>JANDEH010000003.1:39207173-41728007 GCA_024610705.1 Tetragnatha versicolor
GAGACGCAACCAAACCTAATTTCGTTCGAATCTTGGCGACAAAAGAAAAGTTCACGCCTCTTGTTTCAATGCCTCCTTCTTAATTTCGAAAGAATTTAATAACTGTCCAAAACCAAATAAAAGGGCCCCCTACAAAGGGACCCGGAACAATATGTCTCTTTGTCCCCTTCCCAGCGGGGGGAAGAGGGGACAAAAAAATGTGGACAGCGGCAAAAATGGATTATTGTGTGTTAGGTGGGCAAGAATGATAAATGGTGTCTTATGAATTTAATCGATATGAACTTAATTAACGCCATGTTAAGCGTTTATTGCGTTTTTATTAATGGAAGTAAAAGGGTCATAAATGTTATGATATTTATTGTCTTTCGTTTAGCGTTAACTAAACTGTTATGATTGTTATGGGTGGCCTTTGTACTTACTAAGTTGGAAACATGCTAAGATCTTTTAAGTCAAATGTTTATTTTAAAACATAACTGTATGAACTTCTATGTTTATGACGAGAAATGACGTGGAATTTTAATTTAAAAACCTTCCAATGCCCACTACATGAAATAACAGGAGTTTGCTTCCTTTATTTATGTAGTTAAGGGCCAAATAAAATAAAAATGGCAAACAAAAATTGTCTGCTTAATACTGAAAATTGAAGCTAAACTTAAGGTAGCATATTTGCAACCATTAAACTGCAAACGGATTGAATGATATTTTCAGTAATTTATGCAAGTTTTTTCTGTATATTTTTAATTTAAATAGATTAAGCAGTCACTTTACAACAGATCAACATCATGTCTTATTACTCTGCTAGACGTCACAAGTTTTGAAACCCACACATTAGAAACGCCCTGTATTAGTGATTACTTCCCAGCGAAATTCCCCAACTCTCCGAGAGAAAACTCGATTCATTGATAGATAATTTATCTCTTGTGGATCGATCTCGCTGCATCATTTAAGGGGATGTCTCAGAGAAATGTCCACTTGTCATCCAAAAGCCTAGAGTGAGTATTAACTGGACCGACCATCGAACCTCTTTTTCTGTTGAATAAGACACTCTAACATAACCTGCCAATAAGGCCTAAAAAACATAAAGATCCAGTTCATTACGTCATATTTTTGTGAGGAAGGGGTCAAGAATGTGAAACAAGGAAGGTGGGTGAGGTGAAACTCGCTAACTTTGCACTTTAAAAACGGTTCTTTCACTTCTGTTTTAATGTTAAACTTAAAATATTAAACAGTTTCAAAACTGTGATTTTCAATAAATAAGGAGGCCTTAAAATAAGTAAATCTTCTAGAATGCTGGAAAGAAATGGTTAGTTTAAAAAGCCTGGAGAAGGAGCATTTACTTAATAATTTTGTTAAAGAAAAAATATTCTCACAAGGAAGTTTTTGCTTTAATTCACACATCATAATTTGAATTGGATAATAACATAGTTTACGACGCATTTTTGCGCTTAAAGGAAATTTTTTGGTTGCAATTCTAAACTAATAGGTCTTCTTGTCTGTAACGACCGCCTGGTCCCGTTATACTGAGGTAAGGGTAGTGAAGTGATCGGATCAGGCGGCGGGAAGAAAAAAGAAGGGAGGAATGACGAGACGGTCGGCGGGGAGAGGAGAGAAAAAGGTTGTTCTGATGTGATGTGTTCTGGTGCAAAATAAAATGCAATTATTTTAATCAACCAACAGTGTTTACTCCTTCTATGATTACAATGGTGCCAGCGGTGTCATCCAGAGGAGACTGGTGATGCTTATTTCCCAGCTGCTGTATTCCCATCCAAAAAGCTCGAGTGCCGAATTTCCTGTGGAATAAACGTTAGTTTCGTTTCGTGTTTATGCCATGCCGCGGAGACCTGCCGTGTATCTCTAGTTACGCGATGTGGAGCCATGCCCGTGCGAGTAACTTATGTAGCGCACAAGTTTCGATTTCATCGTGCGGAGACCCGCCCGTGTTACTTATACAGCGTGAAAGTTTTCGCGTGAACAGCGTGAAGTCACCATGCCAAGAACTGCCCGTGTTCGTTATGGAGCTCTCGATGATGTCCGATTGATGTCGATGTGCCTTGGAGTTTCAAGTTGTCTATTTAAAGTTTCGAGATAAGTACTTTTGAGCCAAAATTGTTTTCAAGTTATCTCCCATTGAATTATGTATTAATGTGTAGTAATTGTATAAGTGATGTCTTTCCTATACCCTAAAAAGAAAGTTGATTTACTAAAATTGGCGGAGGAATTGGGGGAATCACCTATGGACTCCATGGCCAAAATCAAATTAATTAACTTAATTACTGAGAGTAAAAGTTATAATGAAGGTATGGTCAAGGGTTTCTTGAAATGTATTGTCACGGAAAGGAAGGAAAAAGAGCGGGAAGTAGAACTGCAAGCAGAAAGGGAATTAAAAAAACTGAAAATGGAAAGGCAGGATAGGGAATTAAAACTGAAAATGGAAAGGCAGGATAGGGAATTAAAACTGAAAATGGAAAAGCAGGATAGGGAATTAAAACTGAAAATGGAAAAGCAGGATAGGGAACTGAAAATGGAAAAGGAGGATAAAGAAAGAGAATTAAAACTAAAAAGGGTAAGGGAGGATAAAGAAAGGGAATATAATTTACTGTTAGAAAAGAACAGGTGTGCTTTGGAAAAACTCCGGTTAAAAGTGGAGGCATGTAAAAAAGCAAAAGAAAATTCTTACAATGTTGCGATTAGAGGTGTACATGTGAACAGAGTATTAACTGAAGAAGAGGGGAATGAGGTTGAAACAGTAGAAATCAGTGGAGAAGAGGGGGAAACAGTAGAAATCAGTGATGAAGAGGGAAGTAGAGTGATAACAGTAGAAACAGGGGCTGAAGAAGGAATTTTTGGCCCGGCAGTAAGGTGTCCTCTAGTTCATATTCCTATAGGTATTGTTACTGGTGAACAAGTGAATGTAGTTCACCATCAGGTTTTATGTGCATTAGCTGAGGTAGATGTTTTAGAAACGATGGGAGGAGCTCAGGGTGAAGGGTATTCACAGGCTCGGGACTCTCAGGATCTGGGGGTGAACCCAGGAATTACAGGTGAAGATGAGTTGTCACCTGGGGCTCAGCTAGGGAATGCACAAGTTAACACTTATGAAGTGGGAGTTGTAGATACCGGGAATGAGGAGGGGATTACTGAGGGTGAGGAGGAAAACAAAGTGGCTGGTAATTTCAGCTCTGAGCAAGAGCAGTGTGCCGGATTAGCAACTGCTTGGAAGCAGGCTAAGGAAGGCAAGGGTAATTACTATGTGGTAGATGGTTATCTATATCATAGGGATAAAATACTCAAAGAGAGTATTGGGAAACTAGTCGTGCCAGAGAGCAGACGAAATGAGGTTCTGAAACTAGCACACTGTTCAGTGTTTGGGGGACATATGGGTCTCCGGGAAACGTTGGAGAGGATAAAGTTTTCATTCTTTTGGGAGGGGATGAGGATTGAGGTTCAGAAATTTTGTGAGGCATGTCATGATTGCCAGTTGACCAACCCCTTAAAAGTAGCCGATCGGATACCCATTGCTCCAGCGGTAAGATCCGAGTTACCTTTCCAAATTGTTAACATTGATATAGTAGGACCAATTGACCATCCCAGTTCAAAGGGACATAGATATATTTTGTGTTCAGCTGATCAACATACCAGGTGGGGCGAGGCAGTCCCTTTGACAACCTTAAATTCTAAAGCAACTTGTGATGCTTTAAGTAGTATATTTCCCAGGACAGGGATTCCAAATGTCGTCTCATCTGATATTGGGACAAATGAGTTCGGTCATGTGGAAATACTTCCAACCGCTACCAAAGAGTTTAAATTTTTAGAAATCTTGGATAAGCGTCCCAAAGTGAAAATAAAAAAAACACATCACATCAGAACAACCTTTTTCTCTCCTCTCCCCGCCGACCGTCTCGTCATTCCTCCCTTCTTTTTTCTTCCCGCCGCCTGATCCGATCACTTCACTACCCTTACCTCAGTATAACGGGACCAGGCGGTCGTTACATTGTCTATACTCGAATGCAACTTAAGTTGATCCTGACGTCATGGCCACGCGGAAGAAAATCTGAGTAAACAGAAAGCCTGCTGGGTTGCTAGAAGCTTTTATTGGCTGGCGAGTTAGAGAGCGAGTTGTACTACTACGCGTTACGCCACTTAATAATACTGAAAAATAATAATACTGAACATTTTATGCATATCGGGATGCTTAATTTACGTGGATTTAAAAAACTAATCATTGTTCAAAATTGAAGCTTTAAATTTCACTCAAAATTCAGACACCACGCGGGGAACTACTTTCTTTGGTTGCTCTCAGCATTTCTACAGGCTCAAGTTAAGTTGCAACTGAGTATAATGAGTTTGCAGACCCCTACCCTGGAGATTTTTTTAATAAGTACTAAGCCTTACACGCTTGTACTTATCCTTACGCCTCAAACCTCATATGTTACTGTACTCTCCGCAATGGACAACTTCCGTATTTTTTAAAATAGAAAATGCTACTTTTCCTGTAAAAAAAATTGTTATAATTTTAAAACTCAGCATTAAAAATTTCCAAAAATATTTAACTAATTATTTGAAAATAAAAATATAGCTTAATTTAAGTTTCCCTCGAAACGCACGTGTCGTAATTTGATACAGAAATCGAGAATAGCTAAAATGCTATTCTTGATTGACTGACCGTACTGTTGTTTGTACCAACTGACATCACAACTATTTGTGAAGAACCAGCCGTTTTCTCATCCTCTTTGAAAGGACTTTGAAATTAAATTAAAAAAATATTTAAGGATCAGAATCCAAAAACCTTTGCAACAAAACTTCTTTTTCAGCTATCTCCAATAAAAAATAATATAAATGTGGGAATTGTCCTTTCCTCATGTAAACACGTAGGATTACAGCCATAGTGCGATCTATCTACATACCTAACCTACGAGAACTCGTGTCTTTTATGGGGAAATAGATTAGGTGGTGGTAAATGTTGGACGATTAATTTCCCGGGTCCCATGGTCATCGATCGGATTATGAGATCACCACGACCAATGTTTTATTGGCCAACACTCTTGGACCGATTCTGTGTAAGCAATTGGCGGAGAATAGAGTTAGCATTTATGCTAAAGTGCTTCTATGTGTCGCCCTTTATTTTCCAAACTGTGATTGTACAAAAGTCTTATTTGAAATAACGTTGATGACAAAACATTAAAACTTTTAATATTCTTGTAACCTCCAAAAATAAACAAAGTCTGCAGTTAAATTTGTTCCGTAGGTTGAATTTGAATCATTTAAACAAAATTTCAGAGTAAAGACTTGAAGATCATACTCCTCTGAATTTTTGTGAACCACTAAAAATACTTTAAATTGTTGACTATTGAAATTAAAGGAGTCTTTGTTAGTGGATCAAATACAGGGTGGTCCTAAATTCGTGGTACAAACTGGGTAGGGTAGGTAGAGGAGACCTAGACAAGTATATTTCGAATAGGAAGAGGGGGCGCGGAGATACACTGTCAAAGAGCTAGGACCTATTGTAGTGCGAGAGCGTTGCAAAAGGACGTTTTGCCAAGGCTCGTTCAACGAAAAAAAACATAATAAAAAATTTATTGCATGATGTACAGCAGTATCCTTACTACTTACACCATAAATTTGATAGAAATTTGACCACTTGATAAACCGTGGGGTGAGTTTTAAAACGCGCAGTATTAATCTTTTAGCTAAAGAATGGAGTTCCCTTAATGGTATTTAGAAAAATTATAATCGGGGAAGGAATTTTCAATGATCATACATTGATCATTGAAACTGTATGATCATTAAAAATTCCTTCCCCAATCATCATTTTTCTAAATACCATTACACTAATTTAAAGGAACTCCATTCTTTGGCTAAAAGATTAATATTGCATGTTTTAAAACTTGCTCCACGGTTTAGCAAGTGGTCCAATTTCTATCTAATATATGATGTAAGTAGTACGGATACTGCTGTACCTCATGCAACAAATTTTTTCATTTCATTATGTTTTTTTTTCGTTAAACGGGCCTTCGCAAAACGTCCTTTTGTAACGCTCTCGCACTACATTAGGTTCTAGCTCTTTAACGGTGTAACTGCGCCCCCCATTTTTATTCGAAATATGCTTGTCTAGGTTCTACCTACCTATCTTGATCTAGGGTAGGTTCTATCAACCTACCCTACCCAGTTTGTACCACGAATTTAGGACCACCCTGTATAAGGCACCGTATGTGTTTATGGATTTTCAATATTATTCAAACAGGCGTTCAGAATTAAATTTTTAAATACATCGAGTAAAAATCTCACAACTAGAAAACAAGGGTGGTGGAAGCTCATTCTGGATAAGGTACAAGTTGTAGTAGATTTTTGTGGGTTTTTATTTTAATAGGGAACTATACAGCCCCCTACTCTCTAACGCTCACCAACCCCCGTACACTGCTTACGCAGGACCTTTTGGAACGCAAAAACTTTTTCCAGAATAGAGAGATTATTAACTTATTGCGATCTTTTTCATTTGCTTTGGGGGTTCTCATGCTTCTATGAACGAGCTATGAACAAATCTATACAAATATAATTTTTTTGGGAAAAATTAAAGGGATGATTCTAAATAGAATAAAACACTAGATTATATAAATTAGTATAAAAATATTTTACCTGAAAATGTATTATATTGATGTAAGGTAAGAACTGATAAATAATTCTATTAACTCTGTAAGGAATCAAACTGTTACTTTTAATTAAAAAAGTATTTGGCTTTCGAGTAGATCATTAGTTATAGCCAATTAAAAATTCACCAAAACCGTTTCGAATTTTAAAGGGGTTGAAATCTCAGTCTGAGAGCAACATAAATGGCAGAAGACCCTTATTTTAAGAATAATTCTATTATTTTTTAGTTTGTTTTTGTGTTATGACGTTTAATTTCTCTTCTCAGTGGTTTCCAAATCGTAGAAGTCCGTGGACCAGGCACTGGCATTGGGACCATGATTTTAGGGGCCCCTAAATTGTGTGAAAACCAAAATTTTGTTTTATTAAAAGCTAGGTAAGTATTTTTGTAGCGTCTGTAAAAACCTATTTTTTCACAAGACCATTAGGATTGTATTTAAACTAGTGATGGGCAAAATCGATAATTTTAGGTATAGAATACTTTGGTATCGAATACATATAGGTATCGAATACTTTGGTATCTAATACTTATAGGTATCGAGTACTATTTTTCAATGTCGGGAAATGAACCTGAAGGGACAATTTTTTAGGGCCTATCCATAATCAGACTAATATTCAAAAAACTGAAAGCGATCCATCAAAAAGCCCCGTAGCTACGGGCTGGAGGTAGATAGAGGCGAAGGATTTGGCGGGGGAAAAACCTAGCCGAGTCAAATTTCTCTCGCGGATGATTAACGACTTGGGTTTGAGCGTTGCAAAATGAAAACGGAAACAGGCTGCGTTTGATCTACTGTATGTATTATAAAGATTACTTCATTGAAAAATTTAAAACGAAATATGTCAATAAAGTATCGATACTTTTGTGGGTATCGAATACACTCGATACCTATAGGTATCGAGTACTTAAGTATTTGGTATCGATACCTGCCCATCACTAATTTAAACGCCAGTTTGAAAAAGGTTCAAGTTCAAAAAATGACAAATTGACTTTTTGTGCTCAAAACAGTCTCTAAGCTTTGCTCTACCCATGAGTAGAAAGGAAAGAGGGGAAAAAACTGTGATATAGCCCCTTGAAGTTGTGAAATAGATGTCAATTTATTGTATTTTTCAGTTAATTTGGAATGAAAGTTTATTTGTCTTTTTGTTCTTATTCTTTGCGTTTCTTTTTGTTTTCATGTTCAATAGAAAATTTTCTTTTAATTTAAGTGTTTTTAACTTGTTTTATCTATTTCTCACTTGTGCTCTGAACTAAGCAGAAATATAAAATAAACGTCGATCTAAGGGGTTTTTAAGATTTTTCTTCACTTGATATATCATAAGGTTGAAAAACTGTAAAACTTGTGTAAAACTTTTTTCAACTGTAAAATACTGGTTGGATAAATTTGGTGGTTATACAACGAAAATTCCATTATTTATTCAGTTTTTTTTCTTCGATTGTCTCATAACTTCGTTTTTAGACTTATTCCCTTTATTAAACTGGCGATTCAATTCATCTTTTGATATTAAATTGATTGTAGTAGTCTATAGACCCCCGGTAGTTCAGTGAGGTTATTCAAATAAACCAAATTTAATATTCAGCATAAAGGAGTCATATATCATCCTAAAGTGACAATTCTTTATTTTTTCCATCAAGAGAGAAGCTACACCTCTCTCGCAGTCTCAAATATGCTGGTGCTGACATCTAATCAACATTTCTGTCATTAATAGATACCCCGACCAAACACGTGAAGTAAAAGTAGATTTCCATGTACAGTCGAGTCCGCTTAATATGATCGCAATTGTCTAAGACTGAACTGATAACATTATCCGATCGATAACAATAAGCGATCTCATAAAAAAACAGCAAACAGTGTAACTAGATTGTTTGCTTTAAAATCAAAATCATGTAATCGTAATAAATGTATACGAAACTCTAATTTTACTCTAGGTAAAATTTTAAGGGGAAAATATAAGAGTATAGTTCAGTTAATAAAATTAAAATAATCACTTACTTTGTATTTTTATAGAAAGGTCTCTCTTTTAACGCTCCTTTATATCCTTCCACTCCAATAAACCACTTATTTATTACATAATCTGAATTCCAGTAAACAAGGAAAATCAAAATCTCTTATCAGAAACATCTGCAAAGCGTGGATCTTGGTGTTTCTTTAACCAATCACAAGTATGGATTCGGACCCCCCTCATAACTGTTTTCTTTCAATATAATATGCCGAATGCTTTATTTTTCTTACTCATCCTGAGTTTCAGAAATATGAAGCGCCGGATGTTCTCATGGAGCAGATATTTACTTGTTAAAATTGACCTTCAAAATGAAACTCGAACTCAAAAGCGGTCGTTTTAAAGGAGAAATGGACAAATTTTGATAATATTAAGCGGAGTGATGATCCATAGTCGATCACATTAAACGATGTATTTTACATTAAATTAAATAGGAATGATCGGGACCTGTCGATTCCGATAACATTATCCGATTGATAACATTAACCGTGATCACATTAAGCGGATTCGACTGTAGTAAATAGTTGGAAGTGTAAATGATTATTTCAAACTATTCACTTAAGATCTTTAAGAGTGCAATACACATCTATATTTCGAGTTTAAAGATCCATAATGTACGATAGGTCAATTCTGTAGGACAGTCATACCAATGTATTTCTCCGTTTCCTTAAGTACAACGGTATATTGTCAATTTTACGTTTATTTAAAATATTTAGGAAAACTTTACCTCATTTTTAAAAACATGCTACGCAACTTAATTACATTATCGTCTGTCATGATAGAAGATAGTCTTCAAATAAAATGTATATTATTCAGTCTTAACCAATAGGGTGTATCGGAAAAAACCTTTGTTTTGTTGATGCATTAGATCGGAAAAGTTGTCTAGGTGGCAGAGAGTACCTGTGAATTTTTTCAGAATTTTCGGATAATATCTTGAGGTGCCGCAAAGGCCCTGAAGGTCCCCCATGTTAATCCTAAGGCCGAAAATTGGTTTTTCGCCCCTCATTTCTACCTTAAACACACGACGAATGTCTTCACTCTAGTTATGTACCCTATATGATCGAGGCTATCCGACAAAACTTTAATAATAACCTAAATATCTATATTATGTTTATTGTGGGCTCCGATTTGAACGAGGAAATACGCGATTTTCGACGAAATTGGAGCATACAAAAAACGTAATATAGAGATTTAGGCTATTAAAGTTTTGTCGGATAGCCTAGCTAGATCATGTATGGTCCATAACTCGAGTGAAGACATTTGTCGTGTGATTAGGGTAGAAATGAAGGTCGAAAAACCAGTTTTTGGCCTTTTTGGCTTCCGCGCTCCATAGGATTAACATGGGGATCTTCAAGGCCTTTGCGGCACCTCAAGATATTATCCGAAATTTCTGAAAAAATTCACAGGTACTCTCTGCCACCTTAGACTACTTTTCCGCGCTAATGCATCATCAAAATAAAATAAAAAGTTTTTTTTTCGATACACCCTTAACCAATATCTTTCAAATTCTATTAAACTATAAAATCCTGCTCACTCTTTCATCTTGAAAGTATTAAATTTTAATGAGAAAAGTTACTTTCAAGATCAATCAAGTTATTTCTATAGTGTAATCATTGGTAATGGCGACTTTAAAATGGCGTCGATTAAAATGGACCCTTAGAAATTGACTGTCCCATCATAAGGTACAGTGTTCTAAAGTACAACATTCTTACGAACTTTATTTAGAGGAACCGATCATCCTCTTATAAAACTTCAATGATACTATAAGAATTTTCATAATTAATAAATTTTTGGTAGGAATGCCGTATTTTGAATTTATTTGATAAATATTTTTCCAACAATATTAATTCACAAAACATGTTCGGGTTTTCTAAATAAACAAATAGTGTTTCACATTAACTTTTATTTTCATAAAAGATGAAAATTAACATACAATTTCCAAAGCAAATGAATTCCTTATCCATATAGTCTTCATTAAAACGGTATACCATATGGATATTCTGGATGATTCGTGTAGCTGAAAATAAAAACTCAAATATGAATCTTATAAAGCTTAAATAAATAATTTCCCAATTTTTAATTCGAAAGTTTCATAATATTTAAACTCAAATTTTGCTATAAATTAATCATCCCTACCTCATCCTCATCGGAAGTTATCACATTTTCATAGATACTAAGTCCCATGATTTCCTGCTCATAAAGTTCCAATTTCTTTTATAATTTTACTCTTATTATGGCCTTATCAAATTTAGCAATAAACAATTTTTAAAGTGTAATATCACAAAGATTTATTGTACTGTGTCTTACACATGTGACCCTATCTTCTCCCGTACATAGAATTAGTTTCGTAAATTACTTTAATAAGTGAGTGGTTAATAATTTCACGTCTATAAATTATCACCTAGGTTTCTTTGGGAACCAAAGAAGATTCCAAAGTCTGATTATAGTCAATTCATTTAGAATAGGAGGCTGAGACTTCATGTATTAGGGGGCATCCATAAATTACGTGAGGTCAAAAAGGGGGAGGGGGTTTGGGAAAACCTCACCAAATCTCACCAAGGGGGGAGGAGGGTCGGTGAAAAACTCACGTCAAATTTTTAAGTTCGAAATTAAACGATTTTTTTTTAAGTTTGAGAAAGGAATAATACCCACAGATAAGATACTGTAGTGATTTTTAGGCGAAATAATGTTCTTTTCCTCAAAATGCAAACGAATCAGATAGAAAATTATTTTTAAAGGTTGTAGGTAAATCTCACTTGGGGGAGGGGGGGTCCAGCAAAATCTCACCAAGGGGGGAGGGGGGGTCCAGATTTTGGAAAAAACACCTCACGTAATTTATGGATGACCCCTTAGAAGCAGTTACTGTTATAATCATCGAAAAAATTTTCATGTGCAATTACTAGGCAGCCTAAACAAAAGTTCTGGGTAGTGAGGTCATGAGCAGAGCTGTTACAAAACACGCGACTGTAAATCTCAATCGGCAGATGTAAAGCGAGTTGTCGCCTCTCGTATACAGTAGAGCCTGTGTACGAGAGAGAGGCGAAAACTCGCTTAAAAGCGTCTTTGCGCATCCAATTCTGTCCAAACTGTATCATGATCATGCCGCTTGTCTCGCGTCCCATGCTATCCTATGGAGGGAACCTAAGGGCTCTTTTATAGTGGATCTGGATTTCGGCTGGGCTGGAAAACTATAAATCACCCGAACCCGCAGGTGTTCGGCACGCGCTCCCTCCGTAGCCTTTCGTTATACAAAAAAGGGGGTGAAAGTGTCCGAGGGGAGATGTGTTTACGTTTCTGACAGGGAAGATCATTAACGCTATCTCCCCCTTTTTTGTATGGCCAAGGTTGTGACGGAACCACGTGCGGGAGATCGAATTACTCCAGCCGGGATTTTGTGCTGGGAGTATAAAAGAGCCCTAACTCCGCCTGTGGCGAACAGAAAACCTGTTTACCGATCTGAGCATGCTATACTGAGTTGTCGCCTATCTCTCGTATACAGGCTCTCTAGGTCTGCTTTGCCCACAACCCTGGAACAGAACGCTGGTCGGTGGGATGGCAGCGAGATGCACTGCCACTCGGCTTCACCAAAATCTTACTGAAAACTATAAACATCTTTAAATCTTACCTGGGCCATGAGTTCATCGGAAAGAAGCGATAACCATTAGCCATCGAGCGCAGTAATTCCATATCTTTTTCATCCAGGGTGAAGTCAAACAGCTGCAAAACAAAAGATTAACGAAGTTACAACACTTTTTTTTAGATTTTATAATATAGGACAATAATTTTTACCCTTATTTAACCAAAGTAACAACATTTCAGACAATTTTTGATGTTAATAACTTTCGATCTTGCTTACAATCTTCGAGTTAAAAATTCCCCCCAAGTTTTACATTTTTTGGGCTTGCTAAATGCTTTTAAAAATTCAGATATTCTTACTTCTATATTTTCTTTAATTTCTTCAGGAATTCTGCTCTTTGGTATTACAATTATCCCTCGTTGAACAAGATACTTCAGTAGAATCTAAAAATAAAATAGAACGGAATTTTTAACAATATATATTGGTAACATATTTTCAATATATTGGCAAAAATATATTGGAAAATAATTGTAAAAATACTTATCTTGAAATTTAAGATAATCTTAACTGAAGAAAAATAAATCATTTATAGTAAATCATTTAAAGAAATCTTATTTAAAACCCAAATGTTTTAAAATTTTCTGTACTCGTAGGACTATGACATTGTAAAAAATTTCACGCGGAATGATATCGTCCTCTTTGAATTTTTTAAAAAGGTAGCTTTTTATTGATTACTCTCAACCTTAAAGATTTATTTTTCATCTTTGTTTTCATTCATTTAGTCTCCAAGAAAGTTAAAATGAGTACCAGTTTTTTTCCTAGACTTCCAATTTAAGAACCCATATCTGAGCAAAAGGCAAGATCTCCATTTTAAGGCAATAGTGAATGGAATCGTGGAATTTGCGAAACATAACTGAATAGTTTTTATGTGTAAGTGGCAGGGTTGGCAAAAACCCAAAGTGGGTTTGGGTTTTTCAATAAAACCCTGAAAAACCCATATAAAACGTTTTCGGAAAAAGTGGGGGTTTTCAAAATTAAGTAATTTTCTCCTATATAGTAAAAGTGAGTTTTTTTCCAAATTTTAGTCTGTTCTTTAAATAAATTTGTTTTGTCAAAAACCCATTCAATATCAATAGAAATCTATTTAACTTTAAAAAAAACACCGAAATAAAAAAAAAAACCCTTAATTTTTTTATATCTAGTTTGAACTTTAAACTTCCTAAATTTTGAAGACTCATTCAATAATGAAAAAACCAACTGAATTTTGAAAGATCCTATTTAACTTTGAAAAAAACTCACTGAAATTGAAAAAAAATCACCATTTAATTTTTGAAACTTAGTTTAAATTTTGAAAAACCCATTAAAAAAATAAAAAATATGTTCAACTTTGACAAAACCCATTCAATTTTGAAAGAAATCTATTTAACTCTGAAAAAATAATGTAATTTAAAAAATCCTCCAATTTTTTTATTACTAATTCGAACTTCTTAAAATTTGAAAAAAAAAACATTCAATATGAAAAAACCCATTGAAACTGTTAACATTTTGAAAAAACCCACTCAACAGCAGTTCTTGGTATGTTATTTCGTTAAATGCTTTTCTTTAATAAAACTGCTAAAATCTTTATTTTTCTTGAAAAAAACCCATTGGGTTCAATCCAGCCAACTCTGGTAAATGTAGATTCCTGGTTCTTGCCCCCACCAGCCTCAATTCTTATTCATTGAAGACACCAAGGACACTACCGGTAACCAACAGAGAAAAAAATAGCTTAACTTTACAATATTAGAATTTGCTTATGTTTGAGAGGCAAGTGTTGTAGCCCAACCTGTTTTAAGCCCTCCTTATTGCATTTTTTACCTGGGCTTCCGACTTTTTATGCTTCTCTGATAACGGCTTCAGCTTTTCTTCCTTCAACAGCAAAGGTATTTCATAGTCCCTGTGAAAGAAATTCCCTTATCAAGATATCATATTTCAATTAAAGGCCACTTTCCTATAACATTTAAATATTTACTACCATATACAGGGTGTCCCACGAGAAGTGGCCCAACCCCTTTAACTTTTGAACCCCTACAGATATAGTCATGAAAGTGGGGTCTAGGTATAGTAAAGTGACCATGATCTATCCGATGAGATAACTTTCAACGCCCTCTAGCGGAAAATTAAAGAGTTATAATTTTTATTTTAAAAACTATGTGAGGTATGTGAAAAAAGTCAATGACTAAGTTGTAGAGCAGCATCGATTTAGTAGGAAAAGACAGCTTAAGCAGAAAAATATCTTGAATAAAACCCCTTAAACGCACGCTCAATTAGGTTGAAATTACGTAGATTTTACTTCTTAAAACGCTCCACACAAGGTGAAAATGGGAAATTTTTATTTTTATGACTTAAGTAAATGACTTAGTCTTATTAGTTCATTAAATTGAAAATTTCTCATTTTTGCCTCGTGAGGAACGTTTTAAAACGTAAAATCTACATAAATTCAATGTAATTGAGCGTGCGTTTTAGGGGTTTTATTCAAGATATTTTTCTGCTTAAGGTGTATTTTCCTACTGAATTGATGCTGCTCTACAACTTAGTCATTGACTTTTTTCACATACCTCACATAGTTTTCAAAATAAAAACTATAATTCCAAAAGTTTCCTCTAGAGGGCGTTGAAACTTATCTCATCGGATGGAGCATGTTCACTTTACTATACCTAGACCCCACTTTCATGACTATATCTGTAGGGGTTCAAAAGTTAAAGGGGTTGGGCCACTTCTCGTGGGACACCCTGTATGTGCTAGTTATTAATTTTTAGCAATATAATATAGGATGTATTTAAACCATTCCTTGGGAATATAATCTTTATCATGAGTGTACGCCTTTCTAAAATTTCCCCCCAAAATATAAGATCTCAACTCATTTTTATTTGGAAAAACCACTTTCTTGATAACTATCACCCATTTAAGCCTTCTATAAGCAGTTTTCATTAAATTTGTAGTTAAAAACTCCGGTATCCGACTGGGTTAGAATAGTCGTTTTTGTCAAAAAAAAAACATTTTTTTGTATTATTGAAACCAATTTAATAAGGTTTCCAAAAATTTCTTACTTTTTACTAGCTAAATTGGAAAAAGAGTTACACCAATTCCCCCCCAGTTTCCAAAAAGCTATCTCATACTGTGGCCGGAAATATCTTTGCACCTGTTTTGTGAGGACTGGGATTTTTGAGCAGTAGGGTTCACGGTAAACGTGATTTCTTCTATACTATTTTAAGTTTGATTACAAAACTTTCTGATTAAGTTGTTCATATTATTTTAAACGCTTTGTTCCATTATCTAAAGACAGTTCTTAAATAAAACTATTTTTCAAGTTTTGCATAAAAAAATCCGATTTTTTCGGTAAATTGTCATAGAAGTGGGTTTGAACTTCTGTATCTCTGAACCCTGTGTTAATATTGGAAATTTTTTATAGCTCCCAACACAGATGTATGGATAAAAATCAGTTTCTGTCAAATAATATGTTTGTATCTTATTTGCAATTTTCCTTTTTTTCTTATGTATATTTTTTTAATTATTTTAAAAAATTGCTTTTAGTTTTTTTTTAGTTTTGAAACATATCCTATTAGAAAAACCTTATATTTAAGAAAAATGTCTCTAAAACCAGTCGGATAACTTAAGAACGTAAAAGAAATTTACAATAAGGAAGTTGCATGTGTCAGATTTTCAAAAACAAACAGTGTTCCGTATGGTTTTTGGTATGGCAAAATGAAATATCTAGTCAGTTTTTCAAAAAAATGTACAGGTAATTAAATATTTTAATTTAAAAGTCGAGAAAAAACACGTGACTAAAAACGTTTATTGTTTAAACTATAAGATGACGTCAACAATAATACCATCAACTCCATTGCTTTACAACAATGTTTATAATAAGATGACGTCACATTCAAACTCTTGGCGTTTTCGCGCGCTTTTAAAAAGGGGATTTTTGTTAATTTTTTTGGCAATCCAAAAATTTCTCGATCGGCCTCAAATTTTGGGTAGTTGCTTATTTTTGCAAGAGGAATCGATTAAAAAACAAAAAAAATCATGCAACTTCCTCATTGTAAGTGAAAAAATTTCTAGTACACTAGTTTCCTCGATATTTTCTACTGAATTATTCTTGAAAGACGAAAGCTGATAAATACTTAAAACCTACTTAACATGCGTATAAAAGCATAATCTTTAAAAGCAATTAAGTTCCCTTACACTCCACTCGTCTCTTTGACAAATACGGGTAAAAATGGAGTTCCTAAAGACGCATAGGCGGTCATCGCAATGTTGAGTGTTTTGCAGAATTCTAGCAACTCGTATTGAGGCAGATAAGCGTGGCATTCAACCTGCAATAAAAAAATATTCGTGCAATCCAAATAACTGCGACCAAAAGGGAATATTTAAATGAACTTCATCATAAAAATAACTATTAGAATTTAAAAGCTAAGAAATAATTAAAATTTATGACGAATGTAAAAACTCTTTCACTTATACAGGGTGTTTCAGATAAGAGTTTTATAACTACTAGGGGAGGTAGGGTACATCAAGACCAGGGTTGGCTGGATTGGACCCAATGGGTTTTTTCAAAAAAACCCATGTGAAAAAACCCACATTTTGGACCCATTTTTGGGTTTTTTCAAGAAAAATCAATATTTTGGCAGTTCCTTCAAAATTTAATGTTTTTTTTTTAATTTTAGGATACTTTTAAAATTTTAATGGGTTTTTTCAAAATTTAAAGTAGGTTTTTAAAATTAAATGGCGTTTTTTCAATTTCAGGGAGTTTTTTTAAAAAGTTAAATAGGTTCTTTCCTTATTCAGTGGGGTTTTTTTCATTATTGAATGGGGGTTTCTTCAAAATTTAAAACGTTTAAAGTTCAAACTAGATATAAAAAATGAAGATTTTTAAAAAAAGTTTCAGTGTGTTTTTTCAAAGTTGAATAGATTTCTTTCAATATTGAATGGGTTTTTTCAAAGTTTAGGATATTTTTTAAATTTTAGTGGGTTTTTTCAAAATTTAAACTAGGTTTCAGAAAATAAGGGTTGTTCTTACAATTTCAGTGGGTTTTTTCAAAGTATAAAAACTTTGAAAAAACCCACTTAACTGTGGAAAAACTGATATTATTTTGACAGAACACATTTAACATAGAAAGAACTCACCAAAATTTGAAAAACCCAATTACTTTCTAGGAGAAAACCACTTAATTTTGAAAAACCCACACTTTTTCCGAAAAAACCCAGTTTGATATGGGTTTTTTCAGGGTTTTATTGAAAAAACCCTAAAAACCCAACCCACATGGGTTTTTTCAAAAAAACCCGGGTTTTTGCCAACCCTGAAAGACGAGCAAGAATTGGTGTAGGTTAGGGGGTCGCAAGTGGGGTTCAAGGGGATTGAACTTCTGTATCAAAAAACTATATCAAATTTAAAAATCACGGGAGAAAATTGGCAAAAAATCCTCGCATATCTGGCCTGGAAGATACAATTGTTCGATTCCGGCATTTATAACATTCAATCAATTCAAATGGTTCCTGTAAAAATCAGACGCAAGTGTTTATTCATTCTGATCAAGTACAGAGCAATAAAGGAAACATGCATGCGTTGTAGGAAGATAGACTACTCTATATAAAGTGTCACGTTGAAAACATCTTAACACTAGTCTTGTTGATTGGTTGTTTGGAGATATATGGCCCATTTAACCTCACAAGCTGGTTTTAAGCCATTCTGAACACGTTCTTCTGATAAGATTACAAAAATTTGACTGCAATTATCCATTATAGGGTTTTTTCTTATTTAAAATATTTGAATACGAAGTAAACTAACAACAATAGGAAGAAATCTGAAATGCATTTGGGTGAACTGACCCAAATTCATTCAAAAAATTATTGACAGCAGAATTTTTATCAGAACTCAAAAAATTTATTATGCTATAATTAGGCTCATTTGAAAAGTTACTCTAAAAGGAGAAAAAAATTCGCACGAATTCAATCGCGTGTTCTGGGTGAAAACGAGAACTAAAAATTTTTCTCATAGGAAACAATGCAGTTATAGATCATGTGACAGCTCGAGTGAAGTAACATATCCGAAATCGCCAGCGGGCATCGTTTTTCCCGCCTTTTCCACGTCGCAAAATTAGAGTCGCTATAAAAAAAATAATGATCAGAATGAAAAAATACGTCGGATTTAGGATTTTCTCGAAAGGTTTAAATAATAAAAATTTGGAAACTTCCTCATTGTAACTTTAATCTACCTACAACGCATGTCTGATTAATTTATTGGTCTGTTTTTGATTAGAATACACACATCTCATTTTAAATTGAAAAATTTAAATTGGTTGAATGTAATAAATTCCATAATCGAACAATCGAATCTGCCCAGATATACGAGGGTTTTTTGCACCCCCTAACCTACCCCTATTGTACCCTTCCTCCCCTAGAAGTTATGAAACACCCTATATCAACCAAAAAATAAGGATAACATGCAAAAAAACTGTAAAAAATATTTGACCTATAAAAAGGTCACGGTATCCAATTAGTCTCGGAACTAGCCGGTGATTCTAAATAATTGATGAATTTATCCTTGGAATAAGTCGAAACTATAAAAAAATCCGTGTCCATCATACCTTGAGAAACAGTAATTACACAAACCTGGAGATTGGCCGGCTTGATCCGGGCAGCATCGTATAATCGTTGAATCTGCTTGCTGTTAAAATTAGACAACCCAATGGATTTCGTCAAACCTTCGTCCACAAGCTTTTCAATTACCTGTTGGTTTAGAAGTTAAAACTCAACAAAAGGATATGAAAACAGGCATCTTAAATTCATAGCTGTCTTAAAATAAAAACAGTCATCCGGAAGAACACACAATCTCTTCACATTTTTTATAGTCTTATTTTTTCACTTAGAAAACCAGGATATTTATGAACATTTTATTTGTTTCCATGTGCTGAAGTTAAGAGCTAAACGTGAAAACTTTTGCTTTTATTGAGCATGAAAGGGCGTAATTTACTCACTTTCCAAGTCTCTACAAAGTCCACATCATCCACTACGGCATCTCCATTTCTGATGACAAGTGTCTCATCGTCCTTTTCAGATCTCTGAAATTGTTTATATTCATGTCTAAAAATGTTAGCTATTTTAGATTAGTTTTTTGGTTAATACTAAAGGTCTACGCGACTTCAAGGTTGATGTAATTAAAGCTGAAATTTTAAAATTTTTAAACATTTTTAATATCAAATACCCCCAACGGTCTTTGACTTGAAAAAATTAATAATTTTCAGGTACTATTTACGTAATAGATGGCAATAATTTGTGATTATAGTTTTTGAATGGAAAAGAGTAGGAGCCTTTTCAATGTTCAATTAGTTTCGAAAAATTGTACTACACATCCTGATAATTTTATTATCAAAATGTAATGTATTGTTTTAGCAATTGAATGGCACTTAATACAAAACTTGAAATTTGTAAAATATTTTAATATCGTTAATATTTCTATGAACTTGGCAATGATTGTCGATTAAAGCAATGTTATCGAGATTTAGTTATCACAGACTTCGACGAGGTACGATACTGTTTTGAGGGATCTGAATATTCGAGCTGGTGAAATAAAATATAGACTACCTAAACTCACCTTAAACGCTAAGGGAAAATGAATAAGGTAGAGATCCACGTAGTCTAACTGCAGGGCGGATCGGGACTTTTCAAAGAACTCTCGCACGTGTTCCGGGCGCATACCATTTGATGGAAGCTAGAAAAAATACAGGGCGTTTCAGATAAATGCTTCAAAACTTCTAGGAGGGGTAACGAAAATCTAGAATACTCCGAAAAAACTGAAATGGGAGGGTTGGAAATGAGTCTTGATGAGCTAAGCGTTTTTATAGGTGGGCATGGGAGGTAGTTTACTGTTGTTTCCAATTTCCTACATGAACTGAAGAAGTCAGACCATGTCCAGGAATCCGTTGACAGAAAGGAAGTTGTAGAATAGAAGGGGCGAAGAGTAAATATTAGGGTGTATCGAAAAAAACTTTTTTTCGATTTTGATGACGTAATAGCGCGGAAAAGTTGTCTAAGGTGCCAGAGAGTACCTGTGAATTTTTTCAGAATTTTTGGATAATTTCTTAATGTGCCACATTGGCCCTGAAGTTCCCCATGTTAATCCAATGGGGCGCGCCGCCAAAAAGGCCGAAAATCGGTTTTTCGCCCCTCATTTCTACCCTAATCACACGACGAATGTCTCGTCTCCAGTTATGGACTCTATATGATGTATTCTATCCGAAAAAACTTGAATAACGACCTAAATATCTATATTACGTTAACAGTGGGCTCTAATTTGAACGAGGAAATACACGATTTTCGACGAAATTTGAGCATACAAAAAAACGTAATATAGATATTTAGGCTATTATTCAAGTTTTGTCGAATAGCCTAGATCATATAGAGTCCATAACTCGAGACGAGACATTCGTCGTGTGATTAGGGTAGAAATGAGGGGCGAAAAACCGATTTTCGGTCTTTTTGGCGGCGTGCCCCATTGGATTAACATGGGGAACTTCAGGGCCAATGTGGCACATTAAGAAATTATCCAAAAATTCTGAAAAAATTCACAGGTACTCTCTGGCACCTTAGACAACTTTTCCGCGCTATTACGTCATCAAAATCGAAAAAAAGTTTTTTTCGATACACCCTAGTAAATATCCTCCCAGAGAAGACCCATGCAGTTGAGGATATGATGTGCCGAAGCCTGATGTTGGTAGCATTTGAAACAGAGGGAAGGTCTTATATAATCCTTGTTTTAATTTTATCATTCACCTTGTTTTAATTTTTGATTTGTATTAATTTTAGTAGACATCCGAGAACGTTTCAAGTGCAGAGCAGACAGCGAATGGTTATTAGAGATTTATTAATTTTCTCTTCATAATATTCTGAAGATCACAATCAAGAAATGTTCTCTCAGTTCTCAATAGCAAATTCGGATGGACGTCAAAATCCGTTTACAGAAAATAAACACGAAGATAAATTGTTTGGATTTGTTGTTTTATAGCGCAAGAATCGGGCAAGATCGTATTGCGTAAAGAAACCCCAGTAACTAAATGGTTTAAACCTTTTTAGAAAGCCACCCACAAATTTGTAAACTGTATGCGAAAGGTTTAGTCCACTGAAAATAGCCCAAAAAACGGCCGAACCTCGGACAAATTGCAATAAAAGGTTTCTCAACGGTTTTCACTTAGGAATGACCTCAATAATAACATACTAAAAATCGGCCAAAATCGGCCGGGGGAAGTTAAATTTTTTTTTAATTTTTAAAAAATGGCCAAAAAAAAATTAAAAAAAAACCCAAAACAATAATATAGACATGTGATACATGTTTATAGGTTATTTTTGAGTTTTAAAACCGAATATTGCTTTTAGTTTTGAAAAAAAATTGAAATTTCAATTTTTAAAATTAATTTGAAAAATGAACTATATGAAAAAATTAAAACCCCCTAAAAACCTAACCAAATCATCAAAAGAGATAAATCAAACGGTTTTCATTTAGAAATGACCTAAATATTAACATACTAAAAGTAAAAAATTTTACGAGTTAAAGAAGTTAAATTTTTTTTAAAATTTCAACTTTTTTTTGCGAAAAATGCATTTTTTTTTCAAATTCGTGCCCCAAACTTTTTAGGCTTTTGAAAAGGTCATTTTTCGGTGGATATTGTCCACAGATAGTTATATAATGGAAAACCGGTGGAATTGACCCTCAATATATTAGTTAATTATTTTATTTAAAATTTTGAAATTGGTAAAATGTAGTTAAAAGTGAAAAAAGGTAATACTTTGGCATACTTACATCAGAATTTAAAATAATTAACCAATGAGGAAGTTTCATATTTTTTAAATTTTCGATTTTGGGGTATATTAATACAATATAAGATGTGAAAAATCCAAATCTGCAATCTAAGGAACTACTTTGATATACACCCCCAAATCGGAAATTTGGCGACTTTTTTTCTGGCCAAGCAAAATACCTGTTTGATATACAGTTGAACCGATGAAATCGCTGAAACGTTTTTGGAATATAACAGAAAAACTAATCATAGTAAAACTTTGATATTTGAACCAAGAACAAAAATATTTTTTATAAAAATATTGTAATTTAGTTTTTCCGAAAATTCTCATTAGTTTTGGAATTATTAAAGTTCAAAATTTCAATTTTTTCCAGTAATTCACTAGGCTACACATTACTACTACATATACACAAAAAACAAGAAACAGCAAACCTAAAAAGTCCGTAGGGAGTGCCAGATTTGGCGCGTAATTTTTTGGGGGGTATATCAAAGTAGCACCCAATCTAAATTTTCCTCAAAAATTTATTTACTGAGATATAGAAGAAATAAAAGTTGAAAAAAGTCGTAAACAAATGATGCAATCGCAAACGCTCAAATATCAAATTTGACGTCACTCGACACTAAACAAAAGACATTGTTGATGTTTATTCATTATTAAAATAAAAGGTCTTTATGACATCATGGATCTGGTCTAGTTTCATTAGACCAGATGGGGATTAGTCCCACTTAATAAAAAATATTTAATAATACATTTTCCATAAATATTTGAATTTCCTGTGGAAAATCTTAAAATATAAGAATGAAATGTTTAAAAATTAATTATTTGATTTTATTTTGGTGTTTTCATAGGTGATTTAACTTTTAAATTGGCAATTATAGAGTTTTTCTTATTAAAAATATTTAATCCTGATGTTTTCATATTTAAAATAGTGAGTCAAGCAGATCCACTCTAGTAGAGAAATGGAGAAATAAGCGTTTTTAGCCATAAAATCGTTAATTATTTGTAAATATTCGATTTTCGAACTTGGAAAACTTGGTAGTGATCGTCCTCGCCTCGGGATACGTCTATATACCGAGTTTTGTCTACGCCGGCTGCGTAGTTTAGGAGGAGATGCGAATTGTAGTCGTTTTGACATGCCGAGTGACATCACGAATCTGAAATCGCTGTTTTTCCCGCCTTTTCCAGAGCGCGAACTTCAAGCCGCAATAAAAAAATAAATAATGATCAGAATTAAAAAATATTTCGGTTTTAGGGTTTTCTCGTAAGGTAGGATCGATTTAAAAAATTAAAAAAAAATATGAAACTTCCTCATTCATTGAGGGTCAATTCCACCAGTTTTCCATTATATAACTATCTGTGGACCATATCCACCGAAAAATGACCTTTTCAAAAGCCTCTAAAGTTTTTGGCACGAATTTGAAAAAAAAAGCATTTTTCGCAAAAAAAAGTTGAAATTTTAAAAAAAGTTGAACTTCTTTAACTCGTAAAATTCTTTACTATTAGTATGTTAATATTTAGGTCATTTCTAAATGAAAACCGTTTGATTTATCTCTTTTGATGATTTGGTTAGGTTTTTAGGGGGGTTTTAATTTTTTCATATAGTTCATTTTTCAAATTAATTTTAAAAATTGAAATTTCAATTTTTTTTCAAAACTAAAGGCAATATTCGGTTTTAAAACTCAAAAATAACCTATAAACATGTATCACATGTCTATATTATTGTTTTGGGTTTTTTTAAAAATTTTTCTGCCATTTTTTTAAAATTTAAAAAAAATTAAACTTCCCCCCGTCCGATTTTGGCCGATTTTTAGTATGTTAATATTGAGGTCATTCCTAAGTGAAAACCGTTGAGAAACCTTTTATTGCAATTTGTCCGAGGTTCAACTCTATTTTCAGTGGACTAGTTTGGGAAGGACACTAGTAAATAATACATCAATTTGAGAATGGCACATCAAGCTTCATAAGTTTAACCAATTTCTGAAAATGCTCTGGACTTAGTGGATGGTACTAAAAGAATTTTCATCGCAGATGAATCTAGATTTCAAACTAAGCCAAAAACAAGTTTAGTTTTCCATCCTAAAGGAATGGGCATTTTTTGTTATCCATAAGCACGGGTCCGGAAAGAGAATAATTTCATTTTTTTGGCAACTGTCAAAGCAGAGGGTAATTTATTCCCACCTATAATTATTTATATACCCCTATGAAAGCTGTTGGTTGGTTTTTATGGCGCAAGACCCAAAACTGTGCCCATATAACCCTATGAAAGAATTCCAGCTGAAATATTAAATTTAAGTTAAAGCTGGCCTGCTGGACGTTAAAAAACAGGATGGATGACAGATAAGACATTTCATAGTTATAAAACAAACTCGTTTTTCCACTCATTAAACCGCAACAATTGAAATACCGGTTCTCATTGATTGCCATCGCTCTCGTGGTGTATCCTATGCAACACGAAAATTTTGTGCTTAAAATAAAATCGTCTTGTAATCTCTGCTGTGCCAAATGCAACACATTTTACAACCCTAATTATAAGTTTATGCATTGTGAGAATCAAGCTTGTCACCTCTACGTGACCAGCCGGATCAAGCATATTACGAGAGTTGGATAGCTCATTATGGAGTAATAGAGGTAGTACACTACTGACACGAGGTTCCACAACTTCAAAAGTACTCTTTTCAATGAACTTTCAACTTTTAGGCTCTTATCGAACGAGAACTACTGCATATCCCAGTATCACAAATTATGCTCTTCATCGTTTCAACCGTCGTCAACTCAAGGCAGCAATTACGAGTCATTGCACCAAAAAATAGATGGGTGGAGTGGAGGTCTTTCCAACGGTTCTCAACCGTCTCTTCAACCGTCAGTTATACTCTGTTCATTTTGAATAGGCGCCTGAGAAATAGTGCTTTCCCCCTCGGTAAAAGCGTAACCACGGTTACGCTCTTTGCGCAGCCAATAGTAAGCCTTCTTCGCCACTTTGACTGTGTTAGTTGCCATGGTTACCGATTCAGTGGTGAGGGAAGGAAATGTACTCAGGCGCCTATTCAAAGTGAAAAGAGTAGTCTACGGTTCAACCCTTCGCCAACTTTGCCAAAATAGTTACAACTTACCAAGGCAGGCAAAAATTGAATCAAATCCGTCTTTGTCAAAACCTTCGCCTACTCAATGTCTAGATTAATTACGATTTTTAAGACGTATAAGCAAAAAATATCAGATAGCTTGTGACACAGGGGAGAGTAAAAATAATAATAGAGTGAAAAGAGTTCTTCACCAGTACCCCTGGTTAGAGGATAGTGTGAGAAAACTCTAGCTCTCGCCTCCAGCCATGGACATGTCCTTGTTAGGACTAGTGATGGGCAAAATCGATAATTTTAGGTATCGAATACTTATAGGTATCGAATACTTTGGTATCGAATACTTATAGGTATCGAATACTTTGGTATCGAATACTTATAGGTATCGAGTACTTTTAGGTATCGAGTACTTTTTTTCAATGTCGGGAAATGAACCTGAAGGGACAATTTTTTAGGGCGCCTATCCATAATCAGACTAATATTCAAAAAACTGAAAGCGATCCATCAAAAAGCCTTGTAGCTACGGGCCTAGAGGTGTATAGAGGCGAAGGATTTGGCGGGGGAAAAACCTAGCCGCGTCAAATTTCTCTCGCGGATGATAACGACTTGGGTTTGAGCGTTGCAAAATGAAAATGGAAACAGGCTGCGTTTGATCTACAGTAGGTATTATAAAGATTACTTCATTGAAAAATTTAAAACGAAATATGTCAATAATGTATCGATACTTTTGTGGGTATCGAATACACTCGATACCTATAGGTATCGAGTACTTAAGTATTTGGTATCGATACCTGCCCATCACTAGTTAGGACTCATCAGCACGGCATAGGAAAGCAACGCAAGTCGGAGGAGTCGGCTAGACTAAAAGCTCTCCCTCCGCTCTCTTGTGCTGCCTTCTTATGTCACGCTGATGAGTCCTAACAAAGACGAAACCGGTCCACGGCTGGAGGCGATGCTTGAGAACTGGAGTTTTCTCAATAATAGTGTGGTAAATGTGACCCATTCAACTCTCAAAAATTCTAAATTATAGTTAGAAATTTAAACTTACTTTGGCTGTAATGAAGAGCTCCTCTCTCTTGATCTTCCCCTCTTTGAAGAGGTCCGCCAATACTTTCCCAACTTCCTTCTCGTTTTTGTATGCGAAGGCAGCGTCGATGTGACGGTATCCGGCGTCAAACGCAGCTTCCAGCGACACTCGCAGAGCTTCCTCGCCGTCAATCTACACAGGGAAGGGAGAAATGTTAACTTTGACTTTACACAGGAAGTTTCAGAACTTCCAGGGAAGGTAGTGTACATCAAGGCGAACAATAATTGGGTTAAAATCCTAGGAGAGCCCACACCCTTGGCGACAAACCGAAATAAAGCGTCTAACCAGGACAAGATGGCGCCAACCACCATCTAGTGTATTAAAGTAGGGTTACCAAGATGGCATAATTATCGCCAACTTTGGCGAGGGTGTGGGCCCTGCTAGGATCTAGCCATAATTGGTATAGGTTAGGGTGGGGCAAGTTGGGTTCAAGGGGTGAAAATCACGGGGGGAATTTAGCCGAATACCGTCGCATGTCTTTGCAGAAAGGGATACAATGAGGAAGTTGCATGATTTTTTTGTTTTTATTTTTTTAATCGATTCTTCATGCAAAAATAAGCAACTACCCAAACTTTAAGGCCGATCGAGAAGTTTTTTGATTGCGAAAAAAATTAACAAAAATCCCCTTTTTCAAAGCTCGCGAAAACGCCAAGAGTTTGGGATGTGACGTCATCGTACGGTGACCATTGTTGGAAAGCAACGGAGTTGATGGTATGATTGTTGTTATCGTACGTTTTAAACAACAAGCGTTTTCAGTCACGTGTTTTTTCTCAACTTTTAAATTACAATACTTAATTACTAGTACTTTTTTTTGAAAAATTGACTAGATATTTATTTCATTTTACCATATAAAAAACCATACAGAACACTTGAATGTTTATGAAAATCGGACACATGCAACTTCCTTATTGTTACGATTGCTGCATTTATTACATAAACAAATTAAAATGGTTTGAGTAAAAATCATAAGTAAATTGTTATTCTATTCAAAAACAGACCAACAAATGCAACAAGCATGCGTTCTAGGTACAGTGTTCCCTCGTTATTCTCGGTAGTTACATTCCAAAATATACCGCGAATACGCGAATAACGAACCTAGTTTTAAAAAGCGCATGTATGACAATGTAACAGATATGGTTAGATTTCGTCATTTATTACATAAAACTGATTCACGTGAAAGTAGTTTTAACTGTAAATTACTGTAAATAACTTGCAGTAAATACCAAAAAGGGTTACTACGTAGTTAGAGCATATTTCCGATTTCAGCATGAGAAGCGCAACAGTGTACCGATAGACCAATAGGATTGCAGTTTTAGCTCCTCCCATCAACTACATCAACTCAGGGAAACATAAAAAAGCGAAAGTTTAAAGTTTTAAGATAAAATCTGTTTTTGGATTCGTTTAATTATCATTAGAACTTTGCTTTTAACTTTTGTTAAGCATTCATGAGAAAAAATAAAGATTTTCTATTTTAAAATTATTTTAATTTATAGAATAATATTTCTAATAACGTATGAAAGAAATCTAAATAAATTTCTTATTAGAACAAATGTGATTTAAAAAATCACAATTTCTAATTTTTTCCATCTACTCAAACAATGTTGTATTTATATGGAATTAACTTATTTTAATGAAGGAATTTTCTGAATTAATACTTGCTACACAGTAAAACACAATGAAAAAAGTATTAGAACGAAAAAGAAATAAAAAAAGAACCGCTCTTCATTCACAACTTTTAAATTAAATACCCAAACCCCGTCTCATTAAAAAATAAGAATATGCATACATTTTTATAGTATATATTCTTCTGTGTTCTTATTTTAATATTTTTTTGTTGTGTGACAAAGGAGAAGGGAGGAGCTAAAGCGGGAATCATTGAATCTTATTGGTCTATCGGTACACTGTTGCGCTTCTCATGCTGAAATCGGAAATATGCGTAGTTAGAGAACTTGCTTAGTGGAAGTTACATTTTTCAAAATAGTTTTACATAATAAATACTAGAATCAAACAATTATATCTTTTCTGCCAAATATGCAAGCTTCATTGCTAAAAAAACTTTGAGATCGATATGCTCGAATATGCGAGGGTAGCATTGCTCAACCGCGAATATGCGAGGGCAAAAGAAAACAGACTGCAAAAGAAAATATGAAAACGAAAACATCCTAATACTGCCCTAGTCTGGCCAAGAAACAGTTTTAACTTTAATCTGCATACAACGCATGCATGTTACATTCATTGGTCTGTTTAAAAGAATAAACATTCACATGCGATTTTCATAAATCAATTTGTTTTATGTAATAAATGCCGCAATCGAACAATCGTATATCTTTCTGCCCAGGTATGCGATGGTTTTTTGCTAACTTTCCCTTGTTATTTTCACCCTTTGAACCCCACTTGCGACCCCGTAACCTGCACTAATTCTTGTTCGTCCTGATGTATACCCTACCTAGAAGTTCTGAAATATTGGGTTGTCCCATAAGTTCTGTTACTTTTTACAAAGTTTCGTATTTGAAAATTTTTTATGAAAAACTGGTAATAGGTTGAGATTTCAAACAAAAGGGATTTTGATATATGTATATTTATGAACATAATGTGGGATTTTGGTAGTTCTCGTGATATTATTTCTTTTCAAAATGGCTGTTTGAAAAAAAGACCACAAACGACGATTTTCGCGTAATTTTTTTCTTTTGTTTAAAAAACTAGGAAGAACGCATAATTCAGGGCTAAAAAAAGTTTCACTATATATTTGAAATGTTTAGTTTAAGATGTCATAGTTTTAAGATAATTCGATAAGTTTAACTTAGGAAATTTCGTTCCCAAACATAACATCTATTGCAAAAACTTACCTCATTAATGTTAGTCATTTCAAAGAAATTTTTACGAAAAAAAGCATCAAAATCAATAAAAAAGCTTAGGAAAGACCCAAGTATTCAAAATATGCAGTATATTAAATTATATCTGAACTTAAGTTCAGAAAATAGTGCGCACAATGCAAGCGCGCAGCGTTTTAGCTTATCACAATTATACTCGCTGAACTTACGCTCAGCGAACAAAGCAATTTTCTTCGCTTCATACGAAAACATTACAATAAAAACAACTCCTTGGCAATTATAAATAAATCAGTTGAATGATATTATGAAAAGATACTTTCAATGCATTAATGGCATCAATTCAATGCATTAACAAGCCATTATGGTTCAAAAAACACCTGCCTTTAATTACTTCATACCAGCTGCTTAGAAAAACAATAGGCGTGCTTTAAAAACACGTGAAATTGCCAATATATGAAGTTTTAAAGCCAAAACTTCCAACCTTAAACTTATCGAATCATCTTGAAACTATGAGATCGTAATCTAAACATTTCAAATATACTGTAAAACTTTTTTTAGCCATGAATTATGCGTTCTTCCTAGTTTTTTAAACAAAAGAAAAAAATTACGCGAAAATCGTCTTTTTTGGTCTTCTTTTCAAACCGCCATTTTGAAAAGAAATAATATCCCGAGAACTACCAAAATCCCACATTATGTTCATAAATATACATATATCAAAATCCCTTTTGTTTGAAATCTCCACCTATTACCAGTTTTTCATAAAAAATTTTCAAAGACAAAACTTCGTAAAAAGTAACAGAACTTATGGGACAACCCAATATTTATCGGAAAAAAATATTTACCCTGTATAAAGGATACAAATTAACACCAGGATTGTTAAAATCGTTTCATTTAGAAACAAGTGTCAAGGATTAAATTTTGATTTTAATGACTTACAAATCGGGCCTAATTTGTGTATTGATATCAAATCAGATTTAAGTTTATTCGATTGAAAAGATTACTTTGGATACGGATTTACTTGCATAATGTGTAACTCGCGACCAAATAATTGATAAAAAATTATTACGTATTATCCCGTCGACCGTACCGCTTAATCAAAAACTTCATAAAAACCCATTGACTTTTCAATTGATGTGCCGCTGAATTAAACTGCCTCTGAATGGTCGACGGTATAATACGTAAGTACCAAAATGGTTCAGAGGCTCGATATATCGTTCATAACTCGCAAAAAAACGGCGTTTTCTTCAATAGTTTGTAGACTGATTAAGTGAAGAGGACAAGACTAGAGATCCTTGGTGCCCAAGTTTCATTGAAATCTGATAGTTCCAGATAGTGTTCCGAATACTTATTCTTGAAAACACGCGACTAAAGAGTGGGGAGATTTTATTTTGCAATTATTTAACCTTGTTTCTTTGATTACATCCAATTTCTTTCAATAAAAATTGACAAGTATTTAAAACTTAATAAACTCCCACGTAATTGAAAACGCAGGTGGCACAGCTTTGATAAGAGTCTACCAGCCGCCATGTTTACACACAACCATATTGATCCAATTATTAATGTAATTATTATTGGATCCTAAGATAATATTTAGCAGATTATTATTTTAGGATCTAATAATGATATAAATAGTTAAATATCTGGTTGTCAGTCATCATTTGAGCTGTAGGTAAACATGGCGGCTAGTAGACTCTTATCGAAGCTATGCCAAAATCTAAATATTTTGCGTTATAGACTAATTTTTAATGCAAGTTTCTTATTACGGATAAAAAAATAAACCAATTACCATATAGACCTTAAAATTACGACACTGGATTTTAAACACGAGGCAGTCTAAATACGAAAGGTAAACTCAACAAGTAGTAATTTCGGAAAAAATCAACTTGAAATCACCGCCTTCAGAATAAAATTAGAGGAATCTACAGTTGTATCGGAACAGCTTTAAAAAAGAGTCATCCATTCGCCATGCATAACCACAGAAACATGATTAAGTGTTGTCAGCAATGAGATCTAATAATACTATTATATATCTACATTTATACTATTCCATTAATAATCAGCCAGAGGGGGTCATATGCAGGTTACAGGATCTAATAATAATATTTATAATTATATCTCTATAGTTGTCAGTGATCATTTGAGCTGTGGGTAAACATGGCAGCTGGATGACTCTTTCTAATGCTGTACTTGTATTGAATATCTTTTAAATCCAATGGTTTTAACTACTGGAACAGCTTTAGAATAAGTCCGCTTTTGGCGACCTTGGCGGCGGCCGCCGTATTTGAAACCCGGCCGCCATGTTTAGATACGATGTCATGGCATGTCAGCCATGAAATACCGCCAACTTGGCAACCGTTCAAAAAGCGGACTTATTCTAAGGCTGTGCCTAATTATTTTACTCTTAATTTCTTTATACTACAAGTTTGCATATCACTTACGTGCCATGTTCCAAGTCCAACTATGGGCATTTTGTAGCCACTTGACAACGATACCAAAGGAACCTTTCCTTCTGTCATGCTTCTTGTAGTTGTTGTTTCCAATCTCCTAACCCAGGAATTCGTTGACAGAAAAGAAGTCATAGACGAGAAGGGGCGAGGAGTAAAAATCCTCCCAGAGAAGACCCATGGAGTCAAGGATATGATGTGTCGAAGTCTGGTGTTGATGGCAGCCATGCTTCTTTATTCACTTGAACTAGCAAGTTGTGCAGCCCGTTCTGTTAATTTTATACCTTTTCAAAAGTTCAACTCCTCATATCACTTCATGTCAATCTCTGACCACAAGATGATTTTTTCACATCAGTTGACGTTCTTTACTACAATTTGTATAAGTGGACTTAACCCTTTATGCCCCAAATTATTTTCCTCATCCTCATCCAAAATATGTCAAGTTTACGTAACTGCAACTATAAGTAAACTAAATTTGGCCTTACATGACGAAAATTGGACGAATTTGGAACATTGGGAAGTGGGTTAAATTCATGGCAACATGTAAACTGAATATAGGAAAATTAAAAATATAATGAACTATATCCGTCTGACGTCACATTTCCCTCATCATGTGACCTACTGAGCTTGCAATTGGTTACCAGAGAGATAGTTTGTAGTGAAACAGGATTTGCAGTACCATTTTCAACACCATTCCAGGGACCTATCAGAACGTTTGCAAAGCGACCGGATATCGCAAATTAGGTAATGCGTCTTATCGACAAACCAATCAACGCTCTCTTACCTACGGCAGTTGTCGTCTTCTTTTCCGGGTGAAAGTATCCCATTCTAGCGAGCATAACTTTTGAAAATTATTTAAAAAACTAATGATAGTAAAATCTAAAAATTTGAAGAAATGCATTTTATAACCCCATCAATGATTTCCAAAAGTCGAAAACTTAAATTTCTACAAGTGTTGTATTACCTATTAAATATTCTAAACACATCATTCAGTGATTGCTAACTCAAATGCTATTTCATCGTATCTTGATTTCGGTGGCCTGCTGGGAATTGGAAAATCCTCCGAAGGGATTCCACGTGATGTTATCCTCTCCTTTGGAACCACTTTTCTTGTTCAAGCCGTTCAGGGTAGAGCTGGGGAAAACGTTGTGCAACCACCCTTCTGAGTGGTCATTGCCCTCTTTATAGTGGGTATCGAAGTCTTTCTGGTTGTAAGGGCCCATCGAGTCACCTTGAGAAAAAAAGGGAATCATGTCTATAGTGGTAGAATTTGCGTAAAAACTGCAAAAAAATACTAATTATATTTAATTTTTTCCTGAGAATTTAAATGTTTATTTGCATCGACAAACGTTTAACAAAGAAATTATTTCATCAAAATAATAAAGGGTTCTGAAATTCTATGAACGGGAGTCCATATTAGATTTAAAATTAAATTCATAAGAAAAGTGTTTAGGTCCTTTTTCTAGAAAGTAGTCACATAAGTCACTAAATACTTTTACAGTCATAGTTACATCTATCAGAATCGGTGTACTACCTCTAGGCTAGGGGGTCTAGAGCACACAAATTACATTTGCGGACATGGGTTCCCATGAAAATCTTGTTTATCATGGCATGACAGATTAGATTATAGACTATATTCTAGATGGACTAGATTATTTTCCTGGGTAAGTTGTCTAAAATATTAAAACGGTTTGGAGATTATTGGTGTGTGAATAAATTTCACCATTGTGAACATTTTCCCATTGACTAATTCTAAGTTCTTAATCAAAAATAGACGTTTTTTAATCTAGAAATTCTATGTTCTATGAGGATCAGAAGCCCCATAGAACCTAATGGATTCGTTGCGCCTGGTTGAAATGGCTCATTTTAATGGGATGTAATGATTTTCCCACTCTTGTTTTCTATTAATAGACAATACTAGTGGTCATCAACTGACTGCTGTAATATGCTGTTAGTACAAATTTTGTTTCTCGAAAGTTTTCTAAAGTTTCGTTTAAAATTTGGACAATAATTTTTTTAAATTTGAGCAAGTTTGATTTTAGTGATGGTATAATCTTTAACTCGGGGTGTTTATACCCCATATAAACTCTGTCTCCATTATTGACGTGCTATATTTATATTGTAGATTTTTACAAATTGCTGTCATCTTAAAAACACTTGAAACTTTTGAGTTTCCAATACTCAAAAGTAAATATCTACAACGCCCTATAAAAGTAAAATCCACCAAATAATTTTCTTATTTATGCTTTTTACTTCGATAATTCAAAAAACAAGTGGCTCATTTAAAGTTACCAAGCACTGACTAGAAGCGTTGCACTAATTATAAATATGATTTTGATTTGTATAAAAATGCAGTTATAAAGTTGAAATGAGATTAGTAAAAAAATTAGTCTCAGTATGAGCACTCTTTCTTGAGCAGCTACACGAAATGTTTTTTAATTTTATTTATAGGAAGAATCGGGACAAAAATTTACTCAAATAATTTAATAATACTTTATGATACTTTACCAATTAAAAAACTTTTAATTTATAGGGAAAAGTAACTGTATCTACTGCATTGAACTGACATTAATCTTATCAATTCTCTCTGTATTTTTCAACTGAAAAATATTTTGAATCGGTTAATAAATGAAGTTCTTATATAAAACATCTCATGAAATGTCCCGCAAAAAACATTGCAACTATTGAAACCGCTGATAAGGTCGATATAATACTGATAATGCGACAGGTCAGGCTCGTGTGTAGTCATTTTTCTTGAATGGAAGTGCTTGAGAATGAATTGAGTTTCAGAGATAATTAATCCCAAAGGTGTGATAAGTATGGGACGTGGGATGCCTCTCTCACGGGTTGATCCAAGGCAGATTTTCAGAGGGGGCCATTCAGAGTCAGAAGTCCAGACTTTTTAATCCCAGGGTGTACAAAAATATTTTTTGTATAGACTTAATACATAACGGGTTGAGTGTAGATTTTGGACCATGAGAGGGTAGTACTATTTGAATCTGAATGCATCTTTGAGAAAAAGGGGATTCTGGAAGCTATCCTCAAGAATTGCTAGAAATTTTTAACTTGAAAACAGTTTCAACTTGTTTTTTAAATGATGTAATAATTTTCAGATACAGCATTTCACAAGGAAATCTCAAAAACATTAATAAGGGGAACAGTTCGGATACAAAAAATTTCATTCCGAAATCTATATTCAAAGATTTTTTCACAGTCTTTTCTCTCAGAATTTGTTTTGAATTGGATAGGAAATTCATAATTCAATTAGAATTTAATTTCTTACCTTTAAACATAAACTCAATTTTATACCTATCTTTATTAACTTACACTGATTGATATACATGGTGTCCCATAAATAATGGGTCACACTTCTAGGGGGATAGTAGACACCTAGACGAGTCAGAATCACATAGGATTTGGGGGTCCCAGACCAAATCCCAGGGAGTTAAAATGGAGCGACACCCCAAAAAATCATTGAAAATTCAATTTGTAGAAGAACTACTATTGGTAAAAACTTAATTATGATCTCAAAAATTGTGGTTTAATAGGATCTGTAGCGGATACTAGTGAATAAAGTGAACTAGTGATAAAACATGCAACACTAGCATGGCCACGACAGTGCAACGCGCACGAGCATGACAGCACGAGACATGCTATAAAAATATCTTTAACAAAATTTAATTTAGAGTGTAAATAATATTCTACTGTTTTTCGGCTTGTAAATAAATCAATATTTTATATAATTCTGCTTCTGATTTTAATTGTGGATTAATCGGGCAGGCCAGCATCTCTTCCTGACCTCAGCATAAATCCCCCCCACATTGGTGACTCCTCTTTAGTGAGACTTTTTTAACACGTATAATCTTTTGCCTGAGTCTACGATGACGGATGACAAGCAAACATCTGATTCTGTTTCGGGAGAAACTCAAAGTGAAGTGCATGCGGTTGGATTTAAACCACCGCCTTTCTGGAAATCAAATGCTGAAGCGTATTTTCATTTTATTGAAGCGCAGTTTGCAACATCGGGGATTGTTTCCGATCAGACCAAGTACTACTGTCTGGTTTCATCGCTAGATGAAACTATACTTTCTCATTGTACGGACTTGATATGCTCTCCACCTGCTCATGACAAGTATGATACTTTGAAAAAGCGTTTGATTAACCAGTTTGCAGAATCGGAAACAGCGAAACTCCAATTACTTTTGCATGACTTGGAATTAGGAGATAAAAAACCAAGCCAATTGCTACGAGAGATGAAAGAGTTGGCCAAGGATAATTTCACTGAGACTGCTGTTAAAACCTTATGGCTCCAACGGTTATCAGTTTCTGCCCAGCAGATTTTGAGTATTTCAAGAGAGCCCCTCGACCAACAGGCCTTAATGGCGGATAAAATTCAGGAAGTTTCGACGTCCACAGTAGTATCTGCAGTCGACAAGAAGGAGCCCGAAACCACTCAATGGACAACGTTACGTGAGGAGATCTCCGCTTTGAAGAAAGAAATTTCTCGTCTTGGTAGATCTCAGCATCGCTCCGGATCAAGACGTAGATTCCGATCCAAGAGCCCAAGTGCAGAGCGGAAAGCCCGTGGTCTTTGCTGGTACCACTATAAATTTGGAAACAACGCTCACAAGTGTCGTCAACCTTGTAAGTTTGTGCCGGAAAACTCCTAGATTCGACCCTCGCGACGACGGAGGATGTCGACAACTCAGGTAGTCGTCTTTTCGTTTATGATAAAGTGTCTAAATGCCGCTACCTGGTCGACACAGGTGCATGTGTTTCTGTCCTACCAAAAAGTAAATTTAACAATCTTAAACCTACTCAAGATGTCAATTTGTATGCTGCAAACGGCTCACGAATACGTACTTACGGCACGCATTTCGTAAAGGTAAACATCGGATTACGCCGAAATTTTCCCTTCACTTTCTTAATTGCCGACGTCACACGAGCTATTCTCGGAGCCGATTTCTTAAGCAAATTCAGTCTACTGGTGGACATTAAAAACAAGCGCCTAATCGACAAAGAAACTTCGTTGAGCGTAAAAACCGAAGTTGTCAACGGATCTTCTCTAGGACTGAGTTTTTTGTCAAAGAAGTCCGCATTTCAAGATCTTCTAAAAGAATATCCTGAAATTTTAAACCCTAATTTGTCAAGTTTTAAGGTTTTGCATAGTACCACTCATTGTATACAGACGACAGGACCACCCGTCTTTTCCAAACCTCGAAGATTGTCACCAGAGAAACTAAAAATCGTGCGTCAGGAATTTGAGCGACTCCTCGCCGATGGAATCTGCATTCCTGCTAATAGTCCTTGGGCAAGTCCCATACATTTGGTACCAAAAAAGGACAATTCATGGCGCGTTTGCGGCGATTTTCGTCGGGTTAACGCAGTCACTGTCCCTGATCGCTATCCAATACCACATTTACACGATTTTTCTCACTGCCTCTCGGGTAAAACCATCTTCTCTAAAATAGATCTTGTCAGAGCTTACTATCAGATACCTGTTGAACCAGCCGACATTTCGAAAACAACTGTCACAACCCCGTTTGGATCATTTTCATTCACAAAAATGCCATTTGGTCTTCGTAATGCGGGAAACACATTCCAACGTTTTATGCATGAAGTCTTACGAGGACTGGATTTCTGTTTCTCGTACCTGGATGATATTTTGGTAGTCTCGGATGACGAGAAATCTCATCACGGTCATCTTAAGGAAATCTTCAGCAGGCTTAAACAGTACGGATTAGTAATCAATCCGGAAAAATGCATCTTTGGTGCTCAAGAAATAGTTTTCCTTGGATTCCTCGTGTCTCCATCAGGAATAGCACCCGTCCCGGAAAAAGTTTCAGCCATTGCTAATTTCCCACGTCCTGTGACTGTGAACGACTTGCGACGTTTTCTCGCCATGCTTAACTTCTACCACCGCTTCATCCCGAAGGCTGCAGAGATCCAAGCTCCCTTGTACTCATACATCAACAGTAAGAAGAAAAAGGATGCGACAAAAATCGATTGGACTGAAGAAGCCACAGCTGCTTTTGAAGCATGTAAGAAGTCTTTATCCTCATCCACCTTGCTGACTCATCCTGTGGCAGATGCCGATATTGCTGTCATGGTAGACGCTTCTTCTACTTCTGTTGGTGCAGTTTTGAATCAAGTAGTCGACGGAAAAATCCAACCTCTTCAATATTTTTCGAGGAAGCTTAATCCTGCCGAGCGTAACTATAGCGCCTACGATCGTGAATTGCTGGCTGCCTACTCGGCGGTAAAGCATTTCCGATACTATCTTGAGGGCAGGCGGTTCTTAATTTTTTCCGACCACAAGCCGTTGTCCTTCGCTTTCCAACAGAAGTCAGATAAATGCACTCCCAGACAGTTACGACACTTAGAATATATCGGGCAATTCACCACCGATATTCGGTACTTACCAGGGGACAAGAATGTGGTGGCTGATGCTCTATCGCGTATCTACAGTGTCGATTTCCCAAATCAACTGGATTACGAAATTTTGGCTCAGAAGCAAGCTAGTGACCCTGAGCTTGAAAGATTGCGAGGCACTGATTCAGCGTTTGAAATAAAAGACGTAGTTTTCCCTGGTACTGACGTCAAAGTAGCATGCGACGTGTCTACTGGCACAGTCCGACCTTATTTACCTGTGGAATTTCGTCGTCAAGCTTTTGACAACATTCACAACTTAGCACACCCCGGTATTCGCTCCACCGTCAATCTTTTGAGATCTAAATTCGTCTGGAAAGATCTTCGAAAAGACTGTGCTGCCTGGGCTCGTGCGTGTATCCCGTGTCAAAAGTCGAAGGTAAACCGCCATACCAAATCGCCATTTGGAAGTTTTCCGGTACCTGACGACCGCTTCAGAATAGTCCACATCGACATCGTCGGGCCGCTTCCACCGTCACGAGGCCAACGCTACTGCCTCACGTGCGTGGATCGCTGGACACGATGGCCGGAAGTCATACCTATCCCTGACCAATCAGCTGAGACGGTTGCACAAGCATTCTTCTCAGGGTGGATCTCAAGGTTTGGCTGTCCGCAAAGCATCGTCACCGACCAGGGTACTCAATTCGAGTCACAGTTGATACGGCAGCTTGGTAACCTCCTTGGCTGGGAAAGATTCCGTACCACGGCATACCATCCCGCAGCCAACGGAATGGTGGAACGGTTCCACCGTGATCTCAAAGCTGCGATCAGATGTCAAAACTCTGAAAACTGGGTGGACAAGTTACCCATCGTTCTTTTGGGCTTACGAGCAGTTATCCGGGAAGATTTGGATGCATCCGTCGCCGAGTTCGTATACGGAACAAGTTTGCGTCTTCCAGGAGACTTCTTCAGAGAGCCATTGTCCACACCATCACCTCGCCAGCTACATGATTTCGTGATTAATTTTCGTGAATCCATGAACCGTTTGAAACCAGTTCCCGCCTCACGACATTCAAAGCCGGATATTTTCGTCCATGAAGAACTTAGTCGGTGTACGCACGTATTCGTACGAGTCGACGCAGTACGCCGTCCTCTGCAGGCTCCATACGAAGGCCCGTTTAGAGTCCTCAAACGGAATGAAAATAATTTTGTAATTCATCGGAAGGACAGTAAAGTTACAGTCTCGATTGATCGAGTGAAGCCTGCGTTTCTCCTAGCTACCGATCAGGACACTCCTTCAACACCACCTGTTGTGGAGGTCCCAGAAGAAAAGTTTAGTCGGGCCGGAAGGAGGATTAGATTTCGTATCCCTCTCGTTCACTGAGGGGGGGTACTGTAGCGGATACTAGTGAATAAAGTGAACTAGTGATAAAACATGCAACACTAGCATGGCCACGACAGTGCAACGCGCACGAGCATGACAGCACGAGACATGCTATAAAAATATCTTTAACAAAATTTAATTTAGAGTGTAAATAATATTCTACTGTTTTTCGGCTTGTAAATAAATCAATATTTTATATAATTCTGCTTCTGATTTTAATTGTGGATTAATCGGGCAGGCCAGCATCTCTTCCTGACCTCAGCATAAATCCCCCCCACAGATCTTTAAAATTATCTCAAAAGTCTTCACTTTAAAATTTTTTTTATTATGAAAAAGGTTAAAAAACCACAAAAATTGTGAAAATTCAACCAAAACCACATTTTGTATTTCGAAATCCTTTCTTTTGATTTTATAATCTGAAAGATCATGGTTGTAAATCCTTAACTCCAAAGTTTCACGTTAAAACCATCCTTATTAAACGCTTAAGATCCTGTTAAAGTTCGTTTTTTGCGTGCGCAATCTGGTTTCCCATAGCCGTTTCCAAAACGGCAGTTAGCGGACCCAAAAAACGGACTTACACCAAGCTTTAACAGGCTCTCAAGCATTTAATATTGATGTTTTTACGTGAAATTTTGGGCTAAAGGGTTTTCAAATATTATCTTTCAAATTATTAAATCAAAAGAAAGGATTTTTTTTTTCGAAATACAAAATAAATTTTTGGCAGAGTTTTCACATTTTTTTGTGGTTTTTAAACTTTTTTGTAATAAAAAATTTTTAAACTGATAACTTTTAAGATAATTTTAAAGATTATATTAAACCACAATTTTTGAGACCATAATTAAATTTTTACCAATAGTAGTGCTTCTACAAATTGAATTTTTCAATTATTTTTTTGGGGTGTCGCTCCATTTTTAACTCCCTGGGATTTGGTTTGGGACCCCCGAATTCTATGTGATTCTGACTCGTCTAGGTGTCTACTATCCCCCTAGAAGTGTGACCCAACATTTATGGGACACTAGGGTGTCTCAAAAAAAACTTTTTTTCGAAAAACCTCGCTCCCCTGGGCTTTTCCCATTCCTTTTGGTCCCAAAAGATAGTGTGTAAAGTTTCAGCCCCCTAAGTTAACTCTAGTATTTGCCTGTAGAGCAAAAAGAAAAAAGTGGAAAAAATGATTAATTTTCAGAATTTTTAAAAATTATATTTTAAGATTGATACTGCGATAAAACTGGTTCAAATGTGTCATTTAGGACTTATTTAGATGGAATATATTTATTTATGTGTATTAACTGCACCCTAGAGCCCCTTATAATTTAAGATTAAAACGTACTACTTAAGGACATTGCACTCGCCAAAGCTTATAAAGCACTACAGGTGGACGAAATGAATTAAATTTGAATTTCTTCGAAGGAACTCCCTCAAATGATGCCATTTGGTGCTAAATTGATATTATAAATTATAAAAAAAAATTGATATTATAAATTATAAAATGGACCAATAGGTCCCAGGTGATTATGGTTCTCTTTTTTTTGTAATTTTGTGTTGTGTGTTTAAATGTTTCTCTTGTTCAAGTGTTATATTCAAATAAATGTTCAAATAAATAGTGTTAAAAAAAACCCTTGAAATATCAATAATGAGGTCTTCCACTGAGCTTTTAATGTAAAAAGTGATTTTCTTCAAAATTTCTCTTTTCCAGCTGATCAAACCCAAAATTTATATTAAAAATGATGGTTGTTGTACTTTTTTAGATACCAAACATTGAAATCTTTATAGGGGTTTCATTTTTAAGAAGTAGAATTAAATTTTAAACCGCACAGATCGGAAATGACATGGAACATTCCTATACCAGATGTGAAAATTGATTTTATTTTTCAAAGTTAGGAAAATAGTTTAATGCTTATGAATCTTGGTTGAAATGTTAAAGAAAGCAGTTTTTAATTAAAATTTTTCCCTAATACGTTAAAAGGAAGTAATTTTCCAAATTAAAAAAAAGAAAATCGATTTTAACGTCTGGTATAGGAAATATCCATGTCATTTCTGATCTGTGCGGTTTAAAATTTAATTCTACTTATTAAAAATGAAACCCCCATAAAGTTTTAAATGTTTGGTATCTAAAAAGTACAACAACCATCATTTTTAATATAAATTTTGGGTTTGATAAGCTGGAAAAGAGAAATTTTGAAGAAAATCACTTTTTACATTAAAAGCTCAGTGGAAGACCTCATTATTGTTATTTCAAGGGTTTTTATAATTTATAATATCAATTTAGCATCAAATGGCATCATTTGAGGGAGTTCCTTCGAAGAAATACAAATTTAATTCATTTCGTCCACCGGTAGTGCATTATAAGCTTTGGCGAGTGCAACGTCCTTAAGTAGTACGCTTTAATCTTAAATGATAGGGGCTATAGGGTGCAGTTAATACACATAAATAAATATATTCCATCTAAATAAGTCCTAACTGACACATTTGAACCAGTTTTATCGCAGTATCAATCTGAAAATATAATTTTTAAAAATTCTGAAAATAGGTAACTTTTTCCACTTTTTTCAAACTTTGGGGCTCTACAGGCAAACCCTAGAGTTAACTTTGGGGGCTGAAACTTTACACACTATCTTTTGGGACCAAAAGGAATGGGAAAAGCCCTGGGGAGCGAGGTTTTTCGAAAAAAAGTTTTTTTGAGACACCCTAATGGGACACCCTGTAGATAATTTTAATACAAAGCTTGTAAATGTTCATTTTTCATAATTTGAGCTCCTTTCGGGAAGAGGATTTTTACTATATTTTCTAAAAACAATATTAATTTTTTACAATAAAGCAATATATTTTAATTTTTAAATTTAGAAATAAATAATATTCAATATCTTTACTTAAATTTTAAAAAAAATTGTATATTATTAAGATAAAGTAATTTATTATAAATATTTTAATTTTGATTCAGGATAAAGAAATGATAATGTAATGGCCGGTGATATAAATAGCATAACGCTTGCATCCAAGTAAACCTCGTACCTTTGGAGTTGGGATAGGTACAGCATAAGTGAGCGAGATTAGATTCCTTGCCTAAGGGTCAACACGTGGGGGCAAGATTTAATGAAGTGTAAAAGCTAAACAGCAGGTGGTTTAATCTCTCACAAAGAGACTAATATTTTGTTCCATCTGGCATTTTCTGATAACCTCGTGGATAACCAAAGAGCTTGGCGTGGCTGTACATAAACTATGCTAGAGGAGGGGAGGGTGCCAAAAAATGAGTTGAGTTTCAGTGAGCTCGAAACACTTTGAGTAGAAAGTTAGTAATTTAGAGTACATAATTCACTAACATAATAATGGGCACCGGAACGAAAAATTTATGGTATGGAACCTATAAAATGTATTACCTTTTTAGCATATTGATTCAATCGTCATTTGTAATTTGCACTGTGACTCTGAACAGAAATAGTCACTATTATAATAGTCACTATTGTAAATTGTTATAAATTGTTATTCGTTTGATAAAATAATAACTTGAAACTTAATTTTAAAAGTTTTAATTTATAGCTGAATATTTATTTACTTACGGTTTATTTATACGGTTTTTAGGCGATGAAAGGGAAATACATATTATGTATACAGGGTGTCCCACGAAAAGTGGTCCAACCCCTTTAACTTTTGAATCCCTACAGATATAGTCATGAAAGTGGGGTCTAGATATAGTAAAGTGATCATGCGCTGTCCGATGAGATAACTTTCAACGCCCTCTAGCGGAAACTTTAGGAGTTATAATTTTTATTTTAAAAACTATTTGAGGTATGTGATTTGTCGAACATCCCCTCTCTTTCTAGATCTTTTTAAAATTTAAATTTATACAAAAAGGGTGTGAACCCCCTGTTAATAAACTCACGAGCCGCCACAGGTGATCTGTAATCAGGGCCGTATTTAGGCACGTGCAACATGTGCTATAGCACAGGGCGGCAAAATTTTGGGGGGCGGCAGATTACACCAATTCATAATGCTACATACTATATACAGTTTGGAAAAATAAATGTTCCACACTCCACACAGTTTTCACTACGAGAGGATTCTAGGGTTGAGTCATTCCCAGCATCGGGTCACATGTCACATCCCCCCAAAATATCCGAACGATACAAAAAAAACAAATACCAAGCATAGCATGTTTTCAAGACCCCACATATGAAGGGGTGGGGGTGGGCCAATTATCCGACCCTTATTTCCAACACCCCCGATAAGGTAATCCAACTCCTTGACGGGAAATATTTATGGCTTTGGTTTCCCGGAATGGAGAAGACACCAGATCAGATGGCATGGTCATCTTCGTTCTGTCCCAATATTGTCAGTTTGTTACCCTGCATCTCAGGGATAGGAGCTTGTGTTTTTTGTGCGTTAAAATGGATGGCTTTCTTGAGTGGATAGGCGTATAGGAAGAAGGTCGGTGAGAGAAAAAATATTTTCTTTTCTTAATTAAAAAATTGTTTTGCAATTTACTTCTAAAGAGATGTTGATGTTTTAACCCCCCGATTTGTAATCTGTATAAAATTTAAACCCTAATTCATGTTAAATAGGATTAACTGCTAACTTCACGCAGGCGCTGATCCAAGGGGGGCACTCCGGCCGGACAGTGCCCCCTCTTGGACCCAAAAATGTTCTCAAAATGAGTTAAAATCCTACTTCTACAAGTTAAATTTTAAAAAATTTTCTGGGGGAGGACCCCCATACCCCCCTGCGGTTCCACAAGGGAATCTTGCGTGACACTTTTGAAAAAAAATCCCCGAAATTTTTTGTCAAAAGATAAAAGTGATGGTCCCAAAAAGGTTCTCAAAATTATTTAAAACTCTACTCTTACAAGTAAATTTAAAAATGTTTTCAGGGGGACCTCCTTACCCCCAGTGGTACCACCAGATAATCTTGTATGATACTTTTTAGAAAATATACCCATTATTTTGTGTCAAAAGGTAAAAATGATTTAAAACCCTACTTTTAGGGTCAAATTTCAGAATTTCTTCTGGGGGAGGAACCTTATCCCCAGTGGTACCACAAGGGGATTTTACATGATACATTTAAAAAAAATCCTCAACAATTTGATATTGTGTCAAAAGGTTAAACCTACAAAGAAACCCTACCTTTTTAACTTACTGAAACTGAACTTAAAAACTACAAAAGAAGTTAAACAAAAGATCCCACCTTTAACAGTAGACTTTTAGAAGAAACAAGGGGGTATTTTCTTGAAACAAGAAATGAAATAGAGGGGGGCGGCAATAAATCAATACGCACAGGGCGGCAAAAACCCTAAATACGGGCCTGTCTGTAATAACCTTCTATTTTAGTTTCACTTTGGTCCCTATCTATTAGTGGCAAACTTGTTTGTTAGATGTCAGCCCCAGCATGTTTGAGGCTGTGCGAGAGGTTCGTTTTTTTTCTAATACGTCTCGTAGCAAGGGTCTCGTAGGTGTAAGAAGCCTTACTCTATGAGCATGCGTCTCAAATAAAGAAGATAATTATAATAAGTTTTAATGTTACTAAAAAAAAGCCCCGCTGGAGCAGTGGTAGGGCGAGACAATCGTAATATTTCCTGGTGGCAGTTTTTTGGTGCTGACATCTAACGAATAGTTCTATCATTAATAGATACCCCGACAAATTACGTTGTGAAGTAAAAGTAGATTTCCATGTAAAAAAGATAGTTTGAAGGGTAAAGGACATTTTCACTTACGGAACACGCAAAAAAGAGTTTGTTTGCAGCAACCAGAAGTTTGGTTACCGGAAACACACCGTCTGTTTGCTATAGGACTGAACAAACTTATTGTTTGCTGTAAACAGACTGGTTTAAGATATGTTTGATTGCTGTATCAATTTTATGAGCCTGAACGCAGTCAATATCGAATTAAAACCTATAGATCATCTTAAGGATATCATTGTATCAAGATCCTATTGGAAAAACATTCAATGGCACCTACTGGGGGAAAGTTCCACGAGGGTTAAAAGCGCACTTTCACCGAGAAAAGAGGAGGTTCGCGGGCGCTCGCGCGTTGTTGATATGTTTTATTGAAATTAAATGCAAAAACAATTTCAGATAGGTAAAACTTAGGTATTTTGCTCAAAAAAAATCAATACTTTAAATTCAATGGAGGGCTATTCCATATGAACAGGGACATGATCAAGAAAAATGAAAAAATAAAATAATAAAATTTTCTAATTATTTTAGGGAATAATTATGCAGTATTGATCTAATAGTGTTGTGCAATGCTTAAATTTTGTGTAAAATAATTTTTATCGGAATGTCAGCATTTAAAGTCAATATTTAGAAATATTTGTTTTAAAGGTTAATTTGTTAATGAAAAATGTATAGTTTATTTAGAAAATTAAAAATAAATTAATTAGTTTTTACAACTTTTTTGTTAAATATACTCATAAACTTTATAGTAAAAATGAAATAAAGTGTTTAAATCAATTTAATTATATTTATATTCATGAATAACTGAACGCTTATATACATGTAGCGTGAGTTACGAAGTACTGTAGCGTGAGTTACGAACAGCTCTCTATATTTTATTGTATTTCTGATTTTCTTAAGCATTCCCAGTAAAACTGTTTGCTGTTTTAGAATAAAGGAAGTATATTCAAGCACCTGACAAGCATATAGAATTATTGAAACACTATTTAAGCATAAAAACAAATTTGAATTTTATACTCTTAAATCCATGTCTTTTTCTTGTAGCGTGAGTTACGACTCTATTTTAATTAATATTTAAAAAACTAAAATTCTTAAAAGATTCGCAATACTTATTTTAAATTATTAACATAAATTTCAATATGTATGATTTTTTTAGAAAGAAAATAATAGTTATTTCTATATTTAAAAATTATTTGAAATTGCAATTTTGAAAAAAATGTAGCGTGAGTTACGGTGGAATTGCCCTGAAGAACATTAAAAAACAGCTTTATAATTCCTAAAAAGGGAGATAAAGTAAAAAACTTAAGTATAATGAAATAAAAAAAGTTTAAGGTTCCTTCCTTTTAAAATTTCTACTGTTGGACATTATTTAAACGTACAATAACAAATATTTAAAGCTTCTACATAACAAAATAGGTCACGGAACATTTCAATCATTTTCGACCTGTAATAGATTTAAAATAGTCAAGCAAGAAAAAACGTGCCAAATTAATCACTAGAAGACCTATTTAATTTTTTATTTTTCAAAATCGATTCAATATGAATGCTAACTCCAATTCTATATTTCTTTTATAGACAACGCAGGCTAAAAACAATCTGGTAAGGAAAAAAGTTCAACAAAGCAAAATAGTAGGGACGTGTAATATATGTAAACCACTTGTATTTCCTTTTATTTTGATGAGCACCTACTTAATAGACTGAGTATGAGTAACACTATTATAAAAGGACAAATCAAGACAATGACCAAATAACACATGGGTTTATTAAGAAGGTATCCTTATTGAATATCCTAATAAAGGATACTTTGATTATTAACTCAAATTCTGTTTGATCTAATCTTGATTTCGGTGGTCAGCAGGGAATTGACATATCCTCCGAAAGGATCCCACATGATGTTGTCCCGGCCTCCGAAATCACTTTTCTTGTTCAAGCCGTTCAGGTTAGAGCTGGGAAAAATGTTGTACCACCATCCTCCTGAGTGGCCATTGCCATCTCTATCGTATGTATAAAATTCTTTCAGGTTGTGAGGACCCAACGCGTCACCTTGAAATAAAAGGGAGTTATTTCAGACAGTCAAATATGCATAGAAGTTAAATGATACAACCCAACTTTTCCCAAAAACTGTAACTTCTGTTCCATGAAACTTTTGCACGTTTATTTCTAACATTTCTGAAGACATCTTGCCTCTGAATAAAACATGAATAAGTAAGATGGAAACTAGGGCAAAAGTTTAAAGGGATACAAATATTTTGTACTAATATTATATTTTAATTAAAATTTTACTTTAAAAAACTAATAGATATAGAGGAAAACTTCAGGTCTTCTACTAGATAATTTTCTGCAACATCATGACAAACGGCCCTATAGTACCCGTGAAAACTAATTTTATGTATTTAATTTTGCCGTGATTTAATTGTTTATTTGCATCGACAAACGTTACATACAGGGTGTCCCACGAGAAGTGGCCCAACCCTTTAACTTTTGAACCCCTACAGATATAGTCATGAAAGTGGGGTCTAGGTATAGTAAAGTGACCATGCCCTATCCGATGAGATAACTTTCAACGCCCTCTAGAGGAAAATTTAGGAGTTATAATTTTTATTTTAAAAACTGTGTTAAGTATGCGAAAAAAGTCAATGACTAAGTTGTAGAGCATCATCGATTTAGTAGGAAAAGACACCTTAAGCAGAAAAATATCTTGAATAAAACCCCTAAAACGCAAGCTCAATTAGGTTGAATTCACGTAGTTTTTACGTCTTAAGACGCCCCTCACGAGGTGAAAATGAGAAATTTTTATTTTTATGATTTAAGTAAATGACTAAAAGCATTCTTAGTTCATTAAATTGAAAATTTCTCATTTTCTCCTCATGAGGAGCGTTTTAAGACTTAAAATCTACGTAAATTCAACCTATTTGAGCGTGCGTTTTAGGGATTTTATTCAAGATATTTTTCTGCTTAAGGTGTCTTTTCCTACTAAATCGATGATGCTCTACAACTTAGTCATTGACTTTTTTCACATACCTCACACAGTTTTTAAAATAAAAATTATAACTCCTAAATTTTCCGCTAGAGGGCGTTGAAAGTTATCTCATCGGATAGGGCATGGTCACTTTACTATACTTAGACCCCACTTTCATGACTATATCTGTAGGGGTTCAAAAGTTAAAGGGTTGGGCCACTTCTCGTGGGACACCCTGTATAAAGTGTATTTCATAAAAATAATATATTTTTTCCATAACCTATGAACAGGAGTTTGTGATACTATTTGAAATTGAAATTGATAACCCAAGTGATTTGGTCCTTTTCTTAGGAAGTCACGTGGGTTACTAATACATTTACAATAACATTCACAGCCATCTCCCTAGGTGTTAACTTGCAACTTAGAAAGAAATTTTAGCTGTTCTCTAACTTTTATATCCAGGATCCTTCTTTGACCATAAATTTAATGCTGATGACTGTGAATATAGCTGCTGATAGTGGATATTGGTCGCCAAATGAAAGCAATCCAAGCACTAAATTACGGAGTTGCATAAAAATTTTCTTTGGTCAACTACAAAAGGATTTACTGTTTACAAAATCATTGCATTAGAAATATGCCCTCTTAGGGCCATATTCAGATCTTCGCCGACGGCGAAAAAGTTGAGCTAAATAGTTGAAACGGTATTTAGATTGACTTTTTCTCGACTCACTTTTTCGAAATCGCTGACGGCGAAATTACCGACTTTCTCTTCTCTCATTGGCTGAAACTGCGCTGAAACCTTGGAAACAGTTTGTTTACTTTCTTCATTTGGTTGTACTTCGTAACAAAAATCGGGCGTCCATCTTTAGGGAAATTTGCATGCTTTGATTAGTAAGATGTAGAGTCATTAATGTCTGGATTTATATATTAAAATATTTGATAAATTTAACAAGAATGAGAGAGCACAGAAGAAAAATGGCACAGCTGAGATAAGAGTCGACCATGCCAAACCAACACTTCTTGCCCTGCTTCAGATTACTCCCGATAGCAAAGAAAAATTTGAGGTATGTAAATCGTTTTTTTATTTAATTTTCTCATTATGGAATCTTTCAGAATTGGTAAATGTTTGTGTATTCAATATTTCGGATCAATTAGGTTATGTTCCGTTAAATATCGCCAAGTTTGTTTTGGTATCAAATATTAGAAACATAGCTTCAACTATTACTAATCTTAATAGTATAAAAATGTTCATTTAGTATAAAATGGAATAATTTATAATGTTTTTAATGTTACACAAATCGACGTGGCAAATTTCTTTTTGAATTGTTATATTTTAAGATTAAGAATTCTGAATAGACTCGGAAGTCCAATTCAAGATTTAAATTAAGAAGGTGGATGTGTTCAGTACTTTTTTTATTCAGAGAAAGTTATAAATGGAAAGCTTTAAAATAGATATATTTAAATGTTTATTTCAGTTGTAATAATATAAGAAATAGTTTGTGTTTTAAATTCATGAAAGATATCATTTTTGCACAGAATACATTAGTTATTACTTGTAATTCTTGATTTTTTTTTATGTACAGCTTATAGCATTTTTTTACATTGGAATATCACATATTTAAAGAATTCTTATTCTATCGCTTTCCATTAAACTAGCTTCCTTCAGCAAAAAAGTATTTTTTTAATTTTAGGATAGTATTAATTAAATTAAGATGATTACACCAAGATAAAAATCATTGAATGCGAATATAAACATTTCAAAATAGTAATTAAATAACAATCAATTATGCTGTTAAATAATTTTTTCTTGTAAGTAATTAATATTTTCATTTTATGTTTACATGCTAATATTTTTTCCAGTTCAACTAAAATGCTGTTTTCTGTGAATCCAGAAAGAAGTATTGAAAAGGGAAAATTATTAAAGTTTAAAAGGATGAAACTTCTATATAAACTGAAAGTTATCTTTTAAAAAATATTTTATAAATAGTAATGGAAATTAATCAATTATTCATTTAAATTGTTTTGAGGTATAGTTATTGTATTTTATAATTTATGAAAAAAAATTTCCTCCTGTGAACAGTGACAATCCATACTCAATTAACCAAACAGAATCATTATTGAGAATAGAGTTGTATAAATGTTGGAACAAATTGGTGTAGTGCTTACTTTTTTTGTTGATAATAAATAATATTTTTTGTGATTAGAGGAGTTTTTATATTTTTAAGATTTAGTTCATATAATATACTTTGAAATTATCACAAGTTACACTTTAGTCTAACTGGAGTAATAAAAATTTGTTTGTAAAATCTGCCTCATTCTTTCTTACATGTTGTACTAATAAATTTCAATTTAATACAGAGTAACTGCAATAGTTCACACATTTAACTGTAAAAAAATAATTTTTGCTCCATTGAGCGGAAAATTCTCCAACAAATTAAGTATGCAGTTTAAAATATAATAAGTTGAAGAATATTTAATACAAAATTCCTAAACTTTTATTGAATCTATCGTAAAAATAAAAAAGAGAACTTTCAAATATTGTGTAGAAATGAAAATAGTATAAGCACTTATTTATTTTGTTTTATAAGCTTGCAAAGTTTCAGTTTATAGATTTAAAAAGTGCAGCTAAAATTGGGAAATGATAATTAAGGATTAGTTTACTGTACCAATAAGGTGAGTATTATACTAAACTCTTATCAACCAGAATTATGAATTATAGTTCCTACTTCCTAACATCTTGTATTATATTGAATTTAATGAGTAATTAATTCCTTTGATGAAAAGATATTTCCATGTAATCATACTGTATGAAATAACTTTTTTCTATTGAATTTTTGTTTTCTACCCCAGCTATTATCTCTCTTTTTCATAACCATTCTTTCAAAATCATGCAAGAATGAATTTCCAAAACATACTTGGAATTAAATTTGGGAAATGAAGCATTACTGTTATGAGTTACAAGAATTACTTGGTTACGCTCCTTTAAAAGGTGCAAAGCTTGTAGAAATAAGAAAAGATGAAATATTTTCTTTTTCTTTTATTGTTTTTATCAACTCTTTAATATGTGCGCTCAGCTAAAAGCTTCAGCTTGGTTTCTAGTTCACTCAAACAACACAAACAAGCGACTTGCAGTGCAGATTGAGTTTGTTTACACTTTTGAGAGCATGTGAATGCATCAGTGATGTTTTCCCGCCTTTTTAGAGAGGGATTTTATTGGTCGCTAAGCGTTTCACGTCAACAACACAACTAACCAATGAGCTGAATCTCCGAGATTTCCGCGTCATTTCGGAAGAAGATCTGAATACGGTGAAAAAGTTCAAGGCGAAATAGATATTTCGAAATCGCCTCAACTATTTAGCTGAACTTATTCGCCGTCGGCGAAGATCTGAATATGGCCCTTAGTCAATGAGCCTTCCATTAAACTGTATTACCCGGGGTTATGTCAAACTCACCAGCATCTCCGGCGTAGTTTCCCAGATGCAACTTGTACTTCTGTTCTTCTTCATCAATCCAAAAGTGGTCGTACATAGCGTATTTGGAAATACCATTTCGATTAGTAAGTTCAAATCGAATGCTGTACGATTGTTGGTTTGTGAGCGCATAGATCTTGTAATTTCCTATAAAAAACACTTTTTATTCTTGACTTGTTTTAGTAACACAAACTTGCTATAAAAAGCATAACATAATTTATTTTTACACTGCAAAAAATAAGCCTCAAGAGACAGACAAGCTCTGGCAGCAGAAATTGCCCGAGCTCTTATTTAAATGGTATTTCTGTTACCTTACGTTTTCTCTATGCTACGATTTTGTTTTTGCAACTTTGGAACTTTTTTCGAAGTTGGGGGAAAATGAGGCAGCCTGTAAGTAGAGACAATAAGTAGTAAAATAAATAAATATTTCCGATGGTTCACTAAAGTTGCGAAAATATCGTAACATACAGAAAAAGTTCAGTTAACAGAGAAATTCCGTGTGAAGGAAAGTTCTCTCAACTACTGATTACTTAAAATTCTGAACTTTATCGAAAGAAATTCTGTGTATAAAGGGAGATTAAATCTAAAAAACCACTTTAATTTACATTTAAATTTATAATTCTGCTAAGTTTCTTCACAGCACAAAAGTGAATAATGGAAAGACTAAGACAAAAAATATGATTGTTTCGAAACTGAGTCATTAAGGCAGGAGGCTAGGGTTGACTGGATTGGACCCAATGGGTTTAAAAAAAACATATGCAAAAATCCTGGACCCAATTTTGTTTATTTTTTTCATCAAGATTTTTGCAGATTTACACAGAAGCATTTAACGAAATAACATGCCAAGAATTGCAGTTGAGTGGTTTTTTCAAAATTTTAACCATGGTTCAATAATTATTACGGGGTTTTTTCATCATTGAATGGGACTTTTCAAAATTTAGGATGTTTAAAGTTCCAAATTTAAATTTCATAAAATATTAAGGAGGGTTTTTTAAATTTCAGTGTTTTTTTCAAAGTTAAAGAGATTTCTTTCAATATTGAATGGGTTTTTCTTAGGATAATATTTAAAATTTAAGTGGGCTTTTTTTAAATTTAAACCAGGCTTCAATAATTAAGGGAGTGTTTTTCCAATTTCAGTGTGGTCATTTTCATTACTGAATGTTTTTTTTTAAATTTAGGACTTTTAAATTCAAACTAGATATAAAAAATTAAGGAGGATTTTTTAAAATATCAGTGGGTTTTTTTCATAAAAAACTCATTCAACTATCGAAAAACTAATATTATTTCTACAGAACACATTCAACATTAGAAAGAACTAACTAAAATTAAACCCACTTACTATTAAGAAGAAAACCACTCAATTTTGAAAAAAAAAAACTTTTTTCAAAAGAAAACCAGTTTTAAATGGGTTTATTCAGAGTTTTATTGAAAAAAAAACGAAAAAATCCGACCCACTTTGAATTTTTTCAAAAAAAACCCCGGGTTTTTGCCAACCCTGCAGTAGTCATCAATGGAATAAGTGAATGGAGTAAAACATTCTCTGGTTAAAAAACATAAACACATTTGAAATAAAAACAAATATTATTTTTGCTTAGTTTACACGCATAGAATAAGAAAAGAAAGGCACACAAATTAACTTAAATTTTCCAATTTCATCAAAAAATACAATGGATGGACCAATAAATTCAAGCGCCTGTATCAAACTAACTCTAGGGTAGTTATTATTTTTAACTCAACCTACTCATGTCTAGAGTAAAGCTTGGAAATTTCTTTTAGCATAAAAGTAAGTTGCCATTTTTTTCACTTATAACCCTTTGTCTACTGCATTATGATTCTCTGCAATTTTTTTGGTGCAAATACTATCAATGGAATATTATTTAATATTATCAAGGAATATCAATATTAATTATTATTAATATTATCAATGGAATATCAATATTAATTATTAATATTATCAATGGAATATCAATATTAATTATTAATATTATCAATGGAATATCAATATTAATTATCATTAATATTATCAATGGAATATCATTATTATATATTTATCTTGAAATTATTTGAAAAAATTTAATCCTCTAGAGCAGTGTTTCCGAACCTTTTTCGGTCCATGCCCCACCAAAGCCTTTCTAAATTTTCCATGCCCCCCTGTCTCAGTGGCATATAGAAATATATTTTGAGAGGGAGTAAAAATTTCTAATGAAGCTTTTCAGAACATTTTTAGGTAGAATTCGCATGCTAAAGAACTAAATAAACTTCTGAGTAATTAAGTTCTAAGTACCAAGGGGGTCTGGGGGTCCTCCCCCAGCAAATTTTCTGAAATTTGACTCTAGGAAACAGGTTTTTAACTAGTTTGGTACCCCTAGTTGGAAAATTTTGGATATGAATTTTTAGGTAAGATTTGCATTTTGATGCACCTAATGTAAAAAAGTTTCAAATATAAGCATTCTAAAAACAGAGATCTTGGGTCATCCCCCAGAAAAGGTTTGGAAATTAGACTCTAAAAACAGGGTTTCAACTTGGTTTTGATGCATACTGGTTCAGATTTCCGACATACATTCTCAGATAGGATAATAGGATCAGATTTTGATAAACTTCTTTTTAAAAAGTTTTTTTTAATTTTCCCCCTGGGTTGGCCCCAACTGGGGGGCAATTTGGTTGAAAATTTTCGAATTGCCCCCCTAGAAAATGATATTGCCCCCCGGTGGGGCGTGCGCCCCACGTTGGGAAACACTGCTCTAGAGCTTATTAATTAAATTGATACTTTTGAGTACCACACAAGTACACTGAGGGCTAAAAAATGCTCACAAAATTAAAAAAAAGTAAGGACTTTCATCACAGATTTAAGTCTTAAAAAATAACACACTTTCCTTTAGACTTTAATTACTTTTTACGGAACAAAATCATGGGAATCCAATCAACATGACAGATGAAGCAACAACAGTTTTGAACCTATTTTCGCATTTCCTGCTAAAATACTCATCACAGAACTCGTACTGCTTTTTACCCTAGAAGAGGAAAACTAAAAGAGTGTTCCTCCAAAAGTATCGTCAGTGAATTCGTAAGGATGGTTATTCTATGTAATTTTAAAGTTGGGGGGTCTTGTATACCGTCAGAAGATAAAGGGTCAATCCCTTTTATTAAACTGGCAATTAATTTACATTAATCACCCTGACCTTTTTGTTTTAAAATTTTTCGAGAAAATCATGTAAAAATAGCACTTTTCAGGCATAAAAAATAAAAAGTTTGCAAATTTTTTGTATATTATGTAGTTTTATGGTTTTTAGTTAAATAAAGACAACATTTAATCAAAAAATTTTAAAAACTTGCACATTCACGAACTTTTTCTTTTTTGATACTCCTTTTCTAGATAATAATCCGTGAATATTCGCGGTATTTTCATGAAATTTTTTTCAGTGAGTTATTCATAACGATTACAATATTCTTACTGTGGTTTTAACTCTATCTCCTTTTTTTAATGAATTTTTTAACTTTTTTTATTTCTCTGCTAGGGGCACTATAAGTAATCTTAATGGATTCTCAAGGGTCACTTACTTTGGGGTAGACCTTACTTCCATGACCCTAGGATACTTTGGTTTCAAATAAAAGCCGGGAACGGAATTTTGAAACACCCTGTATGTGTATATATGTGGCTTAGAAATTTTTTAATGAATTTAAATACATTCATCTAGTTGTTACCTTACCCACTTGTTGAACAGAATATTGGATAACTTACCTAACCAGAATTCTAGTCTCAATTTCCCAAACCCAATTTTGTACTGATTCCAGCTCTTTTTGAAGTAGTCTTCCGGATTGCCAAAATCTCCCCGCCTCTGTATCAACTAAAAGAAGCAAGTGGTTTAATTCAATAGGGATTTAGAAACTGGTTTTTTTCGACATTACTTTAAACATTTATCTCCTTACTACCATGAATTATGACGAGTCTTACCGTCCATCCTCCTCCCATCGTTTTCATGTCACAATAGACGCTAATGATTTGACTCTGGGTGACGCGACTCTTGGGCCATATGTGGTAGATTCCGTTCTCCGTGTATCCGTTCTCCAACACTTCTTCACAGTCGGCGGGTTTTTTATGCATGGGACCTGAGTAAGTACAGTTGAGGATAAAAATGACTCAGTTGTGATTTCTGGCGAACCACTAGGGTTAGGAAGACAAAATAGGGGTCGTTTTTCATTAATTAAAGTATTATTTTACCAAAAAATTTTTCGAGTCCTTAGGGGGTCGTCTTCATTTTAAACGAAACACTATTTTTTTTTTCCAATGAGGACCTCCAATTATTATTAGTTTTTTTCTGAAAGGCCATCCCCTGAAACCCTTAAATACCCAGTTTCATCCAGATTGATTAAAAAAATTTATTTTTAAAAATAAACTTAAATTTTTTTTAAATCGTGAAATTGTTTATGGTAATCGATTCTGGTAGTAATTTTATGCAGGAAACCAAAATTTCAACCGATTTTATCTTATAGTTTTTGATAAAAAACTAATTAATATCTTAAGGGGCCGTATACCGTTGCCGAATGCATACCGCAAATGCTCTTTCTAGTTCGTTTTATCAAAAACTATTAGATAAAATCGATTGAAACTTTGGTTTTCTACATAAAATTACTACCAGAATCGATAAGCATAAAAAAATTTCACTATTTAAAAAATTTTTTAAAGTTTATTTTTAAAAAATAAATTTTTTTTAAGCAATCTGGATGAAACTGGGTATTTAACCTTTTAAACGCCGCAATTCAAATTTCGAATTAATGGTTCCGATTTTTGGCTTAAATGGCTAGTTTCATCATAACTAAAACCATTCTAGTCATTTTTTGGCGGAAAAAAATTCCTAAGTACGATTTTGAGGATGTTCCCATTTGGGAACATTGGCGTTTGGGGTGAAGTTTTTAGGGGGATTTCCAAAGGGGACATATTTTACAATTAATTCAAATAAAATGATTTAAATAGGTTTCTACTCAATAATTATGAACATTTTTATGATTGTGGACGGTTTTTTCATTTTTATTATCCATACTTGAACGATTTAGTAACATTTTATAAATTTTCATCAGAAAAAATTTATATGTTTATTACGTCCGCGAAGCTTTTCCATAATTTTTTTTTGCACTATGGGTAATATTTTGGTGTAAAAAATACAAAAGAATGTTCCCATGCTCTTCAAAGCTAAACAATTACGTTTCTGTGAGAAATATTAGATTTAATTACGGTTCAATATGGATATCTAGCATAAAATCCACTAATTGCATTAAAATCTAATTAGCTTTCAAAATTAATAATCATAATTATCTCCATTGATTTATTAAAGCTGTGTTTCTCATGGAAGATTCCGAACTGAAACACATATATCTTACATCCAACTTACGTTAGAAGAGTGTTTTTAGATGTACGCACTTTTCCTTATCTTCAAAATTCTTCAATTTTATTTCTAAAATTTTTATTAAAAAAAGTACTTGAACAAAAATATATACGCAAATCCTCAGAGCACTCCAAATATGCTCTTTGTATAACCCTCCTTGATAATTACTGAATATTAATCGATCTGGGAGTTAAAAATATATACAAGTGTAAGAATTTGCTATAAAGATTTAGAATATATTTCTCCATAAATCAGGTGAAAAAATAAAAATTACATATTTTTGAATTTAAAACATAATTCTTAACCTGTTTAGATCCTTTGAGACAAGAAATGTTCAAAAAATTAAAGAAAATTGGAAATATCTTGAATTTTTGCATGTTATAAAAATCCCCTAAATACTATACCCCAAACGCCGATGTTCCCATTTGGGAACATATACGTTGTATTGGTAATTGCTCTCCAAAATTAAAATATGAAGCTATTCTGTCAATCCAAATGGGAAGATGTGTACTTAAGCTACCTAAACACAGCAAAATTATTTAAAACTAAATTTATTTAAATTTTTCACAAGTTGAAACTTGTGCAACTTTTGGAAGAGCCAAAAATCTCTAATTTTGATGTAAATTCTACAAAAAGGATTAAATTGCACGTGAAAAACTTTTGCATGTAAAATAACTTTTTATCTTTGAGTTCCTTTCTTCCAAGTATCAAATTCCTGCATGAAAAATTAAGTGGTGTAAAAATTCCTTAAAATGATGTTCCCATTTGGGAACATCGGCAGATAAAAGGTTAAGGGTTTGGGGGGATGGCCTTTCAGAAAAACTAATAATAATTTGGGGTCCCCATTGAAAAAAAAAGTTAGTGTTTCGTTTAATATGAAGACGACCCCCTAAGGGCTCGAAAATTTATTTGGTAAAAGAATACTTTAATTAATGAAAAACGACCCCTCTTTTGTCTTCCTAACCCAAGTAGTTCGCCAGAAATCACAACTGAGTCTCATTTTTTTCCTCAACTGTACAATGATGAGACATTGAGTAAGTAAAATTCTAATCAAATTAGTCGAGCCAATGTAATTGGACTTTTTAAAAATTTTAATAAACTAATAATTTAAAAATAGGTAATACTTACATTGGCTTAATGAGAAAGCGTTGGTGGTAGGACCGTTAGAAGCAGTACTGCCTGGAGTAGTACTGCTAGAAGCAGTAGTGTATGGAGTAGTACTGCTAGAAGAAGTTGTGTATGGAGTAGTACTGGTAGAAGCAGTAGTGTATGGAGTAGTACTGGTAGAACCAGTAGTGTATGGAGTAGTACTGGTAGAAGCAGTAGTGTATGGAGTAGTACTGGTAGAAGCAGTCGTGTATGGAGTAGTACTGGTAGAAGCAGTAGTGTATGGAGTAGTACTGATAGAAGCAGTAGTGTATGGAGTAGTACTGCTAGAAGCAGTAGTGTAAGGAGTAGTACTTTCAGAAGCAGTACTGTCTGGAGTAGTACTGTCGGGAGAAGTACTGTTTAAATTTTCTTCTTCAAATGCATCACCATATGAAAATGTAACGAAAATCAGTAAACTCGCAATGAAGACAATTTGCTTCCTACAAGAAAGTTAAAAATATGTATAAGATACTTTCAGGGATGAACTAATCTTAACTAATTCTCCTTAATTAATAATGGCATCATTTTTCCAACAATATGAGTATCAATATTATAGCTGTTCATTTAGAATAGGCCGGTGAGACGTAATGTATTAGAAGTCGTTACAATTGTAATTTTCATAGAAATATTTATTTTTTGCAATTAATAGGCAGCCTAAACTGATGTTGGTGAAATACTGTAAAATAATCAGTCACCGAGTTTAAGTGAACAGCGTTGTGTTTTTAGGCGTTATTGAGCGTTAACACCACTGTTTCAGTGGTCTATTCTAAATCAACAGACTATACAGGGTGTTTCAAAACCGTTTCGCGGCTTTTATTTGGAATCAACGTGTCCTAGGGTTACGGAAGTAAGGTCTACCCCTAGGTAAATCATCCTGGAGAATTCATTGAAATGACTTACAGTACCCTAGCGGTGAAATAAAAAAGTTGAAAAAATTAATTTAATATCTATTCTATAGTATTAATTTAATACCTCATAGAGAGTATTCGCGGATATATTAGCATGTGTTTTTCGGACCTCAAAAAAGAAAAAGTTTTTGTTTAAATTTTGCCTTTATTTAACTAAAATACACAAAACTTCACTATAACACTGAAAAAATTGAAAATTTGTGAACTGAAGAGCTATTGCTAAAGCTAAGCTATTGCTAACTTGAAAAATTGCTATAACGTTCAATAAAAAGTGCTATAAAAAGTGTTCATAACGTTAGCAACAATACTCTGCTTGAAGTTTTTGCTCTATCTATTTTAGTTTTTAAATTAATTTTTTAACTTTTTTATTTCGCCTCTAGGGGCGCTGTTAGTCACTTACCTAGGGGTAGACCTTACTTCCTTGACCCTAGGACACGTTGGTTCCAAATAAAAGCCGCGAAGCGGACTTTTGAAACACCCTGTATAAAACCTTCAGTTCGTGAATACCCTTTCCTGAATACAAAATCTTTAATGAATTTTGTACTTTTACTAGATAATTTCACTGCTCTCTTCCATTTAATACTTCTATTCGTGTTTAAACCCCTCAATAAATTAAAATTATAAAGAGAACCATTATGATACTGCATTGCATAAGTAGTACTAGGTGTGAAAAAAGGGGGAAGATGTTTACGGACTGACCTGATTAATCTCAAGTTAATAACATTTATCAAAAGTATTATCTTCTAGAATATTTTAATCGACAGTTTGAAAAAGGCAATTAGTCCAAAAACGAAGTTTTGAGTAAATCGAAAAAAACTACATAAGTAATTGAATTTTCGTTGCATAACCACCAAATTTTTACTGAAAGTTCCGGACCCTATTAAAAAAAACAGAGCAATCATCGAAAAAAATATGAGCTCATTCCAAAATATTTTACGATTGAAAAAAGTTGATGAACTTGTTTCCTTTTTCAACCTTATGAAATTTAAAGTGATGAAAAATTGTAAAAGCCACTTAAATTGAACTTTATATTACATTTCTGCTTAGTTAGTTTACAACTCAAAAGTGAGAAATAGAAAGATTGGGACAAATAAAATTTGAGTCACTAAAAATCAGTATCAATGGAATAAGGGAATACGAATGAAGTCAAACATTCCCTTGATAAAAGAAATTAAAAACACTTTAAATTAAAAGAAAATTTTATTTTGGCCTAGTTTACACCACAAAAAACAAGAAGAGAAGGACAAATTAAGTTTAATTCCGAATTGACTGAAAAAATACTATAAATGGATCGAATTCGCAACTTCCTTTCTCATTTGAAAACCAGTATAAAAATGTTTAGAAATTACATTTAATTTTAAATTCTAAATAAATTCAAAACATATATGGCTATCCTTTGAAAAACCACACTTTTTTTATTTTTCCTTCATAAAAAGCTTAACAAATATAATTGAATCAAACTAAATAGTGTTTAACGGCTCATCCTCCCAAAAATTTTAGTGCTTAGTATTTTTAATTCCAACTCTCAGTTATACCTCATTTCAAAGACTACTGTCAGGTCCATAATTGGCAGACTGAGCTGAGATTTTAATAGAGTTGAACTGAGATTTATTCTCACAGTAATCTGTTTACAGATTATTTAATCTCACAGTTTCTGGAAAAGGATCAGAGTTTTTGGAAGTGGTTCAGGATTGTTTCCTCCACCAGATGGTCAATGAAGGGACTAGGGATAGGGCTATTTTAGATCTAGTTTTCACCAATGATGAAGATAAGATCATGGATTTAACCATAGGGGAAAATTTAGGAGAGAGTGATCATAGAAATATTAGGTTTAGAATAAATTTCCAGCATACAGCAGTTTGTAATACAAGGATTATTCCAAACTTTAAGAGGGCTAATTTTCAAATTATAAGGGATGAATTAAAGGGGGCATTTAGTAAGGGGTTAAAAGAAGTACAATCCTGCCAACAATGGGAAGAATTTAAGGGTGTTTTAAATAAGGTGATTGAAAATAATGTTACATTTAGGCAAAAAGGTCTAGCGCGTAAATTGACACCCATGTGGTTTTCATGGGAAACGAGAAAGGCATTGAAGTTAAAACAAAAAACCTTTAAATTGTACAAACGTACTGGGAAGGATAGTGATAGGGGGGCTTATTTAAAGGCTAGGAAAGACTTCAAAAATTTCAGTAGGAGGCAGAAGAGGGCTTTAGAGGAAAAACTGGCTAGGAATATCATTAAAAACCCAAAAAGATTTTATGCTTATGCAGGGGAGAACAATAAGTTAAGCTCTACCTTGGGGCCATTAAAATTAGGAGAGGACACATTTATTCAGGATGATATAGGTATGGCAAAGGTGTTAAATGATTTTTTCATGGAGGTTTTTAATAAGAATTTTAAATTAATGGGTGACTATGCATTAGAGTATAATGGAAGGGGGGAAATTCCGGACTGTTGTTTTAATAGGGAGGAAATAATACATCTTTTAAGAAGCATAAAGCCAACTAAAGCTCCAGGACCAGATGATGTTTATCCAAAAGTGCTTGTGGAATGCCCAGAGGAACTAGGGGACATGATAATGACAATTTTTAAATCAACATACGAATCGGGTTTGGTGCCAATAGATTGGAAATTAGCTAATGTAACTCCAATATATAAGAAGGGACCAAAATGGGATCCAGGCAATTATAGACCAGTAAGCTAAACATCAGTCATTTGTAAGATTTTCGAAACCATACTTAAAAAGCATATAATGTCATACTTGGAGGAGGGTAACTTACTTTCAGACAATCAGTTTGGATTCAGGAAGGGTAGATCCTGTCAAACTAATCTTTTAAAGTTCTATGACGAAGTAACAAAGGAGTTGGATCAAAAACATAGTGTATACATATTTTACATAGATTTTCAAAAGGCATTTGATAAGGTTCCACACGAGGCATTGCTACTCAAATTGGAAAAATTGGGTATCAAAGGTAAAACACTACTGTGGATTAGGAATTGGTTGATAGGTAGGAAACAGAGAGTGCAAGTCAAGGGTAATTATTCTCAGTGGGCAGAGGTCATGAGTGGGGTGCCACAGGGGTCAGTATTGGGACCAATTCTCTTTATAATTTTCATTAATGATATTAGTCAGGTCATTAGGAACAAAATCAGCATCTTTGCTGATGACTTAAAAATTTGGGGGAGGGTAGATACTCAGGAGCAGGTACAAAATTTACAAAGGGATCTAGATATGATATCACAATGGGCTGAAAAATGGGGTATGTCCTTTAACATAAGTAAATGTCAGGTACTTCATATGGGTCGGGGGAATGGTAGGGCAGAATTTTATCTGCAAGGGAACAAACTAAAACTAAGAACATTAAAAAACTGTTTCTTCAAGGTCCGAGGATATTATTTTGCCACTATACAGAGGCTTGGTGAGACCTCATCTAGAGTATGCCGTTCAGTTTTGGTCTCCATACTTAAAAAAAGATATTGATTCAATTGAAAGGGTTCAGCATAGGGCTACTAAAATGGTCAAGGGTATATCCAGTTTAAGTTATGAGGGAAGATTAAAGAAGCTAAATATGTTCACTCTAGAGAAAAGAAGGATTAGAGGGGATTTGATTCAACTTTTTAAAATGGTAAAGCAAGGGGACACAGAGGGACTAGATTTCAATACGGGTAATAGAACAAAGGGTCACAATTTCAAATTGAATAAAGGAAAATTTAAGACGGATTGTAGGAAGCATTATTTTTTTAATAGGGTAGTGGATAGATGGAATGCGTTGCCTGAAACAATTGTAAATTCAAGTGGGGTAAACGAGTTCAAGAGGAAAATTGACAGATACTGGGATTCCGGTAGTTTGGGTTAAAAGGACTGGACCAACCTTGCTGGGTCGACTTAATTTGTATTTGTATTTAGTAATGGGATAACATAAAAACACTTGAAAAATAATTTTAAGCCTTTATAAGATACATTTTTACAGCATCAAAATCTGCATAACTAAAGCACATTTTTTTGCCAAAAATCGACATTATCTGTTTATTATAAAAAACTGTTCTCTGACATGTTTTTACCTTCCCTGCCACTCTAAATGGCATAGAAAGACAGGGTACATGAGCCATTAAAATTATTTCAATTATTTATTTCAAATATCTGGGTTTTTCAGGGTACTTTTTGGAGGGAGTTCCTTTTTAAGGACAGCACTATACAAACATGATGTCCTTCAGAAAATATAAAATTTTGAGTGGTGTAATTAATCAAATAATCATAAATGTAAATAAAAATGAACACTATTCTGTGGTTAATATTATTATATTAATATTATAATATTATCTTTATCATTAAATGTAAGATAAAAAGATAAGTAAGATAAAAAAATTGCATTAAGCTCAGATATTAAAAATTAAATTACATAACATCCTATCCAATAAGGAAGTTGCATGTGTCAGATTTTCAAAAACAAACAAGTGTTCCGTATGGTAAAATGAAATATCTAGTCAATTTTTCAAAAAATGTACAGGTAACTAAATACTTCAATTTAAAAGTCGAGAAAAAAACACGTGGCTGAAAACGTTTATTGTTTAAATCGTAGGATGACATCAACAATCAAACCATCAACTCCATTGCTTTACAACAATGTTTATCGTAAGATGACGTCACATTAAAACTCTTGGCGTTTTCGCACGCTTTTAAAAAGGGGATTTTTGTTAATTTTTTTGCCAATCAAAAAATCTCTCGATTGGCCTCAAATTTTAGGGAGTTGCTTATTTTTGCAAGGAGAATCGATTAAAAAAATAAAAAAAAATCATGCAACTTCCTCATTCAATACAATAAATTTAAATGACTGTATTATCTTTGAAAAGAATCTAAGATTGCATATAGATTTCGGAGTGAAACTTCGTGTATTATATCAATATGATTCTCAACTTTTTCAATGATCACTAGATACTTTAACAAGTCAATGAAGAACCACGTACATAAAATCATGAAAATATAGACCTAATTAAAATAATTAAATATTGTAAATATTATAGTTTCGTTACCCAACATATTAATGAAATGAGTTAATAGATTAATATCAAATGTGCTTTTCACCAAATATTTTTAAGCATACGGTATAAAAGGGGTAAGTTGGAACAATTTTTTTTTATGTATAACTCTTTCTGTAATACTTAGAAAAAAATTTAATGCCATTTATCGGCTAACCTTTGGACTCAAAATATACGTCGAGATTATAATTCTAAGGCTAAGCGCGCACTAGAGACTTCGGTCGCGGCGACTATAAACACTAGGTCACTCGAGAGCAATGCATTTCTATGGTGAGATTCTTGGCAATCGGCCAAGAGTCTCGTCGCCTATGCGCTCACTCTAGCTTCTTGCAATAGCCAGGGTGATAATTTTGTCTCTGTCACCGTGACAAAAGTCTCTAGTGCGTGCTTAGCCTAATACGCGTTAAAATTAACCGAAAAATTACTTCAAAAATTAACTCTTGACTATGCAAAGTAGCCCCATAGCAGGGGCTACTTGGCATACCCTATGAGTAAGTTGACAAAATCTTACTTGCCATATTAATACTTCGATAACACATGGCAGTTTTTGAAAGGAAACTTAGTTTAAAAATTTATATTTTCATTTGACATTATTATGCCATATTTTTATATTTTTAGAGGTTTCTTCTCGTTTAAAATTTCCTACATAGACCTTGTAACCGTTCTTGATAACTCCATATAGATTTCAAAATAAAATATTAAAAATATTACGGTTTTGTTCGATTCAGTGGTCGCCACATCCTCTCTTCAGCTGCGCTTTCGATCATTGATAAATGTGATTGTTAAAAAATAACAGTATACACCTTTTCATTCACGGTTGATATTGATGTCACTCTAATAGCTACGCCACGTGCCCACGTGCCAAATATTCCCAGGGCGATGACCAAAAAAAATTGATTCCCCATAATTCCAAAAACATTTGAAACTTAAGGTCATGATGGATCTGGTTCAAAATCCCGACAATCAATTGCGTGACAGCTCGTAATGTCATCTACGTTTGTACGGCAATAAGGAAGTTGCATGTGTCACATTTCAAAAAACAAACATGTGTTCAGTATGGTTTTTGGATGGTAAAATGAAATACCTGTACATTTTTCAAAAAAATTTACAGGTAATTAAATATTTTAATTTAAAAGTCGAGAAAAAAACACGTGACTGAAAACGCTTATTGTTTAAAGATGTCAACAATCATACCATCAACTTCATTGCTTTCCAACAATGTTTATCGTATGATGACGTCAACATACCATGATCCCAAACTCTTGGCGTTTTCGCACGCTTTTAAAAATTTGATTTTTGTTAATTTTTTTGGCAATCAAAAAATTTCTCGATCGGCCTCAAATTTTGGGTAGTTGCTTATTTTTGCAAGAAGAATCGATTAAAAAATATAAAAAATCATGCAACTTCCTCATTAATTTGTCTGACAGGTACGATTGCTTGACAACTCATTTGCCTTAGGTGGGAATCTATTACGTTGTATGAAATATGCGGGGATTTCATATTTTAGCTTCGAGTTGTTGTATAAAGCTGCGCCCCAAGATTCCAGTGCCATATCACAAAAGGGGACATTAACCTAAAAATTAATAAAAAGGAATAGAGCATTGGCGGAAGATCATAAAAATCCAATATACTTGCCGCTGATTTATATTCCTATGGTGCCACTTTTTTTTAGCGACAGTACCTCAATTTTCAGGTTATCTCCTCTTTTGTGAGTTGGCCCTAGGATCCTTAGATGCAGCTTTATGCAACCCCTCAAACCTGAAATAATAGGCCCCCTCATATTTCAACAGTGTGCTAGAATCCTATCTAGGACAAATGAGTTGTCGGGCAATCGTACCCGTTGGGCTAACGTACCTGTCGGGCGAAAGGCGTTGGGCATTTGAACGGTCGGCCAGTTGATTTTTGAGATTATCAACGGATATACAGGGTGTTTCAAAATTGCGTTGCACGGCTTTTATTTGGAACAACGCCTCTGCGAGCGTATTTCACGCATTGAAAATAGGAAATACGCTGTTAAAAACTAGCCAGGCGTATTTTCACGCTTTGAATTTTTAACAAACGTTTTGCTTAAAAAATGCATGGCACCCCACCGAAATCAAAAAATTTTCTACTCAAATTTGTAGTATAAAATAAATATTTCATTTATAATGTTTAATGTACTAAAATAAATTATTTTATTTATTATAATTAATATTTTTTTACTTATATTAACAGATGCTATAATTGTAAAAAACCAAAATAGCATCCTAATTTTTTTCTATTTCAGTTTGTCCATTAAAAAAATGTTTCTATAAAAAATTTGTCTTCATATAGCTTATGCTATTTCAGTATTTCACTCCTCATAAATGAATTTCACGCCTCCTAAAAGAGTCGAGGAGTATTTTTACTCCTCGAAAAAAATCCAAAGAATAACACTGGTTATACAGGGTGATTCTGAAATGGTCCGCCAAACTTTGAGGGGTGATAGTACTCATCAAGGAAGCCCAGTGGCTCAGTGGTAGTGCTTCGCGCTTCCACACCACAGGCCCGGGGTTCAAATCCCGGGCTGGGCAAGGTCAACTCAGCCTTTCATCCCTTCAGTGGGTCGATAAATTGAGGACCAAGCTTGCTTGGGAACTAAACACTGGGGGTCTCCCGTTAGAATGACCACCTAACCGGGACACATGCCTAACAACTTGCACCCCAGGGCCCCACGGTCACGAAAACGAAGCTGGGCATCGTAGGCCTTGGCCCACTAGGGCTGTTGCGCCAATGAGTTTAGTTTAGTTTAGTTTAGTACTCATCAAGACGAACAAGAATTGATGCGGAAAGGGGGTTCGCAGTTACACCGTTAAAGAGCTAGGTCCTAATGTAGTTCGAGAGAATTACAAAAGGACGTTTTGCCAAGGCCCGTTTAACGAAAAAAAAACATAATGAAATGAAAAAATTTATTGCATGAGGTACAGCAGTATCCATACTACTTACATCATAAATTTGATAGAAATTGGACCACTTACTAAACCGTAGAGTGAGTTTTAAAACATGCAAAATTAATCTTTTAGCCGAAGAATGGAGTTCCTTTACATTAGTGTAATGCTATTTAGAAAAATGATGATCGGGGAAGGAATTTTCAATGGTCATAAAGTTTCAATGATCAATGTGTGATCATTGGAAATTCCTTCCCCGATCATCATTTTTCTAAATACCATTAATGGAACTCCATTCTTTGGCTAGAAGATTAATACTGCGCGTTTTAAACTCACCCCACGGTTTAGCAAGTGGTCCAATTTCTATCAAATTTATGATGTAAGTAGTACGGATACTGCTGTACCTCATGCAATAAATTTTTTCATTTCATTATGTTTTTTTTCGTTGAACGGGTCTTGGCCAAACGTCCTTTTGTAACGCTCTCGCACTACATTAGGACCTAGCTCTTTAACGTTGTAACTGCGACCCCCCTTTCCGCATCAATTCTTTTTCGTCTTGATGAGTACTATCACCCCTCATAGTTTGGCGGACCATTTCAGAATCACCCTGTATACAGGGTGTTTCAAAATTGCGTTGCACGGCTTTTATTTGGAACCAACGCCTCCTAGGGTCACGGAAGTAAGGTCTACCCCTAGGTAAGTGAGCCTGGAGAATCCATTGAGAGGACTTACAGTGCCCCTAGCGGCGAAATTAAAAAGTTAAAAAAATTGATTTAAAAACTAAAGGAGGTAGAGCAAAAACCTCAAGGAGAGTATTGTTGCCAACGTCATGAAGAACTCAATGAAAAAAATTTGATCAAAATATCTTGAATATTCGCGGAGATATTAGCATGTGAAAATAGCATTTTTTCAGGGGTCAAAAAGAAAAAGTTCGCATATTTGCAAATTTTTCAGTGTTATTTGTAGTTTTGTGTTTTTTTAGTTTAAAAAACACAAAATTTAATCAAAAAATCAAGAAAATTTGCAAATATGTGAACTTTTTCTTTTTTGACCCCTGAAAAAGTGCTATTTTCACATGCTAATATCTCGGCAAATATTCAAGATATTTTCATGAATATTTTTTCAGTGAGTTCTTCATGACATTGGCAACAATACTCTTACTGAGGTTTTTGCTCTACCTCCTTTAGTTTTTTAATTAATTTTTTTAACTTTTCAATTTCGCCGCTAGGGGAGCTGTAAGTCCTCTCAATGGATTTTCCAGGCTCACTTACCTAGGGGTAGACCTTACTTCCGTGACCCTAGGAGGAGTTGGCTCCGAATAAAAACCGTGCAACGCAATTTTGAAACACCCTGTATATTATGATACATGCATGGAACCGCAGTAAGCCCTTTTTTAGAAAACCCCGCTGTAAACCCTTTTGGCATAAGCAATGCTTCAATTCAATTTACGAGCTCCCCAGATCTGAAAGCTATGGAACAGACTGTATTTTTGATGTTTATTGTATTTTAGTCACTTTATCTACCATCAAAATTAAAGTGTTCTGGCTTCTTTACGGAAAAAAATAAAGGCAGAATGCTAACTAACCTCGGGCTTAAAGTTAAGAGACATTCATACCAGAAAATTTCACTGAAAACCATTGAGAAAAATGCATACTTTGTCCTTCCAGAAATCTTGTTTCTTGTTAAATATGGTTCATAAAAGGAAAAACGAGCAAGAGTTATGTATAAGAACTATGCGCATAGACCAGGGGTTCTCAAACTTTTCTACATCGCGACCCACTTTTTATGACAAACTCCAGCCGCGACCCACCTCATTTTCAGTTAATTTTCCCATACCCCCTACAAGACTAGTGGCATTGTAAATAATCTCAATTGATTTACTAGAGTATCTGAGTGTGTGTAGAATTTACTTCCATGACCTTAGGAGAAGACGTTTGTTCCAAATAAAAGCTGTGAAAGGGACGTTCATGTATAGGTATAGTTACCCTGTAATTACAGTAAAACCTGAATTTCTGTGAATTTCATTGAAAAAATTTTTTTCACTCAAATTATATTTCTTCTCTATTGACAAAAAAGGGGTGTAAACATTCTGGCAAGATAAAAAAAATCCAACAAAGCAAAATTTAGGTACAAATAAAGTAATGTGTATCATGCAAACCACTTGTATCGCCTTTTATTTTGATGAACATCTACTTTATTGACGATTGAGTAACACTAATAAAATGACAAATTAAGACCTTTATCATTTAACAAAGGTATTTATTAGAAGTGGCATATGGTAATTAAACATCCTAAAAATTATTCTTTGATATCTAACTCAAATTCTGTTAGATCTTATCTTGATTTCGGTAGCCAGCAGGGAATCGGTATATCCAGTGAAGGGATCCCACATAATGTTGTCCCGACCTCCAAAATCACTTTTCTTGTTCAAGCCGTTCAGGGTAGAGCTTGGAAAAATGCTGTTCCACCACCCTCCTGAGTGGCCATTGCCATCTCTATCATAGGTATAGAAATCTTTCTGGTTGTGAGGGCCCAACGCGTCACCTTGACAAAAAAGGGAATTCATTCAGACTTTCGAATATGCATTGAAGTTTATTATATACGACCCAACTTTTCTCAAAAATTCTAACTTATGTTACATGAAACTTTTTCACGTTTATTCCTAACATTTATGAAAACCTCCTGCCTCAGGATAAAACATGAATAAGTAAGATGGAAACTAGGGCAAAAGTTTCAAAGGAATGCAAATATTTTATACTAATTTCATATTTTACTCTTAAATAAAAATTTATTTAAAAAACTAATAGATATAGAACAAAAACTTTAGGTCTTCTACTTAGATAATTGTCTGCAATAACAGGACAAACAGCCCTTAGGACCCGTTAAAACTATTTTTATATAAATTTTGCTCTGTAATTTTGCCCGTATTTCATAAAAATAATATATATTGTTTTTCAATACCTATGAGAACAGGAGTTAGTTATATTTTAAATTGAAATCCAAGTGATTTGTTCCTTTTCTTTCACAAGACTTACTCAGTACTTTTACAGCCATATTCCTCGGTGTTAACCTGCTACATAAGAAAGAAATTTTAGCTATTCGCTAACTCTTATTATCCGGAATCCTTCTTTGACCCAGAATTTAACACCGATGCTGATGGCTGTGATAATGGCTGTTAGTGGATGTTGGTCGCCAAATGAAAGCAACCCAAATACTAAATTACGGGAATTGCATAAAATTTTCTTTGGTCAACTATAAAAAGTTTTACTGTTTACAAAATCATTGCACTCTACTTTACAGCAACGTTTCCTGAACCCAGTACGTCACTACGCGGAAGGATAACGTGAGTAAACACAAAGCCTGTTGGGTTGATTGGAGGAATTTCGATACGCTAATTGAGTTAAAAAGACATTTATACATGGGTTGATAACAAAATAATCATATTTTAAAATTGACGTTTTTTGTTTCACTCGAAATTCAGACACCGCGATGGGAACTACTTTGTTTGTTAGTGACGTAGTTGGTTCAACTTAAGTTGCTGTCTAGGATAGAAATATGCCCTTTCTGTCAATGAGCCTTCCTTTAGTATGTTTTACCCGAGGTTATGTCAAACTCACCAGCATCTCCTCCGTCGTAATTTCCCAGATGCAACTTGTACTTTTGTTCTTCTTGATCAATCCAAAATTGGTCGTACATAGCGTATTTAAAAATGCCATTTCGGTTAGTAAGATCAAATCGAATGCTGTACGATTTTTGGTTTGTGAGTGCATAGATATTGTCATTTCCTATAAAAAACACATTTTATTCTTTATTAACACAGACTTGCTATAAAAAGCATAATATGTAATTCTTAAACAGGAAAGCTCTGGCAGCAGAAGTTGACAGAATTTTTATTTAAATGGTAATTTTCTGTTGCCGAAATGTTTTCTCTATGCTACAATTCAAAAGCATTTAAGGACTCCCACTAAAATTTTCGAATGTAGGGGGAAATGAGGCATCAGTCTGTAGAGTGGCAATAAGTTAAGTAAATAAAATATTTCCGATGGATAAGTTTCCTAAAAATATCGTGAACATACAGAAAATATCTTAACATACAGAAAAAGTTCATTTAACAGAGAAATCCCGAGTGAAGGAAAGCTCTCTCAACTCTTTTGCTACCAGAGTTTTTCTGTTTTTTGCCATCATTTTTATAGGGAGATAGGAGTTAAATACCAGAATAGGAGTTAAAATACTGATTATGCTTGAAATTCTAAACGTTATTGAAAGAAAATCCGTGTATAAGGGAAGATTAAAATCACTTTAGTTGACAATTGAATTTATATTTCTTCTAAGTTCACAGCACAAAAGTTAATAGTGAAAAAACTAAGACAGAAAATATGACAGTTATGAAAGTGAATCATTAAGGCAGAAGGAGGCATCAATGAGATAAGTTGAGTAAACATTCACTGAGTAAAAAAACATTTAAAATAAAAACAAAAGTTATTTTGGTTTAGTTTACAACTCATAGAATAAGAAAAAGACAAATGAACTTAAATTTCAAATTTAATATAAAAATACAATGAATGGGCAACCAAATTCCAGGTTATTATTCAAGTTATTTTTTCCCTCTTTCTAATCATGTATAGAGTAAAGCTTGGAAATTTCTTTGAGTATAAAATAAAGTGTTCCATTTTTTTAAACTTGATCACCTTTTTCAAGCTGACGATTCGAATCGTCAGCTTAAGGGATTACAAAGGGATTAACATAAACAATCGTTCATGTTAATCCCTTTGTAATAAGCGAGGTAATAATTAGCTTAATTAAAAGATTTTCAGGGTTACCTTTTTTGTTTTATTTAATGGAAAATAAATTAATTTATATCCTAGCAATTTTTCAATGAATTTCAATTCATTGCTCTTGATAAATATCGCCTCTGTTGCCTCTGTTCAAAATCGCCTCTGTTCAAAAATCGCCACTGTTCAAAATATGTTGTTAAAATATGAGGGGACTTTATATTTTAGGTTTGAGAGGTTGTATAAAGCTGCGTCCCAGGATTCCCGAGCCATATCACAAAAGGGGACTTTATATGGGGAAGGGGAGGGGGATTTATGCCCTATCTTTAAAAAGGGAGCCACAATAAGAATAGCATTGGTGGAAGATCATAGAAAGATCAAATATATACTTGCCACCAATGATATTCCTACGGTGCCACTTTTTTAGCGACAGGACCTCAATTTTTAATTTTTAAGTTATGCCCCCCTTTTGCGAGTTGGCCGGAGGATCTTGGAACGCAGCTTTATACAACCACTCAAACCTAAAATATTAGGCCCTATCATATTTCAACAATGTGGTTGAATGCTATCCAGGACAAAGGAGTTGGGCAATCGTACTCGTCGGTCAAGTGACTTCGGGCAAGGTCGGGCAAACTGCGTTGAGCGGGCATTTGAGCTGTCTAGTAGTTGATTTTTTAGATTTTGAACGGATCCTGTTTATGAGATACACGCATGGAACCGCAGTAAACCCATTTTAGGAAAAATGCCATCAGCAACGCTGTTATTCTATTTATGAGTTCAATATATCAAAAATACTAAAATTTAGAAAGTTCACTTATCGGTGAGGAAAACAATTAATCAATGGTTATTCCTTCTGAAAGCTTAGAATAGACTAGAATTTACGTGATTAAAATTACGTGAGGTCAAAAAGGGGGGGAGGGGTTTGGAAAAATCTCCCCAAATCTCCCCAAGGGGGGAGGGGGGTCGATTGAAATCTCACGTCAACTTTTTAAGTTAGAAATTATACGATTTTCTTTTTATGGAGCACAAATTGTAAACATATAGGATAGAAAATTATTTTAAAGGTTGTTGGTAAATCTCACGTGGGGGAGGGGGGGGTCCAGCAAAATCTCACCAAGGGGGGAGGGGGGGGGTCCAGATTTCGGAAAAAACACCTCACGTAATTTATGGATGTCCCCTTAGAAGTAAACTAAACTTAACCATACATAAAAAATTGCCGAATCGAAAGTCCGTGCTGCTGGGTTGTAGCCCCCTCGGAAAATCTGTCCTGTATCTGTCCTCGAGAGTAGTCTCGAGTCCTTTTTACTCATTCCACCAATGAGATCAATTATCTTCTAACTTGTTTATATCATCTGAGAAAAATGTCCTTCCACGTGTTAAAACCGAAGTGGTGGTGGTAAAGAAGTGACGTTTGAAAGAAAATTAAGCTGTCTAAAAATGATAAACAATGGGATTTGATAATGAATAGTTCTAGATGGTCATTTCTAGATTGTAAGCAATCTACATCCTGACTCATTATCAGCATAAAGATTATCTGCAGTTTCAATAGATCCCATGTTTTCCCGCATATAGCTCATAGGTATTAAGAAATCCTAATATCTCTGAGAATTAACCACAATATTAATTTAATTCAGAAGATGTAACTATTTTTCCCTAAATTTAAAAGGCTTTAATTTTTAAATATTTATTAGGTGCGTAAGTTATTTCAGTAAAGTAAATTTTTGGTTATTAGTGAACCAATTCTTTATATTTATATATAATTAAGAAAATCATGTAGATACTCAAGGAAAAGTAAACTCATTTTATAACAAATTTTCTATAAACTATTCTCTTATTTTAACTATATAAACATTTTTATGCCATTAAATTTACTGCAACGCTTTCTTTAGTACTTTGTAACTTCAAATAAGTCTCTTGATTTTTGATTTGCAAAGCATGAATAAGAAACTTTGGCATATTAATCAAAATTAAGACAAAAAATAACTTGCCAGAAGTTTATTTAAATATCTAAAGAAATTAAATTTGTACAAATTCTTTAAAAAACACCACACAAGAAATTAATAGACTAAGCAATTAATCAGTCCTTTGTATCAGTCCCCGTCATACTGCAAAAAACTGCAGACTATTCCGGTTCCACTATTAAAAGGCGATATAGTACCCAAAAAATCATCAAAATATCAAAAAACATTTTATTGGCTTAATCCATACCATGGATCTTTCTAAATGTGTCTTCAAAATTTCAGAGCTCTATCTTAATAATTTATGAAGTTATTTACATTTTTCTGATGCGATGATGAGGGTTTTCTATGAAGAAACGAAATTTTAAGTTGGTTTTTCTCCACGTTCAATTTTTGTGTATTTACAATATTTTGAAAGCCTAAGGCTTTTTATGTACATTAAATATAAGTCTGAAAATTTTTATATATATTCTGAAATATATGTATTATAGAACTGTGCATGGGTTTAGCTCTAATAAGGTTAGATTTTTTTAAAAAAAATATTAAAGTCAAAAATGATGAATTTTTTCGGTTTTTTGGGGAGTTTTTACTACAAAAAATTCTAGAAAATAAAGTAATATTGATAGAAAGAAACCCATGCACATTTTTATGCAGTATAATATAATGAACCAATAAATGAAAAAAAAATTTAAAAATATGCATACTTAAAAAAGCCTTAGGGATTTAAAAAATGGTCAAAAATAGTGAAAAATTTAAATTTTTTAAATTCTGATTATTAAAATCCAACTTTTTTTTAACGGAATGGGTATACCATATTACCCCACTAAATATGCAATTAAAATCAAAATCATAATATTAAAAACTAAAAAAAAATATATTTGGGTACTATATCGCCTTAATAAGGAATGCTGAACGGGTATTCTGGATGCTTTTTCATTCTAGAAGATAAAAAAATATTAGAGATACATCATCACTCCATAAACAATCAAGTTAATAATTAATTAAGTTAACAAATAAGATTACTTGGTTGATTTTACTTTTATCAAGTGATTTCTATATTTGTCATCGAGAATAGAATACTCAAATTTTCCCTGAAGAATATTTATTAATTTTTTAAAATACTGCATTATAGATATTTATGGGACGTCTATGACGAATTTAAACAATTTTTATAAGGCGTATAGACACCCAAAGTTAACAGTTATACCGATCGCAAACGTTCTTGCACAAAATTATCAGAACAAAAAGGTTTATGTAGTCCAAAACTTAAAACTTCAGAAAATCCAACATTTTTTACCAATAGCATATTCCAGCATGAATGCAGTTGATTACAACATAATATTGTCAAATAAAATATTCATTAATAGTCCTTTAATATTGTCTCATTCATATTATTACCCAAGCTATTAAAATGAGCCGTTTTGACCAACTCAGCTTATTCATAGGAGGATCTACGAGGCCAATTTATCCATATTGAACAATAAATTTAAGGATTTTCATAAAAATCCTTTCAGTGTTTAGTCAAGATATTTTAATTTCTCTGTAAATATTATCACATTTACTAACTTAATTATCAATACATTAAACGATTAAACCATTTCAATACGAAGGTAATGAATATATTTCGTAGACAACTTACGCAGGAAAATAATCTAGTTTGATGTATCGGCATCCACTTTTCATGGATTTCAATACTTCAATGTCCTCCGAATCTAAAGTGAAGTTAAATATCTAGAAAAGAAAAACTGAAATTATAGTAAAATAATTTTATATTCCCTCCAAAAATTTCACAACAGAAGCACATTACGTTTAATCATAAAATCTAAAATTAAATTCCCCCAAGAGAAAAAGTTCAGCGATTAAATTTACGCATAGCCCAAGCTACACTTTCAAGTATTAAGTCTTGCAATGCAAAAACATTTCAACTTAAAAATTATTCCTCTGAATGTCTAGTAAAAGAAATTTAGAATTAATGGAATCTGTAATTTAACTGGCATCAATGCTAAAATTAGTGGCACAACTATTTAATAAGTTACAATTAAATTGAGAAATTAATACTCATTACTATAATGTCTATCCCAGTAGTTTCATTAGTGTTTCAAGTAAAACTCATTTCCTTATACTAAATATTGTATTCGAAATCCTGCCTGTTGGGGAATGATTACTTTTGATAATGCACGGTAACAAACATTAATTTGCAAATTATATAAAACAAATGTTAATCTCAGATTCAATAAATCAAGTTATCAATCATTTAAGGGCCGTATTCAGAAACTTTAACACGAGATGGAAACGAGATGAGAACGAGAACGTTATGGAAACGATGAATTTTAAACGATATTTTCCCGAAACACTAACGGGAGTTTCCGATCCTTTCCCTCATTGGATAAAATCTCCTACGTCCCCAAGCAGACCAAGACGAGATTTTTCAGCCAATCAGAGTCGGCTAAATTTCTCGCTTTTGAAGAGACAGGTGCTCTTGAACGACCATTTCCAATTTATCGTTTCGTGAGATTTTACAACGTTTCCATCTCGTTCTCATCTCGTTTCCATCTCGTGTTAAAGTTTCTGAATACGGCCCTAAAACATCAATAGACAAATCTTACGTTAATATTTTCCTTAATTCGATCCGCATTTTTGCTGCAGGGAATCACCGCTACTCCTCTTTGAACGTTGAACTTGAGGAGAACCTGAAAATAAAAACAAAAGTATAACTACACTTTTTTTTATCCGTTTTATATATAATTAGCAATTTCAAAACCCGTTTCATACATACCTGAGCGATAGTTTTCTTGTGCTTCTCGGCAATGGATTTCAACTTCTCGTCGTCAAGCAGCTTGGGATCTTTAATTTCTCTAAAAATTAATACCATTCTTTGGTTAAATGTTTTTGACCCTTTTACGTCACTACGCGAAAGGAAAAACTTGAGTAAACAGAAATCCTGTTGGTAGGAAAAGTTTCGGTACTCAAATATTGATAAAAAAAAAGATATACACGTACACATGGGTTAAAAACTATACATATTTTCAAATTGAAGCTCTTAATTTCACTCAAAATTCAGACACAGCACTGGGAACAATTTTTTTTTCCTTTGAATCAAGGAACTTTGCAATCTAGTTTAGTTACAGTACTTCCAATTGTCTCAAACTTTTGAGTAAGCTAAACTGCCCAAAGCTTTAGGTCAAGATTCTTTCTATTCCAAGTCTTTAATTCAATCAAGATGTCCCCATACTGCAACTATTTCTTTTTAAACATCCAATTATTTTGTTATTGAGCACCTGGCTTTTAATTTCTCAGATCCCGTGGTGGATTTTAAGCGGTTTTTACGATATGTATTCAGTTTAAATACGAAAAGGGGTGTTTATTAAAGTGTTTTCTAGTGAAAGTTTTTACTGTTTGGATGTTTGTCATCACATTTTCTATAAAAAGCTAAAATTTAAACGAAACGGGTGATAGTTTTTTTAACCCAATAAAATATAATATTTTAGATTAAATTAATGTCAATAAAGGGGAACTGCTTTTTAAGGAAATATAGGAAAGCTGCATTATCTTTAGATACTAAAATTCAGAAATAGTATCAACGTTCAATACCTTCGACAGGTCATACACAAAAAATTCATTGGATCGTACTAAATTGAGATTTGCTAGAAGATATGCAATTTAGAAACAAGAACAAGCTTTTACAGTCTGTGTAAATAAAATAGGCGGGTCTCTTCTAGACATTTTCCATTGCATCTCTATTGCGTTTCCATGGTGACAAACCGCCAATTTTTATTTCACAGACTATAGTTAACAGTAGAAAAACTTAAAATTTTTAGGGTAGGGTTTACGTAGATTTTATAGTAATAAAATTTTGTTAAACAATTAGTTGATAAAATGCAAAAGCGCATTGCCCATTTTTAGAAAATTTTCCTGCTTGAAATAAAACAATCTAAACATTCCCATATGTAGAAAAGAGCATTCATTTGAACAATGCACAATTTTACCAATGTTTGACAATTTATTTTATGACGAAATTGACACTTCCGCAACAATTAAACTAATATTCCACACCTACTTATCGTATGTGTTAGTTTTAGTTTGTGTTTTAAGAAAACGATCTAGATCTAGCTAATCTATACCAGATTGCAACGTTAAAGTGCTACTTCTAATCTAAGCACCTCCCTGCAACCCGTGATGTCACCGACCAAAAAAACCGTTGTAACCTAGTTCCAGTGAAATGAGGAAATTCGTGCAGTACTTACATTCCCATCTGAGCGATTATTGCTGGAAATCCAGGCGAGCCAAGAGGAGAATAGGCAGTCACTTTAATGTTTAATTTTTGGCACAATTCGATCAGTTCATTCTGAGGCAGATAGGGATGGCATTCAACCTATGCATAAATAAAAATAAGAGAGGTTCAAATTTCTCTGGTTCTGCCCATTTCATTAGAGCACAGTATGCGAGAACAAATGCATTAGTATACTTTTGCCAATCGGTTTATGTATAATTATTCACGTGGTTTAAAAGACTATATTTAGGAGCAAGCCAAACTATTTTCTATCGTTAAGCTAAAAGGTTCCATTTTTAATAGTTCTACGATACGAAACCTATTCAATACCGTTACATTTCCCTTTTAAAATCAGACCGTTATAAACTGCTTTAATCACTAAATTTTTATGGCTTCTTATTGGTATCTCAATAGCATTTTAATGAAACATCTATTTATTATTCTGCTTTGTAATTCTTGACATTTCTAATCTTTGGTGACCAAAATTGCTTGGCAATGCTTAACTGAACAGAAAACCAAGTTAGACCAATATACTAGACTGAAATTAATAAAAGAATTAAAAGTAATACTTTTCTTTCAAGATCAGTTCTTGGTTATGTGGCAATCTTTTGTTAGATTCGCAAAATCAAAATATACTTTATTTTATTAACTGTTTAATTTGAGAAGTATCGTACTAAAACCAAAGTAAAATAAATTCAACTACTCTTTAACTTAAAAGTTTTAAATAATAATTTTAATAGTAAAATTATTGCACTGATGTCCATCAGGTCAATACATAAAGATTTAAGCCTAAAAAATCTCTGAAGTTATTAAAAAATTTCCAAGAGTTGCAGTAGTACCTGAAGACTTGCTGGTTTGATCTTCGCAGCATCGTAAACTCTCTGGATTTGCTTGCTATTGAAGTTAGACAAGCCAATAGATTTAGTCAATCCATCACCTACTAGTTTTTCCATTACCTACAAAAATGAAATTTAAAGTTTAAAGAAAAGCGTTTGGGTCCGGAGATATAGAAATAAAACTGACGCTAATCCCTGACCATTTCTTCTTAGTATATGTGAGGCGGAAAGCGAAAAGGGACCTCTTGTCGGCAAAGTTGATTTCGAGAAAAAGCCAAAAACCGGAAGAAGGTAAAAACTATCGAATTTTTTCCAAAATTTAATGATTTTGGTCCAGAATTTTTTTATCATGCAAAATAGGGTAAAAATCATAGAATTGTCACGTTTTTAAATGGGAATCACAGAAAAGTTTTTTTTTTCTCAAAAACTACTATGATTATCCAAAATCCCCCATATTAAATTATACTTCAGAACATATTTAACATAAAAATGAAAAAAGCTAGTAAGAAAATGGAAAAATGAAGGAGTAGCGTTTCGAAATTTAGTGAAATTTTTGTTGTTTTTTTAATATAAAAAATAATAAAAAAATTAAAACTTTTTGTGTTTAATATTACATTACATGATGGTAACCGATAATTTGGCACCAAAAACTAATAAAAAACTCAAAAATAAAGAATTAATTTATTTTGGTACTGAGTCCCCTTAACTGTGAAAAATAACGAGAGGGTAGCATTTTGAAAGTTTAAGGTAGTTTTTCGCGAAATCCACTTATTCTATTAAAACTTTTAATTACTAGCGATTCGTCATTTTTTGAGCTACAAGGATGATGATGGTCTTAAAATCTTCATAAATCTGTACAGATTGAGAAAAAATAACTCCATTTCGACGGACGCCGACAAGAGGTCCCTTTTCGCTTTCCACCTCACATATACAGAATCATCTTTAAAAATCTTAGATTGTATCGTTACTAAATGTAAAACGAAAAAAATTAATCCTAAATACAAGTTTAGTCCGGCACCTTCATACATGACCCATCTGAGTATTCTGGCACTCATTGATGGAATACATTGATCATACGAGATATTAAGCATTACTGCCTTATCTCTTGTCCACTAACTCTAACACTTTCTACAGGTAGAATTAAATTTTATTTCTTGTGAAAACTCACCTCCCAAGTCTTCAGGTGGTCCACATCATCCACTAGAACGTCTCCGTCTTTTATGACAAATACCTCATCGTCATTATCAGATCGCTAAAATGGACGAAATTCAAACAAAGTTTACTAAATACACGTTAGATATTTTGTAACGTTGGGTTCAAAAACAAAATTTTAAGACCAAGCTCGTTAGCCCTAGAGAGGTTAGCTCAATATAAATAATTTTGTTGTAGTCTTTCGTACAGAACGCGAGCTTCTTTTTTTAGTATTTCAACTCAAACCTACATAAAATTGCTTTAAAAGAAATTCTACGATTCAATTTTATCAAAAATCTGATATTCCTAACCGTTAAATTTAGAGACATTATGAGAACATCGAGATTACGAATAAAAATTAAGTCATAGATCAGCATAATAAAGGCAAGCGTATCCAATAATATTGGAAATTGATTCGGTTATTGTATTTTAAAAGCAATAGCGGCCGAAATAAGAGTGGGAAAAACACAGTTATCTCTTGCCCTTTAAGAGAGGGCGAAATTATTTAACGCAAAAAATTTGGAATAAACTTTTAAAATCTATAGCAATATCAATCTATAACTTAAAACAATACAAGAAAACTCAAGAAAAATAGGGTGAAGCGAATTCGAGACAACGCAATATTTTCCATAACATAAAAAGTAAGATGCACCTACCTTGAAGGACATGGGCCAGTGGATAAGGTAGAGATCGATGTAGTCCAGCTTAAGAGCTTTTAAGGACTTTTCACAAAATCTCTTCACATCTTCAGGACGAAACCCATTTGCAGGAAGCTGAAGAAAGATTAGAGCTTTGTTAGAGCTGTTGCATATAACTATGCAACAATTACGGTGTCCATTATTTAAAACAATTTATTTTAATCAGTGGACTGATGAATGGTCCTACCTTGGTGGCGATGAAGACTTCCTCCCGCTTCAGCTTTCCATCCTTGATGTACTCTGCGAGCACTTCCCCGAGAGCCGTCTCTGTGCGGTAGAGAAAGGCGGTGTCGAAAAGCCGATAGCCAGCGTCCAACGCAGCCCGAACGGACGTTCTGGTGATCTCCGGGTCCGGAACCTTTTAAACGAAATTTGAAAAAGAAACCCCGGTATCAAAATCACGAAAAATTTGTTTCACTGAGTGAGATAACAGGGATGCAGATCCATAATTTCAAAGACTTAAATTTTAGATAAAATTATAACATATATAAGTGTGCAGTTTTGTCACTAAACTTACACAATTAACACTTGATAAAGGCCCATTAATCAAGTTACTTTAAAAAATTATTTCAATCCCTAGTATTTTAATACAGTTCATGCTCCAAGAATCGCAAAACATTGAAATTCAAGAAAATTATAGCTATTTAAATTTTGATTTTCCACACTATTTATGATTGATTGGTTCTATTTTTTATAAGGCTAGAAGCCCACAGCAGGGTACAGAGCACCATAAAAGACATTATACTTAAAATTAAATAGCAAAATGCCTTAATCCCATGTAATCCATACATCAATCGAGTGCAATAAAGGTTAATTTTAAAGTATTAATTCAAAGTATCTTTATTAAAAGGCGATGATTATGGAATAGTTAAAACTTTAGACGTGATGAATAAAAACAATATGAACCCATTGCATCAAGACTATCAAAATCTGAATACAAAAAAATTCTATATCTCCGAAATAAAGTCTTAAAAACTTACTTCCATAGTTCCAAGGCCAATGATTGGCATTTGATGACCATTGTAGAATTGAACCTTGGGGACTTCGAAGCATTTACCGTAGTTGGCCTTAACTACTTTTTGAGAAATTAATCTTACGACCAACTGCTTGAGATATCTGTGCCTAAAGAATACCATGATGACCGTTTTATGCTACCAATGTCATGCGTTCTCGAATCTATTAGGAAGTTAAGCGACCCTTTTATGTAATTTCGATTCTTTTAATTGATGACCTATCATATCACATGACGAAAAAATTTGAAAATAAAGTTTAGGTGTATTGCACTTCAAATTCATTTTAATAATTCCCCAAGCAGCACAAACGTTCAAGCGTTCAAGCACAAACGTACGTTTGTCATGTAGGGCCGATTTCCCTTTACTTCTGGTTAGAGTTACGTAAACTTGGCATATTTGGGATGAGCTGTGCTTCTAGGGTCGTTTGAGCTCGAATCTAACAATAATTAAAGAAGTAAATTTCCAATCAACGCGTTAATTGGAAATTTACTTCTTTATTACCTTCTCTCTAAGGACTTTACCTTTATAAACAATAATTATAATCTTTGCCTCATCACTTCTTTTAGTATCAACACAACTTTTAATCGGATTTGGGTAAACAGTCGTGAAAATCGACTCCTCAGAAAGTCATTATTAAAAGTCACAAGATTATAACCTTTCCTGTCAGTGAAGTCACCGGTTGACGTGAGATCAGGCCACACTTTCTAATACCTAATAGACGAGTCTCGCTTGCTCGGTCTTTTTTCGCCATTAGGTAGCTAGAAAGTGGGACGTGTTTTTATGTCAACCCGTGATGTCACTGATGGGAGACGTTGTAATTTAGTAGAGAGATTTGTTTTAGTTTGCAGGATTTTATAATGCAACATCCTTTTGGTGCTGACATAAATTAACCGTAGCGAGGATGCCCTAGTGGGATTACGTGCTCCCTAGTAGCACAGTTCATTCCAAATATGTCAGGTTTACGTAATTGCAACTAAAAGTAAACGAAATTTGGCCATACATGACGAAAATTGGACGAATCTTGAACGTTTGTGCTGCTTGGGCTATTTACTGACAAAGGAGAGGGGGTCAAAATGACCAAAACCGGACCCTTTACTTCCTACTATATAAAGTTACGGTTTGAAAATTAATCCCAATATTTCCAAGCTAAGAAAGTCAATATCAGTCACTTATCCAAAGTTGAATGGCTATATCGATAACAAAAAGGTTTCCCACTTTGGAAATTTTTTTATTTATAACCATACACACAATCCCTTTACAACGATCTCAAAAGTGCTTGGATCTGATCTTGATCTCAGTGGCTAGCATGGAGTTGGAGTAACCGCCGAAGAGGTTCCACTGGATGTTGTCGTCGCCTTGGAAATCTGACTTCTTGTTCAGTCCGTTGAGGTTGGAGCTGGGGAAGACGTTGTACCACCACCCCCCTGAGTGGCGTCGACCCCCTTTCTTGGCGTCGTCAGGAATGTTGGGGTGGTCGGAGGTATAAAAGTCCCGCAGGTTGTGAGGTGCTAGCGCGTTACCTGATCAGCGAAAGATAGCATGATTTAGTCATCGCTTCATTTATAGATTTTTAAATGGTTTATTTTTTTAAATAAACATTCAAGTGTTGCCTATCTACGTCCTTTAGATTTAATTGGCTAGAGGGTAGTGCAGCGTTTCTCAACCGGGGTTCCGCGAGGGATCCGAAAATATTTTTTTCTGGTTTACATTTTAGAATAACCCTAAACAAATTAGGCATCAGCCAGCCGAATGTACAAGGAATTGTTCTTTCCAGATGTAACCCAAAGGGTCTTAAAATACACTAACACTCTACTTTAGGGCCAATATCGAAAAATTTCTAGGGAGAACTCCCAAACTTCTATCTAAAATTTTGACGTATGTTATACAGCGATTTTCCCTTGAACATTCTGCTGTCTCAAGAAGCTTTTCTCCTTGGGTGTTCCACAGAAGAAAAAGTTTGAAAGGAGATAAAACACTTGTTTAAAGGGAAATTTTCAAAATAAATTATGAGGAAGGACAAAATAGCAACAAAAAATATTGTTGCATGGCAGTGGCGTGTATAAGGAGGGCCCAGGGGGCCCTGCCCTTCCCCGAAATTCGGACTAGGCATACTAAAACACGTTAAAACCCTGTTACTTATAGTCAAGTTTTCAAAATTTTTCTGGTGGAGGGCTCCCAAACCCCCCTTTAATACATGAAATTGTATTATTTTCAATTTTTTTCTAATACTTTCATGAAAATTAAAATCCTACCTAAAAATTCATGTCCGAAATTTGAATTAAATGTACCAAAAACGAGTTAAAACCTAGTTTTAAAGGTCAAATTTCTAAAAATTTTCTGGGGGAGGAACCCCAAACCCCCCTTCTTACGTGGAACTTTAGTAATTATAATTTTACTATATTAAGTTCTCTTGGATGCAAATTTCACCTAAAAATACCTTAAAAATCTACGTTAAACCTAGTTTTAATATGCATTGGAGTGGTTGAGTAATAATTTTGGGCCCCTTCTCCCTTTCGAGATAAATTTCTATATACGCCACGTGGCGTATATAGAAAATAGCAACCCGAAAACAGAACCCGGGTCCATACAACAGTACTGTTGTATGGACTCGGGTTCCCCGGAACGTGGACATTATCAAAAGGGTTCCGTGATAGTAAAAAGGTTGAGAAACGCTGGGCTAGAGTATTATGGCAGTTTAGGGAAGAGAAGCCACACTGCAAAGTACAGAGTATAATCCTACCGCCACGAAAAAAACTTTGACAGAGGAACATTAGGAGAAATTTTTTTTCTGCGTTTATGATGTAACCATCACCCCCAAAATTAAGTGGAATAACCTGTTTCCCTAACAATCGCATTAATATTGTACGACATTAAATGTTTTTCTCTTGGTTGTCGGACTATTAGTTGAGCCCAAAGTGACTTATGGCATTATTCCCTGCAACCTGACCAGCGGTTAACCATCGATTGAAAGGTTCTACCAATCAGAGTCAGCGAAAAGCACCTTTTCTCGCTTTAGCTGCTTGTTAACTTCTAGTTAAGTGGCAGTGAATAAGTCCGTTAGTGCATTTCTCCTGTAAGTCGACGATATCAGTCCGAAGGTAACAATCTAACTCACCAGCTTCTCCTCTAATATAATTCCCTAAATGCAGGCGGTATTTGTGCTGTTCGTCTTCAATCCAGAAAGGTTCGTGCATGGCAAACTTGAAAGTGCCGTTTCTGTGTGTCAGATCAAATCGAACGCTATACTTTCCTTGGTTGGTGAGAGCAAAGATATTATCATTCCCTAGGGGGGAAAGGAATAGTTGAATATAAAAAGTTAATTTAATAACAGAATAGTAAATACTTGTGTAGAGGCTAGGGGAATAGAGGAAAAGCCCTAACAGATGGTAACAAAACGCTATATTCAAATGCCATCGTATGATAGATGGCAGCGCTGCAAATATCTATTAGGTATCCCGAAAGTTTTGTCGCTCTTGGGAGCATCTGTATATAAGATATTTTTGACACTTTTCCATTATGTGATACCAATATAAACTGTAACCTTATCTACCGTCAACTTGGCATCTTGGCTTGATTTTGGGGACTGATTGACAACTGGGATTTCCTTAAATCTATGATAACATGTTACTTCATTTCTTTTCTGCTCAAAATTTTGCAATTTTCCTAAAGAAAGATTTTTAAATTAAAATTAACTGGCTACTTCCCTAAAACAATTAAAGTTTTAAGTATTTTTAACAAGTGTGGAAAATTTAACTTAGATTTAAATTTTTTCTGAGGCATCCGGAGAGTTTGATCACAATCATCCATATTAAATTGCTGGATTGCTACTCCTAACCCTCTATTAGGAAAAATCCGGATGATCATTTACATTTACAGGATTCTAGATCACTGGAAATGCTACCGCCGCTCTACAAAAGTAGTATAAAATGAGTTTCAATTTATTACAATCTTAATATGACTTCATTCATTGTTAGCCATCGGCTATGTAGGGACATTTGCTTACTTTAATATGAATTAAAATTAAAGTTAAATTACTTTGAATTTTAATTTTTAAAGTTTTCAATTAATGGCAACTTGAAGTAAACAAAATGTTATTAATCGTAGAAACTAGGAAATCTGGGAAAGTGAGCCAACAAAAAATGAGCCAAAATTTGCCAAATTGGCTTTAGATAGAAGTAGAAGTACTTTAATGGTTTACCGTAATGGAAAAGTATCAAAAAGTACATTGTATACAGATGCTCCCAAGAGCTACAAAACTTTCGGGATGACCTAATATGATTGACAGATGGGTGGGCAGTACCACAGAGTAAAGATAATTCAGAGAGTCCAAAATGCGATTTTAATAAAATAGTTCTACAGTTATCACATAGGGGCGTTGCGGTGCCTCCAGCTGTCAATCAACAAGGTAGGCGGTAACTAAAGGAAACGAGTGATTCTCATTGGACAAAATTTTGTATGGAGGTTGCATTTGAATTTCTCAATCTTTATAAAAGTTATATGTTTAAATTGAATTAAATGTGGAGTTGGAGTTGTGAGTTGGATTCCAAAGGAGCTCACGATCCATCACTTTAAAGAAGATGCGAGATAGTGACGTCACGGGCAGATCAAGTATAAAAGCCGGCGAGAGATCTGAGCCTGTGCAGAACATTGGGTGAGGTTTGGAGAGAGTGATATCAGAGAGACTTTGCAATGGTTTCCCCAGCGCATGCTCAAAAGAAAAAGACACACGCAACAGTTTGAGTTAGAGAGCCTGTAAGAGAGGCGACAACCCGGTATAGCTCGCTGATTGGTCAACAGCGTTTTCTGTTCACCGCAGATTTCCCTCCATTGAATTAGCATGGGAGCGAGATCAGCGGCATGATACAGTTTGGACAGAATTGGAGATTTGGACAGTTTTAACTGCGCGCAAGGATGCGCAGAGACGCTTTTAAGCGAGTTGTCGTCTCTCTCTCGTATACAGGCTCTCTAGTTTGAATAACGGGGAAATATATATAAAAACTTTTTCCCTCTCTAACGATTTGAAAGTGGGCGGAGTTAATTAAGAAAGAAGGGTTGCGGAAGGAGAGATTGTATGCGGATTGTAGAGAGTCAACAACGTTACGTCATATTTTCTGGTTGTTCCACCGTTATCACATAGAAACGCCTGTCTATGGGAAAACCCATGTCAAAAAAGTTGCCATTAGGGTCTATGGAAATGGACTCTCTGAAGTATCTTTACTCTGTGGGCAGTACGATTCGGAGGTCTGGTCTGACGTTTGTCTCAGGAGCGTAACGAGCCGTGCTAAATGCGCATGCGTTTGGTCTTTATTTTTGATATTTTTGGAAAATACAATAAAATAATAACTGGGGATTGAACCCAGGAATTGCCTGCCGCATGCTATGCAGGCACGCTACCACTGCTCCAGCGGGACTTCAGTAACTTTAAAACTTATTAAAATATCTTCTTCCTTTTTGACACATGCGCATTTAGCAGTATTTAGCACGGCTCGTTACGCTCCAGAGACATATATCTGATACGGGATTTGCAGTGACGTGTCATTTAGTCTGTCACTTTCGGAGGGATATTAGAGGATTCGAAGATTAGTATTCTATTTCTCCGCCTCTTGGGTAGTTTGATGCGATCACCAGGGCATACCTAATATTTTTTCGATTTCCATTACCGCCTATGGTCACGGACGTTCTGTTAAAAGTTTCTTTAGACCCGACAGTCCGATGATACCAAACCTACATGATTGGCTCAAAGGTACCACGTGATAGTATTACGTGATATCAAAGGTATCACGTGATGTTTTCTTAGCCAATCATGTAACACTATACTCAGTTGCAACTTAACTTGAGCATGTTGAAATATGCTGAGTGGAACCAAAGAAAATAGTTCCCCGTGCGGTGTCAGAATTTTGAGTGAAATTAAGAAATTCAATTTTAAAATATGATTAGTTTTTTAAATCCACGTATATTAAGCGTCTTTTCATACCGATTTGCAAAATGTTGAGTATTATTATTTTTTTAGGTGGCGCAGTGCGTAGTAGTACATTTGTTTAAATAAAACTCTCCAGCCAATAAGATCTCACAAAGCCCAGCAAGCTTTCCTGTTTACTCAGATTTTCTTCCGCGTGGCCTTGACGTCATGCTCAACTTAAGTTGCACTCGAGTATAGTATTTTTAATCATCAGCTCTAAAGATTCTACTTCTGTTCCGGTACTCTGACATAGAGGGGTACTTACTTTACAGGGGGGTCTGTAAAGTAAGTACACATTTAACTACTGAGAAGAAAAACTTATGATGTTCCAAAACTTTAAGGAAGGTCGATCCACCACACACATATCTTCGCCACTTGGCGTTAAAAATAAATTTATTAATTAATTAGAGCTTTTTATTTAAAATTCTGCAGTTGAACAGTTTGGCGTCATTGGAAGAATTAGGTGGTTTTCTTGTGATATTAGCTTAAAATATGCATCCTTCTCTAATTATTTATAGTAGAGTATTATTTTTTCGAACGCGAGTGAAATTTTAAGCATTCAACCTTCAAGAGATATAATTTATCTCGTATTTAATACAAAAGGGGGGATAAGTTGTGAAAAAACCTCACCTAGCCAGAACTCTTCCCTCAGTTTCCCAAACCCGTTTTTGTATTCGTGCCAAGTCCTGTTGAAGTAGTCTTCGGGATTGTTAAAATCACCGCGTCTCTGTATTACCTGCAAGATGTATTCTTACATTAATAAATAAATAAACCAGCGAAATAAACCCAATGGGTGTGATGAAACCTGTGGGGAGAAGATCTCAAGTTCACCAAACCTCAAGGGTTATACATAAGCTTTCTTTAAATGCAGAAAATCGAATGACCATTATAAGATCACCCACAGTAAAATAATGTCGCTATGAATTATGCACTATAATAAACTTGTATACACTGTGGGATATTACATTCATTTGAATCTAATAATGGTAGTGTTTCAAATTTAATATAGTAAAAATTTGACTTCAAACTAGTTATGATTTTGTTTGTTATCACGTTGCTACCCCAACATCTGTAGCGTTACAGGAGAAAGGCACTAAGTCAACTTCTGGCTCAACTACTCTGCACGAGATAACGCCAAATTTGGTGATATCCGATAGTTTTCTTTTGCGACATGCAATATCAACAGCTCAAGCGGATCCTTGAGATCAAGCACACAAACTGTAAAATATACTACTCCAATCCAGTCCAATCCAATATCACCAGCTAGCTCCATCTTGGCGAGATTCTGGGAATCCCCTAGTTCGTTGGCGTCATTCTACCACTTTCAAAATATTCTCCACAAGTGACTTAATGCCTTTCTACAGTAAGCCGACGATTTTTTCTAAATGCGTCATATAATTCTGGCAAGGGAGAGTTTCCAGGCTTAATTCACAGAAATGGACAAAAATATTACTGGCATAAGATGACTTGGAAACACTGAGAAAAAATTAGATGCGGAATTTCATTAGGAGAAGAGTAAATTAATTTTAAAAATTGGGTTCTGAGTAGCCAAACCCATTCAGTTAACGTCATTTGCAACTTTTCGTGCATTTGATGAACTTTTTTTAGAAGTAAACGCGGCTAGTTTATTTAAATTTTTGGGGCTTTTTCTGCATTTCTTGCCGAGTACGGTTACATTTGGCGTTAAAAATAATGATGTTTAAGAACGTTTTACAGCTTATCTACCGTAATTCCACAGCTAATTTTTTCACTGTGAGTGTTTAAGTCGTCTTTCTAACCCCTATAAAGTATTCGTCATTCTTTAAATTTCTGTACACATTTTGTCATTATTTCGTCATTTCATTTCTGTGAGTTTAGCCTAGGAACGTTTCCTTGTGATAAAAATAAAAATTTCCTTGCGCTTTTATATTTTCAAGGCTTCATAGGTAAAACTAGAAGATATTTATATTTTATTTAGAAAATTAGCTTATTTGTAGAAAGGATTTGTGTTGCTGCTTTACATCATAAAACAGTGGTGCTCAACCTTTTTTTCACGAGGGCCAATTTGCTTATGAAAATTAATCTCGCGGGCCACATAAAAACACTTTTAAGGATTTTTCTAAACAGAAATAAAAATTACCCGTTTTCAATAAGTTTGCATCTGTTTGGAGGATACTAGTTCTTGTAAATTCGGCTCCAAATTTGTAACACTTATCCTTAAAACTTAATTAAGATGATTATCTGTAAGTCGAGATCGAGCACTAGGTTTTGTTCTTTTCAGAACAGATACCTAATGTTTGTTCTCAAACACTCAGTTTGTCAACAGTATCCTTACATATCGTCGGCACAATGGCAAGGACGCGTCTTGTTAATTAATAGAAGATTCGTGTTTTTGCCATTGTGCTGACGATATAAGACACAACTGTTTATTTTCTCGCTGAATGAAGAAATATGAATTTGTCCACTTCGCTTGAAAATTTCGGCATTCCGAGTGAATCTTCAACTTTTTACGATCAGACATCTTTCCGAAGTTTGGTTCTAAAAAGATCCTTATAAACTGAATTCAAATGGCTAACTGATACTGAAAAAATTTTTTACTGGATGTTGAAGAATTACTTTTTTATCATCTTTTTTTAGATGGAAGTGCCACAATGTCTCCCACGATTTCGTGGTTTTCTTGGAATATTTCTGAAAGTCGTTTTTGTTTTCTGGTTTTAACGAGTCCACGGGCCACATTTGGCCCGCGGGCCGTAGGTTGGGCACCACTGTCATAAAAGATCAATGAAAGAAGTATTTCACCATTATCTCTGGTTAGTTGACAATAAGTGAAAACTCAAACCTCTCAAGCGTTGCCTCCAGCCGTGATCCGGTTTCGTCCTTTTGGTGAAATACCCTTTTCATTTGCCTTGCCCTTCTGGAATGAAATCTGTTCTAGGAATGCCAAGTCATTCAGCAGATGAGTGGAGGACTAATCAATGGTCACCACTTTTTCAGTTATAGTCGGCTAGACTAGTTTTTGCCCTCCGCTCTCTTGCGTTGCCTTTCTATACCGTGCTGATGAGTTAAGGACGAAACCGGTCCACGGCTGGAGGCGACGCTTGAGAGTTGTAGTTTACACTTATCATAAAAGATCATTCCAAACAGCATCCAGTGAAATCGGCCAAAATGTTAGTTTTGGCAAGATGTCAACGATACCTACAAGGTCTTTTTCCAAACTTGAACCATCTAGTAATCTTAGTCAACGGAAGGTTAAAATAGATGGTTTTCTCACCGTCCATCCTCCACCATCTGTATCCATGTCGCAGTAGACCCTGATGGTTTGACAGTCGATGACGCGACTCCTGGGCCAAATGGTGTAGACACCACTCTCCAAATTTCCGTTTTTCAACACTTCTTCACAGTCTACGGGTCTGGAGAACACAGGGCCTGTAAAGTGCATGAAACGATTCTGTGGTTTTAAGTTTATGTAACAAGGTATTTCGCAGGCATGTATTCAATTTTCATGACTCTCACTTATTAATTTTTCCCTTAAAAACGACATTTTTGCCCTTATTCTTATCAGAAGTCAACCCTCTTGACTTTAATAATTTTTCTCTAAAGAATATGAATAAATTATTAAAAGATACTTACATTGGCTTATTATGTGGGTTATAACGTCATCGTTTGCATCGCCACTTTTAAATGAAAGAAAAGTCAGTAAAATTACGCCAATGATGTTATTCCTAAAAAAATAAGATAATAAAACTTTTATTTTTGTTTCAAACTCTTTATTTAACTTCTCAGGGGGAGAAATAAATTGTAAATATCTTTTTTGTTTAAATATATCAAATTTCAATAAATATTAATATCTGGCAAATTTTTTAATTTGATTTTTGCCTTTTTTTTTAAAAGAATAATTTATCACCAAAATATATAGGATACATAGGTCCCTTCCCCCTCTAAGGGATACAATAATTTATTTGATGGTAACTTATTAAGTGGTAAAAAACAGGTCAGAGGAAAACCCAACATAAAAGATAATTTCAGTAAAAATTAGTTGTATCATCACACTAATAATTTTCATAAATTCCAATATTTTTTTACGTAACAACATTTACCATTATAATCACAAAAAAATATATAATTGTTTTAAAATTTCCCTTGTTTTAGCTACAGCAGGAATACAAAAATTAAAATATACAGCTGGGTTGGGATTTGTAACAAATTATCCGGCTAAGTTTGCAGTTTGATGTGAATTAAATATTTTAAACCCTTTTAATAATTATTTCACTTTGTAAAATAAAATACATGTGGGAATACGTTTCCAAACTTAGTGGGTTTCTTCAAAACGGAAATGAATACATTTGTGAGAAAAAGGATTGATGGCTATAATATGTCATCAAACGCAACTCACATTAACTATTTCTAAATTTCCCTATTAAAAATTCAAGCCGCGTTATTACTAATATTTTTTTAATTTTTAGGAAAACTGCGATGATAAAAAAAACTTTAGTAAGTAGTCTTATTTAAATTATCAACTTACATGATGGTAATTATTCCGCTTAAAATTCTGCACTTAAGTGAAATTGATTGCTTATAAAGTTTTATAGATTTAACACTTCTACAAAAACAAGAGACTTATCAGTGTTAGATAAAAAAAACTTAGTTATGGGTCAAAACATACTTATCTGGTCCAAGGGAAACACCTGTTAAAAGACTAATTCTAATGATTTAGCCAAAACAGTGTTAAGATAAGACTTTTAGAAAGTTTTTCTCCATGCAAGGAGTAGGTAATTAAGGATAAAATTTATAATCACAAACTTTTGAGTTTATACCAGCTTAATATTTGATATTAATATTATTACAGGGTGAATGGAAGGTCCTTAGACATTTTAAAAGTTCATAAAATCTAGAAAAATAACCGAGTTAACAGTTTTCAGTTGGTCAAACGGCATCGGTTGGTTAAGGGATTTTTTAAGGTAATAAAAAAAATAGTTCAAAAAATGACGTTAGTAGAATCATGGGGTTCCGTGTTCGATTTCAAAAGTAACCCACCGTGCTGTCCAGCCCAAGTATTAGGTCATCCCGAAAGTTTTGTCGCTCGTGGGAGCATCTGTATATAATGTATTTTTTGGTACTTTTCCATTACGGTAAATCAGTAAAGTACTTCTACTTCTATCTAAAGCCAATTTGGCGAATTTTGGCTCTTTTTTTGCTGGCTTACTTTTCAAGCTTTCCTAGCTTCTACGATTAATAAGATTTTGTTTACTTCAAGTTGCCATTAATTCAAAACTTTCAAAATTAAAATTCAAAGGAATTTAACTTTAATTTGAAGTCATAATTAAGATTGTGCGGAAGATCTTATTTATTTCATAAATTGAAACTCATTTTATACTACTTTTGAAGAGCGGTGGTAGAATTTCCAGCGATCTGGATTTACAGCAATTTAATATGGGGGATTGTGATCAAACTCTCCGGATGCCCCAGAAAAAATTTAAATTTCAGTTAAATTTTCCACACTTGTTAAAAATACTTAAAACTTTAATTGTTTTATGGAAGTAGCCAGTTAATTTTAAATTTAAAAATCTTAACTTTAGGGAAAATGCAAAATTTTGAGCAGAAAAGAAATGAAGTAACATGTTATCACAGATTTAAGGAAAGCCCAGTTGTCGATCAGTCCCCAAAATCAAGCCAAGATGCCAAGTTGACGGTGGATAAAGTTACAGTTTTTATTGGTATCACATAATGGAAAAGTGTCAAAAATATCTTATAAACAGATGCTCCCAAGAGCGACAAAACTTTCGGGATGACCTAATAGCACAAACGTTTAAGATTTGTCCAATTTTTGACTTGTAATATGACCAAATTTCATGTACTTATAGTTGTAGTTACGTAAACCTGATATATTTGGTATGAGCTGTGCTAATAGGGAGTAGTATGCCCCACAGATTGCATTAAAAAAGGATTGCTAAACTGGTTGTAATACATTAGAAACATCTTTTAGTTTAAAAGAATAAAATATCCTAGAAATTCCCTCCAGGACCCTCCATATATCCTCTCATAACCAAAATCTATCCCTTATTTTCCAAGAAACAGTTGAAAGAAGAGCTAAATTTAAAAAAAAATGGGGGTGTTAGAACCTCAACCTTGTGTTTAAAAATTTTGATGAATGCCATTTCTTAAGTTCTGCGTAAAATCGATCCCTCCTGAAAGCATCAATTATGTACACCACCAAGACGCACCACGATTTTTATTGAAACTGGTCTTATCAGGGGACATGAATCCTAATCCTTCCTACGCACAGCTGAAAAGCTTTTGCTGATTTAATTCTAACATTTCATCAATAAGGAATGGCAACAAAGAAAAAGCAACAATATATAATTATTTCGTAAACACACACCGCGCTTTTGACGCGGAGGTCTTCTCCCCAACACTCACTACCCGACCGACATTGAGGGAATGACCCCACCCAAGATGTACCCCTGCTCCTACCAATGGGACATCACTAACCTGTCCGTGACTCCCCTCGTCCCTGGAAAAAGCTTCGTCAGCCCCTGCTTCACTGCTGACGTCTTGGGCAACACCCGATGGAACCTGTGGTTCTACCCGAAGGGCAAGGACAACCCTCGCTACATGTCGCTTTTCTTGCAGGTAAAAATTTCCAGTCGCAAAAAAATAATCGGATAATGTAATTTTTTATAAATTTCCTAGCATCATAGAAGAAATGGGACAACGATCAGAAAAAAATATGCTATAAAGGAAAGTCATAAATAATTGTGATTTTTTTTAAATCGCTTCATAATTTGGAAAAGCTTCAGAAGTCCTCTAGTCTCCATGTGTAACCACAGCAACATCATTTTAAGTAGTGTTGTCAGCATAAATATCTAATAGATCTAATCTAATAGATCTCTAATAACAATCTACTAAGGTACAACATTAGAAAGAGTCCTCTAGACACCATGTTTATCCACAGCTCAAATTATGACCGACAACCATAGAGATCTAACTATTAATATTAGTATTATCAGATCCCAAAATATTGAATAGTCGATTATTCATAGATGTGTAATGATACTATTTGATCTTTATGCTGACAACACTTATTCATGTTGGTGTGGTTACACATGGTAACTTAAGGACTATCTAAAGCTGTTCCAATTATTCTTTCTTGCAGCGCTGTGAAGACGACGAATCCCCCATCGAAGAGGTCTTCGTAAACGTCCGGCTGCTGGTGGAGAGCCATGCTGTCCGGTTTTGCCGGATGAAGGTGATTCAAAGCGCCCGGTTCAAGAGAGGACAGGTGGTGGGGTTCACCAAACTCGCCCTGTCCGACGGTCTTCACCTGGCCGAGAGAGACTGGCCCTACGACAACTTTCTGATCACGTGCGAGATATCTCTCAGCGACCAGGTCGCTGATGACGATCCCCGGTGGAACCCTCGTACTGATTTGAGGTCTGTGACGTGTATTTTATCCGATACTTTTTTCGTTAATTGGTGATGTATTGTGGCTTCTTTCATGGTTTTAACTTTTGCTTATCAGTTCAAGTCATTTTGTGGTGAGAACGATTACCAGTCATAGTTTAATGGCATTATTCGCAGCCAATTAACCAGTGGTTAACCATGGCTTAAAGAAGGATTCCACCAATCAGAATAGGCAAAAAGCACCTTTTCTCTCTTTAGCTGCTCGTTAACCACTGGTTAAGTGGCTGTGAATAATGCCATAAGTGAATCATAAGGGAACAGCTTTAGAAAGTCCTCCAGCCGCCATGTTAACCCACAGCACAAATGATGACAACACTTTAAGCATGTTGCTGTGGTTACACGTGGCGACTGGAGGGGAGGACTTTCTAAAGCTGTTCCAGTTTTACTTCGTATTCGGGGCGCCAAATTAATCTTCAGTGATTACGCAGCAACTTCGTCACTTAACCTTCCTACCCTCTTGAAAAAATAGTCACATATTCCCCTCGTGGGGTCTCTGAGGACCCCATGCGTAAAACATGCCTATGACTCTAATAAAGGTTAAAAATTCCTTAAATGGAGAAGAATTGTCATTTTTTATTTCTAGAAAGATGCTTCAGAATAATTTATCCAATTTTTTTTGGTATTTTTCTCATTTTTTTCGTCCTATTACGGCTTAATTGGGTTTCTTTTGATACCCGTTTTGGTACTCACGTATTAACGCAACCAGGCCAAAATTCGCATAAATCGCCAAATTTGGCGACTTTACTTACGGCAACCCGACGTGGCCAAAATTCGCATAAATCGCCAAATTTGGCGCTCCAAGTAACGGCAACCCTACGTGTTACACGTGGCTCTTCGTAAAGAAAATATTATGCTTACTGATTAGATTGAAAGTCATGGGTATTTGGGATCTGCCTGCTACTGATAAAGATGCAGTTAAAGATGCAGCAATGTTGCATGGCGATAGCGAGGCGGCTCTTAAAAGGATTGTAAACACTGGGTGAGTGGAAAAGTTATTTTCTGACGTTTTTAAGAGTGTTTTATGAGGATAGTAATTTATTTTATTTTATAATGTACTTAACATGCGTTATATAGTCTGGTAATTCAAAACAATGAAGTGTTTAAAATGAAGTGAATTAATGTAATAACGTTCATGTTTGGTATCGTCGGTATCGTAATGTTTGCGTGGCGTAAGCGAATTGTTCGTAAAGGTACAAGGATATTTTAAAGGGTAAATACATTTTAATTTATATTGTGCTGTAAAATTATCCTGTTTTATACAATTGTATCATTGCTTAATTTATCTCATAACCTATAAGATGCCGGTAGTGTATTTTGGATATCCTTTTATTATAGTATTACCTAGTAGCATAGCTCATACCAAATATGTAAAGTTTACGTAACTGCAACTAGAAGTAAACAAAATTTCGCCCTATATGACTAAAATTCGACGAATCTTAAAAATTTGTGCTGCTTGGAATTAGTCGTAGAATTCGGTCAATTGAGTAAATAATACTTTGAAATTATGTTATAACAACCTTAATTTCTTCCCTATTTAAGTTTTAATTAGTTTTGTCTACGTTTTTAACTTTCCGCAGCTTTAAATTTGGCGCGTTTCGCTCTTGGCGACAGAAAAAAACTTGGCGCCAAAAACGCGCCAAGGCGCCAAGTTGGCCAAATTTCGCCAAGTTGGAGCCGACCTGGTTGCGGTAATACGTAAGTACCCACGTTTTTTATAACACCTGGACCTTCAAACAAGAATTAAATTACAGAAATGAACTACATTGAAGTTGTTTTACTTAAAATATTTATAATCACACTGTTTAAAGCATACTAGTTGATATACCCGGTCTTGCACGGGTAGAATTTGGTAGTTTATTTTAAACGATTTATGAAGCTGCATATATTCTCTATTCTGCATTATCAGCTACCTGTCACCCCAGATTAATTTATTTAGTATTATGAGACATGTAAAGTTTGTAATCTTCTTTTTAAAATTGAAATAATACAAAAAAATGATCGGTTCAGATTTCTTAGTGAAATCAGTATCTCGCTTGCTAATGTAAGTTTTAACACAAAATTGGTTTTTTTCTTGATAATTCTTCGAAATCACATTCTGGACTTCCGTAAAAACTCATAAATATTTGAAAGCATTCTTATTTTTCAAAGAAGACTGAATATAAAAACCTATTTACAATCAACCATGAATTTATATTGTTTTTGTAAAGTGTGTTCAACAGGAAGTAATGGCGACAGTTGTCTGAGTTTTTTTTTGCTGCAACTGTTAGATACTCAAAAGATTTCTACAAATAGCATATTTTTCTTAGAATGTGAATAAAAAATTTAAGAAATAGCGAGTGATTCAATGTATTTAGCCGCAATCTTCTTTTTGTAAAAAAATGACAATTTCTACGAAAATATCTTTCTAATATTTCTCCAAACGTTCTAAACAAACATACAAACCTTTTTTTATCTATAATACAACAAAAAATAAAATTCTAAACTTTATTTGATACTGTTTTACCGCCATTCATGGCTGGGGTCTCAGAAGACCCCAGAGGGGGAATATGTGACTATTTCTCCCAAGACACTTAAAAATGGAATAATATACCTCCAAAATTTTTACCCATTGTAAAACTTTGCGAAATTAAGGAATAGTAGCATCGGAAATTGTCAAAACAAAAATGCATGGGAGATATCAAGCGTCAAAGTGCGTCTGGGGTCGAAAAAGACCCCAAAGGGGTAGGAAGGTTAAAGGCTTATTTAGAATTTTCACTTTCAATCTTAATTTTGGAGGAATTAGGGTGGGTTGGGGTAAATGGGTCTTGGGGTAAAATGGGTCAGTTTTAATTAACTCGATATAAATCAAATTTAAATTGAATAATTTTCGCTCATTTTTTTGTATTATAATCTTTTATCTGTTGGCAATATTTTTCAACTGTCAAAAATTAACCCTTCACTGCACGATTTTTTTGTTTCTTTTGAAAAAAATAATTTAATATCTTCTAACAGCCACAAATACAGGAAAAATATTTAAAAAATTCCAGACTTAATTTTTCATTAAGATATAGGGGTTTTTTATGGTATGGCACAAACCTAAAAACATGATTTACAGCTGGTGTAATAATTGCTTTTACGAAAAATCAATTTAAATAAGAAGTATATGTTGTGTATATAAATGTCACTTAATTTACCAAGCGATATTTTCGAGATTTACTGGTAAAAAAAGATCCATCAAAATCTTTGATTGCATACAAAATGGATGCAACTGTTTTGGAGACATAAAAACCTAATTATCAGTGAGAAGCTGCCATCCAGATCCACACTGAGTTGTTAATATTATATATATGTATGTTCTAGATGTGGCACAAAACTCAGATAACTTACATTTAACACATGTGGGAAAATTGAGGAGTTTTATTGGTATGTGCCGAATTCGGCACACCGTGTAGTGAAGGGTTAAGATTTATGAATTTGAGGACTGAAAAAATATTTAATTTGAACCGTAAATGATGTCATCGAAAAAACAGGGTTTACTAACTTCCAAAATATCTATATATTGTAATAAATTACAGCAGACTTTTGTAATATTTTTCTATAAAAGAAAGTCTGAGAGACATTTAAAGCCAATCAGCTTAGAAAAATATAAAATATTTTATCTTTTATAACAATATTTTGTACTTGGGGTAAAATGGGTCATAGTTAGGAGGCCTTCTGTATTAAGTAAAAACAATGTTTTTAACTTATTTCCTTCAAATATACATTGAACTGTTAAACAAGTTTTTTTTTCTCCAAATGAAGTATTTTAATTGCTACATTTGAACAATGTTCATTAACTTCGGACTTATACAATTTCATTAATAAAGCTTAATAAGCTAAAGCTTAATAAGCTTTAATAATAAAGCTTATTATTAAAGTACAACTTAAAACAAATTTTTTCAGATAAAAACGACTTAGCCGATTGCCTTTTTCTTATTTTCATGTATATTTAGTAATAAATATATTTTTGACATCTTTTTGCAATGAGGCCCATTTTACCCCACATTGGGGTAAAATAGGTCATTATTTTGATGCTTAGTTTAACCAATTTATAACTAAAAAATATTTGATAAAATTAGTTGAAAATGTACTGAAGGATTGTAATGTCGAGATCCAATTGAAAGAAATCATTAAAAAGTAATAGTTTTGATGAAATAAAACTTAGAATGTGAAAGTACCTTAAAAGTGACCCATTTTACCCCAACCCACCCTATTCAAAATGTCAGGTGTGTGTAAAGGCTCATTCAGACATCACTTCAGATTTTCATTTGAGAATGAATAGAATAAAGACACACAGTTCGTTCAGACTGTCCATTTATATAAAAGCGATGGAGTAAACTTCAATTCACACTTTTCAATTTGGATGCTTCCTCTAAAATAAACACAAGTAATGTCTGAATGAGCTTTAAGGGTCTCGATCATCTTAGCCTAACAGATCATTCTTTCCTCAGGTGCCTTTCAGTAGACGCCAGACGACTCTTCCACTTCGGCCTACACCACGACGTCCTCATCACCTCCCAAGGTGCCGAGTTCAAAGCCCACAAAGCCGTCCTCGCCTCTCGCTCGCCCTTCTTCAAGCAACTTCTAAGACAAGACGACGCAACGTACCGTCGTATGGACATGTCCGACGTCCCCCCAGACGTCCTGGCGCGACTTCTGGCGTTCATCTACTCGGGGGTTGTAGACGACGGTGGCGGGGGATGGTCTAGGCTGCTGGAAGCTGCTAGACACTTCATGATGGAGGACCTGGTGCGCAGGTTGGTGACCTTACCAAAATCGTTCGTCGCCTTGACGCAGATAGAGGTGGACAACGTGTTCGTCGTCTGGAACGACCCTTTCAATGGGCCGCCGAAGTTCAAGTCCACCTTCAAAAGCAACAAGCCGTATTGCAACCAGCTTCATCTGCTGTGCCAATTCGTCTGGGACGACTGTCACGGGAACGGGGATTATGTCAACCTGGCCATTCGACTGGCTGGGGTCAGGACCTACACACCGGTGTTTGTTTTGGTATATGTGCAGGTTAGTTTATTTGGTTCTTTCGTATTATACCGTCGACCGTTCAGCAGTCGTTAAATTCAGCTGTACAGCTATAGAACAGTCAATGGGATTCTAAACATTTTCGGATTCAGCGGCACAGTCGACGGCATAATACATAAGAACCGTTTTATTTTTCTGGTTCTTATGTATTATCCCGTCGACAGTTCAGAGCGTCAAATTCAGCGACACAACTATAGTGGGATGTGAGAATTTTTCGGATTAAGCAGCACTGTCGATGTGATAATGCGTAAAAACCAGTAACTTTTCATTTGGTAGATATTGGTAGACGTTCTAGATATTGATTCTTACTTATAATCCCGTCGACCATTCAGCGTCGGTCAGATTAAACGACACCTGTGGGATTTGGTAATCCACTTCAGACTGAACAGCACGGTCAAAGGGATAATATGAAAGTACCTTAATTTTTAAGAGGGAATATGGGGGTTTTGATCATGGTTTTAAATTTTGGTTCTTGCGTATTATCCCTTCGACCGTGCCGCTGAATTTGACAACACTATCAGCACCCATTGACTGTTCTATAGTTCCGCTGAACGGTTGAAGGGATAATACACACGTATCAAAACTGGTGTACCTCTCCATGACTTTTCAGGAATGGCTTTTGTATTACTCTCGTATTTTTCAGCATAACCATACAGCAGTTTTTAAAATTCAATTTGAATTTTTTTAATCTTAGCTATACGACGGTGAAGAACTCTTAATGGAACTCCACGCTTGCCACCACGTCGTGGAAGACGACTCCTGGTGGGAACAGAGCTTCCCGGTCGAAGATCTCAGAGCGGAGATTACCGAGAACAAGGACTACAGACTGCTATTCGAAGTGAACATGTGCGCCGGCTCCCACTCTAGCTTCATAAGGGAGGAGGTTCCCCAGAACCAGGAGGAGAGAGTTCCCGTGGCCATGGACGATTTTCGGCAGTACTCGGACGATTTCAGTGAGATGTGGTCCAAGGGAACGTTTAGCGACTTCACCATCGTCTGCGGGGAGGTGGAGTTGAAGGCTCACAGGTAATGAAAGGGTGGAGTAAAACGACGTTTACACTGATTCATTGAGTAGGGTGGGTTGGGGTAAAATGGGTCACTTTTGGTACTTTCACATTCTAAGTTTTATTTCATCAAAACTATTACTTTTTAATGATTTCTTTCAATTGGATCTTGACATTACAATCCTTCAGAACATTTTCATCTAATTTTATCAAATATTTTTTAGTTATAAGTTGGTTAAACTTAGCATCAAAAGTAATGACCTATTTTACCCCAATGTGGGGTAAAATGGGTCTCATTGCAAAAAGATGTCAAAAATATCTAAATATACATGAAAATAAGAAAAAGGCAATTGGCTAAGCCGTTTTTATCTGAAAAAATTTGTTTTAAGTTGCACTTTAATGAAATTGTAAAAGTCCGTAGTTAATGAACATTGTTCAAATTTAGCAATTAAAATACTTCGTTTGGATAAAAAAATTAACTTGTATGACAGTTCAATGTATATTTGAAGGAAAAAGTTTAAAACATTGTTTTACTTAGTACAGAAGGCCTCCTAACTATGACCCATTTTACCCCCAGTACAAAATATTGTTATAAAAGATAAAAATATTTTATATTTTTCTAAGCTGATTGGCTTTAAATGTCTCTCAGACTTTCTTTTATAGAAAAATATTACAAAAGTCTGCTGTAATTTATTACAATATATAGATATTTTGGAAGTTAGTAAACCCTGTTTTTTCGATGACATCATTTACGGTTCAAATTAAATATTTTTTCAGACCTCAAATTCATAAATATTAATTTTTGACAGTTGAAAAATATTGCCAACAGATAAAAGATTATAATACAAAAAAAATGAGCGAAAATTGTTCAATTTAAATTTGATTTATATCGAGTTGTTAAAACTGACCCATTTTACCCCAAGACCCACTTTACCCCAACCCACCCTATTTAGTGTTGTGGTAATCTGGTCTTCAAAATGCGACCGTAACAAAGTTGTCACATTTGGAAGACGGCCCCTTTAGGACTAATATCTTAACCTAGTTATAACCACCTTAAAAATTAAGGCTGGAAATTTTTACTCTTGCCTCCAACCATTTTCCCGCAATTTCAATCTTTCATTGGTTTTGGCAAATTTTGTCCGCAGTTTTAGTGCCTCTGGATTTCTTTGGAGGCAAAGACAGTTTGTTATATCACGCTTTCTATTTAGTGGTTATAAATTGTGTTTGGGTAGTCTAAGCACCCCTTTTATCCCTGCCATCGACCTTGGAATACGGAGACGGAGCAATTGCCCGCTTCGCAAACATGTTCGGCGAGTATCCCAACAACAGCTGATAACCGTTTTCAGTAGCGTGTTTAGCTTATACACCACACGATCGACTAAGAATTTCGGACAAGGCCCAAAGTTATTAGCAGTAACCCTATTTCATGCCTCAAAGTTTTTGTACAACCGAAAGTCCGAAGACTGAAGTCGATCTTAAAACTTTTCTGATTGTTGAAGATTAAAAAACACTGTATCAATCGAGTGAAGATCATAATCGGAGTCAAGTCAGCCTTAAAATCTAATTTAGAAATTTTGCCCAAGGAAAATCTCGATGTTATGCTATTTGCTAACACTAAAAAAACTATTCTTATGGGAAAAACTTTTAAGCGATCGTTTGGTGTATAAGCCAAACACACACTGAAAACAACAGTAATCAGCTGATGTTGGGGTACACAATGCTTTGAGATGAGGGTTCCAAACAAAACGGTTTACCGCTATGGGGATGCACACGCATGCTCAGTCTATTATATTCCAAAGTCTAATCTCTCGTCGCCACTTTAGAATCTCCCTATAAATCCCCAAAAATATCAATTGGGTCTCATGAATTTATTTGGTATTCCTAGATGCATCCTCGCTTCCCGATCACCAGTTTTCCGAAGTATGTTGGAGCACAACATGCTAGAAAAGATAACGAATAGGATGCACATAGACGACGTCCGACCCCAGGTGATGGAATTCCTCCTGCAGTACCTGTACAGCGGCGTACTGCCCGACAACCTGGAATACTCCAACATCTGCGAACTGTACGAGGCCGCCGACAAGTACGCTGTGAATGTCCTGAAGGACAGGTGCGGCTGTCTTCTGGTAGAGAAACTGGACCCGGTGAACGTGGAACTGATTTTGAGGCTTTCGGACCTCCACTGTGACAAGGTCTTGCTGTGCAGGGTGAAGAACTATGTCCGCGATTTCCAGAGAGGTGCCCTGAATTTGACAAAGGACGGCGAAGAGCCAGCAGTATATCTGTGATTTCCAGAACCTAGCTGTGCGAGGTTTTGGATCGGCTGGCTCGAGCATATTTAAAAATACTGATGGAGAAACCAACGATGGATTGAAAAGCACGAAACCTGCGGTTTTGACGTGCTAGTTCTAGTTTAGTTGGTAATACCCTAATAATTTCCGTTTTGAAGACTATTATCCTAGAAATTCCTGTTATTGAAGAAAAATATTAGACATCTGGTGGACTGGTAGAATGTAATTTGTGCGATGAATTGATGAATGTCAATATTTGATAGGTGAATTGAGATAAGCCTGCTTATTGTAATATGAATGGGCCCTTTGCAATGGAGGCGCGAATTTTGATAATTCGGCTTGTCATAAGAATATATTCTTGGCATAATTAAAAGAATGTTATCTCTTACCTATTTGAATTTATTCCATCTGTATAATTGATTTTACTATCATGTTTAATAAATGGTATTTTTATATACGTTTAATGCTGTGTTTATCTAATTTATATTTAAAATTCCTTTCTCATATAGTTGCCATAACACCGCTATTTGTCATCGGGTTTTTGTCATTTGTATTTTATAATCAAAAAGTATTATATCCCCAACAAATGAATAGCCAAACCTCGATAAGTGGAAGGATAACATGAACCCCTAGACATTGTTTCGTGATACCTGAGTAAGTAGAATGAATATTTAGGTTCTATAATCCTGATTTTTCCAAATGGTGGACTAGGTGTTAACTCGCGATAGTAAGAATGAACATGATTGAGCCGTTCCCTCAAATGTCCCTTGGTTAAATTTTAATTTTTAAAAAAGTTATAAAATGTTATAGTCGGCTACTGACATACCGCCAGAAGAAGAGCTATGAACAGGGTTGCCGTGAGTAGACGAGTCCAAGAGAAGAGGGAAGCTAGTATGAATTAAACTGCAATATTTGGCATTTTAAGCGTACATTTGGTGAAAGTGAAAATGTGTTTTGCGAGTGATAAGATAATTAACTTTTATTAAACTACATTGAATTATAGATTATCTAAGAAATTTTTCGTCAGTAAAAATCAAAAAATACTTTTTTCGCATAAACCCTTTTTTAACGTTTAGTATGATGCTTTTATATTGCTATTTTGAGGGAATTGGTTATATTTAGTTTTATAAAGCCGATATTACTGTAGTTATAAATTTTAACTTAATCAGCATACCTGATATTTAAATAAGGAGTAAAAAACTTGTGAAGTGACAAAATATATAAAAATATATTTATTCATTATTATTATTTTATTTATTTATTTTTTGATATTTTATAACATTGGGGAGCTTCAACCCCCTGCTCACTATCGCTCATCAACCCTCGTAAGCTGCTTACGCAGAACCTTTCGGATCGCTTCGAAATCCTCACAAAATCTTGCTCACTGAACTTATATATTCACTTCTAACTGAACTTAAATTCAAAAATTAACAAAATATCTAAGATCAAATCAGATCATATATGAAGATTAGATCAGTTTATGTAGATCAGATCTGATAAAATTAAAGGTAACTAATACGATTATTATTAAAGATAATATAGAGTTTAGAGGAAAGATTAATGATCACGGTATATATAAATAAAAAAATTACCAAATATCCAAAATCAAATCAGGTAAGTTCATGTAAATCAGATAATAAAATATCAAATCAAATACATCAGATTTAGTGAAGCAGATCAGATCAGTCAAAAAAGATATTATCAAATGTAATAAATTAATCAGATTAGAAGTATTTAATCAGATCAGATCTAGTAATGTAAGGAAATTCCCAAATCCGTGACTAAGGAATCGAAAGAAGTAAAAAGCTGAAAAATAGTCACTCAGATTTGGCGGAAAACCTTTATTTAAGCGCCAAATGAATTACCATCACCCCCAAAATTCAGTGGAATAATCCGTTTCTATAACAACCGCAGCATCATCGTATGACGTCAATAGCTCTTCTCCTCGCGGTATGTCAGTAGACTAAAAGCTCTCCCTCCACTCTCTTGCGTTACCTTCCTATACCGTGCTGATGAGCCCTATAAAGGACGAAACCGGTCTAAGGTTGGAGGTGACGCTTGAGAGCTGGAGTTTTCTCTTTAATTTAAAACTTTGAAAGTAAACATTCTTATTAATCAAATAATTTATGAAAGACAGAAAAGTGAGTCGGCTAAATACGAGCTAAAATATACCATTAGGTAGAAGTTGAAGTATCAACTAATTGGGGACAACTAAAGGACATTGGTTTACCGTAATGGAAAAGTACCAAAAATTACGTTGTATACAAACGCTCAATGAAGCGACTTTACTTTCCGGTTTACCTAATAGAAGTAGAAGTGCATGTCAGTCCTGTATAATGGAAATGATCCAAAAAAAGTGAAAGATAAAAGTAATACAGACGCTCTCAAAAGTGACAGAACTTCTGAGTTAACTCAATATAATATATGTGCATTATAGTCACATACAAAACGTCGAAAATGTTCTAAAACGCTTTTTCGAATAACAGCACTCAAAAAGGCACTTCGAGGGCAGCACTGCAAATACCTGTGATAGACAAAGGGGTAAGCTGAACGCATATTCGCAATACCTGTAAGGTTTCTATACTTAGATAAGAGGCCCCTAGTTTCAAAACCGGACCTTTGCATTTTGACACAGCTTTGATAAAAGGAGTCGACCATTTGATGACCGCGAATCGGTTGCCAAATGGAAGACTAGTTGCCGCTATATCGCGGCCTGTCTCCTTTCCGGCCGCCATGTTTTACCACGACTCAAATAAAGATTAATCCAAGTAAAAGGATGTTATAACAAAATTTTCGATTTCAGTATATCCCGCTGGATCTGCGGTATGGTGCACGCTCTGCATGCGGGAGATACATATTTCAATCCCCGGTAACTGTTTAATTTAAAAATAAGAACAAAATTATATTTCGTAACGCACTTAAGTGTTATCATTTGAGTCGGTGTAGAACATGGCGGCCGGAACGGGCGACCAGCCATGATATAGCATGATATCGTAATATTCGTATATGATATCGTAATATAATAGTGGAATATTACAATATCATGCTGTATCACGGCTGGTCGCCCGTTCCGGCCGCCATGTTCTACACCGACTCAAATGATAACACTTAAGTGCGTTACGAAATATAATTTTGTTCTTATTTTTAAATTAAACAGTTACCGGGGATTGAAATATGTATCTCCCGCATGCAGAGCGTGCACCATACCGCAGATCCAGCGGGATATACTGAAATCGAAAATTTTGTTATAACATCCTTTTACTTGGATTAATCTTTATTTGAGTCGTGGTAAAACATGGCGGCCGGAAAGGAGACAGGCCGCGATATAGCGGCAACTAGTCTTCCATTTGGCGACCGATTCGCGGTCATCAAATGGTCGACTCCTTTTATCAAAGCTGTGTCAAAATGCAAAGGTCCGGTTTTGAAACTAGGGGCCTCATAAGATTTATGCTGTTTTTTAGATATTTTAATAAAATGGTCGCAATATTTAAAAGTTAATGCCGTATCCTACGCAAACATCCTATCACTGCTCCAGCTAAAACTCAGTAACTTTAAAACTGAATACTATAACATGTTCTTTCTTTGTGACGCATGCGCATTATATCAAAGTATAAAAAACCTTGCAGGTATTGTGAATATATAAGCTTGCATAGTTTGGTTGTCGTGAGCTGTGATTGGCTGTGACGTGTTATTCAGTCGTAACGTGACGTTATTTCGTGTGACGTGTGTTACTTTTGGATGGGTGAGAAGGAATTCGAGGATGGAGGTACTTTTTCACCGCCTCTGACACTGAGCTATAAAACTATACTCTGTTCATTTTGAACTGGCGCTTGAAAATATTTCCTTCCCCTACCACCGATCGGTAACCATAGCAACTATCCTCGTCTAAGTGCGAAGAAGGCTCACTATTGGCTGCTAGAAGAGCGTAACTATGGTTACGCGTCTAGCGTGGGGGAAAGCACTATTTCTCAAGCGACAATTCTAAATGAATAGAGTATAACTGTGACTAGAGAGCCTGTATAGAGCTTTCCACATCACGTGACACCTCATCATGCGAGTTACAGTAACCATAACAACAACTATATGTATGCCTACCAATGGTTAACAGTTAAATGAAAATGACTGGTCGTGCCGTCATCGCGGAAAGCTCTTTGCCAATTGAAAAAATCCACATCACATGACACCTCATCACGTGAGCTTCAGTTACCATAACAACAATTATTTGTATGCCTACCAATGGTTAACAGTTAAATGAAAATAACTGGTCGTGACGTCATCACGGAAAGCTCTATACGAGAGAGACGACAACTCGCCTAAAAACGTCTCTGCGCATCCTTGCGCGCAGTTAAAACTGTCCAAATCTCCAATTCTGTCCAAACTGTATCATGCCGCTTATCTCGCTCCCATGCTTATCCAATGGAGGGAAAAGTGCGGTGAACAGAAAACGCTGTTGACCAATCATCGCGCTATACCGGGTTGTCGCCTCTCTCGTATACAGGCTCTCTAACTGTGACGAGCGAGCGTGCCAAAACCGCATCACACCTTATCAAAGTGTGTGTCGCAAGGAAAGGATTCCCATCTTTTAGTTTTTCCCATCTGTTAGCAAACGTTTTCCAGCACAGTTGTATGCACAGAATGAAACGACCATTCTAAATTTTGCTCATGATATATAAAAAACAGGAATGGGCGGATTTAAAGGGGGTCATGCGGGGAAATGCCCTTCCAACTTTTTGAGAAAATTTCATTTTTATAAGGGAAAATCATGATTCCAATGTTTTTTAGGGACATCGTTCCCCTCCCAGGTTTCCAAGTAAGCTTCTCCAGGGTTCACCCCCTAAATCCGCCCATGATAGAAGGTGGTTTTCAAAAAGTTCAACTCACACAATGTTAGTCTATGGGGAAATTGGTTTGTTTTGTCCCGTTGCTAAGTGAACGGGGCAACTTAACCTTCTGCGCCGGCACGTTCAGTCGCTTGTTATAGTATCGGAGGTTGTCACTCCGGTGTGTTTTATAGCTCAGTTTCCCTTGATGTGACAAAGGAGGCGTGTTTCATGAGTAGTAGATGCATGCCCAGTGCCACCAAGTCCCCTATCATAAGACATCGCATGTTTTTTTTTCTATTTCCATTATCGGCTAAGGCCGTCGTGGACCCTCTGCTCTGGTACTCTGTACCTACGAAAAATTCAGGTAAAAAAGGATATGGCAACCATTTTTGAATATCTACGTACTTTTTTCTTGGTTTATATAAATCCCAAACTGATATTCCAGCCTGTTTGTTTTAGACGAAGTGATACCATCACTGATTTTATTTATGACCCTAATTTATATTATTTATTTTTACCGCTAAGAAATTTACTTACATTTCTTTATCAGAAAAATCAAACCAACATTACAACTAAGAAATGCCTATGACAGGACCCTACAGTTTTACATTTCAGTGGAGCATAAACCCGATCTACTTCAACCCCTTCAAGCGAGGTCAAGCACTCTCCAGTCCTGTCTTTCAAGTAAACGCTTTGGGAGGTACTCGATGGCGACTTCAGCTGTACCCTCGAGGTACCACCGACCCCAACTACATGGCGCTGTACCTGATCCGTACCTCGGAAGGGGGTGCAGGGCTGACTTCAGTGTGTGTCGACTTCCGAGTGTCCGTAGACAACATCTCCGAAGACCTAAGCTTCGCCCAGTACGCCGAAGGCATTCCGTTCAAGCGCAACAGCCAGTGGGGCATGAACAGATTCGTTCGTGTGTCCATGTCCAAGCTCTTGAGCAGCACTTCCATCACCCGGACCTTCACCGTCCGCTTTGAGATGTCGCTGAGCGATGACGTCATGGCGGACGTCACAGAAGACTCCACCCTTGACCTCAGAACCCTGTCTGCAGACTTCGGGAGGATTCGTCAGTTGGCGCCCCTCTCCGACGTCGTGTTGAAGTGCGGTCGTGAAGAGTTCAAAGCCCACAAGATGGTGATCACCGCGCGCGCCCCCAAACTGGTACTTGCCCTGAACCTCAAGGAAGACGTTGATGAGGTGGATGCGTCCTTCATGTCCAGTCATGTCCTGAGGACGCTTCTGTTTTATTTATACACCGGAGACGTGGACGTGTCTGTGTTCAACGTACCGGAAGAGCTGATGAGGATTGCTGAGCAATTCAACCTGCAGGGGCTTTTGAAGTTGATGCACGTCGTCCCGAACATTTGCCATGCCAAGACGTTCCTGAACGTAGAGCACAAGTCACTCTTGTGGAGTTTGGGGGAGAAGCATGCCTCCTTCGTTCGAATAGTGCCCACCCCTGGTCTGGATATATGCAGCCTGGTGCTAAGTGTCGAGGTCACAGAAAGAGTAAAGGTGGGCATAAAGCCAAAGGGGATGGACTCCGACGGCGGGGTTTTCGTCAAGTGCACTGTCATGGGAGTGGAGAATAACAGCGTCTTCTGGGATCTGTGCTCCAAAGAATACCTGTTTGAATGTGAGAAAGAGTGGACTCTGGATTTTCCCTTTCTAGAGTCGCACATGCCAGATTTCAATAGTTTGGGAATTGAGATTGATGTGTGCGACGGCATCGCAAACTCCAGGTAGGACTAATCAGTTTTTATAAAAGGTACCGGTATATTTTGCAAACATATCTGAAATAGGTTCTCCATGGCGACTGTCAGGCGACTCGCTACCCTTTTCACCCGTGAAGGAACTGTATTCATTTTTGTGTTAAGTTTCATTATAGACAATGTTACTTTATCGCTTTGTGTGTTAAAAGTACCAAAGAATCGGAGCAAAGTAGAGGTTGTGACGTACTGGGTTCAGGAAACGTTGCTGTGAAGTATAGGATTTTATCTTATTACGAATGCAGATTCGCGTTTTTGGTGTGGTGGTAACGGTGTGTGCTACTAGATCCAAACATTTGTGGATAAAAAATTCAAAAAAAGCTTGCTGTGGTCTGGATTCATTAGTTTTTCTTCAAAGTTCGATGAAACTTTTATCTTTTAGATAGTTTTTAGTTCTGGTCACACTGTTTACTCTATTTGATTAGTGTAGTCACAGCAGTTCTAATATAAACAGATTAATTGCAATTCAGCAATCTTATGAGACCCATACACAATCGGACAAAATCTACCTTTGGACTTCAGATCGACAAATAACCTTAACGCAACAGATGTAGGGGAGACCGGGCATAGATGGGACACCTTCAATAAATCTTAAAATTAAAAATAAAATTAGTTTTTGAATATTTGACCTGGTAAAGCCACCATGGCTTCATACTTTGTTGCTGTTTACTATTTTAGTTGCAAGCTCCTACAAGTTTTTGAATAAAAAAGATGGTTTCACTATACTGCCCTCCTAAGCGAAATGTACGTAAACGAGTTTTCTTAAAACTTCATTTTCTTTCTCCCTCGGCGCGTTTTTAAATTGGCGAGAATGTATCTCGCTACTTCCAAGCCACTAGAATGGCTGGCAAGATCATGAAAAAAACTTCTTAAATATCAGAATTGAAAGCTAACTGATATTTTTGTAGGATTGAAATTAACATCAATTTAAACTGAAAATAATATTTAAACTAGAACGGAATATTTTTAAACATATTGTTTTAAGAACATATAATATAGCAATGTTATTATTACATCTGGAATATGCGACTCGCTCGAGTTTGCAGCTGAAATGCTAATAATTTGTAATTGTGTACTTGAACCCTGCTTGCCATAAATATACAGGGTGTTTCAAAAAACCTGTAACGATAGATTATTTCCTAAAATATTTCCCCTAGACCCATACTTCCAATGGCGAATTTTCTTCAAATGAGGTGAAAAATTATAAGAGACCAGTTTCAACTCCATGAGGGGTCTATTTTAGAAGATGCAGAAAATAACTTTTTATACGGCCCCCGTAGACTGAAACTTCCAATGGAAAAAATTTTCTCCATTCACTTCTCAATAAGATAGAAAAAATTATGTCTCGATATCTTCAAAATTCACTGAGATATGCGGGTTTATATTTTTAAGGGACCGTCCGCAAGTTAAAAAGCGCGTCATTCTATTAAACAATAAAGCAGTGTTTGGCTAAATCGGAACTTATAGGTATTGATTCCTGAGTATCAAGTGTTTCTGGGAGTCACACACTCGTGCTACGATTATTTTTTACGTAGCTAATAGGTATGAAGGAGTACCTGATTTCGGGGCTCCAAGAAATATTTTTTATAAACTTTTCGATAACTCAAAGTAATTTAAAAATAAGTATTGATTTAGGTATAAGTATTGATTGGTAGGAGGGTTACTTTCAAACCAATGACGTCACAAATCTGAACGCAAAATGAGAGATGATGGGCACCCTCTGGGCATCGCTGATATGAGTAGCAATGACAGGTATATGGATTAGCGTAGTTGAGCGAGCTCAACACCAAGGCTGATTGGAGGAGTTTTTCATGTAGTCCATGTCACCTCAAAAAATCAAATTGTTTTACGGTAGTTTGGTTTCTAAAATGTTCAACTGTAGTTTGTGGATGGTCCCTATTTTGCAGTAAAAGTATGTCACTCATAGGTATGATAAAGTGGTGTAAGTCACGAATTTTAGCTTTTAATATCTTGGTGAATTTTGAAGATATCGAGATGAAATTTTTTGTATCTGATTAAGAAATGAATGGAAAAAATTTTTCTCATTAGGGGTTTCAATCTACGGGGGCCGTATAAAAATTTATTTTCTGCATCTTCTAAAATAGACCCCCCATGGAGTTGAAACTGGTGTCATATAATTCTTCACCTCATTTGAAGAAAATCTTCCATTGGAAGTATGGGTCTAGGGGAAATATTTTAGGAAATAGCCTATCGTTACAGGTTTTTTGAAACACCCTGTATACGCATTCCGGACCCTAACGCAACCTAACGCTGCAACTGATAACAGAGGTTTTTTCGGGCTTAGTTAATATTTGATCTTAAAAGGATGGTCTACCGCATGGAATTAAAAATCCGCCAAATACTCTTTTGGCGAGATTTTTCTCAAAGTAAATCTGTGAGAAATTGCGTTTGTGTACACTTTCGCTTAGGACGGCAGTACAGCAAAAGTAACTAAGTATTACACTTTTCAAAGTGAATTTTCAATCTGATTCTTGGTTGCTTTCGTAATGGTTTATATTGTTTTCTAAACCGAATAATGTATTCTTTATGAATAAATAGTAGAGTTCAGCCTAAAAGCTACAGTTCTTTGGAAAGAACCTATTTTTTAAAACTGTTGCTACCGGGGTGGGATGGGACATGCCCATTGCCTAGTTCCTCTCAATACCTAAATACAAGCTATTGCATACAATTCTTTAGATACCTTTGTTTTGAAACTGTTTAGTATTGCAGTTGAAAACCTATTTTTTTAGATTGAAGAATTTTAACTTTTTTGTATTTTTCACTTGTTAGATTTTTCGAAGTAAATAGTATAGGGAAAAATAACTGATGTTTTTGTAATAAATCTTTAGAATGTATAAAATACTTCCATCTTTGAGGTTTTTAATCATATATTTAAAAAGTAATCATAAATTTTAATTTTTAAAAAATGACAGTTTTAGACTTATTATTTGTTTATAAATCTTAAGTGTTATTTGCTATCCCATTGGTTATAGTTTTTAAACATGTTAAAATGTTTCATGATGATGAATTATGAAAGTTTCAAATTTATACAAGGAAAACTGAATTTTTAAAAAAAATTCTTGTAAAAGTGTCCCATCCCTCCCCGGTGTCCCCTAGTTATTATTATAAGAGTTGATATTAAATACGATAGTTGTGCGAGTGGTGGAAAAATGGTTAAAAACTCTTTTCATTCTTGTTCTAGGGTACACCACGAGAGCTCAACCTCCTACTCGAGCCCAGGCCTGAGCGAAATCGGCCAACTGTCCTGCGACTTTCGGCCTTTCATCAACAACCCGTCTTACTCTGACGTGGTCATCACCTGTCATAATCACGTGTTCCACGCCCACCGTGTGGTGCTGGCCGCTCGCTCCCCAGTTTTCGAAAAAATGTTCGAGCACGACTTTCTAGAGAAGCGGACAGGGTCGGTCAAGGTGATGGACTTCAGACCGAATGTCGTGCAAGCACTGCTATTCTATATGTATTGTGGGAAACTGGGGAATTTAAAGTAAGTTTTTTTAATGCAGTTCTGATTTGAGTGGATTGAGAAGTTAAGATTTATTTACAAAAATAACTACTGCCAGTCATTACTGATCTAGCATTACTACATTTGTTAGAGAGGAGAAAAAAATTGTTTTCACATAAGGAATAGAGTAACGCCCGTATTCACCACTAACCTAACCTAGGTTAGCATGGAATCCAAACTTCTAATTAGCAGCTGAAAAAGGGAAACTAGTTTTTAGTCAATCATAGTTGTTGAATTTTTAGACTCTGGGTCTGATTCCAGGTTAACCTTAGTTCAAGTTACGGCCGTACTTACCGGTAACTTGACTGGCGGCAGAGAAATTTCTGATTGGTATACATACTAGGGTGGGTCAAAAAATTTTTTTTCACATTTTCCCAGGGGCACAGCGACAAAAGGGTGCCAAATGGTCTCAAACTGACATGTGTAAAATATTATTCGATTATAATAACTCTTTTTGCCTCCGGATTGGCCTCAAAGTTTCGATTAATATAGTAATTTCATGTAAAAATGGGCAAACGAAAATCAAGCTTTTACCTCTATTTCACGAATCCGTCATGAATGTAAATGTGCACAATGGTATAAAAATCATCATTGAAGACTATAAAATAATTATAAATGAAACCAGAGTTGAAATACTTGAGTTGTAATGCAACATATTTTCAAATATCTCAATGGTTAGACATGGCAATTAAAATTTCTTGCTGTAATCATAAAAATGTGCGAAACTATAAAATGGCGGTTGAGTAAGATGTTAAAGACATTAAATTTTTAATAAAAGTGGATATGTCAGTAGGTGGGTACCTTTTTGGGGTTATAGGTTTCAACCCCAGGAAAACATTTGGATAATAGTTTAAAAGTTGGGGTTTTCCTTGAAATTTCATTGGCATATTAGGAATAGTTCATCCCAAGTGTCCCCATATGAGTTCCTAATGTCCAAAAATAAATTAAAACCACATTTTAAGAGTCAAATTTTGAAACATTTTCTTATGAAGAGCGGTAGATCCCCGTTTTCAGCATAAAGCTCAGTATTATCCCCTAAGTTTTTAAATAAGCTACATTACTTTTCAAAACTTGCTTGTAATTATCTTAAACAGTTAAATTTGCTATATTTTAACTTTTATGAACGCATAAGGGAATGCTAAGGAGCTATTTTGAGTCAATCCTCCCTCCAAAGAAGTAAAATTTCATGGGCCTTGGTTTCAGCCTATTGTTATGGCAAAAAAATAGGTAAATCATGACTGAGGCGAATCACAACTGATATATTGCCTAATGAACGAACTATGCATTCGAAAATTCTTTCAAAAAATTTTTGCGATCATTTTTGGATCCCAAGACCAGCCAATGAAATAACTGTCCACTGAATTTTGAAAGCGCGGCATATTTATGAAAAATATAACTATTTCTACTCTTAAAAATTAAAAATACCGTTTTGTACTGACCAAACTTGAGGGAAAATGTATCTGAACAACCAATATTTAAAATATGCACCACTGACAATCCACTGTTTGTTGGCAAAAAAGAGCCTCCTTCTACGGCTATTGTTAACTAGCTGTTACGACCCGGCTTTGCCGGGTCGTAACAGCTAGGCTAGCCTTTTATGCGAGCTTCCCTCGTTACTACTTCAAGTTCCTATTAATTATACATTAAATAAGAAGTTTAACTTCTTTATCTTACCGCGAGATGGCATCATAGTGTGCGAGCGTTCCAGAATCAGTGAGTCAGTGAGTCAGTGAGTGACGTGGGCTTTTATATGAGAGATGAGAGATATGAGAGCATATTATATTGCCAATTTGGCAGGTTTTTTTTGTATTGATAATGCATAAAGGTGACTAATGTGATTAAAATTGCTTTTAAAGACCCTTATTTGTGAGCTTCAAAAAGTTATCGACAAAAAAATTTAATTTCTATAATTTTTAAAAAATATGAAAAATTACATATTTTTGTTCTATTTGAGGCCAATCCGGAGGCAAAAAGAGTTATTATAATGGAATAATATTTTACACATATTAGTTTGAGACCATTTGGCACCCTTTTCTTGCTGTGCCCGATAGAATTTGTAAAAATTTTTTTTCGCCATAGGAAAATGACCCACCCTAATACATACTCTATTCATTTTGAATAGGCGCTTGAGAAATGGTGCTTTCCCCTCTCGTTAAAAGCGAAACCATGGTTACGCTCTTTGCACAGCCAATACTGTCTGTATCACAAGAAGAGCTCCCGCCAGTTTGTCTGATTATGGCGGTCGCTATAGCAACAAGACTGGTTCATTTTAAATAGGGATAAACCGTATAAGGATTTGGCGGAGATTAAAGCCGATGGAGGATTATTGGCCGAATTTTTGGAGATCCCAAGCACGGTCTTCTCGGATTGATGCAGTGAACTGTTAAAATAATAAACAAAGAGGAATAGTGATTCAATTAACCATGTATATTCTAGGGAACTGACTTGATAGATAATTGATTTAGTTTCTTTTTCTGAATTTTGCAAATGTTATAAATAAAAATACAATTTTGTTTTTTAGAAGAATTGATAACTCCGCTTCCTACACATATTTGATTTGATTTAACTGTTGCCTTTGGATTGTGTTTCAATTTATATCAATCAATTTTCTATTTCTTTAAAATTACATGATGACATTTCATTTTAAAAAGGGTGAAATATTAAAATCGCAAGCGCGAAAAATAATTTACGCAGATTTTTGTTCAAGTGAAGGATCGTCGAAATCTTTATCGATTCCACGATTTTACTTCCTGCAATAAATTTCACATGAATTATTCATATTTTTTTTTTAAATTTAAATACAAGCTTTCTCAAAACCAGAGGGGAAAAGGGTGGGATATAACCTTGACGACTAGGATTCACAAAGCAATTCAAGGTCAGAAATGCGACACGTGATTTTTTAGACTGAACCATCCAGATCTGGAATATACGCTTTACCCTTTAAGACCCAGAAATATCGCTCGATTCCGGCATTTTTATAAAATCAAAAGTTTTAATGTTTACTTCAGTCAAGGGCTAACACATCACAATCGTTAATTTCTTAATCTTAAGGATACAAAAAAGTCGTTTAGTTGTAATCCGCTTTTAGCCCCTTCCCTTCTAGCTTTTCTCCCTCTAATTTTTAATCATCCTGTAACAGAAATCCAATCCGTTTTAAAAATACAAAACTATTTTTATCACTCGATGGATCATGACGAAATAAGATTTTCACCAAACGCAGCCAATTCGACCCTGTTCTAAGATTTCCCGATTTATGTAATTACAAAGTAACAATATAAAAGTTATCGCCAAATTCCCCAACAAGGCGCTCAGTAAGCCAAAGTGGTTGCGCCTTTCTTCTGATTTCACCCGTTGAAAATGAGCAGAGTCCTGTTGCCTTGGCAACAGAGATGTAAACCAGAGCTCTTCTTGTGATAGACAGACAGTAGTAAGCCTTCTTTGCCACTTTGACGTTGATAGTTGCCATGGTTATCGATTCAGTGGTGGGGGGAAGAAAATGTACTTAGGCGCCAATTCAAAAATGAATAGAGTATAGTTAAAGAAAGCAAACTTGTTCTCTGCCAAACAGGTTTAAATCCCGGTTAACCACCGATCAAGTAACCAGTGAATACGGTCGTTAGTGGTGAATACAGCTGAAAGAAGCAAAGTAACTTATTACACAAACATAAGTTTTAATTCCGTATAACCATTCAATGAAAATTGCAAATAACTATCTTACCCTTTCTTTTAAAATCCTCCTCTCAAAATGTAAATTGCTTACCTAATAAATGAAGGTTTTTTTAAATTAATAAAAAAAGTAAAATTTTGTTTTATTCAATTTTTTTAAAGGGGGGAAATAGATGTGACATTTTTGATTAGATCTCAAACCAAAGTTAATACAGTAAAGCACCGTTTATACGTCTCTCATTTATACGTCTTTTACATTTATACGTCACTAGCGGATATGCCCGGCCTTGCACGGATGGAGTGTATAAGTTTATTTTTTTAAGTTTTCTTAAAATACATTTATAAATTTGTAAAGAAGCAATATATTACATATCAACCTGGTATCCCAGGCGCCTCTTTCCTATCCCGGTGTTCCCAGTAATTTTCAAATCCCGGTTTTCCCGGGAATTAATCCTATCCCGATGTTCCAGGTCATTTTTCCTATCCTGGGGTTCCCGGTAATCTTTTCTATCCCGGCGTTCCCGGTAATTTTTCTCTATCCCGGTGTTCCCGATATTTTTCCACTTTCCCGGTGTTCCCGGTAATTTTTCTCTATCCCGGTGTTTCCGGTAATTTTTCTCTATCCCGATGATCCCGATATTTTTCTACTTTCCCAGTGTTCCCGGTAATTTTCCTTTTTCCCGGTTTTCCGGGTAATTTTCCTATCCCGATGTTCCCTATAATTTTCCTATCCCGATGTTGGAGGTTATTTTTATGTCCCGGTAATCCCGGTATTTTTCCTATCCCGATGTTCCAGGTAATTTTTCTTTTCCTGGTGTTCTCGGCAATGTTCCCTAGTAAATTAATGAGTCTAGTGAACTAAAATAACAAATTTTGAACAATAATAAAAGATCTAGTAAATTGAAAAGTCTAATGAACCGCTTCATTTGAAACAATGTTTTATTTTTAAGTCGTTTTCCATGAAAAAAAATTTACACTTTTCCATAAATATTTAAATTTTAAAGGAAAATATCATAAAATAGGGGAAACTAACGTTTCAAAATTAATTATTTGAATTTAATTTTGTGTTTTTACATCTGATATAGTTTTTAAATGGACAATTATCGAGTTTTTCCTGTTAAAATATTTAATTTTTGAGGGTTTTCATCTCGTTAACAATAGTGAGTCGAGCAGATCCGCTCTGGTAGAGAAATGGAGAAATAAGCGTTTTCGGCTATAAATTCGGTTAAAAGAGGGTCAAGGGGTCGTTCTAGAACTTTGAAACATAGCCTATGTTTTTTCTGGGATTGTTTTACGTATGTATTACCAAGTTTGGTGCAGATCGGAAGTAAACTGTGGATTTGTATAAAAGACAAACATACATACCCACACTTAGTTTTATTATATTAGATTTTCGCAAAGTCCCAATTCATTCAAATAATCAAAATTGTTTTCAATTACACTGTTCAACAAATTTGACCTTCAAAATTTTTTCCTTGATGAAAATAGTAATTTCTAATTGATTTTGGGTCGCTAAATACGAAAATCACCATTAAAATTTTCAATTCACTCGGGATTTTCGGGGAACAGCCCCTCCCCCTTTTTACGTTTTTCGACGACTTTATAACTTTAAACTCGATTTTCGGGGTCAAAAAGCATTGCTTTATCTTCAAATTGCCCCCCAGGGGACATGAGAGGTTCAAATTAATAAAATACGATAAATATATAACAAATGGATAGGTTTAAGGGGTAATTACCCCCTAAAAATACAAAAAATTGCTAAAAATTATAGAGGTTTCTATAAGCTATTTTTTCCTCTAATTTTTTGTACGCAATTCCCGTTTGAAGGGTCCTAACCCTTCCCCAAGGACCCAAATTTTATGAAAATATGCAGCAATAATTTTTACTGAAAGCGGCTGAGGTGTTAGCCTCCCAGAAGCCCCCGCGGAACAGTTCGGAAGACTTCCAGAATCGAGAAGGCGCTCGCGAGCTCAGGAATTAATATTGATGATTTTGAAAAGATTACAAATGACGTTTTTCTTATATTTTGGGTCTATCTTAAGTAGAAACTCTTCAGTTCTTTAAAAACTGACCGGTTTTAGGGAGTGAGGATTCCATGTTTCAAGATGTTAATAAATGCACGGCTGTGGATAACAATTAGGGGGCATCCCCTTAAAAACTGAGGGTGATGGAGGAAAATGGGTGTCATATTTGAATTCAGCAAATCATTTTACACAAGAATCAGCTGAAATTCAGTTAGTGGCTTCAAATTTTTTGTGTACAGCACTGTTTAACTCTAAGTGCCGCATTGAACCCTTCCGTGGGTGCTTTGGGGGCACTCTCACCTCAACCGCTTTTAGTAAAAATCATTGCTGCATATTGCCATCAAATTTGGGTCCTTGGGGAAGGGTTAGGACCCTTCAAACGTGAATTGCGTAAAAAATAAGGGAAAAAATAGCGTATAAAAACCTCTATAATTTTTAGCTATTTTTTTTGCATTTTTAGGGGGGTAATTACCCCTTAAACCTATCCATTTGTTATAAATTTATCATATTTTATTAATTTGAACCTTTCATGTCCCCTGGGGGTTAATTTGAAGATAAAGCAATGCTTTTTCACCCTGAAAATCGAGTTTAAAGTTATACAGTCGTCGAAAAACGTAAAAAGGGGGAGGGACTGTTCCCCGAAAATCCTGAGTCAATTGAGAATTTTAATGGTGATTTTCGTATTCAGTGACCCAAAATCTATAAGAAATGACGATTTTCATCAAGGAAATTTTTTCAATGTTGAACAGTGTTATACGTCGTTTTACGTCGGTTTCTTGAAAGACATATAAACGGTGCTTTACTGTATATTTTAAACAATGTTTTACCATCTGTTGGGAGTAATACTAAATTAAATTTAGTAAGTTTATAAGATTAAAGAAACCTTTAACTTGGTATTTTCTCTTAAATTAGTATTTTCTCAACCATGAACCTTAGAATATAATAGACGGAGGATGGTGCGGAGTATTGGTTTTGCTCTTTACGTACGCTAAGTTTTAAATTTTATGCCAATCACAGGTATATGGACATCAAGGACCTGTACGAAGCAGCCGATAAGTATCAAGTCACTGTATTAAGAAAAAAGTGCTCCGCCATCTTGTTGGACCACTTGCGCTACGAAGATGCTGAAGAGCTCTGGTGGATAGCAGACATGCACGGCGATTCGGAATTCAGGGAACTGGTAGAAGAGTTTCTAGATAGTTATGAAAGTGCTATTGAAACATGTGTGTAATTAGGGAAAACTGTATAGTTTTTGAATATTCTGGTTTGAAATCGGAAACTCGAGAATTGTCATCACTATATGCAGATATTTTAGAATTACCAATGTGCAAGAAACATAGAAATTTGATTGTTAAATCTGCATATACATTACTCTGAGGTAACCTTAAATGTAGCAGTGCTACAAGTGGATAATTTCCAGGTTTTGTAAACGCTGATTACATATTTATTAGAAAGGGGCTATAATATTTAGGTGAGTAATGTTATTTATAATGCACAATCTGCTAAGTAACATAGTATTTATTAATTTTTGTACAAAGTGGGTGAAAACAGGGTGAAGTTTGAAAGCTGTGGTCCTTTTGCAAGTATTTTTCGCCATTTAGTTATTTCATAAGAACAGACTAAACTTGCGCGACCATAATCACAAGGCACGTAGAAATTTGTTTTAAGTATTTTATAAACGACATGTGCTGAGTATTAACAAATTTTTTTATTGCTTTACCAATGTTATATCTATCCATTTATCGTATGGTGTATAAATATTTTATAAATAAAGCTATAAAAACACCTTGTTTTTTTAATGAGTTCAGTAACGGAAATTAAGATTTATTGGAGTTCAAAGTATAGTAAATTGAAAACTTGTATGGGAGTTCAAAATTCAAAGAATTGTGTGGGTTTTTTTTTGTCTTGTGTAGACAAGGGTCTTGTCCTTACTCTAGTGCAGACAAGTTTCTAGGGGTAATGAATTATATGCCATCGGGAAAAATTTTTGGGAATAGAAATTAAGTTATGGTGTCAATATTCGTACTTTAATTTATAAAAACTAAAATTTTTGTTCTGAAAGAGTCTTCTTTAAAGTTCTACCAGCAACAGCCAAACTTTGAATATAAATATTATTTCGCATTGATGTTTAAAATACCTTCATTAACTTTTAGGGAAACTTAAAATGAGGTTTTCTCCTACCCACATTTTGTTACATTCGCATTTTGTGTGTTCAAAAGACCTTAGAATTTCAAACTTGCCATTAGATTCTGGATGTCAAGTATTTTAATGACCTGAAACTGGTGATATTTCTTTTTTGAAGATTTCAAGGAGAAATGTGACGAACTAAATTATAAACGGAATCGAAAATTTGAACAAATAATCCACTGAAATACAAACGCAGTCTTATTTAATAAACACTTAGTTCCTTAGTAGCACAGCTCATACCAAATTTTGCCATGCATAACAAGAATTGGGCAAATCTTGAACGTTTGTGCTGCATGTGTATGCTTTTTTTGCGCTCATAAAAATTTAATATATTTTGTTCAAATCTTGTTTTATTGTCCCTTCTATTCAAAAATCATCTCTTTTGTTCAAAATTTGACTTTATTGGTAATATGAACACACTTTTAAGACAGAAGTGGTAGTAAGCTGTCCTTCAATAAGATTATCGTCTAGACCTCAATTTCATCTCGGTGTACACCAGAGGTGGATAGTACCCACCGAAAGGATCCCAAACAATCCCGTCTTTATCCGAAGTAATCTTCAAGCCGTTGAGATTGCTGCTTGGAAAGACGTTGTACCACCACCCGCTGTTGGGATCTCTGCGAGAGTTCCTGGATCCTTGAGGGATGTTCGGTCTGTCCTTTGTGTAAAATTCCCTCCCGTTGTGACTGGATAATGCATCACCTATAAAAGATTTTAAATAGCACCTAGATTATACCAACTATATCAAGTTTACTTAGCTACAACTACTAAAAGTATCCTCTTCAACCATTCTTTTATCAATCTATTATATTTCACAGCAACGTTTCCTAAAACCAGTACGTCACTACGCGGAAGGAGAAAGTGAGTAAACACAAAGCCTGTTGGGTTGATAGGAGGAATTTCGATACGTGAATTGTGATAAAAAGACACTATTTATACATGGGCTAAACCAAATAATCATATTTCAAGATTGACGTCCTTTGTTTCACTCGAAATTCAGACATCGCGATGGGAACTACTTTGTTTGTGACGTAGTAGGTTCAACTTAAGTTGCTGTCTATACTCGGTAGCAACTTAATTTGAGCCTGTAGAAATATGCTGAGAGAAACCAAAGAAAGTAGTTCCCTGTGCGGTGTCGGAATTTTTAGTGAAATTAAGATATTCAATTTTAAAATATAATTAGTTTTTTAACCCACGTATATTGAGCGTCTTTTCATTCCTGTTTGTAAAATGTTGAGTGTATTATTTTTTCTAGTGGCGCAGTGCGTAGTAGTACATTTGTTCGAATAAAACTCGCCATCCAATAAGAGCTTATAAAGCCCAGCAAGCTTTCTGTTTACTCAAATTTTCTTCTGCGCGATCATGACGTCAGGCTCAATTTAAGTTGCAACCGAGTATAGTATTCCTCAAATTAAACTATTTGTTTGGAAAACAACTCCCTGAAAAGATTTCAATTTTGTAATTGTTCCAGAACACTTTTCAGACATGCATAAACTGGGTGCACCCACAGAGAAAAAGCCAAACAGACCAAAGAGTTACTTTCAAATGCTATCTCCTGGTAGAGGGCAGCACCGCAAAAGTCTGTGATTGGGAGAAGGGTAGGCAGTATAATTAAGTGAACACAGCTGTGATTGGCTGCAGCGTGTTCATTCAATCAGTCACTTTCGGAGGGGTGTTTGAGGATTGAGATTGTTTTTTTTCTGCTCCTCGTGACGTGACCTGTATAAGCTTAATCAGTATAATAGCAGATACTATATCCATTATGACTCTGGACTCTGATAGCAGAGAAGAGTATTAAAGAAAAAAGAATGAAATTACTGCAAAAATTTTGGATAAATTAAAAGGACATAGAACTACTTTTTAACTGGTAAACGTTATGTCAGAAGTGAAACTTTACTTTATAAATTATTACTTTTAAATAGTAATAATAGCACGATGAATCTAATAAACATTCTTAACGAAAGGGAAATGTTTTTAAAATTAGGGGACCGCATGAAAATTTTGTTGTGAGGTCAGAAAAATGTATGGGAGAACTTAAATATTAACACATACCAGCAGTTCCCGAGTAATCTCCAACTATCAACTTATAATTGCTTCTTTCGTCTTCAGTACCAAATTTCTTATACAATGCGTACTTCTCCTCTCCTTTATAATTACGCATATTGATACGAGCCGAATACGTTCCTTCACCAGTAATGGCATGGATGTACTCATTTCCTGGAAGTAAAAGCGTGATTTTTAAAGCAAAGTTTCTACAGACGCCAATAGGAGGGACTAAAGTCTTACAGTATTTGAACTACTTCTGTTTCGGCTGCCTAGTAATTGCACAAGAAAATGTTTTCGATGATCATTACATTAGTAACTGCTTCTAATACATTACGGCTCAGGCGCCAATTCTAAATGAACAGACTATAATTTATGACTTGGCTGCCTATCCTAAATGAACAGAGTATAGCTATTGGAGATTAGTTTTTTAGTTAAGGGATGAACACTACGTTTCTTCACAAAATTTTTAGGGTATTACTTCTTCAATATAGCCTGAATGTATTATTGAATGATGTAATAATTTTGAATATTAGTTGTGAGTAGGTGTTAAAAATGTGTTTGAAATTATGTAGTTAATCTCTCTGTATTGATATTTTAAAGGATTTTTTAGGCGGTCTTAAATATTAACGTTACAAGAATGTGGGGCCTGAACTCACAAAGGTTAAAAAGTTTGTAAATTTTTGCTAGACACATTTGGAAAATTTTTATGTGGTTTCTTTTATAAATTTAGTAAACGATTTTCAAGCCTTTAAAAGTCTTCATTTATAAATCTATGGTTTTTCAGGAAAATCCTAGAATGTAAATTGTATTTCAGCTTAAGTAATGTTGTACCCATAAATACAAATCATTCTTTACAGACCATAAGGTATGAATATTATCATTTCTCGTAGGTACTTAAGTTGGGTATGAAAATTAAAATAGGGTGTATAAAAATCACTTTTGATGCAATGTAAGGGATTAGGATGATAAAAAAATGACTATTGGGGAATTCCATGGAAATGTTACATTAGTCACGCATATATTCTACCTTATTTCATACAAGGTAACCTCCTGGGTTAGTGATACCTGGTGGGTTAGACTAACCCAGCAATTTTTAGGAAGGAGGAGGTTATCTTGTATGAAATAAGAGAGAATATATGCGTGACTAATGTAACATTTCCATGGAATTACCCTATTGCATTCTTACAAATCTTACTGAAACCAGTTAAATTTGACTATAAAAAGTCTAATAAAAGTTTAAAATTTCACCTCAATTTTATATTTTCCAAAGAAAACATGTATAAATTAGTCGTATATTTTAAAGAACTATTTATTTTTCTCTTACCAAGCCAAAACTCTTTGGTTAAATCTCCAAATCCTTTTTTATAAGCCTGCCAGTCTTGGTTGAAGAAATCATATGGAATCATATTGTCACCTCTTCTTTGAATAACCTGTAAAATAGTTTGTTAGTGCCCCAAAAAAGTTTGAAACAATTACAATTAAATCATCAAGTTCTTAACCTGTGTAGGAAGCTTTAAATAATAATGTTGTTAAAACACTACTGCTGGTGGTGAACTAGAAATGCGATTTCAAGCGTTGGAGCATAATAATTGAGCATAAACAAGAATTCAAGCGTTAGAGCATAAACCATTGATTCAGGCTAAAATTTACTGATTTCCCCTACCGTAACAAAATTGTTTTGCTAAAATCCTAGCACTCTCTCTAGTAAATAATAAATATCAATAAATAAATTCAAGTGTGTGACATCATGAAGCCCAAAGTTACGTCCACATATACTATTTGAACCGGATTGTGTTGTTGTGGAATACATAGGAATGGTTCAGCTCAAAGGATTCCTTGTCCAAGTAACATGTTGTTCCGATTAAACTGGTCCGGAATTGTTATGCTATAATGTCTGGCAGAGAGAAGCTTATCAGCACAGGTAACTATTATTTCTATAGATTTTTAATGGTAATAATTGTAAAATTAATATTAAAAATAATTAATCTATGCAATTAAACATAATATAAAATATACAACACAAATGCAACAATTCCATTAATCTAAAAACTTTAACAATGATAACTAGGAGAGTGATACATATAATTATCATTCAATAGATTATGGTAGTCATTAACGCGGATATAATCTATACTCTTAGGTATGAAACATAGCCGACGTACTGGCCTAATGGTTAGAGTACCTGACTGCAAAGCCGTACGTCTGGGGTTCGAATCCCCGTTTGGCATGGATGTTAGTTTCTGTCCTTGTGTGATGAATGAATGTGGCCCATCCCTGTAAAAAGAGGTTGTGCGAGCGAACTTGTGTGTGGCGCGGGTAACAGTACCTCGGCTCCTTCGTAGGGCAGTTCAGTGGTCAAGGATAATGTCCGGTACCACCCGCCCATTAGAAAAAAAAGGTATGAAACATATTTTATTTAATAATTGAATTCTTAGGTATAATTTACTTTATTGTCTTTAGGTATTTAATTATTGAAGAATTTAGATTTATTTTAAGCTAAATAAAATAAGCAATATCTAATTCTATCGATTATGCAGTTCACTAATGAAATTAGTTTTGAAAACATTATTTTGGTTATTCCGATTTTGGACATTTTAATGTGGTCCTAGAATGTAAAATATTGCTCAGAAATCTATTCCTATGAATTTTATTCCCGAATAAAATTCAATAGAAGGGTAAATTATTATGTACTAACAATCCAGCCTCCTCCGTCCGTGTCCATGTCGCAGTAGACTTCCATAGATTCGCAGTCCTGCAGTGGCTTTTCGGGATAGATGGTGTACACGCCACTCGTCCGATGGCCATTCTGCATCACTTCCTCGCAGTCCTTGGGACGCAGATACAGAGGACCTGGACGGGCACAAGAAAAAAATTTTCATTTTCCTTTCAGGCCGAAGCCCGCTAACAAAGGGATCAAAGGGTGGTACAAATGCAAACAAAAACCAATAAACGAAGAAAACTAAAGCGAACCAATAAACGAAGAAATAAAAGGAAATAGTTATTACACTGGGCAACACACATTTTGGGGCGGAGACATTTTGGGGCGGAGAGTGTTAAAGCTGTTTTCGTTTATATTTGACCTCTTGATTCAGAATATGACATCCAGTTTTACACATCAGCTCTAAATTTTTAGATATTCTAAAATGATACTTTTGCTCTATTTTCATACAATATCGTGATATAATTGATTTCATACAATATGGTGATATAATTGATTTCATACAATATGGTGATATATTGCAACTTCATACACAATCTCTTGGGACCCAAAGGAATAGGAAAAGCCTTGGAGAGTAAGGATTTTATTTTTTAAGACATTTTTATATCACCTTATCGTATGAAAATAGCGCAAAACTTTTAAAAACGTCATTGTAGAATATCTTAAAAATTAGAGCTGATGTATAAAACTGGATGCCATATTCTGAATCAGGAGGTCATATATATGTACGAAAACAGCTTTAATATTCCCGGCACCAGAAAAAAAGTTTTTTTGTAGACCAGTGTTATTCGAAAAACTGAATACTTTTAACTAATCAAAATTATTAAATAATTACACAAAATTTCAAAAATCACATTTCTCTGACAAACTCTCCAACAAGAATTAGGTTCTAGTGTATTTCATATTCATAAGTTCTCCACAGAAAGGTTCTCCAGTATAGGAACTGGCTCATTCTTTTAGCTGATTTAATAAAGTATGATAGAGTAAGACATTTGCCGTGATTGTTTTAAAAGAGAAGATTTTAAAAATTGTTATGGTAATGAATCAATGATGATAGATACTAAACTCTATAAAAGAGATATTCCAAAAGCTCATATATTTTTAAATTACAAAACCAACAAATTTGGTGATGTAGTATTTTAACTATTTTACCTTCAAAAAACAAGAATTCTTGGTTTAATCTGAGTTGTAATATTTTTTAGTTGAAATATCTAAACTAGAAACCATATAATCTTCAAACACATAAGAAAAGAAGCTCGAATAAAGTAAAAGTATCGATTCTCTCCGTTCATTTGGTACGAACGGAGATATTTAACTCCTTCTTCGTCGGCGTTGCATGACAAATGTGACCATATTTTCACTCTAAAAGGCTGGACATTTCCCCGACGAGAGAAGGATAACTTTTTCAGATGGTTTACATTTGAATGAATCGAAATTGGAAAAAATTTTGCATTTAACACACTCATTAACTTTTGTTCGGAATGTGGGGGTAAACAAAATACCCTTTATGAACCCTGATCTCTTCAACACCAATACCTATTAAATAAGATAGGTCTGTGGGTCCTCCCCCAGAAAATTTTGTAAATTTGACTCTTTAAAATAGTGTTTCAATTCATTTTCAGACAATTGTGATGGAATGAATTTTTGCTACGCAACAATAACAGAATTGTAAAGGGAAAAACGGTATGAAACTAAGCGCCAAAACTTCGAGAGGGGGTTGAACCTTACATAAAAACACCCAAAACACACCCCCTTTTGTAATGTTACTTGATATCAATGTTTAAAAATTCCGAAATAACTATCAAATGAGTAATATGTTAGCCTACTAATTAAGAACTTTGCATGGCTTCCCCATGAGGAAAACCACTGACTTATAATATGAAGGTTAAATGATAAACTATGATTTTTTTTGTTATGGACAAGTAATTTAACTGAACTTTTAACAGAATGCTTAAGAAATAATCAACTTACATGAGCAGCTTTCTTTCACAATCTGAGAAATCTTTGAAACAGCTACATCTAGTCTGTCATCCTCCATCGCTATGACGTCTATGTTGTTGAGGCAGGATGAAGCCAAAGTGGCTTTGACGGTCAAAGCAACCAGAAGGAAAAAAGTCCTCCTAAATTAAAGTAACCGATTACAAAATAAACTACCCTGTTTGAACCTTAGAGGAAGGATATTGGTCTTACCATCCTCCCTCTGTGCCCAAGACTTCCTGTCAGTATGAAGCTATTTTCTTCTTCCTTATCCTCCTGTTCTGACTTCCTCTAACCAAGTCCCAAAGCCCTGATAAAGTCCACCGTTGCAAGAGGATTGTTGTAGATGTCCTCACAAGAAAGGCCTTTGCAACTTACTTTATCATTATATCTTCGCTGTAAAATCAAACCGGCATATCTGCAAAAATTGAGATTTTGAGTTATTGCTGTCAAAAAAAGCCCTTTTCCCCGTCTATTTTCATGTCAACCGGCATATCGCTAAGTTGAATAAAACTCCGTCAGATCGCGATGGACCGGTATGGCTGTAATCGTATATAGCCATTTTATTTATCAGAAGACAGATCTATTGCGCAATACACCAGTTGCTACAAAACCTTCAAGGGGGAAAGATGTCCGTCATCAAAGTAAAACTTAACTATCTCACAATGTTACATTTTTATTATTATTTTAAGTACCAGATGCGAAAACTTTAAAGTGCTCTAGTGAAAACTGTGCATTTTGCAGATATACCGGTTTGATTTCACAGCGACGATATGTATGGCAGAAGCCTGATATACAAGGCATTGCATGGAGCTATTAATAGTTCTTATTCATTAAACCTTTACAGAAAAGTTATCTCGGGTTATCATGGTTTTAACTACGTAAATTTTTTCCAAGTACATAAGAAAGGGCTTCGCGAAGTTGCACCACAGATATCTACTAAACCTAAAGGGCTCTCACTGTCTCGACTAATTGAGTAAGAGTATATATTTTCTACATATTTCTTTTAAATTATGTGTTTGCCTTTTATCTGGATCAACTGGGGCAGTGCCTATGGCCGAAAGGCCAAGGACGGGCGTAGGCTAAATGTAAATGTAATGTCTTAAACAACAGAAAGTTTTCTAAAACTAGGTGATATACTTACATGGCGAACCTCTATTTACGCATAAAGTATCCGAAGCTTCATTAACTTTATCTAAAGCAATATATACTGTTATTCGCAACTGTCATCCAATCGCTATTGCACAAAGTTCTTGAAACTAACAGATGTATGTCGTATGATATTGTGAAAGATAAGACCTATATATAAGTCTAAGATATCTTAGACCCCTTTCATAATATGCAATCTGAACATCTGTTCACTAAATGGAAACTTCGAAAACTACTATTTATCAGCAAAACTTTAAAAGATAGTTTCATTTTCTAAAGATAGGATTTTTTATTATTTTTTTACTAGAAACTCCAGCAACTTCCTCGTGCACCAGAAAAATATATTGATATGAAAGTACCGCAAGAGTATTTTGTAAATCAAGGATTGAATAAAAGAGCTTACCCTGATTTAATACGTTCGCTGCCGAGGACCCACTGGCCCGTCATGGAGAAAAGAGAGCTGATGTCTACAGTAAAATTGTATCACTTTTTGGGACCCTCTGTATTTAATGTATTAATCCGTACTCTTCCATTTCACGCAGGCAACATGTACTACAACTTCTATCTACTGCCAAGCTGGTGTCTTATGGCGATATTTCCTTTAAGATCTTTCCTAATTTCTACGATTTTGTTTCACACGATTCCATCTTAAGATCGGACTAAAAACCAGCAAAATCGATTCCGGCAATATTTATAAAAAATGTTTCTTATAATAAATTTAAAATAGGTATTACGTTTTATTCAAGTACTATTCTTATGATACTATATAAAATTAGAGCTCATTTTACTCATACTCAAATTAGCAGCTAGGATTATGTAGTTTTCATCAAAATCAAACCAGCTATGCTATCATAAAAGGCCTGTATAAAATTCTGATCTGAATGATGAGCATGATATTGCTTCTACTTCCACGGCAGGGTAATAACAATCAGAGCATAATTGGGTAAATGTTTGGCAAGGTCCTGGGGGTAACGTTACTAAAATCAAAGCACCGCTCGTACATAGCATGAAGAATTTTTCGTTTTTCTTTTTCGCCCTCGTTCAACAATTTTAAAGTGGTTTTGATACAAATAACTTGAGTCCCAATTTTTTATAAACCATTTATAACTTTTAAAAAAAATTTTAAAGTTCATTTTCAAAAAAAAAATTTTTTTATTTATCAATCTGGGTGAAACTGGGTATTTAAGGGTTTGGAGAGATGGCCTTTCAAAAAAACTAATCATAATTGGGGGTCCTCATTGGAAAAAAGTCAGTGTTTCGTTTAATATTAAGACGACACCCTAAGGACTCGAAAATTTGTTTGGTAAGAGAATACTTTAATTAACCCATTAGGGACGGTTGGTAAGAAAAGTTGCCAAGGGTACATTTCATTTTTTACTGACTCTAATAGAGGACATTAAAAGTTTAAATGCATGATAACAGCTTCTAAAGAATGTATTTATTCAGATAAAAATAGAAATTTATACCTTCCATGTCATTTTGGTGGTAAAATCGCTGTTAGAATGAGAGCGTTTCACTACATTTTGGAGATAGCAGGGAGATTATTTGGAAATCATCAAAATAATCAAATGTTTTGATTTGTTTCTATTGCAGCATATTCACAAGATCCCATTCTAAATATTTTTACCAATTACAGTTGGAATGATAGTATTTAAATTGCCAATAGCAAGGGTTTTCTTCTACTGGCAACTTTTGTTGCCAATCGACCGATGTGTGGTCAAAATTTTTAAGAGTTACTCATAAGTAGCTTTTGCAAATTAATTATTTTTAATGGTTTTTTGAGTTCTTATCTTAAATGTAGATCTTATCGATACTTTAGCATGATGAAATGTTTCCCTTGGATCATAATTTTAGTAGATTTTTTATCGATTTTAGATTTTTACCGATTCCTAACATATTTATTGGTTCAGTCTCATACTAAATCATTTCTGGATACATTTATTTTCCTTGAAAGGGTGTTCTGGAAACTTACAGTAGTCAAAAAATAAAATATAATATCACTGGAATTATTTAGCCTATTTTGAATGGGCCAATACCTAGTTTTTATCGAGTTGATGAGTAATCTTCAACATTTTCTGTGGGGAATGTGCGAAATCTGGAGCCATAAAGATGAATATTGTATTTATAATGACTTTTTGATAGAGAATGAATAACAAGAACGTAGAATTCCAATAAGAGAAAAACCTTCGGAACGGGAAAAATTATATATATAACCAAAGGTATCCAAAAAAATTGAAATTGAGAATAGTCCCCATTCACTTTTATTTATGTATTATTTCTTTAAATTACGTATGGAAACATTTTATTATCAAAATCGTAAACATTCTAATTAGTTTTTTCGTCTTTTCATTTGTCAGAGATTGGACCCCACTAATGACGGTTGGAAAGAAAAGTTGCCAGTTAAAAAATCATAAAAATTATTTTTTGAAAAATCTGAAAATGGGCATTTCTTACTTTATTCGGTCCAACTGAACAAAATATGAAAGAAAAATTTACTTATTTTCATTATTTTAAAGGCAGGGCTGACAAATGGAACTAAATTGGATCCAGAATTTGTGTTTTTTATCTATTTTGTTTAATCCTGAACTAAACTTAATGCTCCTCGGCATTGTAATTTTGTTCAGAGCAAAATTAACCGTAATTCTGACATTAAGTTTTATTTCCGAACCTAATTTAACTCCTCTCAAAGCTTTTAATTTAATTCCAAAACTAAAACCCCTTTCACTTCAACACTTAAATTATGTTCCTCGATGAAAGTCAAAGATCTTTAACAGTTTAATTTTGTTTTTGGAACAAACCTCAACTTCAGATAGACCGCAAATTTAGATCCGGATAAAGCACAATACCCTTTCAACGATTTAGTTTCACTCCAGGATAAAACCCAAATTTGAAATCAACGTTTAATTTCCTCTCGACGCGAAACTCAAGGTTTATAAATGAATCGTCAGTTTGAAGAAGGGAATAAGTCCAAAAATCAAGTTTTGAGAAAATCGAAAAAAAACTGTATAAGTAATGGAATTTTCATTGTATAACCGCCAAATTTTTACTGGAAGTTCAGAACCCTATTTAAAAAACAGAGCAATCATCAAAACAAATATAAGTGTATTCAAAAATATTTTACAACCAAAATAAGTTGATGGACTTATTCCCTTCTTCCACCTTATGAAATTTTTCTGATGAAAAAATCTTTAAAACCCCTTAAAATCACATTTAAATTATATTTCTCCTTAGTTTACACCACAAAAGGGTGAAATAAAAAGAATAAGACAAATGAAATTCAAAATTATAGTGAAACTGGGTTATTAAAGCAGTATCAATGGAGTGAATGAATATGAATGGAGTCAAACATTCCCTACATAAAAAAAAGTTTGAAAAACATTAAAATTAAGAGAAAATTTTATTCTAACTTTGTTTACAGCACAAAGAATATGAAGAGAAAGAAAAATTAACTTTAATTCCAAATTAGCTTAAAAAATACAATAAATGGACATCGATTTCACAACTTCAAGGGGCGATATCTCCCTATAGGGGTTAGTTATTGTTCCCCTCTTTTCACCCATGTGTAGAGCAAAGCTTAGAGATTGTTTTGAGCACAAAAAGTCAATTTTTCATTTTTTGGACTTATTCCCTTCTTCAAACTGACGATTCAAATGAATTTACTCTCCTCCTGAATAAAACTCGGATGCTCTTCAACTGTATCGTTTCCTCCAGGAGTTTTATTCAACGTGTTGAAACCAAAGAAAGAAACGCTCAGGTTTTTCCAAAACAAATCTCTTTATTTACAATATAAAATCTCCCTTATATACACTCCTAGAGGTCCACAACGCTGCCAATAAATATACCAGAAACTGAAGTAATTACTGATATATACAGAAACAAGAGGCCGTGGTTCAGGTGTTAACCCCGCGAGGTTATTATGAGTTCGATTCCCAACATCCTCCCCCCTTTTTCATCGCGGGAGCGTTTTGAAAAAGTAACGTAGATTCAGTTTAAAATAAGAAAGCTAAAACCTTGAAACACTCAACCTTAAAAAACCTGAACTCAATTCAAACGGAAATTCACTGCAGTGGACGAACTAATTCACTACCGGCCACTCTTAATTTCACCACTCGCTCAACACCATCCCTTCCAGGATATAGTTCAATAATTATAGCCAAGGACCAATTCACCCCTTTCACGCCGTCCGAGCCAAGAAGAACCACATCTCCCGGTTTTAGTGAAGCCCTCCTATCAGCCAGGTTATCGCACCGCACCAACTGTCCAAGGGACTCCTCTCTGAATCGCTTCCTCGCAACCCCTCACGTAACTCCTCTGGACAAACAAGATCCACTCGTGGCCATGAGGACTCTGATTTCTTCAGCCAAGATGGGCCTTCCAACCATTTTTCAGTCATCAGTTCTAGCCAACCACAAGATCTCGAAGGCAAATCAGCCGGATTATGCTCCCCCGGAATGTGCGTCCAGTCCCCCACGTCCGTCAACTCACGAATCTCCTTAACTCTGTTACCCGCCGCAAAGACCGCTCCCAAGAGCTCCATCCTGGGCATAGTCGTGTCGGCCATAGGTGCGCAGCAGGAATATGCCCTTGCAGATACATCTGAAAAGACATGCAAATAAATCATGCATCTAAAAAGAAATGCAAATAATAATATCAGCAACCACGGGACGAGCATAGCCGAACTTGTAAAACCCCTAGGATTATAAATACTGTTTATTACTGACAACAAAACTCTCCTCGTAACCTCTCCTAAACTGGAAACCCTCAGCTCCTCAGAGCTGCCTACACTCGCAACCAAATTGTCAACATAAAACCCAGATCCCAACTTCTCCATAGTCCCCCCCAAATCCTTACCCCGATACCTTTCCTTACTCAAATGATATTGAATGGTGGCATTCAAAAGAAAGGGACTGGAGGTCACACCAAACACAACACAGCGGTGTCTATAAGTTCTAATTACGTCGCGTCTATCATCATCCCACCACAGAAACCTCAAACCATCTCTTTTAAGAGGCTTTGTTAAAGACTGTAATCGAGATTCAGCTATGTCAAAGTGGCCATCGAAGGGGGGATATCCAGCCAACCATGGAAGGGAAACCTCGTACCCCCGATTCGAATCTAGTCCAATGTTTTCCCGAAAGTGTCTCAACTTCTCATCAATCATCAAACCCGATTTTTTCTCTACAGGATCTTTAATACCTATTGTCTCCAATTCACACAATTTTGGAACCTCATTCCTCTGAAAACTCAGATACACCATATTAGTGGCATATTTCTAGTTCTGAGCCCCCAAAACACTCCAACCGAAACTAGTTTCAATCGCAGAAACTCCCGATCTCAAGACCTCGATCCTACCAGTTAGCACCCTGCCAAGAGTGTCCGCTCCCAATAACATTCGTATTGGAGGTTCCCCAGGTCCCACATCCGTCAAAGTAATCCCACGTCCAGCCAACTCTGCAAGTAATCCTCTATCCCCAACCCTTGGTAAATTCCTGCAAATAATAGATTGATCCAAAACCGATACCTCACACGAGAATCCTCCCCTCAGATTCTGCAAAGTAACCCTGTAGCGCCCATGTTCGGCTTCTTCTGTCTGGCCACCTCCGAAAAGACTCTGCGATAATATTTCCCTCCCAGAGGGAACCAGCCCCAGATCTTCCACCAGACCCTTCTCAATATACGATCGATGTGATCCATCATCCAAAAGGGCTCTGATCGTTCTCTTATGCCCATTGTGAAGCAAATTCACGAGAATGGTCTTTAAATAAACAGTGTCCAAATGTTCCCCGACGGCACTCAAAGACCTCGTGTCCCCCGTTCCTCGTGCATCCCTCAACGAAACATCCGGACATAGTAAGGCGTAGTGTCTTCTCCTACAGATTATGCACTTCACCGAACTATTGCACATTCTTGCTATGTGACCTGCTTTTAAACAAACCAGGCAGCATCTCTTCCTCATGATAACTGATTTTCTACCACTCAGGCTCATCCCGGCTGCCTCCGAACAATCTTGACTGCTATGATTCCAACTTTCACAAAACAAACATCGAACCCGGTCTTCTCCCTGCATGCCCGATCCCGACAAAAGTGCCACTGCAGATGACTCCTCAAAGAAAAAGTCCTGATCTATTGATTTTCCTCTCCCACAAAGCATTGAAGTAGATTCCGCGAGGGCCCGATGCTCCTCCCCCTCGACCTCGTTCCTCAAAAAGATCATCAACTCCTCCAACATTTTCTCCCTATCGTTAGCACGTGAACTCATCTCTCTACTCAATCTGTGCCTGTCCCATGCCCTCAAAACATCCACAGGAAGGCACGATTCAACAACTGGATATAACATCGCTACATAATTCTTAGTTGTCACACCAAGGGTCTCCAAGGCTCGCAAATAACTTCCCAGTCGATCAAATAAAATCCCAAGCTTCACATTCCGCTTACTAGAAACCAGTGCCAACAAGTCTCGAAAATAAACCTCTATTAATAGATCGTCTCTTCCGAACCGAGATCTAATATGCTCGATACACTTGGCATAATTCTCTTTTGAAGGTGGGTAGCTTTCCGCAATATCTCGGGCTTTGGTGTTAGGCCGAAGAGATGCCAGGAGATAGACAAACTTGTCCTCCTCCTTAATAGATGGATTTGCGTGTATTCGGGAAAATTGCCCCCAGAAAGCCACCCAAGTCCTCGGATTCAAGTCCACCTCGTTGATGTTTATCTTTGGGAGCTTGATGTTAACGTCGACTACCATGTTGTCTGACGGCTCTTGGATGCATTTCTTGAAATCCAGTTTCACGGCGATTACCATGTCTCTATAAGTCTCCGCCAGATCGAATTCAGCTTCTGTAGTCTCAATCAAAGACTTCAATTCAGAATCTACCTTGAATAATCTATCTGACTTATCCAAGACCTTATCATGAGCAATCTCCTTATCTTCATAAAGTTTGCCTTTGAAGTAGCCATCACATGCCACTGTGAGGGATCTTCTCAAATTTTTCCTTTCCAACTTGAGTTCTTGAACCTGTTTTTCCACCTCCGTCATTTTGCTCTTAATATCCAAATCACAGGAACTTAAAGTCGCGGACGCCACATGTTGAAACCAAAGAAAGAAACGCTCAGGTTTTTCCAAAACAAATCTCTTTATTTACAATATAAAATCTCCCTTATATACACTCCTAGAGGTCCACAACGCTTGAGATATAGTTAAAGTTTGTTTTTTCCGTGCGAAAGCAGCTGTTCAGGAAACTGCTATAGAAAACTGTTTGCGCATGCAAAAAACAAACTTTAACTGGATCTCAAGCGTTTAATATTGTTTGTATTTACGTGAAACTTTGAACTTCAAACTTTTTCAACCATGATCTTTCATGTTATCAAATCAAAAGAAAGGATTTTGAAATACAAAAAAAAAGTTTTAATATAGTTTTTACATTTTGGGGGGGGATTTAACCTTTTTAGTAATAAAATAAATTTTAAAGCAAAAACGATTAAGATAATTTTAAATATAATATTAAACCACAAAATTTGAGACCGTAATTAAATTTTTACGAATAGTAGTTCTTCTACAAATTGAATTTTTCAATAATTTTTTTGAGTGACGCTCCACTTTTAACTCCCTGGGATTTGGTCTGGAACCCCCAAATCCTATGTGATTCTGACTCGTCTAGGTGTCTACTATCCCCCTAGAATTGTGACCCAACATTTATGGGACACCCTGAATAATTTGCTCGTGAATAAAGCTAATAGTTTCAGAAGTATTAAATTTTATTACAGAACATTCTAGTAACAGGTTTGAATTATATTGTGGATTGAAATATTACTCAAAGTTAGAGCTAGATTTCACTCACGAACAAAACTAAATTGAATCATCATCTTTGATTTCATTCCTAAATAAAGTTTAACTAATCTCAACTGTTGATTTTTTATCTCGGAGTTATTATACAATCAATCTCAACCTTTGAATATTGTCCTGGAGTGAAATCAAACTCATTGAAGGCGTCGAACTCTACGCCGGAACAATACTATAAACTCGTCTCTCAGTCATCAGGTCTACTCAAGAACTTTATTCCACTCTACGAACAGCTTCGCTGCTCCCGCTGGAGCGAAATTGCAATCGGCAAGCGGCGTTGAATAAAACTCCGGATCCGAAGTGAGATCGACCATCAGCGTTGAATAAAACTCCAGGAGGAGCGTTGACTCGATCTTACACTCTGAGTTTAGCGTCAGAGTGAAGCTACCAACAACTAAAGCGTTGACTTTAGTTCCTAGAGGGTAAGTAAATGTTATTTTGGCGAATGGTTTTGTTCAGGAACTTAATTGTGCTTGTTGCTTAGTACTGAGTATCGGAACAGGAACAGGTACAAAAAAATCATTTTGCTCCTTTTGCCAGCCCTGTTTTAAAGTCGTCCCTAATGGGTTAATGAAAAACGACCCCTATTTTGTTTTCCTAACCCAAGTGGTTCTCCAGAAATCACGACTGAGTCATTTTTTTTCCTCAACTGTACTCTTCAGCCGTGTGTCCTTAGTTATTTAGATGCAGTTTTTATATTCGAATTTAAATTATTGTTATTGCGAGTGGTGGATGAAAAACTACATTTTAAGCGAAAGAATGTAGAATTTGAATAGCTTCGATAAATTAGGTAAAATGATTTGAAGAAAGTGAACAATTTACTACTATGAATCAATTGTATCTAAAGTGCACTTATTGTCAATCATATTATATATCGTCGTGGATGCAATACCGCACATCTAACATTTGAAGCACCTTTAGTTTGCCAATCCTCTTTCTCGCCAAACAGTTTTTGCGCTTCGTTTGGCGGTTTTAATATGGCTGTGCTTTTTTTGTAAACCAAAACTTTTTCAGAAATTGGTGCTTAGATATTTGATTACTTGAACAGGCTTCGCACCTAAAAGTAGTAAAAGCATTTTAAAACATCTTTATAGCTCTAGTAGGCCGTTATTTGACACATTTTAACATTGGTCAGAAAAAAGTTGCTGATCTTTCATGATCTGTCATAGTATTTATTCAGAGGATCAATCTCGATCAAACCGTTTGAGACCGTGAAAGATATGAACCGTGAAAGCTATTGGTTTATTTTGAGTGCAATTTTGTTTTGACTAGGGTGGGTTGGGGTAAAATGGGTCAATTTTAAGGTACTTTCACATTCTAAGTTTTATTTCATCAAGACTATTACTTTTTTAATGATTTCTTTCAATTTTATCTTGACATTACAATCCTTCAGAACATTTCATCTAATTTTATCAAATATTTTTTAATTATAAGTTGGTTAAACTTAGCATTAAAAGTAATGACCTATTTTACCCCAATGTGGGGTAAAATGGGTATCATTGCAAAAAGATGTCAAAAATATATTTATGACTAAATATACATGAAAATAAGAAAAAAAGGCAATCGGCTAAGCCGTTTTTATCTGAAAAAATTTATTTTAAGTTGCACTTTAATGAAATTGTAAAAGTCCGTAGTTAATGAACATTGATCAAATTTAGCAATTAAAATACTTCGTTTGGATAAAAAAATAAACTTGTATGACAGTTCAATGTATATTTGAAGGAAATAAGTTAAAAACATTGTTTTACTTAATACAGAAGGCCTCCTAACTATGACCCATTTTACCCCAAGTACAAAATATTGTTATAAAAGATAAAATATTTTATATTTTTCTAAGCTGATTGGCTTGAAATGTCTCACAGACTTTCTTTTATGGAAAAATGTTGCAAAAGTCTGCTGTAATTTATTACAATATATAGATATTTTGGAAGTTAGTAAACCATGTTTTTTCGATGACATCATTTGCGGTTCAAATTAAATATTTTTTCAGTCCTCAAATTCATAAATCTTAATTTTTGGCAGTCGAAAAATATTGCCAACAGATAAAAAATTATAATACAAAAAAATTAGCGAAAATTATTTAATTTAAATTTGATTTATATCGAGTTAATTAAAACTGACCCATTTTACCCCAAGACCCACTTTACCCCAACCCACCCTATTCCTCCGAATATTATTAAACTAATTTAAAAAAGATAACTGGCTCTTCGATTGTGTGTTACTTTTTTATTACATGTACCTATTTTTCCTTTAATTAGCTTTGTAAAGTTCCCGAATAATGCAAATAAAGCATGATTTATTTTATGTCGTGGTACCCTACCTGCTACAAACTTATTCTGATTAAATTGTAAGTAAAATATGTACAGTTTTGTAATTTTTTATATTCCTATGATTTTTTTGGTTTATACACCAATATAAGTGTCAAGAAAAAAAAATTCCATAAGAATTACATTGAAAATAAAGTTATCAAACAATTAATTCTGATAATAACAGAAAAAGTGCCTTTACAAAAAAGTATTAATAATGTGTATTTTATATATCTATGATTTGAGACATAATTAATAGAAATGATGGATATTCTTTTTTGAAAAGCCGAAAAATGCTCGTGGGGGCAAGAGAATAAGAAATTCTCTTAGCAAGCGATGTTCCGAAGTAGTCAACCTCCTAAGTATTGCCCGTACCTGGAAGTGCTTAACTTCGGTGATGAATAAATGTGCTAGTGTTGGTTTAGACTCTATTTAAGCAGCAACCATACGAAACCATATTTGGCTATTTATTTCACTGCCAATTAAAACAATCGACATCTACATCAAACGGTATCTTTTTCCGATGTTAGATGTGCGGTATTGCATCTTCCACGACGATATGAGACTTATGGTTTCTGAATTCGTTCCTAAATGGCAGCAAGATGATTTATACCTCAATGTTTACATTTTAAGCTGTGATGCTTGTGAAGAGAAAATACTAGCTAGATAAAAGCTTCAGTAGAACATTTTTTATAGGTTGGTAGATATTTTCTTATATCGTAACCTTCTAATATTATGATCCTGTCTTTTAATAAGTTCTAAACCAAGTATTTTCTGTTATAATGAAAAAATATGGCCGCATATGGCCTCAATGAGTCTCATGAAAATAACTAGGAAGGAATGCACACAAGAAAAAAAAATTTCCAGACAAATTATAGGGGCATTGTAGATGTATTGAGAAGAAGAAAAAAGTTTTTTCACTCTTTTGATGTTCTGGTGCCAAGAGGGTTAAAGTAAAGTATTTTAATGACCTGCAACTGCTAATATTCTTTTTATGATGATTTCTGGGAGAAATATGATGAACAAAAATATAAGGGAAATAAAAATTCGAACAAATAAATAAATCCACTGAAAAACAAACGCAATGTCTTATTCAATGAACACTATTTCCTTAATAGCACAGCTCTTACTAAATGCGTCAAGTTTATGTAACTGCTACTAGAAATAAACTAAATTTGACCATACATGACGAAAAATTGGGCAAATACGTTTTTGCTGCTCGGGTATGCTTTTTCCTATTATTTTGCACTCGGAAAAATTTAAAAATCCCGACTCATTTCTTCAAAATTTTACTTTATTGGTAATATACACACACTTTTAAGACAGAAGTGGTAGAGTAAGCTGTCCTTCAACTACGTTTATCGTCTAGGCCTCAATTTGATCTCGGTGAACATCAGAGGTGGAGAGTACCCACCGAAAGTATACCAAACAATTCCGTCTTGTCCCGAAGTAACCTTCAAGCCGTTGAGGTTGGTGCTAGGAAAGACGTTGAACCACCACCCGCTGTTGGGAACTTGGCGGAAGTGCCCGTAGTCCAGAGGGGTATGCGGTCTGTCCTTCGTGTAAAATTCCCTCCCGTTGTGACCGGATAATGCATCACCTATAAAAGAGTTCAAATAACACCTAGCTGATACCAAATATGTCAAGTTTATGTAACTGCAACTATTAGAAGTATCCTCTTGCACCAATCTATTACACTCAGTGGCGAATCCAGGATTTTTGTCTGGGGGGGGCTGAGTTTCACAAATAACTTAATTGCTATTATGGGTATACTGTTCAAATATAAATATAAGCAACTGAAAGGGGGAGGGGGGTTGCCAGTGCCCTAGCCATACTTTTGTTTAGGGGGTTACTCAACATAATAATCTTAGGAATACTAAGTTTTTGGTGAGATGACTTCGTAAGGTTTTAATTTTGGTGCACGAAGTTTCAAAATTGTGTAAAAATTTAGTGATGGGCAAAATCGATAATTTTAGGTATCGAATACTTTGGTATCGAATACTTATAGGTATCGAATACTTTGGTATCGAATGCTTATAGGTATCGAGTACTTTTTTCCAAAGTTGGGAAATGTACCTGAATGGACCATTTTTTTCTAAGGTTTATCCATACTCGATCTGAAATTTTTAAAAATGAACCCGATCCATCAAAAAGGAATAATATATTGTGCAGAATCAGTGAAGTCACCACTATTTAATTAAATAATTTATAAATAACTTATTTTAATTCATTCCTTCGATTAAAATTTAGGACACTAAAGCTTGGTTTATCTACTCATACGGGAAGTTCTTATGAATTATTACAATCGATTTAGACTACAATAATATAAATTTAATTTTCAATATCTTTTACTGGTGAGTATTATTGATTTAGCAATATTTTTCGAAGAAATTCGTGTTATGAAGCATTAATTTCTTCAAAAGTAAAATAAACTAATTTTTTTCCGTGTTACTGAATAGCTTATTTTCTAGAACTACTTTTTAACTGGTAAACGTTATGTCAGAAGTGAAACTTTACTTTATAAATTATTACTTTTAAATAGTAATAATAGCACGATGAATCTAATAAACATTCTTAACAAAAGGGAAATTTTTTAAAATTAGGGGACCGCATGAAAATTTTGTTGGAGGTCAGAAAAATGTATGGGAGAACTTAAATATTAACACATACCAGCAGTTCCCGAGTAATCTCCAACTATCAACTTATAATTGTTTCTTTCGTCATCAATACCAAATTTCTTATAAATTGCGTACTTCTCCTCTCCTTTATAATTACGAATATCGAAACGAGCTGAATACGTTCCTGCACCAGAAATGGCATGGATGTAATCATTTCCTGGAAGTAAAACAGAGATTTTGTAAGTAAAGTTTCTATAGGCACCATTATTTAATAGCAGGAACTAAAGTATGTTCATTTCGAATAGGTGGGGGAAACAGAAGCAAAAACGCTCTATTGCGCCTAACAACGCTCATCACGCAACCTCAGTGACCGATTATTTCACAGTATCTTAACTACTTCTGCTTAGGCTGCCTAGTAATTGCACAAGAAAATGTTTTCGATTATATTCATAATAGTAACTGCTTCTAATACATTACGTCTTAGCCGCCTAATTCTGATGAACCCCCTATAGCTATATGAAGATTCGGAGATTAGCTTTTTAGTAAAGGGATGAACACTACGTTTCTTCACAAAAATTTCAGATTATTACTGCTTGAATATAGCCTGAATGTATTACTAAATTATATAATAACTTTGAAAATTAGTTGTTTAAATTTTTCTAGACTCACATGGAAAATTTTTATGTGGTTTCTTTTGTAAATTTAGTAAACGATTTTCAAGCTTTTAAAATTCTTCATTTATAAATCTATCGTTTTTTAGGAAAATCCTAAAACGTAAATTAATTATATTTCAGCTTAAGCAATTTTGTACCCATAAATACAAAACATTCTTTTCAGACCTTAAGGTATGAATATTATCTAAAATATAGTGAATTCTTGTAGGTACCTAAGTAGGGTATGATAATTAAAATACGGTGTATAAAAATCACTTTTGATGCAATGTAAGGGATTAGGATAATGAAAAAGTGACTATTTCATTCTAACAAATCTTACTAAAACTTAAGTTAATTTTGATTGGAAGAATGTGATAAAAAAGTTTTAAAATTTCACCTCTATATCGTCGGCTTACAGGCTAGAGGCACTCACTTCTGGCTCAAATACTTTGTACGAGGTTTTGCTAAATTTGGCAACAGACAATCGTTTTCTTTTGTACGTACCATGCCAATTGATCACCTTACAGATTGCTTGATTTGGGGAATGGTCCAAGGGGCTCCACTCATTTGTTGGCGATATTCTACCACTTTCAAAAGATTCACTGAAAGTGACTTAGTTCCTTTCGCTTGTAAGCCGACGATATTATATGCTTTGATGAAAAGCACGTATAAGGTAGTCGTAGATTTTAAGGGTCTTTTTCTCTTACCAAGCCAAAACTCTTTAATTAAATCTCCGAATCCCTTTTTATAAGCCGCCCAGTCTTGGTTGAAGAAATCGTAAGGAGTCATATTGTCACCTCTTCTTTGAATAACCTGTAAAATAGTTTGTTAATGCCCCAAAAAAGATTAAAACAATTAAATTTAAATCGTTAATTTCTTAACCTGTGTAGGAAGCTTTCAAAAACTATGCTGTAAAGAAACTTACTATTTGTGTCGAACTAGAAATGCGATTTCAAGCGATAGAGCGTAAAAATTGGAGAAACATTGATTCAGGGTAAAATTTACTAATAACCCCTACCGTAACTAAAAATCTTTTGCAAAAATCCCAGCACTCTCTCTTATTTGTAAATAATAAATATCAATAAATAGGTTCAAGTGTGTGACATCATAAAGCCCAAAGTTACGTCCGTTTTTCCTTGTCAAAGGATTCCGGTTAAAACTGGTCCGGAATTGTTATGCTATAATATCTGGCAGAGAGTATGATAGAAGCTTATCATTACAATTAACTATCATTTTCATATATTTGTAATGCCAATTGTAAAATTAATATTAAAAAATAATATAATCAATTAAACATTATATATAACTAGTTGATATGCCCGGCCTTGCACGGGTGCAGAGTATAAATTTATTATTTTTAAGTTTTCCCAAATACATTTCTAATTTTGTATAATCAGCATTTACCAATCATCCAAGGTATCCCAGGCGTCTTTTTCATATTCCGGTGTTCCTGGTAACTTTTCCTATCCCCAAGTTCCTAGTAATTTTTATTATCCCGGTGTTCCCGGGTGAATTAAAATTCCTTCAGTTCTCAAGCAATATAATTTTTGAAAGATTTCCACATTTACATAAAAAAAGTATTCTAAAAATTATTTAAAATTGCCTAGATCCCTTGATTAATCATATCTTAAATAATTAACGTTTTTCAGCGAAATTATTCAATAATTAAAGCTTTTGAAAATCAATATTTTCTAGTTGAAATGGAGTTTTAATAGTTTTTTTTTGTTTATTAACCAACTTTCTTAAAAGCTAAAATATTATCACCTTTTGATTTTACATCCTCGTTTCCATGGAGACTAGTTTAACAACAATATACTATTCCATGAAACTTTTTATTTAAAATTTAAACTATCAAATAAAAATATTCTGCACTTTACTAACCAGTTTTAAAATTTAAAATTTTGTTGAAATATATTTTTAGATTAATATGATTTTTAAACAGCTTTAGATATAGCTTTTCTTTTGAAACTTGTTATTTTGCATTATGTTTTTTGTAACAATTGGGTGAACAGATCTCTTCTGGAGGAGAAATGAAGCTATATCAGCAAAATGGCCATAAAAAGAACAAAAAAGGGGTCAAGGGGTCAATTTAAGTTTTCGAAACATAGCCTATGTTTTTTCTGGGATTGTTTTACGTATATAAACCAAGTTTGGTGCAGATCGGAAGTAAACTGTTGATTTGTATAGAAGACAAACACACACACACACACACACAAACAAACACACATTGACTTTTATTATATTAGATTGAATTCTTAGGTATAATTTACTTTACTGTCTATAAGTTTTTAAATATTGAAGAATTTATTACTTTATTTTCAGCTAAATAAAATAAGCATTATCTAATTGTATCGATTCCGCAGCTCACTTATGTAAATAGTATTGAAAACATTATTTTGATTATCCCGTTTTTGGGACAATTTAATGTGGACCTAGAATGAAAAATATTACTCAGAAATCTATTCCTATGAATTTTATTCCCGAATAAAATTCAATAGAAGGGTAAATTATTCTTTACTAACGATCCAACCTCCTCCGTCCGTGTCCATGTCGCAGTAGACTTGCATAGATTCGCAGCCCTGCAGCGGCTTTTTGGGCCAGATGGTGTACACGCCGCTCGTCCGATGGCCATTCAGCAACACTTCCTCGCAGTCCCTGGGACGCAGATACAGAGGACCTGGACGCACAAGAAAATAATTTTTATTTGCCTTTCAGGCCGAAGCCCGCTAACTGAGGACTCAAAGGGTGGTACAAATGCAAACATTTCTTTGACAAATTCTCCAACAAGAATTAGGTTCAATATTGTATTTTATATTCATAAGTTCTCCACGTAAAGGTTCTCCAGCAAGAAATGGTTCATTCTTTTAGCTGAATATGTCAATCACGACAAATGTCTTTTATAGTAAAAGACATTTGTCGTGATTGTATTTAAGAGAGAAGATTATAAAAATTGTTATTGGAACGAATCAATGATGATAAATACTAAACTCAATAAAAAAACATATTCCCAAGACTCGTATATTTTTAAATTACAAAGCCTACAAGTGTGATTCTCAAAATAGGAGTCTTTTTCAAAAAATAAAATTTAAAAAAAATTGCAGTTTAAATTCTGAAAAAAATAGGAGTTGTTAATATATTATCCTGTATACTTTACCTGTAGTCAGCAGAGCTAAATATTTAAAAACTCACTAAAAAATATAAAGTATTTCATGATCCATGCTAATGACAATGAAACCATGGTAATGACAAAAATTATATGAAATAAATATCTTTCTAATAATAAATAATATATAATTACCATTGTGACTATAATTATACCTTACCTATTATTTATTATTAACTATGTGAATATAATTACCATTAGACATTATCATTGTGAGATACCGTGTTCTGTAATTTTTTGAGATATAATGCACATTTTAGAAGTGGTAAAAAAATATAATATTTATAAATATAAAACTAATGCAAAAGCAAATCTCTACACCAAATTTTTAAAAAAATACCCAAAAGTAACATTTAAGCACATAGGAGTCATTAGCATGGCTGTTATGTCATTGGCATGGACTGAAAAAACCATGCTAATGACACTAGCACATGTCCATGCTAATCACAAACTTCAACTTAAATAAGATTATGAACCATAATATAATCGGAATACAATGCTCCTTTCTATAGCTTCTTAAAATACAAAAGTTCTATTCAAATCAGTAAAATAAAAATTTTAATTATAAAATAAGCATTAAAATTATTATCCATTCTAATGACATACAATTGATGTACTTTTCAGATATTTAACTTCTATTCAAAAAATGCAGCACATGCTTCTATTTTCACACTAAAGTAAAATGGCTAATAGTTGCCCTGCAAAAACTTTCACACTCTTGCAAAAACTTTCACACTCTCAAAACTTTTTTCACACTCTTGCCATCAGTGAAAATGAAATAATTATTCAAAATCAGCTAATAAAGATGGCCATGCTTAAGAAATCAAATATGGAGGACAAACTTTAAATCCTTTCTTTGTATTATTATTTTAATGTTAAAAATAAATTTATTGGATAAATAATCTCATTGATTCATTTAAACAAGGAATAAAATTTGTTTGGTCTCATTAACATGATACAAGCACTAAAAAATATTGATACGGAGATGGGAGAGGCTGCTGTGGACATCCATGCTAATGACATTTTGAACATTTTTTTGTTATTTTAAGGTGTTTTTAACTGAACAGTGAGTGATTTTTAATGCAAATTAAGAATAATATTAAGACAAACATATTTCACTAAACAAAAATGCTAGAAAACCTTCCAAAATTTCTTATATGCTGAAAGACAGAAATTCTCCCCTATTTTGGGAATCACCCACAAATTTGACTAGGGTGTATTTTAAATGATACCTTCAAAAACAAGAATGTTTGGTTTAATCAGAGTTGTAATTTTTTTTGCTGAAATATCTAAAATCACATTTCTCTGACAAATTCTCCAACAAGAATTAGGTTCTATATTGTATTTCATATTCATAGGTTCTCCACAGAAAGGTTCTCCAGGACAGGAATTGGTTCATTCTTTTGGCTGGTTTAGTAAAGTAATGTAGTAAAAGACATTTGCCGTGATTGTATATAACAGAGAAGATTATAAAAATTGGTATGTCAAGGAATCAATGATGAAAGATACTAAACTCTATAAAAGAACATATTCCCAAGACTCATATATTTTTAAATTGCAAAGCCTACAAATTTGGTGAGGGTGTATTTTAAATATTTTACCTTCATAAAACAAGAATTTTTTGTTTAATCTGAGTTTAATATTTTTTAGCTGAAATATCTAAAATAGAAACCATATAATCTTCAAACACACTAGAAAAAAAGCTTTAATAATGTAAAAGTATCGATTCTCTCCATTCATTTGGTACGAACGGAGATAAGGAACTCCTTCTTCGTCGGCGTCGCATGTAAAATGTGTTCATATTTTCACTCTAATAGGCAGGACATTTCCCTCACGAGAGAAGGATAAATTTTCAGATGTTAACATTTGAATGAATCAGAAATTGGAAATAGTTTTGCATTTAACACACTCATTAACTTTTGTTTCGGCATGTGGGGATAAAAAAATACCCTTTATGAACCCTGATCTCTTCCCCACCTGTCTAATAAGGTGAGGTCTCTGGGTCCTCCCCCAGAAAATTTTGTAAATTTGACTCTTTAAAATAGTGTTTCAATTCATTTTCAGGTGATAGGGAATGCAACGATGTTTCAAAGTTTATTTATTTCCATAAAGCTTTTTAGAAAATATGATTGGAAAAGAAATTTTTGCAATCCGATCATTAGTTATTTTTAATTATAAACTACAATGCGCAGTTTGAAAGTATTGATTGGATGAAGGTTCGAGAGAAAACAGTTGTGACGTCACGTAAGCCACACCTCCAATTTTAGCGAGATTTATTTTTGAAAATTACTTTTAAAAAAAACTTATGATAAAAAATCTAAAAAAGAAGAAGAAATGCGTTTTATAACCCCATCAATGATTTCCTATAGTCGAAATCTTGAATTTCCACAAGTATTGCATTCCCGATTGTGATGGAATGACTTTTTGCTGCGGAACAGAGAAAATTTTTAAGGGAAAAACTGTATGAAACTAAGCGCCAAAACTTCAATAGGGGGTTACTACCAAGGCCGTATTTAGGCACGTGCAATATGCGCTATAGCACAGGGCGGCAGATTACAACAAGTGCATCAAGGCAGTGGCGTAGAGGAGAGGAGGGTTTATGGAGCACCCTTTATATATTTAAGAATAACTCTATTAGTTTTTAATAAAAATCCGCCGAATCATTTTAAGTAATACTATAACTAATGACAATGAAGGGACAATGGCCAAATAAATCAGCATTTATTTTTTTTAATTCAAAAAATGTACTTTAAGAAAAAGTTACACATGAAGGGTAATATGAAACAGTCCGGCAATATGGAACAGTTGAATTTACAGCTATTGAAAACTAATTAGACCTTAGAGAACATAGTTAATCTTAACTATAAAAATATATTTAACAATTAACGTTCAAATAATTTTGTTAATGAGTCTATTTACAATAGTCGCAAACATAATCGTCTTTTTCTGACCCTTTGCTTATGGAATGTTCCATAATACCCGACAGGCCATCTTGTACAATGAACCTATTTACTGACGGATAAAACATGGATAGCTAAAAAACGACTGCAGTATAAGAAACTACTGATCTTTTAGTGTACATTATGTTTAACAACAAAATCAAGGTATCATAGTTACTGGTAGGTTAAAAGGTTTGAACATTTATCGCCAACAACTTTCGAAAATCCTAAAACACACTTTGCTTTGCTGCGACTGATCAGACAACAACAAGAAGCTACACTCTGCGACCTGCATCAAGAGAGTTTTATTAAGACTTTGGTAGCATTGCCACGTGATGGCAACACGAGGGTGAACAGAAACTCAGGTGTTCCATATTACCCAACTATTCCATAATACCCTCCTCTCCACTATATAACGAAGGGGGCTGAGGAGGTCCGACCCTGGAATAGGTGTTCCAAAACAAGCTAAAAACCTGGTTTTTTTTTAAGTCAAATTTGCGAAAATTTTCTGGGGGAGGACTCTCAAACCCCATTTGTACTTGAAACTTTATTAAAGTTCAAAATTCAAATCCAGCTTAAAAGTATACGTCCAAAGTTAGGACTAGGTAGGTTTACCAAAACCAAGTTGAAACCATTTGAAGGGTTGAATTTCCAAAATTTTCTGGGGGAGGATCCCCAGATCATATTTTGTACTTGAAACTCTATTATTTTCAACCTGTTGTATATAAAGTTCACCTAAATGCAAAAAAATCCATTCTATCTAAAAATCTCATCTCAACAAAATTTTAGACTAGATGTACCTAAACTGGTTTAACAAAAGTTATTTAGACCCAAATTTTCTGGGGGAGAACCTCCAGACCTCCCCTTTTGTACTTGGAACGAAATTACTCACCACAACTTTTTTATATTAGGTTCTTTTAGATGTAAATTCAAACAAAAAATGAAAAAAAAAAACTACATTGGACACGATAAATTTGCTTTGGAAGGGTTGTAAATTAATTTTGGGCCCCTTCCGAAATAAATCTATATCTATACAACAGCATCAAGAGCAAACGAATAGAGAAACAGGGATATTTTCCTTTCTTAATTAAAAAAAATACCTTGCAATTTATTTTTAAAGACATGTTTTGAAACCCCCGATTTGTAATCTGTAGAAAATTTAAACTCTAATTCCTGTTAAATAGGATTAATTCCCTCTACCATTACGCAGTAAGACTTTTAAAAGAGACAAAGAGGGAGGGGTATTTTCTTGAAACAGGAAATGAAAAAGGGGGTGGCGATATATCGATATGCACAGGGCGGAAAACCCCTAAATACGAGCCTGGTTGAACCTAATTTAAGAACACACAAAACACACACCCTTTCGTAATGTTACTTGATATCAATGTTTTAAAATTCCGAAATAACTATCAAATGGGTAATAATTTAGCCTACTAATTAAGAACGTTTTCATAGCTTTCCTAAGAGGAAAACCACTGAATTATAAAGGTTAAATTCTAAACTATGATTTTTTCTTGTTATGGATGGGTTATTTACCTGAACTTATAACTGAATTCTTAATAAATAATCAACTTACTTGAGCAAGCTTCTTTCACAATCTGAGAAATCTTCGAAACAGCTGCATCTAGTCTGTCATCCTCCATCGCTATTACGTCTATGTTGTTGAGGCAGGATGAAGCCAAAGTGGCTTTGACGGTCAAAGCAACCAGAAGGAAAAAAGTCCTCCTAAATTAAAAAAGGCGATTACAAAATAAACTACCCTGTTTGAACCTTAGAGGAAGGATATTGGTCTTACCATCCTTCCTCTGTGCCCAAGACCTCCTTTCAGTATGAAGCTATTTTCTTCTTGCTTATCCTCTTGTTCTGACCTCCTCTAACCAAGTCCCAAAGCCCTGATAAAGTCAACTGTTGCAAGAGAATCGTTGTAGATGTCCTCACAAGAAAGGCCTTTGCAATTTATTTTATCATTATATATATGCCATAAGCCTGATATAGAATACATTGCATGGAGCAATTGATAGTTGTTATTCACTAACCTTTTACAGAAACATTTTCTCAGGTTATTATTGTTTTAACTACGTAAAAATGTTTTCCAAGTATTTAAGAAAGGGCTTTGCGAACTTGCCTCACCGGCATCTACTAAACGTAAAGGGCTCTCACCGCCTCGACTAGTAGAGTAAGAGCACACATTTTCTACATTTATCTTTTAAATTATGTGTTGGCCTTTTATCTTAAACAGCATAGTTTGGTTAAAGTTTTCTTAAATAGGTGAGATACTTACATGGCGACCCTTTATTTAGGCTTTAAATATCCAAAACTTCATTAACTTTATCTAAAGCAATAAATACCGTTATTTGCAATGGTCAACCAATCGCTTTTACACAAAGTTCTTGAAACTAACAGATGTATGTCATATGATATTGTCAAAGATAAGACCTAATAATATGCAATCTTAATATGCAATCTGAACATCTGTTCACTAAATGGAAGCTTCGAAAACTACGATTTTATCAGCAAAACTTTAAAAGATAGATTTATTTTCTAAAGATAGGATTGCGCATGGTATAAAAAGTACAGAAGAGTACTTTGTAAATCAAGGATTGAATAAAAGAGCTTAACCCTGATTTTTTAAGTCAAATTACAAAAGTAATTCTGAAGGGGGGAACACCTATTATCCTATTAAACATGGAACTGATTAAATCTACAACTTTTAACAAAAGATATCGCTAACGGCCGTATTCACCACCATTAGCGTCGTCGGCTCCTGAAAATTAGGGGGGTGCGCCTCAAGGATTCGGGATTCCTCCCAAAATTATTTTCTAAAAATGAATTAAACACTACTTCAGAGGTGCTATTGACTTAGACTCAAAATCCCGGAAAATAATTAGAGAAACGAACCATTTATCCAGAATCCCGAATTCCGGATTCTGCTAAATCTGGAATTTTTACAGATTTTCTTGTTCTGGAGGTATTTTTCCATAAAATTTACAGCGTTCCCGATGAGACAAAACTGTCGGGAATGTTTTAAATATAGCCGGGTCATTCCAAGCCAAATTATCCAGCGAGAACTCAATATACCCTTGGTTTTCAGATTTTAATAAAATTTTTTATGCTCATAAGGATAAGGAAAATACCAATTATCCAATTCTATCAAGTATATCAATACGATCAATTAGATAGAAGACTAATGACACAACCATTTTTTAAAGTTATTACACAAAATCTCATATTTAAAATTAATTATCTATGGATGTAACATCAATTTTCTCCCTTCTTACAACAGTGTTAAGTGTTAGTTTCATGCTCGTACTCAGGGGCGCCATTTAGGGGGGCAGGGGGGGAAATCGCCCCTCCTAAGGTTTCCACTGTAATGTGAAAAATAGCTGCAAGTCCCTTGAAAATTCTGTAACTTCCACAAGGAGCTTTGGGTGCAACTCAAAATGTCTCAAAAGGAGTTAAAACATTGATTTTGAGGGTTTAATTTCAAAAATTTTCTGGGGGAGGACCCCCTGCCCCCCTCTAAAATTTTCACGTCTCTCATTTAGTGTTTTTCTCCTTGAAAACTATTCCTCTTACAAGAAGCTTTTCTCTTTAGAAGCTCCCCAAAGAGTTTGAAAAAGAGATAAAACACTAGTTTAAAGGGGAATTAAAATTCCTGGGGGAAGACCCCTAGCTCCCCTTAAAACTTTGAAGTTTATTTACAACTATTTTCCCCAGAAAATTATGTGTTTTACAAGAAACTGTTCCCTTTGGATGCAGCCCAAAAGGTCTCAAAACGAGTTAAACACTACTTTAAGATCCAAATTTTCAAAATTTTCCAGGGGGTAAACCCCCAGACCCCCCCCCATTTTTCCTTGGAGTTCACGTTGTCAAATTTTGATATGATATATAACCATTTAAAACAAATTCCCTGCCCCCCAACCAAAAACTGAAATGACGCCCCTGCTCGCACTAAAAAAGAGTCAGAGTATACGAAGTACCTATCTCTCCTATTTAAATTAATGCTATACTCGAATGCAACTTAGGTTGAGCCTTTGACGTCATGGCCACGCGGAAGAAAGCCTGCTGGGTTGCTAGAAGCTCTTATTGGCTGGCGAGTTTGAGAGCGAGTTTTACTACTACGCGCTGCGCCATTTTAAAAAATAATAATACTGAACATTTTATGCATATCGGGATGAAAAGATGCTTAAAATACATGGATTTAAAAAACTAATCATTATTCAAAATTGAAGATCTAAATTTCACTCAAAATTCAGACACCGCGCGTGGAACTACTTTCTTTGGCTGCTTTCAGCATATTTCTACAGGCTCAAGTTAAGTTGCAACTGAGTATAAATGTATCGCTTTATGTGATAAACACTTTAATGTCATAGCAGTTAGTGCATATACCTACCCTACAGAAAACACCTTTTTCAGTCTCATAGGTTTTTAGGAACATAGGTCTCTATGTTCTATGCTCGATATCATTAGTTTTTAGTATGGTTTTTCTAAGCAATCATCTGCCGTTCGTTTGTTGTGCAAATCGGCTGCAACTATGGCTTCATCACACTGATTAAAGGGGTAAACAGATGTAAACATATAGCACATGGCATGTTCACTTCAGCTGTTTGTCCTTAGTAATTTAGATGCAGTTTTTAATCGAATTTAAATTATTGTGATTGCGAGTGGTGGAAAAAAACTACATTTTAAGCGAAAGAATGTAAAATTTGAATAGCTTCGATAAATTAGGTAAAATGAGCAAAAGAAAGTGAACAATTTACTACTATGAATGAATTGTATCCAAAGTGCACATATTGTCAATCATATGAGGCCCCTAGTTTCAAAACCGGACATTTGCATTTTGACACAGCTTCGGTAAGAGTCGACGCGGTCGCCAAATGGAATATTACGGTATCATGCTATATCACGGCTGGTCGCCCGTTCCGGCCGCCATGTTTTACACCGACTCAAATGATAACACTTAAGGGAGTTACGAAATATAATTTTGTTCTTGTTTTTAAATTAAACAGTTACCGGGGATTGAAATATGTATCTCCCGCATGCAGAGCGTGCACCATACCGCAGATCCAGCGGGATATACTGAAATCGTAAAAACTTGTTATAATATCCTTTTACTTGGGTTAATCTTTATTTGAGTCGTGGTAAAACATGGCGGCCGGAAAGGAGACCGGCCGTGATATAGCGGCAACTAGTCTTCCATTTGGCGACCGATTCGCAGTCATCAAATGGTCGATTCTTTTATCAAAGCTGTGTCAAAATGCAAATGTCCGGTTTTGAAACTAGGGGCCTCATATATAATGCAATAAAAACAAAATATAAAAATTTATTTTATAAAAATATGGTTCATAAATCTTTTTTTATAAAAAAGTAACATTTATAAAGGTTAACATTGTCTTGGAATATTAAAATCGCTAAGCTTAACACTATAACCTATTTCTATTTCTAATAGTTTTAAAGTGTAATTTTGGTCCTAGGACTTAGTTTTTGATTTATTACGTTGGGTCGTTTCCACGTGGTTGGTTGTCTTACACTTTCCAATAGTTTGGTTGAGCTGAGTTGAGTTGTTTGTTGACCTACCATAAAGTTATAGCATATTTAAATTCAAGCTTTTTATGTTTCTTTATTCTATAAGGGTTGCTTAGAGGTGGCTGATTTGAAGAAGGAGCTGGGGGCTTTGAAGTCGAGGTTAGCGGAGGGAGTGGAAAAGGGTGTTCAGGCTGTAGATTTGGGAAAGGTAGAACAGGAGGAGGAGGTAGATAAGGTTACTAAAGGGATTGGGCAAAGGAAATTGGGCAACCCGAGCCAACCCCCCTAACCTTGCGGTTTATGGGGTCATACCCCAGTAGCACAGCAGAATTGGACAATATCGGATTGCGATATTGAGCAATATCGCCGCAGGGTTGAACGGCTAACATTTTTGCCGATACTGGTCGATATTGCAAAAATGCGTCGAAACACTACTTTTCGGGGTTAAAATTTCAGAATGTTTGGGGGTCCCCAGAAAAAAGTACTTACGTCAGATTTCCTACTTCAATTTTTTGTTAAATTTATTTTTGGTTGAGTTTTGAAATTATTTATGCAAGAAACAAGATATTTTCGAAAATTCAGTATCTTACGTAAGCATCTTTCATATCCCCCCTCCCCCCTAGTCAGGAAAAATAAGCAAAGAGCAAACCCCCTTGCCCCCTTTAGGTGCTTACATAATATTTGAACGGCCCCTTAACTAATTTTGCTTCTTTTTATCAATATGAATTGTATCAAAAGAAACCTGAAAAAAAATGTCTAGATTCCTCCAAATTTCACTTTACTCACCATAACTTAAATTAAAACGTAAATTTGATATAAAATGTCGATCAACTTATTTATAAATTTTAATGAATTTTGAAGTGGTGAGTAAAAGGTCTTGCTACTATAAATCGAAATTTTCTGAAAATATTGAAGGAAATTGTCCCTATAACCAGGGTTGGCAAAAACCCGGTTTTTTTTTAAAAGACCCAAGTGGGTTGATTTTTTTGGGGTTTTTTCAATAAAACCCTGAAAAAACCCATATAAATTGGGTTTTTTCGGAAAAAGTGTGGGTTTTTTCAAAATTAAGTGGTTTTTTCCTATAAAGTAAGTGGGTTTTTTCAAATTTTTGTGTGTTTTTTCTAGGTTAAATGTGTTCTGTTAAAATGTCAGTTTTTCCACAGTTAAGATGGTTTTTTCAAAGTTTTTATACTTTGAAAAAACCCACTGAAATTGTAAAAACACCCCTTATTTACTGAAACCTGGTTTAAATTTAAAAAAAAACACTAAAATTTAAAAAATATAATTAACTTTGAAAAAACCCACTGATATTTAAAAAATCCTTAATTTCTTATACCTAGTTTGAACTTAAAACGTCCTAAATTTTGAAAACGGCTAGACTAGCCTTTTAATATGTTCTCAAGCTGTTTCAGCTCAGATAGAAAAGAAGCTATTTTTAATTGAAATTAACTTAAAATTTAGGGCTTTGAAAGGTAAATTAAAATGTTTTTGGAGGTTTTAAGACATTCTGAATACATCAAGATCAAAAAAAAATTTGACCACAATTATCCATTATTATTAAGAATTGATGTTAAGATATTCTCATTAATAACTTTTAGGGAAAATTAAAATGAGATGGTTTCTTTTAACCACATTTTGCTATACTCGCTTTTTGTGTGTTCAAAAGGCCTTGCAGTTTCATACTTGCATAAGATACTGAATATGCTTTTAAGTAAAGTATTTTAATGACCTGTGGACGTTTGTTCTTTCTGTGGAGAAGACGCAGTCACTCGTGTTTACAAGGGGTAGAAAGATGACTAGGCAACCTACCTTTAGACTGGGACAGAGAATTAAGGTTTGTCCGTCACTTAAATATCTGGGTCTTGTTGTCGATGATCGCTTAAGTTGGACCCCACACATCAAATACCTGAAAGAAAAAACTTTCCAGTTGGCTCAGTCTATGTACAGACTGCCTGGGGGTACGGAAAGAAGGCTCTTGCGCACCTGGTACTTTTCCACTATGGTGCTGCAGTCTGGGGCTGCCCGAAGACTAAGTTCCAAGTAAAGCAACTTGCCTCATTACAGCGCCCATTCTTGTTGCAACTCACCCGTGGCTATAAAACATCTCCGGGAATAGCCCTTAATCTGATTACGGGTATCCCTCCTCTACATACTAGTTTGTTTAGACTCCATAAGCAATTCTTGACCTATAATAAAAGAGATCCTCTCTATCTGCCGAGTCACCTCCGGGGTTTGCCTTTGGATAGCAGAGCTATAATTGGAGATTTGGGCATAAGCGAATTGGTCCCCAAGCTCGGCCGCGATCCTTGTCCCCTGGACATATATACGGATGGTTTGGCAATGGAGGGAGGCGTTGGTGCAGCTTTCTGTGTGTTTGACGGGGACACGGCGATACATGAGGAGACGTTCAGGCTTTCAAATTCAAACACAGTTTATCAGGCGGAGCCCCTGGCCATCGACCGCGCGATCCGATGGTGCGCCGAGGGCAACGTAAGAGCAAACATCTACTCCGATAGTCTAAGCGCAATCAGGAGTCTCACGTCTTTTTGCCTGAACTCTACCTTTGTCCGTTCAGTCAGGATGAGCGCAGCTAAACTGTCCGATCATTTCACCATCTCATGGGTCAGGGCCCACGTGGGCATTCCGGGAAATGAGTTAGCTGATTCATTGGCCAAGAGGGCGATCGTGTCTGGTGCGGACACTCCGGTTCCTATTCCTCGTGCTGCAATTGCCCGTTCCCTTCGGTATTCGGAGATGGAGGAGTGGGGTGTGTGGGTGACGAACACCAATGGTGCGGACAGGACCAGCGGCTTCATTGCGCCTTCCCGCAGGGGTATCCCACTGCTAAGGGAGTTGGTCTGGTTCCTGACTGGCCATGGTCCATTCCCCGCATACCTACTCAGATTCCACAGAATGGCCAGTGGACTGTGTACCTGCGGCGATGTTGGAGATGCGGACCACTCTGCATTCCATTGCCCCTCCACGGTCCGTTACCATCTGAAAAGGCCGGCGGAGGAATGTAAAAGGGAGTGGTTCGCATCAGTTGCCAAAAACCCTGACAGCATATATAGAATCCGGATGTCGATGCTGGTGGCAAAGGAGACCACCAGACTACTTACCATGGCAGGTGCAGCTCAGGTACAACCGGATGCCTCAAGTTGGCCTCGGAGGCGGAGATGAGGGGCTGCGGCAGTGGAGCTTTCACTTTGAATTTGTCGCATTTTGACAAAGCTTTTTAATTTTTTTACTTTGAATTTTAAGATTTTAAATCTATTTTACTCTACTTTTATATATAGACCTTTTACACAGTGGATTTTGTATATTTTAACCTTTTTTACAATATGACTTATTTTGAGTGTCGCATTTTGTAAAAGCTTTTAAATGTTTTACTTTGAATTTCAACATTTTAAATCTGTTTTCTCAGCTTTGGTATTTTTTTTAGACTTTTATACTGTGGAATTTGTATGTATTGACCTTTTTTACAATAAAGAATTCCCGGTCCCCCCCTATTACCCCATAAACTGAAAGGTTGGGGGGGTGGATTGGGCTACCCAATACCCAATGACCTGTGGAACTGCTGATATTTCTTTTATGACGATTACTGGGAGAAAGGGGATGAACTAAAATATAAGGGGAATCAAAAATTCGAACAAATAAATAAATCCACTGAAAAAAAGCAATGTCTTATTCAATGAACACTGTTTCCTACTTTCCTTGCGTCAAGTTTATGTAACTGCTACTAGAAATAAATTAAATTTGACCATGGATGAGGAAAAATTTGGCGAATACGTTTTTGCTCCTTGGGTATGCTTTTTTTCTATTATTTTGCACAAGTAACAATTTAAAATCCAAACTCATTTATTCAAAATTTGACTTTATTGGTAATATACACACTTTTAAGACATACATAATTCCATTTATCGTCTAGGCCTCAATTTGATCTCGGTGAACACCAGAGGTGGAGAATACCCACCGAAAGTTGACCAAACAATTCCGTCTTCTCCCGAAGTAATCTTCAAGCCGTTGAGGTTGCTACTAGGATAGACGTTGAACCACCACCCGCTGTTGGGATTTTGGCGGAAGTTCCCGAAGTCCCGAGGGCGATTCGGTCTGTCCTTCGTGTAAAATTCCCTCCCGTTGTGACCGGATATTGAATCACCTATAAAAGAGTTCAAATAACACCTAGCTGATACCAAATATGTCAAGTTTACGTAACTGCAACTATTAGAAGTATCCTCTTGTGCCAATCTTTTATCAATCTATTATACTTCACAACAAACATTCCTAAACCCAGTACGTCACTACGCGGAAGGAGAACGTGAGTAAACACAAAGCCTGTTGGGTTGAAAGGAGGAATTTTGAAACGAAGATTGTGATAAAAAGACACTATATATACATGGGTTTAACGATATGATCATATTTTAAAATTGACACCCTAGAAATTCAGACACCCAGATTGGAACTACTTAGTTTGTTAGTGACGTAGTAGGTTCAACTTAAGTTGCTGTCTAGTATAGTCCTCAAATTAAACTATTTGTTTGAAAAACAACTCCCTGAAAAAGTTTTTAATCATTTCAATTTTGTATTTGTTCCAGAACACTTTTCAGACATGCATAAACTGGGTGCACCCACAGAGAAAAAGCCAAACAGTCCAAAGCGTTACTTTCAAATGATATCTCATAGTAGAGGGCAGCACCGCAAATGTCTGTGATTGGCAGAGGGGTAGACAGTACAATTAAGTGAAAACAGCTGTGATTGCCTGACACATGTTCATACAATCAGTCACTTTCGAAGAGATGTTTGAGGATTGAGATTGTTTTTTTTGTGTCTCTCATGACGTGACATGGAATGCATTTGAGCTTAATCAGTAAAATAGCAGATACTGTATCCATTATGACTCATGACTCATTTATGTGGTAGCAAAGAAGTAGTATTAAAGAAAAAAGAAGGAAATTGCTGCAAAAATTTTGGATAAACTAAAAGGACATAGTATTAATCTCTTTTTAACTTGTCAACGGTATGTCGGAAGTGAAACTTTACCTTATAGATACAAGCGATTATTTACTTCTTTAACAATAATAATAGCAGTAATCATAGGAGCCGACTTTTATTAAATATTGGGGGGGGCCCAGTACTAGACAAAAAATATATAAGTTATTCCATGTACGTATGTTCCATATAAAAGCGGTCCTTAAACTTTCGATCGCCACTAATGCTAGACCCCCAAGATTTTGAACATCCAAAGGCTTATTCCTAAAGTACCCCTAAGGAGTTTATTTATGTACGTAAAGTTTTAGAGATTCCTTAAAAGTAGTATTCAAATTATATTTCACGTTGTGTTAAAATTTTACAATTACTCGAAGTATAATAAGGGGTCTGGGGGGTTCCCCCATGAAAATTTTGAAAATTTGCCTCAAAAAGTAGTGTTACAGCTTTTCTTTAGACATTTTTGGTTCCACCAAAAGAGAGAAGCTCCTTGTAAAACATAGATTTTCTAAGGAAAATATTACAAGAGACGTCGAAATTTCGAGAGGGGCTAGGGGTCCTCCCCCAGAAATATTTTGGAAAATTTGTCTCTTTAAATTAGTGTTATTTAATTTGAAACTATCAAAAGGTAACTCGCGGACCCCCTAGGAAGGTGCTGGGGACCCAAGGAGGTCCGCGGCCGCAGACCACTGCTATAAAAAATTCAAATTAAAAGCAGCGTAATATATTTTTTTAAAATTTTATCGTACACAAAAAAATTAAATACCTATCGCGAAGTGGATTTATACCGCTTTTAAAATCAACGGCACAGAGCCGTAACTATAGAGTTTTGTTTCGGGAGGGATTTTGACTTAAATATTTTTTCTGAGGTACCTACTTACGAGTACTTTTTTACTTCAGTGTTAGATGACTTGCACATTTGATATTAATTTTGTTGAAATTAATTTCAAAATTTTGAGGGTCCTTCCCCCCAAAATATGGAAATTTCCACCACAAAATAGCGTTTTATCTCTTTTTGAAGTCCATTTGGGTTACACCCTTAGAGCAGGACTTATTTTAAGAAGCAGAATCTTCAAAGAAACCCAGTATATAGTATATAATAAACAGCAAAATTTTGAAGGGGGTGTAGGGGTCCTACTTCAGAAACATTTTGGAAATTTCTCCCTAAAAATAGTGTTTAATTTCATTTTGTAAGACACTTTCTTCTTATGCTACACAAATGGAGGATCACACCTCAAATATCACGGAAGTTTCAGGGGAAAACGGTACATAATAGATTTTAAAATTTGAGGGGGGCTAATTGGGGGCTCCCCCAAATTTTTTTTGAAATTTTTACCCTAGAATGTAGTCTTTTAAGTCATTTTGAGACCCTTTGTGAAGACCAAAAGAACGACGTCCAATACATTGTCTTCTTAAGTTCATGAAAGAAAGGTAGATTTTTACTAAAAATATTGGGGGGGCTTAGCCCCCCTTCTTCCGACATTGGGGGGGCTCAAGCCCCCTCAAACCCTATGGAGTCGGCGCCTATGGCAGTAATAACAACTATAATAATAGCAATAATAATAATAATAATACTAGCACAATGAATCTAATAAACATTGTTAACAAAAGGGAAATGTTTTTAAAATTAGAAGGCCGCATGAAAACTTTGTCATGAGGTCACAAATTTTACGGAAAGACTTGAATATTTACACATACCAGCAGTTCCCGGTGAGTAATCTGCAATTATTAACTTGTAATTGTTTCTTTCGTCTTCAATACCAAATTTCTTATAAAGTGCGTACTTCTCCTCTCCTTTATAATTACGCAAATCGATACGAGCTGAATACGTTCCTGCACCAGAAATGGCATGGATGTAATCATTTCCTGGAAGTAAAAGCAAGATTCGGTAAGCAAAGTTTCTATAGACGCCATTATTTAATTAATAGGAAGAACTAAAATATGTTCATTTCGAATAGGCGGGGAAACAGGTGCAAAAACGCTCGTATTACGCCTAACAACGCTCATACCGCAACCTCAGTGACCGATTATTTTACAGTATTTTAACTACTTACTTGCCTTGTTATTGCACAAGAAAAATTTTTAGATCATAATTACATTAGTAACTGCTTCTAATACATTACATGTGTTTGAAATTAGTTGTTAATCTCTCTCTGTATTGGTATTTTAAAGGAATTTTTTGGGCTGGTCTCAAATATTAATGTTACAATAATGTGGGGCCTGAACTCACAAAGAAAGTTTAAAAAATTCTAAATTTTAGCTAGACACATTTGGAAAATTTTTATGTGGTTTCTTTTGTAAATTTAGTGAACGATTTTCAAGCTTTTAAAATTCTTCATTTATAAATCTATGGTTTTTCAGGAAAATCCTAGAATGTAAATTAATTGTATTTCAGCTTAAGCAATGTTGTACCCATAAATACAAAGCATTCTTTTCAGACCATAAGGTATGAATATTATCTAAAATCTAGTGAATTCTTGTAGATACTTAAGTAGGGTATGAAAATTAAAATACGGTGTATAAAAATCACTTTTGATGCAATGTAAGGGATTAGGATGATGAAAAAATGACTATTTCATTCTTTCAAATCTTACTGAAACCAGTTAAATTTGATTATAAAAAAAGTATAATAAAAGTTTTAAAATTTCACCTTTATTTTATGTTTTCCAAAGAAAACACGTATAAATTAGTCGTATGTTTTAAAGAAATATTTATTTTTCTCTTACCAAGCCAAAATTCTCTGGTTAAATCTCCAAATCCGTTTTTATAAGCCGCCCAGTCTTGGTTGAAGAAGTCATAAGGAGTCATATTGTCACCTCTTCTTTGAATAACCTGTAAAATAGTTTGTCAATGCCCCAAAAAAGATTAAAACAGTTATAATTAAATCGTTAATTTCTTAATCTGTGTAGGGAACTTTAAAGAACTATGCTGCTAAGAATACTACTACTGGTGGCAAACTAGAAATGCGATTTCAAGCGCTATAGCGTAAAAATTGAAGAACCATTGATTCAGGCTAAAATTTACTGATTTCCCCTACCGTAAATAAAATTGTTTTACTCAAATCCCAGCACTCTCTCTACTTAGTAAATAATAAATATTAATAAATAAGTTCAATTGTGTGACATCATGAAGCCCAAAGTTACGTCCGCTTATACTATTTGAACCGGATTGTGTTGTTGTGGAATACATCGGAATGGCTCAGCTCAAAGGATTCCTTGTCCAAGTAACATGTTGTTCCGGTTAAACTGGTCCGGAATTGTTATGCTATAATGTCTGCAGAGAGTATGATAGAAGCTTCTCAGCACAATTAATTATTATTTGCATAGATTTTTAATGCTAATAATTGTAAAATTAATATTAAAATAAAAATTTATTAATATTAATTAATATTAAAAATTAATAATAATAATTGAATAGTTAATCTATTCAATTAAACGTAATATATAATATACAACACATATAAAACAATACAATAATTAATCTATAAACATGAACAATGATATCTAGAATAGGGATGTCTATAATTATCATTCAATAGATTATTGTGTAGTCAATAACGCAGATATAATCTATACTCTTAGGTATGGAACATGTTTTATTTAAGGTGGTTGCCTACCTATGGAGGCTTTTTTTAATAATTAAAATGCGGACCTTATTTGTTATTTATGCAATTAAATTCAACTAAAAAGTATGAATAATATAAAAAATAATTAAATATTAATTTAAATTTTCATATTATTGAAAAATTTAACTCATAAAAATCACAACAAACAGCCTTTCTGCAAAACATCAAAACTCAAATTTATATGAAGATATTTTTGTTTTGTGCTCTTTATTATCCTTGTAAACACATATTTTAGGAGGCCTACTATTTTTATGTATAAATTATTTTAATGTCAAAAGTTATAGCACTAAACTTGAAAAATTATAAAAAAAACACCCAAGTTCAATAAAGTTTGAAGTTATAATATTCATAAAATAAAAAATATTACACCCACAGCCAAAAAAATAGTAGAACTCCTAAATCATATTATGTCAAGTATTGTGCCCAGGTTTTATAGAAATTCACTTATAATAATTTGAGTTATGTAGTTTAGCGGAGAAGGAAAATATCAAAAATGTGATACTGAGAAAAACTCCTTTAATTCTTCTTTATTTTTTCCTTAATAAAATGTCTTTTTTACTTTTAAGTACAATTTCTGTAACTTTGGTTCTAGGAAAGGTAAAGACCGAATTTAAACTGGTTTGGAAAGCTAAAGATGTGTTTTTTGAAATAAGATAATATATTTTTTTGGAATTTTTGGCCATAAACGGCATTTTTAGGTAGGCAGGCAACTTAATAAATTGAATTCTTAGGTATAATTTACTTTATTGTCTTTAAGTATTTAATTATTGAAGAATTTAGATACCTAACTTTATTTTAAGCTAATTAAAATAGGTGGTCCTAATTTTTCAAACTCGGAATTTTCTCGGTCGCAATCCCCAACTTTTTTTCGTAAGGCATGAAATGAAAGTATACGAAATATTTTTAAAATGTTTTAATATTAACACGTGCCGCAAAGCGATTGAGTTTTACTACGATAAAAACGCAAGACACCATCAGACTAGGAGAGGAAGGCCAGCTCCGACGTATTTTCTACCGCATGACAGTAGACGCTGGCGGACGTTCTCAAAAAGAGCTCTTTCAAAGGCGGTATCTTCAAATATTTTGTGATCAACTTGAAAATATCCTACACAATGGTTATTGCATATATTTTAGGGTGTAATTCATTATTATACAGGGTGTTTCAAAATTGCGTTGCACGGCTTTTATTCGGAACCAGCGCCTCCTAGGGTCATGGAAGTAAGTTCTACCCCTAGGTAAGTGACCCTGGAAAATCCATTGAGAGGACTTACAGCGCCCCTAGCGGCGAAATTAGAAAGTTAAAAAAATTAATTTAAAAACTAAAGGAGATAGAGCAAAAACCTCAATGAGAGTATCGTTGCCAACGTCAAGAAGAACTCATTGAAAAAAATTTGATCAAAATATCTTGAATATTCGCGGAGATATTAGCATGTGAAAATAGCACTTTTTCAGGGGTCAAAAAGTAAAAAGTTCGCATATTTGCAAATTTTTCAGTGAAATTGTGTAGTTTTGTGTTTTTTTAGTTGAAAGAACACAAAATTTAATCAAAAAATCAAAAAAATTTGCAAACATGCGAACTTTTTATTTTTTGACCCCTGAAAAAGTGCTATTTTCACATGCTAATAACTCCGCGAATATTCAAGATATTTTGATCAAATTTTTTTCAATGAGTTTTTCTTGACGTTGGCAACAATACTCTCACTGAAGTTTTTGCTCTATCTCCTTTAGTTTTTAAATTAATTTTTTTAACTTTTTAATTTCGCCGCTAGGGGTGCTGTAAGTCCTCTCAATGGATTCGCCAGGGTCACTTACCTAGGGGTATATCTTACTTCCATGACCCTAGGAGGCGCTGGCTTCGAATAAAAGCCGTGCAACGCAATTTTGAAACACCCTGTATGTAAATTCCAATGGAGGATTTAAGGTAAAGTGGAGGGTTTCCCAACGAGGGTCGGGACAAAAAACAAAACTTAAATATTATGTTCAAACCAATGAAAATTCCATTTTAAATGTAATTCATCACAATTAAAAGTTTTACATATAAATTTACTCCGAATTTTATAAGCTTCAGTTGAAATTTTCTTCAATAATAATTTATCTTCCTTCATTAAAATTTACTTCATAAATTACTTCATTTTCATTTTCTGAAATTAGTGTTAATATATGAATTTGTGTTAAAAAAGGCTTTTGAAGCTTGTGTTACTGTATCCCTTGGACCTTATGTACTTTTATTTAAACATTTTGTAAAAATCTTGGGATGCTATCGATAAATCAAAGTACCCATCTGGTATTAAAGATGAATAAGCTGTAAAAAACACAATCGGAAGAGACAAAGAAGAAATTCTTAAGTTTGAACCATGAGTGCTCTTGAATACCAACCGAGGGATGGCTATAAAGGGTTTCTACAGTTACAAGTTGACAATATCACTTTTAGAATATCAAGAAACAAAAATGATTATTAATTTGGGCAACTTTGGTGCCCTTATGCTAGGTGGATGACTAAAGCAATTTATTGCATAAAGTTGTTTATTTTTAGAAACGAGGTTAGTTTTGATAATCGAGAACTACAAGGATTAAAAGGTACGAGTATTGGGAGTTATTGGAGTTATACGAGTATTGGAGTTATTGGGTCGGCTCACAAAGCCACATTTCAACATTTGAAATTCATGAGGGCCTGTTTTTCTACAGAGGAATTAATGAAAATATATCTATAGCAGCATTGAAAATTATTAGTCATGGAGGGTTTCTTGATGAAAGAAACAGTTGCCTTAGCCTTTTTTGATGCGATTGTCCCCACACAACAATGAGCTGCCAAAGAGTTTAAAGAGAAAGAATCCACCCATGTATCAGAGTGGTCGGAAATTAGTTTTGAAGAACTGTCAGAACTCTCTGAGATAAATCTAGTCGATTTTGTGGCAAAATAAACCGAAAACTTTTTTCGAAGGTTTTTAAGTTATCATCAGACTTTATTTCTAAAAATACTTAAACGTGAAATTTGTGATGAAATTATCAGGAAGGATTTAAAGTCGTCAGTAATAGCCTGTTGTAAATGATACTGCGGAGAGGAGAATCGAGCTCATTGAGGAGTAAAACGATATTTTAGCGCATAATGAGGAACAAATACAACACCTTTAAAAAACTGTCAAAGGCTATAAAGCCAAATATTCTTCATGTTTAAGCATTTTCTGTTAAAAAAAAAAGTATTGAAATAAATCAAGTAATATATTTTAAATGAATTTTAAGATTTCTCAAAGTTTTGAGAATTATGATGTTTTTTCAGATTTTCATCCCTTTTTGCGGTACGTGTTCATATTTACCGATTCGGATAAAATTTTTACCAGTTATTTACTACCCCATAAGTAAAAAATTTAGGGGGTGCGATTTCAAAAATTCGGAAAAAAAATTTTTACCGTTATACTTATAGGACCACCCCTAAAGCAAAATCTAATTGTATCGATTCGGCAGCTCACTATAATGAAAATAGTATTTAAAACATTATTTTGATTATCCCGTTTTTGGGACAATTTGATGTGTTATTGGAATGAGAAATATTACTCAGAAAACTATTCCTTTGAATTTTATTCCAGAATAAAATTCAATAGAAGGATATATTATTCTTTACTAACGATCCAGCCTCCTCCGTCCGTGTCCATGTCGCAGTAGACTTGCACAGATTCGCAGCCCTGCAGCGGCTTTTTGGGCCAGATGGTGTACACGCCGCTCGTCCGATGACCATTCTGCAACACTTCCTGACAGTCCCTGGGACGAAGGTACAGAGGACCTGGACACTCACGAAAATAAATTTTATTTACCTTTCAGGCTGAAGCCCGCTAACGAAGGGTTCAAAGGGTGGTACAAATTCAAACAAAAACCAAACGAAGAAACAATTTAAGAAATAAAAGCATAAAGAATTGATTATTCGAAAAACTTAATACTTAACTTAGTTAATGATTAAATAATTACACAAAAATTTCAAAAATCTCATTTCTTTGACAAACTCTTCTACAAGAATATGGTTCAATATTGTATTTGATGTTCATAAATTCTCCATAGAAAGGTTCTCCAGCATTTCCGTTACATTGGCATTTCCGCAACTCAAGTATTTCAACTCTGGTTACATTTTTAATTACTTTATAGCAGTGGTTCCCAAAGTGGGTTCCGCGGAACCCTGGGGTTCCACGAAAAAATTTAGGGGTTCCATGGGACAAACTTTATTTTATTAAAAAAAATTAGAATGGTGTAAAAAAAGCGCCTCTCCCCTTGGACCCAAAAATGTTCTCAAAATGTGAGTTAAAACCTTACTTTTACCAGTCGAATTTCAAAATTTTTTCTGGAGGAGGACCCTCAGAACCCTCCACGGTATCACAAGGGGATCTTGCGTGATACTTTTTGGAAAATCTCCGACATTTTGACATTATTTTGGTGGGATGGTCTGGTATTTGGTTATGGTCTGGAAAATTCCCCTCTTGGCCCCAAAAAGCTTCTTAAAATGCGTTAAAACTCTACTTTTACAAGTCAAATTTCAAAATTTTTCTGGGGGAGGACCCCCCATATTCCCCAGCGGTACCAGAAGGGGATCTTGCGTGATACTTATAGAAAATCCCCAAGAATTTGACATTTTTGCCAAAAGGTAAAGGTGATTGTCTGGAAAAGTGCCCCCCCTGGGCTTGTGCTGGATCCACGCCTGGTTTCATTTAATATCATATATTAAATATTTAACAGTCGTTGATTAAAAAATATTCAGGGTTCCGCGATCATTGGTAACAAATTCAGGGGTTCCACGACCAAAATAGTTTGGGAACCACTGCTTTATAGTCTTCAATGATGATTTTTATACCATTGTGAACATTTACATTCATGACTGATTTGTGCAATCAAGGTAAAAGCCCGATTTTCGTTCGTCCATTTTTACATGAAATTACTATATTAATCGAAACTTTGACGTCAATCCGGAGGCAAAAAGAGTTATCATAATGGAATAATATGTCATACATGTTAGTTTGAGACCATTTGGCATCTTTTTGTCGCTGTGCCCCTGGGAAAATGTGAAAAAAATATTTTTGACCCACCCTAGAATATAAACGTTTTTAGAGTCAAATTTTCGAAAATTTTCTGGGAGAGTACCCCCGAACCCCCATTTGTACTTAAAACTTCATTAAGTTCAAAATTCTAATCCAAATTAAAAATATACGTCCAAAGTTAGGACTAGTTAGGTGTATCAAAACCAAGTTGAAACCATTTTAAGGGTTATATTTCCAAAAATTTTATGGGGAGGACCCCCAGATATTCTTTTGTACTTGAAACTCTATTATTTTCAACCTGTTGTATATAAAGTTCACCTAAATGCAAAAAAATCATTTCTCTACAAAATTTTAGACTAGATGTACCAGGACTGGTTAAAAACAGTTTTTTAGACTCAAGTGTTCGAAAATTTGTGTTCGAGAACCTCCAGACCTTCCCTTTTATACTTGGAACAACATTACTCACTACAACTTTTTTATATTAAGTTCTTTTAGATGTAAATTCAAATAAAAATGTTTTTTTTAAAAAAACTACATTAGACGGGATAAATTTGCTTTGGAAGGATTGTAAAATAATTTTGGGCCCCTTCCGAAATAAATTTATATATACGCCACCGCATCAAGGGCGAACGAATAGAGAAACACGGATATTTTCTTTTCTTAATTAAAAAATTACCTCGCAATTTATTTTTAAAGAGATGTTTTGAAGCCCTCAATTTGTAATCTGTAGAAAATTTAAACCCATTTCATGTCAAATAGGATTAAATGCTAATTTACCACTACCATTAAGCAGTAAGACTTTTAAAAGAAACAAAGGGGGAGAGGTATTTTCTTGAAACAGGAAATGGAAAAGGGGGCGGCAATAAATCGATATGCACAGGGTGGAAAAACCCTAAATACGAGTCTTGGTTGAACCTTACTTACGAACACACAAAACACACACCCTTTTGTAATGTTACTTGATATCAATGTTTTAAAATTCCGAAATAACTATCAAATGAGTAATAATTTAGCCAACTAATTAAGAACGTTTTCATAGCTTTCCCAAGAGGAAAACCACTGACTTGTTAAATGATAAACTATGATTTTTCTTGTTATGGATAAGTTATTTACCTGAACTTATAACTGAATTCTGAAATAATCAACTTACATGAGCAGGCTTCTTTCACAATCTGAGAAATCTTCGAAACAGCTACATCTAGTTTGTCATCCTCCATCGCTATTACGTCTATGTTGTTGAGGCAGGAGGAAGCCAAAGTAGCTTTGACGGTCAAAGCAACCAGAAGGAAAAAAGTCCTCCTAAATTAAAGTAATCAATTACAAAATAAACTACCCTGTTTGAACCTTAGAGGAAGGATATTGGTCTTACCATCCTTCCTCTGTGCCCAAGACCTCCTTTCAGTATGAAGCTATTTTCTTCTTCCTTATCCTCTTGTTCTGACCTCCTCTAACCAAGTCCCAAAGCCCTGATAAAGTCCACTGTTGCAAGAGAATCGTTGTAGCTGTCCTCACAAGAAAGGCCTTTGCAACTTATTATATCGTTATATGTATGACATAAGCCTGATATAGAACACATTGCATGGAGCTATTGCTAGTTGTTATTCACTAAACCTTAACAGAAAAGTTATCTCAGATTATTATTATTATTTCAACTACGTAAAAATTTTTTCCAAGTACTTAAGAAAGGGCTTCGCGAAGTTGCACCACCGACATCTACTAAACCTAAAGGGCTCTCACCGCCTTGGCTAGTAGAGTAAGAGTACATATTTTCTACATTTTTCTTTTAAATTATGTTTTTGCCTTTTATCTCAAACAACAGAAAGTTTTCTTAATCTAGGTGATATACTTACATGACGAACCTGTATTTACGCTTTAAATATCCAAAAGCTTCACTAACTTTATCTAAAGCAATATATACCGTTATTCCCAATGGTCAACCAATCGCTTTTACTCAAAGTTCTTGAAACTAACAGATGTATTTCATATGACATTGTCAAAGATAAGACCTATATATAAGTCTTAGATATCTTGCTCTTTTCATAATATGCAATCTGAACATCTGTTCACTAAATGGAAGCTTCGAAAACGACTATTTTATCAGCAAAATTTTAAAGGATAGATTCATTTTCTAAAGATAGGATTACGCATGATATAAAAAGTACAGAACAGTACTTTGTAAATCAAGGAAAGAGCTTAACCCTGATTTTTATGTCGAATTGCAAAAGTAATTCTGAAGGGGGAATACCTTTTCAACATGGAACTAATTAAATTTACAACTTTCAACTAAAGATATCTCTAACGGCTGCATTCACCACCATTAGCGTCGTCGGCTCCTGGAAATTCGGGATTCCTCCCAATATGATTTTTACGAACTCATTTTAAGTGTTATAAGATTACAGTTTCAAAATCAATTTTTTTATGCTTTAACCCGTGCTGTAGCTGGATTTTTTTGAGGGGGTCCCATTGAATAATTATTATTTTTTTAGATTAAAACATAATTTTTTGTTGGGATAATGTTTTCCCAATCTCTCACTTGCTTCAACCTACTCAAAATAAAATCGTGTTCTAAAAATGGGGTATCCGTCCCCCTCTTGTATACGCCTCTTAAATTAGGTGCCATTGGTATATTGGCATCATCTTTTATGATTAAAAGTCGGAGAAACACATTCAGTAAATTTTCTGTCGCCCTCAAAAGTTAAAAAAAGAAAAATATTAATTTTTGACTTAGATATGAGCGAAAATATCGGAAAAGGCAAAAATGCTAGGCGGCCATCTTTGATCCGCCATTTGGGAATGACGCCGACGTAGGATCTTTTGGGACTTTTCAGGGTGGGTTGTACACATCATAGAGAGCTTATCCTGAAATTTTCAGCTAATTATGGGTCATTCCATGTGAAATAAACCAAAAAATGGCAAAATTCAACCTGGCCCCCTCGGACTTTAATGAAACTTTCAGGGATTGTTTTCTTCTAATATACAAAAGGGAAAATGAACTTTGATTAATAATTTTCTCTGTAATTTTTTTATAAATTTTTTTTTAAATTTTGAAAAAAAATTAACTTGTGTTTCTTTAACTTTAAATAACTCCCGTTCTATCAAGCGCACAAAAATCTATAACCCCTTGTTTTAAAGAAGACTATGAGATTTAATTTCCAGTAAAAATTTTTCATATTGAATAAAAAAAATTTCAAAAAAAAATTTTTTTTTGAAAAACTGAAAAAAAGATGTTGGTATCCCTCAAAATTTTTGAAAAAAATATATGTTTTTGGCAATCATATAAGACAAAAATTCTGAAATTTTCAGAGTGGGACCGCCCATAGCCTTCTTGAGCCAGGAGGCCGTGACAGAAGAATGATGAGTCATACCTTCCGACGAAAGCTATCATTGCGTTCCCATAGACGCGTCGATTTTGGAGGGGAAAAATCGCTATAAATCATAAACAAATGATCGGAAAAAGAAAAAAAAGACCTGTGTGTGATGTAGGAAACGAATACTAATGATTCTAAGTGAAAATGTTTGCATTACCGCGGAAATATTTTGATAGATGGGATTTTAAAAAAACCTTGCTCAGAGTACGATCGACTTTCACAACCTTTATTCGATTAGATTCGGCATAATTTCAGTTAAATTACTTCTTGTATTATAAAATGAACATTTTTGGTTAGATTGTATTCGTTTTTGAGTCATTCAAACCAATATTAACATCCGAAAATTTGCTGTTAAGTTGAGATTCGAAGCTAGCTGAACCGGGCGGCGTATTAAATAAAATATTTCTGTTTTGGGCAATTCCACGGGTAACTGACTGACATTTTTTCAGAAAAACACTTAGTATTTTGTTATTTTCTTCCCAAAACTAAATGATAAAAAAATACTTTCCACCCAGTTTATTGCTTTCTTGTTGGCTTAATCTAATGGCACAATTAAATTTTCAAAATATGTTTTTATTAATTTTTTAAAAATTTTAAACGACATGGTAACTGACTGACATTTGTGAAACATTTATGTTATGCGATGTTTACGTTTGATATATCATTGTTATGAGTGAAATTTGGATAGATAATTTTGAAACTGGCCTGTATAATTTAAATGGTTACCGTTTATTTTCTAACTGTAGACCAAATAATAGATCTGGTGGGATAATTATTTATATTAAAGAAAATCTTGATTTCTCTTTGAAAAACTGTGACACAATTAATTATGCTGAATATTTGTGTATGTACAGTAAAAGTTTAGATTTACACTTATTAGCCTGTTACAGGTCCCATTCTTTCACGCCTAGTTTTTTTATAACAGAATTTAATACTTTGCTAAAAAATTGTAAATCGAAAAATATCGTATTAATTGGTGATCTAAATATAGATATTCTAAAAAATGAGCCAGATTCAAATGCATATATGGATTTTATGTATGACAAGAGTTTCAAATCTTGTTTAAATACTCCAACTAGAGTAACAGAGAAATCTGAAAGTTGCATTGACCATATTTTTATCAAAACCAAAGCATTTCTTGTTAAAACTGGTTGTCTTATAAACAGTTTAACTGATCATTATCCAATAGTTTGCAAATTAAGTACTGTAATGTCAATAAATTCTGAAGAAAATAATGTGCGTAAATCAAATTATTGTATAGATTATAGAAAATTTGAGGCCCTTGTCAGCAGTGTCGATTTTAAAAATTCTTTAGGATATATTGATGATTATGCATCTTTTGATAATTTAGTGCTTGATGTTTATAAGAACTCAACTTACAACATTTCTCGTCCTAAAATAAGAAAAAAGAAAAATGGTTGGATAACAACAGAAATTATAAGTTTGATTAATGAAAAAGAAAAATTGTATCGTAAATTTAGAAAAAATATTTATGACATAAGTACAAAATTTCGTTACAAGGAGGCTACCAATACACTAAAAAAACAAATCAAATTAGCTAAAACAAGTTACTATTATAGTGAGTTTTCAAAATGCAGTAAAAATAGGCAAAAGGAGTGGAATCTTATAAATAATATTTTGGGCAAAAATAGCAAAAAAAGTATCATTCCTAGTACTACAAATTATAAAATTTTGGCAGATAACTTCAACCATTTCTTTGTTAACGTTGCAAACTCTAAACGGGACGATCATGCCTTTTCAATTACTACTACTTATTCAAATGTCAATTCTTTTTATCTTTAAAGCATACAAGCATACAAGAAATCAATAATGTTTTGAACTCAATATCTGAAAACAAAGCTGTTGGTTATGATAAACTCCCAATTAAACTATATAAATTGATTTTAAAGCATAATCCTAGTGAGTTTACAAGAATAATAAACAACTTGTTAAAAGATGGAAATTTTCCTGACAGTTTGAAATTAGCAGTTGTTACCCCAATTTTTAAATCTGGAGATCAAGAAAATTTAACAAATTATAGACCGATATCTATTTTACCAATTTTTTCTAAAATTATTGAAAAACTTATGAGAGATAAATTAACTTGTTTTTTGGACTCAACTAGTTTCATTGCTAAAAATCAATTTGGTTTTAAAAAGGGATTTAGCACCGAAAATGCTTTACATAAATTTTCTACCTTAATTTATGATAACATTAATAATAACTTAAAAACTGTTGCAATTTTCATTGATATATCAAAGGCTTTTGATTCAATAAACTATGATATTTTATTTGAAAAATTATCAAGGGCAGGTATTAGAGGTGTGCAGCTCTTGTGGTTTAGATCATATCTCAAAAATAGAAAGCAATGTGTAAAACTTGGTGATACTTTGTGACTTCGAATTTATAAAGAAGGGAGTACCTCAGGGCTCTATTTTGGGCCCTTTACTATTTTTGATATATATATAAATGATTTATGTAATTTAAAACTATATGGTGATATTTTATCTTATGCAGATGACACTGTTTTAATATACTCTGCTGAAGATCATAATACCTTAGAACCACTGTCCCCAACCCTATGCCCGTGGGCACCATGGTGCCCGTCGATCGGTCTAGGTGCGCCCGCTGCTTGTGCCCAACGATAAAATATTTCAGTTTTCCACTATCCCATAAAATTCTAGAAATGAAATCGCAACATACATTTCAGAATTTCTTTGAGTAAGGCGAGAATAGAAATTTTGGATCTTCAGAATGACATCATCCTCAAAACTATTATCAGATGAGATGAGAAATTCTGGAATATAGTTGATAGAAATAAATTTCCATTCTTAAAAAGAGCAGCATATTGAATAAAGTAGTTCTTTGGTTCCACACACTTATGTGAATCATTTTCGACAATGAATATAATAAAATAAAAAATATATAGATCACGACGTACAGATGAACACCTTGACGATAGCTTGCGGGCAAGAATTTCATCATAATCTCCCAATTATGAAGCGATGGCCAATGAAATGCAATGTATTTTATATATTTTATAAATAATTTTTATACTTCGTATGTTTTGCAAGCAATTTAGTAGTAATTTATTTTACAAAATAATATTAATACTAATTATATTCATTATGTTAAATTAATTTTTAAAATTAAATTTTTTGTGCATTATATGTAGTGTGTATTATTAACTATGTTCACCAACTATAAATTTATCTTGAAAAAATAAATGGTGCCCCCCATTCGACCGATATTCTGGTATGTGCTCTTAGGCACAAAAAGGTTGGGGACCCCTGCCTTAGAAAGACAAATAAATTTAGATCTACTAAAACTTAAAGATTGGTTTCTAAAAAATGATTTGTCAATAAATAGTAACAAAACGAAATATATTAACTTCAGTTTAATTTACAGAAATAGTTTAGATCTTAATATAAAATATCATGATTATAAAATATCATGATATCTGTTTCAATATTGTTAATAATTGTAATTGTCTGAACCTTGAACGAGTAAGTAGCTTTAAATATTTAGGTTTACACATCGACCAAAACTTAAAATTGCATCACACATAGAATTTTTAATAAATAAACTCCGTTATTATTTATTTATCTTTTATCACTTGAAAAATTATGTAGATAGATCCTTTTTAAAAATCTTATACTATTCATGGATACAATCTATTTTACAATATGGAATAATTTTTTTTGGGGGGGTGATTATTTGACAAATCTGCTACCTTTAATAAACTTACAAAAAAGATTACTTAAGTGTTTAAATGATGATAATCTTTTCTCCATAAAGAAACTTTTTTATTATAGAACATTACTTTATATTCATAACAATTTTATTTCGTTTGAAAGCTCTAATATAAATTACAATCTTAGAAAACCGCCTCTTCTAAATATTCCAAAACCAAACAAAGAAATTCTACATAAAAGTTTTATCTACCAGGGTCCTTTCTACTATAACAAATTACCTACACAATTGACTACAAACTCCAATACATTTTCTATTAAAAGGGAATTATTCAATTTTTTATTAAACTCAGATGAATTTATTTTTTCCTGATTAACATTTCACCTTTTGCCTATTTATTTCTGCGCCCAAGATCTTTCTCCAGTGTCTTTATATAAGGTACCTGTGCCTAATATGGACACCCTAAGGAAAATGTATTTTTTTCACCCCCTTGTACACGTCATAGGACTCCAAAAATGTATGACCACTATCCATGGACTGTTGACTATCATTATTAAAATTAGCGACCTTGTAATTATTCTGGTTTAATTTCAATGATAAAAACAAAAAATGTTTGCAAGTGTCCATATTAGCAACCACCTGTCCCTATTATGGACTGGTGGCTACTTATTGACCTTCTACACAGGGTGTAGGGAAGAGTCACTCTTCCAAGGTATTTTAGAGGAGAGGGGGATAAAAAAAATTTCCTTAAGTATTGCGGGGGAGGGGGCACTGTAAATATCTTCAGAACATGCACTTCGTAATGTTACGTACGGATAGTATAATTAAGATTAAAAATACATATTAACATTAATTTATTATGAGTTAGCTAAATAAAATAACATAAAACAGAAATTATCATATAACAGAAAATAACATAACAGATTTTGCTCTATTCTGGAACCGCTATTTCATACCTTTCAACTCTGGCGGTTATTACTTCTGCGCATGCGTGTGTATTACAATTTTTGAATGACTATTTATTTGGTATTATATCAACCTATGTTCATACCAAATTTCATCAAAATCTATCCAGTAGATCTGGAGAAATCGAAAAAATGTGCAAATTCTCTTAATTTTGAACACCAGTATAGTTCCGATACTCCTAAAAATACATAGTATAACTTTATTATGGACCCGCCCCAGTCAGACAATATTTTTCTGAACCTGGGGCGCCACATAAAAAATTAGTATTAATTTTTTTTCTGAAAATTCGTTTTAAGAAGCTTGAAAAGGCCACATGTAACTCTCCTAGAAGCCGCATAGGGCCTCAAATTTGCCAAAAGTGCTCTTCTTTTATCATCTAATTAAAAAATACTGCATTTCTAACTATGGGTGGATTCAAGAAGAAAATCTCATAGTGTAAGCCAGAGGCTTGAAGGTATTCTATCCCTGATATCATTAAAAATATTTTTTCCATTAAAAAAAGGAATTCCCTAAAAAAGTTGAAAGGTTAATGCTCCTGCTCCCTCATGGGACCCTCTGTGAATCCACCCATTGTTTGTTATGCACCAAAAAAACCTATTACAAGCAATATGCTTACGTGTTAACCGATCTGATATCTTTAAAACGTTACCTATTGCATTGAGGAAAAATAATTGTATAGGTATACAATAATTATTTTCTTATTAAATTCATAATGATATTGGATTCTTATATGCAAGTTATGAATATCTAAATTTCTCTGTACAAGTACTCTAAACCTTTTTAGATGTAAAAAAATTTCGAGAATCATATCATTATCTCCTTCATAGTACTTCTCCCTAAGTCTTACCAATATGGAGAATGTCTTGGACAACATGGAGGCCTCCTATTATGCAACTAATTTGGCTTTTTTTTTCAAGTTTATGTTCTTGTGGCTCCTCGAAATCTTGCAGGGCTAGATCAGGTGCATTAAGTCAGTGGTCCCCAACCCCCAGTCCGCGGACCGGTGCCGGTCCGTGGATCAAATGCTACCGGTCCGCGGGCCGACCATTTCATTGAAAAGGAATTTAAATTTCTAGTTTTATACTCCAAATTAATGAATGAAATTAACTATAAATCACTTAATATTTATTTTTTTGGTGTAACTGTATTTTATTTTGAAAGCAGGTTTAAATACAACTAAATTAAAATAAATAAATCAAAATAATCTAGAATGTAAACAAACAACGCCCATTTCCAGCGGGCCACGGTAAAGTTTTCAAATGTTGACCGGTCCGTGGTGGTAAAAAGGTTGGAGACCACTGCATTAAGTCATACACCCTTATGAAGTCCAGCACTAACATTGCAGAAATGTTTCAGCTTTCGTAGATATTGAATTCCAAGTTTATTGAAGTAATTATTAAACTTGTGTTATGGTATAATCACTTAACATAATTACTAACATTATAAAACTGTAATTTTATAAGACTTTAACTTATCTCTTTGGTAGTTCATGAAAATTCACACATGATTGCTATCAGATGAATCCAAGGGAAGAGACAATCTGGACAGTGGCCCCCTTGGACCCAAAGATTCTCAAAATTAGTTTAAACCCTACTTCTAATATGTCAAATTTAAAAATTTGCGGGAGGTCTCCCATGCCCCCCTGCAGTACTCTTTTAGTATGAGCCAAAAGGTTTCAAAATGAATCAAAACACTTTATATTTAAGGACCAAGTTTCAAACATTTTCTTAGGGGAAGACTCTCAAACCCCCTCCACCTTCGTCTATTTATAAACTCCTTTTTCCTGAGAAAATTCTGAAAAATTAATTCTGAGAATAATTAAAATTAATTCTGAATTTAATTTCTGAGAAATTAAATTTGACTGCATTTGCAGTCAATCCTCCCAAGTCAGTTACACTTGGGTTTTATGCTAATTAAGCGCCTAAGCTGATCAAAGATAAGTTAGTTAGGGTCTAATTCTAATTTTCTGGGGGGCAAATATCCCCTAACATAGTGCTACACTGTCTGCAAAATGTTTACATTCTTCAAAGATACTAAGTAATGATAGTTTATGATACATATTGTTTCCCTAGATTTTATTTTTGATAAAATAGGAATGGGGCGGAACAAAATACCACAAGGGATCTTAAGTGATACTTTTTAGAAAAATTCCAACATTTTGTTTATTTGGGTCTAAAGGTAAAGGTGATGGTCTAAAAAAGTGTCTACCCTTGGGGCCCTGCTGGATCCGCGCCTGATTGCGATTGCTTCTTTTCGTTTAAGACACCGAGGGATATAATTTTAAGGGGGTAAGCTTTTATTATTTCTAGGTACTAGGGAGCTACCGCCCCCTGTTCGCTATCGCTCACCAACCCCCGTTAACTGCTGACGCAGGGTCTTTCGGATCGCTTCACAATCCCCACAAAATTCCTGCTCACTGAAATTATCTATTTATAAAACATTCGTTAAAGCAATTAGTAGAAGAAACGTCAACCAACTTTCCAAAAGCACACTCTCTTAAAAGATAAAATATTAATTGATTCTAAATTATCAATAATTTAATAAACACGTTTTTCTTGAAAATAGCCATCAAGTCTGCTAGTAACTATTGTTATTCAATATTTACAAAAAAGTTCAACCATGAATCTGTTAAATTTAATATAGTACCTAGTAACTCGTCAAAATGTCTAGTGTTTTATCATTCAAGTTTTTGTTTTAAAACAGACTTTTTAAACAATAAAATTTAAGCTATTGAAAATAATAAGAGACAAAACCTACATTACACTCAATGTTTTCAAACAATAAGGAAGTTGCATGTGTCAGATTTTCAAAAACAAACAAGTGTTCCGTATGGTATTTTGTATGGTAAAATGAAATATCTAGTCAGTTTTTCAAAAAAATGTACAGGTAATTAAATATTTTAATTTAAAAGTCGAAAAAAAACACTTGACTGAAAACGTTTATTGTTTAAACTATAAGATGACGTCAACAATAATACCATCAACTCCATTGCTTTACAACAATGTTTATTATAAGATGACGTCACATCCAAACTCTTGGCGTTTTCGCGCGCTTTTAAAAAGGGGATTTTTGTTAATTTTTTTGGCAATCAAAAAATTTCTCGATCGGCCTCAAATTTTGGGTAGTTGCTTATTTTTGAAAGAGGAATCGATTAAAAAATTTAAAAAAATCATGCAACTTCCTCATTGATTTTGGTGTGTGAAATTATATATTTAAATAGTATAGTATAGTAAGGTACGTCGAACCGCACTTATTTCAGCGGACCAAATCGTAATATTGCGGAAAACTTGCCTACCCATAACAGTAACTTGTGTGTGAATTTTAGCCCTATCAAATAATATCTTCTGTTCTGTTTTTTTGCCTAAAGTTTTGACTTTTTACCAAAAATTTGCTATTTTGTAGAATTTCTTAGGGTTCTTTGGCCTTCTGATTTTCGAATTTTTTCAGGGGGTGTGGAAGGGGGTCTAGGGTGATTATTCCGTGAACCCCTTCCTCATACCTCTCTTTCCCCCAACGGGAACTGGGGTTTTGTGGGCGAGCGCGCTGCTAGTAATGTTGGCTTTCCCACCAAACGCCAACCCTGCGCCAGCCTCCGTTGCCCGTTTTGTACATCAGAATCTCACGTAACCCAATTATTTTCATCGAAGTGACCCAGAACCTACCACTGAGTGGTATTTTTTCATCAGGTTCCATGTATTTATTATTATTTTTTCATTTTTCATTTACTTTAATTCAAAACTTACAAACGAGTATTTTTTTACAATCTACGCTTTTAAAAACTGGGAAATGCCATCAGAACGTCTATGGGGATGCATTGCGTTTAAAATAGGGCTATTATACAGTCGGATTTCGTCATAGGCAGCTTTTTCATTTATTTAAGGGTGGCTCATATTCTTATTATAACAAAAGTAAATATAAATTTGAGCTAGATAGAGGAATGGAAAGAGTGTAACTCTTCAAACCCCCTAAAATTGGAGACGTGATTTGTGAATGGCCCATTCCTTGAAAAACCAATCGGATAAATTTAAGACAGAGTATTCTCTGTTTAGCTGTAGCAGTGTCCCCCTTCGTCGAAAATATAGGGTATACGGAGGGAAAAAGAAGTTAGATTACTTTATTTTTACACCAGATGTAATTTCAGAGTGCTATCTTGATCACTACATGTGAATTGGCAAAAGAGAAGAGGTAAATCAACATCTTAATTTTATCGATTACTATTTCTAGAAATACCAACCATATTTTATTTAGATAGACAGGTGTGCTTCAACAGCCGACGGGGGGCTTGGACCGACCCAATTTATGCCATGTACTAACTGCTTATTGTGTGCGTTCCACTATGGTTTAATATCATACTTCAGAAATTCATTAAAGACGGTTTGCGACATTTCCTTGATTCTGTCATACGAACGATATATTTACCTCTTCAGTATCGGGAAATTCTTGACAAATGTATTAAAAATGCCTTTTTTGCATTTCCAGAAAACATTTGGCTTTGCATGATAACAGATTATAGGATATCTTTTAGAGAAAACACCCTTAAGTAATTTTTTTGGGGTGGGAAGAGAACAAGCCATTGGTTGCAAGTTTTCGCAACTTAGGCCTTATGTTAATTCTTTCTTACATACAATTTCAAAGCTACACGCTATGTTGAAATGATAAGACTGGGAAAGTAAGAAGATTACAATTCCACCAGCTTTTAGGACCTGATTCATGAGAAAAGGGAACAGTTAGTTTCTAGAGCTTCCAGCAAGATGTGTGTGGTGGCACGGGCGTAATCAAGGGAGAAATGGAATATATCTTCTTTCTCAAAAATAGAAAATACTTAAATTTACTCAAATTGTTCCTGAAATATAAATGTTCTTCTCCGGAATGTTTTTTTTGGCTTTATACTACTTAGTCGTGATTCTACTCGGAACGACTTCGTCAGATCATCTCTTAAATAAATTAGAGCGGCCTATGACGAAATCCGACTATATAATAGCCCTATTTTAAACGCAATGCATCCCCATAGACGTTCTTATGGCATTTCCCAGTTTTTAAAAGCGTAGATTGTAAAAAAATACTCGTTTGTAAGTTTTGAATTAAAGTAAATGAAAAATGAAAAAATAATAATAAATACATGGAACCTGATGAAAAAATACCACTCAGTGGTAGGTTCTGGGTCACTTCGATGAAAATAATTGGGTTACGTGAGATTCTGATGTACAAAACGGGCAACGGAGGCGGGCGCAGGGTTGGCGTTTGGAGGGAAAGCCAACATTACTAGCAGCGCGCTCGCCCACAAAACCCCAGTTCCCGTTGGGGGAAAGAGAGGTATGAGGATCGGGTTCACGGAATAATCACCCTAGACCCCCTACCACACCCCCTGAAAAAATTCGAAAATCAGAAGGCAAAAGAACCCTAAGAAATTCTACAAAATAGCAAATTTTTGGTAAAAAGTCAAAACTTAGGCAAAAAAACAGTACAGAAGATATTATTTGATAGGGCTAAAATTTCACACACACGTTACTGTTATGTGTAGGCAAGTTTTCCGCACTATTACGATTTGGTCCTCTGAAATAAGTGCGGTTCGACGTACCTTAGTAGTATAGTAAGTTTCTGGAAAACTCTTATCAGTCTTTTTGAGATATTTTATTTAGAAAGTATTTTGAAGCGCATTTTTAAAGCGTGAAAGGAATTATTTTCATCATTAATGAATAGCGTCGGTTGGTCATTATGATTGGAGGTATAATAAATTGTACGACAATTTCTTGCTGTTAACTGCAACCTTATCCGTAATCCAGAAAAATGGAAATATTTTAGAATTGAGAATTTTTTTAGAAATTCTAAAGGCTTATTGCACATCCTCAAAAGAATCCGAGCAGTTTGTTACCAAAAACATGTTATACGGATCAGTAATTATAAAGCCTTTCTCTGGAAACCATTTACAAAAACTTTTTTTTAGAATAGAGAGATTTTTAAGATTCACCATGGATTAAAACGTGAAACGGCCGTATACACTCTATTAAAATTTTGATTTTCCTTTTAAATTTCTTCCTACCAGACCAGTAAAAACGCAAATAACTTTCAAAAGAAAGGTTTTAGAGTTTTTATATGATTAATTTTGAAATCAGCATAGTCGAAACTTATGAATCAACTTTAATAACGCACAAATTGACCAACTTGATTTTTGGCGCCATATTGGACGCCATCTTGAATTCCTTTGTAAACTGACATGTACCCAACTTTACGGAGGTAGATATTTTTATATTCCATTACATATTTTTACAGAATTGGACTAGTTAAAACAAAATAATTGTCCAAAATATCGGTTATAACCGAATACTCTAGTTTCGGCCGCCATCTTGGATTTTCGCTTCCCAGATCGATAAAAAATGTGTTAGATTGACCATAAGAGCTTCAGAATGATTGTTTTTAAAATCTGCTTAGCTGAAAACCTCAAAACGACATAAATAATCCAAAAATAGACCAAATTTGATGTCGGCGCCATCTTGGACGCCATCTTGAATTCCTCCTTATCGGAGGGTCCCCCAGCTAGGGTCCCGGCGGTTTTTAGACCCTTATATCATAAAGAACAAGTGTGCCAAGTTTCATGCTGGTAGCCAGAATTGCCAGATTCTTGTGTTTTCTTGTGCTAAGCGTCCGCACTAACTACCATGCACCAAAAAATACTAGAACGCTTCCGTGCTATCGAGTCGCTAGAGCACTGAGGCAAGCCAACAGTTACAGCGGCACGTTTGGTCTTCATTTTTAAATCATTTAATTCATTATTATCACAATCAATTTTACAATAGGTATCTTAATCTTACTAATAAATTATTTTTTTCAATTAAAAGTTTAACATTTATTTTTGTGATTCATCTATTTAATTAGTAAATTGGAATCAAGCATCTAGATGCCAAAAGGCCAAAAAAATTAAAATTTTGAAAAAAATTAAACTTTTTCCTGTCCGATTTTCTTCCATTTTTAGTATGTTATTATTTAAGTCATTTCTAATGGATAATTGCAGTCAAATTTTTTTTAATCTTAATGTGTTCAAAATGGCCTAAAACCTTCAAAAAATGTTTTCATTTGCTTTTCAAAGCCCTAAATTTTAAGTTATTTTCAATTAAAAACAGCCTCTTTTGTGTCTAAGCTGAAACAGCTTGTGACGTGAAATGTGCTTTGTTCCCGCTTTTTGCTATAATCCCGCTTTGAAACAATGAGCACTAGTTTTTTTTACAGACTAATGTATCGATGAAAACGGTGTTTCCCACATTTCCACTGGCACATGTGACGTCACATTGGTAGGAGCTTTCTGTATTAAAATATGCCATAATTACCTTTAAAAAAATTTGTGGGGAAAGACAAGCGTATTTTTGGAATCAGGAGATAATTTTTAATAAATTAAAATTGAATATTTAGAATTTTAAGATTTGCTGCAATTCTCCATTAAAAACCGTTTAAATTACTTTTGTCATTGTTTTGTGATTTTGAGCGATGTTTCAATTTTTTCGACTTTCCAAATTTTGAATTAATTTTTAAAAATTGAAAATTTTTAAAATTTAAATGGTATATTCGTATTCATCACTGAAAAATAGCCTATAAACATGCATAAGTATCAATTTTTATAATTTGATTTTTTGAAAATTTTTTCGGTCAGTTTTAAAAATTAAAAAAAATTTAAACTTACCCCGAGCCGATTTTGTCTTATTTTTTTATGTTATTATTGAGGTCATTCCCAAGTAAAAACGGTTGAAAAACTAAAGGTATCAATCTTGTTACCGGTTAAGTTACAGATTGCCTGAACTAATGGGATTTTCAGATCAAAATTTAAGGTAATAGTTTCATCAATCATGCTGATTGATCTGATCACTTCACTGATCCAAAGAAAAAAAGAATTCGATCGACACTTAGTTGTGCAAGCATTTGGTGGTAATAACTTCCACAAATCCTCTTCAGTGGAAATTTTAAGTTTTTTGTAATCCGCATACTTAAATGCGATAGGGTGCTTAAGATTTTACACAATATTTACATTAAATGCCAAATAGAATCAAAAATTTTAAAAAGTTGTTTAGATAACTAGGTACAACACTCTCCCCTATATAATGCAGTAAAAACAAAACATAAAGGTTTTATTTTATAAAAATATAGGTTCATAAATCGTTTTTTATAAAAAAAGTAACATTTAAAAGGTTGGAATACTCAAATCACTAACCCTAAGGCTGAGCGCGCACTGGAGACTTTTGTCTCGGAGACTTAAAACACTAGTCACTCGAGAGCAATGCATTTCTATGAGGAAATTCTTGGCCTAGTGATCTAGCGACGAGACCAAGATCACTAGACCAAGAATTTCTTCATAGAAATGCATTGCTCTCGAGTGACTAGTGTTTTAAGTCTCCGAGACAAAAGTTTCCAGTGCGCGCTCAGCCTAACACTACAACAACACAAAATTTAATACATACCATTTTCCTAAATATGCGTATGCATTCCTTAGGAAAGTAAGTAGCCTATTTTCCTCAAAATCAGCAAAATATTTCAGATAAAAAATGCAACAGGAAAGTAAACTATATTAAAAATACAGAGTCAAACATAAAATCAGAAAATATTTTTTAACAATTATTTCTTTTTTGAAGATTTCAGGGAGAAATGTGATGAATTAAAATATAAACGGAATCGAAAATACGAACAAATAATTCACTGAAAAACAAACGCAGTCTTATTAAATAAACACGTGTTCCTTATATTCGAGTTCAACTTAAGTTTAGCCTGACGTCATTGCCGCGCGCGGAAGAAAATCTGAGTAAACAGAAAGCTTGCTGGACTTCGTGAGCTCTTATTGGCTGGCGAGTTTTATTCGAACAAATGTACTACTACTCGCTGCGCCACTTGAAAAGATAATATTCAACATTTTGCAAATCGGGGTGAAAATACGCTTAATATACGTGGATTTAAAAAGCAAATCATATTTTAAAATTGAATCTCTTAATTTCACTCAAAATTCCGACATCGCACGGGGAATTACTTTCTTTGGTTGCTCTCAGCGTATTTCTACAGGCTCAACTTAAGTTGCAACCGAGTATAGAAGCACAGCTCCTACCAAATGCGTCAAGTTTACGTAACTTCTACTAGAAATAAACGAAATTTGGCCATGTATGACAAAAATGTGGCAAATCTTGAACGTTTGTGCTGCATGGGTACGCTTTTTGGAGCTCATAAAAATTTAAAAATCCCGTCTCTTTTTGTTCAAAATATGACTTTATTGGTAATATGCACACACTTTTAGGACAGACACACTTTTTCCTTCAATAAGGTCATCGTCTTGCCCTCAATTTAATCTCGGTGAACACCAAAGGGGGAGAGTACCCACCGAAAGTAATCCAAACAATTCCATCTTGTCCCGAAGTAATCTTCAAGCCGTTGAGGTTGCTGCTAGGAAAGACGTTGTACCACCATCCGCTGTTGGGAACTCGGCGAGAGTTCCTGGATCCCTGAGGGATGTTCGGTCTGTCCTTCGTGTAAAAATCCCTCCCGTTGTGATTGGATATTGCATCACCTATAAAAGAGTTCAAATAGCACCTAGCAGATACCAATAGGGTGGTTACAAAAAATCAACTTTCGAAATTCTTAGGTCTTACCCCCCTAAAATGTGCCAATAGGCTAAAAAATGAGATTGGCCAAGTTTCAGCTCAATCCGATAATATTAACCCGTGCCTCATCGAGGTCAAAGTTCAGAAAAACAGCGATTTTCAACAAAAAATCGTAGTTTTCGCCCCATAAAACTGGAACCGTTTGTCCCAGAAATCTGGTTAGGGTGTCATTTGATAGGAAATTTCATACACTTTAACTCTGAAGTTACAGAATTTTATTTGCTAAAACGGATGGGGAGCTATTTAGCATTTTCATAGTAAAGGTCCGTGAAAAAGCGACTTCATTGCTAGAAAACTAGAACATTACAATGTCACAAAAAACTTTATCCTCCGGGCTTTTTCTATTACTTTTGGTCCCAATAGATAGTAAATGAGTTTTTAAACCCCCTAAGGGAATCCTAGGGCATAATTTCAAACCCCCTAGTGTTTGAAAATAAGGAAAATATATAATTTTTTTTTAATTTTTAAACACGCATTTTGGGACTGAGAATGTGATAAAGTTGGTCCAAATACATTATTAAGAGCTTAATTAGATAGAATACCAATGGTATAGGGCCTGAACCTTTCCCTATAACCCCTATAATCTAAGGGAAAGAAGCGCGACTGCGAGGTTTTGCTAAACAAAGGGTTTAATGCCCGTTAAAGTGATAAACAAAGCTAAATTACAAAATGTTCACAAACACCTCTAGAGATATGTCATTTGGTGTCAGAAATGACGTTTGAGATTATATATGTGGGTAAAATTATAATAAAAGCGTCCTTCCGACTCTAAATGTTAAAAAAATCCTATTTCTACCAAAGTTACATGTTTTCAGCTAAAAGTGATCTTAGAAAAATGTATAAATTGATTTTATGTACCTCAAAATTCATTTGCCTATCATTCAAGGAAAACTAGTTTCTTGAAAAGTATAATAATGTTTCATTATATGTTTGATCTATAATCTATATTTTGTTCTTTATTTGTCAATTGTGTTTACACCTGTGTGAAAGGAGACAAAATATCATGTAAGTTAATGAAATATTAAAAAATATTTTTGATTTCACAGTAAATGTTTCTATGATTCTCATAATTAATTTTTGTAAAAAAAAACATAAACAAGGTTTCTCGGGAAAATATACGTAAACACACTCCAACATTGTATTCTCTGTAGTTTTCACTGGATTTTTTTTAAGGGCAACCAAGTTACTGTCCTAAACCTAAAGTTGAATAAACCCAATTTATAGAAAATCATTATAATTATCCAAAAACTTTTAAAACTATTTTTTAAAAATTACTTGGTAAAATTTTCTTCCTTCTCACCATGTGTAGTACACAGAAAGAAAATTTTTGAAATAATTTACAATAGCATACCTTTCAAAAAGGTTATTTTCCTTGAATGATAGGTAAAGGAATTTTGTGGTATATTAAAATAAATAAATTTATTCATTTTTCTAAGATCACTTTTAGCTGAAAACATGTAACTTTGGTAGAAATAGGATTTTTTTAACATTTAGAGTCGGAAGGACGCTTTTATTATAATTTTACCCACATATACAGGGTGTTTCAAAATTGCGTTGCACGGCTTTTATTCGGAACCAGTGCCTCCTAGGGTCATGGAAGTAAGGTCTACCCCTAGGTAAGTGACCCTGGAGAACCCATTGAGAGGACTTACAGCGCCCCTAGCGGCGAAATTAAAAAGTTAAAAAAATTAATTTAAAAACTAAAGGAGATAGAGCAAAAACCTCAGTGAGAGTATTGTTGCCAACGTCAAGAAGAACTCATTGAAAAAAATTTCATCAAAATATCTTGAATATTCGCGGAGATATTAGCATGTGAAAATAGCACTTTTTCAGGGGTCAAAAAGTAAAAAGTTCGCATATTTGCAAATTTTTTTGATTTTTTCATTAAATTTTGTGTTCTTTCAACTAAAAAAACACAAAACTACACAATTTCACTGAAAAATTTGCAAATATGCGAACTTTGTACTTTTTGACCCCTGAAAAAGTGCTCTTTTCACATGCTAATATCTCCGCGAATATTCAAGATATTTTGATGAAATTTTTTTCAATGAGTTCTTCTTGACGTTGGCAACAATACTCTCACTGAGGTTTTTGCTCTATCTCCTTTAGTTTTTAAATTAATTTTTTTAACTTTTTAATTTCGCCGCTAGGGGCGCTGTAAGTCCTCTCAATGGGTTCTCCAGGGTCACTTACCTAGGGGTAGACCTTACTTCCATGACCCTAGGAGGCACTGGTTCCGAATAAAAGCCGTGCAACGCAATTTTGAAACACCCTGTATAATCTCAAACGACATTTCTGACACCAAATGACATATCTCTAGAGGTTTTTGTGAACATTTTGTAATTTAGCTTTGTTTATCACTTTAACGGGCATTAAACCCTTTGTTTAGCAAAACCTCGCAGTCGCGCTTCTTTCGCTTAGATTATAGGGGTTATAGGGAAAGGTTCAGGCCCTATACCATTGGTATTCTATCTAACTAAGCTCTTAATAATATATTTGGACCAACTTTATCACATTATCAGTCCCAAAATGTGTGTTGAAAAATTTTAAAAAAATTATATATTTTTTCCTTTTTTTCAAACACTAGGGGGTTGAAAATTATACCCTAGAATTCCCTTAGGGGGTTTAAAAACTCATTTACTATCAATTGGGACCAAAAGTAATAGAAATAGCCCGGAGGATAAAGTTTTTATTGACTTTGTAATGTTCTAGGTTTCTAGCAATGAAATCGCTTTTTCACGGACCTTTACTATGACAATGCTAAATAGCGCCCCATCCGTTTTAGCAAATAAAATTCCGTACCTTCAGAGTTAAAGTGTATGAAATTTCCTATCAAATGACACCCTAACCAGATTTCTGGGACAAACGGTTCCAGTTTTATGGGGCCAAAACTACGATTTTTTGTAAAAAATCGCCGTTTTTCTGAACTTTGACCTCGATGAGGCACGGGTTAATATTATCGGATTGAGCTGAAACTTGGCCAATCTCATTTTTTAGCCTATTGGCACATTTTAGGGGGGTAAGACCTAAAAAAAGTTGAAAAAAAATTTTCCCCATGTAACTTGTGACCACCCTAAGATACCAACTATGTCAAATTTACGTAACTGAAACTATTAGAAGTATCTTCTTGCACCAATCTTTTATCAATGTATTATACTTCACAGCAACGTTTCCTGAACCCAGTACGTCATTACGCGGAAGGAGAAAGTGAGAAAACACAAAGCCGGTTGGGTTGATAGTAGGAATTTCGATACGCGAATTGTGATAAAAAGACACTATTTATACATGGGTTTAACGAAATAATCAAATTTTAAAATTGACGTTCAATGTTTCACTCGAAATTCAGACATTGCATTGGAATCTACGGGGTGTCCATAAAATAAGTAACCCGATTTAAGGGCCTCTAGAAGCCAAACCATTCATCGGAATTAAATGAAATTTTGGTGGAAGACGTTTTGAAGGATGGGGACAAGAATGGTATGGGGTGGGACAGTTTAACTTTATCAGTTACGGTTAAAGTGAAAAAATTTAAAATTAATAGAACTAGCAATAAAAACTAGTAAAATTAAAGTATGCTAGTAAGTTCACTAGTTTTTATTGCTATTTCCTGATACACTAGTCATATTTCTTTAACCATTCACTAGTCTAGCTTAAACAGAAATAACAGTTTCATTGCTTTTTTCATTTGTCTCTCTAGGAGCGAGTTTTCAACTTAGAGGTGCCGTTTCAACGCTATTTGTGTTTTTTCACATCTGGGATCACACAGCACGAATAAAAAAGGGGGGGTTACATTGGGAATTTTCAATTTTTTTCACTTTAACGGTAACTGATAAAGTTAAACTGTCCCACCCCATACCATTCTTGTCCCTATCCCTCAAAACGTCTTCCACCAAAATTTCATTTAATTCCGATGAACGGTTTGGCTTCTAGACGCCCTTAAATGGGTTACTTATTTTATGTACCCTGTACTTTGTTTGTAAACAACGTAGTAGGTTCAACTTAAGTTGCTGTCTAGTATAGTCCTCAAATTAAACTATTTGTTTGGAAAACAACTCCCTGAAAAAGTTTTAAATCATTTCAATTTTGTAACTGTTCCAGAACACTTTTCAGACATGCATAAACTAGGTGCACCCACAGAGAAAAAGCCAAACAGTCCAAAGCGTTACTTTCAAATGGTAGAGGATAGCCCCGTAAATGTCTGTGATTGGCAGAGGAGTAGTGAATTAAGTGAACACAGATGTGATTGGCTCTAATATGTTCGATCAGTCAATCAGTCACTTTCGAAGGGGTGTTTGAGGATTGAGATTGTTTTTCTTTCTGCCTCTCGTGACGCGACAAGGAATGCATAGTAGATACTATATCCATTATGACTCTGGACTCTGTTATGTGGAGCAGAAAAGTAGTATTAAAGAAAAAATAATGAAATTGCTGCAAAAATTTTGGATAAACTAAAAGGACATAGTGTTAACCTCTTTTTAACTCGTCAACGGTAAGTCAGAAGTGAAACGTTTCCTTATAAATACGAGCGAGGATTTACTTCTTTAAAATAATAATAATAGTACTAATAATAATAGCAAAATGATTCATTCTTAAAAAAAGGGAAATTTTTTTTAAAATTAGGAGCCCGCATGAAAACTCCGATATGAGGTCACAAAATTTACGGGAGGACTTGAATATTTACACATACCAGCAGTTCCCGGTGAGTAATCTGCTATTATTAACTTGTAATTGTTTCTTTCGTCTTCAATACCAAATTTCTTGAAAAATGCGTACTTCTCCTCTCCTTTATAATTACGCATATCGATACGAGCTGAATATGTTCCAGCACCAGAAATGGCATGGATGTACTCATTTCCTGGAAGTAAAACAGAGATTCTGTAAGCAAAGTTTCTATACACGCCATTATTATATTAAATAGGAGGAATTAAAGTATGTTCATTTTGAACAGGTGTGTGAACAAGAAGCAAAAATACTCTATTACGCCTAAACAACGCTCATCACGCAACCCTCAGTGACCGATTATTTTACAGTATCTTAACTACTTCTGCTTAGGCTGCCTAGTAATTGCACAAGAAAATGTTTTCGATTGTAATTATAAAAGTAACTGCTTCTATAATACATTACGTCTTAGCCGCCTATTCTAAATGAACAGACTATAGCTATGTGAAGATTAGGAGATTAGTTTTTTAGTTAAGGGATAAACACTACGTTTCAGCACAAAATTTTTATAGTATTTCTTGAATATAGCCTGAATGTATTGTTAAATTATGTAATAATTATGAATATTAGTTGTGAGTAGGTGTTGAAAATGGGTTTGAAATTAGATGTTAATCCCTCTGTATTGATATTTTAAAGGTTTTTTTGGGCAGTCTTAACTTTTAACGTTACAAGAATGTGGGGCCTGAACTCACAAAGAAAGTTAAAAAGTCCTAGAATTTAAATTAACTATATTTTAGTTTAACAATGTTGTACCCATAAATACATTATTCTGAATGAATTATTCTGGTTACCTTAAGTAGGGTATAAAAATTAAAATACGGTGCATAAAAATCACATTTGATGCAATATAAGGGATTAGGATGGTGAAAAAAGGACTATATCGTGCTTACAATTCTTACAAATCTTACTTAAACTTAGGTTAATTTCGATTGGAAGAATGTGATGTAAAGGTTTTAAAATTTCACCTCTATATCATATGCTTTAATGAAAAGCACGTATAAATTAGTCGTATATTTTAAAGAACTATTTCTTTTTTTTCTTACCAAGCCAAAATTCTCTGGTTAAATCTCCAAATCCCTTTTTATAAGTCTGCCAGTCTTGGTTGAAGAAATCATAAGGAAACATATTGTCACCTCTTCTTTGAATAACCTGTAAAATAGTTTGTTAGTGCCCCAAAAAAGTTTGAAACAATTACAATTAAATGGCCAAGTTCTTAACCTGTGTAGGAAGCCTTAAATAATAATGCTGTTATGCAAAATACTGCTGGTTGCTAACTAGAAATGCGATTTCAAGCGTTAGAGAGTAAAAGTCGCAGAAAATGTAAGGCCGGGCAAATCAGCTAGTACAGTCGAATCCGCTTAATGTGATCGCAATTGTCCGAGATTAAACTGATAACATTATCCGATCGATAACAATAAGCGATCCCATATCAAAAAAAGCAGGACAGAGTGTTTCAAGATTGTTTGCTTTAAAATCAAAATCACGTAATCGTAATTAATGTATTAAAAACACTATTTTTATACTATGCAGTAGGCACTTGCCAACTTAAAATTTTGAGGGAAAATATACAAGTAGTTAAATTATTAAATAAAATAATCGCTTGCTTAGTAATTTTATTTGCATAGAAAAGTCTTTCTTTTTTCACTCTATTATAGCCTTCCACTCCAATAAACAATCTGAATTAAAGTAAACCATGGATTTCAGTAAACAGGGAAAATCAAAATATCTTATCAGAAACATCTGCAAGGTTGCGATGGTTTCTTTAACCAATCACAAGTATGGATTTGGACCCACCCTCTTTAACTGTTTTCTTTCTATACATACGGAATGTTTCATTTTTTCTTACTCTTACTGAGTTTCAGAAAAAAAGAAACACCAGATACTCTGGCGGGGCAGATGTTTACATGCACAAATAATTGACCTTCAAAATGACTCGAAATGAGACGCTTTTTAGGGGATATGAACAAAATTTGATAACATTAAGGGGCAAGTTGATTCATAGTTGATCACATTAAACGATGTATTTTACATTAAATTAAATAGAAATAATCGGGACCTGACGATTTCGATAACATTATCCGATTGATAACATTAACCGTGATCACATTAAGCGGATTCGACTGTATATAATATACAACGCATATAAAACAATACAATTAATCTACAAACATAAAAAATGATAACTAGAATAGGGATGTCTATAATTAACATTCAATAGATTATGGTAGTCATTAACGCAGATTTAATCTATACTCTCTTAGGTATGGAACATATTTTATTTAATAATTTAATTCTTAGGTATAATTTACTTTATTGTCTTTAAGTATTTAATTATTGAAGAATTTAGATACCTAACTTTATTTTAAGCTAAATAAAATAAGCAATATCTAATTGTATCGATTCTGCAGCTCACTATAATGAAAATAGTATTGAAAACATTATTTTGATTATCCCGTTCTTGGAAAAATTTAATGTGGAAATCAATTAATGTGATAAAGAATGAGAAATATTACTCAGAAATCTATTCCTATGAATTTAATTCCCGAATAAAATTCAATTAGAAGGGTAAATTATCCTTTACTAACGATCCAGCCTCCTCCGTCCGTGTCCATGTCGCAGTAGACTTGCACAGATTCGCAGCCCTGCAGCGGCTTTTTGGGCCAGATGGTGTACACGCCGCTCCTCCGATGACCATTCTGCAACACTTCCTCGCAGTCCCTGGGACGTAGATACAGAGGACCTGGACGCACAAGAAAATAATTTTTATATGCCTTTCAGGCCAAAGCCCGCCAACAAAGGGCTCAAAGGGTGGTATTATTCAAACAAAAACCAAACGAAGAAAAAAATTTATTATTCTAAAAACTAAATACTTAGTTAATGATTAAATAATTACACAATAATTAGTCATTTAGTTCATTAGTTCATTTAGAATTGGAGCCTGAAACAGGACCAAAAATTCTCAATAATGCTTAATATCGCTCATCACACAACTTCAGTGACCGATTTTTTTACGGTATTTTAACTACTTTTATTTAGGCTACCTTGTCCTTGCAGAAGAAATATTTTTTGACTCAAATGTTCGAAAATATTCTGGGGGAGAACCTCCAGACCTCCCCTTTAGTACTTGAAACTAAATAACTCACCACAACTCTTTTACATTAAGTTCTTTTAGATGTAAATTCAAACAAATTTCTTTAAAAAAACTACATTGGATGCGATAAATTTGCTTTGGAGGGGTTTTAAAATAATTTTGGGCCCCTTTCGAAATAAATTTATATATACGCCACAACATCAAGGGCAAACTAGTAGAGAAACACGGATATTTTCTTTTCTTAATTAAAAAATTACCAAACAATTTATTTTTAAAGATATGTTTTGAAACCCCCGATTTGTAATCTGTAAAAAATTTAAACCCTTATTTATGTTAAATAGGATTAAATGCTAATTTCCCTCTACCATTAAACAGTAAGACTTTTAAAAGAAACAAAGGGGGAGTGGTATTTTCTTGAAATAGAAAAGGAAGAAGGGGGCGGCAATAAATCGATATGCACAGGGCGGAGAAACATTAATTACGAGCCTGGTTGAACCTTACTTAAAAACACACAAAACATACCCTTTTGTAATGTTACTTGACATCAATATTATAAAATTCCGAAGTAACAATCAAAAGAGTAATAATTTAAAAACCTTTTCATAGCTTTCCCAAGAGAAAACCACCCACTTATAATATGAAGATTAAATGATAAACTATGATTTTTCTTGTTATTTACCTGAACTTCTAACTCAATTCTTAAGAAATAATCAACTTACATGAGCAGGCTTCTTTTACAATCTGAGAAATTTTTGAACCAGCTACATCTAGTTTGTCATCCTCCATCGCTATTACGTCTATGTTGTTGAGGCAGGATGAAGCCAAAGTGGCTTTGACGGTCAAAGCAACCAGAAGGATAAAAGTCCTCCTAAATTAAAGTAGGCGATTACAAAATAAAGTACCCTGTTTGAAACTTAGAGGAAGGATATTGGTCTTACTATCCTTCCTCTGTGCCCAAGACCTCCTGCTATTTTCTTCTTCCTTATCCTCCTGTTCTGACCTCCTCTAACCAAGTCCCAAAGGCCGTTGACTCTGATAAAAGTCCACCGTTGCAAGAGAATCGTTGTAGATGTCCTCACAAGAGAAAGGCCTTTACAACTTATTATATCATTATATGTATGGCAGAAGCTTGATATACAAGGCATTGCGTGAAGCTATTATAGTTGTTATTCACTAAACCTTAACAGAAAAGTTATCTGAGGTTATAATTGCTTCAACTACGTAAAAAAAATTTTCCAAGTACTTTAGAATTGCACCACCGAAATCTACTCAACCTAAAGGGCTCTCACCGCCTCGGCTAGTAGAGTAAGAGTACATATTTTCTACATTTTTCTTTTAAATTATGTGTTGGCCTTTTATCTTAAACAACAGAAAGTTTCCTTAATCTAGGTGAGATACTTACATGGTGAACCTGTATTTACGCTTTAAATATCCAAAAGTTTCATTAATTTTATCTAAAGCAATATATACCGCTATTCGCAATGGTCAACCAATCGCTTTTACACAAAGTTCTTGAAACTAACAGATGTATGTCATATGATATTGTCAAAGATAAGACCTATATATATAAGTCTAAGATAGCTTAGACTCTTTTCATAATATGCAATCTGAACATCTGTTCACTAAATGGAAGCTTCGAAAACTACTATTTTATCAGCGAAACTTTAAAAGATAGTTTCATTTTCTAAAGATAGGATTGCTTATGATGTATAAGTACAGAAAGAGTACTTTGTAAATAAATTATTGAATAAAAGAAGTGGTCCATATGGGGATCCCCAGGGGGTCCACAGCAACTTCCAGGGGCCCACGGGCTTGAAAATGAAAATTGGGGGTGCAGAGGGACTTTCGGAAGTCAAAGGTAAAAATTTCATAAGAATGAAAAATTTTGCCTTTTAAACAAATTTTAGTGACATGAAAAGTTGGTTATCACAGAGTCCTCGCATCATTTACTTCTGTTACATTTAGCTTTAGCCATTGGTGGTCATTTTCTCATGTGGAACTTGTTAAACGTCAATAATAAATAGATTTTTACAGTTGAATACTTTCATCATGGTTCTTCTTTGGTGAAACTTAACTATCAGTATTTTTTCTTTTATGAAAGTTATTTTCAAATTTTATAAATGCTTTTAAACATCTATGTAAATGCACATTTTTTAATGTATATTTAAAAAACAACCCATTATTTTTTATTACAAATTATTTTTTTCTATTTTATAAATTGAAACTCAATATAGTTGAACTTAATTAAATATTGTTTGTTAACATACCATATAATAATTGTAATTATTTCTGAAGTTTTATTATTTGGTGATTGAATAACTCACTCATAAGCCATTAACTTGGACAAGTTTGGGACCAAAACTTTTAATGTTTAAGCTAAAAGTTTTTGTCCTTGAAATGTAATGATATTAAAAGATCATATTTGTTTTTTTTTCAAACTTTTTAAATGTTTGATTGTAATAATTTCCTTAAAAATATTGTGTAACCATATGAATGGAAAAGTAAAAAATATTTTAAAAAATAAGTAAAAGAGTGAAATCAAATGCTTATATACACGAAAAAACACTAGGAAAAATTACGAAATGTATGCGTGGTTTATAAATATACTATATATCAATGTATAACAAACAAGATTTAAGCTATTTTTTGAGCGGTTACTATGAAGGGGTCCACGGGGTTCGAAAAATTTCCCCAGGGGTCCAAGGGCCAGAAAAGTTTGGGAACCCCTGCTCTATAGTGTAGACCAGTGTTTCCCAACGTAGGCGCACGGTCCACAGGGGGGGGGGCAATTTGAAAATTTTTAACAAAATTGCCCCCTAGGTGGTGCATGAACCACCAGGCTTTATTTACTTTACAAGAAGGATTTTCGAAAAAAAAAGACGAGGATCATGGAAAATTATGAAAGGCTTTGGTGGGGGCATGGACCGAAAAAGGTTGAGAAACACCGGTGTACAAAAAAGTTGCTAGGGGCAAGGAACTATATGGCATTGTGAAAAAATTTCTGGGATTAGAAATTAAGTTATGGTGTCAATAATCATAATTTAAATTTAAAAAACTATAAATTTTTTGTAATGAAAAGGTAGTTATTTAAGTTCTACCAGCAATAGCCAAACTTTGAGTACAATTATTATTTAGAATTGATGTTTAAATACCTGAAACAATAACTTTTAGGGAAAGAAAATTAGTTTTTCTCTTAACCCCATTTTTTTTACACTCGCATTTTATGTGTTCAAAAGACCTTGTAATTTCATACTTGCCATTAGATTCTGGATATCAAGTCAAGTATTTTAATGACCTGCAACTGGTGATATTTCTGTTTGAAGATTTCAGGGAGAAATGTGATGGAACTAATATATATAAACGTAATCGAAAATTCGAACAAATAATCCACTGAAAAACAAACGCAGTCTTATTCAATGAACACTACTGACATACCGCGAGGAGAAGAGCTATTGACGTCATACGATGATGCTGCGGTTGTTATAGAAACGGATTATTCCACTGAATTTTGGGGGTGATGGTAATTCATTTGGCGCTTAAATAAAGGTTTTCCGCCAAATCTGAGTGACTATTTTTCAGCTTTTTACTTCTTTCGATTCCTTAGTCACGGATTTGGGAATTTCCTTACATTACTAGATCTGATCTGATTAAATACTTCTAATCTGATTAATTTATTACATTTGATAATATCTTTTTTGACTGATCTGATCTGCTTCACTAAATCTGATGTATTTGATTTGATATTTTATTATCTGATTTACATGAACTTACCTGATTTGATTTTGGATATTTGGTAATTTTTTTATTTATATATACCGTGATCATTAATCTTTCCTCTAAACTCTATAGTATCTTTAATAATAATCGTATTAGTTACCTTTAATTTTATCAGATCTGATCTACATAAACTGATCTAATCTTCATATATGATCTGATTTGATCTTAGATATTTTTGAATTTAAGTTCAGTTAGAAGTGAATATATAAGTTCAGTGAGCAAGATTTTGTGAGGATTTCGAAGCGATCCGAAAGGTTCTGCGTAAGCAGCTTACGAGGGTTGATGAGCGATAGTGAGCAGGGGGTTGAAGCTCTCCAATGTTATAAAATATCAAAAAATAAATAAATAAAATAATAATAATGAATAAATATATTTTATATATTTTGTCACTTCACAAGTTTTTTACTCCTTATTTAAATATCAGGTATGCTGATTAAGTTAAAATTTATAACTACAGTAATATCGGCTTTATAAAACTAAATATAACCAATTCCCTCAAAATAGCAATATAAAAGCATCATACTAAACGTTAAAAAAGGGTTTATGCGAAAAAAGTATTTTTTGATTTTTACTGACGAAAAATTTCTAAGATAATCTATAATTCAATGTAGTTTAATAAAAGTTAATTATCTTATCACTCGCAAAACACATTTTCTCTTTCGCCAAATGTACGCTTAAAATGCCAAATATTGCAGTTTAATTCATACTAGCTTCCCTCTTCTCTTGGACTCGTCTACTCACGGCAACCCTGTTCGTGTTCATAGCTCTTCTTCTGGCGGTATGTCAGCCTTAGTAACACAGCTCATACCAAATGCGTCAAGTTTATGTAACAAGAAATAAACGAAATCTGGCCCTGCGTGACAAAATTGGACTTATCTTGAACGTTTGCGCTGCTTGTGCAATGTGTATGCTATTTTTTTTTATTTTGCGCTCTTAAAAATTTAAAAATCCCAACTAATTTGTTAAAAAATTGACTTTATTGGTAATATACACACTTTGAGATAGAAGAGGTAGTAAGCTGTTCTTCCACTAAGTTCATCGTCTGGCCCTCAATTTGATCTCGGTGAACACCAGAGGTGGAGAGTACCCACCGAAAGTATCCCAAACAATTCCGTCTTTTCCCGAAGTCTTCTTCAAGCCGTTGAGGTTGCTACTAGGAAAAACGTTGAACCACCACCCGCTGTTGGGGACTTTACGGGAGCTCCTGAAGTTCTTAGGGCGGTTTGGTTTGTCCTTCGTGTAAAATGCCCTCTTGTTGTGATTGGTTATTGCACCACCTGGAAAATATTTCAAATAGTACCTAGTAGCACAGCTGATACCACACAAGTTTACGTAACTGCTACTAAAAGTATCCTCTTGCACAAATCTTTTATCAATCTATTAGCTCTCAGATTAAATAATGTGTTAGGAAAACAACTCCCTCAAAAAGTTTATTCACAGGAGTATAATTGCAGATTATTATCACTTAGGCATAACCAATGTTTTTCTTTATTTCCATTATGACCCTCGACTCTTTCATGTGGGTGCAGAGAAGAAGTATTTAGAAAAAATATGTTTTTAAAACCGCATGAAAATTTTGTCATGAGGTCAGAAAAATGTATAGGAGGGCTTGAATATTAACACATACCAGCAGTTCCCGAGTAATCTCCAATAATTAACTTGTAATTATTTCCTTCATCTTCAATACCAAAATTCTTATAAAATGCGTACTTCTCCTCTCCGTTATGATTACGCATATCGATACGAGCTGAATACTGTCCTTGACTAGTAATGGCATGGATGTACTCATTTCCTAGAAGTAAAAGCAAGATTTTGTTCGTGAAGTTTTCATACAGATGCCATCATTTAGAAGGAGGGACTAGCTACAGGAAGAGCCGGGTATTAGCTTTTTAGTTAAGGGATGAACACTATGTTTCTTCACAAAATTTTTAGAATATTATTTTTTGAATATAGGGTGAATAGATTATTAAATGATTATAATAATTTTGAATATTAGTTGTAAGAATGTGTTAAAATGTGTTTGAAATTAGTCGTAAATCTCACTATATTGATAGTTTAAAGGATGTTTTAGGCGGTCCCAAATATTGACGTTTCAAGAATAATGGAGGATTTACACCACTGCTGTAAAAGAGACATCAGCGATATTTTCGGCATATTTTAGTACCCGCTACTCACAAAAGATGGCGCTCGTCAATTGGTTTATTGGAATAACAATTCCCGTTTCTTCCGAAAATATCGCTGATGTCTCTTTTACAGCAGTGGTGTAAATCCTCCATAAGGGGCTTGAACTCACAAAGAATGTAAACAGTTTTTAAAAGAACACTCTTTTGGTTTTACTCTTTAAGGATAAATAACAGCACGGGATCTATAATGAGTATTTTGGCGGGAAATGCGAATATAGCCTTGGAATGCGAATGTGTTTTCAGCTGCCATTTTGATCGGATTCTCATTATTGTCATTTTTGTTCCCCCAAAAGTAGGTATAGGCAAAAGGAAATTGTATTATTTTTTAAGACTTAAAACTGTGATAAAAAGCCATAGTGACTTGAAAAAAATATTTGCACGAAAAAAATTGCAGGAAATTATAATGCAGTAGATAAAGGGCTAAAGGATTTTTTGGGGGGTCTCAAATGTTAACGTTGCAAGAATGTGGGGCCTGCCCTCAACTAAGAAAGTTAAACAGTTTGTAAATCTTTGTTAGACACATTTAAAAAAAATTTGAATATATACTTTTTATGCTTTTAGCAAACGATTCTTCAAACTTTTAAAATTCTACATTTTATATATCAATGGTTTTCAGGAAAATAAATAAATTGTATTTTTGGGCTTAAACAGTGTTGTACCCATAAGTACGCAAAATATTCTTCTCAGAGCATAATAAGGTATGAATACTATCCAAAATCTATTGAATTCTTGTATGTACTTAAGAAGGGTATAAAAATTAAGATACGGTGAATAAAAATCACTTTTAATGCAATGTAAGGGATTAGGATGATGAAAAAATTACTATTTCATTCTTACAAATCTTACTGAAACTTAAGTTAATTTTGATTGGAAGAATGCGATGTAAAAGTTTTAAAATTTCACCTCTATATTTATTATATGTTCCAAAGAAAACACGTATAAAGTAGTCGTAGATTTTAAGGGTCTTTTTCTCTTACCAAGCCAAAACTCTTTGGTTAAATCACCGAATCCGTTCTTATAAGTCACCCAGTCTTGATTGAAGAAATCATCAGGTGTCAAATAGTCACCTCTTCTTTGAATAACCTGTAAAATAGTTTGTTAGTGCCCCAAAAGAGACTTTGAAAGAATTGCAATTAAATCGTAAAGGTTCTTACCCTACGAAGGAAGCTTTAAAAAAGAATTATGGTGTTAACAAATTACTTCTGGTGGCGAACTAGAAATGCGATTTCAAGCGTATTGAAGATTCACTCTATGGTGGTTTTTATACTTCTTATGGTGGCTTATTATACTGCTTATGGTGGTTTTTCTTGGTTAATGCAACAGTACCCATGAATTTTATAAAGACTGTATACATATTTTTCATACACTGTATTTAATGTTTCCCTGCTGCATATTACTATTTATAAAACTCTATTTTCACCAATAAATTTAGTTGGTAATGAATCTCAGCTAGGCTGTACCAGCGTATGGCGAGCGAGCGTAGCGAGCACAGGATTGCGAAGCAATCCTAGGGGAACTGCGTCAGCAGTTCCCGGGGGTTGGCGAGCGATAGCGAGCAGAGGGCGATAGCCCCCTAGTTATCTTTAAAACTTCAGTAACCTACAGAGTTTAATGCAACTTCTTTTTAAAAAATAAATTACTTTAACAATTTTCCCTTATTATTATTAACTTATTATGTAGTCTATAGATTCAAAAATTTGGAGCATCGGTTGCTTCCTTCTTCTTTCAGTTAAGAAGACACCAGATTCTCTCACTTAAAATTTAATTCAAATAATTAAAATTTTACTTCATTATTATTATTTTATTTTTTTAATTAATTAAAAATTAAATTTTATTAAATAAAATTAATTTTATTTGTTAAAATTTTAAATTTATAAATTGAAATTTTGCGGGTAAAGTTACTGAAGGTAGTCTTAAATACTTTTCATACACTCTATTTAGTTACTTATTGGGGTATTTGTACTTAACCTTTTACCTGCCGATGTTCCCAAATGGGAACATCATTTTAAGGAATTTTTTCACCACTTAATTTTTCATGCAGGAATTTGTTACTTGGTAGAAAGCAACTCAAAGATATGAAGTTATTTTACATGCAAAAGTTTTTCATGTGCAATTTAATCCTTTTTGAAGAATTTACATCAAAATTAGAGATTTTTGGCTCTTCCAAAAGTTCCATAAGTTTCAACTTGTGAAAATTTTAAATAAATTTAGTTTTAAATAATTTTGCTGTGTTTAGGTAGCTTAAGTACACATCTTCCGATTTGGCTTGACAGAATAGCTTCATATTCTAATTTTGGAGAGTAATTACCAATACAACGTATATGTTCCCAAATGGGAACATCGGCGTTTGGGGTATAGTATTTGAGGGGATTTTCATAACATGCAAAAATTCAAGTTATTTCCTATTTTCTTTAATTTTTTGAACCTTTTTTGTCTCAAAGGATCTAAACAGGTTAAGAATGATGTTTTAAATTCAAAAAATATGTAATTTTTATTTTTTCACCTGATTTATGGAGAAATAAATTCCAAATCTTTATAGCAGATTCTTTATAATTGTATATATTTCTAACTCCCTGATCGATTAATTTTCAGTAATTATCAAAAAGGGTTATGAAAAGAGCATATTTGGAGTGATTCTGAGGATTTGCGTACATATTTTTGTTCAAGTACTTTTTTACATAAAAATTTTAGGAATAAAATTGAAGAATTTTGAAAATAAGGAAAAGTACTTACATCTAAAAACACTCTTCTAAAGTAAGATGGATGTAAGATATATGTGGTTCAGTTCGGAATATTCCATGAGAAACACAGCGTCAATAAATCAATGGAGATAATTATGATTATCAATTTTGAAAGCTAATTAGATTTGAATGCAATTAGTGGATTTTATGCTAGATATCCGAATAGAACCGTAATTAAAACTAATTTTTCTCACAGAACCGTAAATTTTTAGCTTTAAAGAGCATGGGAACACTCTTATGTATTTTTTACACCAAAATATTACTAATAGTGCAAGAATAATTTACGGGAAAGCTTCGCGTACGTAATAAACATGTTAATTTTTTCTTATGAAAATCTATAAAATGTTGCTCAATCGTCCAAGTATGGATAATAAATTCGAAAAAACCGTCCACAATCATAAAAATGTTCATAATTATTGAGTAGAAACTGATTTCAATAATTTTATTTGAATTAATTGTAAAATATGTGCCTTTTGGAAATCCCCCTGAAAACTTCACCCCAAACGCCAATGTTCCCATTTGGGAACATCCTCAAAATCATACTTAGGATTTTTTTTCCGACAAAAACTGACTAGAATGGTTTTAGTAATGATGAAACAAGCCATTTAAGCCAAAAATCAGAACCTTTAATTCGAAATTTGAATTGCGGCGTTTAAAAGGTTAATACTTAGTTATTTTTCTGCTTGTATTAGGCTAAGCGCACACTAGATACTTTTGTCTCGGCGACAGAGACAAAATTGTTACCCTGGCTATTGCAAGAAGGTAGAGCGCGCGCACAGGCGACGAGACACTTGGCCGATTGCCAAGAAACTCTCCATAGCAATGCATTGCTCTCGAGTGACTAGTGTTACAGTCGCCGGCGACAGAAGTCTCTAGTGCGCGCTTAGCCTTACTATTTCAAAGTAACTTTAGGCCGTAAAACTACGTAAATTCTATCTGATTAAGAATGCGTTTGCGGGGTTTTATTCATGGCATTTTTCTCTACACAAGGTGTCTTTTCGTACTTAACCGATGCTTCTCTACAACTTTATAATTGACTAGATTTAGAAAATATCCGAAAAAATTTTAAAATAAAAATTATAACTCCAGAAATTGCCGCTAGGGGTGCTGAAAGTTGTCACATCGGATAGGGCATGGTCACTAGGGTGGGCCGAAAAAACCTTTTATTTTTTTTCGAAGTTTTAATAGCGCGGAAAAGTTGCGAATTATATAGACAAAGAAAAGGAAAAAAAAATTTTCAAAATCGGTTAATATCTTCCGATCGCGCAAAGGCCCCAAAGTTTGAAAAAATATGAAAAAACTTGATTTTTGCGATTATTTTTTTTTTAAAATCAGAGATTAAACTATCAAATATTGTTCATGATTTTTTTATGTGAAACTAATATAGTTATAGACATAATCGTTCAGATTCCATTCTTCTATCACTTTTTTTTCGTTAGATATAATTTTTTTAATGTTCATACAAATTTTGTAAAGTTGTTTTTCCTGCATTTTTAAACAGCTAATAACTCTAGAACTATACAACTTAAAAACTTGAAATCAGTCCCATTTTGTTTGTAAATTTTTTGTCTTTGATTTGGTGTGCATCATGATCATCATTTTCAAAAAGTTTTTTTTTAATTTGAAAAAAGTAAAAAAAATTTAATAAAAAAATTTTTTTTAAATTTTTTTTTGAAAAAATATTAATAGCCTTTTAACTCTTAAAATGAACATAACTACCCAATTTCAAGTTGAAAATAAAATTTAATCATGTATAAAAAAATAAAAATAACCGTAATTTAGTCAAATCCCTAAACATTCCCTAAAATTATACACCAAGAGCGATTCACTCATGGAAAATTTATCAAATCACTTGAGGGTGTTCATATGACTTAAAACATGTAAAAAATGTCACATAAATTTCAAAAAATAAGACAATTAACAGATTCGGTTCAAAATCTTACAGTGCTAGTTCCCAAGTTTAAGTTAATTCAATTTGCATGAATTTTACCTGAATATTCCTTAGAAATGTGTTTATATCCAATTTTTTATGTTCTAAAACTTTTAATTTACTTTGATTTGACTTGTTAAAGTAAAAAAAATTACATAATTCTTAGAAATTTTCAGGAGAAATGCATGCAAATTGAATTAACTTAACTAAATATGAAAATGTAAAATTTTCAATATTTTGGCAAATTTTGGGGCTTATGCGCGATCGGATTATATTAACTGATCTAAACCAAATTAAAACTGAATGTTTTTAGGCTCTATTAGAAGACGTTGCAAACTATTACGTTACGAAAACATCAAATTAAAAAAAATAAATGCAAAAATCAAGTTTTTTCATATTTAGTTAAGTTTGCATGCATTTCTGCTGAAAATTTCTAAGAATTATGTTTATATCTAATTGTTTTTACTTTTAACAAGTCAAATCAAAGTAAATTAAAAACTTAAGAACATAAAAAAATTGGATATAAACACATTTCTAAGGAATATTCAGGTAAAATTCATGCAAATTGAATTAACTTAAACTTGGGAAGTAGCACTGTAAGATTTTGAACCGAATCTGTTAATTGTCTTATTTTCTGAAATTTATGTGACATTTTTTACATGTTTTAAGTCATATGAACACCCTCAAGTGATTAGATAAATTTTCCATGAGTGAATCGCTCTTGGTGTATAATTTTAGGGAATGTTTAGGGATTTGACTAAATTACGGTTATTTTTATTTTTTTATACATGATTAAACTTTATTTTCAACTTGAAATTGGGTAGTTATGTTCATTTTAAGAGTTAAAAGGCTATTAATATTTTTTCAAAAAAAAATTTCAAAAAAATTTTTTATTAAATTTTTTTCACTTTTTTCAAATTTAAAAAAAAAACTTTTTGAAAATGATGATCATGATGCACACCAAATCAAAGACAAAAAATTTACGAACAAAATGGGACTGATTTCAAGTTTTTAAGTTGTATAGTTCTAGAGTTATTAGCTATTTAAAAATGCAGGAAAAGCAACTTTACAAAATTTGTATGAACATTAAAAAAATTATATCTAACGAAAAAAAAGTGATAGAAGAATGGAATTTGAACGATTATGTCTATAACTATATTGGTTTCACATAAAAAAATCATGAACAATATTTGATAGTTTAATCTTTTATTTTTTTAAAAAAATAATCGCAAAAATCAAGTTTTTTCATATTTTTTCAAACTTTAGGGCCTTTGCGCGATCGGAAGATATTAACCGATTTTGAAATTTTTTTTTCCTTTTCTTTGTCTATATAATTCGCAACTTTTCCGCGCTATTAAAACTTCGAAAAAAAATAAAAGGTTTTTTCGGCCCACCCTAATGGTCACTACCATAACTATACCCCACTTTTATGTCTATATCTGTAGAGGTTCAAAGGCATAGAGGGTGGACATTGAATGTATTTTATTTAATAATTGAATTCTAAGGTATAATTTACTTAAAGGTGTTAAATAATTATTGAAGAATTCGGATACCTAACTTTATTTTATGCTAAATAAGCAATACCTAATTGTATCGAATCTGCAATTCCCTTATGAAAATACTATTGAAAACATTATTTTGATTATTCCGTTTTTGGGACATTTTAATGTGGTCCCAGAATGAGAAATATCCCTCCGAAATCGATTCCTATTCATTTGGTTCTAAAAATAAAATCAATAGAAGGGTAAATTATTCTGTACTAACGATCCAGCCCCCTCCGTCCGTGTCCATGTCGCAGTAGACTTGCATAGATTCGCAGCCCTGCAGCGGCTTTTTGGGCCAGATGGTGTACACGCCGCTCGTCCGATGACCATTCTGCAACACTTCCTGACAGTCCCTGGGACGAAGGTACATGGGACCTGGACGCACAAGAAAAGAAGAATTTTTATATGCCTTTCAGGCCGAAGCCTGCTAACAAAGGGTGGAACCAATGATTAACAATTAATACATTTATGCAAACAGTATCCCTTAAACCAAGAAAAAGAATTAAAAAGAAAAGAAATATAAAAGTAATAATTAAATATTCAAAAAAACTAAATACTTAACTGGTTAATGACTAAATAATTGCACAAAACTTAAAAAATCACTCATTTCTCTGACAAACTCTCCAAAAAGAATTAGTTTTATTGTATTTGATATTCATAAATTCTCCAGAGAAAGGTTCTCCAGCAGGAACTGGTTCATTCTTTGAGCTGTATGATTTAAGAAAGTACTAGCTGTTCCCGGCTAGCCTTCTTTGGTGCTGATGCTAGATTCGTTCGTTACTACCTGTTCGTATTTATTTACACATTCCCTAACATTAAATATGCAGTTTTAATTCATTATCTTCGAAAGGCGTTTTATCTCCGATTTCACATTGAATTATCACAAATTTATCACATTGAAATAATTTTCAATTCGACAGGTCGTCAGCCCAATCCACCGAACCGGATCTGTACAAACTTGTTTTTAACTGAAGTCTTACTACCCCTAAATGAACCCAGTTTATGTGGCATTTTCCCAAAACCTTCCATTCTTAAATTATTATAAGAAATACTTCAAACAAATCTGTAGCAGTAAAATTTTTGAATTAAATGTGCGTGGTATCCCATTGGGATAAATCTAGTGAACCGTCAAATCTTTGAAATTTAATTTCAATGTAGATTTTCTTCACGCTCTTTCAAGGACGTTTTGCCTGTGTTGGTAAAAATATTAACTAAAAACAATGGGGCAAATTGAAATAAATTTATAATTAAAAAATGGAATGCTTTGGAGGAACGTGTTATATTATTGGCTCATCTAGGGGTGGAAAGCTTCCATTTAAGACTAAGTTTGTCCAAATCGGTTTGGGGATTCGGGCTGGCGGCCGGCCGAAAGGAACTTCTCCATAGAGTTAACATTAGAGAAAAGAGAAAAGAACGCATAATTTTAAAATAGAAGGTTTTGGAGGAATTTGACATATTATTGGCTCATCTAGGGGTGGAAAGCTTTTGATCAAGACCGAGTTTGACCAAATCGGTTCGGGGGTTCGGGCTGGGGGCCGGCGGAACGGAACCTCTCCATAGACTTAACATGGGGGCAAAACTAAAAGAACGCATAATTTTAAAATGGAAGGTTTTGGAGGAATGTGACATATTATTGGCTCATCTAGGGGTGGAAAGCTTTTGATCAAGACCGAGTTTGTCGAAATCGGTTGAGGGGTTCGGCCTGGCGGCCGGCCGAAAGAAAAACCCAATTATTTTAGATTATAGATATTTACTTTGATTATACAGGGTGTTTCAGTACGTCTTTCATAGCTTCTAGGAGGGGTAAGGCACACTAAGAGGACTCAGAATCATCTTGGAATGGGGGAATCGGAAATGCACCCCGACCCGAGCGACCTAAGGGTTTTTATAAGCCGGCATGGGAGGTTGTATAATCCACAGGGGAAATTGACACGTAACCATTAATGATTGGATTTAAAATCATTAAAATCGTTCTATTCCGGCCTTATTAAAACTAGAGACCCTGTATACGAGAGAGAGGCAACAACTCAGTAGGGGAGGGTGGGGACGATTGTAACAAAATTGTTTATTTGATCTCAAACTAAGCCATTTTTATGTTAGAGTTATGAAAATTGGTATGAAAATAGGTTGATATATCCCAATTACAATTTTGTTATGAAAACCGTCCGGTGGAAATGCATTGCAATTTAGTAAATAAAACATCGAAAATCGAAAAACGTTACAATCGTCCCCACTTGAAGGGTCAATTGTAACACAACACAAATTCATAAAAATAGATAGAAAATCATTCAAATTTATTAACAATTTATATTTTCTTGTTAAATAATAATTAAATACATAGACTAGAATGAAAATAATGAACTTTTCACTCAAATAATGAGTTTTAAATAATAAAATTTTGATCAGTAAATAATAGTTGATAATTATTCACAAGGGCAATTAGGGAATTCATAACTTAATTTCCCTGTACTACAACGAGAGTGGGACATTTTTTGCATGAAAAATGATTCCTCTTAATGCCCTTGATCGAAAACTTTATTGTGTTGATTATAACCCACTTTACGTTTTTTTCATTTTTATTTTTTCTGACAGAATCTGTATAATGTTACATGAAAAATATCGTAATTTCGAGCAACACTTCTAATTGACTTTTTAGACACCGAAACCTCAACAGCTTCTCCCTCCATTTTTTCTAGACTAATCAGCCCCCTTTCAGTTTTCCTTTTACGTGATCTCGGTATCCTAAAACCGTAAAAATTCATAATTATATGCCAATATTAAGGTAAGTATGAATTATAAATCGATACATCGAAAATACTTTTGAAACATGTTATTTTCTACATTGGGGTCAGTTGTAACATGTTACAACCGTCCCCGGCTGAAGTGTTACAATCGACCCCACGTAGCCATTTTTAGTTCTACCCTCGTTTTCCACGAAACTAACAACAGTATCATCTTGAAACTAAGCAAAATAAAACTAGGATACATGTACATACAATACATAAAATCAGTGTTGTTGTGCTTCATACCTGCAGTGCAGGAGAAGGAAAGTCACACAATAGTAGAAATTTACTTCGATGCTTGAAAAACACTCTTTTCTCAATTACACAGCCACAACTCAAATGTCAACCTTGGCAATTTCTGATATTCTTACATTCACCTGCCTTTTACGTACTGTCATCTCCTTTTCACCCAGGCAGCCTCTCATTTTGAGGAAATCAAAGTGTTACAATTGCCCCACGTTACAATCGTCCCCACCCTCCCCTATAGCGCGCGCAGATCGGTAAACAGGTTTTCTGTTCGCCACAGCCGGTTCCCTCCATAGAATTAGCATTGGACTCGAAACAAGCGGCATGATACAGTTTGGACAGAACTGGATGCGCAGAGACGCTTTTAAGCGAGTTGTCGTCTCTCTCTCGTATACAGGCTCTCTAATTAAAACCAGTTTGGCTGAAATTTCAGCTCTTTAATTGGTTTAATGGCTCCTTATAACCAGAAAATGAGAAATTTCCTTTTTATGATCGAAAAATACTTTAAGTCGTTTATAAAGGAGAATTACTCATTTTCCGGTTTATAAGGAGCGTTTTGGGGAGGTAAAACTTTGAAAATTCTATTTAATTGAGAGTGCGTTTTAGGGGTTCTATTCAAGATATTTCTCTACACAAGCTGTCTTTTCGGGCTAAATTGATGCTGCTCTACAACTTTGTAATTTACATTTTTCTCGTATCTCTAATTTTTTTTTAGATGTGCACGCTAATTCTTAAACTTGCCGCCAGGGGGCGTTAAAAGCGGTGTCATTGGAAAGAGCATAGGCGTTTTACCAGGGGTAGGCCCCAGATTTATGGATATAGTTCCAGGCGTTTTGGTGAAAATGCCGTGATAAGGATCACGAGTGGACACCCTGTATATGAACCTAATCGCCAAAACTTCGAGAGGGAGCTAAACCTATTGTAAGAGCACCCTGAAGACACACCCTGTTGTAATATGCTACTATTTGATATAATTTTTGAACTCTGAAATAACAAATAAATGAGTAATAATTCAGCCTAATTAAGAACTTTTAAAAGATTATCCCACAAAAATTGTTTAAAAAAATCTAGGTTTTTCTTTACATTTTTATCATTTGATGAAACTTAGTCAGAAAAACGGTACTTTAATAGAAAAGCGAGACATTTGGGGCCATATGCAACTCCGTTTTACAACGATTTGGTTGACGGTTGAAGCTGGTCGAATCCTACTTCCAAACAACTCAACTATCGTTTTCTTTAGTCATTTGCCCAGATTGCCGCTGATTGGTTGGAATAAATAAATGGAGCTACGTCATTGGGCATTTCAACCAATCAGAGGAAAACGGCAGCGGATGAAACGGCCGACGCCTGCTCCTGACCTGACGTTACCGTTGTACGGTGGATGACGGTGAAATACGGTTCCTTAGAACGTAACGAAACGGAGTTGCATCCGGCCCTTGGTCAGTGGAACAAAGAGTGGAACAATTGGGACTGTCCTGCGAAAAGTCCTGCATGTTATACTTCTGAGGAGGAGCCAAATAAAACAACAGGGAAAGAAAATTATGTTAACTATCCATGGCTTTCCTAAGAGGAAACTCACTGACTTATAATATGAAGGTTAAATGCGATAAACTATATGATTTTTTCCTGGTTAAGGATAAGTTATTTAACTGAACTTATAACTGAATTCTTAAGAAATAATCAACTTACATGAGAAAGCTTCTTTCACAATCTGAGAAATCTTCGAAACAGCTACATCTAGTCTGTCATCCTCTATCGCTGTGACGTCTATATTGTTGAGGCAGGATGAAGCAAACGAGGCTTTGACGGTCAAAGCCACCAGAAGGATAAAAGTCCTCCTAAATTAAAGAAGGCGATTAGAAAATAATCTACCTTGTTTGAACCATAGAGGAAGGATATTGGTCCTGACTATCCTTCCTTTGTGCCCCAGACATCGATTAATTTTTGCTCTTTTTTCGATTTTTGGCTTATATTTCATAAACTATAAATTTCTCGAAAATAATTTCTGTTACAAAGTTGAAGTAAATAAAATTTCCTACAAAATGCACTACTAAACTTTGATTTTCTGAATAGTGGTTTTGCCGCAAGAGCTCGCTGAAAAACATCGATTTTTTTGCCTTTCCACAAAAAAAAAGGAAAACACGCGCTTCTACCCTCTACAAAATGAAACCTATTCACGTTATCAACAAAAATGTTATACCACGTGAAAGATAATTTTATTTTCTATAAGTAACGTGCTTTACATTATCATTTTTTGAGAAAGGGATTGAAGGAAAGATCGATAATAAAACTTGCACCTCGCAGACCAAACGGACTTTTGCGGTTGTTAATCTGCAAATAGCACTTTATTGCCTGTACATTACCAATCAAATGGATTGTTTTGGATGAATTTATGATTAAGCATGCTTAAAAAACAAATTTTTAAATTATTTATGTAATATGGGTGTTTTACGCGGAATTTCAATAAATTTTTTAAATTCATAGATTAATGGAAGTGTTTTAATGAACGAATTTTTTTATGTTTTTTGCTTTAAGTTTATTTTAATTTTAAAAGTAATCTTCACATCAAAAATTGCAAAAAAATCTCAAATTTTTGCTCTATTGTTCGGTTTTTCATCGATTTTCTAAACAAGTATTCATTTTATGAAAAATAACACGAAAACAAATTAATGTACGTAAAATTTCCGACAGATGCACTGGTTCCTTTTTATTTTTTGCGGAAAGATGTACTGCGTTTAATAGCGTTTTGAAATGAAGCAATTATAAGCAGAAGAGGATATAACACAGTTAACCATCCAGTCTAGCCTTCATGTTTACAAACAATTCATTTTTGTGTGTGGAATTCTATATTTAAATAGTATATCTGTGAGTTTCTGGAAAACTCAGTCTTTTAAAGATATTCTATTTAGAAAGCATTTTGAAGCGCATTTTTAAAGCGTGAAAGGAATTATTTTCATCATAAAATGTATCGCGTCTGTGCCTCGGTGGCTCATTCATATTGGACGGATAATAAATTTTTCTACAGTTTCTTGCTGTACACTGCACTCTTATCCGTAATCCAGAAAAGTGGAAATATTTTAGAATTGAGATTTTGTTTTAGAAATTCTAATAGCTTATTGCACATCCTCAAAAGAATCCGAACAGTTTGATACCATAAACATATTATACGGATCAGAAATTAAAAAACCTTTCTCTGCAAACCATTCACCTAAAACTTTTTTTTAGAATAGAGAGCAAAATAGAGAGATGATTGGAGTTTTTTGAATCATTTAATGTAATTTCAGCTTCCTCTATAATAATTGCTAATGTAGAAAAAAAATTATTTATAAAATATATTGTGTATGTGCACATGTATCATAGAGTAAAAGACATCAAAAACATCATAACGCGTTTGTAAAACTAACATAATTTTTTTACACATTGCAAAGGTGATTTTAAAACAAAAATTGCTATTTTCGTATTTTCTATTCGTATTATGATACCTAAGAAAAAAATCTGAATTATTGTTATTTTTCATAAATATTATTTAGTAAACTATGTTTATAGGTGTGCATTGCTAAAATAATAAACATTTAATGTTATTTCCGAGTGGGATCAAGTATCCCCACATCAAGGGATACATGATCCCTTAAATTTTTAAGAAGTTATTTTGCTAAAATTATTTGATTAATTTCAAATAAAAATATTATTTGGTTTGAGAAATAGCATACCATTGTTCATGTCAAAAATTTCTGAAATCTGATAATTTACAGCAGAGAAAAAAATTCAAAACTGAATTATGTATCAAATGCCCCAGTCTCCCCAACACATTTTCTACAATTTCTTTTAAAAAATATGGGAGAACATTAGAAATTATGAAACTTTCAGAGATACTTACATGGACAATCTATATTCACGCTTGAAATAACCAAAACTTCATTAACCGTATCTAAAGCAAAATATACCGTTATTCACAATGGTTAACCAATCGCTTTTACACCAAGTTCTTGAATCTGACAAATGTATGTCATATGATATTGTCAAAGAAAGGAACTATATATAAGTGTAAAATATCATAAGACCCCTTTTATAAGTATGCAATTTGAACATCTGTTCACTAACGAAGTTTCGAAAACTATTATATTTTATCAGCAAAATTTTAAAAGAAAGTTTCATTTTTTATAGATAAGATTGCGAATGATATGATATATGATAAGTATAGAAAGAGTTCATTGTGTAAATTAAGGATTGAATAAAATTGAGCTGAACCCTGTTATAAAATCAAATCACAAAAGTATTTTGGTAGGGGGAGGAACTCCTTTTTAACATGGAACTGCCTAAATCCACAACTTTCGACAAAAGATGTCTCTATAATAGGGTGGAGCGAAAAAACCTTTTTTTCGAAATCGGTCAACGGCTAGTGCTCAAAGTTTGTGGTTGGGGGTCCTTATAACCCACAAAAAATTTCAGTTTGATAGGACAATATCTTCAGTCTGCGCTTTTCGCTCAAAGTTTTAGGTTTTTACTAAAAAACATCAAAAATACGAAAATTTCCCAGAATGTTTCTAGATGCTCCAAAATAGTTTTTATGGTAAATAATTACGTATATTGCTAGTATGTGGCTTAGTAATAGTGATTAAGTGTGTTTGATTAAAGCAAAATGGTTTTATAAAATCGGCAAAATTATCCAAAAGTAAAGCATTGATACGGATTTCGGGAGAACCATAGCCCGCTGTAGTAACTCGATCACGACGACTTAAATCACCGAAATTAATGATATGAAAGGAAAATAATTAACTTCCAGCTCTTAAGTTTATCGAAAAATCCAAAAGAAGGTGGCTGCATCGGGTGCCGCCCTCACGCTCGCCCCCCGTAATGTCTGACTACGCTCAGTGCAGTTCGGCGCGTTTTTAGGTTTTGAATTCCACTTTTGTGTCAAATTTAGGCAGTATCTTTCTGTCTACCAGCCTTTATGTATCCATTTTGGGAGTCGTAACCGCTTACAACAATAGTTGCAGCTTGCAGCAGATACATCCAATGAATATTTTTAGGTCTGTTCTATGGTCTTATAAAAATTCTTGCTCCCATTCCGTTTGCAGGTATACTGTCGCTAAGACACTTGCAGGAAGAAATATGAAAAGGGATTCTTGATCTTTCTGGGAAAATATTAATTTCTACTTCGAATACCAGTGAGACATTTTTAAAAAAATTTATTGTACCATTTATTCAAATTTTTCATTAATACTTTCTGAGATAACAAGGTCTTTCACTCTTTTTAGAGATACTGTTGGTATCGATCGATGTTTTAGTAGAAATACTTACTGTCCAGTTTGACGCAATATTAGCAATGTCTTTTGAAGACGGTTTTGACATTGAGAGAGCTCTTTTTTACGCTTGAAAATAAATTTTAAAAAACCCGGATAAACACTTAAAAGAGTAGGCAACTAACTATTTTTAAATTTTCCAACTCTCCCAAGATATCGATTGTTCCTGAATTCGAGGCAAATTGTTTTGTGGCAAAGGGGATCCGGTGTCGCTTGCGGTGAGGGGGATCAGCTATCGCAATTCAAAGGAGCGCCATCGCCGCACCCCCGAGACATCCGAGGAGGGCCACCCATAAACAAGCCATAAACTGGCGGTGGTCCTGACCTAATGACCTTCTCCCCTTTCTCCTTCGGGGTGACGGTGACGGGTGACAAAACTTCGATTCGGACAATATTTCTGTAATATGAAAATAAAATATCTTTCCCCCACACATGGGATATTATCCCTATAATAATGGATAAGAGAAAGCAATTTGTTTTTGCGTAATTGATTTAAATTTCAATTTCGACGGTGCTAATTTGATTATTATTTAATAAACCAAGAGCTAGAAGTTAATTATTTTCCTTTTATATCATTGTTTTCGGTGATTTAAGTCGTCTTGATCGAGTTACTACAGCGGGCTATGGTTCTCCCGAAATCCGTATCAATGCTTTACTTTTGGATAATTTTGCCGATTTTATAAAACCATTTCGCTTTAATCAAACACACTCAATCACTATTACTAAGCTACATACTAGCAATATACGTAATTGTTTACCATAAAAACTATTTTGGGGCATCTAGAAACATTCTGGGAAATTTTCGTATTTTTGATGTTTTTTAGTAAAAACCTGAAACTTTGAGCGAAAAGCGCAGACTGAAGATATTGTCCTATCGAACTGAAATTTTTTGTGGGTTATAAGGACCCCCAACCACAAACTTTGAGCACTAGCCGTTGACCGATTTCGAAAAAAAGGTTTTTTCGCTCCACCCTACTCTATAATGGCCGAATTCACCACTAACCTAACCTAAGGTTAACCTGGAATTAAAACTTCCAATAATTGGTAATTGAAAAAGGGAAACATTTTAAGTCATTTAAAGTCATCAAAATTTTTTTACTTTTATCCACTGATGATGACTCCCGTAGAAGGGGTCGAAACGTCTGTTTTTTCTACTTCTAGACTACGACCTACAAGCCCGGAAGACTCCATTTTCATGTATAACTCCGGCCGTAGAAGCCTTCGTAGTGTTATCATTTAAAAGTTGTTGAAAAAACTTGATTCAAGGTTAACCTCAGGTGAAGTTAGTAGAGAATACTGCCTTTAGATTCCCATCCTACACCCCCGCAAGAGGCGTTTTCGAAGGATTCGTTATTCTCACCTAACGGAGAGGGAGTCACAAAATGTAAAACTAAAGCGAAAATTCAGGAAGATAAAAAGATGCAGACCCGGATCAAAGTATCTACTCCGAAAGGTGTCTTCTAAAGACCCCTAAATTTCCCCTCCCCCTGAAATGTTGTCTCTTTTTAAACTCTCTTTTTTTTCTTTCTTTTCAGGGGTGCTACTGAGTTCAACTCAAAAACCAGGTAAAATATTGAGTAACGAACCTCTTATCCAGAATTCCAAATTCCAGAATATTCCAAAATAAGGAATGTTTACAGATTTTAAACATTTCTTGTTTTAAAGGTATTTTTTCCACAAAACTTACAGCGCACACCATGAACGATAAGACAGAACGTTCGAGACGGGAATGTTTTAGCTACAGCGGTTAAACGCGAGCTACGGCGTAGAAAATTTTCTTTCAGAATGACGTACAAGGTGTGGCTATTAAATAACGAGACTGATGCTCCAACAGAAAAACTAAGCATGTGACAAATTTGAAATTACACAGTTTTCTTTAGTATGGAACCTTCTCTTTTAAATGCAGCATGTATTTAGTGTATGTTTATATAAAAGCGCATTGCTCCATTTTGCCGGAAAAACGGTAAGCGCATAGTAATACAGCGACGAATTTCGTTAAATTTTGCACGAAACTTATTCTTTATTAAAAGACGGATATAGAAATAAATATTTGTTATGTGCACAAGTTTTTGAGGGGTTTGGTGATTTCTAGATGGCTGCGAAGACGTAGAAAAGGATTTTCAATGCAAGAAGCCCTTTCTTGTCAAAAAATGGTAGAAATTACATATTATGTGAATATTGCTAATATTATCCAATTTAACAATCTTTTATGTATTTGTGCAATTGCTGAAACGGTTTAAATTGACAAATAATGTTCAAGGCAAATTTTATATAGAAATTCTAACTCGCAAGTCATGGAATCTTCATGAGGACTTCACGCCAAGCCGGCTCAATCTGCAGTGTTCTTTCAAGACGTTTCTTACGAAATACCACATCCAAAGAGTAAACTATCCAAATTTTTCATTTCAACTTGCTCCATAGGGACGGGACTTATATCTAACTCCCGAGGCCAAATCTGATTTTTTTAAATGATTTCAGTGCGTTTAAGCCAGGGTTGGCTGGATTGGACCCAATGGGTTTTTTTCAAAAAAAACGCCATGAAAAACCCACCTTTTGGATCCATTTTTGGGTTTTTTTTTTAAAGAAAATCAAGATTTTGGCAGTTTTAATATTGAAGAAAAACAATTAACGAAATCATACCAAGAACCGCAGTTGAGTGGGTTTTTTCAAAATGTTAACCAAGTTTCAATAATAAAGGGTTTTTCATTAAATGGGTTTTTTTTCAAAACTTAGGACGTTTAAAGCTCAAAGTTTAAACTTCATAAAAAATAAGTGATTTTTTAAATTTCAGTGGGGTTTTTTTTCAAAATTAAATATATTTCTTTTAATATTGAATGGGTTTTTTTCTAAGCTAAAGGATATTTTTAAAATTTAGCGGGTTTTTTTTTCTAAATTTATATATATATATATACTAGGTTTCAATAATTAAGGGAGTGTTTTTCAAATTTCAGTGGGGTTTTTTTTCATTATTGAACAAGTTTTTTCAAAATTTAAGACGTTTAAAGTTCAAACTAGTTATAAAAAATTAAGGAGGATTTTTTAAATTTCAGTATTTTTTTTCAAAGTTGTTTAAAAAATAGATTTCTTTCAAAATTGGATGGGTTTTTTCAAAGTTTAGGATATTTTTAAATTTTAATGGGTTTTTTCGAATTTAAACTAGGTTTCAAAAACTAAGAGAGTGTTTTTTCAATTTGTTCAGTGAATTTTTTTTTTCATTATTGAATGGTTTTTTCAAAATTTGAGACGCGCGCGCGTTTAAAGTTGTTAAAGTTAACGATGATTCGATGATTTTTCAAATCTAAGTATTCTTTTTCAAAGTTAAATAGATTTCTTTTAATGAAATAACCTCTAAATGAACAGATTCAATGTTATGGCTGCAGCCCTGTTATTTATTTTTAAGCTCGAGATTTTTGGAAAGTTTGATGAAACCCAGAATTTCGGGATTCATGCTGTAAAAAAACTGGATTTCCGGGGTACCTCGGAAAAGAAGCATCCCTGCCTTTTAAAATTCAGCTGTTTTCAAGGAGTGGATATGTTTTAGTGTGAACCAAAAGGTCCCAAAATGAGTTAAAGAGAGAGCGGTGGAGGTCACATTCATTCAAGCATCTAAAAATAGAATTGGCCCTCACAAATTATTTTAGGATATTTTAACTAAAACTTTTAAATGAGGCCTAAAAAATAGAGGATATGTGAACATGACATGATTCAGAGGACAGGGCATTGACACCTCATTGATGCAGGCGCGGATCCAGCATGGCTCCAAGGGGGGCACCTTTTCTAGACCATCACTTTTACCTTTTGACAAAAAATGTCGGGGATTTCCTAAAAGGTATCCCGCAAGATCCATTTATGGTACCGCTAGAGGGATATGGGGGTCCTCCCCATAAAAAATTTTACTTGTAAAAGTAGGGTTTTAACTCATTTTGGGATCATTTTTGGGTTCAAGGGGGGGGGCACTGTCCAGAGTGCCACCCCCTGACTCCGCGCCGGCATTGATGGCACCAACAAATAATATTATTTATTACTTTTCTGAATCCTTCAGTGTCTTGGAGTGATAGTTTTAACAGCGCCGTGTAGGTTATCCCTCTTTGGTCTAAGGGTAGGGTGGATAGATGCAAAAGTGCCCATCCTCAGATACCTCAAAATAACACACATCTGTTAATTTAAAAATTAATAGATACAGTAAAAGAGCAAGAGCTCAAAAGAAAATATACTAAATAAATTGCAAAGGTTACTGAAGATTTTATTTTTCAAAATAATGTTTGCATGAAATGATCCTTGCCAGATATATAATTAGCACAGTAAATATATATATCAACTAATTGCAAGAATTACAAATGTTTGTTTATTAGATGAGATTCAATCATTTACTGGAACCAAACACGCACTCCGTATATATGTAATACATAGTGTCCGCAGTAACTTGTGGTTCAATTAGCATAAAGTCCTGCCAAAGAGCAGAATTAAATACAGTATCGTGGTTATCAACAATAAATTCTCGGACAACCGTTTCTATATGCTTATCTCCGTGCCTATAAGCAAACAACAGGATTTCGCAGACATTACAACAACAGATCCTTTCAGCCAGTAATATTGAGCACCAATCTTTCAAAGTATCAATCTGGTATTTATCTGCAGCGTAATACAAACTTTGAAGATCTACACCTAAGTTTTCGGAATCTGAGAAGGTTCCAGTGTATAAGTATCGTAGCATCAAATCCACCGTATTTTCATCAATATCAGGAATATCCAAGGTACTAGAAGTTGCTTCCTCCAGGTTGCCAGTAAACATGGCATTAAATACTGGAGACCTTGCACACAGAATATTTTTGTGAACTTCAAAAGATTTCTCATTTACACGCAGAGTGCAGTCTGCCAGAAATTTCTCTTCAAACAAGGATATAAAATCAACTTGCAATACAGCTGCTAAATCGCTTTCGGAACAAATTAACTTATCATTTGCTTTAGAATCTTGAGAATTAATCAGGGAATCTGGATCGGAACTAAAAAAGAAAAGAAAAATAAATAAATTACATTCTATAAAACAATAAGACAACAAACAATTAAGATAGGACTACTTTTTTCAAACAATAATGCTCATAGAAGCATTAAAAAACAAAAGTTAAACAAAAGACACAAAAATTTAACAAAAATGATAAGCAACAATGCTTCTTCTTCAAAAGCTCTACAGCCTGGTACAGGCCAAGGCCGTCTCAATTAGCTTCCTCCAACGGAACCGATCAGCCGCCACGGTCCGCCAACGATTTATCTTTAAAGTTTTCAAATCCGCCTCAACACAATCCATCCATCGAGTGCGAGGTCTCCCTCTTCTTCTTGTACTCTGTACATTTGTAAAAGTTATCTTTTTGGCAGGGTTTGCATCATCACACCTAAAAATATGCCCAAGCCATCTGATACGATAAGACTTGATTATTCTAGTAATAATAGGTTGTTTATATTTCTTGTATAATTCGTGGTTAAACAAACTCCTCCATCTATCATTTTCCCTTATCGGGCCAAATATTTTTCGAAGTATTTTTCTTTCAAAGATAAAAAGTCTGTCTTCATCTGCCTTTGTTAATGACCAGCATTCACTGCCATACAGTATGATAGGGAGATACATACCACAACAATGCTAGTGGAGATAATTTTATAGTCTTTTATTTGGATAATTTTTTCTATTGATTTATGATAAAAATTGGTATTCGTCCTGAGCTGATCCTTATAATAAAGTAACTTAAAAGATGTACTACTACAGTTTAAAAAAAACATAAATGAAAAATAGTGTTTTTGGATTTGTTTCTCGACTGTGCTTGAAACTGACAATCAAAAGGCCAATACATTAACACCTGTAAAATTTCTTTAAGCTATCCTTTAAGGTCTCTATAATTAAGCTAAAGTACAACAAAGAGGAATTCAAATCAAATCAAAATTTTTACTGATATGATACGCATACAAAGTTGAGGTCAAATAGAAAATATATTATACCATATAGGAAAACAACAAAAATATGCATATGAAACACCAAAAAGTCAAATTGACTCATACAGATTACCGATATTTTACATGAATGGGTTTTCTTGAAAACCCATTCATGTATTTATTGCAGGGTTGCTGATCTTTTTTATTTTTTAAAATAAAAAAATCAGATTTATTTGATTTCATTTAAATTTGATTTTTTTATTTAAATCTATTATCTTTATTATTTTATTAAATTGGGGGACTGGGAACGTAAACCCGAATTTGGACATACATTTTTAGGTGGAATTTTGATTTTAATGAACTTACTTCAAAAAATGTGTGAAAGGTTTAAATACTTAAAGGCTGCCCTCCCCCAGAAAATGTTTGAAAATTTGACCTTAAAAGATGGTTTCCACCTGTTTTTTGGTACACGTAAAACCAAATTTGGACACATTTTTAGATAGAATTTTGATTTTAACGAACTTATTACAAAAAAATAAATGTTTAAATACTATAGGGGGACAGGGCACCCTCCCTCAGAAAAATTTTGAAAATTTGACATAAATAACTGGTTTTTAACACAAGTAAAAGTAAATTCCTCAGGAATTAGGGAGAGGCAGCTGCCCCTCCCTGTCCCCCCTGGCTACGCCCATGTACAGTCGGCTGCAAAAAAATCGAAACAGGGACTATTGTGAGCGATTGGTTGGGGTTAGAAGGATACTGTAAACGCCAATTTCCATGATTTAATGTCCTCTTTAAAACAAGCTATAATTTAAGTCCTTAAGGGGCCGTCTACACATTAAAAGAAGCACCAACTTTCGTTTTTCCTATGGGTGACATCAAAGATTATTCCTGTTTCTGAAAGAGCACCCCCTAAATGCCCCCTAAACCAATTTTCATGTCATTTGGTCCCCAAATAAAGCCAGTAGTGAGGGTTGAAGTTCGTCGAATTTACGTTGAAATCTCGTTTTTTACGTTGAATTCTCGATTTTGATCACGCGGGTTTGATGATGTAGTGTATAAGTTAACTGTAACTGTAGAAGTACTTCAGTTACTTCTGTTTTGGAGTTCCGAATAACGGAACCGGCAATCGAATGTTAATCTCTTAACTTTGTAAATTATTGTATATAGTACATTAAATGATTAATATCTAACAAGCTGCTTTTCATGACCTATACCTACAAAACCCTCTGCACGAACGTGGCAAGTGGCGACGAGGAGCTTATTTATTCATGAACCCGCGTTGAAAAAAAAAACGCAGTCTCGCGGTATAACTCTTCTTTTGTTGTGTGTGCGCTTGGATTCAAGATTCGTTGGATTAGGGTATTGAAGAACCCGAAAACTGCAAATAAGGTAGGAGTTTTCCAATTCTAAGCATGGAAAAGAAATTGCTAGAAGAATTAATTGCGCAAAACAAAGCGTTAATGGAGGCGCTCCAAGCCAAAACCGAAAGTACCGGAAAAAACATTTCGGGCGTTAGTTTCGAAAAATATGATGAAACTTGCGAGGACTTTAATTCTTTTTTAGAAAGATTCAATGCATTCTTGGATATCCAAAACGTACCGATAGAAAAAAGAGCGAAAACGCTGATTTCTAGTCTCCCAGCTAAATTGTATAACTTATTGAAAAATCTTTTGTCCCCAGACAACCCAAGTGAGCAAAGTTATGAAAAAATAACGTCCACGCTAAAAGACCATTTAAACCCCAAACCTTTAATTATTCCCAGTAGGCATGTTTTCCTCAATCGGAAGCAGCGGGAAGGAGAGGGAGTGAGTGAGTTTTTGGCTGAATTAAGATCGTTAGCAATACCGTGCAAGTACACGACAACTGATCTTAACATGATGCTCAGGGACGTCTTCATTAGCGGCTTAAGAGAACGAGCTATTTTGGATCGCCTTTTTGAAAAAGATGATATCGATCTCGATAAAACCCTTGAGATAGCTTTAGCTATGGAAAAGGCCATGAAATCCACCAAAGAAATGATGGGTAGCTCAACTGAAATTAAAGAATTTAGCGCCGGGAGGAAACCGCGAGTACAAAATCAAAAGCAGAAGTTCACTCAGCATCAGCAGTGTACACGATGCGAGGGGACTAACCATAACAGAGAGGAATGCAGGTATAAGTCAGCTAAATGCAGCTATTGCAAAAAGGTTGGGCACATTGCAAGAGCTTGTTTACGGAAAAAGAATAAACAAGAAAAGCCTGTTAGACAGAAACAAGTCCAGGCGGGGAATCCCACAGAAGGGGAAGAAGGGAAAACAGTACCTTTATATTCCTTTGAAACCCAACCAGAAATCATTAAAGAGGAAGAACCGAAAAGACCTCCCATCATAGTCCAGGGTAGATAATTTTTGAAACAAAAAAAAATAATAGTAGGATGAAACACATTGGAAAAGGAAGAGAATATAACAAAAAAGAAAGGAAAAATAAATTACGGCCGATCTGAGGTCGGGAAAAGGAAGGGGGGGGGTAAAAAGGGGGTTTTTAGAATAAAAAACGGTTTATCTCGATTTCCGGCAAAACTACAAGTCCTATGGAAAAATTTTAAATGGTAAAGGTGTAGGTAATAAAAAGATCTACAACTTTTGTATTCACACTTTTTTCACATAACCTTAAAATTTATGTGAAAAACTCAAATAATAAATTTTTTGGTTTTTTATTTTTATCTTTTACAAAAAAATTTCTTTTTTCACGAAATTCGGTGAAAACTTACCTTTTGATGTCCCAAATACACCTTAATTTTTTTTATTTAAAATATTTATTTTTTCTCTTTATTTTGGCATGATATCGAAAAAGCACCCTAATTTTCATTCGAAAAATCTCACGTCAAAATATCTGCTTTTTTAAAAAAGTTGGTGGGCTTTTTGTTCGTTGAAATCTCTACTTTCGGATGGTGTAAAAAAATATATACATCACTATGGTAAATGTTCTCAGAAAATGCAAAGACACGAAAAAAACCCGAATCCGAATTTTTTTAAAAATCAGTATGTACAATTTTGAGCTAGGGTAAACGCACCAGTACCAGGGCAGTTAAGGAAAATCTTGCATTCAATTTAATATAACTCCTTGGATAAACAATCAAATGTCCGGCTACTACCACCTAATTAAATACCTAAAATTATCCTTAATAACATGTATGTTTTTAAACATTATTTTAATGAACATTAAGCCATTAAATTTTACAATTTATGAATTTACTCCCATTGCACCCAGTAGCCATTCACTTTACCCCAATATCTGACCAATGCATGCACCATTATCCGTCCAGATAAAAAAACACATTTTACGACTTTAAAAATTCTATTTTTCCTCAAAAAAACCTTAAATAACGATTAAAAAGTGAAACAAAACACCTTTTTTAATGAACTATGTTTAATTAAAAGGGTTTTTCAAAACGAAATTTTTGAATATTTGAAACGAATATATTATATGAATAGTTTTAGGTCTCTTTGATGGCATTTCTTCATCGGCAAACCTTCCCGATTTTAGTGGATCTTCGAAATCTTCAAGACCATCACAGTCTTCGTTTACAATAATATTTTTATTCTGTATTGGTTCTTCATCCACAGTTTCATCTTCCTCGTAGGTTTTTTCTTCCACATTGGAGCATTCAGTACCATGACAATTGGAGCATAAATGTGTACCTTTTAAGCCATGTTTTCGGCAGCCACATTTTAAATTGTTGCATCCAGTTTCGCAGCTGCAGCAAATGGTTTTGAGCAATATTTCTGGAATTAATTCATTTTCTGTAAATTTGGGCATAATTCCACGGTGATGTTGCTTCCAGCCCCAATCTGTTGCTGTCAGTTCTTTACCCAGCCAAGTTTGAAGCTGATATGCCCTGTAACAATGTTGTACTGCTGCTCCTTCTGTGGGTGGGAGATTTGCCAATATGAAATATGATTTAATTTTTGCCAATTGATATTTTCGAAATCTTAATTGATTAAGCGTTATATTATCATTTTTACATTTATAAATAGATTTGATTAATTGTAATCCATTTTTTTCGACATCTTCTTTGTTTGCATCTTTTTTTATTAAAAACACTGGCCAAATTTGACAAATTTTTTTCGTCTAATAAGGAATTTACGATACTTTTCTTTCCTTTTCCGGCAAATCCAGATGTTGTATCGCAACCAGAAAAACAATGCAGAAATGCAACGATATCTTTGAAGGATTCATATTTGAAACTATCATATGTGAAAAATGTATCTTTTACATTTCCAGAACCTGGCTTGAGAAAATAAATGTCCTGATTATGAATTTAATTGATTCAAAAGAACCAAAAGATCAATATCTTGACCCACAACAATGACAGTTTTGAAAAACCCTTTAAATTAAACATAGTTCATTAAAAAAGGTGTTTTGTTTCACTTTTAAATCGTTATTTAAGATTTTTTTGAGGAAAAATAGAATTTTTAAAGTCGGAAAATGTGTTTTTTTATCTGGACGGATAATGGTGCATGCATTGGTCAGATATTGGGGTAAAGTGAACGGCTACTGGTGCAATGGGAGTAAATTCATAAATTGTAAAATTTAGTGGCTTAATGTTCATTAAAATAATTTTTAAAAACATACATGTTATTAAGGATAATTTTAGGTATTTAATTAGGTGGTAGTAGCCGGACACTTGATTGTTTTAACTGCCCTGGTACTGGTGCGTTTACCCTAGCTCAAAATTGTACATACTGATTTTTAAAAAAATTCGGATTCGGGTGTTTTTCGTGTCTTTGCATTTTCTGAGAACATTTGCCATAGTGATGTATATATTTTTTTACACCATCAAAAAGTAGAGATTTCAACGAACAAAAAGCCCACCAACTTTTTTAAAAAAGCAGATATTTTGACGTGAGATTTTTCGAATGAAAATTAGGGTGCTTTTTCGATATCAAGCCAAAATAAGGAGAAAAAATAAATATTTTAAATAAAAAAAATTAAGGTGTATTTGGGACATCAAAAGGTAAGTTTTCACCGAATTTCGTGAAAAAAGAAATTTTTTTGTAAAAGATAAAAATAAAAAACCAAAAAATTTATTATTTGAGTTTTTCACATAAATTTTAAGGTTATGTGAAAAAAGTGTGAATACAAAAGTTGTAGATCTTTTTATTACCTACAACTTTGCTATTTAAATTTTTTCCATAGGACTTGTAGTTTTGCCGGAAATCGAGATAAACCGTTTTTTATTCTAAAAAACCCCCTTTTTACCCCCCCCTTCCTTTTCCCGACCTCAGATCGGCCGTAATTTATTTTTCCTTTCTTTTTTGTTATATTCTCTTCCTTTTCCAATGTGTTTCATCCTACTATTATTTTTTTTCTTTTTTTACCATTTTCAAAGGCTTCTGCACTGGTCTATCATGGTAGTTGTCAAAATTGAAAACAAGCCAGTACAAATGGAAGTTGACACGGGAGGAACGGTTTCGGTCATGAGCTTAAAGAAATTCCGAGAAATTTCGGCGAAAAAGATTCAAAAAACAGATATAGTCTTTAAAACCTATAAGGGTGAGAAAATAATTCCTCTGGGTTATGTAACCGTAAATGTCATGTACAAGGAAGAAAAACATAACTTAAATCTGTATATAGTCAAAGAAAATTTGGACACTATATTCGGTCGGGAATGGCTGTACAAAATCAATCTGGATTGGAACGCAATTAAAAACGTTCGCGTTACCGAAAATAAGAAGCAAAATCTTTCGAATTTATTAGAAGAATTCAAAGATCTGTTTGATGAATCACCAGGAGAAATAAACAACTACGAATGTGTCCTTGAACTCCGCGCTGATGCATCGCCCGTTTTCTGCCGGCCGAGGCAGATTCCTTTCGCGATGAAAGAAAAAGTGGAGCACGAAATAGATCGCCTCGAGAAGGAGGGAATAATCGAAAAGACGGACATTTCGGATTGGGCAACTCCTATAGTACCAGTGGTGAAATCAAATGGAGCAATCAGATTATGCGCTGATTATTCAGTCACATTGAATAAAAATCTGAAGGTGCAGAAACATCCACTGCCGCGCATTGAAGAAATCCTATCTTCCTTAAGTGATGGAAAGATATTCTCGAAGATTGATTTTAGTCAAGCGTACTTACAGATGAAGGTACATCCTGACAGCCAGAAATTACTCACCATCAACACTCAAAAAGGACTCTATGTCTGCAAAAGACTAATGTACGGTGTAAATGCCGCACCCGCTATATGGCAAAAATACATTGACAGTGTGTTCAGGGGTTTGGAAGGTGTGGAAGTCTTCTTTGATGATGCCAGAATTGCGGCTCCAGATGAAGGAAAACACTTTCACATATTAAGAAAATTCCTAGAAAGATGCCGCCAGCATGGGCTGAAACTCAACAGGAAAAAAAGCAAGTTTTTTCAAGAAGAAATTGAATTCTTGGGCTATAAGATAAATGCTCAGGGATTGGCGAAAACCAATGAAAAAGTAGCAGCCATCAAGAATGCCAAAATTCCAGAAAACGTGCAGGAGGTGCAGTCTTTCATGGGTCTGGTTAACTTCTACTCCAGATTTTCAAACGATCTTGCAACCCTGGCATATCCTCTTCACAACTTAACTAAGAAGGATGTTACCTGGAATTGGGACTCTAAATGTCAAAGGGCATTTGACAACATCAAGAAAGAAATTTGTTCTGATAGAATACTGGCGCATTACAACCCCAAGATTCCTTTACTGCTATCCACTGATGCAAGTCCAGTTGGCTTAGGAGCAATCTTGTCTCATAAGTACCCAGACGGCTCAGAGAGACCTATAGCATTTGCTTCACGGACTCTAAGCGCTACGGAGCAAAGGTACTCCCAAATTGACAAAGAGGCCTTGGCCATAGTGTGGGGCGTTCAGAAATTTTATCTCTACCTAAAGGGAAACAACTTCACACTCATTACGGACCACAAACCTCTTGTGGCCATTTTCGGATGCAAGAAAGGGTTACCAGTGCTCTCCGCGACGAGACTACTTCATTATTCGCTGATACTCCAGGGATACCAGTTTGAGATCAAGTATCGAAACACCAAGGATCACGGAAACGTGGATGCTCTGTCGCGGCTTCCTGTCAATTCTGAACATCTACAGCAAGGAAGCGACGTTGATATTTTCCACCTAAATCAAGTCGAAACCCTTCCTGTCGAAGCTGAAGCTTTAGCAAAGGCAACAAGTGCAGATGCAGAATTGGGACCTCTACTGCAAGCATTGCGTTCCGGGGAAAGTCTGGAGGGGAAGGAAGCACAGTACAGCCTACAAGACGGATGTATTATGTACGGGCAAAGAGTTCTGGTCCCGAAGAAGTATCAACAAAGGATCCTAGATGAATTACATCATGGACATCTAGGAGTAGTCAAGATGAAGGCAGTAGCAAGGTCGTACGTCTACTGGAAAGGGATCGACAACGACATTGAAGACGCAGCAAGGAACTGCATAGCTTGTGCCAAATACAAGATTGACCCTACCAAAGCAAAAACACATTACTGGGAATACCCAAGTTCACCGTGGGAAAGAATACACATCGACTTTGCTGGACCTATCTTCAATCACATGTTTTTGGTGATCGTTGATGCCCATTCTAAGTGGTTAGAGGTATACCCCTTAAAAACCAGCACTACTCAGAAAACCATAGAATGTCTTAGAGATTGCTTCGCACGTTTTGGTCTTCCCGTTGTGCTAGTTAGTGACAACGGCGCACAGTTTACATCTCATGAGTTCCAATTGTTTCTGCGGAACAACGGGATAAAGCACAAGACGTGCGCTCCATTCAATCCATCAAGCAATGGACAGGCAGAACGCTACGTATTCTCCCTGAAGCAATCCCTCCGTGCCATGTCGGAGTACCCAGGAAGTATCCAACAGAAAGTCAGCACGTTCCTGATGCAATACAGGAAGTCACCCAACTTAACAACCATGGCTACTCCAGCGATGCTTTTCCTCAAAAGAGAAATAAGAACGCGGATAGACCTGGTGGTTCCAAACTTAAAGAAAAGAGTCGAAGAAAGAATCCGGAAAGGTGAACACCTATTCAAGGATAGAGTCTTCGAGGTTGGTGACCGAGTTGCTGTAAGAGACTACCGTTCTCCAAATGCAAGTTCGGTGAAGTTCTAAGCAAGGATGGAGCCCTCCACTACACTATCAATGTGCAGGGAAACCTACTTCGTCGACATATTGATCAGATTCGAGGGGCAGGAAATCAAGTCACTTGTGACGCGGACCCCTACCCTTACGGAGAAGTGTCTGCAACTGCAGATACCCAATCTTCAGATCCAGGAGCCAGCGTGGAACCTCAGCCTATGGAGACCCCAGCTAATCCTGAACCTGGTGGGGCTACAGCTGATGCCGCAACTTCGGGAGATCCAGTCCCGCCAGAGCCTCCGAAATTAAGAAGATCGAAAAGAACAATTCGACCCCCCGATAAACTTAATTTGTGAAAATTTAAGGGGAGGGAACTGTAGTGTATAAGTTAACTGTAACTGTAGAAGTACTTCAGTTAGTTCTGTTTTGGAGTTCCGAATAACGGAACCGGCAATCGAATGTTAATCTCTTAACTTTGTAAATTATTGTATATAGTACATTAAATGATTAATATCTAACAAGCTGCTTTTCATGACCTATACCTACAAAACCCTCTGCAAGAACGTGGCAGATGATTGTAAGGATTAAAATCGAGAATTCGACGTAAAGAACGATATTTCAACGTAAATTCGACGAACTTCAACCCCCACTCCTGGCTTTGTTTGTGGGTCAAACACCACAGAACTTGGTTTTTGGGGGTTTTAGGGGGTGCTCTTTCAGAGACAGGAATAATATTTGATGTCACCCATAGGAAAAACGAAAGTTGGTGCTTTGTTTAATATGTAGACGGCCCCTTAAGGACTTAAATTATAGCTTGTTTTAAAGAGGACATTAAATCATGAAAATTGGAGTTTACAGTGTCCTTCTAACCCCAACCAATAGCTCACAATCGTCTCTGTTTCGATTTTTTTGCAGTCGACTGTACTTAAGTACCAGAATCTGTTTCTGTAAAACTAAATAAATTAAAACTTAGCTTCGTTTACCAACAAAAAAATTAAAATACTTACTTAGTAGTGGTTGTATTCATTTTCCTGGTATAAATGTCACACACAGCTTCACATCCCAATTTAGGATCACTCTCAATAAACTTCTTCCATTCAGGTGATAAAATAATACTTTCATCATTCTCTGCGAAAAAATCTAGAACCTCATTTTTAAGCTCTAAGTCCTTATGTTCATCTGCCAATTTCAAAGCCACACAGACATTATTTATGGAAAGTGCTTGGACAAAAGATCTGGAACACCAATTTTTCAAGGACATGATTTGATACTTATCAGCTGAATAATACAGCTTAATAAGTTCCTCTAACTCAGGCACTGCTTTTATTGTTCCGGAATACATGAAGCTTAACAGACGTTCCATGGTCTGCTCATCCACGTCTGGAATGTCTAGTTCTAGGGATTCTTTTATGTTGCCTGAGAACATGGCCTTAAATACAGGAGATCTGGCCCACAGGATGTTCTTATGCACAGCAAAAGTCTTGCCCTTAGTGCACAATTTGAAATCACTAAATAGAGAAGACTTAAAGATTGACAAGAAATCAGATTTGTGCTTCCCTGAAGATTTTTCAATTTCATATGGAGTTGGTTCATGACGTTCTAGATTAAATCTGGAAATGAAATAAAACATTTCAGATAAATATTTTATCTTATTCGTGTAAAAATAATCAATTTTTCATTACATTATTTTTATAAATGTGAAATAAATGTTAAATTTAAAGCCACAGCTTCAATAATGTAGATAGGATAATATGTCATCATCTATCAAAACGAGGTAAATGTGGCAACTGGAAATTTAGTGTAAGGTATATTACTTTTTTTTTTCAAAAAATTTTTCTAGAAATTTGTTTTCCATATTTGGTTGGTTAGTTGGGGTTTAATGGCGCAAGGTCCAAAAAAATCGGACAAAAAGCGCCAAAACATTGTTAAAGATTTAAGCAGGCTTTAAGGCCATTGTCGGGTGTACTCTATACACCGATTTTAAAAGTTCATAAAAACAAGATGATCAGATGATTATGAAATAAAATCTACAATTCATTTGTGATTCTGATGAAGTTTAAAAACATAAATAGTGATGGATGATGTGGATGTTTTAAAAGATCGAGTAGATTAGGTGAGGATGTGTTAAAATATCGTGAGTAGGCAGAGTTAAAATAAAAGCAAGACGTTAAAATATGTTTTACAGTTAAAATTTCATGACAATGAGGGCAAGTTGGTGGCGGTTCTCCAGCCAGAAGAAATCTGTGTGTCGCTCTTGAATGGCCTATTCTGAGTCTAGTCAGAAGTTTTCCATATTTGGATAGGACGGAGGTGAAAACTCCAAACTAATAATTAAAATTAAAAGATGATACTAGCATCTCAATAAAATAGTACAAGTGAAAAAGCAGACTAGAAAATACCTTTCTAGTGTTTAAAAGTGGTTATCATAAAAAGCTCATTTTGTAATTCATTAGCGCACAAATATATGATAAATAAAGAGGTACATCAAACAATAAAATGCTAAGATAAATTAGGAAAAATTTGGATGATTAAAAGCCAACTTAAAAAATTGGAGTTTCAATTTTAATAAGATGCCAATGTTCATTTTCTCAAACATTAAATCTAATGCAGCTTATCTACTTGAAATTACAGTTATATAACTAAAACAACTAAGTAAAATAAAAATTTGATAAACTGCACTCACATTAATAAATCTTCATCCTCCATCACCTCCAATACTAAGGCTCTAAGCATAATATCTACTGTAGATTTAGGGTCATTCTTTACAATATCGCCCCATTTACTTGAATATAAAATATCACTCATTTTGGGGCTACTTAAAATAAAACTATCAGTTCTTTTCTTTAACTCCATATCTTCACACTTGGAAGCCTGTATAAGAACATCACAAACATTTTCTGCTGTCAAGTTGTTCTCAATATATTCAGAACAGAATTTCTTCAAAGAAACAACTTGATATTTAGTAGCAGCTTCATACAACTCTAAAGCACACTGGAAATCCATCGGAACATCTCCTGTGTATAAAAACTGCAGCATACTGCCAACAGTTGATGCCTTTAATTCAGTGCTGTGAGTGGTAGATTCAGAAAACAGGGTGCAAAATACTGGTGATCTTGCAGAAAGAATACATTTATGGCAAGGAAAAGTTCGGTCTTCTGCTTCAAGATTTACATCGGATAAGGTATTAGTCACATACATATCCAGTAGATTTTCTTGAAGAGCTTTCATGGACAAATGGCTTCCCATATCTGTAGATGTAACAGCATCAACACTTGTAACAATATTCTTTTTCGGAGTTGATAGATCTAGAGGTTCCAGATCGGTTTCAATTTGGGGAGGAAATTTGGACACACTTTCAACAGCAGAGTATTTCTCACCTGTTCCATATGTAAAATCAAAAACCAACTTGACTTTGTTATTTTTAACGTATTCACTTTTGTACCAGGTAAACGTATTAATATCAAAGAACCCAGAAAACAGAAAAACCTCTCCACACCTCAAATTAAGGGAATACTCTTTTGCCAGACAAACATCATCACTAACATCTAACACAGATATCTCACAAGTAACATCCAAAGTATGAAATTCGCTATTGCATTGTTGGAAATTAAATCCTAATGTATTGTTTCTTTGAATACAAGTTTCAACTTTAATAACAGGTTGGTTCTTACCCAAGTAGAAATGCTTCGTTTGAGTTCTCCTGTCATCCAAATCGTTGAATTTTAATAACCAGTCAGTCGAAAATTTTCTAACTCCCAATCTAGTAATGGCGTGGTAGAACATAGGCGCTAAAGGTGGAGCCTTAGTAGGACAAGCCCATAACCTGTCCTTATTAACCCTCCAAAGTTTGCACTGTATGGTCAGCACGCCTTTCGGTAAGTAGTCGTCCTTTTTTAACCGAGCAATAGTAAACCATGTTGGAAAGTCATCCAATACTACCTCGGAAGAAGGGAGGAATGTGACATTCCTCATGAAACAATTGGACGACATCTGAGGAATTCTAGTCATAATCGAAACTTCACATCCAACGCGACAGTATTCATCTTCACCGTCTGTATTAAAGTAATTGTTTTGAAGTTCAATAGAAACGTTTTCTGACCAAGATGATGGTATAATCAGTAATGTTCGGCACTAGTTAACTAAAAGTAGTTGAAAAGTAGTTAACTACTAGTTGCAACTACTAGTTAACTAGTAGTTCAACTACTTTTGGTTTAGAGTAGTTGAACTAGTAGTTTAACTACTTTTTTCATCAACTACTAGTTTCAACTACTTTCAAAAAGTTCAACTACTTCAAAAATATTGAAAGATCAAAATTTTAAAAAATATGTTACATCAGGGTTGGCCGGTTTAAACCATTTGGTTTAAACCATTGGTTTAAACCATGGTTTTTTTACCAAAAAAACCACTTGGTTTTTTTGGTTTTTTTAGAAATTATAAAATATTTTCAGGATTTTTTAAAGAAAGTGTTATTATAATCTTTTGCACAAAATTAAAAGGTCAGATTATAAAAAAATTGACATTTTAAGGTGATTAAAAATCAGAAATCTTTTAATTTAATGGTTTTAATTATTGAATTCTCTCTAAACTTAACCTTAAATGCTTAAGTTAAACTTATTATATTTTGCAAGAGATAGTTCATTTATTAATTTCCTTTAAAATGAAGCATTATTTCAAAGAGTAACTAAACATACACAAAAGTTATCTTTTTTTCACTGATAAAATATGGCTTGGATTTTAATTAATTAATAAAACCAATTTGTCTTATTTGTCAGTCATAAAAACCAGTTGGTTTTTTTAGTAAATTAATAAAAACCGTTGATTTCTTTAATGATAAAAACTAAAAACCAGTTGGGTTTTTTTACTAAATTAATAAAAACCGTTAATTTCCTTAATCGGATTAATTATCTCAATCATTTATCCAATTTCAATTAACATTAGTTGCTTACATTTCCCTTTTATTTATTTTAAAAAAGTTAAATTTCTCTTTCTAAAGAAATTTCTTAAGTTCATAAATAATCCATATAATTAATTTGATTATTTTACCATTTAATAATTAATCAAATTAATTATCTTTATCAATTATCCAATTTCAATTAACATTAGTTGTTTACATTTCACTTTTACTTCTCATTTAAAAAATAAAATTTTCTCTTTCTAAAGAAATTTCTTAAGTTCATAAATTAATCCATATATAATTAAGATAAATAATTTGATTATTTCAACCATTTATCCAAGATAAATTAACACTGATTTTTATTCACTACAATAATATTAGATATTCAAATTGGAATATTTTAGAAACAAAAATTATTTTTAAAACAAATTAATTTAATTTTAATTAATTAATTGAAATATACAAATCATTTATCAATTATAAACAACCCCTGAAATAAATGTCTCATTTACAACTCAATTTCAAACATCAATGCTAAAATAACTTATTCTGATAAAAAAATTCTAAAAAACTTGGTTTAAACCAAAAAAACCTGGTTTAAACCAAAAAAACCAAATAAACCCGGTTTTTTTGGTTTTTTTAAAAAAAACCCGGTTTTTTGCCAACCCTGTGTTACATCTACTAACAATGTCATTTTTCGTGATACATTTTCATATTTGGCAACCTTGAAATACAGGGTGGTCTTAAATTCGAGGTACAAACTGGGTAGGGTAGGTAGAGGAGACCTAGACAAGCATACTTCGAACAAGAGAGGGGGCGGAGATACACCTTTAAAGAGCAAGGACCTAATGTAGTGCGAGAGTGTTACAAAAGGACGTTTTGCCAAGGCCCGTTTAACGAAAAAAACATAATGACATGAAAAAATTTATTGCATGAGGTACAGCTAGCAGTATCCGTACTACTTACACCATAAATTTGATAGAAATCGGACCACTTGCTAAACCCTGGGGTGAGTTTTAAAACGCGCATTATTTATCTTTTAGCCAAAGAATGGTGTTCCCTTGATGGTAATTAGAAAAATGATGATCGGGGAAGGAATTTTCAATGATCATACCATGATAATTGAAACTGTATGATGATCATTGGTGGGAAAATCCCTTCCCCAATCATCATTTTTCTAAATACCATTACACTAATTTAAAGGAACTCCATTCTTTGGCTAAAAGATTAATATTGCATGTTTTAAAACTCACCCCACGGTTTAGCAAGTGGTCCGATTTCTATCAAATTTATGGTGTAAGTAGTACGGATACTGCTGTACCTCATGCAATAAATTTTTTCATTTCATTATGTTTTTTTTCTCGTTAAACGGGCCTTAGCAAAACGTCCATTTGTAACGCTCTCGCACTACATTAGGTCCTAGCTCTTTAACGGTGTATCTGCGCCCCGTCCCCTCTTCCTATTCGAAATATGCTCGTCTTGGTCTCCTCTACCTACCCTACCCAGTTTGTACCATGAATTTCGGACCACCCTGTAATCATCCCAGCAATTGACATATAAATGCAACCCTTTTTTAAAATCCTCTCTAGAAATTAAGGAGTTCAGGGTTTTCTCTCCTGGAAATTCCAGCACTTTGAAAAGCGATTTTAGGCTAGGTTTACGAGGATTCTATAGATGTTTTTCCTGCATTAAAAATTAGTAAGCCAATACTTAAAGTTAACGACCCAATTTTTTGCTTAAAATATTGTTGTTCAGGCTAAGGGGGTTTAGAACCCTTAACCCCCCCCTTATATACGACACTGTACTGTACTGACTAATGTAAATACAACTTAGAAAACTTTAGGACACCAAAAACCTGTATACCTATCAAAAATTGGCGAATCTTTAATGATATTTTTGCTATAGGTGAGAAAAAGTAATCGAAAATTTGGGGAAAAATATCTTACGAAATAAAATAGACTAGTTAACTAGTAGTTAACTACTTTGGGAAATAATCAACTACTAGTTACAACTACTTCCAAGAAAAAGTAGTTAACTAGTAGTTACAACTACTTTTGCCTGGACTAGTTGGTAGTTAACTACTTTTTGACCAGTAGTTGCCGAACACTAATAATCAGTCGAAGCTGCCATCCGGATTCTTTAAGAGAATGAACATGGAATTCTGGACTCTCCACAATAACTCCAGTCGTGTGTAAGTGAAATATTTTCCATATGAATGCAACCATGATAAATCCTTTCAAAATTAGTATTAATTTAATTCCATATAATCCAATATCAGACACGAGACTTAATTTAGTCTTTTCAAATTGCGCTCCGCCAGCCAGTTCAGTCCCGTGACCAAACAAACAAATGCATGCTTTTGCAGGAGAAGATACTACTACTTTACCTACAAACCAAGTTAGCCTTGTGGCCGTGCTCATAGAGCTTTTGATGCGCTACACTATACGTCAAAAGTGCATAAAACAATATAAATTGACAAAATTCAGGAACAATATTACCTTTTTACTACATCCTAAATCAATTCGCATTACTAAGTTTGTTTATTTAAAGACAAAATTGAAAGAATAAAAAATTAATAAAACCACCTAAGTTAAAATTTATTAATTTTTGTGTATTCCAGTGGCAACTTAAAAACACTACTTGTTTGTTTGTTACGGTGGAAGGAATATCGGATCCAGCAAAGTTCGTGTGACGTCAAGGACCGGAAACAGCACATCGCTGATCTGGTTGCTCCTAGCAACCGAAGTATCCTCGTCCGCGTCCGTAGTTGTTTTGTTAGGTTACTTATTAGAATATGGATTCTGCTAATTCTTTTGACGCTTTTAAAGATATATTAAAAAATTACGAAATAAAAACATTTCCGAAATTTAATGTTTTTAAAAGGTCAAAAGGATTTTTGGATGAAAAACGAGAGTAGTTTCTCAGTATTAAAATTTTAGCCTATTAGAAAGGATTGAGAGAGATTCACATTTACTTAAAAATTTCCAATTATATGATTTAACTTCCTAAAATTTTTTTATGAACAACACATTTTTATTTTATGTGGAGGTTATAGGGTATTTTATCTATATTTGAAATAAAAATTTTTAATGATAAATTTGAAGACATAAGTTCAGACCCCTGAGCATAACTTTTCAACCATGAAATCACCTGTATTATACTGAATAAAGAGCAATAAGCCCACAAAATATTTTTTTATTATATATATATAATTACATTGTATAGATTTCTTATTGCAATCTTGAAAATTTATTTAATCTCATGTAAATCTTACCCTGTTCCTATATTCATCACCTCCATATCTAGGTGAAATTTCTGCAGATATGAATATCCACTGGAAAGATGGACTCCCTAATTTTCATTTAGGGTCAAGAATTTACACTTATCAAGGGAAATATAAAAATCGTGGGAAAAAGTGGAAATACATGGAAACAAAGCAAGGGCAGGTAGAAATTAGACTGATGCTAGTTGCGCTATATATGTTTACTTGACATTTATTTTGATAATGATATATTAACAGTATACAACATTAACATAGATGACAAACTTCATGGTCCTCATGTCTGGGTCACCAATGAAATAGTCCCACAAAATAATAACATTTTATTAAAAAACACTAAACCTTTATTTCCTTATCTTAAACCAAACTAAATTTTTAAACAATTGCAAAAGATGATGATGATATAGTTACCAGCAGTTAAAAGGGCAGGCCGTGCTCTGTGTTGCAGTCGTATTTATTTGAATTTTGATGACGAACCTCATGGTTCGCCACACACATAACATTGTTTCATCGGGTTGCCACTGATGAGTCCCCTTTTAGAGTGCTTTTATTGGCATTTAATACAATGAATATACATATTTCTGTATTAGCATCATACCAAAGTGTATTTAATGATTCTATCCAAACAGATAGGAGTTAAGTTTGTGAAATGGTCTTATAATTTTTTACAATGCGAAATATGGGAGAAAACAATCGTCATTGTTTACTTCCAAAAGTTATGTACTTAATCATACCTGGAACAGGCCTTAGCTAAAATTTCAGGACTATTTTAGGATTTAAATATCACATTATATGATAGATAGGTTATGTTCTTAATCTACATTCAATCCAATAATTTTTTTAGAATCAAATTAATAGGTATGAAAAGCAGAGCACTGTAACTATGAATATTTAACTTAGGTTTAATATCAATCTGTATGAATTATATTCCTTTCTAATTTCCTTTGGTTCGGCAAAAGGTGACCACTGTTTTCAAAACACGTACAATTTGACCCAAACTACCAAGAAATTGGATTGTCCAGCATCGATAACAAATCCAGGTGCAAATAAAAGTCAGAAGCAGTATGGAAAGCTCAAAACCTTTGCTAAAAAGGGATTAGCAGGGAGAGTAGGAATGAAAGTCAATGCAATGAAAAAGGCAAGAAAAGTAATTGTAACTAGTTAAAAATGAAAATTTAAGAAATTGAACAAATTGACGTTGCATTTATAAAATTAAAATAAATCTATTTTGAAACATTCTAACTATGCTTTTTCTAAATAAATACAGTAGAACTTACATAGTGCCACCCCTTCCGAGACCAAAAAATAGTTGCTTTAACTAATATTCCTAATTGTCAGTGTTATAAAACAATTGGTACTTTATTACTAATTGTCATGATGCAGGCCACACTTTATCAAGGGGATGTGTTGTTATATAGGTTCTACTTTATAACAAAATCACACATAAATAAACACAAATCTGGTAAAATGATGTAAATTATATGGTAATGAAAGATTTAATTATCTTAAAGAAATAATTTTTAAAGGTAAGGTTTCCATAAAGATGATAAAACATTTGTTGTTATGAGTACTTAAGTATAATTTTTAATAAATTAAAGGTAATACTTTAAAGAAAAGTTTTTTACCTGTAAATGTTTTTAGGGATACTTTTATTCGATCATACAGTTTCAATGATCAATGTATGATCATTTAAAATTCCTTCCCCAATGATAATTTTTCTAAATACGATTACACTTGGAACTCCCTTCTTTGGCTAAACGATTAATATTATATTACACGTTCTAAAACTTGCCCCACAGTTTAGCAAGTTGTCCAATTTCTATCAAATTTATGGTGTAAGTAGTACGGATACTGCTGTTAATTATGCAATAAATTTTTTCATTTTATTATGTTTTGTTTCGTTAAACGTGCCTGGCAAAATGTCCCTTCGTAACGCTCTCATTCTACATTAGGTCCTAGCTCTTTAACGGGGTATCTGCGTCTCCCCATTCCTATTGGAAATAAGCTTGCCTAGGTTTCCTCCCCACCAAATATTGATGATGAATTCAGAATTACCCTGTATATGTACTATTAAATGTTTCTTTAAAAAAATTAAGGTTAAAAAAACACCTGTAGTACTTATAAGACATACTTCAAAAGTACAATAATTATGTTATTCATGCAAATCGCAGTTATGCTGTCCCCCTTACTATATAATTGCATATTTTATCAAAATATTAGTGTTCTACTGTTATGCATAAACTATTGATATCAGGACTCAAACTCATTTAAAACATACTTACATAAATACTAAAAAGCTTATATATTACAAGATTCTCCTATATTACTCATGGAAATGCATATGATAAATTGATAAATATTTGTGTTATAACATACCAGAAGTGTTGATCACATAGTTATGTAGATAAAGGAAGACATCGGCCAACTGATGGGATTTATTACGTTGAACAATAAAGCCTAAGAAGTGTCACTGAGAAATGTGAAGTTAAAACCACCAGCATTACCTCAGTGACATTTTTTGGGCCAGAAGACGTTCTTCATAGATACTTAAACAAATTAAATACTCAATAGATAACTTTCGTTACTCGAAAAAAGGAAGTTACCAATTTGCGGTTAGGTTTAATCATTCAACAGTAGCACAAGAACATCGGAAAAACTAATAAATAGGCCAAGTGAAAATATTATACTTCCAAAAGATTACCAGAAGTACAAAAAAGCTTATAAAATTCTATTTCTGACTAAAGACGCCATCTTCGTAAATGTCAACAAAAATAAAGCGAAACAGAATGTTTACACCAAAGCGCTAGCGAGAAGCGACGTCATTCCCATATTAACACCGATCGCATTTTTAGGGCGACCGCAGCGCCGCTCTCTCCCCTTTTCAGTGTGCGGCAGACTAAAATCTGAGACACCGACGCGCATGCGTGTTTAAGCCGCTCTTGCTCCTTTCCTTTACGCGCCTTTCGTCACTACTCCTCCTAGTTGTTTGTTTACAATTAGCTCTGGTGCTTTGGAGGTTATTTTGATCGGAATAATTAATTCCATGTTTGAGCTATGGAAAGTCAATTGAAAAATTAAGACTGATTCTGCTGTTGGAATAATTTTTAGAAATGATAAAAGAACTCAGCTTTGTGATAATTTTAAATAAAACAGGGTTCTGGAGGAAAAAAGTTTGATTATTTTCATCCTGAAGAAAAAAAATTAGTTAACTCTTAATATCTGCTTAGACTTGTAATCATTTTATCCCCAACACTATTTAGAGTAGATTAAATTACTGGAAGAAAAAGTTTCACATAATTAAGTTCTCTATGTTATATTAAGCTTACATTTCTTAAGTTACTTTTTAAGTACTAGTTAATATATTTTTGAACCTATAAAATATCACAGTGATAAGTGAATGAGTTACTTTTGTTTTGTAAGAAAATAGCAAATTTAAATATCATTAAAAACTATTTCATGAGCATTGATTATAAAAAATTTGTTAAGAACTTCCTTCCATAAGTTTAACTTAATACAAAGAAAAATAAATTGGTACCTTTCAGCTACACAGGTGAAAATTTGGCTTCTAGGAGTAATTTGGTTATTAAATGGTAACCACCAAAAGTATTTCCCTTTGTTTTGGAAAAAAAGTTATATGGTTGAAGTTGCTGGGTTTTACTTGAAACTTACTTACTTATCTACTTTTGCCAAGTTATGTGTACCAAGCTAACTAAAAAGTACCAATTCTAAAAAATATTGATATTTAATAATCAAAATTTTTCGTAGAAAAGCAATTTAGTATATAAACTTAAATTTGAAGAAATAATAAAATATATAACAAATAGGCAGGATAATTTATCTAAAGAATAACCTTTATTAGTTTACATAAAATTTTTGGCAATCGTTAATTCTAGTGAAACATGCTTTTTCGCTTCTATTTAAATAAAATATATAGTGAAAACTACATTGATGCACACTGAACATAACTTGCAAGAACATTCGAGACCATCTCAGTTCTGGTGAAATCGTGTGAAGATGTGCAACAGGCAATTTCCTTGCTTATCCATTCATTTGATATGATCAGCCTCTTACGATCAACATGCTCAGATTCTACTGGCAATCAAGGAGTCATAACTTCACTGCTACATGGGGAGAAAATTTAGTAATTAATTATACTAAAACAACAAAAATTATATTGCTATACTCTACAACAGTATTTCCCAACCTTTTTTGGTCCATGCCCCACCAAAGCATTTCTGAATTTTCCATGCCCCCCGGTCTCCGTGGCATATATAGAAATATATTTTGAGAGGGAGACAAAATTATTTCTTAGCCCCTCCCTCCTATGTATATTTAATAAGTCTAATGATCACAGCATTTTTAGGTAGAATTTGCATGCTAAAGAACTAAATCAAGTTATGAGTAATTAAGTTCTAAGTACCAAGGGGGGTCTGGGGGTCCTTCCCCAGTAAATTTGACTCTAGGAAGCAGGTTTTTAACTAGTTTGGCACCCCTAGTTGGGAAATTTTGGATATAAATTTTTAGGGAAGATTTTGATGAACAAAAAAGTTTCAAATATAAGCGTTCTAAAAACAAAGAGATCTTGGGTCATCCCCCAGACAAGGCTTGGAAATTAGACTCTAAAAACAGGATTTCAAAGTTTCAACTTGGTTTTGATACATATTGGTCCAGATTTCAGACATACATTCTCAGATAGAATAATATAAGATTTTGATAAACTTTTATTTAAAAAGTTTTTTTTTAATTTCCCCCCTGGATTGGTCCCATCTGGGGGGCAATTTGGTTGAAAATTTTCAAATTGCCCCCCTAGAAAATGATATTGCCCCCTGGTGGGGCGTGCGCCCCACGTTGGGAAACACTGCTCTACAACAACGTTTTCTGAACCCAGTATGTCAGGAAAGTGAGTAAACAGAAAGCCTGTTGGGTTGATAGGAAGAATTTTGATATGCTAATTGTGATAAAAAGACACTATTTACTCCACATGGGTCTAACAAAGTAATGTTTTAAAATTGACATTCTTTGTTTCATTCGAAATTCAGACATCGCAATGGGAACTACTTTGTAAGTGACATAGTAATTTCAACTTAAGTTGCCGTCTAGTATAGGTTAATAAATAAAAATATTTGCTCTCAAACTATGTTGTGAGCATTTAAAAGGGATGCCAATCAAGGAAAAAATAAGTTTAAAATAACAATTTTACTTGATACACCCTGGTAAAATTGGCAGAGATAAAGTAAAATTGTTCAACATCTTTAACTTTAAATTGTATTGGTTTACCTTGTCTAAATAGGGTAGCAGCAGAAATAACTGACAAAATTTAAATGCAGTTGACTAACACATCTAAATTTTGGCAGCATGAAAAAACTCAAGCAAGCTTTTGAGGTAACAAGGTCGCTTTTGAAATATAAATTGCACAAAAGTTGTATGTAGTTTATTATGTTGATACGAAACTCAAATGTTAAGTTCAGAATATGATCTCTGTTTTATCCATAATTTAGGTTAAACTTAAAACCTAGTATACTTTACCTTTTTGTTACTCCAAATGGTTGTTTGGGACCTTTTATGAAATCCTTAATGTTTTCTTGGGCTTGACCCTTGAATCTTCTTGAGCTTGACCCTTGATGAAAACTTTTAAGTCAGAACAAACCTTAGGTTACACTCTCGGGCCACATCAGCTTTGGGAGTATCACGAGTCAAGAAACAGATTGTGATGGTATTCTAAAAAAGAATAAACAACGAGAATGTAAAATTAAAATATCTAGGATATCCTTTTTGTAAAAGCCAGTAGCATAGCCTGTTAAATTTTTGGAAGGAATATTGTGTACTTTTAATGGTTTTTAACTGTCTATTTAACTGATCTATTGACGTGGTGGAACCTGTAACTTCCCCTTATGAATTATTATAAAATTAAATATTAAAAACTTGACAAGAGAATTTTTATGACCCCACACTTCCTCTAAGTGATATTTTACTGAGCCCCTTTTTCAGCTCATGAGCTAAAATGGGGCTCAGTGTATCCACACACACTATTTTTACCAAAATTAAGTATTCACATAATTTTATGTAATACAAATTGTTCTTCAAAATTATGTTTTAATAGAGAATTTGTTATTTTTAATTTCATTAAACTATTAAATGTTATTTTTTCTATATTTTTAATAACAATATCCTTTTAGCTGATAATTAAGTTGTAGCTTTCAAGAATTCAGTCCCAATAAATATATAAAAATGGGATAAAATTAATGAGATAAAAAAGAATGATTGATCTTGCAATTACAAATATAAATTAACTAAAATATATAGTTACATATAAATAAACTAAATTATATAGTTATTTATTTTAAAATTCATTTGTTGGATCACAATCATGTCCAAAAATATTTATGAGAATCTTACAGTTCTCATATTTGGGAATCTATCAAATGCTACTATAGAGAATAAGAATATTCTTTACACTAGTTTAACAAAGGGAATCTAAAATTATTTCCTTGTCTCTGAAAAGCACTTCACAACCTGTGTGTGAATACATTCTTATAAAGTTGGGTTACTCCATTAAAAAGTTTTTTTCTGAATATGCACTGAACCCATAAACTAGTCCAAACCTATATTTACAAGTTTTTATACAATATCAAACACATAGTTCAAAATCACTGTTATAATATCATAGCACATAGCAAAATCCCTACTACATAGATCATCATAAATCTTTCAGTTATTTGTTTTTTCATTTAAAAAATAATTAAAACTTTACACTCATCTGAAAATTCAAAGTATATTTCTTTAAAATGACAATTCATATAAATCTATATCAAATCAAGGTTCATAGTAATTTGCTAACTATAAAGAGGAACAATATACTAATTGTGAAAAATTTAGAATAAATATTTATATTTTAACACACGTAAATAGATTCGTTATAAAAGCACGGTACAGATACAAGAGATTAAAGTTTTTTAAAAGATTGATAAATTATATTGCAAAGCTTCAGAACTTACTTGAAAGCTATCAGATCCCAGAAAATAGATTAATTCTCCTTCCACAATCTAAAATAAAGGATTTCTAAGTAAACGACAATACCGATTTAAAATTTAAACTAATGGATGGATCAACCGCCGGAGCCGATCTTTGAGTTTTCGTTTCGGAATGTCACGTGATCCGCCAGGTGCAATTGGAGCGCATGCGTCAGCTCGCAAACTGGAGAAAAAAAACAGCTATAACTTATAGTAGTGCTCACATATAATAGATGGCGCTGCAATAAGTGGCGTACGGTCTCCCCATTGGAGTGTCTTCGCTTTACATATATCGCTTTGGTTTACACCTAGCCTTGGTTTACACGGTAGGGGCGCCACGATGTGCTGTTTCCGGTCCGTGACGTCAGACAAACTTTGCTGGATCCGATATTCCCTCGACCGTTTGTTACGCACTACGCGCACCCCACAGCGCGCAGGATCCAGTTGAGCCTTGGTTTGGATTATTGTTTTTTTTTTATTCGATTTATTTGAGTCTGATTAGTATCTGTTATCCCAACCAAAAGATTCTTTTATGCTCTTTATAATTTTACAGCGCATTTTAAATGAATTTTAATACAATTTTAACTTCTAAAATTATTAAATTTTATCTTTATAAACCTGGGTAATTTTTATTTCGGGGGGGGGGTCATTTTATATGTTGTAATTTATAAATATTATGAAATACTTTCCTTAAGTTTTCTTTACCCAGCTAATAATACTATCTGTTTTTGCACTTGTTATTATGTATATCAAATAAAGATTGTAATCAAATAATTTCGAAAGTCTGTTGTAATATACTATAATGATGGTAAATTTTCTACACTTCTTGTGAAGTTTTTTTTATTGAAGCTGTGATTCTTGAAATAATATTTTACTATTATTTGCATCATTTTTAATGTGTGCTTAAAGCATGAAAATAAAAGTAAATTTGGTACTATTCCAGAATCCCGGCGCAAGCGATTAAGTCGCCAATAATGATGCAACCGTTGGTAACCCTTTCGGAAGGTCATGTGTGAGCTGTTGCCAAAAAAATCTGCTTGAGGAGATTGGCGCTAGTATTCTAGAAGAGTACCGTATATTTTCATCTATAAAATTTTGATGTTAAATTAGTTTTCCCATTTTTCTATACAATTTTAAAGTTTTTTTAGATTATGAGGCATATTCATAAAAATTCCAACAAAAAATTTTTTCCCCTATAGGATAATTTTTCTGAGGTTTAATGAAGTGTTAACATTTTGATTGAGAGAAATTACACAGGCCTGCGAAATTCAGCTTTTTGAAAAATACAAGAGGTTTTAAGTGAATTTTATGTTATTTGGTATGCTAATCTCGATAATGACCATCATTTTCCTCAATCACATCAGGATTTTTCATATCCATTTTGATATTTTTACTAAAATCCTATTTTAAAGGTAATTCTTGCGAAAAATTTTGCTTGTACTATAGGGTGTATCGAAAAAAACTTTTTTTCGATTTTGATGACGTAATAGTGCGGAAAAGTTGTCTAAGGTGCCAGAGAGTACCTGTGAATTTTTTCAGAATTTTTGGATAATTTCTTAATGTGCCACATTGGCCCTGAAGTTCCCCATGTTAATCCAATGGGGCGCGCCGCCAAAAAGGCCGAAAATCGGTTTTTCGCCCCTCATTTCTACCCTAATCACACGACGAATGTCTCGTATCGAGTTATGGACTCTATATGATCTAGGCTATCCGACAAAACTTGAATAATAGCCTAAATATCTATATTACGTTTTTTTGTATGCTCAAATTTCGTCGAAAATCGCGTATTTCCTCGTTCAAATCAGAGCCCACAATCAATATAATATAGAGATTAAAGTTATTATTCAAGTTTTGTCGGGTAGCATACATCATATAGAGTCCATAACTCGAGACGAGACATTCGTCGTGTGATTAGGGTAGAAATGAGGGGCGAAAAACCGATTTTCGGCCTTTTTGGCGGCGCGCCCCATTGGATTAACATGGGGAACTTCAGGGCCAATGTGGCACATTAAGAAATTATCCAAAAATTCTGAAAAAATTCACAGGTACTCTCTGGCACCTTAGACAACTTTTCCGCACTATTACGTCATCAAAATCGAAAAAAAGTTTTTTTCGATACACCCTATTGTACTATGTTTATGACACCAAATTTTATATGCAGAGGGTGTAAAAATATGTATTTTTTGCTTAACTTAGCTCTTTTGAATCACATTCCTGGTGCTAAGCTCAAGATTTGGTCATTTTTAGGCTTACCATATTTTCTTGGGTCCAACCCAGGACATATTTTTGAAATTTCTTAATTAGTACCGTATCAAATCATCAAAGATTAAAAACTAAGAAAAAACATTCAAAGTTATAAACATTGAACAGAAATATCAAATTTTATTTCTTTATTCGACATTATTTTTTCAAAATATGTTTGATTGACTTAATTTTATTATAAAATTCACTGAAAGTAAGTTCTCCAAATTAATACAGATGTTAGATACTGTGAAACAACGCAGTTTTTAAGAGTTTTTTCAAGATTTTTCACAAAAATGTCTGGCAAATCGCAAAAGTATGAAAACCCCGGACATATTGCGACCCCGGACAGCACTAAAAACCCCGGAATGTCCGGGATAAACCCGGACGTATGGTAAGCCTAGTCATTTTAGCCGTTATTTTTTAACCCAATGCTATGTTAAGTGACCATTCTTGTTTGACCAACAAGCATGGAGGTAATTTTCAAGTCACAGCAAATGGTCCAACAGTATTTGGCATACTTTATTTTATTGATGAAGAGTGCAAGGTTTTCATAGCTTTCTTTTACATGCATCGAGAGTCCTAATGGAGACCGGAAGAGATGATTTGCAATTCGGTTGGAGAAAAAGTCATATATGATAGAATTTTTTTAATATTTTTTCTGAAATTAGCACCGAAAAAACATCAAGATCAGTTCTTACTTCTCTTGGTTTTTTTTCATCTCAGGCCTGTGTTATTATTAGATTGATTTAAAACTGGTCTTCTAGTAAAATTATTTTTTAAGCAAGACATGGTAATATGATGTACTTGATATTTATTAAAAGTGTCTTGGTTAAAAATATGTGAAAGAGAGGAAGACATTAAAGTAAAGAGTGAATTTTTTAATTTAGAGCAAACTTTTAAAAAAAACATCTAATAATACAGGGTGGGCCAAGAGTCATCTTTTAAAAATTCCATAAAAACTGGGGAAATTATCAGAAAAAAACGGTCTTCACTTTCAGCATCCTGAGGTCACAGGGGTTTTTTTAAGCAAAAAAATTTTTTTTGAAAAATGGCAATCGATAGAATCCCTACTTGAAGCGATTTGGTAGTTAGAACCTTCCGGATTCGAGCATTTAACTACTAGCAAGAAAGATATGATACTCAAGTTAATGCACCAATGAATTCGTTGTGGATTAGGATTACATGTTCTTATAACCCTCTCATTTGCATATTTCCACTAATGTTACTTATAGGCAAATGATCTTGGGTGTAGTACATTTTCCCAAAAATTTTTTACTTTACTACATTTGCTTGACTATCATGTCTTTCTTGCTGGTAGTTAAGAGTTCGAACTTCAAATCCGGAAGTTTCTAACTATTAAATTGCTTCTAGTGGTCACATCTATTAGCGTTTTTTTTAAACTATTTTTTTATTGGCTTTAAAAAAACCGTGACCTCAAGATGCTGAGAGTGAAGACCAGTTTTTTTTTCTGGTTTTTATGGAAATTTCAAAAGTATACTGACTTTTGGCCCACCCTGTAGTTACGAGAATCCAAACTTATTTAAGTGAAACTAAATACCACTCTTGGAAATTCAAAATGTAATTCTGGAATATTTTGTTAAATTACATTAATCCCCTAAATTAATTTATACACTTTGTAAAATTTAAATATTTATTTCAAGTAAAATAATTTATATTAAATCAAGTTATTTGTTAAAGTTCTGTTAATGCATTACGTTAATGTTGTTATGATTAATTAATGTTAAATGCAAGAATGATATTAATAACGTAAGTAACTAAAAACGTCCATGTTTAAGAATAAGCATGTTCTCCCGAAAAACACCCGTGAATTGATGCATGAGCCCGCTCTTACTGCCGTGTAAAGTTGTTTCCTTCGCAGGGCTCGAATAATCCCGAGTCCCACGCATACGTGAGTTCTGTAGTTTACATTACCTCTAGGGGAGCTCGCCTTCCTCATCTGATTATATGTTTCGGGCAATGTGATAAATCGGGCATTATTAATAACGCCCAGAGTGGAGGAGGGCAATGTGATAAATTCAATGGCATTTATCACTTTGCCCACCTCATCTCTGGGCCTTATTAATAATGCCCAATTAATCACTTTGCCCGTAACATATATATTCTTTGAGTATACCTCTGCCTCTTGATAAGCACTTAACAAAAAGGAAGGTGGTCAGAATGGATTCCCATTTGTCTAACGTTAATTCAAGGCAGTGTGGTTTTAATATACAAGTTGATTTTTCACAAGTTCATTTGTTAAACAATACCTTTTCAGCTATTGAAAATAGTATCAGACAAAACCTACATGACGCTCAATGTTAACTATTAATTTTGAATACAGGACTAAAAATTATTAATTTCAGACAAAATGTGAAAAGTTTTAGCATGAAATATTATATCTGTAAGCTCTTGGAATACTTTTCAGTCTTTGAATGATATTTAATTTAGAAAGTACTTTTTTTAAAACGTGTAGAAAACTTGTTTCATATAAAATATGGTGTCAAATGGTCATTGTGATTTAATGCATAATTTACAGTACTTGCTTTGTAACTTGACCCTATCTGTAATCCCAAAAAATTTAAATATTTTAAAATTGAGAATTTTTTTTGAAATTTTAAGGGCATTTTGCATATTCTCAAGAGAATCGGAACAGTTTGGTACCAAAAATGTGTTATACAGATCGGTAATTAAAAAGTTTTTCTCTGAAAACCGTTCACCAATCTTTTTTTAATGGAGATAAGCTTGATATTTTGGGACTACCTAAAAGCGTCCCTCAAAAACCACAGGTTGAGAATCACTAATCTAGAAGAATTTTAGCCACTCCCATGTAGTGAAAATTCTCCCTCTGTGGAGGCATTAGAAAAATAAAGAATACAATTGGATAAATAATTGTTTATTTTTTAAGAAAAATATTTATGTTAAATGCATATATATTTGACAGATCAATCAATTGTATACTGTTAAAATTCATAGGATTATAAAATGCTTATTTTTCGTTAAGTTTAAGATTGTTTAATCATTTTATCAGATACATTACACATGTTGTATATACATAATACATAGTCCGGCATGCAACTTCTGGTTCAGTTTGTATAAAGTCTTTCCAAAGGTCAGAGGGAAATATTTCTTCATACAATTCAACTATAAATTCTCGAGCCAAAGTTTCTAAGCGTTTATCTTCATGTCTAAAGGCAAACGACAAGGTTTCACAAACATTAGTCAAACTGATTCTTTCACCCAACAAATCTGAGCACCAATCTTTCAAAGAATCAATCTGGTATTTATCTGCAGCATAGTACAAACTGAAAAGATCTATTGCTTCATTCTCTGAGAAGGTCCCAGTGTACAAGTATCTTAGCATCAGATCTACAGTTGTTTCATCAATATCGGGAATTTCCAAGACGTTAGTTGTTGCTTCCTCCAGGTTGCCAATAAACATGGCATTAAATACTGGAGACCTTGAGCACAAAATGTTTTTGTGAACTTCAAAATACTTTTCATTTACACACAGTGTGCAGTCTGGCAGAAATTTCTCTTCGTACAAGGAAATAAGATCGGCTTGCAATATATCAGCTGGATCACTTTCAGAAAGAATTAACTGATCATCAGGTTCAGAACTAAAAAAATACCAATGAACAAAATTACTAACTAGATATATAACTTAAGGATACTTATAATTTTTTAAACATATTCACATAACATAGTATCTTTTAATATCTAATGTTACTTGATAAAATGTTTTGAATATTAACATAAAAGTATTTTGGTTCTTCAGGATAAGCCAGAAGCAAATCTTTCCAATCAGAATATATTGGAAACACATTTTATTATATACACATAAAATTATAACAAAAATGAAAAGGAACACTCCTAGTCGGGCAGTGTTTACAAAGGGTATGGTTACCTTCATTCCGAAATGTTTGTTTCGTGTTAATTTATTCCCATGGGAGATTAAAAATCTCCCGTTTCAATGAAATATTGAATACAGATGTTCAGATCTGAAAAAGATTGCAACTTCCCCTTTTCTGTGAAATGTCTAATTTTTTAGATTGGTTAAGCTGGTCACATTATACAGGGTGAACCAAAAGTCCTCCCGTTTTTTTAAATTAATAACAAAAAAAGATAAAAATACGCCGTCTGCTGCATCCTACTTTAAATAATCGGGAGTTTTTTTACACAAAATTTTGAAAAAGTGTAGTTCTCGATCAGCTAGATTGCATCACTTTGCGTAAAATTTTCTCTATTTTAATATCCTATTTTGAAGTTTAAACGCTATAAATTGTTTAAAGCCGATCCTAAGTATTTGGATGCTAAGTTCGATTACTCATTCGATTTTTTGATAGATTCTATTTATAATATTAGTAGCATATAGGGAAAAACGATTCTTTTATCCTTAAATAATTAAATTTTAGTGCTGCCATCTATAAGAAAAGTCGAGAACTACACTTTTTCAAAATTAGTGTAAATAAACACCCGATTATTTAAAGTAGGATGCAGCAGACAGCATATTTTTATCTTTTTCTATTTTTTAGTTATTAATTTTTAAAAACAGGGCAGGACTTTTGGTTCACCCTGTATAACAGTCAAACAAACTTTGTTAGCATATAACAAATAAAAACATGGACTGTGTTTGAAAATTTTTATATTTATTCAATTATTTGCAATTCTTCTGAATGTTAAGAACAAGGATGGGGAATTAAAACTTTAATCTTTTGTCGAACTAGTTCAGATTAGATATTGTTTGGATCAGCAAGTTAAGATGGCGTAATTTGGCCCACATCACAGTTAAAGTTGTACAGGCCTGCTAAAAGTAGAATGACTGCTGTATTCTGTGCTTAAACCAATAGCAAAAGAAGGATTCCATGAAATTCAGTGAATCCTTTATTGGTTATTGATTTACTACTGCTGGTCAGGTAACATAATAATAGAGCCGTCAAATTTTCAAAAAATGAAATTGGGTGAAACTGATTGGTTGGAGAAAAAAAGAAATATTTTTTCATCTTTTGGGTAACCAAAAAATTTCAGTAGTTAAAACCTTTTTGAAAAGTTAAATGGGACAAAATTAGATTATTTTTTAAACATTAGATAAAATTCTTACAATTTTTTAAAGATATCTACTCACTAAAAAGTATTTTAAAGCACTTACACAATATTCAGATTCATTTTCTTGGCCATAATTCGAAATGCAGCTTCATTACTTAATGTAATATCAGTCTGCATAAACTTTTCCCATCCTGAATCAGGTGAGAAAAAAATTTGTTCATCATTCTTAACAAAAAAATCTAGAACCTCATTTTTCAGCTTTAAGTCTTTATGTTGGTCTGCCAATCTCAAAGCCTCACACACATTCCTTGTGGTAAGTGATTTAACAAAAGTTTTGCAACACCAATCTTTCAAAGATAAGATTTGATACTTATCGGCTGAATAATACAGCTTAATAAGTTCCTCTAAATCTGTTATTGATAGCCAATAGTTCTGCATTTCTGCTGTCCCGGAATACATGAAGCTTAACAAATGTTCCATGGTCTGCTCATCTACCTCTGGAATGTCTAGGGAGGATTCCTTTATGTTGCTTGAGAACATAGCCTTAAATACAGGAGATCTGGCCCACAGGATGTTCTTATGCACAGCAAAGGTCTTGCCCTTAGTGCACAATTTGAAATCACTAAATAGAGAAGACTCAAAGATGGAGAAGAAACGGTAGCCATGCTCCATAACGGAATCAAAACTGTCATAGGGATCCATGTCGATATCAGTTTCAAACACATTAAATCTGGAAGTAAAATAAAATATATATTTTAGACATATTGTGTTTAAAACTCTTTTTTAAATATGAAAATGGTTTAAACCTCAAGCTCCATGAAGTTAATGTTAGAAATTCTAACATTTATGAGGGAAATACCTAGATTTTCTTAAGTTAAAAAATATTAGTACTATCCCTCCAAAATAACAAGGGTGGGACACTTGAGGGCAGGTTGTTAGACCTTCAAACCAGGCCTGTAGCTACAGGGGGGGGCTGAGCCCCCCCCCTGGCAACTTCATTTGCCCCCCTAGAAAATTTTCACAAATTCTATCCACAAGCACAGCCATAGGAGCATTGAGGGGCAGCTGTCCCTTCTTCTTTATTTCCTTCTAGCTAAGTTAAAACCCAGTTTTTTTGGGTCAAATTTTTCTGGGGGAGGACCCCCATACCCCCCAAAATTTGGATAGAAATTCATTAAACTCGACATTAAAGAACAGCTTTAGTCAGGGTCTTCCAGGCATGTGATTGCTCAAGAAAGAAATTATCTGAAATTTTTTAGAAGCGTCAAGATAAGTTACAGTCTTATAGAAATTTATTTTGGGAGGGGCCCAAATTCAAATCTCTATCCCATACAATAGGTTCAATTTAGCTTTACTTTTTAGATTGGATTCTTATCTTACTAAACTCAATCTCAGAAATTTTTTGAATTTTGACCCTAAAATAACAGGGTTTACACTTTATGTTCGCTCAGGAAACAAAGTATTCCAATTTTTTCCCGTTTTGAAACATTAATTCCACACACAATTCAGCGGAATTCTGATTTTCAACACCTGTAAAATCAGCGGATTCCCACTAATTAGCGGAAAAATCACATGCCTGGTCTTCCTTCCATGGTGATCACTTTTTAGCAGTTGCTAAGTTTTTGCAGCCAACAAATCAGTTTGGCCACCTTTTCAATTCTGGTAAGCCTGTCCCAAGATTATTTCGTCAAACAAAAGTTAATAAAGTTTAAAAGGCTGGTTCATAAATATTACCCTATCGACCATGCAGCCATGTTACCAAAGCTGTGCTGCTGAATGGTCAACAGGATAATATGTAAATATCAAAAGGTTTACTTACATTGCTAAATCTTCATCCTCCATCACTTCCACCAGCAATTTATACATAATGTCTACAATAGACTTAGGGTTATTTTTTACAAGATCTTTCCATTTACTTGATTTGATGAAACTATCCTTTTTTGAGCAGTTTAAAATAAAATTATCAGTTCTTTTTTTCAACTCTATGTCCTCATATTTAGATGCTAGAATGAGAACTTCACAAACATTTTGCTCTGCCATGTTATTCTCCAAATACCGAGAGCTGATATCCTTCAGAGAAATAACTTGATACTTGGTTGCTGCTTCGTATAACTCTAAAGCACTCTGGAAATCCATCAGGGCCCCTATGTCTCCCGTGTACATAAACTGCAACATACTGCCTAGAGTTGATGCCTTCATATTTGTTTTATGAGTGGTAGATTCAGAAAGTAGAGTGGAAAATACTGGTGATCTTATACAAAGAATACACTTATGGCAAGGAAAAGATTGGTCTTCTGCTTCAAGAACTACATCAGACCATGAACTAGATACATACATATCAAGTAAATTTTCTTTGAGAACTTTGGTGGGCAAATTGGTTTCCATGTCTGTAGATGTAGTAGCATCAACACAAACAGTATTCTTTTTTGTAGTAAATAGATGTCGTGTTTCTAAAGATTTCACATCAGGTTCAATTTGAGGGGGAAATTTGGATATACTTTCGATAACAGAGTATTCATCTGTTCTAAATGTAAAATCAAAAACCAATTTGATTTTATTATTTTTTACATATTCACTTTTGTTAGTGCTTAATGTATCAATCGAAATGAACTGAGGAAAATTTACCTTAGACTTTAAACGCAGAGGGCACTCTTTCCACATTTTAACATTTTCACTGACATCCAACACAGATATTCGGCATGTTATTACTATATCATAGGTTATAACGCTACTAAGTTTAAAAACAAATCCCAATTTATTTGGTTTTTCAGTAGAAGTCTCAACATCAAGAACAGGTTGGTTTCTACCACCCCAAATGAATTGCCTGGTTTGAATATTTCCTTTTTTCAAATCACTGAATTTTAACAACCAATCAGTTGAAAACTTTCTAACTCCCAGTTTAGTAATGGCGTGGTAAAACATAGGCACTAAAAGTGGAGCCTCAGTAGGACATGCCTCTAAGTTATCCTCACTCACATTCCAAAGTTTGCACTGAATGGTCAGCACACCGTTTAACAAATAGCCCTCCTTTTGTGACAGAGAAATAGTAAACCATGATGGATACCCATTCAATGCAACACACATATTTGGATGCATGCCTCCGATGCAAACATGCCTCCGAAAACACGTTGACGACATCTGAGGATTCCTTGTCATAATCGAGACTTCACATCCAAAGTGACAGTAGTTATCTTCCTCTTCATTAAAGTATTTGTTCTGAAGGTCAATAGTAACTTCTTTTGAAACTTCGGAAGGTATATTCAGTCGAAGCCGCCATCCGGATTCTCTAAAAGAATGTACATAGAATTCTGGACTTTCAACAATTACTCCATTTGTGTTTAAATTGGATATTTTCCAAATGAATGTGCCCATATTTGAAGCGCTTAAAAAGTACCAACAATTCAATCCTATCAAAATCCAAAGACTAACCTAGACTCCCATTTATTGGAAATAGGATGGAAGAAAAAACTTGCTTCTTTTCAGTTTACCCGCGCGGTTTTTCGTAAACAATGCTTCTTGGCATACTTATCAACAAAAGAAAAAGATAATACTACAACTACTACGACCTTGCATTCAACGATTCAACCAACCATCAAAAGATGGGTCAAAAGTTATTAGAAAGTCCAATTAAAAAAACTAAATCCACAAATTTTAAAGATTGTAGCCATATCTTCTACCTGTTGGAAATATTCCATTAAATCTTAATGTTTTTTAATTGACATTAAATTTGTAAAATTTACATTTTTGTGTTTAAGTGGCAACAGTGGACGACTAACTATAAAACTTGTGTTTGTTTATTTTCAATTTACAACTGTGCTTTTCGTCGATAGGTGTAATTTTGGAGTAAATATCCTATATATATATAATATTAAAGGTAAAATCATATGTTACGAGGAAAATGTTACATTAAAATTATCAATGTTTCCATACTGTGCACAGTAAACAAATTTCTGTAAAATCCTCTCGTTGTTCTTTCTCCAGGCCTCACAGAGGTCCTAAAACTAAATTTCTTTTCCTGTTAGTTAGAGGCTTTTCTGAAATTCCTAAAATTTCATAAGGGGACATCCATAAATTACGTGAGGTAAAAAAAGGGGGAGGGGTTCGAAAAAATCTCACCAAGGGGGAGGGGGTCGAATAAAATCTCACATCAACTTTTTAAGTTAGAAATTATACGATTTTCTTTTTTTTAAGTAGGAGAAGGCTGGAATACACACACAGAGAAGATACTGTGGGGATATTTAGGCTTAATTCCATCTTTCTCAGTTTTAGTGAACCGTTGGCTTTTTCCATCTCTTTTACATGTCATAAATTTTCTCAATCAAAATTATGCGGTTTCGCACGGCTGTTTGTCTGTTCATCTTTCAACCCTCCCAGCCTTTCTTGTACTATTCAATTCCTCCTCTCTGTCGCCTGACTAGTCATAACTTTTCCGTCCAACGTAATCTTTTAATCACAAATATTTTAAAGTTTGCATTGTTTGAGAGTCATGTTATTTTTCAGTTCACACTCATGGCAGGTACCGAGTTGGATCCATTGTTTGTGAAGGGTTTGCGTTTATTGCACTCAAAGAGTAAGGACTCAACAGAGCAGTTAAAACAGCTATTAGATGATGTAATAGCTCAGTCCAAATCTGCATATTCCAAAGAGAGGATATTCACTTCTGTCAAATTGGTAAATTCTATTCACCTTATGTGTATTTTGTCATCTCAGCTAATTTACTGGGATAAAATACTTAATGATTTTTCTTTCAGGAAGGTGACAAAATTCAACTGAAGAAGTCTCTAAAAGATGTTCCTGAAGTGACCAGCTTCAGCTCTAAATATATTTCTGATGATAATAGAGACCGAAAGGCTGAAAAAAGGCCAGCAGAAAAAGTAAACATTTCTTATATTTCATCTTTAGTGTTACCAAATAATAGTTACTGATCTTGTTAATTTATATGATTGTTTTCAGTCTACCAGTGCTTAATTAATGTTGTTGGTATATCATAGAGACGCTTGCTGACATTCAGTTGCTTCGTCTTCTTTTGGATTTTTTTATTACTTAGTATTATTCTCCTTGCAGCTTTTTTAGCTATCAATCATATTTATTTTTACCTTTATATACCATAAACAGCTTGTAAATGCAGAAAAATCCTTATATATTTAGGAGCATTTAACTTCCAATTATTAAATAATTGGATCTGTTTTTAAAATTCATGTTCCAGTTCCAGTATTTTAACATTTAGCATTTAGAAACTTGATCGATAAGGCTTAGCTATAGTTGATTGTTTTTTTTCTTCATAAAATCCAAAGAGAACCTCTGGAATGCAGGAGAACATGATGTTGTATGTATGGGTGTTTGAAGAAAAAAGAGGGTTCTTTGCATGGATGTCTTACATACAATTTTTACCTCCAAGTTTTAATCCTTTCAATGAATAACAACTTACAGCCCTTGATTTTTTTTCCAGACAAAGCAAGAAAGTATGGAAATAGAAGCCAAAATTCCTAAACTAGAGCCTCCTCAAGTTTATCCTTACTATCCGTCTAGTCCGGATCTTCCGAAGTTGGACCAGTACGATATAAAGAAAGACGAAGACAGTGACAGTAGTGAGGAAAATGTAGATCCTGATGACTTTGCTGTTGAGATGGGATTGGCCTGTATTATTTGCAGGTGTGAATAGAATATTTAGTGAATGTATTGAATGTAACCACATATAATATCAATCACTCTCTATGTGTTTAACTCTTACATTCCTAAGCCACCTGAGATTAATTTGGGTAGCACTAAAAGGGTTAAGGGAACACACCCATACTTACGTGACACATTTTTTACTATTTTTCACCCCCCTCCCCCCTTTGGGACCATATGGTAACTTGGTGGTAGTATATGCCAAGACCCCCCTCCCTCTAGTTTTCATGTAGTAATTCATAAATACTGTTTTCAATCATTTTTTGTAAAAAATTTATTTGGCTTAATTTGCCTTTATTAATGCAGCGCGACAAGACACTTTAATACATAGTATTAAACTATTTTATACTTTATCTAAAAACAATGTACTAGTGGAAATCCAAAGTTAATTTGCTAATGCAATCATTTTATAAAAGGTGCGGCCCGCTGTTAATTTTCATATAAGTGGCCCTCGAGACAAAGCAATTGTCCACTCCTCCCCTAGAGGATATTGACTACGTGACGAAACCTTAAGCCTCCACCCCTCCCCCTGTGACCAAGCGTGGTATTTTAAAGACCTCCCTCCCCCTGAACGGGTCATGTAGTATGGTTATGTTCCCTAATAAGCTAGTATTTTTTTAGAATTATGGAAAATGAACATAATTGATTTTGAAACTGGGTAAGAATAGGCAAACCATAAAAAACCTTATTTTGAGGTAAACTAATTTGAAAATATATAGAAGATTAAATCTCTTTGTAAAGATAGGGAGAAGACAATCTTAAGCATGAAAAACTTACTTGTCACCTAAAGAGATCATCATTTATCAATCAAAAGTATCATTTGTCATCTTAAGTGATAGATTCTTTTTCTGAAAAGAAATTAAATAAATGTAGAGTTTGTCTTTTCAATCTGTGTGACATCAGTGATTATTGATGTGTTATATGCAGAAATTAATAGAGAATTATTGTTGAATTAAATTCTAAAGAAACCTCTTACTCAATATTTCTATACAACCACATGTAATAGAGTTTGTATTGCATTTCAAAAAAGACTTAGTTAGAATGTGAATTTTTACTTTAAAATTATACAAACAAAAACCAATGAATTAAATTAACACTTAAAAATTAGGGAGGATGTGTTGCTATGAAAGAAATGCAATGTGAAACTATTCAGTTGTGTAATTGATCTGAAACAGTTATCTTGGACCAATTTTTTTATATTATGTATCTGAATCAATGGTTTTATTCTTCCAGTTCCCTTGATGTCACTCAAGGTAACCAGTTGATAGAATGCCAAGAATGTCATAGTCTTTACCATCAAGTTAGTGAAAAACTTTTTTTCTATTTATATTTATAGTTAGAACTGTTTGATAGTAATGATCCCCTTTTTCATGAGTTGGAAACATCAAAATTCACTCCTACAATTTTATTATAGGTTAATTGAAGGTGGGGCTGGCAAAACTCGGCATCTCCACTTTCAGAAATTTTTCAGGAGAGCCCAAAAACGTGATACATAGCCCAATGGCTTCAATGAAAACGCTTTTTCCCCAAGCTTTTGTTGAAGGGAAATACCCACTTTTGGAAGAAGATATTTTTACCTCTTGTGTAAACCTGTGTTGTCCAGTTGGAAAACGGCTCTTTGGGGGTATATTAATAATTAATGTTTTGTTTTACTTTGGCCTAATGTGATGTATAGTAGTAGTACCCAGAGACAGCAATGAGAGATATATGGAAGAAGACAATGGATTAACATTATTTACTTCCGGACTTCTTGCAAAATTAACGGAAAACTACGATACAGAATATTCACAAAAGAATAATTTTTAAATGTTCAGGAACCCCGTTTTCTTGCTCCCTCAGGTTTTATACCTCGCAACCCCCTTATGGGTGGTGCTCAAGGTTGTTAAGTATTTAAATACTTAGTAACGGAAATACTTTTTAAATACTTAAAAAGTATTTAGTTACATTCGTTACTTTTTCAGTATCGAACTGGTATTTAACTACTAAAAATTAAAAGTAACTCAAATCCTTGTTACTTAAGTACCTATGCTGTACTTCAGTTACTTTATATACCCAGAATAAAAAAACGCAATCCAAACATTGGAGATGGGAACAAAACACAAAACACTTCTTCCTGGTTCCGTATAGCCAGAGGGGAAAAAACGTCCCCGACGGTGGCCGACCGGCCAGGGCAACCCGCAGACGGCGACACAGAAATTTGGTAATTCTATACTCACCCTGACAATCCTTTAAAAGAATATTTATAGCCTCCCTGTGTTGAAGAAAGTGCCTTTTTTTGTTTCACCCATCCTTGGGGGGTCACCAGGAGCCGACGCTTGTCTTTCTTGGGGGGTCCGCCCCGTCCGCCTCGCAAGGTCGAAGTGCTGAAGATCGAAAAGCCGATATGACACCCTTTTATGGCCCTTAATTGTTCGTTTTATTTGGGGGTCTGCTTCGAATGTTCGAAATGCTGGAGATCGAAAAGCTGATATGACACCCTTTTATGGCCATTAATTGCTCGTAGTTTCTTGTTTTTCCACGAACCAAAGGAAGGGACGAGGGAGGGAACATTTTCAAGGGGGTAATCAAATTTTACCAGAGATCCTTCAGTTGTTTTTTGGTTGTGTTTGGTTTGGCTGCTCGTTTTCTGCCTCCTGGATATTTAAGAAGATTAGTGCTAGAAGAGGATTGAACTGCTATGTCCCAAAAAGAGGTATGCAAAAGAAGGTTCTTTTTTTAATTTTTTTAAAGTAGTGAGGGGATGTTAAGGATTTATGTTTTCTTTATATTTTTATCTGGATAATTACAATATATTTTTATGTTTTGGTATTTGAATGACATGCTACTTGAAAAATCTCCAGTTTTTACTCAAAAGACCTTTTTTTAAATGTCCTACTCTCAAACAATGTAGTATGCTCACAAGATTCTATGAATATATTATTTTGAAAGTTTACAACTTTCTTTCTCACCTCACTGTTGTAAATTAATTTGTAATTGTTCTAATAGAATATGTTCCATTTTTGGATTTTTTTCGCTGGACGTTTCCTAAGTGCGAAAATTCCGGTCAATGTAAAAACCGTTTGGTTAATTCCCGTGAAGAAAAAAATTATACCTTTACTACCCATGTAATAATTTTGTTTTTACTGACCGGAGTTTTCGTAGAACCATTTGCATAGAGTTTTTTTAACAAGATATTCTGATTCAAAAATTTTTTAAACAATATACTGAAGTTGTTTCTGAATTACACTGTAAAAAAATTTAAATTGGGCTACATCTTTTATTTATTATACGCAGTCTCGTATAATAGACACGAACGCGCGAACGGCGTTCGCAGAAAATTTTGCCATCTGCAGAAAAACTACAAAAAAATTAGTTTTTTTACAAATTTTTCTGCAGAATTTTTTAGATTGATAAATTTTTCTTTTTATTTACGCTAAATGCTTCCGCTTCCCGCCTCCATCCTATTTAACAAATCTGCGTGGTGGATCGGTTGCGCGATGAAAGGCCGTGCAATGCCTCGTTATCGTTTTCTCCTTTCACTGCCCGCGAGGAAGATGATGCCTCCCCAACGAGGCGCCTTGGGAGATGAACTCTTAAATGTTCAAACGTTTTTAAAGCAAAATTGTTAAGTTTTTTATTAATTTTTTTAAAATTTAATTTAAATTAATTAAATTAAATTTAATTAATTAAATTTAATTTAATTTAAATTAAATTTAATTTTTAAATTTTTTGAAAACTGTTGTTCACGAGCGTCTAAATCCCACGAGCGGAGAAAGGTGGCACGCATGCGCCGGGTTGTGGAACAGTCCGAAGGGAGCGATTCACGGCTCTTTTTACAGCGCCATCTATTAGAGGCTATATATACACTAATCTTCCAACCATAGTCTCGTTTGTTAAGCTTAATTAAACTAAATAAAAAATAACTTTAATTAATTAATTAGTAATTAATTATTGATTAAATTAAATTGAAATTTTAATACATAATTTAATTAATTAAAATTTAATTACTTCAAAATTAAATTAGTTTTCTAATTTTTTTATGAAAATAACATCAAATACACTATTTTTATGTTTTCCTACCTTACTATTTGTAATCTAACTTATTATTATTCCAAAATTTTAATCTATTTCATCTATAAATAATATTAAGGGTTGAGGTTTCGTTAGAATAAAGGCTTTAACTTTTTAAACTGACAAGGATAGGATGGTAAAATTTTTAATTTATTTAGGTTTACACCTCTTTTAAAGTTTTTTTTTGCAGAACATTTTTTAAAATTTTTTTTAACTAAGTCATTTTTATAAAAACAGCGAATTTTAGACGCTATAATCAGGAACAACCAGACTCGCGTTTCGAAAACAGTTGAATAGAGACGATTTAAATCTTAATGAATCGGCTCTTTAATAAAGTAGAACGCTCAATAATTTGTAAAATATCATTCCCTACTATATTCAAAAGAGACGAGATTAATTATTTTTTTAAAATACCCCTTAAAATATTTCAAAAATAAAACTTTTCATAACAATCTACGAACCTGTATACTCATAAATCTATCTCTTTTGTTGTAGCATGAGTTAAGACTCTATTTTAATTAATATTTAAAAAAACAAAATTTTCAAAAGATTCGAAATAGTTATTTTAAATTAAAAGCATAAATTTCAATATGCGTGAATTTTTTAGAAAGAAAATAGAAAAGGAATTTCCATTTAAAAAAATTACCTGAAATTGCAATTTTAAAAAAATAATGTAATGGGAGTTACGGATGGAATTGCCCCTTATATCTTGAGTAGTCTTGAGTTCATCCATAGAAAAAAAAGAGACTTGGTATAGTTGTTTTTCCTCCACAACACAACCCGGCGCATGCGTGCCACCTTTCTCCGCTAGTGGGATTTAGACGCTCGTCTGTTGTTCATTCTTTCACAAAATTATCGAGGATTTTTACTGGGTAAAGTAACTGAAGGTAGTCTTAAATACTTTTCATATACTCTATTTGTACTCTATTTAGCTACTTTTTTCGGGTATTTGTACTTAATACTTAGTTACTTTTTCTGAAATACTTGTATTTGTACTCAAATACTTTTGAAAAGTAACTTTAACAACCTTGGTGGTGCTTATACTGACCACTTGCATGAGGTGTCACACCCTGTGGGCAGTGATCTCCAGGGCTCATCGGCCAATCTTGGTTCCTTTCTATTGTTACGTTTTCAACCCCAGGCTCATTTTCCAATCCCAGTGCTTCCCGTTTATAAGTTACCCTAGCCTATGGCGAACAGTTTGTGCTCTCTTTGTCTAGGCCGAGGGTTAGGCCCTTGACCCAAAATATCCCAGGTGCTAATCTATATATTCAACTTGATATATATAATATATTTCAACTTGATAGGTCTTAACAAAATCTCTTGTACCCCTTGCGTAAGCGTCTGATCGGCGCCCCCTCGTGAGCTTTTACACTTGGTTATTCAGTGTTGGGCTAACCAGGTATTCATACTCTATTATGAGAATCTTCCCCCAACACTGTGTGATATTTCTCGCAATTTAACTACGGTGCACCTGGAGTGCTTGTTAAAGTTGTTTTTGCGGGGGAAAACGTTTCTGGTGTGACTGGGGAATTTTTATATCCCCAGCCACCCAACACCTGGAACCTCAGTCCAAAACAGCAATAAAACCTATTTTGGTCGGGGGTGGAGATATTGAGTTTTGCCAGACCCACCTTCTATTGTACTGTGGCTTAAAATAGTTACAGACACATTATCTAATTCCATCTGAAAAACTTGAGGGTTTTTAAAACCTACCGTAAAACAGGGTGAATCAGATCTCTTTTGAAAATGTTTTTTAAGCCATCATAGCTCCGGTTGTATTAGAGTTATAGAAACCGGATGAATTCTGACTTATTCTACACATTGTTTAAAAGTTTTTTAACCATCAAAAATTATTTTGCGATAATATTTTAGGTCTACCATGGCTTTGAATTTTTTTTTAATAAATAAATTTTTATTAAACAAACAAGAACAAAACAGAAAAAATACAATTGATCCAGTACATGAATATCCCAAAGGAGCTACCGCTCGTCCATGGGGTCACAGAATATCTTTGTTAAAAGTAAGATAAAAAAAAATCTATTTGGTTTATAGTGGAAGAAGTTATTTTGCTTTAACACTAGACACTTAAAAAAGAATTGTAAATACAAGAACAAAAAAAATAAGAAAAGGAAAACAAAATGGCTTGGCTGGCAATTTCTTAAAATGAATAAATGGTGATATTTAAACCTGACAAAATTAGAATAAGGACTCAATGCTATTTAGATTCAAAATATATGCAATGCACAATTTCTTAAAGTATTTAATGTTAGTTTGAGATTGAATTTCTCTTGGAAGTTTATTAAAAAAAGTGACAGAAAGATATTGGAAGTGTTTTTTGTATATTTCTTTGTGAGGAATAGGTATATTATAGTAGTTATGATTGCAAAGGTTATAGGAAAAATTTTGGTTTATCGTGGCATAGCCAGGATATTTCTTCAGAAAAATAAGGCAATTGAGAACATATAACTGACGAGCATTTAAAAGATTATTAAGAGGAAAGTAACGTAAAAATTTCTTTTGTGTAGTAAGCAAAGGCTTGATATTTGAATAAAAGTCACCACCTCAAATCCAAATTCCATATTGTATACGAGATTGAACCCAAGCAAAATATATTCTCAAAAGTAAATCAGAATTAATATATTTTTTTAGGTGATAAAACCTGAACAAAATGTATCTTAACTTACTAGCTATTGAATTTATATGGTCTTTAAATTTCCAGTTTTTATTAAACAGAATACCCAAATATTTTATTGTTGGAGTGTATTTGATAAAATGATTTTCACAATGTTTATTTTCACAATCGCAAAAGTATAATTTAAGATCCTCATGAAAATTGGACTGTAAGGAAAATATTATGTAGCTAGTTTTGTTCACATTTATTTTTAGTTCATTACTTGCGAACCAATTATAAATTATTAATAGATCCTGATTAATTAAATTTTCAAGTTGGTCATACGATCTAGCAGAATATAAAATAATTGTGGCATCTGCGAAAGTTAAGATTTTACCCAGTAGAATACAAAAAAGGTCACAAGAACTTGGCTGTTAAAACTTTGCTTATTGCACCGAAAAAATAACTTTTTTTCTCAATTTTCGGTATCCCCCGTGTGCTCCCGATTCTTCCAAAGATTTCTTTGCAATCAAATTTAAAATAAATGATAATTCTGATTTTTGCTTAATTTTTTAGTAAAACAAGTCCATTCTGACTACTGACGGGGGTGAATTGTGTTAAGTTTTCTACATTTAATCCTTTGTCTGTGAATTCTATTTATTATGAACCCCTAAAATCATGATTCGTTACAATAGGGGGCATGAGGGAGCATTATTTCCCTCATTTCATTTCTTTCTCTAATTTATTTTGTATTTTGTATAGAGAAACGCTATTTATGATGCTTTTATTTTATTTTTTTAAAAAGTTCATTGTTTTAGTATAATTTATTCATTTTACCTTATTGGAATATTTTAAGGCTAATTTCAGGATCCTGTATCACTTTAAGATGTAAAAATTGCATTTTTTTGGCAAAAACTGGCAGTGAACTGATTCACCCTGCATTGAGGGTGAATTTGATCACGACACTTAAACATTTGTATAAAATAAACCGTTCAAGGTAATTGAATTTTTTCAATGGGTTCTTATAGTATTGATTAGGACTCGAACTATTCTTTTCAAGGCATTCCAAAATCTTTATTAGTAAACTTTTGGCAGCTGTTCAAAGTTCAAAAGTGATCCGATTCACCCCATTTTACGGTACATTTTCTTTCACTGTCATAACTATCCCCTTGTAGTTGAAGTTTTTGTATCAATGTGCAGCACCCATTCTAGAAGCTGAAATTAGTATGTTTTTCCAAGTGGTGTGGAGCCAGGCTTACTATCAGATAATAAACTGTCATTTCCAAGCAAAATTTAGATTTTAAAATGTTTGACACCTTCCTATTATACCTACAGATAATATTTTTAATAGAAGTTGCAGTTAATGAAGAGAAAATTATTACCTGTGTAGGTGTACTTAAAATCAGTGATATCATTCTAAATTTTTTTAGATAATATTGAGAAAACATGGTAGTCATTTATCTTCAAGATATCCATAAACATCTGATTGGGAGACTTTTTATTATATCTTAAACTTTCTAGGTTGGTAAATTAATTTGCAGCACTTGCTATTAAGCTGCATGATTTCTGTTACTGGGTGTATACCAAAATATTTCTGTTTTAGTTACCATATTTAATTCAATATAAAAAAACTCACAATTCCAAAGATGTCAGTTTCCTTCTTTTTAGTGGATCTGGGAAGAATTGAAAAAATTTATTGCTGGCAGTAGTTGTTAAGTTAAAATTTTAAATTTATCAGTTAAATTTTAGTTTTTTGAAATTTAAAAGTTTTTTATTTGTATTTAGCTTTATTGTTACATTAACAACCTTTCTTTCTTAGTCAGTGGTGATTGTTTTGTTATTATCCCACCTCTAATGTATGTTAACCTAAAAACTTCAAGTATACTGTAAATCCATCTGTAATTTTTCTCTTCATTGCGTTTTTTTCTTATCTAGGAATGTCACAAACCTCCTGCAACTGATTACGACTACAATGACCCCCGACGTGTTTGGTATTGCTCTAAGTGTGTAAAAAACATGAAGAAAATGGTATGTGTTATAATAATATTATATTCAAAAGAAAATCGCCAAAATATTCATAGTTATTCCTCTCTTTTTCCTTCTTCAGGCTACAAAAACCCAAAAGACTGCCAAGGCAAGTGTCTCCATTGCAGCCAAAGAATCAGTTTCTCAAACCAAAACTACTCGATCCGAGGGCTCTCCTCCAGCAACAATTCTGCCCTTCAAAAGAACTGAAATAAAGGTGAGATGGTTTATTGGTAAAATTTCTTATCTGTTGTTTGTCACTTTTTTACACTTTTAACTAGGGATTGTCGTTTTAGGGCATTTTGGTCATCCGGGATTTTGGGATAAAATTCAACATCATCCCGGGAAATCCCGAAAATTTAATTAATGCTAGAATTTCAAGGAAAAATTTTTATTGGGCTGTAAAATCAAAACTTGCATAAATATGAAATTCGAAAAAAATTATCAGGAGAAATTATTAATTTTTAATTTTACAATTTTTCAGTTCTAGCCTTTAAAATTTCTTAAATGATTTTAAAATATTTCTTTGCAATTTTATATTCACTTATTATAATAGTATACACATATATCCCTTAAAACCTTATGAAATGACACAAACTTAATATTTTAAATTTGTTTTAAAAATACTCAAGTTAAAAGTTAACTTACCCTAAAAATGCTTTTCAATTCCCTTATAGATATGTATTGCAAGGATCGGCTTCTCAATGGAGTGTTTTTTAAATGTCGGAGCAAACCACTCGTGGAACCTCCTTTACACTAAATTATCAAAGAACCCTTTTTGCATTTTGCTTCACAGTTCGGTCTTTTTATGAAGTGCTCTTATGCAAATGTACTAGCTTTTTCTGCCATAATACAAAATCAGAATATTCTCTGCCCGATCTTCAAAACGTATAATCTCTTTAAAAGCTGACGACTTATTGAGATCACAAGTACTGTATTCATTCGAAAATAAGGTTCAAACTATCCTCATAAATGATTATTCATCACATAAATAAAGATAATTAGTTTCTAACATATCTATTAGAATTACGATCAATGCTTTGTGTTTGAAAATGGCCTCGTGCTGGGAGTTATTAAGATTTGTATCTCTTATCACTAACATGCTAATGAGTAAAAATCGTTGATGAGTAACCAAGTTTCACTATTTATGCCAACATGCAAGCACTGTATGTATTATACAAATCGACAAGTTCCTTGTTTATTGCTTTTTAGCAGTAAAGTTCTAGGAGTGGGAGATAATTTAATTCAGCAGATGATTGACTTAAACCACCTCTTTTCCACTATGTTAAAAATATCTTCCAAGGAAAGGAAATATTTGTTCATGCCATCAGGAACAATTTTCAAGCATTTTAGCAGCGTTAAAGAAATTTAAAACTTTGAGGGAATCCCGGGAAACAATCCCTACTTTTAACCCTCAAACGAAATAAAGCATTGTATGCTCTATCAAGCTTTATCCATCAAACTTTTAAATTTTCGCCATGGAAAACGAACAAGGGTAATTCATAACCTAAGAGGTAAATAGAAGGATATGGGTTCCCCCCTTAAAAATTTTTGAACTGTAATATGCTAAAAAGTTTTGTGGGCTACATAAAATGACCTGGTGGGGCCATCAGTTGAAAATCCCTGTTTATATCTTTAAACGGTTCATACGTATTATGCCGTCAAGCATGCCGCTGAATTCGAAAATGCAAAAAATCCCATTGACTGTTCTATAGCTGTACCGCTGAATTTAACAGCTGCTGAATGGTCGATGGTATAATACAAAAGTACCCTTTAAACTAATAATCGAGAAATAAAAAAAAGCTTAAACAGTCAATTTGTTGTTTGTATTATAAATTATATTTTGTGTGATAATTGATTGATAAGTAATATAATATTAATATATTATGTAATGTAATATAAATATATATTATATGTAAGTAATATAATATTTGTTTGTGTATTTTGTATTTTAAATTATGTTCACTTATTACCTCTGGGGTGGCAAAATAGTGAATTAAACATTTCTGAGATAGCAACTGCAATTTCGTCACTGTTATCTGATACTATTAATATCTTAACATTCGAAGCATCCATTTCACCTCAAAATACTACTTTATTTTTTCTAGACTTCTATATCCCAAGGAAATACCCAAACCACTGCCAACAAGCCAATAGGTCTGGCAGGTCTTGCTGCCAATTTCGGAGGGAGGACTGGGTCCCTCTCTTCCACCAGCTCCCTCCCCTCGACCTCTCGTGGGCCCAAAGTGACCACCCCCACGGGGTCCCTCAAGACCCCCTTCTCTACAGGGGCCACCCTCCCAAAACCCCCAGCCTCCAAGCCACCCCCAGTCTCTGCCTTCCAGAGTGCAGCCCCAGCCGTTACCTCCAGCCAGAAGCAGCCAGCTGCGGCTGGGTCTGTCTCCAAGGGCCTGGGACTGCTGAGTGCAGCCGCCGCAGCCAGCCGTAGCAGTGCCGCTGCGGCTGCAGCCCAGCAGAGCTCTGGCAACGGGAGCAGCAGCAGTGCGGGGCATAAGGTGCCCAGCTGCAGCCCGCTGATGAGCGCTGACAAGCGGCTGCAGATTATGAAGAAGAAGGCCTCTAAGATGCAGGAGAGGCGCAGGCTGTCCAATAAGTAATATTGTGTGTGGACTCTACTCTACTATTTGTACCATATCTTGAAGAGACGTTGCATGCGTTCAAAATGGCTCTACTTCCAACCTAAAAAAATGCATGTGGCAGTTTTTTTAGAAAGTAATTGCAGTTGAGGTAAATGAAGCGAATCCGGCCCGCAAGCTGAATTTGGTGATTTTTTTTGTCGCCAAGTGGAAAACTAATGGCATCCGAGCATTGAATTGTTATCCCCAAATTTGGTGCCGAAAATCTTCGGGCCGGATTCTCTTCATTAACCGCAGTTGATTTTACAGCATTTTCGTTTTTGGATCATCGGATGATTAAGTGTCCTATACTGCTGTCAGGGTTCAATAATAACTTGATTAGCTTTGGATTATTTCATATTAAACAGATCCTTCCTGAATTAGTTAGAAATAAATTTTCTGAATCAGTAAAAAATATATATCCTCGGTGAAAAATTTAATGAATGAACATCTTCCTTGCTATACTTTTGCATTTTAATAATGAATTTTTTTATTTTCTTTTGGTTGGAACTTTTTTGAGTTCTCAGGGTCTCCTCAAAGTATGACATTGCATTTTATTGACTAAATCGTGCTTAACTCTGTAAACATTTAGGCTTTTATGGCCAGTGTCAACAATCTTTATCTAGATTCCGTGATGCAGGGCTGTGGTCCATCTGTGTAAAAATCTAACGTTTTGTCGTTCTCTGTGGAAGATGTCTACGAAGAAGACAAAACGGTTGATTTCTACTCAAATGGACCATGGCCCGGCATCCCAGAACTTTTTATAAACATTGTGCTTAACTCGGTTTATTATTTATTTGATGACCAGAAAAGTTTGTTAGTATACCTACTGTGACCTTTTTGAAAACAACTAAATTTTTTGTATTCATTCATACTTTAAAAAATTAATAGTTAAATGTTTCAATGAAGTTGTTCTCTATTTAATTTATAACTGTTTAGAAATAGTTTTGTTTTATTATATATCCTGTGGTTATCAATTGCTTTTCATTATTACTACTGAAGCAAAAATAATAGTTTATGTTGTAATATCAGTTAAGGGAAATAATGGAATACACCTTATTTTTCTAGTCTTGGCAGGGTTAAGGATGCAGGATAGCTTGGAAACTTGGTCAGTTAAAAATATACCAAAATAAAAACAGGGGTTTCTCCCATTTGAGGTGGACACAGGGATATGGGACAAAGTTTATCTTTTGTTTTGATATGTTCACTCCTACTTTTGTTAGTGTAAGGGTTGTAGAGTGATGCAAGTTGTCTTATGGAACTAGATCCATTTTGTGTCAATAGTATCATAAATACCTTCTAAAAGTATCAACAATGCAGCATTATTTTTCCATATAGCTTAGGTTACTCCTTCCTGTCTTCTTTTAGATTGCTGTTTAAATTCAGTTGAATCTCTTGACTTCTTTTTAATATTTTCAAAATATCAATGTATAATGCTTTTTGTTTCCTCAAAATCAAAATTATCATAAGTACTACCAGTCTAAAAACCTTGAAGCTATCTGGTTTAAATTAATGCATTTTTTCTCACTTAAAACTTTTTAGTATTTTAACTTTGAAGGTAAGAGCTCTTTGCTTGCTATTTTTCAAAGTTTGCTCATTCAAAGTTTATACAAAGCTCTGCTTCGTTATGGGGGGAAAATGTAAATTTTACGGCCTTTTGATGCAAGATAAAAGATAAGTGTTTGAATCACTAGATATTTTTAAGTATTTTATATTCATAATGTTTTCCCAAAGAATTTGTAAATTCATTATTCTTTACTCAATGCATAATTGGGCTTTGAAATGATTTATCAGCTTACTATTTTTGTCAGTATTTCAACCAAAAGAATGAGTATAGGTTTATTTAATTAATTTTATTTTCTGTGCATTTTCCATACCTGGTCTTGGTTATTGCAAAAAGATTTCAGATATTTTCTAAAAAAGTGTATTTTGACTTTTTATTTTTAAATAATTATTGTTTTATTGTTTAAAATCAAATTTCATTAGAGAGTTCATAATATTATTGGTTGGACAGAATTATTTCTGCAGATATGTAAACTGCTGTACTTAAAAACTTAAAATAAGACTAATTATAAAAAAACTTCTATTAGTGTTTACCTGTTTGCACTCATTTCTTTAGTCATGTTATACAAAAGTGTATGGATTGCTCAAAATATAGAAGAGCTATCTCTGATGGATATTTTAAATCTGAATACACAAATGAAAATCATGACTTTTTATTCTGATGGACAAATTATTTTATTGGAAATTGGAAAAACGATTCCATAATGGAATATATTCAACTATATCTATACTAATATTATCTTAACCAACCATAAAAGTTTTTTGATTGGGATGTAAAAATAAAGATCACTTAAAATCTTTTAAACCTTCTTATTAAAATAAGTGGATGGGTTATAGGTCTTGAGAATTAATTAATAATAGTAATAGTAATTAATAATTTGGGGGAGGGGTGTTTAAAAAACTAAATGACCAAAGGTTTAAACACTTTTTACTATATTCTAAATATTTCCATTGTTAGGAATTTTTATCACTAGGGTTGAATAATTACTACCAAAGTTTAAAGAAGAATGCAAATCTTCATATTTTTCATCCCTTTATAGCTTACTTCTATCAATTATCTCAATATTCTTTCTCAAGTGTAACATTTTCTATAGAATGCTATTATATTTTTGTGGGATAAGGAAAGAGTAGGAAGTGGCTTTACAACTTGTAATTGTATTTCAAAAAATTAAAACATTTTGCCTGGTTTATAATTTTTATTGGAGTACTAAATTTCATGTCAAAATGTGAACTGTTAATGTAACATAATTATTGTTATCACAAAATAATATTGCCCAAGTTAATAGATATAGATAACAGTTTGGATCTGTAAGTCTTATCCCGTATAATAATTGCAAACATTTATTTTCAAACTGTTGTTTTAATTTTGTTTGAAGAATAGCTCCTGATCATGTTGGAGATCACATTATGTGATATTGAATTGTGTATGCTGTTTTCAGCATTTATAATGTAGAAAATAAACTTTTTTTTACATAATATAGTATCTCTCATTTTGATACACAGCTTTGTTTGTATTAATTTTCACTTTTTGCTAATTAATTAATATTTTAGATTAATATACAATCATTATAATTTGTATGTCATTGCATTTTTTGTTTAGTTGCACCTTTTGAAGCTTGGCACAAATATTCAGTCATGAGTCATGTGAAATCATCCAGAAAAAGAGAAAATTGTTGCTCGACATTTTTGATTTTTTTCATTCTTTGCCAGTTAGTTAACCTTACTTTAGAGATACTAAAACAAGCGTTAAAAATTTTTTAAACCTTTCCAATTTTTTTTGGCGGCCATTTTTTGCCTGGCCGAAACCTGTTTTCGGTGAAAAACACACTTTACGGAAACCCTTATTACTTTTTTTCTATCCAACATGTATAAATGATTTCAAAGCCATTTTATATATTAAAGAATGAACTAATTTAATGTGTTAAGTATTTTTATGATAATGGTTTAAAACATTTTTTTATATATTTTTGAAAATCTTATTTTTTGAGTTTAAAATTCAGTTTTTGAACTAAAAATTTTATAGGAAAAAACTGAAACTCACCTTTGAAAATTTTTTCCTCAATATATCCCTTATTAAACAATTTGTTAGAAGTGAAATGAAACAATTCAAGCCTGTCCCTTTTTTATAAAAAATAGTCAAACTTGGCATCTCGGCTAAAAAATGCCAAAATCAAAGTTCAATATCTAAAATTGGACAGATAGGAAAATTATGAAATTTTTACAGGAGGGTCTTCTAATGTATATGAACAAGTAGTAAAAATTTCATGAGTGATATCTGGGTGGTTTAAGAAATATGAAGCTTCGAAGTTGCATTGAAAGACCTATTTATTTACATTCATTTTTTAACACAAAAAACTTATATATTGCACAAAACACATTTTTCTCACCACTTAAAACAAATATAGATGTATTTTTTGTCTTAATAAAATTAATATTTTAAAATATATACAAATCACTATAAATATGACACTACAAATATGACGTTATTTAGACACTTAACGGTTCCATTAACTCTATTAAAAATAGGTAATTGTTGAATCAAATCAAAATCCGTGAACAAAAAGTGATGTGGTATTTGAAATTTTGGAATACTAGAAATTTAATTGATGAATAAAATGAGTTTTTCTTCTGGTTATGAAGTGTGTGAAATAAATATTAGAGATATTTCATTACAAAGTGTTTCAGTAATATTATAACTGCGTCCAGTGGCAGTAGTTAATTCCAATGGAGTTAATGTACGAAGCACATTGGAGATACCTCTACCCAAACTGTGCCATTTTTGGATAATTGAAAGGATGTTCTGGGACCATATGGATGAAAAAAGTGAATTAAAAGATCATTGTTTTCCTCGTTTAGTTCGAGAACTTTCCCAATACACCACTTATTGTCATAAATGCACACAATGTAGTTATTAACAGTAAAAAGTTAAGTAGTTAAAAGTTAATGGAACCTTTATGTGTCTAAATAACTACTGAAACCCCTTTCACCATTCAACCCATTTTTTAAAATCCGCCTCTACATAACAAAATGGGCATGTTAGCGGTCTTGCTCTGAAGCCTTTATTTTATGCACATATATTTGACACAGACACACCTCAGTTTCCAATGAAGTATTTCTGATTTTTTGAACCCTCTTTGTTGTTTGCTTTCTCTAGTTTTTATATTGTGCAATTCGAATCTTTAGTCAATAATTTACCATGCAATATCAGGTTTTTGTCCAGAAATACCTCCTCCATTGTTTTCTTCTAATTTTTTTACTGTGCAATACGAGTTGTTAGTCAAAAACTTAGCAAAATCAGTTTATTTTGTCAAGAAATACCTCTGCATTGTTTTCTTTTTCTTACTGTGCAATATGAGCTATTACTCCAGAATTTATTATGCTATTTGCAACACTTTTTTTCATCACAAAACACAAAGATTTTCAAGGCTTCATATTTCATGCTAGAATATATGAAGCAATATGAGTGGTAGTTAAGAATTTACTATACAGTATCAGTTGTTTTTGTCAAGAAATACAAGGACTTTCAAGGTAATTCCAAGGCTTCATATTTATAGTGATTTGTATATATTTTACAATATTAATTTTTGAAGTAAAAAAATACATCTATATTTATTTTAAGTAGTGAGAAAAATATGTTTTGTGCAATATATAAGTTTGTGTTAAAAAATGAATGTAAATAAATAGGTCTTTCAATGCAACTTCGAAGCTTCATATTTCTTAAACCACCCAGATATCACTCATGAAATTTTTACTACTTGTTCATATACATTAGAAGACCATCCTGTAAAAATTTCATAATTTTCCTATCTGTCCAATTTTAGATATTGAACTTTGATTTTGGCATTTTGTAGCCGAGATGCCAAGTTTGACTATTTTTTATAAAAAAGGGACAGGCTTGAATTGTTTCATTTCACTTCTAAGAAATTGTTTAGTAAGGGATATATTGAGGTAAAAATTTTCAAAGGTGAGTTTCAGTTTTTTCCTATAAAATTTTTAGGTCAAAAACTGAATTTTTCACTCAAAAAATAAGATTTTCAAAAATAAATAAAAAAAATTTTAAACCATTATCATAAAAATACTTAACACATTAAATTAGTTCATTCTTTGATAAATAAAATGGCTTTGAAATCATTTATATATGTTGGATAGAAAAAAAGTAATAAGGGTTTCCGTAAAGTGTGTTTTTCACCGAAAATAGGTTTCGTCCAGGCAAAAAATGGCCACCAAAAAAAATTGGAAAGGTTTAAAAAATTTTTAACGCTTGTTTTAGTATCTCTAAAGTAAGGTTAACTAACCGGCAAAGAATGAAAAAAATCAAAAATGTCGAGCAACATGGCCTGGATGATTTCACATGGATTGACCCTCATCTTAGGTATTAATCAGTACAAAAATCATGATAAAAAGACGCTATAATGCACACACACATAAGTTGAACAAACTATTCCTATTTCTAAATTGTATTTCTTAATTTCACTTGCGCTGGGAACAAATTTCTTTGTTTGCTCTCAGCCAGGGTCAAGTAAAGTTGCAGTCTAGTATAAGTGTGTAGAATCATTAACAAAGTCTTAACCAATTAACAAAATTTTCAATTTTTTCCTACACCCAATCATTGGCCATCTCCACTTTTGAACAGTTCTCGAAAGCTTTTTCTGCCATCTCCTGCAACTCTGGCATCCTGGCAGGCTTCACCCTATGCACCACAAACAGGTACAGAAAGTTGCACATCTGCCATGGCCCAGGTTGCACCGCGAAACGCGCGCTGTAGGTGGGGCGAACTCCGGCCACGCCCAGCACCGCCCCCACGTAGGCGTCCTCGTTGGGGAACGCCCTGAAGCCGGGCGCAGAGGCCGCGAACCTCGCCAGCACGTCCAGGCTGAGAACATAGCCCGCCCCTCCGGCGTATGGAGGAAATCGCGGGGCGGAGAAGTCCCTGGAGGAGACGAACCAGCGGTTGTTAGGGTCCCGGATGACCGGGGCGGCCCAGCGGACACGCCCCGCGTACAGCCCACTTCTCAGCGGATTGGTCCTCCACAGGAAGTGGAGAAGGAGGTGGGTGTTGACGAAGCAGTCGTCGTCCGTTTTCAGTGTGTAGGAGGGTCGGCAGTGGGACAACGCCCACATCAGTCCGTGGGTCACCTTTGCCGTCAGGTTGCGGTAGGTGTCGGTGTAGTCGCCTGAAATTATACATTACTCATGAGGGACTGTCTATAAATGATGTCACACTCGAAAGGGAGAGGGCGTTATCAATCTGTGACTCTTAGTGTTGAAACCAAAGGAAGAAACGCTCAGGTTTTCCCAAAACAAATCTCTTTATTACAACATAAAATCTGCCTTATATACATTCTTAGAGGTTCACAACGCTGCCAATAGATATATACAAGAAACTGAGGTAATTATTGAAATATGTACAGAAACAAGAGGCCGTGATTCAGTTGTCAACCCCGTGAGGTTGTTATGAGCTCGATTCCCAACATCCTCCCCCCTTTTTCATCGCGGCAGCGTTTGAAAAAGTAACGTAGATACAGTTTAAAATAAGAAAGCTAAAACCCTGAAACACTCAACCTCAAGAACCTGAACTCAATTCCAACGGAAACATTCGCTGCAGTGGACGAACCAATTCACTACCGGCCACTCTTAATTTCACCACTCTCTCAACACCATCCCTTCCAGTACATAGTCCAACAATTCTAGCCAAGGGCCAATTCACCCTTTTCACGCCGTCCGCGCCAAGAGGCACCACATCTCCCGGTTTTAGTGAAGTCCTCCTATCGGCCAGGATATCGCATCGCACCAACTGTCCAAAGTACTCCTCTCTGAATCGCTTTCTCAACCCCTCCCGTAACTCCTCTGTACAAACAAGGTCCACTCGTGGCCACGAGGACTCTGATTTCTTCAGCCAAGATGGGCCTTCCCACCATTTTTCAGTCATCAGTTCCAGCCAACCACAAGATCTCGAAGGCAAATCAGCCGGATTATACAGACCCGGAATGTGTGCCTCGTAGGGATAGAAATAACCTGAATTAAATTAAGATCCCTTGACCAACTGTCATATTCTTCCCGAAGATCCTAGGGTATCGGCACGTCCCAGCCTACCTTTCTTCTCCATGTCTCCTGTATCAGCAACCCCGGGAAGAGCACAGCCGGACCCGTAAAACCTATAGGATCATAAATACTGTTTATTACTGACAACAAAACTCTCTTCGTAACCTCTCCTGAATTGGAAACCCTCAACCCCTCAGAGCTGCCCACACTCGTTACCAAATTGTCAACATAAAACCCACACCCTAGCTTCTCCATAGTTCTCTCCAAATCCTTACCCCGATACCTTTCCTTACTTAAATGATATTGAATGGTGGCATTCAAAAGAAAGGGACTGGAGGTCACACCAAACACAACACAGCGGTATCTGTATGTTCTAATTACCTCGCGTTTATCATCCTCCCACCACAGAAACCTCAAAACATCTCTTTTAAGAGATTTTGTAAGAGACTGTAATCGAGATTCAGCTATGTCAAAGTGGCCGTCGAGGGGTGGGTGTCCAGCCAACCATGGAAGGGAAACTTCGTACCTTTGATTCGAATCCAGTCTAATGTTTTCCCGAAAGTGTCTCAACAACCCCTCATCAATCATCAAACCCGATTTTTTCTCTACAGGATCCTTGATACCCATTGTCTCCAATTCCCACAATTTTGGAACCTCATTCCCCTGAAAACTCAGATACACCATATTAGTGGCATATTTCTTGTTTTGAGCCCCCAAAACACTCCAACCGAAACTAGTTTCAATTGCAGAAACTCCTGATCTCAAGACCTCGATCCTACCAGTTAGCACCCTGCCAAGAGTGTCCGCTCTTGACATCGAGGTGACAAGGGAGGGGGGATTTCAAGAATTGTGACACCACATATTGAAAGCCAATAAAAAAGCTGGGTGTAACTAACATTTTTTTTTCTGGAAAATGTAGTTTATGTAAAATTCATTCCAACAAAAAAAGAGTTCACTTTGAAACTATGAGGAAGGAAACTTGAATAAAAACATTGGATTTCTTTCCAACCTTATTCTAAACTTATTTTACTCTTGAAAAGCGTGACTTGTGACAAAGGGTGTGAGGGAGTATAGTTAAGTATGGCACTTTGACTCCCTCCCTACCCTATGTCACAAAAAAGCAGGACATCATTTATGGCACCTAATGATAGTTTCCACTTATTCGGTCTGCTGTGGTACGGCCATTTGGCGAGATCGCTCAACACATTACGTCAACTCTGTTTCTCCTCGATTCATTCAATCGGTCACATAGGATCGCTGCTCTGTAACAAATTAGAGGAAATTGTCCACATCAAGACCAAGTGGACGAATCACAGATAGGCAGAATTTAAGTCATTATAAACTGTCTCGGTATCTCGTGAGATTCTTACAGCGATAGTATGAAGAGGTAGGCGTCACCGTGAGCTCAAGACCGGGCGTATCTTATCGGGACTTGGACCCTACCTCTTTGTGTGGTTAGGTGAGGTCAATTAGCGAACAAAAGAGTGGGGTAGATATCCACTGTCCGATAAGATACGTCTGGTGATACGCCCGGTCTTGAGCTCACGGTGACCGCTCCCGTAAATGCTGCCAAGGAGATAGTGTTGATACGTTCTTAAAAATATGGAAGAATATTTATTAGGTTAACGGTTGTAGTCGCAGATAACTTAACCAGCGGTTAACTGGGAGTCAGACTTATGATTTGCAAAGAAAACTAGTTTTCCACCAATCAGAGGGTTGACTCCCGGTTAACCGCCGCCGGTCAAGTTACCGGTGAATACGGCCGTAAAAACTCTTAAATTTACTGTTCGTTTATAACTTGATTTTTTCCCTTAATTTGTGATGATTTGTTTTTTTTATTTCTATTAAGATTTTTAATTTAAAAGTGATTGAAAATTTTCATTTTCTATTAAAAAGTAAAAGGGGACCTCTTTAGACTTCATAAGAATATTTAAAAATATATACTCAACCTATATTGCATTTTCTTGTCCTTTCTTCGAGGTAGTTTATCTTACTGTGTACAAAATATTTTGCAAAACTGTTTTCCCTTTAGAATAGATAGGGTGCAAAGAAGCCAGCCAAAATATATTAACTAGTAAATTAGTTGCTTATCCTGCATTACAAGGATACCTGTAAAACTGTTTCTCCTTTAGAACACATTGTGTGCAAAGAAGCCAAAATATTGTCAGGTATGGGTAAAATAGGTAGTTGCTTATCCTGCATTACAAAGTTGCCTGTAAAACTGTTTTTCCTTTAGAACTGACTATATGCAGGGAAGCCCAAGTTATTGTTTGTCTGCCTCAAGTTGATCTCTGGCTGTGGCTAGTTCACATTAGCGGTGGTATGGTTTCAAACCATACCATGGTTTCTAATGATAAATCGTAAATTTCGAGATCATGAATCATGATCATGAAAAATCATAAATTTGTATTTTTATGACTATGTATATGACTAAATGTGTTCTTAGATCATAAAAACAATTTTTTTTAAAAAGCCTTATGACCGCTCATGTGAACTAGCGACTGCCAGAGCTCAACTTGAGGCAGACAAACAATAATATCCGACCGCCACGAGAAAACTTTGAAAAGTTCAAATCTAATTGCACTGTAAAACACAATCATCCACTTATTTTGTAAAAACTGGGAAGCTGGGTTGCCCAATTTTTTTCAAGTAATGTTTCTGGAAAATAACAGGAACGTTACAGTAAAATCAATAAAAAATACTCGCATATTAGTATTCTATAGACACGTTCCTGGTTTATTTTCCGAAACTTTTTACTTGGTAAAAAGGGCTTCCCAGTTTCTCCAAAGAAAGTGGCTGATTTTTTTTCAGTGTGATAGTCACACAGATTTGGCACTTGTTTTTTATAGCGTTTAATAATTACCATCACCCCAAAAGTGAGGGGAATAACCCGTTTTTATACCAATCGCCACAATATTTTACACCATTAAAAGTTTTTTTTCTCGTGGCATATAGCTATATTTTCTGACAGTTTTTCCTTCAGAGAATAAAGTATGGAAACCATAGGTATATTGACATGGGGAAAACGCCTTGTATTACAAGTATAAAGATATGAGTAAGGGTAAATATTTTGGTAACCTAATAAGGGTATAATGAACTTTCTGTTCTTTCAAAAGCATTAACAATGCACCAATTTTTTAATGACTTGGATTAAGAAATAATATAATTCAGATAAAAACTTACCCAAAAGAACATCTCCAGATATTTCATTTTCTCGCTTTAGTAAAATATTAAGGAACTTGCTCGTAGATTTCCCTACCAGAAATACCGTTTTGGTCTTCAGTCCGTTTGTCCAGGGATTTTTCCTATTCGTATTGGCCCAGGTTTTGCGAATAATATCTCTTCGTTCAAAGTTCTCTGGTGATGATGTCACAAGAATCATTAAAAACGTTTGACCGGTGCAGTGAGGCTCGTCTGAAAATACGTTCTCTATTAACTGATGATCATTCCATTCGCTTGGAGTATTCCTCGCTTTGTCAAAGTGTGTAATGTCGTTGTTAGACAAATGTGTCGTGCCATTTACTTTCATAAAATGTGTTTCTTCAGTTCTTTGGGATCCTCTCCCATTTTTTAAACTTCTTAGCCATAAGATTCTTTTTAGCTCAATAGATATGAAAGAGAAGATAGTCAAAATGGCCATTGCTAGCATTAGTCCAGCAATCGCCTTTCGCGGAATGAGACAGATAGCATTGGGACTTATTCTTGTTGGGCGCTTCATAATGAATTTTTAATATGTTCTTAATTGTATGAACAATAATGCATTTCCCAAAGAAAGCACTCGCTGTTATTTTACTATACCTAAACAACAAAATCCCTTTGAAGAATGTAGTTTGGTTCTTCCCTTACAATATTTTCACTTGAAGAATTTCATGAATGTAGAGCTCCATTTCTCTCCTTACTTTAAAACTTACTGACGAATATTCCATAAATATTATCCTTATGTTTGTGAATTTCCATTTAATAAGATTGATGTAGGTAAAATCTCTAATATGTAGAAAAACCGACCGACTTGAAAATTGTAAAAAATTAGTGAAATTTTTGACTTGAGAAATGAATTTCTTTAGATATTATAAACATTTGTATTGTGAATAACAAATTAGATGTCCTATTTTTTGAAGAAATATCATTGGGGGTAACTTTTTCAAAAGCTCTTGATTCAAACATTATTGAATATCCAAGTTCATTTGCAAATGACAGTTTAAAAATCCCTCTCGGTCTTCTTAAAAATTAAAAGATCAAAATTGTGATATAAACTGAAAACATCATTTTAATCCAATCAATGCAAACATTCACTCTTTCGAGAAGACAGTTTATAAACTAGAACATAGTCTTCTCTAATAAACCAAACAAACGGATGTCACTTACACAGAAACCAGAAAATATCCACCAATTCCTTCAGATCACATCTACACTAACTAAAAATAAAATAAGAAAACACATACAACCGTCTTTCAGCTAAAAATGGGTGATATTTTTTAATTCTTGTGATCACAGAAGTCTTTAATTTGATATCTTATTAATACATTTGCTTCTATAACATTCGTTTGGCAAGCTAATCCATTGGGGTGTGCCTTCTCGGTAGATATGATTCGATACCCCTTCATTGCACAAATGCTTTTAGGAAGATGAAGCCAGTAAAGAAGCCATACATAGTACGGAGCAAAACGGGAAGCGTAAATTTAAATCCACAGGTGGGTTGATATAACCTACCTAACTAATCCTCTAATTTTGCGAGTTAGTATTAAAATCCTTAAGATCTGAAAACAACTTTTAAAACCTTTTTTCGACCTTTTTCAAAACTAACTTAAATCTTTTTTAAAATTCTCATTTTTATCTTAGGCTAAACCAGTGGTTCCCAACCTGGGGGCGATTTGGGTTTTTAGGGGGCGATAAATAAGTGGGGGGTGATGGGAATTCAAAGGGGGAAAATAAAATAGTACTGTACTGACAGATTGTATTCAGACTTTACCAAAACAAGCTAAACCCGGTTTCTTAGGGTCAAATTTCCAAATATTTTCTGGGGGAGGACCCCCAAACCCCCATTTTGTACTGGGATCTTAATTTTTCAAAACTTTTTTACAGTTAGATCATCAAAATCAAACTCCTACCTAAAAATAATGTCCGAAATTTTAAATAGGTGTACCATAACTAGTTAAAAACCTGTTTTTTTAGTCCTATTTCCAAACATTTTCTGGGAGAGGACACTTGGACATAAAATTGCTTTATTATTTACATTTTACTTTAAATTAAAGTTGCATACCATGAGAATGAAAAGGGGGCGATAGGTGTTAGTCAACCTCTAGAAAGGGGTGATGGACCACAAAACGTCGGGAACCACTGGGCTAAACATTAAGCCGCAAAATCCACTTCTTTCGAAGCATTCTACAACTTTTTTTTTACTTAAATGGAATCATTTGTTAAAAGAAAAAGGAATGGAATTTTTTTACAAAAAGCAAATTGAAAAAATAAATCATTTAGGGCTTTCAACTCACGCCAGTTTAATGTAATTCGTGTATCTTGTTTTCAAAATATTTGGTTTTTGGAATTGGGGTAAAATCTAGTGTTGAGGAGAGCAATAATCAACAAAATATGTCACGTCAGCTCAGAATGTAAACAAACATAAATTCTTCGGTAATTTCGTCTTAAATCTTTGAAAGTTTCATTAGGTATGATTTTTTAAATTCGGGTACCATTTGAATTAACTAAATTTTACAAAATAAGAGCAGGTAAAAATAATAATTTTTCATACATTTAAAAAAGTTTTCTTCAGTGGTTAAATTTCAATTTGTTTTCTTAAAAGCATATGGAACATATTTGAAACTAACTTTACAAAAAATTACTCCCCAGTTTTTTTCTTTTTAATACCTTAGATTTTTAAAACAATACGTTGAAAACAGATTTGCTGGAAGGTATTCAAAATGGATTACTGAATATCAGTAAAAAAATCTAGTGTTTTTATATGTCTTTTAATTATTTATCTTTTAAATTCATCTTACATTTTAAAAAATGTTTAGATACTTTACCATTATCTATCCCAAGCTGTTTTGCCAATCGCCAAGATGTTTTAAATCCCATAATTAGATATACTATGTCACAGAAAATGGCTAAGTTATTGGTTGATTAAAGTATGCTGTTGTACAGTCGCAGAAAAAAAAAGTGAGACAGTTCGCATTGTGAGCGAACTACTGGGGTTAGGATGATAATTTTTGTGTCATTTTTCATGATTTAACTTCTTCTTGAAAATAAAATATAGTTTATGTCCTTAGGGGGCCGTCTACATATTAAACGAAGCACCAACTTTTGTTTTTCCTATGGGCGACATCAAAGATTATTCCAAATTCTGAAAGAGCACCCCCTGAAACCCCCCCAAAACCAATTTTCATGTCATTTGGTCCCCAAATAAAGCCAGGAGTTGGGGTTGAAGTTCGTCGAATTTACGTTGAAATCTCGTTTTTCACGTTGAATTCTCGTGCGGGGTTGATGGTTGTAAGGATCAAAATCGAGAATTCAACGTAAAAAACGAGATTTCAACGTAAATTCGACGAACTTCAACCCCAACTCCTGGCTTTACTTGGGGACCAAATGACATAAAAATTGGTTTTGGGGGGTTTTAGGGGGTGCTCTTTCAGAATCTGGAATAATCTTTGATGTCGCCCATAGGAAAAACAAAAGTTGGTGCTTCGTTTAATACGAAGACGGCCCCCTAAGGACATAAACTATATTTTATTTTCAAGAAGAAGTTAAATCATGAAAAGTGACACAAAAATTATCATCCTAACCCCAGTAGTTCGCTCACAATGCGAACTGTCTCACTTTTTTTTCTTCGACTGTACAAGGTATATAAATTATTATGTTACTGTATGGGATATGGAAATGTTAGATATATAAATTACATTTTCATAACTCCATACAGTAACATGTTAATTTATATCCTAGTTGTATTATTACAGACAACAATACAAATTTGGAGATTTCTGTTTAATTTGGGGTCAAAAATATAAGTAGCTTTAAAAGCGATGGATAATGGAATTGCCCCTTATTTTAGATCGAAACTCTAAAAAAATCTTAATGCTCAATTTTGGTATCTGCCCCGTTAAATATTGCCAAATTGATTTTGTCGCCAAATATTAGAATTATCGGTTCAATTCCGTTAACGTTCCCGCTAAATATCGCCATGCCTTTTTGAACGCTACATTTTCAATTATTGACAAACTTTTCTAATTTTTATTTATAAACTGAACAATTATTGATATATCTAAACATCTTGATCTATGAAAATTATTTAGTAATATTTCTACTTTTTGGTGTCCTAAAGAGCATGGCGCTATATAGCGAGAACGTTAACGGGATTGAACCAATAAAACGTACAGTTATATCAACGACAACCATAAAAATTTGTCGAAATGTGAATATTTGGTAACCAAAACAGCTTTGCAATATTCAACGGAACATATGACGGAGAATTAAGCCAAACTTATTTATTTTCATGAATTTATCATTTTTTAAACCTTTACAGTTTAATAAAAAATGACCGCCATTCAAGCTGGAATTTCTAATCCTCTTCCTGGTACAGAATGCATATGTTCTATGTGCAAGTGCGGAAAACACAACTGTCCTCAACAGTACCAATGTGTAAAACCGAAATATTTGGGTGGCAAAAAGGACGATGGACTCACACGTCTGCTTTATCAAGTAAGACTTGCTATATTGTAGGGGAGAGGAGGGAGGAATGGGACAATTTTCACTAAATATTTTTTTATTTGTTATCCCTTGCTTATTCATAGATGCAAATGGTTGGATAATAAACTTACATGTTTTAACTTAATTTTTTAAAAATATACAGTTCTTAAATATTGTTTAATTTTATCACTTTTGATCATTCAAATTATAAGAATTTTGTCCCATTCCTCCCTCATGGGTGGGAGGAGTGGGACATGAGTATGGGAGGAGTGGGACACTTTTGAAAAGTAAAGAAAATTAGTAAAATGTCATAATGAGAAAGGGCCTAGTATTTTACCTACTATTCTTTTAACCTTTGCCTACATTGTTAAACAGCTTTCATTCTTATATCTATTAAAGAATAATTTTAAAAAAATATTTAGTACACTTGAACTCTGTCCCATGGTGTTAAGAATCAATAATTGAATTACAATGTAGTACTTCAAGAAAAGAAAAGCATTTCAATTGAAGCGATAAAGATAGCTATCAGAAATTAATATTTTAAAATTTTGTTTACATTTTTGCAGATTTAAACAGACAAATTAAGTTTAAGCTGATTTTTGCAGATGATTTGCATGTCCCATTCCTCTCTCTTCAGAGTGTCCCATTCCTCCCTCCACACATTGTTTTTAAAATATAACTTGTCACATAAACTATGCTGGTGTTAGGCTTTATGAAATTGCAGATTAGCATACATTATATATTTTAGATTACAATGGCATTATATAATGTTTGTTCTACAAATTACATGAGAAATGAAATAAAACTAAAGATTGACTGGAAATTTACTTTGGAGGTGGGAAAATCAAATTTTTATAACTATAAACAGAAACTTGCTGCTGGATAAACTAAATGAAGGAAATAACAAGAAGCTATAAGAAGGCAATCTAATGACCAAACTGGAAATAAAATAAACTGATTTATTTTGCCATAATTTCAGCTGTCCCACTCCTCCCACTGTCCCATTCCTCCCTCCTCTCCCCTACTGTGTATTCCGTTATTTTACCTTGTGAAAAAATCCATAAAATCGCCAAAATATTTTGGTCGTCATGTATTCAAATATTACCAAATTTTTGTTGCCATTAATATATAGCTATATTAATTCGGTCGGTTTGCTTTTTTTACTAACTATGGCTGTTACGTTTTACTTGACAATAGTTTGGGGTAAAACACATAATTTCTATAGCCAAATAACACAAAATTTAGCTTCTACGTTCAATATTTGTTACCATACTCATGAACGAGCTCATATTTCAATTAGGATTTTTTTTAAATTTTAAGGGTAGTAGGAAGCTTTTATAAAAACCATATATGCCTTACCTTTTGATTTACCTTCTTTTTTTTTGGTTGCTTTCGAGAAAGTAACTAGTGGTCTCCAATTCGACTTTGTTTTATTATCAATCAGTATGTAACTTGGCTTGTTTTATTTGAAAAATAGATAAGCTCTAAAATAACGACAACGTAGCTAACGTTAAGGACTTTTCGGCAAAGTTAACTCTCAAAAGGTAAGGCATGTTTTTTTTAAGAACTTCTACTGTATCAAGATTCTTCTAAAAATTAATTTTAACATTTAAAATGTTCGTTTTTCCCTCGTGTAGGATGTACCGAAAATCAGCTTCAACACTACCTCCTACAAAAATGACTTCGATCCAAAGGAACTGCCAGATCTCAGCAAGCTAAAGAAGGTCCTAATATGTTCGGATGCTCCCTCACAGATGCCGTCGAGGTACTGCATGGACTTGAACAAACCGGTGCACCCCGAACTGTTGAGTATGTCTATCAGGAATCCCAGAGGTACGTCAAAACTTTTACAAGGCGGCGTGGATTTCGTGTTCAGAACTTTTTGTGTCCTTATTGGGTTAACCCGTAAGGCTAATTTTTTTCTTTTAAGTGTAATTCTAATTGAACTAAACACTTAAGAAGAAGTTGTGAAGGTTATTACCAAATAGGAACCTTTAAAGTAAATAAGATTCATCCAGAAGATAAAAACGAGGTTGGACACGCTGCCGAGAAAATGGGATGGATATCGAAGATCCAAATCAAATCAAATCAAATCAAATTTATTGGACAAAAGACAAAACATATATAAGACATGGAACACACAGACAAAGATGTACAAAAAACACAAAGGGAAATATATACATATATTGACATTTTGTTTAAACATAGAAAAACAAAAAAATTGATTATGTGGATCCCAAAGAGCCAAAGGCTCGCCCAGGGAACCTAAATTAAAAAAAAAGATTTTATCATGTGGCAAGAGCTGCGCTTATTATTTAGGAATTTTGAACAAAGCTTCAATATCTGAGTGTCCTGAGATAAAAAGATGAATACCGGATTTAAATTTGTGAATATTGTTGGTTAGTTTAAGAGTTTCTTCAAGTTTATTAAAAATGTATGGTCCCAAAAAGGCATGAGATTTATGAAATATTTCTTTTCTAGATTTAGGGATATACAAGTTACCTTTAGCGTTTCTAAGATAAGAAGTTATATTTTTGGCTTCATATAAATGTTTATTTTTATATATAAATAGTAATAAACGAAAAATATACAGTTCTCTGATTGTTAAGATATTATTAGGCAGGGAATTATATTTTAAGTGAGATAAAATCTTTTTTTGTAACTGAATAAGCGGTTTAATATTATTGTAATAATCAGATGCAAAGCACGTTATTCCATAATTAATTGTTGTAGATAGAAAGATAGAAAAGTCCAAAGATCCAAAGTATCCAAAATACCAAAATAAAAAATCCAAAGATAGAAAAGGATGAAAAATCACTTTTTTAACCTCTTGTATGACATTCAGTTTGTTGCTTTTAAGTAAAATCAATTTTAATATCGATTCGTGTAATCAGTCTATGAAAACTGAAAAATGATGTAATTATGTGTGAGTTCGTGATCCCAGCTTCCTATCTTCCCTATTTCCACAATAAAAGGAGCGTCCGCGTTTAAAAATCACGTGATCCCCTTTCCTTGACTGGATGAGCAGTATTCCCTGGTTTTCCCCGATATCATTATGAAAAACTAGTTGAATTTATATACTACAGAAAATCTTTTCTTTTTTCCCAACAGCTTTTGAAAAGCTGTGTCGCTATTACTGCCCTTCGCACTGCGTGGGCACCTGGAAGAGAGAGGAAGAGGAGAACTGCCTTACAGCCTTCAAGGACAGGTTCGTCATAGGAGGACCCCCAACAGGGAGGCGGAAAGTTGTCCAGGGCATCAAAATACCCTGCGAGCCCTTTTCAAAGCACACCAGCTATAAGCTGGATTACGTGCCCCACCCAGTAGAACCCAGGTAAGGAGCAGGATTAACTTTTCATAGAAATCGAAGTAAATGTCACAGGCGCTTGAACTACCGTGTTTTTAAGACCATGTTATTCTTTGCTGAAAAAGTCAGGCTTGATGGATTGGCATTTCCGACCCCCATTCCTATGTGATTCTGAGTCGTCTGTGCTTTACCCTTCATAGAAATTTGTCCCATTATTATGCATACACCCTGTTTTTTCTTGTAGTATTTAGAATTGGCGCATAAAGGTCACTCGATGTAGCTAGAGCTTTTCCCGCCTCTTCCTCTTGTAGGATTACACTGTTCTACACTGAAAAAATTTCCTTGATGAAAATAGTCATTTCTAATAGATTTTGGGTCGCTGAATACGAAAATCACCATTAAAATTCTCAATTGACTCAGGATTTTCGGGGAACAGCCCCTCCCCCTTTTCACGTTTTTAACGACTTTATAACTTTGAACTCGATTTTCAGGGTCAAAAAGCATTGCTTTAATCTTCAAATTGCCCCCCAGGGGACAAAAAATTTTCAAATTAATAAAATATGATAAATTTATAACAAATGGATAGGTTTAAGGGGTAGTTAACCCCCTAAGAATGCAAAAAATTAGCTAAAATTTATAGAGGTTTTTATACGCTATTTTTTCCTCCTATTTTTTACGCAATTCCCGTTTGAAGGGTCCTAACCCTTCCCCAAAGACCCAAATTTGATGGCAATATGGAGCAATGATTTTTGCTAAAAGCGGTTGAGGTGAGAGCGCCCCCAGAGCACCCACGGAAGGGTTCAATGCGGCACTTAGAGTTTAACTGTGCTGTACAAAAAAAAATATGAAGCCACTTACTGAATTTCAGCTGATTCTTGTGTAAAATGATCTGCTGAATTCAAATATGACACCCATTTTCCTCCATCACCCTCAGTTTTTAAGGGGATGCCCCCTAATTGTTATCCACAGCCGTGCATCTGTTAACATCTTGAAACATGGAATCCTCACTCCCGAAAACCGGTCAGTTTTTAAAGAACTGAAGAGTTTCTACTTAGAATACACCCAAAATATAAGAAAAACATCATTTGTAATCTTTTCAAAATCATCGATATTAATTCCTGAACTCGCGAGCGCCTTCGCGATTCTGGAAGTCTTCCGAACTCTTCCACGGGGACTTCTGGGAGGCTAACACCTCAACCGCTTTTAGTAAAAATTATTGCTGCATATTGTCATCAAATTTGGGTCCTTGGGGAAGGGTTAGGACCCTTAAAACGGGATTTGCGTAAAAAATAAGAGGAAAAAATAGCGTATAGAAACCTCTATAATTTTTAGCTATTTTTTTGTATTTTTAGGGGGGTAATGACCCCTTAACCCTATCCATTTGTTATAAATTTATCATATTTTATTAATTTGAACATTTCTTGTTAACTGGGGAGCAATTTGAAGACTAAAATAATGCTTTTTGACCCTGAAAATCGAGTTTAAAGTTATAAGGTCGTCGAAAAACGTAAAAAGGGGGAGGGGCTGTTCCCCGAAAATCCTGAGTCAATTGAGAATTTTAATGGCGATTTTCGTATTCAGCGACCCAAAATCTATAAGAATTGACTATTTTCATCAAGGAAAAAATTTTGAAGGTCAAATTTGTAGAACAGTGTTATCTACTCGGTCTATTCATCGAGTAGGTATATTTGGGCGTTCTTGGCTGCAGGAGCAGGGATACAGTCAGTCGTACCGCAACCCTAATGCTGAGAGGACGGTGGCAGACGGCTTCCCGATCCTCGAGTAGGTTCCCCCCTTTTGAGATATTTTAATTGTTTACTTTAATGTTAATGTTTGTCTTTGCAACTGTCCCTTTCTTGTGTTCTATAATAAATGTTAGTTTAGTCCAACCAATGTTTATTGAATATCCATCCCCATACTCTTTACCTTTCCATTGTAATGCCGCATCGTTAAGGTCCTGGTAATGCCCTCATTGGTCCCAGTGCCCTCGCAAAAACAGCAAGATAAAGAACGGTGCCCATTGCACTTTATAAATTAAGTACATATATGAAAAAATAAAAAATTAATCAAAGTAACTATCTACCATGCCTCCAAACTTCTGAAAACTCACGGAAATTTTAAAATTTGGCAGTGTGAATAATTTATTAGGATGGGAAAAGCCGATTTTTTACAGGCTGTGAAAACACGAAAAATTCCGTTAACTAAATGAAAGTTACCCCCTTACGACCTAGCCTGACTTCTCCAGGTGCACCCCACCCTTTCTAGAAGTTTGTCCCATTCCCAAGCAGCAGAATAAACCTTCAATATGTCCAATTTTGTTCATAGATGGCCACATTTCATTTACTTCTAGTTGCACTTACGTAAAATTGACATTATTTGGTTCAAGTTGTGCTACTTAGGGTTATGATCGATACACCCTAAATTAAATAACCACCTTCCACTCTCCACAGGAAACCGATAGAGCAGCCAGCCGTCCCCCCACCCCCACCACCCTCCGACTACTCCACCACCCACAAGCAGAGCTACCCGTGGCCCGAGACCCTGTCGGGACGACCTCGCAGCTCCCTGGGCCAAGCCGACCACATCCACTTCGGCGAAGATGGCGACTCCATGGTGCGGGAGTCTACCCATATGGTGGAATTCCAACCACCCCCTCGAGTGGAGCAGCCCAAGAAGATGAACCAGAGGGAGTTTCGACCCCCCGTCGTTATGATGGAGGGAGAGACCACGACCGGGAACGCTTACCCGCGGTGGAAGGTCCTCCCCCCAACTCGGGTGAGTTCAAATTGTGGGTCATCAGGATCAGTCCAGGGATGGTTAAGGGAATTAAAAAGATCCTGGGTTCAGTTCTGACACCGCTGAAACCCAACTAGTACAGCATTGTAAAAAATATGGCAGGCTACACAATAGTAAAGTGGTGGAAAGAAATTGCCACCATATCATTGAGATATGTTGCACAGTGTTGCAGTCGTGGGACCTCTCTCCGAGTCTAGGTGAGAGGTCCCTTCTATGGCGGTGTAACATATCTCAATTATATGGTGAATATTTCTTTCCACCACTTTTTGTGTAACGATCTATATTTTTTACAGTGAGAAAAGTCTATAAGATGGTCCAAAACGCTATTTTCATATGCCCTCGTACGATAGAGAGCAGCACTGCCATATCTATGGATTGACAGAAAAGGAGGCAGTATAATTAAGAGATCACAGCTGTCATTAGCTGTGACGTGTTCATCTAATCAGTCACTTTCGGAGGGGTATTAGATGATTTGAAGATTGAGATTCTATTTCCCCGCCCTTCGTGACGAGGGAAGTGGGAGTTAGATACGATCCCAGCGCCACCAGGGCCCCTATCACAAGACATTTCCCAAGTTTTTTCGATTTCCACTATCGCCTATGGCCATGGACTCTGTTTAGGTACTCTGTGATGTAAAAGTATATATGCTCGTTACATCTGTGGGTCTAAAAGTCCTCTGGTCAAATTCCTCGAGCCCCTCCCTTATCATGGGTTCAAGTTGTATGGAGCTGGAGTCATTCCCTCCCTTTAAGACAAATGCCTAAATTGTTTAGGTGACAATAGATGGGAGTATCGTCTATCATATCGCCTTTCGAAGAATGACCTGGAGGAATTTTTACAATATGGGAGATTGCCGGCAAGGCTTCTTGTGTATTGATTTCCAAGTCGCCAAGGTTGTTGTTGTTGTCTTGTCCAGCAAGCAGTGCAATTTGATCAAATATGCAGTGCAAAGTCGCCAAGGTAATATTAGTGAATATTCAGTTGATTCTTTCGACTAGGCCTCCAATCTAGAAATTGTGTCTCCTAATATAGCCCCCCCTCCTTTTTAGTAAAAATTCTTCTTTTTGCTAATCTTGCTGTGGTGTCGTTTTTCTTCCGGAGAGGCGATATGCTCCATCTGATGAAAGTTTAAACTTGCGTCGTGAATCTTTCTCATACTAATTCAATATGACGTGATCCGAAAACTTCCCAAACATTTGTTTTTCATTTATTGAATCGTTTTCCAGGATTGTAGGTCGTGTCTCACATCCAGACGTCCCTCGGAAGCCTGGATGTAAAAGTATCCAAAAGACGACCTACAATCCTGGAAAATGGTTCAATTAATTTAGGCCGTGGAAGTTTCCCGGATTTATTTTTTTCTTCAACGTATTTCCATTTCGGTATTACTTAAAAACGTTTATGTGTTTTGACGCATAAAACCTACAATTCATTTCTAATCAATCTTTCCTTATTCTTTATTTGAATAGGTCAAAAAACTGCAAAAGAGTCACTGGGCTCCAACTGACGACGGTGATGCAAGATGCCGGGTGTCGACGTATCAGGAGGATTTCGACGGCGTGTGTGCCGCTTTGTGCCCGGCCAAGATGATAGAGAACTACGGGCCCAAAATTTTGGAACCGAGCTACAACTTTATCGGATCAAGCAACGGGCATGACTTTTATCGACATCGGCATTGTTCCGAGCTTGCCAATAAAAATTAGTTGATGAGAAAATTTTAAGAAAATTAGTTTAATTAAAGCTTTTAGTTCGATTACCAAAAAAAACCCCTGATAATGGCTGTAGAGAAGGAGGTTATTATACTAGTTCGGTTCAGAAAAGGTTTTGAAAAGAAGTTATTTGCCGATATGAAACCAAGCAAGCAATCAAATATCCTTCCTCTGAATCATAAAATCCCTCCGCCCTGTATCTTTCCCTAACTCCCTTCCGAAGTGAAAATGATTGGTTGCTCATACAGTAAGAAGGCGTGGAGAATGACGTCATTGGGAGCGGAAAGGAGAAGTCACGAGATTTTTTCAGAACAATGGGAAGAGCCACAGAGTAAAGATTATTCAGAGAGTCCAAAACGCGATTTTACTAAAATAGTTCTACAGTTATCGCATAGTGGCGTTTCGACCCTCCAGCTGTCAATCATTGGTGTGGGCGGGGACTAAAGGAAACGAGTGATTTTCATTGGACTTAGAACTTTGTATGGGGCTGCATTTGAATTTCTCAATCTCTGCTATTTTCCCCTGATCAATGAAGCTTTTCCCTAATGGATGCAAACTTTCCCTGACAGTAACTAAACTTTCCCTATTATAAACATTGATATCGTTTGTTCTGTCGTTTAATATCTCGTTATAGTGATTGTGGTCGCAGAAATTGTCATTAAATGTGAAGTTATATGTTTAAATTGTATTAAATGTGGAGTTGGAGTTGTGAGTTCGATTCCAGAGTAGCTCATGATCCATCGTCACTTTCAAGAAGATGCGAGATAGTGACGTCACAGGCAGATGGGTATATATAAGCCAGCGAGAAATCTCCGCTGGCCAGAACATTGGGTGAGTCTCTGGAGAGAGTAACATCAGAGAGACTTGTAATGTCTAAGAAATTATCCCCAGCGCATGCTCGAAAGAAAGATACACGCAATAGAGGAGATTAGTGAAAACGTCACTTCCGGTTTCTTGTTTTGTTTGGAAACGTTGATTCGATCCGTGATTGGTTACATACGGATCCGTACTGTCCGTACAGTTCACGGAACCAATCACAGACTGAATTTACGTTTCCAAACAAAACAAAAAACGTCACACTAATCTCGTCTATTGTTTTAATAACCGGGAAAATATATAATTTTTTCCCCTCTTTAGCGATTTGAAAGTGGGCGGGGTTAATTGAGAGAGTGTATGCGGCTGTAGCTCGATTGTAGAGAGTCAACAACGTTACGTCATATTCTCTGGTTAGTTCCACCGTTATCACATAGAAACGCCACCGTCTATGGGAAAACCCATGTTAAAAAAGTTGCCATTAGCGTCTATGGAAATGGACTCTCTGAATAATCTTTACTCTGTGGGAAGAGCTAACCTGGTATTCTACAAACACAAAACTTGAGTCTCACAATGGATAGTAAAAAATGTAACACATACATATACTTTCCAGTTTACCTAATTAGTTAAAGTTTCTTTTATAAATTTTAGATGATAAATTTTTAAAGAAGGCCACAAAATTTACCCTACATGGATTTTGGTAAAAATTCAAGCATATTTAGTAGGGTTTTTTCTTGATGAAAAAAGTTGATGGTTCGAGTAAAAACATAATACAGTGTTCCCTCGTTATTCGCGGTAGTTACGTTCCAAAATATACAGTCCTAGAGGCCGCCCGAGATTGCTATTGAATCCTATGGTAAATTTGGGGCAGCTAGGTCTGAAAGGGGTTAAAACGCGCATATATGATAATATAACAGATATAATGGTTCGATTCCGTCATTTATTACATAAAACTGATTCATGCAAAAAGTAGTTTTAACTGTACATAATTTGTATGTAAATACCAAAAGGGTTACTAGTTAGAAAACTTGCTTAGTAGAAGAATAGAACCATTTTTCAAAATGATTTTACATAATAAATACCGGAATCAAACAATCATACCCATAGGCGCCGACTTTTATTAAATATTGGGGGGGCCCAGTACTAGACAAAAAATATATAAGTAATTCCATGTATGTTCCATATAAAAGCGGTCCTTAAACTTTCGATCGCCACTAATGCTAGACCCCCAAGATTTTGAACATCCAAAGGCTTATTCCTAAAGTACCCCTACGGAGTTTATTTATATACGTAAAGTTTTAGAGATTCCTTAAAAGTAGTACTCAAATTATGTTCCACGTTGTGTTAAAATTTTACAATTACTCGAAGTATAATAGGGGGTCTGGGGGTTTCCCCCAGAAAAATTTTGAAAATTTGCCTCAAAAAGTAATGTTACAGCTTTTCTTTAGAAGAGAGAGAAGTTCCTTGTAAAACATAGATTTTCTAAGGAAAATATTACAAGAGACGTCAAAATTTCGAGAGGGGCTAGGGGTCCTCCCCCAGAAATATTTTTGAAATTTGTCTCTTTAAATTGGTGTTATTTATTTTGAAACTATCAAAAGGTAACTCGCGGACCCCCTAGGAAGGTGCTGGGGACCCTCGGAGGTCCGCGGCCGCAGACCACTGCTATAAAAATTCAAATAAAAAGCAGCGTAATATATTTTTTTAATTTAATCGTACACAAAAAATTAAATTCCTATCGCGAAGAATGAAAGTGGATTTATACCGCTTTTAAAATCAACGGCACAGAGCCGTAACTAGAGTTTTGTTTCGGGAGGGATTTTGACTTAAATATTTTTTCTGAGGTACCTACTTACGAGTACTTTTTTACTTCCGTGTTAGAGGACTTGCACATTTGATATTAATTTTGTTGAAATTAACTTCAAAATTTTATAAACATTTAAAATTCCAAGCGAATCGATATTTTGAGGGTCCTCCCCCAAAATATGGAAATTTCCACCACAAAATAGCGTTTTATCTCTTTTTGAAGCCGATTTGAGTTACACCCTTAGAGCAGGACTTATTTTAAGAAGCAGAATCTTCAAAGAAACCTAGTATATAGTATATAATAAACAGCAAAATTTTGAAGGGGGTTTAGGGGTCCTACTTCAGATACATTTTGGAAATTTGTCCCTATAAATAGCGTTTAAATTCATTTTGTTAGCCTCTTTCTTCTTATGCTACACAAATGGAGGATCACACCTCAAAAATCACGGAAGTTTCAGGGGAAAACGGTACATAATAGATTTAAAATTTGAGGGGGGCTTGGGGGTCCTCCCCCAAATTTTTTTTGAAATTTTTACTCAAGAAAGTAGTCTTTTAAGTCATTTTGAGTCCCTTTGTGAAGACCAAAAAGAACGACGTCCAATACATTGTCTTCTTAAGTTCATGAAAGAAAGGTAGATTTTTACTAAAAATATTGGGGGGGGCTTAGCCCCCCTTCTTCCGACATTGGGGGGGGCTCAAGCCCCCTCAAACCCTATGGAGTCGGCGCCTATGATCATACCTTTTCTGCCAAATATGTAAGTTTCATTGCTAAAAAAAACTTAGTGATCGAAATCCGCGAATATGCGGGGTAACATTGCTCAACCGCGAATCTGCGAGGGCCCACTCCACTATAGTCCAAAAAACCCACGAATGGGTATTAAATAACTAATTTGAAATTTTTTGAGCTTTTATTATTGCAGTACTAGAGTAAAGTGGTAAGCTTTTTCCACAAATTCGGGCTGCAATGGCAATTCTGAAGACATCCAGGAATTTTTAAGCAAAAATGTTGCCCACTGGTTCTTATAAGATTCCACTACATATTTTTTTCTATGAAAAATGGAGGACCCCCAGACCCCCTCTTCGATACCTAGAACTCTATTATTTACAACTTTTTTTATTAAGAGTTATTAAAAATGCGAAAAATTCTACCAAAAATATTTTAAATTCTTTAGGTTAAGTCCAAAATTCGAATTAGGTGTACTAAGGGCCGTATTCTGGAATCTCACTCTGCTCGAATTCTCTTCGAATGTTCGCAGGAGCGTCATTTCAGTTTTTGGTTGAGGGGGGGCAAGAATTTTTTTAAGTGGGTGGCCACGCCGTAAGTATACATTTTTGGGGGATTGCCTCAACTTCATTTTTAAGGTATCCCCTAGAGCAGTGGTCCCCAACCTTTTTACCACCTCGGACCGGTCAACTTTTGATAATATAACCGCGGCCCGCCGGGGGGGGGCGTTGAATGCTTACATTCTAGATTATTTTGATTTATTAATTTTAATTTAATTGTATTTAAACATGCTTTCAAAATAAAATACAGTTACATCAAAAAATAAACAAAAGTGATTTATAATTCATTTCATTCATTAGTTTCGAGTTATAAACCAAGGAATTTAAATTCATTTTCACTGAAATGGTCGGCCCGCGGCCCGGTACCATTTGATCCACGGACCGGCACCGGTCCGCGGACCGGGGGTTGGAGACCACTGCCCTAGAGAGCATGTATACGAGAGAGAGGCGACAATTCGCTTAACCCTTTCGCACTGGCTGGGACATATGCTGTCCCACGGTGGAAAAATTTTGAAATAGACGATATTAGTGTGACGTTTTTTGTTTTGTTTGGAATCGTAGATTCAGTCTGTGATTGGTTCTGTGAACCGTACGGATCTGTATGTAACCAATCACGGATCGAATCAACGATTCCAAACAAAATAAAAAACGTCATCACTAATATCGTCTATTACGACTGAGGCAACTTTATGTCCCAGTTACTGAAAAACTTCAAGGAACAAAATAAAATGCTCCTTTGTGCCTCCAAACACATCATGATCTAATGGATATCTCATCGCAGTTGCCCCCTAGCAGCTCAAACAAGTGCAAAAATTGCACTTTTCTGATTCCCTTGCCGTATTGAAAGGGTTAAAAGCGTCTCTGAGCATCCTTAAAAATGTCCAATTCTGTCCAAACTGTATCATGCCGCTTGTTTCGCGTCCCATGCTAATCCTATGGAGGGAAACCTAACTCCGCCTGCGGGGAACAGAAAACGCTGTTTACCGATCTGCACGCGCTATACCGAGTTGTCGTCTCTCTTTCGTATACAGGCTCTCTAGTATCCCCTAGCGAGCACATTTGCTTACAACAGTGGTTCCCAAAGTGGGTTCCGTGGAACCCTGGGGTTCTACCCCGTTCGCACTGGCAGGAAAAAGACCCTCTATTTTCATTTCGCACTTAGTTGCCATAGAAACACACTTTAGGAATAACAAAATCGCCCCATTTTTTAAGGGTGTTTGAAAATCAACAAAGATGGCGGCGCACAATGTTTCCCAGGATGGGAAAAATTTATTTTCGGTGATATTTCTTCAAATAAAGACCAAGGACACTGTTAAAACAGTTTAAACTGGACACAATTACGAACATATTTATAGGTTATTAGGTTCTTTGAATTAGTACAATAATTTAACACAAAAAAGCCCATCAAAAATTGAACCGTGAGCTAAACAATGCTGTACTTCAATATCTCCGCTCATTGCTTTTAATTACTTAATAGTGTAAATGTAATTAAAAACAGCTGCTGATAAAAAAGAAATCAAAATATTAAACAAAAATTCAATCAAGAAATCTTTTCAGAACATTCTTGTTATGAATATGATAAAATTTATTTCGTGTTCTGCTATGCCAAACTAATATATCCATTGTATCCAGATATTTTAGATTTTTAAGGCAAAAAGACCCAGTTGGTAAAATAAAAGTACATCAAAATATGGAAAACAATGGACCAAAAACTGATTAAATTTAGTTTAATAAAAAAATTTAGTTTATTTACCTTGATATGATCCAATTTATCCCACTACAATCCAGTCAGCTTGTCTCGTTTTTGTTTTTATTTGAAATTCAGAAATAGTTTTCTTAAATCGTCTGTCAATTAATAATTATTTATGTATTTTTACATTTTTACTTTATTTTTTTTAAAAAGTTGGTGATTATATTTATTAGTTTTAAGTTATATAATAATAAATTAAACATTTCTTAGATTTCCACAATTAAGTGCTCAATCACCCTTTGCCAGTGCGAACGCTGTTTTAAGAAAACGCACTTAAAGTTTAAGTGCACTTAAAGTTTAAGGGCCCTTTAGCGGCAGTGCGAACGGGGTATTCCGCGAAGAAATTTAGGGGTTCCCATGGGACAAACTTTATTTATTTCATTAAAAAAATTAGAATGGTGAAATAAGAATGGACAGCGCCGCCCCCTTTTACCCAAAAATGTTCTCAAAATGAGTTAAAACCTTACTTTTACCAGTTGAATTTCAAATTTTTTTTTCCGGGGGAGTACCCCCAGACCCCCCCACGGTATAACAAGGGGATCTTGTGCGATACTTTTTGGAAAATCCCTAACATTTGACATTTTTTTTGTCAAAAGATAAAGGTTATGGTCTGGAAAATTCTCCTCTTGGCCCCAAAAAGCTTCCTAAAATGAGTTAAAACTCTACTTTTACAAGTCAAATTTCAAAATTTTTCTGGGGGAGGACCCCCATCCCCCCAGCGGTACTAAAAGGGGATCTTGCGTGATACTTTTAGAAAATCCCCAAGAATTTGACATTTTAGCCAAAAGGTAAAGGTGATTGTCTGGAAAAGTGCCCCCCTGGACCCGGGCCTGGTTTCATTTAATATCATATTATGTGTTAAATTTTGAAAAGTCGTTGATTAAAAAATATTCAGGGTTCCGCGATCATCGGTTACAAATTTGGGGGTTCCACGACCAAAATAGTTTGGGAACCACTGGCTTACAAGCACTGAAAAGTAGTACGTATTTAAATGATATTAATTATAATTTCAAAATTTGACGACGAGGAAATAAAGGAAAAACACGTGGGTCTGGGGTTTTTCGAATTGTCCGAAAACGCTTAATTGCATGCATAGTGACGTCACAACACATAGACTTCGCCTAAAATGTTTGCCTTGGATTTCTGACCGTCACCAGAACTGTCTAGATCAGGCATGGCCAACCCGCGGCGCGGCCCTCCGGATCATTTTGTGCGGCCCGCGAAGCTCTTTGAAAACTCTCCAAAAAGTAGCTTCAAAACACTTTTTAGCACCTAAAATTCAAAATTTTTTCGGGGGAGAACCCCCGACCCAAATATACCTCTTAGATCAGGCTTTGCCAACCGGCGGCCCGCATGCGGCCGGTTTTGAAATACTAATTTTGTGGTCCGCAAGAATTTTTTTAGTCAACAGTTTAAGTTTAAGGGTAAGTTAAGGCCCCCACAAATTCGGACAAAGGGCAAGGGCGTATGCAGGCAGGGGCAGGGGGGGGCATCTGCCCCCCCCTAGAAAATTTCAATCACAATTTTTTTGTATATTGCATTTACGAACGCAATAACATTTTAGTGTTTGTCATGGATTTTCTGTGTTTCTTGTAAAGTACAAGTGCACCAATACTAATACATCTACAAAGTAACACTGCTAACGCATTTTATCCCCTCACGCAGTCCGTTTGCTGACTGGAAATTACCCTAAACACGAGTATATGAAATCCGACGGAACAAATCTCGGTCAGGGGGGGCAGATACCCTATGAAAGAAATTTGTTGCCTTTACTCCCCCGAATTTTTGGAGAACTGATAGTGGGAAAGGGGTGGTTGGAACTAATTGCTTCCAAAAGGAGAAGAGAGGCGTGAGGCTGTGTTTGTTTAGATAAGATTCAGGTTCCTTCCCGTCTTTTCGTGGCCACCTGCAAACCAGATGTGGAATTCTTGGACATCCAATGAGAGGACACTGGTCACAAACTTTCAGTTAAACATTCATACGAAATCCCAGAACGACCTAGTAACAACTACATACTTCGACAGTTCAGTGCGTGCTTCGTCAGTTTAAGCGTTTCTGCAGGCCGCAATTTTAATTTTGTTTTACTTATAATGAAAGAAAGCTCACTGATTATTTTGAAAAGGAAGGACCGCCGAAAGTTAAAAAGCCAGCTCCTGAGACTTCTTTGGAAAAGGTAAGTGCTTGAGCTGATAAAATTAATGGAATATGGAACACATATTGATCGATGTTTTTGTGCCATCTGGGACTTTTATATTAGGGTGATTTGAAAGCAAATTCTTTTTGAAGTAAATCCGCTATCGGATAGACCCCGCGCCGCAAGTTACCTTGGAGAACACTCAAGTTGCCTAATTGAGTGTTCCCCAAAGAGTTTCAAAATGAGATGAAATACTAGTTTTAAGAGGCAAATTTCAAAAAATTTCTGGGGGAAAACCCCCAATCCCCATCGAAATTTTGACTTATATGTGAAAATTTTTCCTTGAAATTTATGTGGTTTACAAGGAACTGTTCTCTTCAAGAGTAATAAAAAATGTGTCTCAAAATGAGCATAAACACTATTTTTTAAGGCCAATTTTCAAAATTTTTCTAGGAGAGACCACAGACCCTCCCAGACTTGGAGTAACTCAGGGGTGTATATATAAGAGGTGTATTAGTGTACCAAAACCAGTTAAAACCCTGTTTTTTGGGTCAAATTTTCGAAAATTTTCTGGGGGGGGACCCCCAAACCCCCCATTAGTACTTGGTATTTAATTATTCAAAAATTCTAAAATAAGTTCATCAAAATCGAAATCCTACCTAAGAATAATATGTCTGAAATTCAGATTGAGAGTATCAAAGCCAAGTTAAACCAATATGTGTTTAGGGTCAAATTTCCAAAACTTTTCTGGGGATGAACCCCAGATCCCCTTTTGAACTTAAAACTATTATTTATTTTTTTACATTAAGTTCATCAAAATGCAAATACCTAAATATTTATATCCAAAATTATAACTAGGAGTAGCAAAACTAATCAAAAAAAAATTTTTTTAGAGACGAATTTCCCCCAAAACAAAAGTCTAGTTACGGCTCTGGGAGTTCAAAATCTTCGGGGGCCAGAATCAACAAAAACTATTTGACAAAAACAACTAGCCACAAGCGGATTTCAAAAACAAAATTAAGTACATAAAAAGGTTTTTTCAATGTCTCAAAGCGGAAGGTATTACTGTCAGGAATTTTTTACACGTTTTATTGAAGCCGTTTGGCCCATAAAACCTAGACCATCCTAACTGGAAGAAACCTTTTTTCGTTCATAGGGGAGAGTCGTCCAAAACGGGGACGGCGGGTCAAATGGGGACATTCGGTTTCTCACTGATAAGTGCTGACATCTGGTGATCCAATGTACTACTATTATTCCTTTACATCAGATTGCCATTTTGAAAAGATTTGTTGACGCCATTTGCTGTTATTCTTCCTGCTACGAAGTTTTGAATTTTTAGCAAGAAAAAAGTTCGATTTTGCCCCTGCACTATATTGAGCTGTATGAATTTACATTTGAAGATTCAATTTTGGTAAGTAATCATTTTTTTCGCTCTAGTTTTAAGTTATATTCTGATATGTTTCTTCATTTTCTATCTTACATGTGTGTGAAGAGATGCCATGTTTTCTAGCGTTCGTCATGGTCGGCTCAAATGGGGACATAGAGGGTGATGAGGAAGAGAATAGAAATGACGCTTGCATTTTTTGTAATGAGCTTTACATTGACTCGAAACACAAAGAGGGATGGATTCAATGTAGCAGCTGTCGAGGTTGGGCCCATGAAGCATGTTCAAGTGTTGACGAAAGCGATGTCAATTTTATATGTGACTTTTGTATTTGATTACTTTTTGTGACATTCTAGTAACTGTTAAAAAAGGTAAAATTCCTTATCTGCATTTTGATTTTGCATTAAAGTCAATCTTTCTTTGTAAAACAAGTTTTTCTAATAAAATTTCGCAGCAGAACTTGAATTTATATGCTATTTCATATGAGTACCCCATTTTACCCACCCGGTTGTCCAAAACGGGGACTTCGAACATTATTCAGAAAAATGTTTTTTTTGCCTATACTAAGGATTTTTTTTAAAAAATCGCCTTGCCATCTCATAGTCTAAGACATGCTCTAAACGGGAAATGCTTTGCCACATTTTTCTTATTTATAGATTTTTTTTGCAGACAGAAATATGTTAGCGTCCCCATTTTGGACAACTTTCCCCTATCTTAGACATCTGCTGTGAAAAAAAATATACTCTCCTTTTTTGATGACTTTTACTAGTGTCGCAACCGGATAAACAATTCGGTGTGAGATAACAGATTAGGAGGGGGAGTATATTGAGTATTTTTGATAGTGATGTATGGTAATACAATGAAAATTTCCAAGGGTGGGGGGTAATTCCCCCCCCCCTTGGCTACGCCCCGGCGGCCCCCCCTAGAAAAAATCCTGCATACGCCCTTGACAAAGGGTACCAAAACATGTTAAAGTCTGTTAATTAGAGTCGTATTTCCAAAATTTTTTCTGGGGGAGGACCCCCAGATCCCCCTTTAGTACTAGGAACTCTATTGTTCACAACTTTTTTAGGATATTAGTTCAGTCAGGTGCAAATCCTAACTAAAAATATATATTTTAATTTATGCATTGAACCAATTAAATATGCATGGGGGCATGAGAGGGAGATTTGGGTGTACTTTTTCCCGATGCAAAAATCTAGCTGCAAATTTTTGAGAAAATGTAGGTCCTTCCGAAAAAATTTCTATAAGCGCCACAGGCTTCTTATAGTTTCGAGTGATTCCAAGTGTCTTTTACCGGCACTTGTTTAGTTCCTATGGATATACAGATATACTACAGAAGGTATTATTCTTGGGGTTGCTTCTTAAGGTAAATTTAAATGAATATTTTATTTAGGAATCTGTCAAACTAAGCAAAGAATCTAACTCCCTTATTTATATACCTAATTTATTCAATTTAGGGCCGGATGCAGCTACGTTCTGCGGCGACGCGTCGTTCAAACCAGTAAATAATCTTCAAGATAGGAAATCTTCGCCCCAGCCCGTAGTCCCACGTGGTCTTAACCACGTGATCCACTGCCATCCTGAGTGGCCCGCGCCTTCTCCACTTTGTGCGCGCGCACAGAACGATCGGAAGTACCGCCCCGATCGTCGTTGAACGCCTGGTCAGGAGCAGGCGTTTTAAAACGTTACGAAATACGGTTCCCTAGAACGTTTCTACGGTTCATTGAATTGTTACAGAACGTAGCTGCATTCGGCAAGGGCGTATGCAGGCAGGGGCAGGGGGGGCAGCTGCCCCCCCCTAGAAAATTTCAATCACAATTTTCTTTGTATATTGCATTTACGAAGGCAATAACATTTTAGTGTTTGTCATGGATTTTCTATGTTTCTTGTAAAGTACAAGCGCACCAATGCTAGTACATCTATAAAGTAACACCGCTAACGCATTTTATCCCCTCACGCCGTCCGTTTGCTGACCGGAAATTACCCCAAACACGAGTATGTGAAATCCGACGGAACAAATCTCGGTCAGGGGGGGGGGCAGATACCCTATGGAGCTAATTGCTTCCAAAAGGAGAGGAGAGGGGTGAGGGTGTGTTTGTTTAGTTAAGATTCAGGTTTCTTCCCGTCTTTTCGTGGCCACCTGCAAACCAGATGTCTTATCTTTCTTGGACATCCAATGAGAGGACACTGGTCACAAACTTTCAGTTAAATATTCATACGAAATCCCAGAACGACCTAGCAACAACTACATACTTCGACAGTTCAGTTCGTGCGCTTCGTCAGTTTAAGCGTTTCTGCAGGCTGCAATTTTAATTTTGTTTTACTTATGATGAAAGAAAGCTCACTGATTATTTTAACCGAAACGCGTGTGAAAACGGTGAAAATGAAGGACCACCGAATGTTAAAGAGCCAGCTCCTGAGACTTCTATGGAAAAGGTAAGTGCTTGAGCTGATAAATTAATGGAATATGGAATACATATTGATCGATGGTTTGTGCCATCTGGGACTTTTATATTAGGGTGATGTGAAAAAAATTATTTTTGAAGTAAATCCTCTATCGGATAGACCCCGCGAGTTACCTTGGAGAACACTCAAGTTGCCTAATTGAGTGTTCCCCAAAGAGTTTCAAAATGAGATGAAACACTAGTTTTAAGAGGCAAATTTAAAAAAATTTCTAGGGGAAAACGTCCCCATCGAAATTTTGACTTCTATGTGAAAATTTTTCCTTGAAATTTATGTGGTTTACAAGGAACTGTTCTCTCCAAGTATAATAAAAAATGTGTCTCAAACTGAGCATAAACACTATTTTTTGAGGCCAATTTTCAAAATTTTTCTAGGAGAGACCACAGACCCTCCCAGACATAGAGTAACTCAGGGGTGTATATAAGAGGTGTATTAGTGTACCAAAACCAGTTAAAACCCTGTTTTTTGGGTCAAGTTTTCGAAAATTTTCTGGGGGAGGACCCCCAAACCCCCCATTAGTATTTGGTACTTAATTATTCAAAAATTCTAAAATAAGTTATCAAAATAGAAATCCTACCTAAGAATAATGTGTCTGAAATTCGGATTGAGGGTATCAAAGCCAAGTTAAACCAATATGTGTTTTTAGAGTCAAATTTCCAAAAGTTTTCTGGGGATGAACCCCAGATCCCCTTTTGAACTTAAAACTATTATTTTTTTACATTAAGTTCATCAAAATGCAAATACCTAAATATTTATATCCAAAATTATAACTTGGAGTATCAAAACTAGTCAAAAAAATTTTTAGAGACGAATTTCCCCCAAAACAAAAGTCTAGTTACAGCTCTGGGAGTTCAAAATTTTCGGGGGCCAGAATCAACAGAAACTATTTGACAAAAAACAACTAGCCACAAGCGGATTTCAAAAACAAAATTAAGTAAATAAAAAGGTGTCTCTAATCGGAAGGTATTACGGTCAGGAATATTTTACACGTTTTATTGAAGCCATTTGGCCCAGAAAACCTATCCCATCCTAACAGCGAGAAACCTTTTTTCGTTCATATCTAAGACCTCTGCTGTGAAAAAAATATACTCTCCTCCTACAAATGAAAATCCTGAATCCGTCCCGAACCAGATTGAAGCTTGATGACTTTTTACTAGTGTTGCAACCGGATAAACAATTTGATGTGAGATAACAGAATTAGGAGGGGGAGTATATTGAGTATTTTTGATAGTGATGTATGGTAATAAAATGAAAATTTCCAAGGGTGGGGGTAATTCTCCCCCCCTTGGCTACGCCCCGGCGGCCCCCCCCATGGGCGGATTTAGATGGTGAAACCTGGAGGTGCGTACTAGAAAACTTGGGGGTGCAAGCTGTCCCTGATGACTTTGAAAACATGATTTTCCCCTATAAAAATGGAATTTTCTCAAAAAGTTGGGGGTGCGTTGCACCCCCATGCACCCCCTTAAATCCGCCCATGCCCCCCCCCTAGAAAAAATCCTGCATACGCCCTTGGCATTCGGCCCTCTTTTCTGTCATCCTGTGCGGCCAATATGGGAGTGACTAGGCTGCCGACGGGTAACCGTTGTGCGCATGATCGGGTTAAAGGCGTGGCTTTAAAGTATTAAGGATGGAAACTAGCGTTGCTCGAATGGGGTAGTGGTAGCGCGTCAGTCTGGCGTGCAGAAGGTCGTAGGTTCGAACTCCAGTAATTATTTTTCAGTAAATTTAATTTAAATTTTTATTATTCCATTAAAAATTGCAAGAATTAATTTCTCTTGTTTAACAGTCATTCCTTATTTAATTAAATTCATTGTGTTTTTTTAAATGTTTTACTTTATCTAATTTTTTTAAAAAATGTTTTTAATTATTAATTAATTGAAAATAAAATTATTTCGCTAAAATATTTTATAGAAACAGCAAGAATCAAGATCACAAGGATGCGCATTGCTAATAAAGTATAGAAATCTTGCAGGGATTGTGAAATACAGTACAAAACAGTACGTCGGCAGCCGTGGCGCTTGGCGTCCAACGTACGTCGGCAGCCTAGCAACGGCCCACCTAATATCCTAAAATTTTATATGCGGCCCGCGAGAGTATTGTGGTTTTCCAAAGTGGCCCTCAGCAACATTTGGGCCACCCCTGGTCTAGATAGAAGGTAAATATTTATTTAAACACTCATATAGGACACTTCAGAAAAAAAAATCATCAACTAAAACATAGAAATTCAATTTTGATTGCAATTTGGCCCGATGGAATTCTACGTCACTGTGCGTGCAAACACACTTTGCGTTTTCAGTCACGTGCTTTTTTCTCGACTTTTAAATTATAATATTTAATTACTTGTACACTTTTTTGAAAAACTGACTAAATATTTCATTTTACCATACTAAAAACCATACGGAACACTTGAGTGTTTATGAAAATCTCACACATGCAACTTGCAAGTTCCTTATTCCAATTCCGATAAGTGACGAAATATCGAAATATACGTCACTTTGCCACGGAGCGAAGCATCATGGGAACGGGGGACAATTTGATAAGCTCCACCCACTGATACACACACGCCCATCCTTTTTTTCATGAGCTCCGCCCACTCACAGTTCTGGCTATTTTTTTTTGTAGAGTGTAGATGCAGATCATGCAGATTGTGCTTATGGTTATTTTAACTGTGACTGCCCAGAATTATTTGTAAGTATGTGTTTATATTTTTCATTTTCTCTTTCTGTTTTGTGTCATATCTGGTTAAGAAGATTACGTCAATAATGTTACTCTTTAATGTTTGAAATATTTTTAAATACTTTTGGAAACACTGCACATACTATCTTAAACTGGTACTTTAGAAATTGGTAAACTCCTTTCTTTTCACTTGACTGAAATTGTCTAAAATTAGTTTTAGTTTCAGTTCGCTTAAAACCTACATTATCATTGTTTGTTCAAACTTAACAATATCGTATTCGATGATTAGTTATAGATCTAATCGGAATGTTTATTTTAGATTAGGAATTAGTTCTCTTATGATCACAAAATGTCGTGTGAAGGCTGTAGTTTAAGATTTACGATTTTTAAGAGAAAGGTATGTAAAATTTTTACTTAACCTTGTATTGTTGTGCTTTAAAATATTTAAGCACTCTTTTACTGTATATTTAATTCAATTCTTTTTTAACTCTTCGATATTAGTAACCCATTGTAACATGGTAGAGTGAAATTATTTTGTTACTACATTTGAAACATCATCTTACATTTTAGCTAGACATTCAAAATCTGTCTGAATTTTATTTTTCCTTAAATTTGAACCCATGTACATAGGGCCATATGTTAGATTTCCCCATTATGATGAAAGACTGAAAAAGGCCACCTCTTATATATTTTTCCCTTAATAACCTATAATTTTTTAAAGAAGTTGCATAAAATTAACAAATTGTATAGATTGTGGAAAATTTCTGGTAATGAAATTAAGTTATCAAGTACTATTTTTAAAAACGGCAGTTATTTGCTACAAGATTCAAAACTCTATTTTCTGTTTTAAGGTGCCTGCCTACCTATAGAGGCTTTTTTTAATAATTAAAATTTTGACCTAATTTGTGGTTAATACAATTAAATAGATCTAAAAACTATGAATAACATAAAAAAATTAAATATTGATTCAAATTTTCATATTATTGAAGAACTTATGCATAAAAATCACAAAAAAACACCTTTCTGCAAATCATCATAACTCAAATTCATATGAAGTTATTTTTGTTTTGTAAACTTTGTTATCCTCGTGAACTTATATTTTAGGAGGCCTACTACTTTTATGTCTAAATTTATTTAATATCAAAAGTTACAGAACCAAACGTGAAAAATGAAAAAAAAACCACCAAAATTCAGTAAAGTTTTAAGTTATACTATTCATAAAATAAAAAATATTACACCCACAACCAAAAAAATAGTAGGGCTCCTAAATCATATTATGTCAAGTATTTCCCCCAATTTTTATAGAAATTCATTCATAGTATTTTGAGTTATGCAGTTTTGCAGAGAAGGGAAATAGCAAAAATGTGATTCTGAGAAAAACACGAATTTCTTTATTTTTTCCTTAATAAAATGCCTATTTAGCTGTAAGTAAAATTTCTGTAACTTTGGTTCTAGGAAAGATGAAGGCAAAATTTAAACTGATTTGGAAAGCTAAAGATGTGCTTTTAGAAATAAGATAATAATTTTTTTTGAATTTTGGGTCCAAAATGGTGTTTTTTAGGTAGGCAGGCACCTTAATTAAAATAACCACATTTAATTTTCATATCACTGCAATCTTGATAAATTATAGCTGAAGGTTTAAGTAAAATGACTGGAATCACAAATATAGATTTAATTAAGGAAGTTCTCAAAAAAAATATTTTACAATACCTTTGAATAATTTTTGTAATCTAGTTTATTCTATGGAAAATATGTTACTAGTCTGGTCCAGGGCTTAATTATAACCCAAGAAGTACCGGAACGCTCAGTGGCAGAACAATTGTAATTGGTTTATTTGATACTTACGTAAGACTTTGATTAAAAATCCATACGCTGGACTAAATTTCAAAATTTTTTCCTACAGAAAAAGTGTGAAGATTGCGGTTTCATCTTCTGCTCAGAATGCTCAGTGTCCAAGGGGCGCCTATATCAATGTTACAGATGCAAGGTCCTGACATGTGTGCCCCTCAATGGGGGTGATGTTGCTTCTCTCAAACTCAGGGACCTCCAGTGGTTCCTAGAAACCAAGGGTATTCACATTCCTTCCAATGAACTGCGAGAGAAGCCAGTCCTTGTGGATTGGGTCATGAACTATCACCAGAAATTGGCACATGCAGCAAACCAATCTATCAAGCCCCTCTATCCTTCTTTACATCCTGACGAGGGATGCCTTGGGGGGTTATTTGGATCTAGTGGTTCGACCTCCACAGTAAGTCTGATATTTAAACTGTCTTTAGTAATGAAAGAATATCAGCTTTTTTCAGAGAAATACTATTCATGTAGGTATTTGATTTCCCCTTTTTGCAATGTTTTTCGTCTCATTCATCTGCATTTTTTATTGTTAATTGAGATTATATTGAAAATTGCATTGATAAACTTTATTGACCCATTGCATCATAAACTTTAGGTGATATAGGTTAGTTTTTCTGATGATGTGATTAGTCTATTCCATGATACTGATACTTTTTAGTTTAAAAAATTATTAAATCTGTAAAAGATTGTGGTACTTAAATGCTTTGAATTTGGTAAGTATTAACGGGGGTATACTAATGCTATTAAGTGGGCCTATTTTGAAATATACTGTTTATACTCATTTTATTTTCACAGTTACAAGCCCTATTAATGGTTTAGCCCAGGGGTCGGCAACCTGCGGCTTGCGAGCTGCATGCGGCTCTTTCAATGTAAAGTTGTGGCTCTCAAATTCCATACGAAATAATTAATAATTTACTAATCAAAACGGCACAGCTGGGATAAGAGTCGACCATGCCAAATGTAAGATGCGGACGCCAAATGGAAGACTACTTGGCGCTGTATCACGGCCGAGCGGCAGGTTGCCCGTTCCGGCTGCCATGTTTCCCCACGACTCACTCAAATGAAGATTAACCAAAGAAAAAGGATGTTATAAAAAGTTATTACGATTTCAGTATTATGATGCACGCTCTGTATCTGGGAGATACATATTGGAGTTTTACTTGGAGTTGATCAAACTCATGTTGATCACCGGTAATCAGTGGCAAATCCAGGATTTTGGTCTGGTGGGGTCTGAGTTTCACAAATAACCTTATTGATATTACGGGCTGTTCAAATATTAATGTACGCAACAGAAAGGGGGAGGGGGGTTGCCAGTGCCGTAACCAGATTTTGTTTAGGGGGTTACTCAACATCTTTTCTGGGGTCTCTAATCTTAGGAATACTAAGTTTTAGGTGAGATGACTTCGTAAAGTTTTAATTTTGGTGCACTAAGTTTCAAAATTGTATAAAAATGTCAACTCCAAGTAAAATGAGGGTCTGGGGGTCTTCCCCCAGAAAATTTTTGAAAAATTGACCCTTAAAATAGTGTTTTAGCTCTTTTTGAAGCCTTTCAGATTCCTACAGATTTTTTAGTTGAGGAGCATTTTTACCCAACAGAAAAATTGTTGGGTAAAAATGCTCCCCAACTAAAATCACCCTCCCAAAATCAAATATATATCAAGCATATACTATAACACTGAAGCAAAAAAAATTAGTAGCTCTTTAAAAACTGTGAAATTTCATAAACTCTTACTTTTGGCTCTTCCGTTTCAATAGGTTGCCGACCCCTGATTTAGCCAGAAAAAATTTTGGTCAGGGATATTTTTGAATTTCAGGGATAGGGTTACATACACTCCAACTTCTACGGAATTTCCGTAGTTGCTACGGAAATAGAGTGGAAACTACGGAGTTACGGATAGATACCGAAAACTACGGATCATCTGGCGGTCCGCGAACAAATTTGGGTTTTTACAGATAATCCATACTTTTTTAAGTTAAATCAGTGTGTTCCGATTCTCCCGCGACTGCTTCTTGAACGGCCAATGGTTGTCTTCTTCTTGCGTTGTTATTGCGATGTAGAGAAAGCAACTTTACCGTGGTTAAAAGCCTGAATTCGGAAAATAGCGATTTTTGGCGTAACTTCAGTTTTTCCGCGAGTATGAATTATTATCTTAATATTTAACATGTTTTATGCTTGCTTAAATGTGCTTTTCTAAAAATAAATTATGGAAAACCTAAATAATGAATTAAGGGCTTGTTTACTGCTTTAAAATGTTGGATAATTTTTAATAAATAGTTAATTATAATCAACAAAATTGCATTGTGTTGTTTTTTAAAAAATATATATATTTCACACAGTTCTTTTATGATAATTTTTTAAAAATAATATTGAATATTGTTTAAAATGTTTATATTGTTATTTAATAACATAATAATTAGCCATTAATATGGATACGCATTATGTCGGTAAATGCACTACTGATGAAAGGGTTACAAATGTTGGAGTGTATGGGGTTAAATTTAATATTTTTAAAGGTTAGAAAAAGAAAATTTTCGACTTCCTTGAAGGTATATTCCCAAATCCCCTCCTTTTACTATGCTACTGAGTCTTACACATTTTAATTCTGAAATTTTACTGCGGTTATTTATGCATAGTACAACTTCTTTTATATTTTACCTTTAGACTACTTTTGGATCTGCCAGTAATGTACAACCAAGCCAAGAATCAGAGAAAAGTAAAGTCAATACCAATACAAATAACCAAATTGTAAGTATTTTTTACACCTTTCTTAATAAATTTTAATTTTAGTGTGTGATAACTATAGCTTTACAATATTGTTTGGCAGTTAGGTTAGGGGGTTAGTAGAGATGGGAATGGCCGGAAAAAAACCGGAAACTTTGGGAAAAAAACCGGTTTTTTTCAGGTTTTTTTCCGAAGGGTTTATTTCTTTCCGGAAAAATTGAAATGTTAATTTCAAATACTTTTTACAGAATTAATTAACCGATATCAATTAAAAATGTTTTAGATGATATTCTTATACAATACTTAAAAATGAAGTTTCAACCATATGTTAAGCATTTTTTTCCCAAAAAAGTTGGATTCCACTCGGGAAAATCTTAAAATTTTAAAGTTTGCAATAAGAAAAATTTTTCAGAAACATATTAGTTACTTTGCAATGCTTTTTCTTTAGATATTTAATGTCACACTTGAAAACATTTAAGGTAAAAAGTGTAAGAGCTGCAAGTGATAAACTAATTTTAATGTACATCTAAGTATTACTTCCTATTTTTCTACATAAACAAAAATGTGCATTCAAAATTATATAGTTGAACACAGAACAGTTGCACAATTATGATAAATTTGTTAATTTTATGAACAATTATTAAATCCAGTACTTTAAAAATAAAATTTTAACCATATAATAACCCATGTTTTTTATGAAATGGGTTAATTTTTACTTGAAAAATTGAAATTCTATTTTGGAAGTACTATTATAATATAATTTTTAATGATTAATCTATAATTTTATTTATTATATTATATTTTATTTTATGAATGATTTATATATTATACAATGAATGATTATTTAGTTTCCAAAAAATATGTATACAAAAACTGCTCTTTTCTATGCAAAATATGTCAATTTTTCCCACTTTTCCAATTTTTCCGGAAAAAAACCGGTTTTTTTCTGGTTTTTTTCCGCCTTCCCAAAATTTCCGGAAATTTTCCATCTCTAGGGGTTAGTAACTATAATTTAAATAACCTATAGTTGAATTGACAGAACTTTGCTCGAAGTACTCTCAATTTTCATTTTAACAATGATTGTGTCTGCTGTATAACTTGTTTTTACATGAACAGAATATCTTTAATTTCTTTAACAATATCTTCTAACAAAAACCTATGTAAAATACAATTAGAATTAAAAATTCATCTTTATTTTTGAGCATCAAAAATGAATTTTTTCCAGATATGTTCACTATTTGGCTATGTGATAACTTGCTTTTTAGACTGAGCATGACTTAAAAATATCTTTTGAAGATATCTTCCCTACTCTCTAAAATAGAATGGATTTAAATCACCTGTTAAATGTCTAAGAATATCTTGACTAGTTCATGTTAAATACTAATATATCTGAATTATAAGCATTTTCAAAAATGGATCTCAATTAAAGTAATTAAATTTATAACTAAATTTTGGAGCCATCCACATAATTTTTATGAATCAAAATTATATTTTATATAGATTAAAAGAATACCAATGAACATTTAAAGTATTGTAGGCTACCTTAACAGGAATTATAGGTCCTTGTTTAATTTTTTTGGTAATTTAATTTTATATAACATGATGTTGCACTGTTTCTATTTTTTGTTTCAGCCAAAGCATAAAATCATAGATCTGGACTCTGTAAATACCAGAGATAATATATTTGAGCTTTCTACAATGGAGTTAAAAGTTCTCCTGACACGAAACTTTATCTCATTTCGAGGATGCTGTGAAAAATCAGAACTGCAAGAAAAGGTTTGCTGGCTTTGGGATATCAGGGAATCATCAAAAAACAAAGGTCTGTATATTGCTATTAATTTTTAAAGCATTGATACCTTTAACCCTTTATTTACCAAATTATTTTTGGCGCAAGTTTAGTACTGGTGATGCACCAAGTTTTTGGCGATAAAAATCACTATAGTTACCCCAACTAATGTTAAGTGAATTATGTGGCTTCAAAATATGGCTCCAAATAGCCAAAACTCGCCAACCATCAGCAGTTCTAAACTTGAGCCAGTGGTACTCACAAGTACCGTCGATAAATAAAGGGTTAAACTCCAATAGACACACACATTTTTTTAAGTATTGTTTTTTTACTATGAAGCTACAACAAAACTGATAGTATTTATGACTGTTTTGGTTTTACTTATATTTTAAGAGTCTCTTGGGCTGATTACCTAACTGGGACATATTCCTTGCACCCCAGGGTCCCACGATTAGTGTGGTGGCAAATGGTAAGAAAATAGGCTCCCGTGCGATTTTTGTGTTACAATTATAAGGATTAGCTTTTCTGAAAGGTATTAACGTGAGGAATATGAATCCGGTTGTCGCCAACCCCAAAAATGGTGCAGAGGGGCGCGGCAGGGGTTCAAAGTGGCAGATCTCGCTTCAGAAAAACAGCGATTTCTCCTATATTTATAGCAATATAAATTTTTTTCAGGCTTACATATTAATTTGTTACATATTCAAATGTATTTCACGCCCATGGTGCATTTTAGTGCAGCGGGTAATACCGAAAAGGGGGAAATCCCAAATACGCTCGTTTATGGCATTTGCCGGGAGAATTTTAGAGTTACAACAAGGAAAGTTGGTTTTTCTGAAAGCTATTAATATAAGGAACCCGTATTTCAATGTTGGCAACACCAAAATTTGCGCGGAGGGAAGGGAATTCAAAATAACCGACTTCTCGTATCACTGAGACATCCATTTCTTCGCCGTTTAGTGCAAAAAAAGATTTTAATAATTTTTTTATAATTTTCACAACATTTTTAACAATATTTGGGGATGCCAACCACCGCATTCGTATTCATTTCGTAATTACCTTTCGGAAAAACTACCATGATAATTGTAAGACAAAAATTACAAAAGGGCCTATATTCTTACTATTTCCCACTTCATGAGACTCTTCATTCTATCATAAAAAAGTCAAATACAGATGTTGAAATCCTCAAAAAATTTCCGGTGGAAGAAATTTTAAAATGAGCGACCATCACCTACCGTATCCAGACTGGTGACTATAATGTTTAAAAACATCTGAAAGTCACTTGTCCTTGTGTTATAAGCTGGAAAACTGTTTTATAATAAAGGTAGAAACATTAGGAATCAGAATCCAGTTGTTGGCACCCCCAAATATTGTGCAGAGAGATGTAGCTGGAGTTTAAAATGGCGGATTTTGTTCCGAAAAAAACAGCAAAATATTCAATACTTATCAAAATAAAGAGTATTATAAGCTTAATCAAATCTTATTAAAGTTTTAAAATATATCAGAGGGTAGCGATGTTTCACAGAGAGACGAATATCCAGCCATACTTTGGTATTACAATTACATCTCGTTGACTGTTTCCCGGTTTTACGTGCCAAAATTGGAAAAAAATAATAAAAAAAGACATCCAAAACAGATCCATAACCAAAGGTGGTTCTCTCCCCAACCTCCGAATTCAGATCAGTTTAAAAACCGATTTTTCCATATTAAACTCTGCATTATGTGAGATTCGAATGTCTCAAAATGAGTTAAAACGCTAATTTTACGGGTAAATTTCTTTTTTTAATTTTACTTTAACATCCCCCTTTTTTGTAAAGTAAAATTAATTTTAGATTCTTGATAGTATGACATTATGTTGTTATTTTTTGCGTGCTATCAGAAAATAAAGGTGTTTTTCCTTCCCATTTATAATAATAATTTCACTTAACTGGTTTTAGCCCAGTATTATTTTGGATGGGTAGAAAGAAGTCTCTTCTGTTTCAATTGCGTAAACACGAAACAATCGAAAAATGGAAAAGAAAAAAAGCAATAGTGGCCGTAGACCACACACTAGGAGGTCGGGTATGCTTTTATCTCGGGGTGGCAGAGTGGTCATTGTGTGACCAAACGAAAACCGCAACCCCCTTCGGCACCAGATAAGGAGGCTGTAAATCAAGCGGGTTAATGTGATACTGGCGTGGTACTCATAACAGAGTGTACTGGGGTAATTTTGCTAATTTTCAACTGAAGAAACTGTATACTCTTTGGGTTTCAGAGATATAAATGAAAATGTTTGTTCCTTTACATACACCAAAGTATACCAATGTTAAAATGCTTAATTTCTCGGGACCCGGGAATATATAACATTTCTGAAACAAATACGAGATTTATTTTTCATGTAAGTATTATTCTATCTCGCTTATTATGGAAATAGTAATTTTAGTATTTTATGACTTGAAAACTTCAAGACACTTAACTTTTTTTTGGTTTTTATTTAAAAACCAATCTTTATTTGATAATGCTTTAATTTGACAGGAAAGGTTACTTATTGCAGTAAGATAAGTACCGTTCTCCAACACTACACTCTAATATATTTTAAAACTTAATAAAGAATTGATTAAGCTTATAATACTCTTTATTTTGATAAGTATTGAATATTTTGCTGTTTTTTCGGAACAATATCCGCCATTTTGAACTCCACCTACGTAATGCTCTAGATTAGAAATTTGGTTTGGTAGCCAGTGGCTCCTGGGACCCTAAATTTTGGTCGCCAACTCTACACTTTTGGGAGCCAAAATAAAATAGCAACTTTTGAGAATTACAATTAAACCACATTCACGTGTTAGGTTAAAATTGAAAGAATAAAAAATAAAAAATTAGTATTTCTGAAGGTTTTTTTAGAATCTGAAATCAGATCAGATACCTAAAACCTGTTATAATCTTACAAGATTTAAAAAAAGCAACATTGTATTATCAGATATAAAGCGACCTTTTAGTAAAAATTTACAACTTAGAAAATCATCTTAAGTTGAAAATACTGACTAAAATAGAGAAAAAAATCTTATTAGACTTATCAGGCTGCTCTAAACAAAGTAAAGTTGTTTTTCTGCACCGCCGTTGAACCTAACTTCAACAGATGTCCGTAGGAAAAGCAGTCGCGGGAAAAATGGAACTGTAGCGAAAAATCTTTATTTTCCCGATTTCCGGAACATCGGACCTGTGGGCTTCTAACCACGGTTAAGTTGTTTTTTCTACATCGCAATGACCCAAGAAGAAGCCAACTTGAATCGCAGGGGTGGAAAATCCAAAACTTATTTTTGTATCAGCTTTAGGGCAGTTTTGTATCAAGTCAAAATGCATTTTTGTATCAGCTTTTAGTAGTTTTGTATCAAGGCAAATTTCATTTCCGTATCAGTTTACAGTGAATCTGCATCAGGCTAATCTAATAGTTAGGTTTATATAATGCATCAGGGTTCATGCAAGTTTTCAGAAATCAAAATCAAGGAATATTCCAGGAGTTTTCAAGAAGTGTTTTTTTTTAAATTCAAGTACTTTTTTTACATAACTTAAGAAAGACAAATTTTTTACACAACTTCAAACACACACTGCATTCCTGAATCAGTTTTGAAAACAACTTTAAAAGTAAAATTGTAACTAAAATCAAATAAAAATAAAGGAAATTAGTTAATAGAATAATTATTTAAGTAAAAATTAAATTGCAAAAATGAGAGTCAAAATTTTTTAGTTAAAAAAAGTAAGAAATTATTTTTGAAGGTATTTTTAGAATATTATGAATCAGATCAGATACCAAAAACAGGTAATAATCTATCAAGATTAAAAAAAACACTTAATTATCAACTTATTCAGTTGCTATAAAGCGACCGTTCATTAAAATTTACAACTTAGAAAATCCTCTTAAGTTGAAAATACTAAATAAAATAGAGAAAAATCATCTTATTAAACTTATCTGACCTAAGTAAATTTGTTTTTTCTGTATCGCCGTTGAAGCTAACTTCAACAGACGTCCGTAAGTCCGTAGGAAAAGCAGTCCCGGAAAAAACGGAACTGCCGCGAAAAGTAGCTATTTTCCTGATTTCCGGAACACTAGACAGAACACCGGACTTGTTGGCTTCTAACCACGGTAAAGTTGTTTTTTCTACTTCGCAATAATGACGCAAGAAGAAGTCAACTTGAATCGGCACCTACGGCGGTCTACGAAAGTCGCGGGAAGAACGGAACATTCCGGAAAAAAACCCGAAACTTCCGCGAAAAATCGCGATTTCCGACTTTTCAACGCACTAAACACTGCGAATTGAAACCTATTTTATAGGGGAATTAAATTTATAGAAGAAATATTCAGGTTGGAAATCAAAGTTTTTAAGGAGTACAACCCAAATTCAAGGAGTTTCCATAGTGCTTGAAAATGAATTTAATTATCAAGGAGCGTATGAACCCTGATTATCACCAAAAAACACTGCCAAAAATGAAATCAAAGCACTTGTCTACCGTCGGAAAGGTGGACGAAAACCGGTTTTCTCTGCATTTCACAATGCAGAGAAACCGGTTTTTCTCCGCTAAGCAACGGTAGACAAGTTAATAATCGTCCTATTTCCACCCCGTTTAATAGCGATCCTAGCGGGAAGAGAATCGATCATAGTGGCTGAGGATTGGTTCTTTTCTTATCAGTTGGATTTTCAGGGTTACTGATTCAGATTGAACGGATTATCGCGTTTTTGGCGCAAATATGGGAAATTTTGCCATTTTTGGCGCAGTTGGCGCAGGTAACCAATTTCGGCGCAGTTGGCGAAAATTTTCCACCCCTGGAATCGGCACCCGCGGCCGTCCACGAAAGTCGCGGGGAAGAACTGAACACTCCCGCAAAAAAACGAAACTTTCGCGAAAAATCACGATTTTTCACGACTTTTTAACGGACTAAAAGGAAATGGCTAGTCGCCACAGTGGCGACTGCATCTAGAAATTTTGATCGCCAAAACTTTTTGTTGGTCGCCTACTGGCGACCGTTAATCTCGACCTCTACACCTACGTCTCTGCACAATATTTGGGGGTGCCAACAACTGGATTCTGATTACTTATGTTTCTACCTTTATTATAAAACAGTTTTTCAGCTTATAACACGAGGACAAATGATTTTCAGATGGTTTTAAACATTATAGTCAACAGTCTGGATACGGTATGTGACGGTCGCTCATTTTAAAATTTCTTCCACCGGAAACTTTTTGTGGATTTCAGCATCTGTATTTGACTTTTTTATGATAGTATGAGTTTCATGAAGTGGGAAATAGTAAGAATATAGGCCCTTTTGTAATTTTTGTCTTACAATTATGATGGTTGGTTATTCCGAAAGGTAATTACGAAATGAATACGAATGTGGTGGTTGGCATCCCCAAATATTGTTAAAAATGTTGTGAAAATAATAAAAAAGTATTAAAGTCTTGAAAATTTGATTTTTTTGCTCTAAACGACAAAGAAATGGATGTCTCAGTGATACCAGAAGTCGGTTATTTTGAATTCCCTTCCCTCCGCGCAAATTTTGGTGTTGCCAACATTGAAATACGGGTTCCTTATATTAATAGCTTTCAGAAAAACCAACTTTCGTTGTTGTAACTCTAAAATTCTCCCGGCAAATGCCATAAACGAGCGTATTTGGGATTTCCCTCTTTTTCGGTATTACCCGCTGCACTAAAATGCACCATGGGCGTTAAATACATTCGAATATGTAATAAATTAATATGTAAGCCTGAAGAAAATTTTATATTGCGATAAATATAGGAGAAATCGCTGTTTTTCTGAAGCGAGATCCGCTACTTTAAACCCCCGTTGCGCCCCTCTGCACCCTTTTTGGGGTTGGCAACAACTGGATTCGTATTCCTCACGTTAATACCTTTCAGAAAAGCTAACCCTTATAATTGTAACACAAAAATCGCACGGATTACCTTTTGCTCCTTGACTAGATCAAGAAAACGAAGATGGGCATCGTAGGCCTTGGCCCAATGAGCACCAATGAGTTAAGTTGTAGAATAAATATAACATGAAGTTAAATTCTTAGGTACTCTAGAAATAATTTCCTGGCTTAGGAATTGAATTTTTTAGGCTATAAACTTTAAAATTTACATTAGTTTTTCCTTCAAAAAGTAAAAGTATTTTTATATTAAAACCATTTTACCTGGTTTTATAATCCATTTATTTTAGTGATGCTTTCACCATTAACAAAAGTACTAGAGCACTGCAGTGCAGAAATGAGTTTCCTTGCAAAATACCATAAAGCTGGCTTTTCTTTGCAATCCGATTAATATGCAAGTAAAAACATGTATAATAGGGTTGGCGATTTCCAACAAATATGACTCATAGAATCAAGAGTATATAGTTCAAGAGGAGTTTTTCTGGCAACTAAAAAATTTGAGGGAAATAGTTTATATTTTAGACAATATTTATAACATTTGTATTAAGAATCTCAAAAAAGAGTTAGATTTTCAACTTAGTTCTCTATTAGTCGCCAAGACTAAAATGAAACACTGGATGATTTTCGGGGAATTTTAGGAGGGAAAAAATTGTGTTCTGGGGAAAATTGGGCCCAAAAACATTTTCTGCACCCTGGTGTTCTCATGCCATCTCGAAATCCTAAAATTTGTCAGAAAAAATCTGATCTTCCCAACAATTTGACACATCCTTCTAAAAATTATTATAGTTATGCTACTGTCTTAAATTTTGCTTTCACATTTTCTAATTCAATATAAATCCTTTTTTTAAATTTATACTAATTTCATTTGAAAAATTCTAATAGTGATTTTGTAAATTGTGGTGTAGTCTTTAAAATTGGTTGAGGGTAATGTTTAATTGAAAACTTATTCTTGCAGTATCAATACCAGATGAGAACTTGTGCAAAATTTGCATGGAATCTAATATTGACTCCCTCTTTTTGGATTGTGGGCACATGGTTACTTGTACAAAGTGTGGAAAGCTCCTGCATGATTGTCCCATTTGTCGCCAGATCATAGTACGTGTTGTACGAGCATTCAAATCATAATCACTTGACAATGACCTCCATGTATCAAATAATTACCAAAGAACTTGATTGTGATTTTGTTCAGCTAGATCATTTGAGATTATAAAGAGTGTTGTAATCTATCTGTACATAAAAGCAATCTATTGTATTTTATTAAATAAATTTCATATTTCTACTGTTTTTTGTCAGTATTTTAAATATTGCATGAATTCATAACTGTTTCTTTCTACCAAATTTTTTTTTATGAAATGTAGCAGCATTTCAAGGACTTTTATAACTTGTATACTTAAGAGCAAAAAAATACTAGTTGATGCTTACTTCATTTAATTATGGAGCTTTGAGTTAACTAAATCAAATTTTAGTATTAAATGTTGAGGGTTTTTAAAGTCACGCTAAAAAATCATCATTCCTGCACCGTCAGTCTCATTTCGCTCCAACAAAGGTGATTGCCTAATTACCACTGAAACAGCCAGACGCTGGCTTTTATTCTTTTAGATTGTGCTGTTTTTACATTTTAAATTAATTTTTATCTTCATACCAAATATGCCAAGTTACATAACTGCAACCAGAAATAAACAAAATTTGAAAAACTGATGTGTGCCACTTGGAATACCCAAGCTCCACAAGGACTCCAGGCAAAGGGGGTGCGGCTCCTGAGAAAGTGAGGCCCATAAATGACAGGAGTCTGACTTCTGCCTCATGAGATGATAGATGCTGCCACTATCTATCGCCACCTCCACAATTTTGCCATGATTTTGAAGGGGAGGGAAATAGTCTCCAGACACCTGGACCCGTGGTAAACTGCGTCATGACGGACCACAGGACTTTCGGACCCAGATTTATCGAGCACGTACTCCGCATATACTCAAAAATTAATTGACAAACTGATTGATTTACGTGATACAAATTAGACGAATTTTGGACATTTTTACTGCTTGGGATTATTACCTTGTTTCAGATTGTGAAGACTTGGTGCAGAGTTTGGAGCTTTCAGTGCCCATCTCCAGCATTATAGATTTCCAAGTTGTGACTATCTTGCAGAAAACTAACAATATTATTGGATGAATTGAAGAAATAACAAAAATTAAGTTAAAATATTCGAGTTTTATTTATTACAAAGCGCCAAAATAAAGGAAAACTATTTATCAACATAAAGTACAGTTCTCACTTAGATCAAACTAATTTGATTTCTTCCACCAGAATCATAGGTATGAAACAAGTTGTACAACAAGTGAGAGTAGAAATAGCCTTTTGCAACATATAACAATATTATACAACTTTTAGTAGTCTCCTTGACTAGACCCACACTTCTTTTCACGTTTGCCTCAACTTAGCCAATCGCTGGGCCAGTTCATCCTAGAGAAAAAATAACCACTTACAAATACAGTTAACAAAATCAGAAAAAGTGAAAAAGGTCTTAATTGTTTGCAGAAGAAAAGGTGAAGGATAATTTTATTACATAAAATTATCCTTCACCTATTTTTCTGCAAACAATTCTTATTATAACACCATTGTATATTTGAAAAAATACAAAAAAAATTAAAGCACTGTAATTTCTATTTAGAACTCAATCTTATAGATTAAATAAAGTAATGAAATCTTTATTACAATGTGTTAACTTAAAACAAAATCCAATACTCAGATTGGGATTTAACTTTAAAACAAATACTGCTCAATTTAAAACCTCACAGTTTTTAGCACAACAAAAGATATTTCAATGAGGAAGTTTCATATTTTTTAAATTTTCGATTTTGGGGTATATTAATACAATATAAGATGTGAAAAATCCAAATCTGCAATCCAAATTTTCGTCAAAAATTTATTTACTGAGGTATGGAAGAAATAAAAGTTGAAAAAAATCGTAAACATATGATGCAATCGCAAACGCTCAAAAATCAAATTTGACGTCACTCGATACTAAACAAAAGACATTGATGATGTTTATTCATTACTAGCTGTTATACCCGGCCTTGCACGGGTGGGGTGAATAAATTAATTTTTTAAAATATTTCTTAAAATACATTTATAATTTTGTAAATTAGCAATATTACAAATCATCCCGGTATCCCAGGCGCCTCTTTCCTATCCCAGTGTGTTCCCGGTAATCTTATCCCGGTGGTCACGGTAATTTTTCTAATCCCGGCGTTCCCGGTAATTTTCCTATCTCAGTGTTTACGGTAATTTTTATATTCCGGTATTCTGGGTGTCTTTATGGTAAATTTCCTATCCCAGTGTTCTCGGTAATTTTTATAACCCGGTAATTTTTCCATCCCGATGTTCTCGCTAATTTTCCAATCCCGGTGTTCTTGTCACTTTTTACAATCCCGATGTTCCTGATAATGTTTAATATCTTGGTGCCTTTATAAAATAACCAATTTGTAACCATAGTAAAAAGTCTGGTAAATTAGTAAGTCTAGTGAACAAATTAACAAATTTAAAACCAGTGTTTAAAACTCAACTAAAAGATCTAGTAAATGAAAAAGTCTAGTGATCTGTCTCATTTGAAACAATGTTTTATTTTTAACTCGTTGTATGACTGGTAAAACAGGTTTTCAAACACGGAAAAATAAGTGAAAAAAAGCAGGAAAAACGGGAAAAAAAGAATGAAGGACTGATTTTCTCTTTATAAATTATAGCCCATGTCCTATTCTGATGTATCAGCTACATTATGGTAGAATTTCATTAAAATCCATTCAGTAGTTTTTGCGTGAAAGAGTAACAAACATCCAGACAAACATTCACAATTATAATAGTACTAGCTGTTATACCCGGCCTTGCACGGGTGGGGTGTATAAATTTATTTTTTAAAATATTTCTTAAAATACATTAATAATTTTGTAAATTAGCAATATTACAAATCATCCCGGTATCCCAGGAACCTCTTTCCTATCCCAGTGTTCCCGGTATCCCAGGCGCCTCTTTCCTATCCCAGTGTTCCCGGTAATCTTATCCCGGTGGTCACGGTAATTTTTCTAATCCCGGCGTTCCCGGTAATTTTCCTACCTCAGTGTTTACGGTAATTTTTATATTCCGGTATTCTGGGTGTCTTTATGGTAAATTTCCTGTCCGAGTTTTCTCGGTAATTTTCATAACCCGGTAATTTTTCCATCCCGATGTTCCTGATAATGTTTAATATCTTGGTGCCTTTATAAAATAAAAAATTTGAAACCATAGTAAAAAGTCTAGTAAATTAGTATGTCTAGTGAACAAATTAAGAAATTTAAAACCCACTGAGCTATATAACAACAGTGTTAAAACCAGTGTTTAAAACTAAAATAAAAGATCTAGTAAATGAAAAAGTCTAGTGATATGTGTCTCATTTGAAACAATGTTTTATTTTTAACTCGTTGTATGACTGGTAAAACAGGTTTTCAAACACGGAAAAATAAGTGAAAAAAAAGCAGGAAAAACGGGAAAAAAAGAATGAAGGACTGATTTTCTCTTTATAAATTATAGCCCATGTCCTATTCTGATGTATAAGCTACATTATGGTAAAATTTCATTAAAATCCATTCAGTAGTTTTTGCGTGAAAGAGTAACAAACATCCAGACAAACATTCACAATTATAATAGTAGTAGGATTAAAATAAAAGGTCTTTATGACCTCATGGATCTGGTCTAGTTTCATTAGACCAGATGGGGATTAGCCCCACTTAATAAAAAATATTTAATAATACATTTTCCATAAATATTTTTATTTTAAGGGGGAAAATCTTAAAATATAAGAATATAATGTTTTAAAATTAATTATTTGATTTTATTTTTGGAGTTTTCATTGCTGATTTAACTTTTAAATTGGCAATTATGGAGCTTTTCTTATTAAAAATATTTAATCCTGAGGTTTTCATATTTAAAATAGTGAGTCAAGCAGATCCACTCTAGCAGAGAAATGGAGAAATAAGCGTTTTTAGCCATAAAATCGTTTATTACTTGTAAATATTCGATTTTTTCGAGTTTGGAAAACTTGGTAGTGATTGTCCTCGCCTCGAGATACGTCTATGTACCGAGTTTTGTCAACGCCGGCTGCATAGTTTAGGAGCAGATGCGAGTTGTAGTAGTTTTGACATACCGAGTGACATCACGAATCTGAAATCGCTGTTTTTTCCGCCTTTTCCAGAGTGCAAACTTTAAACCGTAGTAAAAAAATAAGTAATGATCAGAATTAAAAAATATTTCGGTTTTAGGGTTTTCTCGTAAGGTAGGATCGATTTAAAAAATAAAAAAAATATGAAATTTCCTCATTAATTTTCTTGGAAAAATTTGAGTCAATTTCAAGTAAAATTGTAAATGCATGCATACGCTTTTTATAAAAATTATGAAAATAAGCCAGAAAACTCATTTTAACTCGTTGACTGCCACAACAAAAAACACGTTTGTACGTGTAGCCTCATTTATTCAAAGTAATGTGAAAGCAGGAGTGAGTTATATTTAACTCACAAATCGTTTTGAACACAAACAGTGAGTTGAATGCAACATGTTAAAGATTGGATATAACTTTTACAATTACCAATTTCTAAAATTCTGATTATAAGCTTTTCAATCAAGCTTTATATGTTAACTTAAACAAATTGATTCATTCTAAATTTTCAAATAGGTCTTTAATTTCAGGGTGTTTTTATAGAAAAATTAGTAAAAAAGACCTTAAAGTGTTCACTGCTTAGGTTTTGAGTAAATGTGCTTATTAAACAGACTTGGATAAAACAAAACTTTCCACGCACAAAATTTTCTACAAATATTTTCTGCAGATCTTTCAAGACTTACAACATATTCAGTATTAGTCACAATATTCACCTAAGTAGACCTAAAAGACCTTACAATGCTTCTTAAACAACAACAGGAGAAAGAAAGGAATTTATATTTATAAAAATTTAAATTTAAAAAAATATTTTCTACAAAATTCTCAAGTTTTATACACTTGACATGGTCATAAGATTCTCTTTCTCTATGTCTGTCTAGAACAGGGGTTGGCAACCTTTTGAAACGGAAGATCCAAAAGTAACAGTTTACAAAATTTCCCAGTTTTTAAAGAGCCACAGATTTTTTTTGCTTTAATGTTATAGTATATGCTTAATAAATATTTGATTTTAGATTGGGAGGGCGATTTTAGTTGGGAAGCATTTTTACCCAAAATTTTTTCTGGGGTACCTCCTTGTAGGGTACTTTTTTACATCAAGTTTTAGATGACTTACGTACACATTGTAAAATAATTTTAGAGAACTTAATTTCAAAATTTTGTAAACAATGTGAATTCCAGAAAAAATTGGAGGGTCTGGGGGTTTGGGGCCGTTCAAATTACGTAAGCACTTTTTTGGTCATTTTTAACCCCCCTCCCCCCCTTGTCAGCAAAAATAAGCAAACCTCGAACCCCCCCACCATAATTACGTAAGAAATAGCCGGACCCCCCCTCTCGAAATTTTGACATCCCTTTTTGTAAGTATTGTTTTTTTTCTCCTTGAAAATTATGCGACTTATACAAGGAGCTGTCCTTTTTGGGTGTAACCCTAAGCGTTCAAAAATTAGTCGAAACACTACTTTTTAGGGTCAAAATTTCAAAATGTTTGGGGGATCCATCCCCAGAAAAAAGTGCTTAGGTCAGATTTCCTAATTCAATTTTTTGTCAAATTTAGTTTTGGTTGAGTTTTGAAATTACTTATGCAAGTAACAAGATATTTTCGAAAAGGCAGTATCTTACGTAAGCATCACTCATATCCCCCCTCCCCCCTTGTCAGGAAAAATAAGCAAAGAGCAAACCCCCTCCCCCCCTTAGGTGCTTACGTAATATTTGAACGACCCCTTTTCCTTCAGAAAAATTTTTGGAAATTTCCCCTTCAAAATCGCGTTTTAGCTCATTTTTGCCTTTTTCGATTGAACCCCAAGAGCACCTCTCATTATTTAAGTGGCAGAATTTTCAAGGAAAAAAAGCAAAATTTCGAGGGGGGTGTGGTGTGGTGTGGATCCCACTTCAGAAAAATTTTGGAAATTTCCCCTAAAAATAGTGTTTTCATTAGTGTTTAGTACTTCTGTAATGACCAAATAAGGATCATAAGTCAGAATTTTCAAGGAAAATCAGCACACACTCCAAAATTTTTAGGAGTGTTTAGGAGTTCTCCCCCAGAAATTGCTTGGAATTCTTATCCTTAAAAGTAGAGTTTTGATTTTGATTAATCTTGAGAACTTAAAAATATAAATTTTCTGATTTTTGTTAAAGTTTTGATGGTAAGTTAGTAATTTTTTCGTATGGAACTGGAGAGCCGCAACTTTACATCGAAAGAGCCGCATGGGGCTCGCGAGCCGCAGGTTGCCGACCCCTGGTCTAGAAGCATAATACACTACAACTTAAAATACTATAAGCACCTGTTCATGAGAGGCAACAGAAGTGGAGGTGAGTGCTCCAGTTCCTCCTTCTGGTAGCTGATGGTCCAATTCAATGCTAAAAAAAGGTAAAAAATTATTAATATCAGACCATAACTAACAATTAGATTTTTAATATCTTAAAAATTAGAAGTACAATGCTTATTAAATTAAATATCAATGACTATTCACAACGCAAGTCAGGAATTTCATTTTCGGTAATTATAATATTAAAGTGAGCTTTTGAACCAAGGGCTGGTCAATAAACTTAAATTGATATTTGTGAATTTTACATATTTTGTCCATTTATGAACAAAGATCTGTAAAGTTATAATTTTGTTTCAAATGGAAACTAAATGTTATTTCCACAAAACAAGTCTTTGAAACTATCCACAACTAAAGCATTGAATTTTCCTTGAGGGAAATTAAACTCAACTTTCATCTTTGACTTTTGTGAAACCTTTCTCCAATAAAGCGTTGCATTGTGTTCTGGAGGAAAATTAAATGTTATTTTGGTGAATAATCTCTTTCCCATAATTTAATTTTTCTAGCTGTTTATTAATGAACATTGTTAAGGAGCAGGAACAATCATTTGTTCCTTTTGCCAGCTCTATTGTGAACCTTTTAATGTTTCAGGCTATCTAAATCTACCATAACAACTCCAATAAAAAAAATCTCACCCAGCTTCTTCAGCCACCTGCCGCATGAGGTGGTCCACATCATTCACAGGAACCGTGACTGTGGTGGTTTGGCTCATAGTATTTTCCATGTACGAAGACTGCACATCCAAGTCTTCAAACTGCTTCTCAAACTTGTCCATAAGTGTTGAGATCTTTAGAGATAGTTAAGAAAACATGAACAGATTATTGCAGACTAAAAAAACACTAGCTTCATGCAGATATTGTCAAATTGCATTCTTTGAATACATTTGGGGCCATTCAAATATTATGTAAGCATATTTTTGGTAATTTTTTACCCCCCTTGTCAGCAAAGGTAAGCAAAACACAACCTCCCTCATAATTGTGTAAGAAAACCGACCACCCCTGCCCTTAGTTCTTTTTTAGTAGATATTGTTTAGCAGTGCCTAGATTCAAGAATTTCATTGTATTTCATGAACACTTAACCTATCATTAAAATTTTCCTTGCAAAGTCAAAAATGCTCTAATTTTTTTCCTAGTTCATTTTTTTTCATTCATTCAACCATAAATAAATTTTATGGTTGAATAAAATTTATTTATGGTTGAATTTTGAAATTATTTATGGTTGAATTTTGAAATTATTTATGCAAGAAACATAAGATTTTTGAAAATGCAGTGTTTGTAACATGTTATGTAAGAGTCACTCATAAGTAAGCAAATAGGAAACCCCTTCCCCCTTTGGTGCTTACATAATTTTCCGCAATATCCCCTGTATAACAAATTTAAAATAGTACTAATTTAGATAATTAAACTTAAGTATAAATGAAATTTTAAAATGAAAACTATGTTCACAGCTCGACTAATGACTTCCTCAGAGGTCACCCTCGGCCGCAAACCCTATTTGTTTGGAAGTTGCTGCTTAACCGCACATTCATCATGTAGGATTTTTTTCAGTTTTAACCATTTGAATGAGTAATAGTTAATTTTGTGTCCTTATCTAACTTTGAATTAGAAAATTAAAATATTTTAAGTCGGCTCACTTTCTCCAAATTCATGCTCTTCATGGCAGCATCCATCGACTTGACCACTCCAGCCATGGACTGTGTGACTTTCTTGGTGGTGCAGGCTGTCTGGACTCTACTGGCCACAGCGTCCACTCTGGATGCCATCCTCAAATAGTTCAAGGCCTGGTTATGCTGACGTATGGCGTTTTCTGCATGGATGCGAGCTCCTTCCATGTTGCTCTTCTGAATAGCCTACCAAAAACAAACTCAGTCGAAAAATATCCATTTAAGTTATGAGATAAAACTAAAAATTTGTCATGATAGGAATTGCATGACAAAAAAATGGGTATATTTTACTGTTAAAAACTTATTGGAATAGTTTAAAAGTGTTGTAAAAATAACACAATTCTTTACTTTTACTGCTCTCAATTAAAGAGACTCAACCTTCAATGAAAGTTTTCCATAGTACCGTAATGAACCGTTTGTGCACAAATCCAAAACCACCCTCCCTTCAGGTTTTTGTCCGAAAAGTTCTGATACTTTTTACAAAGTTTCATGTTTGAAAATTTTTTTATGAAAAACTGGTGGAGATTTCCAACAAAAGGGATTTTGATTAAGGTATATTTCTGAACATAAAGTATGACTTTGGCAGTTCTGGTGATATTATTTCTTTTCAAAATGGTGGTATGAAAAAAAGACCACAAACAACAATTTTCGCATAATTTGTTTCAACATGAAATGGCCAAATTAATTTTCCTGTACTTATTTTTCAGCAGTTTTATTTCTTCTTTATTAAACTTTAATCTCTTTGTGAGAAAACTCCAGCTCTCCAGCCTCCAACCGTGGACCGGTTTCGCCCTTGTTAGGGCTCATCAGCACGGTATAGGAAGGTAACACAAGAGAGCGGAAGGAGAGCTTTTAGTAAGTCTAGCCTTTTAATCTCTTTTAACCTTTTTTAATCCCTTTCTTTTTATAACCACATTCTTTTAATTAGTATGATCTAAAAGATGTTAAAAAATAATACAATTTTTGTGTATTATAAAATTGTTTGAGAGAAATTTATGTACCCTGATTGGCTAAAGTACCTTAACAGAAAAATACAAAAAGGTAGATAAATTTGAAAATACTTTTTATCACTAGTTATTATGAAAAACAAGGGAACATTAAAATTCATCATCATCATTGAATGGTAAAACTCACTTTCTTTAATTTGAGCTTTTCTGCTTTTTCTTCTTTTTCACAGCGCTTTGAATTGCGCTCCATTTCCTTGGCAGCAAACTTCAGGTTGAATAGATGTTCTTTTAAATGTTAAGTAAAGCAGCATTAAGATCAAGTAGGAAGGATCATCACGGAAAATAATACTTGGTTTGAGGTTAATTCTACTATGCAAATTGCAAACATAATTGTTAAATTTTGTATCAATCAATAAGTACTCTTCTTGTGTATTGTGTTAAGCTTAGCCCTTGGCCTATTAGGGCTGTTGCACCAATGAGTTTTGTTTAGACTTTATGGTGATCTTTCAATTTAATTATTACCTAAATTAAACAAAACAGTGCAAAAAAATTCTAGGTGAATTTTTAACAATAGGATTAAATAATTATCCTGATAATGAACAAACATATCATCCCATTGACTATCAGTTTCTGAGTCACAGTTAATAGGCTTTAGCTATGCATTTTTTTTCAGCAGCATGGTGAACGAGATAATATAAGAAGTACCAAAGAATATTTACAAATTAAGCCCTATTAACCTTTTACAGGCCGAATTAAGATCCAGGTATATTTTAATTAATTTTTTTACATAAAATACCTTCTAATGGTCCAATTAAGAGAAATTATTAATATGATGGCGGTAAAAATTTTTTTAGTGTGATTTTCACCATGTTCCCAATTGGGAACATTGGCCACTTCCGACTATACTTCGACCGGGGCAGCACGCATAGACTCAAATGATAAACAAATCAAATAAAACACAAATCTTGTGGAACAACTAACAAAATCAACCTTAATTACAGTTTATTTTTGTGTTTAAGCTGTAATTTTATAGAAATTTCAGAAATTTGAAAACAATTTAATGGTAATTTCATGCAAAATACCAAAATTTTATATCATTATGTAAGTAAATTTTATACACTAGCCTTAAAAATACAATGTTAAATTCCAGATACTATCTAAAACAACTAAAATATATAAATGGGATTACCTAATTTTAATTTTCCTATTATCAAAAGCCAAGTTATTTTATAACACAAGAAAAATATTGAAATTATTGATTGTACATTTATAAATATGATTTAAAATAGATTTTAATAATTTGTACAAAAATAATGATTACAAATTTGAGTAATGAATTAAATAATTGGTTTTTGAATGTAGCATTAATACATTTATAAGAAAATTTCACTGTCATTACTAAATAAAACATGAAACATTGTATCCTTACTTTCTTATGCAAAACGCATTTAGGATTCCATATTTTCAAAACTTATTTCTTATGTATAATAAATAACACAATACCAGACATGTAAATCTACTAACCTTTCTTTTTTACTAGCATAAATTCTCTGCGATAAGTTATGAACTTTGGAAAGCCGACTTATTCAATGTTTATACACATTCATCATTTCTCTGAACAAAATCGTAGATTCAAACGAAAAAAAAATATACAATCAAAACCAAAAACAAACCAGCTATTTCCTTTCTGAAAGGGGATTCCCCTTTAAGCAATTATATAACCTTTTTATACTTTACGAAAAAGAAATACTCCCGTTCTACAGAGTTCTATAGTTACAACGCCATACTGCAAACTCGGTTTCCCGTGAATAGCGGCGACAGGCCAATGTTCCCAATTGGGAACATGCATGTTTCGCAAGTTACCACAAGCGTCTTTTTAATAGTTATTAATGATACTGAGGATATCTATTTAAGGTAAGTCTTTGCCAATATTCTTACCAAATTTTGGAAACCTAGGACAATATTTCGATTTTTCATGAATTATTTTGTGTACCTCTATCAAAAAGCGTAAAAATGGCCTATTTTAAGATTTTTTGTATTTTTTTCCTATAAAGATAGATACTTCGTTTGAATTTTAAAAAATCAAGTCATCTTTCAACTGTACATGGTAAAATTTTCAACAGTATACTGATAGTAGCTATTTTTTTATGAATTTTCAAACACGATGTTCCCAATTGGGAACATTGGCCTGTAAAAGGTTAATAAAACAAGATTAATACTAACTTTTTTGTACATTTCTTCTACTAAACACCTCAACCTCCTTTGATTATTTTAGTCTCCAAGTTTATTTGAATATAAATTGCACATTTTAACTTTGTATAGGTAAAACCAAAAATTTCATTGTTTTATAATTTCATGTCAAAAGTAAAAGCTAGATATAAAAGACAGGGTTTTTTTGTTTTTTTATAGGTAAGGTTAGAGTATGAGTGAGAAATTTCATTTTTGCATGGTATCAACACATAACTATATTCGCAGCCATCAGCGATGAATCTTTTATCCTCTGCCACTGCAACTGCAGTGCACACCAATGTGCGAGGCAGGGTGGTACCGGGCAGGATGGCAGTAGCCATCAACATTAGTGATATATCTTTGATCAAAGAAATATTTCACCAATCAGAGATGGAGAAAAGCTAATTTTTCCTTCTTTAGCTGCTGGTTTAACCACAATGCTCTGATATCTGTGAATCTGAATATGGATGTTGGCCTTAGCACCCAAGAGAAAAGAAACAATATTAAAAGATAGGCAAAAATTGCACAAATGTCATTCACTTTTAGATTTTTAAATATGGCTAAACACTATATTGGATTTGTCTAAATTGCTTTTCACCTAGTGTTAAACACAGGGATCTTATTCTATCTTCAAAACAGGTGATAATATCAGAATGCAAATAAAAAAGGATACTTTCCATTGCAGAAGACATGACGGCTGCTTTAGACGACCTTCAAACATAAAAATTATAGATAATTTCATTAACTAATACTAAACTTCATATAGATGCTACTATATTTCAGATTAAACTAGTACATAGATCAGGGGTCCCCAACCCTATGCCCGCGGGCACCATGGCGCCCGTCGATCGGTCTAGGTGTGCCCACTGCTTGTGCCCAACGATAAAATATTTCAGTTTTCCACTATCCCATAAAATTCTAGAAATGAAATAGCAACATACATTTCAGAGTTTCTTCAAGTAAGGCGAGAATAGAAATTTTGAATCTTCAGGATGACATCCTCAAAACTATTATCAGATGATATGAGAAATTCTGGAATATATTGTAGTTGATAGAAATAAATTTCCATTCTTAAAAAGAGCAGCATATAAAATAAAGTAGTTTTTTTGGTTCCACACACTTATGTGAATCATTTTCGACAATGAATGTAATAAAATAAAAAAAATATAGATCACGACGTACAGATGAACACCTTGACGATAACTTGCGGGCAAGAATTTTATCATAATCTCCTATATATGAAGCGCTGGCCAGTGAAAGCAATGTATTTTATAAAAAATTTTTATACTTCGTGTGTTTTGCAAGCAATTCAGTAATAATTTATTTTACAAAAGAATATTAATACTAATTATATTCATTATGTTAAATTAATTTTTAAAATTAAATTTTTTTTTGCATTATATGTAGTGTGTATTATTAACTATGTCCACCAACTATAAATTTATCTTGAAAAAATAAATGGTGCCCCCCATTCGACTGATATTCTGGTATGTGCTCTTAGGTACAAAAAGGTTGGGGACCCCTGACATCAGGGTTGCTGATTTTTTTGATTTTTTTAAAAAAATCAAAAAAATCGGATTTATTTGATTTAAATCGGATTTTTTTTATTTAAATCAGATTTTTTTTATTTAAATGAATTACTAGCTCTGAACTTCTCGAAACTGGTTAATAATTTACTGATATTGTAATTTTAATGTGATATATTAGTTTAACATTACTTAATATCCCAATTTTGATCTATTTATACATTAATTAATTGAATTAATTAAGGGAAGCAGTCAGCTGCCATTTCATGGTGAGATGCCCAAATCCATTCTAAAATGGTGAATGAACAAACTATCGGTTACTAAAACTTTTATCCTTCTTTCTATAACTATTTTTGCCCAATTGTAAAATCAATATTGGCTATAAAAGGAATTGTAACGATGATTTCTGAAAAAATCTATGCTTCGTTTTTGTGAAAAATTTTAATTAATCTTTTAATAATAATTCAGTTAAATTAATTTTACTAAAAGTATTATGTATTTATTTCTTTAAAATAGTAATTAGTAATAAAAATGTCTTCAAATAAGCAACTTATTGACAGTCATGTACCCAGAGAATAGAGCTCTATTATTTGTAGTTATGTAAAAAACAATAGTTTGGAAAACATGACTAAAACTATAAAAGAAAGCTTTTTCGATAAAAATCATTCACATGCTTGTATTTTAAAAAGTTGATGTACCAGATAAATAACATTTTAAAGATTTTAATTCTTGTTTAGTTTATACAATTATTGATTCCAAACCCTGCTAACCCCTTTTTGTCATAAATATTTTTGTTATTGGTAGTACATTTTGTTCTTGAAACTTGAAATTGCTGGCAATTTTATGTAGAGTCACCTAAACCTATTTCCCAGTTACATATCCAGTAGAATTTTAAAAAAATTGTAATGCAAATAACCTTGCAAAATATTTTAAAGCATACAACTAATTTTTTATTTAAATTGTGTCAGTTTAACATTTTTGATTTAAATCAATGATTTTTATTAAAAAAATCAAGTGATTTAAATCATGATTTAAATCGTGATTTAAATCAAGTTGATTTAAATCAAGCAACCCTGCCTGACATAGATGATTTTACAGAGAAAATAAGTACAGTGCACTCCCTCTAAACTTTTGATTGAAACAGATCATGAAAATAAGAAATTCGGTACGGTCGATGGGCTTATTCCCAGACACCAAGTTTCCAAGGTAATTTCCGGACACTGGCGTGTTTATATTCAAAAAACTCTTCAGCTAAATGGAAAAATCCTAGAAATACCCATCCCTAGTGTCCCATCCAGGGATGGATGGGACACTGGGTAGGATGGGACACCTTCATCCACCACTGGGTAGGATGGGACACTTCTAGAGGTTACTTTAATTCGTTCATAAATCCTAAGTTTTGTTTGCTATCACTTTGGTTATATTTTTTAAACATGTGAAAATGTTCCAAGATGTTAGTTTGAAAGTTTCAAATTTATACAATGAAAACTAAATTTTTTAAAAATATTCTTGGAAAAGTGTCCCATCCCTCCCCGGTCTCCCCTACTGTTTAGTTTATCAATAAAAATCAAAAAATTTTGTCAGTACAGTAGAACTCCAATTATCCGAATCAATTGGGACCGAACCCCATTCGGAAAATCAAAAATTTGGATAATTGGATTTTTTCCGAAAAAAAGGGGTTTACTATAATTAATTGCTGTATGCAAGTTTAAAAATAGGAGGAAAAAATTATATTTAAAGAAAAAGAGCTGTTTATCAATTAAATGAAAAGGAATTTCACATACTAAAAGTATTTACAAGTGGTTTTCAGAATACAGTACGTACCGTTCTTCGACAGTCATTGCTTTCTTAACATTTCAGTCAAAAAGCGCGCGCACAGAACGATCGGAAGTACCGCCCCGATCGTCGTTGAACGCCTGGTCAGGAGCAGGCGTTTTAAAACGTTACGAAATACGGTTCCCTAGAACGTTTCTACGGTTCATTGAATCGTTACAGAACGTAGCTGCATTCGGCCCTGAATAACTAATGAATAAGAACGAAAAAAGAACAAAGCGAACATTGAAATGTACACGAAAAAGAAATGAATGAACACGAAAAAGAACATTAAAAACGGCAAAATTCGCAGTGGAATTTTTTTTATTAATTCTGAAATCGATTCGGATAAGTTGGAGTTCGGATAATTGGAGTTCTACTGTACTTCTACTTTTCAGTGTCTTGTATATCATGGTGGTATTTAGCAGAAACATTAACGAAAATGAACTCTAAACTGGTAAATCAAAATAGTGTAACTACCTATTCAAATGTTGGGTGCCTCGGCCAAACTCAGCAAAACTAATGCTTTGTATTTGGGCTAACACCTTTCATAATTTTGGGGAATGTGTTAACATAACTGTCATTTCTGACATATATGCTGAAAATTCCCCTCACAAGGTTAAAATTATTAATAAAACATGGTTAGCATGGTGCATTATTGAGACTAATTAATAATCAAAGACATATAACTAAGATATTAATCTCACTTTAGAACATTAAAAAATAAATTATTGAAAAATAAAACTTATAATACACTAGATCTAGAAAAAATGTAAACTTTCATCAGATAACTTTAAGTACTATAAGTCACTCTTTCTAAAGCTTGTCAATGATTTCGTTCTGAAGGCTTTGGTGAATAATATTAACTTACCGAAACTTTCTGTATAAACTTAAATAAGTTGTGAGACGTTCGAAATTTTCTTTTAAGAAGATTTCTGAAATTTCTTGGGATCTGCTGTTTTGTTTGTTATGATTCTAATCGAACCCCAAGTTATCACAAGATTAATTGAATTTCTTGTTGTCATGCAATAAATGAAAACAATATGGGGACTTAAATGTCGCACTTACTCTCACTTCAACACACCCCAATCCTACACATTGACCAATCATTTCATACATTCACATAAACAAACGATGACGCGCGCAGAATATACCATCTGTGAATTAAGTTTACTGTGGACGGTTAATTCGAATGGCAACACCGAGAAACGATAAGGAAAAAATAAACAAACTTCACCTCTGTCGCGAAATCAGATTGCTGCTGCTCAAATACTTAAAATTTCTAGTTAAAAACAATCCCAAAACATGTCTGCTTTATATCGAACCATTATTGCATCTGTTGATAAACATGTGCCTGCCAAACTGCAGCCTCTATGGTCTCATCCAGCGGGTAAAATTTAAGAATAATTCGAAACATTAATTCTAAGTTATATGGTTAGATATTTCTTTATATCCTTTGACACAACGGATATAGTTTTCTTCCTTTATTGAAATAAAGCATGTTCTTTATCTTTTGATTTTTCGAAATACCTTTGAATTTCACTTTTAATGCTATTTTGTATAAGTATGTAGCAGAAAACAAGAATGAATGTAAGAGTGTTTGATAAACGTGAATATCTTGATTTTAAATATATGCATGGGTGCCACTCTTCAAATTTTGCAAGACTGAACTTTTAAAAAAAACTACCACGGTCTAGCGAACTTTAACAGAATTATCTAATACTATATGCATAATTGTACGCATATAATGTTATTGTTATCCCTATCCCATCAACCAGAATATCTATTTATTGATAATTAATCTAAATAAATAATACCTACATATTATCAGTTAGTCAAAAATACTATTGAATTATACTTGCAAAGTTAGTCTTTCAATTGTTATTAATACACAAAAAGTACTTGAACTGATACCTAAATATTCTGAGATATGCATACAAGGTTCATACAAATTTTCAGAAATCAAAATCAAGGAGTATTCCAGGAGTTTTCAAGGAGTGTTTTTAAAAAAGTCAAGGAGTTTTAAAAAAGTCAAGGAGTACCTTTTTATATAACTTCAGAAAGAAAAATTTATTACACGGCTTTAAACACACACTATGCCAATTACATTCCCGAATCAGGTTTTAAAACCACTTTAAAAGTCAAAATGTGACTAAAATCAAATAAAGAAAAGGAAATTAGTTAATAGAATAATTATTTAAGTAATAATTAAATTGCAAAAACGATATTGTCAAAAACTTTTAGTTTAAAAGTAAGAAATTAGTATTTTTGAAGGTTTTATAAGAATCTGAAATCAGATCAGATACCTAAAACATGTTATAATATAACAGATTAAAAATACACTGTATTATCTAATTAAGTTGATATAAAGTGACCTTTCAGTAAAAATTTACAACTTAGAAAATCCTCTTAAGTTGAAAATACTGACTAAAATAGAGAAAAAAAAATCTTATTAGACTTATCAGGCTGCTCTGACCAAAGTAAAATTGTTTTTTCTGTACCGCAGTTGAAGCTAACTTCAACAGACGGGTAGGAAAAGCAGCCGTGGGAAAAACGGAACTGTCGCGAAAAATCGTTTCTTTCCCCATTTCCAGAACATCGGACCTGTGGGCTTCTAACTACGGTAAAGTTCTTTTTTCTACATCGCAATAATGATGCAAGAAGAAGCCAACTTGAATCGGCACCCGCGGCCGTCCACGGAAGGAACACTCCCGCAAAAAACCCGAAACTTTCGCGAAAAATCGCGATTTTTTCCGCGGATTTCCCCTTGGCTACGGAGCATGCGTAGATGCAAGAAGACTACGTAGTTCAGTATTCATCAGGACCGGGAAATAAAGCAAAGAAATAAGAATTCTCCGATGGAAATTTGAATTTTAATCAACGATTTTATCGAGACGGAATTCCGTCTGCCAAAATTTTCAAAAGACGGAATTCCGTCTTCCGTACTGAAAAGTGGCACCCATGAATATATGCTTTTAGTGTTTTTAAAAACCTCATTTAGAGTAGACTTCTACCCTTTTATTGGTGTCATCTATGATGAAAGATTGAGGGACAGATCATTTAGGTATGTTGATATGATATCTCGGTAAAAATTTCGAGACCGCTGCCACTCTTGCAACTCATAAGTACGGCAAGAAGAAGGAGGATCCCTCTTTTCCGTCGCAACCCCAAAGTCTTTCGCGTTTGCATGAGCTGCACCGATCTCGAAATATTAACCGGTATCTCTTACAATGTAAGGAAAGTATTATTTTAAAGCAAAAATAACCCTTTTATGAGATGACCTGTTAAGTTCAATGTATGGGTTTGTGCGAATGTAAAATTGCTAACAGTTGATAATTAAATGGATTGGTGAATGAATGGGCAGCCAGGGGTGCAGAAAATGTTACAAGGCTCTATATTTTCCCTTAAAACAATTAATTTTTTCTGAAATTTCCCCCAAAAATGTCGAATGTCCGTTATAGGGACCTTGCGCCATAAAACCCAAAACAACCAACCAACCCCCAAAAATGTCCCCATATTTTCATTCAAGTTTATGTTAATACTAAAGCAAGAAGAGGTTTTATCTTAAAAAATGTTTTTCTTAATTATAGAATTTCTGATAGATTCAATAATTACAAAATAAACCATAAGTTTCAATCTACTTTATGGACTTAATACCTTCTTTTATATTCATGTCAGCTAAGCTCAAAAATTTCTTCTAAAAATATAAATAAAAACTTTTTTTAATTTGAGCTATGGTAAAACACTTCACTTCAACTAAATTTTATAAGTCAAAAATATGGGCAGATTTATGGGGGGGAATGCACCCCCTCAACTTTTAGAGAAAGTCCTGTTTTCTCAAAAGGGAATTAGCCAAAACCTCAGGGACAGCTTGCCCACCCCAAGGTTTCCATTGTGTCCCCCAGGGTCCACCACCTAAATCCCCCACGGTCCAAAACGTTGTTGTGATTATTTTTAAACTTTTTATAGGACCCAAAACTGTGTTTTTCTGGGCTCCAGCCTTTAAATGGGTAATTTTCATATTTTATTCTAATTAATTCTTCGATTTCTCACTGTCATCTGGTAACATTTTTTATACATTTCAGTCCCTTGTTATTGCTGGCGTTAGTGATATAAATCGTCCTGTTGATAAAGTTAGCCCTTCCCAGTCTGCTGCATTGGCTGCCACAGGTCAGAAATAAGTTTATGGTTATGCATTTCTCCTTTATTTATTTTTAAGAAATGAAGAACCATGTTATGTCTTGAAAAGGTATCTTTTCCTTGCTTTAAAGCCTGATAAGTAGATGAGCTCTCTTTTATGTCCTATGTGTATTTTTACTCAAAGGAAAAATCATTGGCATTGTTGTATCAGTTCATCTATTCTACAAATGACTAAAACCATGAACAATATTAAATATAATCTCCCAAGACTGATTTGACCAGCTCATCTTTTTCCCTAGAGTTTTATCTGTTTAGTATGCACTGTTACATTGCATAACTGTCGATTCTTCCAATTTTATCCTACGATTTCCAGTTTTAATGATTTTTCTAATTAGGGACTGAGTTAAAAAGTCTAAAATTTAAAACACCAGAATTTTAGAATAATTAGAAGATGTAAAATAAAATGCAAAAGGTAAACAATTGATAATAATAAACTATACTTGAATGCAACTTAAGTTGAGCCTGACGTCATGGCCACGCGGAAGAAAATCTGAGTAAACAGAAAGAACGTTGGGATCTGTGAGATCTTATTGGCTGGCGAGTTTGAGAGCGAGTTGTACTACTACGTGTTACGCCACTTTAAAAGATAATAATACTGAACATTTTATGCATATCGGGATGATGCTTAATATACGTGAATTTAAACAAAACCTAATCATTATTTAAAATTGAAGCTCTAAATTTCACTCAAAATTCAGACACCTCATGGGGACTACTTTCTTTGGTTGCTCTCAGTCTCTTCTTCTACAGTCTCAAGTTAAGTTGCAACTGAGTATAAAATCTTCTGGCTGAATCAGAACAATTGCCAGAAGACATATAAATGACTGGATCATATTTTTCTACTAACATCTAAAATTTATTTCATAGTACATTGAGCTATAAATACTCTACTGGAATTTCCTTGACTTTAACATGTTTTATTTTGCAGGAATTATCTGGTCAAGATATTCAATGGTTATTATACCTAAAAACTACAGTCTCTTCAGTGTCAATGTGTTTGTTGCTCTTACAGGTTTATATCAACTATTCAGAATTTACAAGTAAGTTAATTATATTTGCTCCTTATTGTGTTTACCACATATTTGTCACACACGCTCAAGGTTTTAGACTTTAGAGCATAAGTTTTGAATATTTTTGTAGTTTCTGCCCAAAGCTAGAGACCTTTTTATATACAATGACTGGATATTGAACATTAAGTAGCCATATTTGTTACATTTTGAATATATTGCCATACAGCTTATTGCTAATTCATTGACTTCAAACATTTTTTATTACTTCATAATCACAGAGAATACTATTTTAAAATTTAATAGGTCATGTAGAACACAAAAGGATGTTTTTTGTTATTGTAGTAAAAGTAATCATATTTATCTTAAAAAATGGCAGATAACGTTAAAAAAATTTAAACCTGGGCAATACTGGCACACTAGTGTATTTATATAACTAGATGATAAAAAAACAGTAGTGGCAAACAAGCAGCTAATGCACCACCATGAACAAAATTGTCTGCAGTTCATTGCAGACACCAGTCATGCGATGTTGCTTGATTGGTTTCTTTACCATATTTAACACCAAAGATTCACACTACACACATAACTCATACTTGTAAATGCAGCATGTAATTGGTTTATGAAATAAATGTTTCAATTACTATTATTACAGTCAACTTCGCTTAATGTGATCACATTTGTCCAAGAGTAAAATAATAACAATATCCAATTGATAACAATAAGCTTTTAGATACTAAAAAGTTTCAAACACTCTAACCAAAATCACAACTATGTAGTTCTAATTGAAGTATTTTAAACGATTCCCTAGTTTGTATTTTGCAAATTATACTTTCTAAAAGAAAAATATGGGAGTGGAGCATATGTTACTAATAAAATAATTACTCATTTTTACGTTTATGTATTAAAATTGGCCTTCAAACGGGGGGAAAGGAGGTTTTTAAGGTTAGGGGGGTCACATTAAGCAAAGTCGACTGTATGAAAATTATTATTGCTATGTGATAGGTAAATTGCTTTTTATCTTGTAGGCACAAGCAATCACAAAAACAACTAGTTGAAGCTGAAAGCCAATAAGAATCTTGAATTAGGGATTTAAATGTGTTCCCTGTACAGATAAAGATTAAGTTTTATTTCTTTTGTTGTGTGTTGTTTTAAATTTATATTATTGTTAGTGATTTAAACTACTTACATAAAGCAATAAAATGAATTTAGTACTTTCAAATTCTGTTTCATTTAAGATGAATAATTTACTAAATGTGAGTAAAAAACTTGTTTTTAATAGCAGAAAATTTCATAAACATGTTCTAGATTAATAATAAAATGTCAGTAGTTTTTTCAAACTTTCCTGATTTATTCAATAGATATTTATACACTGGGAAAAGAGTGCAATGCAATACCTACCTATTGCAGTATCTAAATTCAGCAAACAATATTTACTTGATATAGCTTGCCAAACAGTTATTGCAGTGTTAATTTAGTTAAGATAATATGATTTGGATAAGTATGTCTTCAGTAGACTTATTTAAAGCAGATTAGTACACACAAACTATCAGTATTTAAAGATAAATCTAACTCATTAATAATAATTAGTTACTTGGTTTTTTGAAAATACAGATTATTATATTTTAAATTGATCTCTCCAGAAATATTTTTAAATACTTAAAAAGTGTTTAGATAAAATGCATTAAAAAAGAATAGATATTATATTAATTTTTCTTATTGAATGCTGAAAAGTTTTTTTATTGAAAAGAAATGTTTAGAGTAATATTAATAAAGCTTTATAATATATTTAAATGAATTGAATCAATGTTAATTGATAAAACATTGCTAAAAAATGTAAATAATTCATCAAATAAAAAAATCAAGTGCAGGATTTGCTATTAAATGTATTGAATTAATTAGTAGTAGCAATGATGGATTGTATAACAATGCATTTCAAAGACAAAATTATAAGTAAAATACTTTAATTAACTTTTTCTTCAGATTCTACCTGAGATACATAGGTATCAAAGTCAAAATTAGCAAAACACTTGAATTCATTTCCCAACTTCCTTTCATGCTTTGGTTTAAACTTGCATGGGTTAAGTTGTAGTAAATCTTTAGCAGCATTTTCCATGATAGCACCTGAAAAATACAATAAATTTTAGTACATAAACTGAGCAAATCAATACATTTAAAATTTAGATATTCTCATAGGAAATGTTCATAAAGGATGTCATTTTTTCTCAACATTCTTGACCAAGGCCTTTTAAAAGTGTTGTGAAGAAAAACTAATTGAAATTAAAAATATATTTTGCATCAGTTTTTTATACCTTCTATCAAAGAGAAATTGGAATTTGCAAAGTCTTTATGCCATAATTCTAATATATTAGTTCTACTTTATTGCAACTGTTCACATAAATATTTATCATCTTGGGGCTAATATTGACATGCTTAAACATACTCAAAAATCTGTTTAGTCTTTTAAATGGATTTTAAGTAAAGCTCAACTTTAAGTAAAGCTTAACTTTATCTAATGTGATTAGGGTAATATTAAGAACTTTAGAAACTATTAAAAACTAGAGGTAATCCTAAGAAGTATGCAGAAATAAACAGAAAAAGGACAATATCGAACATATGATTATGTTTTGTCAGTTTACTATAAAAAGCTGCCATATATTTGTTTTATACCAGTTTAATAGCTTTTGAACATAATTGAAAATATGGCTTACTGACAACTATAGCAAAGATCTTGCATTAAAATTTTCCCTGGTAAAGGTTTACCTGTGCATAGAACAATTTTCTTATTTGTTAGAAAGTTTATTGTTTTTGTGAATTTCTCCAGGCACTCTTGAGATAAGTATGGTGGGTCAGCTAAAACAATATCAAAGTTCAGTTGGAATTCATCACTTAAATTTATAGGGTCATTATAATCATAAAATACAGCATGATCTGGAAATTTTTCTTGGAATCTTTTGTCATATTCAAATAAAACATGTCCATCTGATTTTGTAGAAATCTTTTCCAGTTGAGTGAATGTGGAAGGACAAGAAACACAAGCTATTCTGAAAAGTAGAAATTTAAAATTGAATAGTTCATAAATAAAAATAATACAAAAAGTATCCTTTTACAAATAAGGTATAAATAATATATTTAGCTATCAAATCTATAAAAAGAAAGCAAAAGAATAATGTTATTTTCTTTCACTAGTAGAATCTCATTATTTGTAAAATTAAGGTTTTACTATGATATTTTAATACTTAGGGCCGTATTCTACTTTTTCGTGAACTCACCACACTAGCGAACTCCCCTCACCTCGGTGAATTCGCTGGTGAGTTCATTTCTTGTATTCTAACGTGGCAGGTGAAATGGGCGGAGATTTTAAATCTCCGGTTTATTAGCTGTTCTGGCTGACGTCAAGACTCTGCGTAACAATGCTTTTAAGCCAATCAGAACAAACCGGAAATCTAGACCCACGTGCTACTACCATCAACAATCAACAGCAATAATCCCGATCAGCGCGGTTTTTTTAAAACGAAAGTAAGATAAATTATTGTAATTGCGTAATTAAGCAATGTTTTGGGAAAAGGAGACAGATTTTCTCATAGATTTCTTTTAGAGCAACCCGGGCCTCGTTTGCATGGGCGTAGCCAGGGGGGTAGGGAGGGGCAGCTGCCCCCCCCCCTTAAGTCCTAAGTAATTTACTTTTACTTTGCTTTTGTTAAGTAAAAAGCCAGTTTTTTAAGGTCAAATTTTCAACATTTTTCTGGGGGAGGGCCCCCAGACCCCCTTTAGTATTTACACCTTTATAATTAACACTTTTTCTATAAAAAATTCATTAAAATAGAAATTCTAACAAAAATGTATGTCTAAATTTGGGTTTACATGTACCAAAATACAGTTTGAAACCCTGTTCTTAGCATCAAATTTTGCAAACATTTTCTGGGGGAGGGAAGCCATGGTCATCTTTAGTATTTAAACCCTTATTATTCACGTTTTTTTATAATAAGTTCATTAAATAAAATTTATACCTAAAAGTGTTTGTCCAAATTTAGGTTTACTTGTACTAAAAAACTGTTTAAAACCCTGTTCTTTGAGTCAAATTTCCAAAAATTTTCTGGGGGAGGACCCCCAGACCCCCCTTCGAAACTTGGACCTTTTTTACTAAACAAATTTTGTTAAATAAATTATTCACATACGCAAATTCTACCCAAAAAGTGTGGAAAAACTACATTAAACCTATTGATATATATCAGGGGTCGGCAACCTTTTGAAAAGGAAGAGCCAAAAGTAACAGTTTACGAAATTTCCCACTTTTTAAAGAGCCACTAATTTTTTTTGCTTGAATGTAATAGTATATGCTTAGTATAAATTTCATTTTAGATAGGGAGGGGTGATTTTAGTTGGGGAGCATTTTAACCCAACATTTTTTTTCTGTTGGTTAAAAATGCTCCTGAACTTATGGAATTCTTATCCTTAAAAATAGAGTTTTGATTTTGACTCATCTTTAGAACATAAAAATATATTTTCTGATTTTTAAAAAGTTTTGATTAGTAAATTATTAATTTTTTCGTATGGAACTGGAGAGCCGCAACTTTACATCGAAAGAGTCGCATGCGGCTCGCGAGCCGTAGGTTGCCGACCCCTGATATAGATGAAAGGGGCTGAATAACATTTTTAGGCGCCTCCCGAAATAAATTTCCTTATTTACCAGCACTGATTCAAAATTAAAAGTTAGAGCTCCCACCCGTGGCCATACCCATGGGAAGGTAAGGAGTTGACCCCCCATTCCAAAATTATTATGTCTATTATGTTGCATTTTGACATTTTTTATGAAGATATACAAAGAATGATCCACCTGGATTGCAGCCTAAATGGCCCCCTATGTCCAAAAAAGTCACAAACTACTTTTTAGTGACAGATTACAAAAATGTTTACCTAAAAATAACCATCATTGTTTCCACGCTACCCACAAAAATTTTACATTAATTTCATTAAGGTCATAAACCCCTCTCGAAACAATACTGTGGCTATGGCCCTCTCTCACGGGGCTTTAAAATTGTTCTCCAGAAACATATAAAAGTCGACCCTGCTTGCCCCCCTAAGTGGAACCCTGGCTACCCCCATGCTCGTGAGTGGGGCTTTTTCAAATAAGTTTCCTGACCAGACTGCGCAGAGCACAAAAAGGCCTGGGACAAAATTGCCCTCCAAATAAATTATCTGGGCCTTTCGAAATACACACGATTAGGCAAAGACATACGTAGAAAATGGACTTATCTTAGAAGGAGAGTTAGGAAGAAGTATGCCATAATAAACCACAAGAGGAATGCTACTGGAGGTGGAGAGGGGTCAAAAGACGTTTTGACACCCACAGAAGAGAGGGTATTTGACCTCATTGGGACCTCGTCTTTAGGTGTAACCAGGGCTCGATTTCTAAAAAAAGAGGTACCGGAACGGTAAAATTATTAGTCTCAAAAACTGAAAAAAGCAAATACTTTTTAATACAAAAACTTAAGCATCTTTTTTAAATTTAAAAAATAAATTCAAATGTGTTGAACTAGATTAGGAAGAATTTTCTAACTTAATTATTGTATAAGACGATGAACTATTTTGGCAATTTTTTTGTTTCAACACCTTTTTTACAGTGCGTTTACTTTTTTTTCCAACAGGGAGCCTCTTGTAAAAGGCAGGACAGTTTATCATCAATGAACCAATAGTGTCGTATATTTTGCCAGTTTAACTAATATAATGCGTAGTTAAAGTCCTTAAACTGTAGAATTTAAGGTATCGTAAATTTTCTTGGCAAATTTGACCAGCAATCTGACAAATCTGGTTCAAATAAAAAAAGAATCAACACCAGGAGCGGATTGTGTTTGAAGTTCAAATTGGGGATCACAATTATGTTTTAAAAAAACACAACTAAGTAATAACCTTAATATTAAATCACAAAATTATTGTTATTTGCAAAAAAAGGTAAAAATGCATTTTAAAGTTTTTTTTTAATTTAAAATATGCACCAGTGAATCCTTGAAAATAAGTTTAAAATAGTACGACAGAAAATTGTTTTTTTAACATATCTAGGATCATAGTGGCGTATATAGAAATTTATTTTGGGAGAGGCCCAAATATCCTTTAAGAAAATAAAATCACTATCAGGCCCCAAGTTAAATTTTTGCACAGGGAGGGGAAGAAACTCGAAATTCCCTCTAAACCCCTTTTACGCATGTTTACAGGTTTAATGCTATTTTTTAGTAAGATTCTCCATTTTATGAACTTGATCTGAAGATAAATGTGATTAGTTGAGTTCTAAATACCAAAAGGGGGGTTTGGGGGTCCTCCCCCAAAAATTAAAACAGGGTTTTAATTCATTTTAAGACTTTTTTTCGTACATATAGAAAGGTTTTCACGGGCTTGAAGGGTTTCGCGGGCTGCAGTTATAGGAGACCCCTGAAATAAAATATTAAAATTTTAATCGAAAAAGGGGTTCCGGAACGCCGTTCCGGCTGAAATCGAGCCCTGGGTGTAACAGACCAAATGTGGGATATTGATGGACCACCAATGGTAAGTTTTAAAAAAAATAATTGTATATAATTATTGGATATTTCTATGTATTACAAAATGATGTGTAGTAAAAATTCACATGGGTCACCGAGAAGCCACTTTGACAAGAGCAAATAAATAAAAATTATTTTTAATTTTACATGATTACAATTCAGTTGTAGACATAAGTTTACATGATAATGTAAAACCTCTTTTGCATACTTTGGTTTTCATGGGCCAGGACACATTGTGAAAATTGTGTCAAAAGATCTGATGTACATAACAGATTTGACTGATTAATGCAAATTAAAATTTAATCTTTATCTACTTATTTGGTAATTGCTAGAAGTTTCCTTTAACAAAAAGTTTTGATGTTAATTTCAATGAAACTGACTTGACGCGAACAGAAAAAAATTGGCGGGCCGAGATTGTAAACAGAAAAACAAACAAGAACAACCTCTCAGCCAATCAGAGACTACTTCACTCGAAACTCCGCCGAACTCCCCGAGCCAAGAGGTGGTGAACTCACTGCCGGTGAATTCACCCGAAAGAGGCGAGAAGAAGGTCTAGTAGAATCGAGTAGAATACACTTTTAGCGTTTTCACCCGGTGAGTTCACCAAAGTGGACGAGTAGAATACAGCCCTTAATTAATCTTAAAAAAGAGTGTCAAAACTTATAATGTTCCACTGAAGCCCACTAATCAGATTCATTGGTAAAGTTACCACTTTTAATTAAGTTATTATGGTGTAAAATACCTTCAATGCAAGAAAAAATCCACATCATTGGAATATAAGAAAATTTTTTGATATTAGTAGAATAGCACCAACCAATGAGCAGATCCTGAGCACACTCCCAAATTCTGGAATGCTCCAAAATTTAGAATGCTTACAGATTATAAAAAATTTCTTGTTCTGAAGGGGTTTTTTTCAGAGAACTTTCAGCATGCTTGATGAACTGAGGAGACAGAATGGTTTTAACTACAGTCATATGCCAATGTAACTTGATCGTAGCTACAGCTCTGAAAAATTTCTTTCAGAATGATGCAGCTACTATTGTAGTAATTATGCCAGATTCTTTAAAGAAGATGTTAATGCTGGCACCCCTGCACTTATTTTTTAACTAAGCCTAACTAATTAATTTTCTTTGTTGATACTACATGTCTCTGTTGTAAAAACCATTTGTTAAGTACAAGAATTTAACAAGTGCTAAATAGAAAAGGATATGGGTGACAGTACTATGAAGTAGATTTTTTTGCTGAATTTAGTAAACTTGGAACTAAAGTTGTGATGAAATTTTTTCATTCAAAGCATAGGGTAATTTGTAGTTAAGAATTTCCTTCAAATTATACAACCAATATAAATAATAATTATCTTTACAAACTTTTGTGATGCAGGTGTAAGGTGTAAGCCAGCTTTATTTTAATTATTACTACTAACTTGGATTTAATGAATTCATTACCTTCCATGTTCTCCTACAGCAGCGATTGCAGCTTTAGCTAAAGTCTTTGAAGTTTCTTCATCATACCAAAATTGACTCAATTCCTTTAAAAAATTAAAAAGTTTTATTTAATAAAACTATATTATATTATATTATGTATAATAACCTGGGTGAAGCCCGGGTTTCAGTATTTTAAAAAATATATTCTGATTCATTACAGACAGGCTTCGCCAGTCCAAATGTGTATCACTAAGCCAGATGTTACCTAGACAATATGGTCCCGGGTGGAGTGAGCAATATTTAAATAAAGGAGCAATTTTTATGTTTATACTACAACAATTAATGTTACATCTTCTCTTGTTATATTTACAACAATTGATGGTGTTTTCATGATGTTAGGCATGAAATGTTGATTTTCAAGCATAAAATGTACCAAAAAATGTTGTTAGGATGCCTCGATTTCAAATTATTTTTATTCAGAAACCTTCCCGGGAATAATGAGAAGAACAACATGGTAAAGTTTAATAGTTAATGTAGGTGGGAAAACTTTATAACTATAAAGGACATACATACATTGATTTTACATACATAGATAAATACTTCAGTTGATAGATCTATCTATAATAATAAAAGAGCTTTATTTCATTCATTCATCGATTCACTCAAAACACACAGCAAAATCTACCAGGGCTTACCATGTTGATCTACTCACTCCCGGGAAGGTTTCTGAAGAAGAATAATTTAAAATCAAAGCATCCTAATAACTTTTTTGGTACATAACATGGTGTATTGTATTAACATGGATTATTGTAGATTGAAATCAATTGTTATAGTATAAATATAAAAATGGCTCCTTTATTTAACTATTTCCACATTTGGACTGGCGAAGCCCATCTGTAGCACACCAGAATAATTTTTTTTAACCCATTAACGCCCAAATAAATTTTTTGTGGGGCGAATTGAATAAAAATCAGGAATCTGGTGTATTTTGCCTTTAATATGACTATTATGAACAAATTTTGTCAAAAGAGTCATTAGTTTTTTCAAAAAATGCTGATCTAAAAATAGATCACTGGGCGTTTGGAGGATATTTTTTGTCATAAAGCCAAGTATTAGTTTAAATTAAAAAAATACTTAAAATTATAAAACAAATTTATATATTAGTATTTCTCTTTAAAAAACACGTATTTATTCATAAATATGTGGAAAAATAATTAAATAGTAATAAAATTGAATAATTTACCAAAAATTAAATACACAAATAGCCTATGTTGTAAGTAATTTTAGGACGAAAAGGGGAAATCGTACCAAGAACTTGGGATTTAGATATAAGTATATTATAGAAAACATATGAAATGTCATAAAATTGTAACTAATAAGTAAAATAAACCGATTGGGTTAATTTTTTGATAATTTTGTAAATTGGTTTACCAAAAATTAATAACATTCATGAAATAAAATGTGATTTTGTCTTACGTGGCAACATTCAAAATTGCTGCTTGTTTTCGCCGACCTATTCAATAAACTTCTTACTCTGGCATAACGTCAATTTTAAGATTACAAAGGCTGGATAAGGGCGAATTCAAAAAAATATTGTAACTCTAAATTTGAGATTTTCATAGTTCCTTGATAACCTTTAATTGTTTTATAATTTCCCCTGTGAAGTATTTCAAAACTATTTGTGTCATATAAAATACGTTTATGTGAATAAACACCAATCATTTTATACCACTAGTTCCAATGCTGTGCTTTATTAGAAATGAATCATAATGGCTTACCCTCCATTTATTCGACAGATTAAATTTTAAAATTTAATTTCCAATAATATAATTTTCAACTTATCAAGAAAATCAATATTTTACTTCATCTTAAACATTACTGAGTGTTCTCAGACACATTTTATCAGTTTTTAGTGGAAAAAACTAAATACTCGTATTGTAAGCAACACAGAAAAAATGAATGCCCGAACGCCCAGTGATCTATTTTTAGATCAGCAGTATTTGTACTTGATTTTTCACTAAATAAATTATTTTTGACTTAACTTTGCATTATATCCCAATGGCTACATCTATAAAGATAAAGTAAAACTGGAAAAGGATTCATTTAGTGGTATAAATTTATTGTTTTCTTAAAAAACACAAATGAAGATGAAAAAACTGCAAAATGAGACTCTGAGACAAACTTTAGCCTATCACTGTCCCAAAATAAATGAAGCAAATATAAAAAACTCATGGTATTAGAATTGAGGGATGTTTTCTCTTGCCATACGTGCAGTTTCGTTACTGTTGGGTGAATTTCAGGACATTTTAAAGATAATTTATGACACTATGTTTAGCGATCTAAAAATAGATCACTGGGCGCTAATGGGTTAAATAGACTGGCGAAGTCTATCTGTAACTTGTGATCCATTCATCCAGATGATATGTGATATGTATTAAAAAACTGAAGCCTGGGCTAGCACCTCAGAGGTAGTATTAAATAAATCTTTCATATTTCTGTCACTGACAAAAATTAACATAGTTCTACTAGAAGTATTTCCCTAATGATATATTACCTAGGTCAGGGATGGCGAACCTTTTTCGATTAGTGTGCCATTTATATTACGGTTCATGATTTTCAGGTATCAAGTGTGCCACTTGTAATTTTTTTAATAAAATATCTTTAAACCCTTGAAAAATGAAATCCTCCTTTGAGGGTCGATAGTTTAGAACAGGAGTTTCTAACTTACAAGTACTCAGGGGCCCCAATCGAAGGCACAAGTCTAGTGGTGGGCCGTCAAGTCAGTGGTGTGTATAGAAATTTATTTCAGTCCCTCCCATGCATCTTTAATAGGTTTAATGCAGCTATTAATACATTTTTGGTAGAATTTGCATTTTCTAGAATATAATCTAAGAAAAGCTGCCAATAATGAATTTCCAAGTAAAGGGGGTCTGGGGCCCTCCCCAGAGATATTTTGGAAATTTGACCCAAAAAGAAGGTTTTGAACAAGTTTTTGGTGCATCTAGTCAGAATTTCGGACATACATTTATAAGGTAGGATTTTGATTTTCATGAATATTATAAAAAAGTTGTGAATAATAAAGTTTCAAGTAGAAAAGGGGGGTTTGGGGACACTCCCCCAGACATTTTTGAAAATTTCACACTAAAAAAATTGGGTTTTAGGGTTTTAACTTGTTTTGGTATACCTTGTCCGAAATTTTGAAGGATGGGCAAGGCCCCTTCGTAAAGTAATCAGGCTCCTTTTGCATCCATTATTTTGTTTTCTAACCGCCTAATGTCAGTTTCCTTAAGTAATTATAAGGGCAGTTGTGAATTGCTTACCTTTGTTTACCTAAGTAATTGCTGACCTAAGTTTTTTTGTGTCATTTTTAGTGAATGTCGTGTGCCACCGAAATACTGGTCGCGTGCCACCCAGTGGCACGCTTGCCATGGGTTTGCCATCCCTGACCTAGGTGAATTTATTTGCATGGTTGGTGATTCTTTACCATCAAGGGAACAAAAGATGTTTGTATAAGTTACATATAATTATAAGGGGGAAGCACCCATATATTTGTTATGCTAAACCAGGGCAATGGCGTATATAGAAATTTATTTCGGGAGGGGCCCAAAATTGTTTCCCAGTCCTCTCATGTGTATTTAATTTTTTTTCAGTATATTCTTAGGCAGAATTTGCAACTTAAAGAACTTAATATTAAAAAGTTATGATGTGTTAAGTTGCAATTACAAAAGGGGGGTCTGGGGGTCCTCCCCCAGAAAATTTTTGGAAATTAGACTCTAAAAACCAGGTTTTAACTAGTTTTGGTACACCAAGTCAGAATTTCGGGGGGGCCAGGGCCCCTTCGCCCCCCCCTTATATACGCCACTGAACCAGGGGGTTCTAAACTTTCAGACTCTGTAACCTCTTTTTGAGGTTTAGGACAGGGTTTCCACTCAATTTCAGAAATAAAATTCCCTGACTTCTTTTTGGAAATTTGACCTAAAAAGAAGGTTTTGAACAAGTTTTTGGTGCATCTAGTCAGAATTTCGGACATACATTTATAAGGTAGGATTTTGATTTTCATGAATATTATAAAAAAGTTGTGAATAATAAAGTTTCAAGTAGAAAAGGGGGGTTTGGGGACACTCCCCCAGACATTTTTGAAAATTTCACACTAAAAAAATTGGGTTTTAGGGTTTTAACTTGTTTTGGTATACCTTGTCCGAAATTTTGAAGGATGGGCAAGGCCCCTTCGTAAAGTAATCAGGCTCCTTTTGCATCCATTATTTTGTTTTCTAACCGCCTAATGTCAGTTTCCTTAAGTAATTATAAGGGCAGTTGATAATTGCTTACCTTTGTTTACCTAAGTAATTGCTGACCTAAGTTTTTTTGTGTCATTTTTAGTGAATGTCGCGTGCCACCAAAATACTGGTCGCGTGCCACCCAGTGGCACGCTTGCCATGGGTTCGCCATCCTTGACCTAGGTGAATTTATTTGCATGGTTGGTGATTCTTTACCATCAAGGGAACAAAAGATGTTTGTATAAGTTACATATAATTATAAGGGGGAAGTACCCATATATTTGTTATGCTAAACCAGGGCAATGGCGTATATAGAAATTTATTTCGGGAGGGGCCCAAAATTATTTCCCAGTCCTCTCATGTGTATTTAATTTTTTTTCAGTATATTCTTAGGCAGAATTTGCAACTTAAAGAACTTAATATTAAAAAGTTATGATGTGTTAAGTTGCAATTACAAAAGGGGGGTCTGGGGGTCCTCCCCCAGAAAATTTTTGGAAATTAGACTCTAAAAGCCAGGTTTTAACTAGTTTTGGTACACCAAGTCAGAATTTCGGGGGGGCCAGGGCCCCTTCGCCCCCCCCCTTATATACGCCACTGAACCAGGGGGTTCTAAACTTTCAGACTCTGTAACCTCTTTTTGAGGTTTAGGACAGGGTTTCCACTCAATTTCAGAAATAATATTCCCTGACTTTTCCAAGTCAATTTTGTAGATTTTTCGGTAAAAAAACTAGCAATTCACAGCATTTTTTAGATACTTCATACATTTTTGAACACATAATTTTCAATAAATTGACTATTTTTTCACTTCATAGAGCCAAAATTGACACACAAACATTAAAAATTTTCATTTCCAGGTGTATTTTATATGATTTAGCAGGTTTTTGGTCAAAGTTTTTTAGCAATTTTCCCTGACTTTTTAGGTGAAGAGGGGTGCATCCAGGATTTTTTGCCAGGGGCCGTTTTGGGGAATTTTGTGAAAAACGGAATTGAATTTTGTGAAAATCGGAATTGAATTTTGTGAAAATAATTTTTAATTCTAAAATAAGGTCCTATTTCTGTAAATATATAATTTTTTTAATAAAATTACACTTAGCGAGTGCATATAGCTTGATTTAAGTCCGTTTTTGGGAACCGGAATTTTGTGAAGGGGCCGTTTTAGAGAGTCGGAATTTTGTGAATGAAGGGTAGGCTTACCATATTTTCTCGGGTCCAACCCAGGACATAGTTTTGAAATTTCTTAATAAGTGCTATATAAAACTACCAAAGATTAAAAACTAAGAAAAAACTATTCAAACTAATAACCCTTAAACAGAAATATCGGATTTTATATTTTCCTTTAACATTACTTTTTCAAAAATTGTTTGATTTACTTAATTTTTATCACAAAATTAACAGAAAGTAAGTTTTCTGAAGTATAACAGACATTAGAAAATGTAAAAAAGCGCAATTTTAAACAGCTTAATTGGGACTTTTACCTAAAAATGAATGGGAAATCCTAAATTTATGAAACCCCGGACATTTTTCGACCCAGGACATTTCCCCGGACAGCTCTAAAAACCCCGGACTGTCCGGGGTAAACCCGGACGTATGGTAAGCCTAATGAAGGGGCCGTTTTTGGCCCCAATTTCTTTCTAGATGCATCCCTGGTGAAATTTAAATTTCATTACTTTTCCAGGTATTCCTTGGCCCGTGCCGTGGGAATCCTGTAGGAGGTCACTGACTCCCACTGAATTGCTATTTATTTTTTTTAAATTTATAATAGTTTTATTTGTTAAGGGTCATCAATCAACCTCTTTTTTTTGCTAGGATGATTATTTGATTCTTATTTAGATAGCAATCAGTGTTTGTGGTTTTCTGTATACTGAATGACCAAGAATTATACTATATCATGAGTAAATGGTATATGGGATAGATCCTAGTTGGAAAGACCAGTTGGCGATAGATGACGTAGTCAGAGATAGATTGCCAAGTCTGGCGATCGCGAGTTGAATGACGAACGCGATGTGCGATTCATCTTAAATGACGTAAAAATGCGCTCTTGTATTCTGCGATGTATTGTCGATCTCTGTAATCGATTCCTGATGCCCGATTCTAAGGATTCGATTACTGAGGTTCGATTCCAACCTGGAATCGATTTCTTAGGGCCAGTATCGAAATCAAACTTATATTTCAATGACAAATTAAGAATATTTAGTAATTTTGTTAATTTAATTAATAACCAACAGAATAATAATTAACTATTAAAATAATAAATGTAATAATATAAATTTAAAAATATAATATAATATTACAATAATATTAATATTATAATAATTATATAAATATAGTATAAAATAAATATATATAATAATATAAATATAATAATAATAATATAAAAATATAATATATTTCAATAATAAAGTATAATAATATAAATATAAATTACAGTAATATTAATATCATATAACAATATAAAAATATAATATAATATTTCAATAATAAATTGTAATAATATAAATATAAATATATAATAAAATAATTTAAATGTAAATAGAATAATATAATATAAATATAATAATAATAATAAAATTAACTTTTAAAATACTATTAAAATTGGTAATTATCCAAGGTACGATTCCTAAGATTCGATTCTTGCTTCAAGTATTCGATTTCTTTATATCGAATCCAAGGTATTCGATTCCGGAATCGATTCCTCCAGAAATTTTGTCTACGCATTATCAAAACATCAGTTCTTGTTTTGTTTTGGAAGCCGAAGAATTTCAATACGGAAATATGGTATGTTATTTGTGTTTTTTACTACTTAAAGTGCATTTGTGAAGAGTTATTTAGTTGAAATAGGATGTTAAAAGTATTTTAATGTATTGTAACTTTAGATGAGATGTATATTTTTCAATGTTGATGCCCGGCAAAATGGCGGAACGGATCAGATATTTGCCGGAACCCCCGGAACCTAGATTTTCAGTATGGCGTATTGAAATACAATCTTAATTACGCAGAACTTATAAAGGGTAGTTAATCTTTGAAATTATATACCGTTGCTTAATTTATCGGAAGCGAAACAAAACGTCAGAATTGTATTTTTGCATCGTAGTGTTAAAAACTTACAAATTCGCTAAGCAAGTGATAAATACTTTTAATTATGTTAAAAATATGTTTAATTTGTTTCCTTATTAAGTTTGAGTAGTTTAGAATATGTTTTTAGCTTTCCGCAGCTTTAAATTTGGCGCCTTTCGCATTTGGCGATGAAAAAAACTTAGCGCCAAAAACGCGCCAAGGCGACTTCTGAAATAGGATTTTACCTGGTATATGTGGATGATAAATGCTTAGACGATTCAAAATTCTGACCATCAATCACAATATGGAGTAACTAGATAATTACATAGTTGATTAAAGATTAAACCCAAGCAAAGTATTAAGCTGTTGGAAACTTATGTTTAAATAACGTGAGAAATTTATACCCAATCTTCATCTATTGTAGCTTTTTCAGTTTCATCTTTTAGTTTTTGTGCATTTTCTTCAAGAAAACTCAATAATGCCATACGAGCGTGCTCAGAAAGCACAATATCATCATCTTCTTGCTCCATGGGTTTTTTATAGAAGATTTCTTTAGTAATTTTGGTTATTTCTTATTTGTTTTTAAAGAAATAACGTCATTCACGTGAACGATTCCCAAACTCCATTTGTTTACAAACAATAGATTTTTTTTTGTACACGAAAATGTAATGCCACCAAAGATAGTAAATATCTTAATTGAAAATTCCAAACTATGAAAATGCTAGATTTTTTTCACAAGTTAATTGTAAAATATCTATATTTATATTATCGTTTATCTTTTGCGAATAATTTAGCAAGCAATATCTCTTAGAAAAATACAGCATGAAGTTGGGAATACTGTATGCTGCTACAATTGAGCGATTCCAGAATCCACACCGGCAGCGTCAGCAATAAACACCTCAACCCTGATCTTCCACATTGCATGGTTTGTTTCCAAAGTTGCGTATTTGCACGCGTGCTCTTAAAAAATTAAATTTTCTCATTGATTGGGAATTAAATAATTATTGGATTAAAAATGGTAAGATAATTGATCTCTATATTTTTTAACTTTACTTTCTTCAATTGTGTTGTAGTATGTGGTTTAAATGATTAATCGCCAACTATCTCTGAGTATTTAGGCTTAGTTGAGCTTGATTTTTATTGATTTCCTAAATTTAATATATTTAAGGTTTGCTAGATAGAAATTTTTCAATTTTTTTTTCACAGTAGGAATTGATTCAGTTATGCTTAATTGAATCGTCAGTTTGAAGAAGGGAATAAGTCCAAAAAATGACAAATTTACTTTTTGTGCTCAAAACAATCTCTAAGCTTTGCTCTACACATGGGTGAAAAGAGGGGAACAAAAACTAAACCCTATAGGGAGATATCGCCCCTTGAAGTTGTGAAATCGATGTCCATTCATTGTATTTTTTAAGCTAATTTGGAATTAAAGTTAATATTTCTTTCTCCTCATATTCTTTGTGCTGTAAACTAAGTTAAAATAAAATTTTCTCTTAATTTCAATGTTTTTCAAACTTTTTTTTATGTAGGGAATGTTTGACTCCATTCATATTCACTCACTCCATTGATACTGCTTTAATAACCCAGTTTCACTATAATTTTGAATTTCATTTGTCTTATTCTTTTTATTTCACCCTTTTGTAGTGTAAACTAAGGAGAAATATAATTTAAATGTGATTTTAAGGGTTTTTAAAGATTTTTTCATCAGAAAAATTTCATAAGGTGGAAGAAGGGAATAAGTCCATCAACTTATTTTGGCTGTAAAATATTTTTGAATACACTTATATTTGTTTTGATGATTGCTCTGTTTTCTAAATAGGGTTCTGAACTTCCAGTTAAAGTTTGGCAGTTATACAATGAAAATTTCATTACTTATACAGTTTTTTTCGATTTTCTCAAAACTTGGTTTTTGGTAGTGATGGGCAAAATCGATAATTTTAGGTATCGAATACATATAGGTATCGAATACTTATAGGTATCGAGTACTTTTAGGTATCGAGTACTTTTTTTCAATGTCGGGAAATGAACCTGAAGGGACAATTTTTTTAGGGCCTATCCATAATCAGACTAATATTCAAAAAACTGAAAGCGATCCATCAAAAAGCCCCGTAGCTACGGGCCTGGAGGTGGATAGAGGCGAAGGATTTGGCGGGGGGAAAACCTAGCCGCGTCAAATTTCTCTCGCGGATGATTAACGACTTGGGTTTGAGCGTTGCAAAATGAAAACGGAAACAGGCTGCGTTTGATCTACAGTAGGTATTATAAAGATTACTTCATTGAAAAATTTAAAATGAAATATGTCAATAAAGTATCAATACTTTTGTGGGTATCGAATACACTCGATACTAGGGTGGTCCAAAAAAAATTTTTTTTGAAAAGTTGAACTCTCACCCTCCAGTTTGGTGACATTATGCGAGTTAATGCCCCTGTTAAAATATTAGATCATTTAAAGGTTATTTAGAGGTAGCTCAAAGGATTTGAAGTTTTAGCCATTAGCAACTATGGAAAAACGCATGTTTTCGGTAAAGGAATTTACATTTCAACTGATATAGCAATAATATGTGTTTAGAAAATGTATATTTGTATTAGTCATAACAAGGTATGTATAATTTAAGTTTTTAACAAAGATTATTCCTTGTCTGGAACTCGCATAACAACTTCTCGAACTCTAAATAACAACTTTTCATCCAACTCTAAATATTAACGTCTACTTCCACTCAAAGACATTAACATCAGCTAGCTAAACTGCTGGAGCATGTAAAAAATGCTATTTACTTTGCCTCCTTGACTTTGTGATTTGAGAAGCAATCACACAAAAACTCAAGATAATTTCTCGAATAAGCATTGATCTATTTGTGTGAAACTCCTTTTCAGGTATTTACTTCTAAGCTCCAGGTACCTTCCATCATATACAGTGGATAAAAAAGATTATTCACTGTTTAAAGATACTGCTGTTTCATCAACAGTTTAAAGTTTAAACTAAAACCAAGAGAGAAGAAGGCTTTAAAATAGTTTAAATTGTTTGTAGAACTTTTATACAAATGAAGCACTGGTTCATTGCTACTATCTCAACAGAAGCTCCTGTTCATGCTTATATAAAATTGCAAGTATTAAATTAATTCTAAATTGCATTGAGGAGTGACAGAGACTTCACCGTTACAGGTGGATATCTTTTGTTTTGACATCAAGTCGTTTGCTTTTGTATCGTTCCTTTTTTAAACCTTGATAGTTATAGTTTAAACTTACTGTTGATGAAACAGCCATGTATTTAAGCAGTAAATAATCTTCATTATCTACTTGCATGATGGAAGGCACCTAGAGCTCCGAAGTAAATACCTTTAGTTAGAAGGAATTTCGCACAAAAAGGTCAATGCTTATTCGAGAAATTATCTTCTCTCACAAGAAATTATCTTTGTTGTCTTCGAGAAATTATCTTTGTTCACCAAGTCAAGAAGGCAAAGTAAATAGCATTTTTAACCAGCTCTAGCAGTTTAGCTAGTTGGTGTTAATGTTTTTGATTGGAAGAAGACGTTTAATTTAAAGTTGTATGAAAAGTTGTTATTTAGAGTTCGAGAAGTTGTTATGCGAGTTCCAGACAAGGAATAATCTTTGCCAAAAACTTAAATTATAATTACCTTGTTATGTCTAAAACAAATATGCATTTTATAAGCACATATTACTGCTATATCAATTGAAATGTAAATTCCTTTACCGAAAACATGCGTTTTTCCATAGACGCTAATGGCTAAAACTTCAAAGCCTTTGAGCTACCTCTAAATAACCTTTAAATGATCTAATATTTTAACAGGGGCATTAACTCACATAATGTCACCAAACTGGAGGGTGAGAGTTCAACTTTTCAAAAAAAAATTTTTCTCCATAGGCAAGTGGACCACCCTACTCGATACCTATAGGTATCGAGTACTTAAGTATTTGGTATCGATACCTGCCCATCACTAGTTTTTGGACTTATTCCCTTCTTCAAACTGACGATTCAATTGTCGCCAAGCCTTTTGAATGTCTTAGTTAAATAAAGATTAGCTATATTATATACTAGAATTGCTAGGAATTGCAAACTAACAAAAAATATAATTGCATCAATTATGTCCTTCAAATGTTATAATAATAATTTATTTATGGGCTTTTAAAGAAATAGAGCAATAAGAATAGCTCAGTGTTGATACATGTGTAACATTCATTGCTTTGATATATTTCGACAAGTTGTCACAAAAGTATTCTAAAACTTTAATTTCGATTCCAGGCTCCTATATCTCTGTTTGTGAGGTGTCAAGATCTTCATCCTGTCAATATTGAAGGAGATGAAAAAGTTTCTAAAATCAAGGTTAGTTGATGTTTGGTTCTGTACAGGGATGTATAATATATATATCCTTATCTAATCATTTATAATGATTAATGACAAAAAATATATGCACCTAATAATCATGGTTTATATTTAATTGAAAGTTTTTTGTGAATTGATATTATTAGTTCATTTAGTATTTTTATAATTTACTTAGTGGTTTGTAAAAAAATAAGATATCAAATTTTGCTCATATAAACTAACTTGGATTAATATAACTGGTATCTTTAAATTGGAAAGTACATGTAATTCATTTATTTATGTAATTTTGAAATCTCTAATAACTATATAAGTTCTAATACAAGTTAAAGTTTGTGAAAATCTTAAATACATAAATGAAAACTGGTAAAAAAAATAGCTGCTGTTAACTTATATTCGTCTTTGTTTTTAGGACATAATTGAAGAAGAGGAGGGCATTGATGCTGAAGAGCAGACTCTGTATTTAGGAGGTGCTCCATTGAATGACGAGCTCCTCATTAGTGAATGTCTTTCTGAAGGTGCTACTGTTGATGTCACTGTGAAATTGCTTGGAGGTAAGATGTTTTCAATTATAACTATTCATATTATTTTAAAGGTAGGGATGCACACAACCTTTTTGGGAGGAGGGCCACTCACATTGTTGGTTGAGACATGGAGGGCTGCAAACAAAGAAACAGTTAAAATAATAGAGGTAGTACAGGCTCAGCTTTTTTATAAAATTTTAGGTTTTATTTGCAGGAATCTTACGAACTTAACATAAGCTAAGATGTGAGTAATACAGGCATGGCTCCAAGGAGGGGGCACTTTTCTAGACAATATCCCCTTGTGGTACCATTAGGGGTATGGGGAACCTCCCCCAGAAAAAAATTGAAATTTGACTTGTCAAAGTAGGGTTTTAACTCATTTTTGAAAAGTTTTGAGTCAAAGGGGCACTTTTCAAACACTATTACCTTTACTTTTTGACCCAAAATTTTGGGGGTTTCCTAAAAGTAAACACTGGAGATCCCATTTTGATACTAATGGGGGTCCTCCTCCAGAAAATTTTTAGAAATTAGACCTATATAAGTTGGGTTTTTACTCAATTTGAGAACCTTTTCGGGTCTCAAAGGGAGGGCACTTTCCAGATGCCACCCCCTGAATCCGCCACTGGAGTAATAAGGTTTGAAGTATTTATAGGGGGTCTTGGGCACTGCCTTCGTGATAGGATATGGCCAAGGCCAACGCACTGAGTAGTACACACTTAGTAGCGTTTTTTTACATTGTGGAGTTACCATCTCCGGTATTTAGTCAAATCAACGGCATCCTAGCTCGCACGTGCATCGGCACGGTGATACATTCACGCGACTCGGCCTGTAAAGGCGCCTTCTCCTCGTTCGTTTACTGTATTACGGAAAAACAACTTCTATTGGAAGAAAGCCGTGTTCATGCTGTTCATACCATGCAGCCTAAGGATGAGGAGAAGCCTATTTTACGGGGCGTAATCGTCGGTAAAGTCGGCTTCTCGCATTTGGTGTATTGTGGAAAACGGACTTGAGCTTTTTCATGGAGAGATATATTCTTAAGTCAAATATTTGCTTATGAAGTCTTATTTTATTGGTGCTCAAATTAAAATTATTTTAAGTAGTTAAATTGAAAGAAACTTTATTGGAAAACTTGAATTACTCTGCCTAAGTCTTAATTTAAATTTAATGATTTTATAGTTATAGTATGGTTGTGAGTGATAGGTAGTTTTTTTCCTCCAAAAAATATAACGACCTGATAAGATTTTCAGCTTATTTATGAAAATAAATAATGAGATTTCTTTACAAGGAATCTTTATACACAAATAGGATCTTTTACTTAAAATTGAAGCTTTAATTTTTCTCAGTTAATTTCTGAATAATTTGATACTTTTTTAGCATTGGCCTTTTAAAGTTAATTTTTACTGAAGGCTCCTGATTATCAATTAAACACGTCTCAATTTTGGTTTTTCAGAATAATTTGAAGATCAAATATAATCTGACTTCAGTTTTCATTAAAATAATTTCATTTCGCAAAAATGCACCCCCAAAAATTAAACCTGGATCAACACCCATTCTAGCCAGTGTATTGTATAGTCATTTCCCAAATCTTGTATTTCTTTTACCTTTTAAGCTCTTGCACAGTCTCAGAATTGGTCGAAGCTTTTCTAGAGAAAAAGAAAACGGTTTGGTTTTCTCAATGAGTAAAACATCTGTTAATTAAATGTCTAATTTTAAAATACATGTATTATTCAACCAATTAATACTAATTTTTGAAGATATTTTTTCAGTTATTTTTTATCAAGTTTATTTAATAAAAGGTAAATAAAAGTTCCATCTTATCACCAAAAATTAAAAAAAACGCTTTAAAGCTTTAGTTTGACCGAACCTGGAAAATCAAAAAAATTGTCCTGGAAAACTCAGGGAATTCTTAGCTTAAAATTAAGTGGACACCCTGTACCCTGTCAATGCATATGGGCTCGATCGGTCTCTTACTGATGATCCCCTAATATAGCGACCCTTCTTATTGAGTTAACTACATTCATAATATTTTATTTCACCTCTAACAATAAGTGTTCAATTACAGGTAAAGTTCATGGATCTTTGGCTCGTGCTGGAAAAGTCAAAGGACAAACACCAAAGGTAATAAAATTGTGTATATATTAAGGAAATATGCAAACTCAGGGTTCCCACGGTCCTTGAAAGTCCTTGAATTTTTTAAGGCTAAATTTAGGTACTTGAAAGTCCTTGAAAAACGTTCTAGGTCCTGGCAGGTCCTTGAATTTTCACTTGGCCACTAATCAAACTTAATTTTTTCAGATCTTTCTTTGTTTTTTTCTAGAAATTTTCTTTAAAACTACTCTTATGAACATAACTTGCGGCCAGTTTTACAAACTGACAGTGAAGGGCGACTTCTCCATGTCTGCGAAAAAGGTCCTTGAAAAATTTTGTCGAGGTCCTTGATTTTCAATGTTTTCAAAGAGTGGGAACCATGAAACTAGATACAAGAGTATTTACTATCTTTCTATGTAATTTAAGGTCATTGTTTTCCCACTATTTCCTTCTTGGATTAATTAAGCTTTTGGTGCCCCTTAAGTATTTATGTTTAGGGCAATTTAACTAAACATTTTTATTTGGTTGCACCATGTAATGAATATAAATGCAATGACATTGATTTAATATGGCTATACAATAAGATTCAGATAATTTCAATATCGTATCAAAATTTCTAAAAATACAGCTTAAAACTCATTTTTATCTTTTTTTTAATAAGAAATGATGTTGCTTATAGATATTATTGATCAATTGTAGTTCACTTATTTTTCAGACGTTTTAATTTTATACACTTACCAAAATATATCAATATTCATTTTTATAACGTACAAGATTAGTTTAAAGAATCAAAGTTAGCTATTCAAGTTAATCAGGTGATTTCCACTTAGAAGTATGTTAGTCTTTTGGGACTAAATGGGCCCTAAATAATAAAACCTTGAGCGACCCTTGATTTCTGAAAATCAATTAACATTCTTATCTTATCAGATTAGTTCAGTTTTCTTGTAACTGTACTGAATTCTATTTATCATATAGGTTGAAAAGCAGGAAAAGAAGAAAAAGAAGACTGGGCGAGCTAAGCGCAGGATGCAATACAACAGGCGCTTTGTTAATGTAGTGGTTACTTTTGGAAGGAAGAAGGGACCCAACTCTAACTCGTAAAGAATTGGCTAAATTATAGGATTTGTGACTTGTAAATTTATAAATAAATCTCTTCCTGAAAATCTTGAAACTCTTTATACTAGTTCTACATACATGTATCTCATGCCTGTACTATAAAATTTTTAAATAAGTTAAAAATTTAATTTTTTGGAAGGATTTTTTTTAATTTAAATAAACTATTACCAAATATTGTCAAAATATTTTCTGTTACTTGATTGAAAGCTTTTACCTGTATTTTTAACATTCATTTTAATAAATTAATTACTAAACTAATAAATGATTTAATTATCCATTGTGTTTTATAATTCCGTTCCAGCTTTTAGTTGGAACCAATGTGTCCTAGGGTCACGGAAATAAGGTCTACCCTAGGTAAGTGACTGGAGAAACCATTGAAATGACTGCGCTCCTAGCAGGGTATTAAAAAAGTTAAAAAAATTAATTTAAAAACTAAAGAAGAGATAGAGCAGAAACCTCAGTGATAGTATTGTTGCCAACATTATAAAGAACTCGCTGATGAAAATATTCGTGGAGATATTAGCATGTGAAAATAGCACTATCTTCAAAAAATAAAATAGTTGCAATTTTTTAATTATATTCTTTTGTTTAATTAAAAAACCAGAACTACACAATAACACTGAAAAATTTAAGAAGTTTTTCTTTCGTTTAAACCTGAATCACAATCATACATGTGATTCTTCCGCCAATTGGCGGAAATCCGCCAATTTGCTTGCCGACAAAAACTCTGGCCGCGAAAGTTGGTTGCCTAGTAATAAATACAAAGTAAAATCGAAAAATTATCGGAAGTAATATGAAAAGCAGTTAATATTTAAGCTAAAAAATATGACGCTAGCATCTCGAATCGTAGATTTCGGGAAGTAGAAGCCAATGGACCCCCTTTACTAAAAAATATAGGTGCCATCAAATTTTTTTAAAAATATTTTCAGCCAATTCATTGTCAGAGTAATCACATGTATGCACAATCAATAATTGTAATGCAGTTAGATCCTTTTGCAGGAGGTTACTGAAAGTTTTTTTTAAACTTGGTACTCTGATCACAGTTTTAGTTTTCAACATATTTTGGATGTGTTGCAATTATTAATAAATTTAATTCATTATCCTCGTAATTATAAAATGTTGAAAAATAATTATACCAGATTTGCCACACCCCCGTATAGGTCGCAGTAAAAAACTAACCTAAGTATAAAAAATTAGTAAAGTAAATGTGGGTATAGTGGGACATTTTAAGGAAAATTTTCAATAAATACCAACCTGTATGCTTGGAAACGGTTATCATCCTATTTTTAACAAGCACTTAACCCATTAACGCCCAAATTATTTTCGATCAAAGAAAACTCGAACTTTAACCCATTCCTGTTACAAAATAAGTGAAGCAAATGCAAAAAACACAGGGTATTAGAATTGAGGGATGTTTTCTCTTGCCATATATGCAGTTTCGTTACTGTTAGGTGAATTTAAGAGAGAATTTATGACCTTATATTCAGCGATCTAGAAATAGATCACTGGGCGCTAATGGGTTAAAATGTCTACAGTCCGATCTGACGTCATAGAAAATCAACGAATGGGAAGAACAAATTAAAGTCAACCAACATTCAAACGCAATATCGGATCAATCAAAGATCGGACTGTGGACATTTTAAGCGCTCGTCTATTTTTAGATTAATTGGATCTTTCGATTTACCATTAAAACTTAATTAGATTGGGTAAAGTATTTTTAAAAAGTACTCCAAATTGCATCTGTAGTGGCCACCTAGACGTAGCTGTTGTTTCTATGGTGGACTGGACACCTCTTTTTCTGATTATAGTATGAGGGGGTCTATGCATGAAATTGAGTAGGTATAGTCGTTTATTTCTAATTAAATCATCCTTCCCAACGAAATATATTTTAAATCAAATTAGCTTTATTTAACAGGGTGGCTACAGATCAGGGAAAAGTCAGGGAATTTCATTCATCTGGAAAAGTCAGGGAAATTCTTAAAAAATTTAAAAAATCAGGGAAATTTTCAATCATTGACTCACAAGGAGCAAAGTAATCTAAAAGGGTTTCAAAAGGAGTCAAAACACTACTTCTTAGGGTAAAAATTTCAAAATTTTTTGGGGGGAGAACCCCCAAACCCCCCTCAATATTTTGAAATAAATATATTATCCTTGAAAATTCTGTGACTTATGATGAGGAGTGATCTTTATTTTGTGTAAGATAAAGGGTTTAAAAAATGATTGGAAGCACTACTTTAAGAGACAAAATTCCAAAATTTTCCTGAAACAGGATCCCCAAAACTCCCCTCAAAATTTTGCTGCTTATTATACTATGTTGGGTTACTTTGATAATTATACCGCTCCTCATTGAGCAGTGCACTTGTGGGTGATTCCATGAAAAGTGCCCCTTATCTGTCCCCCACGTGACACATCTTTAAAATACTGCTGTTTTAAAACTAATTGGAATGGACATACATGGGCGCAAGTTTAGAACTGCTGATGGTTGGCGAGTTTTGGCTATTTGGCGCCATATTTAGAAGCCACATAATTCATTTAACACTAGTTGGGGTTACTATTGATTTTTATCGCTAAAAACTTGGCGCATCAGCAGTTCTAAACTTGCGCCCATACATGTTATGTGTGAATTTATAATTAGACTTATTCAATGATTTTTCACATATAACATGTATGTCCATTCCAATTAGTTTTAAAACAGCAGTATTTTAAAGATGTGTCACGTGGGGGACAGATAAGGGGCACTTTTCATGGAATCACCCTTGTGGTGTAGTCCAAAAATTCCTTAAAATGAGCTAAATAAATGCTTTTTTGAGGGGGAAATTTCCAAAAAATTTCTGCTGGAGGACCCCCAGACCCTCCTATTTTATTAGGAATTCACATTGTTTACAAAATTTTTAAATTAAATTCACCAAAATAATGTACAAGTACAACGTACAAGTCATATAAAACTTGACATACAATTGTAATTGTACCCTAAAAAATGTCAGGTAACCCTCCTTAAACCAAAGTCTAGTTACGGCCGTGTTATAAGCATTAATAAATGAATAAATCCTATTTCCAATTCAAAATTTACTAATTAGTTAACTTTTCGTAGCCGAAAATTTAAAAGAAAAAAAACATTAATATTTAATCATATTTGATAGTAGTTTTTTATTTATTTGAATATAAAAATATTTATCCTTATAATTAATTTTTTTTAAAGTTATATAATTACTTTTATTTTAAATATCTATTTAATAGAAGTATATCTTTGTGTGAAGTAACTAGCTAAAAGTGTTTAAATTATTAGGAAAAGCCGAAAACCATTTAGATGTATATCAGGGAAATTTTGAAATTGTAGTCAGGGAAAAGTCAGGGAAATTTGTTCCTCAGATTCTGTAGCCACCCTGTTTAATTTAGAATAACAGACTATAGTTTCCAAGCCTACGCTGTAGCTGATTTGAGAGGAATATAGCATGTAGTTCAATGTTTTAGAAACCTTGGTTCCCGAAGCCAGAATGAAATAAAATTAATACAACACTCATTTTAAAGCACAATCAACAGTTTATGAAGAAAAACTGATTAAAATTAAATATTATTTATGCTTCTAATAGAAGCCATTGCGTGGCAACTATTGGAAAATCTTAAGTTTATGTGTTGGTTAAGTGGCCACCCCCATAATTCCTCATAAAATCAAAATTTTCAAACAAATTTTATTCAGTATAATTTTATACACTCTTCTTTATCTTAATACAAATTTAAAAGTCAATCAAACGGTAATAAATGGAAAAAAATCAGTTCCGATATACCCGTTTCCTTACGTTCGTGGTTCCCCAAGTGGGTTTCATGGGACAAACTTTATTTCTTTAAAAAAATAGAATGGTGTAAAAAAGAATAAGAATGGACAGCGCCCCCTTGGACCCAAAAATGTTCTCAAAATGAGTTAAAACCTTACTTTTACCAGTCGAAATCAAAATTTTTTCTGGGGGAGGACCCCCAGACCCCCCCACGGTATCACAGGGGGATCTTGCGCAATACTTTTTGGAAAATCCACAACATTTTTTGTCAAAAGATTAAGATGGAAAATTCCCCTCTTGGCCCCAAAAAGCGTCTTAAAATGAGTTAAAACTCTACTTTTACAAGTCAAATTTCAAAACTTTTTTCTTGGGGAGATACTTTTAGAAAATCCCCAAGAATTTGACATTTTTGCCAAAAGGTAAAGGTGATTGTCTGGAAAAGTGCCCCCTGGATCCGCGCCTGGGTTCATTTAACATCATATATTAATTTTTTTAAAATCGTTGATTAAAAAATATTCAGGGTTCCGCGATCAATGGTAACAAATTTGGGGGTTCCACGACCAAAATAGTTTGGGAACCACTGCCTTACGTGATTCAATAAGCAAAATCAAATTTTTGGCAAAGTACTCTGTACTGATCTCAGAATTGTTAAAGTCAAAATAGTGGTAAGATTGTCCAGTCCAATGCCCATTGAAAATTCAACTCCCTTCACACAACCCGCAGAGAAACATATTCTCCTTCATAGCGGGATCCAGTAGACCCCACCCTTCAAGTTTGACCCCAGATTTTCATTATATTTATTCTAAAGAAAGTTCAGGAGGGGTTGATAGGATTTAAGATTTTGTGCTATGCGTTTTTGATTCCTCCACATCTTAAGTGTCAAAGGCCCAGTGGCTTCCCCCTGTCAAGGCGATTTTCTTCTAATAACCATTATAAGTCTATGCTGATAACAGATAAAAGGATAGTATTAGGATTGATGGAACAGTTTCTCAGTCGGGAAACTTTTTGTATGTACTAAAAAGAAGGTCCTTATCCCTTATTCAGAGTTTCTCCCCCCAGTTCCCTCCTCCCAAATTCCGGCAACAATGCTGCTGTGAAAGTGAAATTTCCCTTTTCTGGGAGAAAGACCCCACAAGAAAAACGGTATGCGGACGTTACAACAACTTTATAATAGAAACCACTACACTTCTCTTTCTACAACCTCGAGTTTAATAGGCCCCCCCCAAGTTTTTGAACACGTCTATTTTTCCGTGACTCCAAAAAAGAATTGAAAAGGTGTCTTTGATCTTTTGTGATGAACTGGTTCTTTACCTTCTGGGAGTGGGAATTCCATAGGAGGAGGAGGGCGAGGGCCCCAGCAATACCTCCTATAGAAGGTTTTGGCCCCAGTCAATAAGAGGTAATCTTATCAAATTTGATTGTTCTTTAGGGGATATGAGTCGCTTTCAACGCCCAAGAAAGGAAAAATTGGGAATATACAGTTGACAGTTGTATAGGAGGTGCTGGAATATATCGCTTATCCATCATCCCCTAGCTACTACAAGCTACGCCCTTATACCAGGGCCCGAGTTTGGGGGCCTAGGGCAAAAGACTCGTTTGGGGCCCCTGACATGTCTTAAAGTAAAATTGAAATTTATTTGACTTAAAATAGATAAATCAAATATCGCTAATCCGTGTGTAAACACTTCGTAAAAGTTATTCATTTAAAAACTTTATAAACTTAATTTCTTTTAAATTAATAAGTTAATAAATTTATTTTACAATCTTTCACATTTTCTTAGCTTTTAAGCATTTTGGGGGCCCTTTTGAAATGGGGGCCCAGGGCAAGTGCCCCGAATGCCCTCTAGTCTAAGCGGTACACGACGAAAAAGGGCGAAACACTGCACTTTTTGATGATGGTAAACCACTTGGTACACTGATTCCATGGACCATAAGAATGAGTTTTCGATCAGGAGTCCGCCGAAATTTCCCTTAGAATTTAAAATATTTAACTTTTTGTGAAATTTTTACATTCGAGTTTTACACCTTAACTATCAAACTTTTCAACATGTAAGGTGACTTTTCTATACAATTTGAGGTCGTAGATTACAAATATGAAGTCGAAAATTTCATTAAGATGCTACTTGATATGTTTTTTTGAAAAAAACTAAATTTTAAAATTTAAAATCTTCAAAAACACAATGTTAAACATAAGTTGGTATCATGAAATTTTTACCAGTTATTAAGCTATTTGTAACTTAAAAAAATCCAAACTTTCAAAGCTTTAACTTTATTATTCACCGAGATATGAGACTTTAAATATGGAAAATTTTCAAAATGGCGGACATGCTTGATGCGACTACTCATCGAAAACTTCCCATAACTCGGTAAATTATTGTTCAAAATTACAGCTTTGGCTGATTATTATTTTGGCTGATGCAGAATGATAACCAGATGCTAGCCGAGTCCACGTATTTTACCGGGACAGAATTGCCTTAATTGTAGTTTTATTAGTCGTTTCAAAAAATGAAATTAATATTTTTCCGAAAAAGAGGTTCCGGAACGCCGTTCCGGCCCAAATCTAGCCCTGTATATATATATATATATATATATATATATACACTATCACCCTATCAGTACTATCACCCCTCAAAGTTTGGCGGTCCATTTCAGAATCACCCTGTATATATATATATATATATATATATATATATATATATATATATATATATATATATATATATGTAAGGAAAAAAATCACTATTAAATTGTTAACATTATTTTTCGATACTTTAGTTTAGGTAAATATTGAGTATGCAATCGAGTTTTCTGGGGGAAAAAATAAACATTTTGAACAAAAATTACTATCCCTCGGGAGATTAGGTAAAGTTATTTTCTTAATAATTTCAGTAACATCATATGAATTTTTATGCTTAAAAGTTGAGAAAATTAACTCTCATCAGTCTATTTTAAGAGGGATAAGAAGGACTTATGTGTGTCTTGGAAATAGGATTTTGGAAATACACGTTGGAATTCATAATTCCTCAATTAACTGGACTGTTTTTTGTGAAGCACCGGTATTTCCTCCTCCTCCTGTTTCAAGAATCTTTAAGTTAAATCTTTCGGACTCACCAAATTTGATTTCACATATAATTTTATACAACGAATTCGTCTTTAAAATTTGAGTGGAAAAAAAGTTAAAGTTGATCTGTGAGTTAATATTTCAACGTGTAGAAAATAAGAAATATTTCGAATTGGAAACCTGTATTAACCCATGGGGAGTAACTCAAGTTTTATTTTAAAAAGGAGTTAGGGGATATATCCCACTCCCGAATGTCAGAAATTTGTCTTTTTTTAACATAAAAAAGTTCTAAACTTACCCCTAATTCCCAACATACAACATACCCCTCCGAAATTTTTTTCTGGGTACCTACGCAATTTCTAGAAAATTCAAAACTGAATGGAACACCAAATGGTAATCAAATTTTCTATATTTCGAATTAGAGACATTTGATTAATTCAAGTTGCATTGTCAGCTATTGTCTGAGCAATTTCGGATGTAAAAAAGGAAACTTTTTTTATCACATATATACTTTTACATGTTTAATTCATTAAATATTTCAAAAGTTAAAAATGTCTAATTTCTTATCGAAGGTAAAGTTCTTAAAATTTACTTTCATCACTCGAATTTTACGGGGTACCAAAATATATCTGCAGTATTTCTCGACCCACGCTTTCGTTTTTCTGGATTTTAATCAAAGGAAACTTATTCTGGCTTCCCCGGAAATTGATAGGATAGCTAGACGGGTTAGAAGCTTCTCTTCTTTATGTCCATCTCACCATTTCCATATAAAGGATAGAGCAAACCCCAGAGATGGTCACAGTAGCAAACCAGCAAAGACATCATGAAGGTAAGTATAACTATCGTAGTACAGTAGAACCCCGATTATCCGCGAGCGGATGATCCACGAGGGCCAAGAAAAAAATTTTAATGATGAAAGCAAATTTTATATGAGATTAGAGAGATTTTAGATGTAGAGAAAAGGTTTCTGCTGTACTGTACATATTTTAAAAGTTTTACATACCATGTTATTTGTATACAATAAAACATAGTTTTTAAGCTGATATATTTTTTCGTGTTTTCACCTCGTTTTTAGTCTTTTTTCGGGTTATCCGCGATTTTCACTATCCGCGGTACCCTTGCCACCCAATTCCGCGGATAATCGGGGCTCTACTGTACTAGTATATACTACAATATGCGGTTCCCACTATTTCAGCACATTTGGTCATATTTTACTCTCGGAATTTATTTACGATGTTTTAGATCAGGGGTCGGCATCGGCAACTGGTGGACCGCGGTCCACATCCGGACCGCGGGAGGTTATTTCCCGGAACGCCAAAACGTTTTGAAAATCATGATATGCAGTTTTACACTAACTAAAGAAACTGGTTTAACCCGCTTTTTTAATGCTCAAATTTCAAAAAAAAATATCCTGTGGAAACCCCTATAGCTCCATTTTTAATGTAAAAACTTCAAATAATATTAATGAGCAGGTAGCGTACTCAAATTACATCTTTGTAAAAATATTTGTGTATTTGAAGAAAAGGTTTTAAGGTAGTAATAGAAACCTATTTTTTTCTCCTGACCGCGATGAAAATTTGCAAAATTATTTCGACCCCAAGTGAAATTACTTGCCAACCCCTGTTTTAGATCCTTGTGAAGTAAAGAAAAAAAACCCAAATATTTATCCATCTTTCATGCGACGGGGACTATCTTCTGAAAGTAATCTCCAAGATCAGAAAATACTTCAGGAAATGCTTCCTCTTATAACTTTTACAACGTTTGTTCATTAATAGTTTTTAACTTCTCATTGCAATGATTTATAATATAAATGCGTAAAGGGAATTTTAAATTTTTAAATAAAATTTTGAAAATAGAAGAAAGCGTGAATTTTTTCAGTCAAGCTAGTTTTATATTACATTATATTATGTATTAAATTGGACCTTTCGAGTTTAAGGAGATATAATACCTTCATTTTAAATTGATATAAAATGATATTCCTTTTATTTCCGTGCATAAATGTATCCGCAGAAGGTACGGTTTTTCCTCGAAAAATTCACCTAGAATTCAAAACCTTCAAATATACGAGGATTTCAAAGAGCCTATTTTTGCGGTGGGCCGGCCGAAGTGATTCCCCCCCCTTCCAACACAACACACATTGAACCCCCTGTGGCTTCACCTACCTGGGATCGGTTATGGCACTTGGCACTCCTTTGAAATGGGATCACTGTATTGAAATGCTATACGACAACACACAAGATATAAATTTTATGAGTGATGACCTCTGCCGAAAGGACATTTGAAAAGATTCCCAGCTACTTAAGAATTGAAAAAATTTTCCAAAAATTTTACCTACTCACCTACACGGAAATATAAGATAATACTCTAATTCTAATAACCAATGGCGTAGTTAAAGCTCGCCTTAAGTATCTTGTGGATGAAAACTGGTTGTGAGATTCCCTTCCTATTAATTTTTTATGAGATTTAATAAGGAATTTCGGAGGGAAGACGAATTGAAACATATTTTAACAGGTAATGAAGTCAAAGAGCAAAAATGTTAAGAAATAAATATCTTAAAGGATTGAATTTTCAATATATTCAGCTCATTCTCTTTCCATTCTTTAGCTAAAAATTTTTTAAAGAAATATCTAAAACGTCTTACAATCAATCATCAAGGAAAAATGAAGAATGAAAATCAAATTACAAGTGCAATGAGAAAAATTAATTTCGATATTTCTTTCAGGTCACAATGGCTGCAACTATGTCAACCGGTGCATTTCTTTTTTGTTCCATCATTATTGCAGGAGCCAATGTGCCTCATTCTATGGATAGGGAAGTAGGAAACGAATTGTCTTCATCTGGCGTAAGTGGTTTTTATTTGTTTTAATTAAATTTAAGGTCGGAGTCGTATCAAAAGATGGGCTATTCATTCGGTTTAATACCCCTTGATTTGCCCCTCCCGGAAATAAGGACTAGGTATACAAAAACAGGCTAAAACCCTGTTTTTTAGAGTCAAATTCCAAAAAAATTTCTGGGAGAGATCTTGGAACTTTATTAATCACTACTTTTTTACCCTAAGGTCATTAAAATTAAAATCCTACTTAAAAATGTTTAACCGAAATGAAATTCGGGCTAGGGGTAACACAACTAGTCAAAAACCAGTTTTTTAGTAAATTTTTCCAAAATTTTTAAATTAAAGTTTTCCTGGTAAAGTAACTGAAAGTCGTGTGAAATGCTTTTCAGATATTGTATTTGTACTTTATTTAATTACTTTTTTGGAGGGACTTATTTGTACTTAGATACTTTTTCAGAAATATTTGTATTTTTACTCAATACTATTTTCCCAAGTAACTTTAACAACCTTGCTCTTTAGACTGAAAGTTCCGACGGTCCGGCAGTCTTGAGAGAAGAGACTACTTTCCACTTGAACGGCCATTCGAGCGACTACCTCAAGAAAGCAGGGGATGGTTCTTTCAGCTCCGAAATCCCTTTCTTCTACCGCAGCAGGCGAGCCCAGCCCAAGGAATGCAACATTTTGGTTCAAAAGGTGAGCTTGCTGTGTTGTGTTCAGTGGCGGATGCGGATCTATGGCTATAGCCCCCCCTTAGGACTTCAGTTCACACTAGATAAAATGGAAATTTTTCAAGAAATTAAAAAATTGTAGTTCTTTTACATTTCAAACTGTCCAAAGAGCTTTCATTATCTCCTAAACATTAGTTCCTCCTAAGATTTTTTCTTAGGATATTTTTATAGTACCTGCGTTTTTGTAGAATCAATGCACATAATAGGGGAAAGTGAGTTTTTGGTTTTTGCTCCTTGCATTTTTATAGAATCAACTAGCTGTTATACCCGGCCTTGCACGGGGGGGAGTTTATAAATTTATTTTTTTAAATATTTCTTAAAATACATTTATAATTTTGTATATTAGCAATATTACAAATCATCCCGGTATCCCAGGCACCTCTTTCCTATCCCAGTGTTCCCGGTAATCTTATCCCGGTGGTCACGGTAATTTTTCTAATCCCGGCGGTCCCGGTAATTTTCCTATCTCAGTGTTTACGGTAATTTTTATATTCCGGTATTCCCGGTGTCTTTATGGTAAATTTCCTATCCCAGTGTTCTCGGTAATTTTTATATTTTCCATCCCGATGTTCTCGCTAATTTTCCAATCCCGGTGTTCTTGTCACTTTTTACAATCCCGATGTTCCTGATAATGTTTAATATCTTGGTGCCTTTATAAAATAACAAATTTGAAACCATAATAAAAAGTCTAGTAAATTAGTAAGTCTAGTGAACAAATTAACAAATTTAAAACCAGTGTTTAAAACTAAAATAAAAGATCTAGTAAATGAAAAAGTCTAGTGATCTGTCTCATTTGAAACAATGTTTTATTTTTAACTCGTTGTATGACTGGTAAAACAGGTTTTCAAACACGGAAAAATAAGTGAAAAAAGAAGAAAAATTATGACATTAGTGGAAAGTGGAAAGCTCTGTAGCATATAGGGGGTGTTGAAACGGCAATAAGTTTCAGAGAAGAAATTCGATCTCTTAAAAACTCATTTAAAAAAAGGAATCGAGATATTTTTAGATATATCTTTCTTTTCAGACATGTATACGTCCATAAACACTAAAAAATGTTCCTTTTTTGAACGTTAATAACAGATGCCATCCCTGTAAAACTATACAATTTTTTGTGCCGTTTCAACACCTTCTATATGCTACAGAGCTTTCCACTAATGTCTACAATTGTATACATGTGTTTTCATGTCCCATTTACTCCTTTTAGAAGACATTTTGGGTCAAGGATTTATCTTAAAGAGTGAAAAAGCTGCAAAAAATAACAATTTAGCTATCTTAAAGATTTTTATAAGTAACGATATTGAAAGAATAAGGGTACTTTCTGGGTCCCCAGACCTAAACATCTTCAAGCACATGTAAGAGCTACAAAAAACAATTGTTGACGGTCTGATACCACTTGCCAAAAATGACCCAGAGGCTAAAACGTGCCAAAAATGATGATTAGACCAATATCTCCCAATAAAACCTTAAAAAAGCCATTTAAAGTTAGCACACCCGTTTGAAAACATGCGTTGAGTTTAGGAATAACAATATTCTTTAGAAAAAAACATAAAATTTTCCGTTAAATATCTCTCACATAGACGTTTCTGTCACTGCTCCAAATGTGTAATGGAACTCCATTATCAATGGAGGGCCCATTAACCCCCTTAAATTATTGGTAGGGAAAATTTGTTCGAGGGCCCTATATTCCCACTAGTAGAACAACTTGTGGTATGATTTTCATGTATGAAACATAATTCTACTTGGAGTTAGGTTGAAAAAACAGCTTCGTGCTTAACTTTTGGAAGTGAGTGTATATATAGATGCTTTTCACAGCATAAAGATTCCAATGAGCTTTAACCACTAAGAGCATAAGCGCCCTCCAAAATCTTTAGCCCTTTACATTTTTATAGATTCGATTCAAAATTTAAAGGGGCCAATGAGATTTAGTCCCTCTCCTACATCTTTATCATCTTCCACCGGGTTTTTACAAAACTTACTTTTTAAATGTTCCGATGGGGTCTCTCTAGGATCTTCTTTAAGGTCGTTTTCATAATTGGAATGATCCATTTCGCTTCATAACAAATAGTTTTAGCTACTTGTTTGCGGTACTTGTTATGGATCTATTTTAAGAAATTATAAAGTAGAGTAAAAAAATAACAAAGTAAGTCAGGGTTCAAACCGCCCCCCTTGAAATTATCATAAACATATTTACGTATATCCTATTTTTCTCTTCGAACAGAAAACATTCTTTTCGGGTGTCAATCAGAGGTTGCCAAATGACCAAAATTGAGTCAAAAAGCTACTTTTTCAGATCAAATTTCAAAAAAATTTCTGGAGGAGGACCCCCAGACCCCCCTCTATGCTGGGGGCTAGATATTAATCGCTAAACTTTGAAATTAAATGCATGAGAGTTACTTAAAATATAATTGAGAAAGATGGTTTGGAAAAATATATGGCAGAAACTCTCCAAAACAAAAGTCGCGTTAAGGCCGTTACGTGTAAAGGCTAAGTAGTTAGTACGTATCTCCATTTCACCTTTCGATTAGGAGGGAATAAATAAAGGTACAATAAAAATCAAATAATTTTTTACCATCTGGCTCCATTAATCGTAAAACGTTTGGTTGACACACCATTAATATTAATTTTGATACAAATTTAATTATTTATTAATTTAATTACTAATAAATTAATTAGTTATATTTGATTAAACTAGTAAATATTAATAACTAACTTTATAATTTAAGACATTTTTTTAAATGGCAAAAACGCATGGGAAGTAACAACTTCAATCTGATTATATGTTAGCCCCCTTGCCCACTTTCTAGATCCGCCACTGGTTGTGTTGCTTCCTATCTAGATGTTCTTTCTACTGGTTCCAAAGCTTTTGTTCTCCGGATTACCTTCAATCATAAAAATTAATATAGAAGCTGTTAAATGTCTTAATACCATCAGTATTTTAGTTCTTAGTATTAATTACTACTGTTTGTTAAAGTCAATGTATCAGTTTAAATGGCTAAACATATTTTAAAGTTTTTCTGTTGCGATAAAGAGTTGAAAAACTTTGATGCCCTTTAACCCTTTACATTACTCAGAAGGAAACTGCTGAATTATTTTAAAATCTTGAATGAAGACATAAGGTCAATATAACAAAGATTGTTTCTATAATTAAATCACAAATATGAATTCTGTATGTGATTAGGTGATTACTCATCTTCAATTTGGAAAATTTGTCTCCATACCAATCTCATACAGTTAAAGAAATATCTATTTCCTGATGTATACTTTAAATACTGATAATCAAATTAAGTCGACCAACTACAGGCAAGCGCCCAACAAGGTTGGTCCGGTCCATTTAACTCAAACCACCCGATTCCCAGTATCTGTCAATTTTATTCTTGGATTCGTTTACCCCACTTGAGTTGATAATCGTTTCAGGTAACCCATTCCATCTGTCCACTACCCTGTTAAAAAATAATACTTCCTACAATCCCGATTAAAATTTGCCTTGTTCAATTTAAATCTGTGACCCCTCGTTCTATTACCCATATTGAAATCTAGTCCCTCTGTGTCCCCTTGTTTTCTGAACTTGTCTCTTGTTTGGCTCTGAACTTGTGCCCCCTTTGTTCTTGATTTTAAGCTGTATTTCGAAATAAATTATTTTATTTGTTTTTTAATATTAGGTTAGCAGAACTAGTTAGTTTCCTCCCAAATTTTTGGTCTCGTCATAGAAATTATTTCTATAATCAAATCAGCCCAAATATAACATTTCGTTATAAAGTTTTCATTATGTAACTTTATAAACCATCACTATTTTTTCTTGCAGGTTGAAATTCAAACAGGTAGATGCACAAAATTGGCTGACAACACCCCAGCCTGTCATAACGATCAATACTTGGCCATCAACTTTGAAGATTGCTGATCAAGGTCAACTGAATTTTGACAGTTGGGTCTCCTTCATTTCAATAAGTGATACTCATTTTCATTTATATGAAAAATGGTTTTGCACGGAATCACCTATGGACGCTTTCTTGCTTTATCATTAGATTTGGTAAAGAATTATGTAATATAATATTTTGTGCTAACTAACTGTCGTTGCTGTTTTTGCTACCAATAAAAGTGATATTCTTCATTTCTTCTCGTGGAATCACGTTTTTTGAGTTCACGAACCGAATACCCCATTGCGTCTAATGGAACAAAAAATGTCAATGATAGACATAATATAGTATTTCTGAAGTAAATTCATCGCAAGCCGGCTTATTAAATTCCCCGTTTTTCTCCTTTAACACAATAATGAAAACGTTTCTTTAAATTATAGGTTCGGTTAGATGGTAATGATTTTTTGTCAATTCAACTAAAAAAAAATAACTTCTGATGCCTGGTTGTAAAATCAGAAAAAAACATTTATATTAAGGTTTGTAACAGAGAAAATGCTAGAATTTTTCTTATTTTACTAAAATAAAAAAACACCTGAAATTTACTTTGAAAATTGGCCGAAAAATTTGAGTAACTTTGGGAAAAGTGACCCCTCCTGGAACTAAAAATATGGAAAAGAAGAGGGAGAAGGGGTGAAAAAGAAAAGAGAGAAAAAGTGCATTTTAAATAAACTAAAGGTTTATATTATTAAGTTTAAACAATATGGGGAGAAAGGGACTCCTCCTGGGCCAAGAAGGAAAAAGGAAAAATATTTTTTTGGACATTTTTGGTCTCAGAATCTTTCTTTTTCTCTTTTTAGGACCTTTCTCTCTTTTTCCCCTTCTTTTCCACCTTTTTTAGAAGGGGATGATGGGATGCTTTCTGGAGTGCCTCCCCCTTAATTCTGCGTATGCAAAGGAAAACCACAATACTTTTGTCTTATCCTAAATGACATTAGCCAAAGATAATTAAATTATGTAACATATTATATCTGGAAAACATTTACTAGGGAATAAGGAGTAAGTTCTGAGTAAGGAGAGCATCACCCCACCTTGACAGCCGAACCCTCCTTTTTTAATTCTACCTATTATAATCAAAGTAATATAAAAATTGAAAAGCAGTATTTTGAAAAGAGGTTTGGATGATGAAGTGTGGATCCATCAATATTCATACGTGTGGTCCTAATCGGCTTAAAAACACCTGTCAGCTTTGCGATGCGATTTGATATTCCCGTAGTGCGGTGGTCTTATCAATAAAAGGATATATTTTGGAGGGAGGATTATCTGTGGGAGTTTCTCTTTCCCTTTTTTGAAGGGACATAAGCTAAAGGTAAAGGAAGTTGTTGAGATTAGAAAGGAAACAAGTAATGTAAACATAACATAAGGTAAATAAATGAAAAGAGCTAAATAATAATAACTAATGCCAGTTGAATAGGGGTTCTATATGGCATCGACAAATTCCCTATTTTTTCTTGTTTTTGAGAATGTTGAAATTATTTTCTCTAAAATCATCTCGGGGCTTCAATAAAGCCCTGAAATCCGCATGCGGCCAGTTGAACAACTCTGTTTTAAAACATCTATAATTTAATTATGCAAGCAATAATTTATTTAAAAGATATTTTTAACATTGATTCCCAACTTACTAAATGAACGGTTTCTGAACAATAAAAAAGTTTTGAAGTTTTTTTAAATTTTTGGATTTAGAAGACTTTTTTTTAATTTAGCAGGTGAGTTTCCCTTTAATGAGAACAAACTTTTAGTGCCCCAGAAAGTTGTAGAAGTATTAAGTTTTTCACATTTCTTGATATCTCAGCACCTTTTAGTTTCATCTGTGATGCAACTCCTTTTTATTTTTTCACTACTATTACGAGTTGCATCATTAACTAATACTTTTTAAAGGTTTCAAAATTCAAAATTTAACAGTGGCTGTAGTAAAAAAAAGCTACGAGCTATTTTTACCTTCTGAACATCTTTTAAGATATATTTAAACTGGAATTAATCGGTAAAAAAATGTTTGCCATCCTCAACTTGTTTCAAGACAAAATGCGTATTTTCCTAATATTTCTATATTTAAAGCTTTAATGCGCAACCTCTAGAAATTGTTTGATTCCCTCCAAATTTTGCTTACGTCTTATTGATACCAATACACAACTTTTGCCACCCCAGGCCCGAGAGATTTTTAGAGAATTTTAGAAGAGAGAGAGAGAATATTTAGAATAGAAGAGAGAGAATATTTAGAATAGAAGAGAGAGAGAATATTTAGAATAGAAGAGAGAGAGAATATTTAGAAAATTTGTTACACTAGGCCTAACATTCAGGAAGGGGCCCCCACGTTACTACCCGGTACCTATGATGTGTTATCACAACCACGTGATAGAAGTTGGGTAATTTGGATTGTAATAATACAAGTAAAAATATAAAAGTTTACGTACATTAAATGTATGTAGTAATTAATCAAATGTTTGCATTACATTAGGCTTTATTTGGTCCACAAGTAATGAAAAAACATTCTAGCTGGGCGGATTTAGATGGTGAACCCTGGGGTTTTTTTTTATTTTTATTTCCAATGCAGTTGGCGAGAATGAACACAATTCTTTCGCCAGGGGTGGACACAGAGAACAAGAAAGGTGCGTACTGGAAAACTTGGGGGTGCAAGCTGCCCCTGATGACTTTGAAAACATGATTTTCCCCTGTAATAATGGAATTTTCTCAAAAAGTTGGGGGTGCGTTGCACACCCTAATATCCGCCCATGCATTCTAGAAAGTATAAAAAGTTATTTCTACATTAATTTTTAGGGGACCCCCAAATTTTGAAACCCCTATAGGCCCGGGCCTAGTAGGCCTAATGGTAAATCAGGTCCTGGGGTTAGGGATGTTCCACAATCCACAGAAAGTTATTTAAAATTTGAGACCTTAAACTCTCAAAAGTAGTGTCTAAAATGATTTTGGTTTGGGTCAAAAAGAACCTCCTTTTGTAAACGGTAGAATTTGAAAACAAAAGTTATAAACGTAGACAACAAAATTTCGGGGGGTGTTTGAACCCATGAATACACCCTCGTACAGGTGAATACTTTCCAGCACGTGCTAAACTGTGGAAGTTATAAAATTCAAAAATTTTCGATAAATTATGACAAGTGGGAACCCTACCCCTCGGTCCCTCGTCAGGGGAACCGGTTCGTTCGACCTTTGACTATTTGGCGGTCCTCCTTTCTTGCCTCTTGCCATGTGAAAAGAATTTCAAAAGTCACCCCCGTTTCATTGGTTGGCGAGTAGGGTTGCAGTATTTTTGACTCCCGCTCTTTCGCTCACCAGCCAAAGCCATTTCCACTTTATTTTCATTCCGCTCCACATCTGGCTGTCGGGCTATCGTCGCGTCCTCTGTTGTTGACGACGGTGTTCTCTCTGTTGCCGTGCTTTTCATCTGGGTCGTAGAGTCGTAGAGTAGTTTACATTATTTTCGGCGGGCATTATAACTTCATCTCTCATTGACAATGGTAAGTAAATGCAATTTTTATGTTAAAATTACTAATTTTCACCATAAAAAAGTTGCCAATCATTCACCAAATGACATGTTTTATTGTTTGTAATGGGGAAATGTTTGTCTTGTTGAGTGTTTCACGTTAGATTGTTGTAAATATGCAAGTGCTTTCCAAGCATAGCTTTATGCTATTTTTAAGCTGGGATCAGGGATTATTTAATGTTAAACGACTATTCCGAGTCTAAATTTCCGATTTTCTCAACACGTGGGACATTTACTTTGCCCTACACGGCATCCCGAACATTCTTGCGCGTCGCGGTGCTCTGTGGCTAATTATAAATATTCAATGGTTATGCTTTTCTTTCCAGGCAAATCGCTTACGAGCAGACAAGGAAAACAGTGCAAAATGCACAAATCTCATAACCAATTCGTTTAAAGTGAAAAAGTGCCTCTTCAACTCTCCAAAGGTAAACTTTGATTCTTTTTTCTTTCCATAAGAATAGTATATACTACCTATTATTGCCCTAAAAATATTAAAAATCTGATTCTTCTTTTAACTTGTAAGTAGTTTTATGCATTGTTCTCACTATCAACTAACCCACTTGCTAGCATAATAATTACGTGGTTAATGATTTTGTTATTAGCAGTTACTAACAACTCTTGTGAAAATGTAAATTAAATACTCTATAAAAGTAAATAAAGACCAAAGTCTAAAGTTTTAACATAATTGCCAATGTTTTTGTAAGAAAGGCTTAACTGTGTTATAGTCAAGTGCTACGGCAATGTATATCAAGTCTGAATCATAGATCCAACATAAGGATCAAAGATCAAAACTTGGCTTCCATCTCTTAAAATATGGCTTGCAATGATTAGGGGAGACCGGGGAGGGATGGGACACTTTTTCCAAGGATATTTTTTAAAATTTAGTTTTCATTGTATAAAGTTAAAACTTTCAAACTAACATCTTGGAACATTTTAACACGGGGTGGTATGGGACACATCTTTTTAAATTAAAATTTATGATTACTTTTTAAATATATGATTAAAAACCACAAAGATGGAAGTATTTTACACATTTTAAAGATTTATTACAAAAACATCAGTTATTTTTTTTTACCCTATATTTACTTCAAAAAATCTAACTTAAGTGAAAAATACAAAATAGTTAAAATTTTTCTTTAATCAAAAAAATATGTTTTCAACTGCAATACTAAACAGTTCCAAAACAAAGGTATCTAAAGAATTGTATGCAATAGCTTGTATTTAGGTATTGAGAGGTATTGGGCATGGTGTCCCATCCCACCCCAGTAGCAACAGTTTCAAAAAATAGGTTCTTACTAAAGAACTTTGACATTTAGGCTTAACTCAACTATATATTCATGAAGAATACATTATTCTGTTTAGAAAACAATATAAACCGTTAAGAAAGCAACCAAGAATCAGATTGAAAATTCACTTTGAAAAAAGTAATACTTAGTTACTTTTGCTATAGTGAAACCATCTTTTTCATTCAGAAACTTGTAGGAGCTTGCAACTAAAATAGTAAACAGCAGCAAGTATAAAGCCATGGTGGCTTTACCTGGTGGAACACTCAAACACTAATTTTATTTATAATTTTAAGATTTATTGAAGGTGTCCCATCCTACCCGGTGTCCCATCCTTCCCCGGTCTCCCCTACTGAATTTGCCTGTAAAAAAACTGCACTTTTTACTTTAAAATCAGACTTCAATGTATATATATAAACAATTAAAGAATTAAATTACAGGGTCAATGCAAAGGTAAAGAAAAAGTAAAATTATTAAATTAGAGATGCAACTTACATAAGTATTGAAAAAATAAAGCATCGGTCGGACATAACGATGTAGCTGACTGATGATTGATGTAGCTGATCCAATGTCTTGACCTTAGGCTAAAAACCTGAAACCTCTGCTTTAGATAGATCTCTAAATATTGAATTTAGAAAGCATGTGCTATTTGGTTATTCTTTTGTAATCTACCTGTATAACCATTAAAAGGGTGTGGCTCAGTTCCCATTCAAAAATTGGAAAACCTGGACAAAAGGGGTGTTAAAAAGCAGATTTTTAAAGGGTCATATTATCTATATCTTTATAGGAGATTCCTCCAGACCCCTATTCTTCGTAATAATCAAAGGGTTTCAGAAAAAAAGGTCGTAGGAATATCCTATATCATTCAAGGTGCGCAGTCCATAAAAGTCCTTATAAACCCTCTTTAAATTACCCTAGTCCTTACATAAGGGCCCTTAAAGTCCTTAATTTACTCATTGGAGTCCTTACTTTTCAGAAGTACTTTGCGAAATGACCACAGGATTATGTGTAGTCACAGCTTTTGCGGTGGAACTCTTATTTCAATTTTGCTACTTATTGGGACACTTCAGGGGTGTTTATAAAGAGGGGTGTGCCCCCCCCCCGAAATTTTGACTGGATGCACCAAAACTAGTTAAAACCTGCTTTTTAGTGTCAAATTTCCAAAAATTTTCATAGGGGGCAGTTTAAGACACAAATTTTACCTAAAAAGGTATGGGGCTGAGGAAAAATTTTGGTTCCTGGTCCTCGTTGCTAAAATCTAGTTTTAAATCTGATAATGACCAGCATTTTAGAGAATATTTGAGCCCCTCCTGAATCCCGAAAAAAATTTCAATTGCCACTGGGACACTATTACTTTTAACCATTTGCCAAGTGTGTGAACTAATTAATGTTATTCCTATCAATGTGAAAGGGAAATATACGGACCTGGAAAAAGTACCCGAACCTACGAACCTGGTTCGGGGGAAGCCCCTGCCAGCTCCATAGGAGCAATCATAAGGTTTTGGGAAATTTTATTTTGGTTCGGGGGAAGGTTACAACTTTTTCCAGGTCCGGAAATATATTAAAATATTTTATTTACAATTTAAATTACATTCAAGAAGGTCCTTAAATTTTTTCAATATGTCCTTAGAAAGTCCTTAAAAAGTACTTAATTTTACTCTTCAAACTTCTGTAGGAAGTAAGATGAGATGAGATGTAAAAGACTTTGGGACATTTGCTTGCTCATAGAAACCTGCTTCGTCCTCATGGTAAATGTATCAAGTAAAATTAGCACCATGAGTAATCAATTAAAACAATTAGTACCTTTCTTGCTGGTTGTTGTATTACATGGGTGGCTATATCAGGGGGTCATTGTTAAGAAGTTCTATTTAGTAAATAATTAAGGGCGTGTACATTTTGTCATCCTTTTTGAAGCCAGAAAGCTTTGAGAGTAAAATTTTCCTTGAGCTGTAAAGCTTCTAAAGCTTAACAGCATTGCTTTTGTATTAGAAAATGAGCTAATATCAATCCATTAAAATGATCCATAGTAAAGAATTCAGTACTTAGAAAATTGAAAGATACTTTTATTTACTTTGAGAAAAATCTCGCCAAACGAGTATTTGGCGGATTTTTAATTCTATGCGGTGGACCCACCTTTTAAGATCAAATATTAGCTAAGACCAAATAAACTTCTGTTAGGGGACATCCATAAATTACGTGAGGTGTTTTTTCCAAAATCTGGACCCCCCTAGGGGAGATTTAGTGAGATTTTGCTGGACCCCCCTCCCCCAACGAGAGATTTACCTACAATCCTTTAAAAATAATTTTCTATCCTATTCGTTTGCATTTTGTGCTTCATAGCACCTAAAACTTTTACATTATTAATGATGTGAGGGGAAAACGACATTATGTTGTCATCAAGTTTTCTGTATTATAAAAATCACACAAAACTATTTACAATTTTGCAATATCTAGATTAAAATGATGCATATTTACTCATTCCATAGACATTCAATCACGTCAGAAAAGTAAAGAAATGATCTACTTGATTTTAAATGGGTTACAACAAGGTATTCTTATCTCCACAATTAATTTAAAATATTAGGGATTAAAAGATTACGTTGGACGGAAAAGTTATGACTAGTCAGGCGACAGAAGAGGAATCGAGCAGTACTAAAAAAGGGTACGATCGTGAGAGCATCGAAAGATGAACGGAAACGGCTGTGCAAAACCGCATAATTTTGATTTAGAAAATTTGACATGTAAAAGAGATGGAAAAAGCCATTTGCTCAAACTGAAAAAGAAGGAATTAAGCCTAAAAATCACCACAGTATATTGTCTGTGTGTATTCCTTTCTCATACTTAAAAAAAATCGTATAATTTCTAACTTAAAAAGTTGACGTGAGATTTTAATCGACCCCCCTCCCCCCTTGGTGAGATTTGGGAGATTTTTCCAAACCCCTCCCCCCTTTTTGACCTCACGTAATTTATGGATGTCCCCTTATCAATTGCAGCGTTGGGTTGCGTAAGGGTCTGGAATGCGCATATATTTATGGCAAGCAGGGTTCAATTACATAATTACAAATTGTGGAAACACTCAGAATTTTTTTCGATAATATTCGAAGTCATCTGATTTATTACTTGTGTTTACTACAAAAAAGCCACCAAAAACAAAGCCAAAGAAAATGAGTTGCAGATTTTGCAGCAAGGAAAAACGGACAGCATTTCAGCTGCAAACTCGAGCGAGTTGCATATTCCAGATGTAATAATAACATTGATATATTATATGTTCTTAAAACAATAAAACAATATGTTTAAAACTATTCCAAAACAATTTTCAATTTAAATTGATGTTAATTTCAATCTTACAAAAATATTAGTTTGCTTTCAATTCTGATATTTAAGGAGTTTTTTCATGGTCTTGCCAACCATTCTAGTGGCTTGGAAGTAGCGAGATACATTCTCACCAATTTAAAAACGCGCCAAGGGAGAAAGAAAATGAAGTTTTAAGAAAACTCGTTTATGTACATTTTCGCTTAGGATGGCAGTATACGATACCTACTGTTTTTAATTAAAAAATCTACAACTTACAATGAGCATTGCTTTTAGAGTGTAATCAAAAGGGTCTCAAAACAAATTGAACTAAAACTATTTTGAAGGTGAATTTTTAAAAAATTTTGCAGAACCCAAACTCCCCAATTTTACTTAGGTTTCACATTGTTTACTAAATTTTGAAATTTAGTGCACCAAAATTAAATTCTTATGTTTGTGTTTCTAAAACTTAAAAGTGTTAAAAGAACTTGAAAGGAGGTACCTCAGAAATGTTTTCCTTGAATAAGTCTTGTAACAGCCCCGTTTCTAGAGTATAAGTGTTTGTGAAAAATAATTTGTTCTATAGTGTAGTAGGTATTGCATTTTCTCGCTGTAACTCAAATAAATCTTTCAGAATGAAGCTGAATCTTGGAACTACAAGTCACCAGTTGCGACAAAATATTCGCCTGGTGTTGAACCCATGGATGATGACAGTCCATTCTCTATGTACCAAGTTAAAAAACGACAGTCATCTTGTTCCTCCCTCAGTATGGAAATAAATGACACTCCTCTGAAGAAGAGCGTATTTGCTGTTGCCACCAGGAAAGATTTGGTATACTAACAAAATATAGCTATTCTCTATTGTTTTAATAAATATCAATTAGATAATGAAAAAGGTGTTAATAATTCTCTTCAGTAGCAAGTTCAGTAGCAAGTTTAAAATGAAAATTTTGGGGCTAAGCTGTTTATGGTATTGGGGTAAACCTCCAAATCTTACTTCTAGTCTAAAATTTTAAAATACACTTAAAATTCCAGTAGTAAAACTAGTATCTAAAAAAGTAGCTTTTTAGTTTTTGGATTTATGCCTTGTCCTTACATATTATATTGATTTATGATCTTTTCTTTTTAGGTAAAAGTTCTGATAGATAGTCCAACTGATAGTCCTAGAAAACAAGCTGTTCAAAAATGTAAGTTATTAATAGGATTTTGATTGGTCCCAAAATGCTATAACCTGCCAACTCTCACAATTTTTTCCAAGTTTTACTTCAATTCCCTCTTCAGAAATTTCTCAATGAAAAAATCTCCCAAATTATAATTTCTCTGATTTAAAAGATTGATTTTGATAACTTATTGTAAGTATCTTAAAAGGCTGGAAAGTATCACCTACCTACCTCAAACCCTAGCAGAATTTTCGACTTTTTTCCTATTTAATTCAAAAATATTAGTTATTTTTGGTGCATTTTTCTGTTCTAAACTTGTTATTTAACTTTTGAAACCTTTGTACTTGAAAATTTTGTAAATTGGTCTTGGGATAAAACACTTCTCAAGCTACTTTACTTTTCAAGAGGGCATATACGTATATCCTTAAAAATCCTTTCTGAAAGTCTTAACTTTTATTGTACCTTATAATGATAATAGATTCCTGTTTGAGGTATTTTTATAGTAAAGCACTGTTTACAAGTTTCTCATTTATACGATTTTTCCCATTTATACGTCATTTTTGCCAAGTTCCAATTCATTGCTATTTATTCAGTTTAATGCAAAAATTCTTCATTTATATGACGCTCAATATCGTTGGTTATACGTAGTTTCCCACCATCTTAAATTTCGAAAGTATTCAGTATTAGTTGTAACTTCCTGGGGGGAATTTCCTCAGTTTTAAGGTCAAATATAGGATGTGGGGAGGGTTGAACAACTGTGTTTCTTGACTGTTGAGCTTATTTTCTATGTCAGAACGCTAGTGAGAAAACATTTCCTGAACTGAATTCGATTTATAACGCTGAAATTCAGAGTCAAAGACAATCTTCATGTCAAAAGAGAATGAAGGATTCTTTCATAAAAATGCAATAAGATATTCCTATACAATGATTCCAAGATTTCATTTTCCTATACAATGCAATGTATTCAGATGAGATGTTTAGGATGTGCAATATGTTACTAAAAATACGAAAAATAAAATGAATATTTAGGATGAACTATAAAGGTATGGTTTGTTTCATTTTAATGTTAAATATTTTATAATTTTTAATTATATATTATTTTCAGTTTCAAAACTGTTATGAAGTAATTTTTCCTTTAGAAAAACCTCTAATTTATTGTATTTACATAAATCTGCTTTAGGAGCATTGGAAATCTAATAATCAAAGTTGTTTTCAATTAAAAGTATTTTATTTATAAGTTGCTTTATGACAGTTCATTGAAAGATGTATAAACCATGCTTTACTGTATTAATATTAAACATGTTTTTCAGTACTAACGTATTAAATAGGATGTTATTTTACAGCTATGGCAGAATGTAATTTAACAGGAGACTTTTCTAAAGTAAGCTCACTTTATTTAACATTTTCTTTGTGTTAATGTTTTTTTAAAGTTAACTTAGTATTCATTAAGGTGTTTTGTTTTTTAGACTCTTCGTTTTCCTACAATCACAGGAGTGCATCCTGATTTGAAAGTCATTTCTCCAAATACTGTAAGTTTTGCTAACTCTCTCTTTTCTATTATTATAGTTACTTTTTGCATTTGCTTGAATTGGGTTTTGTCTATTCTTTTAATTTATTACGTTTTAAATTGTGAACCCCTTTGAAAACTAGTGCAATTTGATTATTAAAATATTAAAGCACCTCTTATAAAGAAATTGGCTCATCTGTATTATCCCGTCAAGCCGCTGTGAATAAAAATGCATAGCCAAAACTGCATCTTAAAAAATCATGGTTGACATGATACATAAGATCAGAGAAATCATGTGACCAAATGTACAATAATTTTAAAAATTCAGTATTTAGTAACCTAGTATAAGAATGTCACAATGACTTGCTTGACTTTATTGGTCAGTGTTTCATAAATCTTGCACTGCTTGTAATTAGTTGATTGAGATAAATTTTTAATACAATAAAGAGGAACTGCTTTTTCATACAATCTTTAAAAAGGGCATTGGGATGTCAATAATGTCACACTTTTCAACACCAAGTTCAGATAGAAAAACTATCTGCCCTCTTCTCCAAGCATATATGAACTGTCCCCACAAATTGTAGTATCAACTTGTAGTTCTTATTATATAGTGAAATTTCAAAGAGTTAAGTTTTTGTCATTAATCTGTATTATAATAGTTAAGATAAATTTTCTTCATTTAGAAGTAAATTTTTTTATTTTTCTGATTTGTAAATTATTTTATGTTTGAACGGTATTTATATATAAAAAGTATTTTTCTATCACTGATAAAGGTTGCTGAACTACTAAAGGGAACAGAATGCAGATGTGGTTATGAAATCATAGATTGTAGATATCCTTACGAGTACCTTGGTGGACATATAACGGTAAGATTGAAGTTAATTTTTATAAAACAGTAAAAACTTTTGTAACCACAAAATGTATTCTTGAAAAAAAAACATGTTAAATTTTTATTTATTATGTCCTTCATTTTATAATAGTGTATTCTGCACTATTTTTTATAATAAAAAGATTGGAGGGTCTTAAAAATGCCTAATTCCAGGACTACCAAAAATACAGGGTTAGGATGAGTAAACACAGATTTACTTTGAGTTTTCACACCTTTTACCCTATCTTATATAGATTCCTTTAAGTATTCAGAATAAAATGAAGGTGCTGTATTAGGTTTGAAAATTAACTTAAACAACAAAGCTAAGTCAAAAACAGTATTTTGTTGAGTTATTTTTATAATTTGAATTTCATATACAATTTTTTCACTAGAGTGGTAATTTAGTAAATAATTAATAATTAAATAATACTATCTTTTCCAGAATGCCATAAATCTCTATGATCAAAACGAAGTTGAGTCCAGGTATTTTAGTTCTGAAGTTGCCTTGGAGCCAGCAGCCTGCAAAATATTGATAATGTACTGCGAGTTTTCATCACAAAGAGCGCCGAGCATGTGAGTTGATTAGTTTTAATTACAAGTACTGTATGCTATAAGTTGTTTGATATAATTTAAATGTTTTTACCTTTTCTATCCAGTGAATCCTGGACTCCATTAATATTCATTGAACTACTTTAATGCCCCAGTTTTTTAATACTTTTGAGTTTCCTGCGTTTTTTTATTTCTCACCTTTTGCTGTGAACTAAGCAGAAATATAATTTAGTTGTGAGTTTTCACAAGTTTGAAAAGGGAATACTTTTTTTTGTGTGAATATTTTATACTTTTTTCAATGGTTGTTCTGTATTTTAAATAGGGTATTTTTAGTGAAAATCTGGTCATTATGCAATGAAATTTCCATTACTTATACAGTTTTCTTTGATCTACTTAAAATTTGGGGACTTATTCCCTTTTTCTAACTGTCAATTCATTTCAAAAGGATCTTTGCCTACTCTTAATAACCTCTCTTGTTGTACCAATTTCTCTAAAGTCATTTGTAGTTCTAAGTTTTATTGTATTGCTTATCTGAATTGAGTTAAATTAAATTACTTGTGTTCTAATGCAGGGTTGCTTGATTTAAATCACTTGATTTTTTTAAAAAAATCATTGATTTTAATCAAAAATGTAAAATTGACACAATTTAAATAAAAAATTTATCTGCTGGATATGTAATTGGGAGAGATAGGTTAAAGTTACTCTACATAAAATTGCCTGCAATTTCAAGATCAAATTTTTGCTACCAATAACAAAAATGTTAATGACGAAAAGGGGTAAGTAGCAGGGTTTGGAATCAATAATTGTGATAAACTAAACAAGAATTAAAATCTTATTATTTACCTGGTATCAAATCTTAAAATACAAGTATGTGGATGATTTTTTATTGAAAACTCGTTTTTATAATTTTAGTCATGCTTTCCCAACTAATTTTTACATATACAAAACTACAGATAATAAATAGAGCTCTATTATCTGTGTGCATGATTACTATCAATAATTAATCACTGGATTTTCATTTTTATCACTAGTTACTTATTATTTTAAGAAATAAACACATAATTCTTTGAGTAAAATTAATTTAACTGAATCAATATAATTTTGAAGATTGATTTTAATTTTTACACAAAAATGAGGCATGATGGTTTTAGTAATCATTGTCACAATTTATTTTCAAACCTAATATTTGTATCAAAATTTGGCAAAAATAGTTATAGAAAGAAGGATAAACATTTTAGTAATTGAGTACAATTATTCATTCACCCTTTTCGAACGGGCTTCTTATCGGTGTGATGCCAGTGAACTGCTTCTCTTAATTAATTCAATTACTTAATTAATGAAAAAATATATTAAAATTGGGTAATTAAGTAATGCAAAATTATTATATCACATTGAAATCACAATATCAGTATATTATTAAGAAGTTTCATGAAGTTTAGAACTAGTAATTCATTTAAATAAAAAAAAAGTCCTATTTAAATCAAATCCGAATGTACCTTAAGGTACGTGCCTTCGTTGAAAACGTCAATTTCGACCAAAACTAGTAATTTTTGTTTTTAATTCTATAATTTAGTACAGCTTTTTAGCTTTCTAAAACTATCTTACTTTTGATTCTATAGCCACTAGAAAAAAGTTATAGCTTGTTAAAGAAAGAATGTCACATGCCGGTCATATGCAAAATGTCATTTCAAATGTATTTTTCTCAGAACAGTTTTTTTAATAAATTTAGTTACGGTAAACATGATTTCTCAAAATCTATTGCTTGTATTGTTATGAAATTTGGCATGAATGTTTTTGATAGTATTATCTAGGAAATCTAGGATAGTATTATCTAGGACTATGGAAATCTTGTTAAGTTGATTCTAAGTGAGTGTAGGAGCTTGTTTATATAGGAAAGAAAGGAAAAAAACTGAAAATTAAATGTATTCCTAATTAAAAGGCTGTAACTTCTAAAAATTTTTATATCTAGAACTTCTTAGTTCATTCCCTAGATAATTGTCCTAAAATTATGTTACAGGTTAAAAAATCACTTTAAGTTAGCTAGATTTTTAATTATGATGTTTATCGTAAACTTAAAAAATGATCAAATTTAAGCTATTTTTATTTAATTTTATGAATTACATTAATATTTTTTTACTTTTATATTTAAATAACTTTTCTAATATAAATGCATCTAAAAAACTAGAAATGTCAGTATATTTTACATTTAAAAAAAAAAAGTTCTCCAACGTAGGCACGTACCTTAAGACTCATGATGCACAAAACATGCTAACATTCATATTTCTGTATACGTTTTAAAAGTTCCATGTATTTTAAACTACTCTTCGTAAGTTTAGAGCAGGGGTTCTCAAACTTTTTATGTCGCCGAGCCCTTTTCAAGAGACAAATTCTTCGCGGAGCCCTTTTCCGAAATAAATTTTTCAAGGTATAAAAAGCAAATTACATAAAACCTATTGCTTCTAGAAATAAAAGCATAAATGCAGTAGTGTATATAGAATTTTATTTCCGGAGGGGTCCAAAATTATTCCTCAGCCCCTCCCATGTGTATTTAACAGTTTAACGTAGCTTTTAAAAACATTTTTAGGTATAATTTGCATCTAAGATAATTTATTTGTGAGAAAAAATGTGACTAATTAAGATCCAAGTACAATAGAGGGTCTGGGGGTCCTTCCTCCCCAGAAAATTTTGTGAAATGTGATCCTTAAAAACAGTTTTTTAACTCATTTTAGGTACATCATTGTCCAAATTTTGGACATTCATTTTTAGGTTAGATTTTAATTTTAACGAACTTATTAAATTGACAATAATAGGGGGTTTTGGGGATCCTCCCCAGAAGAATTTCGGAAATTTGACCCTAAATAATATGGTTTTAACTTGTTTAGTTATAGGTAGTCGGAATTTCCGGGGGGAGGCAGGGCTCCCTCGCCCCTCCTATATACACCCCGGGATATATGGAATATTTTTAACCAATTATATTTTACCATTGGATACAATGTAAATCTTTGTTTTAAATTTCTGAATATTAAAGCTATCACTTTTTAATCATTATGCCCGAGATGCATGAAGAAAGGATTCATACAGAAATCTGTACATCAGTAAATTTTGTTTTCCTAAAAGTTACTTCTTTTGAAATTGAGAGCTGTTTTGGGGGGCTGCTAGACCATACGTCAGAGGTACATATAGAAATTTATTTACACCTAGGAGCCCAAAATCATTCCTTATCCCCTCCCATGACATAGGATCAATGTAGCTTTTTATAAATTTTTTAGTAGAATTTGCATCTTAAAGAACTTAATATAAGAAACGCTTTGAGTAATTAAGTTCCAAATGCTATAAAGGGGGGTTGGAAATTTGACTCTTCTAAAAACAGGTTTTCACTTTGTTTTGGTACATCTACTCCGAATTTTAAGTAGGATTTTAATTTTGCTGAACTTAATAAAAAAGGTGCTGAGTAATAAATTTTCGAAGTGGGGGATGGGGGTTCCTCGATGTGCTAATACTATTCGGCTTGGGGCCATTTGGGCGCGGTCGTTTCAGCGGCAGAAATAAAATGAAAGTAAATAGAAGTTTCATAATTCTTTTAAAAATTAGAAGAAGAAAAATTTGGTGTCGAAACGGACCGGCGGCCCAATCGTCCCCATCCCGGGGGTTCCTCCCCCAGAAAAGTTTTGGAAACTTGACCCTAAAAACAGGGTTTTAACTTGTTTTGATAATTCAAAAAAGACCTGAAAAAGACAAAAACCAGAAAAAAAAACTATAATCGACAGAGCTCACTTCATTGGAGGCTCCACACCAAATCCACTTTAATTTAAGGATGATTTTACAGCTCTAAAAGCTTGGTTAGGAAGGAGCAAAAGTAAGCTCTTAACAAGAAACACCTAACAGAAAGTTGTTTATAAAACATTTCAGAGCAACGCAAATTAGAAATTATCAGCATATTTATTTCAAATTTCTTCGCGGAGCCCTTCGAAATGCTTGGCGGAGCCCTAGGGGCTCCGCGGAGCACAGTTTGAGAATTGCTGGTTTAGAGTATCTTTGTATATTTTTGGTCAAATTTTTTACCCTAACCTAACATTCAATTGCTGAAATTAAAAAGATTTTTGCAAATGTTTGCAGTTTTTACAGACATATCCAATGTGTTACTGAAGTATATTTTTGTGTTTTTAGGATTCGTCATTTCAGGAATTTGGACAGAGAAAAGAACAAGGATCGATATCCCCATCTTTTTTATCCTGAAATTTATCTCATTCATGGAGGATACAAAGCATTCTACTCAACTCATCAGGTTGTTAGTTTTTTCATTTAAAATTTTCCAGAATTTTTTACTGTTATGTGGTAGACATTTTCTTCAGCAGTGCTTTCATAGTTTTACTACTCCTATGGATACATCTTGGGAATTGTTTTTAATATTCTCAGTCTTTTGTTTTGATATTTAGTATTTCAGTGTTTAATGAAAGTCTCTTTTACAATAGGATTTGTGCCATCCTCAACAGTATGTTACCATGCTTGACAAGAACTGCTCAGAGAAGCTGGCTTTCTACCGTTCTAAGTGCAAGTCCCGAAACAAGGCCAAGGGATGCAAAAGAGCTAGAACGCACTTGGTATTCGAATCTCCATGCTAGAGACTGCCAGATGTATTGATCTTCTCATATGGAGTAATCTGTGTGGTCGTTATGACATGGGTCAGTACATGTCTCAATAGCCGATTGGTAGGGTATCTGTTACTGTTGAATTTGGTTGTGCAATAACCAATCAAATTTGGTCAATAGAGCATCTTTTTTGGTGTTCTTTACAACTTTAATTGTCTGAAGTTACCTTGCCAATATTTATTTTTATATCGTGGAATTTTAAGTTCATATCCTTAAAAACAATGGTCAATTCTTTGTTTTATGAAAATTCCATTTCATTTTTTATCATGTTAATTCATTATATATACTCATTAAGTTTTATCATCTATGATCTTTGCAATCTGCAATTTTTTCATTATGTCCACTCATGCATTAAGTTTTAAAATTCCAATTTGAAATTTTAATTTCACTCTAATTTTGTATTAATAAGCAGGACTAGTGTATACATTGCTCACATGGTAATTGACTAAATAAATGAAAATGGCAATTCATCTGTTAACCCTTTTACTCCTAGACTGTTCGAGATTGCTATTGAACCCCTTGGAAAATTTAGGGTGGCTAGGAGTAAAACGGTTAAACCTGGCCACTTCACACGTTACTTCGAAGCATTCTGAAACATGGCATTTATAACTTAGTTTGCTTTTATCTTATGGATGTTAGTAAATGGGTTGGGTAAAAACTTTGCTTACTGGTAATTTCTATGTTATAAAAATATTATTTAAATTATGATTGTTATCACATCTATGTAAAGTAAACCAGATTTAATAAAATATGACTCACTAGTGTTCAGAATGAAATAAAATTTCCATCTAAGTATCTTTCGATCCAGTCTTATTCTCTTCTTTCAACATCCCGACTTTAATTTTAATTTATTGATAGCTAATAATGTTAGGATGTTTAAGCTAATCTCAATATAAACTATCAGTTTTGAGCATATCTTACTATCTGAAACAGCAAAGTTTTTAGAAATTGGAAGTAATGAACTCTATCTGTTTCAAAAAACCATTAAAATTGTTGCATACATAAAATTTCCGATACAAAGTTTGTTTAATCCAAAGAGGTTGTACTTAAAATTACAGTGACATAAACAGATTTAGTTTTATTCCAAGTACTGTGAATTTGCATTTTACTAATGTTTTAAAACACAAAAAATGTATCTCATTAAGATATAACATACTAAGATTCAATGCAAAAGAGCAAGTAGGTGCTGTGCAACACTTGTCCACTTATGAACGACATTAAATACCCCTTCAATACAGACAATTGATGTTTAAACTGCAGCCAGAGGTTAAACCATTGTATTACAAAGGCACTCATAACATACTGTTTTTGTGTTAACTGAGGACAAGCTGTTTAAATTTCAAGCCTATGACTTGAGACTTGGCTTTCATCACCAACATGTATTTTACTCTTTTTGTGTTAGTATACTCCTCTGATACCTAGCTGAAATTTTGGCAATTTTTTAAAGCTGTACGATGGAAATTATTAGAGATTGAATGATGTGTGCTAGTAGTGCCAATTGTACATTTAATTTGCATTTGTAGGTGGAGGTAGTTATGCTGTGTCCTTTTAGTTTGATGTAGTTGAGTAGTGAGTTAGATGACAAAACCATTTAAATGCTGTACATATCTTTGTTGATTCCTATTTTTATTTGTAACTTATTTTGGAGTTTATACATTTATTGAAATCTCTTGTGGTATAGTCACAATACACTGCCAATGATTGCGATTGTATTTCTAGAAATATATACCCATAAAACATCATGGGAACGTTCATAGTCAAATGTAAATAAGTCACAAAATTGTATTTTTTATTAAGTGTATGCTACCATATTCATGTTATGGCAAATGCTCATGTTTGTCTATTTAAAACAATTATGTGTTTGTAGATTTTTATATCACTTGTATAAAAAAGTTATAGATTGTTGACTTTTAATTGACAAGTTGTAAAAAGAAGTGTCAGTTTTAAGTAAACTATTTTTAAACTTGATTTTATTGACAGCATTTTACTCAATCAATCCAGTCCTTCAACACAAAAAGTATTAAATAAGTAAATACTTCTTAAATCTTGGGAATGTACACATTAAAATCTTGAGAAGCTGTACACATTAGTAAGTATACCTGATAATTATATTTTTAAATGGACTTATTAAACTACTTTTGAATGTAGAATGCAGGCAGTGACTTTTGTGACAAGTTCGATCAGAAGTTCCCAAACTATGGATTGTGACATGATAACTCATAGTTTGGAAAAAATATTTTCAGTGTAAATGTAATGTTTTATCCACTTCCCATCCTGGAAAACCAAAACTTTCACTCATGTCTCATATTTTAAAGTTGTCTTTTGGTACACTTTCCTGATAAATTTCAAATATAAATACTCACTACGTTAAAGCTTGTACCCTAGTAGCACAGCTTGTACCAAATATCGCTCACTCCTTTCAAAAACGCCATACCTAAAAAATAAGGGATTTTTAGTTGTGAATGTTTTCTGAAATCCCTGCAAGAGTAGTATACAGGTATCTCGCAGGCTTTGAAAAGTACCTGAATATCACTTTTGTTTTCAAGGGACCTGGAAAGTACTTGAATTTAGTGTTAAGTCCTATAATTTTATTTGAAACATTTTAATCTGGAATTATCTTTAGTTTGAATGTGTAAAAGTTCATTTCTGATTCAAATAGTTCAATTTCTATTAGTTTCTTTTTAACACAAATAGGATTTTAAAAATTATAGAACAGAAATTTTAATTTTTTGTGTGAATTTTCTAAAACATGTAAGTTATAGTAATATGTCTGAAATTGTAAATTTTTGAATGTGTAAGAAAGGTTTTTAGGAGAAGTTGTCTTCTGGAGTAAGGGTACTAAAGGGATAAAGTTTGCTCAATAGCTTTTCCGCTTTTCTATGACAGTCTATGAAAAACTTAAAAAAGAGTTTTGAAAAGTGCTTGATTTTCTTTCTCACAAAAGAGTGGGAACTATGACCCTGCAAGAGAGATCGTCATATCTTAATGCTGCATTGTAAAAAGTTCAATTAGTGGCTTAATATTTATTTTCAATGCATTGTGTTCTACTTTTAAACTTTAAAATAACTCCTGAAGAATCAGATTTTTTAAGGTATGTTGTGTTGAAAGGAGTGAGTGATGTCAGGATTTTAGCATATTCCGTAAGAGCCGTGCTACTGGGGTTGGCTGACTGGATAACGTTTATAAAATAAATGCTTCAAGGAATCGAAAAATATAGATCCAGGTCATCGATAAAAGTTAAAAAGTTCAATAAAATTATTTAAAAAGAATATTTTATGATACATAGATATTGTTGTGTAATTTAGGAGTTACCATTAGAAGTTTTCTACTGTTAAAAAAGGATAAAGATATTTACCTCGGCTACTTTTTTATTTATCAGACTAAAAGCCTGATTAATGAAATAATAAAATGTTATAACTGTTAATTGTTTCAATGGTTTCAAATAAAAAATATTGGTATTACAGGAGGCTGGGTGTTTAGATAGGCTTGACTACCTACTAGTAACATTGGGAGAGCAAGTGAATATTGTGAATGTAATTTGTGAATAGTCACTTAGGCCTTAATGAGGTGAATCCCGGCCATGGTCCATCAAACTTCGATTTACTGGCCTAGTCCTCTTCAGGCAGATAAGATGTTTCAGAATGTTTAAGCCTGTTGTCCATCTATATATATATAATCCAAATACCATTCATTCATAACACTCATCACGAAATCTCCAAAACTGCCGGACCGATTGGCTTGAAATTTGACAGAGACCTTCCTCTCAGCCATTAGACGCGCACTAAGAAACGATTTTAAAATCGAACGACTCCTTCCCTGCTTTTCGGCGCTTTTTCGACTCCGTTTTACCCATTGAAATAACATTACACATTGTTGAAATGCATAAATTGCAGTGTTTACTTCTCTATCTTGAGGCGACGTCTTGCCTCACTTGAATGAATATAACTGATTAAAATTTATACATATTTTATTATTTACAACAAAATTTATGAAGAAAAACAGTGTGAATATCTGTATTTTAATATTATAACAGTTATCAGAAAACCGAAGTAAATTAAAATAATTAATTTACTTTCTTTAATATTTTAATTTCTCAAAAAATATATTTAAATAGCAAGAATTTAAAAGTTTCCAAGGAAACAGAGCTAAAATTTCATTGCTTCATAGCAGAATTGGTTTACTAGACTATAATCACTAGATTTTTATTATAAGTAGCAATCTGTTTTTACTCTTTCAGAGAAGCTTTTAAAGAAGTTGGTTGGAAGAAGAAGAAGACAAGCTTACTTGATAACTTTTTATCGAGGGATTTTTGAAATTTATTTTTTGTGGAATTTTAAAAGGATAGCGGGAATACTTTAAGAAAATTCTGTTTAAGATTTTAAACACTGGATTTCAAATGACAGAGATGATTTCAAGTAGATTGTTTTTATCACATAGGAAGGATAAATTTTTAATAGACAAAAAATCGGAATGGAATGTGATATCACAGTTGGAACTGGGATGAGAAAAAGGCACCGGGAATACTGGGATGAAAATTATCGGGAACACCGGGTTTTGAAAATTATCGGGAACACCGGGTTATGAAAAGGTACCGGGAAAACCGGGATATGAAAAGGTAGCGGGAACATCCGGATATGAAAAGGTACACTTTAAAAGGTACATTTTAAACACAAGATTTAAAAAGAGATGATTTCAATGTGATTGTTTTTATCACATGGAAAGGATAAATATTTGATGGAATGAGATGTCACAGTTGGAACTGGGATGGGGAAAAGGAACCGGGAACACCGGGATGAAAATTATTGGAAACACCTGGATATGAAAATTATCGGGAACCGGGGGTATGTAAAGGTACCGGGAACACCGGGATACGAAAAGGTACCGGGAAAACCAGGATACGAAAAGGTACCGGGAAAACCGGGATATGAAAAGGTACTGGGAACACCCGGATATGAAAAGTTTCCGGGAAAACCGGGTTATGAAAACCATCGGGAACACCAGGATATGGAAAAAGTACTGGGGACACCGGGGTTATTGGTGATTCGAAAAATCGGACATATAACTTGGGAGAACTTTAAAAAATGAATTAATACACTCCACCCGTGCAAGGCCGGGCAAATCAGCTAGTAGTTGAATAAAACTAAAAACTTTCAGTACACACTAAAGTAGGTTCAAACATTTTCTGCAAGATTCTTTGTCGATCTTTTTCCATTGAATCCATTTAAATAATGTGAAGGTGAATATAAACAATTGTTTCTTCAACTGAATTTATGGTGATTAAGCCTAGGAGGCTACTAAAGCTATTCTAATGGATAATTTTAATTTTGAGATTTTTCTAGATCAATTTTGATTTGAGATGTTCTGTGTCACTCAGGCCCGTGCTGGGTACCTTCAGAGGGCGGTGGACAAAGGGTGTAAGGGCGCAACCACATAAATGATTATTAAACCTAAAAAGTTTTTTTTAAAGAATAACGGCATTTTAAAAATTACAAAGCAATACTGCTACTTGTGTTTTTTTATTGCTGTTATTTCAACATTTGATTTTTGTTTAAAAAAGAGTATTTTAGCTCATTTTGAGCCCCTCCCATGTGGATGATTTCACCCCCACCTCTTGTACCACTCCTTGTAAGTCAAAATATTCAAGAGGAACAATACTTAAATAAATAAGAAATTTAAAAGGGGGGTCTGGGGGTCCTCCCCCAGAAAATTTTTAGAATTTTTACTCTTAAAAGTAGTGTTTAGACTCATTTTGAGACCCTTTGAGTTACACCCGAAGAAAAAAAATTGGAAAGAAAAAACAGCTTAAAAAATATGTCAGAATTTCAGGGATTGCTAAAAAAATCTCCCGGAATTTACATTTTCAAAGGTAATTATTATTTTGACTAAGGGCAGCCCTTGGTCAAGAAGCCCTAGGGTGTGTGGCCAGCCGTCAAAATTTGGGCGAAGCTTTTAAAATAGCTTGCTTGCATAAAAAAGGGCGCCTTGCAAACACCCCCTGTCTTCCCCTAATTTTTTCAATTAGGGTGCCCTAATGGAAAACTAATTCTTTTTGAAGTAAGAGGGTCTCCATTTGGCAGTTTAAATGAAAGCGCCCAGCGCCCTAGCAATTTCAACGTGTTTAACTAACGGATTCGGCGTCTTGAATATAAACCACTTTACCTTGTTATTTCATAGTTAATCTTTAAACAAAGGCGCCCTAAAAATAAAAATTCATAACGAAATTTGATGGTAAGGTAAAAATGGGGAGGCTTAAAAAACTTTTAGATTCCTTCGTGCTTCAGACTTGATGAACCAAGAATGAATTGTAAAACCACTATTGGTTAAGTTTGGTAAAAAAGGAGCCCATAAAAACATTGAGAAGTTTACGAGTAAATTACAGTAGAAAAGTCTCTTTAACCTTCCTACCCCTTTGGGGTCTTTTTCGACCCCAGACGCACTTTGACGCTTGATATCTCCCATGCATTTTTGTTTTGACAATTTCCGATGCTACTATTCCTTAATTACGCAAAGTTTTACAATGGGTAAAAATTTTGGAGTTATTATTCCATTTTTAAGTGTCTTGGGAGAAATAGTCACATATTCCCCCTCTGGGGTCTTCTGAGACCCCAGCCATGAATGGCGGTAAAACAGTATCAAATAAAGTTTAGTATTTTATTTTTTGTTGTATTATAGATAAAAAAAGGTTTGCATGTTTGTTTAGAACGTTTGGAGAAATATTAGAAAGATATTTTCGTAGAAATTGTCATTTGTTTTACGAAAAGAAGATTGCGGCTAAATACATTGAATCACTCGCTATTTCTTAAATTTTTTATTCACATTCTAAGAAAAATATGCTATTTATAGAAATCTTTTGAGTATCTAACAGTTGCAGCAAAAAAAACTCAGACAACTGTCGCCATTACTTCCTGTTGAACACATTCTTCACAAAAACAATATAAATTCATGGTTGATTGTAAATAGGTTTTTATATTCAGTCTTCTTTGAAAAATAAGAACGCTTTCAAATATTTATGAGTGTTTACGGAAGTCCAGAATGTGATTTCGAAGAATTATCAAGAAAAAAACCAATTTTATGTTAAAACTTACATAAGCAAGCGAGATACTGATTTCACTAAGAAATCTGAACCGATCATTTTTTTTTGTATTATTTCAATTTTAAAAAGAAGAATCCAAACTTTACATGTTTCATAATACTAAATAAATTAATCTGGGGTGACAGGTAGCTGATAATGCAGAATAGAGAATCTATGCAGCTTCATAAATTGTTTAAAATTAACTACTAAATTCTACCCGTGCAAGACCGGGTATATCAACTAGTATGCTTTAAACAGTGTGATTATAAATATTTTAAGTAAAACAACTTCAATGTAGTTCATTTCTGTAATTTAATTCTTGTTTGAAGGTCCAGATGTTATAAAAAACGTGTATCAAAAGAAACCCAATTAAGCCGTAATAAGACGAAAAAAAATGAGAAAAATACCAAAAAAATTGGATAAATTATTCTGAAGCATCTTTCTAGAAATAAAAAATGACAATTCTTCTCCATTTAAGGAATTTGTAACCTTTATTAGAGTCATAGGCATGTTTTACGCATGGGGTCCTCAGAGACCCCACGAGGGGAATATGTGACTATTTTTTCAAGAGGGTAGGAAGGTTAAAAGGGCGCCTGAGCAAAGGGCGCAGGGAGACACGTCCCCCTGTCCCCCCTGGCCAGCACGGGCCTGGTGTCACTCACTGTCTTAAAACATTAATGAATCACGCATGAAATTTGAAAGAGAAGTACTTAAAACTTCTAGAAGGGGGGGGAGAACCGTTTAATTACCTCCAATAAGGTAATATTCCTGAGCTGATAAAGTGGTGAACTAATTGTTTATCAGACAAATAACTAAGTTATCGATAACTTTAGATTGATCTAATTTAAATTACTTTAATTGTGTTCAGTGGTCAGGAGATAATATAAAAGCCAAAGTATGAATAATGAAATTTATACTTGACTTTTTATTCTAAAGTACTGCACTTTTCTGTCGCCCTAAGCAGACCTTTAAATATTGGGGAAATTAATGCAGACTTTTATTCATTACTAGCTGATATACCCGCCGTCGCTCGGGGGAAAAGGCTTTTCAAACTGTGTTAAATAAATAAGAATTAGTTTCTTCATTATATTCCTTTCCAGGGCATCATTTAAGAGCATTATGGTCAACTGCCTTCCCGCTGGGGTTCTTTTTTGATGCTGTACTTCCTTAAAATATAAAAACTTTAAAATTACCACCTGTTTAGAATTAATGTGTGAAATCCTCATTTTTAAGACTGATATTTTCAAATTAGAAAAAAATTGGTGGGAGACTCTCTTAACCCCCTTATTTCAAGGTGTTATATCTTAGTACTCTTCAATATCTTTTGTTCACTTCATCCATTTCTCCAATTGGTAATGCCTTGTTGTGGCAAATTCTTCCACCTTCACTTCAAAATAAAAGTAAAGGTCTATTATTGAACAGCAATTTCTACTGACTTAATATTTATTCCCCCCTTCATCCCGCTGTTTTCATAAAATTCAAAGCAAATAAAAATAAATACTTTCCTGAAATATAAAACAAAACAAAAAAAAACTTTCAGAAATAAAGTGTTAAGAACCGGTTTTTAAAATCAAAATTAAAAAAAGGTCAGGGGGAGTCCCCCTGAACCCCCCTTGGTTGATTTATTACCAACTCATTCATTAAAGAAATCACCTTCAAGCATGAAATAAAAGTAGACATCATTTGAATTATTGACATCAACTATCTAAAATTCTTCTGATGAAATATTGTTAGTTTAAATTTTTATTGAATGGAAAAAAAATTAAATATTTTCGGTTAAATGGTTTTAATTTATTGTAAAAATTGATTTCGTCACAAATTATTTCTTTGTCATACTAGGGAGCTACCGCCCCCTGCTCGCTATCGCTCACCAACCCCCGTAAACTGCTGACGCAGGACCTTTTGGAATTGCTTCGCAATTCCTACAAATTCCAACTCGCTGAACTTGATACAATTTATAAAACTTTTAAACAATCTACAGAAAAAACGTCAACCAACTTTCCAAAAATACTTCACCAAATCCCCTCCATGAATAAATTTCCCTTAAAAGTTTGAATATATATTAACTCGAACTTTAATAAAAAATTAACGATCAAAAATTTAAATGAAATGTTTTTAAAAATATTCATTTTAATTATTTTTAATCTATGATCATAAGAATAACTAATTGTAATTGTAATTCGGATAAAACAAAACCATTATTTTAAAGTAACTCGTTAGTATAATATGCCTAGTGTTTATCATTCATATTTTTTTAAACCGAGACTTGTTAAACAATACCGTTTTCAGCAATTGAAAATAATAAGAGACAAAACATCACTCTATATTTACAATTAATTTCGATAAAATCAGACTAAAAATTATAAATATTGGACAAAAAGTGTGAAAGTTTAGTATAAAATGGCGTTCATGTAAGTTTTTAGAAAATGTTTTTATCAGTCTTTGAGTGATATTTCATCAAGAAAGTACTTTTTTAAAAGGTGAAAAAACCTGTTTCATCTTAAAATATAGCGTCAATCGGTCGTTGTGATTGGATGCATAATAATTTGATTGACAGTACTTGCTTTGTAACTGCGACCTTATCCGTTATCTAAAAAAATGGAAATATTTTAAAATTGAGAATTTTTTTGAAAAATCGAAGGGCTTACTCGGAAATCCGGAAAGAATCCGGACATTTTGATACCATGTATGTGTCATTCGGTTCAGTAATTAAAAAGCCTTTCTCTGGAAACCGTTCACTAAAAACTTTTTTTTAGAATAGAGAGATTTAAAAAAAAATTCTACTCGCTATAAAATATTTTTAAATAAATATTTCTAACAATGGAGGTTTTGCGTCACTTAGAAGGAGCAATAACCATTATCAATTTAACATTGAAGCTACACATAAGAATTTAGAAAAGGGCCAAAAAAGACAGCTTAGAATGGTTTGAATTCAAAAATTCTTTTTTGAAAACCTTCCCGATTCTGTGAGGAACAACATGCTAAAATTTCATACCAATCGCATTAATAAGGTGGGTGATAGAATGCAAATACTAAAAACGGGAGTAAATATTCAAACCCGCGTGCACCCCTTCCAGAATGGAATATCGAAAAATCCAAAAATTACTTTCTTTGAAATATCCTTAAGAAGATATTACCAACCGGTCGCTTCGAAATATCAAATTATTAGTATGTTTTTCTTCTAAAATCTAAAATGTGAAACTTTGTTTATGCTCGCTCAGTAAAATCAGGTTTTGGAAATTTTAAAACCCCTTAAAATTCGAATATCAAAAATTCGAAAAATGCCTTTCTAGATATTGTGAATAGGTACCTTCCTGCGAAGTTACGAAGATCTAGGGTCATTTGGGACGGTGCTAGGCTCAAAAACGTAGAAAACACTCCAAGCACCCCTGTGGGTAAGAAAAAAAGAATTTCGAAAAATCCCTTCTTAGTGCGCGTATACACTGTTAAGTCTTCCACCACACCAAGTTTCGATTCTTTAGCCCCGGTAGATTTTGCTGTGCGTTGATAGGTGAATCGGTGAATGAACCGTAAAGCTCTTTTATTATTATAGATTTGACTATTATTTTTTTATGTTAACAGATACACCAATTTATCCTATCGAGAGTTATTAGCACAAAAAGTTCTAATTTCAGCTAAATATTTATTTAAAACACAAATATTTTATAAAATAATTTATGATATAAATAGCAATTAATCCTTAAAAGGAGTCAAGCTTATAGTTTCAGGCATTTTGTTATAAAATACTTCACCTCTAGCTTTTGGGGTAAACCAATATTAGACATTTGGCTTACAAAGTCTTCTCAGTCCTGAGGTCAGCTAACTCGGTTTAGAGAACTGAGGTGGTTAAAACTAAAGGAAAATAGAATACTTGGGTTTTGAACTGATGCATGTTATGCGTTCTATTCTGAAATCGCCTTTTATTAACTCGTATAACACGGTTCTCTACTGTATCTTAAAGTAACTATCAATTGTGCTCATCACTCACTATTCATAATTGTATCCTCCCATAGAATATGACCGCAACACTCAAACGTCAGGAAGACAAATGGCAATTCGAGATCACCCAAAACTAGCCCAAAACCATTGAAAAAGTTTCTGAGCATGCCCGACCGTGGATAGTACAGGGGCGGATCCAGCAGCGATTCAAGGGGAGGCACTTTGCCCAAATAATGTAAAAGAAAACCCTCAAAATAACATATTAATTAATTTTTTAAAACTTTAATATTTTGACATTTAGTTAACATAATTTAAACCTTTTAATTTATTTTTTTATCTTTAATATTTTAACATTTAATTAACATAATTTAAATTTAACTTTTAGCTCGGACTACTACTCTACAAATAATCTAAACTAAACAGTTTCAGTTTATAATATTGGTAGTTTAGTTGGTAATTTAGAAAAATGACATAATAAAATTTAGATTATTATATAGATAAAGAGTATAAAATTAGGTAAACTAAGCTATCGGTGTGTGAACCCATTAAATATTATTAAAAGCTTACAAAACGTAATATGTATTTTAAAGCATTTGAAACAAAAACAACTTAGGTACACGAAATAATTATGGCATTTTAAAAATCATATGGGGCGTTTAATGCACCTTAATGTTGTATAGTACATAATGCAATAAGTTAAAGAGTTATAGTTTGACAAAGGTAATAAAAGAGTCCTAAAGCCAGACTGAAAATTAAAAAAAACCCGCAAAAATACTATAATTCTTACCTAACTACCAATTTTTTCTGGAAATTTACAATTTCCCCCTTTTTCATTACAGAACATCAATTTTAAAAATCCCTTTTTTTAAAACAATTTTCTGAGTGGGAAAATAGTTTATGGATTTATGAGATTTTAGATACGTGTGAAATATCAACCGGGTTTAAATTACTACTTAAATTTTTTGAAAAATGTGAAAGAATTTTTTGTCATTCAAAAATCAAGATGTACTTGGTCTCCTTTTTTCGTTGCTTTTTACGTCTTTTTATTTCAATAATTTTCTTCTTCCCCTTTTTGAGCCCAAGGAGAGGGAACTTTTTGCATTCATTTAAGCCTAAATTAACAACAAGACGAAAAATAATTTTAGGTAAGAAAATCGGCCGAAATAGTAAGAAAACCCGGAAAAGTGCCCTCTCTTGCCTGAAAAATGTAAAAGAAGGATTTTTTCGGGAATTCACCCAGTGTACTTTCTTTCTCCCTTTTCCCCATTTTTAAGTATTTTCTATTTTTTTCCCTACCTTCTCCTTTTTTTGGCCCAAGGGGGCACTTTCCAGAGTGCCCCCCTGGATCCGCCACTGGGATAGTAACGTAGCTTCATCCAGGGCTTTAGTTAAAACAATTTTACGAAATTCGACTTATTTCTTAATATTTTTTAACAAAATGAGGCCTTCTTGCTCAGATGTAATTTTGAGTAGCTAACAAATATTATTAAGTATAAAAATATGGACACCCGCAACGTTGAGAAACTTATGCTTAGGACGGCAGTTTAGTTGGCTTCTTTACATACCATGTCTTATGCAGGAAAAGCAAGTTTTACAGGAATGGCCTTGTAGCACAAGGAAAAAAACACACAGAATCGTACGAAATGAAAATAAAGTTAATCACACAGCATTAGTTTAAAATAATTCTCAAACTTAAATTTTTAACTTCAGAGTGCTATTTTACATGAGATACATTTTTTCTTCGTAGTTTGGTCATTCCCACTCAAGTATAGTCTGACCGCCTCGTCTCGAGAAAAACTTTCGACGTACAATTGTGGTTGTTGTAATGGAAACTGATATTTCTACTCAATTTTGGGGGTGATATTTCTACTCAATTTCAAAATTCCATAGTTTTTTTTCGTGGCGGTCCGACTAAATTTGATTGAGAGTAGATCCTACAATTATTCTACAAGGCAATAGAGTTACTATGTCGCGTTATGTCATATGGAAAATACATGCGCCATAAAACAATAATCAAATCAAACCATATGGAAAATATTTATGTTTTTGAACAAAAACCAATTCACTCTCATAATGAAAAAAATTCCTGAGCTTTGAACTCACACAATGCAAAAACTATTGCACGGAAAATTACGAAAATTTAAAAGTTTCTAGACATTTTTTTTCTAAAAGCTAATTGATGGGATTATTAATTATTGGGTATTTTTAACGTTTAAGTTTGTATTTTTTACCGCGCAATCCAGTTAAACGAAAACTATTGGCAACAGATTTATGATTAAATGAACATATGAAGATACGCACTACGTCTCGCCCCCTTTTTCGAATTAGTTTTAAAGGAATTACTTTTTAAAAGGGAAACAAATTACAATAAAAGTAGGATTTTTAAAAACATCTTGATTTTTTTGAAAAAAGCCGGTGCTCTATTCTTTAAAAAAATTATAATTACTTTTGGAATTACTAAGCATAAAATTAAGTTCTTTGTTTTTTAAAAGGTTTACTAGGTTTTCTTCAGACATGTTAAAAGTTTATAAAATATTTTTAATTTTATTTTTGATGGTTCTTTACATAGAGGAGATATAACAGTTAATATCTCCTCTATGGTTCTTTTTAGGAGGTAAGTAGCGAGCAAAGATATTAATTTCAATAGTTTTTTTTATCGATTTTAGAGCACGTTTTTTAAAATGTGATGATGATAGTTATTAATGTATTCCGAAAAAAATTTTGAATTACTAGAGAAATAAATAATTTAGCTTTACGAGAAAACTTATTTGAACTCAGAACTGCTAGTAAACATGTGAACCAAGAGTAAAAATCTACATGTAAAAACTGTATTAAGAACATAAGAAGTAAGAAGGAACCAAAAGGAACATTCTATATTGTTTTTAGAATAAGGGTAACAGTAAGAAAACCAGTTCTTAAATTGAAATTTCTGAAAACTGAACAGAATATATGAATTATGAAGATTATAAATGAAAAAGAATTAAAAGTTTGTAAGATATGATGAACTCAAGAAAAAGTTTATTAAGAGAAGGTATTTTTACAATTTTATATAATTTTTGTTATAAATGGTCGATTATCAAAATAAGTCTATAAATCGTAAAACTTGCCATTTAAATCCTAAAATAAAAAACTGAGAATGGAGATTTTACATTAATATTAACTATTTCATTTTATGTTTTCACTATTAAGTTAGGTGCCGAGTTTTTTAAAATTAAATATTTTACGTTTTTTCAAACATGTATATTTGAACTTGATACAATTTTATGAGTATACAAATAACTAAAACAATGTAATAGAAAAATTTAGAGTAGGGGAGACCGGGGTACAATGGACCACTTTTGTAAATTTTGACTCATTATGGGCAAACTACTTATTTATTAAATTAGATAACATGCATACATATTAACCATATATTCAGGTTCTTAAAACATCCACTGAAAAGTAAATATAATGCTTACATTTTTTATAAAAATTTTTAAATGGCAAGTGACAAAGTGGTCCATTGTACCCCGGTACCGGGGCACAATGGACCACAGCACCGGGCACAATGGACCACTTTGACTGTTTTGAAATAAATGAAGTAAATACATTTTTTAATGATACAAAACATATAGTAAATGATAAATTGGTTTATTTTGGTTACATAATTTATACATATGATCCTAATTTTAATGAATATTAAATCCAGCAAATGAAAATCCGCATTGCTGAAAGTGTCAGAAAATTTTTATCCAGTAATATTTTATATTCATAACATTTCTTTAGGTTTCATTGGTAACATTTCAAACATTAATAATTAATCAAAATTTCCCATTACTGATATCATATTTGATTCACTATAAACACTCATTAAGGACAGTAAAAATGTTATTATTTGAATACATAATAGAAAATAAAAATAGAGTAGCAGAATTAATTACAACCACATTATCTAACAAATATTCACTTTGTGATTATATATTTATTTTTTTAATATGAGATAGGATTAAATTTATGACAAGACTTAGATCAGTAAAGAAAATTAACCTTAACAGGAAAGAAAACTAACCTTCTAAAGCCCTTACATTTAAATAAAACTAAGTGTAAAACAATAGCAATTAAGAATGGGAAATGCTATAGAATGAATAATTAGTAATTATGCAAGTAAAAAAGTAAACTCTTAATTCTACTAAATTTATTCACTTATAAAAATGCATAACTAAGTGGTCCATTGTACCCCGTATTAAGTGGTCCATTGTACCCCGGATAGAGATTTAGCAAAAAAATTTTAAAAATATATATAAAATGTAAATGCAACTTCTTAACTTAAATGGAATATAATAGTTTAATATCTTATCTTAAGATTGAGATTAGCAAAGTTTTCCAAATCAAAAATCTTCAGTGAAAAATCGCACTCAACTTTGAAGGAAAAAATTTACTTTTGTATACCTTAAATAGACTAACAAGAATAAAATGGCTTTTTAGTCAAGTAATAACATGAATTCTGGTTTGTTCTGACTGCTGTAGGATTGCCATCTAAATAACTAAATTTGAAAAACATATACACAAAATAAATATAAAAAACAGGGGGTGGTCCACTGTGCCCCGTGGTCCATTGTACCCCGGTCTCCCCTATAATGAAACTGGCAAAACCTTTTTAGAAGAATCTTATATAGTTATATAAATTGTGTGTGGTTCAGTTCTTTCACGAAACTATGATAAAAATAATAGGGAATAAAAACTAGGTGATTTTTTATGCCTTTTTTAATTCAAAGTAATGGTTTATAATTTATTTTAAAATCATAGGTTTGAAAGATTCAGATATTCCGAGGAGGGCTCCCAAAGCAGTGCCCTGGGAAAGCAGCCAAGAGCCTCAGTATCTTGAGATTAAGAATAAAATTCTTTCTAAGTCAAGTCAACTTGCTTTAACATGTCTCTTATGCTGGGTAAGAATTCAAGCTATTTTGAACCCTTCAGTTTTCTTTTTAATATTTTCTACCCCAATGTATGTGCAAATTACATTTAGTTACAAATAAGAGGTTTACCTTTACCTTAATATGCAAGGTATTCCAAGATAAGTGTCCACTCCTTTTAACTTTCGAACCTGTCCCCTAAAGTCACCATGTGCCCCATCCGATGCGACCACTTTTAACTCTAGCGACAATGTTAGGAGTTATAATTTTTATTTTAAAATCATATAGAGATGTGCCAAATTAGTCAGTTACAAAGTCATAGAGCAGCATCTTGAACTTCTTTAGTGTATTTTCCTGTTCCTGTTCCTTTTTTGTTTGGGTCTCTGTTATGGCTATATGATGTATGTCTATGTAAGCCTGCTGCATTGGAAATAAAAAAAAGAGCAGCATCTTAGTAGGGAACGACACCTTGTGCATAGAACTCCCGCTCAGAGAACTCCCCTAAAACTCCCGCTCAATTAGGTAAAATTTCCCAAGTTTTTACCTCCTAAAAACTTGGTTTAACTCCTTTAAATGGTTTACCTCATACTTGTCAAATAGAACACAAAGGGTAAAAGTCGATAATAGTTTAAGTAATTTTATTCTTACTAATCGTGGAGTGCCTCAGGGGGCCTTTATTTTTCCTTATTTATATAAACGACTTTTGTAATTTAAACTTGTATGGTAAAATAATAACCTATGCAGATGACACAGTTTTACTTTATTCGTGCTCCGATAATTATGAACTTCTAAACCAGATTGAAACTGATTTGTTTGAAATAGAGACTTGGTTTAGCGCGAATGATTTGACTCTAAATTTAAACAAAACTAAATATATTCATTTTAGCCTAAGACAAAGTGATTTAAACTTAAACATCAAATATCATTCTTTATCTTGCAATAGAAACTCCAATAATTGTCACTGTCACATCCTTCAATCAGTTAATAGTATAAAATATTTAGGTTTATTTATCGATTCAAATCTTAAATGGAAAACGCATATAAATGAGCTAGGGAAAAAATTACGTTTTGTTCCATATAAACTTTTCCACTTTAAAAATAAAGTTGCTTTAAATTTTCTAAAATCATTATATTTTGCTTGGTTTTATTCGTTATTTAATTATGCAGCTATCATTTGGGGTGGGGAATATAGATCCAATCTTCAACCGTTAATTTCTATACATAATAACGCTACCACCACGCCAGAAACACGAATCTTTTTTGAAATGCAGGCGAAAGCCTAGAAGCTGGTTGGGTTGGCGCTGTTTGGCTACACTGCTTTCCCGCCAAAAAAAATTTTACCTTTTGGTGTGTTTTCTTCTTGCCGGTGTTTCTGATGTATTTTCGACTAGTCCATGAATAGAGTTAATTTCTCGATTCCAACAACATGAGACAAAAAGCGATTTGGAGCTAGGTTCCTCAATTCAGCTTGCTCAATTGGCAGGCGATTCAAAATGAATCGTTTCATTTACTCATTCGTTCTTTTATAGGCTGCTTTCCTCACGTGGTCTTTAAAGTTAATACCGCCTTACTCTTAAATTTTCGATCCTTCACTTAATGCAAACAAAATACAAAGTTGAAAATTCATAGAAATATACTTGAAGCGCGATCATTCCCTAAAGGATTCGAAACCAAACCCTTCAAACCAAATATTAAACTCTTCTTGGAAAGCCGACGTGATTCTTTACACCAATCAAATTGAAGATGAGTAAATGAGACAATCTCTGGATTGAACCACCAGTATTTTATGATTTCGATTTTTTTTGATATCGTAAACGCGCAACTCTTATCATAAGCGCGGTGGCATCAAGATGTAATTGGCCGCCAACCATGTCAATTGGGTTGCCGATTGCTGCTCACTTTGGACTGATTACTGCTCACTTGGCGACTGACAACTATCTCTAGGTTGGAGCCAATTTTCGAATGCAGATTCGTGTTTCTGGCGTGGTGGTAACGATAAATGCTTCAAACTTCTGAATCACCAATCTAGTCCCCATAATTTTAGGTCTCTTAAGTTATTACCATTACGGCATAATGCTTTTTATCGCATTCTACTTTATATTTTTCGTAATAAATCTCTTTGTAAATTTAGAACCAGGCAATATAATACTGATCATCTGAAATTTTTGAAATTCCAACATTTTCAAAGGACATATTTCGTAAACACTTCTTTTATCTTGCACCTAAATTGTACAATAGTTTACCAACAAATTTAATTCAAACAAATAGTTATTCTGTTTTCAAAAGAAATCTTTTTGAATTTATAATTAACATCGACGACCTGCATCTGTATTTCTCACTTTAAAGCAAATTTTTCATTTTTAATATTATTCAGCCTTTTGCCAATAATATTGTGTGGGATTTTGTCGTGGTTTTCTTGTGTTTATTTATAGTTTTAATGTATTTTTCCTTTTTTTCTTTATTTTCGTTACTCAGTTATGTATTTAATTTCTTTTACGCCTGGACGGGATTTTTTTATTTCCCCTTGGTGTATAACATTGTTTTTCTGTATTTATGTTTATTTTTTCTTTAATTGTTAATAAATTGTTAATAAAACGCTCCTCATTACCCTAAATAAGAAATTTTCTTTTTTCAACATGATCTAAGAGTAATGATCTAAGATCTTTAGTCATTTATCTTAACATAAAAAATTTCTATTTTTCGTGTTATGAGGAGCGTTTTAGGAGGTAAAAACTTGGGAAATTTTACCTAATTGAATGTGCGTTTTAGGGGTTCTATTCAAGGCGTTTCTCTACTCAAGGTGCATTTTCGTACTAAATCCTTCCATGCTGCTCCACAACTTTGCCATTATCTAATTTAGCAAATCTCTTAAATTCTAGTTCTTCAAGTTTTTGAAATAAAAATTATAACTCCTAACATTACCACTAGGGGGTGTCGCATTAAATAGGGCTCGGCCACTTTACTATAACCTAGACACCACTTTCATGACAATATCTGTTGGGGTTTGAAAGTTAAAGGGGGCGGATACTTATCTTGGAACACCCTGTATACAAAACTTTGACATTCTTTCTGTTCCCAGTTTACCAGCTTGGTAGCGTTCATTGGTGGTGCAGCCCTTCGCTTCGATTTATTGTTTGACGAAAGGAAGTCCCGACCTTCCGTTAGTCAGTTGGACGCCCTGGTCTATTTGTCAACCCTGTCCTACATTTCTGGACCCTTGGGATTTTGGGGCGCATATCAAAGGCAACACATCAATGTGTTTTTGGTGAGTATGAGAAAATCCTATTCTTTACTGAGTATGGTTTTCTCATAATGCAGTGCGATGAAAATGTGTCCTTTAACTAAAAACTATCATGGGTTTAATAAAATAAATTTTTATTTAGTGAATAAAATGGCCCTGTTTACCCTTTTTCAAGTTGAGCTAAAATTTATATTAGTTGAGGTCCGCTATGTACTGAATTTTGGATATAAAGAACCATTAACTGGTATATTTAGTGTTCAAAAATTTATAATCAGTATGCAAGCACTAACATCATATACTACTACCACCCAGAGGGGCCCCATCAACTCTCATTTTGCGTTCAGATTTGTGACGTCATTGATGGTTTGAAAGTAACCCTCCTACCAAACTGAATGGCCAATCACGAGTGTTGAGGAAAATCTCGGAGATTTTTCTTATGTAGAAAGGGATAAAAGTAAAACACAGGGAAAACATAAACAAGTGGTTTTCTTCTTATGGAAATAAATCTAAAATTAAAGCAATATTTATTATCGCTACGGATACAAACATTCTTTTCCTGTATTTTTTTCTTATTGGTGGATTGTAGTTTTACACAGGGTGTTTCAGATAAGTGTTTCAGAACTTCTAGGGGAGGTAGGGTACATCAGGACGAACAAGAGTTGGAATGGGTTAAGGAGTCGCAAGTGGGGTTCAAGGGGTTAAAATCACGCGGGGAAATTAGCAAAAAACCCTCGCTTATCTGGATAGAAAGAGATACAATTGTTCTATTCCGGCATTCATTACATTCAACCAATTAAAATGCTTTAAGTAAAAATCTTATGCAAGTGCCCTAGCAGCACAGCTCATACCAACTATGTCCAGTTTACGTAACTTCAACTAAAAGTGAACTGAAATTGGCCTTATATGACCAAAATTGGAAGAATCTTGAACGTTTGTTACATATAGCTTACTATGTGGGTGGTGAGTGTGATATTTCCTTATCAATTTCTCGTTGCAGTTTTCATATGTAGTTTTCATCACTTCCGTAGTTGAACTCAGCATAGGAGCCGTGATTTTATCATTTAGCGGTGAGGTAACTATAATTCATCATTATCTGAATGCACTTTTTTATTAAAGATTGCGAACGAAGCTGCGGAGTCCCCTAATTTCAGGGTGGCCGAAATTCCAAAAGTACAGCTCCCGTCAAAAAAACGTTACATTGCTCCATCGATGGAACGGGTGGGGTTGCTGGATTTGGCAATCAATTCACAGTTTGGCGCATCTCGCATTTTTTCCGTTTTTGAGAAATGAAACTTTTACATTACATTCACCAGTTATTTGGAACAAGAGTTGGGCGCAATCAAACTACATTTTTAATCTGATTAAAAGTAATCTGATTACTTTTGTAGTTTGATAACATTTGGAATTTTCAATCTAACTACATATGCAATTGGATTGAAAGTAATCTGATTACTTTTTTTGGGAAGTTTTGCGGATTGATTATATCTTAGTTGGCAAAGGGGAAGGGAGGGGGTCAGAAATGACCAAAAACAAGGTTACGTAATATAGTCTTATAGTGATCACGGTTAATATTATCAATCGGATTATGTTTAGAAAAACACTGGTCCCGATCACTAATATTTAACGTATAATGTATCGTTTTATGTGATCAATATATCTCTTAATGTTTTTAAAATCTGGTGAAATAACTAAAACACAGATTAGGTTGATTTAAAAAGTTTAAGAAGAATAATTTATTGATTTTAAAATTACAACAATAACAACTATGTGATAGACCTGTCCTCATTTTGTGACAATCACATTGGAGTTGGATGTGATCGCATTGTAACTGGAATAAATGTGATCGCATTGTCACTGGGACTATGATAGACGTGTGTCCGATATTTTTGATCAACAAATGTGATAAGTTAAATGTGATAACGAGACCAAGTGATGCATATGACATCGCATGATGATCACGATTTGCCAAATCACTTTTTAACTCACAAGTTTTTTTCTCATAATTTTCGGAATTGAAATAAAAACGTTTTTTTCAACAAAACCCCAAAGTTTAGGGCCAAGTTGGTGGCAATCCAAAATTTGGAAAATTGCAAAAGAAAACTATGTATTTGTCGATCAATGGTTTTACAAGACCCTGATTAAAAATTGGAAATATTAAATATGAGAGACGATATTTTTTTAACCAAATAACAAGACCAATGATAAAGGAGGATAAATGAAACGAGGATAAATGAAAACGAGGATAAATGAAATTTTTTTACAAAAAGTTTATTTTCAATCCTTTAATATCTAATCTACTTGACATAAAATCCCCTATGATTTGAAAGGGGAAATCGGATTCTTAAATTTTTTATAAAGCACTTTGTGTTTGGTAAAATACCTTAAGAAAATTATCCTTTGAATATTTAGTCATCACGCAAATAATTTTTCAAAGGAAACTTCACCGATCATTAATTTTATTGAAATTCCAAAATAAATAGAAAATGTCTGATATAAATAAAAAACTAAACATTAAGAAATGTGTTCTGCTTTTTAAAATCAGCAAAATTTGGAAAGCGGAAAGGCCTCATATCTTTTTAATTCAATTCGAAAACATTCAAATCCTTTCTGTTGTTGTGGTCGAAAAAGACAGAATGAGGAGCGAGGGTTGCTGTAGTTTCGCCTTGGCGGTTGGATGATGGCGACCGTTTTCAGGCTTTTACCTCTAAATTTTCAAACTTCAACTTTGAGCCATGGCTTTATTTAATGACCAAATTAAATGAAACTTGGTATTTAGGGTTTAAATGGTATGGTCTTTCATATACGGGCAGGGTTGGCAGGTTTTTGACATGCGACGGTTTTAACCGGTTTAAACCATGGTTAAAACCGTCATGTCAAAAACCTCCCTGTCAAAAACGTCAAAAAGTGTCAAAAACCTAATTTGTAAAAAAAATTATGAAAGAAATTATTTAGCAGAATTAGATAGACTTTAATCAATAAAATTTCATAAAAATTCATCAAATTTATAAGTTTTAGTTCAAATTTTAACTAATTACCTTGCTTAATTGGATGTATTTTTAATATATTTTTTATTTCTTAGCGAAATGCTTTAGTATTTGGAGTCTATTTATGCATTTTGCTGCAAGGATTTCAAATCTATTTTTATTTTTACCATCTGGATATTAGATCAAAAGTTATTTCATTTTAAAGTTTTTTGTGTCACAATATTTCCTTTCCACTCCAATCTTCCATTTCTCTCACCTATACTTAGTGATTGGTTGTTTTACAACACCTGTTTTAAATAGATTGGTCCATTTAGTATTCCTTGTAATATTTGTTTCCCCACAGATATGAGTGATTTTTGGACAGTAGAAAATAACTGCTGCTAGAACAGTTGTTCTAGCTGTTAAAAGTCTGCTGTGTGTGTGTGTGTTTTAGAAGCCCTGATTTCCAAATTTAAAAATGAATCGAAATTAATATTTAATTATAATTCATATTCAATGTATACTAAGGAGGAACATAATTAAACAAAAACAATGCTATATCTTGCTATTATTAACAGCCTTCTTTTTTATTTTTAGCGTATTTAAATTGTTTTGGGGTTTTTGACGGTTTTAACCGGTTAAAACCTGGTTTAAACCTCTGTCATGTCAAAAACTAGTTTTTGACGGCTAAAACCCAACCCTGTATACGGGTATAAAAATTGGGGGTCACCATGAAAAAAGTTGCACTTTATTTTGCGTTTCGCATGAAGACGGCCTCTGAGAGAAAAATAGTCAATTAGTAATTTCAAGCTTACAATAAATCCTAAAAAATGACACCAAAAGCATCTTTCTAACCCCACCCGTTCGCCCGCACATTCTACTGTAACGTTTTTTTGACGGGAGCTGTACCTATAATTTTCACATTTAAATAAATATTAATGTATTCTAGAAGGCATATTTTGTATTTATAATGTGTGGGAATCGATTGGTTTCAATGTTTTGATTAGTTGTAATAAGTAATCTCTTTCTAATTTTAAAGTAAACCCTTCTGAGTGATCACCCCTCTTAACGACTGAATTTTCTCGGGGTTGAAGGTGGTCGCTCAAAAAAGGTCAAATCACACTGTAATACAATCTCCTAACTCTTTGTATACCTACTCTTTTCATATCTGAGCACAGAATTATCCCACAGTGTTATTCATAAAAAATAGTTTTAATACTTGGAACTCATTTTTAAAAATGAGTCGAAGCACATTTTATTCTTAGTCCGGGAAATAACTACAAACAGTTCCAGAGATTATAATTATTTATCTTTTTAACTTCTTTGTTTTTATTTAGGCTATTCGAGATGACATACATCCAGAAGTGAGGATGGAAATACAAGACTTAGGTTTCATACATGCTGTTCAGACTGAAGTAAATTTCTTTTTTTTGTTTCTTTTTTATGTGTTGGATTTTTTCGGGTGTAAGCTGTATTTTTGTGTTTAACCTGCGGTTTCACCATAGACCTTTTGTTAATGAGGAGAATGCTGTTTTAGAATCATCAGTTAGGTAAAAATATCAGTTAAAAATGTATAGGTCTATTCAAAGATTACAATTAGTTAAAAATAATTGTTGGATTTTTTAAAACTCTAATAAAGTTTCAACTAGGTAAAACTAAAAATTGTAAAAACTTCGAAACTGAAATGATACTTTTGGTTAATTTAAAGTGTAAATGGGAAAAATAGAAAATAGACAAATTAAATTACGAAATAGAGTGAAAATGTGGCATCAAGAAAATGGAGTAAATGAAGGTTAATGGAGTCAATAATCTACCAAATATAAATTACTAGCTGATATGCCCGGCCTTGCACGGGTGAAGAGTATAAATTTATTATTTGAGGCGTTTGCTATCAAAACCAGCTCATTCCATATTTTTCTGAAATCCACTTTTTTGCATATTTTGAAAGTTTAGAGGGTCCTTCATAACCTGGCCAAGGGATATAGCTCAAACACAGCTCATTTCAACCCAATAAACTGGAAAAAAACCACTTCACAACTTAATTGAACAAAAAAACTGAAAAAAGCATGAAAAATCGTGTTTTTGCATCAAAATCAGCTCATTCTAACCTAATAAGCGTAATTACGCCCAAGGTAATGCAACTGAAAGGAAAATGAAAAACTAATCGAATTCTAGATGGTTATACCTACAGTTAAAAATTTAAAAAACAAATTTAGCTTTAGAACTGTGGACGTGAGAAGTTTTTTGTCTCTCCTGTAAAATTTCCAAAAATGGAATAAGTTGGTTTTGATAGCAAACGCCTCATTTTTAAGTTTTTTCAAATACATTTCTAATTTTGGATAATCAGCTTTTACCAATCATCCCGGTATCCCAGGCGTCTTTTTCATATTCTGGTGTTCCCGGTAACTTTACCTATCCCGGTGTTCCTATAGTAATTTTTCTTATCCCAGTGTTCCCAGATGGATTAAAATTCCTTCAGTTCTCAAGTAATATAATTTTTGAATGATTTACACATTTACATGGAAAAATTAATCTAAAAAGTATTTAAAATTGCTTAGATCCCTTGATTAATCATATCTTCAGGAATTAACGTTTTCGGTGAAATTATTCAATAAATAAAGCTTATTCCGTTTTGAAATTTAAGAAAGAAAATCAATCTTTTCTAGTTGAAAGGGAGTTTTAATAGTTTTTGGTTTGTTAACTAACTTTCTTAAAAGTTAAAATATTATCACTTTTTGATTTTACATCCTCGTTTCCATGGAGACTATTTTAACAACAGTGATATTCCATAAAGCTTTTAAAATATAAAAATTAGATAAACTGTCAAATAAAAATATGTTAAACTCTATTTAAAGCTTTTAAATTTCATTTTTTTGACTTTTAAGTTATTAATATAATTTTTAAATAGACTTGTACCTAGTGTTTCTATTAAAAACTTGTTGTTTAGCATTAAGTTTTCTTTGTAACAATGGAGTAAGCAGATCTCTTCTTGAGGAGAAATAAAGCTATTTCAGCAAAATTACTATAAAAAGGGTCGAAAGAGGGTCAAGGGGTCATTAAAAGTTTTCGAAACATAGCCTATGTTTTTCCTTGGGATTTTTACGTATGTATACCAAGTTTGGTGCAGATAGGAAGAGAACTGTGGATTTGTATAAAAGACAACCATACATACATACATACACACATTCAATTTTATTATATTAGATGTTTCAGCCTAGTTTATAGCGCAAATGTGAAAGATCGAGATACTGTAATCCTACTACTATTATAATTGTGAATGTTTGTCTGGATGTTTGTTACTCTTTCAGGCAAAAACTACTGAATGGATTTTAATGAAATTCTACCATAATGTAGCTGATACATCAGAATAGGACATGGGCTATAATTTATAAAGAGAAAATCAGTCCTTCATTCTTTTTTTCCCGTTTTTCCTGCTTTTTTTTCACTTATTTTTCCGTGTTTGAAAACCTGTTTTACCAGTCATACAACGAGTTAAAAATAAAACATTGTTTCAAATGAGACAGATCACTAGACTTTTTCATTTACTAGATCTTTTAGTTTAGTTTTAAACACTGGTTTTAAATTTGTTAATTTGTTCACTAGACTTACTAATTTACCAGACTTTTTACTATGGTTACAAATTGGTTATTTTATAAAGGCACCAAGATATTAAACATTATCAGGAACATCGGGATTGTAAAAAGTGACAAGAACACCGGGATTGGAAAATTAGCGAGAACATCGGGATGGAAAAATTACAGGGTTATAAAAATTACCGAGAACACTGGGATAGGAAATTTACCATAAAGACACCCAGAATACCGGAATATAAAAATTACCGTAAACACTGAGATAGGAAAATTACCGGGAACGCCGGGATTAGAAAAATTACCGTGACCACCGGGATAAGATTACCGGGAACACACTGGGATACCGGGATGATTTGTAATATTGCTAATTTACAAAATTATAAATGTATTTTAAGAAATATTTTAAAAAATTAATTTATTCACCCCACCCGTGCAAAGCCGGGTATAACAGCTAGTGAAAAATAATTTAAAGAACAAACTAAACCTTAAATTAGTTTAAAGAAATTTTAAATTAGTTTAATGACTCTTAAATTTAGTTTTATGAATGTCAATGAAAGTTATCACCCACTGGAAGAAAAGTGAAAGTCGAATTTTAGAAAAAATGCCAGTATAAGGATCTTGCAAAATCTTAACAAATATGCGAGGAAAGTGGACAATTATATGGATAGTCTTATGGCTCACACTAAACCAAAAGAGAGTATGATGATCACGATAAGATAATTAAAAGACTTATTGTTACAGCTTCATTGCTGTGGAGCCAAGTCCCCTTCTGACTGGATTAAGTCCAAGTGGTGGATGAAGAAGAGAGAGATGAAGTCCAATGAAGTGTTACCAAAAAGCTGTTGTCGCTTAAACGAGATGAGTGGAAAATACATTAAAGATTGCAACAAGGGTTCTGACCCATTTGAAAAAGTGGATAATCCAAGTCATATTTATGGAGTGGTCAGTACGCGCTTAATCTCATTTTACATAACTAACGTGATCTAGCCTTTCTAAAGGCAAGTGGTTTCTACCTCTATTCCTAACTCAGTGGAGTCACAGTCAGCGGACCCACTCGTCAGCCTGATATGGAACTAACAGTCATATTCACACAGCCATTAGCTTATCGGTACCAGTAGATAAAAAAAAGAAAAAATTAGCTTTTCGCTGACTATGTAAAGTTAAAAACCCGTCCTTGTTCAAATTCGAAGGACCTTTGACAAATTCTAACATTTTATTGAGCCAGTTTTGAACAGTGTATATAATTGTGAATTTAAAGAGATAGTAGTTTTTAGATAGTCGACTAAAAAATAGGGGTTTGTGGAATACTACGCGAGAGCCAATGCTGGACCAACTAAACTATGGACTTATCTAACTTAACCTGAACATTTCAGAAGTTTTACTTCATTTTTATCAATTTACTAGCGCTGACGCGCTAGACCCGGGCTTCGCCCGGGTTTAAGTTTTTTTATAAATATCATCTGGTGCGTTACAGATGGGCTTCGCCAGTCCATTTAAAAAAAATTCTACTGGTGTATTACAGATGGGCTTCGCCAGTCCAAATGCGGAAATAGTTAAATACAGGAGCCACTTTTATGTTTATGTTACAGCAAAGGATTTTAAACTGCAACAATCGAGAATATGCCTACAACAACTAATGTTACATAGTCTCTTGTTATATTTACAACAATGTGGTTTTACCATGAAGTTAGGCATGAAATATGGGTTTTTAAGCATAAAATGGACCAAAAAAGTTGTTAGGATGCTTCGATTTCAAATTACTTTTATTCAGAAACCTTCCCTGGAGCGAGTAGATCAACGTGGTATAGTTTAATAGTTAATGTAGGTTCGAAAAGTTTAAAACTATAAAGGACATACATACATACATACATACATTTATTTTTATATATATATAGATGTACTTGTAAAAATCAGGCGCGGATCCAGCATGGCTCCAAGGGGGGCACTTTTTCAGACCATCACCATCATCTTTTGAGAAAAATGTCAAAACTATGGGAGTTTTCTAAAAAGTATCACTCAAGATCCCCTTTTGGTACCACTGGGGGGTATGGGTATCCTCCCCCTGAAAAATTTTGGAAATTTCACCTGTAAAAGTAGGGTTTTAACTCATTTTGAGTACTTTTTGGGACTTTTTTCGTACTATGAGTGATTGTTTGGGTCCAAGGGGTGGGGCACTTTCCAGAGTGCCACCCCCTGGATCTGCCACTGGTAAAAATATATTGCTTTTAGGAAAGCATCCAAAAACCACCTTCCCCTTTCACAATTATCATTTAATCTCTTTCTTCTTTACCTCATCTCTTCAGGGCTGCCAGGGTATTGTATCTGCCCGTCTGAACTACTTCCTTTCCCTGTCCGGAGGCCTGGTCTTCAGCATGGGACTGCTGAAGCTGATTTCATTCTTCGCTATGCACGTACTCGTCAGTCAGCTGCTGCAGCTGGATAGAGAGTCCGTCGAGGCTCAGCGGAAGCCCCGTAGGTTCAGCCGACCTTCCATCCACCATGCCGATCTCGATCGTCTGCACCGACAATCTGTTTTGGACTCGCTGGATTCCTATGAAGAGCCTTCTTTTGAACGTGGTCTTAATATGCAGTGCAAATGGATACTAAGAGTTTAGTGGGAGTTATCGATACCATATATATATATATATATATATATATATATATATATATATATATATATATATATATATATATATATATATATATATATATATATATATATATATATATATATATATATATATATATATATATATATATATATATATATATATATATATATATATATATATATATATATATATATATATATATATTGTACGATACATTACCCGATGTACGTTAGATATAAATAAATATAAATAGTATAGTGTCCAAATCATGTTTTATTGGAGTGCTCAGAAATGACGGTGGATTATTAAACTTGCGAGGATTAATGTGTAGGTGGAATTTAACTTCACTCAGGGGTGAATCTGAAATTATTCTTTCTAAGAATAACCCCCTACTAATTTTGTTATAATTAAGCAACTAATAGTAGTTCGTGAAAAACAATTACAGTAAAAATATGGTTACAAAACTTCAGGACGAAGCAGAGATAAAAAAATTTCTAATATGAGTTGCAGCAGATATTTTCATTCATATTTTTATTTTGCACTTTAAAAAAATTTAATTTGGAAAACACTTTCAGTTTCATAGAAGTAACTTTTTAACCTTACTTATCTAAGCTGGAAACTAACATAAAAAGGGTATTAGCTTTAAAATATGTTACATATCATAATACTCTTGCCCAACTCTGTGTTGGTATTGAGATTTTAAGACACCTTATATGAAAAATCACACTCAAAGTTTTGAAATCTTTATTTTAAAAAAAATTGCACACACACAAAACTACTGTTCCAAGATCGAACTACAAACTTTTCATCACAATTGAAGAAACTCCTTTTTTGGGAGAGAAGAGATACTCTAGTTTTCCTCCTGAACCCAGTTTTCTAAGACAACACCGCTAATCCCCAATATCAAAAGGTCCTTGTTCGTCTTGTAAATTGTCCAGTATTTGAATGATCACTAGTCGAAAATTACGGTCCATGGTCATTTTGGATCGATCCGTTTCTTGAACGGAGAATGATAGGATTGACTTGTTGCTTTTTTGAAGTTAAGATTTGAGGGAACCATGGGAACCGATATTGGAAAAGCATAACCGAGAGGATAGGAATTATTCAAAAGATATCACCGGATGACATGGAATTATAGGAATATTTGTGTTTTGAATTGATGCACATTATACGACAATAGAGTTCTATTCTGAAATCGCCTTTTATTAACTCGTATAACACGGTTCTCTACTGTATCTTAAAGTTACTATCAATTATGCTCATCACTCACTAGTCATAATTGTATCCTCCCTTAGAATATGGCTGCAACACTCAAACGTTAGGGATTGCGTCTGGAGGCCAAATGGCAATTCGAGATCACCTAAACCCATTGAAAAAGTTTCTGAGCATGCCCGACTGAGAATGTGCCCAAACCTATTCATGCGATTAACCGTCCTATTCCTCTACCACATTAAATCGAACTTACTCAACCACAAATATGAACGAAAACAAACGAGCCAGTTCGGTTGCAACCTAAGAGAAATAGAACTGGAGTGAGCATTCTTATTGAATCGACTCCGATAAAGAATATTCGACATTAGCAGGGCTTCTGGAGATGAGTAGGCATTTTTAAGGCATGCGCTAAAGCTTGGCGGAAGAACGGGAAGCCAAGAATGCACGCATTAGCAACACTGCACGGAATAAAAGAGTCCGGAAATGAACACAATTCCCAGTAAAACCGCTGTCACGTGTTTGTGGTTATCACGTGACTGGGGTATTTCTGGTAATTATCGTATCTACTCTTTAGAGTTACCAATGCCCACTCCAACACTACATCTGTAACCGTGCTGGCTCATTGGAATTTGGTCACATGATTCTGTTCTTTTGGATACAGTTGTATTTACGGGATTAAGCAGTTACGGGAATGAATTTATTAGTTGAATAGGGCCCTGAAATGATCTGGAGCTGTACATTGACCTCCAGCAACAGATACCTACATCTTAGTACTATGGCCATCATAACCTCGGTGGTCTAAAAGTTTGAAACATCACAGACTCTTCGATCCCCTCCGACCTGGATCGATCCAAACCCACCCACTCCTTCACACCGCCATGATGGTATCGTCCTTCTTGGCTATGCTGGAAGCCGGGGAGTGCGACGCATACTTGCCAGAAGAGAGCTTCTTCCTGAGCTCTGATCTCAGCCTCCGGTCTACCCAGGGCTGCCGGATGATGAAGGCCACGGCCCCTGCCCCTACCGCGAAGAGCCCCGTAGCCAGCACCGCGAGGTAGAAGCTGAAGCCCACGCACGAGCGGTATTCTGAAACCCAGTGTTGTTCCAGTTCTTCCCGTGTCAGCACGTTCTTGCGGAATTTGGAGAGGTAGAGCAGCAGCCAGCTGAAGAGGGATATCAGGCAGGAGAGCACTGTGAAGATGCAAGGGGGATGTTAGGGAAGATTCATTGAGGGTTCAATAATATGTGAAGCTCAAGCTCTCATAAGTTAAAATCTGTCTTTCTTCGCTAGGGTACTAGGTTGGATATTTAAGCATATTCTTGGAAGAAGAGGGAAGGGAGGTGGGGTAGTTTAGCGAGATTGACATACTTTCCACCTCCCTTCCATCTTCTTCGAAGAAAAAGGTGCTTAACCCTTTTCTACTGACGATACTTACAAGTCCCACCAACTTTAAAACTAAATAGAATAACCATCCTAACGAATACAGGGTGATCGCGATCGGAAATTACGTGGACAAACTTCGCATGGGGGTAGAGGGGACCTAGACAAGCATATTTTGAAAAAGTAGAGGGGGCGCAGATGCACCGTTAAAGAGCTAAGACTCAATGTAGTGCGAGGGCGTTACAAAAGGCTGTTTTCCCAAGGCCGCCGGTTTAACGAAAAATAAAGTTGAATAACATTTTTATTTTGAATTTAATAAAATTGAAAAATTTATTGCATGAGGTACAAAAGTATCCGTACTACTTACACCATAAAATTTGATAGAAATTGGACCACTTGCTAAACCGTGGGGCGAGTTTTAAAACGCGCAGTATTAATCTTTTAGCCAAAGAATAGAGTTCCCTCTTAGTGTAAAGGTATTTAGAAAAATGATGATCGAAGATGGAATTTTCAAAGATCATACAGTTTGTAAACAAATAAGGGATCTTGCATGATCATTGAAAATTCCTTCCCCGATCATCATTTTTCTAAATACCATTTACACTAAGGGAACTCCATTCTTTGGCTAAAAGATTAATTATTGCACGTTTTATAACTCACCCCACTGTTTAGCAAGTGGTTCAATTTTTATCAAATTTATCATGTATGTAGTACAGATATTGCTGTATCTTATGCAATAAATTTTTTGATTAGGTTATTTGTTTCGTTATTGGGAAAACAGCCTTTTGTAACGCCCTCGCACTACATTAGGTCTTAGCTCTTTAACGGTGCATCTGAACCCCCTCTAGTTTTTCAAAATATGCTTATCTAGGTCCCCTCTACCCCCATGCGAAGTTTGCCCACGTAATTTCCGATCACCCTGTATGTATATTGATGATACTTTTGCAGGAACACTCTTTCATCTTTCCTCTTCCAGCATAAAAATCAGCAAAGGTTCTGTGATGAGTATTTTAGCGAGAAATAAGAATATATTTAACTGAAGTTGTGCTTTCAGCTGCCATTTCGGTCGGATTCCCATGAATCAAAATGCCATAGATAAAGGATTAAGTAGCCAAGCTAGCAACCCAAATTTCCCAATATGGAGAAAGTGGGTCACCCCCTCAAACTTAAATATAATAACAATAACAACAGTAACAGTAATAATAATAATAATAATAATAATAATAACAATAACAACAGTAACGGTAATAATAATCTTCATTTTCAATTTAAGAAACAACAAAACAAAAAATATAAAAATAATATTGGTTACCAAGGGGAATCAATCCCGTTCGTAACCGAAAAAGTAAATACATTGAGTAACGGCCGTATTCACCGGTAACCTGACCGGCGCGGCGGTCAGGTCAGGTCAGGAAACCATGGTTACAGCCTCTGATTGGTGGAAAAATAATTCAATATTTTCCTTCCACCAATCAGAGGCTGTAACCATGGTTTCCTGACCTGACCGCCGGTCAGGTTACCGGTGAATACGGCCGTTAAAAAAATATAATAATGTAACATTAATAAGATATAAAAAATACAAAAAAGAAAATAAAAAGTACAAAATAATGAATTTTTTAAAATGAATAAGAGTTTTTACAAAACAAACATTTTTTAACTTAAAAATTAAAAAGAGAAAAATAATGAATTTTTTAAAATGAATAATAGTTTTTATAAAACACAAACATTTTTTAACTTAAAAATTAACTAATTTGGCAAACAGCTAAGGCAAAAAATTAATTTACATTGTGCTTCCATTAAAAAAAGTTCAACATCATTTAAGAGAATAATAAAAGTATGTAAATATCGTTTGAATGAGGGATAGGAAGAAATGTTTTGTAGTTCTGCAGGTAGACTATTAAATAACTTAGGTGCCAGATAAAAAAGTGTTTGCGAAATATCTCCTTACAGAAGCGTGGAATCTGATAAATTTCACTAACTCTACTTTCGTTAACCCTGTTTTTTAAATTGCAAATATTTCTTTTGCGAAACAAGAAAAGTGTAATTCTATAAAAAACAACATGTCGTAGGGGAGTAAACCTAAACTTTTAAAGTCAACATAATCTAATATAATAAAATTGAATGTGTATGTGTGTGTGTGTGTGTGTCTTCTATACAAATCCACAGTTTTCTTCCGATCTGCACCAAACTTGGTATACCTACGTAAAACAAACCCAGAAAAAACATAGGCTATGTTTCAAAGTTCTAGAACGACCCCTTGACCCTCTTTTAACCGAATTTATAGCCGAAAACGCTTATTTCTCCATTTCTCTACCAGAGCAGATCTGCTCGACTCACTATTGTTAAGGAGATGAAAACCTTCAAAAATTAAATATTTTAACAGGAAAAACTCGATAATTGTCCATTTAAAAACTATATCAGATGTAAAAACACCAAATTAAATTCAAATAATTAATTTTGAAACGTTAGTTTCCCCTATTTTAAGATATTTTCCTTTAAAATTTAAATATTTATGGAAAAGTGTAAATTTTTTTCATGGAAAACGACTTAAAAATAAAACATTGTTTCAAATGAAGCGGTTCACTAGACTTTTCAATTTACTAGATCTTTTATTATTGTTTCAAATTTGTTATTTTAGTTCACTAGACTCATTAATTTACTAGGAAACATTGCCGAGAACACCGTGAAAAGAAAAATTACCTGGAACATCGGGATAGGAAAAAATACCGGTATTACCGGGACATAAAAATAACCTCCAACATCGGGATAGGAAAATTTTCGGGAACATCGGGATAGGAAAATTACCCGGAAAACCGGTAAAAAGGAAAATTACCGGGAACACTGGGGAAGTGGAAAAATATCGGGATCATCGGAATAGAGAAAAATTACCGGAAACACCGGGATAGAGAAAAATTACCGGGAACACCGGGAAAGGGTAAAAATATCTGGAACACCGGGATAGAAAAGATTTCCGGGAACCCCAGGATAGGAAAAATGACCGGGAACATCGGGATAGGATTAATTACCGGGAAAACCGGGATTTGAAAACTACTGGGAACACCGGGATAGGAAAGAGGTGCCTGGGATACCAGGTTGATATGTAATATATTGCTTCTTTACAAATTTATAAATGTATTTTAAGAAAACTTAAAAAAATAAACTTATACACTCCACCCGTGCAAGGCCGGGCATACCAGCTAGTATGAATTATTAAAACTAAAAATTTTGAGACATTTATTTTGAATAGTAATTAAGGGCAATAGGCAATAAGTTAGTTTTATAATCTCCACCCCAAATTGTTATTCCATAGGTGATTAGAGAGAAAAACCAAGAAAAATACAGAGTTTTAAAAAAGATATTGAGTAACTTTATTTTTTTGGGGATGAAACTTTATCAATGTAAAGCGAAGCCTTTTGCATAACTCACCAACATGGGTTTTCCATTCTAGATTTAAGTCAATAAACAAACTCAATTATTTTATACTTTTAACTTGTTCAAGTGTTTGACAATTACAATTAAAATGGTCATAACAAGAATTAAAATGAAATTTAATATCTAGCTGAATTGATGCTTGTTTAAGATTAAAATACTAAATATAAGTTTTATTTAAATTTAGAGATGTCATTAATGGTGAACCATTTTCTGATTTCGATTAAGTCATTTTCAATCTGTGATTTAAGTTCTAAAACATTATCACAAGAATAGAGTAATACTGAGTCATCTGCATAGGTTATCTATCATTTTGCCAAAAAGTTTCTCTATATCTCTCTATATTAAAAAAAAGTAACAGTGACCGCCGCCGCAGCCGCCGCTGATTTTGAAAATTTTATTTTTGAACATCTTGAACTCTTACTACGAAAAAACTATTTGAAGCAATATTATGAAATTTCGACCATTGGTATACAAATGCATGATGGTCATTTTCGTTCCAAAATCTAATTAATTATATAATTTGTTCTGGAGTTATTTAATGTCAAAGTGGAAAATTATTTTTTTCTGCTGCGGGTTCGCCCCCAGCAAAATCTATTTGCATCAGAAACATGGTTTTTTGCAGACACATACTCTTAGGTATGAAGTTTTGCACCTCGTCGCCCTTTTTTCGAATTTCGAGTTAGTTTTGGAGTAATTCAATTTTAAAGTTTCGAAATTTTTGACACTTTTTCGGTTTTTTCGTTACAAAAGAAAAACTTATGTTAGTAGAAATACAATATTTTAAACACTTGTACAAGTATTTTTTATAAAAAGATTGGCGTTTTGTTTTTTGAAAAATTCTTATTAGTTTTGGAATTATTAAGATTCAAAGTTCCAATTTTTTCTTATCTTTTCGGTTGTTCACTAGGGAAACAGACGATTTTATGTGTTTGATTTCTTTTATTTTCGACGATTCACTAGATACACTCGTGAATATTATAAATACAAAAGTTTCCTTGTTTTTTTTCTCTAAGATGGTCAATGATAGTTAGTAGACTTTCTGGATAGTTGAAAAAACATTTAAGTAATTGATTAAATTAATTGATAAGCCAGAAAAGATTTTAGCAGCAGTTTTATTTCGATATTTTGCAGGAAAAGATCTGGAATAAACTACTTATAGGCAGGAGAGATAAGTAGTTTTAATATTAAAAGATAATTATTGAGCCGACGAGTGGGTTGTGCTGGATTGTTGAGATGAAACAAGCGAGCATCGCTCGCTAAGATTGCAAAGCAATCTTAAAAGAACTGCGAAGCAGTTCCGGGGGTTGGTGAGCGATAGCGAGCAGGGGGCAGAGCCCCCTAGTCAGTTTACAAAAATCCTACTACTATTATAATTGTGAAATGTTTGTCTGGATGTTTGTTACTCTTTCACGCAAAAACTACTGAATGGATTTTAATGAAATTTTACTATAATGTAGCTTATACATCAGAATAACACATAGGCTATAATTTATAAAGAGAAAATCGGTCCTTCATTCTTTTTTTCCAATTTTTCTTCTTTTTTCACTTATTTTTCTGTGTTTGAAAACCTGTTTTACCAGTCATACAACGAGTTAAAAATAAAACATTGTTTCAAATGAGACAGATCACTAGACTTTTTCATTTACTAGATCTTTTATTTTAGTTTTAAACACTGGTTTTAAATTTGTTAATTTGTTCACTAGACTTACTAATTTACTAGACTTTTTATTATGGTTTCAAATTTGTTATTTTATAAAGGCACCAAGATATTAAACATTCTCAGGAACATCGGGATTGTAAAAAGTGACAAGAACACCGGGATTAGAAAATTAGCGAGAACATCGGGATGGAAAAAATTACCGGGTTATAAAAATTACCGAGAACACTGGGATAGGAAATTTACCATAAAGACACCGGGAAGCGTATTTCCAAACCCGCACGTGTAGGAATCCCACCAGAGGCAGCACTAGCGCTCAAAGAGGATCTGGAGAATTTGGCGCAAATACGATTTGATGCTTTAGGCTCTTTATCGCTCTTTTTGCGGTTTTGGCGATAAGTCTTGGAAAGAGGTTTTACAGTATTCTTTTTGTAAGAGGGCGAACAAAAAATATTAAACAAGGATTGAAAAGGGTAATAAAGGCGATTAAATGCAATTGTTATTTGTTAACTTTAGTAATAAATAGTAATATACGTTCAATTTTCATCTGAAGCTGTAATTATTTAAATAAGAAAATTTGTAACATTCAGTTTGTGTTATATTTTGTTGTAATTAATCTAATTGCCTTCCTAATCTAATATGTCTTTAATTGTCTTGAACTTTCAAGTAATACATTTTAGCTGGATGTTAATTGTCTTTCAAGCGTCAATTTTTAAATTTTTTTTAAGTATAGTTTCCGAGCAATAAAAACTTGTCAAAATTTATAGCACGATTAATCTATAATAATATTTTATGTATAATACTTATTTTAAAATGTAACAACCTTTTAAATATATATTAAATTTTACAGTTTATAGTATTTTAAAATTCAGGTAAAGATGTAATAACATTTGTAAAAATTTACCTTCTAGCTCAAAGAGCTGAAAAATATTTTGAGATTTGATAAATCCCCATTATTTAAGCGTTTTAATAAATTATTGGCCCCTTTAAGTTAAATTCTATGAAGACGAAACATTTTCAAGGAATTAATGTATGCAGTTGGAACTGAGAATAAAAAAAGTGGCTTCCTGTTCTATTTCATTTGTTCTGAGCATCATTTTGTTTATTTTCCCTTTCACGCGTTCTTCTATAGTAGGCTGGGAAGAAATTTTGGTCCATGCCCAGGCATTTTAAGTCTCAGATGGAAAAGTACTTAATTTTTTATGATGGGGATCATGTGATCATGTAGGAATGATTTTCCTAGGCTCGAGAGGGGAGAATAGTTTTCTAAAATTTGTTGGTCTTGAAAAACTGTTTTAGCTGTCGGCGCAGCGGCTCCAAAAACGGCCTGCTTGAACAGGCTTTATTCTTCAAAACTTCTTTTAACACCACATGCTTAAAAGCTATCAAAATTGCCTAAAGCTATTTTGGTGCCTAAATGGAATAAAACAATAAAATTAAATGTGTACTCAGCTCTGAAAGTTTTAATTTTTTTACATACGTTTTGTTTGAATGAATGAAAATTTTATATCACAGACTGTAAATTTATTTGAAATGATGAAAAAGAATTTTCACCACTGTATCAAATCAGTATACAAAGTGATGTGAAAAAATATATCATATAAACTCAGATCGCTGAACATTTAAATATGAAATAACTTTTAGACTATAATGATTTATGCAAAAAAAATTACCATACAAAATCTTACATTACTCATGGATACAATCTATTTTACAATAAGGAATAAATTTTTTGGATGGAAATTATATGCGAAATTTGTTACCTCTCATAAATCTACAAAAAATAACATGAAATATGTAAATTATAAAAAAATTTTATCTCTAAAGAAACTTCTATTATAGAATGTTACTTTTCTTATTCATAATAACAACTTCCTTCAAAACTTCAAATTCCTATTACAATTTAAGAAAACCTCCTTTTTTAAATATTCCAAAACCTCAAAAAGAAATATATTTCCTAACAGTTTTTTTATCAGGGTCCAATATAATAAATTATCTCATAATTTAATTTCCGACCAAAAACAAATTGTCATTCAAAAGGAGCTCTTATAATATTTTATTAAATTTAAATGAAAACTTTTTTTTTAATCCGACCCATTTTTCTAGTCATGAAAACGTAAGATTCGTAAGAACGCAAATTCGTATTGAGCGCCAAATCGCCTAAGAACATAAACAATGCAAACCTACAGTCTTCAATTCTTATTGGCTTCTCCACCAAACGTCACACTTCCGCGCTAGTGCTGCCTCTGGTGGGATTCCTACACGTGCGGGTTTGGAAATACGCCACCGGGAATACCGGAATATAAAAATTACCGTAAACACTGAGATAGGAAAATTACCGGGACCGCCGGGATTAGAAAAATTACCGTGACCACCGGGATAAGATTACCGGGAACACTGGGATAGGGAAGAGGTGCCTGGGATACCGGGATGATTTGTAATATTGCTAATTTACAAAATTATAAATGTATTTTAAGAAATATTTAAAAAAATAAATTTATAAACTCCCCCCCGTGCAAGGCCGGGTATAACAGCTAGTCATTTATAAAAATCAAAAACAATAATGGGCCTAAAATAGATCCCTGAGGCACACCACGATTTACAATAATATAGTCACTTAAACTGTTCCCAATTTTTACACGTTGTTTTCTATTGGAAATATACGAAATGAACCATTTTAATATATTGCCTCTAAACAACATGTTCTAATTTTAAAGTTAACAAGGAATGGTTTACATTATCGAAAGCTTTAGAGATATCTAGAAAAACTGCAACTGTTTTCTTATTTTTGTCGATACTGTTAAAAACAAATTTATTAAATTCTAAAAGTGCGGATTCAGTATTTCTGCCTTTAATAAAACCATATTGATTAGATTGATTAGTTGCAAAAAACTTCGTATGATTTAGAAAGTTATACATTTTAGTTGACAAGGTTTTTTTTCGATAATTTTAGAAAAGGAGGGTAAAATACATATATAGGACGATAACTTGACAGTATATTTTTATTACCAGATTTAAATATTGGAGTTATGGTGGCCTTTTAAGGGAATCGGGAAACTCACAAGAAGTAAATGATTGATTTATGAAATTTGAAATAAAATTATAGTTTTTAATTGTAAACATTTTAAGGAGTTTTATGCTAATACCATCAGAATCAAAGAATCAATATTTGTAAATGTATTGAAAATATTGATCCCTTCATAATCATGTAAAGAAAGAAAAACGAAAGAATTTAAACTTGGAGACTTAAATTTCCAAAAATTTTATATGGGAGGACCCCCAGACCCCCCTTTTAGTAATTGGAGAAGGATAATTCACCACATTTTCCATTATAAGATTATCAAGAAGAATCAATTGGATTATGAAAATTCTTAGCCCCCTCCAAAACCAAATCCTGGATCCACCCCCTGGGACCACTTACCCCCATCCAACCCTATAACAGCCTATGATTAATTAATAAGCAATAAAGAGTGTTTCCACTAATTCCATCTATTGCGATACGGCAAACCAGCGAAAACAATTCGACGAATCACCAAGTAACAGCTTAAGATTGCCTCACCCATAGAGGCCTCACCTATGTCATTGTAATTCGTGGAAATTGTCGTTAATTGCTTTATAATGGAGATAATGGAGGGGATTCTGTGCATTCCCCAGAAGTTTTAATAAATTAAAAATAAAAGTTTTTTTTGAACCCGCCTTCCTGTTGCTTGGAGAAATTAAATGGATTTCTTCCCCACGTGAGTTTTTAATAAAATTAAAATTAGATAATTTTGCGTCATTCTTCCAAATACACTTAATATTATCCACAAAATAATAGTAGAAATTATTATTTTTAGTAGTTTCATATAGTTATTCAAAAATAAAAACACATAAATATTTGTTTATTCTTTTTTTTAAATATTCAAGACGAAATTCTTATTATTATATTTTTTTATTGAAAGCCGGGTTTGAATTGAATGATCACAATAAATCGCCAAAACCAGCTTTAATGATTAAAATTCGAGTAAAATTGTAAAAATCGAGGCATAAACTTATGATCAGATTTTGAGTTTAATCCGTTTCGATTAAAAATAATGATCAATTTGAGCGGTGCGGTTTTACTCAAATAATAATCATTAATTGTGATGAATATATTTCGATCAAAAAATAAAAATCAAACAGTGCCAAAACATATAGCTCACACCTCACTAAAACCGCCAATAGTAAAGGCGTTCTCTTGGGAATTTTTCAGAATAATCAAGGTATCTCTCCATTGGCGATCTTTCGTGATTTTTATTTCTGGAACGAAAAATAAAACTCAAAAAATTATGATCACAAATAATAATTATAATAAAAATCACCAGTAATGAATACGAAGGGATTATTTCTTTTCAGATCACCAAACGATGATCATTGTTTGGTGAAAAACGCTGTCTGATTTTTAAAAGTGGCAAATAAAAATTTCGATCTGATTTTGAGTTTTTCCTCCGTCTCCGTAATTATTAATTTCAAACCCTGATTGAAAAGGCGATATTAATTCTCTATCCCTTTTCGAACTCACATAATTCGCCGTAGTATCATCTCTACGGGCGATCATCCTTCACACAAACTAAAGGCCCATTCACACTGTTTCACTTTCACTGTTCATCGCAGTGATTCATCGCAGTGAAAGACTAGTTCAGTGAACAGCTTTGTTTGCACTTTCACTCTTCATCAGACTCGTTCACTTTCATCGGTTGTTTATACTTACCAGGTTACTAGATACTATACAGACTTCGTTACCATGGCAACCTATTACATTTACTTAAACTAAAAATACTTTTTATGACCATTATAAGTTTTTAAAATGTATCATCATTAAAATGTTAGGCCGGTATTAGATCAATAGTATAGCTTTAATTTTAAAAAATTACAATTTTCCTTGTTTGTCCATTTTATATAGAATTTAACATAATGACAATTAATAAAAATAATCAGCTAAATTTATTTTAACTGTTTTTATTGTTTTTATTTATCAGCAATTGACCGATTTAATGAAACAACAAAATGAAACGGCAACGAACTTTAAAACCTGGAAATTCTAAACAGAATAAGGAAATCATAAGTGATAGGAAAAATAAATTTTATAGTATGTGATTTCCGCCTCCACAAATACGCGCGAGTGCGAATCACAATAACAAAAAAGCATCTGTTGTGTAAGCGGACCGTTCGTGTTCCAACGAACTTATACACCTGGCTTCACGAATGCATTCGCCTACATTCGCTCCAGAGGCGGTTTTTTGGGCACGAGTCAAAGAATCAGAAGCGAACACGAACTATCCATTTAAACATTCGTTGTTTCGACTACCTGACACTGGCGTATATTAGGAGGCGAGGGGGCCCTGCCCCCCGAAATTCGGACTTGGCGTACCAAAGCAAGTTTTTAGGGACAAATTTTCTAGGAGAGGATCCCCAACCCCCCCTTTCTGATTGGAATTTTATTATTGCAAATCATTTTATAAGAAGTTCATCAAAATCCTAATCCTACTTAATATATGGCCAAAATTAAAACTGGTTGTACCAAAACCGAGTAGAAATTCTGTTTTCAGGGTCAAATTTCCAAAACTTTTCTGTGGGACGACCCCCAGATCCCCTTTTCTAATTGGAACTCTATTATTTTCAACTTGTTTTTATATTAAGTTCCCCCAAAGGCAAATCCTATCTAAAAATTTTAATTAAAAAATTTGGACTAGGTGTGCCAAAACTCGTTAAATCAAATTTTCGAGTCAAATTTTCCAAAATTTTCTGGGAGAGGCTACCCAGACCCCCCTTTGGTACTCGGAACCAAATTACTCACAACTTTCACTTCAACTTCACTAATAAGTTCTTTTAGATGTAAATTTTAACAAAAAATATATAAAAAGTTACATTGGATGTAATAAATTTGCTTGGGAGGGGGTGAAAAATAATTTTAGGCCCCTCCTGAAATAAATTTCTATTTACGCCACTGCTACCTGATCAAATGGAATGTAGTAATGAGAAAGTTTTAAAATTTCTTGAACTTTATCAAGGGGATATAATTTCAAATAATCAAATGATACATTTTTAAGAGTTTTAATCTTACCACCTTTATAGAATTTTTTAAAACTAAAATTTATTAATATTTCAAAATATAGTACTATTTCTTAGATTGTAAAATCATTAGTGTGCATAATACATACACCCTACTCTAAATAAAAAATTGTTTGTTCCTAGATCTAGATAATGACATTAATAGGGAGAGGATAACATCTTAAGCATGAATTTAATACTCTATTAATTTAAAATATCTATTCAAGGGGGTTCAGAGCATACGCCTGGAAACAAAAACTAAAAAGGAAATAATTACGGAGTCCTAGTCAGATGATCAGATCTTGCCCAGTATCGTCTTTGCTCAGGAGTCTCCAAACTTTTCAGCCCGAGGGCCCTCTTAACTATTAAACAGTAGTTCGGGCTTAATTCGAGACTCGAGGTTAAATTAAAATAGCTGAAAGCCAGTGGCGGCTCGTGAGTTGTTCACATGTTTTGAAAGAACAATTAACAACCTTATACAGGGTGTCCCATAAATAATGGGTCACACTTCTAGGGGGATAGTAGACACCTAGACGAGTCAGAATCACATAGGATTTGGGGGTCCCAGACCAAATCCCAGGGAGTTAAAAATGGAGTGACACCCCAAAAAAATTATTGAAAAATTCAATTTGTAGAACTACTATTGATAAAAATTTAATTATGGTCTCAAAAATTTTGGTTTAATATGATCTTTAAACCTTCTCAAAAGTCTTCACTTTAAAATTTGTTTTATTATGAAACAAGTTAAAAAATCCCAAAAAAATGTGAAAACTCTGCCAAAACTTTATTTTCTATTTCGAAATCCTTTCTTTTGATTTAATAATCTGAAAGATCATAATCGAAAACCCTGAAGTCCAAAGTGTCACGTAAAAACCATCAATATTAAATGCTTTAGAGCCTGTTAAAGCATGGTTTAAGTCAGGTTTTTGGGTCCGCAAACTGCCGTTTTGGAAACGGCTATAGGAAACCACTTTACGCATGCAAAAAACGAACTAAAACGAACGAAACTAACAGGATCTCAAGCGTTTAATATTGACGGTTTTTACGTGAAAATTTGGACTTAAGAGTATACAACTATGATCTTTCAGATTATAAAATCAAAAGAAAGGATTTCGAAATACAAAATGAGGTTTTGGCACAATTTTCGCATTTTTTTGTGGTTTTTTAACTTTTTCATATTAAAACAAATTTTAAAGTGAAGTCTTTTGAGATAATTTTAAAGATCATATTAAACCAGAATTTTTGAGACCATAATTAAATTTTTACCAATAGTTGTTCTTCTACAAAATGAATTTTTCAATAATTTTTTGGGGTGTCGCTCCATTTTTAACTCCCTGGGATTTGGTCTGGAACTCCCAAATCCTATGTGATTCTGACTCGTCTAGGTGTCTACTATCCCCCTTAGAAGTGTGATCCATTATTTATGGGACACCCTGTATATAAATCACAGTTATTATTTTAAAAAGAGAAAAAAAACATGCATTTAAGAAATTTTAACTTTAAATAAGCAAGCACACGTGTATCTAATGAATCTTTAAAAATAAAACAGTTTTAAAATGATCAGTACATTGTATTTTTAACATCTTGCCTCTTAGTATTGTATGTAGAAATTTATTACGGGAGGTTCCAAATATCCTCTAAGAAAAGTCATTATAGTATGTATCATACCACAAGCTAAATTTTTCACCAGCCAGAGAGACCTAAAATTACCCCTAAGCCCCTCTTATGCATACATTAATAGGTTTAATGTACCTTAATACATTTTTAGGTAGGATTCTCATTTTTCTGAACTTTGAAATGAATGTGAGTAGTGAGTTAAAATTTTTATAAGGGGGGAGGTCTGGGGGCCCTACCCCAGAACATTCTTCAAAATTTGACCCTGAAAAACAGGCTTTTAACTCATTTTGGTACCCCTAGTCCAAATTTTAGGGGGGAGGATCTTGGATCTTTTGAGTACTATTTTTCGTGATACAAAGATATCCGCGGGCTGTAGTTTGGAGACCCCTGTCTTTGCTCATCATGCTTTTCATCGTCTTCATTTTTTGAAATCTCTAAATAATGGTACTAATTGGTTAATCGTAAAGAGCATCCTTAACAACACTTCCATTTAGAACGTATGTTCGTGGAGAACTGCGAACATGTAAGCAGCACCCGCTGTTCTATAAAAACAAAAGAAACCCAATTAAAATATTCGGCACTCGCATTCGCGCGCATGTGTGGACCCGGAGTTACAGCTAAAATATTTCCTTTTAATTATTAAAATTAATATTTTTTAGAAAGCAATCTTTAATAATGTTAAGAATATTTGTTCCGAAAATTAAAAAGCGAAATACACAAATTGAAAAAAATGAATAAAATGAACTGAAGGTGATCTAGAACTGTAAATAAAAAGAATATATATATAATTTATATTAATTTCATTAACTTATAACTATCCTTCCCTAAGTTAAGATTTATTCGAAGCAAAAAAATCATTATTCTGTCACAATTGGTATAACACGGCTCTTAAAAATTCTAAGATAGTTTTATTAAATAGTTATTCTTGCAGAGGAATTCATCGGTAGAATTTAATCTAATTCAATAATTTAATTAATAGTTAAGTTACAAAACATTAAAATTTCGTTTAAAACATTATTTTTACATTTTTATTTTCTAGAAAAATTTTTTAAATTTAAAGAAACATTTTTCATTTATACACAATTTCCGTCAAGCAAAAAAAAATATTGCGTTTGGTAGGATTCGATCGCGTAACCTCTGTATCTACAAGTCAACGTGCTAACCATCAAGCTATAAAACCAACAATAACTAGATTAAAATAATAAATATGAAATTTTGTCAAGCAAATTAAGGAAATGTAGTACCAAGAATTTAGATTAATTTTTAGGTTTTAAGAATATCTAAAACTATTTCCTTTTTCCATACATTGATTTTCAAAACATTTAAATACATCGTTTAGAAGGATGCATATTTTAATTATCTTATTAATAAAATAATTTTTCTATCTCGGAAGATATACACGTTAAAAACCGCTTTACTGCGGATTTTAATTGCTGTGATTTAAGAAGCTTTAATATTTTAATTCACTTTTATACAATTGTAAAACAAATTTTTTTCATAATAATCACACTTTAACACTGAAAAAAAGCTTCTTAAGTCTCAGAATTAAATGATCACATTTTTCTTAGGTGTAAGAATACACTGGATGAGTTCATCGGTGAAAGGTCCAGTGATTGTTTCATCTTTCATCTTTCATTTTCACTTCTGATGAAAACGACATTCCCACCCTTTCACTTAGGGCAACGATGGGCAACCTACGGCCCGCGGGCCGGATCCGGCCCGCCTCGTCATTTGGTCCGGCCCGCGGAACATTTTAAAAATTGTACCAAAAATCACTCTGGTTTTCGTCAACAAGAGCGAAAGAGGGGATACAGAACTTTCCCCCGAAAATAACTTAATTTTAGCAGTTAAAACGTGCTGTTCAACTATATTTCGTTCTTGGGAGGCGTCTATAAGCGTTGAAGAGTTGTTACTTTACGACGGACGATCGCCGACGGTTGATATTCCCCTCCCGACGGACTATATTCATTCTCTGCCTTTCCCAATGCTGCTAAAATTAATTGGTCCTCCTGAACATTAATTTCTCCTCCATTAATTCTCCTTTATCAGCATGTAATGACAGTAAGGAAGTTGCATGTGTCAGATTTTCAAAAACAAACAAGTGTTCCGTATGGTTTTTTGTATGGTAAAATGAAATATCTCGTCAATTTTTCAAAAAAAATGTACAAGTAATTAAATATTTTAATTTCAAAGTCGAGAAAAAAACACATGACTGAAAACGCTTATTGTTTTAAGATGTCAACAATCATACCATCAACTCCATTGCTTTCCAACAATGTTTATCGTATGATGACGTCAACATACGATGATCCCAAACTCTTGGCGTTTTCGCGCGCTTTTAAAAAGTGGATTTTTGTTAATTTTTTTGGCAATCAAAAAATTTCTCGATTGGCCTCAAATTTTGGGTAGTTGCTTATTTCTACAAGAAGAATCGATTAAAAAAATAAAAAAATCATGCAACTTCCTCATTGTTAAATATCTGTCCTGAAATATTTTTTCATTACTATGAGCTCTGAATATCATTATAGCTCATATTAATGTAACTTAAACATTATAATTATTGTATGTAATCAAGATATTATTTTAGTCCAGATTAATGTAACTCATTATAATTATACAAATACAAATACAAATACAAATACAAATTAAGTCGACCAACTACAGGCGTAAGCCCAGCAAGGTTGGTCCAGTCTTTTTAACCCACACTACCGGAATCCCAGTATCTGTCAATTTTCCTCTTGAACTCGTTTACCCCACTTGAATTTACAATTGTTTCAGGCAACGCATTCCATCTATCCACTACCCTATTAAAAAAATAATGCTTTCTACAATCCGTCTTAAATCTTCCTTTATTCAATTTGAATTTGTGACCCCTTGTTTTATTACCCGTATTGAAATCTAGTCCCTCTGTGTCCCCTTGCTTTACCATTTTAAATAGTTGAATCAAATCCCCTCGTATGTAATATGTAATCAATATATTGTATAAGTCCAGATTAAATTTTAACTTTAGTATTTAACTTCGTAACTTTATACAGGGTTATTGGGGTCAGATAGAATCTAATCTTCATGCTTACATACAGGGTGTATCTGAAATGGTGCAACAAACTTTCAGGGATGATAGTACTCATCAAGACGAACAAGAATCGGTATAGAAAGGGGGGTCGCAAATGAGTTTTAAGGGGTGAAACCCCGGGGTGAAAATCAGCTAAAAAACTTGCATATTTGTGCAGGAAGAGACACAATGGTTCGATTCCAGTAGTTATTTTGTAAAACAACTTCAAATATTACTAAGCTAGTTTTCCCACCAGTAGAACTTTTGCATTCGACAGGAAAAAAAACTTCGCCAATCCGTGATCGCCAAATACTTTTTGTGATTCTTACAGAAACTCAAATTTCTATGTAGCCTACTATTAATGATTAAATGATAGCTTAGTTGGTAGCGTAACAGTCTTGCAACCGTAAGATAGCGGGTTCTGTCCTACTGTGTGAAGTTGTTCATTTTTAAATTAATAAAATTTTTTAAAAAAGATATATCTTGAAAGCCATTGCAACATGTTTTAAAATATTAAGATTTCAATTGGTCCTATTTAAATAAAAAATTTTTTAGCTATACAAAATAAGTGTTTTTTTTAAATAGAAACATATTTATTTATTATCATACCTTTAGAAGTAAAATACTAACACAAAATGTAGAATTAATTAAAGATCCCTGCATTTTTAATACATTAGTACTATTTTTGAAATTCAGGACAATGCACTGTTTGTAAAGTTAAAAACGTCCTTTTAGCCTTAGTCGGTGTAGGAAGCACTCCCTTCTCCAGCTGTGCAATTGCCCGCAGTTCCACACCCGATCGTTAGTTATAGCCCTGGATGGAACAAGCGTAGCACTCTCACAAACCTTTCGGGATTAGTAGCTAACTCCGATAAGCAATGCATGAGTACTGCTATCGAGCTAGCTGCTGTGACACCGTAGGGATTCATAGCTATAATAAACAAGAGAAAATTATTTTAAAAGTGGTAGATTGCTGCTGAGCCAGCCAGCTGGCTCGTTTTTTAACATGAAGAAATTCAGCATTTTGAAGATAGTGCTTACAGTCTAAATAAGAATTGAATAAAGAAATTGATTTGTACAAGAAATTTGGAGAAGTGGGGAAAGATTAACAGACTGACGGCCAAGCGAAATCGAATAATTTTGATTGAATAGTTTATGACATGATAGAGTGATTGGAAAAGCCATGGTTTGTTAGGTAGGAGGAAGAAGGAATTATGCCAAAAACTGATAAGTAGCCGAAGTTTTAAGGGAAAAATAAATTTAAACACAAAAATTGGGGGAGGGGTGAAACATCACTAAAATAGTACTAATTTTACTAGAAACTAGTTTTAATTAAGTCACCACTCTGTTAATTAATTTTAAATGACTTTGTCTGTGTACTGAGGATGAAGAGTACAATCCGCTCCTGGGGTGTCAGGGCGTTTGAAGCTCATAGGTTAAAACAGTTTGTCTGTCCTCCAAGGCGGATATCGTAACCCCTTAGGGAAAATGCCCATATACTGCGTAACCCATTTATTCCCGTTTTCGCCCCCTCCCTCCCTTTGGTGGCCACCCGTAGTACATGCCAAGAACCTCCCTCCCCCCTATAGTTTTCACATAATAATTCATAAATACGGGTTTCAATTATTTTTTGCAAACGGAAAATTTAAAAATTAATTCGGCTTAATTTGTCTCATCTTAATAATTAATTTGGCTAATTTCAATAATTAATTTTGTCGTATTGACTAGAGGAAATTGACTACGAGATGAAACCTTAAGCTTCATAAACTACCCTCCCCTCCTTAACACAGGAATACTAAAATGTCCGAGCTCGCACCCCATCTCGACCGTGTATTTCTCGAACTTGTAATTTTCTTAGTTTTGTCTTGTCATGAGAATAATAATAATATAATTATGTACTCACATCTAGAATAAGAGAATTTAAGTAAAAAACTGTTTAAAATGCTTGGGTTTTTAAACTCTTTTTTAATTAATACAAATGTTTCATACAAAATTAAAGTCATCATTACATTTTCTTAAAGGGTGTTTCACTAAGAGCTCCCTAGTTTTAATAACTAATAAAAAATAGACAAAACAAGATAAAAATACTCCGTGATCTGTAATGTACTTCATTTAGACCAAAGAAATTCTTAACACAATTTTTTTAAATCGGTCGATCAAGAAAAATTAATATATGGCCACAAGATTTTGTGAAACGAAGGAAAAGCAGTCCTTGAAATCCTTATCATACATTGTAGAGAAATAAAATTTACAGAAGAATCGATTTCTGAATTGTCTTTCAAAATATATTTTTAAAAAAAATTATATGAATTTAAAAATGAAAACCTTCAAACAGTAGGACAGAACTCGCAATCTTACTATTGCAAGAGTGTTACGCTACCAACTAAGCTATCATTTAATCATTTACAGTACTACTACATAGAAATTTGAGTTTCAATAAGAATCGCCAAAAAGTATATTTGGCGATCACGGATTGGCGAAGTTTTTTTTCCTGTCGAATGCAAAAGTTCTACTGGTGGGAAAACTATCTTAGTAATATTTGAAGTTGTTTTACAAAATAACTACTGGAATCGAACCATTGTGTCTCTTCCTGCACAAATATGCAAGTTTTTTGGCTGATTTTCACCCCGGGGTTTCACCCCTTAAAACGCGTTTGCGACCCGTTTTCTATACCAATCCTTGTTCGTCTTGATGAGTACTATCATCCCTGAAAGTTTGTTGCACCATTTCAGATACACCCTGTATATAGGGTGTTTCAAAATTGCCTTGCACGGCTTTTATTCGGAACCAACGCCTCCTAGGGTCATGGAAGTAAGGTCTACCCCTAGGTAAGTGACCCTGGAAAATCCATTGAGATGAATTACAGCGCCCCTAGCGGCGAAATAAAAAAGTTAAAAAAATTAATTTAAAAACTAAAGGAGATAGAGCAAAAACCTCAATAAGAGTATTGTTGCCAACGTCAAGAAAAACTCACTGAAAAAAATTTGATCAAAATATCTTGAATATTCGCGGAGATATTAGCATGCGAAAATAGCTCTTTTTCAGGGGTCTGGTTCAAAATCCCGACAATCAATTGCCCGACAGGAACGTTTGCCCGACATCATCATCATCATATTCAATGCGATACAACGAAGGAAGGAGGGAGAATTTGTCGGGCAAACGTACCTGTCGGGCAGTTGATTGTCGGGATTTTGAACGGATCCACTTTTTCAGGGGTCGAAAAAGAAAAAGTTTGCATATTTCCAAATTTTTTTGAGTTTTTGATTAAATTTTGTGTTATTTCAACTAAAGAAACACAAAACTACACAATAACACTGAAAAATTTGGAAATATGCGAACTTTTTACTTTTTGACCCCTGAAAAAGTGCTATTTTCACATGCTAATATCTCCGCGAATATTCAAGATATTTTGATCAAATTTTTTTCAATAAGTTCTTCTTGACGTTGGCAACAATACTCTCACTGAGGTTTTTGCTCTATCTCCTTTAGTTTTTAAATTAATTTTTTTAACTTTTTAATTTCGCCACTAGGGGCGCTGTAAGTCCTCTCAATGGATTCTCCAGGGTCTATTACCTAGGGGTAGACCTTACTTCCATGACCCTAGGAGGGGCTGGTGCCGAATAAAAGCCGTGCAACGCAATTTTGAAACACCCTGTATAGTAAAACTACTCATTTTTTACTTTAAAAAATATTACCTATTATCTACTCTATGGCCCTCCACGTCATTATAATCATTGAATCCGGCCCGCGGATTCGAAAAGGTTGCCCATACCTGACTTAGGGTGTTTCATCGATAATGAACAGTGAAAGTGAAACAGTGTGAATGGGCCTTAAGTTATCTATAGGAGAGTGTTCTTTCAATTTTTTTCTGCCGCACCCCGTTTGTAGACGAGTGCGTTACTAAGATACGACCATTATCAACAACATCACTTCAATTAACAAAATACTCATTCTAATAAGTATAATTTTTGTTTTTTTAGTGGTGAGCATTACTATTGCGAAAGATATCGTGGAAAAGCACCTTTCATAAATTTCGTAAGAAATATGTAAAACAAGAACTATTGGGCCGGATTACCTGAATAATATCCTTGAATGGCCTGAATTTGAAGGAAGGGAGAATTAAAAGGAAAATTAAAAAATTTGCTCAAATATAATCGTTATCCGTTTTTTAAAGTAATTCAGTGACTGCTACGGGATAGCTTTTAATGTAGTTCTCTGAATCACTAACAGATGACGCTGTTCCCATACGCAGTTCATGTTATTCCTTTCATAACAATGTGAAATTGCTATTAGAGTTGTTTACGTAAGGTGACCAATTTTTTCTCAATAAAAAGGAAGACGAAATAATTTAAGGAAAAAGTACAACGTTAAGAAATGAAACATTTTATTGATTCAAACAAAAATACACTTATTGCTTACATATCTTTTAATGAAAAAGTATTTTTCCATTGAACGAATATTTTTCTATCATTTTCTAACAATATATTGGAAATTTCGAAACAAGAAGTATCCTTCATTTTGAATTTTACGGTAAGTGCTGAAGCTAGAGTATCAACATTCAATCTTGATTTCTCATTTGTCCAAAAATCATTACCCATTGAAAAATCTCTTTCAAATGTTGCATTAGTTCCAGGGCATCACAACGTAAATTCAACAAGAATAACTAAATTTTCGTGTGGAATGTGTTCATTTTTGAAATGGTTAAATATCTCCACCCATCTTTTATCAATTTCAACCTGCTGATTTTCTTATTCTTCTAATTTATCAGAATTTAAAATACAGAAAAGGAAAAGACCCACTGGAGAAATGAAATAAAAGCAAAATGAAGGAAATATTCATCCCAATCCTCCTCTCCCTCTAGTTCGCCTGTGCCTTGCGAACCAATCAATGAATTAGTTTTAAAATATTGAAAAGAAGGACATAAAGGAGGACAGAACCTAGAAAAGAAGGACGTTTGATCACCTTATAATACGAGTATCTTGCTTTTACAAGCATTAGATTGAGTGTTTCACTATTCGCAGGAACTGAAGGATCTATGAGGAAAATATGAAAAAAGAAAGCGAATAAGTACTACTCCTACTGTAGAATAGGAACAATGAATAATGTTATCTACGAACTGTTTTTGGAACCATTGTAAGCGCCATCTATTGATTAAATTTGAACTGGGGATTTTTCTTATGAAATTGGGTTAAGTTTCAGGTGTCTTTTAGTCCAAGAAAAATAAGGTTTGAAGTGGAACAAATTGTAAAAGAAAGTTTGATAGGTGATTCTTATAGGAAATTTTCCGTAGAAAACGATGGTGAAATGTATACCAAAATTAAATGTGTCCTTTAGCCAATATGGCGGATTTTCCAAAATGGCGGTCAATCGTTTTTAACTTATTACTTCCTAAAAATAGTTAATAAAACTAACTTTTGCAGTAAATGATTAAAATGGCGTCCACTAATATTTATAATAAGTAAAATTATGTTGATAAATTCGTAATTTTTACAGGATATGGTTAGAATTAAGTCATAATAATATTAATATAAGTTTCATCTCCTCAATGTATCAAATATGGCAGATTTTTCAAAATGGCGGACAATCGTGTTTTTTTTATTTGCTAAAAATCGTTAATAAAATAAAACTTATGCAGTAAATTATTATAATTTAGTTGCAAAAATAATGTGGAACTGTTTTTTTCTCTTACGATAAGTTATTTTTTCAATATGGCGGATTTTCCAAAATGGCGTCCACGAATGTTTTTAATACATAAATTCTGATGATAAATTCATAATTTGTACAGGATACGGTTAGAATTAAGTCACAATAATATTGATAAAAGTTTCCTCCCCCTCAATGTATCAAATATGGCGGATTTTCCAAAATGGCGGCCACTTATTTAGAGCCTTTTTATTTTAAATTTTTTTTCTTAATAATTAGAAATATTAAGTGTTATTAGGTAAAATATAAGCAGGATACTTATAATTTACTAAAATTTACGGGTAAATAATGTTAAAGGTAGGTAGAAATTCAAAAATTACCATTTACCACTAAGTTTGAAATATGGGGGCCGCCTTTTTGGAAATTATTTCTATGTATCGCAAAATCTTGGTTAATATACCATTTTATAGGTAATTTAATATATAATTATACATGTTATGCCAAAATAAAATTTATTTATATGTAAAAACGTTAAAAATAAAAAAGCTCTAAATAAAGTGGCCGCCATTTTGGAAAATCCGCCATACATTGAGGGGGAGGAAACTTTTATCAATAGTATTATGACTTAATTATAACTCCATCCTGTACAAATTACGAATTTATCATCAGAATTTATGTATTTTAAACATTAATGGACGCCATTTTGGAAAATCTGCCATATTGGATAAATAACTTATCGTAAGAGAAAAAAAACAGTTTCACATTATTTTTGAAACTAAATTCAAAAATTTACTGCAAAAGTTTTATTTTATTAATGATTTTTAGCAAATGAGCTGGTCAGGATGAAAGTGGTCTAAGTCCACATATTACAAAAGTTGAGTTAAGAGTGGATTTGGATAGAGTTTTAGGTCCTTTATTTAATGCAATGGTCGGTTTAGCGATATGTTAATTTTTCGCCCCTTAAGAGCGACTCAAATAATCACTCCTTATCGAAACAGCAGTTTTCGTCAGGATGAAAGTGGTCTTAGTCCATTTGCCTGCTTCGTTCGGTGAGCGTTTTGATAAGAGAAAACTCAAGGTCGTTCGCACAGCTGCAGCAGTGGAGGGACCCACACCTAATTTACTAGAGAGAAAGGCTTTTTTGTAAACTTTAAATACATATATTTGGCTGACCCCTTTTTGTAAGAAAATATCCGAAAATAAATCCGCGCTTTATTAGAATAAGCGGGAAAGCTTTAGTCTTTTAATCATCGTGGCTAATACAGAGGATTTAAACACCGAATCTAACTGATAACAGACAACATCATGTAAGTTTTTTAGCATCCATTCTACAGGGTGTCCCAAAAAAGACTGACACATTTTAAAAATCAATAACTCGAAAACTAAAAAAGATAAAAATATGCGGTCTTTTGCATCCTTCTTAAGGGGACAAAGAATTTTTGCTCCCAAAATTTCAAAATTTTAGTTCATAAATACATTAGTAGATGGCAGCACGAGAACTTTTTCTGAAATTTAGGTATAAACTATCAGCGGAATCCCTATTGCCTCGTGATAGGAAAATTGAAATTGAGAGATAGAATCGATTTCAGAATCGAATTAGATTGAAATGCTTTAGCTGGTTGGTTGTTTGATTAATCTTTTATTTTACAGAGGAGATATTGTTAGGAATTATTACTAAATAATCAGATCATCGGGAAATCGAACCTTTCGTGCCAAATGGAAATTATTTTTAAGAAATGTCATGAAAATGATTATATCGTAATCGTAGACATGATTTCTGGCCAAGGCTGCGCCGTTAATGTTTTAATTAAACTAGGGGATTTTACACATTTTAAGTCAACGGAAACTTTTTATTGAAAATTTCTTTGTGAAACGGGGGTTTTTTGCTTTTTTGTCAGAGGATGTAAAAAAAATATTTTTAAGTTTTTAAGGAAAAATCGAAATTTTAGAATCTCTCAGATAACATGCGATAGAGGGAATATTCAAACATTTCTTTAGCTTTTATTTTAGCTTTCAGCCTCAGCCTATAAAATTATTTCTCAGAGTTTTTAAAATACCTAAACGTTCAAAAAGTATTTTAATCAATAAGAAACAAACTTTTATTAAGAAATTAGGACATTTTTTACATTAGTAAAACCCTGAACAAAACACAATCTCTTTCAACAAACGTAACGTCCCCCCGGGTGTCGTTCCCGGGGGCGGACGCATCCCCCCGATAATTAGGAACATTGTTTAGAAAAACTTTATTTTTAACTTTTGAGGAAAGACATAAAGTTTTATGAATATGTTTTTCCAACATTGAATCATAAAGGATGGTGCCAATTTACCATGGAACCAAACATAACAGGGGCGCATATAAGAGGGGGACGGACTGCCCATGATTTAGGACACTTTTTCTTTTAGAATTGGTTAAAGCCAGTGGTGAGTTTGGGGGACATTATTTCAATAAAAAATTAAAGAAAAAAGTGCGTAATAATACGGCGAGCCCTTATCCCAGAAAAAATCCAGTTACAGCACTGATTGAAGCATAGTAATTTGATTTTGAAATTATCTAATCATGAAGCACTAAAATGAGTTTGACCCTGTTTTAAAAGGTCAAATTTCAAAAAAATTTCTTGGGCAGGACCCCCCCCAGAACCCCCTTTTTAGTTGAAAGTTAAAAGCAATTCCCAAAAACTTGAAGTGAAAGTTTATTAATTGATTCACAACGCCACCTTAAAATCACTAGGCATTATTAAATCTAAATGAAAGATTTTTTTAAGCGTAGATAATCATGATTTTGTAAAATCCCTCTGTTGAGGAATCCCAAATCTTTGAGTCCCCCCATTTTCAGTAGCCGGCGACTCATCATCTTTCTTACAGCCCCGACACCCCCTTATCTTCAGGTCCTAAAAACACTTGAACACTCCTTAAATAAATGTATACAAGGAGTGATCGCCGTGACTAAGAGTAAAAAAATTACCCTCGATATCGGTAAAATCCGATAAATTACAAGTGATACACAACCTATGTACACAACGGATTCAGAATGGAGATACACATAATCTAAATGATTTCTAAAGCACATAATCTAAACTTTTTATTCCCGCAATAAAAACGTTTTAAGGATAGATTTGGATTTCCACTTATTAGAAGAACTTAATGCGTATATTAAACAAAATCAATTAGTTTGTTTGGAGTTTTATGGCGCATGATCCACATCAGGATAAAACAAAATCAAATTCAGTAATTTGAAAAATATTCGCTGAAATGCGAGATCTATCTTAGGGGAGGATTTCAGTTAGGTTTAGTTGTCAAACTAATTCAAAGCGTAATCCAAATCTGGTTGCTTTCCTTCGATCAATTCTTTAATCTTCCCAGAATCGAACAACATTCGATTCAATGAATCGATCTTTTACCCTAACTTTGGTTTTCCTATCGCAAGTTAACTAACAGGGATTATTCCAATACTTTTCCCTTTAGTCCCTCAAAAACTCTCGTGCTGCCATCTAGTGAAAAATTTAGAACTAAAATCAAAAATTCTGGGATGAAAATTCTTTGGTCTGAGAAGAAGGGGGCAAGAAACCGCACATTTTTATCTTTTTTAGTTTTTGAGTTATTGATTTTTAAAATGTGTCAGTCTTTTTTGGGACACCCTGTATATACAGTATGCTAGTAACTTTAGGTACTGATATTGGTTTTGGAATAAATGTATTATTTTTTTATAAGGTATAAATTTACGTTTATGGTACTAAATTTTCATAATAAAACTTGAGTGAAGTTACCTTTTTGATAACATAATGCTTAATTTCAGAAGGATTTTTTTGGGGTTCTGATAAATTCAAGTTGCTATTGACTAAACAGTACTTCTGTTAAATTAAAGATTTTTTTTATTTTAAAAATATCTTTATAAGCAATGATGCTTACCGTGTTATAGTGTAGAATTTAGAGAAACTACCTAACTAAACCATCTGGGTTTATAGAAATTACCCATTGAAATATAAAATAATCTTCATAATGCTTAATGATTTTTCTCTGACTTTTTCTATTCGGAAAACATTTTATCACCTGATAATAATTAATACGAAACCAAATTTTTTATTGGTGTTTCAAGGAAAAAATTTTATTATGCCTATTGATCAGCATATTGTGCAGTTAAAGAGGGTCCCAGAAAAAAAAAGAGCTATAAATCGAAAAATTTAAAGTTTACCAGTAGTCAAATGGAATTGACCTAATTTCATGGATCTCCTAAACAACAACGAGACAGAAAGAAAAGGTCAGAAAAGATATTTAGGGCTAGAAAAAGTAGATTGACCACTGGTCAAAATCTCTTGACCACTGGCCAAGACAAAATGTTTCACGTCTCAAGGCGTTTGGTTTTAACCCCTAATGACCTTCTGCAGTGCCAAAGCATAGAAGTAGCAAAATGTTAACCGGACTGACCAATGGTCAACCTGAACTAAAATGACTTGTTATAACAATAGATTAACAATTAATTAGAAACCCCCTACATTAATTTATAATGATTTTTAGCCGTATAGAGCAATCTTGACCAGTGGTCAAGCAACCCAAAATATTCGTAACCTACCTACGCATCAAAATCACAATGGAATAGAACAATAAAATCAAGTTTCGTACAAACCAGTCGCCCGTGATGTCGTATTTACTACATCCCAATAGCAATCTTCCTACCGAAACCGGCCAATCTGTTAGGATGAAAGTGGACTAAGTCCATTAAAGTCAATTTAGAGCACTTCCAGTTGAAATTCGATAAAAGTTGTTTCGCAGCAAAAATTGTACCCATGGCTAGAGACAAATCCACCCCAGAAAGTAAAAATATAAGCAATCCTGATTTTTTTGGAGATGTTTTTAGAAAACCTTCAATTACACAAAACGAAGTTCAGTGGACTTAGACCACTTTCATCCTAACCAGCTCAAATAAAAAAACACGATTGTCCGCCATTTTGAAAAATCCGCCATATTTGATACATTGAGGAGAAGAAACTTATATGAATATTATTATGACTTACGTCTAACCATATCCTGTAAAAATTACGAATTTATCATCAGAATTTTACTTATTATAAACATTAGTGGACGCCATTTTGGAAAATCCGCCATATTGGATAAATGACTTATCATAAGAGAAAAAAACAGTTCGCTATTAATTTTACTACTAAATTTTAATCATTTACTGCAAAAGTTATAATTTTATTAACGATTTTAAGGAAGTAATAAGTTAAAAACGATTGAACGCCATTTTGGAAAATCCGCCATATTGGCTAAAGGACACGGTTAATTTTGGTATACTTTTCACCATCGTTTTCTACGGAAAATGTCCTACAAGAATCACCCATCAAACTTTCTTTTACAATTTGTTCCACTTGAACCCCTTTTTTGAGCTAACTTTCTTGGACTATTTCATCAATACTCAACCTTTTTCCCGATTGTACTACAAAGGAAAATTATATTTCCCTGCGTAACCCCTCGCACGCAGTTTGCAGCTAGTAGTTAAAATATTACCTTCGTTTAAAATATATTTCGTAAGATACAGCGGTGGATACAGGATTTGGTGTTTTTGGGGGCTAAGAATTTTCAGAACAATATTTAATGTTCTCAATGAACATAATATTAAAAGGGCATACAATTTTAGGAAATTTAAGTCTAAAAAGCAGGTTTTCAACTAGTTTTGTTACACCTAATCCAATTTTTGGACATACCGGTTCGGTTCATTTCATTAGGACATTTCGGTTCATTTTCTATATTTCTTGGTGAGATTCTTGCATTTTGACAAACTTATAAAAAATAGATGTAAGTAATTGAGTTCCAAGTACTGAAGAGGGGGTCTGAGGGCCCTCCCTTGGAAAATTTCTTAAAATTTGACCCTAAAAATCAGGGGTTTAACTCTTTTTGGTACAGTTATAGTCGCCTCCCCCCTTATACACGCCCCTGAATTCCAACCTGCCCTAATTCTCACTGTTAGTTCGTGTTTCTTTTTCCTTAACCCCTGGATCCGACAGTGTAAATCACAGAGTACTTGAACAGAGAGTCTTTTGCCATAGGCCAGGGATGTCGAACCTATGGCACGCGTGCCACTGGGTGGCACGCGACCAATATTTCGGTGGCACGCGACATTCACTAAAAATGACACAAAAAATCTTTAGTACTACCAGATCCCCAAAACCAGATTCAGAAAACTTTTTAGCTAGCTGAAATTCAAAACATTTTCGGGGGAGGACCCTCGAACCCCCCACTCACCGTTGGGCCGTTCAAATATTACGTAACAACATTTTCTTGGTCATTTTGGACTTCCTCCTCCCCTTTTGTCAGCAAGGTAAGCAAATCCCAACCGCCCTTATAATAATTACGTAAGGAAACTGACATTAAGCCGTTAGAAAACAAAATCTTGGATGCAAAAGGAGCCTGATTATTTTAAGGGGGCGAAGGGGCCCTGCCCTCCTCCGAAATTCGGACAAGGTATACCAAAACAAGTTAAACCCAGTTTCTTCGGGTAAAATTTTGGAATATTTTTTGGGGGAGTGCCCCCAAACCCCCCTTTTCTACTTCAAACTTTTTTATAATACTCATGAAAATCAAAATCCTACCTAAAAATGTCCGAAATTCGGACTTAGATGCACCAAAAACTTCTTCAAAACCCTGTTTTTAGGGTCAAATTTATAAAAATTATCTGAGGAGGACCCCCAGACCCCCTTTACTTGGAACTTCATTATTAACATTTTTTCTTAGATTAAATTCTAGAAAATGCAAATTCTACCTAAAATGTATTAAAAATCTGCATTAAACCTATTAAAGATGCATGGGAGGGACTGAGGAATAATTTTTGGCCCCTCCCGAAATAAATTTCTATATACACCACAGACTTTACGGCCCACCACTCACCACTTGAGCACTTTAAGTTAGAAACTCCTGTTCTAAGCTATCGACACTCAAAGGAGGATTTCATTTTCCAAGGGTTTAAAGATAATTTATTAAAAAATAACAAGTGGCACACTTGACACCTGAAAATTATAAACCGTATTATAAATGGCACACTGGTCGAAAAAGGTTCGCCATCCCTGCATAGGCGCTTATGGAAATCGAAAAGTTGGATGGTTTTGGGGCTCTTTTGGCGCTGGGATCGCATCTACGTCACGAGAGGCAGGGATAAAAGCCTGATTGGGTGAGAAAGAGTTTTTTCCTTCTCCTTCGAAAATAGCAGATTGAGTGACAGGTTGAACAAGTCACAGCCAATCACAGGTTTGGTCACCAAAATGTACTGCCTATCTCTCTGTCAATCATCTATAGTTCCTTTAGGCGCCATCGAATCCGTGTAGAATTTGAAAATATCGTTTTGGACCATCTCTGTTAGGATTTTTCTCTGTGGTGTAAATATACTTTATACATACACTAATCGAAAAAAGTATAGTTTCGATATTATTGAAACTTCCAGACCCGACCCATTGAATGATAGGAGGAAGGAGCTTTTTAAAAATAAAAAAAGGATTTGATTGGGCAAGATTTGGTTTTGACTGATGTCAAAAACTGTCCGAGAATGTATAAGATAAAAAGAAAACGCTACAAAAAAACTTGAAAATCTCGTACCCCTTAAAACCTCTCAGTGTACCCCTAGGGGTACGCGTACCCCCGGTTGAGAAACACTGTTCTAACCAGGGTCATTCCATGCCAAATCATCCAGTGAAAACCCAATTTGATACCCTAGATTCTCAGACTTTCATGAAATTTTGTATGCTTAATGTATCAATAAAGATTAGAGAAAATATACATTTTTATCCAATTCTGTCAAGTAGCTTCAGAGTTTCGGCCGTTTAAAGTTAAGCCCATCTTGATTTTGAGCGGGCGATTCGGGCTCGTGTTATTTTGCGTTTAACTCTACCAAATTTTTATTTATGTAGGTAAAAGCTTCACATTTCCTTTATTTACAGCCAATAGTCTACAAAATAAAATGGCGGAGTAAAATTTAAAATTAAAATACTTTATCGTGGTTAAAAAGTCGTCTGAACACGAAAAAAGGGTTTTTCATAGTGTCTTACAAAAACGCATGAAGCACAAATCTCTATAAATATTTTCTTATAAACTATGCATTAATAGAAAGAAGAGAAAATTTGCTTTCAAACAGTGAAAAAAAATCAGTGGGGTTTGGGTTTTAAAGGGTCTTTTTGGATCGTTGAAAATTAGAAAGTGGTTCTGATAAAAAATCACCTTAACTTAAGTGCCAATAAAGAAAAAACTACTGGATATAAACCTTCTATTTTATAGGAATAACAAAAGTACCTTATCAAAACTTCTTCTGTCAAGTTTGATAATGTTTGGTTGAGTAGTTTTTGTTTTATGGTTATTTCTGTAGACGTCAATCTAGTTTGATTATCTAATAAGATCCAGCACACGTGAGTGAGAAATTTGATATCACATCGTAGTGCCATCTATTGGGGAAAAAGAAAAGCTCGCGGAAACTAAGCTTATCGTTAACAGACTTACGCATGAGTCCCCTTACCTCTTAGATGTTTGTTTTCAAACTTTTTTTTTTGTAAAAACATAAAATCCCAATCCTTCTTTAAACTATTATCAAGTTTAGTGATATTTGGACCAGTAGTTTTTTTCTTTATTGGCATTTAAGTTAAGGTGGTTTTTAATCAGAACCACTTTCTAATTTTCAACCATCCAAAAAGACCCTTTAAAACCCAAACCCCACTGATTTTTTTTCACTGTTTGAAAGCAAATTTTCTCTTCTTTCTATTAATGCATAGTTTATAAGAAAATATTCATAGAGATTTGTGCTTCATGCGTTTTTGTAAGACACTATGAAAAACACTTTTTTCGTGTTTAGATGACTTTTTAACCACGATAAAGTATTTTAATTTTAAATTTTACTCCGCCATTTTATTTTGTGGATTATTGGCTGTAAATAAATGAAATTTGAAGCTTTTACCTACATAAATAAAAATTTGGTTAGGAAAAACGCAATTGAACACCAAATCGAGTCTTCGGCTCAAAACAAAGATGGGTAAAACTTTAAGGAGCCATAACTCCTAAAGTAATTGATGGAATTGGATAAAATTTTGTATATCTTCTTATCTTTATGCAAACATTGAACACACAAAATTTTATAAAAATTTGCGGTAGGTGGGTATACCACCCTGGATGATTTGGCGTGGAATGACCCACCAGTCAGTGGTTCTTGTTTTTAATAGATTTTTACAGCTTCAGTTCAATTAAATCATGGAATAAGTTCGAATACCATGTTTTAAGAAATCGAAAAAAAATATAGTTAAATAATTTTCCTTATAAACCACCCCAATTTTTTTTGGAGGAGATAAGGGGCTTATCCGAATGTGCCCCATGTGCGAAAGTGCCCTTTTACCCTACATTTCAAATTAAATAACCTTAAAATTGGCAAAATGGCATTAATAGCTTAAATATGTAATAACATGTAAATTATTTGAAATATATGAAATAAAACTGGTCTAAAATGTATGTAAAATCCCTTGAAACGTGTAGAATTTAAGGGAATTCTGCTATATCAAATTTCTGAAACGATATGAGTTACATTTAAAATCTCAGCCCTAATAATAATCACCCTGCATTTTAAATTTAGGTTGAATAATATTTTAGATTGTGACATCACAATATGGAAAAATGTGTAAAGTTGTGAAAAATCAAGGGTAACTTGATTAATATTGGATGAATATCTACTACTCACTTCCGAAGACGTTCCAGACGAGAATGCCGAGGAAGCCGAAGACGAGTTCCGCCGAGTTCCGGACGGCATTGACGATGGCGAAGGCGCCCCCGGTGATCGCGAACATCGCGGCCAGAGATAGGCTCGACACCGTCACGATCCACGAGGTGAAGTCGGGGAGACTGGCGGGGAAGGCCTCGTCTGTTGAGAAGGGAACATGTTTGATGTGCATTCATAATGATAATAATCTTTATTAACAGAATGTAAAAAATTAACAATGAATACACTTGGAACCAACGTGTCCTAGGGTCACGGAAGTTAGGTCTACCCCTAGGTAAGTGACCCTGGAGAATCCATTGAGATGACTTACAGAGCCCCTAGCGGCGAAATAAAACAGTAAAAAAATAATTTAAAAACTATAGGAGATAGAGCAAACACCTCATGGAGAGTATTGTTGCCAACGCTATGAAGAGCTCACATAAAAAATTTCATGAAAATAATTTTTATATTCGCGGAGATATTAGCATGTGAAAATAGCACTTGTTCAGACCTCAAAAAAGAAAAAGTTCCCCAATTTGCAATTTTTTCAAATTTAATAAAAAATTTGAAAAAACTTGTAAATTTGCGAACTTTTTCTCTTTCGAGACCTGAAAAAGGACTATTTTCACATACTTATATCATCGCGAATATTTTCATGAAATGTTTTTCATTGAGTTCTTCATAACGGGGTTTTTCCTCTATCTCCTTTAGTTTTTAAATAAATTGTTTTAACTTTTTTATTTTGACACTAGGAGCGCTGTAAGCCATCTCAATGAATTCTCCAGGGTCACTTACCTAGGGGTAGACCTTACTTCAGTGACCCTAGGACACGTTGGTTCCAAATAAAGGCCACGAAACGGACTTTTGAAACACCCTGTATAACTAAAATAAAAAACAACAGAAAAAACAAAAACCACACACAAAAATAGACTGGTAGTAAGCTGTGTAACATTAAACACAAAAAACATGCTTCAGAGGAGGGAAATACAGATTCACATTCAGGTCGTTGATATTATTAAAAATTCAAAAAGATTTATTTTGAAGACAGGATAACTTCTTGTATGAATTAAATTGGTCGGTAAATTATTATACTATTTAGGTGCAAGGTAAAAGAAGTGCCTTAGAAAAAATGTCAGTGAAAAGAAGACCGTGAAAAAAATGTCCGTGAAAAGAATGTCCTTAGAAAATGTTGGAATTACAAAAATTTCAGATGATCTTTTTAAGTTATTTAAGTTAGTAATAAAATTGCAAAGATATTGGTTATGAAAAATTTAAAGTAAAATGCGATAAAAAGAATTTTGTTGTATTTCTAAGTGGAATTTCAATATTCCTTTTTTAATATTGAAAACTAGTTCCTTTATCGCCATAAAAATTATTACATATGTTTAGGATACAAAAAAATATAGTGTAGCGAATTGAAAAAATAGCCGTGGATGTAACCAGTCCTCTATTGTCTAAGCCATTTTTTTCCTTAGATTAGAAGAAAATATGGAGTAAAGGAATGAAAGGAGTGAAATTGGCTTACTTATTTCTAAACTATTATTTCCATGGAAATTTTCATGAAGATCACGAACTCTTTCTGTGGAATTTTCTCTAGAACTGTACATGCAGCTTCCTAATTTGGAAACGCATACAACTGTAAAATAAAGAAAACAATCATACTTTTGAACTTGCGATTCAACAATTAACATTTACATAGATTTTAAAATATTCAAAACTAAAATCAGTTTATTTAGAATAGAACAAGGTCTCTATAGAAAATAATTAGTAGGTTATAAAATGGTTTTATTATTACTCATAGATGGCAAAGAACAAGATGAAATAAGGTTTGATTGAAATACAAATATGAATATTTATTCGTGTCATCATGCAACCGAATTTCTTAACCTTTGGTGTACAAACTGAACAGAAATCGGCTCAATTGGTTTGAGATAGACCTCACCATGGAGGCTATTTAAACAATCATGTACCATGAAATTTGTTAATTTAACCCAACCCATATTAGTCACCTTACAGCGTCAAATATGAATTACCCGGAAGATAACTAACAGTAGCATTTTTCTGTAACACTAACAATCCAGAAACCTGTAAAGTCTGGAGTATTTATCACCTAAAAGTTCAAGAGATGGTTCACACATCGTTGACTAGAAATATATCGGGAAACACGGAAACTTATCAGACATGCAATGTATAAAAAAACTATCAAATTGCTCACACATCAGTTGTCCTTAAATATTAAAATTAACAGAAATGTCTTTTGTCTTTCTCATTTACACTTCGACGAGCGCGTTTTTCCTGCCACACAAGTTAGTCATTCTATTTTGGTCTGGAACCGTTAATGAGGAAGACGCGGGATTTAGAATAAAAACTGCTTTTTCGCTTCGGTTCATTACAGATACCGATGGAATTGAAATTAAAGAAAAAAAAGAGTCTGAATGGGAATACCTTTCCGGAGGTGCTACTTTTCTTTGAAATTGTGCTATTTGTTGTTAATGACGTGTGATTGAAATTCTAATACTATGATTTTCATCTTACACTGAAGGGAACAGTCTTCCGGTCGGATTGATATCAGGTCTACCCGAAAGTTTTGTCACTTTTGGAAGCGTCTGTATTTAATACATTTTCAGCACTTTTAAATTATGAGGGTCTAATAATAATAGTCATAATTTGATCGTAATTTTATTCTCTTCGATTTGGTGTGCATCATAACCACTTTTTCAATTTTTTTTAAATTGAAAAAATTAAAATTTTTACTAAGAAAATTTAAATTGTATCACACTACGGCTTTCAAAAGTGACTTAGCACCTTTCTCCTTATGATGTATGAAGCGAATTTATAAAAAAAGTTATTTAAATCCTACTACTATTATAATTGTGAAATGTTTGTCTGGATGTTTGTTACTCTTTCACGCAAAAACTACTGAATGGATTTTAATGAAATTTTACAATAATGTAGCTTATACATCAGAATAACACATAGGCTATAATTTATAAAGAGAAAATTAGTCCTTCATTCTTTTTTTCCCGGCCATTTTCCTTCTTTTTTCACTTATATTTCCGTGTTTGGAAACCTGTTTTACCAGTCATACAACGAGTTAAAAATAAAACATTGTTTCAAATGAGACAGATCACTAGACTTTTTCATTTACTAGATCTTTTATTTTAGTTTTAAACACTGGTTTTAAATTTGTTAATTTGTTCACTAGACTTACCAATTTACTAGACTTTTTATTATGGTTTCAAATTTGTTATTTTATAAAGGCACCAAGATATTAAACATTATCAGGAACATCGGGATTGTAAAAAGTGACAAGAACACCGGGATTGTAAAATTAGCGAGAACATCGGGATGGAAAAAATTACCGGGTTATAAAAATTACCGAGAACACTGGGATAGGAAATTTACCATAAAGACACCGGGAATATCGGAATATAAAAATTACCGTAAACACTGAGATAGGAAAATTGCCGGGACCGCCGGGATTAGAAAAATTACCGTGACCACCGGGATAAGATTACCGGGAACACTGGGATAGGAAAGAGGTGCCTGGGATACCGGGATGATTTGTAATATTGCTAATTTACAAAATTATAAATGTATTTTAAGAAATATTTTAAAAAATAAATTTATACACCCCACTCGTGCAAGGCCGGGTATAACAGCTAGTAATGAATAAAACAAACATCCACGGTAAGAAGTTATTAGAGGTTTGATTTTGGCAAGTGGATTCTTATTATCACTTTAGCCAAACATTATGCTTTCGTTTATTCCTTTAAAGTTTCAACCCTGCCATTTTTGTCACGTTGGTATACGTAGCCTTAAATATGACAGGTATGACAAAAGAAGTGAAAGGGATATCCTACATTGACCCTGCGTTCTCCGAACTTTGAAACCTGTTGACTAAGTTAAGATTCGAGCTGGAACGTAATGGGCGTAATCAATACTTTTTGCGTATTGATTCTTGGGTAATTAGTAATTTTAGGTAACAGCGACTGAATTTTGAAGTCTAGGTTCAAATACTCTTAGAAACTGAGTTTCGTTCGTAAAAGTACTTGATTTAATAGAATAATTCATCAATGGAATAAACACGAATTTTGAGACACTTCTAGATATGTTCTGTATAGATCAAGAAGATAACACTTTCTGAATTTTGGAAAATATTTTCCTTTAAATGCCATGCATACATTAAACTTGTCTTCTTCAATGGAGAGGAAATTACCTATGAAGTCAATGCAGTTATAGGTATTCCATATCATTATTGAATTTAATCTAAATATTCTATTGCGCCCGTTACTTTCCGATTGTGGTCCTGGTATTCACATGGGGCATCGCATACTATTTCAAAAATATTTTTAAAGCTAACTTTCATGTCAAGATCCTTTTTCATAATTTTTCTCAGGCTGAATTAAAAGCATAATAGCAACGAAATAATCAAAAATTACTCAATTTATTGGCAATATTTTGAAACATTTTCAATAAATTTATCTTTATCCTCAATTTTGCGTGCAATAAAGGTTTTGTTTCTCTATGAAGTACTATTGCAACATTAATCAACATTATAATTGTCTAAGAGCTGTATGAGAAATTCTTTTAAGAACATTAGCCGGATTTTTCTGTGTTCTTTTTAATGTAAAACACCATTTAAAGGGAACAGTTATTCTTTGATTTCAATGTTTATCTATTATGAGAACTTTAAAACAGTTTTTTCTTATCCGTCATTATGAAACTTGAAATTCCTGTTGTCATAAAAAAATGGAGTCTTTTAAGTTTTGGATGCATCCTGGAAAAGTTTTGAATTAAAAAAAAACACTCACGACCTGATCTCCTTTTAGAGAAACAAAAGCATTAACTGTTCTAAATAATGTTTACATTTCTCCTAATCGTTTTTATTTCTACACTGCTCTGAATGAAAAGAATCGCTTAGATTTAAAAGGATCTAACAAATACCTGTCCTACTTTTTAAAGTGTTGCTGCTTTCAGAAAGTATTAACAGTCATTTTCTTGTTTAATGCTGATTAGTTTTTACCATAGCTTTTAATTTTAATGGGATGTTTTGTCAACTGGAACCTTTTCTCAATCAAAAACGAATCCATCACTATTATAAAACGGACTTTTGAGACATCTTTTGAGAGTAGAATGGCTTTTGAAGACGAAAAATAGCGCATTTTTATTAGGGGAGAGTGGGGTATTAAGATTCAAATGGGGTAATAAGAAACATTAAAAATTCCACAAGATTCTCTTTTAAGTTTATGAAGCTGATTTTTTTACGGAATGTTTGCATCATTAATAGCTTTCTTTGAAAAAAATGAACTTCTTAAGTAAAAGGGGAAGGGGGTTTTTTACTTGTTTCTTATTACCCCAAGCGACTGTATCTTATTACCCCGTTTGGGGTAATAGGAAACAGGCCAGTTATTTTGCAACTAAAACAATTAAAAATCAAATGAAGGTATAAATATAATCTCTAAAGAGTATTTTATAACCCCAGTAATTTTCAAAAATTTTCATTAAAAACCTTTCGATATATCCCTAGTTAAAAATTAGTCTTAAGTAAAGTACAAGTTGAAAGTTATAAGCAACGCTATATTTGTATACTGTATACAAAATATTTGAAAATCGTGACAAAATTAATCAAATGGTGTTTATCTTATTTCATTTTGTTATACAAATTGGTTATTCTCCCCAAAAATCAACTCATTTTTTTGCAAGCTCAGTTTTTTTAAGGTCGGTTCCACTTCCTCTGTGTAAACTCAGCGCTACCCCATTTCTTCAAGTTTGAATGGTTCAGGAAGTTTATGAAGACACCCTCGAGCCTACTACCCACCCCCTGCGTTTCAATATTGTTTTTAATTAACTTCACGGACAATTAAATATAAAAAAACAGACTTAATATTTTAATTTACTCACCATAACTTAAATTAAAACGGAAAATTTATATAAACTGTCAATCAAATTACTTATAAATGTTACAACAAATTTTAAAGTGGTAAGTAGGGTTATGATTTTTTTCAGATTTAAAAGCCTGTGGTGGCAAATGATGAGTATTGGTCCATAACTCTCGAAAATAACTTTTATTTTTGAAAACTGTGAAAAAAGCTTGCGCGCCTAATAAGATTTTGCATAAGGCTGAAGCACTCAAAGGCAGTTAATAAAATCTTAATTTAAAGCTGAAAGTAACATAAATCATAGAAATTGCTTAAATTTGTAAAAAGGCTTTTCCTATTCATTTTGGTCCCGAAAGATAGTTTGTGAAGTTTCAGCCCCCAAGTTAACTCTAGGGTTTGCCTATAGAGCCCCAAAAGTGTGAAAAAAGTGGAAAAAATTAACAATTTTCAGAATTGAAAAAATAAATGTATTTTGAGATTTATATTATAAAACTTGTTCAAATGGTGTTATTTAGGACATATTTAGATGGTTTATATTCATTTGAGATTATTAACTGTACCTATAGTGCCTATAATTTAAGAGTAAAGGGTACTACTTAGGGACGTTGCGCTCATAATAGTTTATAAACACTACAGTGGAGGAAAGTAATTAAATTCTAATTTTTTTGAAGGAACTTTCTCAAATGATGCCATTTGGTGTTAAATTGATGTCTTAAATTATGAAGGCCAGTGAAATATTAGTAATTGGGCCTCTTACTGAACTTTTAATGTAAAAAATGCTTTTCAGCGAAAATGCTTGTTTCTAGCTGACTAAATCCAAAATTTATCTTAAAAAAGAGGGTTATTGTACTTTTTTAGTTGAAACATTTTCAAATACAACTATAAGTTTAATTTTTATTACGTAGAACTTAATTTTAAACCGAACAGATTCGAATTGACGTGGGTTATTTCTCTACTAGAAAAGAAAATGGGATTTCTTTATTAAACTTAAGAAAATTGTATAATATTTGTAAATTTTTGTTGAAAATTTGATGAAAGGAGATTTCAATTAAACTTTCCCCTAATACGTTAAAAAGAGGCAATTTTCATAATTTTATAAGATAAAATTTATTTTTATTTCTGGTATAGGGAAAATTAATGTCATTTCCAATCAGTACTATTTAAAATTAAGTTCTACTTATAAAAAATTAAATCTATAAGAGTTTAAAAGGTATTTCAAAGTTTTTTATTTAAAAAAATAAAATCTTTTTTATACTCTAAATCGAAATCTTTTAAATCTAAAATCCCTCTTTTTTAGGGTAAATTTTGGATTCGGTCAGCCTAACACAACAAGCATTTTTGCAGAAAAGCACTTTTTACATTAAAAGTTCAGAGGAAGGCCTAATCACTGTTATTTCACTGGCCTTTATAATTTAAAACATCAATTTAACACCAAATGGCATCATTTGAGGGAGTTTCTTTGAAGAAAATTGAAATTTAATTACTTTCGTCCACTGTTTAGTGCATGTAGCTTTGATAAGCGCAACGTCTCTAATTAGTACCCTTTTACTCTTAAATTATAGGCAATATAGGTACAGTTAATAATCTTAAATAAATATAAACCATCTAAATATGTCCTAAATAACACATTTGAACAAGTTTTATCTATATATATAAAATCCAAATACGGGTGATTCATTCATCATTCATAACACTCATCACGAAATCTCCAAAACTGCCGGACCGATTGGCTTGAAATTTGACTGAGACCTTCCTCTCAGCCATTAGACGCGCACTAAGAAACGATTTTAAAATCGAACAACTCCTTCCCTGCTTTTCGGCGCTTTTTCGACTCCGTTTTCCCCATTGAAATAGCATTGTGCATTGTTGAAATGCATAAATTGCAGTGTTTACTTCTCTATCTTAAGGCGACGTCTTGCCTCACTTGAATGAATATAACTGATTAACATTTATACATATTTTATTATTTACAACAAAATTTATGAAGAAAAACAATGTGAATATCTGTATTTAAATATTATAACAGTTATCAGAAAACCGAAGTAAATTAAAATAATTAATTTACTTTCTTTAATATTTTAATTTCTCAAAAAAATATATTTAAATAGCAAGAATTTAAAAGTTTCCAAGGAAACAGAGCTAAAATTTCATTGCTTCATAGCGGAATTGGTTTACTAGACTATAATCACTAGATTTTTAATATAACTAGCAATCTGTTTTTACTCTTTCAGAGAAGCTTTTAAAGAAGTTGGTTTTATTAAAAAGAAGACAAGCTTACTTGATAACTTTTTATCGAGGGATTTTTGAAATTTATTTTATTTTGAAATTTATTTTTTGCGGAATTTTAAAAGGATAGCGGGAATACTTTAAGAAAATTCTGTTTAAGATTTTAAACACTGGATTTCAAATGACAGAGATGATTTCAAGTAGATTGTTTTTATCACATAGGAAGAATAAATGTTTAATAGACAAAAAATCGGGATGGAATGAGATATCACAGTTGGAACTGGGATGAGAAAAGGCACCGGGAATACTGGGATGAGAAAAGGCACCGGGAATACTGGGATGAAAATTATCGGGAACACCGGGTTATGGAAATTATCGGGAACACCGGGTTATGAAAATTATCGGGAAAACCGGGGCATTATAATTATCGGGAAAACCGGGTTATGAAAAGGTACCGGGAAAACCGGGATATGAAAAGGTTGCGGGAACATCCGGATATGAAAAGGTACACTTTAAAAGGTACAGTACTGGAAAAAAAAATCGACTCAGCCCCTATATCTCCGGAACGGCTTGTGATACAAAGACAAATAAGGTATCATTTTTCATGATTTAAAGTATTCTATATACAGATAATTTTTTAAGTTCTTAGGGGGTCGTCTTCATATTAAACGAAGCACCAACTTTCGTTTTTCCTATGGGCGACATCAAAGATTTTTCCAGATTCTGAAAGAGCACCCTCTAAAACCCCCAAAAACCAAGTTTCGTGTTGTTTGGGGGTCAAACAAAGCCAGGAAGGGGGTTTGAAAACTTTGGTAATTTAACTTCAAAGAGGAAAGATTGGCGACAATTGTTTAAAATTATCTAGTAAAGTTAGAACAGATTTGGCTACTTATCTGTGTTTTGGCACAATTCCTACAAAAGTTAAAGCAGATTTGGCTATTTATCTATATTTTGGAGCAATTTCGTCTTCCAATTATAATACCCTTAAGTGGTAGCCCACTTGGTAGAGTAACAAGCTCGTGATCACTAGGTTGCAGGTTCTGCCCCGCAATTCCGCATGTCTGATTGTTCAAGTTTAACCTATAGGGATACAGGCAAACACAAAGATGAATAGATGTTGAATACTTTTTTTTAATCTAAAGCCTTTAAAACAAATTTATACAATTTTTATTGCCGTTCGTTTACAAATAATAATAATTAATTGAGAGTTATTTAAAATTAACATTTTTTAATTCTGGAAAAAAGGGAATAAAAATTTAAATAAAGATATTAAATAATCACGCTAAATTATGAAAGTGGTTTTGTTGATAAGAGCTAGAAATTTAACTAATTAATGAAACAATAAAGCAGGCTTTTGCGGCTCAAAAATTCCTATAAAAATACTTAAATACAGATAGTTAGATTGATTTTTTGATGTATTTTTCGCATTTAATCGATGTTTCTAATAATTTTCAATTTCCACTTACGAAAACTAACTTATCTTGAAAAATTAAGGCAATTATAAAGTTTAAAATTTGCTTATACATTTAGGAGTAGAAAAATTTTCAAATACTGATTTTAATGATTCTGCAGTCATTTTTTAGTAATTAATTACGAGTTATGTTTCATTAGGTTGGATACAGAGTTTATTAATTTTTAAGGATAAACATTGAAGTTTCTGAACCTATGTGCTTGATGAATAAGATACCAAAATATAAATATGAAACATTTTGACTAGTCAATCATTACATTTCAAAGTTAATAAACTTGATGAATTAAAATTAATTAACTTTAATCATATCGACGATTTGGAGCTTCTTGATATTTTAAACAATTGGGGTTTTAAGGAAAAAATGAAAAATGCATCATCACATCAAAGGAAAAAAGTTTATTTTATTCATCTTTGTAAAGTTTTTAATAATTACCATAAAGTGAGTGAGAGAGAGAGAGAGAGAGAGAGAGAGAGAGAGAGAGAGAGAGAGAGAGAGAGAGAGAGAGAGAGAGAGAGAGAGAGAGAGAGAGAGAGAGAGAGAGAGAGAGAGAGAGAGAGAGAATATTTTTCAGGGGGGAGGGGAGTTGAGATTGATATTACTGCCGAAAATTTGGGGGGGGGTGATTGGAAAGGGATATTGGAGTTTTATTTTAGGGGTTGGATATTTTTTTCTGTTTGTGTTTTTAAATTTGAACGTTAATTGGCATGCTGATTTTTCTTGAACCTCAATAAAAATCAGCATATTAATTAATGTTAAATTTTTCAAACTCAACCTGTTCAAGTCCCTATTTCACCTCATCTATCCCAATTAAACTAGTTTAACGTTTTCACAATTAGTTTCCAAATCCGATACCGGTAAGAACCAACGATATCATCCATATATTTGGTGACACTAGCGGATGGATCTACTGTTCTCCCAATTCCAGGTTGAATGCAAGAAATGATTGACTTTGACTATTCGTATAAAAAATAACATTAAATTAAAAAGTGGTAGCTAAATTGTTATTATAGTGTTAATTTTTTATTTTGTAGTCACCACTATTTTATTTATTATTAGTTAATTATGTAAGTCAACTTTTATTCCAAGCATTGAGCCCTCTGGCAGCGTAGGGTAGATTTAATACGCTGCTTGCCTTACCCCTGAAAACTACTGTAGGGGTAGGTGGCTGGTGCAACCCTTGGATGTGCCAGTTAGGGAACGTACCCATACTACGTGACCCACATTTTTTCCCTCCTCCCCCCCATAATGACCATCCGTAGTATACGCCAAGACCCCCTCTAGTTTTCACGTAGTAATTCATAAATACGGTTTGACATAATTTTTTGCAAACAGAAAGTTGAAAAAATTAATTTTGCTTAATTGGTCTAATTTTAATAATTAATTTTGCCTTATTAGTCTTAAGTTGGCAAATTTTAAAAATTAATTTGGCTTAATTTTGTTATATTGACTACGAGACAAACCCTTAAGCCCCCCTCCCCCCTGTGACCGAGCGTGGTAATTTGAAGATTTGAAAGACCCCCTCCCTCCCCTAAATGGGTCACGTAGTACGGGTACCTTCCCTTATAGGCAAAGAGATGGTGTTAACCCTGGGGTGCATCATATGGGAAAGATATGTGATCCAAAATTCAGCAACACGATGATATTTGTGTCATGGTTATATTAATTCATGTCTTGATAACATTTAATATCAAAGATAAAACGTTGAATTTCTTTTAATAAACAATGCATGTAAGAAGAGACCGTCCTTATTAAGCGACGACTTTTCTTGACCTTAGATTTATATTTAAAACCACAAATATCTGCATGAAATCTGTCATGAATTCGAATCTTTATATCGAATACTCTTTTTTGAAACTTTATTCGCGTAATTCAAAAACATTTCAAATTTAATGCAGGTGAAATTTTTAGTCGAATAATTAAGTATTGTTTCAAAATTTTTCATCTGAAAAAATTGTATTTTAAAGATTTTTAATTTGTAAACTTTTATTTAAAAATATCATCAAAATTTAAAAACAAATAAAAAATATTACATGCACAAAAAAATAGGTTAATTTTCCTTTTACTGAAATTGATAGTGTAAAAAATAAGAACTTATTAACTCTATCGGTAGTTTAAGTTCGAGGCATACACAAACTTCCAAAAGCAAAACAAGAACACGGAAGCTATGCGGATCGAACTTGGCTCTAAAGTTTTGCGACCAGGCACACTAGCCGTTAGGCCACACGGCTACGTTCACCATCAAGGTTTAAACAATAAATGTGTTGATTTCAGTTAGTAGATTATGGTTACTGTAAGGTTACTGTAATTTTCATAAGTTGTATGTCTTTGGCGGTATGAGATTGGCGCAAATTTTTCTAATTGAAATTTCCTACAGTGTGCGTGGGGTTAATGGTTGTAAGGATCAAAATCTATGAAAAACGAGATTTCAACGTAAATTCAACGAACTTCAACCCCCACTCCTGGCTTTATTTGGGGACCAAATGACATGAAAACTGGTTTTGGGGGGTTTTAGAGGGTGCTCTTTCAGAATCTGGATTAATCTTTGATGTCGCCCATAGGAAAAACGAAAGTTGGTGCTTCGTTTAATATGAAGACGACCCCCTAAGAACTTGAAAAATTTTCTGTATATAGAATACTTCAAATCATGAAAAATGATACCTTATTTGTCTTTATATCACAAGCCGTTCCGGAGATATAGGGTCTGAGTCGATTTTTTTTTCCAGTATTGTACATATTAAACACTAGATTTAAAAAAAGAGATGATTTCAATGTGATTGTTTTTATCACATGGAAAGGAAAAATATTTGATGGAATGAGATGTCACAGTTGGAACTGGGATGGGGAAAAGGAACCGGGAATACCGGGATGAAAATTATTGGAAACACCTGGATATGAAAATTATTGGGAACCGGGGGTATGTACCCACAGGTACCGGGAAACCTGGGACATGAAAAGGTACCGGGAACACCGGGATGCGAAAAAGGTACCGGGAAAACCGGGACATGAAAAGGTACTGGGAACACCCGGATATGAAAAGTTTCCGGGAAAACCGGGTTATGAAAACTATCGGGAACACCAGGATATGGAAAAAGTACTGGGGACACCGGGGTTATTGGTGATTCGAAAAATCGGACATATAACTTGGGAGAACTTTAAAAAATGAATTAATACACTCCACCCGTGCAAGGCCGGGCAAATCAGCTAGTAACAATATAAATCTCAAAAAAAAATTTTTTTTATAAATTCTGAAATTGGTAATTTTTTCCATATTTTTCAAACTTTGGGGCTCTAAAGGCAAACCCTAGAGTTAACTTAGGTGGCTGAAACTTCACACACTATCTTTTGGAACCAAAAGGAATAGGAAAAGCCCTGGGGAGCGAGGTTTTTTATAAAAAAGTTTTTTTTTCCGAGACACCCTAGTGATTGCTATATGAGAAAGTGAAATGATGTTAGGCGCGCAAGGTTTTTTCTCAATACAAAGAAAATAATACCATAAAATTAACATAAGGGTAAAAGTTCATCGAATGCAACATCAGGCTTTTAGATATTTCAAAAAAAGTCTCAGAATCATAACCCTAGTGGTAAGTAAAAGTTGTCTTTCAACCCATCTATTTTAGGAAAATTAAGTAGAAATAAGATTAATTGAATTTAAAGTTTTAACTTCATAAATGAAATAAGAACAATAGAATATTAATATAATAAAAAGAAAAATTCGATAAATTAATTTTCATGCATAAAATGTTTCTTATTACCCCATAATTTTTATTAAATGGGGTAATAAGAAACAGGGCACTTTTAAGAATGATCCACAACCCTAAATTGAAGAACAAAAGGTGAATTATAGAGCCCGTTTAACCCCCTTAAAAGTTCACAAATAAATTCCATAAGAATTAAATAACAAAAACAAGATAAATTGAAATAGTTGAAAGAGCATGACTTTAGGTGGATGATTTTGCTGACCTAATATTTTCAAACAGGAATTTTTCACTGAAATAATCATTCTAAAACTATAAATTTTTTTGGGATATAGAGTATGTCTTGAAGATATTCAGTGATTTGTTTCAGATTTTTATGCCCACACACAAACCTTCAAATTAAATGTTTCTTATTCCCCCAATTTCTTTTTACCCCACTCTCCCCTAGTTTGTTATTCGATAGTTGTAATCACTTCAGAGAAAAATACTCGCCCCAAGTTTTAAAGTTTTTTTGGAGAAAATTCCCTTAGTGATAAGTTTGGTTTTAATCAAAGCTCTTTACAATAAACAATTATTTTGGTTTTATTAATGCAAATACAGCTATTCATAAGTATCAAAATTACGCTCTGGTGACAGCAACACATAGAGTAGAGATCTAATAGTATCAGTAAAATTAGTAGATCTCTATGCAAGTAATCATCTAAAACTCTACATCTACAACTTCGCAAACAACCAAAGCAAGACCGGAAAAGTAACTTTCAAAAGATTTTCAATAAAAAGAAAATCTTATTCCACACAGAATAGAGCTATTCTATGCTTCTTTTTTTATGAAGTGGCAACGACAGTCACGATGCCTGTCACCTGTCGCCTTTTCGAAAAATGGCGGATAAAAGTGCACTCCTGCTTTCCCTTTATTTCCTGGGCGTTAAAAAATATCACGAAAATAATAAACAACTATAGAATAATACTTTGTATTAAAGATGCTTGCCTGAAACCATGAACTATATCCAGGACGTCGACCTTTACAAAATTTTGGAAAAAGCCATAAGCCTTTCTGAACAACGCCCAGTGTGGGTGAACCACCAGGGCGTTTATGTGTGTTGGGATGGGTCATCCCACATGCTGCTACATCATAAATGTCTTAATTGGTATAATTGGGTGGACCACATTATTATTATTTTTGTTGTTGTTACCACTTGAATGAATTATAAAGAGGGAATGCTAACTCTTTTCAAAATGACACTCATGGTATTGTCAGAAAAGAAAATAAGCTCCGGTGAGACTTATCCTCAAACCCATATTCATGTACTATTTAATTAATATTATTATTCTAAAGAATACTTGCTCCTAGTATTACACGATTTCAAATTTTCATGAGGCTATATTATTGAGTTTTTCCTCGTAAGTTCAATATTTGCGCTGCATTGCTGCATAAGAATATGAGAACAAAGGTTACAGTGTTTAACGAGTGATCAAAAGGTATGCTTTATTTTCAGAGCAAGTATTTTAAGTCAGAAAGGTGACATATTGTTCACAATTCTATCACATCTTATATAGAGCATCCTATTAATATAATTAAGGATGAAATAAATTAATTATATAAGAATTAATAATATAAGATTGTACCGAGTATTTGAATATACTTATTTATTTTTTATTAAGTTACATAATTCCTGTTGGACAGTTCTCTTTTTAAATTATTCATAATCCGATAGAGGTGCTATTATTGAATTTTATCACACATTCCAAAAGAAACCATTAAATTTGTATGTGAATATAACTAGGGGACTTCCATAAGTTACGTGAGATGTTTTTTGAAAATTTTGGACCTATTCTTCCCCCGTGGTGAGATTTAATGAAATTTTGCTGGACCACCTACCCCTCAAACCACTTATTTAACATACACTTTGAAAAAGTTTTGATAGAAATACATGTTGAATTTAAAAATATGATCTTAACTTGTAATCATCATGACTGACTGGCTTATAATTCACTCTTTTTATTAATCTGCCCATTTTTCCTTAACTTGTGCTAAAATTTAAAAATTTGCTAAACTAAAAGTTGACATGACATTTTTTTGACATGACATGGTGAGAATTTGCTAGGCCCCTCCCCCTATTTAAACCTCGCGTAATTCATGGACATCGTCCATGTAATTTTTTCTTTTCTGAGTATTAGAAAAGATACAGCATTCCATCTGATAACTGTTGCTTTCATTTTGATTTAAAAATAAAAAATTGCGTTTCTCATTTATGTCTCTATTAAAAATGACAATTAAAACTCATCTTTTGACGATTGACATATTTTACTATCTGCCGGATACAGCACGGTCCAGTGAACCTTTTAACTTCGCGCTGAAAGAACAGAAGCTTTTTTAAAAAATATTATTTTGGTCAATTTCCTGGCAGTTAAAAAGACTCGAAACGGGTAAATATGCCGTTTTACACTGATCGCGATAAGCATGAAGTAGGTTAAAAGTGTAAATCGAGATTGACATTTTTTATTCATGATTTCCATTCTTCCAGCAATGGGACGTGGAATAATACACTGCACCAGATTCATAACCATGACCGTGATAAGCCCAAAGCCTTTTTCCACAGGCGGGTCGTTAAACCCGTCAAAATCGTTTGCAGCTCTTCCATTCGCCGTGGAAGGATTTTTATCTAGAAAAAAATTGCTGCTTAGAAAAACGAAACCTGCTAATGACAAGTGAAAGGATGTTATCCACCCCTAATGTTTTTCTCGTGTTTATTATTTTTCTCCCTCCAGTTGGTTTTGCTGCAGTTTTTCTCGGGTTCGGCCATTCGAAAGCGTTTTGAATGTTATTATTACCCGTCAGAAATGACCTTGGGAAAGGCTGAGTTGGAAATTTCACCGGGTTCGGTTACCTATGGGTGAGCAGTGATTGAAAAATAACTACCGCTTTATGGATACTGCGCCGCTTTTTTGAGAAAGTCGGTCAGTTAACCATGGCAAAGGATCTGCGTGTATTGGTCTGTTTATTCTAGTGGTTCCCAACTCATAGGAGTCGCTCGGACCACTTCTAAGAATCCTAAAACTATAACTTTATGCATATCTTCATTATATTTTAAAATCCGTCATCCTCGCAAAATTTCAAAAAAATATATCTTTTTTAAGCATAAAAATTTATATGTTACACTAGACAGCAACTTAAGTTGACCCTACGACGTCGCTAACAAACAAAGTAGTTCCCATCACGGTGAATCGAAGTTCCTCCTATCAACCAAACAGGCTTTGTGTTTACTCACTTTCTTCTTTCGCGTAGTGACGTACTGGGTTCAGAAAACGTTGCTGTGAAGTATAGACAGCAACGTTAGTTGACTCTATGACGCCACTAACAAACAAAGTAGTTTCCATCGCGGTGTCTGAATTTCGAGGGAAACGAAGAGCGTCAGTTTTAAAATACGATTATTTCGTTACACCCTTGTATATAACTTTTATTACGATTTACGTACCGAAACTCCTCCAAGAAACCCAACAGGCTTTGTGTTTACCCACTTTCTCCTTCCGCCGCGTAGTGACGTACTGGGTTCAGGAAACGTTGCTGTCGAGTATACTTGTTATAAATAATATTTTTCGATTGTTGACACTTCAAAACTTTGGGCCTTTGAGAGGGGTAGGAATCCGATATCATTCATTCCGGTATACATTTGTCCGATATCAGTAACCCTTCATAACGAAAATTATGTGGGCTTGATTACACAATAGAATTAAAACTTTTCTCTCAAAATTATCTCTTATAATTTCACCACCCGCAGCAGTAGTCAGATCAGCTCGTTTTGACAAGAGAGAAAAATTCATTATGAATCTCGATCATAATGAATCAGAATCAGGGGGATTCTGAACTCATCATCAATATTTTGGGGGGAAGTAGAGGGGACTTGGATAAGCATATTTCGAATAGGAATTGGGGGGGGGGCGCAGCCGCACCGTTAAAGAGCTAGGACCTAATGTAGTGCGAGAGCGTTACAAAAGGACGTTTTGCCAAGGCCCGGTTAACGAAACAAAACATAATAAAATGAAAAAATTTATTACATGAGGTACAGAAGTATCCGTACTAATTACACCATAAATTTGATAGAAATTGGACCACTTGCTAAACCGTGGGGTGAGTTTAAAACCCGCAGTATTAATCTTTTAGCCAAAGAATGGTAGAATGGAGTTCCCTTAGTGTAATGGTATTTAGAAAAAAGATGACCGGGAAAGGAATTTTCAATGATCATGCAATATCCCTTATTTGTTTAAAAACTGTATGATCATTGTAAATTCCGGATGCTCCCCCATTCCAATTCGAAATATGCTGGTCTAGGTCCCCTCTACCTCCCCGCAAAATATTGATGAGGAATTCAGAATCACCCTGTATATACCATAAATTTAAAGCATTATTTTAAAGGTGAAATACCAATGTCAAATCCATAGCCAAGATGTACTTAAAATAAGATGGGTCTTAATATTTTTCGATAGTTGACACTTCAATACTCTAGACTAGATTCAAAAATAGGGGTCAGCCAATTCAAAATGTTAATATAGACTAGACATCTTCGAAGTAAATTAGATAGATGTGTAGATGTAACTTTGTGAACAGTAAAACAACTTAGCTTTAAAAGCCTACAAAATCAGTTAAGTAGTTCAATATTATGATCTGGGGTATAGGTTTGATCTCCCATTTTATTAAAGTGCTTTATCGGTTCAAAATCTAGATTATATAGATGTAATAAAGGACCACAAGCATGGAAATTTTATATGTATAGCTGCCAAAACGTCTTTAGTCTGGAGATTCGTACAAAAACTTTAAAAAATACGTTTTTTTCTATGGCTTGATGGACCTAACCTCTAAAGAATGACTTTTCCAATTGCTGATAGTGTTTGTATGTGATTAAATAAAAAACAGCAGTCCCAAACATGAGACGGCATGAATGAAATTCCCCGCAGTTTAAGTGCAGACACCAGTCAAGCGACGTCGTTTGACATGTTTCTGCACTAAAGCTGAAATTTAACATGCTGGAAAACTATTTTAAAATCACGTTATTTTTTATTATTTTACACTAAAATGTGCGTTTACCCGTACAGAATCCTATGACACCAATAACTCATTTTTGAAAAAAGTGGTGTTCGACACGTTTCAGAATTAAGCGATTCAAATAAAATACCTATATGAAAGGAGAATTTCACCATTTATTGCTGGTTAAGCGGACAATAGGTGTAAACTCACAACCCTCAAGCGTCACCTCCAACCGTGGACCTTTTTTTGTCCTTGTTAGGACTCATCAGCACGGTATAGGATGGTAACGCAAGAGACAGGAGGGCAAGTTCTAGTCTAGCCGACTATAACTGAGGAGCAAACAATCAAACCGTGTTTTCTCCAAAAAAAATAAAAAATGAGTTACTGCTATTTTCATGATCTCCACATTAAACTGCACAAAATAATGCTATTATCTTCAACTAAAACAAGTTTTAGCCTATTCTAAAACTACTCAGAAAATTGATGTTTCAATCAAAAAATGTTTCCTCCAGAGCCTGTTTTCAGTCAAACAGTGATTCCTCCAGTCACAGCCAATCATAGCTGTTCTTACTCGTCACGTTTGTCAGCGTCAAGTTGGTGATGTAAAAATACTGGGGAAAATGGTGGGGACTTTTTAATACGAAATCACCTAATGTTTATTTTTCATATTTACAATGTATATCAGAAATAAAAAGAACAGTTTTTGAGAAGAGTAATATTAATTTTTTTCATTAAAAAAAAGTGTTTTGTCCATGTTGGAAACATTCAAACCATGTTTCCTCTTATGAGTTCGATCAAAACGTGATTTCTCCAAATTTCAAATGCATTTTTTAATAATTAATTTTAAGCTTTTAGGTAAATTATGACTACAAATCTTCTCAGTTACTCGTTATAGAACTAAACAAACGATAATTAGGTTTTTAAATTAGTTATTCTTTAAGTTATTAGTTTTTTGTGTTTCCTGAAGGAGAAAGCATGGTTTGATTGTTTGCTCCTCAACTGGAAAAAGTGGTGACCATTCATTAGTAACAAGGACGAAACCGGTCCACGGTTGGAGGTGACGCTTGAGAGTTGTGAGTTTACACCTAAAGTACCTGTACGTTTAGGTATCGAGTATTTAAATATTAGGTATCAATGCTTGCCCATCATTAATCATAATTGATATTGTGAAGGCTTGTTTATACAGTAGTAAATTTGAACTAAACCTGTAGGAAAATATGATTTTTATAATAAATACCTAAAACATGTTTATTTAAAGTGGTGACAATTTTTAAGACTGTTAATACCTTTCTCGTTCTGCTAGCAAGGCTTCCTTGGAGCATAGGCGTGGGCCTACGGACCACCGGTTGTAGACTTGTATAGTTATAATTAAAATCATCTCCTATTCATGGGTGTATCCAGGGATCCTCTTAGGGGGGGCAAGCAGACCCGGACTTTTTGTTGTTAGTGGGGATCAATTAAGAATTTAAGATAATATGAAATCCAAATTCCATTCGAAAATCAAATGAGTATCAATCGTGGACAGCCTTAAGGAATGGTTAAGGCTCATTCAGACTTTTCATTTTTGGTCTTCACTTTTGAGGAATCATCCTAAGTGAAAGAGTGAATTTGCGTTTCCTTCTTTACTCCTTCACTTTTCTATGCAAACTAACGATTCACAGGAGTGAATCACTCAGGAGGAACAGTGAAAGGGAAACAGTGTGAATAAGCTTTTAGACACCTCTGGTCCATAGTAGCTGTACAGGTGCTGAAGCACGAATTTACTTTCTCACATCGTCTGTAGAAATCCGATCTCACACATCAGTATCAGCGTTTTCCCACATTATTACTTTAAAGGAAGGATCAGGGAAATTATGATCGGAGCACCTATACCGAACAAATCGTTCGAAAAAGAAAATTGCCGCGTTTAAAATCACATTTGGCGCGGCGTTACGTCGCATAGGAACAATATGGCGGAATTGCAAACTTTTTTTTTGCTTTCCTTCTTCCGATGAGCCTTGCAATAGGAAAGGGAAAGAAAAATAATTTTTTTTGTGAGTTTTGGAGTCAAGAAACGTTTGGGTACTTCGGGTGAATGAAAAACGAATGTCGGGTCCGGCAGACATTTTGTTGAGTTAATGTTCCCCATCGCGTGTTTCTCAAACGACCTTTGAGGTAACGACGGAACTCCAGGCTAATTTTGTGGTTTTAAGAATAAAATTTCGCTAAATGGCGCCATAAAAGGTTCTAATCGTAATGGAGAGGACGATAAACATGACTTTGAGAATGAAAACGAGGCAATTATTTCTTTTTAATTTTGGAATGATTTGTGTAATTGTACTTTTAAACAGTGTTTTTTTATGAAAGGAAAATAATTGTTCTTTATGTTTTCTGAACATATTATTTACATTGAAGCCAGAATTACTAGAAATTTATCATCGTTACATTTGTTTTATAGAAACCTTTAGTATAAAACGAGGAATAATTAAACAAGCGAAAACGGTTATTAGCAATCTGGAAAGAGGTAGCCTAACTCCCTTTTTAATTTTAATGGGTGCTCTTCCTAATTCTACCCATAGTCCCTCTATGAAATGTATATAATTTCCGTCGGTAATAAAAACTCATTGCTTTGCAGAATTTATCATCAAAATATGTTTTGTATCAGCTTACTTAAAAAAACTCTTACCATATTATCATCATATTTTAAAAGTTTTAAATTATGAACGTGAAGAGATCATTATCAGATATGGCCAGTTCATACGGTCATGGATTATGCGTTTAAAGCTGTACTTTCTAAGTATAAAAATTGTATACAGAGGCCATTTTTTGACTTGTATAGGGGAGGTGGGGCTTTGACATAAAGTGAAAGATCTCCCCTTTACACAAGTTGGTTTCTGATCCAAACAGAAGAAATGTATTTTGAACATACAGTTTAAGCTATTAAAAAATCCAGCTTCCTCACCTTTACAAAGAGATAGCTTTAGCGAAAGTTCTCAACGGTAGCCACAGTTTTATAGTCAATCCGTTGTTTAGACAAAACAAATGTCAAATATTTATTGGTAATAAAACCGTACCAACATGGCGACCACTACAGGGACTTTCCCCAAAATAAACTCGTTCAAAAGGCGAGACAATTGGATTTTGCTCGAGCTTCTACTGTAGATGGTTTCTACAGTTGACCCAAACCTCATTACCAACTTCCTGCGAAACTTTCCCCCATTACTAATTACGACAAGCAGCTTCGGAAATCTAACACAGAACACCAGATTCCCACCAAAAACGATAATTCCCAAACGATATTCCTCAATTTCCAACACACCAAAATAAACCTGGCAACAAAGGCCTGTGAAAACAACCGGACGCTCCGTAACATTAGAGATCCTTTTCCCATCAATTTAACGTTTCACCTTCAAAATAGCCGTTCAGGAAACCCATTGCTTAGGAAAAAAAACGACGTTACGCTCTGCTTGGTGTAATGGCTGCCTTGCAAAACGAACTGAAGTGCGTTGAAGAATCTTATGCATTTCTTGAAAGGGGATTTTATACTCAGTTTCGTGGTGGTATGCATTGCGAGTAATCCCCTTTGGCTTTGAGTTTGAACCGTAGGGTCATCTAATAAAGACAATGGTGTTAGAATGGGAACAATGGGAAGAAGCAAAAACTTTCTGAGCGGAACTATTCATTATTAGCATTCCTGGTCGATCCTGTGTGATCTCGAAGATTGGTTCTGGGATGATTTTTGGTACTCTTCGTGTTTAAGTGTCCTGTTTGTAATCGATCTTCCTTTGAAAATAATAATAGTAGTATGGGATTATCTTCAATTTTAAAGTTAGAATTTGCAGTCGAAGTTTGAATTGTTTGACATAAAATACCCAAGCAGCATAATCTTTTAAGATTCGTCCAATTTTGCCAAATTTTTTTAGCCAAATTTTGTTTACTTCTAGTATTACTACTTACGTAAAGTTTAAAAGTTATGGGTTTTCTCGATATTTTGTTCAAAGTGTTGTCTTTAAGCCATTAAAATTATTAGAATTCTTTTCCCTCTGTGAACCTAGGTATAAATTTCCTTTCAATCCCTATTCATAAATGAGGACCATACACTCTTAAAACGACAGTCTCAAAAATGAGTAAAAATTACTCAAATCTGAGTATGTCACGCACTCAAACAGTCTCCGATCCAAATTTACTGAAATTTGAAAACACATGCATGTACTCATTTTTGAAAAGGAGCAGATACTCAAAAAATAAAATATCATGTACTCATTTTTTTATTCTTCCATAACATTTTTATAAAGAGGGTGCAATTTGTTACTGATATTACGCCATATAGCCACGGTACTATGACGTGGGAAATAGACCACAGTAAGTCGGGTGTGACGTCACAAGGTTGTGTACCTACGTTATCATTATTACAACAGTTTAACCCTTTATAAACCGACGGTACTTTTGAGTACCGTTAGACTTAAAAGCAAATAGAGTCCGCTGGATGAATCCAATTTCTTCGGTACTCGCACTTATCTACTCTACATAGTATCCCTTTTACTCAGGAGAAGGCGTTAGGGGGTCTGAAAAGTAGTATTTGTTCTAGAAAGGTTCTTTTATAGCCTGACACGTGCTTTCAAGTGCTATTTCTCGCTGACGTCTCATGTGTTAGAACTAATTCCTGCAGTACCTTGTGATTTGATGATAAGTGTCCAACACATTTTTTATCAATAAATATGACTTTTGTAATGATTATGTTTAGTTTGAAATTTAGTTATTTCCATTAATAAAAATTTTACGACTGTTTTCATGCAGCGGTACTTACAAGTACCGTTGGTTCTTACCAGTGTGAGTTTCAAGTGATGACTACTTTGTTTTTTTCTATATAATTTTCACTTATATCTTGCAAGTCAATTTAAAATTGCATACTTCAACTATAATTACCTTAATTTATCAATTTAGATTTGCTTTTTTAACAAGTAAATTTAATTTCAGTTTTATAGGATTTTTTGTACGTATTTCAAGTGATAACTTTTTTGTTTATATATCTATTTTTTTACTTATATCTTGCAAGTCAATTTAAAATTGTGTACTTCAACTATAATTACCTTAATTTATCAATTTAAATTTGCTTTTTTAACAACTGAATTTATTTTCGGTCATAGGATTTTTTTTGTACGTAAAATTAGTATCGGTATAATCCCTAATATCAGGGTAGTTAGTATCGGGGTAATTGGTATCCCCTCGTACGCAAATATTAGTAAAAAAATGAGTGTAATAAAAGTAAATTTCATTCTGTGAAATTTTCAAGTCCTTATTTTTTTAAACCTGTTAGTGCCAACGGTACTTACTAGTACAGCCGCAGAAAAAAAAAGTGAGACAGTTCGCATTGTGAGCGAACTACTGGGGTTAGGAGATGATAATTTTTGTGTCATTTTTCATGATTTAACTTCTTCTTGAAAATGAAATATAGTTTATGTCCTTAGGGGGCCGTCTACATATTAAACGAAGCACCAACTTTCGTTTTTCCTATGGGCGACATCAAAGATTATTCCCGATTCTGAAAGAGCACCCCCTAAATCTCCCCAAAACCAATTTTCATGTCATTTGGTCCCCAAATAAAGCCAGGAGTGGGGGTTGAAGTTCGTAGAATTTACGTTGAAATCTCGTTTTTACGTTGAATTCTCGATTTTGATCCTTACAACCATCAACCCCACACGAGAATTCGATGTGAAAAACGAGATTTCAACGTAAATTCGACGAACTTCAATCCCAACTCCTGGCTTTATTTGGGAAATAAATGACATGAAAATTGGTTTTGGGGGGTTTTAGGGGGTGCTCTTTCAGAATCTGGAATAATCTTTGAAGTCGCCCATAAGAAAAACAAAAGTTTGTGCTTCGTTTAATATGTAGACGGCCCCCTAAGGACATAAACTATATTTTATTTTCAAGAAGAAGTTAAATCATGAAAAATGACACAAAAATTATCATCCTAACCCCAGTAGTTCGCTCACAATGCGAACTGTCTCACTTTTTTTCTGCGACTGTACCATCTCACTTAATTCTCATTAAATATTTAAATATTGTAATAATAATTATTATGATGGCATTTATCTTTAAGTTTACGCATAATCAGTTATAAAAAATACTTTATATGTGTTTTATGAAAAATTCATAATGTGGTAAATAAGGTAAATGTGGGTATAGTGGACACTTTAAGGAAAATTTTTGCTTAAATTCTTAATAAATACCAACCTGTTTGCTTGGAAATGGTTATCATACAATTTTTGGGTTAATTGGATCTTCTTCTTTCGATTTTACCATTAAAAATTTTAATTAGATTGGGTAAAGTATTTTTAATTAATTTTTAAAAAGTACTCCAAATTGCATCTATAGTGGCCACATAGATGTAGCTTTTGTTTCTATGGTGGACACTTCTTGCATCAATAGTGGACACCTCTCTTTTTCTGCCTATATGAGGGGTTTATGCATGAAATTGGGGGTTTTTTTGGTAAAGTCGTTTAGTTCTAATTAAATATTCCTTCCCAACGAAATGTATTTTAGATCCAATCAAATTAGCTTTATTTAAAAAAGACTTGATAGTTTTCGGCCCAAAGCCTACGCTGTAGCTGATTTGAGAGGAATTTAGCTTGTAATTCAATGTTTTAGAACTTTGGTTCCCGAAGCCAGAATGAAACCAAATTAATTCAACACTCATTTCAAAGCACAGTCAACAGTTAATGAAGAAAATTTTATTCAAATTAAATATTTTTTATGTTTATATTAGAAGCCATTGCGGTGGCCACTATTGGAAAATCTAAGATTATGTGATGGTAAAGTGGACACCCACATAAATCCTCGTAAAGTCAAAATTTTCAAATAAATTTTATTCGGTATCATTTTATACACTCTTCTTTAACTAAATATAAATTTTAAAGTGAATCAAATGGTAATAAATACAAAAAAAATCAGTTCGGAAATACCCGTTTCCTTACGCGATTCAATAAGCAAAATCAAATTTCAGTCACTCGGCCGATGTTGTTATTTTCAAATATTTATATATCCTTCCCATGCTGATCTGTAGTATCGGTGGTAATTTACCAGCTTACCTGATTGTACAATCTATTATGCCTATGAATTTTGACGCTGTTTGATGCCTCTAACTCGTTCTATTTAAAATTAATCAGCTATGTGGCCACTATTGGTACAGTGTCCACTATACCCACATTTACCTTAAAGGGTTAATGTTGTTGCTCTTAGACATCTGACAAATTATTCGATTTTTAAATATAAACTGAAAACAAGCATAATTTGAGTGGTGACTATTATATTGTTTGAAACTGAGTATGTCTGGTGTTTCAAAATTGAAAGCATTGGGATGTCATATTTGAGACAAAAAGTTTCATACCAAAATGAGTACATCGATTTACTCAAATTTGAAACTAATTTTTCTCAGTGTATATAAAAAACTCGATGCCTAGATTCTTCTTTCAAGATTTTTTTAGAGGTGGTTTAATTTTCCCTTATAAATATTTACTATTTTCACTTCAATTCTGCTTTAAAATAGGAGTCAAAATAAATATTTGATCTGACTGAAACAATTAATGTTGAGGGAATTCATAATTTGATAAAGATAAGATTTACGAGAGGTAAACTTCAAAGATCATTATTACTCTGCTATATACTTTTTCTCGAGAATTTGAATAACCTACTATATTGCTCTTACAAAGATCAGAGACCCTTTATGTACATAAAGTTCAATTTAATATAGATCTTTAACTTTACCAAAAATTTTAATACCAAGTAATCAACAATGAAACAAAATCAATATGATTATTGCTTGCACTGCCTTAATCACTTTTTGGGTGAGAAATATAGAGAAACAAGAATATTTTAAATAAAAAAATTAAATGACACATTTATTAAATTTGTATATTATTTTATGCAATAAATCAGAATCAAGATACATATTAATCATCTCTAAGGGTAAGAAAAAAGTTCATAAGTATTTCACACAGAAAAAAACTGTATGCAGCATTGAATTTGAATGAAAACGTTGATAAGCGAGCGTATCTTCCACTTAAACACTAATTAAGACATCATTTGACCCGTTCCCTCAGTTTCCAAGAAATACAAAGATGTGCACACGCAAGAAGGTATTTATATGCCAATGGGCTGCCCTAATATCGACATTCAGCGAAGGCAAGCATTTTGATCCTATCGCCTTTTCTGACAATTGCGGTCAACGTGAACATTTGTGGGCATCAAAGGAATATGAACGAGCACTACTGCCAAATGGAGTGATTTCTATATAATAAATTTGATCTTTTTATTGGTCTAGATTTTCGTACGAAACCATATGAAGAATATTAGGAATTAGTGTCATAACTCATATATCGTCATTAGTTCAATTCTTAGAGCTATACAAGTTAAAATATTAGCTATTACGATTTTGTTTATTTTGCAAATAAATACAAATTTGTAATTATCAAATCTAGTAGGAGTATCCACCTGATTGTCTTGTTTGCCTAGCTTGATTGAAGGGATCAAGAAAAAACATTATTAACTGATATTAGAAAATGTAAATTACATAATTTTTGTACGCTTATTCCTCTTTAGTGGTGACTTAACTAATTTTAGCTTTATCAGAAAAAAATATATGATCTCCAATACATTATGGAAAATTTAAGTATGAATTCCAGCAATAAAGATTATATAGCTAGAAATACGAATTTGTCTGACCAACTGACCATGTGATAAGAAATATTTTGTTTCTTTTATGAAGGGATTATTTAAAATATATTACTTTCGGTTATATATTTTAGAATCACGTTATCATCTGGGCAATTCCACGGGTAACTGACTGACATTTTTTAAGAAAAACGCTTAGTATTTTGTTATTTTCTTCCCAAAAATAAATGATAAAAAAATACTTTCCACCCAGTTTATTGCTTTCTTGTTAGCTTAATCTAATTGCACAATTAAATTTTCAAAATATGTTTTTATTGATTTTTCAAAAATTTTAAACGACATGGTAACTGACTGACATTTGTGAAACATTTATGTCAGTCAGTTACCTTGTTGATAAAATTTTTTTAAAAATCAATAAAAACATATTTTGAAAATTCAATTGTGCCATTAGATTAAGCTAACAAGAAAGCAATAAACTGGGTGGAAAGTATTTTTTTATCATTTATTTTTGGGAAGAAAATAACAAAATACCAAGCGTTTTTCTTAAAAAATGTCAGTCAGTTACCCGTGGAATTGCCCATCTATGTTTTCTTCATTTCAATTATTAACAGATTAAACGTTATGCATTACCTAATCAAGACAAATATACGTATAAAGATTAAATTCTGAAAAGTTTAACTTGGACTTCAATAGATACAATCGATCCTTCATCCGAACTCTATAAGCAGTCAGTAGTACCACAAATGTGGATGACCGCAAACGGTCAGAACTCCGGTTATTCTCTTATGGAACAGGTGCTTAGACATCGCTGGAAGGTGAAAGTTACGACTATTAAAGGGAAGATGGAGAAAGAGGACTATTATGGCTTCAGCCGCACATGCCATCTGGAAATAACATAAAAACTGGTTTAGCCCGTTGACCCCCTTCATAACATGGGAATCGTGACAGGACAATGTTACCCTTGCATTTACTAGTGCTTTGGGGTAAGAGAGCAACGACTTAGTATTAATTAGAGCTCTTTTGTTTTTACTTTCGATTGAGCATTCATGTATTAAATGCAGTGAACTTTTTGTTAGCAATGAAAAAATTCCGTGTATTCAGCCTTCGGGATTATTACTTCATTTGGTTTCGTCCGCACGTAAATGCTCCTGTTTGAAAACAAATAGGGTAATTATGGTGATTTTAGGGACTGTTAAGGAAGGATTAGGATAATTAGAAGGTTTAAGTCGAATTTAGTGTCCAGTTTAATAAGCAATCGTTGTATATATTGATCGTAAAGACGACCTTGCGTGTATTGTATATGGAAGATGAACAAATATTGGCGAGCAACGTGAGATAATGTACGTTTAGCTTCTAATCAGGAATTCAAATATGCAAATTTAATGTTGTTATTAAAAAAATGTACTGCAAATTTCTCCTAAACAAATATATTTTCTCCCTAAGACTTTTTATAAATCTCACTTCAATCTTTGAATAGCTGTTTCATTAAAAGTGCTTGAAGTTTACTTTTCATGCAGTTGGTTATTTACAACTGTAAGATATTGGGGTAAGTATAATTTTTTTTGTAAGAATTACAATGAAACAAAAAATATTTGTGTTATTAAATAAGTTCATGTAAATTCGTTTATGTCATTTATTACTTTTCATTTCACACTTACCAAAACGTGACAACAAAGTATAAATTGATTCGTTTTAAATTTAGAAATTTATAAACAGTGTTACTAAAGCTGTTTTAAAAAAACTTTAGAGAAGATGGAGCTTGGCATTTGTTTTTCTATGAATAACTCTTAAGAATTCCCCCCTTTCAATCTGAATCGGTCTTAAATTTTTTTAAGGACATAAATCTATCAAAATACATAAAACTCTTCCCTCTGATATCTACGATGCTTGAAGATTGGAACGGGATAAATTTATTGTTTCTTCATAAAAGATTAACATGTCTTTAACACATTCTGTAAAAATTTTTTTAAGGCGATGAAAAAATGTGAGTAGCATGAAGCTTCTAGCCAAGTAAGTCAAGCTTCTAGCTTCCAGAAATCCTGAGGAGCTTTGTCTAAAAAGTGCGGAAAAAAGTTGCAGAAGCAACGAAATATGGGTTACTTTTGGGAAATGAGAAAAGGGAAGATACCAAATTTCAGTGCAAATTATCATGCTTTAAATAATTTACAGAAGCTTAAAAAGCTTTAGTTCTTAAGAGGTCATCTTCGAAATGCGAACATAAAATTGTGTAATTCTCAATTTTTTACCGTAGCTTTCTTGATCATCTAATTTTCCCAGTGGTTTGAATTTTAAACTTCTTACAAATAACTTTGAATTTCAACCTTGTACCATATTATAAAATCTACTAATATTTATGTGTTACTTATACTATTCGGTGTAAAAAGTTGAATTGAAATGACGTGTAATAATATCAGTAATTTATTACGTTTCATGATGGTAATTTTTGTATAATGATTATTAGACTTCTTTTAAACACCCCCAAGAGGCCGTTGAGTATGTCACGTATTTTGACAAAAGTAAAAAGCTATCATGAAAACAACGGTGGAAAAACATCTGGTTTAGGAAAAAAAAGATTTTTATACCTTAGACAACACTTATAACTGTAAAGAAAATTAAGTAAGAAGACAACTCCTCACGTATCACCCAACTCTCCCTACTTAGAATAATGTAATTCGGTCTCATCTTACGTGAGAATATACGTATTCATGAGAAGTGAAAATAAAGAGAAAACTAAGACTTTTTTAAGCCTCGTTAAATGGAGCGGTTCGGTTTATTTCTGTAGTGTGTGCTCAATGGTTTCCTAAACATCAGTTGTTCCAGTACCACGACTTTCCAAATTTGCATTTTTATCAGAAATTTGTGTTTTGAGGACAGTCCGTGTTTGAAACATTTTAAGATAAGTATATTTATTAACGAGAATAAATTGAATTGCTTTGAAGAAGAGGGATGCGCTTCAAATGACCGAAATAGTTTCTTTTTAGAAACAACTTTGAAAGCGATAAATGAGTTTTATGTTTTGAAAGGATTTTAAAACAAGTGTCATTTGAAGATGAATTAAATCCGCCTTATTAGATTTTTTTTCTTTCAGAAGTATTTTAAGTTGATGGGTTTAGAATCAATGATTTTTCTTATTCTAGACTAGAACCTCAAAAGATTGTTGTCCAGTGTGTTTTAAACTTAACGCTCAATTTAAGTTACTATATCGGCCTACAATATGCGCTGAGCGTGCAAGTCCTTTTCATTTTACTATTAAAGAGTAGATGTAGAGGAAAACTTGGTGATACTTAAATCAGGACAGGAAATTTTGCTCTCATAATTTAAATTAATCTCATAATTTAAAATTTTACTCCCATTATTTTACATTCATAAAAGTATGTTACAATACTAATTACATTCGTGTCCAATAATTAAGCATTAGTTGAATCGTTTATTTCAGAAACATGTCAAACGCCACTTTTCTTGTTTAGAGAAAAACGAGAAAAGTGAAAAGTGTTGGTAATTTTTTTTTCTCAAAGTAGACCTCATTTGAATATTTTACGGACAAAAAATTTTCTTAAAAATTTTATCCTTTGCAAAAAAAATTTATTGAAATTTTTGCATTTGACAGGTTTCTGCAATAAACGGTGTATACAAACCTATTTCCATAACTTAACTCTAACTTTTTTAAGAAACTGGTAGTAAAAATGAGAATATTTGTTAAAAATAACATTTCCTTTTTAAATGCTAAACGATGTAATTATTATAGAGAGTAATTAATTCTAATAATGAGTTATTTTTTCTTTTTTGGTTAATATAGAAGTAAAAATACGTATTTTTATTAATTATTTCAACTCCAGACACAAATATAGTAGCCAGTCAATTGAAAATGTTAATATAGAAATCTTCGAAGTCAATTAGATAGTATAGATCAGGGGTTTCCAACTGGGGGCCCGCGGGCCGCATGCGGCCCGCCGTGTCATTTTATGCGGCCCGCGAAGCTCTCTGAAAACCCTCCAAAAAGTAGCTTCAAAACACTTTTTAGCACACTAAAATTCAAATTTTTTTCGGGGGAGAACCCCCGTCCCCCCCATATACCTCTTAGATTATGGACTAGCTTAGATCCTTTTCTATGGTGCAAGAATTAAAAGTTTGAAGTTTCGAGAGATCGTTTGTAAAACCTGAAATTCCCCCTGAGCGTAGCAAAGAAAGTATGAAGGCTTTTATAACCATTATCATGAGGAGGGACAAAATAGAGTATCCAAAAATTAGGTAAAACAATCCTCTAAGGAAAATTTACAAATATTTTCTTGAGGAAGACCTTTTCATTTAAGTAATATTCAGAATATTAAATATATTCAAAATTCCTACGAGTTGTATAAGAGTAAAAAAAAGTCATATATACTCTGGAATCGTCCCTCTTTTGCTGGAAAAGTTTCATATTGAAGACTCTCGCCCCAAAAAAATTATCGTTAAAAAGGAGCCAGATTACTTTGCGGCCCGCCACTTGACTTGTGATTTCGATTGCGATTGCGGCCCGCGAGTACTTAGAAGTTGGAAACCCCTGGTATAGATGTAACTTTAACTTTGTAGTTAGTAAAACGATTTTGCTTTAAAAGCCTACAAAATTAGTTTATTATTATGATTTGGTCTGGGGAATATATTTGATGTCCCCTTCTAATAAAGTGATTCATGAATCCAAAATCTCAATCACATGGATGTAATAAAGGATCACAAGCATGGAAATTTTGAATGTATTACTACCAAAACGTCTTTAGTCTTGAGAATCGTCCAACACCTTTTAAAAATAGGTTTCTACAATGGCCTGATGGACCAAATTTTAGAGTCGGAATGAAAGAAATTCCCCGTAGTTTAGTGCATAAACCAGACAAGCGAAGTTTCTTGACTTGTTTCTGCACCAAAACTGAAATTTAACATGACGGAAAATTATTTTAAAATTACGTTATTTTCATCATTGATACATTAAAATGTGCGTTTACTCCTACAGAACCCCATGACACCAAAAGCTCTTTTTTGAAAAAAGTAGAGATTAACATGTTTCAGAAAAAAATGATTCAATTAATAAGGATAGTTTTGATTTTTTTGGGAATATTCACACAAATTTTATTTGTCAAGGAAATACATGTCATAGTCATAGGATGCTATTTGTATAATATTTGTATTAATATTAGCTTTTTCAATGTTTTTTTTCCAGAAAAACTCAATAAAATAAGCTCTCAAACAGAAAATAAAATTTTGAATTTCAACATCAGAGGAACTGTAAAAAGTTAATGGAAGTAGGGGTGTTGCCGCCCCCCCCCCCAACCACCCTACCCTAACTATAACCAAACTCGTTTTGGGTGTAATCAGTAACATTGACGATTCAGAAAAAAGGGGGCAAAGTACTCTTTAATGTAACACAAAACACGCAAATCACACAAAAAGAGCATTACAATAGCCAATATTAATACAAACAGCATGACTTACCGATTCGATCTCGATTTTCAATCTCGTTTTTTACTTGTCCGCTCATAACACGACACCATAGGATCATCTAAGTATGGGAATATGTAATTCGGGATCTCATTACTCCAACAATATTTTAATTAAGGGGGCACAGAGGCCCTCCATTGATTATGAAGTTTGAGCATATGTCATTCAATATCGCTTACGAAATCATACTTAAAGGTGGAGGTCAGAAATACCATATCTTTTTACAAATAACAAGGTATTGTTTGCTAAAGGCTTCTCAGATGGACGTTTCTGTTTCTTTTCTGAATAGTTATGAAACTTATTATTAATGGAAGGCCTCTATACCGCAGAGTAAAGAGCGTACAGATATTCCGAATGGCCGTTTTCCTCTTTAGGTGCTTACTTTAATTCAAGCTCGCGTATCATAATTCATTTCACTAGCAGCCAATCAGAGAAGGGGAAATGTGAAAGAGATTCCTGATTGGATATATGGAACTTCTATCAAGCGGTATTTTAATTTCATCGGTGCTGCTCTTTTCCCTCCACTTCCGATTTGAACTTGAGTGACAGCTTTAGTAGGCGAATGACAGAATTAGCAGGAATGACGTGGTGTTAAAGGAGGCGGTCCGATGTATATGAAGTTTGCCTAGATTGGAAAACCCCTGTTAAAAAAGGCGCCATTAGCGACTCAGGAAATGAATTCTCTTTTAAGCTCTATACTCTGTGTTTATAATCTAAAGTTTTGAAAAACTAGACGCCACACAAAAACGAAAATTCCGAATTTCAAACGTTTAGCTATACACTATGTAAAAACCCAACTCCACCAATCCCAAAACGGTCACGCTATTGACCACTTCCACCGTTTACTCTCGTGGGCCTCACGGGCTTTCCAGAGCGGAACTGGAGCCGCAAAGAACCGCAAATAAACCCCGAAACTCACAACAAACACCCCGTGATCCGCGACTGGCCTTCCGACGGGCCAAGGACATCCCTATTTACGGCAGTCGGTTGTCACGCACGCTGGGAACAAACGATAAAATAATCTTGTTTTTCTCCAAATCAGACTATGGGAAATATAGCCACCTGTTTAAAGTTTAAAAATGTAATTTATAAAATAAACATTCAAGAAAGTGAGAGCTTCGAATATTTTCTTGACCCAAAATTTAAGAAAGTGCAAGTTATAATATTGCACCAATATTGACGGCATGTAAGGCTTGAAAGCGAGGGGGATCATTACCAGAATTTGAACTTAATAATCATATTCAATCGCTAAAACTAGCTTTAACCCCAAATATCCCATAGGTTTCTAAAACTAAACATTGGCGCAACTGCCCTAGTGGGGCCAAGGCCTATTATGCCCATTTCGTTTTCTGGACCGTGGGGATCTGGGGTGCGAAGCATATCGTCGCTGTGGAATCAAACCGGCGGCGTATCTGCAAAAATTGAGCTTTTGAGTTGTTGGTGTCAAAAAATTTCTTTTTCCCGTCTATCTTTATGTCAAACTGGTATCGTTCAGTTGAATAAAACTCCATCAGACAGCATGTGGCCGGTATATGCATTTACGCGGGAATAGCCATTTTGTTTATCAGGAGAGATCTATTGCACAATACCCCAGTCACTTCAAAATAAACCTTCAAGGTGGAAAGACGTCCATGATCTAAGTAAAACTGAATTATCTTGAAATAGAATATTTTTATTATTATTTTAAATATCATGCGAAAACTTTAAAGCGCTCTGATAAAAAATGTGCATTTGACAGATATGCCGGTTTGATATAAGATATGTCCCCGTTAGATGGTCAGTTGTCAGTCTAACATGAGACCCCAGTGTTTAGTTCCCAAACATGCTTGGTCCTCATTTTATCGACCTACTGAAAGGATGAAAGGCTGAGTTGAATTCCATAGGGTTCAATGGTATACAATCTCGGGCGGCTTAGGATTGAAAGGGTTAATGATTAAATTTGGGTTAAATCGTAAAAATCGGGCCAGTTCTGAGTTAACTCATGCTCAGGTTTTGAATTTTATTACATTCGATTAAAAATAATGATTATTTTTACGGAAGACGGTTTTATGGCTTACGATTTTACGGAAAATAGTAATCATTAATTCATTATGAAAAATATTTTGATCAGAAAATGTAGCTAAGAAAGCTCTGTAACATATCGTTCACTCCTCGACAGAACCTCCGATCTAAATTTTCGGGGATAGGCGTTAAATGTGATATTTTTTTTGATCACCAAATGCTATGATCCGTGTTTGATGAAAAAAGCTGACTGATTTTTAAAAATATAAAAAATGGTTATTCTATTTCAAGTTTTTTCTCCGTCTTAATAATTATCAATTTAAATCCCTGCTCGTAATAAACAAAAATTTATTTTTTTTCCCAATTACACTTTGGTGAATACAGTCACCACTTTAAAGTTTTAGAGCAATTTAATTTATAATTTAAACATTTACTTAATTCACTTTCATAGTAATATATGTGTTAATTAAAATGCAGTTATTCACAACAGCACTGAAAATGGCGAAATTGAGGTGTATGTGAGAGGGAGGTAGTCTCTATAATTAACTCTCTCCCTCTGACATCTATAGGGATGCCCTTCAACATCGATATTTATAATACATTGAAGTATAAGAATTCAAATATTTAAAAAATTAACGTGTACTACTTGCACATTAAAAATAATTTGGCCTTTTGATGGCCAAATTGCCTAAAAATGTTCTTGGGGGAGATCCATCCGACGCCTATTCTCAATATATACCTATAGACCAGCGGTTCCCAAAGTGGTCCATATGGACCTCCAGGGGTCCATAGCGACTTCCAGGGGGTCCATAGGCATGAAAATGAAAATTGGGGGGCCATGGGGAAAATTTCATTAAAATGAATAATTTTGATACTAAGTTTCAAAAACAAGTTATCCTGGGTTGTGGTCAAGAGAAATTCAATTTTTGATTGCTTTTCGCTCTTCTTGTTGGTGAAGAAAGGTTTCAGCGATGTTGCCAACCTTTTGACAAAGCAAAGAAACAGGTTGGATATTATACTGTACTGTGTGATTTGGGGCCATCCATAAATGATGTCACACTTTTTTTGCCCATTTAGGACCCCCTCCCCCCCCTTTGTCACAAACTGTCACACTTCTCCATACACCCTCCCCCCCTCTGTCACATGTCACGCTCTCAAACCAACAATGTCTAATTCACGAATTTGAAACTCCCCGGAACCAACTTTTTTATTTTAGCTTAATTTCCCCGTTCTTGATAGTTTCATTTCTATCAACCTTTAAGATGCCTGTTGAGAGAAAAACAAGTCTATCATTTTAAAAATTTTAGGTTTTTTTTCGTTGATTTTCAGCTGCAGGATGTGATGTCACAATTTTTAAACCCCCCTACCTCCCCCTTGTCACAAACTGTCACAAATTGATTAACCCCCTCCCCCCCTCTGAGCGTGACGCCATTTATGGACGGCCCCTTTGAAGTTAAACGGTTAAACCTCACGTCGTTGAAACCTAATATAAAAGCACCGGATTCATCCCTCCCATTAAAAGTATGTTGGAATATTCCAGTTTTCCCTCCCTGTTGTTTATATCTTCATATAATTCCTATTCCCTACCTATATTTTTAGAAATAATTAAACAATGAGTTAAGTTGAAATGTGGATTTTATTACTTGTTTCTAGCAACAATATTTTATAAGGAGGGTTTTTATGAACAAAGGGTGCTTAGGGCAATATGTTTTTACATTTTAAAAACCTTTGACTAATTATTTTTTATATTTTATGATTAACCGGGCGCTAGTGGAGTTCTATGATAAATTGTCATAAATTAAATGTTATATTAATAAAACATTAAAACTAACACTATCATTTGACTTCTGTTACATTTAGCCTTAGCCATTGGTGGTCATTTTCTCATGTGTAACTTGTTAAATGTCAATAATGAAGCCGTGTTTTCAAGATTTGAACCCAAATAATCCTGAAGTACCTAATTTTTTAAATTTAGATATAATTTTATTTATATTTTATAATGTTGATATTAGCTTTTTACAATTGAATATTTTTATTATGGTTCTCCTTAGATCACTATTCCTTCACTCCTTTTGTCACTATTTGGTTTCACTCCTTTGGTAACTATCACTATTTTGTTGATATTAGATTTGTTTTTAGTTTCAAACTTTTAAAGTTTTATTTTTACAATTTCATTTAAAATGTTGTGCAACCATATCAATTGCAAAAACAAAAAAAAGATTGTTTTAAAAATATGTGAAATCAAATTCTTATCTATGCACGAAAAATGTTTAAAAAGTTACAAAATTTATGCGTGGTTTAGAAATATATATCACAAACATAACATTTTTAGCTACTTTTTGAACGGTCCCTAAGACAGGGGGTCCACGGGGTACGAAAAATGTCGTCAGAGGGGGTCCACGGGCCAAAAAAGTTTGGGAACCCCTGCTATAGACTATAGAGTTACTGTGTTAATTCACAAAAACTTCAGGCAAAGGTTAATTAAACGCTTCCGAACGGTATATACTGTTCCCTCAGCACTATGTTGCTGTCGATGCTAATGAATTGAAGTACATAAAAAAGGCCGACAAAAAATTTCGTAAAATGCATCCAAATAGAAGGAATTTCGGCGAAAAACACAGCAATTCATGTGGTTACCAAATTTTTTCGAAGGGATGACACAGTTTTGAGGGTGTTTCGGACATTCGTTCCAGAATGATAATGGGGGTACAGACAAAGGGTCGTAGTGTCAGTGAGAACCTTTTGTTATTGTTATGGTCGTGATGTGTGAAAAGAGAAAGCAGACGATTTTATGAGGTGATATATTGTTGAGTGAGGGGGTCTTTTTGTATGCAAATGATTTAAAATGAAACGTTTGATTTAAAGAGGTTTTCGAAGTATGGCAACATGAGTGATGTTGCCACACGTAAGGGGTTGAATGTGTTTCGATTTTCAACTGGCCTGAATAAAAAGATGTACGCAAGAGAAAAAAGAGAAAGAACACTTAAAGAAATTAATATTTATTATTATTTGTATTTAGTCACTCTTTACTCTCTTTATCTGTCTCTATCTCTCTATTCCCTCGTAAAAATGATAGCTTTGACCGTTTAAATATGGCATATGGCACATATTCGCATAATATGGCGCATATTCGGGAAGAAAAGATGTAAACCTAATAGAGTTGAGACATTCAAAGTTAGAACTAACTCTATCCAATTTAGATTTTCAGTGAATATGCAATTTTATGATCAACACCTAATAAATATTGTTCATACTCTATATCTTTGACTTAAATTTAAAAATTATATTAAAAAACAATTTGAATCAATAGCGTTCTGAGCCCCTAAGAGTACGAATGGTCTAACAACCTATACGGCCATTCTCAGGATTCCTGAGGACCTTATTATTATGTGGAAAAGATGTTGACTTGTAGTTCAATTCTGAATTCTAGCGATACAGAACTGAATTGAAGGTAAGTTCAGAAAGTCTACTCAAACGAAAAACGTTTTCTTATGTTCTCTTCAAGACCACTTTTCCTCTTAATGATTTTCATCTGTGATCATATATGTTTATAGATCTAACCCAATTTTAAATTGCAGTGGGAAACTTCATTCTTAAATAGGCTTTGCACACAAGTATAAAAATTTCGGCAAGTTTCAGAATAGTGAAAAAAGGTATCATAACTGTATTTTTTGATTTAAATATCTTCCCTCTCTCTCATTAGTTTTTTTTCATTTACACTTGAGGCCAAAAATTGTGGATGATTTGATAATTTGGAATAATGATACAGATCATAGTTCATGCCATATGATCATCTGGGAGAGAAAATATGTGGTGCAAGATCAAATAACCCTAACAATGTTTTAAAAGGAGGGTACAGAGGTTGTCTTATAATTACGAGTTCCATTCTCATTCGGAAAAATAACAGCAACATCCATGTGACATCCATTTAGCAAACGATTCCCTACTATTCGTAAAATATATGATATTTCTGAACTCCATGGTGCATAGAATACCTTTAAGTGTGATTTTTTGACGATATTGAGTGAAATGTGCTCAAAATTCATAATCAAGGGAGGGCCTCTGTACCCCGTAAAACTACTCTTAGGATAATTTAGTCCCGAATTAGTATTTTCACTTTTAGATGATTCTATGACATGAATTTCTCTGAGACTAAGATTTGTGTGGTTATTTTCAAACTATTAACCTTTTCAATACGACAGGATGTGCCATCAATAAAACTTGTAACATCATTGTTGCTTTTGTAACTTCGTTATAGGATCGTTAAAGAGTCTCTACAAAACAATGATGTTACAAGCTTTATTGATGGGACAACATACAGAGTGTTTTAAAAGTTCGCTCCGTGGCATTTGGAACCATCGTGTTCTAGGGTCACGGAAGTAAGGTCTAACCCTAGGTAAGGGACCCTGGAAAATCTATTGAGATGACTTACAGCGGCCCTAGAATGGAAAAAAAGAAGTTAAAAAAATAATTTAAAAACTAAAGGAGATGGAGCAAAAACCTAAATGAGAGTATTGTTGCCAACGTTATGAAGAACTCCCTGAAAACAATTTCATGAGAATATTCGCGTGAATATTCGCGGGGATGTGAAAATAGCACTTTTCAGAACTCAAAAAAAGGTTTGCAAATTTGCAAGTTTTTTAAATTTTTTGATCAAATTTTGCCTTCATTCAACTAAAAAACCCTAAACTACACAATAACGCTGGAAAATTTGCAAATTTACGAAATTTTTTCTTTTTTGAGGTCTGAAAAAGTGCTATTTTCACATGCTAATAACTTCGCAAATATTCGCGATATTTTCATGAACTTTTTTCATTGAGTTCTTCATAACGTTGGCAACAATACTCTTACTGAGGTTTTATCTGAGGTTTTATCCGCTATATCTCCTTTAGTTTTTAAATTATTTTTTTCAACTTTTTAATTTCACCACTAGTGGCGCTGTAAGTCATCTCAATAGATTCTCCAGTGTCACTTATCTAGGGGTAGACCTAACTTCCATGACCCTAGGACACGTTGGTTCCAAATAAAAGCCGCGAAATGGACTTTTGAAACACCCTATATATATCCCACCATACGGAAAGGGTCTTTTGGTATCGGAAAGGGTCTAAAAAATATTCTTAATTTTTGGACATGACATGAGTGCCCTTTCCAACAGCAACAAACAGCTAAATTTCAGTTCAAGGCCCCTCTACCTCAACTGGAATAGAAACGCGTTCAAATCGACCACGTTTCCCTTCCACATACAGGTTTCCTAAGTATCACAAGGACGCCACAATGATGTACTCACTCTTCAAGTCGAAGACCCTGTTCCCGAATCCGTAATTGAGCACCTTCCTCCCCTCGAAGAGTCCGAAGTGGATGAGGCCCTGGAACCTGCCGGATTCCGCATCCTCGCTGTTGCGGATGCTGATGTTGAGTCCGGTCCTGACCGGCTTGACCACCACCCATTCCTGGGTCAGCATGGAGGCACAGATGAGTCCGAAAGTCACACAGTTGATCACGAAGACCAGACACACCAAGCAACGCTTGGTCGTGTCCATTGGGAAGTAAGCGGGAAGCATGGTCACTGTTCTATGAGAACTCTCCGGAATGGTCTAATAAGAGTTGTAACATGTTGTAACATTTGTGGCTCATTGGTTGGTGCAGTCAAAATCTCATTCTCAAGTTAGCACAAACTTATACTCATTTTTGGTGCTTATAAAGTTTTCCTTGAGGAATACTAGTTGATGATATATGGATTTTGGTCAAAATAAGTTATAAAACCAGGATTGCTTATTCTTGTAGTTAAAATAATTTCTTAGCACCAATTCTTTCTCTTTTACAGTCAAATTTCCATATAAATGCACTAATATGGTTTATGTCAATGAATTATGAACGAAAACTAGACGTTAGGACGTATCCAAATTTTTTGTCATAATTCCACAATGAAACAATCCAGAACTGTTTCATTAAAGCTTTTATCAAATTAGATTGGTTCAAAACTTGTAATTATAGAAACAGTATATTTGTTGCAAATAAAGGCACAAACTGTTTGCCTACTTGAAGAAATTAGAGGTCTTCAGAAGGAAAATTTTTTTTTACAATAATTCAAAAACTTCAAGTTCGGTATGTTCTTATTATGATTAGAAAGGATTTCTATTGGTAAAATCAGCAGACTTACTGTAGTAGAAAACTAGATAATCCCAGAATATGTTGAAGCTTCTTCCGCTGTAAGTTCCGGATATTCCATGTCAATTTGCAGACGATCACAAACTTTAGTAGCAATACATAAAGAAGCACGTGAGTCGGAAAAAAAAGAACGATTCGCAAACGATTCCAATAATCCGAGTGGCATCACATTGTTCTCGACGACAGACAATGCTGTGAAACGCGAACAGCAAAAAACGAAACTTGGGATAAAACCGTGTCAAACGATTTTGCGAGTGGGTGCCGCAGAGTTTCTCATTTCGAAGAGCATGTTCTGGGGGAAACCTTCCCGCGACTGCTGATGATGATGGAATGCCGCTCTTCATCCGCAGAGATGAGAGGAGAGAGCACCAGTCGATTCGAAATCCGAACCGGTTTCGGCGGGAAAAAGAACACTCGTTCGAATGATAGATCCTCTTCGTCAGTCACAACAAGGGGTTTGTTAAAATCGAGAGTTCTCCCCCCTTTATTGCTGGATCATTGTAATTACACTCTTATTTCGGTTCTTCACGTTGCAAAACACGATTCCAAGAGTAATTCGAATGTTCTTTGTTATTGTCCGAAGAAGAATGTCTAACCTACTTCAAAAGATACGCGCGTTAGTAGTAGTGGAAGTGTTTTTTCTTTTATTTCGTGAGGTGCTACTGATGTTGATGAGTTGAGTAGACTAATTATGGCACAATTTACGTGTCAGTCACATGGCTGATGATGGTTATTAAAGTTAGGACTATTACTTTTGAAAAGAAGAAATGCTGTATAACGTTATGTAAAGTTATTTTTACCTTAATTTTGTGTTGTTCTTTCTGCAATTGAAAGTGCAATGTCCCGTTGAATTAAATTAATTTGGATTGAAACGAAAGATACATAAATTGAAGTTATTATACAGAATATTTATGAGTTGAATCACAGTTGAAGATATGCTTTTATCAAATCTTATTTCGTCTTTTCTATTTTTTAAAAATGAATGTCTGTCTGTATGTCTTTTATAGTTTTAAACTTTTCGAACCTACATTAACTTTTAAACTATACCACGTTGCTCTACTTGCTCCCAGGAAGGTTTATGAAGAATAATAATTTAAAATCGAAGCATCTTAATAACTTTATTGGTCAATTTTATGCTTAAAAACCCATATTTCATGCCTAACTTCATGGCAAAACCACATTGTTATAAACATAAGAGAAAGATATAATAATAATTGTTGTAGGTATAACATCGATTTTTGTAGTTTAAAATCCATTGTTGTAGCATAAACAAAAAAATGGATCCTTTATTTAACTATTTCCCCATTTGGACGGGCGAAGCCCATCTGTAACACACCAGCATAATTTTTTAAAAATGGACTGGCGAAGCCCATCTGTAACGCACCAGATGATATTTATTAAAAAACTCAAACCCGGGCGAAGCCAGGGTATAGCGCGTCAGCGGTAGTAAAAATATAAATATCTTTTTTTTGGAATAGCACAAGTGCATGTATTTTTTACATTACACAGAAAATAACACACCACCTGTAGCAAGTAATTTGTAGGATTAGGGTGTCCCTTATAAAGCAGAAAGAATTTTTCTTGCGAATTTGAAAACGGTTACCCTCTACTTTTTTTATAAATGCCTTGACCTCTATTCAGATATAAAATTTCATCACTCTACGATAATATTAACCCGTGCCGAATCTCAATTGAAGATGGTCAAACAACGCGCCGGCACGCGCCTGCTAATAACTCACCACTTTTTTTTCTTTTTTCAGGCTTTTTTATTTATATAAATATTTTTGGCCATTGAAATGTAATATTAATCGGTCTTAATTGTCGTCTACCGCTAAAGTTTAATTTCACGAATGTTAAAAAACAGCACCGCAAAAATTTGTCGATTACTTGGTAACTTAGATACAGCAATCTGGTGACTAAAATCGCTAAGGAAGTAAATTGGTTTACCTTCACTTTGCTAACTTCTTTTAAAAGCGGTAGACGACATTTTAAACAGATTATATTTAGTGATTGGCAAGTATCGATACCAAATACTTAAGTACTCGATACCTATAGGTATCGAGTGTATTCGATACCCACAAAAGTATCGATACTTTATTGACATATTTCGTTTTAAATTTTTCAATGAAGTAATCTTTATAATATCTACTGTAGATCAAACGCAGCCTAATTCCGTTTTCATTTTGCAACGCTCAAACCCAAGTCGTTATCATCCGCGAGAGAAATTTGACGCGGCTAGGTTTTTCCCCCGCCAAATCCTTCGCCTCTATCCACCTCCAGGCCCGTAGCTACGGGGCTTTTTGATGGATCGCTTTCAGTTTTTTGAATATTAGTCTGATTATGGATAGGCTCTAAAAAAATTGTCGCTTCAGGTTCATTTCCCGACATTGAAAAAAAGTACTCGATACCTAAAAGTACTCGATACCTATAAGTATTCGATACCTATAAGTATTCGATACCTAAAATTATCTATTTTGCCCATCACTAAATATATTACATTTATATGGCCAAACTTGTTATAAAATATAAAAAAGTCTAAAAAAAGTAAGAAAAAGGAAAAAAAGTAGTGAGTATTAGCGGACGCGTGCTGGTAATTTAGCTTGTTTGACAATCTTCCATTGAGATTCGGCGCGGGGTAATATTATCGTAGAGTGATGAAATTTTATATCTAAATAGGTCAAGGCATTTATAAAAAAAGTAGAGGGTATCTATTTTCAATTTCGCAAAGAGAAGAAAATTCTGTCATAAAAGAGACAAAAAGAGATACATCGACCATATTTAACTAAGATTTTGCACAGGTTAATACCATCGAAGAGGGATAAAACTTTATATCTGAATAGGTCAAGGCATTTATAAAAAAAGTAGAGGGAAACCGTTTTCAAATTTGCAAGAAAATTTTTTTCAGTCATATAAGGGACACCCTATTGTAGGATCCTCTTCTTTAAAATGTACAAAAGTTTAAACCATTGTATGATCTAAATTTTAACTAATAAGTCAAACTTTCTTTTCTAAAGAGGAACTGGACATAAAAAAATATAGAAAGCAAAAGGTCTAGAATCCAAAGATTATTTTTTGTTGACAAAAAAAAAGCTCGCATAAACTCACCAGTAAAAAAGGAAATATTTTGAAATTAAGTAATCATAACAATTAATACCTTATTTGGGAATACGAAATTTCATTCAATAAGCACGCTCTTACCATAGCGTGTGTGCTATAATAATGTGTGGGCGTAGAATAGGTTTGGGAAAGTAATGGATAGGGAATACGTATTGAAGATAGTTAAAACAGCTAAAAGGAAACCCAATCTCCGCATTGAACAAGAGTTGTCAAACGCTTTATTAAAACGTGACAAAAATATCTGAAACAGTTTTTACCTTATTTCCATGCTTGCGGCTCTTTATTACATCCATGTGATTGAGATTTTGGATCTATGAATCTTTTTATTAAAAAGGGACATCATATCTACACCCCAGATCATTATATTGAACTAATTAATTTTGGTGGGCTTTTAAAGCAAAATCGTTTTACTGTCCACAAAGTTACATCTAACCAACTATCTTATTGACTTCGAAGATGTCTATATTAACATTTTGAATTATCCGACCATTTTTTTTTAGTCTAGAGTTGAAATCTCTCTATATTAAAAAAAAGTAACAGTGACCGTCACCGCCGTCAACGCCGCCGCCGCTGATTTTGAAAATTTTATTTTTTAACACTTTGAACTATCACTACGCAAAAACTATTTGAAGGAATATTATGAAATTTTGACCATTGGTAGACAAATGTATGAGGGTCATTTCAGTTTCCAGACCTAATTAATTAGATAATTAGTTCTGGAGTTATTAAATGTCAAAGTCGAAAATTATTTTTCTCGGCTGCGAGTTCGCCCGCAGAAAAATCTATTTACAGCAGAAACATGATTTTTTGCAGACACATACTCTTAGGTATGAAGTTTTGCACCTCGTCGCCCTTTTTCGAATTTCGAATTATTTTTGGAGTAATTAAATTCTTAAGTTTCGAAATTTTTTACTCTTTTTCGGTTTTTTCGTTTTAATACAAAAACTAATCGCAGTAGAAATATGATATTTTAAACACGCATACAATTATTTTTTATAGAAAGATTGGCGTTTCCTTTTTTAAAAAATTCGAATTATTTTTAGAATTATTAAGATTCAAAGTTTCAATTTTTTCATGTCTTTCTGGTCGTTCACTAGAGAAACAGCCGATTTTTATGTGAGTCTGATTTCTTTTATTTCCAACGATTCACTAGATACACGTGCATTTCATAAATTTAAAAGATATTAAATGGCATGCTTTTTCTCTAATATAGTTGATGATAACTTGTAGACTTGCTGGATATTTTAAAAAACATTTCGATTAAATTATTGACAAGTTAAAACAAGGATATTTCAGTTGCAGTTTTATTTTAATATTTTTGTAGTTATGGTCCGAATTAAGTTATTGATAAGTTCGAGAGATAAAAGTTTCGATTTTAAATTATCGTAAACTAAGCCGACAAGTTCCAGGTTTTACTGGATAGTTGAGATGAAACAAGCGAGCTCTGCTCGCTAAGATCGCGAAGCGATCTTCAACGAACTGCGAAGCAGTTCCGGGGGTTGGTGAGCGATAGCGAGCAGGGGGCAGAGCCCCCTAGTCACTTAAAAAAAGGTGGTATTTTTACTAAATTTTTTTCCTACTAACCAAAAGAGAAAAAATAAGAATTCCTTAATAATTTTATGTGTTAGTATTTACCAAGGAAATGTTATTTTCAACTAATATTCCCACTTTTATTAACAAATCCTTAAACAAATAAGAGTAGAGCTATGAAAATAGGCCTGAATACTCTGTTTACTGTAGAAACCTGTCAAATGCAAATATTTCAATAATTTTTTTAGAAGAATAAAAACATTAAAAAAACTCTTTTTGTCTTTAAAATATCCAAATGAGGCCTACTTTAAAAAAATAATACTTAACATCTTCATAAAAATGTAGTGAGCTTCTATGCAGTTTTTCTCGTTTATCTTAAAACAAGAAAAGTGGCGTTTGACATGTTTCAGAAATAAGCGATTCAATTCTAAACAGGTGTTGTTTTTTAAAGATTTTTTTTATAACTTAAGGAAGTATAGCATCAAAGAATAATCCTAGAGGGAAGGCAGTTGACCCTATTGCCCCTAAATGTCGCCCTGGAAAGGAATAAAAGGAAAAAATAATTCTTATTTATTTTAACACTAAGTTTGAAAATCCTTTTCCCCCAAGCAACGGCGAGTATATCAGCTAGTATGCTATAAAATTTTACACTTCACTATACCCTATATGTCACAAGTCATGCTATCCTGATCAAAATCCACCTAATATTTACCGTACCCCCAACCTTTAAAATTTCCTAGATTGAGGAAGGATTTATATATTAGTTATAAGATTTGCGCAGCAAATAAAACGGTAGTTTAAAGTGTTTTGTCCCCTTCTAATACTCCCTTTTTGCCTTTGTCATCATGGGGAGATTAATAAACAACCAGATACAGATAGGACTCTAATAAATGTTACTTTTTCGTACATACTCCTTTTTTGCCATTGATTCAATTCAAAGTATATTTGGAAGATAAGACTGAATCTTAGCTACTCCTTACATAAATTCAGGCAAAAACTTACTGATTCATATTCCAAAATTTTTACCAGAAACTAATATCCAAATGGGCATTAAACACAATGGACATATATTTCTTGTTTTTAACTCCTCACGGAGCTCTCTTGTCAAGATCCGAATCTCACATCTAGACTAACTCCGAATTTTCTTCGGGTCAACAAACTGCTCTCTAAGTCTGCCTGTTGTTTCCGGACACATGTGGACTAAGACGCAGGTATCCAGATTCATATCCGAGCGAAAGTCCCAAGCAAACACACAGACATTGTTTCAATAACTCCGAAAAGGCCTTCTCCCACTTGAAAATGGGTCAAAAAGAGAACACAACTGGAAGAACAGCCATTAGGAGCGGAACTACTTTTCCATAAGCTGCGTGGGAGTACGGATGAGGCAAAAGTGAGATTTCATAACGAAAAAACCAACATGGCCACCTAGACTCACGAGGCCAGAAGAGCTCGAAAATGTGATGGGTGAAAACATCACTTTGATCGCTCATTGACAGAGCTAATCAATTTCACTCTATGCCCATTTTTGATAGTGTTTTAATTTTATTGATTCAAATTATGAAAGCTTCCGAATTCTTCCAAAATACCAGCATGGGCGTAGCCAGGGTTCCACTTAGGGGGGGCAAGCAGGGTTGACTTTTTTATGTTTGTGGAGAACAATTTTAAAGCCCCGTGAGAGGGGCCTTAGCCACAGTATTGTTTCGAGAGTGGTTTTTGACCTTTAATGAAATTAATGTAAAAGTTTTGTGGGTTGCGTAAAAACAATTAGGGGGATCTGGAGTTGACCTAAGAACAGGGCTTTAAACTGATTTTTGGTACACGTAAACCAGTGGTTCCCAAACTATTTTGGTCGTGGAACCCCCAAATTTGTTACCGATGATCGCGGAACCCTGAATATTTTTTAATCAACGACTTTTCAAAATTTAATACATATGATATTAAATGAAACCAGGCACGGGTCCAGGGGGGCACTTTTCCAGACAATCACTTTTACTTTTTGGCTAAAATGTCAAATTCATGGGGATTTTCTAAAAGTATCACGCAAGATCCCCTTCTAGTACCACTGGGGGGTATGGGGGTCCTCCCCCAGAAAAATTTTGAAATTAGACTTTTAAAAGTAGAGTTTTAAGTCATTTAATAAGCTTTTTGGGGCCAAGGGGAGAATTTTCCAGCCCATAACCTTTATCTTTTGACAAAAAATGTCAAAATGTTAGGGATTTTCCAAAAAGTTTCGCACAAGATCCCCTTGTTATACCGTGGGGGGTCTGGGGGTACTCCCCCAGAAAAAAATTTTGAAATTCGACTGGTAAAAGTAAGGTTTTAATTCATTTTGAGAACATTTTTATGTAAAAGGGGAGCGGCGCTGTCCATTCTTATTTCACCATTCTAATTTTGTTAATGAAATAAAGTTTGTCCCATGGAACCCCTAAATTTCTTCGCGGAACCCCAGGGTTCCGCGGAACCCACTTTGGGAACCACTGACGTAAACCCAAATTTGGGCATACATTTTTAGAATTTTGATTTTCATGAACTCATTACAAAAAAGTGTGAATACTAAAAGGGGGCCTTGGGGCCCTCCCCCACAAAAATTTTTAAAATTTGACCCTAAAAAAGGTTTTAACTTAACTACAAGTGAAATAAAAGAAAATTACTCAGGACTTAGGGGGGGGGCAGCTGCCCCTCCCTTCCCGCCCTGGCTACTCCCATGAATTCCAGTATCTTAGGTTTAAGCGCAGCAGGTTTATAACTGTAGTAAATTTAGTCACCACTAAAAGAGTCAGACTATTTAAATCTATATGTATAATAATCAATAAATTTAGTATATTTAGAATTTTAAACTCTTCACACCTACCACACCTACATTGACTACCACGTTGATCGACTTGCTCCTGGGAAGGTTTTCGTAGAAAAATAATTTAAAATCGAAGCATGCTATTAGCTTTTTTGGTCAATTTTATGCTTAAAAGCCTATATTTCGTAACTAACTTTATGGAAAAACCAATAAGAGAAGATGCAATATAAATTGTTGTAGGTATAATATCGGTTGGTGTAGATTCAAATCGATTGTTGTAGTTTAAAATTAATTGTTGCAGCATAAAAATCGATCCATTATTTCTCACTCTGCTGGGCATAATGTCCGGGTAACACAGCTACACATTTGGACTGACGAAGCCCCTATGTAACACACCAGATGATATTTATTGCTCTGCGGATGGAGCTTGGATATTCCAAGTGGCATAAGAAACAACAACACAACAGATGATATTTATTAAAAAACTGAAACGTCGAGCGCTAGTGCAGTAGTATAAATGCTTCGGGCAATGTGATAAATTGGGCATTATTAATAATGCCCTGGCAATGTGATAAATTCAATGGAATTTCTGAATGAAATTTATCCCTTTACCCGCCTAAACTTTGGGCATTATTAATAATGCCCAATTTACCACATTGCTCGTAACATAAATACCGATAATTGGTATTTATTACAACAATTATTGTTCTGTAACAATTGATCTTTATGGATTTATGTTTTTCGCTATTTTGTAACACCTTTAGAAGATTTTGAGCCCAAGGATCTATTAGGTGGATTTAAAGGTTTTATTAAAAATTAAATTTTACTTAATGATGTTTTTTATTAATATATTTGTTTCCTAATTATGATGCAGACGCTCACCAAGATGAATATGGAGATGCCAGGTAAAAAATTAAAAGATTGGCTTTCGATAATTTTTTGACTTGATAAGTTTAAATAGGACGATTTTTTAAAAATACTGAGGTACAGGATTAAAAAAAACACCACATCTTTATGCAAACTATTTATTAAATATTTGAATGTGGTGTTTTCAATTGGATTTTTTTCCCTTATGGATAATTTCGTTACCAAAATAAAGTGCGGGATGGGATAAGTTAGGGTAGATTTACAAAGTAGAAAAACCGGGATGAAAAGACGAAGGTGACACCGGGATTATACATAAATTTAAAACTCGTTTTATACACCACTTTTTTAATCATAAATAAAAGTATAAATAATTCAAATTTAGTAAGTGTGTGTGTTAAAACTTCGAATTGGTAGGTTATTTACATCTCTTCTCTTATGAAGAGTGGAGAAAAGGTTTATAAATGTACACTGCTCACAAAAAAATTAAAGGGTATTGGTGGTTTTGTTTTAAGCATTTTTCCTAAACTTAGGGCCATTTCAAAGCTGCATCCATGCAGTTATCAAAATAAAAATTTTAATTTTACTTTTTTTAATCAAAATTGGAAAATGCATATTTTGTGTAGTTAAGCAAGAGAAGTGAAAATTCTATCTATTGAAAACCCATTTCGCTTGGGGTATGCTTTCTCTTGACTTAAAACAACGTTGTGGGTCTGTTTCCCACCAGATTTGTTTGTTTATTTATGAGGGGCTGGGGTATTTTCTCCAATTTCCCCTTTTAGATAATTTTTTAGCACAATGAACTGTTAGGGAGGTATTTGAGGAACAGCAATTCATTTCTTTAGCATGTCTTAGACTTGTTTTATTGGATTCTTGTCGAGAAAACGTGCTGGTCAATCCCTTTCTAGCGATTTATTCATCCTGAAGAAAATCATTAACTAAGGTAGCACAATGTTTTCTGCAATTACCATCCCTGAAAGTTAAATTATCACCGATTTCTCCTGCATAAGGGGCAACCTTATGTGTAAGGATATTGACCTTATTATCTTGAACCACCAGAAATGGTTCCTTTGGCTGTGGGGGGTCTTTATTCCATTCATAGAGATGGTGCTCTCTATCATCACTCCACATCTTCAAATCTGACTTCCTCATGCACAAAAAAGGGGTTATTTTGTGTTCCTTGTACCCTCCAGACAAAAATCGGAAGTTATCAGGATGAACTGAGAGTCGGATTTGAAGATGTGGAGTGATGGTATCGAGCACCATCTCTATCTATTGAATAAAGACCCCCCCACAGCCAAAGGGGCCGTTTCTAGTGGTTCAGGGTAATAAGGTCAATATCCTTACACATGTGGTTGCCCCTCATGCAGGAGAAATCAGTGATAATTTAACTTTCAGGGATGGTAATTGCAGAAAACATTGTGCTACCTTAGTTAATGATTTTCTTCAGTATGAATAAATCGCTAGAAAGGGATCGACCAGCACGTTCTCTCGACATGAATCCAATAAAACAAGTCTAGGACATGATAAAGAAATGAATTGCTGTTCCTCAAATACCTCCCAAACAGTTCAGGTGCTGAAAAATGCTCTAAAAGGGGAAATTGGAGAAAATACCCCAGCCCCTCATAAATAACCAAACAAACCTGGTGGGAAACAGACCCACAACGTTGTTTTAAGTCAAGAGAAAGAATACCCCAAGCGAAATGGGTTTTCAATTAAGTATTGATAGATTTTTCACTTTTTTTTGCTTCACTAAACAAAATGTGCATTTTCCAATTTTGATTAAAAAAAAGTAAAAATAAATTTTTTATTTTGATAACTGCAAGGATTTAGCTTTGAAATGGCCCCAAGTTTATGAAAAATGCTTGAACCACTGCAAATTTTTTATTTACGTGCCAATAGGTACCAAAACTACCAATATCCTTTACTTGTTTTGAGCAGTGTAGAAATGTGCACAATATGTTATTTTAAAGTGATAATATGCCAAAAAAATTTAAAAAAGCATGTTTTTATTTTATTATTTTTACTGATCGATATTAATATTTTCAATATATTTTTACTATGAAATAATCATGATTCATTTCCCTTTTCAGGTTTCAAAAACAAAGAATTTCTACGGAATTAACATTATTTAAAAATTTTGCACCATTTTGAGAATCAGTTTCCAACCACTATCTTAAATTAATAAGGAAGAGAAGGAGTTGAAGTTCCCTTCTTTTCAGAATCCTCAAAAACGAGAAATATGGGTTAAATATTGACCTTGTGGTCAAAGGTCAAAAGCTCGACACGCATTTTAAAGAGCTTGACACAAGTAACCTAAAATACAAGTCCGAGGTAATCAATTATAGTTGAACTAAGAATACTTTTTTGAATAACTAGGGGGCTCTGCCCCCTGCTCGCTATCGCTCACCAACCCCCAGAACTGCTTCTCAGTTCTATGAAGATCGCTTCGCGATCTTAGCGAGCAGAGCTCGCTTGTTTCATCTCAACTATCCAGTAAAATCTGGAACTTGTCTGCTTAGTTAATGATCATTTAAAATCGAAACCTTTTATCTCTCTAACTTACCAATAACTTAATGCGGACCATAACTGCAAAAATATCAAAATAAAACTGTTACTGAAATATTCCTTTTTAGTTTACCAATAATTTAACCGAAATGTTTTCAAAAATATCCAGCAAGTCTACTAATTATCATCAACCATCTTAGAGAAAAAAAAACATGCCATTAAAAAACTTTTAAATTTATAAAATGCACGTGTGCATCTAGTGAATCATCGGGAATAAGAAATCAGACTCATAAAAATAATCGCCTGTTTCTCTAGTGAACGACCAGAAAGAGAAGAAAAAATTGAAACTTGGTATCTTAATAATTCTAAAACTAATTCGAATTTTTAAAAAAATGAAACGCCAATCTTTCTATAAAAAATAATTGTATGCGTGTTTAAAATATCATAGTTCTACTGTGATTAGTTTTTCTATTATAACGAAAAAACCGAAAAAGGGTAAAAAATTTCGAAACTTTAGAATTTAATTACTCCCAAAATAATTCGAAATTCGAAAAAAGGGCGACGAGGTGCACAACTTCATACCTAAGAGTATGTGTCTGCAAAAAATCATGTTTCTGCTGTAAATAGATTTTGCTGGGGGCGAACTCGCAGCCGAAAAAAATAATTTTCGACTTTGACATTAAATAACTCCAGAACTAATTATCTAATTAATTAGGTTTGGAAACTGAAATGACCCTCATACATTTGTCTATCAATGGTCAAAATTTCATAATATTCCTTCAAATAGTTTTTGCGTAGTGATAATTCAAAGTGTTCAAAAATATCATTTTCTGAAACAGCGGCGGCGGCGGTGACTGTTACTTTTTTTTAATATAGAGAGATAGGTTTACGGTATAACCAAATATTCCTTCTGGTGTTATAGAATAAAAGGTCTGTTGGGTGACTTTCTTAAAGAATCGCCTGTTGTACCTGTTTCCTACTAAAGCTAAAGTGACTAGAATGAGACTAGCTGTTACGACCCGGCAAAGCCGGGTCTTACAGCTAGGCTAGCCTTTTATGCGAGCTTCCCTCGTTACTACTTCAAGTTCCTATTAATTATACATTAAATAAGAAGTTTAACTTCTTTATCTTACCGCTGAAATATCACTAATTTATCATATTCAAATAAGTCACTCAATTTCGGCTGACCACCACCGAGCTGATTTGGGCAAATTTATTCTTAAATCAAATCTTACTACCCTTATATAAACTCATTTTAAATGGCATTCTCCCCAAACATTCCATTATTAAATTATTATTTGATTTTAATTTGCCTCATTATTTGAAGATAGTTTGTTATGGGGCGCCTACGGCGCCCACGTATTTAGGTCTAGCACGCCATCTTTGCTTTCTTTCTTTAGCTAAGCGACGTTTTTTTGAGGTAGGATCTTCATCATCACCCATGACAATGACTATGAGAAAGAAAAAAATGAATAGTAAAAATTGAGATGATTACTATTGAAAGCTGATTCTAAAAGTGAATAAGTTATATAAATCAGTTGAAAAATAAATAAAATTCAATTATTTACTTACTTAAGAAATAATTAATTTTTCGTTTCCGAAAGTAAATAAAGATTATTACCAAAAAAAAAAATCAAAAAGCGCTTTTTATACGATTATTTATTAGATTTATATTATTGTTGAATTAGAAACCAACTTCCCTAAAAGTAACTTTTTAACCTTTATTAAGTAAACCAACTTTCTTGAAAGATATTTAAAAGCTATTATATTATTTTAATTTTAATTACTTTTATTTATTTATTTTTCTGATTATTGCGAGATGGCATCATAGTGTGCGAGCGTTCCAGAATCAGTGAGTCAGTGAGTCAGTGAGTGACGTGGGCTTTTATATGAGAGATAGTGTGTTTACCGGATTAAAAAAGTGTGCCCCAAAAAGGGCGAAAAATTCATGTGGCAAACGATCGCTGTCTCCTACTCTCTATGAATAGGGGAGACCGGGCAGGGGGACACGGGGTGGGATGGGACACCTTCAATAAATCTTATAATTAAAAAGAAAATTGGTTTTTCAGTGTTTCACCAGGTAAAGACACCATGGCTTCGTACTTGTTGCTGTTTACTGTTTTAGTTGCAAGCTCCTACAAGTTTTTGAATGAAAAAGATGGTTTCACCATAGCAAAAGTAACTAAGTATTACACTTTTCAAAGTGAATTTTCAATCTGATTCTTGGTTTATATTGTTTTCTAAACGAAATAATGTATTCTTTATGAATAAATGGTTGAGTTAAGCCAAAAAGCCACAGTTCTTTTGTAAGAACCTATTTTTTTAAAACTATTGCTACCGGGGTGGGATGGGACACCATGCCCAATTCCTCTCAATACCAAAATACAAGCTATTACATACAATTCTTTAGATACCTTTGTTTTGGAACTGTTTAGTATTTCAGTTGAAAACATTTTTTTTAAATTAAAGAAGAATTTTAACTTACTTTGTTAGTTAGATTTTTCTAAGTAAATATAGAGTAAAATAACTGGTGTTTATGTGGGTGATTCTCAAAATAGGAGACTTTTTCAAAAAAAAAATTTAAAAAAAAAATTTGCAGTTAAAATTCTGAAAAAAATAGGAGTTGTTAATATATTATCCTGTATACTTTACCTCAGCGTTAGAAATTGGGAAAAAAATCCACTGGTCCTCCGGACCAGTGCTTTACCAATCTTACTGGTCCGCAACAAATATTACTGGTCCGGCAAATTAAAAAGGACAAGTTTAAATATTATTATAAAGTAACTATTGCACTGAATGTGAGTACCAAATAGGGGGGGGGCAATGTTAAAAATTAATGCATATTCAATAATAAGTTACCAGCTGTAAACATAAAATATATAAAATAATTATTAAAATAAATTTATGAGAAATAAGCAGTAGCTAAATAATAAAATAATTTTGAATATATCTTATTTATTATATATTTTTCTTGATTAAGTAATATTTCACTAACTGGCATACAAATAAAATACTATTTTTGGTTAAATAAAATTTCTCTAATTGACATACAAATTAAATGCAATTGCACTAATTGACAAGAAATAAGAATTTTTCTTGAATAAATGATATTGCACACAAATTAATACATAACTTAACTGGTGGAGGGTTGGATATTTTTTCACCACTGGTCCGGAGGACCAGTGATTTTCTGATTCCACTGGCCCGAGACGTTTTTTAGTTGTCCCGGACCAGCAATCCAGTACAATTTCGAACGCTGCTTTACCTGTAGTCAGCAGAGCTAAATATCTAAAAACTCACTAAAAAATATAAAGTGTTTCATGATCCATGCTAATGACAGTGAAACCATGCTAATGACAAAAATGATATGAAATAAATATCTTTCTAATAATAATAATATAATATATAATTACCATTGTGACTATAATTATACCTTACCTATTATTTATTATTAAATATGTGAATATAATTACCATTAGACATTACCATTGTGAGATACCGTGTCCTGTAATTTTTGAGATATAATGCACATTTTAGAAGTGGTAAAAAATATAATATTTATAAATATAAAACTAATGCAAAAGCAAATCTCTACACCAACTTTTTTAAAAAAATACCCAAAAGTAACATTTAAGCACATAGAAGTCATTAGCATGGCTGTTATGCCATTGGCATTGACTGAAAAATCCATGCTAATGACACTAGCACCTGTCCATGCTAATGACAAACTTCAACTAAACATAATATTATGAACCATAATATAATCAGAAAACAATGCTCCTTTCAATAGCTTCTTAAAATACAAAAGTTCTATTCAAATCAGTAAAATAAAAATTTTAATTATAAAATAAGCATTAAAATTATTATTCATTCTAATGACATACAATTGATGTACTTTTCAGATATTTAACTTTTATTCAAAAAATGCAGCACATGCTTCTATTTTCACACTAAAGTAAAATGGCTAATAGTTGCCCTGCTAATAGTTGCCCTGCTTTTTTTCACACTCTTGCCATCAGTGAAAATTAAATAATTATTCAAAATCAGCTAATAAAGATGGCTATGCTTAAGAAATCAAATATGGAGGACAAACTTTAAATCATCTCTATAATTATTATTTCAATGTTAAAAATAAATTTATTGGATAAATAATCTCATTGATTCATTTAAACAAGGAATAAAATTTGTTTGGTCTTATTAACATGATACAAGCACTCAAAAATGTTGATATGGAGATGGCAGAGGCTGCTGTGGACATCCATGCTAATGACATTTTGAACATTTTTCTGTTATTTTAAGGTGTTTTTAACTGAAAAGTGAATGATTTTTTCAATGTAAATTAAGAATAATATTAAGACAAACATATTTTACTAAACAAATATGCTAGAAAACCTTCCAAAATTTCTTATATGCTGAAGGACAGAAATTCTCCCCTATTTTGGGAATCACCCATGTAATAAATCTTTAAAATGTGTAAAATACTTCCATCTTTGTGGTCTTTAATCATATATTTAAAAATTGATCATAAATTTTAATTTTTTAGAAAATGTCCCATCCAACCCTGGCACCGGGGTGGGATGGGACAGTTTTAGACTTACTTTAATTCGTTTATAAATCTTAAGTTTTATTTGCTATCACATTGGTTACATTTTTGAAACATGTTAAAATGTTTCAAGATGTTACTTTGAAAGTTTCAAATTAATACAAGGAAAACTGAATTAAAAAAAATATTCTTGTAAAAAATGTCCCATCCCTCTCCAGTCACCTCTACTATTAGCTCTGATTTGCGAGATCCCTGGTGTCGGTAGCCACACGGATCCTTCGCGTTGTTGATGTTTACGTTTACAAATACAAACGTGTTCACTGTTCAGAAAGCTAAGCTGGCTAAGCTAAGCAAAATGTAAAAATTAAATCGTTTTAGTGAAATAGTTTTTAATTTAGTATTTTTAATTCAAAAAGAAGAATTCGAAGAAGAACAAGGGACCGAAAGGATCAGAGATAATAATATTCATTGAGAGTGAAAGACAGCGATCGTCACTCAATCACTGATAACTTGTAACTAATCTCAAATGTTTCAAAAATCTTTACAAAACTGAGAACTTGATAAAAAAATTTTTTCGTTCAATGATTTTAAGGTGGTTCTGAATCAATTAATGAACTTCCCCCATGTGTATTGTTTTCAACTTTTTTCTAAATAGTTGGATCTGGGAAATTTTTCTCCGCCAGAAATATTTTTGAAATTCGACCTTTTGAAACAGGGTCAAACTCATTATCAGCGTTATATGAGTAGACGATTTCAAAACCAATTTCAAGCCGGTGCTGTAGCAGGATTTTTTTTGAGGGGGAAGGATTCCTTATTATTATTTTTGCTAGAAACAAAATGTTTTGTTGGGCTAGTGTCCCCCAATCTCAGCACTGGGTACAACCTATTCTAAGTAAAATCATGCTCTATATCATGGGGGGTCAGTCCTTCTATTATATACGCCTCTTATGTAAGGTGCCATTGATAAATTGGAAGGTTTATTGGATAAAATGACATCCGAAGATAATTCTAAAAAAGTTTTTAAATGCATTAATGTGTAGATTTATGGACAAAAAATTACATAATTTTTCAATATTTTCAAAAGCATCGCACTTTCGCTGCTGAAGATTTTTTAAAAATCCTGGTTCCCCTAGATGTCAAACCTGGATCCGCCCCTGCCCGAGGCTTCATTATCGCCCCGTGTTCATCACTTTGTATACTCATTAAGATCTAATCAGTGAGTATAAGACGCAAACTGCAAAAGTAGAAAGAGGAAACCATAAATGGGTTTATAGACCACGCGCCGCCAACTTTCGCCAAAGGTTAGCGGTCAACCAGCGATCGGTGTTTTTGCCCCGATCTCCGCAGGCCATCTGGGCATCAGAGGGGGACAATGGCCACTTGATCCCGCGATCGTCGCATTCCACGCGCGCGTTGATCCCATCTTTGATCCCCTCCCGTGTAAAAGGGCGGTTCGGGAACACTTTTGTTTTTGCGGTGATGGAGGAGACGGGTTCTGAATGCTTAATGATGGTGTCGTCGAGTGGGGCAGGTAACAGCAATCTGTACGCAGATTTTGGTGTCTAAGTTTGGGAGAGTCTTTATGAGTTGCATTTTCTGCAGTTATGCAGGTACTCAGGAAAAATACTACTTAGGTATCTAACTATACCTAAAAATCAAATGCCGTGTCACAGCAGCCAATGAAATCGTCGTAGCCTCGTTTTGCTTTGTAAATGTCTTTCTCTGAATTTGCTAAATTTTCCTAATCAACGAAATAATCCAAGCCATCAGCACAAGGCTGAAATTATCTCCAGAACTCTATTTTGACAACAAACCGATCAAGTTGAACCGCGATCTGAAAAAAATTAGTGATAGTTAGTGTCCATGAAGTGATGTTCGCGCATAAGTCTGAGGACCAATAAAGCTTTAACACCTTGGCTATTAACTAAGAATTTCACAGACTATCCTTCATTCTTTCACCATTACAAAAATGTTAAATGTTTTAAAATAAGTTTAGTAAAATGAAATAAATTAATTAATGATGAACGTAAAAGCATGGGGAAAATTTAAAGGATGCTCTGAAATTTAACTCTTATTTAAAAAAATAATTCAGTAGAAAGATAAATTTATTTCTCTAGCTGCTGATTAAGCATTGGTCAAGTGGCGATGAATAAGGTTTTTAATTAAATTCATGAAACATTTAAAAAGAATTAAGGGAGAAAGCGCTCTGAGTAGGTGATTTTAGTCACCAGTAAAAATACTAAAAGTAAAAGTAAGTAAATTTAATTAGATATTTTCTTGCGGGGTGCAGATGAAATGTTGTAATTAGTAGTTTTGAATACCATACTGCTTCATCAAACACAGGGTGTCCAATAGAAGATAAACAATAAGCGGATTGTTGCATCCCACTCTTGGGAGTCTCAGGTGTAGGATGAAACAAACTGCATGTTTTTATCTTTTTTTCAGTTTTCGAGTTATTAGTTATTGATTTTCAAAAATGTGTCAGTCTTTTTTGATACACCCTGTATAATAGAGTAGGCACTAATGACATCAAAGTTCAAATAATATCACGTAGTTCCAATTTTTTCTCTTATGTTGTTATAGGCCAGGAGTTATGCATACCAGGAGGTAGTAACCGATTTTGCAGCTTCGGAACCCCTGTGGAAACTTCGCAATTCTCCAAAAATCTATCAAATTTCCGACTTTTTTGGCTTAGGGTAGGTGGGGGCAGAGCCCCGCAGTTTTTAGTATTTTTAACATTGTGGTCGAAAGGGGGTAGATAATCCCGGAATTTCAATTGGAGGTGTTAGATTGAGATCTTCCCTACAAAACCAATCCAAGTTTAAACTCTTATCGATGGTATTTTAAGAGAAATTTACAATTTTGAGGGAAAGAAAATCACGGGGCTTTGCCTCGCAAAATGGGGCAAAGACCCGCACTTGAGAATCTTGGTGCCCAAGTGAAATTAACGTGGATAAACAGATATTTTTATTGTAGGAACACTAGAAATAATCCTCTTAATATTGTTTTAATATTTCTAAGTCAACCAACATTATTTAAAAATAAATATCAGTTTTAATGAAAATTGTCAACCTGCTGTAGCAACTCATTTTAAATTGCCCAATATCTTTCAAAAGGGAGAAAGGATGGTTTCAGGTCGAAGTTTGACATCTTGGAAACCTTTATTCAACTTTTTAGGGATCCTGAAGGTTCTAATTTCCTTTTGGGGCGAATTCCCAAAGTTTTAAGCTGCGTTTATTGGTCCCAAACAACCTGCGTGTATTTGCCCCGTTTCACTTTATTTGAGAAACAAGCCTATTTATTTTTAGAGACATGTTGAGGCAATTCTTTCAAAACGAAACTGAAGTTTAAGTGCTCTAATTTACGTTGGGTTATTTGTTGGTATTTCTCCTCAAGCCCTATTTTATGTAGTGTTAAAGTAAAAGATCAGAAAAATTACATATAAATGATGAAAACAAACATACAGCATTTTTTAAACGCATGAGTGACTTAGGGGTACGAACTTTCATTGAACAATGGTCACAATGAGACAAACCAGCCACCAGGGTATCAACTTTTTGAATAGATTATTAACAATTAAAAATCACCGTGCGTGGTTTTGCCTCGTGCGGGTTTTTACCCCCACCTACCCTAAGACTCATTAAAAATGCACCACTCTGAAAAAGTTTCAATGGGCAATACCAGCATTTTTTGAAACAGAAAAAAAGCATTTTTTCCTGTAAAGGAAATAGATCTAAATCCAAAAATCGACATGAAAAGTTTAAAAAAATCAGTTAATTAAATTTTTACTAATAAAAATCGACATGCCCTTTGTCTTGCCCAACAATGACTTTGAATTGTTTAAACGAACAATTAAAACATTAGAATTAATAAAATCAAAATTATCCGGGATATAAGGCCGTGTTCTATTTTTATTATCATACGCTTCGTCCCTCTACTCTCTCTATTAAAGATTACTTATTCAATCAGCTATTATAATATATACTATAATAGGATTAGCTATTATAATACATCACTTTCATCTAATATAGATTATAGAGAAAACGGCCTTATATCCCGGATAATTTTGATTTTATGAATTCCATTGACAATTAATTCTGGCCGTGAAAGTCTGAAGGTTTACATAATTAAAGCATTGTTTAAAATCAATGTATACACTGTAAAAAATATTAGTAACGTTCCGCATAAATTCCAGTAACGTTCCTGCTTTTTATGAGATTTTACAGCAGTTTAACACTTTCCTGGAAAATTCTGGTTTTCATTTCTGAAACGTTTCTGAATCCTTGCGGACAGGCAATCATTGTTTGTTTTTGTTTTCATGCTCACCACTAAAAGAGTCAAATTATTTAGATGAGGTGTAAGAACCGACTAATGATTCTGAAACTAGGAAGTATAACCTTCTTATATCGGTACCTCCCGTGGTTCATAATATGCCACATTTTGAATAGGCACTGTATATTTGCACGGCTTTTTTTCAACTAAACTCTACTCTAACTTCCACGGCTAGGCGTTCCATTGGTTCCATCACTAAGCTCCGAGACTGCTACGTCATCACGAGACCTACAGCGCATGCGCCACTGGCCGTTTTAGCCGTTCAAATATACTCTTCGTTTTGAATACTTGTAGAAACATGAAAGAACAAGAGATATCTGAAAAACACATAGCTTTCTGGTTTTTCTGCGGAATATTTCAGTATTTTACAGTAACGTTCCTGATATTTCACAGATAGGTTACTGGTATATCTGCGAAACGTTTCAGTATTTTACAGAAACGTTACTTTATAAAAAAATGGGCAACTCAGCTGCCCAGTTTTTTTAAGTAACGTTCCAGAATTTTTTTTACAGTGTAGGATGTAAGTACGTCACATTTTGAAATATGACGTTTTCGCGCTTTCTTATACAGTCAAACTTTGAAATTAAATTAACAAATAAATAATCATCGTAATTAAAAATTATTTTGCGTGTATATTCCTCTCTAGGATACCTGTATCAAATAAAAATAAATGCGGGAATTGCTCACTATCTTTTTTAAAGAAGATAAATTTGCAACAATTTAGATTTAGACCATTATTATGTTTATTCTTCCAATTGATCCCGAGTTACATTTCTTGAAAAATGGGGAATATTTTTCCCAAAATTCAAAAATTTTCGTTTAAGTCGTCTGTATAGCAGTTTATTGGCTTCTTAGCCCATCTAAGAGAAAAGATGCCACTTTTCAAGCCCAATCGACAAGTTTTTATTATGCGTAAAAAGAAAGCACGGATCTTGAGATTCGAATCCTAGTGAGATTCAATACAAGTTTTGTAGCTGCTTCTGTTTTTATCTAGCTTCGGTTTTGGTGATTCAGGGGAGCACAGGTGGTAAATTTTAACTCGGCTTATATGCGGAAATATACGGTAATTTTAATTTCAACAACAAATCTGCCAAAATCTCCAGCAAGAAACCTCGCTTATAAACCTCATTACCAATTATTACGTCTTCCCTCTCATCAGCGGACCTGTCGGTTCACGGTTCAGCGGCCTCTTCTCAGCAAACGCGTCTTGCATACCCAACGAAGCAAGGCCTTCGGGTTACGTCTGCCGGTCGATTGCGATGATTTCATCGATGATGATGGGGAGAGAGAGGCGACGAAAGTGGGTTCCGAAGTTCCATCCGAGTGTCGTGCTCCCGAGTTATGTCGATTACTGATTTGTGAGGGTTATTGTTTAGCTAATTTGTTCGAGGAGTAATAGACTTGTGTCGCGTAGCCTGCGGAAGCTTGTGGTATTGTGTTGTAAGAGTCGTGCATTGTAATGGGAATAAGTTTATGGTGCATTTGGTTGGATGTTAAGATGGTTTGGAAGATCGTTTTGTGGATGTGTTTTGCTGTGGTTTTTTCCAATGTTCGATGATTTTGTAGAACAGAAAGTATTACAAAAAGTACAACCTATTAGAATTAGATTAAAGGTTTTTAAGGGATTGGGAGTTAAACGTTTAATCCAGGGGTTCCCAAACTTTTTTGGCTCGTGGACCCCCTGACGACATTTTTTGTACCCCGTGGACCCCCTGTCTAAGGACCCGTTCAAAAAGTAGCTAAAAATATTATGTTTTTGATATAAATTTCTAAACCACGCATAAATTTTGTAATTTTTTTCAAGTGTTTTTTTCGTGTATTGATAAGCATTTGATTTCACACTTTTACATATTAAGAAAAACTTTTTTATTTTTATTTTTTCCTCACACGATATTTTTGAGGAAATTATAACAATAAAACATTTAAAAAGTTTCAAATAAAAACAAAACTTAACTTTTAATATCACTACATTTCAATCAAGACACCAACACTTTTAATTTTAACAATACGTTTTGGTCGCAAGCTTGTCAAAGTTAATGGATTATGAGTGAGTCATTCATTTGCCAAATCATAAAAGTTCAGAAATAACTACAATTTATAAATGGCATGTTAACAATATTTAATTGAGTTCAACTATGAAAAGAAATCAAATTACCATTGATATGGTTACACAAAATTTTTAATGAAATTATAAAATCAAACATTTAAAAAGTTTGAAACTAAAAACAAATCTAAACTTTTAATGTCATTACATTTCAAGGCACAAAAACTTTTAGCTTTAACAATAAAAATTTTGGTTGCAAACTTGTCAAAGTTAATGGTTTAGGAGTGAGTTATTCATTCACCCAATTATAAAATTTCAGAAATAATCACAATTAATATATGGCATGTTAACAAACAATATTTAAGTTCAACTATGAATCTATGAATGAAAAGAAGTCAAATGATATATTACGGATGTTGAGTTTTAATTTATGAAATTGAATTATGTGCGGCTGGTCGGGGGCTCTTAACCACGATAAAATAGAAATGATTCCATCGACCCTGCTAGCGTTGCGGGGACTCGGTGGTAACCAACTTTTCATATTATACTAAAATTTGATTAACACAATTTATGAAATTTATCAAAGTTTTCCATTATAATGAAATTTTTCCCGTGAACCTCTAAAAATCACTGTGGACCTCCTAGAAGTTTCTGTGGACCCCAATTTTTCATTTTCATGCCCGTGGACCCCCTGGAAGTCGCTGTGGACCACTGGGGGTCCATATGGACCACTTTGGGAACCGCTGGTTTAATCTGTTTTGTAAACTAATTAAAATAGGCATTAATTAAAACTTGGTATTTTTTCATTGAAGCATACATTGAGAAAGCCATTAAGATACTTTGAAAGAAACTTTTTTTAGTTCTGATGTGAGTTTAACGGTTATTCTTAAAACTTTTTCATGAAGAATGTGTGTATTGAAGAATCTAGTTAAAGTCAGTGTACAATTTTTTTGGAATAAGAGATTTTTAGGAATGTGTGATTATCTAGCTATTTGTTACACCTATTATATACTGGTCCAGTTATCGTACAAATATACTGGTTAACAATGCAGTTGGAGTTGATCAGAAAATGTATTCGAATATTCACATATCTTCAAAATTTAAACTTTTACGTTTTATTAAGACACAATCTTGATAGGATAAGATCATTCCATAGCCTACTTTTCCCAATAAATTTATTTTAAGGCATTTACAAATTTACCAACTTTTAATTTTTGCATTCAATTTTATATACTTGAAAGTAATTAAAATTAACTCTTGTATTAAAATTGTAATAATTTAGGACTTTTCACTTTTCACTAGTTGCATAAAGTTCTAGGTATAAAAATAATAAAATAACTGCTGAATACAGTGACACTTGAAAAATCATTGAATAACTTATCAATCAGGGTGAAATGAAATTTCTTACCAATTAGGTTATTGTATCAAAACGTTATTAACTCGATTTCCACGACATTTCTAACTCGATTTTCACGACATTTCTCACGGATAACAGTCCTTCTTAAACCAAATCTTTGAAAATAAACCATCGCCGGATTCTGTTCTTTCTGCTCTTGTTTCCAGTTGGATTCCTTCGGATTATTTGCATAACTTTATAAAGGGATTTAAGCTTTGTTTCTTCTTATTCTGCCTCTTACTCCGGTGGGAAAGTGCGGAAAGTCTATTTTACGTTATTCGTTACTAACATATCTTAAATTTTTGGGCAGAAAAATGGCCAGCCTGGTTAATAGATGCTGAATTAAAAGCGAAATAAATTATTGTTTAATATACATTACTTTTACCTATTATTTCAACACGGAAACTAGGAAAATTTTGCTTCTAGAGTATTCATCCTCAGGGACAGATTGCTTCCTCTTGCGCGGTGGTTCCCAACCTGCGGTTCGCATACAAGTGGTGTGCGAGATTGTTAAAATGGTCAAAAATAATTCAGGTTGAGTTGCATTTAAAAAGTAGGGGGTTACTTATAGAGAATTGAAAACATCCGTTTTTGACAAACCATGAATGAATACATGCCTAAACAAAAGTGAATCAACGACATCAAAGTTAGAATTGTTTAAGAGAGAACAAATGCTGAAGTGGAGACTGGAGAGGGATGAAATAAGAGATGAAATATGCCCCGGAGCAAAGGGATCAAAAGCAAAAAGATGCTTAAGATCTGAGTGAGGCTCCAGACCAGCGAGATGCTAAAGTGACAAAAGATGTTCCAGAGCAAAGATAAAAGATGCAAAGAAGAGCAAAAATATGCTAAAGAGACGAAAGATGTTCAAGAGCAAAGGTATTCCGAAGAGCAATAAGAGGATCAAGAGCAAGAAGATGCTAAAAATCAGATTGATGTTCACGAGAAAAAGATGCTGAGGAGAATGAAAGATGTTTAAGAACAAAAGGTATTCTAAAGAACAATAAGAAGATCAAGAAGATGCAAGAATATGCTAAAGATCAGATTAAAGTTCAAGAGATAAAAAAATGCTAAGGAGATAAAAATGTTTAAGATCCAAAGAATACTTAAGATCAGAGAGAGGTATTATAAAGTTATGAGGAAGAGAAGAGATAGTTTAAGAGAAATAGAATGCTTAAAGAAGAGGCTATCAAGAGCAAAGCGAAAATGGATACTGATGACCAGAAAGAGGCGTTATATAGGGATGATGAAGAGAAGAGATAGATTTAAGATAATAGGGATTCTTATAAAAGATCAAGAAAAAAGATATGCTGAGAAGATGAAAGATTTTAAGGAATAAAGCAATGCTGAGAGATGATCGCAATGATGCTTAAAAGCCAAGAGATGCTGCATGAGCAAAGAGATGCTGAAGAGCAAAATGATACTGAAGAGAAGAGAGAAGTTTTAAAAGGGAAGATATGCTAAGGAGAAAGTAAGTTAAAGAGCAAGGAGATGAGATAATTTTATATCAGAGTTAAAGGAGATGGGGTGAAAATTTGAGTTGATCGTGTATTTTTTATGTAGATTTGTGTTTGAGTATCGAAGAGGTTCCCAAAGTGGTGGTTCTTTTGATAGAGGAATTGCCGCGAGTTGCTTAGAGTAGGATTTAATAATCTTTATTAATCTGTAAAAATTATTCAATTTCAAGTGCGAAGTGTACCTCTAGCAACAAAGATACGTAATTTATTTATCCAGAGGTTTGAATTAGGATACTATTATCACTACCTATTAAGGGGATACATTAATAGCAACACATTTCTCGAAATAATTAAAAACATCATAAATATTTAAAAACAACATGTTTGAATTTCGTCTTAATAAATGGTTCTAATGTATCCTATAGGGCAGGGGTTCTCAAACTTTTTCAGCCGCGGCACCCCTAGCAAGCTAAAAAAAATTCGGGGCACCCCCCATCAGGAGGGAGCCGAAATTAGCCCTCAACCCTTCCATGTAAATTAAATAGGTCCAATGTAGTTTATTTCTGTTTTTTTAAGGTAGAATTTGTGTTATAAAATATAATTTTTAAAAAGAAAGATTGTAATAAAGTTCGAAGTATCAAAGGGGGGCCTGGGGGGCTTCCCCCAGAAATTTTTTGGAAAGTTGACTGTAAAAGACAGGTTTTTAGGTTTAAATTTTTGGCAGGATTTGCATTTTGATGAACTTAACATTATAAAAAAAGTTGTGAGTAAAATAAAGTTCCAAGTAAAAAAGGGGATGTGAAAGTCATCCCTCCAAAATTTTTGGAAATTTAATCCTGAAAACAGGGCTTAACTTGCTTTTGGTATACACCTACTCCTAGTCCGAATTTCGGGTATATGGTATATTTTTTGGTAGGATTTTGATAAACTTATAAAAAGTTTTGGATAATAAAATTTCGAGTACGAAAGGGGGTTAGATGGGTTCTCCCCCAGTAATTGATGCTAAAAATCAGGGTTCTAACTTGTTTTGGTAGACAAAGTCCGAGTTTCAGTGGGACAGGGCACTCTTGGCCCCCATATATGCCTTTCCGTACTCTTTTTAATTTCCAACAATTTTTTTGTTACTTCTGACCCTTTTTCTGCGAAAAGCAGTGTTTTTGATAGTTTATTTTGTGTAAGTTATAGAAAAGATATTTGGCATTCTACGAACGCAAGAATAAAGGAAAAATAAAAGAACAAAAAGTTGGATAATATTCCGTTTTCATCCCCCATTAACAGTTAAGAAGATTTGTTCCATATTTAAAATTTCGTAAGTTTTTGCAACTTTTCTTGGTTGTTGTCGTGGCACCCCTGGTATACCCTCGCGGCACCCCAGGGTGCCGCGGCACACAGTTTGAGAACCTCTGCTATAGGGTACAGGTGAAAGATTATATTTTAGATTGAGTGGTCCGCTTTCTTGGAGTATGGAGAACCCCTCTATACTTAACTTCCTCTACAATCAGAGTTGCAGGTTCTTGGGAGAAAATAGCAGAATAGTCGGCCGAGTACTGAAAAAAGAAACTCAAGTCATAGGATATAGGGTAGACGTAGAGTAACAAATTAAAATATGAAGGTGATATTAAAGGACGCCTTTTCCACTTAGAGAAAATTTTAATGTTCTGATAAAAATTGTCAGTCTATTATGAAATTTTATTAATATGCTCAAGAATGATAAAATGTATTTAACGCGTAATTATTTATAGTAGTATATTTTAGTAGAGTTTGTTACAAAGAAGTAGAAGCTAAAAAATAAAAATTTCGAAATTTTGTTGAAAATAGGTTGCTTTTTAAAAGATTGAGTGCTGCCATCTAATGATGAAAGACGAATTTGTCATCTATCAAAGGAATAAAAGTAGAATCATTAAAAAAGTTTTTGGGTTATCAAAAACTTCTTTTAGGCATTTAGAGCGTATAATAAAATTTGAACGTCGCAAACACTTTAAACTTTCTTCAGCATTCTCGCAATATAAAAAATATAAGATACTTAAAATATAAATTTAATTATTAGAGATTTTAAAATTTCTTACTTTTGTTAATTAGCAGATATTTGACTCCATTCATATTCATTAAAGTGCCTTACTTGGATAAAAATCATTAGGATTTTATGATTCAATTCTTCCTAGCTACTCACTTTGGTGCTGTAAGCTAAGCAAAATTATTCATTTCATTTTTCATTTTAGGTGGTTTTTAAAATTTTTATTATGCTAAAAAAACCTTGTAAGTTTAGATAGCAAGATAAAGCTGCATTTTTATTAACCTAATAATTTATATTACTTGTTCTATGAATAAATAAAATAGGAATATAAATGTGAAAAGGTATTAAAATCTCAAATTAATTGCAGAGACGACGAAAGATTGTGAGAAAAGCGAAAGAAAAGAAAAAGAACCTATAAGAAAATAAAAAGGGCCTTGGGCTAAAGGAGAGCAGCAGATGTTATAAATGGGGAAAAGAAGGATTTTCGTTGATCTTTCATCGAAAATCGATGAATACATTGAATAAGAGGAGATGAATAAATGATGAGAATCAGCTGTTAAATTGTTGTGTAACGCCTAAGAAATCTTAACAATTAATTATCAAATCACAAATCAAAATTTATTATAACAAGACATACAAATAAGAATAACACATGGTCAAAAAAGCATACAAAAACATAACAACAAACCCAACATAATAACAGCAATCCCAAAGGAGTAACTGCTCGTCCATGGGTTAAAGGGTTATCTAAAATAAATATACGATCAGAAGCAGTGGAAGAATTTTTTTAACAACTTATTTAAACAATTTTACGGTAATTTATGCAGGAATTTTTTGTTGTTAAACTCAAGTTTATTTACTTGGGGCCGTTCAAATATTACGTAAGCACTTTTTTGGTCATTTTTAACCCCCCCTCCCCCCTTGTCAGCAAAGATAAGCAAACCTCAACCCCCCCCCATAATTTTAATAAATCTTTTAGTAGGTAGTTTTTTTTTCTCCTTAAAAATTAGGTGGCATACAAGGAGCGGTCTTTTTGGGGTGTAAACAAAGGGTTCAAAAATGGGTCGAAAAACTACTTTTCAGGGTTACAATTTCAAAATGTTTGGGTGGTCCATCTCCAGAAAAAGGTACTTACGTCAGATTTCCTAATTCAATTTTTTGTTACATTTATTTTTGGTTGAGTTTTGAAATTATTTATGCAAGAAACAAGATATTTTTGAAAATGCAGCATCTTACGTAAGCATCACTCATATCCCCCCTCCCCCCTTGTCAGGAAAAATAAGCAAAGAGCAAAGCCCCCCTCCCCCCTTTGCTGCTTACGTAATATTTGAACGGCCCCCTTCCAAATAGTTTTAAGACTATTGGTTGGTGGGTAATATATATAACACATATAATTAAATCAATACATATATCTTTCATAATTATAAGTAAATCAGATGCAAAATTTTATAAAAAGGGAGAAGTAAGATTTCTGCTCGGAAAGAAGGCAATGATTCCAATAAAATAAGGGGATATTTTATTGGAGGACCTAGCAATGGTGTAGTTCCTACATTCAGATAATAAAGCCTTCAAAGATATGAAATTTATCGTGGAGCCCAAAATGTAACTAAAAGAAGTATTGATTTTCTTCATCACTAAAAAATTGTTACCTGAAAGTTGTCTTAGAATATCGACTTAAATTTTTTAATAAGAAGCGAATATGATACAGTGGTATCACCCTTAAAATAAAATAACCTTGTTTAACCTTTAAACTTGGATACAAAAATTCTGCAATATTTATTACACATTCAAGTAAAAATTATTTAAATACAAATACAAATTAAGTCGACCAACTACAGGCGTAAGCCCAGCAAGGTTGGTCCAGTCTTTTTAACCCAAACCACCGGAATCCCAGTATCTGTCAATTCACCTCTTGAACTCGTTTACCCTACTTGAATTTACAATAAGGAAGTTGCATGTGTCAGATTTTCAAAAACAAACAAGTGTTCCGTATGGTTTTTTGTATGGTAAAATGAAATATCCAGTCAGTTTTTCAAAAAAATGTACAGGTAATTAAATATTTTAATTTAAAAGTCGAGAAAAAAACACGTGACTGAAAACGTTTATTGTTTAAACTATAAGATGACGTCAACAATGATACCATCAACTCCATTGCTTTACAACAATGTTTAACATAAGATGACGTCACATCCAAACTATTGGCGTTTTCGTGCGCTTTTAAAAAGGGGATTTTTGTTAATTTTTTTGGCAATCAAAAAATTTCTCGATCGGCCTCAAATTTTGGGTAGTTGCTTATTTTTGCAAGAGGAATCGATTAAAAAAATAAAAAAAAATCATGCAACTTCCTCATTGTTTCAGGCAACGCATTCCACCTATCCACTACCCCATTAAAAAAATAATACTTTCTACAATCCGTCCTTAATTTTACTTTATTCAATTTGAAATTGTGACCCCTTGTTCTACTACCCGTATTGAAATCTAGTCCCTCTGTGTCCCCTTGCTTCACCATTTTAAAAAGTTGAATCAAATCCCCTCTAATCCTTCTTTTCTCTAGAGTGAACTTATTTAGCTTCTAAGTAGTAGCTTAAAGTAATTAATATTGCCAAGCTATTTTTAACTCCATGAGAAAAATCGAAAAAATTTTGCGACTTACTTAACAGTTATTGATGTAACTAAATATTTTAATCCATAAGTTTGAAATTATTTAGCAATATTTTTAATTCTTTATGTCCAAAAGAGCATGGTGATACTAAGCTGGATTGTTAACGGAATTGAACCAAAGTAACTAAAAACAATGTAAAAATGATATTAGTTGAAGAACATCGTACTGACAAATTTATCTCCTTTTTTGCGTGGGAGAGAGAGAGAGGCTTTCCCATAAAACGTCCTTTAAGAGCTGAACTTCCATCAATCTAAGCGTGTTGTTTGCTCTCTGCCTAAAAGTAAAACATCAATGCAACAGCTCATTTTCACACTGCGCCAGAATATACCGCGAAAACGACCAAGGTCAGATGACTATTGCGTGACCAAAACAGCCAAGATTTTACCCTCTCTGTTGGATCAATACAAGCTACCCCTTGCCGCGACAGCACAATTATATCGCCGTCAACTCAGCTTTTTCGGACGCGGGTGTGGTGGCTTTTACATGAACGCGTGGGACGCACATTCGCGCGAATGCAATAGCTTGAATTAATTTTGCATAGAGTGCATTGTGCTGGCTGTGATACGGGAATTAGGTGAATGGGAAAGTATTCTTGGAAAAGTTACTTATGTAGATATACTGGAATTAATCTCTTAATTATTTTCGGTGTAGTTATGGTTCCCTTTGGGACCCCAGGATGGGGGGTTGGTTCACTCAAAGTAGGTTTTGTCCTATTTAGCAGGAGAGATAAAGGATTGTACGTAGTATTGGATGGACAAACTTCGGGGATTATTATATAATGCCCAAAGTGAGGCGGGTAATGGGATAAATGAGAATTTATTACATTGAGCTATTAATGAGCATTATGAATTGAAATAATGAGCATTTATCAAAATGAGTATTCATCACATTCCCTCAAAAATATATAAATAATTGTAATAATTTCTAAGGGGGATAAATCCCCAACTCCGCCTTTAATTTGGCCTTGAAAGAAGTGGACTACCTATTGTGTCACTAAATTTTCAAAAGAAATTAAATTTAAACACTAATTTAAAGGTTATTATTTCAAAATGTTTTTTGGGGGGACCTCTAGACCACCTTATTTTGCTTGGAACTCAGCATTATCCATTAGATTTTAATATGAATTAATATCTCCACCTTAATACCGATAACCATCTTTCATTCTCGTAAAAAATTAAGGAGATATCTGTTAATTCCTGTTGGCAGTGTAATATTTGTCACCTGTAAATGGGTTGTAGGTAAATAGGTAACAGCTGTTTCGTATGTATTATGGTTACATTCTCAAAAACGATATCGAGCGCGATTAAAAATTAATTAATTCATTCATTCTGAAAAATGTCAAACGCACTATTCTTTTTAAGAGATAAACGAGAAAAACTAAATAGATGCTCAATACAATTTTATGAATGATGTTTAGTTATTTTTTCTTAGAGAATACCTCTTTTGGATATTTTACAGACAAAGGTAATGTTTTTAATGTTTTTATTCTTGGCATAACAAAAATATTGAAATGCTGCATTTGACTGGTTTCTGTCTGCGATAAACAGAGTATTCAAGCCTATTTTCATAGCACTCTAAATATTCTTTTAAAGATTTGGTAACAAAAGTGGGAATATTCGTTGAAAATAACATTTCCTTATAAAATACTAACCCATAAAATTATTACAGGGTTCATATTTATTCTCTTTTGGTTAGTAGATGTAAAAATACTTATCTTTATATAAGATTGATGATGTTATAGATTTGATGTCCCCTTTTAATAAAGAGATTTACAGATCCAAAATCTCAATTACATAGATGTAATAAATGGCCACAAGCATGGAAATTTTAAATAACTACCAAAACGTCTTTAGTCTTGAGATTCTTACAAAAACTTTAAAAATATGGTTTTTATTATGGCTCGATGGACCTAACCTTTAATGAATGACTTTTCCAATTGCATAGTGTTTGTATGCGATTAAAAAAATTATCATTGCAATTTGCTTTCTGTTTTTGGTCAAAAATTTTACATTTTATTAAATTTAAAGAAAAATAAAAATCATATTATCTTTCAGCACAAAATTCCCCGCAGTTTGATAGCTTACACGATCTTTTATGATGAAAAAATGTTTGGGTGTTTTTTCAAGATGGTGGTAAAAAACCATATTTTTTCCAATAGTACGGATGTATATTTTTATTATGTTGATTAGGACCTTGTGACCTACCATTTCCCATAGGTTTTGATTTTGTTCTAATTTGTTCACACCCAAACCCTAATTCTACTCCACTATAACTTATTATTTATTTCACATGTTCTTTATAACGATGAAAAGCAATTACTGCGTTAACTGTTAAGATTATTATGGCCTAGAAAATTGAATTGTGCAAGCAAGGATGTGTACATTATATTTTAATTGTGCAAGCCAGGATGTGAAGATTACGTTCGAGAAGGTTTCCTGTTAAAAGATCCGTGAAAGGTCATAATTGTCCAGATTGTGATAAAATAACTAAAACGGCTGGAGGTATAAGTTTAAAACCTAACTGAATCAAAATTGAACGGAAGCACTTTGGTGGAAGAGCCGTTTAGGAACTCCCTGTCAAAAACAAAATGGCCGCCCGGGGGCCTATTTTGGATTCATTCAGATTTAAACTATACCGTTTTTGCCCTTTTCTATGTGTTTTATCATGATTTTGGAGTCATTCATTACTATCAGCAGTGTTATTCTTAGGATTTTTCGGAGGTGTAAAAATACTCCTTGAATTTTTTAGGAGGCATGAAATTCATTTATGAGGAGTGAAGTACAGAAAAATAAGTAAAAAAAAGATTTTTTTAAAAAGCGCTTTTATTGAAGTGTTCTAAAAGGTCAAAAATAATTTTTTCGGTTTGAAAAATAATTTATTGGGAAGTAGAAAATAACTTTTTGGTAAGTAAAAAAAACTGATTTTCTAATCACTAAAAATAAAAGCGTGGGCGCTAGTAATTTTTTAAATTTAAATTTTTTTACAGGACAGTAACAGTAACATCCCTGACGAACGGGGATTCGAACCCCAGACGTACGGCTTTGCAGTTAGATGCTCTTACCCATAGAGAACAGAGCTAACAGAGGTGTCATAAGGCACTTTTCGTCAATCCGCGGACACTAATTTAATTCTCACTAGCAGCCAATCAGAAGAAGCGAAATCAATTTGAAGACAGCTTCGGACGCCCAAATTCCAACAACTTCTTCGGACAAGCCAACAAACGCGGACAAATGGGACGCGGCGGTAGGAGGTGGAGCTATGTTCTTACCACTGTGCTCTTACCACTAGGCCATTACGTCGGCATTTATGTATAACTTCATATAGGGTTACTTGGGGTAAGTGGGTCACTGGGGTAAGTGGGTCACCCCCCTAAAACTATAATATTACAGGAAATTTCACACTTACTCGCATTGATTATGTTGCAGCTTGTCACACCGATGAGTATTGCATATATTTGAGATTTGTTTAATTTATTTTTAAGATTATAGAACTAATTTAAAATACATTCCCAGAATGGATTTTTTGGAGAGTTCAAGACGTATTTTTCAAAGAAGTATTTCCAGGTAAGTTTTCATTACATTTTAATGTTTATTTGAACTGTTTTGCAGAGTTTGACCTAAATTACATACGGCAATTTGAAATTTTTCAAAATTTTTAATTTTGAAGTGTTTAACAGGGGGGTCCCACTTACCCCATAGTTTTAGCATGGTTGGGGTAAGTGGGACCCTTTATTATGATATAAGTGGTTTTAGAGGGTCCCATATGATATAGGAACTACAACTGAAGACATGGGCGGATTTTGGGGGGATTATAGGGACAATTTCCTCCCAATATTTTCAGAAAATTTCGATTTATAGTAGCAAGTAGAAGACCTTTTACTCACCACTTCAAAATTCATTAAAATTTATAAATAGTTTGATCGACATTTTATATCAAATTTGCGTTTTAATTTAAGTTATGGTGAGTAAAGTGAAATATCTCATCAATAGTGTTCATTCTCATTTAGTGTGTATGATTTCTTTTTTATCTTACAATGTGTATTAAAGTGCCAAAATAAATCTTAAACAACCTTATTATGTTCTTTAAACACTATTTTATATGCTAAAGTAAAACATATCCCTTTGGCCTTTCAAAACATTCTTAAAAATACTTATTTTGCTTTTCATTCTATTCTTGCCTTGTCATATTGATTTTGATGTGAGTATATTTCTCACTCATGGACACAGTTAGAATAAAAAATTTTATATTGAAATTTACTGTACTTTTTTAAGTAATACCCACTTACTTCGTTTTAAGTTTTGCTTGCTTTAAATATAAATAAAGAGGGGGTGACCCACTTACCCCATCTCTTGGGGTAAGTGGGTCACCCATCTCATTTTTGATAAAAAGACCAGTTAAGAAAAATATAAAGCTTTAATTTAGAAACTACTGATAAATTTTTGTTTATCGATAGACTCTTTAACGAAATTTGTCAACAAGTACAAAATAAACCCTTTCAAATTTTTTCTATGAACCTCCAAAAATGTACTAGGCCAAAAAGGGGTCCCACTTACCCCAAGTGACCCTAAATAAAAATACTTAATAGAGAATTTAAAGTGAATCCATCCCACTCAAAACTCATGAATGAGAAATTTGTAAATTTAACCTCATAGAACATAGAATGAAGTTAGAATAAATAGTGAATTAAGAATTACTAGCTCCCACGCTTTTATTTTTAGTGATTAGAAAATCAGTTTTTTTTACTTACCAAAAAGTTATTTTCTACTTCCCAATAAATTATTTTTCAAACCGAAAAAATTATTTTTGACCTTTTAGAACACTTAAATAAAAGCGTTTTTTTAAAAAAAATCTTTTTTTTTACTTATTTTATTTTCTACTTTTTAGTCATGGTATTTTTTAACAAAAACTCACAAGAAAAAATGTATTTATTTCAACCATATTTAATGTTATGTTAGGATGGAATTTTAGTTTCATGTATAACAAAAATTTTTTACATATCTGACAAAGTAGAGCAATCCTCTGACGACTCAGCAGGACAATCAACTCCAAAGTTAATTAAAATCTATTTAATTTTTCTGGGTACGTTATAATAACAGAGCTGAGCGGGAAAAATACCTCGCACACAAAGAATATTCCTCGCATCCGCTCAGTCGCCGATGAAATCTATCGATATCAAAAAGATTCACAAGAAAAAGAAAAGCATTAAATAAAATAAAATAATAACCAATCGTAAAAGTTCAGAAATTGTGTGTGTGTGTGTGTGTGTGTGTGTGTGTGTGTGTGTGTGTGTGTGTGTGTGTGTGTGTGTGTGTGTGTGTGTGTGTGTGTGTGTGTGTGTGTGTGTGTGTGTGTGTGTGTGTGTGTGTGTGTGTGTGTGTGTGTGTGTGTGTGTGTGTGTGTGTGTGTGTGTGTGTGTGTGTGTGTGTGTGTGTGTGTGTGTGTGTGTGTGTGTGTGTGTGTGTGTGTGTGTGTGTGTGTGTGTGTGTGTGTGTGTGTGTGTGTGTGTGTGTGTGTGTGTGTGTGTGTGTGTGTGTGTGTGTGTGTGTGTGTGTGTGTGTGTGTGTGTGTGTGTGTGTGTGTGTGTGTGTGTGTGTTTTTTTGTGTTGATTCTGTGTGTGTGTGTGTCAAGAAGCAAACAGTGACAGAAACATCCAGTCTTTTCAGTAGTCAATAAATTATAAAAGTAGCATATTATCTTCTCTCAGGATGGGCACCAATTCTCGGCGATTTCTCGCTCTTCTGGCGATTTCTTTCTCGCGGTTATCTTAAATCGCTAATCATCTTAATTGTTAATTGGAAGGTAAAAAATCACGTTTTGAAGATTAAATATTGTAGTTATATACCTAGTATATTATCTTACAGGTTTTGGGAGCCATTGGCTTCACGGAAGTGTCTCAAATATGAATTAAAAGGATAACTAAAAACACTCGTTAATTACCTAAATTACGGAGGTTTTGACTAGTTGATGATTGAATATTGCATTGTCATCGAGTTTCCACCACGGTGCAAAGTTTCAGAACTTTATATCGTTTGGAAGTGCCTGAAATATTATGTATAAGAATCCAGAAAGAAAAAAAGGGATTAATCGTCTATAATTATCGTAATTACTGGGCAATTCTCGTTTTGACTTTTGAATATGATGAAGTTATGCCTTATAAACAATTGTGCACGGTTTAGGGAGAATAGCCCCTTGGGAAAGGTCTCAAATTCTGGTTTTTCTGTTAATTAAAAGTACTCGTTAATTAACTTAATCCTTTGATTGTTTGACTAGATAATGGTTGGATATTGGAGTGTCATGAGGGTTCCACCGATGTGTAAAGTTTCGGGGCCCTGACATATCGGGAAGTGCCCGAAAATCGAGTTTTAAAATTCCACGCGTAAAACGCCGCCAAAAGCAAGTAGAATAAAAGCGTTTAAATAGCATAAGCTGCCATATACACTGACAATTTTTTTATAAAAACGCTTTCATTTTAATGGACAAAACAAAATAGAAAAAATGAGTAAGCTATTTTGGTTTTTAACAATTATAGCATTTGTTAAGTATTATTATAAATATTTAACATTATAAATAAAATATTTTATTTTAAATTAAACATTATAAATTAAATGTTTATTTAATATTAAAAATTTTAACAGAAATGCATTAGGTGCCATACGCTTTTTTAAGCAAAACCTTTGTTAAAAATCAAAGCGTGAAAATACGTCTGGCTAGTTCTTAAAAGCGTATTTCCGATTTTTAATGCGTGAAATATGATCTCAGTGGCTTAAAAAATATACGAAGTGGACAATATTGCGGGAATTGCTTTCCTTAATTCACTCTTTTAACAAAACGGTTTCGGTGAAGCATGAAAAAATTTAAATACAGTCAAATCTATCCCATTGTGTTGTGTGTAAAATATATCACTTTAAAGCCATCCCCATCCCACAGGAAAATACAAATATTTCTAAAATCTAATTTTAACTCTGATCTGAAAGTATTTTTTGCTATTTGGTTCCATCTTTTCGGAAAACCAGTCTAAAAGTTTTCAAAATTTAAATTTAAACCTGAACAATTTTCAAAGCTACATCCGTTGAAAGAAGTACTTAACAGTTGTAAGCTTTGCGGATGGAGCTTGGTCATTCCAAGTGGCATTAGAAGCAATAATAGTAGTTGTTTTGCTTACCAATTCAATAGTAAAGAAAATTATAAATTTTTTTGTAAATGAACATGCATGAATAAGATTCAAGTTATTGCAATTGAATTTTATTCATTCTAAATTGAATATAATTCATGCAAGGAATAATGCATTAATATATATAAGATTCAATATATTTAGATTCAATATATTTTACATACTTGCCTATTAAATAAGCATTTTTCTGAATTTTCATTCAAGGAAAAGATTACATGCTAATTCACAAGAGGCGCCAGAGTGGGATGGGGTAAAATGAATAAACAAGCAATATATGTATATTTTTTAGCATGCTGATTTCTCTTGCGCCACAAAAAAATCAGCATGTCATAAAAATAACTTTTATGAATATCGTCTGTTAACCCCCCCCCCCTATACCCCATCCAACTCCATGCATTCCCTCAATTCATCCCTATTGAATTGTTATCTAATGGATTTGAATTCAAAGTAAGTTTTACAAATTTATCTCATTCTAAAACAGAAAATCTGACATAAATCCAAGCGAGAAACCCTTCTCAGAATATGATACGATAAACTACAAAAGACGACTTCTATGTCCTATTATCTTGTTTTCCATCCCTTGAAAATCCTTACTGTATTTTTATCACAATCTATATTCGCTTTATACAAAATAGTGGAAAAGCCTGAATTGCTTCCATGAACCAAACGTCATCTACGACATCCGAACTTAGAGAGCGGTTCTGCGGAAAAGATCCAATCTTACTATTCATTTTCTGCGCCCTTCTTATCTGCAGCGTTTGTAAGCTTCGATAAAAGAAGAGCGGTGTAATAAATAAACAAAAATAAAACGTAAGTTCTTTTCCCTGGAATAGAAAGATCCGAGTGTTATTGAGAGTTCCTTGGGAATCACCCGGCTTCTGCATCTATTGATCCATTGGGAAGGCCGCCAATTTTTGTTGACTGCATTATAAGAGATCTGAGGCTCCAGTTTTCTGATCTCTTTAGGAATGTCTGGAAAATTATAACTCACTTGTTTTTAGTGGTTGTATAAGTAATTTTTTTTGTGTTGGTCAACAAAAGGAAAATAATACAATAATAAACTTAACTTTCTATATTTGTCTTTAAATATGTGACATTCAATATGATTAAAAGTAAAGTAAATTCTTAGCTTTAGTGGTATTTTTACACAGAACACAGCGTGCTGAATCCTTTATCCACTGACGGTACTTACAAGTCCAACCAACTTTAAAATGACGTAGAATAATCATCATTACGAATATATTGACAATACTTTACAGGAACACTCTTTCAGTTATCCTCTTCCAGGTTTAAAAAGCAGCAAAGGTTCTTAGATGAGTATTTTAGCAAGAAATGTGAATAAATTTAACTGAAGTTGTGCTTTCAGCTGCCATTTCAGTCGGAATCAATGATTTTCAATTTTGTTCCAGCAAAAAAGTAGTTAAAGTCAAAAGTTAAGTGTATTAATTTTTAAGACTTCACTGCGATAAAAAAGCAATGTTTTTAGTATTGTGATAATATTTTAGCACTCCGTGCACTGACAGTACTCAAAAGTATCAATTTAATTAATAGGCTCTAGCTGATTGAATTTTCTCAAAGATGATTATTTTATTTTATAATAGCTGATATAGCCGCCGTTGCTCGGGGGGAAAAGGATGTTCAAACTGAGTGTTAAAATAAATAATAATTATTTTTTATACCATATTCCTTTCCAGAGCATCGTTTAGGGAAAATAGGGTCAACTGCCTTTCATCTAGGATTCTTCTTTGATGCTATACTTCAATACTTCCTTAAGATATAAAAATCTTTTAAAAACACCATCTATTTATAATGAATGTATGAAATCATCATTTTTAAGAGTGATATTTTCAAATTAGAAAAAAGTGGGATGGAGACCTTTTTAACCCCCTTATTTCAAGGTGTTGCATCTTTGTTCTCTTCAATATCCATTGTTCACTCCATCCATTTCACCAATTGGTATTGTGGCAAATTCTTCCACCTTCGATTCAAAATAAAGGTAAAGGTCTGTTATTGAACAGCAATTTCTATTGACTTAATATTCATTCCCTACCCCTTTATCCCGCTGTTTTCATAAAATTCAAAGCATATAAAAAATAAATACTTCGCTAAGATGTAAAACGAAACCTCATAAAAAAACTTTGCGAATTAAAGTGTTAATAACTGTTTTTTAAAATTGAAATAAAAGGTCAGGGGCACAACACCAAGTTTTGAGTCTTAAGCCCTGGTAGATTTTGCCGTGCGTTGATAGGTGAATGGATGAATGAGTGGTAAAGCTCTTTTATTATTATTATATAGATATCCGTTAATTTTCAATTTAGTGACTCAAAAATATTTGCACGAAAGAAATTTCAGAAAACCCATAATGCGTTAAACAAGGTTAAACAAGTCTACCCAAACTCTGCACACTGGTGGTCTTTGTATTTCAGTAGGTATATAAAAATGATCAAACAACTATAACGGCCTATATATAGTTATCGAGATTGGAGAATGCACTGCACGCGTGCAGTCAAATAACTAAGTTTTTATATCGGATATGAAGTCCCCTTTTTGTGTAAATAAAAGTTGTTGCAGAGGTATAGTTCTGCGGGAAAATTTTATCTATTCCATCTCCATGCAAGGAATATTTTTGTACAGAATTTGGGAACGATTTCTTGAAACACTCTGTATAATTTACAAGCATTTAAAGTTTTCAAATAAATTCCTGTGTTTTGAAATTTGATTTATAAACTTCCTTTTAAAGGCCAATGAATGTTGAATGAACAACATAGAAGTAAACTAGTATCGACATGATGTCAAGAAGTTTGCTTGTACTTCTTGACTTCAAACTTATCCAATTGAATATTTGTTTGAGAGGTATATTTGCCCATTATTATAATTTTTTCAAAATTTCAATTACCTCTACGAGCAAATATCTTTAAATTACTTCAATTTAATTTCAAAAGTACAATAAATCACATTTGCAGACTTCCTGCTAGATTAACCTTGTGATTTGAAACATATTCAAAGATTTTATTAGCAATTCCTTGGTGAAAATTTTTCATCTTATCGAAAGAACCCAAAATTCTTCTGATCCATTGTTTCCATAATCAAGAAAAATCGTAACATCTTATCTGATCTAAATCGTTCATCCTTTCTTTTTGCAAAATCTTATATTTCTCTATTTCAAAGAACCCGTTTTAATTTTCGGAAAAGTTATTAGAATAATGTTCCTACTACATTAAATAAGGATAAAAAAGTATTAAAACACATAAAACTAAACCAAACTAGTTTCTAGTTCATAAATTTAACTACCTTTTTCAACAAATCTCAACCATGATCTGAATACCAAAACTAAAGCCCCACAGAACCATTTAATATAATTAATTGTTCACGAGATCCTCCAAAATATTCTCTCAAAACAATTTCTTAATCCAAAAGAACACTCAGACACACACAAAAAATATATGATCAAGATAAAAATCTACAACACGAGTTTAAAACCCCCGAGATATACTCCCAAGACATGACTAAACTCCATAAAAACAACAATCATCTAAAAAAATCTCGTTTTAGATGAAGAAAACAATTATCGGGAAAAATCTCGACTAAGATGAAGAGAAAGCGTATAAATTCTATTGTCGGTTCTTAGAATCGATGAGCAGAATGTGAATGAAAAGAGTCTGCCGCCACTTTCTTTAATGATCGCTTGGCGGCATACCCTCGAAAACAGCTGTTCCCGAGATGAGTGGCGACGGGAGGGCTCTCCTCACTCCTCTCAGAGTGACCACTGGTCACTTTATGGTCGAAATGGAAGCGTCACGTCGTGTTCCGGTCGTTCTAAAAGCTTTGCTCTTCTTTTCCTGTTGGAGTTTAGGAGGTAATGTAGTTTTTTTCTCCTCCTTTGAGGGTTGGTGAGATTGATAGTTTAGTTCTAGGATTAATGAATGTTTTTGAAATAGTTATAACATGATTGAATATTATTTTATTTTGAGAGTGGAAAATATGAGACCTCGTTATTTTTAGTAAGGTAAAATGGGTTAATTTTATCCCTCTTGTGAAACTCAAGGGAATTCTCTTTAGTTTTGCATAGTATTTTCATACAAACTTTAAAATAGAAGATTTTATAAGCAATAATGTAAAGTTTTTTACTGAACATTTGAGTACAACTTGGCCTCAACAAATAAGGATGGTAAGTATATGTTATAATGGAAGATTAACAATATCTATTACACACATATAATATCTAAATATATTTTTTTATAAATACCTTTTGCAAGAAAAAACAAAATATTATTTTTGGCTTTAATCTATTCGTGTGTTTTGAGTCAAACCTGCAAAGAATCAAATTACTATAGTAGGTATTTTATTTCTTTTAATGTTAAAATTCCAGTTAGCTTTAAATTGAATAAAGTATCTAAACAATAGTATTTTTCGGATATGTTCTGTAATTTAAATTATACCTGAAACTTTTTAACGCATTTAACATGAGTTAATATTTACATTTTTAGCATGCTAATTTTTCGAAATTAACATCATGTTTGTATAACTGATTATTCAATTTCAATATAAATTAACTTTTGAATAAAACTAACATTGTTTCTGCATTATATTGTAGTAATGGTTATACATAAATTTATTTACATACTTTTTAAATTAGCAAGCGTAATATAGTTCTACTTAGGGAACGTACCCATACTACGTGACCCATTCAGGGGAGGGAGGGGGGTCTTCAAAATACCACGCTCGGTCACAGGGGGGAGGGGGTGGGTTAGGGTTTCGTCACGTAGCCAATTTCTTCTAGTCAATATGACAAAATTAAGCCAAATTAATTATCGAAATTTGCCAAATTAAGATTAATTAAGCCAAATTAATTATTAAAATTAGACAAATTAAGCAAAATAAATTTTTTTAAACTTTCTGTTTGCAAAAAATGATGGCAAACCGTATTTATGAATTACTACGTGACAACTAGAGGGGGAGGGGGGGGGTCTTGGCATATACTACGGATGGTCACCAAGGGGGGGGAAGGGGGTCAAAAATGGCAAAAAACGGGTCACGTAGTATGGGTACGTTCCCTTAGTATAGAAATTTCTGGTTTAATCACTTATTATAAAAATTTAGAAGTTAAATAACGAATTGTATATCAGATATCTATTTTCACCAGTATAACCGCGTTTTTTATTATATCATTAAATTATATATCATGATATCAATTATAAAATTCATAATTACGTTTACACACTGTATATGACCATTGAGTTTTATCACGAAAAATGTTAGAATATAAAGTTAACAGTGTTAGATTATCCACGTTTGACTGAAACTAAACATGCGCAAATATATTTTCCATTCACTTATTAAAAAGAAAGTATTTTGATTCTCATTTTTGTACTCTCATGACATAAAATTCTATTACTTTTAACACAGAAACTTAACAAAAATGGTCACAAGGCACAGTGCTATGTTTAGAAATTGCAGAATTAAACGATAATGCATGAATTTTTTGAATTAAATAAATGTTTACTTTTACCGTATTCATAGAAATGCAGATTCTTTAGTGAACAAGTTACAGACCTTAACTATTTGAAGTTACTACAGTTACCGGTGGTTACATTGATCAATAGGACAATGACTCCCATAAAAACAGTTTTGTTCTTTTAAGTATTCATGTATACTTCAAATTTGTTTAAAACATGTTTAAAAATTCGTGGGAAAGTTTATATTTTTAAGATTTAATTCACATAATTTCGGGTATTTAATTGTTGCCTTTTTGAATGAAAAAATCGCTATTTAAATAATGTTTCGGAAACATTTTTAAATTTTACAATGGACTTTAAAACGCTATGACATTTCAAAAGTGTCCTTAAGTTGTATGAATGATATAAAAAGAGGTAAAAATTAAATGCGAAAAACAAGAGAATTAACTTTATTTGAATCACAGGATGCGTCTTTAGCTCTCTAAAAAATAGTTCCTATTTTAGGATTTAACATACGTAACATAAAATGGTAGTTAAATACAAAATAAAATTTATCATTCAAAATATTTTTGAGTCTTAAGTTGAAATCATTTATAAAAAAGGTATTTATACATCTACTAACCGAAAGAGAAAAAATAAGAATTCAATAATAGTTTATGGGTTAGTATTAAATAAGTAAATCTTATTTTCAACTTAAGTTCCCACTTTTATTACTAACTCCTTAAATAAATTAGAGTTAAGCTATGAAAATAAGCCTGAAAACACTGTTTATTGCAGAAACCTGTCAAATGCAAATATTCCAATAATTTTTTTATGAAAAGAATAAAAACATTAAAAAAGTTCTTTTAGCCTGTAAAATATCCAAATAAGGCATAATTTAAGAAAAAACTACTAAACATCTTTATGAAAGGGTAGTGAGATTCTATACAGTTTTTATCGTTTATCTCAAAACAAGAAAAGTGGCGTTTGACATGCTTCAGAAATAAGCGATTCATAATAGCTACTCGTTTTAATTATAAGAATTCACCAACACCATTTGAAAGAGATATTTCACCGTTTCAATACATCCTTCCCTCTTCAAGACATTTCTAAATTAGTATATATGTTATGGACACTGTGATGAAAGTCCGGGAATTATTAATAATACCAGGTAATTATGAATAATGTTTGATCATTAATAATAATGCCTGGTCATTATTAATAGTACCCGTTTTATCATTTTGTTCATGACATAAACATATACTATAATGAGGGGAAACGCATAATTTGCACGGGAGGGATTAACGAACGGAACCCCGCCTGTGAAGGGCTTCTCTGCTCGGAGTTATCATCAGAAGGAAAAACAGTTTCGCAGGCGGTTCGTGCCACTCGGAGAAAACAACAGGTGTCTGTTGCTTCTTACCTCGGGATGGCGGATGAATATCTCTTAAATGTGAAACAATCGTTGATGTGATCCAAACATGTGATCGAAAAAAAAGATCTGTAGGTTAAGAATTGACACCTTCCAGTCATATGTTTCGGAAGAAATGAGTAGAACTTGACATTCAAATCTCCTTTGCCCCCTTGGCATGATGTCTCACTATTTATTTTTGTAAATCCGCAACACTCGCCTGTGTCAAAGGTTAACATAATGAGGAACATAGTATATTAAGTATTAAAGTTACGGAATCTTTTCTGGAGCAGTGTTAGAATGCTTGCTTAACGGCAGTTACTGGGTTCTATCCCCGGTTACTCTTAAATTAAACTTGTATTTTCCAAGAGAAATTGCAACCAACCAATCAGAGCCGACTCGGCTAAAACTGGGACTCTACTACTCGGAAAATAGTGGTGACTACTACTCTACTCGGAAAATAGTGGTGACGTCAATAAACCTCCCTTAAAAAACTATTAAGGTGTTATTAGGAGGAGGGAAGAAAGAAACGGACTTGAGGGAGTGATTGTAGCAGATAACTCCTGTAGCAGAGCCACTGTGAGCCACTGCGACGCTTGTCAGTGAGGAGTAGGCTGCAGCTAGAGATCCCTTCCTCCATGATTGTCAAAACGAAAGATTTATGAGAAGGGGAGCGTCTTTTGTCCTTTAATTGACCTAAGCTAACCACACAAAACGACCAGGCCATTCGGGGGAGATTAGGAGCATTGATAATATCGCGTTCCTTTTGTGTGGGGCTCCCCTGCTCATAAATCTCGTTTTGACAATCATGGAGGAAGGGATCTCTAGCTGCAGCCGTACTTCGACCGATCTGCAACAGCAGTTATCTACTACATCGCTCCCTCAAGTCCCCTTCTTTCTTCCCTCCTCCTGATAACATCTTAATCGTTTTTAATGGAGATTTATCGATGTCACGACTATTTTCCAAGTGCAGTTTCGTGCGCCTAAGGCTCAAAACACACTGCGCGGCTTAATAACGCTACTGCAATCAATCTCCATAAAAAAGCATTGAGAAAGCCTAGTCCCCTATCTTAACAGGAGTGAAGATTCCTGTCAAGATAGGGTGAATCTCAGGATGAACTCCATGATTTTTCCCTTCTTTGATTGATTGCTGTCACGGCTTATGGTCGCTAGGTCTGACTTGTCACTAAGGGACTAGGGTCTTCTATAGCACTGAGCTAGCTCAATGATCTTAATACAGTTTTTTTTCACCAGGTACCTTGCCTCTAGTCTTCCTGCAGGGCACAGCTTCTGTGACCCTCCCTCATGACTTCCCGGTAGGATCCACCTTCCATCGGCTGCAAGTGCTGGACGGGGGTTCGAAACCCCTCTTTCACATCGTCAAGATCGTTGCCTTTCCCAGCGAATCCAAGAGCGGGAGAGGGTTGTTCGTAGTCGACGAGCATACAGGGTCCCTTATGCTGTCCCCTCACAGGAGGCACTCCATAGCTGGTAGGTGATTAGCTAGAAATGTCCTAAGATCTAGAAATATCTTAAGCTGATACCTATGTTCTGAAGAAGAACTGCTACCTTTTGATACCCGGAGAGGTAGCAATTAGCAGGGACAGCTGTGGACTAGACCCTATTCTCAGTATGTTAGTTAGAGATGAGCTAATCACTGGCTGGAGAACGTCTAAAACGATACTTGCATAGCATGCGGCAGTTTCTATCTTCAGAAATTTCCGTTATTTTCCATTTCTAATTTCTGGGTTCTATCTCCCCCCCAGTTATTTTTTTATAAAAAAAACTTATATTTCCAAAAGAAATTTTAATCAATCAATCAGAGCAGACTCGGCTAAAACTGACTCAATGCGAGAACACTCTTGCCTGCTGTCTTAAGGTTCCTGTTGTTGATAATAGATAGTAAGCAATTGTGTAAAGCTCACCAGTCAAAAAGTAAATTTTTAAACCTGTGCCCGAGAACTCGATAACTTTCGTAATTGATTTCGGAGAAGTGAAATTTATATTTAAAATAAGCTAGTTTCTTAATATTTTGGAACATGGCGGAATTAGTTACGATTATTGATAAGTCCATATAACAGCGATGTCAGAACGATCAGGAATCAAGCAACAATGAAATGATAGTTGATAGGACTTATCCCCAGATGAACCAAATTTGCCATGTAGCAAAGGGCGGTTTAAATAGGAAAAATCTCGAAAATGCATCTTAAATTAAAATGGAACAAGAAAAGTAGATCTCAAAACTATGGGGATGAATGATAACCCTCATTCTTTATGAAAGCCGCCGTTGGTTCTGTGACGATTCCTATCATCACTGAGCATGCAGATAGACCAGAGTGGTTTCTTTAAATTGATTGTACGCAAAGATTATTTCGGTGAAGACTAGGTTGACAAAGTGGCCATATAGTGTATTTATGGCAACAAAGTTTCCATGTAAAAAATATAACAAGACTTACTTTCAGAACTAAGATCATTTGGTTTAGCTGTTATTTACGAACTCCCTCCAATCCCAGTGTTTCCTTTCTCTTCCAATTCTTCTTCGCAATTAGCTTTTATCTATTACGAATAAAAAGCAATTGCTTCGAAATTTCAAACTTCTTACTTCAATTATTTTTTCCAATTTGGTGGTGACTTTTCTGGGAATCAGTGCATTAGGCGATAAATACAAATTCTAGTTAATATTTATTAAGGAAATTAATACGCCATCAATAGGCCAAGATGTATGGACGGACAACTATCCCCAGACGTTTCACCCTTGACTTCTAAGGGCAACTTCATTGGTAAAAAAACAACCGCTGTCAACAAATCATTGACCATGACCTATGATCCCGGAAATTTTCCTAATGAATATTTAACGATTTCACTATATTATAAATTCAAATTGTCATTTCAGAGTTCAAAGGGGCGACCTTCGCTCTCAACTTGGTGGCCGTTCCCTCGGACCTCCCGTCCCTGGACGCTGCTCATGCGACGGTCATCGTGACCATCTCCGATGACAACTTCACCCTTCCCGACTGCCGACCCCGGAGAGATCTCTGCTTTCCTTCTTCTCCTGAGATCCAGTTCCAGGTTCCGGAGTCAGTTCCATCGGGAACCCTGTTGGGCAATCTCAGGCCCCTTCCCTTTAAAAAATTGTGCAGGGATGCTGTGATCAAGTACGAAGTGCAAACGGACGGTAATTTTACTTACATACATAATTTGTATACATACAGCGTAAGCTGCTCTGCTTGCTCCGATTGTGAGGAAAAAAGTGAGGGGATAAAGTTACATGAATAACATTTTGCTGTAATTTTTTGAATTGTTTCTGTAAAACTGGTAGTAAGTAACCTAGAAGAACAGTGGATAAATATTACATTTCTTTGTGTGTAAGGTGTTCTTAGAAAAAAAGTTAACTCATGTATTCTTTTTTAGTAAAGAAATCTGAAATAAACTGTATGTGTTTTTACCAGAAAAGTGTTGTACAAGTAAAAGTACAGGTTTTTTTTTCAGAAAACATTCGGTTGTCTAAAATTGAACAATTCGGTATAGATTGTTTTAAAAACGTCTGAATCTTTACCGCTTTTTTATAGGACTACAGCATAGAACTGCATTAAATCTTTGGCAGTCCCTTTATCCTAGAAGAAAATCAGAAATATTTAGATTAGAAGAAATTAATTTTCTTCTACACGGAGATCAAATTTTCCCCTCGGAAGTATGATTCATTGACAGAGACTTCTTTTTTCTCCGTTAATATTGAAAAACATTTAAAGTCTCTAAACTTTTTTTTTATTTTCATAAAAGGAGTAAGATTTTGTTAAAAAGAAAGATTTTATTCAATTTATTTTGCAAAACTAAGACGAACAAGGAACAATCTCTTTTTGACAACAATAAACCACCAATGCTTCATAGACACTAAAGTGGCTCCTTTAGTAATCCCTGCTTTAGGACATCAACAAAAAAATACCTGTGCAAGAACTTTTTTACATTAACGTTAAAGTTTCAAGTTTTTATTTAAAGGAAAAAGTAAGCATAACTCCGGTCTTAAGTTATCAGTTTTATTTTTACAATAAAAAAAACATTTAATATAAATTACAAAAATTTATTTAAATGGACTGAATATCACAAGTGGTATTTTCAGGGTACCTGGTCTCCTCTTCCAAAGGAGATTCTTTGAAAACGGGTCGTCTTTTTGACTACGAAGAAGCAACATACTTGGAATGGAATATCTCCTGTGAAGTGAAGAGTGAATCTGAAACGGAAAGATTCATAACCAGATTGAGGGTGTTTGTCCTGGACGTCGACGATAACCCACCATATGTCCAGAACAGCACTGAGACAAACCTGGAGTTGGATGCTCATCAGGTTGTCCCCGTGAGTATGCTTAACCCTTTATCTATACTCAGGGCTCGATTTCAGCCGGAACGGTCCGGAACGGCGTTCCGGAACCTCTTTCTCGGAAAAAAAATTTTATATTCTATTTCAGGGGTCTCCTAACTACAGCCCGCGAGACCCTTTCCTCAGGGCCGAGGATAACTTTCTATGTACGAAAAAAAGTCCTAAAATGAATTAAAATCCTGTTTTTAGGGTCAAATTTCCAAAATTTTTCTAGGGGAGTACCCCCAGACCCCCTTTTTTCCCCCTTAGACTGCAACTAATCACGTTTATTTTCAGATTAAGTTCTTAAATGGGAGAATCCTACCGAAAAAAATTTAAATAAGGGGGACCAATATTTTCACCGTTCCGTTACCTCTTTTTTTAGAAATCGAGCCCTGTCTATACTGACGGTACTACTTACAAAAGTCCCACCATATTTTAAAATTACACAGAAAAACCGTCCTTACGAATATATTGACGATACTTTGCAGGAAAACTATCTCAGTTTTTCTCTTCCAGGATAAAATGCAGCAAAGATTCTATGACGAGTATTTTGGCGGGAAATGCGAATAGATTTAACTGTAGTTGTGCTTTTAGCTGCCATTTTGATAGGATTTCCAAGATAGTAATTTTTGTTCCCTCAAAAGAAGTTGGTCATTCAGAAGGAAAGTTTATTATTTTAAGACTTAAAACTGCGATAAAAAAAAGCCATGTTTTTTTGTATTGGGAGAAAATTTCAGCACTCGATGTACTGACGGTACTCAAAAGTATCAATTTAATTAATTGGATCTTGAATTTTCGGATTGAATTTTCCAAAGATGATTATTTTATTTATGTAGTAATGTAGTATATCCCCTTAATTCTCAATTAAGTGACTCGAAAAAATATTATCATGAAAAAAATTGCAGCGAATCATAATCCCGTAGATAAAGGGTCAACCCGTTTTGGTAGCGTTTATGGGGAATAAGGGACTGTTATTACCCTGATATGCTCTTGGTTTTTTGGTTAAATATTTTTATAGTAAACTAAAATTTGTTCAGAAGATTGACAACAGGAAGAATAGTTTGGAACTTGGGAAAAAACATACTATTTTAAAAAACAAACTTCTTATTACTTACTATCGAAAAACTTCTTTTCAGTATTCTTAATTCCTTTTATTTATGGTTTTGATATAGTGTTACATGAAAGATTTCGCGAAAGTATATGAAAATTGATGCATTTTATCTCAATCAAACTTACACTGAGAAAAATGACGATTTCAAATCTGAGTACACCAATAGTTTAATTTTGGTATGAAACTTTTTGTTTTTAAATATAAAGACACAATTCTGTCAAAAAAAAGTTAGAGATACCAGAAATACTAGATTTAAAACGATTCAACAGTCACCACTCTTGTTATAAGTATTTTTGTTTCATATTTGCGGTTTATATTACACACGTTAATTTGTACGGGTTAAAGAATTTAAAACGTGCTGGCCCTCATAAGCTAGTTGCGACACCATACTTAGAATTAGTACAAGTTGCATAAATACACTGGTGTTCAAAATTAAGAGAATTTGCACATTTTTTAAATTTCTCCAGATCTACTGGATAGATTTTGATTAAATTTGGTATGAATATAGGTTGATATAATACCAAATAAATAATCATTCAAAAATTGTAATACACACGCATGCGCAGAAGTAATAATCGCCAGAGTTGAAAGGTGAAATAGCAGTTCCAGAATAGAGCAAAATAGTGGGTTTATAAGGGGTATGACACCCTCTCACTATCATGCATGCCTCCTTGAGTGATTTTATAGCGTGAATAACGCAGATAATAAAATTTCCTGGTCACTAAGCCTACTTTCTCAGAAACCCCGTTTTGGGGCTCTTAAGGGTATGTGGAGGGGGCGTAGCGAGATGCAATTGCCTTATATAGAGTCCCTTATACCTCCCCTAAAGGGGTGAAGTCTTTGAATCTGGCTGCCCATTCCAGGCGAATATCTTCCGTTTTAATGAAAATTTCTAACCTGATGAGCTCCATTAAGTGAAGGATTTCTATCGATTGAAAAGAAATTACGACCGACAGAACCCCTAAAAGTTGAACAAGGGTCTCCAAGATATCAACACATTACCTGAAACTGTCAGGGTTCCTCTTTCAAAGGCAGGGAGGAATCTGCAACCTGCAACTTGTCAAAAATATGCAAAAAATTGTCTTTAATAAGGTAATATTCAAAGGGTGAATATTTTCCTCTCTTTTAGGTCTCAAATCAATTAAACCATTGGTTCTCGATGCAATCTCAAGTGGAAAGAACCAGAATGCTCTGTCAGTCCTTTAATGTAGGACAAACTACCCATTTTGGAATCGGATATTTGGTGCTCTTTGTAGGAATGTTGTTAAGTCTATGACAAACCCCTTACATCTTTAAAAAGGAGAAAATCATGGTTGAAGGTATTGTGTTGATATCTTGGAGACCTTTATTCACCTTTTAGGGGGTTAATCCTTCACTTAATGGAGCTCCTCAGGTTATCAATTTTCATTGAAACGGAAGATATTCACCATATGAAATAGGCAGCCAGATTCAAAGACTTCGCCCCTTTAGAGGAGGTATGAGGGACTCTATATTAGGTAATTGCATCTTGCTACCCCCCTCCACATACCCTTCAGAGCCCCAAAACGGTGTTTCTGAGAAAGTAGGCTTAATGAACAGGAAATTTTATAATCTGCCTTATTCACGCTATAAAAACACTTAAGGAGGCATGCATGATAGCGGGAAGGTGTCATACCCTTTATAAACCCACTATTTTGCTCTATTCTGGAACCGCTATTTCATACCTTTCAACTCTGGTGGTTATTACTTCTGCGCATGCGTGTATATTACAATTTTTGAATGATTATTTATTTGGTATTATATCAACTTATGTTCGTACCAAATTTCATCAAAATCTATCCAGTAGATCTGGAGAAATCGAAAAAATGTGCAAATTCTCTTAATTTTGAACACCAGTGTACTTTTCAGTGACATTGGACCAGTAATGTTCTGCTCAAATACTGCCTCATCGAGGTTTCGAAGGGGGTAATTTGCCGAAGGATATCAATTTTATGGAAGGATGTTAACTTACAAATACTGATCAATGCTTTATATATCTGAAACATGCACATGATGTATCAGTTTTGAGTACCTGCATGTTTCAAATTTGAGTAAATTTGATTTGGAGTCAATTAGAGTGTGTGAAATACTCAGATTTGAGGATTTTTTACTCAGTTTTGAAAATGCCGATTTAAGAGTGTAATATTAAATATTAATAATTAAATAAATTTTAATTACTAATAAGTTGATTTTACTAACATAAAACTTGTGGTATTATTCATTTACCCTTAATCTCCATAAATCTGCTTATACCAAAACAGACCCGATGAGCACAGAATTTCGTCGCAGAGCTTTTCCCATCATATGTATCGCTTTTTTAAGACGTACAAACATTGATTGTTTTCGTTACAGGGACAACCACTCCCGGTTCAGCTGACAGTCTTGGATCCAGATTCACCCGCAGTGAATGAAATTGCGGTTTATTTAACGGATCCTCTAAACCTTTTCCAACTCCTTGATCCAGTTCTTTTTCATGGAGTAAGCGGAACACACATGTTGCTCAATTCAGGTAATAATTGTCTAGTAAACACTTCTTCAAATTCCATTTTTCCTAACAGAGTCTCATAAAAGACCATCGGTATGAAGAAATTTTTCTAATCCTATCGTTAGTTAATTTTTAAATAAATAAAAACTACATGCGCAGTAGCTCAGCGCATTACATCAGGGTTGCCGAACACGTCATCGTTCAGAAGCAGAGAGGGGAAATTCGAGCATTTGATTGGTTAAAGAAGTTCGAGCGAGCGGCAGTCCTTTGTATTAGTAGCTCATCGGCAACTGTGACGTCACGCCCGGTTTTTCTCCTTTGGAACTTTTAAATGAGGATTGCAAATTAATTAGTGCTTTTAAAAAATCTGAAAAAAAAAAACTGGTTATTTAGAGCCTGCGTGATGATATACAATAGTCAAATTTACTAATTTCAATAAGTGTTTACTTCCCTATTCAGTGGCACTGCCAAATTTCCTTCTAGGGAGAGGAGCCAACGTAATTTTTGGAATTTCTCTCTCTTCTTTTTTAATTTAAAATAATTTTAATCATCGTTAATATACGTTGATAAATAATTGAAGGGCTTGGTGGATGAAGGGGTAATGTTACAAGGCCTGTCCCAAAAGTAACGAGACTGAATGCCCTAATTCTGACTGGAATTCAGTCTCGTTACTTTCGGGACAGGCCTTGTAACATAGCCCCTTCATCCACCAAGCCCATTAAATTTTCATAAGAACTAAACAATAGTAGATGATCTTATCCCCACACTGCAAAAAATAAGGATCTTTACACGAAAAAGTGGTATAAAGTAGTTGCCTCAATATCATTGAGGGATGTTAACATCGCGATACGGAGAAACCTTCCACCGAGTCTAGGTAGGAGGTTTCTCCTAATCGCGGAGTTACATCTCTCAATATGATACGGACGCAACTACCTACTTTATACCACTTTTTTGAGTAAAGATCCTTATTATTTGCAGTGCAGTTTTTAGTTAAAACTTCTATTTCGTTAAACTTTTCTTTGTAGTATTTGTAAGTTAATTGTGAAATTCTAAATTCTAGTTTTTAGTTCAGAAAAGTTTTAATTGTGGACCATAGATTAGTGCTTACATTCGTTGGAATGTTTCGAAAAGCAATGTAAAATTAAACGTAAATTTCTCTTCTAGGTCTGGTGCCAAAAGCCAATTTTCGCTTTCCCGGTTCCAGTTACAATGTTTCTGTAACATTCAATGACACCTCTCTAGAGAATAATACACAGGTATGATTTCAATATTATTCTCACTAGAGGAAATTCCGGCTTTTGTTTTTCGTAATCCAGATATGATCGTGATTGATGACTTCGCAGTTATAAATATCTATGTGAACTTCATGACCTTTCGTTTTCCTTCTGATACTATTTGCGTTTAAAATTTATTGCTGTAACATGGCATAAATACCTAGAAAAATGGTACAAATTTCCATAAAGAAAAGTTTCTGTCGTAAGAATAAACGTTCAATTTTTTTCTTTTTCGGAATTTGTTGGACAAATATTCATTTATTTATTCCATTTGGAATAAGTCATTCATGCCGCTTTATTAGATATTAAGGGAACATGGGGGGGCAACAGTTCATGCATGTTTCAATAATGCATGTTCAAGTTCATGCATGTTTCGACCATCTTCAATTTATAGGCAGTTAATCGATAAATGATTTTACTGTGTATTTAATCATATGCGTATTTTACCGTCATTTCAAACTTTTATCATTTTTCAAATTTTGTCTGAAAGTGTTTTTTGAACTTCTTTTAACTAAAATTTTACTTTAACCATCTAATGCCTACTACAAGAAATATATACAACTATGGGAAAAAATTTTCTTGCTTATTCATGTAGTTTAGGGCCAAACAAAATAAAAATGCCCCCCCCCCCAATTTTTTTTTCAAAATTAAAAAAAAATTGAAATTGGGAATAAACCTAAACCTTATAAATTATAGCACCTGAAGGTACAATTACTGCTGCAATTACTTTAAAACATGCTTTCAATTATTGAAGCTACACTTATGGTAGCATATTTGCAAAAGAAAGTTAGGTATGTGATTCATTTATTACTTTTAATAAATTGATAGAGTAAAATTTGCAAATACGGGCAATGGTACCCTGCTCTCAACTAGCTATTGGTGGTGCTGAAGACTTAAGGTCAGGATTAGGATTATAACTCCTAATTAAGGGTTACTTCGAAGTTAGAATTTTACAAACCTTTTCTGTTGCATTCAAATTTTTTTAATTCTCTGCCTACAAACAACTTACGCTCATAGAAGCCAGTATGTACAGAAACGCTTGACATTCACAGATAAGATTGTAGGTTTTTATTACTTAGTTTTTTACATTTTATTTTTGTTTGTCTTCGGGTAGATTATAAAGTAATTTATTGGATTTTATTTCGTGATTAAACATTGAAGGCACGCCAATTGACACTGCACTCTTGAGTCTCGTTTTAAATGTTTTCAGGACACTCTTGTGGAGTTCCATATTCGCATTTCGAACATAAGCTCTTGGATCCTCACCCCTGTATCCGCTCCAAAGGAATTTCAAGTTGTTGCGAATGTTTTCCGACATTCGTCTCGCCATGCAAGGGTAAGTTAAGTTATTTAAGACTAGACTATAGTCTGTGTAATTATAGGCGGTTCGTTACCATGGCAACGCAATAGAAATGCAATGGGAAATGACTAGTAGCGAGCCGCCAATTTTATTTACACAGACTATAGTCATGTTTAAAATTCAATTAAGTGCAATGGGTTAAGCCTTATGACTATAGACAGTTAAGATTTCGTTTAATGCAAAACCTATCCAAATAGCAAATTTCGGTTTTGATGCAACGCAACGTCCGCATTTTAAATGCTTAATTAGGCTAAGCGCGCACTAGAGACTTTTGTCATGGTGACAGACAGAGACAAAATTATCACCCTGGCTATTGCAAGAAGCTAGAGCGCGCGCAAAGGCGACGAGACTCTTGGCCGATTGCCAAGAATCTCTCCATAGAAATGCATTGCTCTCGAGTGACTAGTGTTATAAGTCGCCGTGACGGAAGTCTCTAGTGCGCGCTTAGCCTTACGAAAAAAAGTAAAATAAAAACCTACGACTACAGTTTGAAATTCGATACTTGTGAAATATAAAACAAATGTACAATTTTGGTAAAATTTTTATTTCGTATAAAATTTTAATAAAATATATGATTGATTAAAACACGACTCCTTTCATTAGGGATAAAAAATAATTTGCTCTTAATAAAAAATAAATTAATAAATTAAAGACTATCACATGATGTTTTGATCCATTTGATCGGATTTTAATGCTTTCTGCTTTCTATCTTTATCAAAATTATAAATCAATTTCAAACCTGTTCTATAGCCTCACCCTATATAGTGGGTTGTGAGACCATGTTTTCTTTCTAAAAACGTACTATGGACGGTGTCAACTCAACCGGTCACTAGTCACACCTCGCCATTTAACTTCCGCTTTAAGCTGAAAACTCCGATTACTAGTTGACCAGATCATTTTAAATAAAAGTAAATATTTCGAATTAGTAATTTTAATTTTCTGATAACTTTTATTATTTAATAAATATAAATTTATGTATTTTTGTCTTAAATTTCGTTATAAATTTAAGATGTTTTGAAATAAAATTTATCAGTGAGGCAAGCCGTCACCTTAACCTTCCTACCCCTTTGGGGTCTTTTTCGACCCCAGACGCACTTTGACGCTTGATATCTCCCATGCATTTTTGTTTTGACAATTTCCGATGCTACTATTCCTTAATTACGCAAAGTTTTACAATGGGTAAAAATTTTGGAGTTATTATTCCATTTTTAAGTGTCTTGGGAGAAATAGTCACATATTCCCCCTCTGGGGTCTTCTGAGACCCCAGCCATGAATGGCGGTAAAACAGTATCAAATAAAGTTTAGTATTTTATTTTTTGTTGTATTATAGATAAAAAAAGGTTTGCATGTTTGTTTAGAACGTTTGGAGAAATATTAGAAAGATATTTTCGTAGAAATTGTCATTTTTTTACAAAAAGAAGATTGCGGCTAAATACATTGAATCACTCGCTATTTCTTAAATTTTTTATTCACATTCTAAGAAAAATATGCTATTTATAGAAATCTTTTGAGTATCTAACAGTTGCAGCAAAAAAAACTCAGACAATTGTCGCCATTACTTCCTGTTGAACACATTCTTTACAAAAACAATATAAATTCATGGTTGATTGTAAATAGGTTTTTATATTCAGTCTTCTTTGAAAAATAAGAATGCTTTCAAATATTTATGAGTGTTTACGGAAGTCCAGAATGTGATTTCGAAGAATTATCAAGAAAAAAAAACCAATTTTATGTTAAAACATACATAAGCAAGCGAGATACTGATTTCACTAAGAAATCTGAACCGATCATTTTTTTTTTATTATTTCAATTTTAAAAAGAAGAATCCAAACTTTACATGTTTCATAATACTAAATAAATTAATCTGGGGTGACAGGTAGCTGATAATGCAGAATAGAGAATATATGCAGCTTCATAAATCGTTTAAAATAAACTACTAAATTCTACCCGTGCAAGACCGGGTATATCAACTAGTATGCTTTAAACAGAGTGATTATAAATATTTTAAGTAAAACAACTTCAATGTAGTTCATTTATGTAATTTAATTCTTGTTTGAAGGTCCAGATGTTATAAAAAACGTGTATCAAAAGAAACCCAATTAAGCCGTAATAAGACGAAAAAAATGAGAAAAATACCAAAAAAATTGGATAAATTATTCTGAAGCATCTTTCTAGAAATAAAAAATGACAATTCTTCTCCATTTAAGGAATTTTTAACCTTTATTAGAGTCATAGGCATGTTTTACGCATGGGGTCCTCAGAGACCCCACGAGGGGAATATGTGACTATTATTTCAAGAGGGTAGGAAGGTTAAGATGGAGAAATAAAACCCTACAATTTATGCATTTCAACAATGCAATCGGAGTTTCCATCGGTAAGTTACTTCTGGTTTACATCGTCCATAGTGAAGTGTTTGTATAATGAGGAAGTTTCATATTTTTTTTAATTTTTTAAATCGATCCTACCTTACGAGAAAACCCTAAAACCAAGATATTTTTTAATTCTGATCATTATTTATTTTTTTACTGAGGCTTAAAGTTTGCGCTCTGGAAAAGGCGGGAAAAACAGCGATTTCAGATTCGTGATGTCACTCGGTATGTCAAAACGACTACAACTCGCATCTCCTCCTAAACTATGCAGCCGGCGTAGACAAAACTCGGTACATAGACGTATCTCGAGGCGAGGACGATCACTACCAAGTTTTATGAGTTCGAAAATAGAATATTTACAAGTAATAAACGATTTTATGGCTAAAAACGCTTATTTCTCCATTTCTCTACTAGAGTGGATCTGCTTGACTCACTATTTTAAATATGAAAACCTCAGGATTAAGTATTTTTAATAAGATAAGCTCTATAATTGCTGATTTAAAAGTTAAATCAGCTATGAAACACCAAAATGAAATCAAATAATTAATTTTAAAACATTACAATCTTATATTTTAAGATTTTCCCCCTTAAAATTCAAATATTTATGGAAAATATAATATTTTTATTAAGTGGGACTAATCCCCATATGGTCTAATGAAACTAGACCAGATCCATGAGGTCATAAAGATCTTTTATTTTAATAATGAATAAACCACTGAGCTATAAAACAAACAGGTTTGTTTTATAGCTCAGTGGAATAAACATCAACAATGCTTTTTGTTTAGTGTCGAGTGACGTCAAATTTGATTTTTGAGCGTTTGCGATTGCATCATTTGTTTACGACTTTTTTCAACTTTTATTTCTTCTATATCTCAGTAAATTAATTTTTGAAGAAAATTTGGATTGCAGATTTGGATTTTTCACATCTTATATTGTATTAATATACCCCAAAATCGAAAATTTAAAAAATATGAAACTTCCTCATTGAATGTAATCACCAGTAAGTTAGTTAAGTTATATATTTTATATATATAATGTGTTTTTACAAAGTATGGTCTCAAGACGATTATCAGAAGGTATCATGCAGGTTTGTCAAACCATGACAAACAATATTTTCAAAAGACCTCATGTCTACTATTGTAAACTGCGTCCACTAGTGGACGATGTTCTCCTGCGAGGGGTCATGGATTAATACCTTTTTCTACAGGAAAAACTTCAATTATATTACATATACGGGGAGAGCACTCCTGAAAACCAATACTGCTGGTATAATTAATAGAGAATATCCCTTTCTTATATTTGAAGACGGTCAGAATAAATATTGAATGGAAATTGAAAGTGGAAAAAAAGATTTTCCCTGCTAATAACCGGCAGAATTGAACGAAGTTAGGCGTTTTCAAGGGAGCTCTCTCCGAATATGTAATAATAATGGAAGGTATAGAGGTAGAATATATCCAAGTAGAATTGGAGTTTTCCAGGTAGAACATATAAAAACGATCCTCCTTTGAGGGCGAACATTGTCCTCTAGCGGACACAACTTACATTTTGCAGACATGGGTTCCTATGAAAATCTTGTTTGTCCTGACATGACAGACCTGCATGTTAAGTTTGACACCAACCTTTTGAGACTCAGTGAGTTTCCCCTCACATTCCATCATCTGTATAGTCCCGACATCTCTTCCAGATCGTCCAGCCGATGGAAGTGAGACCCCACGAGGGGTACTCCTTCCGGCTGTCGGGGAACCCTCTGTTCGGTGTCACCCCTGTCACCGGCATCGTGTTCGTGTCGGACGCGGCCGCCCTGGCCGCTTCCACGGCCAAGATGTTCCGCCTAGAGCTGGGATGGCGGACGAACACGAACGAGACGGACAGACGATGCACCGTTCTCGTCAGGGTTTTGGATGCAGGTGAGGGAGGGTCGATATTCGATATGGTTCTTACTAATGGTAAAAAAATAACCAACTACTAACTAGTCCGGGAAAATCTAGTAGCAACTAGTGGTTTACTATTTCAGAAAGTAGTTACCTTGTCTAATTAATTTCATCACCAATTTTTTGCCTAAAATTTTTAATACATCTTTTCTTATCTATGTCACTAAAAACGTTAATGCTTCGTTCAAAAAGGTCCTTTATTACTGGTTATGGTATTTGAGTACTACACCATCTTTAAATTTTGTTAAATTTTAACGAAGCTGTGTAATTCTCCATTAAAATCTTTCACATCATAGCAAAGCAGTTTTAAATGGCAGTTATTAAAAAAAAGTTCAACTAATAATTAAACTAGTATATAAACTAAAAGTAATTGAACTACTTACTAGTTGATCGGTGGTCTCGCCTTTTGAAAAAGTTAACTTTGACTAAAGTCCTTAACTTAAACGTGTTTTTTAAAGTGTTCAGCGACCCAAAATCTGTAACAAATGAGTGTTGACTCTGTAATTTTTTCATTGTTGAAAAGTGTTATTTCACTTCAGCATACTGGAAAAATTCACACGTTTCTATTTTTACTATAGGTGATGACAAAAACGAATGTGGTAAGTATTTTCTCCTGATCAGTAAGTATATTTATTGTGCTGTTCCAGTGCTATATATGATTATAATTTGAGATCCTTAATAAGAAGAGTAATTTAAAATAAAAAGAAGAATTCATCGAATTATTTTTATCTCATCGTAATTTTTTTCCGAGATCAATAATAACTATGATTCGGGGGAAAAATTACATTTTTCTGTTGGAAACATCGTTGTAAAATTAACACCATCTTTTTATGACCTATAAACTTCTCCATACTTGAGTGCTTACTCTTATACTTCCAAGATCTTTCTAATGTTTGTCCCAGGAAAATTAATCTCTTATTTTATATCCTGTCATGATATTGAGTTTCTCCGAAAATGTTTCTTAGCCAACTTTAATTCACCTTTCGTTGTAAAATATTCCTCCCCATTTATAGTTTTTTGGATTTTTACTCTCATAAGAGGTGTCCAAAGTCATTTCTAGGACAACTGGGACCCTTTGGAAGCAAAAAGAAGACATCAACCTCTTGTATCTTGCAGAATTTTGGCAGAATATTAAAAAAAACATTGTGTTGGATTTAGGAATCTATAGCTATACTCAGTTGCAACTTAACTTGAGCCTGTAGAAATATGCTGAGAGAACCCAAAGAAAGTAGTAGTTCCCCTCGAGGTGTCTGAATTTTGAGTGAAATTTAGAGCTTCAATTTTGAATAATGATTAGTTTTTTAAATCCACGTATATTAAGCATCTCTTCATCCCGATATGCATAAAATGTTCAGTATTATTATTTTTTAAAGTGGCGTAACTCGTAGTAGTACAACTCGCTCTCAAACTCGCTAGCCAATAAGAGCTTCTAGCAACCTAGCAGGCTTTCTGTTTACTCAGATTTTCTTCCGCGTGGCCATGACGTCAGGCTCAACTTAAGTTGCATTCAAGTATAGGTAACACTTCTTGTGTTGAGTAACTCTATTTTTCTTTCCTTGCAGTAGATGCTTCCGGGCCCCCCTCATGCGCCCTGCACAGCTCCTCTGAGACCTGCTCCGCAAGCTGCGGTAGGGGGGCTGGAGGTGGGTTCTGCCACTGGCGATCTCAGTCCTCTCGTACCCTGAGCGAGGAGTATGCCACCTGTTCCCCTGACCTCCACACCTGTCCTGATGGAGTGTGCGACGAGCTGGAAGAGCTCGACCCACTCATTTGCCCACAAGACTGCGCTGGTGAGATCTTTCTTTCAACTCAGTTAGTGGCGGATCCAGCCTGGACCAGCCTGGGGGGGGCAACCACATTTTAAGGAAGTTGGAGGTTCTTCACCAGAAAAATTTTGAAAATTTGAGTATAATTGAAAATACTTGTATGACGTCCCGGGGAAAAAGGGGGGTCTGGGGGTCCTCCCCCAGAAATTTTTTTGAAATTTTACCTTAAAAAGTAGTCTTTTGACTCATTTTTGAACATTTAAGATGGGATCGGGGGATGTACTTCTTTAATGCATTTATAGGAAAGATTCGCATTTTGATGTATAGTATATTTATAGTATAAAAATGTAAAACAAAATAAAGAAAAGTATATTTTGAATATCAAAAAAGAGATCTGGGGGTTTTCCCAGAGAAATTTTTTGGAAATTTAACCCTAAAAATCAGGGTTTTAACTCGTTTTGATACCCAAAGCCCGATTTTCAGGGTGGGCCAGGACCTTATGTGACTGATTGCTCCACAGGTCACCAATTTTCTTCCCTCTCTTTTTCATCACTCCAGAGGCTTATATATATTTTAATTTGGAAAGAGTCTCCAAATACATCCTCTAAAAAATTAGTCATTATCATGTTTACCAAAAACAATGGGCACGGTTAACAAATGATTAACTGGTCTCGTGGACATTCCCCTTCAGTGATGGCGTATACTATAGAAATTTATTTCAGGAGGGGCCCAAAATTATTCCTCCCATACATATTTAATAGGTTTAATGAAACTTTGTTGCCCATTTTAAGTGTAATTTGCGTCTTAAAGAAGTACAGAATAAGAGAAGTTGTGAGTAATTTATTAAGTTTGATGTACCAAAGGGGGACTGGGGGCCCTCCCCCAGAAGATTTTTTAGAAAAATTGACACTAAAAACAGGTTTTTAACTAGTTTTGGTACCTATAGCCCGAATTTTAGGTTTACAATTTCGTGTAGGATTTTCATTTTGATGAGCAGAATGTAAAGAAGTTGTGAATAATTGAGTTTCAAGTACAAAAGGGGGTCTGGGGGTCCTCCCCCAGAAAATTTTCGGAAATTTGACCCAATAAAACAGGATTTAAACTTTTTTTGGTATATCTTGTCCGAATTTCGGATGTCCGATTTTCGTTTTTTCCTTTTCCTACCGTTATTTTTTAAAAAGGTACCTGAGCCCAAGGGGGGGGGGCAAAAGGCCTGTTGCCCCCCCTGGATCCGCCACTGAACTCAGTTGGGTACTGACAATAATCTTTGCATGAAATAATTCGTTATTTAATTGGTATGTTTAAATATGCATCGTGAGGATCCATCCCTTCCCTGTCATTTTGTAACCAATCCTAATCAACAGACATGTATACAAATGGAGTCCCTTTACTGAAGAAGTTTCTAAGTAAACAAACAATGAAATTTTACAGGATCATGTAACTGAAAACATAATTTTTATTTTTAATACCCGAAATTTAATGATGATATTGATTTCCTCATCCAATTATATATTTTAAAGATTTGGAGATAGTTTCAAACGTTTCAAATTAGCACAGAAAAATCAAATCAATCAATCAATCAACATCAAGCTTTTAAAACTTAGTTTTCTTTTGGCAACAACTCAGATTTGTTTATATTTATATTTGATTTTGATATTTTTTGGGCATAAGCGGCAAATGTTTAGGAATTGATTCAAGGTTTGAATATAATCATGTTTTTTTTTTAAATCTGTGCACATTTAAAATATATTTCATTCATATTTCAAGATTTACCTGAAGCTTTTTTTTAAAGGAAATGCCTTCTTTAAAAGGACAATTTCAACAACATCAAAAAAGTCGTTTATTAAATGAACGATTAATGATTTATTTGTTACATTATTTATTAACAACTGAATTTCTTATGTAGTTAATTAATTCTAACACTATTTGATTTTTATATTGATTAAAATGTGTGTTCATATATTCTCCTTCCCACCTCTTTGTGTACTATCTACTATGGAATATATTTTGAAACATTTATAACACATTATTTAATTAGTAATCATAAAAACACATTAAAGCTTCTTATCTTTAATATTGAAGTCAGTGGCAATAAGAAATTAATTCTTATGCATCTAAATTTCAAAAAGCTGTTAATATGCAAACGTTCTGTTATTAATCATATTTCACTTTCATGTTTTTTAATTTATGGGTTCATACAAATAATCCGGGCATGTGGAATAAAATAGTGGATTCTGGCAACCCAGTTCTAAAGAAGTTGAATTGCTTACTTGCCAATAAACGGCATTGGCAATACCAAATTTTGCCAAAAATGTCTCCCAGGTCCAGATTTTTTGGATTTACCGCATTCATGTTCTGAGTTGAAAAAAATTGGTTCAATTCCGTTTAAGGTCCCGCTAAATATCACCAAGTTTTCATGAACATGAATGCTATATATTCAAATATCAACAAATTCTTCTGATTTTTATTGATAAAATAAACAGTTATTGATCTAACTAAACTAAACCAGGGGTGCATCTAGAAAGAAAGTGGGGCCGAAAACGGCCCCTTCACAAAATTCCGACCCTCAAAAACGGCCCCTTCACAAAATTCCGATCCTCAAAAACAGCCCCATAAAATTCTGGTTCCCAAAAACGGACTTAAATCAAGCTATATGCACTCGCTAAGTGCAATTTTATTTAAAAAAATAGTGCATTTACAGAAACGGGACCTTATTTTAGAATGAAAAATTATTTTCACAAAATTCAATTCCGTTTTTCACTTAATTCCCAAAAACGGCCCCTGGCAAAAAATCCTGGATGCACCCCTGTAAACATTTAATTTTTGAGTTTGAAATTATTTACCAATATTTCTACTTTTTGGTGACCTATAGTATGGTGGTATTTAGCTGGACCTTTAATGGATTTGAACCGAAAAATTACTCCTGTTTTTTAGTTAGTAATTAAAATAATTTCTAATAAAAAAAATGTGCTTACTCTTCCTTATTTTCAGCCTATGTCCAAGGAGAAGCGATCGCAACAGCATCAGGGAGAGGTGTAGCTAAGTCAGCTGCTCCTTGTGTGTGTGCTACTCCAAACACTTGTACTTGTATCCAATTCTCTATATTGCAAAAGAGATTCCAGCAATCTACTTTGAAAAGCCAGAGGAGGGACTCGAAATATGTTGTGCAATTTCATTCTCAACCATTGGAAATACAGGAGGGTAGGGGATTTATTGCTGTTATAACAGTTTATTAGTTTTTAAAGCAGGGTTCTCACAGGTCAGGGAATACCTGGAAAATTCAGGAAATTTTGTGAATTTCACCAAAAAAGTGCTTAATAGTTTCTCATTTTTTCCAAAACCTGAAAATTTTTCCAGAATATTGGAAAAGTGATGAATTTTTAATGTTTGCATCTCAATTATGGCTCTAAAAAGTAAGTCTATTAATTTGAAATATTTGTTTAAAAAAGTGAAAATTTTCAAAAAAATGCTCCCTAGTTCTGAAAAATCTTCAAAATTGACCTGGAAAAGTCTGGAAATTTTATGATCTAAAATTGAGAGGAAAGGTATCCATCTTATCTTAGATATTTTGCTGAATGTTAAGCTTTTGATAATTTTTAACCTTTAATATACTTCTTTCATATTTCATATACTATTTAAGTATAGCTATTATACACTAGTACTGCCTTTTAATCTGGCCTACAATTTGAAGTATTGGCCTCATATTTCTATATACTATGCCATGTATTGTAGTACTATTTACAAAAAAGCTTTGAAATTTGTTTTATTTAAATCCTGACCAACATTGGTAAGATGACCTTTTTGGAATGGAGTTGTATGAGTGAGGTTGCAATTTATTTTTCATGATTTTTAAAAATGATGAATTTTACTGCATGGTTCATATAATTATTAGGTTTTGGGAAATATTGTTAAATAAAATTTGTTAATTTTTTTCTTAGATTGGAGTGGCTGTGGTACCCAGTGCACCACCATGATTGTAGTGGTTTCTTTGATTGTCAGTGGTCTTGTGGTCTTGGCTGGCTTTTTGCTGTATCGTAGATGGGCATCTAACCCTAAAAGTGAGGATCTACCTGCAGTCAATGCTCCTCTCAACTCTGCTTTGAATGGTGGTGTAGAACAAGAGGTTTTTCACTACCAGACTGCAACAGAGGTGTGATATGAGAAAAAAAATGATTTTGAATGGTTTGCTTTTATTTCTAGTGAAATATTAGTTTTTTAAAACTAGGTTACTATTAAAAAAATTATTTCTATCTAACTAATAAGAGGTTCTATGCAGGGTGGTGAAATTGAACATGTTTTTCAAATTGCATTTGTTTTAGGATGATACAAAGTTGGAGTTTTCAAGAGATCGGTTACTTCTGGGAGAAGTTTTAGGTGAAGGGGAATTTGCTAAAGTTGTGAAGGGAAAGGCCCAGAACATTTCTAATAGGAATGGAACCACCACAGTTGCAGTGAAAATGCTAAAAGGTTAGATAGATAGCTATATTTGATTTGGTGTTTATAATTGAAGTATAGACTTAAAACTTGAACCATATTAAAATTGATTATGCTGAAAATTTAAAGGCAAAAGTTAATTTCATAATTTAAGAAGCAATATTTGCTGTAAATAGTCATAGTGTGAAAAGGATATATTCAGCATAAACTAAAGAGTTATATCTACAATTTCCTAAATCTCAAATTGTGCTTAATCTTGAGTCTATTGCTCATAATAATCAATAAATATCTTTGAAAAAGTCCTAATCTTCCATGCTACACTTTTTTCTTTTTCCTATTACTGTTTCCTATTGGTAATTTTTCCTCATTCACCTTTAAATCACTTTAAAATTTATTTTTTCAAATATTAATTGATAAATTAGATCTTTGTTTTTTATGGTGCAAGACCCAAACCAGTGCAAATCCTAACAAAATAGAGTGCCAGACTAATTAATACTATTGATTATTTGAAGTAAGGTGATGATTTTCACAACTTAAGAAAAAGTCTTGAAAACTTTTTCATTATTTATGAAGTATTTACTTAGTAAATGTGACAATTTGAAAATTTTCTCATTTTAAAATCACAAATTTGCAATGAAAATAAAAGAGTGTGGTAATTCTCATTATCTTTTATCTGATCTGGTAACTACTAATTTATTCCCTAGATGATAGTTCCCCTTCTGAAAGAAGAGACTTGTTGTCTGAACTAAATCTTCTTAAAGACATTTCTCATCCTAATGTCATTCAACTATTAGGAGCTTGTACTGGTGATGGTACGTATTTATTTGCTAAGCGAATTTCCCAGTAACTTTCTTTCTGTTTTTTTTAAAATAATTTTTCTACATCTTAAAATCAAGAAATCAAGAAAATATCTCATCTTTATTAGCTTTAATTGTTGACCATTTCACTTCAGTAAAAATTTCTGTATTTTCTTCATAGGAGATTGCTATTATAAAATAATATGCTGTGAGGGGTAATAAGAACTTGTTACAAGCAGAGCTTTTTGTAGTGTTTTAAATATTTTTTCTGTTTGATTACTATTTTTATACCTGGTTTAAGTATCAAATTCATCCCATTACTTTAGCTCTCTAGCATATAATTAGACATTTAATCAGATTTTAATAGATGAATTTTCTTTAAAGAGTGGAGATACTTGATGTGACTGTAAAATAACAAGGCTATTGCTATAAAACCCTTCCTGCGATGCCTATAATGCTTTGTGTAAATCTTCACTTGTTTAATAAAACAATGCAAGCATTTGTAGACCTTGTGAAACACAATAAATTAAGCAAAAGTTTTGTGAAAAGGAATTTTTGGTGTCATCTTGTAGGAAACACGCCTAACTATTTCAAAGACAATTCTTAAAAAAATATATATATTCATATCATTTTATGAAGCCAGGCACGGGGGGGGCTTTCGGGCTGAAGCCCCCCCCAAAACGTCTAATTTTTACTAAGTTTGTCAAAATGCAAAAAATCTATATCCGAAATTCGGATGAGGCGTACCAAAACGAGTTGAAAAAGTGGGGTATTTGACTTGAATTTCCAAAAATTTTCTGGGGGAGGACCCCCAGACCCCCCTTTTAATGGTTGGAGTAGGATGATTCACAACCCATTCCGTATTACCAATAACAAGAACATTCAATTGGATTATAAAAATTCTTAGCCCCCCAAAACCAAATCCTGGATCTGCCACTGAAGCCAGGTACTAAGTTGCTTCAAAACCACCTTGTTGCTTGTTGATTACCTCATCAAAAACTTTAAAAATTATCATGAATGGTAAAGAACTTAAATTTTGCAGATGGACCCCTTTATGTAATAATGGAGTATGCTGAACATGGTTCCCTCTTGACATACCTGCGGCAAATGCAAGCTTTGGGTTGTGACATGCAATTCAGTTTGCATGAGCTTCTCTCTTTTGCATTGCAGATTGCGAAGGGGATGGAATACCTTGCGAGTATGAAGGTAAACTTGATGTCCTATTACCTGTTCATTAGTGGAGGGAATTTTGTATTTGCAAATTTATAACTTCTATTTGAAATTATGTCTTATGTATTTCATTAATTTAAAAATGTTCTACTTTTCAGAATACTAATATATGTACATAACTTACCAGGCGTCTATTTAGAAGAAATTTGGGTCTGTTTTCGGATCCTTCACAAAATACTTTACATTGAAAAACGACCTTTCACAAAGCATTTTAACCTTTAAATTGAATCCGTTTTTGTCAATACTGCAAATATAGAATCCTATTTTCTCAAATTCACCAAAAACAGGATCTTGGTTGAAAAAAGCAACTAATTTGATTCTAACTTCAAATTCACGAAATTATTAGTAGATTTTCAAAATTTTAATGAAAACCGGACCCTTCACAAAAAGTCTGGACATACTCCTATTTACTTACGTTAAGGGTGTATATTTTGTAGAGTAAGGGTTTAATTCTTATCTTATTAAAAGAATGCAGTATTAGAACAAAGCAAACAGAAAAATTCTCAAAACAAAACTTAAATTTAATGCATATTATATTTCCACCTTTTTGTGATTGATTATTATTTTTATTGAACCTCACTTTATACTGCCCATTCTCATGTTTTTATTTAATCTAGCCTGTGAAACTAAATTTAGAGGCAAACTCCCTTCTAATATATTTTAACTGTTAATACTAAAAAAAGCTATTTTCTTTTCAGGTTGTACACAGAGATTTGGCAGCTAGAAATATTTTGGTTGCATCTGGCAAAATCCTAAAAATATCTGACTTTGGTCTGAGCAGGGATGTATATGAAGGGGATACATATCTCAAAACTACGAAGGTATTTTCTAGTTCTATTATCACATATTTTTTAAAATTCTTGCAAGCATTTTCTTCTTATTGGCAGCGATAGAAATTGGGAAAAAAAGCCACTGGTTCTGCGGACCACTACTTTGTCTATATTACTGGTCCTCAACCATTGACTGGTCCACCAAATTAAATAGAACAGGTTTGAATTTTCTTAAAGCAATTATTGAACTTGAACGCTGAAGACCCATCGAGTATATGCGGAGTACGTGCTTGTTAAATCTGTGGGTCCGAAAGTCCTGAGGTCGGTCATGGCGCAGTTTACCTTGGGTCCAGGTGTCTGGAGACTATTTCCCTCCCCTTCAGATGCATGTCAAAATTGTGGAGGTGGCAATAGATGGTGGAGGCATCTATCATCCGAGGCTTAAGTCGGACTTCTGCCTTTCATGGGCCTCACTCTCTCAGGTGCCGCACCCCCTTTGCCTTAAATCCTGTACACCAACGATGGGCAACCTACGGCCCGCGGGCCGGATCCGGCCCGCCTTGTCATTTGGTCCGGCCCGCGGAACATTTTAAAAATTGTACCAAAAATCACTCTGGTTTTCGTCAACAAGAGCGGAAGAGGGGATACAGAACTTTTTCCCCCGAAAATAACAACTTTAGCAGTTAAAACGTGCTGTACAACTGTATTTCGTTCTTGGGAGGCGTCTATCAGCGTGGAAGAGTTGTTACTTCACGACGGACGATCGCCGACAGTTATCCCAGCCGTTGTCATCATAGCAACTTGGGTTCAGAAACCGGTTCTCACCCAAAAAAATCCGGCTATTGCCGGCTCTACCATATACGGACTATATTCATTCTCTGCCTTTCCCAATGCTGCTTAAGTAAATTTGTCCTCCTGAACATTAATTCCTCCTCCATTAATTCTCCTGTATCATGTAATGACAATTGTTAAAAGTCTGTCCTGAAATATTTTTTCATTACTATGAGCTCTGAATATTATTTTAGCTCATATTAATGTAACTTCAACATTATAATTATTATATGTTGTATGTAATCAAGATATTAATTTACTCCAGATTAATGTAACTAACTTTATAATTATTGTATGTAATCAATTTATTGCATAAGTCCAGATTAAATTTTAACTTTAGTATTAAACTTCGTAAATATATATAATAAAACTACTCTATTTTTACTTTAAAAATATTACCTATTATCTACTCTACGGCCCTCCACGTCATTAAAATCATTGAATCCGGCCCGCAGATTCGAAAAGGTTGCCCATACCTGCTGTACACTCTGCGGATGGAGCTTGGATATTCCAAGTGGCATAAGAAACAACAACACAACAAGAATTTTTTCTTTATAAAAGGATATTGCACTAATTTACATAAAAATTCTTATTTGTTTCGCACCAAAAACACAGATAGAACTAAAGAGTAAGATATTTTTTGATAATGGTTCGCCTGACCAGTGATTTTCAGACCGTAGTGGTCTGAGCCGTTTTCCTTGGACTCGGACCAGCAGACTACTGCCAATTTCAAACGCTGCTTATTGGTATATTTCATATTGAATCCTCAAATGTTTTAAGGGAACATCTTATATAATATAGATTGAACCTTAGGAGAGTCAGAAAGAGAGGTATCCAATGCATTTTAAAAGACTAATTATCACAACATCCAATGCAAAATAAATTCATCTTGCACATTCTTGGATAATATTATTTTTCAAACTTAATATATTGTCCATATTTTTAAGTTTCTGTTTTTAAATTATGTGATGGGATAATAAGCATGAATAAGAATGTTCCTTTTAGTGAGTTGATACATTTTAAGAGTCAATATCTTTATTATTGTAGGGAAAAGTTCCTGCTAAATGGATGGCATTGGAGTCATTAGAAAGTCATTTATACACTACAAAAAGTGATGTGTTAGTATGAGTTAATTGTTAATGATTGTTTTAATTATTTATTTATTTATTCTACTATAAAGCTTGTTGGCAGACCTTATATTGTAATTTAAATATAAAAAAATTAATAATGGTATTTTTAGATGGTCGTATGGAATTGTATTGTGGGAAATTATTACTATTGGTAAGTAATTTATTATAAGTGATAAAACTATTTTTATTAATGTCTGTAGGAAATATTATTAACTTTTTAACTAAGAAACCAATGAAAGGTGTGCTTTTAAATTGACTAGTTAGGTGTTAAAAACTTAGAAATTGCTTTAATGCAACATCTTATATATCTAGAAGAAATATTACAGTAGAACTCCAATTATCCAAATTAATTGAGATTGGATGCCATTGGTATGATAAAAAATATAGATAATTGGATTTTTTCCAAAAAAGGTCTATTTAAATTAGTTACTGTATGTATGTTAAAAATGGAAGGGAAAAACTATTTTTAAAGAAAGATAGCTTTTAATTAGTTGAATGAAAATGCAACATTCGGATAATCAGAGTTTGGATGATTAGAATTGTACTGTATTAACTTTTTAACTAACAAAACCAATGTAAGTTGCTTTTAAAGTGACTAGTTACTTGTAGGTGTTAAAAACTGAGAAATTGCTTTAAATTTAGGTAAAGTTTGTGGAATTGAATTCATGAAATAATGCTTATTTTTCTCACTCCTTGACTGTTCTTGTTTCCAGGAGGTTGTCCATATCCTGGAATTCCTGTTGAGCGTATGTTTGATCTCCTAAAAAATGGATATAGAATGCCAAGACCAGATGGATGTCCCATGAGTTTGTAAGTGCAAACCCCTTTTGAATCTTAAGTTTTGACTTTTTTACGGTTTGTTGGGAGCATAACATTATAAAATTGGAAGTTCTCAGCTTCTAGCAACCCAATCACGTAAAAAGAAAACGTTATATTTAAATAAACCTTTTCAATTTATTTTAATAAGTGCTATTTCTTGTATGATTTTAAGAATTTTTAGTCAAAAGTGCATTCAAATTTCAAAATGAGTGAAATTTTTATGTGACAAAGTACATTTTTCTTTGTGAAAGAAAAAATGTGCTACTTATCTAAGAATATTTATCTTTCTGGTATATATGCTTACATTTATGCAAGATGAAAAATTGTAAAAAATAGCACATAAAAGAACAAGTTTAGTTCTTGTGAGAAGTATTGACATTTTTATTGTAAAATTGTTAATGGATTTCACATTTATCCATGCAGGTATAGAATAATGATGGCTTGCTGGCATGAAAATCCAAAAGAGAGACCACATTTTAAGGAACTTGTTCAAAGAATAGAATCTATCCAGAAAGATCTAGCTGTAAGTTGAAATTTACTTGATAACTTAAATATTTTTTAATATCTAATTAATTCATTTTGTTTTTTTACAGCATGTTACTTGAATGCCTGTTTAACACTTGAATTTTTCTATCCTGTAAAAAATCATCAAATTTTGTACTCCAAATACTCAAATATTTTCAAACTTTTAATGTTGTATCTATGTAACTATATTTTAATCAATTTGTTTACAATTTTTGGCAACCTAATCTAAGATGAACAAATTTCTAATTTAAACCAGATGAAAAATGGAAAAATACATATTTTTAATTTATATTATTACTGAATAATTACTACTCTATGAGCATTTAACTAACTACATAGATTTGTGCTGTTAATTTTAAAATATTGTCTTTAACCTACTAATTTAGAAATTAAATATTGTTTCTATTTCAGCCAATAGCATTGCAAGATGGCCAAAGCCAAAACAAAAAGCTTAAGAAACGAGGTAAGTATTTTCCTAAGCATTTCAAAATTTAACTTAGTTATTTCCTCTTTCTGTATGGTATTAGGCTTATAAGCTAGTTGAGAAAAAAATATTTTAAATATACATTATGCATTGTCTTGAAATAGCTTTGATCTCATACTTACACTTATTATAAAGAATACAACATTCTAGATCTAGATTCGCCATTTTTTCAAATGTATGGCAAACACCATGATATTTTAAACTTGTATTTTTGAAGTACAGTGATAATTCTTTGCAATTTAATCTTGCAATCCCTATTATTCATTCTAAAACAAGTTAACCTGTATTCATGAAAAGGATACTTGTTTTATCAAGAAATCATGATAGGAAAACCTCCAAGTTTATGAGTTAAACTGTTATGTAAACATTAGCATGCAGTGTCATTTGTTATCTTTGGTCTACTTATTTAAGATATTGGCCTGATTTATAGTGAATTACTTATCCTTGAAATAAAACTAACAACTGTATCTTTTTAGAAGAAGGCTCTGTGCTACACCAGTTGAGCTCATTTCCTAAGCTAAGTGTGCAGCGAATAGGACCTTATGAAAATCAGTGCTTACTTTCTTCCAGTGAATTTTCAGTTTAGTTTGTTCACTTTCAGTAATTTTATCCTATGTTTTTCTAACTGTGCTAAATTATTTTCTTAAACAATGTTAATGACATCTATGTCATAACTATCTTTATATACAAAGCGCTTTGTATGCAAATCTTAGAAATTAAAGGGAACATAGCTTTGTTTACCTACCTACTGCTTGGTTTTCAGGTTTTTTTATCTAAGACATTGCATTATCTTGTTTAACACGTTCACGCCGGGGCCGATTTTCATGGTTTTCGCTGGGAGGCGGCGCTCGAATTCATGCTGCGCTTCATCTGGCGGCGCCACCCGACAAAGCGTTGTGGTGCGGGCCACCGGTGGACCGCACCGCCCGATGAGACAGTCTAGCGTGGGCCACCAGTGGACCGCGCCGGCTTGAACGTGTTAAAAACATTGAACATAAAGGGAAATTATGGTGTTCTGTATTTATCCAATATAGATATGGAAAAATGTGGCTTTTGACCAAAATATACTCATTGCATAATAAAAAAAAGTTTTCTCTATTTGGACTTTTTCTTTAATATGTTTAGATAATTTAATCAAAGTATTAAAAATACTGTAGGACCTCTTTCAACAATCCCTGATATAACGACTTCTTTGTCACAATAACAGTTAGTTTGTTAAAATACCAATGAGGTTTTATTATAAGAATAATGTTATATTCAAATCATTACAGTGACGCCAACCACATTAGTTTTTTATTATAATGATTGCCAATTTCAGAAACAAAAGAAAGGTGTTAGGGGAGTACTGCGACTTTGATGATGCCAAGTGCTGGAATCATGGTACTATGTAAAAATTTTTAATTAAGAATAATCAAATATTTACATTTTGTGAGAAGGGGTAAGGTATAAAGACTGATATTTTTTCAATGCTCTAATGATTGACATTTTCTAATGTTTTTTCCATAATAGTTTACAAGTTGCCAAAGCACAATAACTTGCTAATGTTGGGACTAGTATTTTGAAAATTTAGATAATAGATAAATGAATACTGGTGTATTATTAAGACCCACAGACTAATAAATAAATTAATTAATTAATTAATAGTTTAATTGCTACTAATGATTGAATTAAGTTCTGAATGTTCCCACATTGATTGTCTTAAATTTTGAACATGGCAAGAATTATTTGCATTTGTTGTTCTGATTGTTCCCACCCCCCAAAAAATTCCTTATTAAGTCCTTTTGTTATAAATACCGTTTGTCGGTCCCATAAGGGGGTATTACATATATATTTAGGTTCTACTGTATTGTTTAAACGATATATTGTTAAGTGTTTTCTAATATTTGAATATTTTATTCATTATAAATATTAGGGAACGTACCCATTAGGGTGTATCGAAAAAAACTTTTTTTCGATTTTGATGACGTAATAGTGCGGAAAAGTTGTCTAAGGTGCCAGAGAGTACCTGTGAATTTTTTCAGAATTTTTGGATAATTTCTTAATGTGCCACATTGGCCCTGAAGTTCCCCATGTTAATCCAATGGGGCGCGCCGCCAAAAAGGCCGAAAATCGGTTTTTCGCCCCTCATTTCTACCCTAATCACACGACGAATGTCTCGTCTCGAGTTATGGAATCTATATGATCTAGGCTATCCGAAAAAACTTGAATTATAGCCTAAATATCTATATTACGTTTTTTTGTATGCTCAAATTTCGTCGAAAATCGCGTATTTCGTCGTTCAAATCAGAGCCCACAATCAACATAATATAGAGATTTAAGTTATTATTCAAGTTTTTTCGGGTAGCATACATCATATAGAGTCCATAACTCGAGACGAGACATTCGTAGTGTGATTAGGGTAGAAATGAGGGGCGAAAAACCGATTTTCGGCCTTTTTGGCGGCGCGCCCCATTGGATTAACATGGGGAACTTCAGGGCCAATGTGGCACATTAAGAAATTATCCAAAAATTCTGAAAAAATTCACAGGTACTCTCTGGCACCTTAGACAACTTTTCCGCACTATTACGTCATCAAAATCGAAAAAAAGTTTTTTTCGATACACCCTAGTACCCATACTACGTGACCCATTTTTTACCATTTTTGACCCCCCTCCCCCCCTTGGTGACCATCCGTAGTATATGCCAAGACCCCCCCCCTCCCCCTCTAGTTTTCACGTAGTAATTTATAAATACAGTTTGCCATCATTAACAACAGAAAGTTTAAAAAAATTAATTTTGCTTAATTTGTCTAATTTTAATAATTAATTTGGCTTAATTAGTCTTAATTTGGCAAATTTCAATAATTAATTTGGCTTAATTTTGTCGTATTGACTAGAAGAAATTGACTACGTGACGAAACCCTAAGCCCCCCCCTCCCCCCTGTGATCGAGCGTGGTATTTTGAAGACCCCCCTCCCTCCCCTGAATGGGTCACGTAGTATGGGTACGTTCCCTTACCACTTAATTAAATTTTTATCATCTTATACAATTATTATAAAAAATTGAATTTCATATAGTAATTCAATGCTTATTGCTTGTATTGTTTTGATATGTGAATTCTAGTTTTACTAGGAGTAAAAAGATCATTGTCATTGATATTTGCCTGTGATAAAATTGTATGTATTAGCTACTATGAAGCTTTTTAATTCATGGTTATAGTGTAAATATTTTAATTTAAGAATTTCAACTTCATTATTGTTGTTTATAGATATTTTGTTGCGCAGTTGTATTTTGAATTAGTCTCTTTAGAATCAGTTCTGTTTTCAATTGTTATAATATAATAAAAATTTACTGATTATAAAGATTTACATTCATTAAAAGGTGTACTTTACAATCTATGTTATGTAGAAATGCACAAATTCATTCAAGAATCTATATGTTATGTTATTGCAAAAAACTTTTAAACTAGGTTTTAAAGTTTATAAAATTTATTGCATTTTAAGTTTGAATGTGGCATCAATAGTCATGTATTTTCTTATGTAAATTACATGTAATGAAAGGTTTAAATAAAAATATGATCTAACAGATTTTTATTTCCATCCCGTTTTTATACATCCATTTAAATTACACTAGTCGACAAATTTCAACTTTTTTTCGCTAACAAAAGTGAGATTAGGTATTTCCGACTAATTTCAGGGTGTAGAATTCAGAAATAGTTGTGAAAAAGGTGTAGCACGTACAGTTTTTTTGTTACAAATATTGCACTAGTACTGTAAGAAACGGACAAAAGCGTTGAAAACACTCCTTTTTAACAATTAATTTCATTATTTTACCATAAAATACTATCTTAATTAAGATTATATACATGTTTCAGACAAAATAAAACTAAAAATCATAAAACATTCATTAAATACTATGCAATTTTATCACTTTTTGTCTCTTAAGTGGCGCTAAATCTCCTCTTTCAATGAACCAAGAGCTGTAGCCCAAAATTGCTATTTCGCAGTGACCTATGTATCGAGTAAATGTCCTAAGGGAATCTTTATCCTTGTTTATGATTGACTACAGTGATAATTTCCGGAAATAAGTTCAAACGTGGATGAAAAATATGAATTCTGGGTGATGCTCAACATTCTATGGCTTGGTAAGACTAAAGAGGACCTTCTATTGGGATTAAAACATTTTAATCGGTCCTATTTTCTAAAAATCATCTTACCACTCTCCTAAAACCCGTTTTCAAGCTGATAATGCATTTTTATTATAAATTTCCTTCATAAGCAGGGTCATGAATTCTTTTTTAATCAGAGGTTCATACTGACTTTGAGTTTGCCTTCACTTAATGGCGAAAAAAGTCCTTTTAAATACGTTTTGAAATGTTTTTTCTGTATTTGTCATTGATATTAAATAACTAAGATAATTTGAATGTCCTCCCCATACTATGGGGATAGTAATTTGCATAGAACTACTGTTGACTCTTACGCACTTAAAAAGAGCCACATTCTAACTTCTGCAACACACGTGAGGAGCCCAGATTTCATTTTAGTCACCGATTTGGACACAAATCGGTGGGGAAAAACCTTTTTCCACTTTTTCTGTTAAATATTACCGTTTAATTGTAATTTAAACCGTACCCAAATTTAGCAAAACGAATTGTGCATAAAAGTGCAAAATCTACACTGAAAACTCGTCAATTTTCAAAATGAACTGCAGTACAAAAACATCGCCTGACTTTTAAAAGAATGTCTACATACTGGGATACTAGAATTAAATTAATTGGATGGGATTGCAGGGTTGCTATTGGACAAAAATGACGCTTAAAACGCAAAAATTAAGAAAAAAAGCAGAAAATCGAAAATTTTTGTTCTGCAAAAATGGGACGTGGTGGAACTTTTTTACCTGCAGATATTTAAATAACTACATGAGTTAGTAACAAAAAGAGTAATTTGGTTGTTGTTAGGAAACCACTGTCGACTAGTGTTATTAGTTTATAAAGTTCAATTATTTATATGATGATGAACTTTTGAATTGTCTCTTTGATTTAACTTAAAATGGGAAACAGTTAATAAATAAAATGAAAATTTATATGAAGGATTTTTTTATTCAAAATGTTTTGATAGCAAGGAACACAAATAATATTTTGATTAATATTATTTTTTTGAAATAATGTTTAAATTTCATTTAAGACATTTTAAAGGAAGCTGAACTTAATAAAGTGTAGCTGTATTTATTGTTTTTATTAATGATAGTTTACCAACACTTTTGCTTTGTAAAATTTATACAAGGATTGTTTTTTCAACTTCCATTTTCCCCCTTAAAAAAAGTAGCAAAAATTTTGAAATAATCTTGCTATTTGTAGGTAGGTACATCGAAGATCAATTGGTTTCTCTACTGGAAAAAATCGGAAATTTTTCTATTGGTTATTGAGTTCACTAGCGTACACCTCAAAGTTATTTCCCACCAGCCCATAGAGAATTTCTCTTCCTCCAAACTCTATTCGCATAACAATAAACAATGGAGAGACAGGTGATTTTTGCAGTGGTGAATTGTGCACCTTTAAAACCATATGTTTAGTATCTGCCGATTTCCAGGCATTGTTGTATTGTTGAGCTACAACCTTAATAAAAAAGGCAACCTTACTTATTCTCCAGCAAATTGTGGCCCAAAGGGAAAACGGCTGCCCGAAGGATCAAAGGGAAGAGGAGATCAAAAACTCGTGAAAAGGTACGATTAATGACTCAATTTGAAACAGATTTCATAAAAAAAGCTGTGTTTTTAATCTTCAGTAATAATCTTATTTTTAAATATTTATTTGTTTTTTATTTATGAGTAAGGACCTATCGAAAAAGTAAGAAATGAGGAGAATTCGAAAGAAGCTGGTAAAAAATCTTTGGCTAATGTTTCAAGTTAATTTAGTCTATTATAAATCATGGCAAACCAACTACAAGAAAAATAGTCTCCAATAACTCATTGAGAGAATAAGAATAATTAACTAATTTAATTATCTAATCTAATAATAATACAATTTAATATCTAATGCGAAGTAACTAATTTAATTTAATTTAATTATCTTAAAGTATTAGTGCAGTATTTGGTGCGTTTATGTGTGTTTGATTTATTCTTTTTAATTCTAAAATATGTTGACTCGGAAAATAGGAAAAAAACGTTTCTTTGGTAGAACTTAGAGAATTATTTCGTAGAATTTTACTTAGTCATTAATAGCTCTCCTATTTTTGATTTTTCGTTCGCACTTCTAAATTTTTGTCATGGAACACATCTGGAAATGTATAAGGAAATTGAGATTGACGGGAGCCTTGATTTTTCAACTCAGCGCAGCAGGGAAGCGCAAACGAAAACTTCCGCATATAGTGTAACCTTGTTTTGCGCATGCGCGTCATTACGATACGCTACGATTACGATTGGTTCATTTCAGTTCATTTGCATTCGTCATTTCAGTTCAGTTCATTTCCGTCCGCTTTTTCAACAAAAACATAAACATCTACCATCCATCTCATTTACGGATGTTGTAATATTTACAGGATAGGGTGTGCACGCTTTTAAGAATCAAAGCGTTTTCTAATTGGTAGTGAAACTCGCCAAATACGTAGCTCACGATGACAGGTAAAAAAATTTCCCTTGTTTCTTTCTCTTGATTATTCCGCGCCGGGAGTCCATGTAGTTTTCGTAATGTGTTCAGAACTGAGTAGCTAAAACTTTTCCGCGCTGTTTTGAGCCACCGATTTATATTGTTTCCAAATAAGATATAAAAAATAGCTTCCGTTCTATCTGTTGTGAAGGTGTCATCATCCAAATTTCGCAATGTACTGGTGAAAGATGTTATGATTGGAACACATCCATACCTTTTTCAGTGATATCCTGACTATGTGCTTTCGTTCTCCAGGGTGGACTAATAATTGACTGATGCCTCTTTCTGATTTTATGCCGCGATTACGGGAAGGAAACATGTGGACCAACTACAGAAATGTTTTGGGAGTTCCTATTCGCAAGAGAATGGTGATTGCAGTCATAGCAGTTTTCGTGCTGTTTTTAGTGTTTGTGTGTGCATTTATTTTGGCTAAATCCGATAGAAGATCCCCTTCAAGTGGTGCAGCATACCTGACATCATACGTTCCCATCTCAAGTGCTATGAATTTAAGTGTTGATCCTTGTTCAGATTTTTATGAGTTCACCTGCGGGCTATGGGGGAAAAGTCAACCCATCCATAGCAATGACAATGAAAGAGTCACAGCATATGGGATACTTAAAGAGTATTTTGATTCTAAAACACGTGCCATTATCGAAAACACCAACACGAGGTCTGAATTCCCTGCTGTTGTGAATGATGCCATTACATTTTATAAAGAATGTATTTCTGGAGAAAATGTTGATAAAGGTGATTTAAGCTACTTAAAAAGCTATTTTGAAGAAGTTTTGGGAGAGTGGCCATTGTTCAAGAACTCAAATAATACTTTATTTGATTGGAGGAAAGCCAGTGCTCTGTTAGTAAAGACACTAGGTGTTGTAACTATATTTGATATGTATATTGTTGCTGATGATTACAACACAAGTCAGAGGATTCTGTACTTAAGAGCACCTGATATTTCAGATTTACCACTTGGTCAAGATGAAAGTCAGGCAATGGAAATGTTGTATTCTGTTTTTAGTGCATTGAACTATGACGATCAGCCCGGTGTTTATGATGTGATTGAAAATATCTTGGATACCGAGACTGAGTGGAAGAAAATATTTTCTAATTCAACTGTTAAATCTCAAACCCTCAGAATTACTTTCAAAGAACTCAATAACTTGATACCTGATATGGATTGGTTGTTTTTCTTTCAAATTGCAATGAATGATACTCTTAATGAGTTAGGGACTAATATAAAGCCTGATGATGTTGTTCAAATTGACAGTTTAGAAACTATTAAAAATGCAGTTGCTTTTTTCAGTTCCGATACTCTCTCCCAGAAGGAAATAGCAAACTTGTTTGGGTGGCTTGCTGTGAGAAAATTCTCATGTCTCATACCAGGTGTGTTACTTGAATATTCTAAGCTACTTTCTTACGATTCTAATGATTTGATTAATGTAAGAAGGTCTTCATGTTTTAATTTTATGCTTGAAATATATAGTTCGAGCATAGATTATCTATTGGTGAAAAATTCATCTCACTCTTGTTTACCTGTTGGGGAAGTCATTGTTGATTATCTCAAAGATTCACTTCGAGCTCGGCTGAAATCTTCCGCGTGGCTGGACACGTCAACTAAGCAATATGCTAAACTTAAATTACATTTAATGGAGTCGGTCATAGGGTTTAGAAACTATCTGAATGACAAAACCGAGTTTGAAGAAGTCTACAACAATCACCCACGGTTGAAACCTAGTTTACTAGAGACTTACATTGAAATTTACAAGTACTTTGTGTCACATGTCGCCATAGGTCTCAAGTCCAATCCCAAGTCTGCTCATTTGATGCCTCGTCCCATTGCTGCAGTTGGCGCCTATTACAATGTCCAGAAAAATGTATTTACGTTGCCTCTCTCCATTTTCAACCCTCCTTTCTTCTACACTCTTGGGCCTATGTACTTGAATTTTGGAGCTCTTGGCAGTATTGTGGGGCATGAGATCATGCACGGCTTTGATCGAAAAGGCTGCAAACGAGGAAAAACTGGTAGCTTAAAAGAGTGGTGGTCGCGAGAAACTTCTGAAGAATACGCTAACCGCTCACTTTGTTTTTCAGAGCAGTATGCTTCCTACCTTGACCACTTGTTGCCATCTGACTTGAAGTTGAGGGTATCAAACCAAACTCGGGATGAAGATATTGCTGACAATGAAGGTCTTCGAATAGCATATCAGGCTTACCAGCAATGGGCAAAAGACCACGAGGCTGAGAGAACATATGATGTAGGTAATCGGAAGTTTTCTGCAGAACAAATGTTTTTCATCGCTTTTGGCTCTGTTTGGTGCACCAAGATGGAAAGCAAAGTGATCCCAAATGTATTACTAGACAGCCACACTGTTCCTAAATGGAGGGTTAATGGCGCAGTTTCAAATAATGAACATTTTTCAGAAGCATTTAATTGCCCCGAAGGATCTCAGATGAATCCTGCCAAGAAATGTGAATTGTGGTAGCACATTTTTTCAGAATTGGATGGTTCACAGGATATCTGCAAAGATTATATTGTCTGTCTTTCCTCACTGGGCAGTTAAAGTAACCCCAAATGAGCGATGCCATTCGCTCCCTAGGGTTGGGAAGGTATTGGAGAGAGAGAGAGAGCCAAACCACACACATCACACAGGTATTTCTCGCCGGTAACTACCCCACCTCACTTCTCTCTTCTTAGAAGAAAAAGGTGCTTAAGTAGCTAAGCTAGCTTCCCAAGTTTCCTTCACTCTTACTCCGTCTTGAATTTCCCTGTTTCCAACTGCCTAACGAAGAAAGACAGACTATGCATGGGTGAATCTGTACATTAGTGATTTTTTTCAGAAAGGAAAAAATTTATACACATACTGGGGTAATTGAATTAGGGGATATGTGAAATTTTGTATTCTAGAAAAAGGTACGGTTCTTATGTATTATTTTGTCAATGGTGCTAAGGAATTCAAAAATGTTATCAAAAGGCATTTGACTTAAAGCTGTGCCACTGAATGGTTGATAGGATAATACATAAACAAATATACAATCAAATTCCACCCGGGGAAATTTTTTAAACTTTCACCCATGATTGTTTATGTTAAATGATAAGTTATAATTGAGGTGCTTACTGGAAAATCAAGCTAATTCTAATGTAAAGCAGTTGGAGTCTTGGGCATCTCAAATTTTAATAATGCTACGTTTTTTCTATCCATACTGTAAAAAAAATTCCAAACTGTTTTGGGTGTTTAAGTTTTGAAATTACGTTAAATATTCTTTTGATTATAGTTCTCCTGAAACTCAGCAATGGATAATTGCAGTCAAAAATTTTTTAAATCTTGATGTGTTCAGAATGGCCTAAAACTTTCAAAAAATGTTTTCATTTGCTTTTCAAAGCCCTAAATTTTAAGTTATTTTCAATTAAAAACAGCCTCTTTTGTGTCTGAGCTGAAACAGCTTGTGACGTGAAATGTGCTTTGTTCCCGCTTGTTGCTATATAATCCCGCTTTGAAACAATTTTTTTACAGACTAGTGTATCGATGAAAACGGTGTTTCCCACATTTCCACTGGCACATGTGATGTCACATTGTTAGGAGCTTTCTGTATTAAAATATGTCATAATTACCTTAAAAAAATTTGGGGAAAGACAAGCGTATTTTTGGAATCAGAAGAGAATTTTTAATAAATTAAAATTGAATATTTAGAATATTAAGATTTGCTGCAATTCTCCATTCTCTTCAGGGGCGTAGCGAAGGGGGGTGTCCCCGGGTCCGGACCCTCCCCATGGGCCCGACCCAAAATTTTTGAACCCTTTTTTAGGCGTTAAATATTCCAGTGCCTACTCAAAAGAGGGCGTCTATGTCCCTTAAAAGTGTCTAAAAACCACCTATTTTGCATGTTAAAATCTAAAATTTTCCGGGGGAACCCCCGGTGTCTCTATAACAAAAGAGTAATACTATACTAAAAGAGTAAACCAAACTCTGTTTTTAGGGTTAAATTTCCAAACATATTTTGGGGGAATACCCCCTGACCCCCCTTGGGACTTTATTATAAACAACTTTTTTTATTATGAGTTTGTCAAAATACAAAACTCCTAGCAAATAATAAATTCCTGAAAATATAATGTTCGAAATTCGGATTAGGTGTACCAAAACGAGTTGAAAACCTGCTTTTTAGACTTGAATTTCCAAAAATTTTCTGGGGGAGGTCCCCCAAACCCCCCCTAAGGTAATTCGAACACGATTATTTTCAACCTTTTTAATATTATATTCGTTGAGAAGATTCAATTTGATTTTCAAAATTCTTAGCCCCCCAAAACCGAACCCTGGATCAACTACTGCCTCAGAAACGTCCGATTTTCTATTTTTTCCTTTAAAAATTATCTAGCTTACAAGGAGCGGTGTTCCTCGGTTATTACCTCATAAATGAAGTAAAAAAACTCCTTTTAAAATTCAAATTTCCAAAAATTTTCTGGGGGTGGACCCCCAAACCCCCCTCTTTAATATGGAGCTACTGAATACTCTTAATCTGTTTTTTGACGGTCTCTGTACTTAATAAAAAATTATGTGGATCATAACTTTCAATCGAAGTAGTAATACTTAATCTTAATTATTACACTAATTATTGATAAATGATTAACTATATTAATTAACAAAGAGAAAAAATTCAAAGTAATGTGGAAATTATAACTTTATTTCACTAATTGTAGAAACTTTTTGATATCCAATGGTAAATTTTTCGCACTGGACCCCCCCCATAGGAAAATCCTGGCTACGCCACTGATTCTCTTGTTACTGAAGAAAACTAAATGTATCCCATTCCTATAATTCTAACCTTTTATCTGAAGTATTTTTTATCTCTACGAAACTGTAATTGAAGAATGTTTCTTTCAGTTTATCAAAATGTAAAGAGTATTATTTTTAACCTTTTGTTTCTGAGAAGTTAAATAGTGTAGGTAATTTTTCAGGGTTGGCCGGTTTAAACCATGATTTTTTTACCATGTTTTTTTTACCAAAAAAACCACTTGTTTTTTTTGTTTTTTTTTAGAAATTATAAAATATTTTCAGGATTTTTTAAAGAAAGTGTTATTAAGTATAATCTTTTGCACAAAATTAAAAGGTCAGATTTATAAAAAAAATTGACATTTTAAGGTGATTAAAAATCAGAAATCTTTTAATTTAATGGTTTTAATTATTGAATTCTCTCTAAACTTAACCTTAAATGCTTAAGTTAAACTTATTATATTTTGCAAGAGATAGTTCATTTATTAATTTCCTTTAAAATGAAGCATTATTTCAAAGAGTAACTAAACATACACAAAAGTTATCTGTTTTTCACTGATAAAATATGGCTTGGATTTTAATTAATTAATAAAACCAATTTGTCTTATTTGTCAGTCATAAAAACCAGTTGGTTTTTTTTAGTAAATTAATAAAAACCGTTGATTTCTTTAATGATAAAAACTAAAAACCAGTTGGTTTGTTTATAAACAGATAAAAACCAGTTGGGTTTTTTTACTAAATTAATAAAAACCTTTAATTTCCTTAATTGGATTAATTATCTCAATCATTTATCCAATTTCAATTAACATTAGTTGCTTACATTTCCCTTTTATTTATTAAAAAAGTTAAATTTTCTCTTTCTAAAGAAATTTCTTAAGTTCATAAATAATCCATATAATTAATTTGATTATTTTACCATTTAATAATTAATCAAATTAATTATCTTTATCAATTATCCAATTTCAATTAACATTAGTTGTTTACATTTCACTTTTACTTCTCATTTAAAAAATAAAATTTTCTCTTTCTAAAGAAATTTCTTAAGTTCATAAATTAATCCATATATAATTAAGATAAATAATTTGATTATTTCAACCATTTATCCAAGATAAATTAACACTGATTTTTATTCACTACAATAATATTAGATATTCAAATTGGAATATTTTAGAAACAAAAATTATTTTTAAAACAAATTAATTTAATTTTAATTAATTAATTGAAATATACAAATCATTTATCAATTATAAACAACCCCTGAAATAAATGTCTCATTTACAACTCAATTTCAAACATCAATGCTAAAATAACTTATTCTGATAAAAAAAATTCTTAAAAAAACTTGGTTTAAACCAAATAAACCCGTTTTTTTTTGTTTTTTTTTTTAAAAAACCCCGTTTTTTGCCAACCCTGTAATTTTTGGTTTTTACATATTATCCTGTTGACTGTTCAGTAGCGCAGTCCATTAAATTTGGTTATGTTGGTCAATGGGATAATATGCATATAATTACTTAATTTTTAAAAAATAATTTAACTTTTAAAATATTCAAAGAAATTAATTAGTTAATAATTGATCCCGATAAGTTAATAATAATCATTGAAATATGGTTTCAGAATTACCTCAACTAATTAATTAACTTGAATGATGATTATTGTATAAGAATATGTGTTGTTTTACAATCAAACCAACATAATTTTAATATTAAATATGTATTATTAATGTGACATCTAATTTATTCAGTTAAAATGCAGTGTGACGCACAAGTAAAAGGATGACATTGAAATCCATAACACTACACATAGGGATGAAATTAAATAGTTATTATATGATGCATGTCATCACACATTTTAAAAGTTTTCCAAGTTTTAGTTCTTAACCAAATGAAAATATTAAGAACTGTTTAATAAATTAAAATAAATTATCTCTCTTTAATTTAGGGTATTTCTATTTAAAATTTATTCTTTGAATCAAAACAAGATTAGTGTTGTGCTTATATTAGTACAATTTTCTCATTTTGGTAATTTTGAAAAAAAAATTGAAATATTGTATTTTGAAACCAAAGGCTATAAATTCTAGAAAATTTGATAAATGCCAGTCAATAGTATGAAAGTTGAAGATCAATCTGGAATGAATATTTTTTCTTGAAATGGGTTTTTAAAGTAGATAATTCTTTATTTACGTCTGTATAAATCAACATTAACACCCCGAACTCTGTAACAACCCATAATATTAATTTTGAACCAGAAGGATTGTTAATTGAAGGATGATCTGTCTTTTTTTAAATCATTGCATTAATGTTAGGGAGATTATTTTCCCTTCTTCCTCCTTTTATTCTTTATCTGTTTTTTCTGCTTCATTTATACAGTTTACAATATTTTTAAAACATTCTGTTAGAATCTCATTGTTATGATTGTTTTACACAATAATTGTAGCAGTGTGATTTTAAAAAAAAGTTTTCACTTATTAAAACTAAGCGTTAAAATATCTTTTACTACTTACACAAAACTTCTAGAACATGTTATCAAACAGTACAATTACTTACATGTTTAGAATTATTGTTGACTGTTTTCTGTGGGTGCTAATAATTAATTTTTATTCACATTTTATTATACATTCAGTTTTAAATGCATAAAAGTAGGCCATTAAGCCGAGTAGGTTTCTTGGCTTGAACTAAGCAGTCCATTTGGATTACCTGCACTGTTAGCAAAAATCCAGATTTAATGGAATATTTCTGATGCAGTATTGGTTTAAAAAAAGTTATAAATTTTAGTTTTTATGTGTATTAACTTATATGATTTTATTGATAATTTTACTGTGCCAAGTGATAATAGTCACACAGTTCATCTGTATCAGTTTACTTAATTTACTCTACGTATTATTTTTGTATTACATCTTGTTATTTATGTCTGCAGTCAGATTTCATTATAATGGATAGTCTGGTTTAGTAGTATTAAACCCTCCTTTCCACTTCATGATATTTCATTGTTTCTCTGCCATTTTAAAAATGTTGAACATTTAATTACATCAGTACCAAATTCAGTATTTTTTGTTTAGAGAACAAGATCAAATATTTTTGTATGTTCACATAAAGCCATGGAATTGATTATGATTTTGAGTATCTTGTATACTTGCCTCTTAATTTTGTGATAGTTGATTCTTTAACTCTGAAGTATTCATTGAGAAAGACAAGATAGTAAAATCTGAAAGAAGTATAAAAAATTTTAAAAGTTATTTTTTATTAATTTCTCGTTGATGTCAGCTTTTACTTTCTTAAATATATTAAGTTTTGTTTTTTGTATACTTTTGATTGTTTATGGTAATTCAATATTATGTCTATTTTAAATGTAATTTTCTTTGAAAATGAAATTTAATTGTAGCAAAAACTACAATAGATGAAAAACATGTTTTTTCATAATAAGCTAAAATAATACTTAAATTTTTCTGTGTTAAATTTCCTTTTTAAAATAGAAAAAAGTACTAGAGAAATCTGTAGAATCTGCAAATTTTTTCTGGGTTAATATAGCACAGAAGTTAAATCAGTAAAAGTAATCAGTAAAAAATAACGTAAAAAACCTACTTGTTTCCTCAATTTACTGATCCTAAAAAGCTTATATTCTTTATGTGTGAAGATTTACAAATTTTTGGAAATTTGATGTAGTTATCTTTGTCAAACTGTAATATGGTGCTTACCCCAAATGTGCCTTTTGAATTGAAATAAAAATGTTTAAATTTATTGTTTACTTTGAATTTTTTTTTAGAATAGAGGAATATAACTTTTATCTCAATATGTCAGGTTTGGTTTCCTGTAACTGACCGTGGCAAGAAAGTTCAGATTTTCACCAGGTTTCCTATTTGATATCTTTCAAATATAAACTTAGGTTCTTATCTTAATGCATATTTCTGTGTTTTCATGTCAGCAATATTAATTATAGAAATCTTAATGATTAAACAAAGTGTTACAGCTCAACTACCCCAACAGAAAATTGTTAAGTGTCGATACATAAGTGTATTTTTGTGTGATACTATTTTAACAATTACGTATGGACGTATGCCACTCATGCCACTGCTTCCCCCACCGTTTTATTTAAATAAAAGTAGGAACTTAAATTTTTAAGGGAAAACTAAATTGGTTTGACCCAAAATATTTGTTGCTTAGCGTGCTATTTTTTTCGAAAATTAGATTTTCGAAAATGAATAGTTTTTGATGTCATTCGTAAGACAACCACCTTTTGGCCTAATAGGATCTTCTAAGTTAATTTTTGCTCCATAAAACCGTAACCAAAGCCCTTCCCCTTGAGTTCTTTTGTAATAGTATTTGAATGAACGTAACCAGTATCACACAAGTTACCTCTATACTCACTGGTATGGTGATCTTTTAAGGGAATCTTGCTTTTACAGAAATGCTTTTTGAAGGTGCAATTTTTAATTTATTTCTCCACTCTTGCCACTGATTCCTTTTAAAAATACAACATTACCTGAAGGATTTTTAATAGTAATTTTCTTTCTTAGAAGGAACTAACTATAAGAGGTAATTCTAATACATTTTTTCAATTCTAGTTCTGTATTAAATATTTCGCAATTATTTTATTTCATTATTATCTAATGTTTGGGTACTTAATGATTAGCTTGGGGCCAGCGTAGTTAGAGTTTTATGCTAAATTGCCTAAAATAATCACACCAAAATACGACACTATTAAAGCATCACAATAAGCCGCATTTCTTTTAATTTTTTTTTATTTTTACGTATAAATAATAAAACGTTGCCAATATAGTGTGATTGCAGAGGTTTGTGCCTGGCTAATAAACCCTTAAGTACCCTATTTTGTTTAGTATCGTGACTTAAAAAATTGAATATAAGTGACATTTGATATAACTGTCATTTTTACCATGTTCTTTCTAAAATTCCTAAATATTAGCTGATGTTCATTCAGGTTTTTCTGCCAGGGTCCTGTTTTAGGAATTATGTAGAAAATCAAATGGAATTTGTGAAAATGAAGGGCCTATATACGACCAACAACAGCATTCACATCTTTTGAAATGGGCCCAAAACTGGCAAATTCAATCCCAAAATGATATCACATTCTGAAAAAACGATTTTCAAACCACTTTTTACCTTTGGACTTTTGAGTCCGTTTTGGGGAATTTTGTGAAGGGTCCTGTTAGATATAGTAATTTAATGTTTCATTGTTGCAATTTATTTCTTACATTTATTAGCTTTACATATAAGTATTAACCTTGACCTACCAACCTCCAATTCTTCCCCCAAGGTTAACTTGACCTGTTAACCTTGACCCCCAACTGCAGTCGAGATCGAGTCGAGATCGACCTGGACTGCAGTTGGAGATTCTAACGGGAGCAACGCAACCTGCCTTTGTTTTGCAACAAAAAGAACTTTAAAAGTTTCTTGAAATACTTAGACCAATTACCCACAAGATGCAATAGATAAATAGCCTAAATAGTAATAACCAAAGTCAAAATAGTGCCAGTAAATAGGAGAAATAAGTAGCTATTAGATTATTTTGGAAGAAAGTGCCCTTATTTATATGATTAGTTGTAAGGTTGTAAGGGCTCAAAAAAGCTTGTGCTTAAAAAACCTTGACCTGAAATTCCGGATTTATTATATATTGTTTAGACTTAAATTGATGATTACTACTTCGCCATTTTGAATTACTTCTACGCTGCTATTTTTCCTCCATACTTATGTTGTATTAATTAAACCTATTTTTGCTTCTTTGGAATATTTTTAATATTCATCAGGTCCTTAAACGGACCCCTTTTCTTTCTAGTTGACCCCTTGATAGTTTTCTCTAAAAAACTTAATGTAAATGAATGAGTTTGTTTGAAAAAATAAGGTTTTTCATGAAAAGATGAGAAGTTAATTTACAGATTTTGAATTTTTGTTTAGGTCGAAAGATACCATCTGGGGATGGACCCTGCGAAGGAGACGGAAACTCAGAAAAACAGACAATTGACGTTCTGGTGTTCGAAGACATTCAGAACATGAAAGAAATAAAGGAGAAGCTGATGCAAGGACTATTAAAGGCCGCTGTGGTGAATCCGAACTTCGTATTTCACGTCGACCAACTTATCTTCGCCTCTCAAAAGTGCCTTTACAATGCCAAACATGAACAGCTGAAAACAAAATCCTTGTTTACCGAACTCTTGTATAACCTTTTTCCCACCAGAAGTATTCGAGAAGCTCTGAAGACTTTTGGGGTGCAAGATAAAGGCACTGCTGCTATTTTCGTCACTTTTAACGACGATGGACATGGAGTGTTGGGGAGTTTAACCGATAGTGTGAAGGGAACTCCCGTTTCTATTGAGAAAATTAGGGAATTGAGGGACATTGCTAGTATCAAAAAGTTGTATAAAATTCCTCAAGGGATAACTGAGGAGGAAGCTGTGTTAAATTTAATTCTGACTAAAATTGCTGCTAAGGAACTGTTACTGTCATAGGTAGAATAAAGTACTAGTTTATAGTCTATGGCCTTTTACTTTAAAACATTTTTCAACTGGAAGTCTAGTGAGTTCGTCTTATGTTTTATTTCAGAATAGTATATCTAACTAAACATTTCGATGTTATTAAATCCATTTTGTTAATCATTGAATTTTAGTTTAAGGAAACAATGACCAGCAAACCATTCTCGAAATCAAGTTAGGTAGAATCAGCTCAGTTAAATGCTGATTTCCTTAACTTTAGCCAAAGAATTATAATTTTGTATTAAAACACCGAAAAAAATGTTTAAATTCTATTTAAGCCAGTTTGACTGAATTATTAATGATTTTCAATTGCAAATATTAATAAATTTTGTTCATTCATACTAAAAATGGTTGGCAAACCAGGAAAAAACTTCTCGTGGTCCGGATGTTGTCGACCGCGACCCATGCTCTAAGGTATAACTAAAGAAAGGATAGTATTTAAATAATTTTTTTTTATTTTGGTCAATATTGTTTTAAATGGTGACATTTTTTTAATGCCTCAAAAATCTGAATTTAGTTGGTAATTGTTTTAAAACTTTAAAAAGATTTATCATGAATTTTATGAAAATGCTGAATGGAGTACTGCATTAGAATTTTCATAATCGGTTATCCATCAACTTAAAGACGTGTCATTCAATTTTATACTTCCCGAGTTATCTAATGTCCGTATTCGCGCATTTTTTAGATGACATTTTAACAAGAAAGTTTGCATGTAAGTTCATCAAACCTCATGAGTTAAAAACCTCATTAGAACTAACTAAACCCTAGTAGCACAGCTCATACAAAGTATGTCAAGTTCACGCAACTGAAACTAGAAGTAAATGAAAATTGGCAGTACTTGACAAAAATTGGATGAATCTTGAACGTGCTGCTTGGGAATGTGCTCTGCTCAATCTGTGAGTAATGGTATGTTCAGAACTATTTAAATGAGCAAATAGTCTAGCAAGGTAACTTCAATTAAAAATTCATAAGAATTTATTGGATAAAAATAGATTAGTGGAAACCCTGTTAATGGATTATCTTACTAATTATAACATAATTAACTGGTAAAGTAACGATCATTACAAATAGGCAAAAAAATAGCTCAAACAAGCAGTGGCGGATCTACGGGGGGGGGCTTTCGGGCTGAAGCCCCCCCCCAAAACGTCTAATATTTTACTAAGTTTGTCAAAACGCAAAAAATCTATAATCGAAATTCGGATGAGGCCTACCAAAACGAGTTGAAAAAGTGGGGTTTTAGACTTAAATTTCTAAAAATTTTCGGGGGGAGGACCCCCAGACCCCCCTTTTAGTGGTTTAAGTAGGATAATCACTACCTTTTCCGTGTTACCATTAACAAGAAGATTCAATTGGATTAGGAAAATTCTTAGCCCCCCCAAAACCAATTCCATGATCCGCCACTGCAAACAAGTACTTCTTAAACTAAAATTAATATATAGTCCACTTAGAAATGACCTCAATAATAACATACTAAAAATCGGCCGGGGGGGGAAGTTTAATTTTTTTCAAATTTTTAAAAAATGGCCGAAAAAAATTAAAAAAAAAACCCAAAACAATAATATATACATGTGATACATGTTTATAGGTTATTTTTGAGTGCTGAAACCGAATATTGCATTCAGTTTGGAAAAAAATTGAAATTTCAATTTTTAAAATTAATTTGAATAATTAGCTATATGAAAAAATTAAAAAACCCCTAAAAACCTAACAAAAACATCCAAAGAGATAAATCCAACGGTTTTCATTTAGAAATGACCTAAATATTAACATACTAAAATTTAAAATTTTTACGAGTTAAAGAAGTTAAATTTTTTTTCAAATTTCCATTTTTTTTTGCGAAAAATGCATTTTTTTTTCAAATTCGTGCAAAAAACTTTAGAGGCTTTTGAAAAGGTCATTTTTCGGTGGATATTGTCCACAGATAGTTATATAACTGAAAACCGGTGGAATTGACCCTCAATGAATTAGTTTATTATTTTAAATTCTGATGTAAATATGCCAAAGTATTACCTTTTTTCACATTTGTACTACATTTTACCAATTTCAAAATTTTAAATAAAATAATTAACTAATTCATTGAGGGTCAATTCCACCGGTTTTCCATTATATAACTATCTGTGGACAATATCCACAGAAAAATGACCTTTTCAAAAGCCTCTAAAATTTTTTGCACAAATTTGAAAAAAAAAATGCATTTTTCGCAAAAAAAATGGAAATTTGAAAAAAAAATTTACTTCTTTAACTCGTAAAAATTTTAAATTTTAGTATGTTAATATTTAGGTTATTTTTAAATGAAAACCGTTGGATTTATCTCTTTGGATGTTTTTGTTAGATTTGTAGGGGTGTTTTAATTTTTTCATATAGCTAATTATTCAAATTAATTTTAAAAATTGAAATTTCAATTTGTTTTCCAAACTAAATGCAATATTCGGTTTCAGCACTCAAAACTAACCTATAAACATGTATCACATGTCTATATTATTGTTTTGGTTTTTTTTTAAATTTTTTTTCGGCCATTTTTTAAAAATTTGAAAAAAATTAAACTTCCCCCCGGCCGATTTTGGCCGATTTTTAGTATGTTATTATTGAGGTCATTTCTAAGTGAAAACCGTTGAGAAACCTTCTATTGCAATTTGTTTGAGGTTCAACTCTATTTTCAGTGGACTAATAGTAAGTTTCTCAGTTCAGCGGTGCACTTTTCGGAAAGTGGTGCTGACCTCTAGTGAAAGTTAAGAAAAACATCGGTAGGTTTTGGACTTCGAGAGAATGATTTCCAAAACGTTATAAGGTATTAAATTACCTAAGAAATAAACTTTTTTTACTCAGTTCTTTCCTCGCAAATAACATTAATGTTCGTTACCATTGAATTAAATATATAGTTTTTTTTTGTTATTTATCGAATTATCATACTTAAAAAAAAGGTTCTGGGGATCGTACCCGATCATTTTTTTAAATTTTCCTTATAACTACAAAGTCATCAAACCACACTATCAAGTTTCATAGCTCATAAAATTTTATGCTTCAGCCCAGGGGCGTAGCGAAGGGGGGGGTCCCGGCTCCGGACCCCCCCCATGGGCCTGACCCAAAATTTTTGAACCCTTTTTTAGGCGTTAAATATTCCAGTGCCTACTCAAAAGAGGGCGTCTATGTCCCTTAAAAGTTTCTAAAAACCACCTTTTTTGCATGTTAAAATCTAAAATTTTCCGGGGAATCCCCATAACAAACGTATTAATTGAGGGAAGATATAAGGGGATGAGGAGGCAATAAAGGGTACTAAAAGAGTAAACCAAACCCTGTTTTTGGGGTCAAATTTCTAAACAAATTTTGGGGGAGTACCCCCAGACCCCCCTTGGGACTTGGAACTTTATTATAAACAACTTTTTTTATGATGAGTTCGTCAAAATACAAAACTCCTAGCAAATAATAAATTCCTGAAAATATAATGTTCGAAATTCGGATTAGGTGTTGGTGTACCGAAACGAGTTGAAAACCTGCATTTTAGACTTCAATTTCCAAAAATTTTCTGGAGGACGTCCCCTAAATCCCCCTTAAGGTAATTCGGAATAATTTTTAAGGAATATTATATTCGTTGAGAAGATTCAATTTGATTTTCAAAATTTTTAGCCCCCCCACCAAAACCGAATCCTGGATCAACTACTGCCTCAGAAACGTCAGATTTTCTATTTTTTTCCTTAAAAATTATCTGGCTTACAAGGAGCGGTGCTCCTCGGTTATTACCTCGTAAGTGAAGTAAAGAAACTCCTTTTAAAAATCAAATTTCCAAACATTTTCTGGGGGTGGACCCCCAAACCCCCCTCTTTAATATGGAGCTACTGAAAACTCTAATCTGTTTCTTGACGGTCTCTGTACATAATAAAAAAATTATGTGGATCAGAACTTTCAATCGAAGTAATACTTAATCTTAATTATTACACTAATATATTAATAAATTATTAACTATATTAATTAACACAGAGAAGAAATTAAAAGTAATGGGAAAATTATAATTTTATTTCACTAATTGCAGAAACTTTTTGATATCCAATTGTAAATTTTTCCCACTGGACCCCCCAAAGGAAAATCCTGGCTACGCCACTGCTTCAGTCGGCTCTGAAAGTTGGAGATTTTTTTTGGAGTGGGGACTCGCATTTTTTGGCAACAGATCTGTATAATTATAAAAATATGGAATCATCAGGGAATTATGAAATTAGTTTTTTTGAGGCCATTCTGTGAATAATTTCTTGATAGAAATATCCCAGGCTTCCTTTTGCTGTACCAAACGAAATTTTAAAATAAAAACTAAAACTACTTTTTTACTTAATGTTCTATAAATAAGCTTCATTTAACCTACTTTATATTTGCTAAAGTAATTTTTATTAGTAGTAATTTTATCTTTTCTGAAGCCTAACTACAGACTTAACCTACCATATAACGTCCCTTTTTTTAAATCTGTTTTGAACCACCCTAGAAGAAAGGCGTTCCCAACTCGTAGTGGTGCACGGATTTTTCCGGAATTGAAACCATCACAGCCCCCTCGTTTATAACCAAAAATCTTTCTGTCTCATAAAATTGCCAGATAATCATAAATTTGCAGGGTTTTAATTTAATGATCACAATGAGGAAGTTGCATGATTTTTTTTTCATTTTTTTAATCGATTCTTCTTGCAAAAATAAGCAACTACCAAAAATTTGAGGCCGATCGAGAAATTTGTTGATTGCCAAAAAAATTAACAAAAATCCCCTTTTTAAAAGCGCGCGAAAACGCCAAGAGTTTGGATGTCCGTCATCTTACAATAGGCATTGTTGAAAAGCGATGGAGTTGATGGTATTATTGTTGACGTCATCCTACAGTTTAAACAATAAACGTTTTCAGTCACGTGTTTATTTCTCGACTTTTAAGTTAAAATATTTAATTACCTGTACATGTTTTTGAAAAACTGACTAGATATTTCATTTAACCATACAAAAAACCATACGAAACACTTGTTTGTTTTTGAAAATCTGACACATGCAACTTCCTTATTGATCGCCAAAAACCAGCTTTAATGATAAACTTGAACAAAATGGTAAAAATCAAGCCTGCAACTCATGATCAGATTTTGATCGGAATCGGTTTCTATTAAAAATAGTGATTAATTTGAGTGATAGGGTTTTACTCAGATGATAATCATTATTTGTGATAATTATATATTTCGATCAAAAAATAAAACTCAACAGCACCAAAATATGCCAAAACCGCCAGTCTAACTTTTTGAGGATAGCAGCTTCTTCGGTACTTTTCAGAATAATCAAGGTATCTCTCCATTGGCGATTTGGTCATCTTTTGTGATTTTCATTCTCTAGAACGAAAAATAAAAATCAAGAAATAATGCTCACATATAATCATTTAAATAACTATCACCAGCGATGATTACGACGCGACTTTTTCTTTCCTGATCGCCAAACGATGATCAGTGTGTGATGAAAAACGATGTCTGTCTGATTTTTAAAAGTAGCAAATAAAAATTTCGATCTGATTTTGAGTTTTTTCTCCGTACCCGTGATTATCGATTTCAAACCCTATAATATAATATATGAATATGAATGTCTTAGCATCACTGGTTCTCATGTATTATAATATTAAAAAATTATTAACCCTTTCATGGCTAACGCCCCAGAGATTACCATTGGATCCTATGGGCAATGGACAATTCTCGTATTTTTAAATTGGATAAAAAGCAATATTTCCAGTAAAACAAATGGTTTTACTTTCAAAAATCAGCTTTAAAAGTTTCAAAAGTTCAAAAAATAGCTAAAAATTTGAGTTGCCGTCGAAACGGGCGTGACGTAATTGGGCACAAACTAACATCAAAAATTGCCAAAAGGCTATTCCTGATCGTATACTGTTAATCATACTATCTGACGTCACACAACTGTTTGTGACGTAGCAGCCGTTTTTGCGCCTTTTTAAAAAGACAAACTTTGAAATTAAACTGAAAAATAACTAAACATTGGAATCAAAAAAATTTTGCGCCAAAATTCCTTTTTCATCGATCTCTATCGAATAAGAAAATAAAAAACAGGGCTGGCAAAAGGAGCAAAATGATTTTTTTGTACCTGTTCCTGTTCCAATACTCAGTACCAAGCAACAATCACAATTAAGTTACTGAACAAAATAATTCGCTAAAATATCATTTACTTATGCTCCAGGAACTAAAGTCAATGCTTTAGTTGTTGGTAACTTCCCTCCGACGCTTAACTCAGAGCGGAAGATCGCGTCAACGTTCCTCCGGAATTTTATTGAACGCTGCTGGTCGAGCTCACTTCGGATCCGGAGCTTGGCGGGAGCGGCGAAGCTGTTCGTAGAGTGAAATTAAGTTCCTGAGTAGAGCTGATGGCTGAGAGACGAGTTTATTTTGTTCCGGCGTAGAGTTCGACGCTTTCAATGAGTTTGATTTCAATCCAGGACAATATTCAAAGGTTGGGATTGATTGTAATATAACTCTGAGATAAAAAATCAACAGTTGTGATGAGTTAAACTTTATTCAGGAATGAAATTTAAGATGATGGTTCAATTTAGTTTTGCTACAGAGTGAAATCTAACTCTGAATTTGAGTAGTATTTCAATCCAGGTTATAATTCAACCATATCACTAGAAATTTATTTTTTTCTAGAATGAAATTTAACACTTCTTGACTTATTAGTTTTGTTCATGAACAAATTCTACATCTGCCGCTGAAGATATATTTTGTTTTTGGAACTAAATTCAATTTAGCTAGACTAATTAATTAAGTTTTGGAAGGAAATTCAACACTGTCGCTTAAGTTACATTTCGTTCAGGAGCAAAATTCCATATTAAGTTTATTTCGTTCAAGACAAAGGCAGGTCCAGGCTGGATATTCTGTGTGGAATTTTAAGCATCTGAGGTGGTGTATCGCAGTGGTCCCCAACCTTCTTACCACCACGGACCGATCAACGTCTGATAATTTTACCACGCCCCGCCGGGGGGGGCGTTGATTGTTTACATTCTAGATTATTTTGATTTATTAATTTTAATTTAATTGTATTTAATCATGCTTTCAAAATACGATACAATTACACCAAAAAATAAATATATAGTGATTTATAATTCATTTCATTCATTAATTTGGAGTATAAAAATAGGAATTTAAATTAAATTTCAATGAAATAGTCGGCCGGCGGGCCGGTATACCATTTGATCCACGGACCGGGGGTTGGAGACCACTGGTGTATCGGATTCGGAAAGTGCCGTTTATGGGTCCCGGCTGAGGACAAAGCGCATTGCAGTTTACGGCACGCTCCACGGTGGTGTATAATGCCAGGGGATTTCCAAGCACCGTGTCTATCTACAGAGGGAGTGGGTCTGGAGGAAAATTTTTGAATATTTGACCCTTAGAAACAGTTTTCACCACATTTTCATCCACCTTTACCAGTTTTATCAGGGGGGCTGTCTCCCCTCCACCCCCCTTTAATCCTTCTTTGTTATACTACTTAGGAGAAGGTTTTCAACACCTCGGGAATGATATTTACCACGTCGTTGGGTGGGTTGTACCAGGGGCAGATCCAGGATTTGGTTTTGGGGGGCATTTTCATAACCAATTTTAATCTTCTTGATGATCTTAATAGAGAAAAGGTAGTGAATTATCCTGCTCCAACTACTAAAAGGGGGGTTTGGGGGCTCCTCCCATAAAATTTTTGGAAATTTAAGTAAAAAACCCTACTTTTCAACTCGTTTTGGAACGCCTCATCCGATTTCGGATATAGATTTTAGGGTAGAGTTTTTGTGTTTTGACAAACTTGATATAAAATAGAGTTGTAATAATAGAGTTACAAGTACCAAGGTGGTCTGGGGGTCCACGGGTTAATATTATCGTAGAGGGATGAAATTTTATATCTGAATAGGTCTTTTAAAAGCCTTATAGTCATCTTGCTTAAGGATCACGCTTCTCAAAGATCAGCTCATTCCTGGTTACAGATCTATGTGGATACAAAGAAACATTAGACGAAAGGAATAAGTTTTAAAAAGAAAACCTAGATTTAAATTATATTAAATATTATATTAATATTCCATGGATCAGTGCAGTTTTAAACTGAACTTTTTTTTACTTCCTAGTGTACCTAATTTTAAAATAAAAAGTTTTATGGAATAAAACTGTTGTCAGTCAGCATGGAAACAGAAAAGTAAAAAAATTAAAAATTATTTTTTCATAGTTTTTGAAGAAGTTGGTAATCAAACCAAAAACTATTTGGGAAGTTATCTTCAACTGGAAAATGTATCAAATAAATATGAACTAAAAAACTACTTTTTGATTCAAATTTTCAAAAATTTTTTGGGGGAGATCCTCAGACCATCCCCATTATAACTTGAATTAATTGAAAAATTATAACATAATGTGGAAAATTAGGGGGTACCTTAGAAATAATGGTATGTCAGCCCCTCCCCCTGAAAAAAGTCTGCTTACTGCTCCGGTTGATTCGAAATCTTGGGGGACCGCAATGTCTGGCAGTTAAACAAAGGGGGGCCGCGGCGACAGAAAGTTTAAGAACCGATGATTTATGGCATCATTCACAGCTCCTACCTTACCAGTAGTTAACCATCGGTTAAAGAAGGATCCCACCAATCAAAGTCAGTAAAAAGCACGTTTTCTCTTTTTAGCATTGAATAATGGCAGTGAATGTTGATCATGTACCCTAAATAACAATTGATTTAATTTATTTATCATGCCCCCACAATTACAATTGATTAATCAGGATTTTTTTTAAATTGCATTTGATTCAATTGTATTTATCACTGGAAATATCCACAGATATCTCCCCTTTTAAATCTGATACTTTTTGAGGTTGTCTTATATATGCTTTCTCATTAAAGAAAAATTATATGTCGTAAAAATATCCAAATTAGTGTTAGTACAAAAATGAAAGACCAAAGTTACGTTTATTTTTGTATTCGAACAAAACTGAGAGATGATCTTTAAGAAATATCAAGTTTTAATCCGAAAATAATTTAAAATGTCAAAATAAATTTAATTTTAGTACCGGAACTAAAATAGACGATTAAAAATTCTAAAGATTTAATCCACAATTAAATTAAAATGTCAAAATAAATTTCATTTTATTACCGGAACTAAAATAGACGATTGAAAATCCTAAGGTCTTAATTAGGAACTAAATTAAACCGTTGGTAAGCAATGACATTTTTCTTCGGAATTTTATTCCACTCTACGAACAGCATCTATGTTCGCACTGGAGCAAAACTACACTCGGCCAGCAGCTTTGAATAAAACTCCGGATCCGAAGTGAGCGCGACCAGCAGCGTTGAATAAAACTCCGGAGGAACCGACACAGTTGAAGATCAGCTGTATTTAGTTCAGGAGGAAAGTAAACTCATTCATCTGCCTCAAGTTTCACGTCGGATAGAAATTAACCGTTGACTTCAGATTTGGGCTTTATTCTGGAGTGAAACTAAATCGTTGAAAGGATTGTGTTTATTTCCGGATCAAAGTTAGCCGTTCATCTGAATTTGACTTTTGTTCCAAAAACAAAATTAAACTCTTAAGGATCTTTGACTTTGATCTTGGAACTGAATTTAAATGTTGAAGTGAAAGGGTTTTAGTTTTGGAATAAAATTAAAAGTTTTGGGGGAGTTGAATTAGGGTCTGGAAAAAACTGAATGTCAAAATTACGGTTAATTACACTCTGGAAAAAAATTACAATGCCGAGTAGCACTGATGTTAGTTCAGGATTAAACAAAATAGGTAAAAAACACAAATTTTGGTTTCAATTTAGTTCCTTTTGCCAGCCCTGATAAAAAATTTCGGGAATTGTCCATGTAGCGACTACGTCTGAAAGGGTTAAATAATTTAGTGGTGATTGTCATTCCCTAAAATTAACCAACTGAAAATCAGCATATAGCACCGATATAAATCCATCCCATCTCGTTCAATGTGTTTAAATTTACCGTAGAAAAAAAACTTTTTTGTATGCTTACCGGAACCCTTCACTGACCACCTATGGTCCAGAACATCGGTTGATTCTAAAAATATCTCTATTCTAAAAAAAAAAAAAGTTTTGGGTGAACGGTTTCCAGAGAAAAACACTTTTTAATTACTGATCCGTATAACAAATTTTCTGGTAACATAGTGTTTGGATTCTTTTGAGGATTATACGAGTAAGCTATTAGAATTTCTAAAAAAAAATCTAAATTTTAAAATATTTTCATTTTATTAGATTTTGGAATAAGGTTGCAGTTATTATATAGCCATCAATATTGTCAAACAACTTACAATCTATCCTATTATCCAATTACAACGACCGATTGACGACTTGCTGGATAGTTTTACGGAAAACATTTTGATTAAATTATTGATAATTTAGAATCAATAAATATTCAAACTTTTAAGATAGTGTTATTAACGTTAATGACCTGTGACATATTTTTGGAAAGTTGATTGACATTTTTTCTGTTAATTGTTAATACAGTATAGTTCAGTGAGCAGGCAACAGGATTTTTTGAAGGAAGTGATTGTAATGATGATTTAAAATAGGGTGGTTGGGGTAATTATAAAAAAACAGAATAGGCTAGTGGTAGTACATGCACCGCAATAACAGTTGTGATTAATTAAAAAGGCACTGATTAATATGTTGTAGTACATTGAAATGCAATAACCACAAGATGCCTTGAGAATTTGAGTTTGATATTAAATATTGTAAAATCCTTAAATATTGAAATGATAGAAGATGAAGATGCCGTGGATAATTGAAGTTAAACATATAATATAAAATCAGTAATTAAATATATGATAGAAGATTTCTTGATGATGATGAATGGATATTGTTCAAAGTTTATAGAGATGGAAAGGACTTACATTTGGATGCGAAGAGAAGGTCTCGTTGATATCAAGAAGAAGAACGGACACAAAGTCTGAATAAACACTAATTTCTTGAGGCACACATATCATATTTATTTTTATCTATTCATATGGATGGCACAGCTGAGAGCGGGACGATTTTCAATTCGATAACAAGATTCAATTCCGATTAAAAAAGTGAACACAAGAGGCAATCCAGATGGGTCTCACTCACACGTTGGAAACACTAATAATCAGCAGTACTAAGATTGTAGAATTGAAAACTGCACAACACATTTTCCCGGGATTTCGGGACAGTAGGAAAACACCATGTTGAATGGATTATCGTAGGCGTGAAAAGGTGGACAAAAACAAAAATGGAGCACAAATTACATATCGCGGTTCTTGAGAGGATGACCCCTTACTCTCCCATCGGTGGGGTCGATGTTGGGGCGCATACCACAGAGTATCCCGCGGCTGTCAAGCGGGAACCCAGCGGCAACAGTCGTGCACCGGGACGGGTGAGAGAGGAGGGGGCCATGCCGAAAACAAAGGGTCTGCCGGTTTTATACTAGGGTCGGTCAACAACCTAACAGAGCCAAATCCTAGACTTTGGCTTGAAATTCCTCATTAGGAGTGACGAACACCTCCCACGAAGCAATGCCAAAACGAGCCAAAATGTGAGGGAGCTGTGAGGTCAAAGGTTCGTCGATGAGGGATTAACAGTGTCTCAAAACCTCCTAGGCTCAAAAGCAAATGAAGGGTTTGAGATAGAAATTTAGTTCTTAGGTTTTTAGAATCAGCGTCTGACGCTGAACAAAATGAGTGGTAGTTTTACTATTTTATTGTTATTGTTATTAATTTTGGAATTTAGAATATCAGGGGTTAATTTATTGAACGTCCCTCTATGTGGGTGGTTGAATACAAGGAACTTTTCCCACCAGCTGCAAATTGACCCAGAAGATCTTTGGGGTGTCGGTAAGATCTCCCCAAAGGAAGGGGCTTTACAGTGGTGATAGATTTTTATGGGTTGCGTCTGGTATTTGAGTTTTCGCGAGTGACTGGGTGATCTTTTCCCCAATAAAGAAATCAAAGTTTGGGGCCGTTGGAGTTTCGTATTACAAATTATTTGACACTCATGTCGTGAAAGAGAAGGAAATAAGATGCCTTGCACTTTCAAATATTGTGCAGGTGGTTGTTTTTCAGTGGTTCAGGAATTTGTCTGGGTTTTTGGGGGACTGTGCTCAATTGCCAAAAGAAACTAGAGATCGAGAACGAATATGTGATGGATCTACATCACATTCTCCCCGAAGACAGAGGTTTTTTTAATTCTAATCATCATATATCTATTTGATAAAATATGCATTCAAAAACAAAAAATCAAAGTATAAACAAATCAATTAAATTACATACTAAAAATTTGGTTCAGAAACATTTTAAATATCAGGTTGGCAATTTAGTCTATTTCTACAGCAAACCAAAAAATAATCAAATGTTTCAATACCATAACATTATATTCGCCAACCGCTCATATACCATAAAATTTTTTTTTACAAACCACCTAAATAGCATAACACTTTTTTTACCAACCGCCTATATAGCATAACACTTTTTTTACTAACCGCCCTCAGCTGCCTTAATACATGATTTCAAAATTATACATAAACATTTTTCATTATATCAATCTCATTCCTTAATTAGGCTCATTCATAAGAGCAAATCCATAGTGTAAAAATATAGGACATACATGTTATTTCAAAAATACTGAGCATCATTTCACATTTCGATTCCATAGTGCAGCAATATTAGACATCATATTACCTTTAAGAACATATGAGCCTTTTTAACATATTAATTCAATAAGGTAAGCTATTTAGAGTATTATTTTTTGTTTGTGAAGAACACATAATAGAACGTAATCATGAGCACAAATATAACTTTAAAAACTTTGTAAATATGTAGCATTACATTTCATACAAGTTATTTCTTTAAAAAATTAGAGGAAAAAAAATTGTCAAAATTCACCACTTCTGGTGAGTGACCACGCCGGCATGGAAAACTCAATACTCTGCAGTAGTATTGTTCCAAGAAGTATGAAACTGACAAAAATTAATTAGTTAAGCTCTATCTATATTTATATTAAACAAACATGATGAGCAAAAATAAATTCTTCATAGTGGTTATAATCCCATAAACAAAAAATGTTCATATTAATTCTAAGCAAAGTTAATACAATACAAATTTCAATATTATCTTATTTTATGTATATGTTTTAATACCATAATTTTTTTTTCATTAGTGCTCATGCATCACCTTTTTTTTTTCAATAAGTTTCAATTTACCATTTATAACTCTTTCATTTTCTAATTTAAACCAATTTTATTCATTTCATGTATGAAATCCAAGTAAGCTCATTAATACATTTTCAACAACATTTATCATAAGTGCTCATTAGTAAATCTCAGTGCAATATTACCAACATTATATATAAGTATGCTTTTTAAACAAGCATGTCAACTCTAAATGTATGTAAATTAAGTATGCATAATAAGCATGTATCATAAGTATGAAAAAGTATGAGCACAAGTATGTCGCACAATAACGCATGTAAATTAAGTATGTAAAATACGTATGTCGAACAATCACATATGAAAAAGTATGCCTCAAAATTTTTGATGAAGTGCAATTTTAAGTTTAAATGCTTTTCCCTTTAAAAAATTATGTTCCAACATGTGGTGATAGTTATAAAAATATCATGGGTTAAATCCATGTAAAATATTGAGTGATTATCGTCATGAACTATAATGTTCATTCTTATCCAAATTAACGGAGTGACTCTTAACATCTTAACAGTGACTAGTGACCTAAATATCCCAAAAATTAGTGACTAAACATGGTTCAGCTTATAGCAACCAAGAAAGTAGGCAATATCCCTCTACTCTTTATTCCAAGTGGGCATTTCCCTTCCACTTATTTTCCTAGTGGGCATTTTCCTTCCACAATTATTTTTATAGTGCACTTTCAAGTGGGCATTTCCCTTCCACATTACTATACTAGTGGGCATTTCCCTTCCACTTATTTTTGGTCCCGTGCTATTTTTTATTTTTCATTTTTGTTGCTTATCTACACTCATTGGAAGATCTGCCATCCCTGACTAAGTTTCCCGCTTAGATTTCCTATGTTACTTATAGGTGTGCTAATGGTTTCTTTGCACCATCAGAGATATAGGGCTTATTCCCAACCAAAAAGGGGTTTTTGTAAATAAACATATTTTTTGCACGCGGTAGCCAATTCTCTAAACACATTCTCAAATCTCAATTAATTTAGTCACTCTTTATCATCAACAACTTTCTCTTAAATTAAGTCACTATAACCTTAAATCTTTACTATACCAAACAACTATCTAATTGAATTCGAAGGTGTCTGTATTAACATTTTGAATCGGCTGACCACTATTTTTGGGTCTAAAGTGTTGAAATCATTTACAGTCGAGTCCGCTTAATGTGATCGCAATTGTCCAAGACTAAACTGATAACATTATCCGATCGATAACAATAAGCGATCTCATATAAAAAACAGCAAACAGTGTAACTAGATTGTTTGCTTTAAAATCAAAATTATGTAATCGTACTAAATGTATTCAAAACTCTATTTTTACACCAGGTAAAATTTTAAGGGGAAAATATAAGAGTAGTTCAGTTAATAAAATTTAAATAATCACTTACTTTGTATTTTTAGATCTATTTTTTTCCGCCCCCATTATATCCTTCCACTCCAATAAACCATTCATTTATTACATAATCTGAATTCCAGTACACGAGGGAAAATCAAAATCTCTTTTCAGAAACATCTGCAAAGCCTGGATCTTGGTGTTTCTTTAACTTATCACAAGTATTGATTCAGACCCCCCCATAACCGCTTTCTTTCAATATAACAGGCGGAATGTTTTATTTTTCTTACTCATATTGAGTTTCAGAAAAAAAGAAGCGCTAGATTTTATTATAGAGCAGATGTTTACTTGTAAAAATTGAAATTAGAACTCAAAAGTGGTCGTTTTAAAGGGGGTATGGACAAATTTCGATAACATTAAACGGAGTGATGATGCAAAGTTGATCACATTAAACGATGTATTTTACATTAAATTATATATGAATGATCGGGACCTGTCGATTTCGATAACATTATCCGATTGATAACATTATCCGTGATCACATTAAGCGGACTCGACTGTATAAAAAAGGTATTTATACATCTACCAACCAAAAGAGAAAAACATCATAATAATTTTATTATGGGTTAGTATTTAATAAGGAAATGTTACTTTCAACCAATACTCCTACTTTTATTAATAAATCCCTAAATAAATTAGTAATTTTTTATGAAAAGAATAAAAACATTAAAACAATTCTTTTTGTCTTTAAAATATCCAAATAAGGTCTACTTTAAGAACAGAATTACTAAACATCTGCATAAAATGTAGTGAGCTTCCATACAGTTTTTTTCTCGTTTTTCTCAAAACAAGAAAAGTGGCGTTTGACATGTTTCAGAAATAAGAGATTCAAATATCGGAACTGTGAAAGAATTTTATTGGTTTCCCGATTAAAATGCAATGCTCACTTATGAGAAATGCCGTTTCATACTCACCAGTTAAAAAGAAAATATATTTATATATATATGCAAGTGCCGCCTTGGGTGAACGCGATTGCAGAGTCTTGACAACCAATTCCAGTAAAAACTCGTTTAAGAGTTTAATGTAGAAAAAATGTAAGTGGCTGAAGGATCACAACATTGAGCAGCAGTATATCATTACATATATATTAGGGTGGCCCTTATTATAATGGAGAAATTTTCTTTTCAATATTTTGTTTCGCGCCGGGCTGATTTTTTTTCCTTTTACTATAGAAGGAAAGTGCGCAAAAGGATTTTCCAATATTTTAATATTAACACGTGCCTCATCGGGGGTGAAGTTTTCCAATAGCGCGCCATAGCAACAGTATGGCTTACGACGGGAATAGCGTCTCCGCTAAGAATTAAGAAACATAAGACTTCGTAAGACATAAGAATATTATTAGTATGCATTAAATTAGTTAAAAAGTCAAGAATTAAACAAAAGTATTTATTGAAAAAAAAATTAAAAAGCATACATATTACATATAATTCAGAACTGCTTAAGGTAAAACAATTACACTACTCGACAAAAAAAAGGGTCAAAATGCTTCTGACACAATTCAAGCAGATTCTTATGTAAAATGACCCCCTGAATCCGAATCCGACCCCCGTTTTTCTCCATCACGTACAGATTTTCGGGGAACAGCCCCTCCCCCTTTCTGCGTTTTTCGATGACATAATGATGAATTCGATTTCCAGAGGCAAAAACTATTACTTTAGCCTTTAACCACTTGCCTGATTTGCCCGAGCACCGCTCGTCCGCTTGCGCGAGGTACTTCCCTGATTATCCCGAGCGTCGCTCGTCCGCTGGTTCGCTTTTTATGCTACGTTTTTACCGCATTTTCATGGTTTTAGTTTCTCTTTTTTTACATAGATGCCACTACTTGTCCAGGAGACCTCTCCCCTCCTGTCAGAGGGGGGTAGGCATGACCAATTTTGTTCATTCAACCGTGAAGTACACCAATTGGACATGCATTCCTTTACGCTTTTGTTACCGATATCTCCCCTTTCTTTTCTAAGGAAAAATATTCGGGGGACACCAGTTTCTTTCTATCAAGAGGTGCAATTTCCGCTGCAGCTGTGTTATTGCTAGAAAACCAGCTAGACATAGAGTAATTGATTTTCAATGCCCACACACCAAAAAGCGCGCTATTACGGTCCGGATTGCAACGTAGCATTGGTTTTAACACCCTGTTTTAAAATTTGTCACTCAAAAATAGGTTTTTAAGAGAAAAATTTAAGTAATTCACTTCATAAAATGTTTTCTTTGTCCTCCTTTTCTGTAAAATCGGCTTTCTGGCTGAACCCGATGTTCGGAAAAAGCCAACTTTAAGTAAAAGTGCCGCATTTTCGCTTAGATTAAAAACGGCCATATATTGTTAAAATCATGATTTAAAAGTGTTTTGATTATGTTTTTGGTTTTAGTTAATTAATCTAAGCTCGAATATTGTTTTGAAAAATATGCTTTTTTTTGGACCTATTCTGTCAAAAAAAGGAAACTGTTAAGTGGTTAAATTACACCCGAGGGAACAAGAAAGGTTAAAGCTTCTAAAATATACAAATTTGTAGCAAATGGGTAAGTTTAAGGGGTTATTACCCCCTAAAAATGCAAAAAAAATCGTTAAAAATTATAAAAAGATTGTTTTTGGCTATTTTTTCCTCTACTTTTTCATGCAATTTATCATTAAAGGGTCCTAACCCTTCCCCAAGAACCCGAATTTAATGAATATATGCAGCAGGGATTTTTGCTAGTAGCGGTTGAGGTGTTAGCGCCCCCGAAGCACTCGCGGAAGAGACTCTCTGAATCGCGCCGCCGCTAGTGAACTCAGGAATTAATATTCATATTTTGAAAAGCTCAAAAATTACATTGTTCTTATATTTCAGGTCTATCCTGAGGGAAATTGTTCAGTTCGTTAAAAACTGGCCATTTTTTGGGGATGGGGGTTCCATGTTTCAAGCTGTTAATAGATGCGTGGGCTGTGGATAACAATTGGGGGTTGTCCTATTAAAAATTGAAGGTGATTGGGGAAAACGGGTGTCATATTTGCGTTCAAGAGGTCATTTTACACAAGAATCGACTGAAATTCAGTCAGTAACAGTTGGAATTTTTTTTGTATAGCAGTTTAACCCTTAAGTATAGCATAGAACCCTTCCGAGGGTGCTTTGGGGGCGCTAACATCTCAACCGCTTTTTATAAAAATCATTGCTGCATATATTCATTAAATTCGGGTTCTTGAGGAAGGGTTAGGACCCTTTAATAATAAATTGCGTAAAAAATTAGAGGAAAAAATAGCCCAAAACAGTCTCTATAATTTTGTAACGATTTTTTTGCATTTTTAGGGGGGTAATAACCCCTTAAACTTACCCATTTGCTACAAATTTGTATATTTTAGAAGCTTTAACGTTTTTTGTTCCGTCGGGTGTAATTTAAAGGCTAAAGTAATAGTTTTTGCCTCTGAAAATCGAATTCAAAGTCATGAAGTAATCGAAAAACGCAAAAAGGGGGAGGGGCTGTTCCCCGAAAATCTGTACGTGATGGAGAAAAACGGGGGTCGGATTCGGATTCAGGGGGTCATTTTACATAAGAATCTGCTTGAATTATGTCAGAAACATTTTGACCCTTTTTTTTGTCGAGTAGTGTAATTGTTGTTTTACGTTAAGCAGTTCTGAATTATATGTAATATGTGTGCTTTTTAATTTTTTTTTCAATAAATACTTTTGTTTAATTCTTGACTTTTTAACTAATTTAATGCATACTAATAATATTCTTATGTCTTACGAAGTCTTATGTTTCTTAATTCTTAGCGGAGACGCTATTCCCGTCGTAAGCCATACTGTTGCTATGGCGCGCTATTGGAAAACTTCACCCCCGATGAGGCACGTGTTAATATTAAAATATTGGAAAATCCTTTTGCACGCTTTCATTCTATAGTAAAAGGAAAAAAAATCAGCCCGGCGCGAAAAAAAAATCCAACTTTGAAAAATAAGGGCCACCCTAATATATATACAGGGTGTTTCAAAATTGCGTTGCACGGCTTTTATTCGGAACCTACCCCTAGGTAAGTGACCCTGGAGAATCCATTGAGAGGACTTACAGCGCCCCTAGCGGTGAAATTAAAAAGTTAAAAAAATTAATTCAGAAACTAAAGGAGATAGAGCAAAAACCTCAGTGAGCGTATTGTTGCCAACGTCAAGAAGAACTCACTAAAAAAAATTGATCAAAATATCTTGAATATTCGCGGAGATATTAGCATGTGAAAATAGCACTTTTTCAGGGGTCAAAAAGTAAAAAGTTCGCATATTTGCAAATTTTTTTGATTTTTTGATTAAATTTTGTGTTCTTTCAACTAAAAAAACACAAAACTTACTAATAACACTGAAAAATTTGCAAATATGCGAACTTTTTACTTTTTGACCCCTGAAAAAGTGCTATTTTTACATGCTAATATCTCCGTGAATATTCAAGATATTTTGATCAAATTTTTTTCAATGAGTTTTTCTTGACGTTGGCAACAATATCTTCACTGAGGTTTTTGCTCTATCTCCTTTAGTTTTTAAATTAATTTTTTTAACTTTTTAATTTCACCGCTAGGGGCGCTGTAAGTCATCTCAATGGATTCTCCAGGGTCACTTACCTAGGGGTAGACCTTACTTCCATGACCCTAGGAGGCACTGATGATGATGATGTCGTGTCCACGACGAGTCCGTATCAAATACTGCCAAAACACAATTATTGTTATAATGTTCCAGATTCCATTCTTCTATCACCCCTATTTCGGTAGTAAAAATTTTTTAAAGTTAAAATAACTCCTGTAAAGTTGTTTTTCCTGCATTTTAAAAAAGCTAATAACTCCAGAACCATACAACTTAAAAACCTGAAATTTGTGCCATTTTGTTTGTAATTTTATTACCTTTCATTTGATGTGCAACATGACTGCCTTTCTTTAAAAAATTTTTTTCAAAATAAAAAAAATGGAGAAAAAATTAAATAAAAAAACTTTTTGAAAAAAAATTTTATTAAATAAATTTTAAGTTTTTCCACTCCTAAAATGAACATATCTGCCAAATTTCAAGTTGAAATTAAAATTTGATCATGTAGAAAAAAATAAAAATTTCCGAAATTTTGGCAGGTCCCTAAACGTTTCATGTAATTTAACAAAAAAAGGTGTTTCACTCATGGGGATTCCAAAAACTCCCTTGAGGGTGCTCATACGATTTTTACCATGCAAAAAAATTCACTTAAATATCAGAAAATACAACTAGTAGCCGATTCGGTACAAAATCTTACAGAGCCCTGTCGGGTACCAAATGGTAGACTGCGTTGTGCGTAGTCATCGGGGTATGATTTTATTTTATTCTTTTATCTTTAAACACTTTTAATTTCATTTGATTTGACATGTTGGAAGTGAAAAAATAACGTAAAAATTTAATTCTAAGGGAAATTCAGGTAAAATATAGGCACATTGAATTAGGTTGGAAACTAGCTCTGTAGGATTTTGTACCGAATCGGCTAATAGCTGTATTTTCTGATATTTAAGTAAATTTTTTTGCATGGTACAAATCGTATGAACACCCTCAAGGGAGTTTTTGGAATCCCCATGAGTAAAGCACCTTTTTTTGTTAAATTACATGGAATGTTTAGGGACTTGCCAAAATTTCGCAAACTTTTATTTTTTTCTACATGATCAAATTTTAATTTCAACTTGAAATTTAGCAAAAATGTTCATTTTGGGAGTGGAAAAACTTAAAATTTATTTAATAAAATTTTTTTTCAAAAATTTTTTTTATTTAATTTTTTCTCCATTTTTTTAATTTTGAAAATTTTTTTTTTTAAAAAGGCAGTTATGTTGCACATCAAATGAAAGGTAATAAAATTACAAACAAAATGGCACAAATTTCAGGGTTTTAAGTTGTGTGGTTCTGGAGTTATTAGCTTTTTTAAAATGCAGGAAAAACAACTTTACAAGAGTTATTTTAACTTTAAAACATTTTTACTACCGAAAGAGGGGTGATAGAAGAATGGAATTTGGAACATTATAACTATAACTATATTAGATTCTCATTAAAAAATCAAGAAGAAGTTGGGAGGGTTTAATCTATGGTTTTTGGGATGTTTTGTGAAAAAATCAGTATTTTTTTAAACTTCAAGGCAACTGCGCACGGGTGTTTATTATTCGAATGAGCTGATATCTTGCAGAAACTATTTATTTGTATGATGGAACAATTTGGGGGGGCGTCGCGTTAAGATTTCCAAACTTAAAAAATAAGGACCACCCTAATATATATATATATATATATATATATATATATATATATATATATATATATATATATATATATATATACAGGGTGTATCTGAAATGGTGCAACAAACTTTCAGGACTACTCATCAAGACGAACAAGAATCGGTATAGAAAGGGGGGTCCCAGACCAAATCCCACGGAGTTAAAAATGGAGCGACACCCCAAAAAAATCATTGAAAAATTCAATTTGTAGAAGAACTACTATTGGTAAAAACTTAATTATGGTCTCAAAGATTGTGGTTTAATATGATCTTTAAAATGACCTCAAAAGTCTTCACTTTAAAATTTGTTTTATTATGAAAAAAGTTAAAAAACACCAAAAAATGTGAAAAAATCTGCTTAAACCTTATTTTGTATTTCGAAATCCTTTCTTTTGATTTGATAATCTGAAAGATCATAGTTGAAAACCCTTAAGTCCAAAGTTTGACGTAAATACAATCAATATTAAACGCTTGAGATCCTGTTAAAGTTCGTTTTTTGCGTGCGCAAACAGCTGTTCTGGAAACAGCTCTAGAAAACTGCTTACGCACCCAAAAAACAAACTTTAACAGGATCTCAAGCGTTTAATAATGATATATATATATATATATTATTTGATTTTAATTTTGAAACAACAATTTCTTAAAAAATATATTACAAAAAGTATTTATTTAGAATTTTTGATATGATATAATTTAGTTATTAGTCAATCTTTTTACAGTTTTTATATATCTAATCATGATTGATTGACTATTTTTAACTGACAAAGGTTTATATTGCATTTTGATAATTTATTAATTAATATTGAAGGTCTTAATTTGAGATTTTTATCATTGATTACTGAGATTCATATTTTCATTTGATTTAAGAATTTTTTTTGGTTTTACAATTATGCATATATTTGATTTTTATAATTAGTCTTCTTAATTGATGATTAAATGCCATATTTTTAATGAATGCTATATTTCTAGTTTTTGAATGTTTATTTGTTCAATACATTATGCCTGAAATTTATTGAATAATTGGTGCATTCAATATACAGAATAATTGATAAAATATGGGATAGGATATTGATACTGAATTCCCTTCCTTTTGATTCACTTGTTTTGATCCATCACATATTCGTTCCCGATCTCTAGTTTCTTTTGGCAATTGAGCACAGTCCCCCAAAAACCCAGACAAATTCCTGAACCACTGAAAAACAACCACCTGCACAATATTTGAAAGTGCAAGGCATCTTATTTCCTTCTCTTTCACGACATGAGTGTCAAATAATTTGTAATACGAAACTCCAACGGCCCCAAACTTTGCTTTCTTTATTGGGGAAAATATCACCCAGTCACTCGCGAAAACTCAAATACCAGACGCAACCCATAAAAATCTATCACCACTGTAAAGCCCCTTCCTCTGGGGAGATCTTACCGACACCCCAAAGATCTTCTGGGTCAATTTGCAAAAGAAACTAGAGATCGAGAACGAATATGTGATGGATCTACATCACAGTGATCCGAAAGGTCCTGTGTAAACGGTTTAGGTTTAGTGAGTTAAAATTTTTTTGTTACCTACCTACTACGCCGTCAACCTGTGACGCGGAATTCGAAAACTTCCATTAAATCACCAAAAGGTTGCTTTAACACCAATAATTAGAAGTATTTGACGTCATAAGTCAATGAAAAGCTAAATTTATTGCCAGATCCAGTTTCTCAAATAAAAAACGATGGAACTAAATAAACAATGTTGTTAGTTTTATCTTTTTATTTCATAAAAGTTTAGTCCACCGAAACATTTATTATAATATTATTTGTTATCATTTTTGATTACAGCATTTCTGCGGTTTAGTAAGTTAAACTTTAAATTTATTTGTCTGATCAATAAAGTTTTGATATTCCGATGTTGGCAACGTCTAGTGTTCTCTTTGGCGATGTTTTCAAATTTAGCGGCACGGTCGACGGCGTAGTATGTAATGCCAAATGTTTTTTTTCTTGAGTCCTCCTTCTGCTAATGGAACATACCCATACTACGTGACCCATTTTTTACCATTTTTGACCCCCCTCCCTCCCCTTGGTGACCATCCGTAGTATATGCCAATACCCCCCTCCCCTTCTAGTTTTCACGTAGTAATTCATAAATAAGGTTTTCAATCATTTTTTGCAAACAAAAGGTTTAAAAAATTAATTTGGCTTAATTTGTCTAATTTTAATAATTAATTTGGTTTCTTAATTTGTCAAATTTCAGTAATTAATTTGCCTTAATTTTGCCGTATTGAAAAGAGGAAATTGACTACGTGACGAAACCCTAAGCCCCCCCCTCCCCTCTGTGACCGAGCGTGGTATTTTGAAGACCCCCCTCCCTCCCCTAAACGGGTCACGTAGTATGGGTATGTTCCCTAAGCCCATAACTTCTCATATCGAGAAAAGGGTTGAGCCCTCGTTAATCGATGTAGTTCCGCCGAAATGAGATCCTGGCGCATCAAAGGAAGAGGAAGCCCTTTCAAGTGTCCGAATAAAAAAAACGGCTGCGCGAGGTTAATGGGGGAGCGACGTGACCGGAGGCTCGGAGACACCACGACACACACCACGTCCACTGCAGCAGATGTCATTCTTTCTAAACGGTGACGAAAAGCAGGGATTCAATTGAACAATCTTTTTCGAGTTTTCATTTGAAAAATTATGAGAGTCTGAGTGTATTTGGTGAATTACTTTAAAAAACAGGCAGTATTACACAAGGGTCATTCCATGTAAAATTATCTAGAGCAGCGGTTCTTATACTGTGGGGCGCCCTCCCCTAGGGGGCGCTAACCAAGACCCGGACTCCTCCCGAAATTTGTACAAAGTGGAAAAAACGAGTAAATACCCTGTTCTCTTAAGGGGTCAAATTTCCAAAAAAATTTGGGGGGGACCCGCAGACCCCTTTTGTACTTGGAACTCTGTATGTATTATCTACACTTTTACACATTAGTACGTTTATAAAAATGCAAATCCGACCTAACGATTTCTAAAAAGCTACATTTTTTAAGGGCTTTGGAAAAATTTCCTTCCAGAACATATATCTAGGTATGGTATCCAATTATTAAATCAAATCCATATTGGGGCCTTCATGAAAAAATAGCTTTATACGTCAATGGTGGAAGGATGTAAAAAAAGGTTAAAAATATTTATAACTGGACCAAGGGCGGGTCCAGGGGTGCTCTGCTATGTATCGCCGAGAATCTCCAAGAAATAGCTTAGAGTTGCTTTAAGCACACTAAAGTTATAAAAAAATAAATCCTATGGAGGACCTCCCCTATTGCCTTTGAACAGCGGTTCCTAACCTATTTCTTCAGGAATTGTATTTGCAAAAATTGTTACTGTTTAAGAGGGAGGCGATGAAAATTACGATTGAAAATTAGGTCACCAAATTGACAGTTTGAGAAGCACTGAACTAGAGGCACTCAACCTGACCCTCTCTCATTTTAATGAATCATTTAGGAACTGTTAAGTCCTATGATATAGTATAGAGAAAATATTTTTATTATTAAATTTTTGAGGTAATTTTTGTTATTAATTTTTTTAAATTCGAAGAAAATCCAATTGTTTGGTCTTTAATCTAACATAACTCCAGCTCTATTTGTCCGGGAAAAATCGATCACTCCTTGTTTTAAAAATAATTTGACAAGGTTGAATTTGTCATAAACTTTGACTATTTCCACAAAAAAAAACGTTTTAATTTTTAATTTAAAAATTATGCATATTGTTTGATATATAGGAGGGGACAGCCATCAGATCAAAAGATTTAACAAATTCAACAAAAATACAACTTTAAAGGTTGAAAGGCCATATTTTTCATCTTAAAACCTAGAGTGGCACGTGCAAATTTTGACCCTATTTTGAGTTTGTTCTATCTCCCGTCTTCACAATTATAAATTTCAATTCCTGGTTAAAAAAAAGAAAACTTAATCAGTAACCTTAAATAAATACACTTCAAATTCTGGAGGGGGGTCGTAAATGTTACTTTCTACAAATCTCTCTCTGGAAGAACGAAAGGAAAGTACAATTTTCATAGGTGTATCAAGAAATGAGATTATAGTTGAGAAACGACTTTTTATTGACTTTTATTTCTTTTTCATTGAAGGAATATATATATATATATATATATATATATATATATATATATATATATATATATATATATATATATATATATATATATATATATATATTCAAATAGTATATATATATATACTATTTGAATCGTCAGTTTGATAAGTAATGGAATTTTGTTTGTATAACACCCAAATTTTTACTGGAAATTTAGAACCCTATTTAGAAAACAGAACTATCATCGAAAGAAATATAAGTACTACATTCAAATATATTTTATAGTTGAAAAGTGTTAATGGACTTTTCCCCTGTTTCAACCTTATGGAATTTCAATGGAAGAAAAATCTAAAAAACCCACTTAAATTGACATTTAAATTATATATATAATTATATATTTCACAGCATAAAAGGGAGAAATAGAAAGACTAAGACAAATAAAGTTCAAAATTACACTCATTGCCATAAAAAATAGCGCACCAAGAAGAAAAAGAGATATCAAAGCCAAATTTATTTCCACGATTACTCATAGTATGAAGGTTGATTGATAAAAAATTCAGACTTCCTTGAAGTTTGGGGACCGGGAAAATCAGTAAAAAGTGTTGACTCCATAGGTGTCCGTAACCGCCGCTACACGCCGTAGTATTGAGTAAAAAGGGATCTAAATGGGCTGTTGGGGATTGGAGGACCATGGTGTCTCCCCACGTAGTCAAATTTTATCTGGTGCACAAGCGGACGTTGCATACCGGGCAAGATGATTTTTCCCCATTGACCGGACATGTTTTGTGGGCGTTGGTTCTGGAGAATGGGAAGGATGGGGTAAAAATGCAACCTAGGGGGTAAGAAGAAAGCTTGGACATTGCGTGCAACATGTGGTTGTGCATTTTTCTCCTGAAACTTGTCCGCAGGACAGGTCGGAAAGTAAGAACGGACAACCGGCTGCAAAACCTGAGTGACACAGCTCAGGACGGTAAAAGTACTGGTAAATCATACTCAGGAGTTGGGGACAGGGAATCCAATGCATCACCACTCCGTTACTCAGGATCACCACTCCGTGGGACGATTAGAAAATGAACAGCTGAGTGCGCCCTCTCCATTGTGTCTTCAAACTCATATCCAACCGTCATGGGGCTGCAAACCTAAATGGGATTTTCTCATAAGCACATTGTCATGACATTTGGATTTTCATTTCTTTATTTGGTGCACTATTGGAAACCGAAAGGTCCATTTTCAACCCCTTGTTTTTAGACAAAGATGTAAGAAGCTATGCGGACCAAATGGACAATCCGCAGTTCTGCAAACGATATCCAACCCCGCTCCCACATGTCCTCAGTATGTTCTACCGGTACATTGACCAACCAGAGCTGCGTCATTGAGGTTTTGCAGCCGGTTGTCCGTTCTTACTTTCCGACCTGTCCTGCGGACAAGTTTCAGGAGAAAAATGCACAACCACATGTTGCACGCAATGTCCAAGCTTTCTTCTTACCCCCCTAGGTTGCATTTTTACCCCATCCTTCCCATTCTCCAGAACCAACGCCCACAAAACAAGTCCGGTCAATGGGGAAAAATCATCTTGCCCGGTATGCAACGTCCGCTTGTGCACCAGATAAAATTTGACTACGTGGGGAGACACCATGGTCCTCCAATCCCCAACAGCCCATTTAGATCCCCTTTCACTTAATACTATGGCGTGTAGCGGCGGTTACGGACACCTATGGAGTCAACACTTTTTACTGAATTTCTCGGTCCCCCAACTTCAAGGAAGTCCGAATTTTTTATCAACCAACCTTCATACTATTCGTAATCATGGAAATAAATTTGGCTTTGATATCTCTTTTTCTTCTAGGTGAGCTATTTTTTATGGCAATGAGTGTATTATGAAACTGAGTCATTAAGGTAGTATCAATGGAGTGAATATAATGGAATTAAATATTCCATTAAAACATTAAAAGTTAAAAACACTTATAAATTAAAACTAAATTTTATTGTTTGCTTAGTTTACAGCACAAAGAATAAGAAAAGAAAGACAAATTAACTTCAGTTCCAAATTAAATTAAAAATACAATGAATTGACATCGATTTCACATATTAAGAGGGCTATATCTGCCTATAAAGGATAGTTATTTTCCCCTCTTTCCACCCATGTGTAGAACAAATCTTGGAGTTATTTTTGAGCACAAAAAGTCAATTTGTCATTTTTTTACTTATTCCCTTTTTAAAATTGGAGATTCAAATGAAATAAGCAGCAAATAATTATGGGAAATACGCTAAAATAAACCACTTTCAAATTCGAATTAAGGAAATTTGACCAATTAGTCATGAAATCAATAAAAGTGCAAGAGCTTTAACTATCAAATTTATCATGTTTTGAGAAGGGGGCACTTTCTCCCTCGGCACACTTTTTCTTCGTGGATAATTTAATCCCTCAATATTCTACTTCCTTTTATTTTTCCCAGTTTAAAAGAGATGTAATAACTTTTCTATTAACAGATAACATACTAGCCATTGAGTTTGGAAACTGCTTGAGGTTAATCATAGACAAAAAAATTGTGAAAAACTACATCGATATGTTTTTTAAACTCAAATGACAATTTTTCTGCTTTTTATGTAACAAGAAAACACAAATTGCAACTGTATATTGGCTTTCCAGTATAAATGAATTTAACCTGCAATCAGATTTCCTTTCTAAACGCAACTTACGGTTTCTTAATTATGCTCTTCCACCAATAATATCGACTCAGATTGAAATTCGAACTGACTCATTTTCTTCGAAAGTACCGCTGCACAGATTTTTTCCGCCTCACCAGACGTTTCCTAGAAGGATTTTTTCCCGCCTTTTGAATCTCACCGAACAATCTCGATTCGGCGTCTCGGCAAAATCCCGATTCTTAGAAAACTCCGTCCTACAACTAAACTCTTCTCTGGTGAAAAAGAGACCGGGTTAAAAAACCAATACTGTTACCCAAAACGGTGACAGTCAGAGACATGCGATACCTCACGACTGAATCCTACCCTAACGACAAGACATTAAGAACTATTTATGCTTTTATGAGCCGTTTTTTTTCCTCGTGGCTTGGATGGAATTTTTCAGAACCGTCGTCGCCGGAGTGTCGAAGCGGCCCTCTGGACCCCGCATTCTCATAATGTCAGCGCTCTTTTGGAGGCCAGGAATTCAAGAGTTCTGTTGTCTGATGCTTCTTCCGATGTGTGCAAAAAAACTGTGCGTGGTTGTTTAAACGTACCGCATTATTGTGAGGTTTTTATGCTCGTGTGAGGAGGAAGGTACCGGCGTATCAGTTGCTAATGTGTCTTCATTTGAGAAACGCTCGGCGCCGTTTAAGTGACCTTTTTGGCTATTTAAATCACATCAGAGCAATTCTATCCTCTCCATGTTACAACAGGTTATCCAGAAGAAAGCGAGAGTTCAGGGCATACTCTCTGCATCAGCATCATAAATATGTGCGACTACTACTCGTCCCAAGGATTTGAATTTGTTGGTTACCACTATAATGAACAGTGGGATCTTCCAACATTTAATTATTTTAACGAGACAACTGCTGCTGAAATTTGCAACAAACTACGAATCTACTATCTAAGGAGAGATCAGTTGAGGGATAGCTCAAAACTATAAACCTTGGGTTACAGTGCTAGGGGTTCTGTAGCATTCGCACCACAAATCAGGATGCATTCATTCAATAAATTTTAGGTATTTAAATCAACTTAAGAGTTCAATAGTTGCAGATTCTTGCCGTTGAAATTTAAACATCATGTATGAAAAAAATGCTGAATAAAGGTTTTATGTTTTGACTTAGTATAGAGAGAGCTAAAACTAGTTTTCTTTCTCATCCGCCCCTCCAATTCTCTTCATTTTTTACCACTTTAATCCTCTTTTATATCCTCTAATCTCTCTTCTATCGTCACGTTTCATAACGAGTTAGCTTTGAGTCCCTTTAGCCTGCCAAACGCAATTGAGAGTGACATGAAATGCCTATAGAGCACGTTTGAGACTCAAGATCCTTTGAGAGAACCACTCATTTTATCTTTGTGTATTAGAGACCTGCTATTGAGGATCTTTCCTTAGGGCTGAAAAGAAAACAATAAAAAATAAATATCTGTATGATCTAACTCTTAAATTAATAATGACAAACAGTAGGTATACATGACGGTTCACTTCAAACCCGCATGTTATCATTTAAAAACTTTCATATGAGTAAACATTTTCTTTATGAGTAATTCTTTAGTCAAGTAATAACACTCATTATAAAACAAGCTAAAAAGGAATTTATTAATATTTTGCTTTTTATATCCTACCATTTTTTCAAAATTTCTCTTATTGAATAAAAAAATTTAAGTCAAACGTGTTATTTTTACAGTAAACAACTTTTGCTTTAGACTAATTAAAGGTTAAATAGGCCCTTTACAAAAATCAGCGCCTGCTTTAAAGGTCCTTATAACCCTAAAAAGTTATTACACTAATACCCATAGTGATTCATGCACTTCTTTAAAAAACCCGTGAAACACTTCAGATATTTCTTTCCTAATAGGGCGAGCTCCGAACATATTTAAATCGTCTCTATACCAGGAAAAGGTGTTTTGAATAACTGCTTCATAACACATGACAGTCAAACCATTTAACTTCTTGAAATGGATCTCAGATTCTTCCGGATCAATCATCACTTAGGCATACTCCCATATGTGAAACTCATCTAAAAATAGCTATCAAGGCAGATAAAGCTCGGCCACTCAACTGAAGAAGAAACCTAGAAGTGGCAGTTCCGACTGTCCGAGAACCTTCATAAACATGTCGCTTGAAGAGCGTCCCAGACCCTGGTATCCACTGTTTCAGAAGGACGCGATTTATTTGGTAAACATTGGCCACAAGAAAAGTCTGTCCCCTTTTGGGATGCGGAAATCATTAATTTAGTCGGTGTACATCAAAGAGAAGTGTGGATGCATTGGTTGCGCTGGATGGATGAAGGGTTTTCAAAACTTTAAATTGACTGGCAGATGTATGCTATGATATTTCATCAAATAAACTTAAGATTCTTCATTTGACTTTTTCACTGCTTTATTGCTAATTCCGAATACAGAGGAGCTCTGTGGAAAATTCTTAATAAGGGCTATCCTGATGAGACTCTCCAGTTTTCCATCTTATGGTTCAATTCCGCTAACTGTCGCATTAAATATCGCCAAAAATTTAAATTCGGACTGATAAAAATGTACAATTACCAGCCAATGACAACCATAAAAATTTGGTGATATTTGTTTACTTGGGGCTCAAAATAACATGGCTACAGTATTTAACGGCACACGGTTAATGGAATTGAACACCGTCTTAAGAAAATAATTATATTTTTATCTCTTTTCGAAAGTGCGTGTGAATGCTCTAATTTTTATTTGTTATACCCTCTGCTTAATTTCAAAGAAAAGTAAGTTTCATAATAAAATAGGAAAGTTACTGGGGTAACTTTCCAAAAGAAGCTAAAAATGCTTAAAAGTAGTATAAGGAGTGGTGTGGGATTGGTATATTAATTGATTTAAGAAATAAAATCCTGACCGTTTGTCCATAAGCAACAATGAGCAAAACTTCAATGAATCTTTTATTTCAAAAGCATGTAAAACTATTTAAAAAATGAGTCATGGGTGTCATAGGATTCTATAGAGGTAAATGTAGAAAGAATTCAAAAATCGGGATTTTTAAGTTAATTTGCAACACTTTAAATTTTAGTGTGTCACTTGACGTTTCTGCACTAAACTATATAGAATTTCGCTCATGGCAGATCACCACTGCAGCTTGATTGTCTCTGTTGTTTTATACTAGTACCTTCCAATCGAAAAATTCCAGTCTTTTAAGGTTTGGTCCATCAGGCCACCGTATAAACGATTTTTAAAGATTTTGTATGAATCTCAAGACAGGGGAAATTTTGATATGTAAAAAAATACCGACAACGAAGCATCTCTCTCTCGTAACTTAACATAACGATGGTAACATTCGAAAACCTCGTATAATCGATAATCCAGCTGCCTACCAATAGATACAGTATAAATGAGCGAGATTAGTTTCCTTGCCAAAGACCATTTTTAGCGGTAAACAGGTGGAGGGTGAATTTTAATGAGCTGTGAAAGCAAAAAAGCAGGTGTTATAATCTCTCACAAGGAGACTGATTTTTTGTTCCAGCTTGCCTTGGCCAAACCGCAAGAGAGAACAACTCTATGGAAAGAACTATTTTATTTTTTAGATGCGAAGAAAAGTTTTAGTTAAATTGCAGGTGTGAAATCAAAGCAAAAGCTTCACTGCTCCTAGGGTTACAGGAAGATAACTGGTGTTCCCAGTGGAATTGATTTAACCCTTGTTTTGGCGTTATTGACTTGACACTCGCAAATAAATTTGGTTGTAAGTAATTCCTCATTGGCACCTTTGGAGCAAAAACACATACTCGCCAATCTATAAAACAGCATCTGTCCCAACTGCAATTTTTACGGGATTATACGAGGTTTTCGACTGTCACCATCGATAAACTATTCCCCGATTCCCCCTCCTCGTCGATCTTTAACGGCCGTATTAACCATCGTGGTTCAACCATGGATTGAAGGATTTGTTAAAGTTAATTAAATAATGTATCTTTAGTTAGAAAGTGAGTGGCAACAGTACCCCATGACAGTTTAGTGTTTAGGGTAATTCCATGGAAATGTTACATTAGTCACGCATATATTCTCCCTTATTTCATACAAGATAACCTCCTCCTTCCTAAAAATTGGTGGGTTAGTCTAACCCACCAGGTTAGACTAACCCAGGAGGGCGCAAGTTCAGAGTTGCACCTGCTTGGCGATTTTTGGCTGTTTAACGGCACATTTAGAAGCCAAATGACTCTTTTAACATGAGTTAGGGTTACCATATTAGTCATCTTTAACGCTAAAAACTTGGCGCAGGTGCAACTCTGAACTTGCGCCCCCAGGAGGTTATCTTGTATGAAATAAGGTAGAATATATGCGTGACTAATGTAACATTTCCATGGAATTACCCTTTACCTTTTTGTTTACTTTTTCTGATGCCGTCCGCATGAAAACGCAGCGCGTTTATATGTCTTGTCACCGATCATTTTTGTACATACTCATATCATATAATATGTAACCAAGACAATCATAATCATCTTAATAAACAAGATTAACAGGTCATGAGGCCCAGGATGCTAATTGCGCACTCGATGCAAAAAGATTGAAACTTGGTTCAGATGCCGCGGTAGATCGGATCGGCTTGCGCGTAGTTGAAAACCTGAGCATCGTCAATCGTCATGGATTCAAATAAGATTCAAGTGAAACCACTGAGTGGCAAGAGCGACTGGCCGATATGGAAGTATAGGATCCGGTTCGTGCTCAACTGCCGTGCAGACGCCCTCGAAGTTGTTGAAGGAACTCTCCCGAATCCTGATGAACCAGAAGCGGGTGTAAACGCAGCAGCCCGACAAGCTTACGACGCAGCGAAGGCAAGATATGGCAAGGCCAACAATTATGCGATGATGGTCCTCACAAACTCAATGACAGAAGAAACGGTCCAGAAGATCATTAGATTTGTAGACGCTCGAGAGGCTTGGTTGGAGCTACATAAGATCTATGAGGATTCCTCTGACAATCAACTCTACCACACATGCATGAGGTTTTTCCAGGAGGCCTGGGAAAATGGAGATATGGCTGCCCACTTATCAAAGCTGAAAAACCTTTGGGAAGAATTGAACAAGGGGCTAGAGATGAAGAGGGAGAACAGGCTGCCTGAGATGTTGCTCATCTGTAAGATACTTGACAGTTTGCCACCCTGTTATCGTCCCTTCAAATCCACCTGGCTTTTGCTGAGCGATGAAAAGAGAACTCTGGACGAGTTAACAACTCAGCCCAGGTCAAAATTTTATGCTGGAACTAGCATAGAAATATGCTAGGTTTTGCTAGTTTTTGCTATGCATGCTAGATTTGTATGCTAGGTTATGCTAGCTAGCATGGGATGCTATGTAGCTAGCTTACGCAAAAATAGCATGACATGCTAGGTAACAAGCATCCAATGCTTTTTAGCAGTTCAAGCTGTCTTCATAGCATGGGAAGCTAGGTAGCTTGATATGCTATTTTATGCTTTTTTATGCTAGCTACCATGGGATGCTATGTAGCTAGCTTACGAAAAAATAGCATGGCATGCTAGGTAACAAGCATCCAATGCTTTTTAGCAGTTCAAGCTGTCTTCATAGCATGGGGAGCTAGGTAGCTTGATATGCTATTTTATGCTTTTTTATGCTAGCTACCATGGGATGCTATGTAGCTAGCTTACGAAAAAATAGCATGACATGCTAGGTAACAAGCATCCAATGCTTTTTAGCAGTTCAAGCTGTCTTCATAGCATATAGAGCTAGGTAGCTTGATATGCTATTTTATGCTTTTTTATGCTAGCTACCTTGGGATGCTATGTAGCTAGCTTACGAAAAAATAGCATGACATGCTAGGTAACAAGCATCCAATGCTTTTTAGCAGTTCAAGCTGTCTTCATAGCATAGAGAGCTAGGTACCTTGATATGCTATTTTATGCTTTTTTATGCTTGTCAGCATGGGATGCTATTGAGCTAGCAAACGAAAAAATAGCACTTAATAGTAAATATGAAATTGAGTACAAATACCAGGGTTGGCTGGATTGGACCCGATTGAGTTGGACCCAATGGGTTTTAAGAAAAAAAATCAAGATTTGGCAGTTTTAATATTGAAGAAAAAACAGTTCACGAAATAACATACAAAGAACTGCAGTTGAGTGGGATTTTTTTCAATATTTTAACTAGGTTTCAATAATTAAAAGATTTTTTTTTATTATTGAATGGGTTTTTTCAAAATTTAGGACTTTAAGTTCAAAGTTTAAAATTTTTTAAAAAAGTAAGGAATTTTTTTTAATTTCAGTGTTTTTTCAAAGTTAAATAGATTTCTTTCAATTTTGTGAAGGATTTTTTCAAAGCTTAGGATATTTTTAGAATTTAAGTTGGATTTTTAAATTTTTGGGTTTTCTTTTCATTATTGAATGGGGTTTTTTTTCAAAATTTAAGACTTTAAAAGTTCAAACTGGGGGGATTTTTTAGATTTCAGATTTTTTAAGTTAAATAGATTTCTTTCAAAATTGAATCGGTTTTTTCAAAGTTTAGGATATTTTTTAAATTTTATAAAGGGTTTCTTAAAAAATTTAAACTAGGTTTCAAAAATTAAATGGTGTTTTTTCAATTTGAGTGAGTTTTTAAAAAAGTTTAATAGGTTCTCTCTTTCATTATTCAGTGGGTTTTTTAATTATAGAATTTCTTTTTTCAAAATTTAGGAAGTTTAAAGTTCAAACTAGATAATAAAATTTAAGGAGGATTTTTTAAATTACAGTGTTTTTTTTTTTCAAATTTAAATAGATTTCTTTCAATATATTGAATGGATTTTTAAGTTTAGGATATTTTTTTTCAAAATTTAAACCAGGTTTTAATGAATGAGGGATGTTTTTACAATTTTAGTGGTTTTTTCAAAGTATAAAAAGTTTCAACTGAAGAATAAACCCACTTAACAATGGAAAAACTGACATTATTTGGACAGAACACATTTAACATAGAAATAACTCACTCATATTTGAAAAAACCCACCAACTATATAGGAGAAAACCACTTGATTTAGAAAAAACCCACACTTTTTCCGAAAAAAAAACCAGCTTTATTTAAACATTAAAAAATAGCAAGGAAAGCTATGTATACAAGCATTTAATGCTTATTAGCTGTTCAAGCTACTTTCATAGCATTGAATGGTAGGTAAACCTTGATAGAACGGGTGCCTCGTGGCACGTTAAGCCTACATGTGGTGACTTTGAGGCTGAATAGCGCCGGATATATTTGGAGCCCAGATTAGTGGTTTATATTTTCTAAAAGCATACAAAAATGTGTTTCGTATAATAGCATTATCTAAGAGGTGGTGTAAAATTTGCGCAATCTGGAAAATTCATTTTTTGGTTATCCAAGACTAGTTTTCACGGATTTCTCCCAAAATAATTATCAGAGAGCTTATTAATAACCATATTCTTGAAGAACTCCTTGAACCACATTAGAAAGACTCCGTTTCATCTGGAGAAAAGGAGTTAAAGGCGTTAAAAAGTGAAAATAAAAACGAGCACGCGGTTTTAAAATATCTTAATATGGGTCTAACCCCTTAGTGTAGTACATCATTCAATAGGAAATATTAAGGAGGTATACATACTAAAATTTCAGAACCCTACCTTTAAAATAAAGGGCGTGACGCCCAATTAAAGTTTTCCAATAAAACCGGAAAAACTCCCGAAATAAGAAACCAATCCCCTTATACTTTATATATTCTTAATCTACTAAATTATGTGAACACGATGATGTTAAACACTTGGGGTCAATTTATATTTTTAAGCATTCCTCCTTTTTCTCATAGCCCGAAAAACGTAATGGATTCCTGTGAAGACAAGTCAATCATTTTTGTGTTCAAAAATTCCCGGATGACGCCAAAATGACCATGGCAACTCGAAATTCTAGAAAAAGCTTACCATATTACTCTACTACCATAATAAAAATTCAAAACATTTCTAACTTATAATTAAATACCAATTATTATGCTATTTTGGACTTGTGTTTTTTACTCAAAACTACGATTTTTTCACGACTCCGAAAAGCCCTTAAATGTTTAACGAATTGCATGAAAATTCGATATGAAGTGTATTTTAAGGTCCTCTTTAAGAATATGTCAAAGAAAAATTTTAAATTAAGGTTTAAAACGACAAAAGAGTATTATTTTGACAGTGAAATACCTGCTGTAAAAAAAATTGCAAATAGAAAATAAATGCAATCATTAATATAAATTAAATAAAAAATAATGACATCATTTGAAGTATTTAATGAAGCTAAGTAAAAAAATAAAACTGGGTAGGGGTAAATGGATGTAAACCAAGAACAAGAGACACATGTCACAATCTCACCCCCGCACTAAAAAACGTATTGTATGGGCTTTATCGCTTTTATAGTGTACTTGTTCATGTTCATGTAACCACAGATTTTTGCAAATTTACTTTTTAAATTTCATCAGGATTCCTTTTTAATGCTTGATTGTATTTTTGTATTTTTAGTGGAGTATAATTTTTATTTTATAAACTGAGCCACGCATAGGATTTTGAATTTATTAGATTTGACTTGTGCGAATGGCAACACCAGATTTGCTGTTTATTTTGTTTCACGTTCGTCGCCGTCGCCATGTTCGGACTAGAAGCTCGCCGGAACCTCGACCCTTTACGAGTAGCTTTAACGCGCATGCTCCGGAACTCCGCTCTCTTAAACTATTATCTTGGATAGAGAGGGATTGTTTCCATATAAATATAAAATCTTAGTGCCTACGCTTACGCTACCTCGTAGGGATGGGCGTTACTGTTATTTTTCAATAACGTTATCGAACATTAATTATTTTCAAATAACAGTAATTAATAACGGTTACATCGCTAAAATTTGCTGTGCATGAGGGAAAGGGGGACGGACTGAAGGTTTGGATTCTCCTACCCCAAAGAAATTCGGAACTGATTTTTCCGTTTGTCAATCTTAATTAATCGTCAAATTTTATTACAAAAATCTTAATATTTTTAGCTATAATTATAAGTGAGGTACTTAAGAACATAAATACGTTAAAATTTTTCAAGTACGAAATAATTTTTCCATAGTCCATGAGTCCATCTATAATAAATAAATAAGCGAACACACAGCAATAGTGTCACAAAAAGGAGACGCTCGCGTGCCGATTCCTTATAGAAATTAGACATTTTAAATCCAAATGAATCGGCTCATTTATTAATTAGTGTAGAATTTAAGAGTTAAAATTTGAATCTTTATTGCATACATTTTAAACAACATCAAGTATTTTTTCAATATATACCTAAACTATTTCAAAAATTAAGTCATTTCAGAATAACCTCTGTGTTTGTAGACCAGGTAGTATGTTTGACGAAATTGCCGTTTTAGCAATCCGTTTCAATCGTCCAGATTTCGGGTGAATTTTTTAAATACTTTAGCTTTACTTGAAGATAAATATTGAAAGATAATAAATTCAGTAACATTTTTCAATTGCCAATTGCATAAGTAGATCCACTTCCATCTAAAACCAACATCGCTATCCTTTTCCCCTTTCGCAATAGAAACTCTGGTGGTGATCCCAACACGTATTCAATTTAGTATACAGCCCCCAATCCTACCAGAAGACGTAAAGGGTCGAGGTTCCGGCGAGCTTCTAGTCATGTTCGGTGGCATGGCACCATGCTGTGGCTTTTAGTAAGTTAAATGGTATCAATCTTTAATTAAAATGTATTAAACATGTCTTAATCGACCCATTAATAAATTTTTAACAAGAAAGCCGGGCTGTTGTGAGATAGGGACATAGCGGCCGGCTAATCCGTAAGTATCTAAGTTTATTTGATACATTTGTTTCTTGTATTCTTCCATTCGAAACAGTATTTATGTTACGGGAAATGTGTTAAATCTGGGCATTTTTAATAATGCCCACGTATTTCGAACAAAATAATCATTACTAATTGAAAATATCATTGAATTTATCACCCTTCCTGGCTCAATTCGGGCATTTTTAACAATGCCCAGTTTATCATATTGGGGAAAGTTTATGTAATACATTAAGGGAAAGTCGCCCAATATGGGACACACTTTTTTGAATCAAATTTATTTTTTCCTGAAAAATGCTATGATAAAACTTTAAGTGGCATTATACAACTTTTTCAATACTAATTCGAAATCAAGTTTGTTTTTTATGAAAAAATTAATTAATTATACAAAAAATGCATTTTAATTAAAATTCAAAAGTTGCCTAATATGCGATACGGGTCGCCTAATATGCGATACAAGGTGTTCCCAATATGAGATAGTCACATTTTGGGAATAAGCATCAAAATGGGAATAAACTCTCCTCATAATATGCCTAGTTTATTGTGCAAAATATACAAAGCAGCTACTTTTTAGCACAGAATGACTAAATAGAGTTACACTAATAGAGACACACTAAAAATTAAGCAAAAAAGGGATTTTTTCCACAAAAAATAACAATAAATTGACTTTTACTAAAATTAATTAATTGTTTATAAAGCAAATCTTGCAAAACAAATAATTATTTTGAATGTCTCCACAATCCATAGAAAACATTTCTGGCAAATAGCCCATATCTCCAGATGGGAGTCTTCAGACAACCGCAAAAAGCAGATAGGACATTCTGGATCTGTTAATTAGGAAGAATCTATAAGCGAGTTTCTAGACGGTAGATGCAGTAGGTAATTTTGCTAAGGTTATTGACTGAGAATAGGTTCCTGATTGAATAGGTGATTTTATAAATACCCCTGAATTTTCCAACTGACTCTTTTTCTTCATTGAATGGGTGAGGAATTTTATTTCTTACTGCCAACTGGTAGGCAAACGTTTTATGTCGGTAATTCTTAATCTAAAATAATGGTCGGACATATTTATGCAATATTTGGCAAGTTTGAAAAGACCAGCTTTCTTCCAAGTTTAGATTTTATAAGATCTTCAATGGATCTTCCGTCCTTGATGAATGATTATAGAAGGAAAATATTCATTTAGGTCTTAAAATTACTATTCATACACTGATAACAAAAGTTAAATAAGGCTTTCTGCATTTTTGATAGATTTTTAAACCAAACAAGGACGGATTTCATTGAAAGACGACTGGGACTGATTTTAATTTGATCAGAAAGGCGTTGTTTTACAATACAATTACATACTTTCCTTCTGATCCTAATAAGACACTAATTCCTTACAGTAAACAAATCTGAAAAATGAGTTCTCAATATGAGATATCCCATTTTAGGAACCTTGAGAGTATCCCATATTAGGATTCAGCTCTTTTTTTAAAAATCTGCCAAAAAATAATTAATGGGCCGAAAAATTTAAAAAAAGATGCATGAATATTAAAATTTGGATCAGTCTGAGAACAAGCAAACAAAAAATAAAAAAAAACAACTTCCCGTTTTTGCTGTACAGGTCCTCCAACACCTCTCTTAAAAGTTTTCCATGTTCTTCAAAGTTATTTGATGCTCGTGAGAAAGGAGTTAAGTCCTTACCTTCCTAATTTTACTTGTGGTTACAATTAATTAGTCTAAATAATTAAGAAATGTCCCTCATGGATCGTGACACTTTCGGATTTTAAAGATAAGGGGTAGCGCCATATTAGGAACCTATCCCACATTGGGCGACTTTCCCCTATTTTATTTTCTGTAAGATTAACGGCAAATCTGAATTACATTTAATCTAACTAATAACTAAAAAAAAGCATTCTCTTAAAAGTGATATATCCAGTTTTGTTACCATTACTTTTTTTCAACTTCCAATATAACACATATTTAGCACAGCTACATAACATACCTGTTATGGTGTATGCCAGTCATGGCTTATTAGGGGACATCCATAAATTACTCGAGGTCAAAAAGGGGGAGGAGGGGTTTGGAAAAATCTCCCCAAGGGGGGAGGGGGGTCGATTAAAATCTCACGTCAACTATTTAAGTTACTAATTAAACGATTTTTTAAGTATGAGAAAGGAATAATACCCACAGGTAAGATACTGTAGTGATTTTTAGGCGAAATAATGTCCTTTTCCCCCACATCATTAATAATGAAAAAGTTTTAGGTGCTGTGAATCACAAAAGCAAACAAATTAGATAGAAAATATTTTTAAAGGTTGTAGGGTAAATCTCACGTCGGGGGAACGAAACACCTCACATAATCGGGCATCATTTATAATGCCTGATTTATCACATTGCCCTTAACATATATTTATCGTTGCTGTGAAATCAAATCGGCATATCTGCAAAATGCATATTATGCTAGAGCGCTTTCAAGTTTTCGCATGTGATACTTCAGATAATAATAAAAATGTGCTATTGTGAGATAATTCAGTTTTACTTAGATGATAGCTACATCTTTCCACCTTGAAGGTTATGAAGCGACTGGTGTATTGCACAGTAGATCATAGATCTGTAGCTTCTGATAAACAAAATGGCTCTTCCTGATTACATGCACATCTGTCCAACATGATCTGATGGAGTTTTATTCAACTAAGTGACATGCCAGTTTGACATAAAAATATAAGAGAAAAAAAATAAATTTTTGACACTAACAACTCAAAAACTCAATTTTTGCAGATAAATGCCAGTATGATTTCACAGCGACAATATATCGCTACCACCACGCCAGAAACACGAATCTTTTTTGAAATGCAGGTGAAAGCCTAGAAGCTGGTTGGGTTGGCGCTGTTTGGCTACACTGCTTTCCTGCCAAAAAAATTTTACCTTTTGGTGTGTTTTCTTCTTGCCGGTGTTTCTGATGTATTTTCGACTAGTCCATGAATAGAGTTAATTTCTCGATTCCAACAATTCAAAGTCGTGGTCTTTAAAGTTAATACCACCTTACTCTTAAATTTTCGATCCTTCACTTAATGCAAACAAAATACAAAGTTGAAAATTCATAGAAATATACTTGAAGCGCGATCATTCCCTAAAGGATTCGAAACCAAACCCTTCAAACCAAATATTAAACTCTTCTTGGAAAGCCGACGTGATTCTTTACACCATGGATGTCTAAACTATGACCGTTTGAGGGCCACATTGCAACGAAAAAAAATTTGATGGGCCGCACATACAATATTTTTTCAACAAATTGAAATAAAAATTTACTCTATGTAGTTTTATTAAAATATATTAACTTCTTTTTACCATAATTTTTAAAAATTTTAATTAGATATGTATTGTTGGTACATATTTAATTTAAATTTGTAAAAGTTTCGTTTCATTTAGTTTGGATTCCATAAAGATAGAAATAATTCAAATTAATGAGATTGATAAATTTGCTTTTGTTGGACAAGCAAATTGATATAGGGTTCAATAGACTAGGTTGTAATTCTTAATGCATTTTCAAGATAGTTGTTCACAAATTTAGGTATGCCAAAAGCTGAAGACTTAAATAAAGCATGATGGTGAAAATTAGGATATTTATCGCAGGGTAGGTAATCTTTATAAAACTCCAGTAAAGAAACATTCCCAAATTTTTCTTTGAATGTCGCTTTGCAGTTCAATACATTCTATTTGAAGGTAATTAATTTACTTCTAGAGAAAATGGGGTAAAAATATGTTGAAATGATCTTCATTTTTTCGAAAATTCTGAAATCTACTTCTCAAACTTCCTCTTCGAAAAATCTACTTCTCTCATTCAAACTCTTGAATTAAATCAGTAATTAATGCAGCATATATTTTGTGCAATTCACAGGCTTATGCGCAACCAAAGTACTGAAATGTGTCAAATATTTTACTTTTATTTGATTGTGCCAAAATGTCAACTTTCTTTCAAACGCTGTTATTGTCTGGATTCTGGAACATATCTTTAATAAATTGATTTTTTCCCCTGATTTTTTCCCACATTCATTTTTAAAAAATAAAAATGTGCAAATTTAAATATTTTCATGATTTGCGTTTGGGCCGCATTTTAAAGGCTTTTGGGCCGCATGCGGCCCGTGGGCCGCACTTTAGACAAGCATGCTTTACACCAATCAAATTGAAGATGAGTAAATGAGACAATCTCTGGATTGAACCACCAGTATTTTATGATTTCGATTTTTTTTTTATATCGTAAACGCGCAACTCTTATCATAAGCGTGGTGGCATCAAGATGTAATTGGCCGCCAACCATGTCAATTGGGTTGCCGATTGCTGCTCACTTTGGACTGATTGCTGCTCACTTGGCGACTGACAACTATCTCTAGGTTGGAGCCAATTTTCGAATGCAGATTCGTGTTTCTGGCGTGGTGGTAACGATATATGTATGCCTTATGTAACATTAATATGTGAAATATTGTTTTTGCAGTTCAACACGGTGCTGGAGCTAAGCCCTTAAAAGCGAATTAGAGGAATTTTTTTTACTGCGCCTGGCTCAGATAGGTAAAAACCATTTTAGCCCTCCTGGGGGTTAAAATAAAAGTATTGTCATCCACATTAAACTTTGTGTTATAGCTTGAGGGTGTTGTCAAGTAATTTTACGTAGGGTTTAAATAATTTTCAAAATCCAGATTATAAGGTAATGCGATAGTGCATTTACTTAAATTACAATACAGTAAAGCACCGTTTATACGTTTCTCATTTATACGACTTTATCATTTATACGTCGTTTTCGTAAAGTCCCAATTCATTCCTATTCAATTTAATGCAAAAATTCTTCGTTTATACGACGCGCAATATCGGTTATACGTCGTTTTCGGCTGTCTTAAAATTCGAAAATATCCAGTATCAGTTGTTTTTACCGTGGGAAAATTTCCCCAGGGAAGATTGAAGAACACTGCATTCCTGTGGGGAGGGGGCATGTCGAATGGAGTGGCCCTTATCTCAACCCAGGGGGACACCCCCTGCAGAGAAGAATTCTTTTGAAATGACCACCGAAGAAAGTGGGACCATTTCAGCTTTGACCCGTCATTCAGTGCTTGTCTTTGCATATTGTACTCGCGTGTTTTAGTCTATAGAAAAACTAAGAGCTTACTTTATAAGTCAGGACACTATAGTGAGAAAACATTTCACGAACTTAATTCAATTTATAACGCTGTAATTCACAGTCAAAGACAATGTTCACGTCAAACGACAATGAAGGATTTTTTCAAAAAATGTAATTTGATGTTCATATACAATGCAATGTATTTGGATTCGCAATATACTCAAGATTGTAAAATTAAATGAATATTTAGGATGAACTATAAATGTATGGTTTCTTTCATTTTTATGCTAAATGTTTTAATATTTTAAAATTTAATTAGTATTATTTTCAGTTTAAAAACTGTTTTAAAGTAATTTTTTCGTTAGAAAAACCTTAAATTTAATGTATTATCGTAAATCTGCTTTAGGAGCTTTAAAAACCTAATAATTAAAGATATTTTCATTTATACGTCGTTTTACGTCGGTCCCTTGAAAGACGTATAAACGGTGCTTTACTGTATATGTAAAAATGTGAATCTGAAAATGATTTAAAAGTAATTTAGCACCAATTTTTTCTCTGGACTTCAATAAGAATTTTCAAAATTTATTGGGTTTGGTTGGCAAAATAAAATGCTTTCATTAAATGAGTGACCATGTAAAATTTTTTGGTACTCTTCCAGAATCTCGGCGAATAAAGCTGCCAATAATGATGCAACCAGCGTCAAACGGAATAGCTGTTTCGGAAGGTCATATGTGAGCTGTCGCCAAAAAATCTGCTTGGCGAGATTTGCGAGGGGATTCTGTAAGAATACCAAATTTTTCTTAACCATTACTGTTATGAAATATAATAATTGACCTTTAATTGTGAGATTATGATTGTTCCTACTTTTTAATTCTTATTTTCAATTACATTTATTTTTATTAATTTAAATATGCTACTGCTATCTTCTTAACTAAATTGGAACAAGCTTTTTTTGCCATTTAAACTGTTTCACATCACGAGTCGCCAGTAAGAGATAATGCGAGGGATATTCCAAGAATTTGACTATTCCCCCGTAAGAATTTAAAAACTCATTTTACTACCAATGTGGATGATTTTTTTTACAATTCAGTACCCGAGTCTGATCAGATTTCATAACCATTGAATTTTGTCTTCAACCTGCAGGTCCACCTCAGCTGCGTTGGGAGCCTAAATACAGAAGGAATTGAATTTTAACTGGAGGAATTTGAAGAAGTACAGATGTTGAATAAAGTTTAAAGTATGTAACATTTGTCTGGGGTGTTTGAAAATATAGGTTGTTTCTGTGTTTCTCCAGGAATTGTTTTTGGAAATTTATGTCATAATTTAATTTGGAATTTTATTTTCATAGTGAAGGTTTTTTTTGTTATGCAAGGACTGCATATTTTTCAAAATGTCTAAATTTTTATACTTGAACCCATGCTGTATTTTGAAAAAATACACCTTTTGTACACCTTTAAATCTTTCAAAGCAACACATTTAAATATTCCTTGTGATGGCCCTGTAATTTATGATTCCTCCCTGGAAGGATTTACAAAACCCTTATTTATAATTTTTAATCTACCTAGAAATAAATTTTTTCAATACAGTTTCCCTGTCTAAATAAGATTTCTAATCAAATCATTGAATTAACTTTTGTCTTTTACCTGCAGACCCACCTCCACTGCACCAGGATTGCTGATGTAGGCGATGCCAACCCCAGATGGATACGAGGATAAAGATGACGGTTCACAATTTAAAGGACAGATGATTGATTAAGTGAAAAGTAAGTAATATTTGTCCTAATTGTTTGTAAACTAAAGGGTGTTTCTGTTTTTTTAATGTGGCTAATATTAATAATTAGCAGAGTCAGAAAAAAACAGGTTTAAAAAAACTTATTTTTTTGGTTTTAACCGGTTTTTATAAACACTTCCTACCCCCATAAATATAACTTTATTTTCTGTTATGAATCCATTGAATTAATTGTTTATCAGTTCATCTATAAACAAAGTTACTTAACTAATTTATTATTTAAAATTAATTTTAAAAAGTTAAAAGGAGAAAGTCCATGGATTTTTTTCCTTGTCTAGATTTGGTTTTTTAAAAATAAGTGGGTATGGGGATTAATGGGACAGTTCCATCATCACTTTATTTCCTGTTTTCAAAACTTTCCATCAATAGCTTGCTATACTCAACTAATTTAAGTAATTTCTGAATAAGTAACTAAAATAGGGTGCAAAAATCTATGTTTAAAATTGCATTTTATGTTCCAAACTAATGTGTGAATATGCGAAGTCTTAATGAGCAATTACTTCCAACTTTCAACAATTCATCCCCACCACTGGGATGAATGGGACAAAATACATGCATTCATAAAAACTTTGAGTTTAAGCGATGGCTAAATGATTGAATACATGCATTTATAATGTAAGATAGTTCAATTGTGATTTAAGAGTTCAATTATTGGTTTTAAACTTGTTGCAGGATTGAAAAATGTAATTTTTTTCAATATTAACAAAAATGTGAAACTTGTCCCATTCATCCCCGCTCTCCTCTAAGGTGTTTATGGGTTTCTCAAGGAATAGTTTTTGTAAATTTAACACTAGAACCGCCAAGGTGCCTTTTTTGTCCCCTCGTTAAGTTAAAAGCTTTGCAGATTCTATATTTTTTGTCCGATCACTCTAAAACTCAGTGACTTTTACTTATTTTACGCCATGTACTGAACACAGAAAACAATACCCGATCGGTCGCAAATTTTAGGAAAAAAATGCGGATTATACTAGAACCGCCAAGGGGACATTTTTGTCCCCTACGGCAAAACTGTGCTTTCACGCGCCAGGTTTGACTATCTCTCTTCCCCTCCGTTCGCTATAACTTGTCTTTGTTGTTAGGCGTTACTTGGAATTTATATTGTAGTAAATGAGTAGCTCTTTCCGTCTAAATATCGAAGCCGTTTTACTAAGTTTATAGCCTCAAAACGAGATTTTGTCAGAAATTTTTGATGGCCGTTGACAAATAAACTAAATACTTGATCAATGCGTTACGGTGATGACTATGTAGTAAAGAAACAAAATGTGGTTCTGGTAATGATGAGTTCGACGTGCAAATAGGCAGTGATAACAAGTCTAAACCCGAAAAAGACACGTTTATATCAAAATAAAGTCTAGGGTAGACGTTGTTGACTCCATGGCTCAAGTATTCTGTGAAAACTTAATCAAGGGGATGGTCTTTCGCACATTTTGTTATATTTTGGACTTGGCAGCAACTAATAGTTGGGTATTGTATAAAGATGTAACGACTTAACGATCAAAATGAAATTTCTCATTTTTGCCTTCTGAAGATCATTTTAGATTGCAAAGACTACGTAATTTCCACCTAATTCAGCGTGCGTTTTAGGGTTTTTATTCAAGGCTTTTCTCTGCACAATGTGTCTTTTCTTTCTTTCTCGATGCTGCTCTACAACTTAGTATTGAGCAATTAAGAAAGTTTCTAATAGTTTTAAAATAAAAATTATAATTCCTGAAATTTCCGCTAGAGGGCGTTGAAAAGGGTCGGATAGGAAAGGCCATGGTCACTTTACTATACCTAGACCCCACTTTCATCATTATAATCAGAAGGGGTTCAAAAGTTATAGGGAGTAGACAGTTATTTTGGGACACCCTGTATAGCCTTTTTCAGTTATTTTTAGCTTTATTGAATTAGTTTTAAACAATTGTTTAACTAGTAATAAAGTTTTTTCAGTAGTAAAACTATTATGTGTCTAAATAGTACCATTTTATCTGACCTATTTGAACCAAAACGCTAATTCATTGTCAGGGGACATTTTTATCCCCTTGGCGGTTCTAGGTAGGTAGCGAAGTCCGGCGGTTCTAGTGTTAACCCTCCTCATAATGAACTCCACCCAAATCTAAAAGAATGAAAATTCCAATGTAAATATAGCACAGTATTAGGAGGTATACAGGGTGTTTTTAAATAGTGTAAAACAGGTTATTTTCTTAAATATTTCACTTAGACACATACTTCCAAGTACAAATTTTCATTTTGTGAGGTGAAAAATTAGATGATGCTAATTTAAACTCCTTAAGAAAATGCAGATAATAATTTATCTGGCCCTCATTCTACCCCGCTTGATTTTCAAATAGAAAAAATTCCATCTTAAAACTCACTGAGATGCATGTTTAAATTTTATGGGGTCTTCACAAATTAATTTTTGAAGCTATTATAACACCATATAAAAACAGGTTCAACTTAAATTTGTGGATGAACCCTTTGCTCTCAAAAAGAATGTTATAAGTCACCAATTTTAAATAGCTAAAATTGATGCTCTTAATCACCAATTTTAAATATCTAAGTGGTTTTTAAAGTCATTGAATTACTTGTGTTTTAAGGGGACATCCATAAATTACGTGAGGTGTTTTTTTTTCCAAAATATGGACCCCCCCTCTCCCCTTGGTGAGATTTAATGAGATTTTGCTGGACCCCCCTCCCCCAAGTGAGATTTACCTACAACTTTTTAAAAAATAATTTGCAGTATCTTATCTGTGTGTATTCCTTTCTCATACTTAAAAAAAAGAAAATTGTATAATTTCTAACTTCAAAAGTTGACGTGATATTTTAATCGACCCCCCCCTCCCCCCTTGGTGAGATTTTTCCAAACCCCTCCCCCCTTTTTGACTTCATGTAATTTATGGATGTCCCCTAATAAAAAAATAAAGTTGTGGAAATTTTAATACAATAAAAACTACTTGGGCTGTATAAAAATATATTCTGCATTTTCTTTGAGACCCCCCATGGAGTTTACACTAGCTTGGATATTCCAAGTGGCATTAGAAACAACAACAACACACTAGTCTCATCTAATTTTTCTCCTCTTAAAAAGAAAATTTGCAATTGGAAGTATATGAGGAGAAAATGTTTTAAGTTTAATTTTTATGGTTGGTTACTCTAGGTTGGGACCTTTCCAAGTACATTTTAATTTATCATTGGTAGTCATTTTTTTGTTGCTTCATGTTCTATTTCTATTTCAGATCAAAAGAAAAGATATCGGATGAACATAAAAAGAACCTGCTTGAGAAAGAAACACATTGTTCTTGATATTTGTAAAAATTTTGAAGCTCTAAAATAAATATTTTAAAATGTTAATATCTATTCTTTTTTTGTTTCCAAAGAAAATAAATTTATTATAAATGTTTTAAATTATGTACAATTAACTGCATAAAAATGCTAAAATAGTAAAAAAATAAGAACATATACAGGTAAAATTGCTCTTATGAAATAAATTATGTACATCTTAATTTAGAAAAGTAATGTGATAGGCTATAAGAAACCGAATAGCATATTTTTTCTAGCAACACTAGCTAGATTTTGTATACTAGAATAGCAAGCTATTCCTAGCAGCACAAGCTAGTTTTTGCATGCTAGAATTGCAAGCTTTTCATAGCAGCACATGCTAGTTTTTTAATGCTAGGTAGCATAAAAAAATGTTCCAATACATGACATGGCATGCTAGGTGATTATGCTGGAACTAGCAAACATTACATAGCAATGCATGCTATGTAATCGATTATTTTCGAGCAACACATGCTGGAGTATTGTTTGTTTCCTAGCAACACATGCTAGAATAGTGGTCATTTTATAGCAACGCATGCTAAAATTGCGGTCATTATCCAGCAACATATGCTAGAATACCGAATATTACCTAGCAACACAAGCTAGAAAAAACGATCGTTTCCTAGCAACACATGCTAGTTTTTTTATGCTAGGTAGCATAAAAAATGTTCCAATACATGACATGGCATGCTAGGTAATTATGGTGGAACTAGCAAACATTTATGCTAGTTTATGCAATTTTCCCTAGCTTAAACATAGCATGCTATGCTTGTCTAGCAAAGAAATTCCAGCATAAATTTTGACCTGGGAGCTCTGTTCCCATGAAAGAGAATTAAAGAAGGACAGTGTTCCAAGCATCAAGAACGATGAACAAGAAGCTCTAGTCACCCAAGAGACTAAGATCAAAATCAGCAAAAACAGTAAGTGTGCCTATTGCCACCGTAAAGGACATTGGGTGAAAACCTGTAAAAAGTGGATCGCTGACGGAAGACCACCGAAAGCAAGCGCTTCCCATTCAAGGGATGGAGGAAGCAGGGTTGCAGCCAACTTCACCCTTGTGGCTCTGGATGAGGAAGTGAATTCTTCTGAGTCAGGATCAGAGGACTGGTTCATTGATAATGGGGCATCAAAACATGTGACCAACAGCACTCAGTATTTCTTTGATTTTGAGAAATTCCAGTCACCCCACAGCATTACAGTTGCCAGCGGCAAGGCTTTACCTGCTGTTGGGAAAGGAAAAATTAACATAGTAACTGATGTTAAAGGTGACACACATTCCATTGTTCTCAAGAATGTATGGTTCGTGCCTGAAATAAGCAAAAATCTGTTTTCGGTACTGGCTGCCCAAGATGAGAATCAGAACAGCGTGTTTGAATCAACCTATAAGGACTGTGTCTTGAAAATAGGTGGGATACCAGTGTTGCATGGAACAAGAAGTGCTGGTGGAGGCTTGTTCAAAGCTGCCATGACAACACTACCTCCAGACAGGAACATCACGGTGGACATGGCTACTGAAGATGTTCTCCAACTATATCATGAAAGATGGGGGCATCAAGACAAGAGACACGTAAAGGCTGTGCTAGAGAGGGAGTTAGACCTAAAAGTTAAGCTTGAAACCGCTATATGTGAACCCTGCGCTTATGGGAAAACACATCGACTAAAGTTTGGTCAGCGGAAAAAGGCAACTTCTCCTGGAGAACTCATTACTACTGACATTTGTGGCCCCTTCGATGAATCTCACAGAAAGTTCAGGTATTTTGCAATCTTCAAAGATAGCTTTACCAAATTCAGGTATTGCTACTTCCTTAAACATAAATCAGAAATACAAGACATTGTGGGTGGATTCATTAACCATGCAAAGAACCTCGGGCACAATGTTAGAGAGATCCTTAGTGACAACGGGGGTGAATTTGATTGCGAGAATGTCAGAAAAGTCCTAAGGGAACTTGGAGTGACTCAGAGGCTGACTTCACCATACTGCCCAGAGCAAAATGGTAGTACTGAAAGGGACAATAGAACCATCGTTGAAATGGCCAGAACTCTGAAGTACGGAAACAAGGAAGTAGATTTCCCTAAGTCTCTATGGGCAGAATTTGTCAGCACATCTGTCTATGTTCTCAACAGAACAGGTAAATCCTCTGTTCCTGATACAACCCCTTTTGAACTGTGGATGGGCAAGAAACCAAGGATCAGACACTTGAGGATCATAGGATGTGTTTGTTTTGCCCATATCCCTTCTCAGAAGAGGAAGAAGATGGATAAGAAAGCTGTAAAAGGATACCTCATTGGTTATGATGGTGATGAGAGGTATCGAATCTATATCAAGGAAACAGGAACTGTCACTTGTTCTCGAGATGTGGTATTTGATGAAAAGCCATCAACCTCCAACCAGGAGACGTCCTTACCTTATCCATATGAACACAAAGATCCAGAAAAGGAAGATCCTGAGGAATCCAGCCTAGAAGATCCTGAGAAATCTGGCCAAGAAGATCCTGAGGAATCCAGTCAAGAACCTTGCCCAGGAAAGAACTCTGAAGATGCCAGACCAAGGAGACAGAGAAACACACCTAAGTGGACTAAAGACTTTGTTATGGAAGACTCGTTGACCTATGATGAGCTGGCTGTGACAACAGACAAGCAAGAGTCCAGTTGACTGGCTGCTGGGGACAAAAGACCCAAGAATCTTCAAAGAGACCCAGAAACTCTCAAGGAAGCTTTAAACAGCAAGGATGCTGAAGAATGGAAGAAAGCGATAGACGAAGAGTTGGGAAATCTCAAGAGGAACCACACTTGGGAGGTAGTCCCCAGGCCAACAGACAGGAGAGTTGTGAAATGCAAATGGGTTTTCAGGAGGAAAATAGAAGCTGGAAGCGTGAAAAGATATAAGGCAAGACTAGTGGCTCAGGGACACACTCAAGTAGAAGGCATCGACTACAATGAGACGTTTAGCCCGGTGATCAAGTCCAAATCCATAAGAGCTTTATTGGCATATTCAGTTGAGGCCGACTGGGTAGTTCACCAACTTGATATCACCGCAGCCTACTTGAATGGCAAACTGAGAGAAACCGTTTACATGGAATTGCCAACCACTTACTTGCACCAGGGACCATCAAATGAAGTCTGCTTATTGAAGAAAAGCCTGTATGGCCTTCACCAATCAGGAAGAGAATGGAATATTTGTCTAAATAAGTTCCTCCTTTCTTTTGGCCTAAGTAGATCAAAAGCAGATCCCTGCGTGTATTTTGATGATAAAAGGAAACTCATTGTAGGAGTTTATGTGGATGATTTGCTGGTGATGTCTCCAGATGAGAAACTCATCCAGGGGTTCAAGGACAGTCTTGGTTCAAGCTTCGAGGCCAAAGACCTGGGAGAAATCCACAACTTACTCTCCATCAGGATTGAGAGAGGCCAAAGTGGGTCAATGACTCTTGACCAGTCTGCATATACCAAAGAGTTACTGGAGATTACCGGTATGCTTAACTCAAGAGGTGCATCTACCCCTTTGGACCCAGGGATGAGGTACATACCTGCTACTGCGGAGGACTGCTTGGATCCTGATGGAGCATACAAGTACAGAAGAGCCATCGGAGGACTACTGTACCTGGCAGGCGGGACGAGACCTGACTTGGCCTTTGCGACCAACTACATGAGCCAGTTCAATAGCCGCCCAAGCAGAGAGCACTGGTCTGGTGGCTCTGACAATCATGGTCTGACAATCTGGTCTGACAATCATGGTCAACAATCTGGTCTGACAATCATGTGCAGCACATCCTTAGATACTTGGCAAACACCAAGGACCTCAAGCTAACTTATACCAAGACGGGTAAGGAGCTTCAACTCTACTGCGATGCGGATTGGGCCGGCGACAGAGTGGACCGTCGCTCCTACAGTGGTTATGTAGTCATCCTGGCTGGTGGTGGAATCTCCTGGAGCAGCAAGAAGCAAAGAACTACAGCTTTGTCTTCTGTAGAAGCGGAGTACTTAGCTATGTGCTCGGCAGCTAAGGAAGCACTATGGTTCCAGAACTTCTTTGTGGAGGTCTTCAGAGAAGACGAGTGTTTCCCTCAAGAGATTTCTGTGGACAACCAAGGCGCAATTTCTTTAGCCAAGAACCACCAGACTTCCGAAAGGAATAAGCACATAGACCTCCGATATTTCTTCCTGAGGGAGAAGGTCGAGGAGGGAAAGCTTTCTTTCACCTATGTGAACACTAAAATGAACTGGGCAGATATGTTTACCAAAAGCCTAAGTAGACTTTTGCTTCTCACTCAAAGACAGGCTATTGGGTTGAAAAATTATTAAATTAAGGGGAGGTGTTAAAGTTAATTAAATAATGTATCTTTAGTTAGAAAGTGAGTGGCAACAGTACCCCATGACAGTTTAGTGTTTACCTTTTTGTTTACTTTTTCTGATGCCGTCCGCATGAAAACGCAGCGCGTTTATATGTCTTGTCACCGATCATTTTTGTACATACTCATATCATATAATATGTAACCAAGACAATCATAATCATCTTAATAAACAAGATTAACAGGATTATCCTGTGGCGCGCTCTGCTGACAGACCCTCGTAATACATAGAATCTCATCTCTGGGGACCTGGCAGCAGAGCAGGCTTACATGAATCTGGCAACAGAAAATCACCCCAGTTGGTAAACAATCACTCTCGTACTGCGGCTCATGATTGCCATGCTTGTTTTCACCGCTGGAAATAAAATTTGTTAAGTGATCTTTATTCATCGTCTATAATCATCATCGAATCAACACTAAATTGGTGACCTTGTGTAAAAGAGCACGTTTACATCTTCAAGCAACCATTATTTTCTATATTTTTCGCACTATTCAAAACTTTTCATAACGATGACTCTGACCGCCGGGGACAATCAGCCTGTTTCGCAACAGCCGCAGGTGCACATCCAGCAACATCCGCAGGTGCACATCCCGCAACAGCCGCAGGTGCACGTCGGCGTAGCGGCGGCAGTCAAAATTCCGCCCTACAATTTTCACGACCCTGCTCTCTGGTTCTTAATGTGCGAGAGCACGTTTGAATTGGGAGTGCCTCGCGCAATAACGGACAGTAAGACTAAATTCAATTATGTAGCTTCAAGTCTTCCTCCGGAAGCTGCTTCACTTGTTCGGGACGTTCTCCTTTCCCCCGACGCACGGGATCCCTACGACCACGTAAAGAATACGCTCATAAAGCGTAGCGGAGAATCTACCCAGCAAGAAATCCGGAAGCTCCTCAACGGTGAGCAGCTAGGGGACCGGAAACCGAGCGAACTCCTCCGTCAGATGAAGCGTCGGGCCGAGAATCACAACGTACCCAACGAGCTCATGTTGGAGCTTTTCCAGCAGCACCTGCCGGCGCACGTTCAATCGGTTCTCGCCGCGGTTCTCCCCGTCTCACTGGAGAAAGCGGCGGATATCGCCGACCGAATGATGGAGGTGTCAACTGTTCCTGCAACCTGCGCAGCTGCTGCAGTCGCCAGCCCCTACGAGGAAAGGCTCCTTGAGGAAATAAGAAAACTCAACCTAAGAATCGACAAACTTTCACGCAGTAAGAGCCCTCGTCGCCGAAGCCGCAGCTCTTCAAGGAATCGTCTGTCTTTTCAACGGGGACCATCAGACACAGGCATGTGCTGGTACCATGAAAACTATGGACAGGATGCCCGGAAATGCAACCCACCTTGCAACTATCCAAAAAATGGGACAGGCGAGGAATAGAGGCGACTAACACCTTGCCTCAAAGTTCCCGTCGCCTTTTCATCAAAGACAAGCATACCAACGTGAACTTTCTTATCGACACGGGCTCGGATGTATCAATCATCCCGGCTTCTCGACTGCAAAGAAGGAACTCTGTACAGATGACCCTCTCCGCAGCCAACACATCCCCAATTCATGTCTACACCACACAAAGTATCACCTTGGACCTGGGCCTGAGGCGGACGTTCCAGTGGACATTCCTCGTCGGAAACGTCTCAACATCCATAATAGGTGCAGATTTCCTTTCACACTACAATTTAATGCCCAATTTATCTTCTAAACAATTAATAGATTCCACCACTACCCTGTGCTCAACATGCACTGTGAAAAACATCCAAATTCATTCAATTAAAACTGTAACGGGCCATAGCATCTATGATAACCTTCTCAAAGAATTTGCAGACATCACCAAACCTCCTCGCCCAGACCAAGGTGTGAAACATTCCGTGGTGCATCACATTCAAACCACTGGTGTACCTACCACTGCCAAAGCTCGCCGACTAGCCCCTGACCGCTTAAAAATTGCAAGAGCTGAATTTCAGCAGATGATCGATCTCGGTCACATGCGACCATCAAAAAGCAATTTTGCTTCACCCCTCCACATGGTTCCCAAAAAGGACAGTTTAGAGTGGAGGCCTGTCGGGGACTACCGCGCTTTAAACGCACAAACTGTGAAGGACAACTATGGTGTACCCAACATATTGGACTTCACCTCAGAATTATATGGGAGCACGATTTTTTCTCATATTGATTTGATAAAAGCGTACCATCAAATTCCCATACATCCTGAGGACGTCCACAAAAGTGCCATCATCACACCTTTTGGACTGTTCGAGAGCACCAGAATGCAATTTGGTCTCTGTAACGCTGCAGCAACTTTTCAGCGCTTCATCGATGAAGTTACCCGAGGTCTAAACTTTGTCTACGCCTTCGTAGATGACATCTTGGTGGCTTCAAAGTCTCCTGAGGAGCACCTCGACCATCTGAGACTCCTTTTTGAGAGACTGCAGCATTACGGACTTAGTCTCAAGCCATCCAAGTGTGTCTTTGGTGTTCCCACCATAGATTTCTTGGGATTCAAAGTATCGGCATCTGGCATCGAACCTCTTCCAGACCGTGTTTCTGCCATCTTGAACTTCCCCATCCCTACCACTCTTACTCAATTGAGGCGGTTCCTTGGACTTTTCAATTTCTACAGGCGGTTTATTCCTAGAGCTGCCCACATCCTAGGACCGTTGAACCAGTACCTTGAGGGAGTGAGGAACAAGAAAAAGCGAAGCAGAACTGACTCGCAAGAACACATCGAATGGACTGACACCGCCGATCAGGCATTTAAGGCTGCCAAGCATGCCTTAGCCAATGCCACCCTCCTCCGCCACCCCATCCCAAATGCTGAGTTAAGCGTTTTTGTGGATGCCAGTGACATCGCCATTGGCGGCACTCTCATGCAACTCAACGAGGGTTGGGAACCCATTGCCTTTTTCTCGGTGAAGCTATCCAAGAGCCAGCAGAAATGGTCTACATACGACCGGGAACTGTTGGCCATTTACACTGCAGTAAAGAAATTCAGGCATATGCTAGAGGGCAGAAGATTCGTGATCTTTACAGATCAGAAACCCCTAGTATACGCTTTCCGACAAAACCCAGACAAGTGCTCTCCTAGACAGTGGCGCCACCTCGACTACATTTCCCAGTTCAGCACAGACATTCGCCATATTAGTGGATCCGAGAATGTAGTTGCTGACGCCCTATCTAGGATAGAGGTATCTCCTATTTCTCCTTCAACATTCCTGGACTTCAATTCCTTTGCTGAGGAACAGGAAAAGGACTCAGAACTTCATGAACTAGATCTAAAGTGCAACCCAGCTCTCATGCTGGAACGCATACTGTGCCCAGAAGCCAACAGAGAACTGTTATGTGACACATCAACAGGAACCCCACGGCCATTTGTACCTAAAGGATTTCGTAAAATAATTTTTGATCATTTCCATCAGTTAGCACATCCTGGTGTTTTAGCAACTCAAGAATTAATTTCCTCCAGATACTTTTGGCCTCACATGAAAACTACAATCAAAAATTGGGTTAACAGCTGTCACGCCTGTCAACGATCCAAGGTTCACCGGCACACAAAGACACCTCTAGGAACTTTTGCAACTCCAGACGCTAGGTTTCATCACATCCACATCGACCTCATAGGGCCACTTTCACCATCGGAAGGCAAGATGTACTGTCTGACCATCATAGACAGATTTACCCGCTGGCCCGAGGCGGTGCCTATCGCAGACATCACCGCAGAAACAGTCTGCAAAGCCCTGTTCAGTAGTTGGATTTCCCGATTTGGATGTCCAGCCACCATAACCACTGATCAGGGCAGGCAGTTTGAATCCGCTTTATTCAAGGAACTCACCAACCTCTTGGGTACCAGCCGCGTCAGGACAACATCCTTCCATCCACAGGCCAATGGTTTGGTCGAGCGGTTTCATAGAGTCCTGAAGGGAGCCATCAAAGCACATGAAAATGCCCGATGGACTGAAACCCTGCCAGTTGTCTTGTTGGGGATCAGGGCTGCAGTGAAACCTGACATCAAGGCCTCCAGCTTCGACCTAGTATATGGGACATCAATCAGACTACCCGCCGACTGGTGGTCAGCAACCCAACCATCAGCTCAGCTACCTGACTTCAACTTCGCCCAACAACTTCGTGAAAGGATGGCTAGCATCAAACCCTGCAATACTTCTTCCCACAGTAAAGAGAGGGTGTTTGTCCATCCTGACATACTCAAGTGCACTCACGTATACTTACGAATAGACAGAGTGCAAGCACCTCTCTCTCAACCCTACTCTGGGCCCCATGAGGTTCTAGATAGGACGGAGAAGACAGTTTCCATCCTCAGGAATGGGAGGAAAACTTGTGTTTCATTAGACAGGGTGAAGCCCGCCTTTTCTGTGTGCAACGATGTCAAGTCAGACCCTCCACCAACCAACCACGTCCACAAACCATTGGAAGAAGAACAAATTCCTAAGCGTACGACACGCTCAAAACGAACTGTAACTTTCCCTAAAAGACTCATCACAGAGATGGCTTAACTATCTCCTAATTGTCATAATTATATATTTGATCTCATTTTTATTCTTATATTCAAGTGCTTAATTTTACTCCAATGCCAAATTTTCCTATTATCATTCATTTTCTTTTGTTTTAAGCATAATTTCAGTTCTAAATTACCTTTTTCAATTCACTTCTGTAAGCTAATTTTGTTTTATGTGTGTATTTATCGTTCGCCTTCTCACTGGGGGGATACTCATGTGGCGCGCTCTGCTGACAGACCCTCGTAATACATAGAATCTCATCTCTGGGGATCTGGCAGCAGAGCAGGCTTACATGAATCTGGCAACAGAACATCACCCCAGTTGGTAAACAATCACTCTCGTACTGCGGCTCATGATTGCCATGCTTGTTTTCACCGCTGGAAATAAAATTTGTTACAACACTAAAATCCGCTGATCCTAAGTAAAACGTTATCAACCAGCCCCAACTAATGCTTAACCAATGGTTTTTTTAGCCAAAATCTGACCACCCAACTTTGATGGGTTATCCGTGGTTTATTTTTGCGAAAATGGACATTTAAGAAGAATTTGATCACAAATTATATTTATATTTGAGTATATGTGCTTTATTCATCAAAATAATGGTTGCTTAAAGTGTTATAATAAAGAAAAGCTTCTCATAAAGCGGATTTAAAAAGTCATGAACCAGAAGGTTTAGAGTTCGCTCTCGTTTTGATAGATGGCGCTCTTAAAATATTTCAGGTATTAAATATTTAGCACGGCTCTTACTTAAGTTTCAAAATTTTCCCCTTTTAACTATTAATTCCTTTAAATTCTTTCAAAAATAGTCTATTTTTAGAGAGGTGAATCAATATTTTCAGATACGAGTGAGTATTTTAAAAATAATATTGAAATAATCTCATACAGGGATTGCATCAGATAACCAGTTTTGTTAAAACAATTCCGAATGTTAAGCAGGAAATATAGAACACCAGTTCAAGTCATTTTCTGTAATTGGTTGTATGGTTATTATTAGTTGCGATAGAAATATTTTAAAGCAGGTAGATAATTTTACAGGAAATAATTTACACTGAACTATGAACTTTCAGCGAACAGCGCGGACAGCCGGGTTCGATGCCTGGCGTCATCGCGGTCCAATCAGAAGTGGCGTTACATACAAAACTGTGGTTTGAAGAAACCATGATTGTTGGATGTTGGTCGATAAGGTCCAAATCTCGTCATCGGAAAAACTTCGACCATGGTTTGTACGATCAGTGAATAATCTGTAGATCGGCTCGCGTTGGTTAATACGGCTGTAAACGAATTAAGTCATAATCGGTTCGTCTTCCAGTGGAATTCCCCTTCGCTCAGTTCGTCTTTCCTCCGAAAGACGAATCAGTTCCAGCGATCGACGTCGAATTCCGCGGATCGGAGCGTGGGAACCGGACGCTGCTTTCCCCGCCGAACTCCTCTCGGAGATGCTATCGCCGCTCTTTTTCGCCAGGCACACTCCTCTAATTAGAAGAAACGCTAATTAACGAATCGAGCGATTAAAAAGAGCTTCGCAAACGATACCGCGGACGGAAGTTGAGTTGAGTTGTTGTTGTTGCTTGCGCGATTAGGAGAGGGGGAGAGATGAGATTCTAATCGGTCTAATTGCGTTTCAATTGCGAAAGGAGGAGATACAATTGGAGCGACTGTGGACGAAATAGGTCAAGTCCAGGACGGCGTGTGTGTTTGGGGTGGACGGATATGACGATGGGCTGGGCTCAGTATTGTGCATGGAAGTTTTTGCAACAAAAGGGAAGATAACTGCAACGAATAGATGATCTATACGAGAGTAGTACTATATTGCCATCAAATGTAGTCCAAAGAAAAACAAAGGTTTTACCAAGGGCGTCTACAAGAGGGAGGGAAGCCTCCACCCCCAAATTTAGACTATGTGCAGGAAAACGAACTTAAATACCGTTTTAAAGGGTTTAATTGCTAAAGAGTTTTTGGGGAGGACCTCCCCTTTTGGACTTAAAATTCTGTATTAGTATTACAAATTTCAATCAAATACAAATTACGGCAAAAAAGAATATTAAAAAATGACATTTTGTAACTTAATATAAAAGCATGGAAAAGCTTAAAGTTGTGGTTCTGACGATGAGGGGCATATTTGGGCTTTTTCCGAAAAAAAAGTTCTTTATACACCCCTAGGTTTTTCTGTATAAAAGTATTATACACTACTGTTCATAAATTAAGGACGGAACTGTTTTTTCAACATAACACCTAGTGAAATTATTTTTCATCAATGAAAATCATACCAAGAGATGTTCAATGGGTGGGTATACAGGGCCAGAAAGCAAATTTCTCTACCAATATTTTAAGGGGGTAAATGGACCCTCCATTGATAATGGAGTCCCATTACAATTTGGAGCTGTGGCAGAAACGTCTGTGTAAGAGGTATTTTACCGAAAACTTTATGTTTATTGTAATGAATATGATTACTCCTGAACTCAGTGCATATTTTTAAAAGCGTGTGTTACCTTTAAATGGTATTTTTTATGTTTTATTGATAGAAATCGGTCTAATCATCATTTTTGGCAAGTTTTAGCTTCTGGGTCATTTTTGGTAATTGGTATCTTACCGTCAACCATGTTTTTAGTAGTTCTTACATGTGATAGATTATGTTTAGGTCTGGAGACCCTGAAAGTAAATTATTTCTTTCAATATCGTGACTTTCAAGAAACTTTGAGATAGCCGAATTGTGATTTTGTGCAACTTTTTCTCTCATAAAGAGAAATTCTTGATCTGAAATTTCTTCTAAAAGAAGCAAATGGGACATGAGAACCCAGGCACGTGATCGCAGACATCAGTGAAAATTTTTTTCGTGTATAGGGAGTGTTGAAATGTCTATAACAGTAATAGAGTATCAATGGAGAAATTATATCTCTTAAAAACTCATTTCAAAGGTAATGGAGATACTTTTACAACTATATGTTTCTTTTTAGGTATGTCTACGTCCATAAACACTAAAAAATACTTTTTTTTCAAACATTAATAACAGATGTCCTTTCTGTGAAACTATACAATTATGTTGTGCCGTTTGAGCACCTCGTATACACCGCAGATATTTTCACTGATGTTTGCTATTGCGTACCTGTGTTCTCATGTCCCATTTGATTCTTTAGAAGAAATTTCAGGTCAGGAATTTCTCTTTATGAGAGAAAAAGTTGCACAAAATCACAATTTGGCTATCTCAAAGTTTCTTGAAAGTCACGATATTGAAAGAAATAATTTACTTTCAGGGTCTCCAGACCTAAACATAATCTATCACATGTAAGAACTACTAAAAACATGGTTGACGGTAAGATACCTATTACCAAAAATGACCCAGAAGCTAAAACTTGCCAAAAATGATGATTAGACCGATTTCTATCAATAAAACATAAAAAATACCATTTAAAGGTAACACACGCTTTTAAAAATATGCACTGAGTTCAGGAGTAATCATATTCATTACAATAAACATAAAGTTTTCGGTAAAATACCTCTTACACAGACGTTTCTGCCACAGCTCCAAATTGTAATGGGACTCCATTATCAATGGAGGGTCCATTTACCCCCTTAAAATATTGGTAGAGAAATTTGCTTTCTGGCCCTGTATACCCACCCATTGAACATCTCTTGGTATGATTTTCATTGATGAAAAATAATTTCACTAGGTGTTATGTTGAAAAAACAGTTCCGTCCTTAATTTATGAACAGTAGTGTAGAATGTATTTTAACATACGCATGTGAAACTTGGACCATGTGACTCGTAAGAATGAGGAAATGTGATTTGATGAGCAAATAAAAAAATTATTTGATACAGCAAAATTCAAATACATTTTTTAATAGAAAAAATGACTGATTCCGATACTTTTTTTTCTAAGAATGAATCAAATTTAAGAAATCAATTAGAAAAATTATAAGTTTCATGAAAATTGAAATATAAGGGCTTTTGTAAAAATCTATTTTCCCGGTGGGATAGTTGGATACATTGCTTAAGGCATTTTGATACAGTGGTTAATTTGCTCAAAAAGGATAATTAATAGCAAAAATTTTGGAAAATAATAAACGTTATTTTATTAAGAAAGATCCTAAGCCCTTTTACATTATCGTTATTTGAATTCCATTTAACATTCAAGAATAAAAAAAATCTAAAATTTAACAAATGGTCATTTTTAACAAACATCTAATTAGGGAAATAAGATGCTAATTTTCATAGGTATAGTTGCTCCTAAATTAGTTGAATAAAATTCAAAGGTATCTTTGTCGAAAGTCATCCAAAAATTTAAAAAATATGACACTAACTCATTAGTTAGTTTGTCACTGTTTTTTTAAATACAGTTCTTTGTTACTTGTAAAAAGTGATAAAAACTTCTCAGATGATTCAGAGTTCCTGATTCCATCGTTTGGTTATGTATTTATCTACTGCATTTTCTTTTAGAAAGTTAATAAATGCACATAGATCACTCTTAACACTTAAACCAAAAGACTCAAAAATTGACATAAATATCCTTAACTGTAGATATAAATTATCCTTAACTGATTTTTTTTTAAAACTGCTGAGAGATATTTATCTCCGAACGCAAAATATGTGAACTTTTATGTGTATCAATGTGCCCCACGAGTGTATCAAAGTACCCCACCTCAAAGTGTACCAGTTTGCCCCATGTGTTGTTTATGATCGAAAAACTTCATTAAAAAATGGCAAAGGTTATTTAAAATTTAAGAGTAGGGGAGAGTGTTGTACCTACGGACGGTTGTACCTTCAGCCACCTCATTTTAAAATTCGGGAAAAAATGTAAATTTAAATTTGTGGTCGATTTCGAATGTAAACAGATGCTATCTAGTTGCTAACGTGAAATCAGCTGTTTAAAATATTATTTAAATTTTCTATAGTAAAAATACTGTTTTTAGGTGCTCAAAGTTTTTTTTAGTGCATCACTACATTAATTATTTTCTTCCTCTATGATTATGATATGATAAAATGGGATATATGAGGGGAATCCTCGAGATTTTGACTTTTTAGTTTTGATATTAGAAATAGTCAGATCTCAATTCTTTTATCTTTTATAGAACTTTGAATGCAAAAACACCTGATGCTGTACCTTCGGACACCATAAGTGTTGTACCTACGGACACGTTCTTGTGGGTGTCTGTAGCTAATCGGCGTTTTAGAATCAGGTTTCATTTAACTGAATACATTTTAATAAATGTTAAATTAATTCTAAATGGTAATCTATTTGTCAGCGATTATTTTCAAGTGAATTTTAGATGAAAAATCAAATATTTTGTGGTCTGAACTACTTTTTAAATTTATGATTCTACTTGGAATTTAATTTAAAATATGGTGTAAAACCCTAAGCACCCTATCGCATTTAAGTATGATGATTAAAAAAACTTAGAAGAAGATTTACCACTGAAGAAGATTTACCACCAAATTATTATTGTTATTACCACCAAATGCTTGCACAACTAAGTGTCGATCAAATTGGGTTTTTTTGGATCAGTGAAGTTGTCAGATCAATCAGCATGATTGATGAAACTATTACCTTAAATTCTGATCTGAAAATACCATATGATTTTTGTGTTTTTGGTAAAAAATCAAGACTTTTATCATTCAACTTCGTTTTAATGATCATTTAAGATCTAAAACTACATTACTTTAAAAAATCTATTTTCAATTAAAAAAGCTTGAAATAGGTTATTAAAAGGTAATTCATCAATAAAAATGTTCATTCTTAGCTTTTTTCAAGTAAAACTTCCCTTTTTAAGGGTGTCTACAGGTACAACTGGGTCTGTCCATAGGTACAACAGGTTGTTGTACCTTTGGACACAAATTTTTCCAAGTTATTATAAATGATTAAAAATCCAATTTTCAAGATTTTGACTAATGAAAAATATCTCTCTACTCACAAAGGTTAGGACTATAGGTTGGGCACTTTAAATGGTCAAAATGTGATTTTACCTGTCTTAGAAAAATCCAAACGTGATTTTTGTCCATAGGTACAACACTCTCCCCTACCCTCTATTGGTAACAAAGATAAGCTTTTTTTTTAATTTACACGTTTCTGTATTCCAAGTTGAATAGCTTCAAGAAGATTTTACATTTTACTTAGAAATTTACTTTTGGAAATTTTTGAGGAAAATTAAATAGTGTCTTTCACTAAAATTTATTGACTTATTACAGAATACAGAGCTTAAAGGTTTCATATGTAATGCTTAAGCAAATAAATGCAACTTTTCGTAAAAACACGACCTAAATAACCTTGATAGTTTTTGAGATATTGAAAGTGTATCAATATGCCCCTTGTATCAAATTGCCCCGTTTTACCATATTATAAATCTAAACAACACATTTTTTAACCAGATGTGGAAAATGGCTTTAAGAATCCCCGGAATTTCAATAAATGTGCAATAAAGCTGGGTTGCGTGAATTTTAATGCAAATAATGGGTGAAGAACGTAAATTTTTTTTAACAATTTCCATGGTAAGAAAATATATACTTTTGTAGTTACAATTTTAGTATGTCTGATCCCTTTTTCAAATAAATTAAAAAAACAATGGTTCCATTAAATAGATATGATGGGGGAACTTTTTAAACAGATTAAATCGAGGTCTTAGTTAGATATAAAAAGAAATATGTTAATTACAATTATTTTAAGGTTGGTTAAAATATAAAAGAAAATAAGAGTTCAATTCTGTTATCTGTCCAATTAAATATCACTAAGCTGTTTCTTCACTAATGTTTTAGTGATGACTAAGCTAAGCTATCACTAAAACATTCAGTTATATCAATGAAAACTATGAATATTTGTCAATGGTTGAATATTTGTGTTAATGTTGGTTGGAAGCTAATGATTTAACCTTAAATTTAAATAAAACAAAATACATCCACTTCAGCCTAAGACCTTCAAATTTAAACTTAAATATCAAATTTCATTCTTTGCCTTGTAATGGAAATACAAGTAATTGTTCGTGTTATACTCTTCAGCCTGTACAAAGCATCAAATATTTAGGACTATATATAGATTCAAACTTGAAATGGAAAACACATATTAAAGTGTTGGGGAAGAGATTGCGTTTGTTCTTTTCAAGTTTTACCATCTCAAAAATAAAGTTAGTTCAAATTTTTTAAAATCCTTATATTATGCTGGGTTTTATTCATTAATCAATTATGGTATTTCTATTTGGAGGCGGTGAGTATATATCAAATCTTCACCCTTTAATATCTATACAAAATAAATGCTTCAAAATTTTTAGGCCCCAATCTAGCCCCCTAAGATTTAGATCCCTAAAGTTGCTACCATTTCGACATAATGCTTACTTTCGTATTTTACTTTATATTTACTGGAATAAATCCCAATTTAAGATGAAAAGCATACAATACAATACTCGATCCACAGAAACTTTTGAAATTCCAAGTTTCTCCAAGGACATATTTTGTAAACATTTTTATTACCTTGCCCCTAAACTGTTCAATAGTTTACCCATACACCATACTCTTAATTAGTATTAGTAAATATTCAACATTTAAAAGAATATTATTTGAATTTTTATTAAACATTGACGACGTTGATATATATTTTTCACTTTAAAGCATTTTACTTCATAATGTTTTCCAGCTTTTTTGCCATTTTTTAAGTGTTTCTATATAGTGTCTATTATTTTTTTCTTTATTTCTGTTATGAATATATTTCTCTTATGCCTGTACGGGAAGAGTATTTCCCCTTGGCATATCACATGTTTTTTTATTATTTGTATTTCTTTTGTAAATAAATTTGTTTGTTTGTTTGTTTAAATGTTATCACTATAACCAGTTAAGCAAAGTAAGCAAAAAAAGTTTTCTAAACAAGTATTTCTTACTACTAAAATTAAACTTTTGTGATTTAAAACGAGATTCAACTTTTTTCCCACTGTGTATTTAAACCTTTTTTTAAAGAATGCTAAGTATTTATTTTACTTTTGATATTCATTACAATTATTCTTTTCCATTTACCAAAAAAATTGGACAAACATAACAAACAAGACGAAACTTCTTTATATTTCTGGAAGTATCGAGTTTCTTTCAAAACATACTCAATTTCTCCAAGATATATTTTTGGAAACGCAATGCATCTTTTTTCTCACAAAAAAGCTCATATCTTCTTACAGAATCTTTTTTTAGTTTCAATTTTCCAAAAGGTTTATAACTTATTTAGGGAGTAGTACTATATATGTTCAATGAACATACATATACATTTTTTTTTTATTTCATTTTCCGGGATAGATGGCCGTGTTTGATTAATGGAATTTCCAAACGTTTCGCTCTCTGCTTCGGAGAGCATCCTCAGTGGCAAAAATCAACTGCTAAAAATTTTTTTTAGCAAATAGCAATTTTTAGCAGTTGATTTTTGCCACTGAGGATGCTCTCCGAAGCAGAGAGCGAAACGTTTGGAAATTCCATTAATCAAACACGGCCATCTATCCCGGAAAATGAAATAAATTACTCTTCAGGTCGTGGAAGTTTTCATCAATTTATACATATACATTGTTCATAGTAGTAAATTTGTCATGTTTTTTTGTTTCATTCATAATTATTCCATATTTATTCGGTGTTTCCAAAAAATTAATGCATGGTTTATAAATAAATACGAAGATTAAATTTGTCAGAATTTTTTATGACTTGGGAAATATTTAAGAATTTAACAATTGACACCTTACCACTCCTCTATTTATCTTCACTTATTCTTCAGTAAAAAAATCATTTATAAAATAATGTGTTTAAGAATAACTTATTATGATACTAATCAAGATCCTCATCAAAACTATTCCAGAAAAATAATATATTGTACAAAAGGGATATTAAAGTATTGTATTTTGTAATTGAATATTTTAAGTTACTAAATATTTGAAGTCCAAGCATTTTAAGTGTTTTTATTTTATAACTATAATTTTAAGCTTTTTTTTTCGTTGATATAGGTTGGAATTTCAAAGCATCGCTTACTTACAGGTATCAATAAGTTATTAACAAATTTATTTAAAAACATTGTTTTTGGGGTGGTGTCGTATCCACATTGTTATTGTTATTAGGTGATAAAAGGAATAAATGATCATCGTTTTTTAAATCAAGTTTTAAACATATTTGACAGGAATCATCATACGTTTTAGTGAATGTTAAAAATTTACACGTATTTCTCTGAAAGTTATCACAAAAAAAAACTTTTTACGTAGGTTTTCTTATCCGAAATTATGTAAAACCAATTTATATTTATTAAAGTTAAATTAATGAGATAAGTGTAGTTTTTAATGCACCTTCCCCTCTAACAAAGTTAGATCCTTCTGTTCCCCTGTTCTCTGAAATAAGCCACTCAAAGTCCGTCGATGAATAGGCAGAGCATGTGTCAATATCGTTCGACAATAGTGTCCCTCGTTCTATTTTAATTGGGATGTCAGTTATTATTTTGGCGCAGGCGGGTGTGGACGTCACCCGGATGTGCATTATCAGCAGTCTGCAGACGATCCATGTTGACGCTCGGTTTGTTTGGGTCTTTCTTGCACTCCAGTGATCCATTCTTTCCCTACACGACGATTATTGCGTTACGACGTGACGATGGTTCAAATGAGTGAGTCTTTAGTAAAAAATATTACAAAGGAATAATACCGCAATACGAAAATTTAGTTCAATGTTAATGTTATTTCTGTATTTGTATTATAAACTTAGAAAGTTAGGATTTTTTTGTTTGGAAAGAACCCTTTTGTGGTGTTTGTGAGCACTTTTCTTTTTGCCTTTTCAGTTAATTTCTCGTGCAATTTCTTCAGAGTGAATCGTAAAAAAGGCTTAAAGATTATTCTTTGCGAGCAATCTTTGTATAATTTGGAAGAGAAAATTTTTTTTTCGGGAATGTATAACCGGTGGTTTTGAACAAGTATTAAAAGGAATGTTTTGTCAATTCAACCTCCAATCGACTTTTATTTCTGAAATGTGAATTTATCTGTTTCCTAAAAGGAATATTATAGCATACAATGCATATGTATGAACTTATGCATACGGGATAGATAGACTCGTGGATACAAGATTTTTTAAAAAAGGAATATACAGGGTGTCCCAAAAAAGACTGACACATTTTAAAAATCAATAACTAATAACTTGAAAACTAAAAAAGATAAAAATATGCGGTTTGTTACATCCTATTCCTGGGAGTCTTGGGTGAAGGGTGCAAAAAATCTCGTATTTTTATCTTCTTTAGTTTTCGAGTAATTAGTTATTGATTTTTAAAATGTGTCAGTCTTTTTTGGGACACCCTGTAATAACATACAATATAGGTATATGTAAATTTTTGGACTAATGAATATAAGAGGAATACGTGGACTCCTGGATACAAGAAATTTCTAAGGTTTGAAATGTTGTGCTTTTTTGGACGAATGCTCTTAGAGATTGTTTCTTTGTATAAATTCATCAAATAACAAAAATCCCTATTTATTTTTTAAATTTTCCTTTTTATTTTTGTTTTTTATCTACATGAGGTAGTGCAGCAGTTTGCGGAAACAGTAAAATCTATATAAAATGCCATTTATAATACGAATGATGATTTGAAAGGAAAGAATTTATCATTCTACTTTGAGTTCATACACTTACTTAAATTAACTTATAATTTCAAACCACGGATTGATGATACTTTTGCTTATCAGGATATAGTTCAATTAGTTTTTTTAATGTTCATTGAAAACAAAGAATATCAGTAAATAGAATAATGCACAAACGCGGTGTTCGAAGTTTTCCTTGGATACCTTGAGATTTGTTTTCTAAGAAAATTTAGGCAACGGAGGACGTGAACTCGAAAACATTAATCTGTTTTTTTTATCTTAAGTAGAAAATGAGCTTTTCGTGTTTATTTAAATTGAAAGTTGCTTTTTAATGAATATTTTAAAAGTAAAACTATTTTTAAGTTTGAGTATATTAAACAAAAACTTTAATCGTAGATATTACTTCAATTTTTTTATCTTAGCTTATTACATTATGTATATTTTAGTGTTGTATTTCAGATAGATTAAAGAATTAATAAGCATTAGTCTTTCTATAAAACTAGAGTTTGTAGACTCAACTTGATAAACTTAAGTAACAAATGGAGGGTTCAGAATAGAAATGGACCAAGTCCACTTTAGCTACTTTTGAGCGTTTTTTTTGACGTTTAAAGTTAAAGCTTCATAGGAAAATGCTAACACACATGCTAACATGCTAACTGTTACTGCTAACTGCTGTTACATGCTAACGCAACAGAACTTGCTGCTTCCAAGCGGATATTATCAGAACTAGGACTTTGTTCATTATTGCACTGAAACTTTACATAGTTGGTGCATGTTATAGCGTTGCTAACTCAAAAATGACAAAAAGTGGACTTGGTCCATTTTAATTCTGAGCCCTCCAAATAATGGTCTTAGGCGCATAAACTTCCACCTTATTTTCAAGATTTATACGTTATGATAGTCATAATGTATCATTATTAGTTTTAACTACCTGAATATTTCCATTTTTAAATTTGAAGTTAATCACCAATAAAAATATAAGTTTGATAGAATTTTATATAATAACATTGAAAAAGTTAACATGATTTGCACCATAACGGAATTTAAATAAGTCTCCCGATAAAAATTAACGGGCGATAGATATTTATTAATCAGTTAAGGTGCCTGCCCACCTAAAAATGCCGTTTCGGACCAAAAATTCCCCCAAAAAAATTACTATCTTATTTCAAAAAACACATTTTAGCTTTCCAAATCAGTTTAAATTTTGTCTTTATCTTTCAGAAATTTTACTTAAAACTAAAAAGGCATTTTATTTAGTAAAAGATAAAGAAATTCGCGTTTTTTTTCAGAATCACATCTTTGATATTTTCCTTCTCCGCAAAACTACACAACTCAAAATATTATAAGTGAATTTCTATGAAACTTGTGAAAATTTGGGAACAATACTTGTCATAATATGATTTTGGAGTCCTACTATTTTTTTTGGCTGTGGGTGTAATATTTTTTATTTTATGAATAGTATAACTTCAAACTTTACTGAACTTTGGTGTGTGTGTGTTTTTTTAATTTTTCAAGTTTAGTGCTATAACTTTTGATATTAAAATAATTTATACATAAAAATAGTAGGCCTCCTAAAATATGTGTTTACGAGGATAATAAAGTTTACAAAACAAAAATATTTTCATATAAATTTGAGTTTTGATGTTTTGCAGAAAGGCTGTTTGTTGTGATTTTTATGCATAAATTCTTCAATAATATAAATTAATATTTAATTATTTTTTATATTATTCATAGTTTTTAGATGCATTTAATTGCATAAATCACAAATTAGGTCAACATTTTAATTATTTAAAAAAGCCTCCAAAGGTAGGCAACCACCTTAATTAAAAAATGTAGCTTTTTCCTTCATGAAGCTAAAAAATTAATGAGAATCCTTCGTAAGAAATTATTTGCATATGGTATTATTGTAAACAACAAAATGAAATGATATGTTAACATGCACATCACAAGGATTTATTAACAAGTTTTAAATATAGATAAATCAATTTTATATAAAAAATATAGTTTTTTAAAAATACAGCGCAGATATTGTTTTTGAATTTTAGATATAAGATTTAAACATTAGGGTTACTTGGGGTAAGTGGGTCACTGGGGTAAGTGGGTCATTCTCCTAAAACTATAATATGTACAGGAAATTTCACACTTACTCGCATTGATTATGTTACAGCTTGTCACACCGATGAGTTTTGCATATATTTGAGATTTGTTTAATTTATTTTTAAGATTATAGAACTAATTTCAAATAGATTCCTAGAATGGATTTTTTGGAGAGTTCAAGACGTGTTTTTCAAAGAAGTATTTCCAGGTAAGTTTTCATTACAATTTAAAGTTTATTGAACTGTTTTGCAGAGTTTGACCTAAATTTCAAAAGGCAATTTGAAATTTTTCAAAATTTTTAATTTTGAAGTGTTTAACAGGGGGGTCCCCTTACCCCATAGTTTTAGCATGGTTGGGGTAAGTGGGACCCCTCAGTGTGGGGTAAGTGGGACCCTTTATTATGATATAAGTGGTTCTAGATGGTTCCATATGATATAGGAACTACTACTACTGAAGACATGGGCGGATTTTAAGGGGGTTATAGGGACAATTTCCCCCCAATATTTTCAGAACATTTCGATTTATAGTAGCAAGTAGCAAGACCTTTTACTCACCACTTCAAAATTCATTAAAATTTATAAATAGTTTGATCGACATTTTATATCAAAATTGCGTTTTAATTTAAGTTATGGTGAGTAAAGTGAAATATCTCATCAATAGTGTTCATTCTCATTTAGTGTGTGTGATTTTTTTTATCTTACAATGTGTATTAAAGTGCCAAAATAAATCTTAATCAACCTTATTATGTTTTTAAACACTATTTTAGCTAAAAGTAAAACATATCCTTTGGCCTTTCAAAATATTCTTTAAAATACTTATTTTGCTTTTCATTCTATTCTTACCTTGTATATTGATTTTGATGTGAGTATATTTCTCACTCATGGACACAGTTACAATAAAATATTTTATTTTGAAATTTACTGTACTTTATCAAGTAAAACCCACTCACTTCCTTTTAAGTTTTGCTTGCTTTAAATATAAATAAAGAGGGGGTGACCCACTTACCCCATCTCTTGGGGTAAGTGGGTCACCCATATCATTTTTGATAAAAAGACCAGTTAAGAAAAATATAAAGCTTTATTTTAGAAACTACTGATAAATTTTTGTTTATCGATAGACTCTTTAAAAAAAGACCAGTTAAGAAAAATATAAAGCTTTATTTTAGAAACTACTGATAAATTTTTGTTTATCGATAGACTCTTTAACGAAATTAGTCAACAAGTACAAAATAAACCCCTTCACATTTTTTCTATAAAGCTCCAAAAATGTACTAGGCCAAAAAGGGGTCCCACTTACCCCAAGTAACCCTATATTAACTTTTTATACTGATTTTATGTTGCATTAATATTATAGGTAACACTGTACTTCAAACGAAAATATGAGTTTGTTAATGTTTTGTATGAACATTGATCATATATAAAAAATATTTAGGATTTACTGTAAAAACAAGTTAAGTAGAATCAGTCAAGTTAAGTCACAGATGATCAAAACAGAAATACGATTTATTTTCTATGTTAATGAAATATACGCCGGAAGTGCTCGGGGGCTTAGGTCAACTTCCGATTGAATTCATCTAAAGATTACTTTTAAAAAAATATGTAGTAAATCTTTGACAAATAGAAAACGTTCAGAGTAGAGGATGTCTCACTTTTTAATTTCAGGTAAAATGTTTATTAACTTCTAACTCATTTTATTAACTTCTTTTCTTAACATTATTTTTATCACACAATATATTTAATTAAATTCCATACAGAATAAAAACTTGTTGCTGGTTTTTTGCTGGTTTAAAAAGGAATAGAAACTCCCACAATATTTCCTGCTTTGAAATTAAAATAATACAACTGTTTCTAGCATAAAATTGTTTTATTTTCAATAGCACTTTGCGTATCCATTTTTTACTAATGTGTTGTCCATTTGGATCATCTTTACAAGAAAGTTTTTTTTCTCCAGGATACGTCACAGAGACGGGAGGCTTGCAATTGGAAGTGAAAGAGATGACGTCACACCCAATCGGATGCTTAGAGGGAGATCCCATCCTCTTTCTACGCGTTCGGCGGGACGGCAGATGATTTTCGATGCGTGCAAAGATTCCAAGCGGTTTCTGTTTCTCCTTCAACAGTTGTTCGAAAATCGTGACAGGTGCCGGTTGTTTTGTTTTTCGAGAACGGCCGTGAAACAATAATTACAGTTGGATTGTGTTGTGAATGCTTCATTTCGTATCCGCTTGTTCTACAGTTGTTATTTTTCCAAGAATACAGGTGTTGTGAATTGTACTTCTGTTGCCAAAAAATCTGAGAAGAATCTACTAAAATTTAAAACGATGTCAAGATTCGAAGGAATATTGTCAGTATCATAAACATTTTGATGTTATCAAGTAACATTTATTTCAGACGTTGTTTATTGAGTTGTGGTAGAACGAAAGTTTAAAAAGAACCTGCATTTATTTAGTTATTTATTTTCATTAAATCAAAGTCATATCTTTAATTTAGTCATTCAATATTTAAATTATAATAATTTATAAACTGATTCAAGTTCTCATGTTCTTATTTGATACAAAGTTGATGGTCATATCATTCATTTAAAATAAATGGATTCAAAGTTGTAGAACCTATAAAAGTAATTTTTATCAACTTGTGCTAGCTGAAAAATTTTCTACAACTATCGTTTGAAAGCTTATAAAAGCCAATTTTTTGGATTCATCTGGATTTGTTCTATTTTTAATACTTCCTTCTAACATAAGGATTTACATGAAAAAAGATCACCTATAAACGTTTTCACAGGAACAAAATATTTTATTCAGAGAAGATTTGATGAGAGAATAAAGACTATTTTGTTAGAGCCTATTCGACACAAAATTTTTTAGTTAAATAGGAGAACAAAAATTCTCGGTTGGAGAAGTTACATACGTTTCGTTCTACGTGAGAAGCAATTTGTTTGTTCTTAAAACAAATCAAACTAGCTGGACTCCAACAAGCTATTCCATCCTTCATTGCCCCTTCAAGTAATAAAGTAGTATTCTCTTGTGACTAATGAAGGAAGATTATCCTCCTATTAAACGAAATATTTTGACTCTGAATTGTGGATAACAGATATCACAAAAAACCAACTGAAATAAATAAGTATTTATTTCCAAATCCAAGAACTTCCCGAATCGTCTGCAAAATAGCAAAATCGTCTGATTCTAGTCAAGGACGATTCAGCGATGGAGTCAAGAAACTCATCATCGTCCCATCAATAAGCAAGAGGGTGTGTTAGTGTTGACCCAAGGGGAGTGCTCCCTGTTTGTGGAAGATGTACGGTTTGATCCTAGAGAACCTGAGTCAATACGTGATCAAAGTGTGGGGCGAGGAAAAGTGGGAAGAGATACGCAAGGCTGCAAACGTGCACCAGTGCACCTTCACCAGGCAACAGGTGTACGAGGATGCCATGATTCCGAAGCTCACGGCCAGCGCGTGCGAGGTGAGAGAACCCCTTTTTCTTAATTTATCTTGCTGGTTTTCAGCAGTCTTAAATGTGTTTTCGACAAATCATTGGATGAAGTGAAATTTTTAGATCTTCTACTGTCAGCGGTAAATTTTTTGGGTCATCTAAATGGGTTCCATTGATTTTAAAACTTAATTGCTGACTGTCGCAGTTGAAATAAATATATTTATGCGCTAATGAGTAGCTCTCAATTTTGATTCACCAATTGTTAAATACAGAACGCCTCAATCGCTACTGATTAATCTTCTTAAATTTTAAATTATGTTGAAAACCAGTAAATTCCGGCTGAACCTTAGGTTGTACTATAGGTATCTTTTTAAAGTCTTATGTTAGAATGTTATTCCTTAAGTGATTCTCTCAGGCCATTTCTTAAGGAATTTTTACTGCGGGGGCAAAAGTCCATAATTTTTTCGTTATGATCTGCTGTTCTTTTAAATTGACATTAAGGGGGCTTCATGAGAGTAATGCAGGGACCTCTCTATATAATTATGGAAAGCCATACCAGTTAAAAGGGGGTTTGGGGATTTCTCCCCAGGGGAAATTTTTAAAATTTGGTGGGTTTTTAGGCCCAATTGAGACAGCAAACGTTTTAGGAAAAAGGTTATTTGGGGGCCAACTTTCATGACTGCGGGGGCAAAGTAGACCACTGCAGGGGCATTTGACCCCAAACGTTTTACTTAAAAATGGCCTGGATTCTCTACCATTTAAAAACATATATTTCTTAACAATTACCGTAAAGTTATCTTAATTTATATTGATTTACTATAACTTTACGGGCTACTAATATCTACTTCCGAAATACCATTAGATAAGGGTCGATATGTAAAAGTAAGTAATTAAATCCTCAACACGAAACTTCAACTCTTTCCGATCTAGCTGCCCCAAATTTTTCAATAGGATTCACTGGTAATTTCGGGTGCCTGAGGATTGAAAGGGTTAAAGTATTGATTTTGCCCATCACAAGTTAAAATATCTGCCTATGACAGAGATTTTAACCCCCAACATTTCCCAATAGCTTACCCTGTGGCTTTAGTCAAACTTTATTTCTTGAAGCGATAACTTTCTAACAAAAGCTCCCACGCACAGAGGGGGAGTAATAATGGATCGGTCCCCATGGAAAAGAACATTAGGGGGATAGTATGTTTCTCCTTTGTGCACTTCCTGTTTCCTGGACCATCGCATCGCTCCTTGTTTATTGTCGGCCCCAGGACAGCTGTACCTCAATTCATGAGCTTCGTTTTTTCTTATGTGGTATTCCCGGAATGAGTATAGGAAAAGCTGTGTATAAATCGTATGTTTTTTGTGCTGTAGAATTTACGAAGGATTTCTTCCATGGTTACTTAATTTGGCTATTTCAGTCTAGACTCCAAACTATGTGGTAGCAACTTTTTGAGGATGTTGATACTACTCGATTTTGAAACGGAGTTAACGGGAAACCCTAAGTTGTTAGATTTGTTTCAATGGATAATTGCAGTCAAATTTTTTTCAATCTTAATATGTTCAGAATGGCTTAAAACCTCCAAAAAACATTTTAATTTACCTTTCAAAGCCCTAAATTTTAAGTTATTTTCAATTAAAAACAGCTTCTTTTCTGTCTGAGCTCTAGTTTTTGTTACATCCTAGTGTTTCAATGAAAACGGTGTTTCCCACATTTCCAAGAAGCACATGTGACGTCACATTGTTAGGAGCTTTCTGTATAAAATATGTCATAATTACCTTTAAAAACGTTTGTGGGGGAAAGACAAGCGTATTTTTGGAATCAGGAGATAATTTTTAATAAATTAAAATTTAAAATTTAGAATTCTAAGAGATGCTGCAGTTCTCCATTGTAATGAAAAAAAAGAGTGAGTGTCTTAACGTAGGAGGTATTTTTTCTGGTATGAATAAATATTGAAAATATGTAAAGCTAGTAAAAATTCAAATCAAAGTCAGTGCGCTTTTCTACCTTTTTTATTTTTCGACTTAAGTAATAAGATAGAGTAGTCTAAAATTGAAAAAAATAGTTGAAATTTTTGTTTTAGGTACACCAAATGTTAACTTCTTAAAAATGACTAGATTTTTCTTGTCTGGTTTTTATAGGTTACCTCTAAATAAATTCTAATATATGAAAAGAAAAAAATCCCAGCATCAAACGCAACGAAATATATATGAAAAAATGTGCATACATAAAAGGGATTCATAAACTATTTATATATTGAACATTTAAAATCAAAGTTCCCTTTATACAAATAATAAATGAATTGTAAGAGTTAAATTTGAGAATTTTAGAGCATTAATTGAGCTATCCCAAAACAAACATGTATGTAACATTAAAACAAAGAAAGCAGTAAGGACGTTTGTTTAGAAAGTTGTAAACTTTTAATAATATCTATCCTTTTATAAATTTTCCTAGTTATGACAGAAAATATGCAATGAAAGACAGATAAGTATGAAAAAAAGTGAGATAGGAAACCACCAGTAAAAATCTATGGTGACTTTTAGATATGAAAAAGAGGTTATCAACATCGGAAACTTTCAAGCTTCTTTTAAATTAAATGAATTTTATAAACTTATAAAACTTATCTTAAATGTAGTAATTTCGGTGATGCCCAAAACTTCCGATCTCGCAACCTCCGATTCAATGACAATGTTTGTGTTGGTCAAGCACTTATGTAATTCCTTGTGGATTCATTACCTCTATTCCTTAAAGGCATTCGTGAGCAACTGGTTTCATTAAGATATGCTTATATTCTGTACGCTAGAGGTTAAATTATACATTACCATTAAGGAAGGTTATCCTCGGTTTTTCCCAAGACATTAAAGGCACAATTATTATAGGGTAAATAGGTTAATATAGAGAAATATTGTTCATTTAATATCTGGCATCGAATAATTTATTGTCAAGCTTATTACAGTTATGCACATAAGATTTGCTGCTATAGATCAGGATTCACTAACTTTTTATCATGAAGACATTTAGCAGGAAATTTCTTCTTCATTAAGATACGTTAAAACAAGGGTAGGCAAGTAGACTAAATAACTATCTCTTTCGTCTGCCAAGGTTTTTCATATTTTATTACTATGTCTATGAATGGAGAAAACTTAAACTGACTTTCGTAAAGGAAGAAACAAGTAAAAAAAATTCTAATTAATTACAGGTAATACATACTCGATAACTATAAATTGAGGTGGTGGAACTGTAACCGTACATGACACATGAGAGGAGTATTTATTACAAATTGTGGTAAATGTGTGGGAATGTCAAAATTCCTAAAAAGAGGTTTTCAAACTTATTACAGAAGATATTTTAAAAAAATAACTTCCACGATATGTTTTAATGTAATGAACAAATTTGCATCTTCGTAACTCAATAGTAAGGTATAAAAATGTAGGTACTACATATTCAAAAGCTCAGATCGGAAATGATTCATTTTTATTTTGGCTTAAAGTGAAATCCTAATGGAAAATTTAAAAAGATATCCATATGAATTAACCAACTTAATGGCTCGATATATATAACCGCTTCCAATAGAAAATAATTCTTTCCAAATCAACATTTTTAGACATTTAATCAGCGCGGCTAGATTATCCCATAGTAAAACCATGAGGCTCTAATAGACCTCTGGCAGAACTACTGGTATAGATTCTTCTGTTGTGTAAAAAAATCGTAAGATTATCCATGTTTTGAATATTTTCGTGGTAGCACATACTTTCGGCGACCCTTCAACTTCATATTTCCTGCTTATCAATGGAAGGGAATAGAAGGGAAACCGAAATGCTTTAGAAAAAAGAGATAATTACGTCCTGTGAGCTATAAATAGATGCAGAAATAGAGATTAATTATGTGGTGTAGAAAAAGCAATTAGTTTGATTCACGCATCTGAGTGGTGGAAAAATTACGGTCATTCACAACTTTTGAGTACACACTGCCGACTTTATTTTGATTACTAAATAGATATTGCGCTTTTTATATCTTTGTTTTTGCCATAAAATAACCTTTCAAATGTAATACAAAGGCCTTACTTTAAAAGTATATTGGTCGATGGTTTTATTGCTTGGAATTTCACAAATGAACTTGTAGTACCTTGATATACAAAATTTTCCCATTGTTTAATATTTTTTACTTTATATAGCCAGGGTGATAATTTTGTCTCTGTCGCCGTGACAAAAGTCTCTAGTGCGCGCTTAGCCTAAGAAGAAATTTATGTTTCATAAATTAAAAAAAAGGTTTAAAAAAACTTCCTAAATATGATTTTTAATTCACCATTCTACAAGTATCAAAATGTTTTCAGAAACAAATATCATCAAAAAGAAAATAAATTTAAAACGAATTACACTACCCTGCGATGAAAAAAATACAAGGGGTCTGACAGCAGTTCTAGGGGTAGTTTTTGGTGCTGATTTCGAAAGTACCAACGAAAAGTTTCAATCACATCAAGTTTTTTAGAAAAATTCAATTTTACTTGGATTTTTATGATTTTTTAATAAAAAAATTATTTTGGCAATGAATATCTTCCCTCTTTGCCTAACCATTATTCTACAGTGGTTAAACATACAAAATACCGATATGAGAAACTCCATATTATGTTGCCATCCCTCCCTCTCAATCGAAACAAATGCTTTATGTACCATCAACCAATAGCTTTCACCAATGACGCGCGAAGGACTCGGATCATTCGTTGACCTTGCAGGAGTGCAGAGATGACCACGGTTGGACCACTCGTGGGGATTTGAAAGTTATATCCATGCTTCTTGGGCAACAAGGTGGATATACAAAGTATCCATGTTTCATTTGTGAGTGGGACAGCCGTGATAAGACTCAACATTGGGTCAAAAAGAATGGTCGAAAAGAGAAAATCTTGTACCAGGCACCAAAAATGTGATTCGGAATAGCTTAGTTGATCCAAAAAAGTATTGTTACCCCTATACATATCAAACTAGGTTTAATGAAGCAGTTTGTGAAGGCTGTTTCAAAAGAGGGCGATTGTTTCAAATACTTGTGTAAAAAGTTCCCAGGCTTATCCGAATCCAAGTTAAAAGAGGGAATATTTAATAGTCCAGATATCCGGAAGCTTATGAAGGATAAAGAATTTGAGACTACCCTGACTACAAAAGAAAAAGAAGCTTGGGTTGCCTTCAAAGAAGTCGTCAGTAAATTTCTCGGTAATTACAAGGATCCTGACTATAAACCAATTGTGATGGATATGCTAGAGCTAGACAAATATCAAGCTTTGGGTTGCTCCATGAGTGTCAAAATACATTTCCTTCACTCACATGTGGACTTTCCCCCCGAAAACTTGGGATCAGTCAGTGAAGAACAGGGTGAAAGGTTCCACCAAGACTTCAAAGATATGGAACGCAGGTATCAGGGAAGATGGGACTGGAATATGCTCGCCGACTGTTGGATGTTAACGCGTGATAGACCCGAAATCGAGCATAAAAGAAGAGCCACAAAAAGAAGTTTTACAGAAAAAGAGTATACGTACTTAACTATAAACTTTTTTTATTTGCTTTTGAATAAGCTTAATTTTTTTCAAGCTATCATGTTTACAAACATAATACTCTTTGCTTTTCTTGTTTAATCGTCTATTTCATGTAAGATATCTTAATAAAAACAAACTAAAATAATATTTCGGCAATTTTATTTTGAAGAAACAATACTTTTAATTAAAAATTTTGACTCTTGAATTTTTTTTGTGTTTTTCTCGACCAGAGGTGGGTCATGGGATCTGGCAACAGTATTTTCATACATTTAAATGTATAAAAAATAAAAATATGGTCAATAAATAATCAAACCAACTTTCCTTACAAAGATTTGACTATATTACACATATTTAAGTGGATAAAACCACAGTTGCTAGATAATAAACCCACGATTTTTTGCTATAATGTCTCTTTTATAGGATTTTAGCAAAAATATTGATATTGATTTTATAAAAAATCCTGAAGTGATTGGGGAAAATGGAGGTCATTTTCGTAATCAGCACACCAAATAACATAAAAATTACTAAAGACTTATCTTGTATTTTTCCAAAAGTTGAATTTCGCAGGGTAGTGTTATTTGAAGAATATTTTTGGTATTGGCAAGGAGTATATGGACCTCTTATTTCTCTTTGTTAACATGGGGATAAAATTTTTAATTAATTTATTATTTCTTCGTTAAATGTTGGATTTAACACTAGGTAAATGCAAAAAAACTATAGGTAAATATGCTTTTTAGGAAACACTTTACACTTTTATCTTCTTTTTGACACTTTCATCTTTCTTACGCGACATATCGAGTAAGAGTACGCATTTAAAAAAATCTTTTCTCCATCTACAGCCCACCTGCATTTTCACCCATTTTATTCCGTCTCAAAACCCCGAAAACTTAATTCAATTCTCCACCGAATCTCTCAACTTCTTCCCAACCCGTCGTCGGTCCTTAGAAAAACGATCTTTGTCCGCATCCCTGATGTTCATCGCTTGTCGATCCCATCTCCAAAGAGGTATTATTTATAGAGTTCTCAATGCTGTCATGCCCCAACTTGAGGAAAATAAATTCGTAACATGGATAAATTTCCATCGATAGGCTATTTTGGAGTAGAGAAATCACGTTTTCTTCTTAGGAGAATAATCGGTAAACGTTTTTTTATTGTTAGTAATAAAACATCAAAATGTGGATGAAAATAATTTCTTTTAAAAGATAATGTTCAATTGGAAGATGTCTTTACAATATGTAAAATGAAGAAACGAAATTTATCCTTTTCCGATAAATTTTGATGCCAACATATTCTATGTGTTAAATCCATAAGATTTCTTAAGAATCCATAAGAATAAGAAATCTTATTCTATGTGTTAAAAAATTTTACTTTAAATGCAAATAGCGATTGGTAAAAAAATGTCTATATGTTCTGTTTCTCATGGTAATTAACAGTCTAAGCTCTAAATGGATTTTGTCTGTTCCCAAAATCTTCTTTTTTAATTCTTCTAAAACTCTCCGAAGGCCAGATAGGATCTAGAAAAAAAGCTGGCTATATAAATTAGGGCTTAAAAGAACTTAATAACGTCTAAAAGTAATTATACGCGATTTTTACCCAACTTTATAATGCAAAAACTGAGTAAGTAGATAAATAATTGCCTTCTATTTCAAATAAATACATTGAAGCACATGACAACGCAAAAGGCTTGAAAGAACCTGTTTTAAATACCGGAATGAATAAAAATATTTGAAGGTATTTAAAAGCTAACAGATTATTTATACATTGTTAAACATTTTTCAAAACATGTAAATGAGAATGGAAGTCTGCGGTCAAAAGTTTGAGGCCCTAAAAAATCTTATGGAAACATAAAAATTGCACCCCCAATTCCGTAGTCAGTTTTGAAAATAACTGTCTGTCTTGCTAAAGTTTGCACGGTCACTTACAGTGAAATGAAAGAAAGAGGTTTAACGCACACCCTATCGATTACCTACTTTATGCATCTGTCCTCTCCGAATGGGTGATCCCTCGGGATCTCCATAATCGATTCCAGCATCTTACTTCCGAGCCGCTGTCGTTTCCTTCATTGGAAAACTATTTAAAATTCTTTCTGCTGACGCTATCGGTTGTATTTATATTTAGAGTGAACCACACCTTTTGCTTTTTATCATCGATGCTTTATTTTGGTGTTTGCTCAAATCTGATCGCTCGAAGGGAATAGCCTATTATACTCCATGAATTCGTCGTCGTCTAAAAAAAGAACACTCGACAGTGTTCGCTTGGTATGCGAACACTTTCTGTTGCCCATTATTTATTGAAATTTAGGAAGACGTATGCATTTCTGTGAGTACATTTTTATAGCTGATAGTGGAAGTTAATAAAACCCTAAGTTTATAATTTTAAATTAATAAAAATAACTATTTGTTTCCTGTCGTTTCCTTAGACTAAATAATTATAAAATATACTTTGTAATAATTATGCTTACTAATATGTTAGCATACAAAGTTAGTTTTAAATGATCTTGTAATACTTTCTAAAGAAATGAAAACTTTTGTGTTATTGTTGGAAAATTTATGTCTGAATTTCCAGTAATTAGTAAGGTAAAAATTTATAAATTATAAATAAAAAGCAAAAGCATATTTGCTTGATGGATTATTATCCCTCAAAACTTTGGCAATCAATAAATAGAAATTATCCTGCCTCCATCCGTTTAAAAAAGAAAAAGAAAGAAAAAATGTTTCGGATAAAGTTTAATTAATTACAGGCGAAAACTCGTTAGTAAATATATCTATCAACAAAAATACGTGATTTATGTTCTTGTTGATGGATTGCAAAAGGTTAATATTTATAATATCTTTTGATAAAAAACTATGTAGAAAATTAATTAACTAATTAGGATGGATTTTTTTTGGAATTATTACTTTTCTTTTTAATTACCAAACATGATTATGCCAAAGTACTTCATAAGATATTAATTTATTTAAAGTATACCTAATATTCTTTACAAATACAAAACATTTTATTTGATTATTAATTTTAGTTTTTCATAAATTGATTTATTTTTAAAACTACTGGAGTTATCTAAAACTTTTAGCGACAATTTTATGAAAAATTTATTTTTATTGATAAGTTGATAATTTTTTTTCTCAATTTGTCCATTATATTGCCTTTTGTAATGGATTAGAAAATATTCATGTTACAACTTTATTGCATCTAATAACTCATAAAATTAAAATTTTTACGCTAAATTAAAGTGGTTAATTTATAAGATATGATAAAAATTGCAAAAAACCTATCTGAAATATTAAAAACTTGATTTTTCTATGAAAATTAGTTCAAACCATTACTGGTGTTTATTTGGAAAACTTATGTAACAGTTCAAGTAATTGCATAAAGAAATCCTTACGTAATTAATTCTATTAAGGGAAAAAACTTTTTAATGTTTCTTGTCAAGGCGTTTGGCCATTTGCATTATTTATGACACCAAAAATAAGTTAATCGTATTGAAATTACGGCTGTTTTTATAATGGTTTCTATTTTTACAATTGTAATCACCTTGTTTATTTCTTTTGAGTGTTATTTAGGCCGATTAAAAACGCTTTAAACCATCAGTTAACACCGTCCTCACCACCAAAAATAATACTTTAATAGGGTTTTATCAACGGTCATCGAGGCAAGGAACAAATTAAAGTAGTAAATTGGGATTGAAAATAAAAGTTTAATGATTTATTATTTCATGTATTGCTAATGGATCGTATTTATAATCAAATTTTAAAGCTATCATCTTTTTGATTTCTTTCTTGTTATATTAGTTTTCTTATTCCATTTACAGTCGACTCCAATTGAATCGCTTAATTCTGAAACGTGTCAAACGCCACTTTTTCAAAAGTGAGTTATTGGTGTCATGGGATTCTATAGGGGTAAAAGCACATTTTAAAGTAAGAATTATAAAAATAACGGGATTTTAAAATAGTTTTCCAGCATGTTAAATTTCAGATTTAGGGTAGAAACATGTCAATCGACGTCGCTTGACTGGTTTCTGCACTTAAACTGCGGGGACTTTTGTTCATGCCTACTCATCTGCAGCTTGTTTGGGACGGATTTTTATTTAAATATTATCCAAATGTCTTACGGGGGTTGAAACCTTATAACCCACGAAAGGTGACATATCCATTTTTATTAAATTTAATATTTTTACCATCCTACTCAACCGGGAATAAAAGTTTCGCACATTTTTACGATTCTAGCAAGAAATCTTTGATTGCCAGTTCTAACCATTGAGATATTTCAAAATATGTTTTAATACAACTTAAGTATTTCTACTCTGGTTTTATTTTTAATAGCTTCATAGTCTTCAATGATGATTTTTATACCATTGTGCACATTTACATTCATGACAGAGTCATGCAATCGAGGTAAAAGCCCGATTTTTGTTCGTCCATTTTTACATGAAATTACTGTATTAATAGAAACTTCGACGTCAATCCGGAGGCAAAAAGAGTTATTGTAATGGAATAATATATTTTTGACCCACCCTACTACACAGTCCTTTTTTTAATGAAGAAACATTGTTTTCCCGTTTTTAGTATAAAACCGTTCATTATTAACCGCATATATTGTTATCATTTTGGCCTTGTAAAAATATGATCACATTAAACGGAGTCGACTGTATTTGGTTTCATAATGCACAACAGGGTATAGAATGCTTAGATCCTTTACAAGTATAAATGGGAAACTTGTAAAGTAGTTTTTATTTGGTAAATATTATAACTTTTTGAAAAATATTAAATTAGAGCTTAAATTTTAGAAAATTAGAATCTTAAGGAGCTTTGCATCAGAACAAGTGTTACTCTAGTCTAGTACATATTATTTTATGTTCTGTTTTAAATAGATAGAGTAATTATAGATAACTTTAGGTTTTTAAGTACTTAATAATAGCTAAAAGAAAAATAAAGCATTTCCGTATGTGTATAGCTTTAAATAATTGGTATGTTACTCTATGCTTTTAAATTTACCAATCACTTTTTTTCTATTTCACATTTCTTAAGTGACAATTTTCTTATAATTTTAAAATTCAAAGAAATTAAAACGAAATAATTCTAAAAAATGGTTACAAAATTAATTACCTATCTTTACCTAAAATCATTTTTTAAAGTAAATTAATTCATTTTCGTTGGCTATTTCCCATATCTTAACCGAATTTTTGATTTGCTACAGCTTTCACATTATAGACAAGGTCTATTAGATATCCAGATTAAAATAGTTTTAATGTTTAAAAATAATTTTTTGTTGAACATGGTCTTGATTTCTAATTTTAAAAAAATGACGCGGACTAATAAAATTAATATCTTGTTTTAGAATAAATAAAAGCATTTCTATATAATTAACTAAAATTACTCGACCATTTTCAACAACTACTTTTTGAGCTCTTCTAGTACGATTTATATTATTAAACTTTTTACAACTGTCGTTGCACAAAGTGTTTCCCAATTCTCCTTTAAGTTTCGGAGAACCAAAGAAATCTTTCTTTTAAACTGCGCACTCAGGATAAAATCTCAACTTGATAGGTATTCATTTTAGTTTCTGGTCACATCAAAAGTATTTATATTTTCTCTAAGGTTTTCAAAACCAACAATGCGTGTAAAACACGCTTTCATTCATCTTATTTATTCATTTCAACTCAAACGCATCTGCCCAAAACCCACAGACGCCAATTCCTTCTTCCGACATCTTGAAGAAAACACAAAGAAGTGACGGGACCTGACACCTTATTCGACGTGACACATTTTATCTCATTCCGAGGGAAGGCTTCTATTTATTCTCTCTTCAAGAGGCTCTCTTGAGCCTCCATAATTGATAAGATGCCGCTTCTTGGTGAACTCCTCCCTCCACTCTTAAGACTATTCTTTCTTTCGGACGCGTGAACCCTTGGCCTTTGGAAAAGGTTTTGCGTGTGACTATTATTCTCTGTAGTACTGTTTTTGAATTATGACCAGGGATCAACAAGTATTGTCTTTGGATGCATGATATAATATATAATTTTAGTAATATATCGTCGGCTTATTGAAGAAAGTCCGTGTGAATAAAATTGGAAGTGGAAGTGCAATAGAATTTCTAGTGCACTTCCACTTCGTTGCCATGGTGGCGATCACCCAATTTTATTTACACGGATTATAGGTCACTTCTGACCCAACTTTTCTGCATGGGGTTACGTCAAGTTTAGCGATATCCAATCAGTTGTTTTCTTTCGTGCCAAGCAATCTCGCCATCCAACTGATTGCTTTTCTGCTTAGTGAGACTTATTTAGTTTTCAAAGCTATGTTCGTTTTCTGTATCCGTTTTACCACTTTCAAAAGATTTTACAAAAGTGACTATAACCCGACAGTATCACGAGGTTAGTTCAATCAGTTCTACACAACTTAACAATTCAAGTCAAAACTGTGAAGAGATCCAGATATTATGGCCTTTTAACTTTCCACAAAAACAATGTTTTTACAATGCTTAAATGAATTTTCTTTAATGAATTAAATAATTTTCGTCCTTTTTATTCATAATTTTTATATTCTATATGGATTTATGGCTTTTCTTGACCAAAAGAAGACACATATCATGTAGTAACCTCCTCTCTTTCTATTGTGATGTGTCACTTTTGGAACTAAAATTAAACATTTAATTCAATACATTTTAAGTCTCCGTGAATTTTTTCCCTTGATAATTTATATTTTTTATAACTATTAAAAATCAAAACGAACAAAGGAATAAACTCCTATTTTATTATTGTAACAGCAGTTAAAAACAGTGGGATGTCTCAAAATGTTAAACAATCCACCTTATGTCGAATTGTATAAAAATACAGAACTTCTTCTTTCTCTAAAATTTTAGCATAATTTGTAAACGGTCCCCATGTTGTCTTAAAATCTCAGGGGTTTCCTCCACTGAACTATTGAGAATCTTTAAAAGGTGACTTGTGAGTGTTTCCATTAAGTTTCGTTCTTATCGCAATGTTTTTTTTAAATTTCGCGTTTTTTACACGGTGAAGTAATAAATTCTTCCCAAAGTGTACCATTGGGACGACTTGGCAAAGTCCCCATTCGCTTAACGATAAAAAAAAGGATGACCGAATACAAGTGCGACTATTCCCGTAATTTGTCAGTGACAGTGTGAAAAGAAGACCACCTTCGAAATCCACAGAAAATCGACGGTGAATTACAACAGGTGTCATTTTTTGTGAAACATTGCACATTAGTTTGATAGCTTTTTTAAACATAGTAAATACGCTTAAATAGAGAATAATTTTAGATGTTTCGTAAGGATTTTTTTATAAGGATGATATTTTAAAGGACGTTATGGCATCTAAATCCCTCGATTCTTGTTATGGGTTTTGAGGAATTGAATTAACTTATAGTCCAAGAAAGTTAAGGGTTGAGGTGGAACAAATTGTAAAAGAAAGTTTGATGGGTGATTCTTATAGGAAATTTTCCGTAGAAAACGATGGTGAAACGTATACCAAAATTAACCTCGTCCTTTAGCCAATATGGCGGATTTTCCAAAATGGCGGACAATCGTTTTTAACTTATAACTTCCTAAAAAATGTTAATAAAATTATAAATTTTGCAGTAAATAATTAGAATTTAGTAGCAAAAACAATGGGACACTGTTTTTTCTCTTACGATTTGTCATTTTTCCAATATGGCGGATTTTCCAAAATGGCGTCCACTAATGTTTATAATAAAAAAAATTATGATGATAAATTCGTAATTTTTTCAGGATATGGTAAGAATTAAGTCATAATAATATAAATATCAATTTCCTCCCCCTCAATGTATCAAATATGGCGTATTTTTCAAAATGGCGGACAATCGTGTTTTGCTAATATGCTAAAATTCGTTAATAAAATAAAACGTTTGCTGTAAATTATTAGAATTTAGTAGCAAAAATAATGTGGAACTGTTTTTGTCTCTTACGATAAGTCATTTATCCAATATGGCGGATTTTCCAAAATGGCGTCCACCTAATGTTTAAAATAAATAAATTATGATAAATAAATTATGATATGATTAATATATTTATATGTAAAAACGTTAAAAATAAAAAGGCTCTAAATATGTGGCCACCATTTTGGAAAAATCCGCCATATTTGATACATTGAGGGGGAGGAAACTGATATGAATATTATTATGACTTAATGTTTACCATATCCTGTAAAAATTACGAATAAATTATCATAATTTATTTATTTTAAACATTAGGTGGACGCCATTTTGGAAAATCCGCCATATTGGATAAATGACTTATCGTAAGAGACAAAAACAGTTCCACATTATTTTTGCTACTAAATTCTAATAATTTACAGCAAAAGTTTTATTTTATTAACGAATTTTAGCATATTAGCAAAACACGATTGTCCGCCATTTTGAAAAATACGCCATATTTGATACATTGAGGGGGAGGAAATTGATATTTATATTATTATGACTTAATCCTTACCATATCCTGAAAAAATTACGAATTTATCATCATAATTTTTTTTATTATAAACATTAGTGGACGCCATTTTGGAAAATCCGCCATATTGGAAAAATGACAAATCGTAAGAGAAAAAACAGTGTCCTATTGTTTTTGCTACTAAATTCTAATCATTTACTGCAAAATTTATAATTTTATTAAAATTTTTTAGGAAGTTATAAGTTAAAAACGATTGTCCGCCATTTTGGAAAATCCGCCATATTGGCTAAAGGACGAGGTTAATTATGGTATACGTTTCACCATCGTTTTCTACGGAAAATTTCCTATAAGAATCACCCATCAAACTTTCTTTTACAATTTGTTCCACCTCAACCCCTTTTTTGAGCTAACTTTCTTGGACTATTAGCATGTATTGATTAATTTTTGTATGGTATAATATACCTACTATACTTCTTAATTGGATCTTAAACATTTACTGGTTGAAATTTTCAAAATGACATTCTAGTGAGTGATATTGGGATAAAATGTCTACTTTGAAGCTTTTTTTATTTGAGAAATAAACTTTAAAAATAAATGTGCTTCGCATAGAAGATAGAACCAAAACTGCTGCAAGTTTTCTTATTTCGTTACACTTAATTGAATTTTACTTGATTTAATGTTTTAAAAACCCAAACACTCAGCTCAAGAAATTATTTTATCACAGCCATCAGCGTCAGTGTTAACCAGCAGCTAAAGAAAGAAAGATTGTCCTTTTGAAGACTGATTGGTGGAATCCTTTGACCAAGGATTTAACATCGAAGCTGATGGCTGGGAATATGGATTTTAGTTCTTTGAAAAATAAAGCAAACAAAAAGTCGGTTACATTTAGGAGTGATAGTATAACATAACTCCTGAAAATTGTGTGTTGTAACTTATAAAAGGATTTTATACAGAATATAGGGTACGGGGTGGCTTAGTTGGATTACGTGCTGCCGACGCTTGCAACTCTAACAGTCTGTGCACTGTACCTGTCACCGAGTTCGATTCTAGGCTTTGCCCTGGGCTAATTTCTATCCATGTGTTAGTAAAAACTATATTGTGTCTGTCTCACTTGATATAAGCGGATCCTTGAGGTCAAGTACACAAGCCGGAGCCAATCAAATCCAAATACAGAAAGTGTAGAAGCAATAAATAGTAAAATCTCTAGATTCGCTGACAATGCAAGAGATGATGAATGCAAACACAAGTTTTTAGAGTTTTTCTCTTGAGACTAATTTTTTCTCCGTATCAATGTATTCTTTTTGTCTCGAATTTCATGCAGTTTTCACTTTCTCTATCAAACTTACACTATCAGTCATTTTTTTGTATTTATAAAGATTTTTATCACTTCCGCTTCAACTCCACAATACACTCTTCAAAGACCTCCTTCCTCCAAAAAACCGAAACTCAACCCACACCAAAAAAACTCTACAAGAACAATCCTCATCGCTATCACTCATTTCCAGTAACGACAAATGTCCAGACCACCCCAAACTAGCAGAGACTAGTTTCCTAAAAACCTCACAGACTGTCATTACCCCCGCCGATGCTAATTGGTGGACAACTGAGTGACAGGGGGTGCAGATCCCATCGCGCGTTCTCACAGCGATTTTCTGTAAGTTGAGCCGTCTGCAGGGTTTCCGCTGTCACAAGGAGTCCTCTCTTTCTCTGATCCCCGGGATGCCCGTTATGAAATGTATCTCTTTCTCTGTGCATCTTGGATGTGATAGGGGTTTATGTGTCCCTTTGGGATGGCTTGTCTGTGCTGTGTTTCCTCAAAAGTGTTTTTTTTACGGTCGTTGGGATATTTAGGATGGACATGGGAGGTTTTTGTTTGAAGTTTTATGATTCAATCGAAGCTCCATGCAGTAAAGTCTTGGTGGATTTTATATAGTTTCTCTTTTTTTTGTTAGGGCTATTAAAAATCAACTAGCTAATATTGAACTGGGAAGGATCTTTTTTTTCATATTGATAAATTTTTATATGGTTACCTATAGGAGTAACGAAAACATTCATGATTTTTACGGAATTTTGGGTTTTATTCCTTTGATCAGGCATTTTACTTTGCTAAACTGTGTCATTGCCTTCTCTCAAGAAACGCTAATAAAAGATTCTATCATAATTACTCAAGTTTTTTAAACTTATTCCATAGATATGGTTTCGCTATTCTAGGTCTTTGACTACGATAAATTAAGAAAAATTTTCTCGACGCAAATATGTGATAGGGGTTATGTGTCCCTTTGGTATGGCTGTCTATACTGTGTTTCCTCAAAAGGGTTTTTTAAGGTCGTTGGGATATTTAGGAGGAGTTTACAGTTTTTTGAAAAGCTTTATGATGCAATCGAAGCACCATGCAGTAGTTTCTTGGTTGTAGTGGATTTTTATAGCTTTTATTTTTTTTTGTCAGGGCTATTAAAAATCAACAAGCTAATATTGAACAGGGAAACCTCCTTTGTTTTTCAAATTGTATAAGGTTATAGGAGAAATTTTCATGATTGTTACGAAATTTTGGATTTTATTCCTCCTTATTCTATCATTTTGCTTTGCTGAACTCTGTGTTCACTGCTTTCTCTTAAGAAATGCCAATAAAATATTGTATCAAAGATAACTTCAGTTTTTTTAAACTTTATATTCCATATGTATGGCTTTTCCAGATATTTTATTGCGCAAGTTTGAGAAAGCTTTTCTTACAAGATATTTAGAGATGCAAATGTATCACCACACGCTACTCAAGTATTAAAAGACTTAATATATTTAAACAATTTCCCTTTTTTATCGATAGTTTTAAATCTAGTAACTTAAAAGTATTCCAATATAAGAATCAAGATTAAATACTTAGTCTGCGAAAGAATATTGACGGAGGAATAATGCTTTAATTTCTTTGTAAAAATATCTTAACGCGATTTCCCCAGAAGAAAATTGAAAATTCTTTTGCAAAAACAAAATTTCTTATTTGATTTTATTTGTTCAATAGTTTTTTAGCATCAATATTATTTTGGTCATTGCATGATTTGTTTCATAAATTAATTTCTCTTGCAAATTTTTAAACATTAAATAATTAGACAAGAAAAACTTAGCCAATTAATTGAAAAATAAAGCAAATATTTAGTTGTTTTTGATAAAATCTCATTATTTTAGGTGTAAAAGCCGTTGAATTCTTATAATATTTAATAAACTATGCTTATTTTAAGAAAAATCGAAAAACAGAAACATTTTCCACCACTTCAGCAGCAAACATATTTAATGGCTAAAGTACCCTATGAATTTCCCCTTCTACGAACAACATGGAAAAAATATCTGGTGTTATGATACTACCCAGTTTATATCTTTTTATTGCACTATTAAAATTTAATTCCATATCCAATTTACCTCGTTAAGGTTACTTTTGCCAATGTCGATGGTAATCTTTTACAGCTTTGATAACGCAAAATTTAGAATTCAACTCCGTGTTCTCACTTTCATTAGAAACATTAGCGTTAATACACTAATTAATTTTTGACATATTAATTGTTTCATCAGTCTTCTGCTTTGGAAAAGCTAAATTCAGGCGAGATTTCAGATTAATGTCGCAATTTTGCCTGATTAGAAGAAAACGTGACTAAATTTAGAAGTAAACGTTCATGCTCTCAATGGAAACGTCAAGTTGCAAGATTTATCAACGGCTTGAATAGAATAATAAAATTTGTTATGGAGAAGATTTATATTATTTTTTCCGGTAGTGGTTGGATGGTGTCATGAAAATACCAGTCATTGTAAAAATCTGTCAGTAAAATATGGTAAAAAACAATTAATAGCTTTACCAATGTAATAAATTTGGTTTTGATTGACCCGATTCTACAGACTGTTTTTTTTATTTAACCGGTTGGATGGCATTGAAGAAGTTTGCAACATTGTAGAATTCCTGCAAAATCTTCCTTTGTTTTCGTATAAATTTAAACACTGGTTTAGGAGTTTTTATAGACTTTCGAATATCTTTTCTCAAACACTTATTTTTTCATCAGTTTTTGTTAACTACCTTTGAATAAATTTCGCATAATGAAAATAAAGATAGACGAACTCTATTTATAAACTGAACATAAAAATTTCCTTTAAATTTTCTTAAGCTCAAACACTTTAACAATTTTACGTCTTTGAATAGTATTAAATTTTTTAGCAGAGATAAAAAAATATGGATATGGGTGATTCTCTATAAATGTGAAAAATTGCGGTCCAGATGTCAAAAATCCATGTATTGTCCTAAAATAAAATTTTCTTTACAACATTCTGATAAGTATGGAACATATGTAATAAAAATTTTTGAGATAAATAAATTAAGGATATAAAAAACTTGAAAGCTCAAAATTTCTTCATTTTGGCTCGTCCCACTACTAACATATGCTCAAACAAAAGGAATTTTAGTGTACTAAAAGCATATTTTCCTCCGATTTTTTCACCTAATATCATTAATCATATCTAATAGTATATGTAATTGTGGAAGAATTTTTTTTAATTTTTTAAATAACATTTTCTAATTGAAACACGGTTGTCCCAGGCAATAGCGTTATTTACCTGACATGAACATTTTAGTTAATTATGAGGCACATGAAATTTGCAGAATGAAGCAATTCTTCTTTTTAATAATTATTTATAATCAGAATAAGTGGGTATGCACTTTTAGTGCGATTATAAATTATTTTACTTAGGAAATTTTTATTTTGAACTGTTCATAACAGAGCGTATGCTTTTAAAACGTCATTATCCTGGCATCCACATCTCCTAAACAAAACGGAGTAAAAAATTGAAATTTGGATATGTCAGAGGTATCATAACTTTATGGTGAATGTCAAATTTGTAGCCCTAAATATGAAAAAATAAAAAAATTACGAAGGAAATACTATAAAAACGTTTCATTGTACTGAGACCTAACCTCATTATCCTAATATGAAAAATTTGATTTTTTTAAATATTTTTTTTCTATCTAAATGTTATTAAACTTCACTCTGCTCATTCGATATCAACTAGAAGCTTCTCAACTAACATTTTTTAAAAATCAGAAGTTTGGGAAGAATTGTAATTTTCCAAAATTTTTGCTCTCAATTTTTCACATTTCTAGAGAATCACCCATATATGCAACGAATGCCATCATTTCAGAAAGTGAAGATAGTTTATAAAAAATATTACTGTTTAAAATTTTCTGAGAGAGCGACCACACAACACACTCTCATAAAAATTAAGATTTTAATAAGTTCTCGAAAATGATTGGAAATTAATTGTCCAAAATTTAAGTTGTAGAATAGGTTCTTTAAATTTTATTCCAAGTTAACCTTGGGTTAATAGTGGTGAATACGGCCGTTGATATTTCATATTTCGTAACACTTACACAATAAATTTCTTCTTCTTTCGGGGGAGAAAGGGTTGATCTCGAGATGTCTCTCCATGACCGGATGTCCGATCTCCAGAAATCAGCTGAAGCAACAGGCAGCTAGGGTTTCACGGTGCAGCTGGTAGTAGCTAGAGAAGAGCACCTCCATTCAAAAGTTTTGTTTAATGAGGAAGACGAGGATTCGCAGACACCGCCGTTAGTTGGTTCTACTGCTCAATCAAACAGATGAGTGTTCGTTCACCTTGGGCAAGGCCGACGATGAACAAGCTGGGGATGTCCTCTTGAGCATGAAAGACGTGATTCAGTAGTCTTGCTTTGAGATGTTTTGTGATCAACGCTCATTTAACGAACCCTCACGTTGATGTGAACTGTATGCTGATCCCGAGCTTATTATCCCCACAGAGTAAAGAGCTGACAGAGGGTCCAAACGGCAGTTTTCCTCTTTAGGTACTTAATTTAATTCAAGCTCGAAGATTATAATTAATTTCATTAGCAGCCAATCAGAGAAGGCGGAATGCGAAAGTGATTCCTGATTGGATATGGACCTTCTAGCAGACGGCATTTTAATTTCATCGGTGCTGCTCTTTTCCCTCCATTTCCAATTTTGATTCGAGTGACAGCTTCAGTGGGTGAATGACAGAGACGTAGCAGGAGTGACGTGGAACTATAGGAGGCGGTCCGAAGTACCAGAAGTGTCTATGGGAAAACCCATGTAAAAAAAAGTTGCCATTAGCGTCTATGGAGATGAATCCTCTGTTAAGCTCTATACTCTGTGCTTATCCCCATCGATAATTTCTATTTTCATTTAAGAACTAAGTATTTAAACCTTTTTGTGCGGACTCGTTTTCAAACTTTACCCGGTGAATTAATTATTATTAGACGTCGTTGAAAAGTTTTTTTTAAGACTATTGTAAAGAAATTATCTTATTTAAATTTAGTCATTAATTTAATTAATACACAACATTTTCGAATTACGAAACTTGATTTTTTATGTGGAGAAAGTTTGATGAAAATTGTGTTCAATTCCGTTAACGGTCCCTCTAAATACCTTCATGCTCTTTTGAACACCATAAACTAGAAATATTTCTTAATAATTTCAAACTCTGAGATTAAAATGTTTAGTTATATCAGTGACTAGTTTATCAATAAATATAATTTTTTTCCATATTTGAATACATGGCGTTCAAAAGAGATTGGCGTTATTAAGCGGGACCGTTAATGGAATTGAACCGAAAATAGATTCAATATCTCATATACTATTTATCCTATTTTTTAAAAATGTTTTTCAAATTTTATGAACTACTATTTAAGCACATTCCCCTACGAGTGCGTAAAAAAATAAATAAACTCAACTCCCTTAACTAATATAAATCTACTATCATATAAATATTAACTACATAGTATTAGTGAACGATATAAATACATTTATTAAATTATTATTAACTTAAATAAATTTAAATTTATTGTAAAATTTATTTATTGTTACTAACATATTTAAAAAAATTAGTAGTAGTATACTTTCTCTTCTTCTTATCTCCTACTGGTCTTAAGATACATAAAGTAGTATACCTAAATAAATTATTTTAATAAAGTAGTATACCATCTAGGTGTAATCTCACAACTCTCAAGCGTCACCTCCAACCGTGGACCGGTTTCTTCCTTGTTAGGACTCATCAGCACGGTATAGGATGGTAACGCAAGAGAGAGGAGGGCAAGTACTAGTCTAGCCGACTATAACTGAAAAAGTGGTGACCATTGATTAGTCCTCCACTCATCTGCTGGAATGACAATAACTAGTAACTGACTAGTACTTGCCCTCCGCTCTCTTGCGTTACCATCCAATACAGTGTTGATGAGTCCTAACAAGGACGAAACCGGTCCACGGTTGGAGGTGACGCTTGAGAGTTGTGAGATTACACCAATTGTCCGCTTAACCAGCAATAAATGGTGAAATTCTCCTTTCAGTATGCCATCTAGTTTAAATTTTTCCTGTGACTTTATAGCTATAACTTCTATATTACAACTATATATAAGTTAGTTAACTATAACTTCTAACTCCGTATTCATTTCACTTAAATTCATCAAACCCAAACCTTTGAAGAAAAGAAAATGAACACCCCCCGAAAAAGGGGGGAAAATGCACAAGAAATTTATTAACTTTTACAAATCAATTATAAACCTCGCTCCACAAAAAAAGGAAGGCCAATCGTATTTTGCACAACAGGCCTGATAAATTGTCGAGTCCCGTGAGTTTCTCCTTACTGAAACATTATTACAATTTTATCGCTTCTCAACTCCTAAGGGTCCAGCCACAGTCAATGAAATTCGTCGCGTGTCCTAATAAGATCCTTCTCAAGAGGAGGGGAGACTGTAGGGGGACTCGAGAAGAGATGTAGTAGATTACTCCTGTAGCAGAGCGGTCGAAGTACTTCTCACTGACAAGCCTGGCAGTAGCCGGTTGCTGTCATCTCATCAAAAGTAATCTACTACATCCACCCCTCGAGTCTTCTCTCTCCCGTCTTCTTGATAAGGATCTTAATGGTCCACGCGACGATGTGTGATCAGTAAATGTGACCGGACCCTAAGGCCCAAGTCCAGGGGCGTCATTTCAGTTTTTGAATGGGGGGGGCAAGGTTTAAATGATATTAATTATATAATGTCAAAATTTGACGACGGGCAAAAAGGAAAAAAACTTGGGTCTGGGATTCACCCCCAGGAAAATATTGAAAATGCCTCTTAAAGTAGTATTTTAACTCCTTTCGAGACCCTTTAGGCTACATTCAAAGAGAACAGTTTCTTTTAAACCACGGAATTTTCTTGGGAAAAAAGTTGTTAAAAGACGTCAAAGTTTCAAGGGGGCTAGGGGTTCTCCTCCAGAAAAATTTGCCTTTAAACAAGTGTTTTATCTCTTTCTGAAACTTTTTGGGGAGCTCTCTAAGGGAAAAACTTCTTGTTAGTGGCAGAATTTTGAAGGCAGAAATACTGTATAACCAACGTAAAAAATTTTTTTGGAGGGGGGCTGAGGGTTGTCCCCGGAAAATTTTTTGAAATTACCCCTTTAAACTAGTGTTTTATCTCTTTTTCAAACTTTTTGGGAAGCACTGAAAAGGAAAAGCTTTTTGAAAGCGGCGGAATTTTCAAGGGGAAAACACTAAATAACCGACATTAAAATTTTACAGGGGTGCTGGGGGTCCTCCCCCAGAAAAGTTTTTGAAATTTGACCCTTAAAGATAGTGTTTTAACTCCTTTTGAGACTTTTTGGGTTACACCCAAAGCTTCTTGTGGAAGTTTTAGAATTTTCAAGGGACTTGTAGCTTTTTTTCACATTACAGTGGAAACCTTGGGGGGGGCGGTTGCCCCTCCCTTCCCCCCTAAATGACGCCCCTGCCCAAGTCAGACCTAGCGACCATAAGACGCTACTGCAATTAATCAAAGAGGGGAAAAAGCATGGAGTTCAGCCTGAGACTCCCCCTATCTTGACAGGAATCTTCGATCCTGTCAAGATAGGGGACTAGGCTTTCTCCGTGCTTTTTTTATGGAGATTGATTGCAGTAGCGACTATAAGGCGCACAGTGTGTTTTGCACCTAAAGGATCTTGTCCAAACTTGTCAACAGCGGCATTGCGTTAGCAGCACCGCGTTCCCCTTGAACACTCCCGACACTCAGATGTCATTAAAGTGTCGGCTTGATAAATAACTCATAATGGGTGGTAGCTCGAAGTGAGATAATTGATGATCAGGGAATTCATATTAACGAACCGAAAAATGCAAATACCAATCCATTTTCGTATGTGTCGAAAGATTGAGGGCCCTAGGGGAAGCTCAACAAACATTGTATTGTTCACCTTTTTTTATCTTGAAGTACTAACTCCCGAAAAAATTATGGCCTCGGAATATGAGATTTACATGGGGGAAGTTCACGGTCGTTGTGGATATGACTCTCTTATAAGCAGTTCACGTATACCGGGCGTGATCAGTATTCTTGTCTGATAAAAGTGTTGAGAGAAATAGAACTGATTCATTATGATGGATTACAATTATGTGGACACCTTTTAGATGTGGAAGTTTATATAATGGTGTCCTGATTCATATATTTTCCTTTCGTTCTTGGAGTAGTTTTTTTATTTAATTGATGTATAAATACATATGATACTTTTTTTGAAGCAATTCACAGCTACCGTTTTAGACATTTACTAATCGAATAACATTCCTTGATAAAGTATTTTTTAATTCTTTATGCAGATATAAGCTCACTGGGGAACTATAATTAACGTGTTAAAACATATTATCTTTCGAATAATTATTGTGTTTAATGCGTAATAATTATTAATATTGTTGGATTCTGTAAGGATTCTGTATATTGGATTCTGTAGGGATTCTGTAGGGGTAAACGCACATTTTAGTGTAAGAATGATAAAAATAACGTTATTTTAAAATATTTTTCAGGCATGTTAAATATCAGCTTTAGTGTAGAAACAAGTGAAACAACGTCACTTGACTGGTTTCTACACTTCAACTGCGGGAAATTTTGTTCATGCCGTCTCATCTGCAGCTTGTTTACGATTGCAGTTTTTATATAATCGCATAAAAACACTATATGTGATTGGAAAAGTCATCCTTTAGAGCAGGGGTCGGCAAGTAATTTTACTTGGGGTCCAAATAATTTTAAAAATTTTCATCGAGGTCCGGAGAAAAAATTGGTTAATATAACTACTTTAAATTATATTCTTCAAATACACATATATTTTTAAAAAGATGGTATTTGAGCCTGATTAATTATATTGTTAAATTTAATATTATTAGAAGTTTTGACATAAAAAATGGGAGTCTGGGGGTTTCCCCAGTTATTTTTTTTTTGAAATTCGACCCTTAAAAAGCGGGTCAAACTAATTTTTGTAGTGTAAAAATACATATTAATGATTTTCAAAACGTTTTGGTGGTCCGGGAAATAACCTCACGAGGTACGGATGCGGACCGGGGTCCGACAGTTACCGAAGAAAAAAATTACTAAACACTTTCATAAAAATGTAGTGAGCTTCTGTACAGTTTTTCTTGTTTACCTCAAAACAAGAAAAGTGGCGTTTGACATGTTTCTGAAATAAGTAATTCAATTAAGGCATAAGTGGGCAAGAAAATCGAAGCACATGGTCGAAAAAAAGTACACACTGACCTGAGAATATAGTTATAGAATTAGTTTAGAATCTACTAGTGCAACTCAGAGTTTCCAGTCGGAGCAGCAGGTGTAGGCCCCTTCATCGTTTGAAAATGTGGGTGTTCGACTTCCCTTGAACCCAAGATGTGTGTCAAGGTTCTCTTTTCCGGGCACGAGATATTAGTTCTAGTAGTAACCATGGATGAATCAGATAGGCTTCCGACTTTCGATAACGCCGCTTATTATAGAGGCTATTGTGGATATTTTAAAAGTGCTTTAGAATGATTTAATTAGGTAGGGTATATTATCCCTGTCTCTATTCAGACAGGCCGTCTGAATAAAATTACACGTAGCAGAATACATTCACTAAATTTTTGATTACCCAGCAAAAAACCATGTCCAAAATTCCTTCAAAAAAGCGTCAAAAGTGCAGTTTTCTTTAAGAAGTCTGTAGTTATTTTGTAGCAAAAGGACTTCAGCACGTAAGTTTGCTGTTTTTTTACAGTAAATTTGAATACATTCTAAAGGCATTTCAGCGGTCTTATAAAAAAACTACAGAGTTTCTAAAGAAAACTGCAGACAAAGTGTATAAATTCCCTTCACCTTTTTGAAGAAATTTTGAGGATTTTTTTGCTGGGTAAGCTTTTTGATTAAGATTTTTTGCCTTTATTTTTTCAATCATAATTTTACTCTAGTATATTTTTGTTTTTAAAATACTACTTACAAATTCTTTATATTTTTCAAAAACTATCTCTGTGTGTATCTAAAGAAATATTTTAGTAAATAAATTATTACGTTTTCTTCACAAAACATTTTGAATTTTCACCGATTCCCAAATTTACAATTGTTAAATAGAAAATAAAACAAAAGCAAAAATAGAACTTCTCACTGTTCTCACTCATCCAACTTGCATTTCTTAATTTAAAATATAAGTGTTACTAAAAACACCCAGATAATTTCATTCATTAAGTGTTTATATCACCTTATCCGGTGATTGATTTCTTATTAGACCTTACTCTTTCTGTATATTAATTAACCCTTGTAGTGTATCTGTTTCAAAATTTTAAGCCTCAAATTAAAAGAAAAGTTATCATTTTTAATGATATTTATATTTTCTCCACAAAAGACGGCAAAAATTAGAATAAAACTAAAGAATATAAAGGGGAACCATTTAATTACCTTTTTAAATTGAAATATTTTACAAACGCAGTATTTTGAGCTCCGTGAATTCCGAACTATATTTTCATATTCAACAAAAACAAAATTAATAACGGAGCTCTGTTTCTATTTTCTAAAGTTTTCTAAAGTGCAAGTGCAAACTTTAAAACTTTTTCTTTACCGAAGTTTCTCGAATCATTTTATGTAATGTAAGTTCTTTAGTTTCCCACATAAGATGACGAGTAAAATATTTCAACCCGAAAATGGAAATTAGTCTATGGTGGGTAGTTATTTAAATGTCACTTGTCACATTCTTCCTTGAATGCCACGGTTTTCACACTGTATTTATAAATCGATCCATCATCCTTTAGGTTATCTCCCCCCTAGAAGCATGAACAGAATACAATTATGACGTTAAAGCAGTTTTCTTTATAGAAACTGGTTGAATGGATAGACCTATTCATGAATGAAGTCGAGCAACTTAAATTGGGCTGGGTTCTGTAGGGAAAAAACCGGTACCTAAATTTTATCAATGTATTAAAATCAGATTTCTTTCAAATAGTTTACATTTCGAAAATTTTGAGAAAAACAGGGGTTTGAAAACAGACTAACACTTCCGTTTAAACCGTGCACATCCATATTATCTGGAGAAAAGACCTAATTATAAATAAAAATGTGTAATATGGTATCAATTTAAAAATTATGCATTAGATTCGATGTTCTTGATTTTTTTAAAAATAAAGCTTTACCCTAATAGTTGCTCATACCAATTATGTCAAGTTTACGTAACTCCAACTAGAGGAAAACGAAATTTGGCAAACATGACAAATATTGAATGAGTCTTGAACTTATGTGCTGCTTGGTATATCGTATATCACCGATGAGTTTAGTTTAGTTAGATAACAATAAGAATAGTTTGAAATCTAAACTTCATTTATCACTGGCTAACCCCAAATGGGTGACAGCCTCTCTACGTCTACATTGCTAAATATATTCCCGATAGTAAGATGATAACAGTTACTAAATACACTTCCTTTGAAATTCCAATGTGTGTGCTTTACACATAACATTCATTCTCTCTTATTCAATTCAGTCACCACACAAATGGAGAAACAGTGACCTATATATTTTCCCACTCGCTGGCAGAAATCATTTTACTAAATAGTCGCTGCGCTACATCGAAATATTCCCCGTGATACCAGATCCTGCTGTCGGGTCTAATTCGAAGCGAATTTTAGGCATTCCATCGGTCCTCGTCATCGTCAAATAAGCGTTCGTGGAAAGATGAACGAGGGACGTCTATTGGAACATTGATCCCTTGATTAAGAAGGGGGACATGGGGATTGTGGAGATCATCACTGGCTCAATGGTACTTGCCTAGTCACTTTTTTCTACTCAAGGATAATTCAGGATTCATTGCATTCAATGCATTTTAAGTGAATCTTTTTTTGAATGAGAATTTATAAAGATGAATTTTTAATCGCATCTACTTTTTTTACTTGTACGTAATAAACTTTACAGTTAATTCTTTATGACAGTTTATAGTTTTAATGTGTGTACAAAATCCTTGTAAACATTTTTATTTTTAATTCTCGATTTCTTAATAGGGAATATAAGGATGCTTCAACTTAAAAGCCTACTCAAATGTATAATCTTTATATAAATCTTCTTCTCAAGCCAAGGCAAATACGCAGCGATTTTGGCCCTGTTAGCAACAGTATAAGCGAGTAAAATCACATTAACACATGAATCATAAGCTATTCTAAAAGACATTCATTATTATTTCCATGTATTCTGCAATTTATTTATCAGGCAAAATGTGGTTTATTTGAGTTAGCATCTAATTTTTCTGTAAAGGAATCAGAAATTTTTGCAGAAAGAATCCTATATATCTTCTTTCTCTTCACCACATGAGAGTTGTATGCTACAGCTGTTGAATAAATGTTAAGTTATCCCATTGAAATATTAAAACCCCCTTCTGAAGCCTAAAATTTACTCATGTAAAATCCTAGATGAGACACCGTGCGTGTTTGAGTAATCAAACTTATGTTCACTAAATTTTTGAGGATCTGTCTTTAAATTCTCGATTTTATAGCCCAAAATCATCTTTTATGCACATTCCTGCCATCCTTTCCCCTAAAGCTTTACCAAGTGAGGCTGGTTATACTGGAATTTGAAGTACTGAAGACCAAGGTATTCCCTCAAGTATCCTCCTTGTATTTTTTAAGTCAGAACATCCCGAATTTATTCACTGCATCATTTTTACTAAAAGTATCACACACACACCTTCACTTTTACCCTTATGGAAAAGACTCCTCCCTTTCACATCAGGCACATATATCTCCTCCCACCTTTTCCTCTCCCATCCCATCAAGTGTTAAAACTGAGCATTAATAGCCCCGATAAAAACAAAAAAAATCAGGGAACCCCTTGGTTGATACGGAACCTGTCGCCTTCTCGTCTGAAACAGCTGCGAATACGTGCGCCCGGTGTCGAGTTCCGATTCTCTGACCTTCGCGGCTCCTCTTTTCGCCTGGGAATGAATGAGTCACCCTCAATGCGTCTATTCAGTCGGAAGTATGAACCTCCTTTTGATCGGATCATCCCGAATTACTTCACATCGGAGCTCGATCCACTCTATCTCCTCTTCCTACTCCATCCCTGCTCTTCTCCCACACTAGTATATCGCTCGCTTTTGTTCCTTCTTTTCCCTATCCCTTTTCGGTTATCCTTAACCTTCTCTTTCCATTCTTTTCCTTTTTAGCTTTTTTCCATGCTCCCATCCCATCTTTTCTCTCTCTTTCAAAATTGTATTAATTAATTTAATTGCAATTAGTGATTCTTAGACTTTGGAGAAGATTTGGCACGGGTTCATATTATCGTAGAGGGCTAAAATTTTACATCTGATTAGGTCAAGTTCATTCATAAAAAAATAGATGGTATCCGTTTTCAAATTCTCAAAAAAGTAATTCTGTCATATAAGTGACACCCTGCTAAATCGTATTCATGGAAGTTGCAGTGCTAGATCAATGGAACATAATAATTTAGGTACTTTTGGAGGTTAAACTCTCCTTCACTTTCTCTTTCCCTTCTTTTTCTTCAAAGATCATCCACTCTGTTTCACTTGCAATGTGCACTTGCAATGTTTCACTTGCACAATGTGTTCTTTACTCCTACACTTTCCTATGCTATTCCCTAGTAATTCACAGGTATGAATCACTAATTTTGCATAGAAAAGTGCAGGAGTAAAGAGTGAAACGCCAATTAAATAATTTCACTTTGGATGATTCACCCCATGGAGATTCACCCCAAATGAAGATTAAAAGTGAAAAGTCTGAATGAGTCTATCGGTTCCTATTAATATGTTTTTTACCTTAATAATAATACTACCTTTTTCCTATAATATGTTTTATATGCTCCCACCACAAAAAGATAGAGTTATTCCCTCTTCTGTGTGTCATCTAATCTCATACTAAAGCATGCATTATTTCTATAGGGACTTCTTCACCTTCACCAAATAATTTCAGTATTGTATAAAGTCTCATTCAGACTAATCACTTTTATACTCATTTTGGAGGAGTTATCCACAACAGTGAAAAGTGTTAGTTGGGGTTTCACTATTTTCTCTTTCACTTTTTTGCGCTAACTAGTGAATCACTTTGAATGAACAGTGGAAGTGAAATAGTGAGAATAATGAGCCGTAAGAAATCAATCTGAGCCCTATGAAAAATTAATTTTATTTACTTCTTCATTGATATCTTCATCGAATTTCATTTGATACTTTCAACCCATCAATTACAATGGGAAAACCATAACTCATTGGTTCCCTGTCATCCATAACCTCTCCCAGACGAAAACTTTCCTCCAATGAATCAACAATCACGCGACCGACGCTAAATTGAAAAAACACCCCCTCCCCCCACAAATCGCCTTTCCATCAAATCTTTTTACTACCCTGCAAAGAGGCCTATTACAAGGCAAAATGAGCCGTCTACTTTACGGGCCGGATCGGAAACCTTCGATATTTATGGGGCAGCAAGTCCCCCGAACTGCCCGTGGCCCCCTGACGGGTTATTACGCTAACAACCGCCATATTTCGCCTGTATAATGCATCGGGTTGACAACTTCCTGATTATGAGGCCGGTCCAGCCCAGCAGGGAAAATCTGGAGAAAAGGGATTTTTTCCTCGGGACGTTGTTTTCCGCGTCTGCGTTCTCCGGTTGTCATGGTTACCTTATTTACCTCCGAGTCGGGTGCTGTGTTTTACTGGGGTGATTTTTCTTTGTTCTAAGGGTTTTTTTTTCGTTTGTGAGAAAGGGTAGACCTTGGAATCTGTTAGGATGGGTGGAGTGAAGCTTCTGTTCTCTTGTGGGAGCGATTTGAGGGAATTCCCACGTCGTATCTTCTGAAATAGGGATGAATTCCTGGTGCTGAATTTCGTGAGAACAATCACAAAGAAATTTCATGAATACAATTCAGTTTCTGGAGTATTTAGTAGTATAGGATGTTCCAATAGGCAGTCTTTTATCTCTTTTATTTTATCCTCATCTCCCTATATCTTATGATGAAGTGGTGCATTCTCTATTCATCTCCTCAATATTTGTTCTTTTTTTCTATCTTTATTATTTTTCTTTTCTGGTTCATATTCCTTTCCATCTATTTTTCTTTTTGGTTCCTCTCTTCCTTTCTAATTAATCTAACTTTTCTACATTTTTATTTTTCTACCTAATACATTCCTTCCCTTTTCTACCATCTAATCAGAACTTTCTACTTTCCTCTAACCATCTTTAATATCTTTTTCTCTTTACCTTCGATATCTTTTTTATTTCTAGAACTATAGCCCTCCTATGTGAGCCTAGAACTATAGCCCTCATGCCTATTCCTTTTTAAAGTTCTTATCTCTTTTATTATTTATACACTTCCGTCTTTTCTTTCATACCCCTCCTGTGTCTCAATTTTCTAAGTTTCCTGAAGGTTGAAAGGACTCAAACACCTTTTAAATAAATACAATAGTTATAAAATAGACGCATTTGCACAGATTAGATTTGTACTTCTGAGCCTAACGCCCATTTTTTCTTTCCTTAACCCTTTATTTACCGACGGTACTTGTAAGTACCACTTCCCAATGTTCCAAATTCGTCCAATTTTCGTCATGTAAGGCCAAATTTAGTTTACTTATAGTTGCAGTTACGTAAAATTAACATATTTTGGATGAGGATGAGAAAAATAATTTGGTAAATAAAGGGTTAAATAAATTTAAACCAGGAACAGTTTCTAAGCAAATCCATTTAAGATGCATCGTACATTTTCTTTCCTTAAGCACCTTTTATATTTCCTTTATTAATAAATGTTGTTTTTTTACTAAATGTTGTTTTAATTCGAGATCCATCCATCATTAAAATTATTCTTTCATTTGGTAAATGTTGACTATTAATGACAGTACCTATATACGACTACGACATACTACACGAGGGATGATGATCCACTTGAAAAAAAATTACAAATGTGAAATTCAAGAATGTATCTACTAACACCATACGTATCAGTGTATTTTTCTGCCACAGAACTCAATAACCTAAAATATTGCGTTTCAAAATTCAAATAAACAGCTGCACGCAAAAACGGTATCTCAGGAAATTTTTAAAATAAGCATAGCTAAAAATGATCTTCAAAACTTACTATATTTTTCTCACTCTTCAAGAAATACATGTTTATGCAATGGTTGTTATGACTACGAAATTCACCAAGTCTGTTCTCGGCAGACAATTGCTGTTTTGGAATATGTTGGCAAAAATATCAACAGCTGAGATAAACAATGTTTTAAAAGGATTTTGGCAACCCTTCAAAGATCAAAAATAGCATTAATCTTTTCTTAAAGAGTGATTTAACGAACAAATGTCTTTTTGGTTCTGTTCAGAATGCTTCGAATCTTTTTTGTAAGAATTCTATGGTTGGTATGACGAAGGTTAACAATTGATATGTTGAAGCACTCATTTTAAGGCAGTAATGTTTTTATAATTAATTTTTTTTCTAAGAATAACTCCCCACACAGACTGCTATAACTGAAGACGTGTAATGTCATTATAATTTAGATTTGAAATGAACAATTTTATGAAAATAGTCTTAGCGTGTAGAAAGCGTATTTACAAATCCTACTTGGAAAGATGATGGTGAGGGGTCTGATTGGTGTGCGGTCTGCGAACTTTCTGATTGGTAGTAGGATTTGTGAATACAGTAGAGCCCCGATTATCCGCGGAATTGGGTGGCAAGGGTACCGCGGATAGAAAAAATCGCGGATAACCCGAAAAAACACTAAAAATGAGGTGAAAACACGAAAAAAATATTTCAGCTTTAAAACTATGTTTCATTGTACAAAAAACATGCTGTGTAAAACTTTTAAAATATGTACAGCAGAAACCTTTGCTCTACATCTAAAATGTCTCTAATATCATCTAAAATTTACTCTCACCGTTAAAAAAAATTTTCGTGGCACTCGCGGATAATCCGCACCGCGGAGGTTTAATTACTCCTTAACAATAGAAAAACATTTTAGTTTCTCTTAAGAAATTACTTATATGGAATGGGTTTATGGGAAAAACTCATTTAGAAGACGGTAAACAGGGAAAAGTTTAAAAAACTCAAAATAAATCAAGAAGATATTCTTAGAAGAAAAAAACAAATACTACATAAGAAATATATGTGCTTTCATAGTATACATGATAATACAGCTCTTATTATAAAGGTTACCCTAAGAAATCCTTTCTTTCCAGTTTATTGCGCTTTCAGCGTTCATTCGAATAATAACATCCTTACAAAAACCACCAGTGGAGTCAGTGCATCTTGCGTCAATCTTGTTCGATGGCCATCATAAGATCTGAGTTGATTGTAAGGGAAGTCTTCTAGGGTATATTCTCCTACGTCTTCCCTTTGATGATGGGCTATAAATATATATAAAGAAAGGAGTAGGAATAGTGCACGATAAAAATCGTGCTAAAGTCAACGAGAGCAAGTAGAAATACTCCATTGAGGTTATGGGTGCGTTTATGTTTTACTTCAGAACTTCCTCACATCAAAAACATGGGGAAACGGTTATTTAATAACATGGTTGAAAAATATGAAAATACGTTTTTATAAGAACGCCGGACCGCAGGTCAGGTTTAGGGAATCCGAGATATAGTGAGCGCTTTCTAGCTGAGTCTGAGGGTGTCCAATAGATAACATGACAACCATAGCAAGGATATGACACCCGTTAAATTGAAAATAGAAATTAACTTTCATCTTTGCTGAAAATGCTAATTGTTTTAGCAACCCCAGTTACGATGTACCACTTTTTCCAGGGTTTCCTGGAAAGTTCTGACTACACTGTTAAAAAGTATTGACTTAAAAGTGAGAATATTTACCTACTCACTTTTTTTGAGATGTTATGACTCAAAAACAAGTATACGTTTTCTCAATATTCAGTACTCTAACCCTAACGTACTTAAAAATGAGAAAAATTGTAGAAAAGTTACAGAAAAAGAAATTATTGCGTCATTTGAGTCTTATAAATTGAAAATAAAAATATCATCCGAACAATTTGGTTTTTAAATGCGATTGGGAAAAAATAATAATGTTAAACAAAATCAACGCAAAAAATCATCATTTACCACACGCGCAATAAAACACTAAGATAAATGATAGTTTCAAATTTGAGTAAATCGATGTTCTCATTTTGGTATGATAATCAGTTTCAAACAACTTAGTAGTCACCACTCGAATTATGCTTATTTTTAGTTTATATACTCGTATGTGAAAATTACTATTTGTGTAACATATTGAAAGTAACATTAAATTGTTGTGATAACGTGTAACAACGTTGTGACGTAGCACTCGCCATACTGGTCTACTTTCCACGTCATAGTAACTGTAACACATCGCACCCTCTTTATAAGTTCTCAATTTTGAGTAGGGAAAGGTATAAAATGAGTACTTGGAAGCACAATATATACTCAAAAATAAGACCCTATCCACCAACTCGTTTTTTTAGTATGTGGCGAGTTTCATTTTGAGTAAACAAGTTCTCAATTTTGAGTAAAATGTCCTCAATGTTAAGTAAAAATGTCTTGTAAGTACCAGCTATATCTCAAAAATGAGAACATCCTTTTCTCATATTTGAGTAGTTTTGACTCGGAGCTATATCAAGTATCTCATGTACTCAAAATTAAGTAAATTTGTTTCATTTTTAAGTATACAGTGTATTGTTCTACTGACCATGGTAGCTAATATTCTACCATAAGTTAAGCTTCAATTTTCAGAATGAAGCAGCAATTTTCAGCATGTTTGTAAGTTATTGCAGAAATAAATGAATCTTCTGATGCTATAATTTGTGCAGTTTAAATTCAGCCCACAGTTTCAAAATTTATAAAAAATTTTAAATGAAAAACAATTTTTTTGTTTTTTTAATTTGTTTGGCCCCAAACTGCATGCATAAAGCAAAAAAAATTTCCCATAGTTATTTTTGTAGTGGGTAGAGTTCTAAATATTTCTGAAGGAATCGATTCCGGAATCGAATCGGAATCGAAAGCTTTGGATTCGATACTAAGTAATCGAACCCTTGAAGGAATCGATTCCAGCAGGAATCGAATCTAAGGAATCGTATTTAACTTTCTATACCAATAATTATCTCTCAATTGAAGGCCTTGATGGATGAAGGGGCTATGTTACAAGGCCTGTCCCGAAAGTAACGAGACGGAATTCCCTAATTCTGACTGGAATTAGTTACTTTGACTTATTCTGACTGAATCTCGTTACTTTTGGTACAGGCCTTGTAACATAGCCCCTTCATCCAACAAGCTCTTCAATTTCGTTCCCTTATTATTTAGTATTTTGATAATTAATTAACATTTTGCTGGTTATTAATTAGATTAATAATAATCACTAATTATCTTTGGTTTGTAATTGAAATAGATAAGTTTGATTTGATTCTACTGTTTATAAACTGGCCCTAAGGAATCGATTCCAAGCTGGAATCGAACCTCAGGAATCGATTCTGGAATCAAATCGAAAGATTTTTTAGATCCCTAGTAGTGGGCATTAGAACACTAAAAACTCCCCAACCTCTAAAGTTAATTCCCCTATCTACAATAATTTCATGACTGTAAAAAGTGTATCATCGATTAAAGATGAGCACAATATTCACCGAGCAATGCCACTGTTGGGAGGAAAAAAACCAGGATCAAATCCACGGGATGCCGCAGATGCTTTTCCCATAATAGAAGTTGCTCTTCTCGGTTTCAGCCGACTTGCGAAAGAGTAGGCGTCTGAAACCGAGTGCGAAACTTGAGACCGCTTCTGATGCAACTTGGGAAGCGATGGTTTGGAGGTGTGTGCGGGGGAATCGCTAAGGAATAACTTCAGCTATGCGATAAACTTCAGTCACCAGTAAAAATGTAACTATTTATTTATATAAAAGTTGAATGCTTTTGTAAGTGAATGTGAATAATGAAGGACATCATTTTTAAAAAACCGTTCGATGAAATATTGATATGGTTATAACTTAATAGAAAAATTTGAGTGATACACACACTGTTTGAAATTGATTATTGAATCACTTAATTCTGAAACGTGTCAAACACCACTTTTTTCAAAAGTGAGTTATTGGTGTCATGGGATTCTGTAGGGGTAAACTCACATTTTAAAGTAAGTATTATAAAAATGACGTGATTTTAAAATAGTTTTAGCATGTTAAATTTAATTTTAAGTGCAGAAACGTCAAACGACGTCGCTTGACTGGTTTCTGCACTTAAACTGGGGGGAATTTCGGTCATGCCGTTATTCGGCCTGCAGCTTGTTTGGGACGGCTTTTTTATTTATTCGCATACAAACACTATATGCGGTTGGAAAATCCATTCTTTAGAGGTTAGGTCCATCAAGTCAGTAGTAGTAGTAGTCAGTATGAGTAGTAGCTTGTCTGTAACCAAATAAGGTCTACTTTAAAAAAATTACTAAACATCTTCATAAAAATGTAGTGAGCTACTATACAGTTTTTCTTGTTTATCTCAAAACAAGAAAACTGGCATTTGACATGTTACAGAAATAAGCGATTCAGTTGAACCGTAACTATGCGATAAACTTTAGTCACCAGTAAAAATATAGATATTTATTTTATAAAAATTGAATGATTTTGCTGTTGAATAATTTGTATACACTTCTTCAACAATGGATAACTGCAACAATTTTCAATTTTGCTTTTAATGTGTTCCGAATGTCTTAAAACTTCTAGAAAACATTTTGTTTCTTAGATTTACGCGCCCAATAATTAATTATTTGCAATTAAAAATCACCTAGTTTCGGAATCACTTTGAAAAGGCAGTCATGTGATTTGAATGCCTGTGACGTAACACGTGCTGATTACTCGTTTGTTTTATTTAGATATCCATAGCGTGTAGTGTGTTTTATTATTTAGAACTATTTCTTCCTGTTTTTCTCACCCAGAATTGGCGCGAATTTTTTCTCAAAAACTCTTCAAAGAAGCCTAATTAATTTTTTTGTGTTGTTCTGATCGGAATACTGCTGTCGACAATTTATTTTAAGAATTAGGTGAGCCTATTCTAAACAATGAGAAAAAGCAAGTATCAGGCTGTGATAAAATTCTTTTAAAAAGAAGCGATGTCACCAAATTAAAGTAATTCTAAGTTCATAAATGTGTAAAGGGACTCTTAAACTTTGTTTTGCCGGTGCAAAATTTTGCGTCGAAGATTTAACTTGGGTGTGAGAGCGTTCATTAAGAACCATGAGGAAAAAGTTTAAAAAGAGCGACCACACACACACACACACATGCCGGAAATCATCGAAAAGTCCCCCCTATGATTTTAGAAGATTGATGAAGGAAGGTGGGGAACATTTCTAATTGTCTAATCTAGGGGTATCAAAGGAACACGCAAATTATTTTTTGCATGAGGAATTGCACTTGAAAACACTGCTCAAGATGGGTGCCGCCAATCCTAACTGCGGCACAAAAACGCATTGACATGACGACTTAAATGCGATTTTTAACGCGATTTTCATAAAATAAAAGCTATTTTATGCGTCTACAGGCAAACATGGACATAACTTTGAACTTTTAAGAAAAACAATAATCAATTCAATGGATAATAGTCAGTTTTTCAGCACAAAAAAAGTCCTATCGGCTGGCAAAGTCATGGCGTAATAACTCAATGATTTCAGGAAAATTCTGTCAATGAATTATAGGGGGAAGGCTATGAATATAATTGGAGAATACTTAACTAAACGCCAAAAATTTTAAAAACAACCATCCTGTCACCCAGATTTGGAATCTTCAATCTTCTATCTCTCCCACAAAATAACAATTTTTCTAAAAGGAAGCAGTGTTGAAAAATAAACAGTTTTTTAATCCATAAATTATCATTTTCATGGTCAGTCCGAAAACCTTTTTATCTACCCTCGTATTAATAGCATTAGATATGGTTGTAAGGCATGAGAGCTGTGGATTAATATGGCGATCTGGACGAATGCAAGTTTCATGTAATATTTTAATTAATAACATAGTCAAAATTACATTTGAACTAAAAATTTTATATCATCCACAAGAATCTGGATAAAATTAGAAAATACTTATAGCTAGAACAAACATTCTTAGCCCCAAAAAAGGTTAAAACACTAAGCACCATATACTGTACATTACATTTAAAAAAATTCAGGGGCGTCATTTCAGTTTTCCATTGGGGGGGGCAAGGATTTTTTTTAAATGGGTCTGGACCTTGCTGTAACTTGTTTTTTGGCGGGGGTTGCCTCAACTTCATTTTCAAGGTAATATCATGTCAAAATTTGAGAACGTGAACTCCAAGGGAAAATGGGGGGGTCTGGGGGTTAACCCCCAGGAAAATTTTGAAAATTTGTCTCTTAAAGTAGTGTTTTAGCTCGTTTTGAGACTTTTTGGGCTGCCTCCAAAGAGAGCAGTTTCTTGTAAACCACATAATTTTCTAGGGAAAAGAGTTGTAAATAAATGTCAAAATTTTAAGGGGGCTAGGGGTCCTCCTCCAGGAATTTTAATTCCCCTTTAAACTAGTGTTTTATATCTTTTCACAAATGGGGAAAACACTAAATAAGAGACGTTGAAATTTTAGAGGGGGGCTGGGGGTCCTCCCCCAGAAATTTTTTGAAATTGAACCCTCAAAAGTAATGTTTTAACTCCTTTTGAGACATTTTGAGTAGCACCCAAAGCTCCTTGTGAAAGTTACAGAATTTTCAAGGAACTTGCAGCTATTTTTCCTATTACAGTAGAAACCTTGGGGGGGGGGCGGTTGCCCCCCCCCTGCCCCCCCTAAATGACGCCCCTGAAAAAATTTATGAGTATACGTACTTATATAATTTGCTTATAAGGGAATTTTTCAAGGATAACACCTCTTTTTATATTTAAGTAGAATAAGGAATCAATGCATGACTTTTTAAGCTCAACAATATTAAGCAGTATAATAATTTAAGTTTTGTTAAATACGACTTAAAACACACAAGTTCTATAAAGTTGTTTAAAAATATATGAAATATGCCACTATAGTATGTTTATCCACATTTCTTGCTAAATGCTATTAGATATAAATAACATTTTCTGGAACTATCTTTGTTCCTTCATCTAGAATTCATTTGCAAGAAGTTTAGAAAATTCTAAAACAAATATTAAGAATACTTTATTTTGGGATAAAAATATTTTACCTTTGATTTCCCCAGAAAATAGTCTGGATTAGCAGTGAAGAACTGCGGACATAATTTCGGAAATTTGTGGCAAATGATCCGTTTTAATTTTTTGAAATAAATCTTCCACCTCTTGTTAGAATTAAGAATTCCTTTTAAATAAAAATAAAAAGCAAAGCAGAAAGTCTCACACTTACTATATAAACAAATCCATGTGTCTGAGCGAGTCGGCACACGGCACGTCACGATGGCAACAACCAATCATGGTGCGTTTCTGATTGCATTACTTTTCGCTCATTTTTAATTGTTAATAATAAAAAAACTAATTATTTTTGAGATTTAATAATTTGATATTCGGATTCAGAAGACTAAATTTAACTAAGAACGAACTAAATAAAGAAAATTTAAGAGATGCTGCAGTTATCCATTGTCAAGAAATATCCGTTCGATGAAATATTGATATGGTTATAATAACATAATAAAAGTATTTGAGTGATACACATTGTTAGAAATTGGTACTTAGAGATGGAGATTTAACTCTAAATCGGATCGAAAATTTTATTTGTAACTTTTAAAAACCAGTCAGGGTTTTTCATCAACACGGATCATCGTTGAGAGATCAGAAGAGAAAAACTTTCGTCACAATCTTTACCAGAAATTGTTATTTTAATTATTTTCTGCAAACATTATTTCTTGAATTTATATTTTGCTCTGTAAGTTGAAAATCATATTTTTTTGCACGAAAGATTATCAAAAGGAGAGATTATCCTGAAAAATAACAAAGAGAACGCCTATCTTCGAAAAGTTAGATTGGCGGGCGAGGTGGGAAGGATGTGTTTTAGTTCTGATTGAGTTTTATTTTTTGATCGAAATATTTTAATCGTGAATTAATGATTATCATCGGAGTAAAAGCTTTTCGCTCAAAAGTAATCATTATTTTTAATCGAAAACAATTAAACCCCAATCTGATCATGAGTTTTATGCCTTAAATCAGGCACAAATTTTAGTCACTTAAACTGGTTACGGAGATCAAGCGTGGCCTTTAAATTCAAACCTTGCGAAAACGGAGTATGCCCCTGTAAGTGTTCTTTCCGTCAAAGTTTGAATTAAATTAATAATATTGATCGCCAAATTGGCGGGCGAGGAGGGAAGGATGTGTTTTAGTTCTGATTGAGTTTTATTTTTTGATCGAAATATTTTAATCGTGAATTAATGATTATCATCGGAGTAAAGCTTTTCGCTCAAAAGTAATCATTATTTTTAATCGAAAACAATTAAACCCCAATCTGATCATGAGTTTTATGTCTTAAATCAGGCACAAATTTTAGTCACTTAAACTGGTTACGGAGATCAAGCGTGGCCTTTAAATTCAAACCTTGCGAAAACGGAGTATGCCCCTGTAAGTGTTCTTTCCGTCAAAGTTTGAATTAAATTAATAATATTGATCGCCAAATTGGCGGGCGAGGAGGGAAGGATGTGTTTTAGTTCGGATTGAGTTTTATTTTTTGATCGAAATATTTTAATCGTGAATTAATGATTATCATCGGAGTAAAAGCTTTTCGCTCAAAAGTAATCATTATTTTTAATCGAAAACAATTAAACCCCAATCTGATCATGAGTTTTATGTCTTAAATCAGGCACAAATTTTAGTCACTTAAACTGGTTACGGAGATCAAGCGTGGCCTTTAAATTCAAACCTTGCGAAAACGGAGTATGCCCCTGTAAGTGTTCTTTCCGTCAAAGTTTGAATTAAATTATTAATATTGATCGCCAAATCCTGGTTTAATGATTAAATGTAGAGTAAAATCGTAAGAATTGGGCCTGGTTTAAGGCATAAAACTAGTGATCAGATTTTAAGTTTAATTAGTTTCGATTAAAAACAATCATTAATTTAAGGGTACGTTTTTACTCCGATAATAAACATTAATGACTGATGAAAATGTATACATAGACAAAAAAAAACATTCTAACAGAGTGCAAACAAAACATATCGCTCACACCTCGCCAAAACCGCGAATCTAACTTTTCGTGGATAGGCGTTCTCTTCGGTATTTTTCAGAATAATCGAAGCATCTCTCCATTTGTGTGATTTGGGGATTTTTTTGTGCAACAAATAGTATTATTATTTTTCCTAGTAAAATATGAAAATCAAGAAATATTTCTGGCAGATATCAGAGCCTGATTTCTGGGAGGGGCTTTCGGGGCACTTGCCCAGGGCCCCCGTTTTAAAGGGGCCCCCAAAAACTAAGAAAATGTGCTAAAGCTAAGAAAAAAGCTTGTAAAATTTGAAAGAGTGTAAAATAAATTTACTAACTTATGAATTCAAAATCAGTTAAGCTTATGAAGTTTTTAAATAAATAACTTTTACGAAGTGTTTGCACTTAAATTAAAGATGGTTTCGTTATTTTAAGTCAAAGAATTTAAATTTTAATTTAAGACATATCGGGGCCCCCAGTGAGTCTTTTGCCCTGGGCCCCCAAACTTGTAAGTCGGGCCCTGAAGATAATCATCGATTTTCGATCTAACTTTCAGTTTTTTCTCCGTCTCCATGATTATCAATTTCAAACCCTGGTGTTTTGGAGGGATACACTTCAGTTAAACCATAACTTGTGATAAAATTAAGTCACCCGTAAAATAGTAGGAGTTTAATTTATAAATATTAAATTATTTTTTCTTTTTTTTTTCAAAAAAACTATATTTAAGCATAATTTTAAAACGAAATGTGACCTTCCGTCGCATTTATTTTCTAGTTCCTTTGGGGTCAATCCATATCAAGTGATCCAGAGGTGGTCGCTCGACCATTTTAGAATCAAATAATTTTTTGAGGGTTGATTCTTATATCATTGGAGAATCCAAAAACACTATCTTAATTTTTTTATCTTCATTTGATTTTTTATGGCAGAGCCATCAAAAAATGCTGATTTTTGCGTTTGTAAGGGTTTCTGTAAACTTTCGTTACTCCTGACTGGTTTAACTTAAATTCATGCAACAAAAGCCATTGTACTCAGAAAAATACATCCTTCAAAATTTACGGTACAATTGTTTGGAGAATTGTGTTCCAAATATAGAAAAACAGCCCAAAAGTAGAACTTTAAAAATAATGATTTTTCAATTTTCGAAGGTGTAGATCTATATTTTCCCCCAAAGATCTATATTTTCCCAATGTTTTTTGTAAACAATGTGTAGCCTACTGATTGGACTATATTCTGAAAAAAAATTAAACTCTGGTATTTTGTTCTTTTTTGTAGTTTTAGGCCTCCAAAGTTGGAAAATTTAAAAAAAAATCCAAACTTTGACCCTCTTTATCTCTGTTGAAACAAAGTTTAAAAATCTGAAATTTTTACAGGTAAAACCTCACTAAGGTATCATTCAACTGTAAAAATTTCACTTTTGGTATTTGCTTCCAAGTGGAGTTATGAACCTTCAAAATCTGATAACTTAAAAAAATCCTTACTTTGACTCCCTATATCTCGGGTGGAACTAAGTTTAAAAGTTTGAAAATTTAACCGGTTAAGCCTTACTTACGTATCATACTCCTGTAAAAATTTCATCCTTGGTATTTACTTCTAAGTCAAGTTACAGGACCCCTTAGTTGGGAACATGATAAAATCCTTTATTGTAACAATACCATCATTCTTCAGTTTAATGTTCTTCAAACATAACGTTTTTATGGTCCTGTAACTTGACATAGAATTAAATACCAAAGATGAAATTTTTACAGGAAGATAATACCTAAGTGAGGCGTAACCTGTGAAATTTTCAAACATTTAAACTTTGTTCCACCCTAGATATAGGGAGTCAAAGTTAGATTTTTTTGAAATCATATTTTGAAGATTCATAACTACACTTGGAAGCAAATACCAAAAATGAAATTTTTACAGTTGGATGATACCCTAGTGAGGCTTTACCTGTAAAAATTTCAGATTTTTAAACTTTGTTTCAACAGAGATATAGAGGGTCAAAGTTTGTATTTTTTGAAATTTTCCAACTTTGGAGGCCTAAAACTACAAAAAAGAACAAAATACCAGAGTTTAATTTTTTTCAGAATATAGTCCAGTTAGTAGGCTACACATTGTCTTAGTTGTTGTTGATTGTGGGCTCTGATTTGAACGAGGAAATGTGCGATTTTCGACGAAATTTGAGCATACAAAAAACGTAATATAGAGATTTAGGCTATTATTCAAGTTTTGTCGGATAGCCTAGATCATATAGGGTCCATAACTCGAGTGAAGACATTCGTCGTGTGATTAGGGTAGAAATGAGGGGCGAAAAAACCAATTTTCGGCCTTCTTGGCTTGCACGCTCCATTGGATTAACATGGGGACCTTCAGGGCCTTGGCGGCACCTCAAGATATTATCCGAAAATTCTAAAAAAATTCACAGGTACTCTCTGCCACCTTAGACAACTTTTCCGCACTAAGGCATCATCAAAATAAAAAAAAAGTTTTTTTCGATACACCCTATTATGGATGTCCCCTAACAAGTATTTTCATGAAACTCATGTAGTACATAGTGTATGAAATGATGCTGTCATCAGCCAATGGGCAGTGCCAGCACTTTTTAATAACAGAAAAAACATACATTTTTCCAGTAAATTAAATAGATTTAAATTCAAAAATCGACATGAAAAGTTTCAAAAAAATTTAGTTAGTTCAATACTATAAAATAAAAATCAACAATCCCTTTGCATTTGTTTAGGATTGAATGACGTCAGATCTGTTTCGCCCCTCGCGAAAATCAACGATCGCTTAGAATCCTGATAGGTTGAAACAATGTTTAGGATTGAAGTACTTCATAATTTGACACTTGACGTTTTGCACCCCTTATCTAAACACACACTTTGAATTTTAATTTAAAAATAAATTATCATCGTAATTAAAATATTTTGGGGGTATATTCCTCTCTTGGTTCTTTCTCTCTTGATCTTCTCTTTTTTCTCTATCGGATAAAAAAAAATAAAATAAAATACTGGAATTTTTCATTATTACCTGTCATTTGAATTCTCATGCTTCATTTAAATTTAAAACTAAAGCATGTTGGAAAATACTTAATCTTTCTTAAGTACGACAACTTAACAACGATGACTTTCTTTGGAAAATAGTTTCAAAAGATTAAAACAGTTTCAAAACCATTAAAAGTTTAGTTCTGTTGTTATAATATCCAGCATAGAATTCAATATTGAAAATGTGAGGAATATGTTAAAATAAACACGTATTGAAGAGATGATTAAATATACTAAGTAAAATCACCCTCACCTTTATTTATACAGAAGAACTCTTACATAAAATAGCAAATTGATCTGATTTTATATTATTCGGTTACATAAAATTAAACTGTCGGGGACATGACTGCAATAATATGTATTTGACCTTGGGTAAAAGTAAAAGATTTTTTTTGCGTTACACCTTATGTGTTTTAAATACTACTTTATGCGTGAAGAAAAGTTATTGGATTTTAATCCTTAGTAATGGTCTTATCCCCCAAACATGGAAATTTCTTCACGTTACAGCATTTAAAAAGCATTTTTACCTTACAGCATTTTTAACTTGGAAAGTTTTTCATCAAAAATATAAAGTAAATTTACGTCGGAATTGTAATACAAATAGTGATAACTATAAGGACAGTGTTGCTAAATACTTTTAATAAACTCATTGGCGCAACAGCCCTAGTGGGCCAAGGCCTACGATGCCCATCTTCGTTTTCGTGACCGTGGGGCCCTGGGGTGCAAGGTGTTAGGCATGTGTCCCGGTTAGGTGGTCATTCTAACGCGAGACCCCCAGTGTTTAGTTCCCAAGCATGCTCGGTCCTCATTTTATCGACCCACTGAAGGGATGAAAGGCTGAGTGGACCTTGCCCAGCCCGGGAATTGAACCCCGGGCTTGTGGTGTGGAAGCGCGAAGCGCTACCACTGAGCCACTGGGCGGTTAAAAAAATACTTTTAATGGGAGATATCTATCCTATTTTTAAGCTCAGTCTATGTTAAATTTGATACTTTTTAAAACTTAACGTCTTCAAAATATACGATGTCAGAGATTTATGGAAGCGAACATAATACATAACTGATAAGCCTCTAAAGAAGCATATTTGAATATTTTTTGTGGGGAATTTGTACTTTTTAAAGCAAATATTACTGTATTGAGTTATATGCAAATTAATATGCTAATGTAAATTATGAGCAAATGAATTCTATGCAAATAAATATAATGCAAATAAGGGAATAAATACAATAAATTATTTTTATAGAGTATACTAAAATTTATTAGAATATACTAGATAAGGGGTTCTCAAACTTTTTAACACCGCAACCCACTTTTGAGAAACAAAATCTAATGCGACCCACCGACTTCAGTTAATTATAACTAACTGAATTGATATAATTACAGTCTAGTCCGCTTAATGTGATCACGGTTAATGTTATCAATCGGATAATGTTATCGAAATCAACAAGTCCCGATCATTCCTATTTAATTTAATGTAAAATACATCGTTTAATGTGATCAGTAAGCACAGCACACGCCGTTTAATGTTATCAAAATTTGTTCATATCCCCTAAAAAACGTCTACTTTTAATGATACAAATTCATGCTTGAGATTTGTTAACGAACAATCATCGGCGCCTTCCATATGTTTTTGTGATAAGGTATTTTGATTTACTGGAATTGAGATTAATTTAAGTGGTGTATTGGAGTGAAGGATATAATGCAGTGCAAAAAGATGGACCTTTCTACTCAACTTAAAATAAAAAGTAAGCGATTATTTTGTTCTTAATTAAACTACTCTTATATTTCCCCCTAAAATTTTAAGTTTCTTACTATACATAGTGAAAATAGGTTTAAATACATTTGTTACGATTACATAAATTTTATTTTAAAGCAAACAATCTAGTTACACTTTTTGCTGCTTTTTGATGTAAAATCGTTTATTGTTATCAATCGGATAATGTTATCAGTTTAATCTCGGACAATTGCAATCACATTAAGCGGATTCGACTGTATATCATGCACTCCCACATAATTTTAACTTCTCTGACTGGAGGTGTTTAACAACTATTTAGCTACAACAATAAATTTTTACATGCACTTATTGGAAGAGAAATTAACTTTTTATAAATTAAAAGTAAATATTTGAATTTGAGTGTATGAAATACTTTAATTGTGGGCTAACAATGATCCCCACAATAAAAAGGGGGGCCTGTAGTTCCTCCCCCAGAGAAAATTTAAAATGGGACCCTTAAAAACAGGGTTTTTACTTGTTTTTTTTAGCAATATGGGATTAATTGCAGTTGCACCATTTCCTAAGAAAATTCTTAAAATTTGCATTCCCCCCCCGGTGTGGATGGGGAGAAACACTGAATATTTTTTTCAAATATTATTTGAATAACCGACTAGATTTGCATTATCGGCACATTAAAGTGACACACACAGTACGTGTTTACATTAATTGCCTTTTCCGTTCGACACCAAGTAGTGTAGTTTTTCCTCAAATTTTTTTCATTTTTTAAATTTAATATTTATATATTTATTCTTTTTTGATAAATTTCAAAAGTCAATAACACGTTTGTAAAAATTATAAAAGATACTTCATATTCAGAAAAATTTTAAATCGCGACCCACAGTTTGAGAAACTCTGTACTAGATTATTGAACTGGGCGTTTTTCAAAGTGCAATGGAAAAATATATAATTTGACTGATGCATAAGAGCCTACATACCTAGAGAATTAAGTATTCAGACTTCTCCTTTTTCTTAATCCATAACTTACTTTCCCTTTCGAAGTCATTTTTTCCACAAGATCCTTCTTTCTTTTCTTATCCTCTCATTTTCTTCCTCTTACTCACTTAGAGGGAACTTCTGGAGAACTAGTGTGGCATTGAATTCATGTTTTAATGGTTATCTTTATTTGCCGATTGACCATTCTTAAATGGTCATTTTCAGTATACAAAGGTTTGTCGGAGACTCGAAGTTTTATGGGATTTTCAATATCCACAGTATTACTCTCTTAAAATGGTCAAACGCAAAAATTCAAATTTTATCACCATTTCCAAAATAATATTTTCTTATTTTCGTGCATCCCATCTTCCCTATAGATCTAAGCCTTCCCTTTGGAGAACCCTGCTGGATTAATGATGAGAATTTCCTCCTGTAGTTGATTCCAAGTGTCCAAGCCATGTCATTTTGAGGCATTTTCCGCGACCCAAGGGGATTTTGTACTTTTGTGTATTTACCCTTTCAGTCCTAGACGCACGAGATTGCCATTGAATTTTATAGAAAATTTATAGCGGATAGGACAGAAACTTTTAATTTATTGACAAAAATGAATACTCTAATCAAAGAAAGACAAATTGTTAAAGAGTCTCGTTCCAAGATAAACGACGCTTGCCTCTATTATAGCGTCTATATACGAATGAAATTAAAAAACCAACACTATCATCAGAATGAAAGAAAAAACTTAGACGAACTCCTTATAATACCCATTAATAAACCCAAGTACTCGAATCCGAACCATGAATAACCATTTGTAGTGTTTCATATCCTGGACAAAACGATTAGCGACACTTCATCCATTAACCCGAGTCAGTTTAGTGACAAAACACCCACTTAACCCTAACCACCATTGTTACAAATTAGTTGCGACTCGCTAATAATCACTCCATCTCGTTTTAATTGAGAAGAAACCTTTCAACTAAAAATAACCATTCAAAGAAAACCTCAACCAAACAACAGAGCAAAAAAGGCTTGACTCTTCAGTTAGCGCTTGATTGAAATCTAGCCACTTGTAGCGGACACTCTCTCCTACACCTCATTAAGTCGGTACAAAAGTGTTCTTTCGAGTGATTCGAGATATCCCGACGTGATAATCGTGTCATTAAGGCCCGTTCCCACCCCGGGAATACGTTCCCTGACCTCCAGCGGGGCTATTTTGAGTGACGTTGGGAATTTTGGAATGTGTGGACCGGACTATGGCTTGCTGTCATTAAGAGAATGTTTATTGTAGAGTGCAATGATAATTTTATATTCGTTATTCATTGTGTGTGGTGGTGGTGGTTGAATTAGGGTGCATCTAGAGTTTTTTACCCCAATGATTGTCAACAGGGAAAATTTATGAGGAGGGGAGCATCTTTTGTTCGCTAAATGACCTCAGCTAACCACACAAAAGGAAGGGGATCAATGCTCCTAATCTCCCCCGAATGCCCGATGGAGCCTCGTCGTTTTGTGTGGTGAGCTGAGGTCAATTAGCGAACAAAAGATGTTCCCCTCCTCATAAATTTTTCACTGTTGACAATCTTGGTGATAAAAATCTCTAGATGCACCCTTAGGGATGTGCTAAACTTTTACAACGGGCTGAACAGCCCTGCTTCCGGGAGTAGGGGGAAATAAGAGAACACAATAGGGGACCTCCTTGACCAGAGGATGTGGTTTCTTTCGAGGAGGGTGTTTCTTTGTTTGTAGTTGACCTCAAGTGACCAGCGGAGTTTTTCCTCTTCACTAAAGAACCATAAAACTGAAGGCAATAAAAGTTTGGCAAAGCCCTTAGGCTCCGGCCACAGTAGCTGAAAAACGTCTTGTGGTCAATAAAGATCCTTATCAAGAGGAGAGGTGAAAGAAGAGGACTCGAGGGGCGATGTAGTAAATTACTTTTGGTGAGATGACAGCAACTGGCCACTGCTAGGCTTATCAGTACTGGTGCATCTAGAGATTTTTACCCGGACGATTGTCAACAGGGAAAATTTATGAGGAGGGGAGCATCTTTTGTTCGCTAAATAACCTCAGCTAACCAAACAAAAGGAAGGGGATATTATCCATGCTCCTAATCTCCCCCGAATGCCCGATGGAGCGCCGTCGTTTTGTGTGGTGAGCTGAGGTCAATTAGCGAACAAAAGATGTTCCCCTCCTCATAAATATTTCGCTGTTGACAATCGTCGGGGTAAAAATCTCTAGATGCACCCTAAAAGTTTAGCACAGCCCTTAGGCTCCGGCCACAGTCGCTGAAAAACGTCGCGCGGTCCATAAAGATCCTTATCAAGAGGAGAGGTGAAAGAAGGGGACTCGAGGGGCGATGTAGTAAATTACTTTTGGTGAGATGACAGCAACTGGCCACAGCTAGGCTTATCAGTGAGGAGTACTGGTGCATCTAGAGATTTTTACCCGGACGATTGTCAACAGGGAAAATTTATGAGGAGGGGAGCATCTTTGTTCGCTAAATGACCTCAGCTAACCAAACAAAAGGAAGGGGATATTATCCATGCTCCTAATCTCCCCCGAATGCCCGATGGAGCGTCGTCGTTTTGTGTGGTGAGCTGAGGTCAATTAGCGAACAAAAGATGTTCCCCTCCTCATAAATATTTCGCTGTTGACAATCGTCGGGGTAAAAATCTCTAGATGCACCCTAAAAGTTTAGCACAGCCCTTAGGCTCCGGCCACAGTCGCTGAAAAACGTCTTGTGGTCAATAAAGATCCTTATCAAGAGGAGAGGTGAAAGAAGGGGACTCGAGGGGCGATGTAGTAAATTACTTTTGGTGAGATGACAGCAACTGGCCACTGCTAGGCTTATCAGTGAGGAGTACTGGTGCATCTAGAGATTTTTACCCGGACGATTGTCAACAGGGAAAATTTATGAGGAGGGGAGCATCTTTTGTTCGCTAATTGACCTCAGCTAACCAAACAAAAGGAAGGGGATATTATCCATGCTCCTAATCTCCCCCGAATGCCCGATGGAGCGTCGTCGTTTTGTGTGGTGAGCTGAGGTCAATTAGCGAACAAAAGATGTTCCCCTCCTCATAAATATTTCGCTGTTGACAATCGTCGGGGTAAAAATCTCTAGATGCACCCTAAAAGTTTAGCACAGCCCTTAGGCTCCGGCCACAGTCGCTGAAAAACGTCTTGTGGTCAATAAAGATCCTTATCAAGAGGAGAGGTGAAAGAAGGGGACTCGAGGGGCGATGTAGTAAATTACTTTTGGTGAGATGACAGCAACCGGCAACTGCCAGGCTTGTCAGTGAGGAGTACTTCGACCGCTCTGCTACAGGAGTAATCTACTACATCTCGAGTCCCCTTCTTTCTCCACTCCTCTTGAGAAGGATCTTTATGGGCCGCGCGACGTTTTTCAGCGACTGTGTGGCCGGAGACTTATTCCACTTGATCTAGCCGCAGGGTAGACTAAGTTCACAAGCAAAATGTGGTAATGTTTAAAAGTCTTTTTCGTCGCCTTGTGTTACGAGACCAGTTGAACAAATCACAGAGTGAGAAGGTTCAGAATAACGTCATTTTTGTCTTCGTGGGATTTACCCGGTGGTTTTACCGAATATACCGTAATCATAATAAGTGGAAATGGTCTCTTACGTTAAAGTTACACAACTTATCCTCTCATGCGGGCTCACGAATGAAACTTTTGACTTTTCCCGATAGAAATAATCTCTGATACCTATTGGACGAATCACAGGGAGACAGCTCAAACAGGCCTCACTTTTGAAAAGTCCACTTGTTTAAATTGTTGTTTAGTTTAGATAGGTTTTTAGGGGTTTAGATTAGACTCCCTTTACTGATTAATAAGAACATTTAAACTGTTTTGTATTTTCTCGGGATTTAAATATATTTTTACCGCATAGTATTTCATTAACATTATTATTGTTAAATTTGTATCAACCCAATCGAAGTTAAATGTTGTGAATGAATGTGTGTTGAATCAAAACTGGTTTTTCGTATCATAAGGTGAACAAGAAAGGAACGTAATTACTCATTGCTAGCCATGTTACAGATTAACTGTAAAATTATTAAAATTATTTGCTTATTGAACTAGAGAAGATCACTTCCGAAATGTAGTGTAAATTAGCTTGAAAAATCCTTGAACAGGTTTAAAAAGCTTACCATTACTAATACTATTAGAGGAATTCCCATTTTAATTTTTTAGACCTTCACTCTCCTTAACTAGTCTGTGAGAGCACTTGTGTGGCTTCTTAATTTCCTTTGAATTATTTTTCTCTCGTTTTTTTGCCTTTAAAGTTTAATAATTATAATACACTAATTAAAATTTCATTAACGACTGAGAGAAACTGCGTTTACCAAGAAATCAGGGCCCAAAAAGGTTTGAAATTTGTTTTTGAAACTGATAACTTGAAACTAAAAAATATTTCCTCAGTATTTATTCAAACAAAAAAATAAAATTTATTCTTTGGATAATTTATATATTATTGGTCTTTAATAGTCTCTACAAATATCATGTTAAATTGATTAATAGTCATGTTAAATTGAGACTGGTGAAATACCCCGATTTTCCAAGTATTTCTTTTAATACATCTACGGTCTAAAAAATTAGTTCTAGTACTTCTTGTCTCCAAAAACCTTTTGCTTCTATTTACTTCAAAAAAATATCAGAGCTCCCCTTTTTTTACATTCAAGAATATAATAATTACTAAAAATAAAAGCGTGGGCGCTAGTAATTTATATATATTTTTTAATTTAAAATTTTGTTTATTTATTTTTTAAAATTTTTACAAATTCACCTGAAGGTAAGGACCCGTATATGTAAATTCAAGTTCAGTAACACTAACATCTATGCCGAACGAGGGTTCGGACCCCAGACGTACGGCTTTGCAGTCAGATGCTCACCAAGGCCAATACGTCGGCATTTATGTATAATTTTACATAGAACATAGAATAAACAAGTTAGAATAAATAGTGAATGTAGAATTACTAGCGCCCACGCTTTTATTTTTAGTAATTAGAAAATCAGTTATTATTTACTTACCAAAAAGGTATTTTCTACTTCCCAATAAATTATTTGTCAAACCGAAATAATTATTTTTGACCTTTTAGAACACTTCAATAAAAGCGTTTTTTTAAAAATCTTTTTTTTACTTTTTTTATTTTCTACTTTTTAGTCATGGTATTTTTTTTAACAAAAACTCACATGAAAAAATGTATTTATTTCAACCATACTTAATCTGATGTTAGAATGGAATTTTAGTTTTCTACAATATGATGGTGAAATATAACATCAGCTCACTCGCCGATAAAATCCGTCCATATCAAAAAGATTCACAAGAAAAAGAAAAAAAAGCATCCCATTCAGACTTTTCAGTAGTCCATAAATTATAAAAGTAGCGTATTTTTCTGCTCTCGCGATGGGCACCAATTTTCGGCAATTTCTCGCTCTTCTGGTGATTTCTCACTCTTCTGGCGATTTCTTTCTCGCGGTTATTATCTTAAATCGCTAATTATCTTAATTGTTAATTGGAAGGTAAGAAATCACGGTTTGAAGATAAAATATTGCAGTGATATACCTAATATATTATCTTACTGGTTTTGGGAGCCATTGGCTTCACGGAAGTGTCTCAAATTTGAATTAAAAGGATAACTAAAAACACTCGTTAATTACCTTAATTACGGAGGTTTTGACTAGTTGATTATTGAATATTGCATTGTCATCGAGTTTACACCATGGTGCAAAGTTTTAGAACTTTATATCGTTTGGAAGTGCCTGAAATTTTATGTACAAGCATCCAGAAAGAAAAAAGTGATTATTCGTCTATAATTATCGTAATTACTGGGCAATTCTCGTTTTGACTTTTGAATATGATGAAGTTATGCCTTATAAACAATTGTGCACGGTTTAGGGAGAATAGCCCCTTGGGAAAGGTATCAAATTCTGGTTTTTCTGTTAATTAAAAATACTCGTTAATTAACTTAATCCTTTGGTTGTTTGACTAGAGAATGGTTGGATATTGGAGTGTCATGAGGTTTACACCTATGTTCAAAGTTTCGGGGCCCTAACATATCGGGAAGTGCCCGAAAATCGAGTTTTAAAATTCCTCCCGTAAAACGCCGCCAAAAGCAAGTAGAATAAAAGCGTTTAAAAAGGGTGGCGGGCGGCTTCTTTTAGTACCTGACATTGCCAGGAAATTAAAACTTATTTTGTAGTGGCTGTTGTCCGTATTGAATGTTCACGATGTTAGCGAGGGGACGAGGTGTTGGAAAAACTGCTTAAAAGCAGCAAAAAATTAAAGTAGTAACAGAATTCCTTTCGCACCCTATTGGATTTCCCTTGCATTCCTCAGTTTGAGGAACCTTTCCCAGTTTAATGAAAAATCAGCTTAAAAGCTAGTGCTAGAGACAGGCTTCTTAATACATAGAGTTGGTTGGTTGTTTAATTTATTACCCATATCCACCTCTAACCTGACTGGTGGTTAATCGGCAGTCAAACTCTTCTGTTAAAGAAGGATAACTAGCTTTCCACCAATCAAAGGTTTGACTCCCGGTTAGCAGCCGATCAGTTTAGCGGTGAATACTGCCGTAAGTAGGATTGCTTTAATAGAAATAAAGTCGCGAAAAATTCAGATCGTAATTAGGGATTTAGAGCTTTACTTACATAGACCGATGTCCTTCTATGTAATCGGGTTACCTAAACAGTCAAACTGACAATAATTATTTAAAAAAGCGTGTTCCCTTGAAGATAAGCCCAGGTATGTAACACGTCTAGGGGGAAATAAAAAAACGGGAATAGACGTGAGTTTGTTAGACGTTTGTTTGTGTGTTTTGATGTAAGTCCCATTTTTAATAAGTATCCTATTAATCTCAAACCAATTGAATAGCAAGATTGGAAAAGGGAATAAGTCCAAAAAAATTCGTATTGCCTTTTTGTGCCTAAAAATATTTCCAAGATTTGCTCTAACTGTGAGTGAAAAGCGGGGGGAAATAGGTAATATAATAGGTAATAAGGGGGTATCCCCTATCGGCAGATATCGCCCCTTGAATTTGCGAAATCGATATCCATTCGTTGTGTTTTTTAAATTTAATTTGAAATTAAAGTTAATTTGTCTTTCTTTTCCTATTCTTTGTGCAGTAAACTAAGTCAAAATGAATTTTCTCTTAATTTAAAAGTGTTTTAAGTTTTTTTATCCATGACATGTTTGACTCCATTCATTTTCTCTTTTACTCCGTTGATACTGTCTAAATGACTCAGTTTCATTTTAGTTTTAAATTTTAGTCTTTCTATTTCTCACTTTCGTGCAGTGAAAACCACCCACCGTTTTCAAGAAAATGAAGTAAAAATAAGCTTCATTAAATTTGAAATTTTAACTTGAAAAATGAAATAAGAACATTAAAATATTAATATAATAAAGAGAAAAATTAGATAAATAAATATTCATGGATAAAATGCTAGTGTTTCTTACTACCCCTTAGTTTTGTTTAAATGGGGTAATAAGAGACAGGGGACTTTTAAGAATGATCCACAACCCTGAATTGAAGAAGAAGCAAATTATATAGCCCCTTTAACCTCCTAAAAAGTTCACTAAAAATAGTGAACTTTTTATTAGCTAAAACAAGATAATTTGAAATAGTTGAAAAGGCCTGACTTTGCTGCCGGGCGGGAATTTTTCACGGGAATCAAACGGGAATTTTTACTGAAATAATTATTTTAAAATTTTTATGGGATATAAAGTCTGTGTTGAAGATATTCTGTGATTTTTTTCAGATTTGTAGACCAACACACAAAGCCGTAAACTAAAATGTTTCTTACACCCCCATTCTCCCCAAACACAAATGTGAATGAGTTTTTCACCTCGCCTATACTCTGTTCATTTAGAATTGGCGCCTGAGACGTAATGTATTAGAAGCAGTTACTACTGTAATTATCATCGAAAATTTTTTCTTGTGCAATAACAAGGCAGCCGAAACAGAAGTAGTTAAAATACTGTAAAAAAAATCGGTCCCTGAAGTTGTGTGATGAGCGTTATTAGGCGTTTTTGAGTGTTTTTGATCCTGCTTCAGGCGACAGTTCTAAGTGAACAGACTATAATTGATGTGCTTAAGCACCAATCAATTAACAAACTCCGTCAGGTTTACATTGGAGTTGACTCATTGGCACCTCAAACATATCTTTATCTCTTTTATTACCAGGTACAGACCCAAATGATCATACCTTTTACTTACGCTGAACTAAAGCAGTGTGTAATTCTTCATTATATATAAATATATATATATATAATTTTAAAGTCAAATAGATTTACTGGTGAGTATTGAGACTTCAAATTCTTCTTCCCTCCACAGAATAGAAGACAAAACGAACACTCCATTACCCTAGAGAGCCTGTATACGAGAGAGAGGCGACAACTCAGTAGCGCGCGCAGATCGGTAAACAGGTTTTCTGTTCGCCACAGGTGGTTCCCTCCATAGGATTAGCATGGGACGCGAGACAAGCGGCATGATACAGTTTGGACATAACTGGATGCGCAGAGACCCTTTTAAGCGAGTTGTCGCCTCCCTCTCGTATACAAGCTCTCTACATCACCCTAAGTTATAATTTTTAATTCCCATAGACACTAACGCCCTCGACTCGCAGATCCTGAACTAAAATTTTGGTCTAGTGACCTTAGCTAAGCGAGCACAGGATCTCTATAGATTCCTAATGTTAGTTAAATTTTATTTCTTATATATTTCGAAGGGTTTTAGTTTAAAGAAGAACAGCTTCTATTTGGAACCAACGTCTCCGAAGTAAGTCTAAAGTAAGATCTACCCATATATAAATGGCCCTGGAGAATCTATTAAGATGAATTACAGCTCCTCTAGCAGTGAAATAAAAATGCTTAAAAAACTAATAAAAAAAACAAAGGAGATTTTACGTGCTAGTATTTTCACATACAAATATCGCCGCGAAAATTCACCATATTTTCATCAACTTTTTCCCAACGAGTTTTTTATAGCATTGGCAACAACACTATCATTGCGATTTTTGCTCCATCTCCTTTAAGTTTTAATTAAATTTTTTATTTTATATAACTAAAGGTGGGGCAAGTAATCTCAATGGTGTCTCTAGGGTCACTTACCTAGAGGTAGACCTTACTTTAGACTTACTTAAGTTACGTTGGTTCCTTGTATCGAAGTTTTAATACACCCAGTTAATCATTTTAAATCATTTAATGGTGAGTTCTTCCCCCTTCGCAGATCCTGGGCATAACGGAGCGCGAGTTCCTGGAAGGCATGGGCGTCTCGTTCGTGTCTTTCGTGGGCCACTACGGCTACGACCGCGTGCTGTCGGTGCTGGGACGGCACATGCGGGACTTTCTGAATGGGCTGGACAACCTGCACGAGTACCTCAAGTTCTCCTATCCCCGCATGAAAGCCCCTTCCTTCTTCTGCGAGCGAGAGACGTCCTCTGGGCTCACCCTCCACTACCGCAGCGCGCGAAGAGGGTTCCTGTGGTACACCATCGGACAGATCAAGGTAAGCTCACATGCATCATCATGTTGGTCTGGGGCGTATATATGGGGGTGCCAACCTTCCAAAATTTGTACTAGGTAGACCAAAGCAAGTAAAAAACCAGTTTCTTAGGGTCAAATTTTCAAAATTGTTTGGGGGAGGGACCCCAGACCCCCCTTTTCTACTTAAAACGTTTTAATTGACAATTTTTTTATAATAGTAATTTCATCAAAATAAAAATCCTACCTAAAAATGTATGTCCGAAATTTGGACTAAGTGTACCAAAAACCAGTTTAAAAACCTGTTTTAAGATCAAATTTCCAAACATTTTCTGGGGGAGGACCCCTATACCCCCCTTTGATACTTGGACCTTTGATACTAACAACATTTTATACATTAAGTTCTCTCGGGCGAAAATTCAACCTAAAATGTATTGAAAAGCTACAATAAACCTATTAAATATGCAAGGAAGGGCCTAACGAATATTTTTGGGCCCCTCCCGACATAAGTTTCTATATATGCCACTGATGTTGGTGCTAGGTTAACTGAAATAAGCGGTTTTCGTAGCCATAGACTACAGAATTAGAAACCCATAAACGACTAAATCTTTTATGGGTTTCATCGGAAATATTAAACAAAACCCGAACGTTTCTACGTAAGACATCATCAGCACGATTTAAAATTTCTCCAACTGTTAACTAGGAATAACCATAGGGAATAACCGACTACGGCTTTTAAGCCTGATTTTTATTTTATGTTTTCTTAATGTCTATCTTCACGCAATATGATCATATTTGATTCTTGCGCCGTAAAACAATAACCAAACCAAACTAACTCGAAATGAAATTGTTAACTTGGACATAAAGCTAATTTGCATTACCTAATTATTATTACCTTCTTATTACTAACTAGATATTCAAAATCAATCTTATGCCATCTTGGTATTTCTATTTTAAAGAAAAAAGTATTGTTCATTAATTAATATTAGGGCTCGACCGATGGCATTTTTTCGGCCGATGGGCCGATGCCGATTGTTTGAAAATTTCCATCGGCAGGCCGATGGCCGATGGTAATTATTTGGCCGATTGCCAATGCCGATGGCCGATGCTTAAGGCCGATGGTAAAAAAATGCAAACTCTTAGGCTTTACTTTACAAGGAGCAATTCTCTTCGGATAGGGGGGTCAAAGGGTCTCAAAATGAGTTAAAACACTACTTTTGAGGGATGAACCCCCAACAAAATTTTGACGCCTGTTCTTTTCTTGAAAATTCTGCCTATCAGAAAGAAGTATTTCACATCAAAATAGTATACTTGAAGGGGGCAATCGCCCCCTCCCCCGTTCAAGGGGCGTCATTTCAGTTTTTGGTTGGGGGGGGCAAGGATTTTTTTAAATGGCTATTTTTTATATTTATGGACTACTTTTTGGGGGGGGTCGCCTCAAATTCATTTTTAAGGTATCCCCTAACGAGCACATTTATAGGTTAAGTGTTAGAACACTGAAAAACAGTATTTCTATGATATTACATATAATGTCAAAATTTGACAACGTGAAATCCAAGGAAAAATGGGGGAAAAATTTTGAAAATTTACCTTTTAAAGTAGTGTTTTAGTTCATTTTGAGACCCTTTGGGCTGCATCCAAAGAGAACAGTTTCTTGTAAACCACGGAATTTTCTAGGGAACATAGTTGTAAAATAACGTCAAAGTGTCAATGGGGCCTCTCCTAGAAATTTTTTCAAAAATTTCTCTTTAAATTTGTGTTTTCTCTTTTTCAAACTCTTTGGGAAGCTCCTATAAATGGAAAAGCTTCTGTAAGTGGAAAAATTCTAAAGGGAAAAACTGTGTAACCGACGTAAAAATTTTAGAGGGGGGTTGGGGGTATGCCCTAGATATTTTTTTGAAATTTCCCTTTAAACTAGTGCTTTATCTCTTTCAAACTCTTTAAGGAGCTCGTAAAGGGAAAAGCTTCTTGTAAATGGCAGAATTCTAAGGAGAAAAAATCTGTATAACCACCGACGTAAAAATTTTAGAGGGGGGCTGGGGATCCTCCCCCTGAAAATTTTTTGAAATTTAACCCTCAAAAGTAGTGTTTTAACAGAATTTTCAAGGGACTTGCAGCTATTTTTCACATAACAGTGGAAACCTAGGGGAGGGCGTTTGCTTCCCCATGACAACCATGCAGGTGCAAGTTCAAGATGGAGCAGAATTACACTTTTTTGTCTATCGCTTGATGTTATTCTGTTTTCTGCAAAAAAACATCGGCCAAACATCGGCTTTTAGATGTTTTTTTAGGCCGATGGGCCGATTTTTTCTCAAGTTAACATCGGCCGCCGATGTCTCGGCTGATGGCTATTTTTTTCAAACAATCGGCGCCGATGCATCGGCCAAACCGATGCATTGGTCGAGTCCTAATTAATATTATTTATCGTATAATTTCAGTTGCCCGACCCCATTCCACAATTCATTCCCATTTGTTAAGTTTTGGTAAAAAGTAACTATTTTTAGTATTGTTTCTATTATCACTTTATTTATCCAACCAACAGTATAAAATAGCCCATCTTGATTGCGATAGATTTAGTTACAACAGCCGAGGTGGACAACCTTAAAACAAATATTGCCCATAATTTAAATACTATAACCAAATTTTACTATGAATGAACTTGAATGAAAGATCTATTTAATTTTCTTGCCTGAAATTTTAGCAATTTAAACTGTCATAATATACAGGGTGTTTCAAAATTGCGTTGCACGGCTTTTATTCGGAACCAACACCTCCTAGGGTCATGGAAATAAGGTCTACCCCTAGGTAAGTGACCCTGGAGAATTCATTGAGATGCCTTACAGCGCCCCTAGCGGTAAAATTAAAAAGTTAGAAAAATTAATTTAAAAACCAAAGGAGATAGAGCAAAAACCTCAATGAGAGTATTGTTGCCAACGTCAAGAAGAACTCACTGAAAAAAATTTGATCAAAATATCCTGAATATTCGCGGAGATATTAGCATGTGAAAATAGCACTTTTTCAGGGGTCAAAAAGGAAAAAGTTTGCATATTTGCAAATTTTTCAGTGTTATTGTGTAGTTTTGTGTTTTTTTAGTTGAAAGAACACAAAATTTTATCAAAAAATCAAAAAAAATTGCAAATATGCGAACTTTTTACTTTTTGACCCCCCGAAAAAGTGCTATTTTCACATGCTAATATCTCCGCGAATATTCAAGATATTTTGATCAAACTTTTTCAATGAGTTCTTCTTGACGTTCGCAACAATACTCTCACTGAGGTTTTTGCTCTATCTCCTTTAGTTTTTAAATTAATTTTTTCAACTTTTTAATTTCGCCGCTAGGGGCGCTGTAAGTCATCTCAATGGATTCTCCAGGGTCACTTACCTAGGGGTAGACCTTACTTCCATGACCCTAGGAGGTGCTGGTTCCGAATAAAAGCCGTGCCACGCAATTTTGAAACACCCTGTATATGTTACCGCTAAAGTTGAAAATTAGTTATTCTTAAGAATACCTAGGTAAACTTTAGATTAACTGATTTCTGTCGTTAATGTGCGGATATTAGAGTTTTTCGCATTTTACTTAGGGATCCCTTTAAATTTGTGTTTTCTCTTTTTCAAACTCTTTGGGAAGCTCCTATAAATGGAAAAGCTTCTGTTAGTGGAAAAATTCTAAAGGGAAAAACTGTGTAACCGACTACACTACAACGGCCTCTTGATAGTTAAAGTTCAAAATAGTTTGTTTCGCTCAATCCTTTCTGTTAAAATGTTGAGGTGCTCACTGCGCCATGCGCTTACCCCTGCGCAGTCGGGTTTCAATACGTAGTTTGTTGTCATATTTGGTGTTTTGATTTCAAATTTAGTGCGTAGCACTGGTAGTTGTCATGTTGAATGTTAAACAAAATAATACAAGCAAGTAAGTACAGTAAATTTACATGATTAAGTTCAGTAAATTACTACTAAAACGGGTATCTTAAAACAATTGTGTTGAAGCTCCGACTTCAGAGTGACAGATTTCTTTTAACGAAAGCAAATGTCCCAGCTGTTGAAATATCTTTTCAACAAACAATTCAATAATCGCTGGAACCTGGGCAAGGGTTTAACATATGTAATCGATCGCGAATCCTAGCAATAGTTCAGGGTAGGCTGGCAGCCGATTACACCTCGCTTTCATTAAGATTTGCTAGTTTAAGTGCTCATTGAAATACGCTGTCAAATCGAGATCGAAAAACCACAATTGATACAAATCTCAGTTGGTACTTTAATATTATATTATTCCTTTATATTCTAGTATTAAAATTGCTATTTCATTACTATTTTTGTGGGATTTGCGTGTTTTGTGTAATATGAAAAAAGTACCGATCCCCCTTTTTTGATTCGTCATTGTTACTGTTTACCCCCAAAACGAGTTTGGTTATAGTTAGGGCAGGGGGGTTTGGGGGGGAATTCTTTACGGAACTCTAAATTTTGCTTCTGGAATATGAGATGTCCTTTTCTAATTTGCCCAAAGGACTTCAGAGTTCAATAATGGATTTCATTCGATAAATTAATCTTGCACTTATAATAAAGTAGGTTTAAACAAACATCTCTTCATAGTGCATTTGACTCTGATTCGACTCAGAGATGGTTCACATATTTTGTTTGATTTCTGTTCCAAATATTCCTTATAAGGGCTTTCTTTAATGCATCTCTAAGGGTCCCATAGATATGAAGGTTAACTTGTCTCTTATCTTTTGATTTAACCAATCATGAATTCGAAGTCACCACTAAGAATTATTTCAGTACTTCATAACATATTTCCAATACAGTCTTCAAGCGTTTTCGACTAGGGATTAATGAAATCTAACTGGGAATAAATGAAAAACATTATTCTTTCATAACCAAAGAGAAATATGTATTTTGCAAATGGAAATATACCACCATCCTTAAAAGCATTGTCATAAAAGTTGCCCTTTTTGTATGAAAAGTTATTTTTATTCTTTTTTTATATTTTATGTTATGTATTTTCTCTGAAATAATAATTATTAAAAGAATAACTGCACATTTTTTGCAAGTAGAATTTTTCGAGATTAGTTTTGATTCCGTTTTATAAATATCCAACTTTATCTCTTTAAAATATATAATACACCAAAAGGATCGTAGAAACAGCATTATTTTTGGCACACAACTTTAGCTTGTTCAGAACAGCATCCTTGGGATGTCTCCAGACTTAGTCGAGCTCAGCAGTGAGCCAAGGTCAAACATATTTCGTTAGGAAAACCCTTTAATTAGGAAAACAATCATGTAAAAGATCTTAAAACAAGAATCGTAATTAACAGTCATCGATCATAAGACAGCCTTAAAGCTACACTCTCTGTTATTCTGGAGATTTTGAAAATGGCACTCGGCTTCCTTTGCCGGACGAAAATTATTACTCAAAGGATTCTTTCAGGACAAGGATAATTTATGACTTTAAACACGTTTGATTGATTAACTGTTAAATATAAAGGAATTAAAATACATCTTATTCTGGAAATTAATTGCCTTCGCATATCCGTTATGCCCTAAACGTCTATTCGTTGGACCAAAATGAAATTCCGGAAGGATTTATTAAGAAACACGACCGTGTGAAAGCAGTAAATATTCTCATGATTTAATCCTTTAATAGGCACAGTAATTAATAAGGATTAGCATAATTTGAAGCTTGTGTAACGACTAAACTTCATTAAAAGGAATAAAACGTAAGCCATGAAGGATGAAGCAAAAATCAAGTGCCGTTGCTGAAAGAATTTTAAAAGAGAATCAATCATCTTATTTTCGAGAATATTAATTCCTATATCTATAATACAAATAGAGAGATAGTTCGGTATAGCAATCTTATGAGTCAAAATCAGTAGACAAACTTAAGATACAAAAATAATTTCTAACATGGGAAGTTCCATAGGAGACGGATAGATTTTTCGGAGTAGTGAAAAATCGCTCTCTCGACAATTTACTACCGGAAAGGATATAAATCATACAGAATAGAAAAAAATTCCCTAATTTAATTGGTTTCTACGAGAATTTTAAAACGTCATGGTTCGGAAGGAACGGTTTCCAACTGTTTTATCATATCCAATTCGTTTAAACCAGTATTTATGAGAGAAAATTGTTAAATTAGTGTTCAAAACGTTAAAACTAAATTTGCGAAAAATGACTGTTGGTTTTCCAAATAGCTTTGGATATAGTGGGCTAATGTGAAAATCTCAAAACGCCAACGAAACAATTTCGTTGCGAAACCGCATAACAAGATAGTTTGGGTGCTGTTATTATCAAAGGGTTCAAAACAATAAGAGATGTTTAAAACTACATCTTTCTACGTTACCTTTATGACTAAAACACATTTCTTTCAAGGAGAGGCATGTATTCTCGATAAAATAGACTCCCGTGCTTTCATCAAGTGATCCCAATTCGGACTTGATAGGTATATTCATAACTTCAATAGTGAAAAGCTTGCAATTAACGCTCTTCATCAAGGAAATAATGGAGAGAATTAAGGCCTTCCACCTGATGTATTAATTAGGTCCTATAATTAAGCCCACGTGATTAGCTTAGCAATTGAGAGGTTGATGTGTGACAGTTTCTACATATGGTGATGTCGAAAAGGGTTATTGGATTCATTTATTGACATTCAATTATATCACTCTTCTAGACTGCAATGTATCTTGTCCCTATGACATCACTACGCGGAAGGATAAACTGAGTAAACAAAAAGCCTTTTGGGTTGCTAAGAGGAGTTTCGGTATGCAAATCGTGATAAAAAGACGCTTTATTGGTTAGTTCAACAAACGAAGTGTTCTGAATTTCACTCAAATACACTTTAAGTGAAATTCACAGCCATCAGTGTCGGAGTTAAATCTTAGGTCAAAGTAGGATTTCACCAATCAGAGACAGCGAAAAGCTATTTTTCTTGCTTTAACTGCTGGTTAACACAAATGCTGATGATGATGAGCAAGAAGAAAATCCCATTGAAAGTGTTCAGATTCCGGAGCATGCGTACTTCCATAGGTATTAAAAGTTGTCAAGAGACACTGTTTCAAATTCAGACACCGCGCTGGGAGCTACTTTCTTTTTTTGCTCTCAGTCAGGGTCAAGTAACGTTTTACTCTAGCATAGTTTAAGTTGTCATTGGAATACCGGCAGCACTTAGGAGCGCTTACATTCTTTAAAATGGCTTCAGGGGATAGACTGGATAGTGAATTATTATGAGGTAGCACCCAACTAAAATGTAAATTTTTAAAACTATAAGTGGTAACCACAGCATCGCTTGAAACCTTCTTTTCCCGAATTTTTTCGTAGGAGGTGGGACACCACTTCTACGACACCGAAGTGGACGTGCACGTGCTTCGCCAGACGAGCTCGGTGGGGGTGTACCACGTGATCCTGCAGCTGTCCTTCGACAACCAAGCCTTCCAGCTGGAGGAGCGAAGGAAGACGCTGAGGGTGGACCGCACCATGCTGCCCATCAAGGCTTTCCTCTTCCTTGAGATCTTCCCCTTCTGCCTTGTCTTCGACTCCGACCTCCACATCAAGACCATCGGGAAGAGCCTGCGCGCCATCATGCCTGATATCGCGGGAAGGAGGTTGCCTGACGTCTTCGACCTCACCCGCCCACTCATTGAGTGCACCTGGGAGTCGGTAAGTCCTCTGTTATCCCTATGCACTATGCAGTATTGCGGTCGACTTACAATGTGTCCATTTAGAATAGGCCGGTGATAACGCTTAATAACGCTCTTCTCTTCACGCAACCTCAGTGACCGGTATTTTACCTACTTCAGTTTAGGCTTCCTAACCTGAATAGAGTAATATTAGTAATTTGCCCAAAACAAATGTTTCGATGAGAATTATAATAGTTACTGCTTGCTTCTATTACATTACGTCTAACCGGCCTTTTCTAAATGAACAGACTAAAAGCCCAGTTTATGGTCGTTTCAGTCTTGGTGAAATTGGACTAAAATGATGGTATGTTTTGATGAAGTTGGATATTTTGTGGCAAAGGAGAGGGAGTGATTTGAGATTTGCAAGAAACCACTTCAATATCATTCTTTCAAACTAGCTTATAGCTTGTAAACAGCGTGTACTCTAGCCTTATCTCACGACTAAAGGGATTTGAGCAACTACATACTATCCCTCGGGGATTACATATTATAGCTCTAAACACGCAGGCATGAAATTACGGTAAAATGGCAATTTGATCCACATACAAGTATATACTGCCAATTTTCGATGACGAAATTGAGTGGTTCCTTATATTACATAAAAATTAGTCGTCCTTGGCTTCCCAAATAACCTCAAAAATAAGGACCAGCTGCTTCAACCGTACCACAAAAGCACGTTTTTAATAAACGTATCAAATAAATGCCGTGCAAAATAATTCCTCTACATGCCACTTTCAATAGGTGAATCACACCTAATGTAGATTAATATTCCCTTTGAAATCGATTAATTTTGCGGGAACCTTCAACATATCCATTAGCCTCTCTTATATAACACTTGGTATCACTGCGGTTTCCTTTTGTATAGGTAGTACATACTATATTACCTAATATTCATAACAAAATTTATGATAATTGTCAGTTTCTGACGATATTTTACTTGTTCTGTTTCTGAAGGCGTCATTTTTAACGATGTTATGGTTTCGTGGTTAACTCTTAATTTATGGTTATTTAATCAGGTTTTTGTCTTCCAGCCGGAGGCTGGCTGAGGCTACATATGCGAATTCAACCGAAAAGGCGTAGTTCTGAAAATCTTTTTATTTTGAAGTACACCCTCCTTAGGAAATAAAATTTGTTTGATATTGGCCGGCACGGCACAAAGCGGTTGCATTAATTAAAGACAAACAATTAAAACGATTTTTCTTGATAAAAGGAGAAGTAGCAGCTAAACAGATCAAAATTTTATGCAGTTACATTTTTGTTTTGATTTAAGTTTTAACCTCGATGATATTGTTTCGATATGAAATTATAGGGTGGGCTGCACTTCCTTTATCAATAGCTCGACAGCCCTGAGTGGCTTTCTCCAGAAATCTTCTCCAGACAAATCAGTTCTTGATGACTGTTCTCCAGTTAGAGCTAGCTTTTAGGATTTTCAGGTCTTCTTCAAAATAGTCTATCCACCTCAGCGGGGGTCTGCACCACTGAATTACATCATACAAAATACTATAAGTTGGGAGATGTTATTAATTTTTCTAAAAATAGACTTATTTTTAAAACAATGCATGGTTAATAGAAAATGAAATTATTTCATCTTCCAATTTTATGAGGGTATAGGACTTAAAGTTTGGGACTCGAATTTTAGGCAAAAGGATCTAAACCTAAACATGAACCCAAACCCTGCCTACTTTCCTTTCTCATGTAATTTTCTCACGTTACAGATCTTGGTGCATTCGAATAACATCTTCGAGCTGAGTTCAGTGCAGCCCATCCTGGGGACAGCCAACGGTCACCACAGCCTCTCCACGGTGGAAGAAGACGACGATGACGTCAGTGAGTACGTCTCCCGCCCCTTTATGACTGCCTATTATAGCATTTGAATTAATCTCACATATTCGCTATTGACTTATAATCTTGAAGAAAAGGAAGAGTAAAAGCGTACACTGCACATGGAACTGGCCGTTCCTTCAGTTTTGAGAAGAGTTTCATAAACATTTCATTTAAGGGTATACTTGGAGAATTTAGACCTTAGAGGTTTGTGGTGGTTAGTATACTTATCTGATCGGTTATACTCTATTCATTTTGAACTGGCGCCTGAAGAATAGTACTTTCCCCCTCGCTAGAAGCGTAACCATGGCTACGCTCTTTGCTCGGCCAATAGTAAGTCTTCGTCGCTGTGAAGTTGGTTGGCCATGGTTACTGATTCGGTGGTGGGGGAAGGAAATATTTTCGGGCGCCAGTTCAAAATGAACAGAGTATAATAGTAGGGGAGAGTGGGGTAAAAGCAGGAAAATGAAGCTTATTTTTTACAGAATGTTTAAATCAGTGATTCTCAACGGGGGCGGTGAGAGGATGCTTATGGGCGGTAAACTATTTTTGGGCAGTAGGGGGGCGGTGGGCCTGTTTTGGGTGGTAAGGGGGCGGTGAACATAAAACAGTGGTGGATCCAGAGGGGAATGTAAGAAATAGCTTTAATTCACACTTTTCGTGCTAAAAATCAAAAAAATTTCTGTGGGAGAACCCCCGGACGCCCCTTACAATGGGAGTAGTTTCAAACTGGTGGACCATAAGTGATTATTAAAGTCTTCGAAAGTGGTATGCAATTTGAATAAAGTTATCTGAGGGACATTCCCAAACTAACTTTTACCATTAACTTTCGCTACTTTAAGCAGCCCATTATTGGTTTAAAGTAGTAGGAAATGAGAACACAAAAAGACGATAAGTAACGACGATTGTTAAATACGCATACAATATTTAAGCATATTTAATGAGTACAGCTAATGAGTTCAGATTTCAACAAATTTGGTGGCCAAGTTTTAATATAACTTAAAATTAGTTTTAATATTAAGTAATCCCCATCCACATACGCAAAATTATAAAATTTTCTTAGTGGGAGCGTTGAAAAATTTTCCGCACTTTTAGGGGGGCGGTAGCTCTAAAAAGGTTGAGAACCACTGGTTTATATCAAAATCAGCTTTCTTTGAAAAGCTCCTTTTAATGCACCTGCTAAATAAAAGTGGAAAGGAATAATATTTATTTGTATCTTATACTCCAAGCAATTGTATCAATAGAATAAATATTTAACAAACAATTATTTCCGGTGTAGAGTAAAACACCATGTATAAGATATGGATTCAAATTAGGATAATTTCCATGAAAATTAACTGATTGTTTGCGTTGCTCTCTAAAACATTTCTTAAGCATTTTTAAACTCGATGATTATATTATCTTTAAAAAAACAGTTTATGTTATGGAATACAGTGGGTAGAAAAATTATATGGACACCTCTCAGATTTCTGGTTTTCCAGTTGAACAAAATTTTTTTAAATAAAAACCAGTCATAAGAATCAATTTGTTTGTTCATAAAATGGTTTAAGTCTGGATTATCAGAAAAACGAGTTGCTGTATGTACTACCTAAAATTTGGCCACCCACTGTTGTATACAATAAATTTCTCAATAACATACTTAATATGTAAAAGTGTCACTATATTTCAATGATGATATCCTAATTAAGGACTCATATTTAATCTTCAATCCACAATTAAATCTTGATAAATGAACAGTAGCGATATGCAGATAAAAACTGATTATTATCGGATTGTTAATACATGGTTATTAAAGGATTTGAATAATAATGTTTCGAAAAATTATAAACACAGTTGTAAACGCTTTGATACTCTTGTTATAAGTTCCAGAACAAATTAATAAGTTGCAATTATATAAAACAATCACATAACTTTTCTTTCTGTTATATTTTAACAAAATCTACCAATCGCAAACTAGCCCTGTTTTCTATCAAATCAAACTCGTTTAACTACGATTGCCTTTGTCCAATAATAAGCGTTTTGGTATAACTTTTTTTATATTGCTTCTTTTTTATTTCATACTTAAAAAACAGCACCCTGAACTTAAATTTATTGAACAAGAAAGCGCCTATAAGTAAGATAGTCAGAGGAAAATTTTGAATGATTATGAAGAACTGCTTTATTGGAAGAGTATAGTTCCTACTATGGATTTAAAAGAATTTCCAAAACGAAAAGTTGTTCAAATCCCTCAATTGTGATTGGAAAACTGAACTTTGTTGAAAAGAAAAATGCCTGAAACATTTTTTTCAAAGGTATGGAGGACCGTTTATTGCATCTGAAAGGACAAATGCTGTACATGGAAGAATGGAAGAGTATGGCGTACTTGGGAACTCCTTTGTAAGTTAATATTTATTGCAAGCATTACTATGATTTTTCAATCTACGATTGATTTTTTTATTTTTAAAGATATTTTAAGCTAAGTACTAAGAGTTACCATATTTTACCCTTTTGTAAAATATGGAGTTAATCATAGCTTTGTGTTGAACATGCGTCTCTAAAATTCTTAAAGGTTTGACTACTCATACTATGCTGCGTTTAATAAACAATATATTGATATATTTCAGACACAATAAATGGTTTTTAACTCCTGCATTTACTATATCAATTTAAACAGTGCCTTAAAAATTATTACTCATTAAACTTTCGTGAACCATTCTCAGTATAATCTCTTTCTCAGTCTTCTATAACTTAGACTAACATTTTAAGAATGCTAAACCTTAAAAATTAATGAGACATGACTTCAAAGAAAACATTTTTGAATGCATTTAATGGTGGTTTTCTAATAGAAATAATTTTTTCAACAAATATTAAAATACAAAGATCTCTTTTAAAATATATGTAGTTAAGTTAAAGACTATGGAAGGGGAACGCTACCTAAGAAAATATTTGGGGAACCTGCAAAAATGTTTTTACTTTAATTTTAGCTGTTACCTTCATTTTGTTCAAAATAAGAAGTAAATCTTATTAGAGATTGAACAAATATAGATTCATTCTTAAATACTCTCAAACTACAGATCTCAGTGAGACACTTGAGTAAAAAGTTCGATACATTTGGTAAAATAAAGTTGAGTTGCTTTGAACAAAAAGGATAGCGTGATAAAAAAATTGAGTTATAAGGAATTAGGGTTCTCTTTTTGTATCTGTTTAAACTGATAGTTTCATAGTTAAACGAAATATCCAAATAATTGGCCTCTTATAGCAGTTCAAAAAATACCTTTTTATTAGAGCAACATAGGGACTGTTACTAAGAACCTTTAATTTTTAATTACTCATTAGCTAAGTTTAAATGACTTATATTCACAGCCACTTAACCAGTGGTTAACGAGCAGCTACGGCGAGAAAAGGTGCTTTTTGCTGACTCTGATTGGTGGAATCCTTCTAACCGATGGTTAACCGCTGGTCGAGTAGCAGTGAATAATGCCATTAATCTAATTCTAACCATCTGGTTTACTTCTGTAGTATGCGTAGTCTGGACGCCATGCTACACACTGGGCTGTACATCAATGATCTCAGCATGCACGACTTCAGCAGAGACATGGTCTTGGCTGGACAGCAGCAGTCAGCAGAGCTTAAACTGGCTCTCGACCAAGTGAGTAGAGTGCCACGACTGTGAATCACTTTTTATATTATTCTAGTGAACTACAATAACTGCATGATCACTGTGATAGCAACAACTAACTACACTCGCGTCCTAAAATTAGGGATAATTGGATTTTTTTTATTTTAACAGAAATCATAGTTCCTTAGTAATGAAATTCATACAATAGGATCATTCAAGTGATAATATGAGGTCCTGATCAAATTACCTAAACAATATTTTAAAGCGCACAAAGGCCCTCCATTAATAAGTTCCATACACTTTCAGAATAATAATAACAATAACGCCTAATTTGAGAGTCCCCGATTTCCTATAATTTTTCTGAGCTCCATAGTGCGTGTAATACCTTTGAGTATGATTTTTTTAGGCTACATTGAGGGACATCCTCTAAAACTTCTTTAGGAGGGGGAGGACCTTGGAGGGCCTATGTTCTTCTGTACCTCCTTTAAACTATTGTTTGGTAATTTGATTCTGAATTACATATTAACATTATTATTGATTAGATTACATTAATTTTATTGACAAATTAATAGGATTTTGATTAATCCCAAAAACTAAAACTATCCTAATTAAATATTTAGACACGAGTGTAATAGCAATATAATCTCGATATGTTGAGTTGAATTGAGTTGGCATGTGTCATTTGCTGCAGGTATCAAACCGGCTTCGACACTACTGCTCCTCTGTTGTGGGTTTTTTTCTGTTTTTTTTACGTTTAATGGAATCGAGAGTATATAATCAGGAATTTTTCCAAGAGCTTTTTGTTTCTTATAGTAATTTGATTTGTAGTCCAAAAATAGTTCTTCCGTTAATGGATCTGGGGCAATGGCTTCCAGCAGTTCCATTCTGGCCGCATAATAGACAGGACAATGGCACAGAATATGCATCTCGATATGTTTGTTGGACTCTGTTTTCACTGATGAACTTGTGCTTTTCCAGGAGTTGCAGAAGAGCCGTCAGTTGGAGGAGTCCATGCGCAAGTTGGACATCGAGATGAAACGTACGGATGAACTACTCTACCAGATGATCCCCAAACAGGTAGCCGACAGGCTCAGGAGGGGAGAAGCCTCAGTCGACACTTGCCAGGTAACTGTCAATTAGTACAAGAAAGTTAGCTCAAAAAACGGGATACTTCGGAACTAATTGCAATAGGTATGATAGGAAATTTTCTGTAGAATACGATGAGGGAAAGTCTACCTATAGCCAATATGGTGGATTTTCCAAAATAGCGGTCAATTGTTTTTAGCATTTTTACCTACGAATTATTAATTGATAAAATTATAATTTTAGGAGTTCTGAACAAGAAATTAGTTGCAAAAACAACGATGTTATGTTTTTTATTCTCTCGTGATTTTTTTATTCTCTCTTTCCCATTGTGGCGTCCACTAATGTTTATAACTCATAAACTAAGCTGATAAAACTATTGGTTTTGTAGAGAATAGTTAGATGGGTAGGCTACATTACATACACATTACTTATAAGATTTACCTTTTAAAATAAGTAATTTATTCAAAATGGTGGATTTTCCCACATAAGCTCCCATTAGTCTGAATCTTTTACTTACGGACACTTATAAATATATTCATGACTTTGGTAGTTAGATAATATAGTTTTAATTTAGATGCAAAAACAATCATAACAGATGAAATTAATGACCCGGTGACTTTTTTTGCAGTACTTCGAGTGCGTGACCGTCCTGTTCAGTGACGTAGTGACCTTCACCGAGATCTGCAGCCGCATTGCGCCCATGGAGGTGGTCTCCATGCTCAACTGCATGTACAGCCTTTTCGATCAGCTGACTGAGAAGCATGACGTATACAAGGTGAGATACTATTAGGTCATCCCGAAAGTTTTGTCGCTCTTGGGAGCATCTGTATATAAGATATTTTTGACACTTTTCCATTATGTGATACCAATATAAACTGTAACTTTATCTACCGTCAACTTGGCATCTTGGCTTGATTTTGGGGACTGATCGACAACTGGGCTTTCCTTAAATCTATGATAACATGTTACTTCATTTCTTTTCTGCTCAAAATTTTGCATATTTCTTAAAGTTAAGATTTTTTAATTAAAATTAACTGGCTGCTTCCCTAAAACAATTAAAGTTTTATGTATTTTTAACAAGTGTGGAAAGTTTAACATAGATTTAAATTTTTTCTGAGGAATCCGGAGAGTTTTATCACAATCGTCCATATTAAATTGCTGGATTGCTACTCCTAACCCTCTATTAGGAAAGATCCGAATGATCATTTACAGGAATCTAGATCTCTGGAAATTCTACCGCCGCTCTACAAAAGTAGTATAAAATGAGTTTCAATTTATTACAATCTAAGTATGACTTAAAATTAAAATTAAATTACTTTGAATTTTAATTTTGAAAGTTATCAATTAATGGCAACTTGAAGTAAACAAAATCTTTTTAATCGTAGAAACTATGAATGAATCGTGAAACTATGCTGGAAAAGTGAGCCAACAAAAAAGAGCCAAAATTCGCCAAATTGGCTTTAGATAGAAGTAGAAGTACTTTACTGGTTTACCTTAACGGAAAAGTACCAAAAAATACATTGCATACAGATGCTCCCAAGAGCGACAAAACTTTCGGGATGACCTAATCTAGTATCCTCCAAAATTAGTGCAGATTAGCTGGAAGGATTTTCCCCCCGGAACAGGCTGGGTCCAAAAAGACGAGTTTTTTTTAACATCGATACGCTTTATCAAGCCTAATAGAGTGATCTCTTTGTACATCGATAACCATGATTATGGGAAATCCGTCTTCATTAACCCTGTCCTCTGTACATTTCTTAACTTAATTAAATCTACTTCGTATCCAAAATCGTGGTAAAGAATGCTCTAGGGAAGAGTTATGCCTAAAAATGCACTGTAAAAATATGGTCCTTTACACAAAAAGTGGTGGGTAGATATTTCTAGGTGGGCAGACTTCCCCACTAGAGGAAGTTCTCTCTCCGGGGAGGGAGGTTCCACTACGGAGGGACCTTCCTCCTAGTCTAGGTGGGGGGTCCCTCCTTATCCCAGTGTAACATCTCTTTAGTATGGAAGCAATTTTTACTCACCACTTTTTATGTTAAGTGCCGTATTTTCTTACTTACAGTGTTGGCTCAATTCTTTTACAGGAGAGTAATTGAATCGTCAGTTTGAAAAAGGGAATAAGTCCAAAAAATGACAATTTGACTTTTAGTGCTCAAAACAATCTCCAAGCTTTGCCCTACACATGGGTGAAAAGAGTGGGAAAATAACTAACCCCTATAGGGAGATATCGCCCCTATAAGTTGTGAAATCGATGTCCATACAATGAAAATTCCATTACCTTTTTTTCGATTTTCTTAAAACTTGATTTTTGGACTTATTCCCTTCTTCAAACTGACGATTCAATTGATTTAAATGGTAGATTTACAAGGTTTTTAATGCTCAACTTTAAAATGTTATGCATATTTGAATTTCCTAATAACGGTCCTTTTTTTCAATTAAGTTCAAAGTTGGAGTTATGTTCTTTTTAATTTACTCGAATATAATTGAGAATCTACCTAACACATAGGATGGAAGGGCGACAGGAAAATGAGTTTATGTAACAGCTGTGTGTCGCGGTTGTCAGAAGAAGGAAATGGAAACTGTCGGACATTGAATTTCGGGGTCGGAGATGAACATCAGAATGCTTTAATTGCGCATCACACCTATTGTGTTTCTAGATTTTTTTTGTTGTTGTTTGTCCTACTGTTTTTCTATTATTTGATTGGGGATTAGATTACGGGGAATATTTGAGAGGTAATGAAGTGAGGACTTATTCTTTGTTATAGTTTTCTTTCATATTCTGTCTGGATTTGTGGCTGAGATAATTACACCGGCACACAAAAATAAAAAAGTGGAATGTACTTTGGACCGGACCTACCAACCGACATGTTTATCTACCCGCTAAATCTGAATTTCAAGTCCGTTTGGCCCGGTCACCCTCCAGTTTTGAGTAAAATGCAAAAACCTCAAAAAAAGGCCAAAAATTGCAAAAAACTGCAGTCACAGCAATGAAAAAATTTTTGTGGACCCGGATCACGTATGATTTTTGTGTATTCCAAATAACTGAATCTAAATCTAAAAGTTTATTAGCCCGGTGAGCCGTCCAAATTTGAAAAAAACGAAAAACCCAAAAAAATGTCAATTAATCATGAAAAATTGAACCATGAAGTTAGTCACCAGTTGAAGTTTTTGAGAAAAGTTTCGAAGTATGGTTAATTTACCATACTTGCAAACTTTTGTGTGCCGGTATTATTATATGAAGTCATAAATCTTAAAAGTGCCGTAAAGCTGTGGTCCCTCCAACTTTTTTCTTCTTCACGGAATACTTTGGGTGGTTAAAGGTATAAAGAAAACCCTGAAATAACCATTTAAAGATAGCACAAAAATATATTTTATTTTTTCCAATTGAAGTCTAAAAGGGATGAACATGTCCCTAACGAATAAATGGCATAACCCTTTCATTCTGTTCTGTAAAACTTCTTCTGTACAACTGTGTTAAGTGGTAAATTATTAGTTAGTTAATTACTTTTTAAAAAGTTATCTTTACTTAACGCGGGCAAAAAACACACACATCTGGCCCTATCTCGGAGGCAAAATGACCAATGTAAAGTCCCTATATCGTGTCCATGACTAACTTCGATCAATTGAATATAAAAGGATCCCGTTAAGTTTTTATTTTGTAAATTTTGATGATAATTTTGACCATAAGGCTAAGCGCGCACTAGAGACTTCTGTCACCGCGACTTAAACACTAGGTCACTCGAGAGCAATGCATTTCTATGACGACATTCTTGGCAATCGGCCAAGAGTCTCGTCGCCTAATGCGCGCGTTCTAGCTTCTTGCAATAGCCAGGGTGATAATTTTGTCTCAGTCGCCGTGACAAAAGTCTCGTGCGTGCTTAGCCTTAGATGTCTTTACATAACTTTTAGTAGCTTCCTCTTCATTTAATTTATAAATACGTAACAGTATAAAAATACTTTTCTCTGCGGTGAATTCTCTTAAAATCACTCAAACTATCTAATTGCACCGGTTTTTTTTATTAAATTCCGATGAGCATCCTTCTTAGTGAAGAGCTCTTTTAAAAACAGACATCAATACATATTCAAATTTCCTTAAATAAATGCATCTACATATTTCTACATTTCTAACTCTTTTGCAGGTGGAGACTATCGGCGACGCGTACATGGTGGTGTCGGGCGCCCCCGACCAGGAGGAGTGTCAGGCGGACAAGGTGTGTCACATGGCGCTGGACATGGTGGACGTCATCGGGGGGCTCAAGGACCCCTCCACGGGGGAGAGCCTCAGGATACGAGTCGGTACGCTCTTCTCATTTCACTGAATCAAACAATGCATTGGATTTGTAAACCCTGTTCTGTGCTCCTACGGCCGTACCTTCACAGCTATAACCTAATTTTTACGTTATTTTAAATGACTTAAAAATTACCAGAATGAATCAAAATTAGGTGATTTTAGGTGACGTAAAAAGGAAGCTAAAAAGTCGTGTAGATTAATGTCATTTTTGTGACCTAAAAAGACGTCCTAGTTGACGCTATTTTCTACAGTTGACGTCACATTGAAAAGTATGACCTGTTTTCACGTCATAAATGACGTCACCTCACTACTTGGGCAATTATTTTAAAAATTAGACATATTGATTCGAATAATATTCACTGATTACTATTGAGCTATGCAGTTTTACTCAGATAATAATGATTAACCCACGTTGATCTATCTATTCCAGGCATCCATTCTGGAGCAGTAGTGGCAGGAGTGGTGGGATTGAAAATGCCAAGATACTGTCTTTTCGGGGATACAGTCAACACCGCCTCGAGGATGGAAAGTACGAGTGAAGTAAGTGATAGATAATATTGATTTCTAAATACCATCACAAATAAAAATAATAATCGGTTGTTTAAACAGTTGGAAGTAGAGGGGTTTAATTTTTTTTCTCTGTTGCAGGCTCTGAAAATTCACATAAGTGAAGAGACGGCACAAAGGCTATCCCCCGATCAGTGGGATATTTCTGAAAGGGGGACAATTAGTGTAAAGGTAAGAATATTTATCTTTTTTTATAGTTATATTGTATCTTAACGTTTTTTTATTCATAGACGGGTTAAAATGATGCATAGAGGCATTTCCCTCCATTTTTTAGATTTGTTTCCACTGTATAGTTTTTTGTAAATGTTTAGACATGGAGGCTCTTAATCACATTGAAAATATATGAACCCCTATGTTACATCAGTTTCAATCTTCACTACTCATAGCTTCATATAAGTACACAATGCTATTAGCTAATTTTACATATACAGGGTGTATCTGAAATTGTGCAACAAACTTTCAGGGATGATAGTAGACACCTAGACCAGTCAGAATCACATAGGATTTGGGGGTCCCAGACCGAATCACAGGGAGGTAAAAATGGAGTGACATCCCAAAAAAATCATTGAAAAATTCAATTTATAGAAGAACTACTATTGGTAAAAATTTAATTATCGTCTCAAAAATTGTGGTTTAATATGATCTTTAAAATTATCTCAAAAGTATTCACTTTAAAATTGGTTTAATTATGAAAAAAGTTAAAAAAAACACAAAAAAATGTGAAAACTCTGGCAAAACCTTATTTCATATTTCAAAATCCTTTCTTTAGATTTGATAATCTAAAAGATCATAGTTGAAAACCCACAAGTCCAAAGTTTTACGTAAATACAATCAATATTAAACGCTTGAGATCCTGCTAAAGTTTGTTTTTTGCGTGCGCAAACAACTGTTCTGGAAACAGCTATAGAAAACTGTCTAGTTAGTGACGTGGAAGTTTCAACTTAATTATAGTATGCCATCTTTTACGCATTACAAAAACCGTTATCTAAAATGCGAACTCTCTGCACTTTCAGGGAAAAGGACAGATGAAGACGTACTGGCTGAACGGGTACAAAGGCACCCCTCGCAAGAAAGCCTCCTTGGACATCGTCCCCACCATCCCCGAAGCCCCTCGGCTGGACTCCCACCAGTACTACTCGCCAGTCACCCTGGGGGCCAGCCGAGCCAGAGCACTGTCCCTGGCCCCCACCATGCTTGGGGGTCCATCCATCCACCAGCGAAATTCCACCCCCTCCCCTCCCTCCCCCTCTCCCCGTCCCCCTAGAGTCCGCTTCGCGTCCAGCGCCTCCTGGTTTTCTCCACCCCCCAGCATCTCTGCTTGGGAGGGACAGTGTCCGTGCTGCCAGCAACTTCCATGCTGCAGAGTCTCCTCAGCAGCATCACTTCCTCAGGTCAAGCCCTTCAAAATGGTCAAGACGAAGCGGTCACTCAAGAACGCCGTCAGGAGGATACTGGTCAAGGAAGACCGCGCGGTGGCTCCGGCGGCATCTAGGAAGAACTACGCATGCGTCATTCTGTAGGAGCTGCCCTCTCTGTTGTACATAACTGTGAGTGTCGTCCAGGAACTGATGGACTCGAATGCTGTGGACGCAGTTCTCTCAACATACCGTCGTTGCTGATGCGTCCAGGAGCTGATGATTTTGCAATGTGTTGACCAAGTCACCATAGTCTTACCTCAGTAGATGATGCAATGGATATATTTTTCTGCCTGAGCAACAATGAAAGATGATCTTACAATGTCTTGACCAAGTCACCATTATTACCTTGGTAGATGCAATGGATATATTTTGCTGCGTGAGCAACAATGAAATCTTGTGGCTACCTATAATGAGATATTTTTATTAAAATTGACCTACACCTAACATTCGTTCAAGTTCTGATGATGGACTTAGTTTGTTTATTGTGTCGCACGATCCACTGATATACTGGTCTTCCCCCCACTGATGCAGTTGGTGCTTCACTACCCGGGCAGGGAATGCCTGTGACCCACAAAGGGGATTGTTAAAGAAAAGAGGATCAGTGTTAGTGTGTAATCCAGACATTATAATGATAAACCTTCATCATTAATCACAAATTACTACCTCTAATGACTCTACACTCTGAGCAATAAAAGCATGATGGGAGAGTTGGCTGTGAAAGACTTGTATTCGACAGTCCAAACAACTGATAAACGTTTATGATGGATTTTGAATAATCTGTTGTGGATCTGAGTATTCTATACTCTGGACTGTAAATCCTGCAGCCACCATTTTTGGGGTTGGTTGGGAATTAACCTACATCTTCCGAGAATCATCCAAACAGACCCGTGCTGGTCAGGGTGGACAGGGGGCGTGTACCCCTTTGCTTAGGCACCTTTTTTGAAGAGACACTTTTCTACATTATTTGTTAATACTCGTGCTTCTCAATGTTTTTTTCTGGGCTCCTTTTCCACAAAACTGTAACCAATAGTGATTTTACAATTGGAGTTCATTAAGCTCCCCCTGGTTTGGCCAAAACCTGTTTTTCTTTAAACCAAATGAGTTGAGATTTTTTGATAAAACCCTGAAAAACCTATGGAGAACCAGATTTTTTTCAAATAAAAGCGATTTTCTTTAAAGTGGATTTTTTCCAATTTTAGCTAGTTCCACAGCCTTAAGTTCGATCCCCGTGAAATTTTCATTCAAATTTTAAATATTTGAAATGCAGATTCATGTTACCATGTTTCTGTGTGTCGATGGCTCAGTGGATGCGTGCGTGCCTTGAGTACCCCAGCCCTTGGTTCGATCCCAGTGATTTTTCAATTTAAGTTTTAACAAATTAAAATACATATTCAGTATCGGTTGCTTTGCTTGTGCGAGTCGATGGCTCAGTGGATGCGTCCGTGACTTGAGTGCCCCAGCCCTTGGTTCGATCCCAGTGATTTTTCCATTTAAGTTTTAACAAATTAAAATGCATATTCAGTATCTGTACCTTTGCTTGTGCGAGTCGATGGCTCTGTGGATGTGTCCGTGACTTGAGTGCCCCAGCCCTTGGTTCGATCCCAGTGATTTTTCCATTTAAGTTTTAAAAAATTAAAATGCATATTCACTATCGGTTGCTTTGCTTGTGCGAGTCGATGGCTCAGTGGATGCGTGCGTTCCTTGAGTGCCCCTGCCCTGGGTTAGATCCCAGTGAGTTTTCCATTTAAGTTTTAAAAAATTAAAATGCAGAATCATTAGTTGTTGTTGTGGTTGTGAGAGCCGATGGCTGAGTGGATGCGTTAGTGGCTGGAGAGAACCAGTGCTTGGTTCGAAACGAGGCATAGTTGTTTGGATACGCGTTAGTTTATTTTGCAAATATATGCATACGGTTACAGTTAAAAGAGACAGTTATGGTTAACGTTAACTGTCTGATATTAATTTTACAACGGTTCAAAAAAGGGTTAGGCTTAGCGAAAAAATGCAACCTTATAAAACTTACCGTTACGGTCACAGTTAAAAATTTTTAGTTCAAAACTGCAAAACCGTTGTACCGACGGACCTTTCTCTGCTTTGCCCCAGGAACCCTTGGTGACGTGGGGGCGTCCATCCCAAACCCCCAGGCCACCAATTCGTCCAGGGGGAGCAGATAAGATCCATCGGACACAGGTTTCGGCTTCCGACCCCAGTGGCCAGTGTACAGTCGGAGTCAAAAAAAACGTTCCAAGGACTGTTAAGAGGAATCTAGACCTTAACCCCGTACGCATGGTATAGGAAAATAGGTTTGAAATATTTCGCCAGTCCCGATCGCCAAAGGTTTGCCACTTGTTAAAATTACAATAACCCACAAAACTAAGCCAATCCTTTAGTTATTTGTAATATTTGCGTCTCTCAATGTAGATCCCGGTAGCGTAACGGTTAGAGCGCTGGTGTTGTATGAGTTAAGTCGAATTTGAACGTTTTCTGCAACTTCTTGTGCTGATTTTATAATTTTTAAGAGTTAGAAGTTATTAATAAGTGATTATAAATTATATTTAGTTTTTATTGGATATTAAAAGCTTTTTTTAATCTTATTTTCTATTGGGGTAACCTTTTTTACAATCGTCCAACAAATATTTTTTATTTTTGACATTAGGGGATCTTTTATTTTTGTATTTTTTTAAACTTAATAAAAATGTATTTTCAAAAGCTATTCTTATTTTAGCTTTGTTGTTTTTTAATGTTTGATGTTTGGATTCATTTAGTAGAAGTTTTTAGAAATACTCTTTATTTTTCATCCAATTCGATCCCAATTTTTCTCAATTCGTTGTTAAAATAAATTTTAAAAAATTCCCCCAGAAAATTATGCATATACAATTGCGGAGTAAACGATTCTGATGAACGCCTTATAATAAAGAAAAATAAAATGAAGCAAAGATATTTTAATTTAACTTCGAAATAGATTTATTTTCAAGTAGAATATCATAACTTTCCTTATTTCCTTCTATCAAAAAACAATTTGTCGTGAAGGACAGTTATACTTAAATCTAGTTTTGGTATACAACCATGGAGGGATACAAAGTACAGAGAGTGAAATCTGGGGGCACACTGTAAACCTTCGGGATCGGGAATTTTCTGGGGGGAGCTTATTTCCCTCCAGTGACTCCACCCCGTGCGGATTCAGGGGGATGGCACTCTGGAATATGACCCCCCTTGGGAACCCAAAAAGTTTTAAAATGAGTAAAAACCCTACTTTTAACAGGTCTAATTTCAAAATAGTGTTCTGGGGGAGGACCCCGATACCCCCTTTTAGTACCACAAGGGGATCTTCAGTGATTATTTTTAGGAAATCCCCAATATTTTGACATTTGGGAAAAAAAGTAAAGGTAATAGTGTTGAAAAGTGCCCCTATACCTCTAATGGTAACACAAGGGGATCTTATATAGAAAAATGCCCCCCTTGGAGCCGTGCTGGATCCGCGCCTGCTCCTACCATCTATACAACATGGAAGAGTTATGGAGGATTTACACCACTGCTGTAAAAGAGACATAAGAGACATTTTCGGTAACGATATTTCTCCCAAAAGATGGCGTTGCCAGCGGGAGCGGGAAAAGCGATAGGTTTTTTGATCGCTCGGCGGGAAAAGCGACTCCCTGTGAATCGCTTTCAGTCGCAGGAATGGCGGCCCGGATTTTCCTTCACATTGCTTGTGCTTTTCCTAGTCCCTTTCTATGTGACTTTATGTCAAACAGAATATTGAAATTTTCATTTGAAAACAAAAAATCAAGCCTATGTATTCACAAGTAGCCTAAATAATTAACTGAGGCTGATGAAAAATATTTTTGACTGTTGGAGAACTGATGAATTTTCTCATTTGAACTAGATGGCAGCACATGTTCTGCTCTGCGACTACGATTTCATTACTCCTCAATTAATCGGAACGCTCTGGTCAACTCTGGTTATGCAACAGCCTTTGAATTTCAAGGAAGCACGATATTGATATTAGAAGATAATTTTTGCATTTCTATTAGAGAAATCAAGTCAACCCAGATCTCCCGCCGGCTCAAGAAAATGGCCGCCAGTGATCGTAATTACGTCGCTGATGTCGTAGCGATTTTTTCCCAGCGATAGTTTTCGAGGCTTCCTATTGGTGCTTTTGAAAAAATTTTCGTCGCTATTACAGCAAACCGAAAATGTCGCTTTTACAGTAGTGCTGTAAATCCTCCATTAGGGAAGCAGCATGGAAGTGTCCGAATGCCTCTTTCACCCCGAGTATAAATGGTTACCGCATCTGGATGCAGCTTGAGCCCAGGACGAGGATGTCTGTCGTGAGATATAGACTGGAATCATTAAAATAATTTTTAATAATTTAGTGGTGACCTAGTAACTAAAAATATTATTAAATCTTTCTCTCTTTATTAAATCTCTCACCAATCTTTAAACAAAACTTTCTTGAATAGGTAAAGCAATAAACCTACCCTTTCATTGGCTGGATCAATCTGTAGCTGTTCATTCATGATCATGTATCACGAATGAGGGATGGCTACATTGGATTGAACTCGCATGTGTTTGTGTAATGCTTTTTAGAAATTTTAGAAGCCGAACATTTTAACTGGAATTCGGGAAGAGGGGAGGTAAGAGAGAATGAATTGAGAGACATTATAGAGGGGGGAAATTGTGTCCTCCTTTCTAGTTCTCATAAGTCTATGGAACTGTCCCTCAACTCCAGGGGATACAGGGAGGGGTAGCTACCCTCTAAATCATGAGAGTAAATTACTTAAACTTTAGTCTTAAGTAATTAATTTTCAAAAATTTAAATTATGAAAACTGGGATCACTTGGGTTCACCTATGTCAAAGAGGATTAAAAATCAAAAATAAGAGATCTCCCCGGGCAGTATCTAGGAGGCGGTTAGGGAGTTGAACCCTCTATAGAGTTCTTATGTCTATTTATAGGCATTTTCCCTTGAAAATTCTAGAGATTATACGAGTGATCGATCCGGGGTGTTACCTAAATATTCCCCAATGTCCCAGAACAATTCACAAAGCTACTCTTTAGGGTCAAATTACAAAACATTTCGGAGATGGACCCCAGACCCCCTTTGTTTGGGGCTAAGTATATTATCTTAAAAACTTTTGCATTATTTTCACAAAAGGTCCAAATCCCATCTCGAAGCAAAACTCTGGCCCATCATCCCGGGTTTTAAAATGGTTCTCCACAAGCACGAGAAAGATCGACTATGCTTGCTTCGCCCTGAGCAGAATCCTGGGTACGCTTATGCAACTCAACCAAATATCTGTATATTAGAAATATAGCTTGTTCCCCACCCCCGAGACTGCTTAGTACAATTTCAATAGTCTCCAAAGCAAATTATTTTTTAATTTCTTAACAAAACTACTACTACTAACTTTTACTAAATCCGTAGAGTTCCCATTATTAAGTCATATAATTAAAATTCCGTTACAAATACAAATACAAATTAAGTCGACCAACTACAGGCTTAAGCCCAGCAAGGTTGGTCCAGTCTTTTTAACTCAAACTACCGGAATCCCAGTATCTGTCAATTTTCCTCTTGAACTCGTTTACCCCTCTTGAATTTACAATTGTTTCAGGCAACGCGTTACCCCACGATTTAAAAGAATTTATAATTATTATTTATTTAAAATAACTTTAAAAATAGTTAAAATAGAATTATTTTCTGAAATAGTACAAAGAATTATGTTTAAACTTGTATTCGCCTGAATAAGCTTGGTAAAAAAATTCTTAAGAAATTTCTCTGATTAAAAAATTTCTTTAAATAAAATATTTTTTCCAGTGTGAAGTTAAAAATACCTTTAAAAAATTACTTACTTATCGGAGTTGGATTTTTTAATGATCATAGTGGAAGATCCAGAGTTCCAAGTAAATTTCATAAATAATTATTTTAAGATTTAGGAAGAAACTTTAACGGCTGCTGAGAAATACGATTGAGTGCTTTGAATAAAAAATCAGGTAAGAATACTCCTCCACAGAGATTGGATCATCCGTAAATAAATTTCAACATCAATCGTAATGACTTTGAGAATGATCCGCATTGAGGATCGAACCCGCGAACTTCCGATTACTAAGACGTTACTCTAACCACCATACTACTATTTTAAAGCATTTTTATTCGAAAAAAAAACTGCGCCAAATCATGGATAACCAGCCAAATATGTTTCCTTAAATTAGATATTAGAAAATTGTTCTCGCCTATCTTTTCCTATATTCAGCGATTCGTTGAAATTTCAAATCCTGCAATCCCGTTGCTTAACTTTTGGAACGATTTTTTTGACTCCGACTGTACATTTGAATACTCAGGAAAATCGTATAAATTTAATTTATCAAACGTGCAATTTAGAAGTTTGGTTAAATTACCACACAAGTGAGTTATATTGCATACACACAAGAGTGTTAGAGACGTTATTAGTGTTTAGAGACGTTATTATATTATTAGTGTTTAGAGACGTTATTATATTATTAGTGTTTAGAGACGTTATTATATTATTAGTGTTTAGAGACGTTAGGTTAGTGGGATTTGATCTGAGTACCTTCAGCACACAAGCCACGACTCAACCAACTGAGCCATCAGGGCACAGACAGGCTCAATATATTAATTTATTTATAGTTATCTAATAAATTGTATTTTTGAGGATTGGTTTAAAAGAAAGAAATAAAAAGTTTTCCGAAAGGTTGAATTGAACTTATAGGCCCCAAATACCCTATCCCTTAACACTTTACTAACTGAGCCATCAGGGCACAGACAGGCACAATATATTAATTTATTTATAGTTATCCAATAAATTGTATTTTTTAGGAATTGGTTTATAAGGAATAAATACAAAAAATTCCGAAAGGTGGAATTGAACTTACGGCCACCAAATACCCTACCCCTTAGCACTTTACCAACTGAGCCATCAGGGCACAGACAGTCACAAAATATTAATTTATTTATAGTTACTCAATAAATTGTATTTTTAATAATTAGTTTAAAAGGAATAAATAAAACTTTTTCCCGAAAGGTGGAATTGAACTTATTTCCACCAAATACCCTGTCCCATAGCACACGCCTCTACCAACTGAGCCATCAGGGCACAGACAGGCCCAATATATTTATTTATTCACAGTTACCCAATAAATTGTATTTTTTAAGAATTGGTTTCAAAGGAATGATAAAAAAATTCCGAAGGGTGGAATTGAACTTATAGCCACCAAATACCCTATCCCATAGCACACGACTCTACCAACTGGGCCATTAGGACACAGGCGTGTCATGAACATTTGTTTATTTCTAGTTACGGAATATTTTATATTAATTTTTAATTTAGAATTATATTAACAAAAGTAAATTCTGGCAGTGATTTTTCATAGCTCTCTTTGTTTAACACTTCGAATTCGCGAATAACAGGCGGTGTTTTTCAGACGCCCTTCTATGCACGCACCAGATAATTGCAAGGGCACAGCAATGTCTTTTCATTGGGCCTTTACTGAAAGACTATGAAATTGTCAATGCAGGGTGTTAATTTTTAGGAGGTTATTTAAACAGCTATTTTTTACTAAGGGCCGTTTTTAATTAACCCCCCAAATATTTAGAAAATGTAAAATCGAAGTGATTTGTTAGCGCTAGGGACTCCCTTACAGGACAAGTAAATAAAAGTAATAAACTTCTAGGGATATGTTAAATCGGTCGTGGAACCGATACTTTGAATTGATATGGATTAAAAGACTTGGTGTTGGTATCGATACCTCGTTGTTGCATTTTTTCCCGAGGAGATCTCCTTAATATTTCTAATACTAGAAAGGATAATCGAACGCAGCGCCGTATCCAAGGGGAGGTTTAGGGGTTCAACCAACACCCCCTAAATTCTAGGAGGTGTTGGTTCAATCCAATCCCTGAAATTTGGACAGGTTTTTATGCTGTTTTTTCTTTGAATTTTTTTTTCTTTTGTGTGTAATCCAAAACACGGAAAATCTTAAATTTCATATCCATTTTCATTAAGTAGATCATGAATTCATGAGACACTTTTTCATGACTTCCATTGAAACATGCAGGAAATGTATGAAAAGCACTAAAAGGCATGTAAACCAATAAAAAATATCAAAACCATTCCTTCTTAGACGTAGAAACTGTTACGAGGTGTTCAGACATCTCTTACACATCATGAACAAGTATAACTTAAAAAAGTGGAACTATTATATTTATATGTAATGCACTGATGTTTAATGAGACAAGATATAAATATTTTTTGCTGTATTTTGTAGAGAGAACATCAAATCATTTGTAATATAGCATTTAAACAAATGCAATCGCATGAACATTTAACCATGGTTTTTTTGCACGGAAAATACTGTACATGAAGCAAATTTTAGAAAACTCTAAAATATGTTTGATTAGGTTGCTTTTATTTATAGATGTTTGGGCACCCACAGATAAGTAAATCTTACCAACAATGGAATATCTATCAATGGGTCTCACCCATCACGACAGTACCAATGCTTGTTAGCGCACAAATGTGATTTTTTTCTGTGATAGTATAAGAAAATGTACATTACGAATATTTTCTTTGTGAACAGCTGAATATTGTATTGTATAAAAGAAACCCTCTCCACCATAAAACCGTTTAGAAATAGCATTGACTTTGATGATAGCATTTATATAGTTTTGTGTTCAATGGGATTCTATATTAGTGAAAAAATAGTAATCTACACTTTTATTGTTTTTGTTAATGTTATTTATGTAAGACCAGTCTGACAGTAATGTTAAAGCGGTTAAGCTTTTAATGCAACTTCGATGAGATCAATCGACGAAAAATATCAAAACGATTATAGAAAAATTCGCTTTTTGATATTTGACATATTGTATAAACGACGATTCTGTAGTTGATTAACAGACCAATCTTAATAAATCTCTTGTAAAGTGTATGTTTCCTGCTTTAGTTAAGAGTTATTTTCAAAATAGTCAACTATCACTTCAATGACAAAGTTCCGAGTTCCTCAAATAATAATAAAAATTTTGTTCCTTTTTCTATAGAAACAGTATTTAAATGAAATTACACATAAATGAAAAATAAAATCTGGACAATATTTTCTAGCAATAAAATTTTTTCTACAATTACAAAATCAACAAAAATAAAGTTTCATAGTTTCAAAAGTAAAAATTGTTAATTAAAGACCTTAAAAATTTTTTGGTACAGTTTCAACTAAATTATTAAAAGTAACTTTTCAACAGACAATGAAATTAGGGAGAAACTTCTTGTAATAAAATAATTTTTATCAGAAGAAATAAACGTTGAATTTTATTTTAAATTACACTGGGGAACAGCCATTTCGTTGTCTTAGAACTGCGACTTGTTTTTGAATCACTTTTGGCCCCTGAATCCAAAAGTAACTATAGTTTTAGTCTGTCACGTCCACTTTTTTGGCAAACAGCACCGCCCCCTTTTTACGTTTTTCAGTGATTTAATGACTTTGAATTCGATTTTCAGGGTCAAAAATCATTACTTTAGAGTTTAAATTACACCCGAGAGGACAAGAATGGTTAAAGTTTCTAAAGTATGAAAATTTGTGGCCAATGGATAGGTTTAAGGGGTTGTTACCCGCCTAAAAACGCAAAAAAATCGTTAAAAATGATAGAGTTTATTTTACGCTATTTTTTACACTTATTTTTTACGCAATTCCTTTTCAAAAGGTCCTAACCCATCACCAAGGACCCATATTTAATGAAAATTGGCCGCAATGATTTTTACAAAAAGCGGTTGAGGCATTAGCGTCCCCGAAGCACCCGTGGAAGGGTTCGGAAGACTCTCTTTCGCTTAGAAGACGCGAACACCTCAACCGCTTTTAGTAAAAATCATTGCTGCCTATTTTCATTAAATTTGGGTCCTTGGGGAAGGGTTAAGACCTTTTAAAGAGGAATTGCATAAAAAATAAATAGAAGAAACCTTGAAATGCAAAAAAGGAACGTTATAAAGGATAGAGGTTATTTTAAGCTTTTCTTACTCTTATTTTTTATGCAATTTCTCTTTAAAAGGTCTTAACCTTTCCCCAAGGACCCAAATTTAATGAAAATAGCCAGCAATGATTTTTACTAAAAGCGGTTGAGGTGTTATCGTCCCCGAAGCGAAAGAGAGTCTTCCGAATCCTTCCGCAGGTGCTTCGGGGGCGCTAATGCCTCAACCGCTTTTTGTAAAAATCATTGCTGCTTATTTTTATTAAATTTGGGTCTTTGGGGATGGGTTAGAACCTTTTGAAAAGTAATTGCGTAAAAAATAAGTGTAAGAAATAGAGTAAAATAAACTCTATCATTTTTAACGATTTTTTTGCCTTTTTAGGGGGGGAATAACCCCTTAAACCTATCCATTCGCTAAAAATTTTCATATTTTAGAAACTTTAACCATTTTTGTCCTCTCGGGTGTAATTTAAAGACTAAAGTAATGATTTTTGACCTTGAAAATCGAATTCAAAGTCATTAAGTCATTGAAAAACGTAAAAAGGGGGCGGGGCTGTTTGCCAAAAAAGTTGACGTGATAGAAGAAAACTAAAAACAGTTTTCTAATCAGTGTGCCCATTGAACTCTAAAACAGCCAAAAAATCGAAGTCAACAGAAATTATGTTAAAAATTGTTCCCCAGTGTTATTGAAACTCACCATTAATATTGTTATTTAATTCATTTAATAATTTAGTATTACTATACCAACTTTAAAAAAATCTTAAAAAAGGCATCTAGATGGCCCAATCAATAGTGTGTTGCTGAATGACAGAATGAGAGTAGTGTCTAATATTCTTGACGGTAGTTCAAGGTTCTATCCCAAACAGCACAAACGTTCTAAAGTCGTCCAATTTTTTTCAGGTATAGCCGAATTTTGTTTACTTTTAGTAGCAGTTGCGTAAACTTGACATACTTGGGATGAGATACTATAGGGATACCAAATCAATCCAGTTTCTTCTTCTCATATATATAATTTTTTTAATGTGTATAAGTCTGGACGGTGAAACAGGTGCAGTAACGCTCAATAACGCTCTAGGGTCATTTCATTTAAAATCACCTGATGAGTGTTGCCATCATGTCACGGATTTTCCTGAAAATTTTATGTGGAAGAGAACATGATGAAAAAAGGCTAAAATAATTTTTTCAGAATTTTTCGATCAAAACTGACGTTGTGGGGCCATTTTGAATTTGACTGAAATCCTCAAAATGGCGGCACTAGACGAAGTAATATGCGTGTTTGTAACTTCTATAACTTTCTTATTTATCATCTGATATAGATAAGTTTGGTGTCTTTTTAAAGATAAAAATACCAACTAAATGAAAAATTCAAAAATATTCCAGAAATAGTGGATCAACTTTTAGAAAAATCCATTAAAAGAAATTTTGGAAGAATTTTTTTAACAATTTTTTAGGAATTTTTTAAAGGTAAAACCCCACCTTTCACCCTCTTGATTTTTTTTACCAATGTTGCAAATCTACTATATTTAAACATAAAAAAATTCAGGATGGTGTTTTTAATTTTTTAAAAATAAAAGAAGGTGAAAAATTGAATTTTTTGTATATTTTAAAAAAAAAAAATTTAAGGTAGAACCCCAACTTTCACCATTTTAATTTTTTGTCACAATATTGCAAATCTTAGACTCTTCAACATAAGAAAAATTCAGAAGGGTGTTTTTTGTATTTTGTCTTAAATGGAACAAATATTAATTGCAAATGACTCCTTAATGTTCACCCTTTCTCCCTCTTCCATTCAATCAATGAATTTTCTTTGATGTACTTCTGAAAAAGTTGATCCTTCTGGGAAGGTGTATAGACTTACCTCTTTTATTTGTTCCATTTAAGACAAAATACAAAAAACACCCTTCTGAATTTTTTTATGTTGAAGAGTATAAGATTTGCAATATTGTGACAAAAAATTAAAATGGTGAAAGTTGGGGTTCTACCTTAAAAAAATTCTTTAAAAAATATACAAAAAATTCAATTTTTCACCTTTTTTTATTTTTTAAAAATTAAGAACAAAAAACACCATCCTGAATTTTTTTTATGTTTAAATATAGTAGATTTGCAACATTGATAAAAAAATCAAGAGGGTGAAAGGTGGGGTTTTACCTTTAAAAAATTGTTAAAAAAATTCTTCCAGAATTTCTTTTAATGGATTTTTCTAAAAGTTGATCCACTATTTCTGGAATATTTTTGAATTTTTCATTTAGTTGGTATTTTTATCTTTAAAAAGACACCAAACTTATCTATATCAGATGATAAATAAGAAAGTTATTGAAGTTACAAACACCCATATTACTTCGTCTAGTGCCGCCATTTTGAGGATTTCAGTCAAATTCAAAATGACCCCACAACGTTAGTTTCGATCGAAAAATTCTGAAAAAATTATTTTAGCCTTTTTTCATCATGTTCTCTTCCACATAAAATTTTCAGGAAAATCCGTGACATGATGGCAACAAGATTTTTTTATTTTGGGTGATTTTAAATGAAATGAGCCTCTAATGTGACGGATTCTTTTACAGTATTTTTCCTTCAGCAGTATAGGCTGCCTAGTAATTCCACTACAAAAATCAGTCTACTTGATAAAGAAATGCGCAATAAATCCTAAGCCCTCTAAAATTACCCTATTCTTAGTTTCCAGTCGAATGTAGTTTTATTCTTTGTAGACAAACTAGACGAGAGTAATATTTAAAAAAGTACTATGTTTATTAAGTTAAAATTATTTACAAATATGAATTCAGACGGCTAATAAAACAACATCCAATAGCTCTGTTGGTATCGTAAAATTCAAAACCGTACCATTCACACACAGAAAGAAAATAGTGACAATACAAAGATATAAAATAATGTGCAGTAATAAAGTAGATATATCACTTTGTGCAGTAGCGATTCCCAACACAGTAGTCCGCGAATCACACAACCTAAAACTGATGCAGACACACAACCCCAAACTTCTATATCAATTACAACATTCTCTAAAAACCAATTTAAATATACATATATTTTAGTTTTCAGTGTTCACAATCACAACATAATAGATAGTATTAACACTCACAGTCCTGTACATTTTTATGCAACCCAAAATGATTCTACATCAGCCATATCACAAAACCTCCATCTGACTGTTGAAAGAAGCAGCATTCATGCATATTACTTAGAAAACTGATACACTGCAAAAAAAATCGTACAGAAACAGAAAAGCTCTGGCAGCAAAAATTGCCAGAGATTTCCTTCCCACGGAATTTCTCTGTTGAATAAGCTTGTTCAGTATGCAACGACTTTTTTAGCAAAAATATTAAAGGAAAACCCACTAAAATTTCCGAAGTTGGGGAAAAATGAGATACCAGCCTGTAGTGTAGAGAGACAATATTTAGTTTAAAAAATATTTCCGATGCATAAGTTCCCTAAAATTGATAAAAGATCGCAGCACACAGAAAACGTTCAGGAGAAATCCTATAGAAAGGAAAGCTCTGGCAACTTTTGCTGCAGAGCTTTTCTGTTTCTGTACGATTACTTTCTGCAATGTGGAATTTTCCCAAGGACATTTTAGTAGCTTTCAAGGACCTCCTGTAGTCCACAGACTACCGGTCGGAAATCACTGACACAAGAACGGTTGACTAGAAACGTAGCTTTCACGCGTTTTCTTGGCCCCCTTTCTTTCTTCTCATTCTCAAGTAGATTGGCTCAAAGAGCCACAGGACACCCGTCACGATCGATATCAACCCGAGGATGTAGAAGAGTCCGTCATAAGAGCCGACGTTGTCTCTGTAGTGCCCTGAAACAGGAGGATTTTATTGTAAGACAGTATAAAAAAGGATCACTAATAGGAAAACTTTTGTTTACTTCAGCTGAAATCTCTTCACCCATATGGTTTAATGAAGTATCTCAAATGAAATAAGTAACGCTTTCAGTCATATATCGGCTTCAAATTGTCCATAAAATTCAAATGACGGGCGGTCTAGGAGTGAAAATGTTAACCTTAGCTCCATTTTTTACATCAAATTAAGCATTTTCTAAATAGAATTATATTAGGCAAGTGGGTAATGAGTTGTTTCGTGAGACGAAAAGGATAAAACAAATTTAATTGACGCATTTAATCAATCATGATCTATTTCCTACCTTTTTTTTCTCATGAGAGAGATACTTAGACTGGACCTGTCAATCCTACTGCGATCCTCCCTGTCAATCCTACTGCTCCCGAAATTACCATTGGATCCTATGCAAAACTTGGGGTGATTAGGACTGAAAGGGTTAAAGTTGTGTACACAAAATTATGTATCCACTTTCAAGAGAAAGTCAGAACCACCAACAGCTCCCTAAAGAGCATGGGTTTACATGAGGGACTAATAGTGGGAAAACTACGAGGATAATGTAGGTTACCATTTAAAACACAGAAGGTCAGCACATGCAAGCAACCATTAACTAAATTGAGTATGCACAAAGTGGTAATAACACTGACGTCTGGTCTGGTGGATAAACTTACATAAAGATTATGCATCCATTTCAGCATTATGCCATCACAAAGCAACCCCTTACCAATATCCTTGAGGAGAGATAGTGATTTAGAGAATGGGTAAACTAATAAGGATAATGTAACCATTACAATATTACGCCAGAACAAACAACTACTCACGAATAACCTTGAAAATGAAAGTGGGCAAACCCTTAAAGATAATGTAACTATTCAAACAGCAATCCAGCAAAAGAAACCACTCACAAATTACCTGGAGTATGGCTCAAGGATCCGATAGTACTGACGTAAGGTGGATAAAATACTAAAAGGATAACGTATTATTTTATCCAATTCATCATTAGAATTATTATTATACCAGCACAAGCACCTCTCACCAAAGACCTTGTTGACAAAAAAAACTAGGGGAATACTTGAGGGGGTACCTAGGTCGGTTAGAAGTTCAAATTCCATTCCAGTATAACCAGCCTCACTGGGTGAGACCATGAGTAGAACTGTTACAGAACACGTGACTGAAAGTCCAGTCAGCGGAGGCAAATCCCCTTATTTTCCCAAGTTAACTTGGTCCTCATTTTATCAAACCCCGAACGGATAAAAAGCTGTCTGCCTAGCCCAACCCGGAACAGAACTCGAGCCTGCAGGGTGGCAGCGAGATACACTTTCACTACGCCACTGGACTTAACCTAGTTGACAGTAAAATTGGATAAAGAAAAGGATAATTTAACCATTTAAGCCGAAAGCCAACTCAAGCAACGACTCACCAAAGACCTTCAGCATGCACAAAGATCCAATTATACGGATTCGTATCCCCTTTCGGCCATAAGCATCTCAAGATTACAATTGAATCCTATGGAAAATTTGGTGCGGCTATGACTGAAAGGGTTAAGGTGGACAATGTTTAGATTAGACTTTATCATTAGACTAGCACAAGCAACTACTCCCCAAAGACCTTGTTGGCAATTAAATGTGGATAAAAAGAAGGATAATTTAACCATTTCAAAAGAAAGCTAGCACACAAGCAACCACTCCTCAATGACCTTGAGTAAGCACAAGGATCCAATAATACTGACTAAAGGTGGATAAAGTACTATAAGGAGATATTACCATAAGTATTATTGTAAACATTAGACCAACACAAGCAACTACTCACGCATGACCTTGGGAATGAAGAGTGACTAAAAGTGGGTAAACTGTAAAGATAATGTAACTACTTCGAAAGAAAGTCAGCACACAAGCAACCACTCACCAATGGCTTTGGGTAAGTACAAGGATCCATTAATACTGACTTAACCCTACAATGCATGATTTTTTTAAATTCACTTGAAAATCATTTATGTGACTTCTATTATGGTTTACATTAGTAAAAAAATACTAAAAAAATTTAATTTAATTTTTTTCTACTTTTTATTGGCAAAAAACTTTGTCCTTGTGAAATTTATTTGTGTCTCTTGTGAAATTGATTGTGAAGTGAAATAAAACCAAATGCTCTAAAAATATAAAAAACAACTTATCTTTTCAAAACATTTTTTGTTCAAGTTGAAAAAATTTTTATTTTAATTTATATGGTCCTTTTATTTTGGCGTTTTCTGTGTCTTGACTTTCGTTTCACTAGCTACTAACAAATGTCTCAAAATAGTACCCCTGCTGTGATCTACTGGCGATCTAAAGTGCTAATACAATGAAATGTTGTATCTATTGTACTTATTGCATGGTGTTGCCGTTTGGAAATGAAAGTTCGAGTAGGAAATGGGGAAAATGTTGTGTTGCCAAATGGCATCAGTATGCACTGTAGGGTTAAGGTTGATAAACTACTATAAAGGACAATGTAATTATTGTATCCAATTCAATCATTATAACAGCACAAGCAACCACTCACCAATGAATGAGATAAATATCACCTTTGTGTGTGTCAAGTGATGTCGAGACACAAATAAAACTCTAAAAACAACCTGACAGCCGTTTCAGAGGCTGAAATTGCCACCTTCATCGGAGGTTTAAATGATTTTTTAACCTCCGAAACGGCTGTCAGGTTGTTTTAAGAGTTTTATTTGACTGGAGTCTTTTACGTTCTTGACTTAAGGTGGGATAAACCTTAGGATAATGTATTATTGAATCCAATCTATCTTTAGACAAGCCCAAGCAATCACTCACCAATGACCTTTGGAATGCACAAGGTGAGCACACCCGAGACGAGCCCCATGCATCCGATGCCGACCGGCTGATGGTCCTTGTCGACATACTGGTGCACCAGCACTGGGAAGTAGACAAATATGATGCCTGCCATGACGCCGTACAGTGCCAGGGCGGCCATGAAGAGCCACAGGGAGGAGGCGAGGGGCAGAAGGGCGATGAACGCCCCTTGGAAGGCGAACGATAGAGCCATGAAGATGGGGAAGGACAGGAAGTGCTTGTCCGTTACCCAGCCGAAGCCCACGCGACCTAGAAGATAAGTGTACCGTCAGTGAAAGAGTGCGTATTCAGTCACTACTAAGTACATAAGTGGTAAAATATTATAAATGATATAACATTTCTAATTGGCCTTTTCCTATTATATTACATTAATCAAGAGTAGACAACTTTGACAGTAAGACAAAACTTTGAAAAGAAGTTTGTAAAAATGATGGTAGCACAGATTTGGCACAAAACGTTTTTCAAGCGTTTATATAAATTACCATCACACACGAAACTGAGGAGAATAACCCGTTTCTATAACAATCGCTAGGTAGGCCGCAATATTGTATAACGTAAAAAAAATTTTCTCGTGGCGGTCGGTCGCACTACAGGTAAATAAAATGACTTTTACAGCAAAATATCAGAAACAGAGGGTTTACATATGGAACGTTTTAGTGATAACAAGGGGAATTGCACTCAAAACTTAATGATCTCATATGTAACGCATGAACGGATTTTGCATAACAAATATATCAAGAGTTTATGGGAATTCTCAATCTTGAAGAGTTTCACTGCGGTTGTCACTAAGATCACAATGAATTTTTGGGAAAGTGGGCCGTGTTCTAAAAAGAAACTTCTCACAGACGTTTCATCGCTCTCCAATTTTTCAGCTAAAGATTAAGTTGAAGAGTAACTTCTTCAAATTAACTTGAAGGGTTGAGTCTTCAACTTAAACTATGACTGAAAATTGAAGCATATTTGGCAACTAATCTCGAAGTTGACTGATCATCAAACCCAACTACGGAATCTTCCCATGTGGTATAGAACCGCTGTGGAAAGGATAAGGCTCACCTATTAAATCCCCTACGGTGAGCGCATGGATGAGGTACTTTCTGTCAGACTCTAGCACGCTCTTGTCCCTGCTATAGTCCACTACCACCGTCAGGATGGGGATGAAGAGCCAGAAGTAGCTGGCTACGGAGAAGCTGATTAGAAGGTAGCGAGGGTTGCGGTACAGCAGCGCGATGTTTCGGGCGATGTCCGTCATGCTCTCTTTCTTGCGGCTGGATGTCTTTTCGTTTGGTGGCTTGCTGTGTGTTCCGTTACCCGTTGGGATGAGGTACACGGATGGTGTCTTGCTCACTTCGCCATTCTGGAAGAAAAACAGTTTGGAAAGATGATGTCTTTCCCACAGAGAACCAGAACAGAGAGTCGTAGGGCATAGGCGATAATGGAAATCGAAAAATACTTGAGGTAAGCCTTGTGATAAGGGCGCATCAAATTAATGAGATAGTGTGAATTTGTGACATCAAATTCACACTCTTAAAACGACAGTCTCAAAACTTTGTAAAAAAGTATTCAAACTGGCTCCGATCCAAATGTACTGAAATTTGAAAACATGAATATACTCATTTCAGAAAATGTGAATTCATGAGTTTCATTTCATGTCAGAAATTCATGAGTTTAAGCTTAAGATGTTTCATTTTTGAGTATGCACATTTTCAGAAATGAGTATATTCATGTTTTCAAAGTTGAGTACATTTGGGGCCAGTTTGAGTACTTTTTTACTCAGTTTTGAGATAGTCGTTTTAAGAGTGGTGCCTCCATTGTTATGTCCACGAGAGGGGGATAAATAGGATCGCAATCCTCTAATGGTCTTCAGGTTATGGAAACATTTGTGTACACATTCTAGTATCTTAAGAGAGCGTTTGTGACTATTTTTTTACTCTATTCTAAATAGAGTTTTAGTGATTAACACTCCCTAGAAGTTCATCACATATTATTGAGGTATACTTATACTGTAGAAAATGAGGTTAAAAATAATTAATCGGCCCAACTCTTCAAAGCCTAAAAACAAAATTCAGACTTTTCAAAAATTTACAACTGAAATTTAGCACTAAATTTATGAATAACACTGTTCAACAATGAAAAAATTTCCTTGATGAAAATAGTCATTTCTTATAGATTTTATGTAGCTGAATACGAAAATCACCATTAAAATTCTCAATTGACTCAGGATTTTCGGGGAACAGCCCCTCCCCCTTTTTACGTTTTTCGAAGACTTTATAACTTTAAACTCGATTTTCAGGGCCAAAAAGCATTGCTTTAGTCTTCAAATTGCCCCCCAGGGTACAAGAAAAGTTCAAATTAATAAAATAGGATAAATTTATATCAAATGGATAGGTTTAAGGGGCAATTACCCCCCTAAAAATGCAAAAAAAATAGCTAAAAATTATAGAGTAGAGGTTTTTATACGCTATTTTTTCCCCTTATTTTTTACGCAATTCACGTTTGAAGGGTCCTAACCCTTCCCCAAGAACCCAAATTTGATGGCAATATGCAGCAATTATTTTTACTAAAAGCGGTTGAGGTGAGAGCGCCCCCAAAGCACCCACGGAAGGGTTCAATGTGGCACTTAGAGTTAAACAGTGCTGTACAAAGAAAATTTGAAGCCACTAACTGAATTTCAGCTGATTCTTGTGTAAAATGATCTGCTGAATTCAAATATGACACCCATTTTCCTCCATCACCCTCAGTTTTTAAGAGGATGCCCCCTAATTGTTTTCCACAGCCGTGCATCTATTAACATCTTGGAACATGGAATCCTCACTCCCTAAAACCGGTCAGTTTTTAAAGAACTGAAGAGTTTCTACTTAGAATAGACCCAAAATATAAGAAAAACGTCATTTGTAATCTTTTCAAAATCATCAATATTAATTCCTGAGCTCGCGAGCGCCCTCGCGATTCTGGAAGTCTTCCGATCTCTTCCGCGGGGGCTTCTGGGAGGCTAACACCTCAGCCGCTTTTAGTAAAAATTATTGCTGCATATTGTCATCAAATTTGGGTCCTTGGAGAAGGGTTAGGACCCTTCAAACGGGAATTGCGTAAAAAATAAGAGGAAAAAATAGCGTATAGAAACCTCTATAATTTTTAGCTATTTTTTGTATTTTTAGGGGGTTATTACCCCTTAAACCTATTCATTTGTTATAAATTTATCATATTTTATTAATTTCTTGTTACCTGGGGGGCAATTTGAAGACTAAAACAATGCCTTTTGACCCTGAAAATCCAGTTTAAAGTTATAAAGTCCTCGAAAAACGTAAAAAGGGGGAGGGGCTGTTCCCCGAAAATCCTGAGTCGATTGAAAATTTTAATGGTGATTTTCGTATTCAGCGACCCAAAATCTATAAAAAATGACTATTTTCATCAAGGACAAAATTTTGAAGGTCAAATTTGTTAAACAGTGTAATTACTTTTAACTAGATTTCAACACTTTAAAATCAAGGTACTTAAAAATGAAACAAATTTACTCAATTTTGAGTTGTACATTTTAGTACACTTTTAAGTCAATACTTTTTAACAGTGAAATAAGTCATATTAGTTAGAGTAAATTCAAGCATCTATTTAAATCCAAGAAAAAAATAGAAACCAGGAAGAAACAAAATATTGATTTCAGTCGGTTAAAAACAGTTAAATATTTACTCACATTACTCTTAAAGTTTTCCTGATGAAGATATGAATCATTAGCAGTCTGATACGACGTGCATACAACAGCGCTCTTTTCCTCCAAAATAGCATTAGGCTTGAATTTCCGATTTTTGGTATTGGAAAGTCGGAATTCTTTAAGGAAACTTTTCTGCGTTCCACTGGCCACATTGAAGACGTCGAATTCCGTCACTGAACAGTTGCTCAAAGAACGATGGGACTTCCCTCTCGGAAGGTCCTGGAGGTCCTGGTCTCTGGGTTCAGGTTCTGGAGGCTTCAGGCCGTACACCAAGGCACCTGGAACAAGATGGTTTAGTGTATTTAGAAGGTTTTGATCAATGCCTTTTTAATGTAGATGGCCAGAAAACTACAGGGTGTTTTAAAAAGTCCGTCCAAACTCAACACAGAAAGATTCCTTGCGTGGAGATGGTAAAATTTGCCTAGAGAACTATACCTCTACCACAGAATACCAGAACAGAGTCCATTGCCATAAGCAATAATGGAAATGACTGAGACACGGCCTCACACAGACTGAATGAACACATCACAGCCAATAACAGCTGACTAAATTCAAATTGTACTACTTACTCTTCTGTCAGTCACACACATTTGAAGTGCTGCCCTCTGTCATAAGGCATTTAAAAATAGCGTTTGGTACTACGACTTTCATTTCCGACTGCGTTACATCCGATAAATACTGAATTATTTCCTTCCACGATGTGCGTATGTCTGGTCTTACATATACAAATAACCATTTTCACGTATTCCGTAAACCTTTATATCGTAATTAAACCGAACGTGATGTCATACCTTTTCCTACTGTTATTTCCAAGGAAAACTATGGGTCGTAGACATCAACCTCGATGGTCGTATACCTACAGTTAGTTGGGCATTTTTATATACTCCAAGCAATGGAATCTGGCTGGAAGCCACCCGTAATCAAACCAAATAAGGGACTAACATGGGGCTTACGTTGCCTAGCGTAGCCCTCAGGGTCCTCCACCCATGGTGGCGACTTCAGCAGTAGTGAGGGCGGCAGAACGTGCAGGAAGGTGGCGCCTAGCAGCAAGAAGAGGCCGAAGACCCCGTATGAGGCCAGCATCCATTCCAGAAGGCCAGGAAGGGCGAAGCTGCCCAGGCAGGCTCCGGACAGCACGATGCCTGAGGCCGTGGCACGGTTGCGCTCGAAGTATTGGTTTACTACCACCACGAACAGCGTGTTGGCCAGCGCGAATCCTAACCCTGCAACGAGACATTAGAGTTACTTATTAAGGCTCATTCAACGCTGTTTCACTTTTGATCTTTTCATTTTGGAGGAATCATCCATATGGAGTTTTACTCTTTAATTTTCATAGAAACTATCGATTCACAGAATTGAATCACTCAGGATGAGCAGTGAAAGTGAAACAGTGTAAATGGACCTTTACTGCCGTCTTCGCCACTAACCTAATCTATGTCTAACCTGGAATCAAAACATCTAACGGCCGTATTCACAACTAACTTGACCTGAGGTTAACCTGGAATCAAGCCTTTTCGTCAACTTTAATTGGCTTAAAATAAAACGCGTTTTCTTTTTTCGACTACCAATTAGGTTTGATTCCAGATTAACCTTAGGTTAGGTTAGTGGTTAATACCAGTGATGGGCAGGTATCGATACCAAATACTTAAGTACTCGATTCCTCAAAGTATCGAGTGTATTCGATACCCAAAAATGTATCGATACTTTATTGACATATTTCGTTTTAAATTTTTCAATGAAATAATCTTTAAAATACCTACTGTAGATCAAACGCAGTCTGTTTCTGTTTTCATTTTGCAACGCTCAAACAAAATCTCACTAAATCTCACCAAGGGAGGAGGGGGGGTCCAGATTTTGGAAAAATCACCTCACGTAATTTATGGATGTCCCCTTAGTAGATAAACGAAGCTTTAGTGTCCTAAACTTTAATCACAGGAATGAATTAAAATATGTTATTAATAGTGGTGACTTCACTTATTCCGCACAATGTATTATTATTCTTTTTTGATAGATCGCTTTCAGTTTTTTTAATTTCAGATCAAGTATGGATAAACCTTAGAAAAAATGGTCCATTCAGGTTCATTTCCCAACATTGAAAAAAAAGTACTCGATACCTATAAGTATTCGATACTAAAGTATTCGATACCTAAAATAAAATTATCGATTTTGCCCATCACTAGTTAATACAGCCCTAATGGGATACTTTCATCTGACGTCAGGGGTCACATGTTGTAGGGTAAACACCATTGCATGGACCTATATTAGAATGTTTGCAGAGTGACTACGACAGTTGTCGTCTTCTTCTCCGGGTGAAAATATCCCATTGATAGCTAAAGAAGAAAAAAATTTTAAGCCAATCAGATTGCGGAAAGTTTGATTCCAGGTTAACCTCCGGTCAAGTTAGTAGTAAATACAGCAATTAGATGTTTTAATTCCAGGTTAGAAATAGGTTTAACCTTAGGTCAGATTTGTGGTGTTTAACACAACAGTTATTACAAGTTATTTTGATTGATCAGTGATTTACAAGTTGTAGGGAAGCATAATTTCGAAAGGGATAGTATAGATTATATCAAAGTAAAATAAACGCTCAGAAATAACAGGTAATAATAATAAATAATAGCTATAGATAGCCTAGCTCACTCCTTTCAAGAACGTCATATCTCAAAAATCACCAATTTTTAGTTACGACTGTTTTCAGAAAGCCCTGAAAGAGTAGTATAACCCTGTAAAATCGGCTTAACTTTAACTTAATAATTAGCCTCTAGAGGAAAGTAGAGAGAAGTTGTGTCGTTTCTGTATTAATGGAGTTTTCTTTTCAAGACAGTCACAATTTAGTTATCCTCAGCCGTTGAGGAGGAAACACATCTGCCATTTAGTGCAAGACCGTATTATTTCTTCAGAAAACAGTATTGCGCCCAAGATAAGTGTATCTTTTATTCTTAGATTTGTTTCAAAAATGTACTATTTAGTTTTATGTCAGTATTGTAGGGAAAGGGTGAAAATAATAAAATGGCTTATTTCGATTTATGACGCTCTTGCACAGTAAGTTAGAGAGGTTGACTGTACTATTTTAACTTATGACACTGTTGTCAATAGACATTTTTTCCTTAGACAAAGTGGGTTTGTATCAATTGGCTTTATGACACTTTTACAAAGAAAACTCAAACCCTTTTACGAAATTGTGCAGTTTTATTTTGGAATGTGTCATTATTGACAGTAAAATATTTACGGTTTGCAAGATGTTACGGGTTGCAGTTTGCTTCTTCCTGTTCACAATTCACTTCAACTTTTTTAAGATTAGTTCGGAAAAGTTAGATCTTCAGCTGATTTAAAATGAGCAATCCTCCCCTCCCTTTTTCCAAATCATCCAAGCAGTGCTAACATCCTGTAACTCGATATGCATGGAGCCGATTCATTCTCCTGCAGGTGCAGTGAAATGACCATCTTATCTTGCCAGTGTCCTCTCCCCATCGAAAGAAGGCAATTTGGCGACCCGATAAGATCAACTCCTGAAAAAACTGGGCTCGAGGAGGCGGGCTACCCCCTAGTCGAAAATTCCACTGACCTCCCATATCGGCCGGATGTAAGATTACCCCCTTTAATTGCCTTTTTCGTTGTCGCCTTCCTTCTTTTCCCATAAAAATTGCTTTTTTGTTGTTATTTGGTGGGGGGGGTGTTACGGGGTGGGTTTGTCCAGTGCCATTTCCATGGTAGCTACTCATTCAATTCAACTTCAAAATTTTAAAGGTGACCTTGGCTTTACTGAAATTTCTTTAAAATTTGAGTGCTAAGTGTGCTGTTGACTTTGAAAGAGGACTCTTTCCTACTCATTTTAATGAGTTACCCATTGATGTTTTGTTGCTGCTCACTTTGAAAATATAAATTACGAAAACGGGGAAAAATTTTTTTACAAAAACTTATCTTCATTGATCAAATTTTAGCTCCATACTAGACAAACGGCTTAAAAGCCTATTTTTAAGTTTTTTTTAAACTGGGCCACTTTGAAAATCAACGGTAAATTTTTATCAATGGTAATAAGGAATCAATTATATTTTTCCCACATCTTTATATTATAAATTCAATACAAATGTTATGAAGTATTGAGGCTCATTTTTTGCATTTCCTCAATATTTGTACTTATAAACTTTTGTTAATTACCTCTTAAAGTAAAAGTTATTTGTTATTGTTAAAATATGATAATTAAGGTATTTTCGTTATACTCAACTGCAACCTTTTTAATTTTTAATTACACTCTTAAATTCCTTAAGAGGATCCAAGGGGAGTTAAGGGTCCAAATTTCCAGAAATTTTCTTGGGAAGGACCCTCCTTTGATACTCGGGTCTGTAATATTTACAACTTTTTTATAATAGGTTTGTCAAAATGCAAAATTTTTTACCAAAATAATGTTTTAAATTCTTGGAAATGTATATTCGAAATTCGGATTAGGTGAACCAAAAAAAGCTGGAAACTTGCTTTTTAGACCTATATTTCCAAAAATTTTATGGGGGAGGTCCCCAGACCCCCCTTTAAGTTATTGGATCGCAATTACTCACATCCTTTATATATTATGTTTATTGAGAAGATTCAGTTTGATTTTGAAAATTTTTAGCCACCCAAAAAACTAAATCATTTATCTGCCACTTGTCGGGTGGCTCTACTAGTTCTTAGGGAACTGTATTATCATCACCCTAGCCGTTATAATGTATAGTGGTTAGTGTATATTGACTGCGTTGGAACAAAATAGAACGAAACAATTCGGTTGATTTGTTTAAAAATACACACATTTATTCTTGATTATGTATATATAATAATACATTCCATTAATTGAATAATTAGTTTTCTTAGTGGATATCAAATAGTACATATCCTTCGCATGCATTAGCGTTCTAATTCGAGCCTTATTGGCTAAATTATTCAAATGAAATATGATCACACATCAAAACATATCAATGATTAAATAATATTATAAGTATATGCATACATACATAGGCACTTGGCACATACTTAACATGCACATATTCAACACATTATACAATTATTATCCCAGGCATTGTTCCCACTCATGGTCCGCAATATCATTTTTAATGAGGATTCTCTTATCATTACTTTCTAATTCTTCCTATTCATCCCTACGAAATAACTTCCCAATCCTCCAATACACTAATTCCTATCCTTTACTTTTACCCTAAAGTTTAAGCTGGGATAAAACCCGCTGAATTAATGCTTACATTAGTTCACTTAATATGTAATACATTGCAAATTACTAATATCATTAGTAGACCGAGAAAGAATGCCTGAGAGCAATATCATGCGATAAACCATGCGCCTTATGGACGCATAAATTGAACACAAAATTTACAATACACATTTATGCAATAATATACTCATTATATTTAATGCTTGTGATAATCTGGACTGAGAGGAGAATTGGGGAAATTGCACCTACCTAAGAGAAGCAGCCTAGAGCTCCTCATTGTCCTCTGCTAAGTCAATCCGAGAGTGATATAGTGTTCACAATTGGGTTTCGCACCCGAGAATAGTTATTCTTGAACGATTAGTAATTCTTGATGATCACTTAAACAAAATGCACATTTTCTTACGAACTTAATCGCGCACTCGGGAAAAGATATCTTCTTGGATGCTAAGGGGTGTCCGATTATCTCGGGCCGTTGGCCAAAATCTTCGGGAGCCCAGCTCCGGAGGGGTAAGGAGTTTGTAATTCTTAATCACCGGAAGGTAAAGATTTTGTGAGAGGTTTTCCGTCGTTCCTGACTTTAAATACGGCGCCGCCCACCTTTGGGTGGTGCTACCTTTGACCACTCGTGAGGGACCACCTACGCCCCCTGGGACTGTCCTGGACTCCTCACCCAATCTCCACGTTCCTTATTGTGTTGACCCTAGCCTATGGCAGAGTTCTTAGTGTTCCCCAGTGTATTCTATGTGGCCTATGGCGAGGCACTCTTCCAGCTTTGTTAGCCTCGAATTTATGGGTGACCATCGCCCTGCTTGCCGCTTGCCCCAGGTGTGCATACCAAATTTCCCTTTATTTCATCTAGCTTTGCCCTTGTGCCTCCCAGACCCTTTGTAACCCCCTTCTTGTTCCGGCGGTCTACCTGTCTCGTAAATTCGTCATCGTGTTTTCGCGCAGCTCTCCTTTCTCTTTTATTCCCGCTGTGGTGCGCTTTTTTTGCCCCCTTTTCCACGGGGAACTTGTGTGGTCTTTCCGGAGGGAGGTGATGCAGGTGGCCGATGGAATGTGTTTTGATTCCAGCTGGCCAACAGAATCTACCCTACTCCCGCCAAAAAAAAGGGTTATGCAAAGGCAGAAACCTTTTTTTTCTTACGAGAAGGAATGAATTTTAGAGAGGGTTACAAGTGCCTGAGGTTCACCCCCTCCTGCTCAGTCCAGTGGTTTGCACATAACATCCAGAAAATGCTAAATAATTGAACGGGTAGTGAATAGAGTAAATAAAAGCTTACTGGAAACCAACCAGAAAGAAAAATATAACATAGGGATAACATAAAGATAGTATAATAACATAGGAAAGACATATAAATGATCCTTACGTTTAATTACTCCTTGCTGCGATGCTAATTGCCAGGAAGTGAAGTTAGTGCGGTAACATCCGGGAGCAACTTATCATTTAAATGTGTATGCCCCATATGATGGCCACGCATACGTCAAGCGTCCTTGGCGATGCGTCCCCATCCATGGAAATGATGTTATTCCATCAGGAATAAGGAAGCATTGGATTGCTCCGAAATGTATGTGCACCCCAGAGTCAAGTGCTCGGGCACCCCACCTCCTGGAAAATAATGCATCTTGCATGGTTATATATTAGCCCGAATTAGCATGCAGGAAAGTAAAGAGAAATATGTAGAATATGCATATAAGAGAAAAAAAAACTAGATAAAAGAAGTTAATTAGTAAAATTCACTAAATAAAAGTGAGTTCATAATTGAGAGTTCACTAAATAAAAGTGAGTCCATAAGTGAGAGTTCACTAAATAAAAGTGAGTCCATAGGTGACAGCTTATCTCTGTTTGCAGCAGCAGGTGATGAGGGTAGAGACGATCGTGATGGTAAGTCCAATGGCTAAAAGTGCTGCTCCGGCGAATTTTAGAATAAAGAATGCCGAGTTAAGGCTGGGAAAGTGGACCCACTCGAACAATGAGCCTTGGGTGCTGGTGGCTGTTTGTTCCATCGTTTTGCCCTGCATTTTTAACAGTTCAATGGAAGGCTCGTCCAGGCAAAATGATATTTGGCGACACTGAATGTTCGAGGACGATTGTAGGCAAATCTTGTCCTCGAAGCACTTTGTTTCAGCCAGGAGCTTCACTGTGATGGTGGAGGGCGCGACTGAGAGCTCGACTGCCTTAGTATGTACCTGGATGCTCTCGAAGGTGACGGAAACTAGTCCCGCCTTGCATGATGATTTAGCCGTGAGAGTGAGCTCGGCCAAAATCCCGCACTTGTAGCATCCGGATACCTCGTAATTTGAGCCCTCAATAACGGGGCAGACTGCGTCCCGCTGGACGGATATTTCATAATTGGAGAAGTGCAGCTGAAGCTTGATGGCCGACGATGCGAGAAGTTTTGATCGCAACCGTCCCTGGTGCAGGTGCAGGCTGTGAAGTTCCCTGGTGATTGGAAGGCGGCCTTCCTGCGTTTCCACCATGGTGTTTACTGCCTGAGTGTTCTCTATGCATCGTAGCTGGTCCTCGAAGAAGGCACAGTCGGCGAGGTCCTTGGCGAAGAGGAAGGTCTTTGTGTAAGACGTATTGGCCTGCACCGCTCCGATGAGGTTCGCCACTGGATCGTTCTTTTCACTCCCCATCACCAGGTAGCCTTCGGAGGGGTTGTCGACGCTGGTGACCAATTTCTCTGGGATGAGCATTGTAGATTGGTCATACGCCCCCAGAAGCTTCACTTTTATTCCGTCGATCGCTATTGTTTTGTCTCTTAGGGTGGCCCGGGAGGTTGTTCCATTTCTGGAATGCTCTAATGCCACTTTGTAGCCGCATTTGTAACCAGTTATTTTGGAGACCTCATAAGACTTTTCCAGCTGTGGCACGAAGTACACGCGCTTGAACGCGCAGGCCGGTGTGTGGCTTATTATGCAGCCGTTTCCGCGGTTGCTCGGCTCACACGTTGAGTATCCGCTGTACGATCTGGCCTCCATCGTCTCTGCCTCGAAGTTCAGTCCGTCGTATGAGTGAATAGCGCAATGTTCGCCCCAAGCGCAGTATTTGTTTTGGCTGCAGGTGATCTGTGATTGGGAACGGGTCTGTACTGGGAAGGTGTAATACAGTCTTTGTGTCGAGAAATGACACTCCACCGACTCCAGGGTGATTTTTAGTGAGAATAGAGGCTTACTATCTTTGGAGTGAAACCATAGACATGATGCGTGGCGAATGTTTTTGATGGTTACTTCCGCAGAAGTGGTGAGTTTGCAGGTTTCTTCCCATGCGTCATGGTGTTCACATAGTTTTAGTTCCGATTGAACTATGTTATAATCGGAGCAACTTGCGGTGGCACCATCGACGATTAAGCAGAGTGCCAGGACTGCAAGTGAGACCGCCTTTAGTCCTGTTCCGTATCTTCGGTCTCTGTGTTCTAATGCCTCGTAGATTCCCGCACCGAAGTGCCTGATGGCATGTCCCGTCGCCGCTCCCAAGAGAAGACAGAACCGTGCCGCCATCCGGATAAGTCGACATAGTAGCATGATTTGGTAGAAGAGGAGCATGATGGTCCACGTGATAGTTTTGATGATTATCTTAACCATGATGAGGCTTACCATGGTTAGACAGATGAGAGCACCCCACAGGAGATTCTGGAAGAATGGCTGCCAGCATCGGTAGGTTTGGAAATTTTCTTTACAAAAGATGCACCCCGTTAGGCGACAGAGCTTTTTGCCTTCGATGTGTATCTCCGCCTTTGCTCCGTGGAGCGCTCCCCCCTTTGCTCCCCGTAATAAGTCCTAGGGTAATAGCTTGAGTATTGGGGCGGTTCTCGATAGGAGGGGGGTGGTCTGGCGAATGCCGGACGGTATTGTTGCGGGGCGCGGGGGACCTGGGGATATCCCATTGGGGTCGTATGTCTTTGACAGTTGAAATTATGGCATTGGCTACATTTCCTCCCTCTTGGGAATTGGTTGTCCCCTGCCCTGCCTATGTTGTCTAGTTTCTGTTTGAATTGGTTATTCTCCAATCGTAAATTCGCGATTTCTTTAGCTAGGTCAGTGACGTCATCCCTTATTTTGGTGTCACCTTGAGGGGGGTTTTCTGGCTTCCCTGACTCTATCGCGTTTATTGACGGAGATTGTAAGATTAATTGATTTGCTTGAAGTAGCTGGATGAATTTGATGGCCTCATCAAAGGAGGAAACATCCTTCGTTAGTAATTGGGGTTTATATTGGGGCAATACGCCTTCTAGTAATCTGGCCAATCTCGATTTATCATAAATTAACTTCATGTCTGGGGAATCGAAGTCCACTGCCCCAAAAAAGTCTCTAGTAGCCCTCGTGAGTCGAGCTGCAAAGATTTTTATATCTTCCTCTGGCTTTTGCCGACATGAGGCTAGGTTTTGTTGGCGTAGTGCCAAGCTTTGGGTTTTCCCAAAAAAATCTAGGAATTTGGCCTTAAAGGCCTTTAAGTCCGTTTCGTGGACTAATTCCGAATTACTAATATAACTCGTAAGCGCATCTCCTTTGATTTTTGCTTTTATTATGTGGATCTTTTGCGCGTCCGGTATGTTTAGACCCTCTGTTAATTTATTTACAGTGTCTATGAAGTAGTCTGGGGTTATCGCGGAATTACCATCATATGTGGGGATCCAATTTTGAATTATAGCTAGACTTGGTAAGTCAGTGCTATGCCCGTTCATGCCCGAATTTTCTACAGTGTCGTTTTGTTCGGTATGAGACATTTTGGTATATATTTATGATTTACTTATTTAAAATTAAAAAAAGAAAAGGATCTTTCAATTCAAATTTCTTACTTATACCCTCAAAGCTTTGTGTGTGGAGTGTGATACTTCAATTATCTTATACTATGGTGTATGGTATACATATACTTTTCTGTTCCATTTCGTTTCTCTACAGTCAATCAATTAGTATTAACATAAATTTTGAAAATTGTGGTTCGTGAATGGTCACGGTACCACTTGTCGGGTGGCTCTACTAGTTCTTAGGGAACTGTATTATCATCACCCTAGCCGTTATAATGTATAGTGGTTAGTGTATATTGACTGCGTTGGAACAAAATAGAACGAAACAATTCGGTTGATTTGTTTAAAAATACACACATTTATTCTTGATTATGTATATATAATAATACATTCCATTAATTGAATAATTAGTTTTCTTAGTGGATATCAAATAGTACATATCCTTCGCATGCATTAGCGTTCTAATTCGAGCCTTATTGGCTAAATTATTCAAATGAAATATGATCACACATCAAAACATATCAATGATTAAATAATATTATAAGTATATGCATACATACATAGGCACTTGGCACATACTTAACATGCACATATTCAACACATTATACAATTATTATCCCAGGCATTGTTCCCACTCATGGTCCGCAATATCATTTTTAATGAGGATTCTCTTATCATTACTTTCTAATTCTTCCTATTCATCCCTACGAAATAACTTCCCAATCCTCCAATACACTAATTCCTATCCTTTACTTTTACCCTAAAGTTTAAGCTGGGATAAAACCCGCTGAATTAATGCTTACATTAGTTCACTTAATATGTAATACATTGCAAATTACTAATATCATTAGTAGACCGAGAAAGAATGCCTGAGAGCAATATCATGCGATAAACCATGCGCCTTATGGACGCATAAATTGAACACAAAATTTACAATACACATTTATGCAATAATATACTCATTATATTTAATGCTTGTGATAATCTGGACTGAGAGGAGAATTGGGGAAATTGCACCTACCTAAGAGAAGCAGCCTAGAGCTCCTCATTGTCCTCTGCTAAGTCAATCCGAGAGTGATATAGTGTTCACAATTGGGTTTCGCACCCGAGAATAGTTATTCTTGAACGATTAGTAATTCTTGATGATCACTTAAACAAAATGCACATTTTCTTACGAACTTAATCGCGCACTCGGGAAAAGATATCTTCTTGGATGCTAAGGGGTGTCCGATTATCTCGGGCCGTTGGCCAAAATCTTCGGGAGCCCAGCTCCGGAGGGGTAAGGAGTTTGTAATTCTTAATCACCGGAAGGTAAAGATTTTGTGAGAGGTTTTCCGTCGTTCCTGACTTTAAATACGGCGCCGCCCACCTTTGGGTGGTGCTACCTTTGACCACTCGTGAGGGACCACCTACGCCCCCTGGGACTGTCCTGGACTCCTCACCCAATCTCCACGTTCCTTATTGTGTTGACCCTAGCCTATGGCAGAGTTCTTAGTGTTCCCCAGTGTATTCTATGTGGCCTATGGCGAGGCACTCTTCCAGCTTTGTTAGCCTCGAATTTATGGGTGACCATCGCCCTGCTTGCCGCTTGCCCCAGGTGTGCATACCAAATTTCCCTTTATTTCATCTAGCTTTGCCCTTGTGCCTCCCAGACCCTTTGTAACCCCCTTCTTGTTCCGGCGGTCTACCTGTCTCGTAAATTCGTCATCGTGTTTTCGCGCAGCTCTCCTTTCTCTTTTATTCCCGCTGTGGTGCGCTTTTTTTGCCCCCTTTTCCACGGGGAACTTGTGTGGTCTTTCCGGAGGGAGGTGATGCAGGTGGCCGATGGAATGTGTTTTGATTCCAGCTGGCCAACACACTGTCTGTTAGCAAAAAAAATCAGTTCACTTTGAAAGGAATTGTAAAGGCAAATTGATAGAATTTAGTTAACTAACAGTTTAGTATTCAATAACATTTCCATTTATAGGCCAAGTAGAAAAATTTTTAATGTTAATTAATCTTAAATCCTTAATTTAATCGTAGTTTTATTTGTAAAAAAGGAGGTAAAAGTTTGTAAAACTATTTAAAATTGGTTGTTTTTTAATTCTCTGTATCTTTTGTATTTATTTTCTTACTGTGCAATTTTTATGCGTTTTACTTTCTACTGTAATTTTAAGTATTATTAATCTACTATTTAATTTTTTTGCATCGATTTACAAGAGTCAAAATTTGTCTGAAAAAAGTGTTGTTTGTACAAGAGTTGGATATAAAATAAAATTATATTGCTTTTTGTGTTTTATTTTAATAACCAAATTCCTGTTTCTTTACCAAACTAATTATTTTAATTTCAACCGAAAACTGTAATAAAGGTATTTCAGACAAGAAGAAATAATTGCCAGTTTGGAATGAAATTATCATGGCAAGGATGTCATAACTCTATTAGATACTTAAATGTTAACTTCAAAATTGAAATATTTTAGTAACAATAATGTCATATTTTGACATACTACAAGCACCATCTATGAAATTTTGTGCAAGAGTGTCATAAAACAAGACGAACTATTTTTAAATTTAAATTTTTATATTAATTATTCTTCAAAAGGTGAGAAAGAAGTTGGGAATTCTCTAAAAAGGTCTGCTGCATAATAAAAAGTTCAATTGGGGGCTTAATATTTGTTTTAAATACATTTTATTCTACTTTTAAACTTTAAAATCGCTCTCCTGAAAAATCAGGTTTTTTGAGATATGACGTTCTTGAAAGGAGTGAGCGAAATGGTATTCTCACTTGCACTCTCTTCTTACACTCTAAAAAACTGTTGTTTTAACCGTTTTAACATATGTTAAACAATACTTTTAGCAGCATAATTTCTAAAACTCAGCTGCACTCTTTAGTGCCATATTTTTTGTTGCGTTGATCTGCGATCTCTCTTTGTTGTGTTTTTTGTTCTTTAACTATACTCTATTCATTTTGAACTGGCACCTGAAGAATAGTGCTTTCCCCCACTAGAAGCGTAACCATGGCTACGCTCTTCGCGTGGCCAATAGTAAGCCTTCTTCGTCGCTGTGAAATTGATAGTTGCCATAGCCAGTTCCATATGAACAGAGTATAGTACTTGTAAGGTGCTTCACTTTTTTTTATTTCTTTCCTACTTTGTATAAATAGTAAAAACCACAACTCCCCCCCACGCGCACAAATCAGGAGAAAATCCCCTTAAAATTTTTTCACTTTTCCTTCTCTTTCTGTCTCCATCAATCCTAAACAGATTCATTCCATCAAACCTTCTTTTATTTTCTTCGGTGTCGCGAAAAATCCGTTCAATGCAAAAATCCGGTCAGACAAAAACCGTTAAAAAAATCATAGCTTTATACATGTAATAAATTTGTTCTTTATTGAACGGTTTTCTCTGGCATTGAAGGGTTTTTTTCGTGCATTCCTTTCTTCCTCTTGCCAATTTCTTTTTCCATCTGATAGATCTCATTATTTCTCTCCCACTTTCCTTTTTTCTTCATTCTGTGTTTACTTTCTGACTTTCCATTTATTAACAAAAAATTTTTTAAACATTAAAATGAATACAGAAAAATGCCTGATACCGCCAAAGGGAAATAAAAAAATCCCGTCCAGTGGTAACAAAGTAGAATTAATAAGAAATGAAAGAAAAACAGAAAAAAACTACAAAAATCGCAAAAATAGACTGGCAAAAAGCTGAGTAACAATAAACACAAAACACATGCTTCAATTAATTTTTTATTCAAATTCAAAAAAATATTTCTTTTGAAGACAGTGTAACTAGTTGTATGAATTAAATTGGTTGGTAAACTATTCTACAATTGCTCAAAAGGGTAAAGGTAAGGTGCAAGGTAAAAGAAGTGATTACGAAATTTGTCCTTAAAAAAATGTTGGAATTATAATAATTTCATAATTTTAACGTATATTTCAGTAATACTTCCTTAAATGGCTGAATGTAATCTCTAAGTATGATAAAATTATACACTCTAAGTTGAAGAGAGTAGAGAGATTAACGTAATTCTGAACAAATAAAGATTCCGTAAAGCTTAAGTGCTTAACCTGTAATATCTCTTTAATCTTTTAAATCACCTACTTTAGAGACTTGGAACACTTTAAATTTTTATTCGAGTGTTTTCTACAAGCTGAGTTTAACTCAGAGTTATGTGTATCTCCTTCTAACCAGTGAAATGGCACAAAACATGGTAGTTGTACAAAGACGTCATGGTAAAATACGTGAATAAAAATTTGTTTTAAGAAGGTAAAGAAAATGGGAAATCAAATACAGCTTGCATTTTATGCAGCCGAAATATTTACACGTAAGTCAAAAAATTAAAATTCATCATATTTTTGCATATTAATACTGCATGAGCAATCCGGTTGGAAATCCATCACGAAATCCCCAGACGACGGTCACTGAATGCAGGCCGACTACACGAGAAATACAATATTGCAGCAGTTGGTATGGAAAAGGGTTATCCCATTTAATTCTGGGGTTGATATGGTAATTTATAAACACTAAAAAAAATTTTTGAGCCAATGTGTGTTGCTATAATTTAGATTTGAACATATTTTCAAAGTTTTGTTTTCTCATGTCAAAGTTTTTCTCGTAGTGGTCGTACTTTACTTATTTTGACTCTTTAGATTCCCTAATTAGTCCAAGAACGTTAGCTCAAAAAAGGGGTTGAAGTGGAACAAATTGTAAAAGAAAGTTTGATGGGTGATTCTTATAGGAAATTTTCCGTAGAAAACGATGGTGAAACGTATACCAAAATTAACCGTGTCTTTTAGCCAATGTGGTGGATTTTCCAAAATGGCGGTCAATCGTTTTTAACTTATTACTTCCTAAAAATTGTTAATAAAATTATAAATTTTGCAGTAAATAATTAGAATTTAGTAGCAAAAACAATGGGAGACTGTTTTTTTCTCTTATGATAAGTCATTTATCCAATATGGCGGATTTTCCAAAATGGCGTCCACTAATGTTTATAATAAGTAAAATTCTGATGATAAATTCGTAATTTTTTCAGGATATGGTAAAAATTAAGTCGTAATAACATTCATGTCAGTTTCTTCTCCTCAATGTATCAAATATGGCGGATTTCTCAGAATGGCGGACAATCGTGTTTTACTTATTTGCTAAAAATCGTTAATAAAATAAAACTTTTGCAGTAAATTATTAGAATTAAGTTGCAAAAACAATGTGGAACTGGTTTTTTTCTCTTACGATAAGTCATTTATCAAATATGGCGGATTTTCCAAAATGGCGTCCACCTAATATTTAAAATACATAAATTATGATAATAAATTCGTAATTTGTACAGAATGGGGTTAGAATTAAGTCATAATATTATTTATAAAAGTTTCTTCCCCTTAATGAATCAAATATGGCGGATTTTCCAAAATGGCGGCCACTTATTTAGAGCCTTTTTATTTTTAATTTGTATTTTCTTAAAAATTAGAAATATTAAATGTTATTAGGTAAAATATATGCAGAATACTTATAATTTACTAAAATTTACGGGTAAATAATGTTAAAGGTAGGTAGAAATTCAAAAATTACCATTTACCATTAAGTTTGAAATATGCGGCCGCCTTTTTGGAAATTATTTCTATGTATAGCAAAATATTGATTAATGTACCCTTTTATAGGTAATTTAATATATAATTTTTCATGTTATTCCAAATAAAATTTATTTATATGTAAAAACGTTAAAAATAAAAAAGGCTCTAAATAAGTGGCCGCCATTTTGGAAAATCCGCCATATTTGATACATTGAGGAGAGGAAACTGATATGAATATTATTATGACTTAATTCTTACCATATCCTGAAAAAATTACGAATTTATCATCAGAATTTTACTTATTATAAACATTAGTGATCGCCATTTTGGAAAATCCGCCATATTGGATAAATGACTTATCGTAAGAGAAAAAAACAGTTTCCCATTGTTTTTGCTACTAAATTCTAATAATTAACTGCAAAATTAATAATTTTATTAACAATTTTTATGAAGTTATAAGTTAAAAACGATTGACCGCCATTTTGGAAAATCCGCCATTTTGGCTAAAGGACAGTTAATTTTAGTATACGTTTCACCATCGTTTTCTACGGAAAATTTCCTATAAGAATCACCCATCAAACTTTCTTTTACAATTTGTTCCACTTCAAACCTTATCTTTCTTGAACTAAATACCCGGTTCACACATAAAAAGTTAAACTAGTTTAAGTGCCAATCCAGCTTAAATCGAGCATGTTATTTATGTTCGACTTAAGCTAGATTGGCACTTAAACTAGTTTAACTTTTTATGTGTGAACCGGGTATAAGGATAGTCTATTGCAATCAACCGCTCACTACACATTTAAGAACACTTTTTTCTGAACAGAGAGAGGGAATACAATGATTTTTCAAATTTAATTTATTTTGATAAAGCTTCTTTAAAAAATGTTTTTTAAAAATCTTCCTTGAAGTCTGATCATTAGTTATTTTTAAAAAAATTAAAAACTACAATGCGCAGAAGGGTTCTTGGTTTGGCGCATGACGTCAGTTCGGTCTTTGGCACGACACACGAAAGTGTATTCGGCATTGCTTTTAAATCCTTTTCTTTGAAAGTATTGATTGGTTGAAGATTAGGCGAAAGCAGAGGTGACGTCACTTAGGCCACACCTCCGATTCTAGCGAGGGTAATTTTTGAAAATTTATTTTAAAAAAACTAATGATAAAAAAATCTAAAAATTTGAAGAAATGCGTTTTATAGCCCCATAAATGATTTCCAACAGTCGAAATCTTGAATTTCCACAGAAGTGTTGTATTCCCTATTTAACATTGTTTAAGTTAAGTGTAAACTCCAACTCTCAAGCATCACCTCCAGCCATGGACCGGTTTGGTCCTTGTTAAGGCTCATCAGTACGGCATAGAAAGGTAACGGAAGAGCAACGGAAGAGAGCGGAGGGAAGGACCTAGTCTAGCCCATTATAACCGAAAAAGTGGTGACAATTGATAAGTCATCCACTTATTTGCTGAAATGAGAAGGCATTCCAAGAACAGATTTAATTCCCGAAAGGCAACGATGACGGGATAACTTTTTCCGTTATAGTCGGCTAGACTAGTTCCTGCCCTCCGCTCTCTTCCGTAACCTTCCAATGCCGTGCTGATGAGTCCTAACAAGGACGAAACCGGTTCATGTCTGGAGGTGACGCTTGATAGTTGGAGTTAACACTTATTGTTCCGCTAACCAGTGATAATGGTGAAATACTCCCTTCATTGTTTAAGTTGTTAAGTTTGTGTTGTTGGCTAGAACACTTCATTGCGTTGTGATAGTAATTAAATATAATTGAAAAGTGTTGCTATAACTCTAACGTTGCTATCCAGAAATGCGTTCCGAAAATAGAATAAAATATTGTATATCAATAGTGTTAAGAATCAACGCCGGTAATTTTTTGAAGCTCGGTTGATAATGCAATTACTTAAACTAATTTAAAATCCCTTTTAACCCTTTATTTACCGACGGTACTTGTGAGTACCACTAGCTCAAGTTTAGAACTGCTGATGGTTGGCGAGTTTAGGCTATTTGGCGCCATATTTAGAAGCCACATAATTCACTTAACATTAGTTGGGGTAACTATATAGTGATTTTTATCCCTAAAAACTTGGCGCATCACCAGTACTAAACTTGCGCCCAAAATAATTTGGTAAATAAAGGGTTAAGAAGAATAGTTCACCGTGTATTCCGCCCCAAAAGAAGGAGATCCAGGTGACGGAGGGAGCGTAGCAGCAGAGGATGGAGCCCAGTGCAGCCACCAGACCCCCGAAGAAAGTGACGGAGCGGATGCCGAATCGCTGGCCCAGCACTCCCACCAACGGACCTGAAAGAACAATGGAATCGATCCTCAGAAAAATACAAAACCAACTCATGTTTTTCTTTTATATGTTAAAACACATCTATAGCGACGGTTCTTAACCTGTAGTCCGCGGACCACCGGTGTACCCGTAGGGGTTCGGGAGTTACCTTGGGGAACACTCAAAAGTGTTCCCCAAAGAGTTTCAAAATGAAATAAAAAAACTTGTTTAAAGGGGCAAATTTAAAATATTTTTAGAACCCCTAGTAGCCCCCCTCGAAAAATTTTGACTTCTATTCATATTGATTTTTTCCATGATTATTCTTTGGTTTACAAAGAGCTATTCTCTTCAGGTGTACTCATGTCTCAAAAGGAGCTAAAGAACTCCTTTTTGTGGAACATTTTCAAAATTTTTCTTGGGGAGACCCTCAAAAAAACCCCCATTATTACTTGGAGTAATTATAAGTTTCAACAAAATGTGGACAAAACTTAAATACTACTTTTAAGTGATCTGAACTCGACGTATAAATTATTCGTTAGGGGGTACCTTAGGAATAACGTCCTACCCCGAAACAAAAGTCTGGTTGTGGCCCTGGGTGTCCAAAATCTTGGGGTGCCGAGATGTCTGGCATAAAGGGTGGCTGCGGCGTATCGCAAGTTCAAGAACCATCGATCTATAGGACAGATCAAGTAGCCCTTACAAAGTCGACCAGTTTTTTTAACTGAAAATTTTACTGTTAATTTAGTAAACAATCAATTCAATTATTTACTAGCCATGTTGAGTCATTCACTTGGACTTCGCCCCTCCTTGGATGATTTAAAATAAAATAGGGACCCAGAGGCAGAAATTTAATTTTCCTCCACCTAAATATTGTAATGCTCTTTTTATTTTTATATAATGACTGTATTTAATATGTAAAATGAAGCGAGAAAAATCACAATATCAAACTTAAACCATGCAGTTACAATTGATTAGTAAAGTTACACATTATTTTGGTATGTATTATGCATATCTTAAATCTATAATCTCACAATAGGCATCCTCCAATATTTTGATACAGTGAAAAGGTAATTTACTTTACGATCTATGGACAAAAGAAAAACTTGAGAACGCCATTAAAATATACGTGTTGAAGCTGATGACAGTTTTATCTTAATTATACTCCTTTAATGACCAATGCTTCACTCATCCCAATCCCCACAAATTAATACACAATATCAAATTTACGAGAAGTTTAACTAAGTTGAAAACACTATCCTCAAAAAAACAAATTATATTAGTATGGCATGTTCTGGAAAAATATTCATTCTTTCGTCAGTTTTTCTATCTCAGGAAATGTTTAAACACCTGAGTGGTCATGGTACTTAATATTTTATCTGATCAGATCAGATTTTTGGAACATTTTACGAAACCAAAATCCTTCTTTTTTTTCGAGCGAGTGTCAAAACCAGAATATTACAGTCAACAATGAAACACTCTACATACTGTTCAAACGGTGAGTACACAAAAAATGGAATCACCATGCGACATAAAAAGTTAGGACCGAAATTGTTTGAATTATTGATTTATTACTGAAAATGCAAGTAACATTGTCATGGTTTTTAAAGTAATCGTGTAAAGGTCAGAATCACCTTTGCTACTTGCGGTTTTGTCCAGCACTGCAATTTGTTTCATCTCATTTTAAGTGATATTTTACTAGCAAATCATAATTAATACTTGATTAATTAATACAAATGGATACCATAGGTTTATTTAAATTTCTGTTCGTACAGTAAAGGGGTCTAGGAAATGTTACAACTAAAGTATTAAATGGTGAGATACTGTTGACCCAAGTACTTCTGACTGTCTTTATTACAGTGTTACCATAAACCATCTTAGATAATTCCAAATTGCGAAATCTACTGTTACTAAAATTACTTTATAAAGAAATATGCAATGTATAGTATATACAGGGTGTATCTGAAATGGTGCAACAAACTTTCAGGGATGATAGTACTCATCAAGACGAACAAGAATCGGTATAGAAAGGGGGTCCCAGACCAAATCCCAGGGAGTTAAAAATGGAGCTCAACCCCAAAAAAATCATTGAAAAATTCAATTTGTAGAAGAACTACTATTGGTAAAAACTTAATTATGGTCTCAAAAATTTTGGTTTAATATGATCTTTAAAATTACCTCAAAAGTCTTCACTTGAAAATTTGTTTTATTATGAAAAAAGTTAAAAAACACAAAAAATGTGAAAACTCTGACAAAACCTTATTTTGTATTTCGAAATCCTTTCTTTTGATTTGATAATCTGAAAGATCATAGTTGAAAACCCTTAAGTCCAAAGTTTCACGTAAATACAATCAATATTAAACGCTTGAGATCCTGTTAAAGTTTGTTTTTTGGGTTTGCAAGCAGTTTTCTAGAGTTGTTTCCAGAACAGCTGTTTGCGCACGCAAAAAACAAACTTTAACAGGATCTCGAGCGTTTAATATTGATTGTATTTACGTGAAACTTTGGACTTAAGGGTTTTCAACTATGATCTTTCCGATTATCAAATCAAAAGAAAGGATTTCGAAATCCTACTACTATTATAATTGTGAATGTTTGTCTGGATGTTTGTTACTCTTTCACGCAAAAACTACTGAATGGATTTTAATGAAATTTTACCATAATGTAGCTTATACATCAGAATAGGACATGGGCTATAATTTATAAAGAGAAAATCAGTCCTTCATTCTTTTTTTCCCGTTTTTCCTGCTTTTTTTTCACTTATTTTTCCGTGTTTGAAAACCTGTTTTACCAGTCATACAACGAGTTAAAAATAAAACATTGTTTCAAATGAGACACAGATCACTAGACTTTTTCATGTACTAGATCTTTTATTTTAGTTTTAAACACTGGTTTTAACACTGTTGTTATATAGCTCAGTGGGTTTTAAATTTCTTAATTTGTTCACTAGACATACTAATTTACTAGACTTTTTACTATGGTTTCAAATTTTTTATTTTATAAAGGCACCAAGATATTAAACATTATCAGGAACATCGGGATGGAAAAATTACCGGGTTATGAAAATTACCGAGAACACTCGGACAGGAAATTTACTAAAAAGACACCCAGAATACCGGAATATAAAAATTACCGTAAACACTGAGGTAGGAAAATTACCGGGAACGCCGGGATTAGAAAAATTACCGTGACCACCGGGATAAGATTACCGGGAACACTGGGATAAGAAAGAGGCGCCTGGGATACCGGGAACACTGGGATAGGAAAGAGGTTCCTGGGATACCGGGATGATTTGTAATATTGCTAATTTACAAAATTATTTATGTATTTTAAGAAATATTTTAAAAAATAAATTTATACACCCCACCCGTGCAAGGCCGGGTATAACAGCTAGTACAAAATAAGGTTTTGGCAGATTTTTCACATTTTTTGTGTTTTTTTATTTTTTTCGTAATAAAACAAATTTTAAAGTGAAGACTTTTGAGGTAATTTTAAAGATCATATTAAACCACAATTTATGAGACCATAATTAAGTTTTTACCAATAGTTGCTCTTCTACAAATTGAATTTTTCAATGATTCAATTTCATTTTTAACTCCCTGGGATTTGGTCTGGGACCCCCTTTCTATACCGATTCGTGTTCGTCTTGATGAGTACTATCATCCCTGAAAGTTTGTTGCACCATTTCAGATACACCCTGTATATTAGGGTGGAGCGAAAAAAACTTTTTTTCGAAATTCAAAAAGATACATATGGCAAAAGTGGTCTTATGTAATAAGATGAAAAACCGCGCAAAAATTTTTGAAATCGGTTAATATCTCAGTTCGCGCATTGAGCTCAAAGTTTATAAAAATGCTTAAAAATGAACATTTTCCGAAATTTTTAAGATAATATTTAAATAAAATTTATAGAAATATTCTCGCATGTAACCTATTCTTAAAAGCTCAAAAAAGTAAAAAAATGAATTTTAATGTTTATTTTATAAATATTTGGGTGCGCAATTTTGCTTGTAAAATGCGAAATTTTCAAATCATTGGTTAGTTTGTTTCACTGTGCAGCTCTTCGCCCGTTTTGTAAGAACAGCCCAGAACTCACCACGGGGAGGTGGCTGCACGTCGAGTTCCACCCACCCCCTACCCAACCAACCATAATTTTTGTGATTTTGTAAAAATTAAATTTTAAACAGGAATGAATTTAAATTCCGTTTTTTTTAAATCTGGCATTACTGATTTTGAATATAAAGTTGATTTTATGAAGCCATCTCTTGCTTTCTGACCACACACTTTTATTGATTCTTCAGTTTTAAGCTTAACACACCTCTCAACCGCTTGAGTATGGCTTGGTTTGATTGTTGTTTTATGGCGCATGAATCAATGTTGATCATAGTACGCCAAGAGTGTGGCAGGGGAACTTCATTATGTATGCAGTGAGCTCTGTGATAGAATGCACTAATGATTTCAAATCTTCAACACTTACGTCTTTTAAAATTGGTGGAGGATAGATTGTGCATGATTTCCAGTCAATAATATCTGTATACTCCGTTGCATTAAAATTTAATTTTGGGGGGACAAAATTTCTAATCCTTTCTACCCCCCAGGCAGATTCTCTCGCTTTCAAGATTCTTTCAACTGCGATCTGTTGAACAGAGACACTTTCATTGACAATAATTGACAACAATAAGTTTTCCGGGTGTGCGAAGAATGCATTGCATTCAACAACTCGATCAACTATTTGAAGTAGATCCTCAGATAGATATAGAGTTGTTTGAACTGCATGAAAAACGTGTTTGGGCCCATCTGTGAAAGAACTATTCTTTTTTAATTTTAAACCACACAGGTATGTATGACTTCAAGATAAATTTTGAAATCTCTTTTAAGCTTTCAGAAGGGCTGAGGACACTTACGTACAATCTCAACACTCAGCAGTGATCCATCTAGAACAGTGGTTCCCAACTCAAATATGTCTGCGGACCACTTCCCTTAAATTTGAACCTCTGCGGACCATCTCTACCCCTAACAGTATCTTCAAAATGTAACTTTTTTCAGTGTATTTATTTCTCATAGAGCGTCACTTTTTTCTGAAATAAGGGAAACCGAGTCTTACAATGTTTCTAAATGGAACACTTAGAAAACCAAATAATCTATTAAACTTAAAAGAAAAATTAGCATTACATTACTTTTATATCTAATTATTTAAAAATGTACAGTGGGAGGTGACACATGACCAATATAAGAGGATCCTGGCTCTTGAATTAGAGAATAGTGATCCTCTTTAACTTTTCTACGGTATTGTTTATTTACTTTTTCTAAGCATATGGTATCTTTTCGCCCGTCAAAATAAAGTCCATTAATTTCCATATTTTCTGAAAACTTTAAAACACTTCCAATATGCTTCTTTCCCCTTCTTATTTTGGATCTGTCAATTAGATGGGAAGAATCTGCGTCTGTAATCACTCCTATATCTTGTAAGACACTAGATGCTATTGCAACCGTTGCTCTATCTAAGATACCATATCTACTACTATTCAATGCAGTTGTCGTGTTACTTTTATATCTAATTATTTAAAAATGTACAGTGGGAGGTGACACATGACCAATATAAGAGGATCCTGGCTCTTGAATTAAGTAATTCCATAATAATTTTTAGAATGAAATTAACAAAATGGGTGAAGTGCTGATCAATGAAACAAACTTACCAATTATTCGAAAATTTCGCATTTTTCAAGCAAAATTGCGCACCCAAATATTGTCAAAATAAACATTAAATTTATTTTTTTTACTTTTTTGAGCTTTTATAAAGAGGTTACAAGCGAGAATATTTCTATAAATTTTATTGAAATATTATCTTAAAAATTTCGGAAAATGTTCATTTTAAGCATTTTTATAAACTTTGAGCTCAATGCGCGAACTGAGATATTAACCGATTTCAAAAATTTTTGCGCGGTTTTTCATCTTATTACATAAGACCACTTTTGCCATAGGTATCTTTTTGAATTTTGAAAAAAAGATTTTTTCGCTCCACCCTACTGTATATACTCGCGTCATGATGACCAACTAACCGGGACATATTCCTTGCACCCCAGGGCCCCATGGTCAAGAAAACTAAGATGATCATCATAGGCCTTGGCTTACTACCAACTAGGCCTGTTTCGCCAATTAAGTTTAGTTTATAGTATAATACGTTAATTATAAGTTGTAAGGTATCCATAGTTTTATTAATTTTCCTCAATTTTAAAGTGAAAATTTTTCACTAAATATACAAGAAGGGACCAGGGAAAGGAATACTCATTATTTGGGAACAAAATGTATGCTTACCTCCTTCTTTGAAATACTATAGGCAGGAAGTAGCTAAGTATAGTTTTCTATTTTATGAACCCATATCGCTACCCCTTCTATTCACCTCATCAGGTTAAAACCTACCTCATATCAATATTTTCGACTACAGTATTACACACTATACAATATTATGCAAAAGAGATTGTGACTACTTTTAAACTTATGCTTAATGTCATTTTAATGGGTAAAAAACAGCCCCTCCCCCTAGACCCCCCCTTTAATCTATGGATTGTGATATCAATAATTTTGAAAACTATTAAGACAAATTTAGGAAATTTTCAGAAGGATATACCAAATCCCCTTTGGACGTTGACAAAGATTTCAGTTCATTCAGAATAAGGTAAAGGATTATTCTTAAGTCAAAGTTTTCAAAAAGGTAAAGTCTTATAAAAGGTAGAATTATTACCTAATTATTTCAAATTAAATTTTAAATTCATAAGAAACTTAACTTTTGAACATTGCCCATATATACTAGCTTCTAATTTTTATTTTGTTTGGTTGTAAATTAAAGTCTATGTTACAAAATATTTGTGTAAAATGTTAGTAAATTAGAGACAAAAATTTGTAAGGGGCTATGAAAAACTTTCTTCTTCAAAAAGGGAACGATCATCCCATAAACCTTGGTAGTGCGGCCGCTTAGCACAAAAAAACACCAGAATCTGGCAATTCTGGCAACCAGCATGAAACTTGGCACACTTGTTCTTTATGATATAAGGGTCTAAAAACCACCGGCCCCCTAGCTCTGCGACCCCCTGATGAGGAGGAATTCAAGATGGCGTCCAAGATGGCGCCAAAATCGAATTCGCCTATTTTTGCGTAATTAATGTCGATTTCTAGGTTTTCAACTATGCATATTTCAAAAATTATCATATAGAAGCTCTAAAAAATTACCCTATCTATGTTTTTTTACTTTTTTATCTATTTAAACGAGATTAATTCGAAATTAAATTATTCCGCTATAGGGTAATTCCATGGAAATGTTACATTAGTCACGCATATATTCTCCCTTATTTCATACAAGATAACCTCCTCCTTCCTAAAAATTGGTGGGTTAGTCTAACCCACCAGGTTAGACTAACCCAGGAGGTTATTTTGTATGAAATAAGGTAGAATATATGCGTGACTAATGTAACATTTCCATGGAATTACCCTATAACTGCTTTTGAAGTAGATTTTCATGTTTTAAACTAAGCCAATTGTATAAACAAATGTTTTGAACTACAAAATATTTATCTGCATGAAGTTAGATACGCGTCAATTTACAAGGGAATCCAATATGGCGTCCAAGATGGCGCCGAATTCGAATTCGCCTATTTTTGCGTTATTAATGTCGATTTCTAGGTTTCCAACTATGCAGATTTCAAAATTTACTATTTTGAAGCTCTAAAAACTTACCTTATACACGTTTTTTTACGTTTTTATCAATTTAAACGAGATTTATCCGAAATTTAATTACTCCGCTACAACTGCTTTTGAAGTAGATTTTTATGTTTTAAACTAAACCAATTCTATAAAAAATTGTTTTAAACTAAGCCAATTCGATGAAAATATGTTTTAAACTATGAAACATTTACCTACGGGAAGTAAGATTTACAAGGGAATCCAATATGGCGTCCAATGATGGCACCGAAATCAAATTCGGCTATTTCGATTTAAGTTGGTTTTTTAGGTTTTCAACCATGCATATTTTCAAAACAATTATTAAGAAACTCTAAGAACTTACCTTTTCCTACTTAAAGACTTCTTTTATTCACCTGGAAGATATATTTGTGATGACGACTAAAATTAAAATAGTCTATTACAGCTCCATTTTCAGTCGATTTCTAAATTTTAATGAAGCCAATCAAATTTTTAAAGATGTCTGTGAATATAAAATATTTAATCACCTTGAAATTAGATACTCATCGGTTCACCTGGAAGAAAGAAATTCTAGATGGCTTCCAAAATTAAAGAATTTAAATGTTGGGTTTGAGATAATTTGATTAAAGTAAAGCTACTCGACTAAAAAAAAACACAACCATAAATGACAAAAAACCTAAATTTATTAAGTAGTTGATTACTGTACACACTGTCCATCACATGCACAAAGTGTTGTGTAGGGTAAGTTCACTCTAGAAAACAGGGGTTCTCAAACTTTTTATGTCACGGAGCCCTTTTCAAGAGACAAATTCTTCGCGGAGCCCTTTTCCAAAATAAATTTTTCAAGGTATAAAAAGCAAATTACATAAAACCCATTGCATCTATAAATAAAAGCATAAATGCAGTAGTGTATATAGAAATTTATTTCGGGAGGGGTCCAAAATTATTCCTCGTCCCCTCCCATGCATATTTAACAGTTAAACGTAGCTTTTAAAACCAATTTGAGGTATAATTTGCATCTAAGATAATTTATTTGTAATAAAAATGGTGACGAATTAAGATCCAAATGCAATAGAAGGGTCTGGGGATCCTTCCTCCCCAGAAGATTTTGTGAAATGTGATCCTTAAAAACAGTTTTTTTAACTCGTTTTAGGTACATCATTGTCCAAATTTTGGACATTCATTTTAAGGTAGGATTTAATTTTAACGAACTTATTATAAAAATTGTCAATAGTTAAGTTTCAAGTACAATAGTGGGTTTTGGAGGTCCTCCCCCAGAAGAATTTCAAAAATTTGACCCTAAATAACAGGGTTTTAACTTGTTTTGTTTTACCTATACATAGTCCGAATTTCCGGGGGGAGGCAGGGCCCCCTCGCCCCTCCTATATACACGGATATGTGGAATATTTTGTTAACCAATAATATTTTATCATTAGATACAATGTAAATCTTTGTTTAAATTTCTGAATATTAGCGCCGAATCGTCCCGTCCCGGGGGTTCCTCTCCCAGAAAAATTTTGGAAATTTGACCCTAAATACAGGGTACTTGTTTTGGTAAACCAAAAAAGACCTGAAAAAAACTATAATCAACAGAGCTCACTTCATTGGAGGCTCCATACCAAATCCACTTAAATTTAAGTGTGATTTTAGAGCTCTAAAAACTTGGGTAGGAAGGAGCAAAAGTAAGTTCTTAACAAGAACACCTAGCAGAAAGTTATTTATATAACATTTCAGAGCAACGAAAATTATAAATTATCAACGTATTTATTTAAAATTTCTTCGCGGAGCCCCTGGAAATGCTTGGCGGAGCCCTAAGGGCTCCGCGGAGCACAGTTTGAGAAACGCTGCTCTAGAACATTTGCATTGTTTGATGCACATTGTTTAGCATCGGCAGCTGATCAGTTCCTTGCATGGGCGTAGCCAAGGGGGGGCAGGGAGGGGCAGCTGCCCCCCCTAAGTCTCGAATAATTAACTTTAACTTTACTTTTAGTTAGTTAAAACCCAGTATTTTAGGGTCAAATTTTGAAAATTTTTCTGGGGGAGGACCCCCAGACCCCCCTGTAGTATTTAAACCCTTATTATTCACACTTCTTTTAAATAACTTCATTAAAATCAAAATTCTACCTACAGATAAAAGTCCAAATTTGGGTTTACGCGTACCAAAAAGCAGTTTACAACCCTGATCTTAGGGGCAAATTTCCGAAATATTCTGCGGGAGGACACCCAGACCCCTGGTTGAAACTTGACGCCCCTCTCTCACGGGGCTTTAAATTCGTTCTCCACAAACATAAAAACAGTCGACCCTCCTTGCCCCCCCCTAAGTTGAACCCTGGCTACGCCCATGGTTCCTTGCAATCTGCAGAAGCTTCTGGGAGATTGCTCCAGTCGCATCCAGTGAAAGCATGAAAAAATGGACGAAAACGGATGGATGCGACACGGTTTCCTCGTTTTATGGAATAGGAAAAATGAAAGCATGGAATGTTTGGAAAAAGTTGGCATACATGTCAGAAGTGTTAAAACGACTTTCATCGAACTTCATTGTATCAGAGTCTGACTTTGAACACATTCAAAGATATACCATACCTTTATACGACATAACAAGTAGTACAGAAAACATAAATGAATGCAGTCGAATTCTAATTAACCAAAAAAATAGGTCTATTGAAAATATCCCACCCACATTGGAGGCTTTACGTCAGCATTTAAATTGGTCAATGTTGCAATCATATATACGGACAAATTGCTTGGAAAATAATATTTCTTTACCATATGCGACAAATTGGGGATGGAAAAGATGTTTCTATTCTTTAGATCCGCACTGGAGCAATCTCCCTGTAGCTTCTGCAGATTCCAAGGAACTGATCAGCTGCCGATGCAAAACAATATGCATCAAAAACTGCAAATGTTCTAGAGCAGTGGCTCCCAAAATTTTGTAGCCCATTGCCCCCTTTCAAGGGGTTGACAAACACCTATCGCACCCTTTTCATTCTCACTGTATGTCTAATTTGAATTTAAAGTAAAGTGTAAATAAAAAAGCAATTTTAGGTCCAGGGGTCCTGCCCCTGAAAATGTTTGGAAATAAGACTCCAAAAAACAGGTTTTTAACTAGTTATGGTACACCTCTTCCAAATTTCGGACATATATTTTAGGTAGGATTTTGATGAACTAGTAATTATAAAATGTTTTGAAAAATTAAGTTCAAAGTACAAAAGGGGGTTTGGGGGTCCTCCCCCAGAAAATTTTTGGAAATTTGACCCTAAGAAACAGGGTTTTAACTAATTTGGGTACATTAAGTCTGAATACAGTTTGTCAAACAGTACTATTTTATTTTCCCCCTTTAATTAAAGTACTATTTAATTTCCCCATCACCCCTCCCTTATTTATCGCCCCCTTAAAAACACAAATCGCCCACCTGGGGGCGATCGCCCCCAGGTTGGGAACCACTGTTCTAGAGTGAACTTACCCTGCACAACACTTTGTGCATGTGATGGACAGTGTGTACAGTAATCAACTACTTAATAAATTTAGGTTTTTTGTCATTTATGATTGAGTTTTTTTTAGTTAAGTAGCTTTACTTTAATCAAATTATCTCAAACCCAACATTTAAATTCTTTAATTTTGGAAGCCATCTAGAATTTCTTTCTTCCAGGTGAACTGATGAGTATCTAATTTCACGGAGATTAAATATTTTATATTCACAGACATCTTTAAAAATTTGATTGGCTTCATTAAAATTTAGAAATCGACTGAAAATGGAGCTGTAATAGACTATTTTAATTTTAGTCATCATCACAAATATATCTTCCAGGTAAATTAAAGAAGTCTTTAAGTAGGAAAAGGTAAGTTCTTAGAGTTTCTTAATAATTGTTTTGAAAATATGCATGGTTGAAAACCTAAAAAACCAACTTTAATCGAAATAGCCGAATTTGATTTCGGTGCCATCCTTGGACGCCATATTGGATTCCCTTGTAAATCTTACTTCCCGTAGGTAAATGTTTCATAGTTTAAAACACATTTTCATCGAATTGGCTTAGTTTAAAACAATTTTTTATAGAATTGGTTAAGTTTAAACCATAAAAATCCACTTCAAAAGCAGTTGTAGCGGAGTAATTAAATTTCGGATAAATCTTGTTTAAATTGATAGAAACGTAAAAAACATGGATAAGGTAAGTTTTTAAAGCTTCAAAATAGTAAATTTTGAAATATGCATAGTTGGAAACCTAGAAATCGACATTAATATCGCAAAAATAGGCGAATTTGAATTCGGCGCCATCTTGGACGCCATATTGGATTCCCTTGTAAATTGACGCGTATCTAACTTCATGCAGATAAATATTTTGCAGTTCAAAACATTTATTTATAGAATTGGCTTAGTTTAAAACATGAAAATCTACTTCAAAAGCAGTTATAGCGGAATAATTTAATTTCGAATTAATCTCGTTTAAATAGATAAAAAAGTAAAAAAACATAGATAGGGTAATTTTAGAGCTTCTATATGATAATTTTTGAAATATGCATAGTTGAAAACCTAGAAATCGACATTAATTACGCAAAAATAGGCGAATTCGATTTTGGCGCCATCTTGGACGCCATCTTGAATTCCTCCTCATCAGGGGGTCGCAGAGCTAGGGGGCCGGTGGTTTTTAGACCCTTATATCATAAAGAACAAGTGTGCCAAGTTTCATGCTGGTTGCCAGAATTGCCAGATTTTTGTGCTAAGCTGCCGAACTATGGGAACCTATGTGCTAAGATAATCTTTTAAGGGTTAGCGGTAGCCTTGAACAGGAAATCGGAAAGATGATGCACATGCGAAGAAAAACAAAACTTAATAAGTTTAAGGATACTTAATGCAAATTTAATACGACTGACGCCGCTGACTTAAATCGAATACACCGCCGCATTAAGAGCAGGTGCACTGAGTTAGCCTGTGATTCAAATGACCCTTCATCTGAATGTTAAATGAGATGAGAAATCCCAAGGGTATCACCAAATTCTTTGAACGGAAATAACTTATATTTGATGAGGTATATTGAAAAACACTAGCATTGTTTTTTTACACTCATTAAACTTTTGAGAGAGGACTCCTTTATTAAAGCTTGATAACGTCGAATACCATGAAAAATTTATACTATGGAATAACCTCGTTAGCTCGAACTTTGATAGCTGGAAAAAATATTTTCCCCAATTGAATCGTCAGTTTGCAGAAGGGAATAAGTCCAAAAAATGACAAATTGACTTTTTGTGCTCAAAACAATCTCTAAGCTTTGCTCTACACATGGGTGAAAAGAGGGGAACAATAACTAACCCGTATAGGGAGATATCGCCCCTTGAAGTTGTGAAATCGATGTCCATTCATTGTATTTTTTAAGCTAATTTGGAATTAAAGTTAATTTTTCTTTCTCCTCATATTCTTTGTGCTGTAAACTAAGTTAAAATAAAATTTTCTCTTAATTTCAATGTTTTTCAAACTTTTTTTTATGTAGGGAATGTTTGACTCCATTCATATTTACTCACTCCATTGATACTGCTTTAATGACCCAGTTTCACTATAATTTTGAATTTCATTTGCCTTATTCTTTTTATTTCACCCTTTTGTGGTGTAAACTAAGGAGAAATATAATTTAAATGTGATTTTAAGGGTTTTTAAAGATTTTTTCATCAGAAAAATTTCATAAGGTGTAAGAAGGGAATAAGTCCATCAACTTATTTTGGCTGTAAAATATTTTTGAATACAGTTATATTTGTTTTGATGATTGCTCTGTTTTCTAAATAGGGTTCTGAACTTCCAGTAAAAATTTCGCGGTTATACAATGAAAATTCCATTACTTACACAGTTTTTTTCGATTTTCTCAAAACTTGATTTTTGGACTTATTCCCTTCTTCAAACTGACGATTCAATTATTTCTCTACTTTTTTCTTGTTACCTCGAAAACTCGCTAGCCCAACATTTTTTGGAGATACCTTCGATTTCGAGATGTAGAGGTTTTATTCTGTATGGTAGTCCCAAGAAATGCCTCCAAGGGAAATTATTACATTACCTCATTATTTGATTTGTATTTTTCTTGATGGGACTTGATGAGTGACGTATGTGATACATTACTTACTTAACTTCTTCACACCTAGCTGGCACATAAGGTGTCTAGGTCTAGTCTTTTCCTCCATGCACCCCTGCCTCGGGCCAACCATCTTGCCTCTTCCCATCCTTTTAATCCGGCCCACTGGTCCTGATGCATGCCTCTTTTCTGTCTTCCATCGGGAGCCCAAGTGAGTGCGATGTTAGCTGGGCAGTCCCGTCTGGAGCGGAGGACATGCCCTGGCCATGTCCATCTCCATCATCATTTTAGAGTTTCCTCGTAAATAGGTGATAGTTTGGCTTTTATTAATAAATCTTTATTTGATATTTTGTTTGGCCAGAAAATTTTAAAAATAATTCTTAAACATTTGTTCTGGAATGTTTCTAGCTTATCTATTTCTGTTTTACGGAGGTTCCAACAATCAGCACCATATAAAAGTATGGAGCGGACTGTAGCTTTGAATACATTTAATTTTGTGTTATTTTGTTACTTGAAGCTCTCCAAATTTTTGAAGGCTTCTGAAACATATTCTAGCTTTTATTATTCTTATCTTCGCTTCTGCCTCCCTGCTTATTTACCATTGCTCCAAGATAATGTTATACATTATACATACTATAACATACATTACCTCATTATTTGATTTGTATTTTTCTTGATGGGACTATGATGATGAGTGACGCATGTGATACTTGATGGGTATACTGGAAATGAAACTATGACAACTCTCATTGCTAGCAAACGAATAGAAAAAACAAATGAGGAGAAATGCCAAGTTTCATGCCAAATAATTACTAACTTTTAGACTTATGTTTCATTCGTAAACAAATTCCTTACAAACCTATACATAGCGATCCCTTTTATTCAGGGTGCATTGAATTTTTTTCAAAGATGAACCCCCCAGCAAAGAAGTTTTACTGGTTAAACCAAGGACTGTGATTAGATATTGACAACATTTGGTTTACAGAGGCATTCAAAGTATGGCCGGGCAGCTCCTAAAAATGTCAATTGGCAGGATTCCCTTGGAATACAGTCTGTCGTTTTTTAACAAAATTCACATTTAGCTAAAAAAAATCCCTGTTGTCTAGATTTTTTATAAATTAGTTAAGATCAATGTATGGCTGTTCACATCCGGACAGCGTAAGGTCATTTCCTGGACTGACAAACATTTTAAAAGTACTTCCCGATCCCGGATTTGGACTATGAAATTAAACCATGGAACATCACAATATCAAAACAAGTCATAGCAACAAGCCTTCTTTCTCTCCTTATGCTTTGCCCCTTGGAATTTCAAGGGGTCATACCAGTATAGCTCACAGGACTTTATCAAATAAGGTCACGCTAAATACTTAGGAGATCTCTGAAGAACAGAATAGGTAGACAATAAAAGATGAGGGAGCTTTACACTAAGGACTACAGAATACTATATTAGACTGCAACATTACTTGACCCTGGCTGAGAGCAAACAAAGAAAGTAGTTCCCAGCGTGGTGACTGAATTTTGAGTGAAATTAAGAACTTATAAGTTTAGAAATGTGATTAGCTTGTTAAAGACATGTAGTCTTTATTTCAAGATTTGCGTACTACTGAATCTTCTCCTACAGCAACGAAAGAGGATTTCTGTTTACTCAGTTTTTCCTTCCGCGTAGTGACGTCATGGGGTCAAGAAACATTGCAGTCTAGTATAGCTATGTCTTGCGTCTTGCCCCCTGGGTTTAAAACCCAGTCTGTAGTGCAGTATGGTCTGCAGGATTTTAAGGAGTAGCTAACGAAGGCCTTAGGCTAGATACTTAGGAGACTGACATATATAGGCAATGGAAGATTTTGAGTGAGCTGTATAATTATAGATAAGAGCTACTTAAATGAAGCAATATTTTAATGAGGCTAAGACGCTTACCTGCCAGATAGCGGATGGCGTTCCTCACAGTAAACGGCAGGGATGCCTCCTTCCTAGTGACCCCATAGGCCTCGATGACCGCCACATACAGGATTCCGATCATCCGGGCCATGCCGGATAGCAGCATGTTGATGAAGCACGCGGCGAAGGCTATCACCCAGGCGTAGCCGGTGTCCGGTTCCTCCAGTCGGCTCGCCATAATGTCACCTTGTGTCTTGTGTCAATTATTAAAGGACAGCTGCAGGAGACGAGAATGTGTTTGCCGGTCGTGACACACACTTTCGCGATGAATGCCTTCACCTCGATGAGTACTGTGGTGCTCTATTTGATTTGGCGGTGATGCCTATGGTTAATTGAAGGAGTGCGATTGGTTAAGAGGATTTCGTGTTCTTGGGAACGATTCCCAGGTGATAAATCTGATATGTAGTTAGGAGGAATGGGGTCTTTTTTTATTTGTCGTTGAGTTGAATAGGCGATGTCTTGTTATGTGCGGTTAACGAAGTTGTCCCAATCTGGTGGTCCGTGAGAATCTCTGTGAGTGGCATGGGCGTAGCCAGGGTTCCACTTACGGGGGAGGCAAGTAGGGTCGACTTTTTCTATGTTTATGGAGAAAAATTTTAAAGCCCCATGAGAGAGGGGTAAAAAAAGTCTGAGGGAGTCTGAAAAAAAGGGTCAAACCGGGAACAAATTGATACATTTAGTTTTTCAACGGTTTTCACTTGGGAATGACTTAAATAATAACATACTAAAAATCGGACAAAATCGGCTCGCGGGAAATTTAATTTTTTGAAATTTTTAAAAAATGGCCGAAAAAAAATTTCAAAAAAAATCAAATTATAGTAATCGAGACTTATTATACATGTTTATAGGCTATTTTTCAGTGCTGAATACGAATATACCATTTAAATTTTAAAAAATTCAAAATTTCAATTTTTAAAAATTAATTCAAAATTTGGAAAGTCGAAAAAATTAATACATCGCTCAAAACCACAAAATTATTGAAAAAGAAGTAATTTAAACGGTTTTCTATTAGAAATGACTTAAATAATAACATACTTAAAATGGAAGAAAATCGGACAGTAAAAAGTTTAATTTTTTCAAATTTTCAATTTTTTTCGCCTCAAAAATCGACCTTTTTAAAAATTCTTGTTAAAAACGTTTAAGGCATTTTCCAAGGTCATTTTCCATGGATTTTGTAGGTATATACTTCTATAACCTAAAAAACCACAATTGGTGATTAAATCATAAGTTAATTAATTAGTTTATAAAAATTAATGTTGAAAATACAGGTAAAATCTTTCAATCAAGTAATACAGAAAATATTTAGACACTGTTTGATAATAAATCATTTTTAAAATAATTAAATTGAAAAAAGACAAAATATCTTTCAAAAAATTTAAATTTTAAATTAATTTAAAAATTTTAAAACTGTGGAAAAATTGAAGCATAAAAACAAAATTATAGAGAAAAGTGCTTCAATTTTTCCACACTTATTCTAAATTTTATTGAAAAGTTTGCGTGATATTCGTAAACAGCACTAAAATATAGCCTAGAGACATGTATCACATGCATATACTACAAAATTTAAAAATTTTAAAAAATTTAAAATTTTTAAATTAATTTAAAATTTAAATTTTTTGAAAGATATTTTGTCTTTTTTCATTTTAATTATTTTTAAAATGATTTATTATCAAATAGTGTCTAAATATTTTCTGTATTACTCGATTGAAAGATTTTACCTGTATTTTAAACATTAATTTTTATAAATTAATTAATTAACCAATGATTTAATCACCAATTGTGGTTTTTTTAGGTTATAGAGGTATATACCTACAACATACATGGAAAAATGACCTTGGAAAATGCCTCAAACGTTTTTAACAAGAATTTTTAAAAAGGTCGATTTTTGAGGCCAAAAAAATTGAAAATTTGAAAAAAATTAAACTTTTTACTGTCCGATTTTCTTCCATTTTTAGTATGTTATTATTTAAGTCATTTCTAATCGAAAACCGTTTAAATTACTTCTTTTGCAATTATTTTGTGGTTTTGAGCGATGTTTTAATTTTTTCGACTTTCCAAATTTTGAATTAATTTTTAAAAATTGAAATTTTGAATTTTTTTTAAATTTAAATGGTATATCCGTATTCAGCACTGAAAAATAGCCTATAAACATATATAATAATAATAATAAATACAATAAAAAGAGTATCTTTAAGGCTCAAATTGATCCCAAGAAGGACAAAATAGGCATTCGCCATATCAAGAACATCAGTGAAGGTAAGGTCTTGGTTTGTTGTGCATCTAAGGCAGATAGGGACAAATTATTTGCTAGTGTTCAACATAATTCCAGTGATCTGAAGTCGATTATTCCTAAGCGGAAAAACCCTGCCATACTGATTACAAATGTTCCAAATGACGTACAAAATTCAGAAATATTGGATATTGTTCGAGAACAAAACCCTGATGTTTTTGATGGAGTTGAAGGTTGGGAGAGGAGTCTAAAGTTCTTTTTGTTCTGAAAAAATTTGAACATGTTAGATCTGTTGTTTTTGAAGTGCATCCAGGGGTTAGGAAAAAAGTGCTTGACATGGGGTGTCTAAAAATGATGTGGAATATGTGCAATGTTGAAGATTTTCTAGTTATTAATAGATGTTATTCCTGTTTGGGATACAATCATAAAGCAGCGAATTGCAAGAATAAGGTGTCTTGCTACTCTTGTTCGGGTGAGCATAAAAGTTCAGAGTGTGATTCTAATAGTGATCAGGTTTGTGTTAACTGCATAAGATACAATAGTAAGTTAAAAAGTGATCGTAAGAAAGTTGATGTAAAACACAAACCTTTTACTGAAAGCTGCTCTACACATATGTATATGAGAAAACAGGTGGCCACGCGAATTGATTATGGATAAGAATTTTAAATCCTGTCTCAAATTTGTTCAAATTAATCTACATAAGTCTAAGAATGCTACTCAGCAGCTGATTTTAAATCTTGAAAATGATGATATTGATATAGCGCTTGTTCAGGAGCCGCATGGTTTCAACGGTAAACTTCCTGGTTTCCCGAGTACTTATAGACTTTTCTTTGACTCAAATTCTCAAGTTATCAAGGCTGCAATTATTATCCGTACAAGTTCGATCACGGTTTTTACAGATGTTCTAAATTGTGATTATAACGCTGTAACTGTTGATATCTCATTTAGGGGCTTTAACTGTACTCTCTTATCTTATTACTTTGAACCTTCAGTTAACATTGATTCCGATCTCTGTAAAATTGGGAATATTCTATCAAGGAAAAACCCTCAGCGAATCTTCTGGGGTATGGATGCCAATAGTAAATCCGAAATCTGATATAGTCCTGTGACTGACTCTAGAGGTTTGAAGTTATGCGACTTTTTAAGTGCTTGGCGACTTTTTGTCTTAAATGAGGACTGTGGACCAACGTTTCAGGCGGCGCAGGGGAGCAGCTATATTGATGTGACGGTTGTTGGACGGGATATCCTCCAGTCTATTGGAAATTGGTGTATTCCTGATTATGATTCTCTTTCTGACCATAGAATGATCTATTTTGACGTGAGGATTTCTGGTGGAGATTGTAGTCAGCGTGGTCCTGATATACCTAAAAACTTCAACACTAAAAAAGCAAATTGGAATCTCTTTCGGAAACTTTGTGTTAAAGCTGAAGAACGGTACCTGGATTGCTTTGAAAATTGTACTCAGCCTAGTGTTTTAGAGTCGGGCGTTTGTGGTTTGCAGGATTTGATTGTTTCTGCTGCGGAGAAGTCGATTCCAGTTAAGAGGTTTAGTTCGCATAGCGTCCCTTGGTGGTCGGTGGAAATCTTTTGCATGAGAAAACAACTGAATGCTGCCAGGAGAAGATATCAAAGGACTAGAAATGCTACTTTGAGAGATATCTATAGGAAGAAATATTTTGATATTAGGGTAAGGTACAATGCTAAACTTGATAAAAGCAAGCTTAATTCTTGGAGGGAATTTCTTAGTGGTATTACATCACAGAATGTGTGGAAGAAGATTTACACCTATGGTGTTAAAACTAACTTTGCTAAGAGGGTTGAGATTTCGGGTATTGAGGTCTCTTCTGGAAATTTTACCGCGTCATTCAAAGACACGATTGATGCTGTAATGACGAAATCGTTTCCTCGTGATTCCTTAGTGTGGGATACTGTGGATCACAGATCATTTCGACAAGAGGCTAATCTGTCATATAGCGCTGTTGATGATCCCCCTTTCTCTAAGGCCGAAGTTGATTACGTGATTGGGAAATTGGCCTTGAATAAGACGCCAGGGACTGATAGAATTTCTAATGAAATTATCAAAAATTTTCATTCAATTTTCCCTTCTTTACTTCTGACCTTGTTCAATGCATGTTTAGACCTTGGTGTTTTCCCCAGTGTTTGGAAAAATGCAAAAGTTACACTTCTTCCTAAAAGCGCTGAGCTGTCGAAGACACATATTGACAACATACGGTGTATTAGTTTGCTTCCTTGCTTGGGAAAGTGCCTTGAGAGGCTGTGTATGAATAGATTAAACTACCATCTAAGGAAATCTTGTTTATTGGATGGGGATCAATATGGTTTTACTCCTCAAAAATCGGCTGAAGATGCACTTGTTCGTCTTTGTGATGTTGTCAAGCAGGGTAAACATAAAGGTTTTGTGACCTTCCTTATTTTTCTGGATATAAAAGGGGCATTCGATAATGCTTGGTGGCCGAGTATCTTACACTTGCTGAGAAGTTCTAGGGTGCCAAAAAATATTTATTATCTCATAAAAAGTTTCTTTCAGTTCCGTACTGCAGAGCTCACTTTGGGTAATATAACGGAAAAATATTCGTTGGAGAGGGGATGTCCTCAGGGATCGGTTACAGGACCATTTGTCTGGAACCTCATAATGAATGACTTGCTTTGTAATCTTTCTAATTTTCCTAATTGCCAAAAAATTGCGTTTGCAGATGATTTGCTCCTTATTGTACAGAGTAAGCACTTTAATGACGCTTGTGCTGTGTCTCGGGATATCCTCAACTACGTTTTTGACTGGTCAAAGCTCTATAAATTGGAATTTAATCCTTCTAAATCTAAAGTTATGATGATACATAAAAAATCAAGGTCTATTGAAACGATTGATTTGTCACTTGGGGGTGAACCTATTGAAGAAGTGCAACAGATGAAGTATCTGGGTATTGTCGTAGACAATAAACTACAATGGAAACAGCATATTTCCTATGTTTCAAACAAGTGTGAAAGGGTTCTTCTTGGCTTTCTGAGAGTGTCTAAAAATATGTACGGATTGGGGACCGAAGTTCTTAAACTCATTTATAAACAGGGTATTTTTCCGATTGTTTCATATGCTTCAGGAGCTTGGGGAGACTCTTTGAGAAAGAAAACAAATAGTAAACTCCTTAGAAGGATTCATAGAAGATTTTTGCTTCGAATTATTCGAGGCTACAGAACTGTTAGCTACGATGAACTGTTTGTCATTTCGGGACTTCCGCCTATCGATATTGTTATTCTGAATGACATTGAGGCCAGGCGTCTTCAAGCAAGTTCTCATCTTTGCGATAATTTGGATGGTAGGGTTCCTATAGCAAGTTTGCCACATCCTTCTAGCAGGAAGCCCATTACTGTTGTGAATTATGACAGTGTCAATTTTGAAGAGTATAAAATGACTTGTTTTACTGATGGGAGCAAGATGGACGGTAAAGTTGGCCTTGCTTTTGTTGTGTATGAAAATACAACGGAGAGATACACCATCCAACATCGCATACGTGATGAATGTTCTGTTTTCCAGGCGGAACTTCTTTGTCTGAATCTGGCGACAAAATGGTTTCAAAATTTTCATCATCAATCTGGAATGGTGAAATACCTCATTTGTAGACTCTCTTTCCTCCTTGTATATTTTAAGTAATCCAGTTTCCACGGAGGGTCTAGTGGTGGGGATTCACTCCATTATTTGTGCACTTGAAAACGTTGCCGAAATTCATTTTGCTTACATTCGCGGGCATAGTGGGAACTTTGGAAATGAGAGAGCGGATAAGCTTGCTAAGGAGGCTACAAGACTTGATATTGATTTGGGGATGAGTGTTCCGGCGTCCCACTGGAAGTCTGTCTATAGAGAGAAAACCATCGAGGACTGGAACCGAGAATATCTCATCTCGTCAAATGCCCAGTGGACAAAGGGGTTCTTTCCGAGTATTGCTCATCGTCTAAAGTGTAAATATTTTTCAACAGATTTTAAGTTGACTCAGATTTTAACTGGCCATGGAAATTTTAGGGCTTACCTGTGTAGATTTGGAATTTTACCGTCTGGCAGTTGTGCCTGTGGCAGTGGGGATGAAACAGTGGAGCATGTCCTTCTGCACTGCGATCTACATACAAACTGTAGATCTGTTTTCAGAAGAGATTTAAATAGCATTTTCGTGCGGTGGCCGCCAGTTTATTGCAGTCTTGTTGGGAAGTTTGAGACATTTATTATATTTTCAAATTTTGTCCATAGTTTAAATTTTTAGATTCTAATTAAAATGTCTTTTACTTACGTTCGTAAGCCTCGTGGCATACTGTGTGGAACACGAGGAGTTTTATGTTTGTTTTTTTAAAATAAAAAAAACATGTATAATAAGTCTCGATTACTATAATTTGAGTTTTTGAATTTTTTTTTCTGCCATTTTTTAAAAATTAAAAAAAAATTAAACTTCCCGCTAACCGATTTTGTCCGATTTTTAGTATGTTGTTATTTAGGTCATTCCCAAGCAGGGCCGCCCATAACTCTTCCGGGCCCCCTAACTTTTTAATTTTTTGAAGTATAATAAGGAATTTACATTTCACAGAGTATCCCTTAGGGTATCCCCAAAGGTCGAGTAGAAAATTAGCATGCATGTCTATCATGCCATGACCAACAATCTTTTCATAGGAACCTAAGTCCGCTAGAGGACAATGTTTGCCGGCGAAGGAGTAGCATTTATAACTACTTTATTCTACTGAAAACTTCATTTATTATTACAGATTCGGAGAGAGCTCCCTCGAAAACCCCTTAAAACCGAATTTCATTAAATTCTGCCTGCAGGGGCGGATCCAGGATTTGGTTTTGGGGGAGGGCAAAGAATTTCCAAAGTCCAATTGAATCTTCTTTTTGATTTTAATATGGAAAGGGTAGTGGAGTGGTAAAAGGGGGGACTGGGGGTCCTCCCCCAGAAAATTTTTGGAAATTAAAGTAAAAAACCCTCTTTTTCAACTCGTTTTGATACGCCTCATCCGAATTTCGGATATAGGTTTTATGGTAGAATTTCCGCGTTTTGACGAACTTAATATAAAATAAGGTTGTAATAATAGAGTTACAAGTACCAAGGGGGTCTGGGGGTTCTCCCCCAGAAAATTTTTCAAAATTTCACCTTAAAATAACAGGGTTTTAACTCATTTTGGTGCATAAAATGCCATAGCAAGAAATATTGGTAGCTTTTTCCAGTGTGCGGGAAGTGGTCACGTGGGGAAGGGGTTGTGTTATCTCATGTTTCAGAATTTGATTGGAGATGAAACTTCTGAAAAAGAGACCGACTACTTTTGACTGGCCCGTCCGTTTCGGGAACTGAATATGCTAAATGATATGAATTCAGCGAGTTCAATTTTTATTTGGAAAATAAAAAAAACATCTAGTACAGAATTTGACAAAAAAAACAAAGTGGAACTCGTAGGCCCGGGCCCCTAAAGCTCCGGGCCCTCCGACATTTGTCGGGGTTGCTGCCCCCTATGGGCGGCCCTGTTCCCAAGTGAAAACCGTTGAAAAACTAAATGTATCAATTTGTTCCCGGTTAAGTTACAGATTGCCTGGACTAATTGTTTCGAGAGGGGTTTTTGACCTGTAAAGAAATTAATGTAAAAGTTTTGTGGGTAGTGTAGACAATAGTCTCTTTCATCTGTATTACTAGGTTTAGTGTAATTTTTCAACACTTTTTTAGGTAGCATTCGCGTCCAAGAAAAATTCATATCAGAAAGGTTTTTAGTAAAAAAAGGTTCAAGTTTCAAAGGGGGGTCTGGGGGGGGTCTCGAAATTTGTGGAAATTTGACCCTAAGAACATGATTTTAAACTGTTTTTTAGTACACTTAAACCCAAATTTGGACAAAAATTATTAGGTAGAATTTGGATTTCAATGATAAAGGTTGGAAATACTAAAGGGGGCTGGCTTTCCACCCGCAGAAAATATCTGGAAATATAACCCTTTGAACAAGTTTTCAAACATGTAAACCCAAATTTGGATATACATTTTTTAGGTAGAATTTCGATTTTAAACTTATTACAAAAAAATGTGAATAATAAAGGTTTAAATACTAAAGGGGTGCCAGACTGCCCGCCCCTAGAAAATGTTTGGAAATTTGACCCTAAGAATAGAGTTTCAAACTGTTTTTTGGTATTATTTGTCTACCGTCGGAAGGCGGAGGAAAACCGGTTTTCTGTGCCTTCCACCTGAGTAACCGGTTTTTCTCCGCCAAGCGACCGTAGACATATTTTACACATAAACCCAAATTTGGACATACATTTTTAGGTAGAATTTTGATTTTAATGAACTTATTATAAAAAGGGTGAATAATTTAATTAATAATTTGTATAATATAATTATAATTAATTTATATAATATAGTTTAATTAATGTTTTAATACTAAAGGGGGGCCTGGGGGCGTACTGTTTTAATTCAATAACGTCTACTTTAAGATCCAGGACTTGTTTTTTCATCTCGAGGTTTTCAGCTGTAAGAAGATCGTGCTTATGTTGCAGGGTTTTGTAAGAAGTTTGCAAATTGTTGATTGTGGTCTTGAGTTCCTGAATGACAGAACTATTGAATTCAATGGACGAGGATAATTCATCAAATTTATTTGAGAAAAAGCGCTTCAGATCATCAAACTGATCTTGTATTTTGATCCAAATTGTGTCTTTGTCAAACGGGTTTCCAGGTTTACGAGAAGTTGCTTCCTCTGGAGAGCTGCACGATAAGCAAGTCCATTTCGATTTCCTATAATTTGCAAGCTTTTTGAATTGTGCACTCGTAAAACCAGTACAGCTGTAATGAAATTTCAAATCACAACAAGAGCAAGACAATAAGTCCTCCACAACCACAGCATCCTCACAAATATTGCACTTGTTTACCGACGCCATGATGATAGTATATCGAAGCAAAATAATTAATTTTCTCAAATCAGTAGTTAATTTTGCATTAAATTATCATAAAGTTGCTGTCAAGCGTTAATTTAAGTTATTTTGATGGAAATATAAATAGAAAATTCAAGAGCAGAAAAAACACGTCAACAACAGTTGCTACCAGCTGTTGCCACCAGCTCTTTGTCTTTTCTTTGATAGATTTTTGTAAAAAAAATAAAGTAAAAAACAAGCTTTTTATCTATTTCTTAAAGTATGTGAAGTAATGCATAAGTGTAAACAGAAAGCGTCAGGCAGTTGGATCTCTATAGTCAACAGGGCCGCCCATAACTCTTCCGGGCCCCCCGACAAAATTTTTCACTGGCCCCCTAACTTTTTAATTTTTTGAAGTATAATAAGGAATTAAAATTTCACAGAGTATCCCTTAGGGTATCTCAAAAGGTCGAGTAGAAAATTAGCATGCATGTCTATCATGCCATGACCAACAATCTTTTCATAGGAACCTAAGTCCGCTAGAGGACAATGTTTGCCGGCGAAGGAGTAGCATTTATAACTACTTTATTCTACTGAAAACTTCATTTATTATTACAGATTCGGAGAGAGCTCCCTCGAAAACCCCTTAAAACCGAATTTCATTAAATTCTGCCTGCAGGGGCGGATCCAGGATTTGGTTTTGGGGGAGGGCAAAGAATTTCCAAAGTCCAATTGAATCTTCTTTTTGATTTTAATATGGAAAGGGTAGTGGAGCGGTAAAAGGGGGGACTGGGGGTCCTCCCCCAGAAAATTTTTGGAAATTAAAGTAAAAAACCCTCTTTTTCAACTCGTTTTGATACGCCTCATCCGAATTTCGGATATAGGTTTTATGGTAGAATTTCCGCGTTTTGACGAACTTAATATAAAATAAGGTTGTAATAATAGAGTTACAAGTACCAAGGGGGTCTGGGGGTTCTCCCCCAGAAAATTTTTCAAAATTTCACCTTAAAATAACAGGGTTTTAACTCATTTTGGTGCATAAAATGCCATAGCAAGAAATATTGGTAGCTTTTTCCAGTGTGCGGGAAGTGGTCACGTGGGGAAGGGGTTGTGTTATCTCATGTTTCAGAATTTGATTGGAGATGAAACTTCTGAAAAAGAGACCGACTACTTTTGACTGGCCCGTCCGTTTCGGGAACTGAATATGCTAAATGATATGAATTCAGCGAGTTCAATTTTTATTTGGAAAATAAAAAAAACATCTAGTACAGAATTTGACAAAAAAAACAAAGTGGAACTCGTAGGCCCGGGCCCCTAAAGCTCCGGGCCCTCCGACATTTGTCGGGGTTGCTGCCCCCTATGGGCGGCCCTGTTCCCAAGTGAAAACCGTTGAAAAACTAAATGTATCAATTTGTTCCCGGTTAAGTTACAGATTGCCTGGACTAATTGTTTCGAGAGGGGTTTTTGACCTGTAAAGAAATTAATGTAAAAGTTTTGTGGGTAGTGTAGACAATAGTCTCTTTCATCTGTATTACTAGGTTTAGTGTAATTTTTCAACACTTTTTTAGGTAGCATTCGCGTCCAAGAAAAATTCATATCAGAAAGGTTTTTAGTAAAAAAAGGTTCAAGTTTCAAAGGGGGGTCTGGGGGGGGTCTCGAAATTTGTGGAAATTTGACCCTAAGAACATGATTTTAAACTGTTTTTTAGTACACTTAAACCCAAATTTGGACAAAAATTATTAGGTAGAATTTGGATTTCAATGATAAAGGTTGGAAATACTAAAGGGGGCTGGCTTTCCACCCGCAGAAAATATCTGGAAATATAACCCTTTGAACAAGTTTTCAAACATGTAAACCCAAATTTGGATATACATTTTTTAGGTAGAATTTCGATTTTAAACTTATTACAAAAAAATGTGAATAATAAAGGTTTAAATACTAAAGGGGTGCCAGACTGCCCGCCCCTAGAAAATGTTTGGAAATTTGACCCTAAGAATAGAGTTTCAAACTGTTTTTTGGTATTATTTGTCTACCGTCGGAAGGCGGAGGAAAACCGGTTTTCTGTGCCTTCCACCTGAGTAACCGGTTTTTCTCCGCCAAGCGACCGTAGACATATTTTACACATAAACCCAAATTTGGACATACATTTTTAGGTAGAATTTTGATTTTAATGAACTTATTATAAAAAGGGTGAATAATTTAATTAATAATTTGTATAATATAATTATAATTAATTTATATAATATAGTTTAATTAATGTTTTAATACTAAAGGGGGGCCTGGGGGCGTACTGTTTTAATTCAATAACGTCTACTTTAAGATCCAGGACTTGTTTTTTCATCTCGAGGTTTTCAGCTGTAAGAAGATCGTGCTTATGTTGCAGGGTTTTGTAAGAAGTTTGCAAATTGTTGATTGTGGTCTTGAGTTCCTGAATGACAGAACTATTGAATTCAATGGACGAGGATAATTCATCAAATTTATTTGAGAAAAAGCGCTTCAGATCATCAAACTGATCTTGTATTTTGATCCAAATTGTGTCTTTGTCAAACGGGTTTCCAGGTTTACGAGAAGTTGCTTCCTCTGGAGAGCTGCACGATAAGCAAGTCCATTTCGATTTCCTATAATTTGCAAGCTTTTTGAATTGTGCACTCGTAAAACCAGTACAGCTGTAATGAAATTTCAAATCACAACAAGAGCAAGACAATAAGTCCTCCACAACCACAGCATCCTCACAAATATTGCACTTGTTTACCGACGCCATGATGATAGTATATCGAAGCAAAATAATTAATTTTCTCAAATCAGTAGTTAATTTTGCATTAAATTATCATAAAGTTGCTGTCAAGCGTTAATTTAAGTTATTTTGATGGAAATATAAATAGAAAATTCAAGAGCAGAAAAAACACGTCAACAACAGTTGCTACCAGCTGTTGCCACCAGCTCTTTGTCTTTTCTTTGATAGATTTTTGTAAAAAAAATAAAGTAAAAAACAAGCTTTTTATCTATTTCTTAAAGTATGTGAAGTAATGCATAAGTGTAAACAGAAAGCGTCAGGCAGTTGGATCTCTATAGTCAACAGGGCCGCCCATAACTCTTCCGGGCCCCCCGACAAAATTTTTCACTGGCCCCCTAACTTTTTAATTTTTTGAAGTATAATAAGGAATTAAAATTTCACAGAGTATCCCTTAGGGTATCTCAAAAGGTCGAGTAGAAAATTAGCATGCATGTCTATCATGCCATGACCAACAATCTTTTCATAGGAACCTAAGTCCGCTAGAGGACAATGTTTGCCGGCGAAGGAGTAGCATTTATAACTACTTTATTCTACTGAAAACTTCATTTATTATTACAGATTCGGAGAGAGCTCCCTCGAAAACCCCTTAAAACCGAATTTCATTAAATTCTGCCTGCAGGGGCGGATCCAGGATTTGGTTTTGGGGGAGGGCAAAGAATTTCCAAAGTCCAATTGAATCTTCTTTTTGATTTTAATATGGAAAGGGTAGTGGAGTGGTAAAAGGGGGGACTGGGGGTCCTCCCCCAGAAAATTTTTGGAAATTAAAGTAAAAAACCCTCTTTTTCAACTCGTTTTGATACGCCTCATCCGAATTTCGGATATAGGTTTTATGGTAGAATTTCCGCGTTTTGACGAACTTAATATAAAATAAGGTTGTAATAATAGAGTTACAAGTACCAAGGGGGTCTGGGGGTTCTCCCCCAGAAAATTTTTCAAAATTTCACCTTAAAATAACAGGGTTTTAACTCATTTTGGTGCATAAAATGCCATAGCAAGAAATATTGGTAGCTTTTTCCAGTGTGCGGGAAGTGGTCACGTGGGGAAGGGGTTGTGTTATCTCATGTTTCAGAATTTGATTGGAGATGAAACTTCTGAAAAAGAGACCGACTACTTTTGACTGGCCCGTCCGTTTCGGGAACTGAATATGCTAAATGATATGAATTCAGCGAGTTCAATTTTTATTTGGAAAATAAAAAAAACATCTAGTACAGAATTTGACAAAAAAAACAAAGTGGAACTCGTAGGCCCGGGCCCCTAAAGCTCCGGGCCCTCCGACATTAGTCGGGGTTGCTGCCCCCTATGGGCGGCCCTGATAGTCAAAACCATAGAGGAGATATAACAATATATCTCCTCTGTCTATCTGTTATATCTCCTCTATGGTCAAAACTCCTTTTTTTTGTAAGACACAAGGTAAATAAACTAACAAGGTATGCTCTTCCGGCGAAAAAGGCGTGGCTTTTGAAAATGACGTCACCCAGGATATATTTCCTATTCACAGAATGGGAAAATGCTTATTTTTGGTGATTTTTATTAAATGAAGGGCCAAAGAAACTTCTAAAACAGTTTACACTGGACACAATTACGAACATGTTTATAAGTTATCAAGTTTTTTGAATTAGAATAATAATTTTAACTCAATAATAGCCGATCAAAAATATGAAACTTGAGCTCTACAACGATGTGCTTTAATCTCTCCGCTTATTGATTTTAATTACTAACTTGTATAAATGTAATTAACACAGCTGATGATACAAAGAAAAAATATTAAGCAAATATTCAATCATGAAAACTTCATGAAAACATTCTTGTTGTGATAAAATTAATATCGCTGTTCTGCAATGTCAAACTTGAATATCCATTGTATCGAAGCAGTTTAGATTTTAAGGACAAAAAATATTGAGTTCTTGAAATAAATGAAGTACATAAAAATATGGAAAATTATGAGCTAAAATCTAAGAACTAATTAATTTAATTTAATAATGGATTTATTCAAAATTTTAGTGCATTTACCTTAAATAATGATCCTACTACAGTCCACTCAGCTTGTTTATTTTTATTTGAGATTCAGAAATAGTATTCTTAAAATCGTCTGTATCCTTAATTATATTTTTAAATATTTTATCGGAATTTTTCAAATAAGTGGGTTATTGTATTCATAAGTTTTAAAACAAACTAAATAAGGAATTTCAATAATATCGACCCAATAAATCCTGATGTATCTACGATCTGTTCAATGGTGTTTATTGTATTACTATAGTATTATGGTGGCTGATATGCCCGTCATTGATTGGTCCGTTATTTTATATCCTGGGTGACGTCACACAGCGAGAGTTATGAGCATACCTGGTTAGTTTATGTACCTTGGTAAGACCAAGGCTGAACTTGATCGTAACCGTGGTAGTACAGGCTGCGTCATTACGAAAAAGATCAAAAGAGCCGAAGTGATTGCAAGTTTCCATCTCCGGCCGTACGGGGGCGCCCTATACGGTGTAAGAAAAGTGTTTGTTTTCCATAGGATTACATTGTATGCATTTGCGTTTGTCGAAGTTTTAAAGGTTTAATAGTTGTTAAAATATCGTAATTCGATAAAGAAAAGATGGCGAATTGCTGTGTGCCTTATCGTCTTACTATAAACGTACTAAGAAATTAAGAAAGATTAAAAGAAGATTAACAGCCGTATTCACCATAAACTCTAACCCAAACTTGAGTTGATAACCGAAGAAAAAGTCGTTTTACTCTGAAAATCCAATTCACCATCGAAAAGTAACCACAGATTTCATTTTACTAACTCAAGTTAAAGTTATTTCAATAATTTCCCAATGAATCATTGTTCTTATTTTTTTGATTGAAAAAGAAGATACAGGATTCCGATGGTATGAAAGAATTCTGGTTTTCTGCCTGGGACTTCGGAATCGAAAAGGTAAATACACTCAATATTAATTTAAAGATTCAATGAAAGCTTTCTTTCAGAATTAATATTTATTTGAATTGTTTTGTTTTCTTTTATATTAATCTTTAATAATTGTTCTTTTTTAAAGTACTAGTGCATTAATTTCTATTAAAATCAATATTTTAAATTCTTATTCTCCTCTCGGCGATTTCTGTAAATTAATTTCTTCTGCATGAAACAAAATAGACGTTTTGTTTAGTTGACTTAAATGGAATTTATAAAAATTATATTCTTTTAATTTTATATGTAGATATTTATTAAATTCTTGTATTTATTTTGAATTTATATTTATAATAATGTCAATGCATATATAATGTTTATAACTAGGTTTTTTTTAATTACCTTCCGTTTTGCTCCTGTAAAAAAGTAGGAAATTGATCCTCAAGAATGTACCTCTACCAGTAGCAAAATTATTTCGAAATTCCTACTACTTTTTTTAGGAGCAAAACAGAAGTTAATTAAAAAACAACCCTCGTATATAAATATTGTAATCTTAATCACTTTTTAATTTTTGCTTGGTTTTATTTCTCGATTTTGTAATCACAATGCATTGTGATCACTAATGCATGTTTTTTTTAATTTTATATAGAATGCTGTTCCTTGAGATTACATAAAAGAAATATTGAAAATTAATTGAATTATGGAGACACAACTTCAGTGCCGACATGATGTTTACAGAATAAAAGCATAATATTGTGCAATGTGTCCATCGTTTTAACTTCCACTAAAATTGTCAAGTTGTTTTCTTCTATTAGTGAAAAAAAACATTCTGGTGGAAAAATGATGAATGATTTGTATGATTTGAGTTCAACTTGATTTGTATCAAGTTTTAATGAAAAAAAATTCTTAAAAAAAGTGATTGTATATACTGACAACTATTAATGTATAGAAGTTAAAAGGTTTTGTATGTTAACATATTGAACAGATGTGGTAATATTTTATAGAGTTATTTGAAAAAGAAGTTTCTCTTTTGTTTTATTGTTAAGAATTTTGTTGATTCATTTAAAATTTCAATTTATATTTTATTTTATTCTTTAAACTATTTATTGAATATATACTTTTAAATTTTTACAAGGCAAATACACTCCAGGTAAGTCTAAAATAGTGAAATAAAAAGTAATGTCTGTAAAATATGTCCTACTTAATGTTGTAGTAATTTTCGGTTATTGTCAATTGTCTTTTGAGTGAAATTTATTATAAATTTCTTTAAAAAGATTGTCAATTTAGAATATAAATTTACTGTCTAGATTAATTAAGCATTTTGATCTTGAAGAATAGCATAACTAGCAATATCAAACCTTCAGATTTTTATCACCGTAAAATTTCTAGGACGAAATTATTGAATCTATATTTCTACATACTTAAATTATTAATTTAAGTGAGTCAGAATTTTAAATTTTTAGACAGAATTTCACTTAAACTATTTCCTTGATCTTGTAGTACTATTTCAAAAATATAAATTATACTTGAAAGGGGAAATTTTATTTTATAGTTCCCATACATATTTATAAATTGGATTACCTATTTTTGATTATTTATTTTTTAATTCTAAGTCGATGTTAAATTGTGTTTTTTACCTTTTTTCAATTTACTCACAAGTGTTAATTTCAATTTACTCTTTCTTAAGTGTTTCATAATGGACAGTGATAAATAGTCAAGTAAAAATATACAAGAATTTTTTTGTATCCTGTGAAAAGTATAAACAAATTGTTTTAAACAAATCATTGGTTGAATTTATTTTTTTGTGCAATTTTAAAGGGCATAATTTTTGTGGATGAACTTAAGAGCCAGATATTTTTTTTTGGTGAAATGTTTTTGAAAAAAAAAAGCCAAAGTGTTTTCCACAAATTTTAAAAATTATGTTTGTGCAATGTTCGTAAATTGTAGTTAGAATGTGATTATATTTGATTTTCATGTTTCTAATTTGCTCTCTACATGTGATTAAACTTATATAAAAATTTTTTTCATATCCAACGTGTTTTCATTCGTGTTTTTTCTCACAGAAATACTGACACCAGCTATTTTAATAGTAGTAATTACAGAATTGAAAATTTTACTTCCTTTCTCCCAAATACCTTTATTTAAGTGTTGATAGCTTTGCAAACATAGCAGCGAATCATTCCGTTAGTAATCATCGATGGAAAAACTCCTCAAAATTTCATGTGTTGTCTTGATACATTGGATAAAAGAAAATAAAGAAATTTTAAAGAGAGAAAAGACTGCTTTATTGAATACTCTGACGAAGAATTTCAGAAAAGAATTCGACTAACTAAAGACAGTGTAGTGGAGCTTACACTTCTGCTACACGATAAATTAATTTTCCCATACGACAAGAACAATTGTGCTGTCCATTTAAAAATAAATTTCAAGTTCATAAAATATTTTTAATCTAGCTTTTTCTTATGGATTCCGATCCTGTATGTAATAACAACCTATACACACCTTATTATTATAGATTAAAAATATTGATTTATTAAATATTTGTACTATTTCAAATAATTTTCTTTTGTTATTTATCAAGTTTTATGCAAGTAAAAGGTTTTGGGCGGGTATGTAGGTTTTGTATGTAGGGTGGGTATGTAGTAAAGGTTTTGGATTAATGTATCAATTTTGTTAACACAAAAAATGTCCAAAATAGTGTATTTGGTTCCTAAAATGTATTGTATAAGAAATGATACATTAAAATTATTTTAAAAATTATGTATAGTGTTAATGAAATTCTTTTAAAGACACTAAAAGCTGTGAAAACTAATGGAGCCTTTTTAGTTTGCACTGTAAGAGTTTGAAATATGTGTGGAATAATATGTTTTTAATCTTTGTTGTATAGCAAAATGATAAAAATGATAGTTTTTAATGGAATATTGATATCTGAACTTTTGGCTACTTATTAAGGTAAGTTTTGTTTTTAAAGTAATTTTAAGTAAGACAATCAAGATTCCATGCAACTTAAATATTTTGAAACTATAGAGTAGGGAAATCCTTAGTTTTTCTTGATTTAAAAAAGGTGGGGGGGTTCAGCAAAATATCACCAATGGTAGTTAACTGGTTGTTGATCTAATTCAGCCTTTCCAGGAGAATCAATAAAGAATACTCATAAACATTTAATACTGAGAATTAATATTTTATAACTATGATAATCTTTATTAACAATCTATAAATGAAAAGTAAAATAAGTTTTTGTGTATCTTTTTTAGCACTAATTAATAAAAATTGGAAATAACTTATCAGTTGTTATAATAATGTATAAGACAATATATTTGTATCAAAACTTTTGTTTTTGTTAGGTGTTAATCAAAAGAATTTCTTTACTTCAAGTAAAGAAATTTTTAAAGAATTCTTTAAAAAAAATTCTTAAAAAGAATTCTTAAAGAAAAAGTTTAAAACGAATCTAGTTCTTTCAATTTTCTCATTCAGGAAAACTTCAATTTCAGGAAAATTCTCATAACGTAATAAAATTAATGTAATTGGGTGATATTAATGGAACTGTAATTAATAAGGTTTTTTTAATTAAAAACATTTGCTTGGCAGCATTTGAGAATTCACTAATATAATATATGTGAATAAAAGACAAGACCCAGTTGAAAGAATATATGAGAAAAATTATTCCCTGAAAAACTGTATTTGTATGGAATAAAAAAATAAGTTAATGTACACACAACAAATTTTAACCAGAACACATAGCTAATGAAAAACTTTTGATAATTGTAGAGATTTGAGTCGGAGATTTTGTACATGATTAAATTCACTAATTAGCGTTGATAAACCCTCTAAAAAAATTCTTAAAAGTCTGCTGACTATGTAACAAAAAAAATCTTGTACTTGACTCTTACATAGGTCTATAATTAATCTTGGTAAAATATTTTTATTTTCTTTCAGAATCTATATTTGGATATAAATATATTTGTAATAAATTAACCTCCCACCAGAAAAAAATCGATTAGAATGTTATAGAGATTTTAATTATTTAAACTTTTTTACATTTTCAGTAACATTGAAGCTCCTCGTTGCCTCAAAAAATCCCTTCTTTTACAAGCAAAACCAACTGAACTGCAAAACCTTAAAGCGTGCCATTATTTCTCTGCATTGTTTACAGAGGGCGCTGCTAACGGTGTAAGGAAGTTTCCCCTGGATTTTGCCGTAGTGAACAAGCCTGAGAGACACAGTTAACTGTTGTTGTTGATCTAGTTCAGCCTTGGTAAGACATAGTGCTCGATCTAACAGTTGCCAAACTAAAATACAAATCAAAACAAGAACTAGTTCCAGCACTAGTTCCAAAACAGAACTAGTTCCAGCGCATAGCCACATATGTAAAAAATAAAAACATTTTAGTATTTTTCAAAACATTTTTATTTAATTTCTCAATAAAATATTTTTTGCACAAAAAATATTTTAAATATATTAATTTCTTGTTGAAATAACCATTGTATAATATCTATAAAATTCTTATAAAAATATTCTATAAAATATTCTAAAAAATATTCTTATAAAAATATGCGTTCCAGCACTAGTTCCAAAACAGAACTAGTTCCAGCGCATAGCCACATATGTAAAAAATAAAAACATTTTAGTATTTTTCAAAACATTTTTATTTAATTTCTCAATAAAATATTTTTTGCACAAAAAATATTTTAAATATATTAATTTCTTGTTGAAATAACCATTGTATAATATCTATAAAATTCTAATAAAAATATTCTAAAAGAATATAGTACAGGAAAACGGTGGTTTTTTCAAAAATTTTCATATAGAAGTTTTTTTTTCGACGGTTTTATATGTTTTCGAGGGCGCTAATTACGAATATGAAGTTTGCTCCCACGTGGGGGGTCGGCTTCATATCGAAAATCGCAAAAAATCGATAATTTTTTGCTCTTTTTTCGATTCTTCGCTTATATTTCAAAAACTAAAAATTTCTCGAAGATAATTTCAATTACAAAGTTAAAGTAAACAAAATTTCCTACAAAATGCACTACTCAACTTTGATTTTCTGAAGAGTGGTTTTTCCGCTAGAGCGCGCTGAAAAACATCGATTTTTTTGCCTTTCCACAAAAATAAGGAAAACGCGCGTTTCTATCCTCTATAAAATGAAAACTACTCCCTTTATCAACAAAAATTTTATACCACGTGAAAGAGCATTTAATTTTGTATAAATAACGGGCTTTCCATTATTATTTTTTGAGAAGGGGGGAGGGATTGAAACAAAGATCGATAATAAAACTGTTGCAGCTCTCGGACCAAACGGACTTTTGCGGTTGTTAATCTGCAATCTGCGCTTTATTTCCGGTATATTACCAATAAAATAAGTTGTTTTGGATTAATTGATGACTAAGCATGCTTAATAAAATAAAATTTTAAATTTATTTATGAAATATTGGGTGTTTTAGGCGGAATTTTAATAAATTTTTTAAATTCATATATTAAATTATGGGAGTGTTTTAATGAACGAATTTATATGTTTTTGCATCGCTAAATCCGAATTTCAAGTTTATTTTAATTTTGAAAGTCATCTTCACATCAAAAATTGCAAAAAATATAAAAATTTTGCTCTTTTGTTCGGTTTTTCATCGATTTTCTAAAATAATATTCTTTTTAGGAAAAATAGCATGACACCAAATTAATGTACGTAAAATTTCTTATAAGATGCACTGGTTTATTTTTATTTTGCGAATAACGATGTACGTTTTATAGCGTTTTGAAGAAAAGCAATTTTCATGTTTTTCTACAAAAAAGTGATGAATGCTCGATTTCTCCCACTACAGCTCTAAATAAATTCAAGTTAACGACAAATAGTTTATGCCAAATGAAAGTACATTTAATTTCCTACAAAATGCCCTATTTAACTTTAATTTTATAATGAGAGGTATTTACGCTAGAGCGCGCTGAATTACAGCTGTTTCCTGACTTAACACAAAAACATGAAAATTGCTTTTCTTCAAAACGCTATAAAACGTACACCGCTGCATGCAAAATAAAAATAAACCAGTGCATCTTATAGGAAATTTTACGTACATTAATTTTGTTTTAAGGTATTTTACCTAAAATGAATATTTATTTAGAAAATCGATGAAAAACCTAACAAAAGAGTAAAATTTTAATATTTTTTCCAATTTTTGATGCGAAGATGAATTTTAAAATTAAAATAAACTTGAAATTCGGATTAAGCGATGCAAAAAACATATAAATTCGTTCATTAAAACACTCCAATAATTTAATATATGAATTTAAAAAAATATTGAAATTCCGCCTAAAACACACAATATTTCATAAATAAATTTAAAAACTTATTTTTTTGAGCATGGTTATTCATCAATGAATCCAAAACAACCCATTTAATTGGTAATATACCGGAAATAAAGAGAAAAATTGTAGATTAACAACCGCAAAAGTCTGTTTGGTCTGCGAGGCTCAACAGTTTTGTTATCGATCTTTCCTTCACTCCCTCCCCCCTTCTAAAAAAAATTATAATGTAAAGCACGTTATTTATAGAAAATTAAATGCTCTTTCACGTGGTATAAAATTTTTGTTGATAACGTGAATAGTTTTCATTTTGTAGAGGGTAGAAGCGCGCGTTTTCCTCATTTTTGTGGAAAGGCAAAAAAATCGATGTTTTTCAGCGCGCTCTAGCGGCAAAACCACTCTTCAGAAAATCAAAGTTGAATAGTGCATTTTGTAGGAAATTTTGTTTACTTCAACTTTGTAATTGAAATTATCTTCGAGAAATTTATAGTTTTTCGAATAAAAGCGAAGAATCGAAAAAAGAGCAAAAAATTATCGATTTTTTGTGATTTTCGATATGAAGCCGACCCCCCACGTGGGAGCAAACTTCATATTCGTAATCAGCGCCCTCGAAAACATATAAAACCGTCGAAAAAAAAACTTCTATATGAAAATTTTTAAAACGTCACTTTTTAGCACCGTTTTCCTGGGTTAATACTGATATACCTCAATACATAAAACTAAAACAATTTTAAAACAACAACTAAAGAAAGTATATTAATATTAGTTAGACAGATTAATTTAATTAGTAAAAAAGCAACAATATATATTAAAAGACAGCAAAAGTATAGAAATATCAATCTCAAAGTTATCTTCTTTATGAAAACATTTATAATCTCCTTTGATAACAGTTAAAAGTAAACATATAATTTCATAGCAAATATAACTCAAATTGTTTCAGCAACAAATTTTTAAAGATTATTAGAGGAAATGTCATTTGGTGCAAATAAAATTCAATAAGTTAGGTGGGGTAAATAAAGGGTTGCACTTAGGTTTTTTAAAATTAAAAAAAATGCAAACAAAATAATAGCGAAAAGAAATAGTGATATTTGATACATTAACATTTATATAATACCTATTTAAATTTTTGCAATATTAAGAGGCACACCTAGTGTGACAGCCTAAAAAAAGACAATTTTTGGGAATAAAAAAAAAGAAAACTAGTGAATCAATCGTTTTAAAATTTTGAGGGTATATTTATACGTGTTTTGAGAATACACAGTAAAATTTTTGAAATAAAATATTAAATATTTTTGAAATGACACGCGATCTCCGGCGGCGCCAAAAAAAAAGGTCCTCCACTGCTTGCGTGATTGCAGTCTTCTCCGTTGATAAAACCTAAAAAAAATTCTCGTGAAACTAAAACATATTGTCTGTACGATGACCCTCGGGCGAACAAAAAAATCAAAAATTGACCAAATGGCGGCATGTTGAAAAAAAAGTTAAATTTTACCCAAAATTTTGGTCGTTTTTGGCCTGCCAAAATTCGATTTTTGATCAGATCAAAAAACAGGAGGGTCATCGTATGGAGAACTATATAGAGAAGATGCAAAAAAAATTTGATAGCGATCGGAGCATTTGTCTCCGAGTAATCACGCAAGCAAATTCGAAAAATGCTGTTTCGAGAAAAACGCGTTTAAAGATAAAATGATCGTGTTCACTGCCGAGCGGCTACTCTTTTAAATGGCTGTAACTCAAAAACTATTTAAGATATCGATTTAAAATCTGTTGCTATGAATGAACAAGAAGTGAGTGACTTTTAATCCTAAATCCAGAAAAAAACTTTTTTAAATAAAGTCAAAAATATAAAAAGTATGTGTAAATCAAGAATGCTAACAAATATTTAAATATATTAATTGAAATCTTAAAAACAACTTTTTAGGATTATTTAAAAGCAACTTTTTAAGATTATTTTTAAAAAAAAAATTTATACTTAATACGTCATTTACAGAAAAAATGCTTCCTTCTAGGTTTTGCATATTTTGTCCCAAAATGAATTGGTATCTTTGCCCCCAAAAAATGTGATTTTCCTCCAACATGAGCCAGGAAACTTGTTATAGCTGATTATTTAATTCAATATTAATCCATTTAATTTTGTTTTTGACACAAGTAGTTAGAAATAATTCATAATAATTAGTAAAAAATAAATTACTACAACCTCTAGTATTAATTTTCAGTAGCATAACCAGAGGTGGGGGATTCGGGGATATGCCCTCCAAAAAGTCAGAAAATTTCTTTTTCAGACCATACCATAGCAATACCCCCTCCCCAAAGTATATCCCGGTTATGCCAACTGTTAATTTCAGTTAATTACTACCTGCTGACTTTTTAAAAGTGTACTAGCCATAAATACAGTAGCACAATATGACAGATCTAGTTAAAGCAATGTATCAATAAGCAAGGGTTTCCATCAAAAAACAAAATAACTTAAAATGTGTGTAAAATTGAAACATATATGTAACAAATATATACTACCTAACATATACTTTATTCTATACAGAATAAAGTTAATCTCATTCTACTTTGTACAGCATCGATCATTTTTGCACATTTTTAAAAATAAAATTCAACCACCCTTTATTTTCAGGGTTCTCACTTTTTAGAAAAACTAAAACTAGGACTTTAACATTACATTTCTTACGGTTTTTGAAAAAGCATCAATGTTTTACTTCACAATCTATTAACTTTAAGAGTTTAAAATTATGAGTGGAAATCTGTCAAACTCCTTTCTATAAAGTAAAAAATATATTGAAATAATACAAATTTTGGTTTGAGGTCTACTTAATGCATGCAACAAAATCTAATGAAAAGGGCCAAACTTAAGAGGTGTGTGTGGGAATGAGATAGAAAGTTAGGAATAATGAAGCTTTTTTAAGGATTTAACAAAAACAGGGACCCCTAAAAGCCAAAAGTAAAATTATGGTTTTGTTAGGGTTGTTTCAAAGCTTATGGGAACGTTGGTTTTTGTCAATATACTGATAGAGTCCATTAGCATGTTTAAAGGCAGTAAGTAAGCAATATAAAAACTGAAGACAAAGCTACAGACCGATGCAAGGCTGCATTTTCAAACTATAATCTCTGTGTCGGTAGAACCCTTTATATATTTTTATGAGGATTGCCAAAAAACAATCCCTTAAAGAGTATACCATTGGTTTTAAAAACATAAAGATAAATTTTTATAGTAATATTCAGCATTGTGTGAAAGAATTTTGTATGTCCGACCAAAACAACCAAATTTACTTACTTGACTATGGCTCTATAAACATACTAATTTTTGTGTGAACATTAAAAATTACTTAAAAATCCTCCTCAAGAACAAGTAAGTTAAATAAATTTCTTTATACTGTGTACATACTTAAATGTACAAGCACACCTAGGAGAAAAACACCAAAATAGTTAGGTGCATTAGAATTATGCATTAGAATCAAGTTATTATTTTGCCATAAACTCAAAAATGGTGGTTATTTGGCATCAAACGGTTTCATCTGGTAAGAGTTGGTAGAGTTGATTCAGAATACGAATAACTGTTAAATGACCTTTCGCGTAATTTTAAATGCATGTTTAAGGATTCTAGAAGGTTTAGTCTCAATTTCAAAAAGTTGGAAGGTTTGTACTATAATTATATACGTAGGGGAGAGCGGGGATGAATGGGACAAATTTCACATTTTTGTTAAAATTGAAAAATATATACATATTTCAATCCTGTAACAAGTTTAAAACCAATAATTGAACTCTTGGTTACATTATAAATGCGTGTATTCAATCAATTACCCATTATTTAAACTCCAAGAAAAGTTTTTATGAACGCAAGTATTTTGTCCCATTCATCCCCGTGGTGGGGATGGATGGGACACCGAGTGAGGATGAATGGGACAGTTAAAAAAAGTTCAAAAGTTTACAAAATAACCAAGTTATTTTACAAATTGCACAACGTTTAGCTTTTTAAAGGAACAACACACTTCTATTTTTCAAAGAAAAAAATTAAAAAGGCATTTAAAGGGCAAAAACAGCCTACATTTATTTGACTTTATGACGAGTAAAATTAACACATAAACTGAAGCAAATCCTTTTGTTCTTTCAGCTCAGTGGTTGAAGCTGGTGTTATTTCTATTAATGCTACTCGCTTTTTATGGGTTTGTACTTTTAGGAGTGCAAATAGAAAATTTTTGATGCCTGGACCTAACCCTCAAAGCCATTCCTCTCCTGCAGTAACATTTTCCCTGCCATTTTGAAGGAACTTTTCATAAAAATGAGCATAAAAACCTAACTTGTTTGAATAATTGTTTAACCAAAACATATTTGAGATGACAGTTACAACTATTTGCTCATTAAGACTTTATTCACACATGAGTTTGGAACATAAAACACAAGTTTAAACATAAATTTTTGCACCCTATTTTAGTAAACTTAATCAGAAATTACTTAAATAAGTTGAATATACCAAGCTATTGATGGAAAGTTTTGGAAACAGGAAATGAAGTGATGATGGAACTGTCCCATTCATCTCCGCAACTCTTGTCCCATTCATCCCCGTACCCACTTATTTTTGAAAAACTAAAATTAGACTAGGAAAAAATCCATGGATTTTCTTCATTTAAATTGGAAACTATACTAATATAAGTGCTCTTTCAACACACTGTAAAATTTATAGCTTTAGTAAAATTATTTTTTAATAAATAATTATAGAAGTAAAACGATAAAAGTTACTCTTGGTATGGGAAAACACATTTAGTAGTCCTATTTATACATAAATGGAAGCTGATGTCAATGAACACAATTTTTTGAATAGGCTAGGTACTATAGTCGAATCCGCTTAATGTGATCAGGGTTAATGTTATCAATCGGATAATGTTATCGAAATCGGCAGGTCCCGATCATTCCTATTTAATTTAATGTAAAATACATCGTTTAATGTGATCAACTATGAATCATCACTCCGCTTAATATTATCAAAATTTGTCCATATCCCCTTTAAAACGGCCCCTTTTGAGTTCGAGTTTCATTTTGAAGGTTAATTTTTACAAATAAACACCTGCCCCATGAGAGCATCTGGCGCTTCTTTTTTCTGAAACTCAGTATGAGTAAGAAAAAGAAAACATTCCGCATATATTGAATGAAGACTGTTATGGGGGGTCCGAATTCATGCTTGTGATTGGTTAAAGAAACCACCAAGATCGACGCTTTGTAGATGTCTGATAAGATATTTGAATTTCCCCTTGTTAACTGGATTTCAGATTCTGTAATAAATAAGTGGTTTATTGGAGTGGAAGGATATAATGGAGTGGAAAAAAGAGAGACCTTTCTATACAAATAAAAAACAAAGTGAGCGATTATTTTACTTTTATTAATTGAAATACTCTTATATTTTCCTTAAAAATTTTACCTAGTTTAAAAATAGTGTTTTGAATACATTTATTACGATTACATGATTTAGATTTTAAAGCAAACAATCTAGTTACACTGTTTGATGATTTTGATGTGAGATCGCTTATTGTTATCGATCGGATAATGTTATCAGTTTTGTCTCTGACAATTGTGATCACATTAAGCGGACTCGACTGTACTATCTTATGGCTGAAATAACAAAATTTTAAAGTGAAGTTAAGGTATAAAAAATTGAGCTGTCCCATTCATCCCCGTTCTCCCCTACTGTAGGTATAATACAGACAGTTTTAGTTACTTTTGTGAATAAAAATTTTTTCAAGTTTTCAATAATTTCTGTATTAAATGTGTTAATGGTGTTGTATGTGCCATATGTTAGCAAAAATTATCAAAAGTCAAGCTCAAACAATAGCTTTAACAAAGATTAAAGTAGCTAGACTGGAGAAAAAATAACTGATTTACAGCCGTATTCACTGCAAACCTGACCGGCGGTTAACCAACAGTCAAGCTTCTGAATCGCAGTTAAAGAAGGAAAACTAGTTTTCTTTCAATCAGAGGTTTGACTCCCGCTTAACCGCCAGTCAAGTTACTAGTGAATATGGCCGTTAGCCTCCAACGAATTATTCAAACATGTGGTACTAACCACTAAATCTCCTCAGATTCAGAAAAGCCGCATAACGACCTCATTCACAATTGTTCCCACTTCAGCCATCCCTCCGCAGCCAACCTCGCCACACGCCAGCCTCTTGGCCACGCAGGGGATCTCGTGGTAGCCAAACTCCTTCAGCTGGTTCACCTGCCTGGCAGTCAATGGATGGTCCCACATGTGCGTGTTCATGGCCGGACAAAAGAACAAGGGCTTCATCCGGTCCCAAGCCCTCACCGTGCAAGTCAACAGGTTGTCACACAAGCCGTTGGCGATCTTGGCGAGAGTGTTGGCGTCGAGGGGAGCAATCACCATCGCGTCCGCCCAGCGCCTGAGTTCTATGTGGAGGACGTTGTCTCCCATCTTTTCCCACATGCTCCACTCGTTTTCGTCTGTGTAGACCTCGACGTTGGTGGGCATTTCGTGCATGGGGATGAAGTGGAAGGCATTCTTGGTGGCGATGACTTTGAGGTCCATGTGTCTTCCGTCGATGGCTTGTTTCAGAAGCTGCTTGAGAAGGTCTGGCAGTTTGATGCTGGCAACACTTCCTGTGCAGCCAATCAGGATGTGGCACTTTTCAGGAGATCCCATGTTCTGGAATGAAGGTCAATGAAGATGGAGGGGGAGAACAAAGATGCAGCAGTTTAAGTTTCAAAAAATGGTCATTTAAAATGGACAGATCAAGATCAAGAGGTACTTATGTATTAACTGTTTCAGTCCTAAGTCGCTCGAGATAACCATTGAATCCAATGGGAGATTTGGGGCGGCTAGGTCTGAAAGGTTTAAACTAGCAAAACTTTTAGTAAATATTGATCCTTTCAGCTTCGATAAGAGTTGACCAGCTGCCATGTTTACCCACAGCTCTAAAGGATGACACACAACCATATAAATCTAATTTGAGCTGTGAGTAAACATGGCAGCTGTTCGACTCTTATCGAAGCTGTGCCTTTGGTTAGCTATTTTTTACTTACTTCTACAGTTAGGTATATAAAAGATTAGCAATGTTTAACAAGGGTTAATGAAGCGAATCCGGCCTGCAGATTTTCAGCGCCAAGTTTGGCAGTAACAATTCAATGCTCGAATGCCACCAGTTTTCCACTTGCCGTAAAAAAAATCGCCAAATTCAGCTGCAGGCCAGATTTGCTTCATTTACCTTTAACAAGATAACAAAGATGTCTTTGGCACTTGCCTAAGACATTTTTTAAAGTCACCATAACTCAAAACACTCTTTACACATTTTTTCTGATTACTTCAAATTAAAATAGTTAAATTTCCTAAAACAATAATACAAAAATTGAGACCATTACAGAGCTTTTAAGACTGCTTGTATTGAATTTATAAGCAATAAACTAATCATCAATGAAAAACTTACATAAAACAGTACGTTATTAAAAAACAAATAAGTAGTTTTTGCAATTCTGAGGATTATAAAGTTTAAATGTAAGGATTTTAGTGTTGATAATTTTTATATTTTAAAGAAGACAATATAGCACCAAATAACTTTATTACATCTAATTGAGAAAAACTTCTAGCTTCGAACCATTACGAACTCGAGTTGTTTGTTTACATGGAATGGTGCTTTTTACTCTTTTCAGTTTTTCTTTTCATACAGGAACTAATTGAATTTTATTATTCTAAGAAGAGGAAATTAAACTAAAACTATGATTTTATGAAGTCATTTTGATTCAATTGAAACAATATGAAAGAATAATTATAAAATCCTTGAAACATATTTTCAATGAAGATTTCTAAATTTGTAGTTAAAATTTAACTGTGATAAAGTGGCATCAAGAACTCATTCATAAAATAAATAAACAAACCCCTAGGTCAAAAAGTTAGAAACCGTTAGAAACATAACCAAAAAGTACAGAAATATTAATACTCAATAAAAGCATTTTTTAAACGCTATTTAAACCATAGAATATTATGGGAAATGGACAGAGTATCCAGGAGTGGTTGTATTCCCCAGCTGTTAGTCCTCCTCCACCTCCATATGAATCCAAATACGATCCAATGTTGGGATTTCCAAACGGAAGGAAACCCAGAGGCAAGTTTTGGGATTCTGCATTTTTGAATATTTAAATACAATTCTTTGTTTTAAAAAATTGAAATGTGATTTGTTAAAATTAGTCTAACTCGATTATGTAAGATGTATATTAAGGACGAAAGGTGATACCAATCAACAATTCTATTCAGCTTAAGATTTTATTCTTATTTTCAATGTGCGTACTATATTCATTTGTAAACAGGTTGAAATATTGTCAGCAATTAGTAATACATTTTAAGGCTACAGGGTTTCATGCATAAGAAAAATCCTTACATTCTGAACCCTCGGTTACTTGCAATGGCTTCTCATTTCAACTTCTCATTCTAAGTTAAAAATCTCCCTCATTATTCAGAAATTATTTCATGTACTTAAAGTTGCCGTTAATCCAAAGAATCTGGGCCTGGGCAAAATTTGGAGTTGCCAATGCCGTTTGCTGGCAGTAAGCAATTGAACTTCTATAGAACTGGGTTGCCAGAATCTACTATTTTATCAGTATTTTTTGGTGCAGGCCCAGATTCTTTGGATGAACCAAAGTTGCAAGGTCAATTATGCATTAGGGTGTTTCTTGTTTTTGGGATCAAGACTATTTATATCCAAGTAGGCTAAGTATTCTGATTCAGTTTAGTGAAACAGTTTGTAAAATGTTCAGTTTTTAAGGAGTTGCAGCATATTTTCTTTCAGTCAATATATAGGAAAGGCTGCAAAGTATGTGAAAGTTGTGGATTCTGTGAAGCAGGGGAGTCTGAAGAGCGCCAAGTTATAAATCACCCTATTGGGATAAATTTAGAAATGGGTTCAGGCATGGCAAGATATGATTCATTCTAAGCAAATTTTCTGTCATGCATGGTCCTGCTAATTTCTAAGGAGATGTTTTTACTTCATAGATATTCTAATGTATTTCTATTATATTTTTTAGCTGTGAAAACTACCAAGGAAGAAGCAGAATCTGCTGATGTACCACTTGATGTCAGGGACTATTGCCTAGATTATTACATGGAATTTCTAAGGTGCCGTCAAGATCATTTCCCTTTGGTTTATAAATGCAAACACCAAGTTCACGATTACCACCAATGTCAATATGATGAGTAAGTGTCTAATTAGTTTTATTTTAATTCTCTTGGTCAGCGGAAGTCAAAGAGGCCCCTTGCATTCTCTAAAATACAGCCATGGCAGGGTTCCCACGGTCCTTGAATTTTTTATGGCTAAATTTAGGTACTTGAAAGTCCTTGAAAAACGTTCTAGGTCCTGGAAAAAGGACTTAGGTCCTAGAATTTTCACTCAGCCACTAATCAAACATAATTTTTTCAGATCTTTCTTTGTTTTTTCTAGAAATTTCCTTTAAAACTACTCTTATGAACATAACTTGCGGCCAGTTTTACAAACTAACAGTGAAGAGCGACTTCTCAGCCTCTCATTCTGATCGATTATATGTGGGAAAAATGACGTCTTGAAATACGACTAATTTTTAAATGTCTGCGAGAAAAGGTTCTTGAAAAGTCCTTGATTTTCAATGTTTTCAAAGACTGGGAACCATGCATGGGTATCTTAAAGTTGATTTTATTTTACATTTAGACAATTATTGGATCAACTAGCTTGCATATTTTTTAAGAATGAAACTTCCATACTTTAGATTATTTTTTCAATTATGGCACCCCCTGTTCACCATTTTTTATGGCCATACTATTTTATCATGTTAGGTTGTACTCAGTGTTATTCCTAAGATTTTTTTGAGGAGTAAAAATACTCCTCGAATTATTTGGGAGGAGTGAAATTAATTTATGATACGTGAAATACAAAAATAATTTGAACTGAGAAAAATTTTCCATAAAAAATGCTTACTTTTTAAATGGACAAAATAAAATAGAATAGCAAATGTTAGGTATTAGTAGAAAATATTAGATATTATAAATTAAATAATTTATTTCCCATTAAACATTCTAAAAGAAATATTTATTTAATATTAAAATTTAATATCCTTTTCCTCTGGTTTTTCCACATAGTTACAGCTCTTTTAAAATTTAAGTCCGAAAAAGGGTTTGAAACCCATACAATCATTTCCATTTGCAATAAAAAAAACTACCGCTTTTGTGAAAATCCAAAGCATGAAAATACGCCTAACTAGTTTTCTAAAGCGTATTTCCTATTTTCACTGCGTGAAATATGCTCTCAGAGGCTTTAAAAATATCTCTGGTTATACTTACACTAACACTGAAATGGGAATAGTTACAAAAATAGATTCTGTAATTATGACTCATGACATTATAGTAATGCCTTATAATGGAGGGTAAACAACCATGCCATAGTTAGAACTTCAAAACTCAGTGAATAAAATGAAGGTTCTAGGTTATTATGCCGTGGTCTAGTAATAAAATTATCTCCCAATGTTTCGCCGGCATCTTCGGCTGGCATTTTCAAAGGTAATATCTACCACTTACAAGGGGACGGCAAGACCTCGGAAACGGACTTCGGGTTCAAACTTGGTAGGTTTGTAGTACACCCCAAGGATATCCTATCCTGAAAATATTACGACGCACTATCCAGTAGTTTCCGAGAAAACGCCCCCCAAAGTTTTACTAATTAGTTTAAATATTTAAATACTCTTCCCTTGACATGAGCCGAATAGCTCAGTCGGTAGCGTACACTCCCCAAAACTGAAGGACGTAGGTTCAAATCCACCTATTTGCCTTTTTTTCTTCTCTTTTCACTTTTTAAAAATTATTTAAAATTCATTTCAGAAAACAGTGTTATTTTTTAAAATTGAAGTTGTATTTTAAAATTATGTTTGCATATGAAATTCCAGTTGAGAAATATTAAAATTAAACCACAAATTAATATTTAAAATTTAATTTTTGAGCTCTGTATTATAAAAATTACTTGATTACTTCAAAGCTTTTATACGGAAATAAAATATTAAAAAAACGCTCGCCTCTTTTTCGGTTGATAAATTAAATGTCATTTCTTTCTTATTAATATTTATGTTTATGCTTTTAAAACCAACATTGAAACATTTTAAGAATAATAATCTATGTACTTGTATTGATTTTAATGATGTATTTCTGTATTTTTGTGCCGTTTCAAATCAATACGTCAAGTCTCATTATTAAAAAATATATATTTACAATTCTGCTAAAAGTGTCAGTAATTACTTAATATTGACAATAATTAAATAGTTCAGAAACTATTCCTTGCAATTTTGTTTTCGTCTGCGCAAAAGATATTTTATTATTAGAAGAAAAAGCTGTTTTATAGGTAATGTTCTTAAAATTGCCGAGTTTATTTCAAAGATTTGTTGATAAAGAAAAATAATATTTTGAAAATTTCGTGCTTTTAAATAGTGTTAACTAGCTGTAACAGGAAAATGATTAGGTTTTTGCTAGTTATTATTTTAAAGTTTCCACAGTTTTCTAATATATGCCTCTTTCTATTCGATGATTTGATAGTAGCAAATAATTAAGGTTTATAAAATATTCATTTAATTCATATTTAATTTAACTATCATATTATTTTAAAATAAAAGTATTTATTTAAATCGATGTAAAAAAATTTTTCTGTAATGGTAAAAAATGGATTTTAAATAATTTTTAAGAAGTGAAAAGAGAAGAAAAAAAATTGCAAATAGGTGGATTCGAACCTACGTCCCTCAGTTTTGGGGCGTGTACGCTACCGACTGAGCTATTCGGCTCTTGTCAAGGGAAGAGTATTTAAATAATTAAACTAATTAGTAAAACTTTGGGGGGCATTTTCTCGGAAACTGCTGGATAGTGCGTCGTAATATTTTCAGGATAGGATATCCTTGGGGTGTACTACAAACCTACCAACTTTGAACCCGAAGTCCGTTTCCGAGGTCTTGCCGTCCCCTTGTTAGTCTGGGTCGCAAGTTATATGCCACTGCAGAGCCACATGGTTCATTGTCATCAACACAGGAACACAGGTGCTACAGGAAGAGATGAGCTGGCGACGCTTGATTGGTCTCCGTGTTGATGTTTTGCCGCTGCGTCATCAAGTTGCTTCAATGGCTGTGTGTTGGCAATTTTTTCCCCGCAATAACTTGTCATTTTTCTCAGAAATTTAGAAGGTTAAAAAAGTAGATAATCTGAAGAAATCTAAATAAGTTTGCGGGCCGCAGGTGTAATCACTATCACTGCATCACTAGTGTAATTAGTAGTTAGATTAGTATACTCTCTGAAATTAATTTAAAATAAATTTGTCTTGATTTTTATTTTAGAAATCATTGAAGAGTGTGATTGTGAATAATTTGTTTTCCTTCCAGTTTGGTAATAAGAATGAAAGAATTTGAAAGAGAAAGAAGATTAGATAAGTTAGCCGAAAAGAAAAATGCTGAGTAAAAGTTGTATATTGATTTGAATGTAGTGCAAGTTAACTATGATATTGAAATTTCTTAATAAATGTCATTAGATACTTTGTTGTATTTATTTAAATGTGGTCTAACACTAGTTAGTGTAAATTCTGAGATACAATATTATACTTACCAAAGTAAAGATTTTTAAATAGTTTTTTCAATATTAAATAAAGAAAAAAGCCTGACATGTATCAAATCAAAATCTTTATTTTATTTCTAAAATCCAGCATTTTTAGTCATTAAAATATCTTGTCTTCAGAAATGTACTTACATCCTCAATTTTACTATATTAATTGCATGAAAAAATCGAAGGCTTAGTTATGAATTTTTAACCTATACATAAAATAAACAAAAATAAATAAAATAATCAACCTGCAATTTCAGAATATTGCTTCCAAGATTCACAGAACATCTAATTGCATGGGTTCAGGGTCAAGACCTTTATGAAGTTTACAGTTCACAAGATACACAATACAATTGCAATTCACCTGTAGACTAGAAATGCTAAAAGCTCCACCTCATGTATATTTTAATTTGTAATATTTTTACTTGGAATGCCAAATGTCCCACTGAACCAAATTAACAAATTTGGGGTAAGTTTTTTAAAAATTTCATTCAAGTGTTTATTGAACATTATCCTTGTGGTCCTCTTCTGAAATACACAAAGATGCCTAGCATCACAGCTAGAGTGGTCATGATGTAGAGATCCCAATCAGGTCCTAATAATTTATTTAAATTAACTGTAGGCAGAAGAGCATCAAAATTCATCTGAAAAAAAAATGCAGTTATTTATTTGACAAAAGGTAAGAGGGCATCATGAAATTAAAAATACAGTAAAGCACCGTTTATACGTCTATCAAGGGACCAACATAAAGCGGCGTATAAATGAAAAGACGTATAATTGAAAACAATTTTGATTATTTGAATGAATTGGGACTTAGCGAAAAAGACGTATAAATGTAAAAGACGTATAAACGGTGCTTTACTGTATTTCAATACCAGCTTCTTTATAACTTATTAGGCTAGCTTCAGAACAGGAAAAATCGCAGAACACAAGAGAAAAATATTCAGCTAATATACAGGGTGATTCAAAACTTGAGGAAAGTATGTAAGGAAGCAAGATATTTCAGGATCACCATAAGATGAGGGGTTCTCAAAGTAATCGTGAGGTTATAGTGTGCTGATAAAAGCAATAAAAATGGGGCATGTGCAATAATAATGTGTTAAGCAATAATAATGTGTTGGGCAAATTGTTGGGGGTAGGATGTCCAGCCCCATAATGGTAGCATTTTGAAGACAGTTTTCACAACAAAAGCTTTCATGTTTCTACAATTAAGTTATTTCAGTGTGATGACAAGACAAAGCATAGTTCAAACATGCTTTTTGTAAGCATTTTAAATTGTTTCCTTTCTCTCACACCTATGATAACTAATTCATTACTGATATAAGGTAGTTTACCTCTTGTATGTGTTGCAAACTGTAGATGAATCCAAGTTTAGCAAGCGCTAAGGCAACAGGAACTTGAGCATCAGAACTTGTTTCAGCAGCCAAGTCATAGTAACGTTTAGCAAGATGAATATCCTTAGGAGCAATTTTAAAAGTTTTAGAAAAAGTTTTCATCAAAATTTTAACAGGGAGATATATATCAATATTACTAATCATGAATTTACTGACACAAATTAGTTTAGCCAGGAATAAAAAATCAATGAATAATTGGGTAAAATAAATTTAAATACTACTTACTCTTTTCATCCCTAAACCTTGCTCATGCATGTAGCCTAGATTGAACATGGCCTGTGCATTATGTTGCTGTTCCGATGCAATTTTGTACTGATTTGCCGCAGATTCATAATCAACTTCAGTTCCATATCCATAGTAATGGTAATCCCCAACTTTCACACGTGCAACAGAGTATCCTGGAAATAATCACCTTGATTAAACATTTTAGAGTGACAACCACAAAGTATTAAAATGAATACATAGTCCCAAAATACAAATATTTTGAATTTGAGTTAAAGTTGAAGTTCTTTTTCTGCAGTCAAGTATCTCAATACCCTGTATATATGGCGCCTCACAACTACGTCACGATGACATCAAATGTACAGGAAAATCTGTAATACTGTTAGATTTTCCCGTACGTTTGACGTAGTTGTGGGGCCGCATATAAAGAGGGTGTTGCAAGTATTAAGGATTAAACACATCATAAAAACTTATATTTGGAATATAATTATGTATACCTTGACCAGCAGCTCTACTCCAATACATGAGTGCACGGATATAAGTTTCATTCTTTGGCAAAACTCCAACATCCCCTAAACAATAAAAGATATGTTAAAAATAGTGGTTATGTAAACAATTACCCTCAAAATAAAGAAATAAATCTAGTTATATTCCTAAAGAAATCTTTGGTTTATGAATTTCCAAAGATGTAAATAATCATAATTATTGATGCTAAAAAGTTACTTAATTAACAAACTGAATAAAATGTTAATTAATAGTCAAAAGTATGCATTAATTTTGTAATGTATTGAGGTTTAACTGAACTAAATACATGGGGATAATAATGGGATGTAATAGTTTGAAAAAAAAGGTGGCCAACAAGTTGTTGGCAGCTATTTCATAGACCAGCAAGGTGCCCCGTCTTATATCTCCTACAAAGACACTACATATTTTTATCGTGTTTTTCTAAATATTTATTTGTCACAGCAGATATTCCTAAGGAATCTATTACATAAATCTGCATAAGGTATATATGGAATTTTATATGTAAGGGAATTAGGAAGTATTCAGAGTTTTTACCAATATTTTAAGTCCTTTTAACCCTTTATCTACTGCATTATTATTTTCTGCAAATTTTTTTTGCAAATATTGTTTTAGTCACTAAATTGAAAATAATCATCTTTGGGAAATTTAATCCGCTAGAGCTTTAGTACCGTCACTACACTGAGGGCTAAATTAATCTCACAATACAATATTCCCACTGTTGCAAACTTATTGGTAGTGGCATACAACCACCATCTATGAAAAAAACTATTTACAAGACAAAAATTGCTTAATTGGGGGGGATTTCAGCCATTATATTTCCCAATAAAGGGTTCATTATGATACTACAGAAAAATTTTCTTGGAGGCTGTAGTCTCTGTGTAACGGACATGCATGACTTAAGACAGTGGTGAAACAAAATCAATGGTAACCCACCTCGATCTAGAATGAAAGCTGCATTGCTTTGGGCCACCTCATAACCCAGCTCAGCCAAGACCATGTACTTTACCAAAGCTTCATTCACCCGTCCTTCTTTGTAATCAGTGTAGGCCTGCATGAGGTTTCCGCCCCATCGTCCTCTTTCAGCCACATTCTTGAAAAGCTGAAAGGAATGATGAAGTTCAAGGGTAAAATGTGTCAGGTGTAAGTATTTTTGAAAAAAATTTTCAGGACGGCAGTTCATTTAGAATTATTAAGAGATTTGCAGAATCACCTCCAATATTGAGAACTGACAACCGATTGATACTTAAAATGATGAGTAGTGACTTTATGCAAAATTTTAGATAATAGTAGAAATTATCATTTTGAGGAGAAACCTGTTTTTTTTCCTCTTTTTTAAATTTAACGGTTAGAACTTAGACAGCACTTTTATAAACAGCATTTAAAGCAGTATATTTTCTATAAAAATTAAGAAAATATATGATAAGGTTAAATAGTATTTGAGGCAGCTGTATTTTAAGTAAAAATAAATATATTATGCAGAGAGGTAACATCATCTTTCGTGTCAAAATTTTCAGTTAAGATACTTACATTAAGAAACTGGTTTGAACCTCGCTCTTGACTTAGTTCCCTTATATTAATAACTCAATACTGAACACTTTTACTCATGCTTTATAGTCTGTTCATTTAGAATTGGCGCCTGAAGCAGGATCAAAAACGCCTAATAACGCTCATCACACAACTTCAGGGACCAATTTTTTTACAGTGTTTTAACTACTTCTGTTTGGGCTGCCCTGTTATTGCACAAGAAAAATTTTTCTATGATAACTACAGTAGTAACCAGTGGCCGATCCAGCGGGGGGGGCACAGGGGCACGTGCCCTCCCCGTCATAATTTCAACTACCTAAAAATGTCGATTTTTCTTAAAACAAATGTTTTTTTTTATTTGTAAAAAAACTGAAAAGAAATCCATACTTTCAACCCATTAACCCCCATTCTTCGCAACGCGGCATTCCCAATTCTGAGAGAGAAGCTTGCAGTCACATGCATATTCCAGGAAACGAATGGGTGAGAGGGATTTCTTCACAACGGGGGGGGCACGGGTCTCGTTAGAAGGGTACGCTTATCTGGACGCAACATGCTGAACAGGCCGGGCGTCTTGGGGGCTGTTGTGTAATTACTTCTTGGAACGGGAAGGAGTGCGTTCCCTGTTTCGACCTTTTTCTCACATCGGTCAGTGGTCAAAACTGTGCAGTCTGAGCAGTGACATTTGCTCCCACGTGTGTCTCAAGCTGAAAAGCAGGTGCATTCTTTTTGTATTCGTTGGTTTTAAGTAGTGATGGGCAAAATCGATAATTTTAGGTATCAAATACTTTGGTATCGAATACTTATAGGTATCGAATACTTTGGTATCGAATACTTATAGGTATCGAGTACTTTTAGGTATCGAGTACTTTTTTTCAATGTCGGGAAATGAACCTGAAGGGACAATTTTTTTAGGGCCTATCCATAATCGGACTAATATTTAAAAAACTGAAAGCGATCCATCAAAAAGCCCCGTAGCTACGGGCCTGGAGGTGGATAGAGGCGAAGGATTTGGCGGGGGAAAAACCTAGCCGCGTCAAATTTCTCTCGCGGATGATAACGACTTGGGTTTGAGCGTTGCAAAATGAAAACGGAAACAGGCTGCGTTTGATCTACAGTATGTATTATAAAGATTACTTCATTGAAAAATTTAAAATGAAATATGTCAATAAAGTATCGATACTTTTGTGGGTATCGAATACACTCGATACCTATAGGTATCGAGTACTTAAGTATTTGGTATCGATACCTGCCCATCACTAGTTTTAAGTGACTGAAAGTTTCATAGAAACAAATCAAAATTTTGGTGAGTACAACTGTTTTAAAAACATTTTTGTATCTACTCAATATTAGAAGTATTGAAGTATATAAAATGGAGGAGTAAGGTTTTTGATCAATTGAAGGAGAGAAATAAGCTCTGCATTTTTTTGATACAATCAAGGCGACTTTAATTTTGCTAATTTTTCACCTAATTAAGTTTTATTCATGTGTCGAAATTCAATGGAAAAGAAAGTTGAAGATTCTTCTGACGTTTAATCCAGCTAAGCAATAACTAACACAGCCTTTTCACCTAAAACCAGCCGATTTTACAGATTGGACCAAATTGATCTTTCAACTTTCACCTCTCGCTCCATTCACGTTAATTTTTCTTCGTACTTTCTTTGTACTTTTCTAGTCAAGGGCGTATATAAGGGTGGCAGGGGGCCCTGACCCTCTCTTCGAATTTCTGACTAAATATAAAAAAAGTTAAAATCCTGTTTCTTTTAGGGTCAAATTTCTAAAAATGCTCTGGGGAGTTCCCCCCATTTTGCACTTGCAACATTTTTTTCTTCACAACTTATTACATTAATTCATCACAATGCCAAATCCTTCCTAAAAATATGTTTACAGAATTCGGGCCAGAGGTACCAAAACTAGTTAAAAACCTGTGTTTTTAGGGTCGATTTTTATAAAATTTTCTGGGGGAGATCCAGCAGACCTCCCTTGAGTACTTCGATTTTTATTATTTACTACTTTTCTAATATTCAGTTCTTTAAGACGTTACTTTCCCCTAAAAAGTATTTAAAAGTTTCATTAAACAGATTAAATATGCATGAGAAGGGCTGATGAATAATTTTGGGACCCTCCCGAAATGAATTTATAAATACGCCACTGTTTCTAGTGATACTACAAAATGCATTAAAGAACCTGTTTAAAGGAGTAAGATTTTCAAAAATTTCTCGGGGGCATTCACCTGAACCCCCTTGTATAACGGTTTTACCATTCAGATATTTGAATAACTAGACGTTTGCTTTTAATCAAATGGGGAAAATAACTAAATTAAACAATAATTTAGTTATAATTTAACCTACACATAGATATATAATTTTTGAATAACCTACTTATGTACAGAAATGTAATAGAAGCATTTTTTGGCGGACGTATAACACATTGAAGAGCATTTTTACTTGCAAAAAAATTAATACAAAAGTGTGACTTGTGCCCCCCCCCGTCAAATTTTTCTGGATCCGCCACTGGTAGTAACTGCTTCTAATACATTACGTCTCAGGCGCCAATTCTAAATGAACAGAGTACACTGCCGTCCTAAGCGAAATGTATGTAAACAAGTTTTCTTAAAACTTCATTTTCTTGTTCCCTTGGCGCGTTTTTAAATTGGCGAGAATGTATCTCGCTACTTCCAAGCCACTAGAATGGTTGGCAAGATCATCAGAATTGAAAGCAAACTGATATTTTTGTAAGATTGAAATTAACATCAATTTAAATTGAAAATAATATTTAAACTAAAAAGGAATATTTTTAAACATATTGTTTTAAGAACATATAATATAAATATCAATGTTATCATTACATCTTGAACATGCGACTCGCTTGAGTTTGCAGCTGAAATGCTAATAATTTGTAATTGTGTAATTGAACCCTGCTTGCCATAAATATATACGCATTCCGGACCCTAACGCAACCCAACGCTGCAACTGATCAGAGGTTTTTTTGGGCTCAGCTAATATTTGATCTTAAAAGGAGGGTCTACCGCATAGAATTATAAATCCGCCAAATACTCTTTTGGCGAGATTTTTCTCAAAGTAAATTTTTTAAAAATTTGCGTTTGTGTACACAATCGCTTAGGACGGCAGTATAGTAGCCTTAATACCAAGCTTGTATAAAACAAAATCATTAAAAACGTTTTAATTATTTCCCAGGTTCTAGTTTAACTAGTTAAGTCTATCATTATGGTTTTATTGGCTAAGCTCAAATTGACCTTTTTGTACTTAGAAAACCAACAATAAAATGAATTACCTCAACAGCAGTACTGCAAGATCGAACAGTTCCAGTGCCAGTTGCATGCATTTTGGCAAGGCTGTAAAATGCCAGAACATGGCCTGACTGAGATGCCATAGTGTAATACTTTATTGCCATTTTATAATCCTTTTGAATGCCAAGTCCATCTATCAAGAGCAATGCATCAAGTTAACAAAATTAAAAACACTACAAATAACATGAGTATAAATATGTCAATTCAATTCTATAAAAAATTTTTATCAAAACAAATTCAGGGCTATTATAAAATATCCGTCTTAAAAAATAGTCTTTATCAAACTAAATTTGATTCCACAAAAAAGTAAATGAGCATTTAAATCATTTTTTAAAAAAGTTAACTTTTTAGTTTGTCCATGTATCTCTTTTTTAAAAACTAAACTCATTGGAGCAACAGCCCTTGTGGGCCAAGGCCTATGATGCCCAGCTTGTTTTCTTGACTGTGGGGCCCTGGGGTGTGTGAAGCTTATGTCCTGGTTAAGGGTGTTAGCATATTTCCCAGTGGTCAGCCTAACCTAATGCGAGACCCCCAGTGTTAACTTCCCAAACATACTTGGTCTTAACTTTATCGACCCACTGTAGGGATGAAAGGCTGAGCAGACCTTGCCCAGGAATCGAACCCCAGACCTGTGGCAAGGAAGCACGAAGCACTACCACTAGGGCACTGGGCGTTTCTCTTTTTTACCCAGTATAAAAGTAAGTTGTGTATTGACTTACTGTAATACATGTTTCCAAGTTGAAGTTGGCCATCTACCCAACCTTGATTAGCAGCAGAAGCAAAGTGCTTGTATGCTTTGTTGTAGTCCTGAAAGGAAATTTCCCATTAATAGAAAAAATTAAATAAAACAAAATATTTCAATTAAAGAAGGAATATTCAATTGATAACAAGATTGCATTGTACTGTACAAAATGCTGGGCTAAAAGGACTAAAAAGATTTCACCTTTTAGGTGTACTTACTTTAGGCACACCTTTTCCATGGAGATACATCAATCCCAGACCACTTTGCCCAACAGGGTTATTCTAGAAGCACATATCTGTTAGTTGCATATAAATACTTGTTTCTTAAAAATCAAAGCTAAATGTAAATAGGCATTACTTTTTCGGCAGCCATAGAAAAGTACTTGAAAGCTGTCTCATTGCTTTGCTTTACAACATTTCCACCTTCTAGGTACATCTGAAAATTTTCTGCACATCAACAATGCTTCAAGCAAAATATTAATTTGAAAATATTATAAATATGATTGTTATGAGGTACGACTCAGGTTTGAATGATTCCAAATTTAAAGCTTTTTGTTCATTAGATTTTATACTCAAATTAGTTTACTTGGTACTTCAAGGTAAGAAATTCAGTAGAAGAATAACTACAAAAACGATACATTCAGCTATCTTTCTTAAGATGAGAGTTGTGTATTTGTCAATTGATAGGTGCAGCTTAGAGTGTTAAATCAAACCTTTAAAAACAGTGAAAACCAAAATACACATCTTCACAGTGAAGTTATTCAATCCGTAACCACAACATAGTCCTTAGAATTTTAACTACTACAATTTAAATAGATTTCACCACATATTTTAAAAATTTAGATAAAAGTACACAGTATGTTTGCCTTATTACCTTGCCCAGAAAAGCCATAGCATTAGTGTTTCCAGCATCAGCAGCTTGCATGAAATAATTCAAGGCTCTCTGAAAAAGACCTCTAAGTTAATAATGAAATTAAAAATTCAACTTTTCAAAAGGAAGGATGTAGATTCAAAACCATCAATACCAAAAATACTAGATACCACTGACACCATTACAATGCAATGTTTTTTTTTGCTTGTTTGATGTCTGAATGCTTTTAAAAAACTTTACACATCAGAATGCTTTCACAATGAGTCAAAATACCGTACGGGTCAAAAATAATAAATTCAGGAACTAAAAATGATAGAAGAAGTTAATTTAGCTATTTCCTTTTGAAAGTAAAAATTTTTGTTTTGATAAAAAAAGCTATTTTTGAAAAGAAGAAAAACAAAGCTAACAATGAATACCCAATTTTACGTTATTCAAGGGACAAATAAAAAATAACATTTTAAGTGAGAAAACTTTAGACATTAAATGCCAAAAATCCTGAAATATGGGAAACATTACATTAGGTTTTTCCTGTATAAAGTGTTTATTATAAAGAGTATTTAAAGACTTTAGAATTTGAAAAGTATTTTTATGTTATAAATTTTGCTACAATAAAAGGAAAGAGAAAAACATGCAAAACTAATAAAGAAACAAGATTTGATCATTAACTGTTGGTGGGATGATATGCAAAAAACACACTTATTATGTCTTAGATTAACATTATAATACACACTTTATTAACTTTTTACAGAATAAACTTTTCCTTAACCAAAAGTAAAACGAAAGATAGCTAGAAAGAAAAATTGAGGGGAGTTGTTAAATTTTTCCAATTGCGTATACGATACACAAAGTCAATTTTGATGGATTCCATATATTGGTATAAACAAACAATAAACTTACAGCATGATCCTGTTCAACACCTCGTCCTCCTTGATAGTGCAGCTGCCCCAAGCCAACCTACAGAGAAAACAAATGAATTAGAGCATTGGTACACAAAAAAAATTTCGTAACAATCTCATTTCCGAAACTAATTTTAAGCCAGACTTAAGCACATACTTGAGCTTGAACATCACCCTTGTCAGCTAGAAACTGGTAATACTGGATCAAATCATCATCCAGAACGCCTGCAGCAGCTCCGAGATTTTCGAGCTCATCATACAGTCTTATGCGTTGGATTACAAATCCTCCGCTGGTAGAAAGCTCTTCTTCCACTGAAAAAATGCACAAAATTAGATAAAAGGTAACTACTGCTATGCTATGATCAACACATCATTATGCAACATACCATTATTTCATGTGCACTCATGAAATATTTTGATAAAGCTATATATGCATTTTTTACATTTAGATATTTTTCAATGAATTAATGTCGTTTAGGGATCACAAGGCGTACATAAGGGAGAAAGACTGCTGTCCCCCTCTAAAATTCAGATTAGGTATATCAAAACTAGTTAAAACCCTGGTTTTATGCTCAAATTTTCAAAAAATTCTACCATTGCCTAAACTTAATATCCATAGGGGGTTTAGGCAGTGCTGCAGTTGAAGAAAAATATTTGGGGGATTCACATCTTATATTTTTTAACATTATTTGAATTATCATTCTTCAGGAAGACCTTTTAAATATTTTGGAGGACGGCGTCTATCCCCAATCTCAGCACTGGGCTTAGGAATAATTTTGGATTATCTCCTTCAGTGCAAAAATTCAAGCTGGGGATCTGATAATGACTAAGTTTTATAAAGGGAATAATTTAAGCCCCTTCAAATTTATCCTGAGCGACAGTTTTTTTTAATGTAAAAATCTTCTTGAGGAAGTTAAGTTGACCAAACTTGGATAAACACATAGAAAATAATATTTAAATGTAACTATTGTTAATGAAAGTTTAAAAAGCTTCAAGTTGTGTAGTTTATGACAGTGTTAAAAAATAGAGATAATTAAATTACTATTTTTCTACTAAAATAAATTTATTACCTCAAAAAGATAGTAATAAAAACGTATCATGAATTACTTTTACCTTTCTTCGCTACTTTTCTGTAGTAAGTCAATGCAGTCTCACAATTAGAAGGTAGACCTAATCCAAACCAATGTCGGTAACCCTTAAAAATTTGAAAGAGTCTTTAATTTTACAGATTATAAAAATTTAAATAGTATAGTTAATTATTTTGTGAGGAAAGTTTTAATTTTAGAGGAGGATTTAAAAAAGTTAATATACCATAACCATCTGAGCCCAAGTATCCCCACCAAGAGCAGCAAATGTATAATAAATAACTGCCTGAAAGACAAAAGAAACAATGTTTTAAACAAAAGTAAATTTACATCAGTTTGAAAATTTTAACTGTTGTAGAATTTAATACAATAGTTATTAATGTAAAGAGAAGATGTTACAAACTATATTTAAAGAAAATGAAGCAAATCATCACTATTTTAACTGCAACTCAGCAATATTAATAACTATATCAAATCAAATTTATTAACAGACACATAAAAATGCACACGCACAGATAGGACATAAAGTAAAAACAAAGAAAGTCAACAAGGAAAAAAACAAAGTACAAATAACTCATAATTTATTAACAAAGAAAATAAATATTTTTGTGACATTATAAGAGCAAAAACTTGTGCTATGATATCAACCATGCAAGTTCAATGTGATTTTTGACAACACGATAGAACTTTATTCATTTACTATAAAGATAATTTCTATTGATTTTTGTGCCTCCATAATTTTGGTAATATTTGTTTAAAAATCTACATAATTATTAGAGAGTTTAGCTTTATTTAATTTATTGAATTTGTATGGACCTAAGAAAGTGTGATTTATAAAAAATTTCTTAACAAGATTTAGCAGTACCTCTTGGTAAATAATTTACTGGTTTTAGTTCATAAAAGAACTAAAGAATTTAAAGAACGTAATATTAACATAATGCAATTTATTAAGCAGATTATTTGCATGCTATTTCCATTTAAAGTTACTGTCTATTTGAAGTCCTAGATATTTTATTGTATTAACCCTTTCTATTACATTACAATCACATGATCCCATTGCATTGGAGATAAAAATAAAATTATGAATTTTTAAGGTACTACTTAAAATAGATAGTTCGTTTTAAATTAAAACTCATAAATTTAGTCTTCGAAGTATTTAAGTTTAGTAAATTTAGAAACCATTCATTAACTTTTTTTAATCCAATCTCAACTTTATCAAGACTTACATAATGAAACAAATAAACCATAGCAAAATTTTAAAGTTTAAAAAATATACTACTTACTAAAGGTAGATTAGCAGGTGCACCTAGTCCTGTAGCATGCATCAAACCTAAATACTGTAAAAAGTACAAAATTATAAAAAGTTAATGAGATATCATATAATAATTACATCAGATATACTGTGAATTGCACTGAATATGGAAGGGTTTCAACAGGTTTTTTTATCATTTGTCAGGTAAGTTATTTTGACTTTTTCCTCTTTGAAACCGATGTGCCTATAGGAGCTCTAATTTAAAATAATTATTTTTGCCTGGTTTATTGATGTAGGAAATGCATGATTGCACAATCCATGCTGCCTCTATACTTAATTATAACTATTTCAAAACCTATGAAACACTACTTAAGAATTTCAAACATAGTCTTCTTAGATATGTTAATTCAGAGAGTATTTGTGTTCTACAGAATTTAAAAACATCAATAAATAATGCTGGTTTACCATTTGAGCGAAAGGGGATCCATGCTTGGTAGCCAGTCTGTCAAACCAATATTTAGCTGCAGTTAGGTTCTGAGGAAAAACCTCACCAAAGAAATATCCTTGTCCAACAATTTTACCAGCTCCAACATGATCAAGTTCAGCAGCTTGCTTGAATAAGTCATAAGCTCTGTAAAATAGAAATGTAAGTATCAAACATATAATCATGTTATTTAAAATAGCTTTTTTTACTTGAGGATTAGCCAAGCACCCAGTTTTTTTTAGAAAATGGCAACAAATATTTAAACATTGAAATAAAAAAACTATTAAAATATTGGAACAGCTTTAGAAAGAGTTCTCCAGCTGAAATACTTAACAACAGCAACATGATTACAGTCTGTTCATTTAGAATAGGAGCCTGAAACAGGATCAAAAACCCTGAATAATTGCTTATAAGGCAAAACCCGCAACTTCAGTGACCTTTTACAGTATTTTAACTGCTTCTGTTTAGGCTGCCTTGACATGGAACAAAAGTTTTTCGATGATGGTAATTACAATAGTAACTGCTTCTAATACACTTATTGCCATAAAAAATAGCGCACCAAGAATAAAAAGGGATATCAAATCCAAATTAATTTCCATGATTACCCATAGTATGAAGGCCAGTTGATAAAAAATTCAGCCTTCCTCGATGTTAGGGGGCCGAGAAAATCAGTAAAAAGTGTTGATTCCATAGGTGTCCATAACCATTGCCACAGGCCATGATATTGGGTGAGAGGGGATCTAAATGGGATTTTGGTTATTGGAGTACCATGATGCGTCCCCACGTAGTCAAATTTCATCTGGTGCATCAGCAGACGTAGCATACCGGACCTTGCATGCTTTTCCTCCAGACTGGACTTGTTTTGTGAGCATTGGTTTTAGAGACAAGAAGGCTGGAGTAAAAATGCAACATAGGGGGTTAAGAAGAAAGCTTGGACATTGCGTGCAACTTGTGTTTGTGTATTTTTATCTTTAAACTTGTCCGCAGGCCAGGCAAGGACGGACAACAGCTACAAAATCTCAATGGTGGAAGTTTGGTTGGTAAATGTACTGGTAAATCATACTCAGGAGTTACAGAAATGGAATCCAATGCACCACCACACCGTTACCTTGAATCACATCACCGTGTGATGATTATAAAATCCACAGCTGAGCGCGTTCTCTCCATGGTGTCTTCGAAGTCATACCCAACCATCGTGGTGCTGTAGAACGAAGCGAGATTATCTCATAAACACAATTAAAAGAAATTTAGATGATCCTTTCCTTATTTGGTGCACTATTGCAAACAGAAAGGCCTATATGGTCAGTCCCATATTTATAGACAAAGATGTACAAAGCTATGCGGACCAAACACACAATCCACTGTACTGCAAACAACACCAATTCCTCTGCCGCATCTCTTCAGTATGATTTATCGGTACATTGACCAATTGGAGCTGAATGGTTGAGGTTTTGCAGCTGGTTGTTTGTCTTTACCTTCAGGCCTGGCCTGCGGACAAGTTTAAAGATAAAAATACACAAACAAGTTGCACACAATGTCCAAGCTTTCTTCTTACCCCCCTATGTTGCATTTTTACCCCAGCCTTCCTGTTCTCTAGAACCAATGCTCGCAAAACAAGTCCAGTCTGGAGGAAAAGCATGCAATGTCCGCTGGTGCACCAGATGAAATTTGACTACGTGGGGAGGTATCACGGTCCTCCAATACCCAAAATCCCATTTAGAGCCCCTCTCACCCAATATCATGGCCTGTGGTGGCGGTTATGGACACCTATGGAGTCAACTCTTTTTACTGATTTTCTCGGCCCCCTAACATCGACGAAGGCTGAATTTTTTTATCAACTGACCTTCATACTATGGGTAATCATGGAAATAAATTTGGATTTGATATCTCTTTTTCTTCTTGGTGCGCTATTTTTAATGGCAATGAGTGTACATTACACCTCATACGCCTATTCTATAAATGAACAAGATATAAGTGTTGATAGCATAGAGATTTAATTGTACACTAGATCTCCAAAAATAATCTACAAATTATTATTATTTTAGGATCTAATAATAACATTAATAATTAGATCTCAAAGGTTCTCAGTCATCATTTGAGCTGTGGGTAAACAATGGCGGCTAGAGGACTCTTTCTGAAGCTGGTACCAAGATATTTATCAACTAGAAGTATTGGTTTTAATTTTTAAAATGTTTTTATGTGAAAGTTGTAAAATGTTGCCAATAAAGTCAGATTGATGATATTTATGCCTGGCTAATCTAAAGTACAATTTTTTTATAAACAACATACCTCTTTTTATCTTGTTTAGTAGAGTTCAGTATCATAAGTGCAGTTTCATACAAAACATTAGCTAAAAATATAAAAAACGAGTTACAAGGAAAGAATATTGATTATATAAGATTTATTTATTATAAAAAATTTTAGTGCTTTCTTAAATACATTAAACTTCAAAACATAAACTAAGAAATAAGAAATTGTACCTTGCTTTTCTTCTTCTGTTAGCTCTTTTTCTTCCTTCGGCTTTGGCTTAGGTTCAGAGACAGGATCTGACACAAGCATTTTAGAGCTAGACATTTCAGGTGGGATCAAAGTGTGAGTAGCAGTATGATAAATTTCTTTTGAATTCAAATCACTAAAAGTAGGATTCTCATCTATATTTTTAAATAACACTGTTGCTACTTCCAAAGATTCATCATCGTCATCATCCTGTGCTTTCGATTTGGCCAATCCCTCATCATTTCTAAGTATATGTTCATATTCTTCATCTGAAAGTTCTTCAAATATCACTGTTTCTTGAGCCACACCAGGAATTGGCTTTTTCTTGCTTGATTCTTCAATATTTATCTTCTTGATATCATCTTCATCAGAGAAAATGTTATTCTTTATCAGATACTCTTGAAATAACACTGGATCGTTAAATATTTCCTCCATTATCCGAATTTTTCTAGAGTCATCTGAATTTTTAGCATCCGAAAAACTACTTGAACTGTCTCCAGTCTTAACTGAATCACCCAAGCTATCCTTAACCTTGAAAGAACGTTTTGAACTGTCACTATTCTTAGCAGAATCCACATTTTGAGTGGAACCACTATCTTCTTCATCTTCCAACTCGACCTCCTCGACCACCTTCCTCCTAAACCTAGGATGATATTTGATAGAGTTGATTAGTGAAGCTACATCTATTTCCCCAGAATCAATTTGTTCGCCAAATTTCTTCAAATTTTTAGTCATTTGTTGAAGAATTTCATCATACACATTAGGAAAAGTTGGCTTAGCTGAGTCACTGGAACTATCATCTTCGGAATTATCCTGGCTTTCAGTTTTAGAAGAATCTTTCTCGGTGGATGTTTCGAAACTGTTTCGTGTGGTATCTGTAGTTTTGTCTGACAACTTAGGTTTTATGTTAGTTTTATCAGAAAAACTTGCACTGTTATCAGATGTTGGAATAAAATCATCATCCCTGTCATCCTCTTCCTTATTGAATGAAAGGACATGAGTTTTTTTTGAATCCTCTTCATCCAATTGATCCAAGATTGCTATGTACTGGTTGATTTCCTTTTCCTTGGCTAGCCAATGCTCATATTCTTCGTGCTTTTTTTTCATGTCGTTAATGAAATTTATGTCTACAACTGGTTCCCTGTAAGTACTGTCTTTAGAACCTCCTTGGCTATTTACTTTAGAATTTCCAACCGAGTCTTTATCATAGGTATTAGGTGTAGTATCACTAGTTTTACCTGACAATTCAGGTTTAGTATCTATTTTATGACTTATTTTCACAGTTTCTTCTGGAATATTTTCTGCTCTCATGGAGGCAGTTTCTTTTTCTTGTTTTTTATCTTTCTCTTTTGATTTTTGGGCATTTATTTGAAGAATGGAACATAAACAGAAAAACAGTAAAATTTGGTAAATCTTCATTTTTAGATGCAAAATTTTACATAACCTAAAAGCAATGAACTTGTTAGCTGACCACACTTAACCAGATTAAATTAAATAAATATAAAGCTCAATTGTCAACTTAATTCAAATATTTAGTTTCTTAGATTCATATCAATACTTATCTATAACTAATCAGACCTAGTGTTCATTGAATCATTTAATTGAATTAAATCATTAGAATAAAATTCACCTGTTCGTAGTTAATATGTGTGAGGTAAAATCCATATGAAATTAATAAAAAAGCAAATGAAGGTACTATATAATGTGACAAAAAAAGTATAGGTTTCGGAAAATCGAACTATTATGAATTTGAAAAAACAAGTAAAAGAAATCAGGTGGTTTAATTTAAAATATCAAGTATTCGTATTCATACCCAAAATATCAAGAACTGCTTTCCCCTTGTCTCAAGTATAATTTTTACTTAAACGCTTATTTAGCATCATCATCATCATTTCCAAACAATCTAATTTCGGTCGAATGTTGACAAAATACAGTTCTCTTTTCCTTTACGACTCTCAAAAAAATACAATAGGTGTCTAAAGCTAGTAGAAAGCAATGTGAGCTATTAGCCAATCAACTTGTACTTAGTTTCTTAACAAGCTTACGTCTTCTAACTGTAAAAACTAAAACTACAAGAATCTCTGCACAAGAGACTCTGATAAGGGGCGTGTTATTTTATTTTTTTTTGTTGGGGAGGATTTTTTTAAATCTATCTTTCCGCAACCGCTCTTTCTCAATCAACCCCTTCCACTTTTAAATGGCTGGAGAGGGGAAAGTTTTTTTTAAATATTTCCCCCCCAGCGAAGTGTATATTTGGACGGCACGTGGCGCATGCGCTGTAGGTCTCGTGGTTACGTAGCAGTCTCGGCGCTTACAGCCGTATTAACCAACGCGAGCCGATCCACAGATTATTCACTGATCGTACAAACCATGGTCGAAGTTTTTCCGATGACGAGATTTGGACCTTATCGACCAACATCCAACAATCATGGTTTCTTCAAACCACAGTTTTGTATGTAACGCCACTTCTGATTGGACCGCGATGACGCCAGGCATCGAACCCGGCTGTCCGCGTGTCCGCTGAAAGTTCATAGTTCAGTGTAAATTATTTCCTGTAAAATTATCTACCTGCTTTAAAATATTTCTATCGCAACTAATAATAACTATACAACCAATTACAGAAAATGACTTGAACTGGTGTTCTATATTTCCTGCTTAACATTCGGAATTGTTTTAACAAAACTGGTTATCTGATGCAATCCCTGTATGAGATTATTTCAATATTATTTTTAAAATACTCACACGTATCTGAAAATATTGATTCACCTCTCTAAAAATAGACTATTTTTGAAAGAATTTAAAGGAATTAATAGTTAAAAGGGGAAAATTTTGAAACTTAAGTAAGAGCCGTGTTAAATATTTAATACCTCAAATATTTTAAGAGCGCCATCTATCAAAACGAGAGCGAACTCTAAACCTTCTGGTTCATGACTTTTTAAATCCGATTTATGAGAAGCTTTCTTTATTATAACACTTTAAGCAACCATTATTTTGATGATTAAAGCACATATACTCAAATATAAATATAATTTGTGATAAAATTCTTCTTAAATGTCCATTTTCGCAAAAATAAACCACGGATAACCCACCAAAGTTGGGTGGTCAGATTTTGGCTAAAAAAACCATTGGTTAAGCATTAGTTGGGGCTGGTTGATAACGTTTTACTTAGGATCAGCGGATAATCCTTCAATCCATGGTTGAACCACGATGGTTAATACGGCCGTTAGTGATGGAACCCAAGGTTTGGAACCAATGGAACGCCGGGCTGTGGAAATTAGAGTTGAGTTTAGTTGAAAAAAGGCCGTCCAAATATACAGTGCCTTTTCATAGATACCCAGATCCCAACAGCTTTTGTGTGTCTTTTGAGCATGCGCAACTTCAGCATCTGACTCTCTCCTAATGTTCTGCCCATAATCGAACATCGGGCCGTGAGCAAAAGGACGGACCTTCATTTACCTGTGATTTTTTTTTCGGAACTTTCGGATAATATTTTTAGGTGTCATATTAGCCTAGCCCTGAAGGTTCCCCATGTTATCTTATGAAGCGCGCAAGCCAAAAATTGTTTTTTTCACCCCTCATTTCTTACTCTATACTGCTCGAGCAGTATCGAGCGTGTGTAGAGATCTCTACACACGACGATTGTCTTCACTCGAGTTATGGAATATGATGTATGCTAAACGAAAAAACTGGAATATCGTAAGTATCATTATTATGTTAATTGTGGGCTCTAATTTGAACGAGGAAAGACGCGATTTTCGACGAAATTTTTAAGCCCACGAAAAAACTAATTTTAGATATTTAGGATGTTATTCAAGTTTTGATGATTAGCATACACCATATAGTACCCATAACAAGAGTGAAGACATTCGTCGTGTGATTAGAGTAGGAATAAGGGGCTAAAAACCGATTTTCGGCCTTTTTGGCTTGCGCGCTCCATAGGATATCTCAGGGCCAATGTGGCACTTAAAGATATTATCCGGAAAATCTGAAAAAAATCACTGGTACTCTCTGCCACCTTAGACAACTTTTCCGCACTAATGCCCCATCAAAATATAAAAAAATTCGATACACCCTAACGCAGGGCCCAGGGGTCCCCAACCCCAGCCCACGGGCACCATGGCGCCCGTCGATGGGTCTAGTCGTCTAGGAAAGGGCGCCCGCTGCTTGTGTCCAACGATAAAATATTTCAGTTTTCTATTATCCCATAAAATGCTCTGCAAATTTTTTTTCAATAATAACGATAAACACAACCAAAATAGAAATTGCCAGGAAAATAATCTTCATCCCCACAGAAATTACCACAAAGAAAAATATAGCACACTAACTGTATCTAATATAATAAAATTAAGTGTGGGTAGATATGTATGTATGTATGGTTGTCTTTTATACAAATCCTTAGTTTACCTCCGATCTGCACCAAACTTGGTATACCTACGTAAAAACCCAAGGAAAAACATAGGCTATGTTTCGAAAACTTTAATTGACCCCTTTTCTGTTCTTTTTATGGTCATTTTGCTGAAATAGCTTTATTTCTCCTCCAAAAGAGATCTGTTCACCCCATTGTTACAAAAAAAACATAATGCAAAAAAACAAATTTTTAAAAGAAAAACTAGATACGGGTCTAATTAAAAATTATAACTATAATCTAAAATTATAATTAAATGAAATTTTAAATTTTAAAACTGGTAAGTATAGTACAAAATATTTTTATTTGAGGGTTTAATTTTCAAATAAAAAGTTTCATAGAATAGCATTGTTGTTAAAATAGTCTCCATATTGTAGTGTTTAAGAAAGTTGGTTAACAGACCAAACACTAGAGTTAATATTTAAAACCCTTTTAAGTGGAAACATAGTATTTTTTCTTAAATTGCAGGAATATATTTTATTTATTAAACTTTATACCAAAGATATAATAAAATCATGAAAATACGATTAATTAAAGGCTCTAATTGAGCATTTTAAGTGATTTTGGGAAGAATATTTTTCTAATATTTTGTTGTTTTTTATGGGAATCATGTGGTAAATGCAGAAATCGTTGAGAATTTAAAATGCTTAATTCGACACCTTTCACTCATCAAAATATAGGCACGGATCCAGCACGCCTCCAAGAGGGGGGTAGTTTTCCAGACCAGATCCCCATTGGGGGTATAGGGGTCCCCCCCATAAAAAATTTGAAATTTGACGTGTTAAAGTAGGGTTTAAACTCATTTTTAGAAACGTTTTTAGTCTAAGGGGGACACTTTTCAACACTATTACCTTTACTTTTTCACCCAAAATATCAAAATATTGGGGATTTCCTAAAAATTATCACTGAAGATCCCCTGGTGGTACTAATGAGAGGTATGGGGGTCCTTCCCCGGAAAAAAAAATTGGAAATTAGACCGGTAAAAGTAGGGGGCGCTGTCCAGAGTGCTACCCACTGGATCCGCACCTGGAAGGTAGAAAATGAATTAAAAATTTTAAAGAAAAAAATCTCCATCTCCACCCGTGCAAGGCCGGGCACATCAGCTAGTTTTATATATTTTACAAATGATTTTTATATGTATGTTTTGCAAAAAATTTAGTAATAATTTATTTTACAAGAGAATATTAATACTAATTATTATTCATATTTTAAATTAATTTTTAAAATTAAATTTTTTGTGCATTTATATGTAGTGTGTATTATTAACTATGTCCACCAACTATAAATTTATCTTGAAAAATAAATGGTACCCTCGCCATTCACCATTCTGGTAAGTGCTTAGGTACAAAAAGGTTGGGGACCCTTGCCAGGGTTGGCAAAAGTCCGGTTTTTTTTAAACCAAGTGGTTTGGGTGTTTTCGGGTTATTTCAATAAAACCATGAAACATTTAAAAATGGGCTTTTTCGGAAAGAGTGTGGGTGTTTCCAATTTTAAGTGGTTTTCTCCTATAGATAGTAAGTGGATTTTTTTCAAATTTTAGTGAGTTCTTTCTGTGTTCTGTCAAAATAATGTCAGTTTTTCCATAGTTAAGTAGGTTTTTTTCAAATTTCGTCAGTTTTATTAAAAATTAATTTCTTATTTTTATTGCTATTATTTCATTAAATTCTTTAATGCTTTACCTGAAAACTTAAAATCGGAAAGATCTCCATTTAAATTTAAGAAACAACTAAAACTCTTTGTTATGACAATATATAAATTTGAGGATTTTTTTAAATGTTTTTTATTTTTTCCCACAAACGCTCTTTTTATTCAGAGTTATAATAAGCTCACCTCGCGATAGTTTCACTTGTATTTAATTATATAATTTTTAAATAAATATCTTAAATTGTATTTAAAATTAATTTTAATTGTTTTATTAAATATTTTTAGTTAATCGTATGGGTCACTACGCTGACCCCTGAGTAATACAAACAACTTTATTAATATTTTTTTTCTCTATTGTTTATAGTAGATATGTATTCTTATGTACATTTTTAGTTTTTGTGTTTTGTTCGTACCTTTTATGTTACATGTAAAAATCTTTTAATAATTTTAAAGTGTTCAATGTTCATTTATCAAAATAATCTTTGGAATATTTTTTTTGTATTTTTCTTATGATGTTACATTATTAAAACCTGGTTTAAATTCTGAAACACCAACTAAATTTTAAAAATATCCTAAACTTTGAAAAAATCTATTCAATATTCAAAGAAATCTAGTTAACTTCGAAAAAAATACAGAAATTTAAAAAACCTCCTTAATTTTTGAACTAGTTTGAACTTTAAACGTCCTAAATTTTGAAAAAAAACCCATTCAATAATCAAAAAAACAACTGATATTTGAAAAATACTCCCTTAATTATTAAAACTTGGTTAAATTTTGATAAAAAACACCCACTCAACTGCAGTTCTTGGTATGTTATTTCGTTAAATGTTTTTCTTCAATATTAAAACTTCCAAAATCTTGACTTAAGTCAAGATTTTCAAGAAAATTTTCTTGAAAAAACGTATACGTAGCACCCTATAATATCTAGAAAAAGGTTAAGATGGTGGAAATACGACTTTTTAAAAATCCATAAAAACAAAAAATGATAATGAAACAATTTCTTTTTTACCTTAATTATTTAAAATTAAAAATAAAAAACACACTTTGGCGGATTTTTTCATGTTGATATTTGTAACAATGAGAAAAAAATCCAAATTGTGAAAATTGTGTTTCTGCATTTAAAACATTTCTAAAGAATGACACCAAAATTTCTTTTTAAAATTCTTTTATTATACTTTTCCAAAATTCGGTCCATCATTACCAGACATTTTCTGAATAAATCATGTGACCAAAAATTATCTTCCTTAAAATCGAATTAATAAAAAACAATCGAATAAATAAAAAATCTAATGGGCTCGGTGACATTATTTAATTTTGTTCAAGAAGTTCTGAAAAAATTAAATTTTTTAGCATTCATCATGTTTTCTTTTACACAAAACTTCCAGGTAAATCCGTGATAGAGTAGCATCAAGATTTTTAAAAATTTTAGTTGATTTTAAATTATATGAGACTGACGACAATACACTTCAAAACTTTTATGGTGTAACCAACAAAAGAAAAATGAATTTTATCATATTTTTAAAAAAAATCTTATGTCTATAATACACTGCTGTGCAAAAATTAAGGACGGAACTGTTTTTTCAACATAACACCTAGTAGAATTATTGTTCATCCATGAAAATCATACGAAAAGATGTTCATTGGGTGAGAACACAGGGCCCGAGAAAAAATTTTCCCTATCAATATTTTAAGGGGGTAAATGGGCCCTCCATTGATAATGGAGTTCCATTACACATTTAGAGCAGTGACAGAAACGTCTATGTAAAGGTATTTAACCGAGAAATTTAAGTTTTTTGCAATGATTATGATTATAACTCAATGCATATTTTTAAACGTTTGTGTTGCCTTTAAATTGTATTTTTAAGGTTTTATTGAGAGATATCGGTCTAATCATCATTTAACAAGTTTTAGCTTCTGGGTCATTTTTGGTAAGTGGTATCTTACCGTTAACCATGTTTTTAGTAGGTCTCACATATGCCTGATTTCGTTTAGGTCTAGGGACCTGAAAAGTAACTTTATTCTTTCAATATTGTTTTTTATGAAAAAGTTTTAGATGGTCAAATTGTGATTTTCTGCAGCTTTTTCACCAATAAAGAGAAATCCTTGACCCAAAATGTCTTCTAAAAGAAGCAAATGGGCCATGAGAATACAAGTATGCAATTGCAGACACCAGGGAAAATCTCTTTTGAGTATAGGGGGTGTTGAAATGTCTAGAAGGATAGTACAGACTCAAAAGAGAAATTCGATCTCTTTAAACTTCATTTTAAAGATAATGGAGATATTTTTACAGATATATCTTTCTTTTCAGACATGATTAAGTCCATAAACACTAAAAATACTTCTTTTTTTAACTTTAATAACAGCTGTCCTTTCTGTGAAACTATGCAATTCTTTGTGCCGTTTCGGCACCCCTTAGACAGCACAGAAATTTTCAATGATATCTGCAATTGCGTACCTGTGTTTTCATGTTCCTTTTACATCTTTTAGAAGACCTCTCGGGTCAAATATTTCTCTTTATTAGTTAAAAAGCTGCAGAAAATCACAATTTCACTTTCTCAAAGTTGTTCATAAGTAACGATATTGAAAGAATAAAGCTACTTTTTAGGTCCCCAGACCCAAACGCAATTAAGCACATGTGAGACCTACTAAAAATATGGTTAACGCTAAGATACCACGTATCAAAAATGACTCAGAAGCTAAAACTTGCCAAAAATGATGATTAGACCAATATCTCTCAATAAAACCTAAAAAATATTATTTAAAAGATGCACAAACGTTTAAAAATATGCATTGAGTTTAGAAATAATCATATTCATTGCAAAAAACTTAAATTTCTCGGTTAAAGATGTGGCAGCCCGATGGTTCGAGTCCGTGGTTCGAGTGGTTTGAAGTCTTCGTGGTTCGAGTCCGAGGTTTCGTACACCGATGCCGCATACAGGTTGAATCATACAGGAACTGATCGGAAGAGAAGATGAGTTTGAACGCCTATATATTTGAGTCACGGCGGCAAGAAAGTTTTCGCAGATATTCCCGAGTGTTACTCGTTTATTTTGGATCTTTTAAACTGTCAATAAAATCAAAGTTTATACCTTCTACGTATGCATTTATTTGGAGTCACTGTGGGGAGTTAACTTCGCTACAAAGAACTCTTACATAGACGTTTCTGCCACTGCTACAAATGTGTAATGAAACTCCATTATCAATGGAGGGTACATATATCCCCTTAAAATATGGATAGGGAAAATTTGTTCTCGGGTCCTGTTTTCTCACCCAATAAACATCTTTTGGTATGATTTTCATAGATGAACAATAATTCTACTACGTGTTACGTTGAATAATTTTTGCACAGCAGTGTAAAAGTCAATGTGTGTATGTTTTTCTTTTAAACAAATCAAAAGTTTTCTTACGATCTGCACCAAACTTGTATATATAGACATACGTTAAAAACATTCCAGGAAAGCATTGGCCGTGTTTTAAAATCATGAATATATGATTAATCAAGGGCTCTAAACGACACAGTAGTTTAATATTTTTTGAGGAAGGGGGAAATATTTTTCATGGATATATAATGGGGTATACGTAGAAATCAATCAAAAAATTTTATAATGCTTGACAACTGGATCGATTTCAATACCTTGAACAACAAACGAAAACTATAAAAACTTTAAGAACGAAAACTATTACTCCACCCGTGCAAGGCTGGGAAAATCAGCTAGTTAAAAATACAGTTGAACCTAAAAAAAACTTATAGGATGCCCCTTCGCCAGCGAACATTGTCCTATTGCGGACACAGTGGGGATATGAGTTCGTATGACAGTATTGTTAGTCGTGCATGACAGACCTTGTTAAGTTTGGCACCAACTTTTTGAGGCACCCTGTATATTACTTTATTATCTTTTTAAAGCATAAAACACCTTATCACTTCAGAAACACCAAAAGCTACTCCTGTAAGTATCTTAACTGAAACAATAAGAAATTGAAAAAGAGTCTGCAACAGCATTGAGTTTCTCCACCAGTGAGGAGTTTTTTACATGTTTTCAGAAGAGTTTGAAATACTCATCTGAGAGGTGCAACGCGTTTTCTGATGGTGTTAAAATACTGCGTTGATACTTGATACAACAGCTCTCCAACGGAGTATCCATGGACTTCCATCAGATACAAATTCGTCACTAGTAGTTTCGTACGTCTTGAGATACAGTGATTGCGAAAAACCCGGCATCTCGATACCGCCTACTACTGATGCCTTTTGGCTGTAGACTCTGTCAAAGTACAGCTTGGAAGTTTCTTCGAGGCTGAACTGTTGAAGGGAGAACGCATCCACTACTTTGTTGACTGGACATGGTTTCTGTTGTAGTTGGCAGCGAAGGTTCTGGCTGCTTTTTAGAACTAACATCCGTTCTCTCCGTTGCAGTCAGTTGTCGAAGACAGATCCGAAGACATTGGAAATGATGGTTGATAAATATACTGAGATGCTATTTTTGGTACAAAATTGTTTGTATACCTATTTAAATGGAAAGGAGAAATCTGTAGTTGGCAAAGTTTGAATTGGATCTGGATTGCAGGAGAACTCAAATGGATTAGCAAGAGATTCCTAGAAGGAATATTATCCCTAACACCATTCTAGTAGATTTCATTGTTGAGCTTGTCCACTCTTGGGCTATTCCATATGAACAGGGACATGATCAAGAAAAATGAAAAAATAAAATAATAAAATTTTCGAATTATTTAAGGGAATAATTATTCAGTATATATATCTAATTGTGTTTTGCATTGCTTAAATTTTGTGTAAAATTATTTTTATCGGAATGTCGGCATTTAAAGTCAATATTTAGAAATATTTGTTTTAAAGGTTAATTTGTTAATGAAAAATATATAGTTTATTTAGAAAATTATAAATAAATTAATTAGTTTTTACAGCTTTTTTGTTAAATATACTCATAAACTTTATAGTAAAAATGAAATAAAGTGTTTAAATCAATTTAATTATATTTATATTCATGAATAACTGAACGCTTATACACATGTAGCATGAGTTACGAAGTACTGTAGCGTGAGTTACGAACAGCTCTCTATATTTTATTTTATTTCTGATTTTCTAAAGCATTCCCAGTAAAACTGTTTTCTATTTTAGAATAAAGGAAGTATATTCAAACACCTTACCAGCATATAGAATTATTGAAACACTATTTAAGCAGAAAAACAAATTTGAATTTTATACTCATAAATCCATGTCTTTTTCTTGTAGCGTGAGTTACGACTCTATTTTAATTAATATTTAAAAAACTAAAATTCTTAAAAGATTCGCAATACTTATTTTAAATTATTAACATAAATTTCAATATGTATGATTTTTTTAGAAAGAAAATAATAGTTATTTCTATATTTAAAAATTATTTGAAATTGCAATTTTGGAAAAAATGTAGCGTGAGTTACGGTGGAATTGCCCTCTTCATTTGATAATATTTATAAAACTTCAATTAGTATATCAGAATTTCGAATCACAACCTTGATTTTATACCACTTTTATTAACCCAACTGCTTAAGAATTTTAAAAACTAGTTGTTCATTTTTAAATTAACGTACCAAAACTTTAATTGTAGAACAATACATATTAGGCAGGCAGTGGTATGACTGCATTGCGTTTCTGGGCAAAATATTAATTGCAATTAAAGGAGTCAATATAATGAATTAAACAAAAAATACACTTACCTTAGTAGAGACAAAGAAAATGAAAAAAATTACTGGGTTTTTAAAAATAGTTTTAGAATTTATTTAACCAGCAGCCCACATGCTTTTGAATTTAGGAATATTGCATTTAAAATTAAACCAAAATCATGTTTCTTACTCAAGATGTAGAATTATTACAATATCTAAGGAACTATCACGTTGTATAAAAATGAAATAAATTGAGCTTATAATTCAACTAGACATTTTGTTTTCAATGCATAGGTACATCTATGTTCGAAAATCTTTATGGCTGGTTGTCATTTACGGCCGTAGTCACTGGTAACTAAAATTATAAAAGTTAAGTTCAGAAATTCAGGAAAAACTTTACCACATGAGTAAATATTTTAACATAAACCAGTTTTTGTATTTTATACATAATTTTACATGGAATAAGTCAGATGGAATAATATACAGAATCGAATTCTTGAATAATACTACAATTTTTCACCGGACCCAGTGGTAAATAGTTCGTCATTACCGATTTTGTTAAAACGTTAGATGTCCCAGTGTTATCAATGAAAATGTTTGTAATAATGGATTCTTTTCATGTCCATGTGGTTCAACATGATAAATCACAAATGAACTTCTAACAAAATATATTAACAAAAAATTATTACCATTATTTATAACGTTAGTGTTTTCCCGTTTTTATTAAAGTACAAAGAAAGTAAGACAAGATAATACTTTTAATGATGGTTATTTATTGATATACTGGTTACACAATAAATACATGCTTTGATGGTCTACGACAGTAAAAAACTAAATAAAACATAATATCGGAGTTCATACGTTTAGTTCTAAAGGTGGAATGGGAAAATATATGAAGAAGTACATTTCATCCCTATTATGAAATGCGTAACGTTCTTATTTAAATTTCATAGTTAACTGTGAGTTTTGAAGCTTTAATGAAATATTTAAACATACATTATTTTCTCTTTCAGATTAAAACGTCCCTGACCCAAAAGATAAAAAGTTCATCAGATATTTGAAACAACGGAAGAAAATATTTTAATTTTGTTTTAGTTAATCAAGAAACATATTTTAAAGTTCATTATTCTTCTTTATAATGAGAAGGAAAGATCTACTATAAAAAGAACATTTATTCCATTCCTGGAATTAAGGGATGAAATGAAATACATCCAGGGTCGTATTCACGCAAGGCTTAGAAACATTTATTTTCTTGAAACCTCCTTTTAACTCTGTTATGCAGAAGAAAGTAAAAGCTTTATTTCATCTATACATACTTAGTTCATCAAATATACCTAATTAATTTTTTTGTCGAACCGAAATCATCATGTTATAGGAAAGGAAAGTTCAAAAATTAAATTTTTAATAGATTAAACACTTCCGATTGAGTTACTAGCTCATTTTTTAAATGCTTACCTCTTTCCTCAGATTACATACATGTCGAAGTTCCGAGGTTATTCGGGGTATAAATATCACATTATAATTTTTGGTCTTTATTCAAGGTACATAAACTAACAAGGTATGCTCATAAGTGACGTCACCCAGGATATAAAATAACTGACCAATCAATGACGAGCATATCAGTCAATACAACGCCATTGCAATGCAACAGATCGTAGATACATCAGGATTAATTGGGTCGATATTATTGAAATTCATTATTTAGTTTGTTTTAAAACTTATGAATACAATCACCCACTTATTTAAAAAAATTAGTATAAAAATATTAAAAAAGATAATTAAAGTGGCAGACGATTTTAAGAATTCTATTTCTGAATCTCAAATAAAAATAAACAAGCTGACTGGACTGTAAAAGGATCATTAAAGGTAAATGCACTAAAATTTTGAATAAATCCATTATTAAATTAAATTAATTAGTGTTAGATTTTAGCTCATTGTTTTCCATATTTTCAAGTACTTGATTTATTTAGATACTGAATATTTTTTGTTTTAAAAATCTAAACTGCTTCGATACAATGGATATTCAAGTTTGACATAGCAGAACAGCGATATTAATTTTATCATAACAAGAATGTTCTGAAAAGTTTTAATGATTGAATATTTGCTTAATATTTTGTTTTCTTTGTATCAGAAGCTGTTTTAATTTCATTTATACAAGTTAGTAATTAAAATCAATAAGCAGAGAGATTGAGGCACATCGTTGTAGAGCTAAAGGTTCATATTTTTGATCGGCTATTATTGAGTTAAAATTATTGTTGTAATTCAAAACACTGATAACCTATAAACATGTTCGTAATTGTGTCCATTGTAAACTGTTATAAAAGTTTCTTTGGTCCTTATTTTAATAAAAATCACCAAAAATAAGCATTTTCCCATGCTGTGAATGGGAAATATATCCTGGGTGACGTCATTTTCAAAAGACACGCCTTTTTCGCCGGAAGAGCATACCTTGTTAGTTTATATACCTTGGTCTTTATTACTTTCATAAAAGACAGGGGATTCAATTGCTCCCAAGTTTTGTGTTCAATTTTACTTCAAACTCAAGAAATTCATATAACCAGCTGAGTTAGGTTATTAAAGAACTGAATGAAAATTTTATGAATAAAACTGAAGCTAGAAAATACCTAAAAAAAGTGAACAAGCACAAGAAACGATTAGCGATTAAATAAGATATATGCGCCCCCCAGCAGCACTGACGTTAAGTATTCGACCAATTTTTGTCCTGTATGGCCGAATTTCGTTTACTTCTAGTCGCTGTTACGCAAACTTGATTTATTTGATATGAGCTGTGCTACTAGGGCTTGAGCATTAAATACGACCCTGAAAGTGACCTAAACACAGTTAACTCGCATACAAGTATAGTGATAAGATGACGCTGGTTCACAATCCTCCAGCAAGGTAGGAAGAAGTCTCAAAGGGTGTGCAATATCAAAATCGAGTGCAAAATATATTCCACCGTCTTCCCCCTCTTCTAGAGGCTTGGAGTGGATCGACTAATCTCTGTCTTCATATCAAACATTGGACCTTTAGAATGGGAGCATGGTGACGTCGTCTGCTGCTTATAGACTGTTCAAGTAGTGCAGCACGTAGTGTAGTACGAGGTCGTAGCAGTACTTGTACTCCGTCTGCAGAAAAGCTAGCGTTAGAAAAGAGGACTAACGGCCGTAGTTACCGGTGACTTGGCTGGCGGTTAATCGGCAGTCAAGCTTCTGATTGGAAGTTGAAGACGTAAAACTAGTTTTCCACCAATCAGAGTTTTGACTCCCGGTTAACCGCCGGTCAGGTTACCGGTGACCACGGCCGTTAAAGACTTAAAATTTAATGAAACCAACTCTCGTTTAATGAGAGGTAATACGAGGCATTAATAAATTGCTTTGAATGGATAATTTTGCCTACTTTTCTCCTTGATTTTTTTATTTCTCACTCTATTTCATTTTCTTTTCTTCCCCCACATTTTCCCTCTCTCTCTCTCTTTCAATTTATACTTTTCAACCTATCTCTATCTCACTTCCTCTCAATGTTCTGAACTCCCTTTATCCCTCTTTCCCATTCTCTTTCTCTCTTCCCTTCTATACACCTCTCTATCTCTCTCAATTCAACTATACGTATTCAACTATACGTATATCTTGCTAAATCTAATATCATCTCACTCTCATTTTATTAATCTAATCCCCTCTTTCTATCCATCTTTATCTTCTTCTATTCCCCCCACCTTTCATCCTTAGCAGTTCCTCTCTATCTCTCACACTTCCCTCTCTTACAGCCATATTCTTAGCAATCACTGCAGGTGTTAAAGTGGTGGGGGAAAAGAGTGGTGGGACAGTTAGGGTGGTTTGGAAGTTTTCTTACGTACCGTACAAGCCGAGGGTATATGCTTTTTATTCGAAAAAATTATCTAAAATTTAAAACCCGCGTGTAAAGCCGAGTGAAAATTTACCACCTTCCCATCTACAAAATTGTGGGGGATTGTTCTAAAACGAACCGTCCAAATATTGAGCTTTATCCATACCCTAACAAAATTTTCCAACTTGTTATGTCACGAAAACACAGCAATACAATATAGCATTATATTTCCTCGGTGGTTTTACACCAGATCCTCAACACTAACAGCCCTATTCACCCTTCAGCATTCAGGCTGCATTGGGGAGTTTAAAAGGAATTCCGTTAAAAATATTTTCAAACGCTTAATCCGACGTATAAGTCGACACACCCACATTTGAATTTTAAAAAATTCCAAAAAGTCTCGGCTTATACGAGGTAATATACAGGGTGGTCCTAAATTCGTGGTTCAAACTGGGTAGGGTAGGTAGAGTACATCAAGACGAACAAGAATTGGTATAGAAAGGGGAGTCGCAGTTACACCGTTAAAGAGCTAGGACCTAATGTAGTGCGAGAGAGTTACAAAAGGACGTTTTGCCTAAAGCCCTGGATGAAGCTACGTTACTTTAGCTGGAAGCTTTGCTATCCAGGGCTTTAGTTTTGCCAAGGCCCGTTTAACGAAAAAAAAACATAACGAAATGAAAAAATTTATTGCATGAGGTACAGCAGTATCCTTACTACTTACATCATAAATTTGATAGAAATTGGACCACTTTCTAAACCGTTAAGTGAGTTTTAAAACATGCAATATAAAACCTTTTAGCCAAAGAATGGAGTTCCTTTAAATTAGTGTAATGGTATTTAGAAAAATGATGATCGGGGATGGAATTTTCAATGACCATACAGTTTCAATGATCAATGTATGATCATTGAAAATTCCTTCCCCGATCATCATTTTTCTAAATATCATTAAGGGAACTCTGGCTAAAAGATTAATACTGAGCGTTTTAAAACTCTCCCCACGGTTTAGCAAGTGGTCCAATTTCTATCAAATTCATGGTGTAAGTAGTACGGATACTGCTGTACATCATGCAATCAATTTTTTCATTTCATTATGTTTTTTTTGTTAAACGGGCCTTGGAAAAACGTCCTTTTGTAACGCTCTCGCACTACATTATAGGTCCTAGCTCTTTGACGGTGCATCTGCGCCCCCTCCAGTTTTTCAAAATATACTTTTCTAGGTCTCCTCTACCTACCCTACCCAGTTTGTACCATGAATTTAGGACCACCCTGTACTGTAATTATGAAGGGGTTGTGGTTTGCTTATCTTTCCTGACAAGAGGTGGTCAAAAATGACTAAAGACATGCTTACGTGATAATACACTGGTGTTAAAAATTAAGAGAATTTGTCCATTTTTCCATTTCTCCAGATCTACTGGATAGATTTTGATGAAATTTGGTATGAACATAGGTTGATACAATACCAAATAAATAATCTTTCAAAAATTGTAATACGTGAGCATGCGCAGAAATAATAACCGCCAGAGTTGAAAGGTATGAAATAGTGGTTCCAGAATAGAGCAAAATAGTGGGTTTATAAGGGGTATGACAATGACACCCTCCCACTATCATGCATGCCTCCTTGAGTGATTTTATAGCGTGAATAAGGCAGATAATAAAATTTCCTGTTCATTAAGCCTACTTTCTCAGAAACCCCGTTTTGGGGCCCTGAAGGGTATGTGGAGGGGGGTAGCGAGATGCAATTGCCTTATATAGAGTCCCTCATACCTCCTCTAAAGTGGCCAAGTCTTTGAATCTGGCTGCCCATTCCATATGGTGAATATCTTCCGTTTTAATAAAAATTGCTAACCTGTTGAACTCCATTAAGTGAAGGATTTCTATCGATTGAAACGAAATTAAGACCGATAAAACCCCTCAAAAGGTGAACAAGGTCTCCAAGATACCAACACATTACCTGAAATTCTCAGGGTTCCTCTTTCAAAGGCAGGGAGGGATCTGCAACTTGTCAAAAATATGCAAAAATTGTCTTTAATGTACAATTCAAAGAGTGAATATTTTTCTCTCTGTTAGGTTTTAAATCAATTAAACCATTGATTCTCGATGCAAACTCATGTGAAAAGAACCAGAATGCTATGTAAGTCCTTTAATGTAGGAGAAACTGACTATTATGGAATCGGAGATTTGGTGCTCTTTGTAGGAGTGTTGTTAAGCCTATGCCAAACCCCCTACATCTTTCAAAAGGAGAAAATCATGGTTGAAGGTATTGTGTTGATATCTTGGAGACCTTTATTCACCTTTTGGGGGGATCTATCGGTCTTAATTTCTTTTCAATCGATAGAAATCCTTCACTTAATGGAGCTCATCAGGTTAGCAATTTTCATTCAAACGGAAGATATTCGCCATATGGAATAGTCAGCCAGATTTAAAGACTTCACCACTTTAGAGGAGGTTTGAGGGACTCTATATAAGGTAATTGCATCTCGCTACCCCCCTCCACATACACTTCAGATCCCCAAAACGGGGTTTCTGAGAAAGTAGGCTTAATGAACAGGAAATTTTATTATCTGCCTTATTCATGCTATAAAATCACTCAAGGAGGCATGCATGATAGTGAGAGGGTGTCATACCCCTTATAAACCCATTATTTTGCTCTATTCTGGAACCGCCATTTCATACCTTTCAGCTCTGGAGGTTATTACTTCTGCGCATGCGTGTATATTACAATTTTTGAATGATTATTTATTTGGTATTATATCAACCTATGTTCATACCAAATTTCACCAAAATCTATCCAGTAGATCTGGAGAAATCGAAAAAATGTGCAAATAATCTTAATTTTGAACACCAGTGTATTTGAACTCCCTAAATATGACTTTGGTATTAAACTGAAAGGCAGCATAGCTTACCATGTTTTCCACCAGCTGTGGTCTATGGCGGCGGACCGTCTTGACGGCTTGGAACACGTCCACCTCTCCGTGCTGAATGACCTGCTCAATTGCCACGCATGCGGCGCAGTACACCCCCACGCGGCTCTTGCCGTTCCTAATGAAAGAAACAGAAATTAAAAAAGGGAATAGCCTAACAATAGAGGCAAAAAGGTACCCTAAAATGGGGTAATTTAGGCCTGTAAGAGAAACTTTGACCCATCTATTCACCAGAACAATCCGAAAGAGATTCTAACCTGGTGCTGTATCATTGTAAAATAATGTTATTACACTGTATTCCATGCTAGGGCAAAAAAACGTAATTGTTGTCATGAAATTTTCAAGACCTAATTTCACGGAATGGGAGTCCTATGTGGAGTGGACTAATCCTATCCTATGTGGACTAATCCCTCCGATTCTAGGTGGGAGGTCCCTCCGTATCGCTGTGTAAGTGTCAAGTCAGACCTAGCGTCTTATGACCGCGCGACCCATTAATCACCATTAAAAAAGCATGGGAAAGCCTAAGTCCCCTATCTTGACAGGAATCAAGATTCCTGTCAAGATAGGGGGAGTCTCAGGCTGAACTCCATGCTTTCTCCCTATCTGATTTACGATTCGGGCGTTTCGAGACGCTTGTAGTGTGGCGCGAGCCTAACAAGATCCCACTTCACGGAGTCGGAGTCTTATGTGGAGTGGACTAATCCTATGCAATGTGGAATAATCCCTCCGAGTCTAGGTGGGAGGTCCCTCGTGGTAAAAATCGTGGTGTAAAATCTCTCAATGTGTGGAGGCAATTTCTTTCCACCTCTTTTGTCTAAAGTGTCGTATTTTTTTACACTTTCAGGGCTATAAAGCTTTGCAAGTCCTTGGGGAACATGTATATGCAACACCAGACTTACGTGGAGAGCACGATAACTGGCCCGTAAGCCGAGCGCTGCCTCCACCGTTCCACCATGTTCATGAGCTCCACCAGGGCGTTGGTGGAGGTGGGTACCTTGTGGCCCAGGGGCCAGCACGTGATCTGAAAGATCTGCGTCGTCTTGGGTTCGGCCTTCACTCCCGCCATCAGCTCTGTCAGTGACACCACCTGGGGAAGGTGGAAAGTCAGCTTAACTCTGTTATGTCAAGTCACTACTAAAGTAGTTTGCAGGATATTTTCTCTATTAACCCCTTTACTGTCCATGGTAGAAAATATGCTACCATAAGTTAAGCTTCACTTTTCAACAAGTTTTTAAGTTACTGCAGCAATAATTGTCTCTTCAGGTGCTACAATTTTTTAAGTTTAGGTTAAGTCCCTAGTTTTTTTTAAATTAAATTTGGGTTAAAAATTTAAAAGAAACTAAGGAGCTACCGCCCCCTGCTCGCTATCGCTCGCCAACCCCCGTTAACTGCTGACGCAGACACTTTTGGACCGCTTCGCGATTCCTCACAAAACCCAGCTCACTGCACTTACTCAATTTATAAAACATTCTTAAAACAGGGGTAGTACTTCTCCGGGGTATTCTTTCGAAAATGGCAGATATTTATTCAGTGGCGGAATTTTAACAGTTCCTTTATGGTAACATGAATTGGCGGATCGCCTTATAATTCCAAGAAAATTAACAACAGAGCAATGTAAACATTGAGAAGGGAGTACTTTACCACTACCTCTGGTTAGAGGAATATGTGAGAAAACTCCAGCTCTCAAGCGTCGCCTCCAACCGTGGACCGGTTTCGCCCTTGTTAGGGCTCATCAGCTGATGAGCCCTAACAAGGGCGAAACCGGTCCTCGGTTGGAGGCGACGCTTGAGAGCTGGAGTTTTCTCAAATGTAAACATTCTAACAAATGTAAACATTACTATTTCCCCAAGGTATTGTTTTTTCGCAGATCCATTACGAAGCACTGAAACACCTCAGGAATAAATTTAACTTTCTTAAAATTTGTAATGATTTTCATCGATTGGCTGTGAAAAATGTAGTATTTCATCTTCATGAGAACAAACAAACGTCGAAGTTGTGTCAGTTTCATAACAATGACACGAATGTCTAGACTTCCATTATCTTTATTTTCTAAAACAGTCCCCCGTGTTATCTAGTTGTTTGCGTTTTTTCATTATGAAATAAAGTGTCACATTTTACTACCTTAAAAACATACTTGCCAAAGGATATAAAAAATAATTATTATTGTAAAAAATAAATGCAAAAGTTGAAAATTTCCGAAAGCGAGTTTATATTATTTATTGTAAACATAGTAATGATTAGGTTGCCACAACGACAAATATAAATATAAAAATATTAATTTGTTACTTAAAAAATAAAAGATAAATTAATTATACATAAGTTTTAAATATAATTACAACCGTTTAAACAACAGAAATATAAATATTGTTAAAAATAACCCAAGATATATTTTTTAAATTCATGTTATAGGGTTACTTGGGGTAAGTGGGTCATTGGGGTAAGTGGGTCACCCCCCTAAAACTATAATATGTACAGGAAATTTCACACTTACTCGCATTGATTATGTTACAGCTTGTCACACCGATGAGTTCTGCATATATTTGAGATTTGTTTAATTTATTTTTAAGATTATAGAACTAATTTAAAATAGATTCCCAGAATGGATTTTTTGGAGAGTTCAAGACTTATTTTTCAAAAAAGTATTTCCAGGTAAGTTTGCATTACATTTTAATTTTTATTGAACTGTTTTGCAGAGTTTGACCTAAAATACATACGGCAATTTGAAATTTTTCAAAAATTTTAATTTTGAAGTGTTTAACAGGGGGGTCCCACTTACCCCATAGTTTTAGCATGGTTGGGGTAAGTGGGACCCCTCAGTGTGGGGTAAGTGGGACCCCTTATTATGATATAAGTGGTTCTAGAGGGTCCCATATGATATAGGAACTATTACTGAAGACATTGGCGGATTTCAGGGGGGTTATAGGGACAATTTCCCCCAATATTTTCAGAAAATTTCGATTTATAGTAGCGTCCTTTTACTCACCACTTCAAAATTCATTAAAATTTATTAATAGTTTGATCGACATTTTATATCAAATTTGAGTTTTAATTTAAGTTATGGTGAGTATAGTGAATTATCTCATCAATAGTGTTAATTCTCATTTAGTGTGTCCGATTTCTTTTTTATCTTACAATGTGTATTTAAGTGCCAAAATAAATCTTAATCAACCTTATTATGTTTTTCAACACTATATTATATGCTAAGGTAAAACATATCCCTTTGGCCTTTTAAAGCATTCTTTAAAATACTTATTTTGCTTTTCATTCTATTCTTACCTTGTCATATTGATTTCGTGTGTATATTTCTCACTCATGGATACAGATACAATAAAATATTTTATATTGAAATTTACTGTACTTTATCAAGTAAGACCCACTTACTTCCTTTTAAGTTTTGCTTGCTTTAAATATAAATAAAGAGGGGGTGACCCACTTACCCCATCTCTTGGGGTAAGTGGGTCACCCCTCTCATTTTTGATGAAAATACCAGTTAAGAAAAATGTAAAGGTTTATTTTAGAAACTACTGATGAATTTTTGTTTATCGATAGACTATGTAACGAAATTAGTCAACAAGTACAAAATAAACCCTTTCAAATTTTTTCTATAAAGCTCCAAAAATGTACTAGGCCAAAAAGGGGTCCCACTTACCCCAAGTGACCCTAAATAGAAAGATGATTATTTAATAAATCTATTTGAATCTACTAAAAACCAGTGAAATATGTTTTCAATTGTTTTAAAATTCCTAGTTTCTTGCTTTATAACTGCAACCTTATCCGTAATCTAAAAACATGGAAATATTTTAAAATTTAGATTTTTTTTTCGAAATTCTAAAGGCTTATTGCACAATGCACATCCTCAAAAGAATCCGGACAGTTTGATACCAAATATGTGTTCTACGGATCAGTAATTAAAAAGCCTTTCTCTGGAAACCGTTTACCAAAAACTTTTCTTTAGAATAGAGAGATACTTTTTTTATTTTATTTGGCCCCAAAATACATGAAAAAATATTTTTTCCATAGATATTTCTGGTAGTGGACATTAGAGGGTTAATCTTGAAATTGCACACATTATCGCTTAAGTATAACACCTTTTTTTATAATAAATTTAATTTTTCAATTTAATCTTTAAACATATTTTTTCTTTTGTAATTATAAACCACAAGCGTATGAGTATGCTTGTACTTATAATTATACTTAAACTATTATGTTTTGTTTATAATTTTAAAAGTTATAAATTTTCGTGAACAGCTCAGAGAAAATACCAAAAATGGACAAATTTTTCATAACAGTGATAGAAATGGTGTTGAATTCATAAAAAGGTGTCATTTTCTACGAAACGTAGTTTTTTTATGAAGTAAAATAAAATCATTAGCATCAAGAACGTGAGTATTTTAATGACAAATATATTGAATGCTGAATACTTCACTCAACTTTAAAACTAACTAATATGCTTTGAATTCACCTATAAGAGAAAAATCTGTTTTCCTTTAACAACCCATTTGAAATTAAGTTTGAAGAAACATCAGAGATACTACTTTCTCAATAACTTAGTACAGCGATTATGCTTACATAGATCTTATAAAATTAACTTTTCTCTGTCTTGGATATTTCTGTTGCATTTTTACGGTAGGAAATGGTTTTGAAAACCTGAAATTTTAATACAGACCAATAGTATGTCCATAAAATAATGTACAAAATTCTGTTTTAAAGCTGAAATGACGTGAGATTAAAAATATTTAGAAACAATGAATAAAATTTGATAAAAAAAAAGACAGGAACAGAGAAAAATATTGATATTCAATAAGAGTTGAGAACTCGCCCTTTTTAATATTTTAAAAATCCACGTTTTGATGTTTGGGTAGTGGTTTGAAGAAACTAACTCCACCGTAAAAACAGGGCCGTACTTTTTCTTCTTTTCTCTTTCCGTTGGCCAAAAAGGTGGATAAGTCTAGAAATCAATAAAAATAATATTCTATTAGCATTTATACGATTGCGACTTAAAGCTTATGCATAACAACTATATGAGCTATCTATAAAAACAACTTAAAGCTATGTAGTACAACAGAATAAAGAATATCGTAATTACTATCTTAAGGTAATATTTGGAAGCTCGATTCATTGAAATAATTTTTGGATTTAAAAATTTTTTGAATGGGTTATTTCTTGATCTAGTCCACTAAAGCTCTTTACAAGAAAACAACCGAAAAATTGTCAGTATATTCTCAGAATTTACTCAGACTTGGATTTTTCAAGATGTTGGTTGGTTATTTGGTTGGTTGGTTGGTTGGTTGGTTGGTGTTTTTTTTATACTGGTTTTTGCTCACGAGTTCTCGTCGCTTTTACCAGTGTTCCTTTGTAACCAAAAGGTTTTTTTGTTGATATTTTATCAGTAATGAAGTGTTTGTTCAAATATAAACAAAATTCTTGATTTTTAAAAATAGTTCGATCGGGTTACTATCTTTGATTTCCTTGTACTTCCAATAAAGGATTTCGTTCGATCTGTACTTAATTGTGCCGCTGAAAATTGTGCCAAGAAGATTTCAAGTTTGATGTTGAAATCCTTCATAACATTTCCTATATCGGTTCTAAGTTTCTCTTGGAAGTCTTTGAATTCTATACTTATAAGTTCCAGATCGTATTTTCTTTCTTCATTAATCTTTGCAATGGTTTCTTTGTTGTCCTTTTCTCTTTGTCCGCCTTCCTTAAGGAATTTTTCTATAGATTTCACCAATTTTTGGGTTGAGTCTGTAATTCGATTCAGTGGTTCTTCTACCTTGGTTTTAATGGTTTCGATTATTCGGGTTTCTAATGAGGTATTCTCACGTTTTGAGATTAAATTTTATTAAAATAGTAGATAAAAAACCATGAAGAATTACGTTTACATCAAGTATTTTCGTAGCCTAGTTTCTGAGATATAAATTTTTGAAACTTCGTTTTTTTGTTTGGGCGCGAAAACGCTTCCGAATCACAAATCATGCGCTGTGAGGTCACATCCAATAGGAGCCCGTTTTCTGATCACGTGAAAACAGAAAACAGTGGTTTTCATGCGCTGTGATGTCACATCCAATAGAAGCCCGTTTTCTGATAACGTGACTTTTCTGACGTTTTGGCAAAAATCAAATTGAATTTTAATGTATTTAAAACACATTTTTGAACTTAAAATTCAGAAATTTGGGATTTTTAGACCATAATGTATCGAAAAAGTATAAAATCAAGCAAATCCCTCACCCATGCAAATACCTCATTCTTCATAACTTTTTTGGGGATTCCAAGAAGTTTCAGTTTCCTTTTCTGTCAGTTTTGACAATAAGGAAGTTGCATGTGTCAGATTTTCAAAAATAAACAAGCGTTCCGTATTGTTTTCTGTATGGTAAAATGAAATATCTAGTCAGTTTTTCAAAAAAATGTACAGGTAATTAAATATTTTAATTTAAAAGTCGAGAAAAAAACACGTGACTGAAAACGTTTATTGTTAAAACTATAAGATGACGTCAACAAAGATACCATCAACTCCATTGCTTTACAACAATGTTTAGTATAAGATGACGTCTCATCCAAACTCTTGGCGTTTTCGCGCGCTTTTAAAATGGGATTTTTGTTAATTTTTTTGGCAATCAAAAAATTTCTCGATTGGCCTCAAATTTTGGGTAGTTGCTTATTTTTGCAAGAGGAATCGATTAAAAAAATATAAAAAAATCATGCAACTTCCTCATTGCTCGGTTATAATTTTACCTAGGTTTTCTACTGCCTTTTCTAGGCGATCTATTCTTTTGTGTAGACTGTCTTGTTCTTTGACTTTTGTTACTTCGGCGTATGAGGTTTTCTCTCTTGGCACGTTTCTGGGTATTTCCCTCGTAGTATTCCTTCTCTCTTTTCTTATCAACCCGCTTTCTTTCTTAATGACAGGACACTTCAAATCAAACGCCGTATGACTCGAGTCACCACATCTGAAACATACTTGTTTGTCCTCCTCGCAATCCATGGATTCGTGAGTCTTTCCGCATCTCACACATTTTGAGTATTTTTCTTTGCAGTTAGCCAAGAAATGACCAAATCCTAGACACTTATAGCAGATCTTTGGTTTCTCTATGAAGTCTCGTACTTCATATATTAGGAAACCGATTTTTATTTCCTTTCTTTTTGCAATTCGTCCTAATTCTTTGATTATAATTGTTGATGTCAGTTCTTCGCTTCCTTTTCTATTAAATCTTATGACTTTGTGAACCTTTATTCCCTGATTTTCGAGATTTCCAACTATTTCTTCTAATCCAATTGTTGGGTCAACCCCACTTGCTATATAAGCCGAGGTGAATGTGTTTTCAAAGAAGGTTACTTCTACTTTCTCATTTTTGATCTTGGATATCTGACTAACTTTCCTAGCCGATTCCGCACTTTTAGACTTGATGACAATATTTTTGTTCCTGGTCAGGATCAATTCATCCTCTATTTTGAGTACATCTTTGAAAATGCTTCTTACTTCCACGTGCGTAATATTTACTTCCTTGGATTCTAAACCTCTAATACCTATCTTTACCTCTCCTAGGCCTTTATTGAACGCTTCTTCGATTTGGTCCGCTATTTCTTTCTCGTTGACATAAATTCTTTCTTCTCTAGCTTTCTTTTCTTTATTTTTCCCTGAGTTTTCTTCTTCCGTGTCTTCTAATGACCTTTTCGTGCTTCCCTTTACGGTCTCTGCCTGCATGTCGTCATCCTCCTCTCTTTCCTTTCTTTCAACAGAAAAATGAGACAACCTGTCTTCGGAATAACCTAAATGAAAAACTATAGCTCAGTCTACTAGACCTAAGCCGTAACTCAAAATCAGTTCGCAAATTCCAACCAAACTAGGCACGTTGCACTTTCCAACCTCGCAACGCCTACCTTTTCAAGATGTTTTGAACAGGGATAACACACTTAAAATTATAACTGAAGTTATAATTATACAAATATTTTGCAAAAACTATTTGGCTTCCTATAACCTTCAATTTTAAAACTGCCATAAACCCCTTACGAAATACAGTCAGTGGTAGTTAAATATATTGATTAACACTTAACCATTTTTAAGGTCGTGGTTTATATCAGGTACATATTTTACCCATTGTTCTTTAAAACAAGTTTCCCTCTAAAAATATTGGAAAAATTAGTGTTTTCTAACTAAGTTTCTTTTTATTTTGAACTGACGTTACGTTTATAGTTTATTGAAATTTAAAATAGGTTAAATTGAAATTAACAAACGAACTTTTCATTCGCATGATTGCACCATTCATTGCATTTTATTTTGTTGAAGTATGTTTTTAAAAAGCGTTTTATCATGAAGCACATTCCTCACAAATGGTTTCATTACTTCTAAAATTAATATATGAATATTAATTTGAATTAATTATTCAAATTAGTTAACGAATATTAATTACTTACGTTTGTAGGAGGTGGGTTGCACAGAACAACTACTGTATTGCAGTCATGATCATAAACAAGTGACCAAAAGTCTTGTGCAGTCCTTTGTAGAGGCCATTCAGTATTTATGTATTCCTTGGATCGTGTGTAACCCTAAATGAAAACCGTTCAAGGTATAAAAATTGAAGAAAACTATATATTTTATATATAATTATATATTATTTATATATATTATTTATCCTTAATACAAGAAAAATTCTTCCTTTATCTATGAAATACTAGAAGGTAGAAGTTTCGATTAATTTTAAAAATTGTAGTATTATTTTATATCAGGGTTGGCTGGATTGGACCCAATTGGGTTGGACCCAATGGGTTTTTTCAAAAAAACCCATGTGAAAAAACCCACATTTTGGACCCATTTTTGGGTTTTTTCAAGAAAAATCAAGATTTTGGCAGTTCCTTCAAAACTTAATGTGTTTTTTTTTTCAAAGTTTAGGATATTTTTAAAATTTTGATGGGTTTTTTCAAAATTTAAACTAGGTTTTAAAAATTAAATGGTGTTTTTTCAATTTCAGGGAGTTTTTTTTAAAAGTTAAATAGGTTCTTTCATTCTCAGTGGGTTTTTTCATTATTGAATGGGTTTTTTCAAAGTTTAGGACGTTTAAAGTTTAAATAGATATGAAATATGAAAAGAGAAATAAAAATTTAAGTGGGTTTTTTCAAAGTTTAGGATATTTTTTAAATTTTAGTGTTTTTTTTCAAAATTTAAACCAGGTTTCGGTAAATAAGGGGTGTTTTTACAATTTCAGTGGGTTTTTTCAAAGTATAAAAACTTTGAAAAAATCCACTTAACTGTGGAAAAACTGACATTATTTTGACAGAACACATTTATTATAGAAAGAACTCACTAAAATTTGAAAAAACCCACTTACATTATAGGAGAAAACCACTTAATTTTGAAAAAACCCACACTTTTTCCGAAAAAACCCAGTTTTATATGGGTTTTTTCAGGGTTTTACTGAAAAAACCCGAAAAAACCCAACCCACTTGGGTTTTTTCAAAAAAACCCGGGTTTTTGCCAACCCTGTTTTATATCGATGAAGATGTACAGTGGGCGGTATATTTAGATTTTTTATGTAAAGGGAAAATAGAAGAGTAAAAAGGAATGAAACGAAGGTAAAAAATCTATTTAATATCCTACAAGATGTGACTTGTAAGTTTGTTTGTATAATAATATTCTTTCAAAAAAAGAAAATGTGAAAGATTTTCTTACATCTACAAATACTGCGTTGATGTAGTCCGTGTTATCATTACTCTGGAACGATGTCAAGTATGGTCGAAAGTTGTCAGCTGAAAAGTGAAAACGTATAACATGTAGTTAAATGTAAATCTCAATCTAATAGTGATGAAATTAGCATTTTAAATAAGTTGAAAACTAATTTTTTAATAAAGTCTGTTAGATCATTAGATTAGAAAAAAACTTACGAGGCACTATGGCAACATCTCTGTTCTTATCACGATTTTCTGGTCTGTGTCCACCCGCACAGTCCCCGATAGACAACTTGGACGAGTTTTTGCAGATTTTCTGCCAAGAAAATTTTAAAAATAGTGATGATTATGAAAAAAATCAGGATGATTCGTATAGTAATTTTCATAAAGTTTCATTCAAGATATAAAATTAACTTAAATATTAAAGTCCAGAGTAAATTACCTTACTACTAATTAAAATTTCTTATAAAAGTGCAATTTTTTCATAGAAGGTAACGAATCATTTTAGGACTTAAATTTAAATACCTATACAACTCGATCGTCTGACGTTACATTCAATGTTAGTTTTTCATAATTAAGTTTCATTAATGAGTTTTTAGAAATTTAATTAGTAGTGTGTATTAGAAGAGTGTTTATATACAAATTATAGAGGGAATCAGCGTTATTTTCACCCTAAACACAGGTACCAAATTATAATTAATTGATTAATCTAATTTTATCGAAAAAATTGTCTACATGGCGATTCAACACTCATGGGAAAAAATGACAAGGTTTGTAGACAACCCATCAGAATCACCCTTATTTTGATGGGTGGCATAGCACGTAACCTCAAAAAGAAGAAAGTTGCAAAAAGCAATGATAAGTATATGGATTCTTATGGATATATGGTTTGGGGTTATAATTATCATGTTTTATTTTAAAAAAAAACTGCTTTGTAACAACTTTGTTTCCGTCGAAATCATTACTGTTGCAATTTAAAGAAGCTTAAGGACAAAAATTTGTTTTTCACAGTTTTTGTAAGTAAGTTAAAACATAAAGATTGACATTGAAATTTATTTTTAACCCTTTATCATAAGTGCAGTGGACAGATAAGGCCGATGCACAATGACCCAATTTCCATTGCTCTTGGCAACTTATTTCAAATTCTCCAAAGGTAGTCGACTCTCTTAATTACCTTCAGCCATTTTGAATCACCCTGTATAGCTATAACTATAGGGACAAAGAAAAATAATATCACTAAAAAATAGCAATAATTTGCTACATTGCTAACTTTGATCTTGCCGGGAATATAAGAAAATATCGTAATGTTTTCGTATAAATATCGTAATATTATAATAGTTTTGCTAATTTAAATAATTTTTATTAACTATTTACGAAATGTTTTAGTTTTACAACAGATGCTTTTGTTTTATATTACTGACTTGTTTTAAAACTGTTTTTATCCATCATTCTTGTAATTTGGGAATTTCGTTTAAAATACTTGTAGCATGCTACTCATTAACTTACCCTGTACAGTAATATGAATATATTTCAATATACATCATCAAAAAATTAAAAATTCTTATGATTAAGAAATACGTCAGCAAAATAATCTATGAAATTTAAAAAAAATAACTACAGCTATCAAGAATAAATAAAAATTTTGAAACAAAAAACATCATACATATTTTTAAAGGTTTTACTCACCAAACACTATGGAAAGCATAAAAAGAAAGCATCATTTAATGTTTTCTTCAAATGATAATTTTAAAGGTTATATAGTTTACAAATTATCTGCTTGGTAGATAATACTATAAACTAGTATTCTATTTGACCTTGAATGTTTTTTTCTGTCAATGTTTTGGTTACAAATAAATTTATCTATTCTTAAAGGATTTTTTAAAGTGTAGGATATTTATTAATTCGAACCTGCATATTCAAACTTCAAATAATTATGCATTTCCTCAATAAATTTCTGTATTTGTAAAAAAAGCACAGGTTCTATCCTTTTTTTTGTTGAGACGTCCAAAATGAAACGGCTATAAACCCTATATTGATTCCGTTAATATCAAAAAACTTATTTCTACAAATCGTTTTATTCAATAATATCGTAATCATTGCGATAAAGTTTTTAGACATGCTGTTTTATCAGTTTTTTCACAACTATGTTTTTTACGCGTGTGAATTCAATGCATGATATTGATAACTGTACTGGTCTGAAAGTAAATATTACGATAAGTTTCAGAAAGTAAGTTCCCCTTAGCATTTCTCTAATACATAAAAGTGTTAAGAGATCCTTATACTTTCAAAGTGTTTCCCAATTCACACATTTATTTTTCAAACATAAAATACTTTCAGAATTTCGCACAGTTACAATAGAATTCTTATCAAAATCTCAACAAAACTTGCAAATTTCTTTTCATTTTGGAATGCATTCTCGATAGGGAATAATCTGAAAACTTTTTCCCCAGCAGGGAAATAATTTCCTTTTCCCTTCAACAAAGGAGCGCCATCTTCAAACTTTATCCAGATTCAGACTCTTCCATTTTATGAATCTTTTCAAATCTTTCCAGGTTTTTCTCAAAAATTTATTTTTACATTAAAGAGAACTTTACAAACAGTCTAACCTCCAGCTGTAGATACGAAAGGCACAGAGAAGTAGTAGGATAGTTCCTGGATTATATCCCTGGTTATTATTTTATTTATTAAAAAAAACTTATATTTTCCTAGAGATATTTCAACTAACCAATCAAAGCAGACTCTGCTAAAAGTTCCCCCTTAGCCCTAGCCTCTTGTAAATGGACAATTAGGTATTTGCATGAGTGAGGGATTTGCTTGATTTTATACTTTTTCAATACATTATGGTCTAAAACTCCCAAATTTCTGATTTTTTAAGTTCAAAAATGTGTTTTAAATAATTCAAAATTCAATTTTATTTTTGCCAAAACGTCAGAAAAGTCACAGAAAACAGTATCAGAAAACGGGCTTCTATTGGATGTGACGTCACAGCGCATGAAAACCATTGTGTTTTCTGTTTTCACGTGATCAGAAAATGGGCTTCTATTGGACGTGACCTCACAGCGCATGATTTGTGATTCGAAAGTGTTTTCGCGCCCAAACAAAAAAATTTCAAAAATTTATATCTCAGAAACTAGGCTACGAAAATACTTGATGTAAACGTCATTCTTCATGGTTTTTTATCTACTATTTTAATAAAATTTAATCTCAAAACGTGAGAATACCTGATTCCAGTATTTTTATTTTATTTTTTTATTCGATAGAGGAATATACGCTCAAAAATTTTTTTTGATTACGATGATAATTTATTTTTTAATTTAATATCAAAGTTTGACTTTAGAAAAGAGATGTAAAACGTCAAATGTCAAACTGTGACGTATTTCAATCCTAAACATTTGTTTTCAACCTATCAGGATTCAAAGCTGTCTTTGATTTTAATTTTAAAGTAAAGCCGAAACTGATCTGACGTCATTCAATCCTAAACAAATGCAAAGGAATTGTCGATTTTAATTTTAAAATATTGAATTAACTAAATTTTTTTGAAACTTTTCAAATTAATTTTTGAATTCATACCTATTTCTTTTTTACAGGAAAAAAGCATTTTTTTTCTGTTTTCGAAAAATATTTGTTCATTGCTATGGGGAAAGACTACAGTCATTCAGTTGGTTACCTGGTATTCCCTCTGGTACTCATTCATCCGAGTGACTGGGTTCTTCATGGACTTGAACTTTAGCTGCTGAGAAAGCGCGTTCACGGGGAACCACGTGGACCCGCAGATGTTCGCTTCCTCGAGAGCATCGTAAATGAACTTGTAGTGCTCCTGGAACCGAAAAAAAAGGCTTATAACGACGATGGAACATCCTAAGGGCCATATTCAGAATGACAAAACACGTAGAAGAAACTAGAACCGCACGAGAACGTTACGGAAACGGGAAGATTTAACACGGCAACTCACGAACTATCGTCAGCCATGTCGTTCCAAGATGCAAATCTCTAGGCGGATTGCTTTTATATTTTTGTGGCCCTTTAATTAGCTCCACAAACACTGGAAAAGCTACTTATAATCAAAAAAAGTTTATTAATATATTACGATAAATAATACATATATACTCACAAGTGTGTGCTCCTCACGCCATCTGTCTCAAACACATACAAATACCAATAGACCACGAAAAATGTAAAAGCAATCCGACTAGATTCGCATCTCGAAACGATATGTCAGACGAGAGCTCTTAAACGGGCGTGTGAAATCTCCTGTTTCCGTAATGTTTTTATCCCGTTCTAGTTTCTTCTACGTGTTTTGTCATTCCAAATATAGCCCTATAAAAATACGCGCACGAGTCCACTTTCTTTTTGCTGGTAGTAACGTGAGGCCTACTTTTTGATAGGAAAAGGGGAGGGGTTCAATTCCGTTAACGTTCCCGCTAAATATCGCCAATCTCTTTTGAACGCCATATTTCAAATATCGACAAATTTTCTTATTTTTACATTGCACTACACAGGCGAAGGTCTTCAAAGGCTTTATGATGTTACACAGTTATACTCGTCAATGAATAAATTATTTGAAGTATTTGATATTTGTTAACTTATTTAAGAAATGCTTATGAATCAAGATCCACTGAATGTGCTGAAGTAAAAAAGAGTACATAAATAAAAATAGGATATTTATAGAAGGTATATAAAATGTGGGGTTATTTTTTTACTTACATGAAGCCTATTTTCGGTAAAAGAAAAAATTGAGTAAAACTTAATAAAAATTAATTGGCATAAAAAGACCGGAGCATATTAAAAGCTGTAAAAGAATTTTCAGCTGCAAATATTTGTACTCTCAATAATTTAAATTATTTAAAATAAGGTTTCTGATAAACTTTTCATCCAAATAATCAAACTTCGAAACCGATAGCTTAATGCAATGGCAATAAAATCTTTTCAAGAACTTGGGGATACTTAAATCTCAGAAATACTTCCCAAACAACCTTACAGAGGAAGGAAAATCGCAATTAAACCACGAGCACGACACAAGATCTTTTTTTGCACTTGCTTAATTTGAACCACCGTAAATTTCACCAACCAGAACAAAACCAACAAGTCACGACTCCTTTTCAGAAACAACCTCATAAAACAACACGGTTGAAAACCAATTTGCAATAGAAAAGGGCGGGAATTTAGAAAAAAAATACTACGAACATCTCTCACTCTGAAGGTAGAATTTATGTAGAAGCTCAAATGATCCAACCGACTCCTCATAGAACTTAACGGCCATGTGACTTTAATGATCACAGTGATGGATTCAAGAGGAGGAGCGGCTAACTGGGTGTAGCAAACTTCATTACACTATCTAAATTCGAGAAGTTTCTAGAAGCTTTGGTGATTTATGCCGCCAACTGCTCATGAATAAAGCGCTCGTTTCGGTTGCCACTTGGATTTGGTTCTGGATAGTTAACACTGGTTGGTGATGTTCGGATGACTTGGATATTTGATCGAGTCTCTTAACCATCGAAGATATTTGAGTGGTTTGTTTTGAGATTATAGCCTGAATGTATAATACTTTTTCAAGGATATACAGGGTGTTTCAAAATTGCGTTGCACGGCTTTTATTCGGAACCAACCCCTCCTAGGGTCATGGAACTAAGGTCTACCCCTAGGTAAGTGACCCTGGGAGAATCCATTGAGAGGACTTACAGCGCCCCTAGCGGCGAAATTAAAAAGTTAAAAAAATTAATTTAAAAACTAAAGGAAATAGAGCAAAAACCTCAGTGAGAGTATTGTTGCCAACGTCAAGAAGAACTCATTGAAAAAAATTTGATCAAAATATCTTGAATATTCACGGAGATATTAGCATGTGAAAATAGCACTTTTTCAGGGGTCAAAAAGTAAAAAAATTGCATATTTACAAATTTTTTTGATTTTTTGATTAAATTTTGTGTTCTTTCAACTAACAAACACAAAACTACACAATTTCACTGAAAAATTAGCAAATATGCGAACTTTTTACTTTTTGACCCCTGAAAAAGTGCTATTTTCACATGCTAATATCTCCGCGAATATTCAAGATATTTTGATCAAATTTTTTTCAATGAGTTCTTCTTATCGTTGGCAACAATACTCTCAATGAGGTTTTTGCTCTATCTCCTTTAGTTTTTAAATTAATTTTTTTAACTTTTTAATTTCGCCGCTAGGGGCGCTGTAAGTCCTCTCAATGGATTTTCCAGGGTCACTTACCTAGGGGGTAGACCTTACTTCCATGACCCTAGGAGGCGCTGGTTCCGAATAAAAGCCGTGCAACGCAATTTTTAAACACCCTGTATATAAGGTGGAAGAATATGGGTAGAAATGTAGCATTATTTTGTTCGGCATTTATTTATTTTTCAGGAGAGAATTTGAAATTTGTCAAACGCAAGGGATTTTTTACTAACTTTATTATTTAATTAAATTAACACAGCAAATTTATTAAGCATTTTGCATTATATCCCTGTTTATTTATGAAAAATAAATAAGAACAACTTCATTATAGGTCTAAAAGTAATGTTTCTGATCATTTGAACCTCAAAATGACGTGGTCCATGGGCTATTAAACTAATTTCAGTTATGTTTAGATATCTAAATTAAATAAGTTTTTTACCAACCACTATCAAATCAATCAATTATTATCATACCTTTTTCTTTATTTTTAAAAGGAAGCATTGATTATTCGAATACCATAAATCAAACATAGATTAATCAAAGATATTTTGACTACCAAATATTAGTTGATATGAACTTTTTTCCTATAAGGTCTACTTTATAAGATGCGTAACACAAAATATGTCTTTGTGTTTAACACCACTACTTCTTTGTTTAATAATTTCCGCTAATGACGCCAATGAAACTAAGCAAATTATCAGTAATTTAAAATTTCAGTTATTCAAACACCCCTAGTTTACAGTTATTTCGGATAACTTATCCTCAATTGTAATATTTTCAATAGTATTTACAATGCTAAGACTACGTATGGGTCTTCAAAAATTCTGTTTGAAGGAAAAGCAAAGTTTACCTAACTGCGCCTGTAAAACTGGTTTTACAGTAACTGTCTCCTTGTTGCGGGAAAGAAAATATATTAGTAACGTAGCGACCATTTTTATCTCATGAAATAAAAACTCTTCCAAATATAAAATTTCAAACCTTTTTCTTAGAGACAGGTGCACTATATAGCGACACTTAAAAAACTTTATTTCACACGCTTGGATAGTTTTTAACCAATTTATATAATATTTTTCAAACCCCTTGTGGTGATTTTTCTTGAACATAAAGAAATCCATAACTGAATTATAGAAGTTCAGTATTTCCTTAATTAGACAACCACATTTTTAAGTTTTGAACAAAAAAGGTATTGTTCGGAAGTAGGAAACTTCGTAAGACTTAAGCGAAAACTGATATAAAGATGAAATTTCACTGTTAAATCAGCGGTTCTTCTTTGTATGATAAATGAATGTGATCCCACAAGTAAAAATGGGTTGTGTGAGCAAATGTATGTGGGGCGTGGTCAACAGTACCTCATATCTGGGTGTCCACTGGGTGGGTACTTATAAGTAAAATTTACGGGGTTAATTAATTATCCCATCCCCGTCGCCAATGTGCATGGCCTCGTGGGTCTGGTTTAGTTTATTTAAACCTGATCGGGGGATCAGACAGAACAGAACAGAATTAAGTTGTGGTGCGTAGCTCAATTTATCCATACTTTAGCAAATATTCATTTATTAGCAAAAACACTATTAAATTAAACAAGTGTAAGTTAATAAAAGTATTAAGTTAAATTAACAATCTCAGATGAACCTTAGTATTTATACACTTATTAGAGAGAAGTTCAGCATTCAAAGAATAGTCCAGCACAGAATAAAGTGTCACAACATACGACAGATAATTATTGATGCCATTACAACAAGATGGTAAATCTAAATACCTGCCTATTGGTTAAAAAAAGGAATCATACCGAAAGTTATAATGTCAATGGGGCTTTGGGATCATGTAATTACGGACACCCTGTAGATTATATTCTTACCAGTGTCTCAATCATGCCTCTTCTGGCCGCCCGTAGTTTCTTGGCGTATCCGAAGACGTCGTAAGCGAAATCTTCTTCCGCCAGCTCTAGGTTGGCCTCGATGCAGAGATAGGTGCCTGTGCGGCCGCACCCATCACTGTAATCAAAATTATACTAAAATATGCTAAAATACTTATGGCACATCGAACAATGTGCTATGAGTACTATTAAGCATACTTAAAAGAAAAAGACTACAGTACCTGCAATGTACGACGACGGGTCCCGTGCTGGGGTACCTCATCATGTACACCTGCACTCTCCTCCTAAACTCGAGGAGAGCGCTGGGAAAGGGACACGTATGCGAAGGCCAGTTGGTGTAGTGCAACTGGACTATTTCTCGCTCTTCGTTACCCTAGGATATAAAATCACCATTTCACTTAAATGAAGATACATGGATGTTCCGATAGACTGAAGTTTATCATAGTTGGGTGCAAGGTAAGGAATACACTAACGGCCGTATTCTGTGCTACTTGACCAGCGGTTAACCAGCATTGAAAGAAGGATTCCACCAATCACAGTCTTTGATTTCTTCTTTGATCGTTGGTTAACCACTGTTCAGGTAGCAAAGAATACGGCCTTACGAGAGTCATTCTTAACCTTAAAACACCGTAATTTAAATGTCAAAGTTAGGGGGTTTTGCTTTTTGGCTTAACCTCTTTAACACCGTAATTCAAACTTCAAGTTCAGCCTTTTGGCTTAAAGGGCTTGTTTCCCAATTACTATAAAGCTATTCTTGATATTTCTTGTTAGAAAAAATCAGCAAAATAATTTCTTGTGAGAAACAAGGATTTTGAGGATGTTCCCATTAGGGAACATCTGCAGATATAAAAGATTAAGAATATGTGTGAAGTCGGGAATTCTTTTTAGGGAAACTTTTAGAAGTAAATATGGAAATTAAAGAACATGGTTCTCATCATGTCCTTCCCGTTCACTGCTCCGAGAGGTCTTAAGTGCAAAATTATACAGGACTCTTTTCTTTTTTGAGTATTTATTGATGGAATAGTTTTACGGCTCCATGTTTCTAGGTCAGTAATGTTGGTAGGATTTTTTTGGCACCTTACAGCTTTCTTTAATGGTCACATGAAAAGAAATTGCGGGAATTGATCCTGACCTGAGCTCAATATGTTTGGGGCCCTTTATACTGAAGACAAAAATGAACCTGAAGGAATTCTGGATTTACACAATTTATTGAGTCTAACAAAGGTAACTTTAATATTCGTTTCACCTGTCTTGTAGGTCCAATTTCAAGTGACTTGTTCATTTTGGATCATAAACTGCAGATTTTATTCATATCAAAAATCAGCATTTCATCTCCATTACGTATTGAATAAATCGAAAAGGTATCGTAACGGTAGTCTGGTGATAAATTATGTGACACATATTTTGGAGCGTAGCTTACCTTCTTGATTTTTACTGTTCTAATGAAGAAGTTGGCAAGCTGTTCCTCCGCTAGTAGCGTGATTTCCAGATTGCCATATTCTTCAGGTTTGTCTAAGTCAGTAGGCCAGTACTGAACACACATAACCTGAAGAAACAAAACTTCTATTAAACAGAAGGAGAAATAAATTGGCTATGTACAGTAGACATAAAGGAATTTTAAGGGAATTTACCAAGGGAATTTTAAGGCGTAGAGATTACATTTAAAGATATTCTTCAAAGTAATGTGATGATACTGTGGCAACACATAGGGCTCCACGTGTCATTCATGTGGGTCACCTATGTGTTGCCACAATACAAATATGAATCGAAATAATTAATGAACAACAACAAATCAAGATCAATAAAAGAGGAAAATAACTTGCTCATGTAAAATTGAATTCCCTATTAGCTTTCGAGAAGTTCTTTGCATTTATCTTTTATTTTGCACCCATATTTTGGATGTTGGTTTATTTTGTTTTTATAGAGGAACGAGAAAAGTGAAATACAAGTATCGTATCGTCATAATTTTTTCCTATTTATACTTTTGTCCTCTATTTAAACTTTTTTTCAAAAGGAATGTATAATTAACATAAAATTATCTAGTAAAACATTAGTTAATGGACTTTAAACTTATGTCCCTTTACTACATATTTTTTACATAATTCGATATTTATTAAGTATTTACCTTCATTATTGTTTTCACAAGGGTCAAGATTTTTGATGTTTCCATTTTACCAATTATTTTTCTTATTTTACATTCAAATTTTTTAGGTGCACGTAATAGTCATCTTACAATTTTTGATTTTGTAAAAGAAACTTTTCTTCTTTTTAATTTCTATGTAATTTATTGCACACATTTTTACACAAGTATTTATATCTTATCGCATGTTTTTAATGCTTTTCATTTATAAACTTGATAGTTAGAATTAATGATTCATGATTAGTTTCATAGTTAAAATAATAACATTCTTCAGTTAAAATAAAGTTCTAAAGTATATCTGTGAACAACCACTATTATGTGTAAAATAGCGAAGTTAACCTACTGTTGAACCAACGATAGTAAAAGGGTCACGTGATTTTTTGCTTCAGTATTTTTTATTTTATTTAAAATATACTGATTTTTTATGTATATAGAGGGTATAACTAAGGTTAAAGGGAGTAAATGTATCTTCCGCTTTCGATCAAATGCCCCTCAGCTTCTTCCTTTCTCCCCTCCGAGTATGTCAAAATCGACAGTATGAGTTAATTTGTTTATGTTCAACGAAAATTATCATAATTCCTTAATTATGACTCCCGTAATGAAGTACATGCAGAAATTTACTCTATTTGGGACTCGGGAAATTGCATTATGAAGCGGTAATTATATCCTAAACACATTAATGTCAGTTAAAATAAAAATTGCTTGGAAAACGAAGTGGAAGCACGTTAAAATTGGATTAGTACTTAAGTTAAGGATTAAGCAACCTGATAGAAAAAACTTAAGATGCCAATATGCATATGGATTTTTAGCATTATTTATAAAAATTGGTTTCCAAACTTTTAAACATCTCTAGTCTCGAAGCTCTCATGGTGAATTGATATTACTGAAGCGCACTTCATCAATGGAAACTTTCTTTCTGAAACAAATACCATACTTTCTTTTGAAGAAGCGTTGAGTAAAGGGCTGTTTTTGATTACTGATGGAAATGAGTGTAAACCTGAATGAGTTATTTTATTGCAGAACTGTCTATTACTGTCTATGCAAATTATGATAGTCTATTACCTAACTTGCTTAGGTCGCTGTGTTTAAATTCCAATAACTTATCAAAAGCATTTACTAAGGTTTGAAGACGAGAAATTTTAGAAACTTTCCAATTGTCTCATAGTACTTTAATTAATAAATTTATTTACAACCACTTAGTATTTATTATTTTATCTTTATCTATTTTTAAATCTTTTGGCTATTTTTTACTAGAAAAATTTTTTTCCACTACTACCAAGACATAAAGTATGAATAGATTAGTGGATTTCTCCAAGTAGATACATCGTTTTCTTAGGTTTAAAAAAATAAAGGATAAAAATAACAGTAGTCTTTATTTTCAACAATGTAGGTAGACATACTTATCAAAGTAGTAATCTCTATAATAAATCATTATTTTTCTATAGTTGGGTGGCTTATTACATAAAAATGCCCTGAAACTGCAAAATGTGATACTTTCATGAAACTTTCAGGGATGTTAGATAGTCATATAAGAACTAAAAAATCGATGGGAGCCCAAAATTTTGGGGCGTGGTTTGACCGTTATGACGTCATAACAAGATGGCGACCAAGGGCCTATATTCGGTTCTTTTAATGACAGAAAGACATTTTTGGGGACAAATATTATGTTTTAAGGGTCAAAAAACATGATTCTGATGACAAAACGTGCAATTTGTTTTAAAAAGTAACTAAAATTTAATAAAAGCACGAAATAATAATACATTCTATCGCCAGTTGCGCCAAAAAAAATTATTTTTTTCGACGGTTTTATATGTTTTTTGGGGTGCTGATTCTAAATATTTAGTTCACTTTCACGTAGAAGGTCGGCTTCATATCAAAAAACGCAAAAATATGTGAAAAAATCACAAAATTTTTACTCTTTCTTCGGATTTTCGCTTATATTTTAAAAAATATTAGTTTCTCGAAAATTATTTAAATTACAAAGTTGGAGTAGATAAAATTTCCTACAAAATGCACTATTTAATTTTTGTTTTCCGAAGAATAGTTTAGACTTTATAACACACTGAAAAAAAGAGAAACAAACATCCTCTGTTTAAATTATGCTGTGTTAAAATTATCTGTTTTTCAATGCGTTATAACGTCAAAACTATTCTTCGGAAAACAAAAATTAAATGGTGCATTTTGTAGGAAATTTTATCTACTCCAACTTTGTAATTTAAATAATTTTCGAGAAACTAATATTTTTAAAATATAAGCGAAAATCCGAAGAAAGAGTAAAAATTTTGCGATTTTTTCGCATATTTTTGCGTTTTTTGATATGAAGCCGACCTTCCACGTGGAAGTGAACTAAATATATTAAGAATCAGCACCCTAAAAAACATATAAAACCGTAGAAAAAAATAATTTTTTTACAAATTTTTTTTGGCGCAACTGGCGATAGACTGTTTTATTATTTCGTGCTTTTATTGAATTTTAGTTACTTTTTAAAACAAATTGCACGTTTTTTCATCAGAATCATGTTTTTTGACCCTTAAAACATAATATTTGACCCCAAAAATGTCTTTCTGTCATTAAAAGAACCGAATATAGGCCCTTGGTCGCCATCTTGTTATGACGTCATAACGGTCAAACTACGCCCTAAAATTTTGGGCTCCCATCGATTTTTTAGTTCTTATATGATTGTCTAACATCCCTGAAAGTTTCATGAAAGTATCACATTTTGCAGTTTTTTTGTAATAAGCCACCCAACTACTATACTTACTCTAATAAAATCAAATACTTTAGTAAGCATCACAATAACATAGGATTCTTGTTCCCATACCATCCTCCAAAAATCGGATATGGTAAACTCGTTGGGTCCTGAAACATTATAAACTATTTTTAAAGGATGGAAAACAAGTAAAAAATCCAATAAACATTATTATTTTCACCTAGTTAAATTATCCTTTAAAATTTTTAGAATTCTAAACTCAATTGAGTTATACTCAATTATATTAACTCAATTATCAGCTCAATTATATTAATATAATAATCAAACAAATGCCATATATTCGAGATTTAAAAAAAAACAGATTATTGGTTTAACAACTTTATAGTTCCACTTTTATGACTGATCAACAAATATCTCGTCAGTATAGATATTTTCAAGAAGTATCTTACCCTGAGCAGCTATAAAAGCATTCGGTTTCAAAATACTCTGAAAAATACAAATAATACATAAAGTCAACATAGGTATATTACAAATCGCACGATTAATTACATTTCAAAAATGACCCTTGAAAATGTTCAAGTTGGTTTTGTAATTGATTGCTTATCAATACCTATAAAATTGTAGTGTGTATCTGTCTGTCTGGGATAAAAAGGCACAGGGAGCACCAAGATAAAAAAAGGAATTGCACCAGGAACACCGGGAGGATTGGTAATTGCTTATTCAGAAACATAGACCATATACATGCAACTTGAGATAATTTAAAACAAATAATTAAACTCCACCCGTGCAAGCCCGGTCAAATCAGCTAGTATTAGTATAGAAATGTTTAGGCTTTAAATCCTATTACTTTACACCTAAAAATGTTTATTGCTTCCTAATATAGGTGACACTCGTACATTTAATCTATTTAGTGCTTCTTTTCTTTTTAGGTAATTGGGTTTGGTACTTTTTTATTCAAACTCGTTTAAAGTGTTTTTATTAACAAACCGTTTTAAAATTAAAAAAATCGAGGTTTTTAAAAATTCAAAAATTAACTTTAAAAAAGCAAAAACTTAAAAAAATAGTAATGGATTTTATAAATAAGTTATTGAAGTTTACAGTAAAAGTAATTACTTCTTGCATTTAAATTTAGTTGTCATCTACCTGTAAAAAGTGATAACTTTACATATTATATGTATTCCAACTACTGAGTTCCAAAACTGATATCATGAATTTGCAAATCGAGTAAAGACAAAATTATAGTTTTGTATTTGTTAACTTAAATGAATATATAAATTCGTAAAAATAATGATTAATTATACCTATACTACAAATATTTCTGCCTATTAAATAGTTATTCTGAGGGTAATTTTCATTTCTAAAACACATCCCTTGCTTAGATTCAATTAGTATTCCTAACGCCTCGTTTCTTACTTAATGTGTAGTTTAGCCGCGTATAGCCATACTGTACTTTGATAAAGCCCATGTTATTTTTTTCGCGTTCTGGTTGAGATAACCAGCTGTCAGTCTTTCTCTTTTACAGCAGAAGAAAAATATATTATCTTCTTTTTGGGTTCTATCAAAGTCATCGTTGGCTGGATTGGACCCAATGTGTTTTTTCAAAAAACCCATGTGAAAAACCCACATTTTAGACCCATTTTTTGGGTTTTTTCAAGAAAAATCAAGATTTTGACAGTTCCTTCTAAATTTAATGGGTTTTTTCAATGTTTAGGATGTTTTAAAAATTTTAATGTTTTTTTAAATTTAAACTATTATGTTCTAAAAATTAAAAGGTGTTTTTTCAATTTCAGGGAGTTTTTTTAAAAGTTAAATAGGTTCTTTCATTATTCAGTGGGTTTTTTCATTATTGAATGGGGTTTTTTTCAAAATTTAGGGCGTTTAAAGTTCAAACTAGATATAAAAAGTAAAGAAGATTTTTTTTAATTTCAGTGGGTTTTTTCAAAGTTGAATAGATTTCTTTCAATATAAAATTTGTTTTCAAAGTTTAGGATATTTTTTATATTTTAGTGGGTTTTTTAAAATTTAAACCAGGTTTCAGTAAATAAGGTGTGTTTTTACAATTTCAGTGGGTTTTTCAAAGTATAAAAACTTTAAAAAACCCACTTACCTGTGAAAAAACTGACATTGTTTTGACAAAACATATTTAAAATAGAAAGAACTCACTAAAATTTGAAAAAACCTACACTTTTTCCGAAAAAACCCAGTTTATATGGGTTTTTTCAGGGTTTTATAAATTGGAAAAATAAAAAATTGGGGGGAAAAATTGGGTATCAGAGGTAAAACACTACTGTGGATTAGGAATTGGTTGATAGGTAGGAAACAGAGAGTGCAAGTCAAGGGTAATTATTCTCAGTGGGCGGAGGTCATGAGTGGGGTGCCACAGGGGTCAGTATTGGGGCCAATTCTCTTTATAATCTTCATTAACGATATTAGTCAGGACATAAGAAACAAAATCAGCATCTTTGCTGATGACTTAAAAATTTGGGGGAGGGTAGACACTCAGGAGCAGGTACAAAATTCTAGGTACAAAGGGATCTAGATATATCACAATGGGCTGAAAAATGGGGTATGTCCTTTAATATAAGTAAATGTCAGGTACTTCATATGGGTCGGGGGAATGGTAGGGCAGAATTTTATCTGCAAGGGTACAAAGTTAAAGAAGGTAATATGATCAAGGATTTAGGGGTGATAGTAAATGAGGACTTTAAATGGGTTCATCAGTGTTCATCTGCTAGTAAAAAGGCTAATAGGATATTGGGATACATTAAAAAACTGTTTCTTCAAGGTCCGAGGATATTATTTTGCCACTGTACAGAGGCTTGGTGAGACCTCATCTAGAGTATGCTGTTCAGTTTTGGTCTCCATACTTAAAAAAAGATATTGTTTCAATTGAAAGGGTTCAGCATAGGGCTACTAAAATGGTCAAGGGTATATCCAGTTTAAGTTATGAGGGAAGATTAAAGAAGCTAAATATGTTCACTCTAGAGAAAAGAAGGATTAGAGGGGATTTGATTCAACTTTTTAAAATGGTAAAGCAAGGGGACACAGAGGGAGGGACTAGATTTCAATACGGGTAATAGAACAAGGGGTCATAATTTCAAATTGAATAAAGGAAAATTTAAGACGGATTGTAGAAAGGCATTATTTTTTAATAGGGTAGTGGATAGATGGAAAACGTTGCCTGAAACAATTGTAAATTCAAGTGGGGTAAACGAGTTTAAGAGGAAAATTGACAGATACTGGGATTCCGGTAGTTTGGGTTAAAAAGACTGGACCAACCTTGCTGGGCTTACGCCTGTAGTTGGTCGACTTAATTTGTATTTGTATTTGTATTTATTGAAAAAACTCGAAAAAACCCAACCCACTTGGGTTTTTTCAAAAAAACCCGGGTTTTTGCCAACCCTGATCAAAGTACAGTGTGGCTATACGTAGTTTAGCCCGTATGCCACTGAAAAATCGTTTTTAACTTAGAACAAAATAAATAACATATACATAAGATATACATAATACATGAGACAAACCCAATTTGTGATTCATAGAGTATAGTAATAAAAAAATTACTTACATCAATATAGGATGCATTGATGTAATCGGAATCAGGAATGCCAGGCAGAGGTTCTAATACTATTCTATTGTAGTCAACTAAAAATAAAAAAGGCCTGAATAAATTATAAATAATCAAATAATTCAATTCCACCATCTTACACAAGATTTTAAGTATAAGTTTAAGTGTTGAAAATTATCATGAAAGGAAATATAGGTTGTACTCAGAGATAATTTTAACGCCTTTAAGAGCGTATTTCACGCATTGAAAATCGGAAATACGCCTTATAAAACTTGCCAGGAGTATTTTCACGCTTTGAATTTTCAACAAAGGTTTAGCTTAAAAAATGCATGGAGCCCTACCGAAAACAACTAATATTTTTTGTCTACTCAAAACACCAACTTTTATATTTTCTACTAATTTTTTGTTTGGATTGTTTTGTTTTTATTTGTTTTAATTTTTTTCTAATTTGTTTAACATTTCCTACAAATACTTAACATATTCTTCAATTGTTAAAAACAAAATAGCATATTCACATTTTTTTCTATTTCATTTTTTGTCCATTTAAAAAGTGAGTATTTTTATAGAAAATTTGTATCTGTATTTGTAGTTAATGTTATTTCTGTATTTCACTCCTCCAAAAAAAGACAAGGAGTATTTTTACTCCTCCAAAAAAACCTAGGAATAACACTGGTTGTACGATCAATTGAATAGTTTCAATCTACAGCTCACATATTAAAAAAATTAATTAAGAATATTTACATTAATGAAGAGTTTCGAATAAATAAATTCCATTTTAAATAGAATTTTGTGCAGATCGTTCAAACGAAACTTTTAAATGTCTCTAAGTAGTCTCAAACAAGGTTTCGCTCCGTTATTCTAATGCAAATTATTCACTTAATATTCACTGGCTCAGATTCGACGAGGAGGGTAATTAGAGATTACCATGGCTTTCAAAAAAGTTAGTCATTAAAGTAAAAACCAAGGTTTGAGAGTTGCTAGAATAAAATTAGTCACAGTCTATGCGCTTAATTTAACATCCACTCAAAGAGATGTAATAGTACAAACCGGTAGATCAAGTTAAGTGACATTTTTAAACTTAAAAATATTAATATCCAAAGGCTTAAATATCCTGTCACACAGTAGGTAATGCCTGAATAACGAACATAAATGCCCGATCTTGATAAGTTGGGGCCCAAGGCCTGGATATCTTAGTGGGGGGTGCTTTCACAACAAAATGTAAATAATTTTATATTGTGATGGTAAATTGTCATTCATAGAGTGAAAGACGAAAACGTTTGTTTTGTATAGCATTTCAGTACAGCACAGAATAGTTATGCGTGCAATTAGTTATAGCACATAGTTATAAAAGTGTAAGTATAGTTTTGTAAACACAATTTTTGGTTTTCAGACGATTTGGGAACCTTCTAAAATCATCAAATCTGGTCAAAAAATCAAGGTCTGGGCAGTAATCAGGGCCTGATGAACATACAACTGACAATTTTCATAATGCATCTTTTAAACTAGAAATTTTCCTAAAAAAATTCAAACAAAACTTTATGTCAAATCACTCAGCTGTTTTCATGATCTCTTTAGAATTACTACCATAAAAATATTATTCAAAGATGCGAAATATGTTTTAAATATTTCATACATATCACATGCTTTTCTGAGTCTTTTTTTCTTGTTTAATTGAATGAAACCTTTCAAGTAACTACGAATAAACAGGAATTTTAAACTCGATTACATGACTTTATAGCAAACTTCTCTCATATAAAAGCCCACGTCACTCACTGACTCACTGATTCTGGAACGCTCGCACACTATGATGCCATCTCGCAATAATCAGAAAAATAAATAAATAAAAGTAATTAAAATTAAAATAATATAATAGCTTTTAAATATCTTTCAAGAAAGTTGGTTTACTTAATAAAGGTTAAAAAGTTACTTTTAGGGAAGTTGGTTTCTAATTCAACATCTCTCATATAAAAGCCCACGTCACTCACTGACTCACTGATTCTGGAACGCTCGCACACTATGATGCCATCTCGCAATAATCAGAAAAATAAATAAATAAAAGTAATTAAAATTAAAATAATATAATAGCTTTTAAATATCTTTCAAGAAAGTTGGTTTACTTAATAAAGGTTAAAAAGTTACTTTTAGGGAAGTTGGTTTCTAATTCAACAATAATAAATCTAATAAATAATCGTATAAAAAGCGCTTTTTGATTTTTTTTTTGGCAATAATCTTTATTTACTTTCGGAAACGAAAAATTAATTATTTCTTAAGTAAGTAAATAATTGAATTTTATTTATTTTTCAACTGATTTATATAACTTATTCACTTTTAGAATCAGCTTTCAATAGTAATCATCTCAATTTTTACTATTCATTTTTTTCTTTCTCATAGTCATTGTCATGGGTGATGATGAAGATCCTACCTCAAAAAAACGTCGCTTAGCTAAAGAAAGAAAGCAAAGATGGCGTGCTAGACCTAAATACGTGGGCGCCGTAGGCGCCCCATAACAAACTATCTTCAAATAATGAGGCAAATTAAAATCAAATAATAATTTAATAATGGAATGTTTGGGGAGAATGCCATTTAAAATGAGTTTATATAAGGGTAGTAAGATTTGATTTAAGAATAAATTTGCCCAAATCAGCTCGGTGGTGGTCAGCCGAAATTGAGTGACTTATTTGAATATGATAAATTAGTGATATTTCAGCGGTAAGATAAAGAAGTTAAACTTCTTATTTAATGTATAATTAATAGGAACTTGAAGTAGTAACGAGGGAAGCTCGCATAAAAGGCTAGCCTAGCTGTAAGACCCGGCTTTGCCGGGTCGTAACAGCTAGTTATTAATAACAAGTATAGCAGCCAATAGTAAGCCTTCTTCGTCACTTTGACGAGGATAGTTGCTATGGTTACTGATCGGTGGTGGGGGAAGGAAACATTTTCAAGCGCCACACAGTGGGCAAAAAACCCCGAAAGCTGGCCAAAAGTCAAAAGTGATAAGTTTTTTGATGAAAATTCATATACGGGGGTTTTTGAGGTCGCTGATTATGAATCTGAAGTCAAATTTATGAAAAAACAAAATGGTGGACCCAAAATGGCGGAAAATTGTTTTGACGAGAAAAATAATTTCTTATTTAAAAAAACTCCTGAACCTACAATATCCGGGTAACTGATTACAAATCAGAAAAATATATTTCAAGAGAACAAAATGGCGAATTCAACATGGCGTCTATTTGGTGAAAAGTGTTGAAGTGTGAAAGGTGAGTGAAAGTGATGACGTTGCACGACCGCGTTGAGTGACATGATATAGAGGGTCTGTGTGATATATATTTCATAATTACATTTATTTAATTTTTTAATTCATATATAGTTTTAAAAGCCATTGGCGGAAATGTTAATTTAGTTCTTTTTAGTTTACTTTAATTGAAATAATTTCGAATCTAATAAATACAATATCATTATCTACACTTTTTGACCTAATTATAAATACATTTTTTTATAAATATTGAAAATTAAATCGAAAGTTTATTGAGCTCGAATTGAATCGCGCCCATACATTGCAACATAAAAATCGCTCCAGAAGCCAAAATGGCACCTAAAGGCAGCCAGTTTTTTGCAGGCTTTTGAAAAAATATGTAGTTAACAACTTCCACTTGGTTTAAGAGTGGGATCAGGTGGGGTTTTTTTAGTTTTTCTCTTTTTATCACGATTTCTTAGAACGCTATCTTGAGAAATATGACTATCTTCATTGTTGATTAACTATTCAATATATTGCTTGTATAAATTTTACAAAAAAGTTCCAATTTATGCGAACTTTTAAGATGAGAATTCAATTTACAGAATTAAAATCGGTCAATTTTTCATGATTCTATACGCGCTCAAAGTTAATTAACTTTTTGTTTTACTTCGAGATGTCTAAACTCGCTCAACGCTCACGTACGAAATGATTTCCAGAGCCACAGAGACTTCCCAGTCATTTACCAATGGTGCAAATAGGTGCTTGATATATCCCAGGGGTTTCCAACTGGCGGCCCGCGGGCCGCATGCGGCCCGCCAGGTCATTTTAAGCGGCCCGCGAAGCTCTCTGAAAACCCTCTAAAAAGTAGCTTCAAAACACTTTTTAGCACACTAAAATTCAAATTTTTTCGGGGGAGAACCCCCAACCCCCCATATACCTCTTAGATTATAGACTAGCTTAGATCATTTTCTATGGTGCTAGAATTAAAGGTTTGAAGTTTCGAGAGGTCGTTTGTAAAACCTGAAATTCCCCCTGAGCGTAGCAAGGGAGTATGAAGGCTTTTATAACCATTATCATGAGGAGGGACAAAATGGAGTATCCAAAAATTAGGTAAAACAATCCTCTAAGGAAAATTTACAAATATTTTCTTGAGGAAGACCTTTTCATTTATCCTCTTCAGACCCGAGGTATAAAAAAATTCTTTCAACTCAAATTTTTTTCTTAAAATAGTATTAAAATGCTTCACAAAGTTCATAAAAATCTTCAATTCAAGAAAATGTTTTTTAGGGGGCTTACAATTTAAGGTCCACCCTGGTGGACCTCAGTTCTAAACGTAGTAAAACATGACACAATTCCTATGGTATAAAATTGTTACTTTCTATAATTATAATTTAAATAAATGAAGTATTTATAATTTTTTTGTCATAGTAGGTTATTTGAAGGTTGTAACTTAATTTCCTTTTTAAAATAAATAATTTTTTAGAAAATTTAATTTTTTAAAAATTCAAAAATTCATTTTTAGGGGCATAGAAAACTTTTTGTGCATGTTTTTAACATTTTTATGCAATAATCAAAGTAAATGTACATTTATACTGTAGAAAATAGTATTCATTTTGAGTTTTACAGAATTTATTTTAAAAAATTTGGAAAAATTTAAAAAATTTTGAAAAAAAAATTTTTTTAATTTGTTTTTTCTATATGAAATTCAAAATTTTAAATGACAAATATAATAATTATCATTTAAATTATAAAATAAGTTTTTTAAATCCTCAAAATAGTTTATTTACCCGTTTTTTATTAATTTTTACTCCTACACAATTACCATCGTTAAGAACCGAGTTCCACCCTGGTGGACCTCTCTATATCTTGCTCTCCAAAACTCAAAATTTGTTGGATTTCTTTACAAACTGTTTTGTTCTACTTGAAAGGATACTAATTAATAAAACTAGTCAAATTAAGTCTCATAAATAAATTAATTTAGGTTTAAATTAATTAATATTCCCAAGTTTTAGATAGGACGCCATTTTTTCCAAAATCCTCTTTTTAAATATGTGCTGTGAGCAAAATTTTGTTTTAAAGCGCCATCTCTCGATTGAAATAGGAAGTAAAAACATCAAATAATACATATTTCAGCTTTTAGCTGATAATTTTCAATAAAAAGTTTGTTTTTGAGGGGGTAAGCGAAGGTCCACCACGGTGGAACTGGGGCGTGAAGAGGTTATGTAATATTCAGAATATTAAATATATTCAGTATTCCTACGAGTTGTATAAGAGTAAAAAAATTCATATATCCTCTGGAATCGTCCCTCTTTTGCTTGAAAAGTTTTCTATTGAAGACTCTCACCCCCAAAAAAATTATAATCGTTAAAAAGGAGCCAGATTACTTTGCGGCCCGCCACTTAACTTTTCATTTCGATTGCGGCCCGCGAGTACTTAGAAGTTGGAAACCCCTGATATATCCCTACAACTATCCCAAGTGTAAAAAGTTCCGAATAAAAAACTTTTTTTTCGACTTTTGGCCAGGTTTTCTGGTTTTTTGCCCACTGTGCTCCAGTTCAAAGTGAACAGAGTATATTAGAAACATGGCATAGGAAAGGAAGGCATCAGAAGAGAGGGGAGGGTAAGTTTTTAGCCTAGCCGACCATAACGGAAAAGTGGTGACCTTTGATTAGTCCTCCACTTTCTTCCGGAATGAACTACGCATTCCCTAGAACAGATTTAATTCCCGAAAGGCAAGAATGAAAAATTTTTATTTTTTAAATTTTTGTCACTAGAAGATATTAATTCTAGCAGCTGTGTTAACTTTTTAAATTGATTCATCTGATTCACCAACATATTCAATTTTCCAATCTTACTTCTTCAATATACAGGGTGTTTCAAAATTGCGTTGCACCGCTTTTATTCGAAACCAACGCCTCCAAGGGTCATGGAAGTAAGGTCTACCCCTAGGTAAGTGACCCTGGAGAATCCATTGAGATGACGCCCCTAGCTGCGAAATTAAAAAGTTAAAAAATTAATTTAAAAACTAAAGGAGATAGAGCAAAAACCTCAGTAAGAGTATTGTTGACAACGTCAAGAAAAACTCACAGAAAAAAATTTGATCAAAATATCTTGAATATTCGCGGAGATATTAGCATGTGAAAAAAGCACTTTTTCAAGGGTCAAAAAATAAAAAGTTCGCATGTTTGCAATTTTTTTTTGATTTTTTGATTAAATTTTGTGTTCTTTCAACTAAAAAAACACAAAACTACACAATAACACTGAAAAATTTGGAAATATGCGAACTTTTTATTTTTTGACCCCTGAAAAAGTGCTATTTTCACATGCTAATATCTCCGCGAATATTCAAGATATTTTGATCAAATTTTTTTCAGTGAGTTCTTCTTGACGTTGGCAACAATACGCTCACTGAGGTTTTTGCTCTGTCTTCTTTAGTTTTTAATTTTTTTAACTTTTTAATTTCGCAGCTAGGGGCGTCATCTCAACGGATTCTCCAGGGTCACTTACCTAGGGGTAGACCTTACTTCCATGACCTTAGGAGGCGTTGGTTCCGAATAAAAGCCATGCAACGCAATTTTGAAACACCCAGTATAGTAAATGTACGATACTATCCCGTCTCAAAAACAAGTATCGTTCCTTTTAAAAAATGGATTTTTATCTGATTATACACTTGGTTAAAAATTTACCCCATACATGATGCATCTGTTGTCAAACACAAAAGGAAACGGTCCTTCTTCCATTGCAGTTCGCTCTAAAAAAAAAATTCGTTCTCTACCCGTAACCCCATTTGAATGGGGAACAAGAAAACATCAGAGTAAACTCTCGTGTCTCTTGATGGTTTCGGAAACTTTAAAAAACCAACTCTCGGCAAGAAACACGACAAAAGAAAGGCCAGACGAAAGAAATCCGAGAAGGGAGAGCTCAAACAAAAAGCAATCAATCACACAGTTCACCGTTTCAGATCCTTTTTTGAGAAAGTGAAGTGGATGCTTTTGTTGAAATGAAAAACGTAGTAAGTGCCATGGTAGTTAAAATTGTGTGTTTCAAAAGTCCGTTTCGCGGCTTTTATTTGAAAGTTGTCTTAGGGTCATGGAAGTAAGGTCTACCCTTAGCTAAGTGATCCTGGAGAATCCATTCAGATGACTTGCAGCGCCCCTAGCGGCGAAATAAAAGAAAATTTGCAGCGGATTTATTTCCGATTTATACAGAGATCCAAAACTAAAAAAGAATGGGAACCATTATGTATTGAGGTAATAATTTCTTCCTTCTACAATGACCTTCTTCAAATTATAATCACCACTTTTGAAACGAAACATCATTTTATAATCAAACAAATATAATGAGAAATTTGTTCATGAACCACAATCTTTGCCATTCATTAAGTGCTTCATTGTTTTGAAAGCATGTAACGATTAAAGTTAATTCCAATCAGTCAGTGAATGTACAGCTAACTTTTATTCTCCTTTCGCACTGTACTCGTTTACAAAGATGCTTGGTTCTCTCAATATAGTTCTATGGTAAAGACAAAACCTAAATTATCTCTTTTTGAAAAGAAACAACCACGCATGCTGAAATTTTTCTTTTGAAAAAGAGTTCCGGTTCTAAAAAAAAAATAATGACTGTAAACAACTAGCGTTTGAATTACCTTAAATTATAAGCTGAAAAAAATTACTTGATAACATTATATAAAAAATGCTTTTTGTGTTTCTAAAAATTTACGACTTGGTACTTATTGCGTTTTTCACTTTTTCAAACCATGTTATTCAGAGCAACTATATTTTGTTTCACAAAAAGCAACCGCCCCATAGCAAGCTCGAGCATTCTATGAACCATACCGGAACTTAAGCCCAAACAAGAGGGCAATTTCAGAGATCTGTACCACAGACGATATCAATATTGTCGAATCGTGACCTAGTTTTCCTGGTGCCTTTAGTACTCAGAAAACCTCTTTTGGGATAAATGGCGACCTTTTGAGGCATTAAGGCACGTATGGATTTTATGGGTAAAGGCTTTTGTTCACCCGCCTGGTGTTGTGTTTAGATTTTGCTTTTTGCTCCCGTAATTTGAGTCGGACCAGATCTTTTTGCAATACCTATGAAAATGGAATGAAACCAAAATTGATCTTTATGATGGAACGCTTATAAAGAATTTTCGTTTGTGGTTTGGTAGCGTTAACTTTATCCGCAGGCGATATTTTGGAGAGAAGATTGCAGTAGTAAAAAAGAATAAAACGGCTGAAATATATCAGACAAACCAAAACTTTAAAAATATCAGTACAAATTAACTAATTAACTTTTTTAAACCAAGACACGTAAGAGAGTAGGGTTTTTTGTCAAATTCGTACTTTTTGGGCATCAAACGGATTCAGAAAGAACAATACAAAATCCTTCAATCAGGTTAATTAACGAAGTTATTTCTTTAAAATTAGGAGAATTAAGAGAAATTCAAGATGTCCTAGATAACGCAATGTCAGGTTTTACAAACCTTGCTGAAACTTTACGGAGTAACCCATTTAAGGCTTTTATAAAGTTGTCATCGATAACCTGTAACCTTGTGACAAGGTCAAAAACACCTGCGCTAGTTGACGGTTATAAGGTTAGAAGTAAACATTGAACATCTGCAACCTTGTCATGGAAGTTCTAATATAATATTGCGGAAAGGGCTTTCGGCGAACCTTATAGGAAAACCTAATGATAATGAAAATATATGTTTAACCGTAAAGTGTGTGTGTTACAGGTTACAGGTTAGGGAACGTACCCATACTACGTGACCCATTCAGGGGAGGGAGGGGGGTCTTCAAAATACCACGCTCGGTCACAGGGGGGAGGGGGGGGCTTGGGGTTTCGTCACGTAGTCAATTTCTTCTAGTCAATACGACAAAATTAAGCCAAATTAAGTATTGAAATTTGCCAAATTAAGACTAGTTAAGCCAAATTAATTATTAAAATTAGACAAATTAAGCAAAATTAATATTTTTAAGCTTTCTGTTTGCAAAAAATGATGGCAAACCGTATTTATGAATTACTACGTGAAAACTAGAGGGGGAGGGGGGGGTCTTGGCATATACTACGGATGGTCACCAAGGGGGGGGGAGGGGGGTCAAAAATGGAAAAAAATGGGTCACGTAGTATGGGTATGTTCCCTTATATGGGATGCATCCCAAAACTTCAATTGTAATAAATCCGCATTAATTAAAACACAGCTTCTTTAATCAATTTGAACTAAGGGGCCATTCATTAATTACGTAAGGGTCCCGAGGGGGAGGGGGGGTTTGAAAAATCTCTACATACCTTTACTTGGGGGGTGAGGGTTCAAACCCATTCTTACGTAAGATTTTCAAAGTTAATGTAAACAAATTACAATATCAAATTACTATTGAATAGCCCCAGAAAAGTTTAAAAATGCTGACGATCTCGGTATATTATCGAAGCTTTATTTTAAAAAAATGAAGCTATATCAGATGTATCTTTTTTATTGGAGTAGCATTAGGTTAAGATAAAATATAAAACTGTTGAATCCATCTTCCAGTTGTCAAAAGTCGACTTAAAACTGATCCTTTTCTAACATGAAAAACGAAATGCAATCTTACGTAAGAATAGGGGGGAGGGGTTTGAAAAATCTGACGTACCCTTACATGGGGGTAGGGGGGTCAAAAATTGCCAAAATCATCCTTACGTAATTAATGAATGACCCCTAATCAGTAATGTGACTTCGGGTCAATGAATTGGCACTTAACTCCATTTCTTTTTCAGTATGGGAAAAGTTTGATCCAAACCAATCTACGAATTAGAGTTAACAACTCGATGCTGCAAAAGCATTTAAACCTGCAATAGTATATTCATAAAACCGTAAAGTAAAATATTTACTTACATGGCACCAATTTTTTGTAACTGTTCTTTGTTTCATTTGCTGCTTTGGAAGCATGCCTCGTGCTGTGGTTTTCCCCTTTTGTAGAGATCTAAAAAGGGAAAAAATTACATAAATTTAAACGAAACCAACAGTTTTTAAATTTTTACATGAAAAAAAGTAACTGAACTGAGAAAACGAGGGATAAAAGTATTGAATGAATGCGCAAGCATGTGAAATAATGATGTCAAAACTCTCATTCAGAGTTCAGACATCACTTTTTACTCTATTCATTTTGATGGAGGAATAATCCAAAGTGAAAAGTGTGAACTGGCGTTTCACTCTTTGCTCCTTCACTTTTCTGTGCAAACTAGTGATTCACAGGAGTGAATAACTCAGGATAACAGTGATGGTAGTGAAACATGAACTACTGTGAAAGGACTTGTATTCACCACTAACCAAAGCTATGGATTACCTGGAAACAAAACATCTAACCTAACGGCTGTATTCACCACTAACTTGACCCGAGGTTAACCAAGATTCAAGCCTTTTCGTCAACTGATTGGCTTAAACTGTGAAAGTGAAACAGTGTAAATGAGCCTTAAGACTGGGGCAAATTTCCATGGTTCTCATTAAGTCTATATTCACTTTTCATATTGTTACTTAGGTATATTAAAACATTTTTTATTCAAATTATATGTTTGTGATGTTTTAATGGTACCGATTTAAAGAAGCTCATAGCATTCTGGAAACTTACTTAAAACAAAAAATGATAAAATTTTTTAGACTGAAACTTAACAAACATGAAAGATCGTCTTAGTGGAAAAACAACACAAATATCAAGGCAAACAAACAAGTCGTTTGTAATATTAAGTAAGAACTGTTTGTGATAACCGAAACTCATTTAAACACATTAATAATTTCCGTTACAAACTAAACGAAACTGAAATTCATACGAAATCAATTTAGCTCCATCCATCACCGCCACAGAAACATGACCTAGATTTTATTATCATAGAAAAAAAAGTAAATGATACGAGGGCTGTATCGTTACAGTAATGTTCGCTGGTTATGATTTCAAAAGATATTTCCCGGCATCAAGCTACGTTTGGGAAACTCATGAAAGACTGCGTCCATTTGCTACGTATCTCCGTCTGTAACGATGATTCGCGGAAAAAAGTTCTTACACGTTTATTCGAATCAATAAATATCACCAAACATTTTTATCCTCAGACCATCGTTAAGTCGTTAGGAAAGAGATTATATGGAAAACTTAACTCCTAATGAAAATGTTCTCGAGAAAACGCTTAAGTTGACCGAGTTGGTTAAATCCAGGGTGGAAATTTAAAAATCATCGCCAAAATTAATAATTGAATTTTGAGTATTTTTAAATAGGGCCTGGTTTGAGGTGTGAAACTCATAATCGAATTTTGATCGGAATTTGTTTCGAATAAAACACATGATTACTTTTGAGTGATTAGGTTTTACTCAAATAACACAATGGAAAATACTTTGATCCAAAAACATATCGTTCACACCTTGCCAAATCCGCCAAAACTTTTCAAGGATAGGCGTTTTCTACAGTACTTTGCAGAATAATCCGTGACTCGAGAGGTATTTCTCCGTTGGCACAAGACTACAATTATTTATATTTCTTAATTAAAATAGAATGACACATACACAATAATCCTCACAGATTATCTAAAAATAACAGTGATGAATCATAGGCGATATATCTCTTTGAACGGAAACTGATAACCCGTTCTTGATTAAAAGCTTCCCCTATTTGATTTTTAAAAGTGGATAAAGAAAATCCTAAACCATTTTCGAGAATTTTTTTGTTTCATCAATTTCAAAATCTGCTTTTTTTAAGAATAACAAGTGGGGGTAAAAAAGAACTGTAATTTATTCAAACATTCTACAGATGCTGCTCTTAGTTAAAACTCACCAGTCGTATAGTAAATAATTTTGAGATATCATAAGCCCCCTTTATGTTACAACCAGGTTTTGTAATCTTTCATTTTTGATCAAGCAAGCACATGTTTAATTGTATTGTGCTACCTTGTAAAAAAAGCCAATGGTGCAACTAAACTTTTTTGAAACCTTTCATGTAGATTTTTTAAAACTTAAATCTATTTCTTTCACTGGAAAATGCATTTTTTTTTCTGTTTTGGAAAAAGCATTTTTTTCTTGAGACATTCCAATTATCGATCACCCACTCCCCCTCTATAACACAAACATGCAAAGCCAAAATTTTTACAACAATTTTCCAACTCAAATTTTTACTGCTTTTACCAACCAATAAAACTTGAATAAGGTCCCCCACTGGTTTAACTATTGCAACACTGTTCCTTTTATATTCTAAGTCGAAGAAAACAAGCCCTCCCCGTAGAAAATAATGGCCATAGAATAGCGAGAATCAAAAGATAAAGTGTCCTCCCCATTGAAATCACAGAACATTGGTTTGGAAGAATTGTGTCGCCCTATAAGGAATGATTAGGGATCGCATGTGGGACGGACGGCTAATTCATTTCCGAACAGAACCCGTCGTATTTGTTCAAGAAAATTTAATAAATTTCACCCGCAAGATGTCGGGTCGATCGCTCAGACAGAACGTCGAAAACGCTAACGATCAAAGACAGATCTGATCCATTAAAAACTTTTATGAACTGCTTTCTGCTCTTAATTGCTTTCCAGTATAAACAATTTCCTCCGCAAAAAGACGTCTCGGTGCTCTGTTAGCACTGGAGGAATGAGCCTCGGTTGTTCGTATTCTTTTTTTAAAATCGCACGAAATGAGGTTTTTTTCTTTGAATGACGCTCTTTCTTTCAGGAGGGTCATTTCCGCTCCTTTTATTCATCGCGAAGGCTTTGAAGGGTATTGAAAGGAATGACAAAGACGATGATCTTTTCATAAAATAATTATAAAATGGAGATGTGGGCTTCTTTTGATGTAAGAGTGATGTTTAGAATGACATTAAAAGACCTTTCGTTTGTGTACTTAATATGATGGCGATGATGATGATGATGATACAGTCGACTCCTCTAAAATGAACACAGTTCAATCGGATTATGTTATCAAAATTGAAAATTAATTGATTACTTCTATTTGTTTTAACGCAAAACGTATCGTTTTTTTTTGTAAACACTTTCATCACTATATATTTTAATGTTGTTAAAATTTGGTGAAATCCCATCTAACCACTTTTTTCCTATTTTGAAGGTCAATTTTAATACATTAAACATGCAAAATGAGGTATAATTTTGTAGTGTGATATGTTCATTGTTCAACTCTCATATTTTTCTTAAGAATGAATAATTTGCAATTTACATATTAAGGAGCCGTTTTAAAGGCTTCAATTAGAACTATTTGTGATTTTAATGCAAGCACTGAAGTTACATTGTTTAAAACTTTCTAGTATCAAATAGATTATTATTATCAATTGAACAATGGATATTCATGTTTTTGTTAATCACATTAATTTAACAATTTTAACATTACCACTGTAATAACCATTTTAAAAGGATATCGCTACTAAAATCAGAGTTGAATAAGTCAACATTTGAACTGAGCATAAAAATTCAAAATTGTCTTGGTCAAAAAACAAAATGGTGAACAACAAACAAACGTGATGCCAGCTGTATAAAATGTAATAATGCATACCAAAAGAAAATTAGAACTTAGTGCTACTACTGTTTTGCCTTTGCTATTAAAGGAATGCTTGATTATCATTTTAAATTCTTATGATAAATGAAAGAATATAATATAGTCAAATAAATTATTTGCTGTTGCAACAATTCAAAAATTCAAAGCAAAAATTCAAGTCGAATGCAGTTTGAAATCAATCGATGAGTTTAACTATGATTAGGGTATTAAACTCTTGTGTGTATCAAATATTTATTAAAGAGGTAATCTTTGGTTTCACAGAGAGAAATGAATTTTGATATTAAGATTAATTTCAGACTGTACTAGATTAAAAATAGTATTTTTTTTTCAAAATTTATTTTAAAAATATGATAAAAAAAAGTCTTTAAAGGAAGGGATTTATAACCTTCCAACTAACCTAAACAATTTATTACACTAAACTAGTGAAGTAAAAAAATAAAAACCATATATCACTATTACTTTTCATGCTTTCAAATGATTAAGCTTGCCAAATATAACTATTAAAAACACCCAACCCAAATTTTATTTCTACAATTTTACAAAAAAAGTTTTATAATAAAATATGAGTAGGATAAAATTTAATCCAAAAAGGCACCCGACATGAATAAAAAACAACTATCTTTCTGTATAACAAAGACACTTTTTGTACAGCCTTCAGCATAATTTGTGGTATTACCATAATTTGTTTACATTAACCATAATCTATTTTACAGAACGTATTCTAAATTTATGTGTGTTCAAAAAAAGGCCGTTTGCATCCAAATATTTTAATTCGTCCTTCTTTTTTATTTCTAGAGCTCGAAAAATATAAGTTTAAAATTTTCGTATTACCACAAGGGGGTCAACAAGAAATTACGTTACTGTCTAAAATAGTTTTTGTCTAATGTACAACTGAACTAAAGCTTGAGATTCCATAGAATTTTTTCTTCGTAGATCATCAATTATAATTTCCTGTTCTAAAAGAGCATCCGAAAAGAATTTAAACCCAGTTTCATTGTCCTGTAAAGTATGAACACAAATTTTATCTTCGGTAAATCTCGTGTGTCCAAACAGAGTAAATCATACCTCCATTGTGGTTTTAAGAGTTAAAATAGAAGATAATACTTCGGCTCATAAAATTTTAATTTGAGACGAAAAATCTCCATGGGGAGAGTGGGGTACTAAGAAACTTTTTAATTTGCGGCTTTGTGTGAAGGCCAAAATATCTTAAAAAAATCACAGAATATCTTCAAGACATACTTTATATCCCATAAAAATTTTATCGTTTTAGAATAATTACTTCTGTGAAAAAGTCCCGTTTGGAGTTGATGCAGACTGACAAGGCATAAATGTAAAGTCAAGCCTTTTCAACTATATTTCAATTTATCTTGTTTTAGCTACTAAATTCTTTTGGAATTTTTTAATGAATTTTTGGAAGGCTAAAGGGGCCATATAATTCACTTTTTGTTCTTCAATTTAGGGTTGTGGATCATTATTAAAAGTACCCTGTTTCTTATTACCCATTTAAACAAAACTATGGGGTAATAAGAAACACTAGCATTAAATGAAAATTAATTTATCGAATTTTTTCTCTTATTATATTTATATTTTATTGATCTTATTTCATTTATTAAGTTAAAATTTAAATTCAAATAAGTTTAATTTTACTTAATTTTCCTGAAAAAGGTGGGTTGAAAGACAACTTATGCTCACCACTTCGAAGTTTATTGAAAAATTGATTTATAATTCGATCGAAGTTAATAAGAATATTGTGTATTAATTTACGTTATGGTAAGTAAATTAAAATAATTAAGTAAGGTTTTTTACATTCAGGGGCGTCATTTAGGGGGGGCAGGGGGGGGGCAACCGCCCCCCCCCCCCAAGGTTTCCACTGTAATGTGAAAAATAGCTGCAAGTCCCTTGAAAATTCTGTAACTTCCACAAGGAGCTTTGGGTGCAACTCAAAATGTCTCAAAAGGAGTTAAAACACTTCTTTTGAGGGTTCAATTTCAAAAATTTTCTGGGGGAGGACCCCCAGACCCCCTCTAAAATTTTCATGTCTCTTATTTAGTGTTTTCATCCTTGAAAACCATTCCTTTTACAAGAAGATTTTCTCTTAAGAAGTTCCCCCAAAGAGTTTGAAAAAGAGATAAAACACTAGTGTAAAGGGGAATTAAAATTCCTGTGGGAGGACCCCAAGCCCTCTTAAAACTCTGACGTTTATTTACTACTCTTTTCCCTAGAAAATTATGTGGTTTACAAGAAACTGTTCTCTTTGGATGCAGCCCAAAGGGTCTCAAAACGAGCTAAAACACTACTTTAATAGCCAAATTTTCAAAATTTTCCTGGGGGTGAACCCCCAGACCCCCCTTTTTCTTTGGAGTTCACGTTGTCAAATTTTGACATGATATTACCTTAAAAATGAAGTTCAGGCAACTCTCGCGAAAAAAAACACTAGTTACAGCAAGGTATAGAACCAATTAGAAAAAATTCCTTGGCCCCCCCCAACCAAAAACTGAAATGACGCCCCTGTTTACATTCATAGTCCGAGAAATTAATTAAAAACAATATTGAAACTCAGGGGGTGGGGAGTATGTTCGAGGGTGTCTTCATAAACTCCCTGAATCATTCAAACTTGGAGAAATTGGGCAGCGCTGAGTTTATAAAGAGGAAGTGGAAACGACCTTAAAAAAACTTAGCTTGCAAAAAAAATTTGAGTTGATTTTGGGGGAGACTAACCTATTAGTATCACAAAATGAAATAAGAGAAACAACATTTGATTAGTTTTGTCATGATTTTCAACTGTTTTATATAAAAAATATAGGTTGCTTATAACTTTCAACTTGCACTTTTCTTAAGACTAATTTTTAACTAGGCATATATCGAAAGATTTTTAAGGAAAATTTTTGAAAATTACTGGTTATAAAATACTCTTTAGAGATTAGATTAATACCTTCATTTTATTTTTAATTGAAAGGAGAATTTCACCATTTACCTTGCCTTTCTGGAATTAAATCTGTCCTAGGAATGCCATTGTCATTCCAGCAGATGAGTGGAGGACTAATCAATGTCACCACTTTTTCAGTTATAGTCGGCTAGACTAGTACTTGCCCTCCTCTCTCTTGCGTTACCATCCTGTACCGTACTGATGAGTCCTAACAAGGACGAAACCGGTCCACGGTTGGAGGTGACGCTTGAGAGTTGAGTGTTTACACTTATTTTTAATTGTTTTAGCAAAATAAATGGCTTGTTTCTTATTACCCCTCGTGGGGTAATAAGAAACAAGTAAATAATCCCCTTCCCCTTTTACAGGGTGTCCCAAAAAAGACTGACACAATTTAAAAATCAATAGCTAATAACTTGAAAACTAAAAAAGATAAAAACAAGCGGTTTGTTGCATTATACACCTAAGACTCTCAGGAGTAGGATTTAACAAACCACGTATCTTTATCTTTTTTAGTTTTTCAGTTATTAGTTAGTGATTTTTAAAATGTGTCTGTCTCTTTTTGAACACCCTGTACTAAGGAAGTGTATTATTTTTTTAAGAGGGGGAAAGTTGATATAAACACTCTGTAAAAAAATCAGCTCCGTAAACTTAAAGGAGAATCCTGTGGAATTTTGAATGTTTCTTGTTATCCCACTCTCCCCTACGTCTGTTTCTATATCACAGCAAGCGTAAAAACATTTTAAGTAAAAAATGTTTTATAGTTTCAAGAGCTTGATAAATATTACTGAATGAACACTGGACGTATGTAGAATGAAAATCTAAAACGTGTCTCTAAACCGTAGTTTGGAAATACGTTCCTGTAACTGTATTAATTTTACGCACTGTATTATTTTTTTAACCCACATAATTTCGAAAGAATCTGTCTGCGTCTTAGGAGCAAATAGGTCACTTACATCTCTCTTCGCAAAATACGAATGAAAAATCTGAACCTTAAAAATGCTTAAAGATATTTGTTTAGTGTTTAGATGCGTTAGAAATTTTTAGTGCCTCTTGAGACAGTTATTTGTGTAGTGTCTTTTAATTTTTTAGCTAAAAAAACTGCAGTATCTAACCAATTTGCTATTTTAGTATTTGCTAAATATTTTTTTCTATTTTAGCTTTTTTTTCTAAAGACCCTTCACTATAGTCTGTTCATTTTGAATAGGCGCCTGAGACAGGATCAAAAACGCTCAATAATGCTTAATAACGCTCATCAAACAATTTCAGTTACCGATTTTTTTACAGTATATTAACTACTTTTGCTTAGGCTGCCTTGTCAATGCAGAAGGAAATTTTTTCGATGATAATTACAATAGTAAGTGCTTCTAATACATTACGTCTCAGGCGCCAATTCTAAATGAACAGAGTATAGCAAAATACTTTCGATGTTCACTAGACTGATATCATTAATATCGGCTCTTCCTTTGGACCAATTAAAGGTTTACTAAATCCTAGTGTTCATTTTTATCTTTTTTTTTTTGCAGATTCACCATAGCGGGGTTTGACTCTATTTAATTTAAATACTCTTTCAGGCAACAACTATTTCCGCCAGCTTTAGATGTTTTAAATATTCTCCTTCCTCCTGTCATAAACCCTTGAAAGTATGACGGTGATAAATGAACGATCCCCAACGAAACTATGGAAAAGTTTAGTTTGAAAAAAGAGAATATACTTTTTTAAAAATTAAAAAAAATATCCAGACCACAGAAAAAAGGAGAGGAAACAAGTGTCCTTAATCACTATTTGTTAGATAATTCTAGTGAAGGGTGAGAGGGGGAGATATGACCCACATCCAAAAAAGAAGAAAAAATAGAGATTACTTTATCTGCATACTTTGGTTTTATTAATTACCTTAACACCGTCTCTAGAAAATGGAGCACCAGTCACCCGTTAAAATTTCTTGATTTTCTTTTTGCTTGTTTTAATAAACCAGACACTTAAATTGGTGTTGGTAAAATTAAAGGCACTTAGCTGAACTTCTGTTTGAATTGAGATATTTTTGGTGGTTTATAATTTAAAAAAATCCTCATAAGTTTTTTTAAAGAGGATAATTTTGTTTGTTTAATTAACAAAATTAATAGCTTATCTGTATTTTTGGAGGTTTTTACTGAAATACTTTGCTTTAAGTATTTGCTCGTCTACTCTCTCCTTTTCTTTGAAATAACTTACCACAGTAGAATTTTATTCAACTTATTGTAATTTTCATTAAAGCTAATCAATATCATATCTCTATTTCTGTTATCTATGTTATTATTTTTTTAAATCAACTTACTTTTAATACATTATTCAAAACCAATATACCAGGATAGTTAATTAAGCAATCATTGTATCATTTTATGTAAGAAGTAATGTAAGGTATAGTGTCAGTTTTTTATCACCAAGAAAAAATTCAAAGGAAACTTTCAAAAACGCCAGAAAAAACTTTACTATTGTTTAAACGTTAAGAAATAAAAAGGATTACTTACTACACTACTAAAACATCAATTTTACACCAAAATAATCGATTAATCCAGTACTTCTAAAAGAACTAAAATAAATATTTATTGGTGATACATTTCAATTAAATCGTCTGTTTAAAATAGGGCAGAAACCAAGTAATAGAAACTCGGAAAGAAAAACTGCATAAATAATAAATTTTCATTGTAGGACCACTGAATTTTCATGGAAATTCAGGACCCTGTTTAAAATACAGAACAATCATCAAAAATAAAAAAAAGTATATTCGAAATATTGCACAGTTGATAGTTTTATTCCCTTTATATCAGCTGAAAAATCTTAAAAGCAACTTATTGGCAATTAAATTATATTTCTATTTAGTTCACAACCTCAAAAGGGAAAAATAGAAAGTCTAAAACAAATAAAATTAAAAAGTATTATTAATCTGAGTTTTTAGTTTAATGAGTTTCAATGGAGTCAAACATATGCTGAATAAAAAAAGGTATAAAAATCCATTTTAATCAAAAACAAATTTTGTTTTGGCTAAATTTGCATCTCAAACAACTAGAGAAGAAGACAAATTCATCCATAAACAAATCTTCTTTCACCCATGAGTAGAGCAAAGCTTGGAGATTTTTTTTGAGCCTAAAAAGTCATTTTGCCATGTTTTTTCGTTATTCCCTTTTTAAACTGGCGGTCCATTTATGATTAAAGTTTGTCTTTGGAAAACCAACTTTCATCAAAAAAGTTACAATTAGAGGAAACAAAAAAGCATAATTATAAAACTTTTGCACCAATTTAAAATGTAATTAATGACTTTTCCTTCAAACTTCAAATTCCGTTACCCAATAAATGATAAGGTTTTTAAAATATTTCAACGAAAATTAACATCCGTTCGTAACGAAAAGTTATAATTTAAAATCAACCTACATCACAAACTCTCTTTCATGATGTAACAATACTTCTCCCCATAACTTTTAATACATTATTCATCCACAAAACTTTCCTCGTCGCTTGAAACATTTGCCCACCTAGCCATAATTTTACCGGCAGATCCATAGAGATATGACTAAATAGGTTAGACATCAAATGTAACCATGTATAGGCAATAAAAAGAATGGCACCAAAATAGTGTCTCTAATCCCTTCAAAAAAATGTCAATATCATTTTTAAAAAAAGGTGAAGAACCAAGAAGACAAGTCTAGTACTGGCATAGCTCCTTCTCTCGCGAGCTGCCTCTCACCTGATCATTGCCACAGAGTATATAGAGCTTAACAGAGTATTCATCTCCATAGACGTTAATGGCAACTTTTTCAACAGGGCTTTTCCCATAGACAAACTTCGATCCAAACGATCCGCCTCCTTTAATACCACGTTAATACCTGCTAATTCTGTCATTTGTCCACTAAGGCTGTCACTCAAATCCAAATCGGAACCGGAGGGGAAAAACAACACCGATGGAAATTTTAATGCCGCTGGATAGAAGTTCAATATCCAATCAGGAATCGCTTTCGCATTTCGCCTTCTCTGATTGGCTGCTAGTGAAATTAATTATAATCTGGGAGAAGGAATTAAATTAAGTAGGAAAACTGCCGTTTGGAATCTCTGTAAGCTCTATAGTCTATACTCTGTGATCATTGCTAGGGCTTAAAGACGGAGGACCTTGATTTGCATTGATTGGTATCAGCTGCCGCTTGTCATTGGATGGATATGACGGTGCTTTGTCAGTTCGTGTTTTAATTAAATAGAATGGGAATGAAGGGGATTGGCGGAGAGAGTGATGTGCACTTGTTGATTTGGAAGAGGAAGAAAGGATAATGCTTTACTCTATTAGTCTCGTTCAACTATCACAACGCTATAGAGACGTTGATTTTGATGACAGATAAGCGCAATCAAGAGCTAAATCAAATTATTAATGACGTCAAACACATAATCGATCTCTAATCTGATTCGTCGATGTCAGAGGGGCGTTTCTAATGGAAATGGACCCTGTAGTAAAACGTGATCCCATAATTTACCACATGAGACCGAGTGAAGAACTGGACACCATAAGGTAACAACGCGTCAAGGTCGGATGCGGGGTCATTTTAATGAGGATTTTCAAAAAACTGCAAACCCAGGGGACGCGGTACCTCAGTTTCGACAAAATTACGAAAAAAATTTTTTTGGTCCAAACTAATCTATTTGCATTCATCTATCATCCTACACATTTTCAAAACTTTTCATTGAAAAATATCGAAGTTGTAGTCTGTAGTTAATTTTATGTATGAAAGTATTAAGGTTTCTATGGGTTATGGAAATTTCAAAGTCCTTTTACTCAGAACCACTTTTTCATTGTTTAAAATGGTAAGGCTTTTTATCTATTGCACCAAATCTCTTGAAATTTTTTCTGGTTATTGTTGAAAGTAAAATTAACAAAGGGTGGTATGAGTTTTTGGATATTCATGGTAGATTTTTTTAAAAATATTACTGAATTTTGATTTTTAGCATTTTTAGGGTTTTTTTTGCTAGTGATACAAGAAAAAAAATATTTTTATTACTTAAACCAGTATAAACCCTTAACCGACACCAACTTTTGTAGTATATAGATTGAGGTATTTAAATAAAAAATTATGAGTGTAAGTCAATTATTGTAGGAGGAGTAGCATTTTAAAAACACACCTTAAATTTGAAGTTTTTTTTTAAAAAAAACTTTAAATTTTTAAATTTTTGGAATTTTCAATTTGGAATACCCTTAATAGAAGGCAAATACATTTATTACAACCAATAAGTATCAAATAACGATGAATTTAAAGATTTTGGCCAGAGAGGTACCGCGTCCCCTTTAGAGAGGGCTAACAATTGAAGGGCTTGGTGGATGAAGTGGCTATGTTACAAGGCTTGTCCCGAAAGCAACAAGACGGAATTCCCTAATTCTGAATGGAATTCAGTCTCGTTACTTTCGGGACAGGCCTTGTAACATAGCCCCTTCATCCACAAAGCCCATCAATTCAGACATGATTTTGAGCCTATGAAGTACAAAAAAATATTCACAAACAGTTAATATTCCACTCAATATTAAAAGATGGAAAGTTCAATGGTTAGTTCTTTATAACGTTATTTTATGATGGGCTTCGGGGTTTTTATTTAACAGTCTCAAAAAGAATACCGGTAGAGATCCTCACAAACATTTTAATGTCAACGAATGAAAACTATATATTTGTCCAAATTTCCTCAAATCTTCTCAGCTCTGAGTCTGAAATGTTTCCTTCTCTATCGATCTCTCATTCGCTATATTTTTTTAGAAGAAACTCGATTCTTCAAAAGCAATAGAATCTTTCGCATCTTAAGTTACAATGGATCGATTTCCGCGGATTCTTTTAAAATCTTAATCCTTTTTTTTAAGATAGAAGCACTCTTCGATATCTGCATCATCTTAAGTTTTATATCTTGCTTGCTTTAGGTTTTCTCTGAAAGAGAATTGATTTTCTTCTGTGTGTTAGGAGTGATGATACTGTAAGTCCTTAAAGAGCTAAGTCATCACGAAGGAACGATAAGAACCTTTGACGTAGGGAGGATTTAAAACTTTTCTCTTTTTTATAAACTCGTGGATAACTTGTTTACGTTAACTTGTTCTCGATTAAAAATTCTCCCCCGTACTGGAGAATTATCTCGTCCGCCTTCCCTCTCTAGATTTTTTGCGTGCTATTAGGGTTTCTTTAAGAATATAATGTTGCGTAGTTTTTTTTTAGGCAAAGTAGGTTTTCGTTCTTAATTTCACTGAACCTTTCATAATTTAGTCACTGCGTTTTGTAGTAGGCATTGCACGTATCTCTACATTATCTCTCAAAAAGGTGTCCAGTTATTACTATATTCAATCACTTCTTTTAAACAAAACGTATTATACAAACTTTCTATTTTAACGCAAAATAAAAAGCAGCTAAATAAGAACGGGATATAAGAGGATAGATTAATTTCAATGAAATAAGACAATATAATAATTTCCTGTAGAGGAGATCTCTTTGAACGTAAAGCTTAAGTTCCCACTTTATGGTTCATCAGATTGATCATTTGGAATGATCAAACAACCTCCAACCCCTAAATAACTCTTTTCGCTGAAATCCTTTTATCACAACCAAATTCATTTTGACTTAATTGGATACGTTACAACAGATAAAACAATATTGTATTTTTAATTGTATCGTGCATTTGAAAAAAATAGAGTAACATGGAGACGTGGAGTAAAAACACAAAGGAGCATGCATTTTTCCCTCTACAAGTTATAGGAATTTAATTACAAAAAAATGCTCGATCATTTATTATTTTTAAGATAAATCCAGATCTGGTTGAAATAGATTTATAAATTGGATGTGAATATTGTCTCAGTCCGAGGAAAACCTTTATATTTACTCTGGGAAATTCTCCCATATTATGAGAAACTGGGACTACTTAAACTCTAACATATTCACTCATTCATAAATATTCTCCTCATAAATAATGATAGGATAGATAATGATTATAAGTTGGCAGTTTGAATTCAGCTACTGCCCTTAATTTTCAAAGAAAGTGAATACTTTCGAAGTCATTTGGCAGAGATAACTCAAATACATCGCTTCAGTTTTTATATTTGTGAAATTTTTGATACTCTTCCAAAGAATAGAAGATGCTGGCCCCAGCACAATATGCTTCATCATATTTTGGCAGTGACTGTCCATGACCAGATGGATAAATCAACTAAACTCAAGTTGAATTCTGTGGTTGAAGTTACATTCCGTTCAACTGATATGTTTTTTATGCGAAGACTATATGTCTTGGAAACATGAAAGAGACTGGTGACATTTTTGTATTTATATAAAGGCCGAATTATGCAATCGGTAAGAATTTGAATGTTAAAAGAAAAATGCTTCATACTTCCTTTTTTACTTTATGGAAATATGTTTTTCTTGCATCTGGTATAAAGAGTATTGAAAAAAGCAATAAAGTTTTGCTAAATCTGATAAAAATTGAACTTTTAGGGAAGATTTAAAAAAGAAAAGAACAACTACTTAAATCATGAGTTGTAACAGGAAGAACAGATTTCAAATCAATACAAATACAAGATGGAGCAGGTTGTACCTGTAGGTTAGATGGAAGGAAAATATAAAAGACAAAGAAAAATATGAAACTGTTTCTTTTAAATATTTAATGAAGGGGGCAAATTTATCAGCGAGGTCAAAAGGACTTGTGGTGGGACTTAAATGTTGATAATCTAAATAATCTGATCGAACTGTCTGTGAAACTGTAGCCGTAACATTATGTTAGTCTAAACTCTTGCATTGTTTTGATTTATTACTACCCACTTCTTCATCATTTGCTATCCTGCTCTTCCAATATTGCTGTTCAATAAAATATTTATTTGGCCAAACCTGATTATTTTCTGTTGAGCAATAATATCACACACCAGAGTTAAGGCTTACTAAGTAGCTCCCAAACGTCTTAGATTTTAAGCAAATATACATTAAACAATCTCAAAGAAGAACAGATAAATATGTTATACGTTACAAACTTTAGATTTGTAATCAATAACTAAAGAATCGGTTAATTCCTCTCAATGACCATCCAACCCTTAAACACCCACTCTTTATCCAGCTTATTCTTCACCCAATGACGATTAGTCGAGTTTCAATCCTCGTTTGTCTGAAAATAAATTTCCTACGTGATGAAAGAAGCCTACCTGTACCGCTTTACGTCATTCTATTTGGGTAGCTGGACACCTTTCAAGAAATTTCCTTCCGAATATCCGGCTTGTCATATTCCTTGCCCTCCCAATTAGTTCCCCCTCCTCCTCCCCCGCCTCTTTCTCGAGTTTTCTATTTACATCGCTGTCAAGCGGAGTTGGTCCCGTCGGACAGCCCCGAGAAGTGACAGTTCCCCTTCCGTTCGGTTTTCAGGGCCCGATGAGCCGAAATGAAATGTCACTATGGAAATATATGGACGCGAAGAAAGCAATTAGCCCCTTAAGAGAGCAATTTCAATGCCCAAGGTGTGTTGAGGAAATCGCAATTGTGAATTTGCGCTAAAGATCATGCGAGAATACATTATTCAAATATTCGTTGTTTTTGCAAAAAATTTGAATAGTGCTGATTGAGTATATTTGCTGATTGAGTATAAGGGAGTTTATAGCACACAACTATATTGTTCTTGAAAGTAACCATTTTTGTTCAGGAATCTGAATATTCTTAACCATGGATATCCAATTGATGGCCCTGGGGGGCCTTTTGGGCAGCCCGCGAAGCCCCCTGAGAACCCACCAAAAGTAGCATAACAGTTCCTCTCCTTGGTTAATACCAATATGTAGATTTTGTTTCATGCAAGTCTAGTACTATCGACCATGCAACGTCTGTAAAAATCATTTGACCCTTTTACTATCGTTGGTTAGCAGTACCTTTCTTTTTGAGCCCATTATAGCCCTAAGTACTGATGGTGCATGTTAAATCAAGGCACTCCATATTTAAGGGGAAGACCATTGCTGCAATAATCGCTGAAGAACTGTTAAAGTACAAAATTTATACTTGAAGCCGTTCTTCAACATCTTGTTAACTGTAAATTTAAGCATCATACGCGGCTCGTGAAGAGGTATTGCTAAACTCAGCATTCAATTTTATAATTATAACCTGTTAAAATCCCTTTATCCATTTTACTTACCTCAGCCGACCCTACTACTTTATTCTCAAATTTTCTCTCATTAAAATTCTCATATAAATTTCATTAATCTATAAAGATTTTAGTTCTGCAACACCCTTTACAAGCCTCCACTGTGTTGCAAGGATTCAGTTGTAACAGGGTCTTGACGTTCTTATCAATGTGGTTAAAGCTTTCCTAAACAGTTAGAGAGGAAATGTCGGAAGAAATGAGAGTTGCAATTTCTACGAACAAAATTTAAGGTTACTCAGTACCCAAATTTTTATTTTCTTTAATTTAAAAATTTTTTTGAAGTTCTTTAACTTGAAAACACTTTAATGACCTTTTAAACATAATCCAAGCAAAAAATCTACTTTTTAAAAAGCAGTTTTTAAAGAAATGTCGAAATTTTCAAAAAAGAGGAAAATCCTTTACTTGATATTTTGACCGATTTGATGGTACTGAGTCCCCTTTAAAAGTTGAGTGACTTCAGAAAGAAAAACGACTAGCACCAGTCTAGCTAGGATCAATACGAGTGTGTGACCAACCCTTACATTGCCAAACAATTAACTTCCTAATACGTGGAAGGAAATTCTACTAGAAATCTACTTAGAAAGTATTTTTAGCCAACATGAAATGAAAAAATAATTCTAACCTCATAAAAATAATATAATAATTTAAACCGGTGAGTTATTAATAGATTTGTCGATACATTTTTAAATCTTGTTAACTCAAAAGTAAAGGGAAACTTTCATTTAGCTTAACTCTTAGATTCCAAACATTCTCTTGAGGGGGTCTATGGATAGAGCCCTCATAATTTGACGTCGTTATTTGCTTATGCAAGTGGTGGAAAATAATAGCGGAAGGAAGAACCCACTAATTTCGGGCTAAGTGATAAATTTTCATTGATAAATGACATTGAGTTTATCCCATTGCTCACCTCTATTCGGGATTATTAATAATGCCCGCTTCATCACTTTGCCCATACATATACACCAATGTTCAAATCATCTATGTTTTGATGTTCCAAAAAACTACATTTAGATACCCTCAATATACAGGGTGTCTCAAAAGGTTGTTTTCAAACGCAACATGCAGGTCTGTCCTGCCATAGCAAATAAATTTTCGTAAAAACTCGTGTCTGCAAATGTAAATTGCGTCCGCTAGAGGACAATGTTCATTTAACGCCAACGTTCGTTCGGCAACGTCCGAAAACGATTATCACCGTACGGAAAACTTCAAATGTTATTACTTATTTGGAGTGAGCACCTCCGAAAACTCCTGAAAACTAGTACTGATTTCTCTCACTAATGCCGGCAATGAGGAAGTTGCATGATTTTTTTAAATTTTTTTAATCGATTCTTCATGCAAAAATAAGCAACTACCCAAAATTTGAGGCCAATCGAGAAATTTTTTGATTGCCAAAAAAATTAACAAAAATCCCTTTTTTAAAGCCCGCGAAAACGCTAAGAGTTAGGGATGTGACGTCATCGTTACTTTTTAAACAATAAACGTTTTCAGTCACGAGTTTTTTTCTCGACTTTTAAATTAAAATCTATAATTACCTGTACATTTTTTTGAAAAATTGATTAGATATTTCATTTTACCATACAAAAAGCCATACGGAACACTTGTTTGTTTTTGAAAATCTGACATGCAACTTCCATATTATCAGATACACTTCCTAATTTCAAGTCTGCAAAATATAAAAGAAATTAATGGTGACGATTTTTTCCTTTAATTATAGGCACAATTTAATGAAATTTGGTTTGCAGGAGCCTTCGGCAGCGCACTCTCCAAATAATAATGGACTACATCCGTCTTGAAGTCACATTTTACCCATCATGTGACCTACTGAGCTTGCAATTGGTTACCACAGAGATTGTTTGTAGTAAGATATAATTTGATAGAGAGTTTGTTTTTTCCGATCGAGTGATTAATATGGGCGTGGCCGAATGTAGTCTATTGTAGTTTTCCTTAGAGTAAACAAGTTAAACCGAGTTAAACGCTGTCTCTTTGCTAACGAACATTGTCCTCTAGCGGACACTGTTCACATTTACAGACAAGATTTCCTATGAAAATCTTGTTTCTCATGACATGCCAGACCTGCATGTTAACTTTGACACCCACCTTTTGAGACACCCTGTATGCATGAAAGGGATTAATGTCAAAAACAAGGGCTGATAACACTCTAATGTTAACACACTAATGGTAACTCTGGACAAAAACATCATACAAATCATAAAAATACTTAAAAATGAGCATCGGATTATTTTAAAAATATTGATTTTCCCCATAGTTATTCTGAACGCTCCGACAATGCATGGCGAGGCGAGGATGCCACATGCCAGACATCATCCTGTCAGACCTATTAATAAGCCGTGACTAAGCGACCCTTTGTAACATCGGCGTCTTTTTCGTTTGGTTGGATGGAGGGACCGAGAAAAGTGCTTCTGTTTCGGATTCCTCGGAAGTGAGGAAAGGGTTGAGACGAGAAATCGTCTGTTGGAACGATGTGAATGTCAACGAAGTGAATTAGTCATGACCCCTTAAAGTGCCTGCTCGTAAAGTTCACATCAAGATAAGTTTCGGCAACACAGACTGCCGTAGAGTCGGCGACTTCTGAGGTAGATAAACCAATCGACAGCGCACCTCCACCAAATTCATATTCAATTTATAGACAGTGATTCTTAACCCGTAGAGGTTTTCAGACCTCTCAGTCTGAATTTAATCGTGTAGGAGGGAATCATGTCTACAGAAATCCGCTTTCATATATCTGTATTCAAACAGAGCTGATAATGACAATATTTTAAACAGAATCATTTAAATTCTATTGTCTTCAATAATAGCAATTTTGAAGATTCTTATAACTGGCCCCTAAGAGATCGGGGATAGGCTTGTTAATTGAAATTCTCGTGTAAGCCGGGAAGAAAAACATTTTTAATTGATGTAAATGAAGTTATTCTTCTTTAAAAGAGAAGCATTAATTATAAATGCATTAATTTATTACCAAACTTCAACACACTTTTTGGGAAAAAAATAGGGAAAACAATTTATTTTTGAAAAATTTGGGTACTTTCTGCCCAGGTCTGTGTGAAATTCTAAACACGTACTATAAACTTTTATAAATAAATGAGTTCCCCGCATTCTCTTTAACTAATGTTGCGTTTTTGCATTAATAAAGTAAGTTTTCTCATTTTAAAACTTTGTTGCAATTCCTAGTATAATTTCTCCCTGTACATATTTTAGGTCCTTTTCAAATATTTTCGTCGGTTTTTAAAAATTCAAACCCTGGAACTCAATGTGAATGAAATAAATCGCTTGTGATTCAACATCTTTAATGTAGTTCGAGGTGTTTAAAAGTTTCGGAAAACCTTTTAAATATAATACCATTCTAATATTTTGTTCCCTATGTAAATAATCCAAAGATTATATAAAAATACTCCGATAAGCGTATTATTCCTTGGACTCGGAACGAAAGTTTATCTATGCAATTTTTACGATATTGTTTTGTTTTTGGAAGATTTGCATATTTTCCGCTTTTTCGCAGCAAACGATATTAAGCTCCAAATAAAGCTCTTTCTTTCGAAAGTTTGCGAATGAGCTCGCATGGGAAAACATCATTAAAGTTTCCACAGTAGTCTTCATATCTGAACTCTAAGAAAGAAATGAATGAACGAAATCGGTTAAAGCTCTAACAGTGAAGCAGATTTATTCTAGTCCATTACAAAGATTGATGATGTGTTTGTATTTTTTTACTAATCAGTAGGTTTGGGTTTTACGTATTTATCCAGGTTTTGACAAAAGTTTTAGTTCTACAAAGCTTTAAACAAAATTACATTTCATTAACACATAAAATCTGATATCTTTTTTATTTGAGATCGATAAAAGTTTGAAAAGGTGCATGTTTTCTTTAATCTTCATTATTCATGCCTTTTTTTACAGGTTTTTACACAGGTAAAAAGTTTTTGATGATTTTTTTCTTTAATTTCGTTAAGATTTCATAGATTTCCATTTAATTGAAGATACTTGTTTTGACATGTATTTTCTACTACAATATCTTCTAGTTGTCCCAATCGATTAGTTAACAAAGGCTTAAAACGCCTATGAGACGTATTAATTTAAACTATGTATAGGTACAGCATTTTTATTTTGAAAGTTTTTATTGGAATCTTTTAGTTTTTAACTTTCTATCTTTATTCCTATTTTACTACTCTTTAATTTACTTTTCCTAACCTCCTTTATTTTCTCCAAGTTTTTAAAACTAGGAGAAAATATGAAAGAAAAATTAAATTAAATAATTTATTTTCGTTGGGTCTATAAGTAAAAGTCACTAAAATTTATAAAACTGTCAAACTTTTGAATATAAAGTTAAATTGAGTAAAAATTTACTGGAGGAAAAAATATAGCATTTACAAAAAAATCGGAAGCGTCGGCGTTTTTTGTCGTCGTGTAAAAATATTAGCGGATTCAGTGGTGGATTTACCAGCAGGCTGAGTAGGCTGGAGCCTAGGGCGGCAGATTTTTGAGGGGCGGCAGATTTTTGAGAGGCGGCAGATTTTTTTTGCAGTATAAGAAGCTGCCCGTAGAATATTCGAAAAAAAAAATTTCGATCAAACCTTATTACATTTTTGCTATGGATTTCCTGTGTATAGCTTGAAGCAATGCAGGGAATTGTTCCTAATCTCTGATGGGGTAATCGCTTATCTGAAAACCAACATTCTTTCATCTCATTGGGTCCCTTTCATTTTCTGGCTGCATGTTCGGACAGAAGTTGGATTTCGTGGAACCAGCATGAAAGGATGGCGGCGGAAGGCAATTACTAGGCTTACCATACGTCCGGGTTTACCCAGGACAGTCCTGGTTTTTCAATGCTGTCCGGGGAAATGTCCTGGGTTGCAATTTGTCCAGGGTTTTTATAATTTTAAGGAATATAGCAAAATTTTTAAAATTTTGATCAAAATTTTCTAATAGCATTTTATTACTTCCTCCTACGACCGTACTTTACCCATTATAGCGGGTGAAAGTGTCGACATTGAACAAACAGAGGATTGGAGTTAAAATGGCGATAAAGTACCAGATACAAGCAAAATGGAGGGCTGTGTTCCAGCTGTAAAAATACTAATGTTTCATCAACCCTAAGGAAAAAAGCTCTGTCCTTAGAAAAAATGTATTGTAATGATTTAGAGACTTAGTTTGTTGAAGAATGCATTCATTTTCATAGTCATTTATCTTCACAAAACATTTTGATTAAACCAGATTCAACTAGATCATTAAATAGTATATCTTCGTTTCTGCGAAAACAGAATTTGCAGAATTTTTATCCAAACTTGGACATAGCTCATAGCCCTTCGCATGGCATTATGCACACCAGCGACGCTCTTTTGTGCATAGAGTCGCAATTAATGACAAATATTAATTATGATGATATCATCAATGAATTTGCAAACAAAAAATCGAGCAAAAAGTTATTGTAAGAACCTACTATAATATAACTTACCTGAATTTATTATTTTAACTGTGCAATAAAAATTTTTTATTCACGTTTACCGAATGTATATCATTGTGTAAGTAGCATAGCATACATTACCCCGCCTTATTAATCGTACATGATTAAGCTTTGATTATCTCAGAAATATACCCAAAAAACTATTTACGTGCTATTTCAACGAAATTGTTGTACTTTAAAAATAATCTAGGACATGACAAGGTAAGTAGAACGGAAGGGCGCCGCCATAGGGAAGGCATAGGTACACTAGCGGATCCAGGGGGGCTCAAGCCCCCCCCCCCCAAAATGAAAAGTTTTACTCTAGTATATAATGACATTTTATGCACCAAAATGAGTTAAAACCCTGTTATTTTAAGGTCAAATTATAAAAATTTTCTGGGGAAAGACCCCAGACCCCCTTTGGCACTTGTAACTCTGTTATTACAACTACATTTTACTAAGTTTGTGTCAAACCGCAAAAAATCTCTAACCGAAATTCGGATGAAGCGTACCAAAAGGAGTTGAAAAAGTGGGGGTTTTGACTTAAATTTCCAAAATTTTTCTGGGGGAGGACCCCCAGACCCCCCTTTTGGAAGTTGGAGCAGGATATTTCACTACCTTTCCCGTATTAACATTAACAAGAAGATTGCATTGGATAAGGAAAATTCTTAGCCCCCCCAAAACCAAATCCTGGATCCGCCACTGGATGGGTTGACGGAAGGCGGAAGGGCGGCAAAATTTTACAGCCTATACCTTGAAAATGTGTAAATCCGCCACTGAGCGGATTAACAACTATACGCTATCTATTCAAAATAATTTTTTCCCAATATGAATGTTTATTATAGGTAAAGCATTTTCTCACTGTTAATCATCCCCCTATCTTTAATGAATTTCCTTATCTTTTGCACAATTTATTTCGTGTTTGAAACAGACTTCCAATTAACTCCTATGAAATCTACACTCATTCAACTTGCACACTCTCCCTTCAGGAGTTTTCCGCGAAAATCCTCACTTGCAGGGAAAGTTGTCACCTCTCTTGTCATCCTCCTCGTTCTCCTTTCTCCCTACCCGAATCCATCCTTCTCCATCTTTTTCCAAGCGAGAGATTCGTTCCAAGGTCAAATTTAACGGGAGCATCCGTGAGATTTCGCAGCCGCTTATCATTCCATTGGCTTACTCTCGATCTCATTGGGGAGCTGGCCAGTTTAGTTTTTGACGAGAAGTTGAAATAAAAAACGCATTCCTTTACGTTCATGCAGAAATTCGTTATTTACCTTTATTTGATGTAACACAATTTTAATTTAATGTGAAAGCATCTGTTTTAATTCCTAATGATGACCCGATGTATTGAAAAAATTTTTTCATTCGTCTGACTTAAGTAACCGGATTTTTTGTGATTGTTTCGTATTATTTCAAAATTATTAAAAGTGTTTGAAAATCTAAATCAATGGAGTAAAATTTCCAGTATAGAACTATGCAGTTCATAATTTTTAACGCTAAGAACTCTTTATTTTTAACGTTATTTTTTGACTATGTGCATTTTTGGAACACTATCAACCTTGCAGCTAACTCCATACAACGCTGGGCCAACAGTTATTCTAGTAAACCTTTTGCACAGTCTTTCATTAATTTTTTAATGAATTATTTAGACTATAGAAATTAATTCCAAGCTTAACTTCGCAACTAGAATTTTATAAAATGAACTCCGTTTCATTTCCCACAACTCTTAAAAATTTCCCACACAAAAACCATCGGTCCCATTTAGTGATGTAATACAAATTCAAAGGTAAATTATATGCTAAAGCCAACATAACGAAAATTATTTAAAACAACGTATAAAACACAACACAATGAAAACAACAATTTTCGCTTTGACTAAGGTGGTTGCTCATTCACCTCTTAAATAGCTGTCAGCTTTTGTTGTTTTCATTGTGTGTTTTAATCACTTTTATGATGCATGAGTGACACAAAGTTATACGCTGGCCAAGTACATGACAACTGTCCATGCATCTTTACTTCATAAAACATTAAATCTACAAAAAAAACAAAACCCTGTTTACGCTTTCATATTTAACTACTCACAAAAATCCACCGATTATACCAAACAGATTATCGAAATAAATTGTGAACTTAGCTTTCCAATAATTAAGTTGTAAAATGCGTTCCCTGTCATTTCTCTCGGCTCCTTACAATTTCCTACACAAAAATATTTCCGTTCCATTTAGCGATACGATACAAAATTATACACGAGCTGTAGTAGGTGACAACTCTCATGCATCTTTGTAAACACCAAAGCTATGAAAAAACCAAACCCTGTCAACGTTTTCAGATTTAATCCACCGATTATACCAAACAACCAAACAAAATCCAACCCAGATATCAATCGCGTCTAATTAACTCCTCTTCAAAACCCCACATCTCTCCGAGTAATCAAGCAGGGCAATCAAAAACACGACTTCTAATTGGATCCTAGCAATCCTTCCCCGGCGAAAGAGCCAATAAATTGGTCGCTTTTTCCCCCCAGATGCAAGGCCAGGGTATTGATTGGACGGATCCCTCGTGTCTAGGGTTTCAAAAGATGCTTGCGAAACAGCCCGGAGAATGAATTGATTAAATTGCCCCCAAAAGTACTAGTCTTCTCTCTTTTCCCAGATACAGTGAGTGAAATTAAAAGAATTAGGGAAAGCATTCCGACGGTCCGCTATAGGATGCTTCCGATTGAATAGGGGGACGTTCTTGAGTTGCGAAAATTTCTGTGTGCCCTGCGAACGTTCACAACGCATTTCGATCATTCTTTTCAACAACGTCATATCTAAAAAATCAACGATTTTTAGTTATGACGATTCTTAGAAAGCCCTGAAAAAGTCGTATAGGCCTGCAAAATCCCCATATATTTAGGCTGTATAGTAAAAAATTTTATACGTTGTTTAATATTTATTTTTAATGCATTTCAATCTAATTTTAAACTTTCAAATAACTCTCTCTTTGAGATATGACGTTTTTGAAAGGAGTGAGCGAGTTAGGAACACTTTTTTCCCTTTAATGAATAACACTATAGTTTGTGTTTTTAGCTTTATTGTGATTGTGTTGTGTGAAGACGAAAAAAAACACAAAATCAGACCTAAATGTTCTAAAAGTTTCTTATAGTATGTTTCGAAATTGTTTACTACTAAAGCAAAAGTTAACAGCTAAGATTTTTAAGTAAATTTTCAATCTCATTCGGTTTTGCTAACTTGATTATTTTTTGTGTTTAGTTAACTCGATAATATATCATTTATGAACAGTTGAATTACGCATGTGTTTTTTGTAAGAACCCATTTTTGAAAAGTTTTACTCTTGGGGTAGGGTTTGGGGCATTATGATTTAGGGTGGAAAAAGGGAAATGAAAAAGGAAATTTTTTCATTCCCAAGAAATGGACTGTTCGCTATCTATGAATAGAATATAAATGTAAAGTTACCTCCATCAGAAATGACTGGTCGCACAAGTCCGGGCACAGTCGTCTTTTTCTTTAATTTAGACCTCATTAAAAGTTAAATAACTGCTGTTTTTTACAATAAATAATAAGAATATGAACAAAATTCTGTCTGCCTTTTTCAATATTTCGGATTTAATTTTTTAAATATAATTTTGGAAAAAAAATTCCATTTTACCGTTTAAAAAAATATCTACTATAATTTTTACAAAATTCTATTCAAGTAACCTTGGATAGAATTTTGTTGGATAGAACGTTTCAGAAGTGGAAATATTTCCGACACACTCTTCTTCCTCATACACTTGTAACATGTCCTCACACATACAGCCCCCCTCTAATTATGTGACGCAATATACAGTAGACCCCCTTTCTAACAAAGTCTGAAAAAGTAGGAACATTAGCACGGCCCAAACAGTGATATTCTTTCTTCGGAAAATGAGCGGTTGTTAAGGGCTAAGACCTTGGCTCGAGTTTTTTCGGTGATTGGAATGTAAATATATGCAGGGGATCTCGAGTATTTAAAAGGATCGTATTCTTTTGTGAGGCTAATGCATTTTTTTTCAAGCTACTGGAAGTATCTTTCTGGAGAAGTCGGACAGTGTATTTGTTGAATGAGGCTTTTGTGTTTGTTTTGAAAGACGTTTGAAGTTAGCAGAATATTTGGGTATTGTTCTACAAACTAAAGGAATTTTTACCGCGTGTTAAACTGAGTTAAACGTAGATTGGAAGTTTAGCCCATAGTAATTATTTCCAAGAAATAGATTTAGAAATGAAATTGAAATAAATGTGTCTCATTGCAATTTCCAAAGTTTTGATGCATAAATTGATTCATAATCCTGAGAAAAATCAAAGTTGTTTTGTAAATTGATATTTTCAGGTATTATTAGTTAAGTGGTTTTATTTAGATGGAGGATCATGTTTTAAATTATTTTGGTAAAATTAATATAAATGGAAAACAAGAACTTTTTACATGTTAACAATTCTAAGCTTTAAAGTTTCATACTCCTAAAGATGACCGAGTAATACCCGGCCAATTCCACGGGTAACAGACTGACATTTTTAAAGAAAAATACTTAGTGTTTTGTAATTTTCTTCCCCAAAATAAATTATAAAACATTTTCCACCCATTTTATTGCTTTCTTGTTAGCTAAATCTAATGGCACAATTAAATTTTCAAAATATGTACTTATTTATTTTTTAAAAAATTTTAAACATGATAAGTCAGTTACTCTATGTAATTTTAAAGTTTGTGTGGCATGTAAGTACCGTCAGTAAATAAAGGGTTAAAACAAGTTTGGTGACATCCGATCGCTTCTTTTGCACCCTGCTATTTTCCCGGTGACGCGAAAAAACCGTTCAATGCAAAAACCGTTCAGACGAAAACCGTTCAAAAAACAAAAAAATTCATAGCTTTACACATGTAATTTATTTGTTTTTATTTTATTGAACGGTTTTTGCATTGAACGGTTTTTTCGTATATCCATTTTCCCAACCACTTGATCGCTTTTTACCTTGGTGAGGTTTTGGGATTTGGCGAGATTTTGACCGCTCCCAAAATAATCTTCAAAAATGACTTAGTTCCTTTTTCCTGTAAACCGACGATATAAAATTGATCCATAAAATCCAAAGAAAGAATTCTTTATGTTTAGAAACTATGTCACGAATGTTTGTAAGTTTGTTTTGTTTTCATTTAAAAGCCCTTCTAGATAATTTGAAACTTCATCACTGAACTGAATCCAAAATTTTATAACGGTAACTCCAGAGAGCTCCTTGGTAACAATCCAGGCATATTTATGAAAATCTTGCGACTATGAAGCACATACCCGACTAAACGTAAAATACTCGTAAAAAATTTTATGAAAGCCGCAGTCTTCGTTTTACTACTTACGAGAGTTTATACCGCAAAGAGTTTTAGAGAGTCTTAAAAAATCAACAAGACAAAAACTTTTATCAAAACTGGGTCACTTGGGAATGGAAGTGTCTGCAGAAGAATTTGACTGGAAATTAGAAACATCAGAACTTTTATGAAATGCATTGTCTAGTCAGTTTAAGTAAAAGTCATCCTCCTTTGTTATTAAACTAATTCAATTAAGTCGGCAGACAATTAGCTTAAAGAAAACTAGATCCGAAATTAGTTTTGTTAATTGAAATAAGCAGATGTTTGCATTTGTATAAGGGAGCTTTATTGTTCTTAATTATACGAAAAGCATAAATGTTTATTATTGATTGTTATCATTGTAGATGATAAATAATGATAGTTATCATTTGGAGGATTTACGTATACGCATGTTTATTCAAAAGAAGAAAGTGGGGGTGGTTCATTTTTTGTCAAACATTTCTGTTCATTTTTATCTTTGTCGAAGTTAATTGCTTTAATTCCGCCTTTTCAACGTTTAAATGAGCGCTCATTAAATTAGTCTTGATTTCTAACTTCCTAACAAGTAACAAATTTAAGGTTTTTTCTTTTAAAGATTAATGGTTTGGTTCCGAACATTCGCAGCCTGAATTTTTTAAGGATTGAGAATAGCAACGTTTACAAACTCACTAATCAGTTTTAATGGGGAAACAAATTTTAATTCACTTTATGGAATCCTGTTTGGGAATTAGATGTAGAGATAGCTTTTACATTTTTACCATTAGATTTGCACTGCAAACTTTCCACCAATTTTCTAAAATTTATTTTAGTTTACACTATTATCATTACTAGTAACACCATTAATTGACTCTCTACAGTCCAAAACCAATATAGATACCATTCAAGTTTCGTTTAATGTAAATGCTTAACGTCTTTCATTTATCGACTTGTTTTTGTCATTATAAATGGACTTATAAATAGTAACTGTATTTAGGTATCTAATTAAACAGTGGATTCCAATCAATGGTCGAATCAACGAGGTGGTAGAAAGTGGTCTGCAAAGCGGTAATATATAAGGTGTCAGGTCACCTAGAAAAACAAAGATATCTGCGACTGCTATGTATGGATATAAATGAACATGAATCAAAAGGAATCAAAAACACTGAAGAGCAAAGGGATGACCAAGAGCAAAAATAGTATCATAAGTTTGAAGATGCCCAGGAGAAAAGGAAGCTCAAAGGGATGCTAAAAGATGACGAGGATTGAAACGGTGCTGAAGAGCAGGATTTATAGGCATCTAAATCAAAAACACTGATTGGCAAAAGATTCCAGGGAGAAAAGGAAGCTCGAGAGCAACGGGATAGCTAAGAGATGATGAGGATTAAAAAGATGCTGAAGAGCAGAAAGATAGTATTAAAGCAGGGCGAGTTGAACAAGATAGGATGATAAAATCCTTTAGGTTCTCAAGTTGGTTAAGAACAAAAGTTATCATCATCGTTTGAAAAATGGCATATCGAAACACCATGTATAAGTTTTAGCAAAATATTTAAACATTGTAAATGAATTATTCGTTTTTAAATTTTGTCACGGTAAGTGGTTTTAAGCGATACAGGGAGAAGGGTAATCCGTAATGTAGAAATTTAAGGCTTAGTAGACCGCTAAATTCTACGTGTTGCGGGCCACTGATTTAGAGAAAAGAGCATCTTTTTGGAAGTCTGGAATAATTTTACATGAAACAATAAAAAACACTTTCTTGTCCAGATAGAATTCATACGACGCGATTCTTTCTATTCTTGTGATTAAAGGGATTTACCAGATTTTATTTATTTTTATTATTTCTTACTTATTATTTATTATTTTATTACCTTATTTATTATTTTATTATCTTATTTATTATTTTATTACCTTATTTATTATTTATATTATCTTATTTTTATTATTTTATTATCTTATTTATTTACCTTTTTATTATTTTATCTAAGTGTCTCTGTATACATAAATATTCGGAAATTTTCGGATGTATTTCAAACACTAACAACGCCTTGGGACCCTGGTTGACATCCTATACTACTCTGTTCATTTTGAATAGGCATTTTAATATTGCTTTCACCCTTGCTAGAAGTGTAACCATAGTTACGCTCTTCGCGCAGCCAATAGTAAACCTTCTTCGTCGCTGTTGTAAACTTCATGAGGGAAAGGCCAAGAGGACAAGACGAGGAGTAATAAAACTTAACGTTTATTGAACCAACATCACAGCACGAACGACATTCAAATCTAACAATACCAACACAAAGCAAATCAATCGTAAAAACCCCATGCGCAGAAGATGCAGCGCAGTTGTACAATTTAAAGGTTCCTGCTGCCATCTTCCGCTAAAACCAGAAATTAATTATTAAAATTCGTAACATTCGGCCAGACTGACCTATTAATCCCCCGATTAATTCTTAATTAACTTATATATACATATAATCAAATACTAACATAGGAATCACTCATTAAAATTACGATCAGTAAATACTTTTAAAATACTTCAATCTAAAACTAGCAACATAAAAATCACCTTTAAGCCAATTGTAAACAAAATTAATTAAATTTTAAATCAATCACTAAAAATCCTCCACAGTCTATAGTTCTAGAAAAGTTCTCAAAAGTCACTGTTTAGGTTTTCTACAGGCTCGCCTTGGACTTCGCTCGGCCATCCTTCAGCAACGGAGCTCCCCCCTAGTTGACTCAAGTTACTCCTCGTTGGAACACAGGGACTTTTCCATCCATCATGGAGTTCATCATTCGTTGAAATTCATCCGGGGCATTTGCTAACCCAAAAACCATCTGCTCGAACTGACCCGTATCATCTGGCGTTATGAAGGCGGTTTTAAGGCTGGTCTCTTCGGTAAAGGGTACTTGTAAATATCCACCAGCCAGATCCAAGGTTGTGACGACTCTGCTTCTTCCAAGACATTCCAATATGTCGTCAATCTTCGGCAACGGAAATCTCTCCTTTATTTTCCTCCTCACTTCAGAATTGATCTTGTACGGTTTCTGGCACACCGGTTTACTTCCGTCTACTTCCATGATGTCCATCTTGCATACGCCCGTGCAGCCCGATTCATCTGTACTTAACGCAAAGCAGTCTCTGCACTTGTTCAATAATTCCAGGAGTTCACCCTTTTCATTGCTTCCCAAGGACGCATCAATTTTAACCTCCTCCATTTGAATAGGGGTCTTTTCACTACGGACCGCATTAATCTCCACCTTGGTTTTAACTCTAACCAAATTAACCTTTTTCTCATCCCTGTTTACTTGGATCTTTGCAAAAATATCATTATTTGCGTAGCCAAATCTTAAGGCACCCCCAACACGCGCAAACGCTATATGGGGCAGGTCAATCCACGTCCTACCCAGAATCAAATCATACGGTTGAGAATCATCCTTTACAACAAGTAAGGTAATTAATTTTCCAACTACATCATCAACCCGTATATTAACAACAGTTTTTCCTATAGCCCTTGTCACTGGACTGTCTTGATTACCAAACCCAAATAATTCACTGCTATCAGACTCCAAATTGAGATTTAATTTCAATACAACGCTTTCCTTCAGAAAACAGCTGCTACTCCCCGTATCCACCAAAGCTGAAACCTTGAAGCCATAAATATAAGCATCTTTTATATAATTATTAGGGGTCACTGCAGTTCTCTTATTCAAATCATCCTGTCCCACCGATATGTTATTACTCTCCTCTCTTCGATCGACGTTAGTTTTACTAGATCGCTGGATGCGCTCTTGCCTAATACTCCTCGGTTGCGGGCAATCTCTAGCAATGTGACCATAAACACTACAATTAAAGCACTTAAATTCCCCGTTTTCATTTCTTACTGACGGTTCAAAACTTCTACGCTTTTCAAAATGCCTGTAACTCTCTCTTTCCTGGAAATCGCGGCCTTTCGACCTATAATTCAGATGCGAAAACCTCCCACCATGATCAAAATTACAGTCAGGGTTTTTGTTTTCAAAAATAGTTTTCATTCCAGATCGAACACTTTCGTACTCATCTAATCGTTCTGCCAAATCGTTCGCTTTTGTGAACTTAGGCCAATAATCAATAAAATGTTCTCGCATAGCACTCGGAACATGCTTTTTCAATTGATCAGTAACAATAAGTTCCTTCAACGCATCGAAATCCCTAACATCCAAACCAGCTAACCACTCATCAAAGAAATTACGTAACTCGAAAGTGTAATCAGCCCACGTACTTTTTGGCTCTCGAGTGTGATTTACAAACTTTTGACGAAAGCTTTCAGGACCCAATTTAAATTTCCTCAACAATAATTTCTTCACAAAATTGTAATCATTCGCATCTAACTCTGATTCTCGAACAATCAACTGAGTTATTTCCAATGGCAAAAGTCCCAATAAATGAAACACAAAATCCTCCGATCGTATATCTGCACTTTTACATTGCCGCTCAAACAGAACCAAGAAAGACGCAATATCTCCCTCCTTCAAATCAAACTTTTGAACAAAATTCCTAAGATCTACAGACCTCCCACTTCCCTCAAACACGCGACCTTTTTCAATACGTAATTTCTCAAGCTCGTATTCCCTATCCTCCTTCTCCTTTCTAATTCTATCATCGATAATTCGGAATAGTACATCTTTAACGAAGGATTCATCATATCCTTTACTTTTGGTAATGATCAATTTTATATCGAGAAGCGAAGATTTTTCAGGAACAACCTCGCCCATTCCCTCGGCCAATTCCAACAAATCACACTTTTTCCCTTTTGCCAAATACGCCATACTTCTAAAGCAAAAACTTATACTTCAATACCTATACATCAATACTTCTACTTCAATACTTGACATCAATACTTCTACCTAGTAGCCTGGTACATCCCACTTCTGATCTGTAAACTTCATGAGGGAAAGGCCAAGAGGACAAGACGAGGAGTAATAAAACTTAACGTTTATTGAACCAACATCACAGCACGAACGACATTCAAATCTAACAATACCAACACAAAGCAAATCAATCGTAAAAACCCCATGCGCAGAAGATGCAGCGCAGTTGTACAATTTAAAGGTTCCTGCTGCCATCTTCCGCTAAAACCAGAAATTAATTATTAAAATTCGTAACACTGTGAAGTTGATAGTTGCCATGGTTACTAATTCGGTGGTGGGGGAAGGAAATATTTTCAGCCACCTATTCAAAATGAATAGAGATAATACAGCCGTGTAGTTTTGAAGAATGATCGTGCGAATCTTGAAAAAGCCGTCGTTGAATGCGATATTCGTATGATGTCCCGCAACAATAAATTCCTTTTCTGCAATTTTCGAGTCAGGAAGCCGGAAATAAATGGCAGAGCAGACGGTAGAAAGTATTTCTAAGGAGAGCGATCCTTCACATTTCGTTTATGGGAGTTGTTTCGGAGGTGTTTTCTAAATATTTTATAACAGAGTTACAGCGCTGTTATGGAGGAAAATAGGTGTCATTTATCGTCCCTTGCTTTTTACGTTTGTGACAGAAATATCAGGAAGTTTGGAGAAAAACTGCTTTTTTCGGTGGTGGTCGTCTGATTTGTTTGTGGAATTGTTATGTAGAATTGAATATGACTTTCAAAAAAGGGCAAAACGTGAATAAAATACTACCGTATATTACCACGTATAAGCTGAGAAGTTTTGGAAAGAATTGCGATTTAAAAGGGGGGAGTTTCGTCTTAAACTCGGATCTAACGCGTATGAAGTTATTATTAACGGAATTAACTCATATTTCGCTCATAACTCGCGTTTCAGAATTCGCAATCATATTTAAAACATATCGGCTACAAATTTATAAAATAGAAACACATTTTATTATTAAAAGTTATTTCATCAAGTTCAGTCTGAATCAGAGTTCTCGAAAAGTTCGTGGATATCGTCATCAGTCGTTGAGATTTTCATCGTCAGATTTCATCGTCAGATTTCATCGTCAGATCGTTGAGATTTCATTTCGTCATCAGTCTTTTCCTGATTTTCAGCACTTTTCCTTATTTTCATCAGTGAAATGAGCTCTGATTTTCAGCTTCTGATTTTGGTGATTCATGAACCGAAGATGGTAAATTTTCACTCGGCTTACCCGCGGATCGGTTTATACTCTGTAATATACGGTATATTACTTAATAAAAAGTAATCAATCGCATAGGGCTTTTAATATAAAAGCTACCGTGATTCTTCCTTTTATCATCCACGTAATTCCCTCCTTTACTTTCTATCATAATTCCCTTAAAATTATTTGAAGTTCTTATTCTTTAATTTTTATTCCTGATAAACCATCTTAAAAGAAGTAAAAACAAGTGAAGGGAAAAGAGTTCTAATGCATTCGAGGTATGAAAGTTACGCAAATCCACGAAAATCTAGTTTTGATAACTTCATGAAACGAAACCATCGGGTCTCGTTTTTCTCTCGAGACAAAACCGTCTCTGACACTGAATAAATTGATTTGGTCATTCTTTTAAAAAGCTTTTAAGAACTTTTTTTGACCTTTTATGCAATCACTTCTGAGAGCAAGCTCTTTAAATAAGTAAAAGTATGTGAAGAAAAGGCTTTTAGGTCTAAAGGAATAAGGAGTTCTTTCCTCTTGTGAATTTTATACTATTCTCTGCATCAAAAATCCCAAATAAATTCATTTCACAATAAAACCAAATAACGAAATTTTTATACAAGATTTAAAGGTTTTCAAATTTATTAATAGAAACCTGACTATTTAACTCTCATATAAGTAGTCAAATATCTACTATCGCTTTTTAAAAATATGCTTTCTTAATGTTTATTTTAATGTTTAAAATCTAATGAGTTCCTGTATACATGATCTTATGCTGCTGTGAATTGTACGTGTGTGAATAAACAACAACAAAAGTATATTTACTTATTATTATTCTTATTTTTCAAAAAAAAATCAGGAATTAAGACGTTATTATTTCAAAGTTTTACCAAGCAATTATTCGCATAAAAATCAAATCAAATCAAATCAAATTTATTGGACAAAAGACAAAACATATATAAGACATGGAACACACAGACAAGGACTGTACAAAAAACACAAACAATATCTGATATCGTTACAAATGTAACGATATCGGCAATATCCCAGGAAATTCCGAAGCAAAAAGTTGGTGGAACTCTGAACAGGCTGTTTGGAGATTATGCACTCCTAAATTTGTTTTTTATTGAACGGTTTTTGCTGACCGATTTTTGCATTCACCGGGTTTTTCGTAAATCAAAGAGAACTGATTAGAATATCAAAAGAAGGAAAACAAACATCTCACGTTGCTTTTTTTTGGGAGATGGAAACAAAAATATATTTAATGCATAGGCAAAGGAGGGTAAGAGTCAGGGTTGGCAAAAACCCGGGTTTTTTTAAAAAACCCAAGTGGGTTGGGTTTTTTCGGGTTTTTTCAATAAAACCCTGAAAAAACCCAAATAAAACTGGGTTTTTTCGGAAAAAGTGTGGGTTTTTTCAAAATTAAGTGGTTTTCTACTTTAAAGGAAGTGGGTTTTTTCAAATTTTAGTGAGTTCTTTCTATGTTAAATGTGTTCTTTAAAAATAATGTCAGTTTTTCCATAGTTAAGTGGGTTTTTCAAAGTTTTGATGCTTTGAAAAAACCCACTGAAATTGTAAAAATATCCTAAACTTTGAAAAAACCCATTCAATATTGAAAAAAATCGATTCAACTTTGAAAAACCCAATGAAATTTTTTAAAAATCTTCTTTATTTTTTATATCTAGTTTGAACTTAAAACGTCCTAAATTTTGAAAAAAAAACATTCAATAATGAAAAAACCCACTGAATATAATGAAAGAACCTATTTAACTTTTTTAAAAACTCCCTGAAATTGAAAAAACACCATTTAATTTTTAAAACCTAGTTTAAATTTTGAAGGAACTGCCAAAATCTTGTTTTTTCTTGAAAAAACCCAAAAATGGGTCCAAAATGTGGGTTTTTTCACATGGTTTTTTTTTTGAAAAAACCCATTGGGTCCAACCCAATTGGGTCCAATCCAGCCAACCCTGGTAAGAGTACGCACAAAAATTATTTTGGACTGTAAAATTCAGAATATAAAATCCAGAGCCTCAAAAATTTAGTGAACGTAAGTTTGATGATTCACACAAATCAACCCACAAAAAATGAGTCTTAGCTGGAACGAAAATACGTTAATATCTCAAAAGAAAAAAATTGAGTACGTACTTTTAACCGACGTGGCGGGTAAAAGTAAGCACCCTGAAATCATGGCAAAATTGCAAAAAAAGAAAAGAAAAAAATGCACCAGCGGCTTTCGTATTTGAGATATTACTCTCTCATGTTACCATTGTTTAAGTATAATCCATACAAAGTTCAATCTTCTTGAAAACTACATCAAAAGACGCATATGGTCTATTTTTGGATTTTACCTGAGCTAATTTTCAGTTTCTGAGGGGTTTTAATAATTTAACATTTATTCAACAGATGTAGCACACAACTCTCATGTGGTGAAGAGAAAGACGATTTAATTATCTAAAACCTCCTTGAATCGACCCTAAAATGCACTACAGTTAAATTCAAAACATAAAAACGCACCAAAACTAGAAATCGAATCCAGAAATGCGAAATATTTTATGAAAGATATAATTGAAAAGTACAAACCATTATTCTTAAAAAGTACACTGTAAAAATAATCTTGCCATTCCTTGAAAAAACTGGGTATCTGGGATGTTACTTTTTCCCAAGTAATTTTCCTGAATTATAACAGGAATGCTATGGTAAATTCAATTAAAAACACCAATATTTTACGGTAATTTTTCTGTTATTTTCCAGGAACATAACTTGGAAAAAACGATTTTTTTACAGTGTAGGATGTAAAGTTAAGGTAACACATAAAAATAAGCTAATTTCCACATGTCATTCTACTAGGTCAATTAGTAGTTCAATGCCATATTTCATTCACGTCTCTTCTTTCCCCATTTCTCATCATATCATCAGGTGTCTCTCCGAACAAAGGGGTTAAATCTCAATTAATTTAGAATCAGACAGCTTCAATTTGTATAAAGAACACGAACACACCGTTTAGGACTACTCGCATTTGGCAGCCTTTCAGGTGAGTATCACAACAGAACAATGCATTTTCTCTTTAACGCTCCGCTGGAAATGCATTAACCAGAAGGTTTTTTTCCAGGTCTTTAACGACTTAAAAGCTTGCGTCGGATAAAATATTTGTGACTGTCACTTTTTTTTGTCTTTCGAATTAATTATATTAAGCATTTCGAGGTAGGTTAAATAGATGTTACGAATCCAAAGCAGTTGACAATGGTTGATGCAGAACAGACACCCAGGTGTGTCACTGATGAAGTGAACCAGCTCAAGGTGGGATAATTGCTTGAACTGTATTTTTAATTTAACACAACTAGATTTCTTTTAGGTTTGTTAAAGATCGGATTTCTTTCTAATTGACGTGGTGTAACCCCGTGTGAATTGTAACCTTCTGAACCACTAACCTGACCGATGGTCAACTGACAGTCAAACTCATAATTGGCAGTTAAGGAAGGAGAAACTAGTTTTCCGCCGATCATAGGTTTGACCCCCGGTTAACCAACGGTCAGGTAAGCAGTGGGTACGGCCGTTAATCTTTGTCAGTCATGCTCTTTGGTTTCTTAATTTCTTATGAATTATGCTCAATGATGTTTTAACTTTAATCTAGGTCTATCTGTAGCTTGGGAAATAAATGCAAAAAAATTGTTTGGAACTTTTCTATTCATTGCCAAATAAACAAGAATCGACGAATCCTTTTTATTATTTTTACTCTTAAAAAACATTTCTTATCTTTAAGAACTGGCTTTATTCAGGAATAATTTATGATACAGTAGGTATAAACAATACTTTTTGTTATTGCCAATTAGGGCTCGACCGATGGCACTTTTTTGGCCGATGGGCCGATGCCGATTGTTCCAAAATTTCCATCGGCAAGCCGATGGCCGATGGGTCTTTACGAGGCCGATTGTCGATGCTAAAGGCCGATGGTAAAAATTGCTAATTTAGTCCAGTAAATCTAACGAAAAAAAAGGAAAAAGGGGTAAAACCAGTAAAAATTTCAACATTTAGTTTTTAACGGTTTTCACTTGAGAATGATGTTTATAGACTATTTTTCACTGCTGCTGATACGAATATTCTATTTAAATTTTTTAAGATTGAAATATCAATTCAAATTTATTTCAAAAATTTGATAACCATCGGCCAAACATCGGCATTTAGATGTTTTTTAGGCCGATGGGCCGATTTTTTCAAATTTTAGCATCGGCCGCCGATGTCAATGCCGATGGCTATTTTTTCAAACAATCGGCGCCGATACATCGGCCAAGCCGATGCATCGGTCGAGCCCTATTGCCAATTATTATCAAATACGAGATTGAATAAGTTTAGAGATGCTAAGAACTTTTAGGCCTCTAATGTAATTTGATAATTGATTTCGCTAATATTAAGAGCAAAAGTATTCAATACTTATAAGCTTAATGTATGAAGGAAAATTTTCACCGTACACAGTCATTAATGTATAATAAAACTTAAGGAATAATGGAAGTTTGAAGAAAAAATCACAATAAATAGAAATAAAAATAAAAAGATTTAATATGCTCAAACACTGGATATATAAATAGAATCTATATATTTTAGATTGAAAACTACAAAATACAGTTTCTTCCTTCTTCTGATCACTACATCCGCTAAACCAAAATCTCGTAACAATTAATGATATCCCAGCCGGATTTATTAGATAAAACTCCAGCTCTGGAAGGTCCAAGAATCCACCCAGAACCATTAGTAAAGCTTGTTAGAACATTCGGTTGGAGGCCCTACATCGTAGTCCGTTAGTAAGTGGAGCAGTACCCATAATTCAATGATATCGTCTTCGGAGATCACTACGTCTGAGATGAATTTTCTGGGTTAGTTGGTTCTGGAAGAATAACGTGGTTTGGGATTTGCATAATGGATGTCATTATGCTGGGATTTCGGAGTACTCAGGAAATGCTATTGGAGAGATAATGCTGTACTAGGATAAGTAAACAACAGCAAGGGTTTCTAACTAAGAAGCTTTTCTAGATGGTGGGTAGCAACAAATATTAAAAGCATGAGTTTAATTATGTAAAAAAACTTTAGATTTTTTTATGCATATCTTATGTGTTCTGTAATGGTAACAGTGTGCGTACGTTTCTTAGATTTGCGCACTGCCAAGCTTTTGATTTTCACGTTTATGAATCTGATAATAAATTGTAAAAACTTTCACGTTCAAGTTTTATGTTAGATTTTCTATAAATATGCCGTTAAAAAATTCTTTGATTAACTCGTTTGTAGAATATTTATTTTTACTTCATGAGGATGTTAATTGTTAATTGAAATTGTTAATCGAAAATTGTTTGAGGTATTAGCTTGCTCTTTCTAGCCGCTTAACCTTCTTCTTCCAAAAAGTACTTATAAAGATTTTTTTTACGTTGAAATGAGAGTTCTTTCAGCAATGAAGTTTTAGTTTAAAAGAAAATTACAATTGATTTTCAAAGTTCATTTGAACGGGTTACGATCCTTGACTATCTTGACTTAACATTTCATTTTCTGAATCAGTTTCGTCAGTATCTTGTTTTCCTAATTGTAATAAGAAATTTTGGAGGTTGTCGTTAAAGTATGATGTAAAGTGGAAAGTAGTAAACTATAATGCACGAATAAAAAGTAATAGTTTTCTCAGTTTTTGAATGAGACAATAACAAATACAGGAGTCAGATTAAATCGATTTTTATGTTTTTGCTACAACAATTGATTTTAAACTTCAATAATCGATTTCAATTTACAACAATCAATATTGTAACTACAATAATTAATGTTACATCTTCTCTTATTATAGTACTTTACAACAATGCGGTTTTGCCATGAAGTTAGGTATGAAATATGGGTTTTTAAGCATAAAATGTACCAAAAAAGTTATTAGGATGCTTCGATTTTAAATTATTTTTCTTTGTAAACCTTCCTGGGAGCGAGTAGATCAACGTATTTAAGTTTAATGAGGAAGTTGCATGATTTTTTTTTATTTTTTTAATCGATTCCTCTTGCAAAAATAAGAAACTACCCAAAATTTGAGGCCGATCGAGAAATTTTTTGATTGCCAAAAAAATTAACAAAAATCCCCTTTTTAAAAGCGCGCGAAAACGCCAAGAGTTTGGATGTGACGTCATCTTATATTAAACATTGTTGTAAAGCAATGGAGTTGATGGTATGGTTGTTGACGTCATCTTATAGTTTAAACAATAAACTTTTTCAGTCACGTGTTTTTTTCTCGACTTTTAAATTAAAATATTTAATTACCTGTACATTTTTTTGAAAAACTGACTAGATATTTCATTTTACCATACAAAAAACCATACGGAACACTTGTTTGTTTTTGAAAATCTGACACATGCAACTTCCTTATTGTCAATGTAGGTTTGAAAAATTTAAAAATATAAAGGACATACAGACAAATATTGATTTTTATACATTGGAATATTTAGTTTAACGTCTTTACTATATTGGGGGGTCAAATAGCTTCAATTACAATTTTAAATATTATTTTATCACTGTCGTGAATTGGTAACAGAAACTAACAGTATTTTATTTCAACTTGAGTACAGAGATATATGTCCTCCATATCAAGTTTCAAAAGAGATAACGCTCTTTAAGTACAAAAAAGTCTTAGTTAATTTAAAACTCTTTAAACTAATATTGTATTCAGATAACTTTATAAGCAAAATTTTCCCTACAAAGTATTAGATTTAAACGAGATATATTGGAGCATCGTCTAATACCGTAAAATTAATGAAAACCTAAAATGTATTATGTTATACCTTAATTTATTTAAAAAATAAAACCTGTAGAATTTATATGAGTTCAAAGAAGGTTTTCATTACCATCTATACTAGGGAAATTAATTACCAGAAAGTTTTAAAATAAAATTTTCTCTTATCTTTAGTATTTTTCCCCTACAGTTCATTAACCTTTGATTTTTTAAGTAAGGGGAGAGGTTTACTTTTTGTTATAAACATGGCAATTCAAATTATGACTTTTAGAAATACCTTTTCAAAGACAGGAACTTCTTTGTTAAAATATCCTTTCCACACATTGGCATTTATCTATATTGGGGGCAAAAGAAATGGGGAAATGTCTGGCATTACACAATATAGTCAAGTCGATTATGACAAAACAGTTACACTCAGGACAAGCTTATCAAATTTGGTATGGAGCTTGTATGGTATACCCTCAGTATAATCAAAGCATAAGGGTGAACCTGAATTTAGGTTCATCTATCTATCCGTTATACATAACTATCTATGTCTACTTTTCTATATATTTTGCTAAATCACTCAGAAAACATTTGGTTTTGGAATATACATGTATTTATTTGTTTGTTATAGGGAATAAATAAATTATCTACATTTTCAGCGTAAAAAAACTTACATATCTTTAATAGTTTATTTCGGATATCTTCGTGATTTTAAGATTGTATATTTCGTAAATAACCAAGTTACTTTTTCCATGTAAAAACAAAGAAATCGGAACTGTAAAATGACGTATCTCAGATACACGGAAGCTATAAAAGTAAATATAGGCTCAAAATGTTGATAATTTATATGTTCACGAAGTTTTTATATAAGAATTTTAGTTTTTCATTTAAGGACTTAGGTATGATAGAGATGCCAGCGGTGAAATCCTACAAGGGGTCGATGTTTTGGAAAAGTTTGAAGAAAACCTCTCAATTAGAACTACCCTGAACAGCTAACTAATTAGCCTTCATAAGTTGGAAAGTTGAAATAATTTATCAAAACAAGGCACTGGAGTAAGTTCCCCATCTTACAAAAGTTAGTAATCACTTATAACCATTTACGATTCAAATGTTAATTTCTGAACTGCATGGGCAAACTTTAGAAGAAGGAAATTTTAAACCTTCCTCTGAATAATAAGTGGGATGGCTTTGCATTAGAATGGTTTCATTCAAAGGCAAGCATTAATTTCGTTTGACGACTGATCAAGTGAATGGAGGTGGTCATCTTTCAACTATTCGATTGGAATCCCTAGAAATGACTAGGGAGGATCGGTAAGAAGTAAGCATTTATCAGCATTGTTAGAGATAAATGAACTGAATAAAGCATTGACATCATCAATATCTCACTATTCAACTTTTGAAGATATATTCAATGTCCAATTAGTTATTGATGATATCTGCATAAGGCATTATCACTCAATTGGATAGTTTTGTATCCTGCTATTTAATTGCAATTAAACAATTTAAAAGGTTTTTGTCTTGGATAATTAGTTATTACTAATTTTATGAGTTTTTTTTTAAAATTTATTTATTATGATGATAAATAAAAGTATAAACAAATAAAAGGGTTTAAAATTTTTTGGTCCAATAATTACTTTCACACACAAATTTTTATAGATATAAAATACTTAACAACATTCATTCCCACAAGATCCATATTAAGACAAAACTTAATTAAAAAAGAGGGAAGAACATAAAACTATAATTCTGTGTCTTCTCTTTCATGGTAACCTTATTTCCAAAAAATATCCCAATTTCACTACGATCATCCTAAAACGCACAAAAATAAATTGTTTTAATGTAAAATTTATATCCCCTCGTATTTTTAAAACAATTTATTCTCATCGATTTAAAAGTAAACATTATTATGAACTAACACTAACTGATATGATATGTAGTACTAAATATGATTTTGTAAAGATAAATTGGAAATCCTACCATCGAAAACTTGTTAAACGTTACCAATAATATAAAGTTTTCATGATATTGAAAAGCATGAAATAGTAGTAATATTAATTGAAATCGTAAAAACCTTCTACTGAGAACTCAAAGAAAGGGTTCAAAAATTCTATTCTTTATTTAGTAATAAGATACACTTTTTAACTTCTGACTTTGGGTATCATTTAATTCATTAAATTTTGGCAATTCTTATCACCTCAATACAGCCATAATATTCTCACACACAGCTATTGTTTTCTCCTGGAAACATCTTAACGCATAAAAGGAAAAAAATACGATTTTATAAATTTTATTTATGATTATTTTCAAAAAATGTACTTAAAATGTGTAAAATTCTCGTGATACTAATACAGGGTGTTTCAAAAGTTCGTTTTAAAGCCAAAGTCTCCTAGGGTCACTTACCTATGGGTAACCCTTACTTATATAGACATAAATATAAGTAACTTTAAAGACAAAACTTGTCTTAAGTAAGTAACTTGTCTTGTTTTGTCTTAAGTAAGACAAAACTTTATTGTATTGGCATATGCCCGTTTACAAGGTGGCTTTTTAAATGAGAAGACATAAAAAACAGAAAAGAAAATGAAAAGAAAGTAAATTACATAATAGCTTACAAAGAAATACAAATTATGATTACCATTGTACACAAACAATACATAATTCTAACATATCAAAAGGGAGCACCGAGCCAACTCGATTTCCTTATTATTCAACTCCTATATCTTGTAATAAACCTTGGCGGATTTTTAAAATTGAAATTGTGAAATAAACTATTTTAGAGAAATGGTTTTGAGTTAGTGAGAGAGGGAAAGGACTTAAGTCTGATAAATATTTTTTCTACAGGAGGTATAAAGAGGGCAAGTGTTAAATATATGTGACCAAGTTTCGTGTTCAGCGGTATTACAAAATGAGCACGGGTAGTTTGGGAAAATTTCAAATAGTTCATTTTTGTAAAAAATGCGTTCTTGATTTAAGCGCAATTGAAAAATAAATATTTTAACAGTTATATTCGAGGGGATTCAATGAATGCTTCAGGGGAAAAGGAGTTTTTCAAAAATTTATAATGGGGAAAGTGAGTGCTATTTTCCATTCAAGAAATGTCTTTTTGAAGAGTCTGGTCTCGAAGAGTTTGCAGTATTGAGGGGTGAAAATAAGAAACTATGTGAGGATCTTGGGAAATAAAAACAAAACAATAACTTAGGTTATCAAGAATTTTTTTTACAGATAAAGGCCAGTTAAATTCTGAATTAGAAAATGTTGCAATAAGAAGTAATTTATTATAGCAAATTTTTATGTATCTGTCATTTCCCTTACTTTTATGACCCTAGGATACTTTGGTTTCAAATAAAAGCGGACTTTGGAAACATCCTGTATATAAATAGTGATACTTTAGACCAGTGTTTCCAAACGTGGGGCGCACGCCCCACCGGGGGGCAATATCGTTTTCTAGGGAGGCAATTTGAAAATTTTCAGGCAAATTGCCCCCCAGGTGGGAAAATTTAAATCCAGGGGGAAAATTTAAAAAAAACTTTTTGAAAAGAAGTTTATCAAAATCTGATCCTATTATCCTATCTGAGAATGTATGTCTGAAATCTGGATCAGTATGTATCAAAACCAAGTTGAAACACTGTTTTTAGAGTCTAATTTCCAAACCTTTTCTGGGGGATGACCCAAGATCTCTTTGTTTTTAGAACGCTTATATTTGAAACTTTTTTACATTAGGTTCATCAAAATGCAAATCTTACCTAAAAATTTATATCCAAAATTTCCCAACTAGGGGTACCAAACTAGTTAAAACCGGTTTCCTAGAGTCAAATTTCCGAAAATTTGATGGGGGAGGACCCCCAGACCCTCCTTGGTAATTAGAACTTAATTACTCATAACTTGATGTAGTTCTTTAGCATGCAAATTCTACCTAAAATGTTCTGAAAAGCTTCATTAGACCTATTAAATATACATAGGAGGGAGGGGCTAAGAAATAATTTTGACTCCCTCTCAAAATGTATTTTTATATATGCCACTGAGACCGGGGGCATGGGAAATTTAGAAAGGCTTTGGTGGGGCATGGACCGAAAAAGGTTGGGAAACACTGCTTTAGACTTTAGAGAATCAATTATATATTCCCAAACCATCATCAGAAAAGAATTCAGTACACAAGGTAAGATAAACACAAAGAGACGAACACTCTCGGATTTCACATCCCTAACAAGTTACTAATTCATCTCCATTACGACGTTGTGCCCCAAAACCAACAAACCCTAACAATCCAAATGAAGTGATAAACACTAGAATCCTCCGTACTACCGCAGATGAGAAGGAGAATACAAATAAGCATTCCAATCAAGCAAGTACCTCCACAAAAGAACGACGTTCACAACATCCATTACGAAAGGAGCTTGATTGGTTATCCGCGGTCACATGACGCCATGGACATGCCTGATCACGTCCTATGTGATTCGCTAATGATCCTAAGCTGTGATTGATTCCTGGCATTGACTAGGTCTTTCTGGATGTCTGATCTGATAGCGGGAGTAAGTGTTGTAAGTAGTAGTTATATCAAGTGGTTGTAACAGTCGAAGGGTAATGATTGGTTATAAATGGGTAAATGTGTTAAATTGTAGTTTATGTAATGAAACGAAAAAATTTTCGATGATGATTATGGAATGAAGGAGATATTTTAATAACATTCACGCATATTTGCAAAAGATTATTTCAGGACTTTTAGATGCATAAGTGATCTTCATTAAAACAATTTTAAATTAATTTATTTCATTTTCCGGGATGGATGGCCGTGTTTGATGAAATGTATTTCCAAACGTTTCACTCTCTGCTTCGGAGAGCATCCTCAGTGGCAAAAAAATCAACTGATAAAAATTGAAACAAAAACAAATACCAAACAATTACAGCGTGAATGCTAACGTGGAATGAAAATGAGATCAGATACTAATACTATTGTTGTGCTGGCTTTATCCCGCATTTCTTAAGTGTCGGGTGCCAGACGCTCGGAATGGAAACACCCTCCTCTTTTCTATTGAAATTATTCTTGTGTTTGAAAATTTCTATTGCTTTTCTTATTATTAGGGTGGATTGATGGTTGGTGGTTGCCAGGATTTCGGTGTTATTAAACCAGCGTTCGAAATTGTACTGGATTGCTGGTCCGGGACAACTAAAAAACGGCTCGGACAAGTGGAATCAGAAAATTACTGGTCCGCCGGACCAGTGGTGAAAAAATATCACACCCTCCATTTCTAGCCTGCAATTTCGTTTTGGTTGGAATTGGGAGGAAGGCAAAAAAGATTAATTTCATTAAATAAACCAGATTACAACCAGTTTGTCAACTAACAATGTAAAACCAATTCGAAGTTATATATTAATTTGTGTGCAATATCATTTATTCAAGAAAAGTTCTTATTTTTTGCCAATTAGTGCAATTGTATCCAATTTGTAGAAATTAGGGAAATTTTATTCAATCAAGAAAAGTATTTAATAAATAAGATATTTTCTCAAAATTATTTGATTATTTGGTGCTATTGCTTATTTCACATAAATTTATTTTATTGCTTATTTTATATAATTTTTATATTTACAGCTGGTAACTTATTATCGAATATGTATTAATTTTTAATATTACTATTTGGTACTCACATTCAGTGCAATAGTTACTTTATAACAGGGGCTTCATTTCAGTTTTTGGTTTGGGGGGGAGCAAGGATTTTTTTAAGTGGACCACGCTGTAACTATTTTTTTGGGCGGGTTGCCTCAACATCATTTTTAAGGTATCCACTAACGAGCACATTTATAGGTGCCTGATAGATAAGTTCCATAGATGCTAGTTCCCTGCTAGAGCTCCGAAAAGTAGGATATTAATGATATGACATATAACGTCAAAATTTGACAACGTGAACTCCAAGAAAAAGGGGGGGTTGGGGGGTTCACCCCCAGGAAAATTTTGAAAATTTGCCTCTTAAAGTAGTGTTTTAACTCATTTCGAGACCATTGGGGAGCACTAAAAAGGAAAAGCTTATTGTAAGCGGCAGAAATTTCGAGGGGAAAACACAGAATAACAGACGTGAAAATTTTAGAGGGGGCTAGGGGGACCTCCCCCAGAAAATTTTTTGAAATTTAACCCTCAAAAGTAGTGTTTTAACTCCTTTTTGAGACTCTTTGAGTTGCACCCAAAGCACTTTGTGGAAGTTAGAGAATTTTCAAGGGACTTGCAGCTATTTTTCACTTAAAAGTGAAAACCTTGGGGGGTGGTTGCCCCCCTGTCCCCCCTAAATGAAGCCCCTGCTTTATAATAACATTTAAACTGGTCCTTTTTAATTTTTCGGGCCAGTAATTTTTGTTGCGGACCAGTAAGATTAGTGAAGCACTGGTCCGCAGGACCAGTGGATTTTTTTCCCAATTTCTAACGCTGTATTAAACAGTACTCTTTATATGGTCCCCATTTGTTAAAGCATGCTCAGCCACGGCCGACTTCTCTGGATGATATAGGCGACAATCCCTCTTGTGCTCTGCAATTCTGGTTCTTATAGAACGTCGGGTGGTGCCGATGTAGACTGCCCCACATGAACAAGGAATTCTGTATACCCCCGTAGCAGATCACGACGAGAGTACTGTTTAATAACACCGAAATCCTGGCAACCGCCAACCATCAATCCACCCGATTAATAAGAGAAGCAATAGAAATTTTCAAACACAAGAATAATCTCAATAGAAAAGAGGAGGATGTTTCCATTCCGAGCGTCTGGCACCCGACACTTAAGAAATGCGGGATAAAGCCAGCACAACAATAGTATTAGTATCTGATCTCATTTTCATTCCACATTAGCATTCACGCTGTAATTGTTTGGTATTTGTTTTTGTTTCAATTTTTATTAGTTGGTTTTTTGCCACGAAGTGTATATTTGGACGGCCAAAACGGCCAGTGGCGCATGCGCTGTAGGTCTCGTGATGACGTAGCAGTCTCGGCGCTTAGTGATGGAACCAATGGTACGCCTAGCCGTGGAAGTTAGAGTAGAGTTTAGTTGAAAAATGGCCGTGCAAATATACAGTGCCTTTTTGCCACTGAGGATACTCTCCGAAGCAGAGAGTGAAACGTTTGGAAAACATTTCATCAAACACGGCCATCCATCCCGGAAAATGAAATAAATTACTCTTCAGGTCGTGGAAATTTTCATCAATTTAAATTTTAAATTAGTATGAGATTTTGGGTTTTTCTCTTTTTTCTTGAGAATTGAGATTCAATATTCATTGTTAAAAAATTCAGGGTACAGCTTTAGAATAGGTCCACTTTTTGAACGGTCGCCAAGTTGGCGGTATTTCATGGCCGACAGGCTGTGAAAATGTAGGTAAACATGGCGGACAGGTTTCAAATATGGCGGCCGGCGCCAAGGTCGCCAAAAGTGGACCTATTCTAAAGCTGCTCCAAATTCAGTTTTCTCTAAATAAACTCTTATTCATTCTTGAAAAAACTTAACTAACTAAAGATAAAAATGAAGGGGTAAAACTAGAAAGAACAAGAGAACCTAGATTCCCCTTGCACTTTTTCCATACATTCTTCAAACAAGGATCGTGCTTAAAACTTTTTACCAGTCGGTTATTTCTAAACTGTACCTTACTCTGGAATGCTTTTAAGAAAAACATTGTGCAAGATAACGTGGATAGACTATTCCACAAAAAAACACTCTTTGCGGCGTATTGCTCGAGAAGAGGAAAATGAATGGCTCGGCAAACCCCATCCACTTTCAAAAAACCGCAACGTTGTATAAGTTTAGGGTGGTTTTACATGCAGCTATTCAAGCGATGCGACAAGTCTAAATTTCCCTGTATATTCCCTACAAGTGATGGCGTAAGTAACTACTAAGTCGTGGCATTAAGGACCAATGACAGGTCAAAATTCTGAATCGATGAGGAAAGCAATAGGAAATTTTTGAACATTTTCCCCAGTTGACGTCCCGGTTGCGTAGCTCGAATTCGCTGCATGCAAAACCACCCTTACCCTTCCCAGTAATTTGTCTGCACACTTCTTCCCTGAATCATAAGGCATTACTCTAAACACCGCAAGCGTTTCCTGTGTTTACTCGGCGCATCTCCTGTGCGGAAACGCCCGCAATTCTGAAAGAATGCAAGGTCCTAAAAATAGGGGGTCTTTCTCCTAACACGTGAGCCGGAGAATCCACGGAATGCTTTGGGTGTTACGACCTTGCTGCTTAGCCGCACGTGATTTTTCTTTTTCGAAAACATCTCGAGTGGATTTTTTTAAAAAAATAGGGGAAATTGCTTTGTTTTGAGTGGAGTTTTCTAGAAGGTGCTTTTTTTAGGGTTGTCTTGGGCGCAGAAAAACTGGGGATGTCAGAGTGGAGTTTGATGACCTGCCCCAGAAACTATTCTGTGTCATGGTCTACCACTAATTGGAGGAATGGCCTGTTGTGAAGGCAATGGGTAAATATATCTTTGGGAGGTGAAACAGCAGTAAGGCGCTTGTTGCAGGGTTCGTTGAAGAATCGTTGTTAATGTCCCGGAAAATTCCGAGTTAAGTCAGACTTGATTCTGTGAGGGATTGTGACTTCATACACTGCTTGTTTTTGCGAAACTTTTTGAGTCGAGTGTCGGGTGACTGTATGAAGATGTAATCGATGGGTCGGATAGAAGAAGGAAAGTAGTAATACTCTTTGAACCAGATAAATTGGGACCAGATAAATTGGACTAAACCATAGGTGGTATTTGAGAAATGTTTTCTAGGCAGTTATATGTTATGTTTTGCAACAAATTGATAAACTTTTTATAAATTCAAGACTATGGAAAATCGATAGGTACAAGAAAATTTCGGATACAAAATAATGTAATCTTTAAAGGACTGAAAAAATTAGTTTACCAAGATAAGTTATTTAAAATGCTTAATCATCTGTCAAATTGGAAAACATCTGGATATCGTAAAATAGGTTTATAGGGAAAAGTTCTTTTTAAAAACGTAATATTCTGAAAAGTAAACTCTAATAACAAATGTAAAAAACGGTACACAATATCTTGATTAATATACTTTTTAAACACTCTTGAACACTTTTACCGTTATAACATTGATGTTATTAGAGGAAATCTCTTTCCCGGTTCTTTTCAAAATGGGAAATGATCATTTTAATAAAACAAAAACAAAACATCGTTCATAAAGTTTTATTGTTTTGAAAAAATGAGTACAAGTAAACTTTAAAATATTTTAATTGATTTTAAATGGAAATATAATTTAAACTTTCTTTCTGTTGTATGTTTTCTATCTAAAAAATGTTTTATGTTTAAGTTTCTGAAATAGAGAAACGTCATAAAATTATTTTTCTTAAACTACAGAAAAAATAAAATCAGATAATATTTTTCATTATTTTTTCTCTTTTTGAACTCTTTTCTATAACCGTCAATAGTTTTAAGTAAAAATTATAAAAATAACTCTATTTTAGTCGAAATCAAACTTATCATGAATGCAGCTATTAAAGAAGAAAAACCTTTGAATAAGAACTTACTGCGACATAGATTATAATCAATAGACACGTGTCAGGAGAACTTTTACGGGAACAGGTTTACGGGGAAATAAAAGTTTTGGGACGAATTCAAATAAAACTAGACTATTTGCTTAAACTAACTCAATAATTTAAACAAAATTATGGTTAAAAATTAATTACAAATTTAGTTGTTCTAATCTAATCTATTGGAGTTTCCCCCTTAAAATAATACAATCACTTTTAAATTAAAGCTTAAACAATCGGCATTACAAACATTAATCATTTTTCACACTCCAAAGAGCCTGAACCATTAATTTCATATTTTGCCTGTTGAAAAATTTTTAATAATAATAGCAGTAGCCGTCAAAATCAGGAGTTTTAAAAGCGGTCCGATTAAAAATACGAACTTACTATTGAAAAAGGAAGGGAATGGCTAAGTTTTCTAACAGGTGTTTCTGAATAAGAGAAATGCATCTAATGTAAAACTAATGTTTCTTTTGTACTTGGTATTCCATAATACGTAATATAATATTTTTTAATCCTTCGATTTAAAAATCAATGCATTTATACGCCGGTAATCTTTATGAAAGTATGGATTGCTAAGTGAAATTTAACCAGAAAGAAATAAAACTATGAGGAACATTATTTTATTTATATTCTAAAGTAAGAAACAGTAGGGTATTATGTTTTGCTTTTGTATTATTACAAAGGGTTGCTTAATTTATTTTATCTTATAAAGAATAAATGATCATAAATAAAAATGAAAGTTAGTTTTAAATATTCAAATTATTATACATGAATTATGCATGAAATAGCTTTACTATAGAAACTAGTTAATATTTTATTCCTCAACAGCACAGATCATTTTTACAGTAAACCAAGTTGTAGTAAAAGAATTTTCCACCTGTAGAAATAAGAGCACAAACTTATTTGGATTTTGAAATACTCGTTTTACCACGATCGGTTTAATAATGCATCCATAAAGGTACCGAGTCATGCGGTAGTGTAAGTTTTGATGCAAAATTTATTCTTGAATAAATTCAAAGTAAAATAAAATACTGAAAGATTGAGGCCTTCCGGGTACAAAGGCTTACTACTCAACATCGGATCAAACGTTTTTTTTTTCATTTACATTGTTTTATATATTAAACAGAAAAATAAAAGAACGAACAAAAGAATTGATTGTAACTTTTGTTATGAGGTATTTCTGTTTATTTAAGGTCATGAACGAATTCAGAACCAAATAAACTTAAATGAATTTACTTTTGCTTCTCGGATGTTGATATAAATTTAACTATCAATTAACTGACCAACTAACCACCAAACCTAGCTCCTTAACATAAACTTGAATTGCTCCTTATCATATAGCTTGAAATTAATCGCTTAAAAACACGAAGCGCTTTGCATGTAAATAGTTTCGGATGAACGACGAAGCCTCACGCCATAATATAAGGAACGGCTATTAAAGAGTAACATCAACACACCCCTGACCTCAATGCGTTTATGTTCACTTTGGCGTTCATAAACGATAACCAGTTTCATTAAACTTCTATTTTCTCGTTTGTCACTGTGATAAGCACGTCGTTGATTTTGTTCCAGGTTATTCGATCGTAAACAACACGCTTTGCATAACGTGTCCATCCATTAATGATTCGGAAAACAGGAAAAAATGTAATAGCTAAATGATTTTCCATAATCGATACATCCGGATCCGTGTTGAATTACTTTTTCATTCGTCTGAATACATTTTGAAGACACGGCTAACGAGAATCGATGTTAACATGCATCGATTATTTTGAACTAACGAAATGAATTACAGTGTTTGATGAAGGTTATTCATTAGCACTTTTATACAAATTACATTAGCGGAAATTTCTTTCATTAAAACTGACTTTTTGTAAAATTGTTTTATCAGTTAATTCAATTTGTTTCACTTTCAAAACAAAAGTAAATATATTTATTTTGAAAGTTTCCAGCTAATAAAATTTGTTTGTTAATGTATCAAATGTATAATAAAATATTTATTTTTCACACTTTATTCTTCTAAATGGTACGTTTAGAATGAGGTATTTTAATCTATAATATAAAAGAGCTTTACGATTCATTCATTCATTCATTCACCTATCAACGCACAGCAAAATCTACCGGGGCTAAAGACTCAAAACTTGGTGCTGTGGAAGACCTTACGGTGATAACGTGCACTAAGATGGGATTTTTCAAAATTCTTTTTTTCTGACCCACAGGGGTGCATGGAGTAATTTCTACGTTTTTGATCCTATCACCGTGCCAAATGACCCCAGATCTTCGTAATTTCGCAGGAAGGTACTTAGCTACAATATCTAGAAATCCATTTTTCAAATTTTTGAAATTCGAATTTTAAGGGGTCTAAAAATTCAAAAACCTGTTTTTGCTGAGCATAAACGAAGTTTTACATTTTTGAAGAAAAACATACCAATAATTTAATATTTCGAAGCGACCCGTTATCTTCTTAAAAATATTTCAAAGAAAGTAATTTCTGAATTTTTCGATATTCCATTCTGGAGAGGGTGCACGGGGGTTTGAATATTTACTCCCGTTTTTAGTTTTTGCGTTCTAGCACTAACCTTATTAATGCGATTGGTATGAAATTTTAGCATGTTGTTCCTCACATGATCGGGAAGGTTTTCAAAAAAGAATTTTTAAAATCGAAGCATTCTAACCTGTCTTTTTTGGCCCTTTTCTAAATTCTTATACGTTAGCTTAATGTTAAATTGATAACAGGAGGAATTTTTTTAAATCTCAGAGAAATATTTTTTTAATGATTAAAATAATTATTTTGCGATAACCTATATTCTTTAAATGAAAAATTTAGCAATTTTTTCCTTTCAATAAAAATTTAAATAACAATATTTCATCAGAAGCTTTTTAGATAGTTCATGTTAATTCAAATGATTATTTTTATTCCATGTTTGAATGCGATATATTTTTGTGAATGAGTTGGTTATAACTCAACAAAGGGGGGTTCAGGGGGTCTCCCCTTGACCTTTTTTTTTTAATTTAAATTTTAAAAACAGTTTATTAACACTAATTCCAAAAGTTTTTTTTAGGTTTTGTTTTACATCTTAAGAAAGTGTTAATGTTTTATTTGCTTTGAATTTATGAAAACAGCGGGTTGAAGGGGGGAAATAAATATTAATTCAGTAGAAATTGCTGTTTGTTTTGAAGCGAAGGTGGAAGAATTTTACACAACTAGGCATTACCAATTGTAAAAATATAGCATGAAGTGAACAAAGGATATTTAAGAAAACAAAGATATAGCACCTTGAAATAAGGGGGCTAAAAGGGTCTCCCTCCATTTGAAAATATCCCTCTTAAAAATGAGGATTTCAAACATTAATTCTAAACAGAGGTGATGTTTTTAAAGTTTTTTTTATATCTTAAGGAAATATAGCATCAAAGAAGAATCCTAGGGGGAAGGTAGTTGACCCTATTGCCCCTAAATGACGCCCTGGACAGGAATATAGAGAAGAAACTAATTCTTATTTATTTTAACACACAGTTTGAAAATCCTTTTTTCCCCGAGCAACGGCGGGTATATCAGCTAGTATGTTATAAATGTGAAGATAAAGTTTTTATCCCAATGTAATTGCATAGTATTAGGTTTTTTAGTCCTTTGTTTAAAATAATTAAATCTAATAATTACTTTCACTAAGTTTTAAAGTAGGTATACTCTAAAATTACTTTAGAAGTTTTGTTAGAAGTTTGATGCTTTCTGAACTTGATGCTTGACTTTTTATGGTTCTGAATATGTATTAACAAATTTTTAAACGTTCTATGAAAAAGTATTTTTACAATAAATATTAACTTAAATTAAGTTCTAAACTATGTTTGTTATGTATTTTTATGATAAAATAAGATGAAGTTCTTTAATATTTTTTTGGTTCAATACTTATTAACTTTTAGGTACATTTTTAAGAAAAAAATAAATTATGCAACATAGTCCAAAGAGTTTTAAAATAATCATACATCCTTAGTAAAGAACAAAACACAGTTTAATATTTATTGAAATGTTAATACTTTAAAATGGGGCAATATGGAATGTAATAATAGTGAATACAGTAAGAAGTAAAGTATGTAGCATCATTTATAATTATAATTCTACATTTATAATACTTTATTTTTGCCTGATATAATATTAGTAAGTAAACTATTGGTATAATGGACCTTTTTAGAGTTTGTATTGAATAACTAACAATTTCATTATACCTGTTACAGTGAACCTCCTCTTTTAGTAAACTGCAATAAGATGCTATATCATGACACTCATAAATGACATTATTGTATAACTAACTAATATATCACAATAACGTTAAATATATTTATAATAGTATTGGTATAAACATTATCAATTAAATCAAGATGAGGATAATAATAGTAGGTATTAAACACAATAAATTTTTTAATAGTTGCTTGAATTACTTTTTAGTATATGAATGTTGTGAAGGTCAATACATATTATAATCTTGAAATCGTGTCTATTCTATCGTGTATTCTAATCACCTCACTTCCAAACTTTTTTTATAAAAGTATCACGTAAATATTTTCCATAGTAGTAAAAATTGGATTGGTAATTTAGTTTAAAATAAAGCAGCTATGTATATAAAATTTTTTTAATTACACGAGTAAAAGTTTTATTTTTAGATACTTCCCCTTTTTTAAGGCTAAAAAACATTTTATAATTCTTCTGGGGGCACAAAACCTGTTAACTTTGGCAAGGCACATCCTTATTTTTGAACTCCCACCACACCATACTCCCTTTTGTTACTCCCTATTTCTTTCGGATGCTCCCCTTTCAGACTTTCATAAGCAATAACAAATATACTACTCATGCACTGTTCGCATCGCCTTCAGGCAGAGAGCCATATTTAATTTTAGTCAAATGTTCTTCCTTTGAACCGTTCAACATTTCTTTCTTTGAGTCGTAGAAGCTTGCTCGTACGTGAATTTTACTAAAAATATTGGGAACACAAAGGAACTTCTGTTCTTCTTGTTTGAAAAATAACTAAGTATTAAAAAGTTCAATAAGGGGGAATGCAATGTTCTAAAAAAATGAAATGTATCCTATTTATATGCGCCTAAAATTTATCATGACAATTGCACTCATGGACTTTTGTTAAAGATTCATATTTTCAGATCATCTTCAAGAACAATTTAGGGTACTTAAGGATTAAACGGGTGCAAACGTTGAGTTGTATGCTAAATTTCCTAAAAAATCAAATATCAAAATATAACACAATTAAAATACCTCAACTAGCAGTAGTTATTTTAATTTTTGTTACATATATTTATGTGTAAATAATGAAACTTTGCCAATACATAGTTCAATTTGATAGTTTTGCGCCCAGCTAATCCTAAAGAACCCACTTTAGTAATGCTGCTTACTTTTAAATAATTTTTAAATATTCAAATAATATATTCAATTAATATATAAAGTATTCCATTAAACAATGTGGAATGAAATATTATGTTACGATACGAAATACACATAAAAGAAATGTATAAAAAATAAATTTTTGGGATCGAGGGTTGGTTCAAGGTTCAACTGCTGGGTTTCCTGTCAAGTTAATAAAAAAAATCTGCAGTAGTTTCTGAAAACTCTTTAACTAATTATTTTCATGAAATATTATTATCTTTAAATGATTATTCACATATGTTTCCTCCCTTTTACGTTATTGGCTGTTATTAAATTGTAAGAAAGTCCAATGAAGTGTATTTTCAACAAGTTTTAGGTTCTCAGCTAAAATCCAATTTGAATTTACCTAATTATAAATATAAGAATATGACAATTATTTCTTCTAATGAAAGTAAGATTTTCAAGGGGTATTAAAATCTCAGTAAAATAACTTAAATCAAGTAAAAAATATTAAAGAAAAATGCTAAGAAGATATTTCTTAATGAAGTCAACCAAAGGTTTCAATTTCATCAGTTTAAGACATTAAAACTCAATGAGGTATTCTCACGTTTTGAGATTAAATTTTATTAAAATAGTAGATAAAAAACCATGAAGAATGACATTTGCATCAAGTATTTTCGTATCCTAGTTTTTATTTTATTTTTTTCTAATTTTTGAAATTTCATTTTTTATTTGGGAGCGAAAACACTCTCGAATCACAAATCATGCGCTGTGAGGTCACATCCAATAGAAGCGCGTTTTCTGATCACGTGAAAACCGTAAACACAATGGTTTTCATGCGCTGTGATGTCACATCCAATAGAAGCCCATTTTCTGATAACGTGACTTTTCTGACGTTTTGGCAAAAATAAAATTGAATTTTAAGTGATTTAAAACACATTTTTGAACTTAAAAATCAGAAATTTGGGAGTTTTATGTATCAAAAAATTTTAAAATCAAGCAAATCCCTCACTCATGCAAATATTAAATCCCCGTTAATGCTTTATCGGCCTTAATAATATAAACCATTTGGAACTGCGATATGCTACTTTCATGGAAAATTTCTCAGAAAATAAAAATTCCTTATTTATGCATTAATAATGTTTCTCCTTATAAGTTTTCATCCCTATTCTCATATTTACATAGTTTAAGATTTACAGTTGGTTGAGAGTCTTTCAAAGTTATAAATTTCCTTCTTATTAAACGCACAACATTTTACGACAGCTGAATATAGATTTTAAATATCCGACAAAATACTATTAGGTCTCTGATATTTTTTGTTCGATAAAATACCCTTAATCACGTCCATCATAATACTTCTTTCCTATTTGGAGACATTTGTTCAAATGATTGACATACTTAAAAATCAAAGTGGAATCGATTATATTCATTCTGAGTAAACCTGGAGATATAACGATCGATATTTGGGTAGCCATAGGAAGTATGTGCGTTTAGGTAGACTACTTTAATATTTAATTGCTTACATATTACATATCAATGATTTATTTATGGAAAATATTCTATAACTCTTAATACAGTTTTCAAAGATCAATTAAAGATGCTTCAATTAAGTTATGTTAGGGGAGCAAAATCTCGCTTATCCGGCCTTCTATAATCTGGATCAGATTTGAAGAATTTTCAATTTATTTGGGAGTTTTGAGTTTGAAACAGAAAGCAATGAAGCAGTTCTTAGGTTATGAAAAGTTATTATTATGTGAAAAGTTACTTTGATAGTTTTCAAGGTGTATTTTTTAAAAATCTATAATTTCGTTTCAAAATAAATTTTCATCGTTTACAATGATAAATCTGCTTATTTATGAAGTTGCTTAGATTATTATATAAATTATACAAATTAGATTATTATACAAATATTCTCCTATATAAATTTATGTTTTCTATTTTGTTCAGATTTACCTATATTTATAACTATTTTATTCAATGTATAATGGTTTAATGTAATGTTCTAAACGAAGCTTAAAATTATTGTATCAAAAATATATTATATTCCTAACAAATATTTAACTTAAAAGTGCTTAACTATTTATTGAACTCCAAAATTTATAACTTGGTGTTTTAAAGCTGAACGAATCGTCTTAAATTATACTTCCAATTTAACAAGATTCGTATTAAATTATATTTCCATAAAAAGATGGATTGTGCCACCTTTTTTTTCAAAAGAACATTTCCTCTTTCAGCCGTTTACTCGTGTCAAAATGCATTAAATTTAAAAAGATATTTAAAGTAGTGTAGAATGCTATTGTTAAAAGAAAGCAAAAAAGGTTTTATTGAAAAAATTTTACTTTTAAAAGAAGATAAGTTACATGCAGTTATTTAACATGCAGGCAGTCAGGAATACTTTGGCTTAAAAGAATTGTACGCGATGAAATATAAAATGCTTTAGGTTAAATTACATTATCGTCTCAGCAACAGCCAGTAACTCTAGCACTAATTCGCGCCCAGATTTAATTAATGTTTTAACATTCCGCTGAAAATTACTTCCACGAGGATTCCTTTGTGTGAATAAATTACAATGGGTACTCACAAAAACAAATGTTCGTTGTATTTAAATTAAGTTATTCGGTCGTGCATCCTATTATTTCCATGAGGAAATTTCGGAGAATATTAATATATGCAGGATTTCAGAAAATCGTTACTTTCTTTGTCAGTAAAATTTTAATCATATGTGAAAGAAATCATAGAAATCCTCAGTTCCGGGAAAATTAGCTTTATTAAGTAATGATTCTGGACGGAGACCGTCGCTTCCAATGATAAAGTCTTAAATAAGGCCGGTTTTGATTGCTTTAATTATTATATAATAATATTTAACTCTGATTAAAAATGTTAACGATACAATATTTTGCCTTGTAAAATATAGATAGTAGATAAATTATAAAAATAATGGTATTTCTTAAATTTCTAAATCAAAATTCAAGCTGCGTTTCCTGCATTCAAAAAACCTCAGAAAGAATAAAACATTACTCCCTTAGTTATCTTCGGTTCGCCATTTTGAAAATCACAACGAATACATTTTAGTTGTATTTTCACGTCCAACTAATAAAGATATTGGTTTTAATTGAAGAGGAAATTTATTTGGCATCTTTTAATTCAAACGAAATCACATGAAAGAAACCGCTAAATCAGCGTTTGTGGTTCATATCCAAATCTTGATTCTAATTTCTAAAAACTAACATCATTAAAATAAACAGGTTGTTTGGGAGATAAATTACATAATTGATTAAAAGGATAAAAATGTAATAAGTGAAATACATTTTTTACATTAAACTTAAAACAAATATATTTACAAGTAATTTTTTCCAGTACAATATTATTTAAGGACGCTCAAAAAAGTAATGACAAGTTTATAGTGTTTATTTTATATTAGTGTTAAGCCATCATTTCTTACATCGTTTCTCACAAAGCTAATCGTTAAAGCGTTTAAAAAACAACCATAATACTAAAGGGTAAAAAATTATATTTTCAGAAGTTTACTTTAAGCGTCTTCCTTTTAAAAACTGCACTCTTTTTGGTTGAAGTTGCCCTTAATATCAGAAAAATTAGTACAGAAAAAAATGTGTATATTTTAGTAAGTTTTCTATTTTGACGAACATAAAGTCATTCATTTAAAATTTCATCCTTCATCTTACCCAATAGTTGTAAATTCAAAATACTAATCATGAATACTTTTAACAGTGGGAAATTAAAACTTAGAAAACAAATAAAATATAACACCTGGAAATATCCTGTAAAGGGATGTTTTTTTGTTCATGAAACATACTGTAAGCATTAAAGAGGTTAACATTCCTACTTAGACAACACTAAACAAAAATACATTTAATATTTAAAGACTATGAAAAGCTTAAATTTTAAGATGACTTGGGTTAATAGAAAAATGTTTAAACCATTGTTCATTTATATTTATTATATTATTAGTTTATTTAAAGCATTGATTACCAACTCATAGAAGTCCGCCGACCACCATATGTCTCGCCCTTTGCAATTAAATTTATCCACCCTTATAAAAGTGCAAGATGATAAATTTTTCCTTATTTCACAATAAAAATTGATACATAAGATACTTTAAAATCCAACTCCATTTTGAGAAAATTTTAATTATTCAAGAAGCAGTAAATTTTGTCACCTACGTATATAATTAAATTTTTTGAACCCACAAAATATTTCACTGATGTTTCATATCTTGCGATTTCATCATAAATATTAATAGTATTTGAAAGTAATATTATAAAACAATTTAGTGTAGTGACTTTTATCCCCACAAATTAAACGGAAATTAAAGCCAAGGATATAGTAATTGAATCACTTAACTGAAGCATGTCAAACGCCACTTTTTTCAAAAATGAGTTATTGGTGTCATGGGGGATCATACAAACACTATATGCGATTGGAAAAGTCATTCTTTATATGTTAGGTCCATCAAGTTGTAGTAAAAAGCTTTTTTTTAGTTTTTGTTCGAATCTCAAACTAAAGACGTTTTGATAGCTATATATTTAAAATTTCCAGGTTTGTGGCCATTTATTACATCCATGTGATTAAGATTTTGGATCTATGAATCACTTTAATAAAAGGGGACATCAAATATATACCCCAGATCATAATATTGAAGTAATTAACTAATTTTGTAGGTTTTTAAAGCAAAATTGTTTTACAGTACACACATTGTATTTTTACTGTACATCTAAACAACTATCTGATTGACTTCGAAGATGCCATTATTAACATTTGGAATTGGCTGACCACTATTTTTGAGTCTAGAGTTGAAATCATGTATAAAAATAAGTATTTATACATCTTCTAACCAAAAGAGAAGAAAATAAGAACTCTATAACAATTTATGGGTTAGTATTCAATAAGGAAATGTTATTTTCAACTGATATTACAACTGATATTACCCACTTTTATTACAAAATCCTTAAAAAAAATTAGAGTGTAGCTATGAAAATAGGCCTGAATACTACGTTTATTGCAGAAACCTGTCAAATGCAAAATTTTCAATAAATTTTTTTGAAAAGAATAAAAATAGTTAAAAAAATTATTTTTCGGATAGGCATTGATAAAAACCCGGGTATATTTACCCGATTCAAAATCAAAGTTTTTATTTGACCAGCCCAATATTTCAGTTCTACCGATGTAGACTTATTGAAAGGGGTTAATCCCACTCACACCCAGAGCATTGAACTTCTTAGAACAAAAAAAGGGGGCTTTGTGCCATCCCACGTCTGGAAAACCCGCAAGGATGAAATATTCATTCCCACCATTCAAAAACCCTCCTCACGATTCCAAACAACTGCAGTTGAGCTTTGAAATTCAGAGCCGAGGTTAAGCCTAACGAAATGGTCGCTTCTATGGAAGTACTTAATTGTGTCCGGTTGCTCTCGCTTAACTCGATTATGCGAGTCCGGCTTTCCCTTAGTTTGATTGAAAAAGTTTATTTCTGGACCCAAAGAACGAGTATTTGTCTTTCGTTGGAGTTGCGCATGATTCGTTTTAAGACGGTGTTGGGTTGGGGAAATGAATTAAACAAAGTGTGTCTGTTGTGTTTTAGGAAAGAATGTGTAATCGTTTTGACTGAATATTTACTGAAGGGATGAAAGTTGTTTGGGATTTGCTCTGTTTATTCTTATGTAAGGCAGAATAACTTTTAAGACCTTTTACTTGCGATTATTTTTCTTTTTGTGCTGGGTACTTGCAGGGCGTAAGCTAAAATCCACAGTTAATGGAGGAAGGAGTGACTTTCTTATTTCATGTTTTCTTTTAAATCAAATGCAAATAGCTTGAGAAAATGAATTAACTCATGTGAATATGAATACATATTTTTAACATAATTTTTTAATACATAAAAATAATCCAGTTTTCATATTCAAAGAAAAAAAAATAAATGTCTGAAAGGGTAGATACCCTCCTCCTCTTAGGATATGCTCCAGTAAAGAAACATTTTCCCCACATTGGACAAGTTAGTACAAAGAACTGTATTGATAAAATTTCCATGTAACATTTTATCTATCTTTTCGTATAACCCGTCTTTCATTGTAGCTTTTATGCTACAACGAGCACCAACGGATTGTGACCGGGACCCCTTTTCATTTCCCTTTGAGTTTTGAATCACTTTTTGTTATTTAAATAGCAAAAGGCTGTAAAAAATACAAACATTTTGGTCAGAATGACTTGATATTTTCACCTGGCTCAGGGGGGAACTTTTTTTGGCATACGAAAAAAATGTACCAAAATTCAGTCATAGGAGGCGCTGTACCCATCAAAACCCTTTTAGACCAAACAGGCAAGAAGTTCTAATGTGCATGCTTTTGGTTCAGTTTCAAGGTGTTTCAACGAGTACAGCTCCTTATATCAGTCAATTTCGGTACCCCCCCCCCCACTTTTCTTTCGCCAATAAATTCCCCCTTCTTCTTCAGGTGTGTACTCAGGTGAAGTATCAAGTCCTTCTGTCCCTTGGTTATACTTTTAGATCATTTTAAAATTGAAACGCTAACTCTGTAGGATATTAAAACGAACTGTATATGGATCTGCATGATTGAATTTCGGTTCAATATATCATAGATTTATTAACATATTTTTAATACAGATATTAAAAGAATAAATGATATTTGTTACCAAGGGGAAAATAACTCATTCAGCGTGACAAAGAAAATGCATGGAATACATTGATTGAAAAAGTAAGTAATTTAGTGACCGGTAAAAAAGTTTGATATCGAGAAATGGTATTTTGTAAATTTTATTAGTACGAGCATCATCTTGATTTTCGTTGTAGTTTTTAAACTAGCCATACAACTTAGAGCGGCTAAGGTATTATAAATTTAAGAAATCCCAGAATGTGTTTACATCGCTATAGTCTGTTCATTTAGAATAGGCGCCTGAAACAGGATCAAAAACGCTCATAACGCCTAATAACGCTCATAACGCAACTTCAGTGACCTATTCTTTTACAGTATTTTAACTATACTTCTGTTTAGGCTGCCTTGTCATTGCACAAGAAAAATTTTTCGATGATAATTACAATAGTAACTGACTGCTTCTAATACATTACGCCTCAGGCGCCTATTCTAAATGAACATAGTATAATATTAAGAAAAAAATGCTTAAATATTTATGACAAAAGTTAGAGTTAAGGTGTGTTATTGTGAGTGAAAAAATTTGCACTACTATTTTTTCATCAGGTTTTTAATTCTGAGAAAAAAAACACTAAACTCTCAGAAACATCCAGTTCCCAAACACATCCCGAAATCGATTTAAACCCCTCGCTGCCTCCCGAATCCATTAAACAGTTGGTTGGCTTCATCATTTCCGAAATTCCCCAACAGGCACGTTCTCCCCACAAACGTGTTTCCCCCAAAACATTCCACAGTTGGAGCATTAAACACAAACAATCTACACATCCCGAGTGGATGTGGATTTCCACACACAAAAAAACCGAAAGGGAAAACGATCGACGCTTTTTCCATCGTTCCGATAGCTCCCAAGTCTTTTTCTATATCTATCGCGACGAATGGCGACGGAAAAAAACCTGACGGAAATCGGAATCAAATCTGTTCACGCCGAGATGCTCTCCTCGTTACTGGGAGCGATACTGTCTGTTATAGTTATTTGTATTGTGTTTGTGCTTCTGCAGTATCATATACACTAGGGAGTGCGTTGTGTTATGTCCTGATGGAAGATAGAAATGAAGATATTGTGTTCTGGGGAAGAATCTGATCGACGATTGCAGTAGTATGTTCAGTTTTATGTCCGGGAGTTTTTTCGTGTTTATTTGCCGGAACCGGACATAATTTCCGGTTTTTCCGGACTTATCAAGAATGTCCATTACTCTTGTGGAACGCTTTTGCTTAGTTAGGTATATAATGTTTATGTGGAAGTTGAAGAGTTAATTACATAAAGAACATATCTTTGAGCAGTAATAAGGCCTTTTAAATACGTTGCAATACTGTAAGTTAAGAGATTTCTTTAAGGTTTTTTTTCTAATTTCAATTTTTGAAATATTTCATAGATCACGTCATAGAAAAGAAAAAAGAAAACTATCCTTTACTCTGATTTTTTTAAATGAACGTTGTGTATTTTTTATCAATTTTATCTTTAAATTACTCGTTAAAATTTTAAATATTAATTTTGGATAAGTTTGGAAAGGAAATTTTTGGATCTATGCATATGTGAAATAATATCAATCTGAAATAGCGTCTTTCATTAAAATTTTCTTTTTGAAAAGTTGAATAATTGGAATGTAGTTTAGTAGTATTTATAGGCAATTAGAGTATCAACTTTAAAGTTTCACGTTACAAATGTGTCTTTCTTGTCCGGTATAAACAAGCTTTCATTACTATTGGAATAAAGAATATGCAGTGTTTAACATTAACTACAACAAAAAACATGCAAAAATTTTATATTTAGTGAAATTAGATTAAAAAAAGGATGAAATCTAATTAAACCTTTTAATTAACCTTTAATCTAATTGAACGGAGTTAAATGCAGCTCTTGTAAGACCCTAAGTAAGATAATATATTGAATTCTAATTTAATCGGGATTGAGTTATCCAGGACATCCCTCCCTTGCTTGGAAAAAAAGAAGTGCGGAGTTATAATTTGGATTATCAAAGATTTGGAATGTTACAAAATTCAAATTTGTGTGGGGATATGATAATGTGTCGTTTGTGATTCTCCTAAAAGATATAAAAAATATTGTAATTCATACAAAAGGTCATGGCGACTCACTAGTTTCAAGTAAGGGAGTAGCACTGAGCTATAAAACAAACTGGAGTGACTAGTTAGCGTGCTGAAACCGCATCACACCGCGGAAAGGATTTCCATCTTCTTTTAAATTTCTCCATCTGGTAGCACAGTTGTATGCACAGATTGAAACGACCATTCTAAATTTTGCTCATAATATTTTGAAAAACAGGCACGGGCGGATTAAAGATGGAAATGCTCTTCTAACTTTGCTTCCAGCTTGCCCGGATTGCTGAGAGCAATCCGGGCATTGTGACCTTCCGCTCTGGCATGATCATCAATCGCTTGTTAGAGTATCGGAGGTTGACACTCCAGTTTGTTTTATAGCTCAGTGGGGAGTAGGGCGTTTCTTTATTTCAGAGATAGAAAATGCAAGTATACACTTGTTCAATTGATATTGTGAAATTTGCGTGGCAATGGTGGAAGAATGAATGAGAAGTCGCTTTTTTCTTTAAACACTGTAAAAAAATAATAGTAACTCAGCTGTGGCCAGTTTTTTAAGTAACGTTCTAGAAATTTTTTTTTACAGTGAAGAGATAAACTACATTTGTAGTAGATAAGAAGCCAAGGGTTGACAGGGGTTGCCAAGACAGGAAACAATGTATGCATGAGGGATACGTTTTCTATATGCGAGGTTGATTAAATTATAAATGCTGAACAGAGCAACTGATTCGTTTAACTCTTTTTGTTAAAAACGGCAAGTTTGCCAACCTACCTCGTACCCTTTGACTTAATACTCACTCTTTTCTGTTCCTCTTAATGTGCTAACAGTAAACCCAAACAACATTAAAATTTGTATATACATTCCCCAGTTTCATAGTATCTTTCAATGCAATAACTATAGTATAATAGTTTTGAATGTATTTTAGTTCCAATAACAGAGTATAACAGTAAAGATCGAAATCATTGCCCCAGACAAATACCGATATCAATACTTGGCGTAAACTCAGTGGGTACCTGTGACGACCGAAACCACGATGGTGTTCACCATCGTGGTTTTGGTCGACATTCTATGCACAACCCTTTTTAATTCGTAGCCAGATACTGTAACGGGTTTGAACTTACTAAAATTATAGATGGATTGAGGGAGGAAAGTGTGAAAAAGTTTCACTAAAGGGTCATTCCATGCCAAATCATCCAGCGAGAAATCAATTTTACACCCTAGGTTTTTCTGCACTTATGTTTAGTGGTTTTTAATCAGAACCACTTTCTGAAATTAAACTATGCAAAAAGTACTTAATTCCCAAACCCCACTTTTTTCACTATTTGAAAGCAAGTTCCCCTTCTTTCTAGTAATGTATAGTTTATTGGAAAATATTCATAGATGGTATTTTTGCTTCGTGCATTTTTAAGACACTATGAAAAAACTTCTTTTTGTGTTTGAATGACATTTTAACCACTATTCAATTCTGTAGACTATTGGCTGTAAGTTAATGAAATTTTACGCTTTCACCTGATATTTTAAGCTTTTTTTTTTAAATTAATAATTTAATTTAATATTTTATATTTTAATTATAAAAATAAAAATTTGGTAAAACGCAATTGAACACCAGCCCGAGTCGTCCGCTCAAAGTCAAGATGGGTAAAACTTAAATCAGCCTTAACTTTGAAACTACTTGATAGAATTGGATAAAAATTTGCATTTTTTTCTTATTTTCTTACATACATTGAGCCAGTAGCGGATCCAGGGGGGGGCACATGCCCCCCAGAAGGGTTAAAAGTTTGTTGGATAAAATGACATCTAAAGAAAATTTCTAAGCAAAATCGTAATTTGTAAGCTTTTTAATGCTTCAATGTGTAGTTTTATGGGCTAAGATGTATATCATCCATCAATATTTTCAAACGCATCGCAGTTTCTTCTGCTAGATATGTTTTAAAAACCCTGGTGCCGCCCCTTCATTGAGCATACAAAATTTCCTGAAAATATGCGGTAGGTGGATGTACTACTCTGGGATGATTTGGCATAGAATGGCCCCTACAGCAGTAAATAACTCTCTCTCACCTGGAATTCTGTCCTTAGAATGACATCATACTTGCGGATGGTCTCCATATACTCGGGGAACTTGCTCAGCTCGATAGGCTTCTTGGGCAACAGGGCGGAGGACGCCCTTCCGGTGGCCGCCTTCCGCATGATGTCCGTGTTGAGCAAGGACAGCTGCAGCTTCTTGAAGGAAGTCACGGTCCCCGAAGACTTCCGCTTCTGGAACAACTTCTTGCTCTTCTTAGGCACTTTCCCCATGTCTTGGCTGTCACTGGGCTCCACTTTGAAAGGGTGGTCTTCGAGAACCGATCGGCGGCAGCAGCAAACGATACCTCGAGAGTGGTTTGAAGGGCACACCATCAATGGAACAGTCTACAGAGAGCTGAGTTAGATCTTGTGTTGTGTGTTTTCCACTCTAACGGCCTCCTGGTAGGATTCCTCCAAAAATATATTCAGTACCTTCTTTATAGGAAAACTCGGGCTTTGCTTCAAGATAATTAACACCTTGTTCGTCAAAGTTCAATAGTTTCTCTAACCTCTTGGTGAACTTCAACAACTTTTCTATCTCTTCAATCTATAAATAAGCACGCAAAAGCTCTCACTGTTTGATTTCCACCAAAAATTCTATATATCTTTAACTGCAACTTTGCTCTAAACGATTCTTAAAACTATGGTAATGTCTTAACTCTAACCTTTAGGCAGTTTATTCTTGGTGAATTTCAATAACTTTTCAATCTCTTCAATTGATAAACACGCAAAAGCTCTCACTGTTTGATTTCCACCAAAAATATTATATACCCTCTTTAACTGCAACTTTGCTCTAAAGGGAGTAAACGATTCTTAAAACTCTGGTAATGTCTCAACGATGCTTGATAAAATTTCCAATCCAAAAAATGTTCTTTGTACAAATCGTGAGTAAAAACTGTTTTTAATATAAAAAAGTAGGTATAATGCATCAATATGTATAAAATCTAGCCAATGCGACTATTTTTTTCCAGACATAAAAAATGCTAAGATTTTGTTTTGGTCAGTATGGGGGTTAGAAGTTCGAAATTCTTTTTCCGTTTACGCATCAAGTTCGTATATCTAACAATCAACCCTTACAATAAAGCTGTGACTAACAAAATGGAAACTGGACATACTTTTCTACAAAACAGTGAAAGAAAAATACAGAGATCCAGAGCTTTCTTCAGCTTGAAATGAAGAATGATTCTTCACAAACAACGAACGTAAATATGTAAAGCAAGCGATAAAACTTCAATGCAGTTTTAAATAAATTGTTCTAAAGTTCTCAATAATTTGTTCAAAAAATTTTCAATAGCCAGTTCCAAACGATATTTCTTTTTTCACGTTTTCTTTTATAACGACCACTTTTTCAAATAGGTGGAATCAGTGCAAAAATAATATTATCACTACTTCATTTATTATTGCTATCTTATCAAATCAACAGTTATCAATCAGTAATTAACCACAATACAAATGCTCTAACCGTGCTACAAAGTTTTTTTCCAACTAATATTTTTATCTTAAAAATCCTTCAATATTTTAAAAAAATAAATAAGCTTAAATAAACCTAATATTTCTTCTCGGAATTCCGGTAACCCTCAACTTAAGCGCGCACGTTGTTGTCCACCGAAGAACAGCAAATATTAACCAATTTTACCTAGAAAAAAATTCTAGCAATTTTTTTAAATAAATAATTTCAAATAAACCAAATATTTCTTCTCGGAATTCTGGCAACACTCAACTCAAGCGCGCACGTTGTTCTCGTCGGGCGAAGAGCAGCAGAAGCACATCGGCGATCTCGCGTGGAAAATCCGGCGCTCGCACATGTCCGGGCTAGCAGTCCTTCGGTGCAGGTGCACGACTGATCAACAAGAGGCTCTTCTGCGAGGGTGGATGGAGGCGGAGAAAAACCTCTCCCTCCGAAATAGATCGGTGGAAGCAGTGAGCGATGGACGCGCGCCAGCCGCTTTATTTTAGCCGAGAGATATCGGGATTGAAGAGGAGGAGGAGAGGTGAGATGCCAGGGAAGAATGTTGCCGCTCTTCGGAGATTCCGGCGATCGGGGGAGGCGGGGTTGCCGCTCTCACCATCCGGCGGGCGCCGCATTTGGCGCAGTTATCGCCCGTCGCGATACGCCAAGTTTCTCCAACAGGCTTTCGAATTTCAATTCATTCGATCAATGGGGAGAAGAAAGACCTGCATGTGTGACAAAACGTGGCTAGGGGGATGTTGTTTTGTAACGTAATACTCTAAAAAGTTAATTAATTATGAAATACTATTTTGCAACATTTTCCTAGTTTCGACTTTGATCGAGATGTATGTTTGAAGGTCCTTTCACTCAAAAATGAAGGATGTATCGATAAATATTAGTTGGAGTAAGAAATGAAAAATTTTTGTTAATCCCTCATAATATCACATAAATGAATTGTAATAGAATTAAAAATTTGTAAGTGGCAATAAAAATATATAAGCTGCTTTCCTACTATTTCTTAAAATCACAGTCGAATATGTAGCAGTCTTTAGAAAATTATCACTTATTAGAATTTTAAAACCAGTATTTTACATTTAAATATTAAAAATTACTTAATTAGATATGTTTATGAGCTTCCGTACTTCATCTTGAGCTAACTTTTTTACCGATAACTTTGGTTTACAAAAGTTCTATAGAACTCTAAATAAAAACTGGTATTTATTTTTAACCTGGATTGAAAAAATTACTTTAACGGCGCATACACTTCGAAAACTAATAGATTGGATATCCCGGTTCAAAACAAAATCTCTGGAGACTAGAATTTGTTTTATCAAGCCTAAAGTCTTTTTTAAGTGCATTATTGGAGTTGGCGAAGGAAAAATATTTTTTACATGATAGAAATAATTTCGATTGGACAAAATTCGACCGTACACATCTAATTAAAATCTATGTCTAGTTTTAAAAAAAACTTAAATTAACATAATTTAAAGTTATGTGGGTAACTGAATTTCGTATGTAACATTTCAAACTTTGGAATAAATACACTTTTCGGCCAAAATAATCACATTTTTATTTATTACTATTAAAAAAATTTTAAATGAATCTTTTTAAATAAACGATTATCCAAAATAATTCCGATTTTGCGTAGATAAACATCTCTCATTTTGGTTCCATTCATGATAGGAATTTACTTCTGCTGCAATACTCTCCCCATAAAATTCCGAACACATCTTTTGCCAGATCTCAAAGTGCGGTAAAAGCCACCCTTCAGCGAAACTAATCAATCAATCGTAGAATATCTCCTAAAACTTTGTTTTTCCTCGCTATCTAATGCAACAATGGAACGAACAAAAATGTTTTCGTTTCTACCTCGCACACTCTGTGGGGGGGAACTTTCGAACAAGTCACGTTCGATTTCAATGAGAATCGGAACGAGGCAACAGGTGCTGGTGTTTCATGACCCCCTCCTTTTTTTACGACGTGCCGTAAGACTGTGATCGATAAAATTTGTCCTCGCCAAGTTTCTTCTTTCCATTCTTGTGCAACACAAGAGCATAGTAATATTAGATTTAGGCTTCTCCTCGCTTATTGTATTATGTTATTGTGGGTTTTAATAATAGGGAAAGGACGAGAGAAAGCATTGAGTTATTTCTGTGACAGACAGAAATGCGGATTTGGATATTCATGTGAGGAAAAACATGGTTTATAACGTTTTTAACTAATGTTTTCTAAATAAATTTTATTACTTACTCCTTTATTTTTTGATTAAATTCATGATTTTCACTGCACTATAAAAATATTAATACTTACTAGCATTTTTTTTCAGAGTATAAATTTCGGGGTTGTTAGAAAACATATTTATTCCAAATTCGATTATTTGTAGTGGGTAAAAGGTAGTGGTGGTACACATTGAACACAAAATATTTAAGTTTGCAGAAAAATCCCTACCCTTACCATAAATGCTTTGAAGTTTCGAAAAAATGCTTTTTGTAAAATAGTAAAAAACAAATGTAAAACCTTGTATTTTGTTCATGTTATTTTAACTACTATTGACGCGCAGGTTTAGGTACTGTTAAGATTTAATTTTTTTTGTTAGCCTTCTTCAGGAAGTAATTATTTTGTAAACATTAAAGAATTTTTTTTAAAGTTGTTTTTTCTGCATTTTAATTGGTTTTAGCATAGCAGGGTTTGAATTTGATTATCACATTTGATCTCCAGAACTCATGATCAGAAATTGAGTTCTATGGGTTTCGACGATACGACAATTTGGCGACTTGATCGCTAACACTTAGAACAATAAAACATAAAAATAATGCGAAAATGTTTATTCTTCTCTAAAGTTTATTATTTCCTTTGAAGTTTATATGCAATACAATAAATTTTCTTTTTAAAAAATTCACAATTTTATAAACTGTTTTAAAAATTTAATAAAAATTAACTTTTTAATATTAAATGTTATAGCTTTTTATCTTTTAATATAAACATTTAAACGATTTTTTTAAGTTGGAAATTGAATTTAATCATACAAAAGATTTCCCTTCTAACAAAAAAACGACTTCCAACAACGCGCTTAAAAAAGTTGAAATTTTTATCCAAAAACAACACTACTTTTTAACATAATTTTCTGTAGTCGAAAAACCTTAACAATAAATTAACATTTCTCGCTACTTCAATTACTCTATGGAGCGTTGCTAAGAAACAAAACCCATGGAACGGATTTTCAAAACACCTTACATTACCTGGACTAAGTATAAGAGATACTTTAAAAATGACAGGGCTCTACGACCTCCGAATTCGCCATAGACCGGGAAAAATACTCACATTCCGAACCTGACAAACATTTAAACCTAATTCTTCCAGAATCCAGAGTACTTCGGTTCGGAGCAGAGAGATCTCGCTATCTCTTTCAAACTCTCTCCCATCGTTTTCAATCCTCACTCGAGAATTTTTCGAAAAACATTTTCTTTGGGGTCCTTATCGATCATCGCACATGCTTCCTTTATTCGAAGAAAAGAACGAAATGCACTCTCCGGTGTTCTCGGGCGCTAATTATCTACTACTGGAAGGAAAATGAAAAGTCCTTTGTTTCGTCGGGACGTCTTTCTTTATGATGAGAGTTTAAACGTCTTTGTTGGGATCCGAAACTACTGTTTCGAATGTGAAGTTCGGTGAAGACAGCTGCGATGAAATTAAAATGCTGGTAGTAATCATAGAGGAAATCTTGGAAAGAATAACTTACTTGTGGGATGTTTGCATAAGTGTGGCTAAGTCCATAGATACATAATTTTAAACATGAATGGTTTTGCGTTTCTTTTTTCAGTATTTCGTGAGGTGTGGAACAAAACCTCTATATTTGGTTTGAATGAAAGAGTAGTCCTCAAAAGGCTTCTCCATATAGGACCTAGGCAACTTAAGATTTACAAGATTTATTGACAATGAAATAAGAATGTATAAGATGAACAAGAACATATAGCCTGGAGGAAGTGATCCTGTACAGTAGGGTGTCCCTTATATGACAGAAAAAAATTTTTGCGAATTTGAAAACGGTTACCCTCTACTTTTTTTATAAATGCCTTGACCTATTCAGATATAAAATAATTTATCTCTATACGTATTAACCCATGCAGAATTTCAATTGAAGATGGCCAAGCAAGCTAAATTCAATAGCTTATTTCTGAGACATGTCAAACGCCACTTTTCTTGTTTTGAGATTAACGAGTAAAACTGTATAGAAGCTCACTACATTTTTATGAAGATGTTTAGTAATTTTTTTTCCTTAAAGTAGGCCTTATTTGGATATTTTGCAGGCTAAAAGAATTTTTTTAATGTTTTTATTCTTTTCATAAAAAATTATTGAAATATTTGCATTTAACAGGTTTCTGCGATGAACAGACTATTCAAGCCTATTTTCATAGCTTAACTCTAAATTATTTATGGATTTGTTAATACAAGTAGGAGTATTAGTTGAAAACAACATTTCCTTATTAAATACTAGCCCATAAAATTATTATAGAATTCTTATTTTTTTCACTTTTGGTTAGTAGATGTATAAATACCTTTTTAAATTATTTCAACTCTAGACTCAAACATGTGGTCAGCCAATACAAAATGTTAATATGGACATCTTCGAAATCAATCAGATAGTTGTTAAGATATAACTTTGTGGACTGTAAAAACTATTCAAATCAAAATACAAAATCAGTTAATTAGTTCAATATTATGATTTTGGGTATAGATTTGATGTCCCCTTTTAATAAAGTGATTCATAGATCCAATATCTCAATTACATGGATGTAATAAAGGGCCACAAGCATGGAAATTTTAATATAACTACCAAAACGTCCTTAGTCTTGAGATTCGTACAAAAACTTTAAAAATATGGTTTTTACTATGGCTTGATGGACCTAACATCTAAAGAATTACTTTTCCAATCGCATATAGTTTGTATAAAATAAATAAAAAAAGCAGTCTCAAGATTAAATAAGCCAGATTAAATAAAAAAAGCAGTCCCAAAAAAAGCTGCAGATGAGACGACATGAACAAAATTCCCCGCAGTTAAGTGCAGAAACCAGTCAAGCGACCCCGTTTGACAAGTTTCTCCACTAAAGCTGAAGTTTAACATGCTGGAAAACTATTTTAAAATCACGTAATTTTTTTAATTCTTATTTTAAAATGTACGTTTACCCCTGCAGAATCCTATGACACCAATAACTCATTTTTGAAAAAAGTGGCGTTTGAAACGTTTCAGAATTAAGCGATTCAATTACAGGCACAGGGGGTCCCTATACTCACCGCGTTTTTTCTTTTTTCCTACTTTATTTTATATTTTTTGGCCATAGAAAAGTATATTTATCTGTCTGAAACTTGAAACATCGTCTGGCGCTAAAGTTTAACTTCACGAATGTTAAAAAACCGCTCCACAAGAATTTGTCGATTACTTGGTAACTTAGAGAATCGCCAACTAAGTAAATTGGTTTCCCTTCACTTCGCTAACTTCTTTTAAAAGCGGTAGACGACATTTCAGACCGATTAATAGTGGAAAGTGCCCCAATGTGGGAAGGTGTCTAATATGGGGGTCCCCTTTATCTGCTCTATGCGGTATAGACACGTTTTGTGAGTGGCGTGGGCGAATAATTTGGGTTTAATTCTTCACTTTCGACCCTCTCGTTCATATATCAGCAAATGTAATTCAACTTTAGCCGTGGGGGCACCGCAAAACTTTGAACTCACACGAAAGCTTTAAAAGCCTTTTTTAAATGATCAATGTAGAAAACGAAATTATTGGTTTCAAAATTTTTTAAATTGAAAAAATTAATTTGGAAATTTTTTAAAATCTCCAAAAATCTCATTGTAAGAAACATTCGCTAAAGAATTACATCATCTTAAAAATTCTTGTAGACTATCTCCATTTCTCAGTTTATGAGGTGAGGGGGCGAAAAATATTGTTGTAGTTGTAAGTAATGAATAATTTAAACAATTGCGGAATGCATTATTTTTAAAAGTTTCAAATCTCCAATTTGCACTTCTAGATTACAATTTTCAAATATTACCCAATCTGGGCATTTTTCTTGACATTAATATTATTCAAATACGTTTTACTTTAAGTGTAAAATTTAGTCAAACAAATTTCTTAAAAGCTTTTAGGTTTCAAAACTTTTTTCCTTTCTATTTTCGACCAAATAATTTCATTTTTTATTGCGGAAAATTCAAATATGTTTTATGTTGACACAGAAAACTGCAAAAAATTTGGTCTTCTAGCTATTTCTGGCCGATTACATTATTTGTTAAACCCTTAGTTTAAAAATGCCATTTTTATATTCTTCTATGTAAGGACCCCCAGCCTCCTTGAAAATTTGGCGTCTATTTATAATTTTTTTCCTTGAAAATTCTGGTGGTTTACAAAGTCTCAAAATGAGCTAAAACTTTACTTTCAGAGTTAAGTTGGCGCACTATACCGGGCCGCACTATACATGCACCATAAAAATCCAATCATCCATCATCCATCCATCTATTTAGAGTTAAGTTTTCTAAACATTTCTTGGGGAGACCCCCAGACTCCTCCCCCCATTTTTTGTTGAGGATAAGATTTTAAAATCTTGTCTTATGTGTGTAGCATGATTCAAATGCTATTTTAAAAAAGATCATGGTTATAATACCGTTTCTCTCTTGAAAATTATAAGGAATACAAGAAGTGATCCTCCTTGAGGAAGACCTTTTTATTTAAGTAATATTCAGAATATTAAATATATTCAGTATTCCTACGATTTGTATAAGAGTAAAAAAATTCATAGTATATCCCCTGGAAGTTTGGAAAATACAGTAGTGCACACATTCAAAATATGTAAACAACCATCGTCCCTCTTTTGCTGGAAAAGTTTCATATTGAAGACTAATACCCCAAAAAAATAATCATTAAAAAGGAGCCATCAGATTATTTTGAGGCCCGCCATTTGACTTGTGATTTCGATTGCGGCCCGCGAGTACTTAGAAGTTGGAAACCCCTGGTCTTACAGATATCCTGCTTCAGAGAAATATTAGTCCTCTTTATACCCCAGAACTGTTTTGTAATCAAGAAGTTTTTAATTGCTTTACCTTCATATTTCCTAGTTGAGCGAGAATTTAGTACTGTAAACGATCTCATTGCAAAAAGGAAAACCCGCCTCCATATCTACACTGCAAAAAAATAATCTTCCAGAAACAAAAAAGTTCTGGCAGCTTAAGTTTCCAGAGTTTTCCTTTCCACGGGATTTCTCTGTTGAATGATCATTTTCAATTGTATGCTACGAATTTTTCTCAAAAATATTTAGGGACACAACCCACTAAAACTTTCGAAGTTGGGAAAACATGAGACAACAGTCTGTAGAGAAAATATGTACTTAAATAAATTGAATATTTCCGATTTATAAGCTCCTTAAAGTTTCAAAATAATCGTAATATACACAAAAAGTTAAGTAAAAAATCCCATGGAAAGGAATGCTTTGACATCTCTTGCTGCCAGATGTTTTCTGTTTCTGGAAGATTATTTCTTTGCAGTGTATATATGGAGGCGGGTTCTCCTTTTTGCAATTAAATCGTTAACAGTACTAAATCCTCGCTCAATATGGTAAGATGAAGGTAAAGCAATTAAAAACTTCTTAATTACAAAACAGTTCTGAACTATAAAGAGGACTAATATTTCTCTAAAGCAGGATTTATGTAAGACGATATATCCCCATTTTGGAAAGTGCCTAATAAAGTTTCTTTGTTAAGGTCCATCGTTCCTCCAGAATCTGAACCCTCAGCAATCTAAATCTTTATAAAATGGTTCAGAACCTATTGAGGGAGTTCCAGGGACAAAGTATCCCCAAAATGCTAAAAATCTAAGTGTAAAGACAAGGTATTAACAGTAATTTCGTCTTTCATCGAAGGAATTTCCCCGCTCTTAAGCAGATCAGACAGGAGTAAAAAGGATGAAGTACAGCAGGCCCGTGTTGGACAGGGCGGTGAACCAAAATTGAAAGGGCGTCGCCATAACAACTATAAGTAAACTTTAAAAAAAATTCTGTTTATTTCGGCGCTGTTCTACATTCTACAAGACACTTTTCTTTACATGGCCGTATCCAAGGGGGGTTAGGGGTTCAACCCCCCCCCCAAAAAAAAAAGTCAAAATTAAAAGTTTTCCTTGAGATTCCTGATACTTAAAAGGTACAATCCTCTTCGGTGTAACTAAAGGGCCTCAAAATGAATTCACTACTTTTGAGAGTAGAACCCCCTTCAAATTTTTGAGGTCTGTTATACAATATAAATTCTTCTTTTCTTGAAATCTTCCGATTACTAAGTATTGATTCGCATTGGATCCTCAAACGAAGTTCAAAATCAGAAACACTAGTTTAAATGTGAAAAACATTTATAAAAATAATAGGGCAGAACACCCCTCAAATAGGGCCCCCTCGAAATTCTTACGTCTATTTATTATTGTCTACCTTGAAAATTTGTTAGTTTACAAGGAACTGTTTTTCTTGGATATAACCCAAAAGGTCTCAAAGTAAACTGGAACAATATTTTTAGAGGCAAATTTTCAAAAGACCCCCCAGACATCTATTTTACATGAAGCTCATATTATAAAATTTTGACATTATTTGCAACATAATTCAATTTGCTATGTTAAAGTATTTTAAAACATAACGCATAAATGCACTTGTTGCCTTAGGAATAATATTGACTCAACACCCCCTCTCCAAAAGAATCTGGTTACTGCCCTAGCTTCTGATACTGAACATTTCCTTTCTTTAAATATAAGTCAATCATTCATGTTTTTTAGAATATTAAAAAAATCGCACCAGAAATAAATTACTCTCTTAAGAGATAAGATTTATAAAATTACAATGTTACCACAAATAAAAATTAAGGGTCAGGAAAAACACTTGTAAAACAGTTTTTCAGCTCATCAAGACCATTCCCAAAGAGTATCTCTTTGTTAGCAATTGAAAATTTAAGAAAAAAAGTATAAAAAAGACGTCAAAATTTAGGGGTAAATATGGGTTCTTCCCCAGAAAAACTTTTTTAAACTTTCCCCTTAAAAGAGTGTTATATCTCATTTAAAAACTCTTTCTTACACCCAAAGATTACTCCTTGTAAGCGGCAGGATTTTCTGGGGGAAAATATAATGATGGTTAAAATTTTTAAAAAAAATTTGGATGTTCTTTCTAAGAAAATTTTTGAATGTTGGCCCTTAAAAGTGCTTGCCAGTCACAGAATTTTAAAGAAAATCAAACAGTATAAAAACTGTTGTCAAAACTTCGCCTATATAATTTCCGCTACCACAACTCTCAGTCATTTTGTATGTGCTGTGCAGTTTACTTTTTTAAGATTAACAGAATTCCTGGTCATCTCATTTGTCCTGCAGTTAAATTCCAAGCAAAGTACTGTTTGTTACAAAATTTAAAACTACAGATAACATAATATTACTTTTGTAGTTCGGTATGAAACAGAAAAAAAATTACTGCTTTAAACTGATATTTAAACCTGTAACTTGGGTGTAGGTCTGCACCCTTCCAGGGTTAATCAGTCCACGAGCGGCTTTTGGGATTGATTAACACCAACACCTTATATTATTGAACTGAATAATATTAACAATTGTAAAATTTATAATGGATTCTAATTCAATTTTATTTATTGAATTTAGTGAAAGCTTGTTAGGAATAGTTAAATATCTTTAAAAGGTATATTTTTAATAACTGGATGGATAAAAGATAAGATAAAATAAAAGTAATGTTAATTTTTCTTTGATTACTTGATTTTATGTTCCTTTGAGAAACATATTTAAGACTCAGTGTCCCTTACTTCAGAAAAAAGTCAAATTGCAAACCTTCTGTGAGAAATAAATACAATGAAAGAAAAGGTTAAATTTTAAAAAATAAATTTGGGGATAGAGATGGGCTGCCCAAGATCCTAATTTAAGTGAAGTGGTCTGCAGATAGCTAGCTATATTTGAGTTGGAAACCACTGGTATAGACAAATAATGCAAACAGAAAATAAGATGCATTTTTTTTGTTTTTACTTTTATTTTCTTGCATCCCACACCCCACCAACTTAACTTTACAAATAACAGCATGAATCAGCGACAAAAGATTACTATCTTTTGAACATACCTGGAAAAGTTCTGAACACAGAAAGATTTGGGAAAAAATTAGGAGGAGAGTGTTCAGCAACTTAAAAAATCTTTTAGCATGGTTATTCTCAAGTTAATAATTAGATAATATTTTTCATTTATTTCTATGAATAAGTTAAGGAACTGAAACATAGTTTGTAAATTACATTGGCAATTGAGAATTTACTGTAAGGCAGTGTTTCCCAACCTTTTTCAGTCCATGCCCCACCAAAGCCTTTCTAAATTTTCCATGCCCCCCGGTCTCAGTGGCATATATAGAAATATATTTTGAGAGGGTGCCAAAATTATTTCTTAGCCCCTCCCTCCTATGTATATTTAATAAGTCTAATGAAGCTTTTCAGAACATTTTTAGGTAGAATTTGCATGCTGAAGGACTAAATCAAGTTACGAGTAATTAAGTTCTAAATACTAAGGGGAGTCTGGGGATCCTCCCCCAGCAAATTTTCGGAAATTTGACTCTAAGAAGCAGATTTAACTAGTTTGTACCCCTAGTTGGGAAATTTTGAATATAAATTTTTAGGTAAGATTTGCATTTTGATGAACCTAATGTAAAAAAGTTTCAAATATAAGCGTTCTAAAAACAAAGAGATCTTGGGTCATCCCCCAGAAAAGGTTTGGAAATTAGACTCTAAAAACGGGGTTTCAACTTGTTTTTGATACTTACTGGTCAAGATTTCAGACATACATTCTCAGATAGAATAATAGGATCAGATTTTGATTAACTTCTTTTTAAAAAGTTTTTTTTTAATTTTTCCCCTGATTTGGCCTCACCTGGCGGGCAATTTGGTTGAAAATTTTCAAATTGCCCCTCTAGAAAATGTTATTGCCCCCCAGTGGTGCGTGTGCCCCACATTGGGAAACACTGCTCTAAGGCTTAGTAGTAAGTAGACGTAAATAATAACTAATAAAATATATACAATTTTTATTTTAAAAAATTATGATACCATTCGACTGATATTTGTAAAACCGGTTCCTACACAAGTTATTAAAGTTTTATGAGTTCCCAGTAGAAGTTTTTCATTTTCTTCTGTTTCCAATTTCATTCTCAACTGAAAGAAGTCTTCTATGTGTCTCAGAAGTTGGATCCTAGTAAATTAAAATAAAACCTTTAACAAAAATCCTTTAAATCCTTTAACAAAATAAAGTTTTATAAAGCATTTAATGATTAAAACAAACATTGCATTGATTAAAAACTTACGTATATGGAGATAAGGGGCCAGTTTTCACTTTAGACACATCTGTTGGGCCAAGTGCCATTAGTAGGCAAGTTAAACTTTGATTATTTGAATCAATAAATCCTCCCTATGATAAAAAGATTACAAATAAAGTTAGAAAATGTAAAGTAAAATATTTTAGGAACATCCACCCACACATTTGAACACATTGCACTGACCATTTATCAGTTAACTTATTCCATAATTATTTATTCAATATTATTCATAAAATATCTACTAACATTTATTAATAATTTAATTGAATTAAAAACAGCAATATGCTTCTCCAGAATTAGAGAAGATGTTATTGACAGTTAACATTTAAACAACATCTCATTGAGTTATCTCTCTTGAAGGAAATAAGAAACTATGTGCATTTTGGTAGAACTAATGATAAACTATTTAAAAATATTATTTATCAGCTATAAATTCAATTCAAAAATTCAATACATACCCTGTTGATTTCTTCAAAAAGGTTGTAGCAAGCTTGCTTTGCAACATCTTCTGGAACTACTAAGTCATCTCCAGATCCAGATGGTTTGGATATAGCCTCTCCACAATAAAAAACCCCCTTGGTAGTTTCAGCATACATGGTTAGACCATACCCAGGGGATCTGATGATATAAAATTGCAAGTTAAAAACCTTCAACAAACCATGATAAAAATTCAAGTACAAGTAAGTGGATAATACAATATAGTGAATTAAGTAAGAGTCAAAAATATAAACTTAATAATTCAACTATATGTGTACGGCCAGCTGTTAACTATAAAATAACTGAAAATCACAGTGTATCAAGTCTCGAAAATAAAGAGATAAAAAGAGAAACTAAGAAGGCCTGTAGACACATTTGATACACAGTGATATTCAGTTTTTTATAGATAAAAGCTGGCAGTACTTCTTGTAATCTCTTATAGGGTAGCAGTCACCCACTCTTTTGTTCAGGTCACTCTGCTTTAACAATTTAGAACCTTGTCCAAATTATATCCTTAAGTCAAGATATATTTAACGGAGATGTTTAATTTAAGATTATGTAAGTAGGTAAAATCTTTCTAGCTATTATTTTAATCATGTATTTAACCCTCTCGCCACCCTGGGCCTCATATGAGGCTCCTACTTATGAGCTCCATTTTTGTATGATGTAAACACGCAAATTTATTTTCTTTTCATCAGTGACTTCACTGATTCATGTAGATCACATTTGAGACTTCTACATGGTTTCTGAATTCATTCCTAAATGGCAGCAAGATAATTTACACCGCAATGTGTACATTTTAAGCTGTGATGCTTCTGAAGAGAAAATACTAGCTAGATACTAGCTTCTGTAGAACATTTTTTATAGGTTGGTAGATATTTTCTTATTTTGTAACCTTCTAATATTATGGCCATGTCTTTTAATAAGCTCTAAAATAAGTATTTTCTGTTTAAATGAAAAAGATATGGCCTCATATGAGGCTCATAAAAATAACTAGGAAGGAGTGCACACAAGAAAAAAAATTTCCAGACAAATTATAGGGGCATTTTGGATGTATTGAGAAGAAGAATAAAAAGTTTTTTCACTTTTTTGATGTTCTGGTGCCGAGAGGGTTAAACTGTGAAAAATTGAAACACAAGATAATTTTAGGAAATAATTTTAAAAATCCAAATAAAAATATCCAAACAATCAACCAAATAATTACCAAAACAATTGAACCTCAATTCAGAATTAAGCAAATTTTAAAATCTAGATAAGGCTGCCATAGAACCCCCTTGAATCCACCAATAAATGTCATAATGCAATGATTATTATCCTCAACAAACTCACTTTCCAGCTTTCTTTCCTTTACAATGATCAGGAATGATATACACATCTGGCAAAAACTTCAAACAGAGGCCCTTCGAAACATCCACCATTCTGCTGACCATGGCAGGCGAGACACGAGTTGAGTAAGCAATGCCCCGGATTCTTTTGATTTTCCCGGGATCCAAGCACTGGATGGGCCGAAGGGTGTTGACTACTGGACAGGTGAACAGGATCTCTCCCCCTCCTTCGGGTGGAAGGCCCCTTTTATTGATTTTGATGTCCAGTGAGTCATTGTTTAGGACAAACCTCTTCAGAACCGGAAGTGATGAGTATATTATCGTATCGACCTGAGAATGAAAAAAAATTTAATTTTGAGAAGATTTTGAAAAATGTGTAAATTGAAATAGTGTAGATCAGGGGTTCTCAACCTTTTTGACACCACGGCCCCTTTTCAGGGAGAATATTTTGGCGACCCCCTCAGACCTAAAATTTTAACACTTTAATAATTATTTACCATTTATTTGTCATTTCACTCGCAATACGCCGATGCTTCCTATATTTACTCTTATTCAAAATAGTTCGTGCATGAAACGAACTATTCTCTCTAAAGGTGGACACAAATTGGAGCCGAGCGGCGAAGGCGAACAGCCACGAACACGCTCTGCGCACGCGCAACTCGGAGGCTCTAAGAGCGGCGCTTGCGCAGAGCGTGTTCGTGGCTGTTCGCTACGCCGCTCGGCTCCAATTTGTGTCCACCTTAATAATTTACAATTTATAAGTTTTGAAATTTTTTGTGTCTGTATAAAAAATAACTCTGTAAATATGACTGTTTTTAATTTTTGTTTCGCGACCCCCCAGGAGGTCACGACCCACCGGTTGAGAACCCCTGGTGTAGATAGATTGAAAACGCTAATTTACATCATAGTGACGAAAATACTGTCAAAGATTTTTAAAATGCTAAATATTTATGACTTAAGTTGCAGAGCAATTTTTAAAAAAGGCTAGATGAATTTAGGACCATGCTCTTAATAAAAATATTTTCAATAAAAAATAATTCAATTACATTACAGAACATAAAACAATTATTTACAGTATTTTTGTAATCTTTCAAAATAATTTATTATTATTTTACCAAGTTTATTAGAAGTCCCCATATTTTTAAATCTCAAAACCTTCTAAATTATACACTATTAACCCTCTCGCCACCCTGGGCCTCATATGAGGCTCCTACTTATGAGCTCAATTTTGGTATGATGTAAGCATGCAAATTTATTTTCTTTTCATCAGTGACTTCACTGATTCATGTAGATCACATATGAGACTTCTACATGGTTTCTGAATTCGTTCCTAAATGGCAGCAAGATGATTTATACCTCAATGTTTACATTTTAAGCTGTGATGCTTGTGAAGAGAAAATACTAGCTAGATACTAGCTTCTGTAGAACATTTTTTATAGGTTGGTAGATATTTTCTTATTTCGTAATCTTATAATATTATGTATTTTAATAAGTTCTAAACAAAGTATTTTCTGATAAAATGAAAAAAATATGGTCCATATGGCCTCATATGAGGCTCATAAAAATAACTACGAAAAAAATTTTCCAGACAAATTATAGGGGCATTTTGGATGTATTGAGAAGAAGAAAACAAAGTTTTTTCACTTTTTTGATGTTCTGGTGCCGAGAGGGTTAAACTGTACAATAGTCTGTTTATTTAGAATAGGCGCATGAAACAGGATCAAAAACGCCTAATAACACTCATCAAGCAACTTCAGTGACCGATTCTTTTACAATATTTTAACTACTTCAGTTTAGGCTGCCTCGTCATTGCACAAGAAAAAAATTTCGATGATATTAAAATAGTACCTGCCTCAGGCGCCTATTCTAAATGAACAGAGTGTAACATTACCTGTATAAAAATAAATATACAATGTAATAACTGGAGACATTTTAAAGCCCATTTTTAAAATAAATATTTTCCTTGTATTTATGTTATTAATAGAATGAGGAAGTTGCATGATTTTTTTAATCGATTTTTCTTGCAAAAATACGCAACTACCCAAAATTTGAGGCCCATCGAGAAATTTTTTGATTGAAAAAAAAATTAACAAAAATCAACTTTTTAAAAGCACGCGAAAACGCCAAGAGTTTGGGATCATCGTATGTTGACGTTATCATTGTTGGAAAGCAATGGAGTTGATGGTATAATGTTGACATCTTTAAACAATAAGCGTGTTCAGTCACGTGTTTATTTCTTGACTTTTAAATTAAAATATTTAATTACCTTTACATTTTCTTTTGAAAAATTGACTAGATATTTCATTTTACCATACAAAAACCATACCGAACACTTGTTTGTTTTTGAAAATCTGACATATGCAACTTCCTTATTGTAGAATTATTTCACAAAGAAGAAGTACGATCAGACAATTTATTTTTATTTATTTGCATTTCTATCAGGAAACTCATTTAAAAGCTTCAACTTAATAAATTCTGATATAATTTACAAGTTTTTAAAACAAAATGAAATGAATTAAAATATAATAAACTGGACAAACCCACTAGCGCTGCTGCGCTTAGTGAGGTGGCGCTGTGGGCTTGAGTGCTGTGGCCTCGGTGTTGAACCGCGCATGCCAGATTCTTTAAAGCCAGGCCTTTAAACAGAATTTAAAGTTTCATCCTTCTTTTCACTTTTAGCATTTTAACTAACTGTTTCTTGTTAATAAAATTGTTATTTGTTATTTTCACGGGCACACCTAATAATTTCCAAACAACGTACACATCTGCACCCACACTAGAGATGGAAAATTTCCGGAAAAATAGGAAGAGTGGGAAAAATTGACCTATTTTACATAGAAAAGAACAGTTTTTGTATACATATTTTTTTGGAAACTAAATAATCATCCATTGTTTAATAAATAAATCATAAGTAAAATAAAATATAATACTATAAATTAAAATATAAATTAATCATTAAAGTTATTTTATAATTCGTTTAATAAAAACGTGGGTTATTATATGGTTCAAATTATATTTTTAAAGTACTGGATTTAATAATTGTTTAAAAATTATCAAATTTATCATAATTGTGCATTGTGCAACTCTTCTGTGTTCATTAATATAATTTTAAATGCACATTTTTGTTTATGTAGAAAAATAGCAAGTAATACTTAGATGTACATTAAAATTAGTTTATCACTTGTAGCTTACATTTTTAAAGAAAAAGCATTGCAAAGTAACTGTAATATGTTTCTAAAAAAAACATTTTTTTATTCAGAAACTTAAAAATTTTCAGTTTTTCCAGAGTGGAATCCAACTTTTTTGGGAGAAAAAATGCTTAATATATGGTTGAAACTTAATTTTTAAGTATTGTATAAGAATATCATCTCAAACATTTTAATTTATATCGGTAAAATAATTCTGTAAAAAGTATTTGAAATTAACATTTAAATTTTTCCGGAAAGAAATAAACCCTTCGGAAAAAAAACAGAAAAAAACCCCGTTTTTTTTCCCAAAGTTTCCGGGGTTTTCCGGCCATTCCCATCTCTAACCCACACCACTATTAAATTAATCAATGTGGTAAAAAATTAAATAATAAATGTAACTAAAAATGTTACAATTACTTCAGAGGACATTTAAATTATATAGGTTTAAAAATAACACTAACATAATAAAGGGTTCATAAAGGTTTTTTTGCCAGGGTCCTGTTTTAAGAATAGACCTTAAAAAAAGCTTAGTTTCAAGTAAGTGTACTTATTCACAATCATCTAGGAAAGATAAGCTTACTGAGGGATCCATGCTGTCATTAGTTATTCCAGTGAGAGTTATCTGCAATGGCTTCTTACAAAATGGAGCAAGACACAACAATGCTTCTAGATAATATCCAATGGCTCTTTTGTTAGAGCAATCATGACTCAGCTTTCCACCAATAAGTAAACCAGGAGTGTATTTGACAGTTGTACCTTTAAAATAAAGATGAATCGGTTAACAAAAACCTAACACAAATCATAATAATAACATAGATAATAAATGATATCAAAACTCATTAAATTGACTAGATTTAGATTACCAGTTTCATTGACGATGATTACAGATCCATCAGTGACTTTTTCTAATAATTTGAGGAAACTATCTTCATAATCTAAAAAATAAATAAAATGTAGAGAATAGATCTTAACACATTTTTAAATCATTCATATTGAAGAATAAAAATTATTTTAAACCCAATCAGTCAGCATAAAGGCAACTGACTTCTACTTTTAAAGGGTTAACAAGATAGTTTTCAAATACAAATTTTTACTGTTGCCATCAACAAAATAATGCAGATTTTTATCAGAATGCATAGCTTTTGGCTAAACATTGTTTATTTTCTTCTCCATTTAAATTGGAAACTATACTAATATAAGCATTGGCGTCGCCGGCCCCTGAATATTGGGGGGACCCAAGGATTTGGGACCCTCCACAGAGGGATTTTAAAAAACCATGATCATCCACCCTTAAAAAAATATCTTATTCCGCTTAAGCCCTGCCCAGTGATTTTAAGGTGGCTTTATGAATCAATTAATAAACTTTCACTTAAAGTTTTTTGTAACTGTTTTTAACTTTCAACCAAGAAGGGGGGTCTGGGGGTCCTCCCCCCAAAAAAATTTTGAAATTTGACCATTTAAAACAGGGTCAAACTCATCTTTAGTGTTATATGTAGACAATTTCAAAATCAAATTTCTATGCTTCAATCAGTGGGCTGGGAGAAGGGTTTGCCTTATTATTACTTTTTTGCTCGAAAGAAATTTTTTTGGTTGAAACAATGTCCCCCAAACTCAGCACTGGCTTCAACCTATTCTAAAATGAAATGAAGTGTTCTTAATCATGGGGAGTCCCCTCTTATACGAGCCTCTTATGTTAGGGGCCATCCTTTATGATTAAAGGTTGGAAAAACACATTCAGAAAATTTTCGGTTTTTCCTCAAAAGTTAAAAATAAAGTTTTTCTAAACAATGTTCCTAATTATTGGGGGGACGTGTCTGTGAAGTACCCATATTTTCCACCCTCAAAATCTTCAAAGTCCTGTGGTGCCAGTCTGTCCCACCTGTTCATGTTATGGGACAAAGGCGAAACCGATATGGATCTCTATGATTAACGACCCTGGGAGCGCGGCCAGACAGTGAGTGGGCAGACCTTAGACTTTCTGGCTGGGTTCAAAGGGCGAATAGGGTCCGCGGTCGCTTTTGCCCCCTCTGGCGTTGACCCAATTAGGGGGAGGCTGGTTGCGCAAGGAGCGACGGCAGGGCCCAAATCCATTCCCCTGGACCTGAGGCATAATTGGTGCCGAAATGGTGTGTGTGTGTGTGTGTGTGAGGCATAATTGATCGCACCCGAGATTTTTGCGGACGCTGTCACTAATTTTCTAAAAAAACTGAAAAACCCAACCCACTTGGGTTTTTTCAAAAAAAACAGAGTTTTTAGATAACCCTGGGGACAATACAGACCAAATTTTGGTTAAAATTTCAAGACCGATGCCAATCTTTCAAAGCAAAAAAGAATTTAAGGTTGCAACGGAAAAGAGCGATCCTCCTGCTTCTCTGGCGGGTTTGCCGTACTTATGTGTTATGGCATTGAAGAGATTGGCACCGGTTTTGAAATTTATTCCAATTTTTAATATTCTTTTATGAACCTAATATATTTTAATAGTTGTGTGCAATTTTTAGATAGGGGAGACCTAAGGGATGGGACACCTTCAATAAATCTTATAATTAAAAACAATATTATTTTTTGAGTGTTCCACCAGGTAAAACCACCATAGCTTCATACTTGTTGCTGTTTACTATTTTTAGTTGCAAGTTCCTACAAGTTTCTGAATGAAAAAGCATACTTGTATAATATACACGAACGCGCGAACGGCGTTCGCAGAAAATTTCGCCCTCTGCAGAAAATTTTCTGCAGGAAAACTACAAAAAAAAGTTTTTTTTCGGAAATTTTTCTGCAGAATTTATTTTTGATAAATTTTTCTTATGTTTTTCGCCAAATGCTTCCATCCGCGGAATCGCGATTTTAGAAAGAATCGGAATCGGGAAATCGCAACTTCTCCCGTAAGTTCCGTTTTTGCTCGCGGAGTTTACCGTTTCATCCGCGATGCTTTCTAAGATGGCCGCGGACATAAGGTGAATTCGGCTTCGAATCGCGTTGCTCGCGGAGTTTACCGTTTCATCCGCGATGCGACGGCCGCGCGTTGTTGTTGTGTGTGTGTGCGATGTAGAAAAAACAACTTTTCCGTAGTATGAAGCCAACAAGTCCGGAAGTAAAAAAAAATAGCGATTTTTCGCGAAAGTTCCGTTTTTCTGGCTTATGAGGTTTTCTAAGTTGCAAAATTTTTGAAAGGCTACTTTGAGAAGCAACAGAAAATAATTCAGTTTTTTTAATCGTGTTAGATTATAACCTGTATTACATATCTGATATGATTTGAGATTCTAATAACACTTTTAAAAATTCATTTGACTTTTTTCTTCACTTAGCAAAAATTTTATTGGTAAAAAAATTAAGTTATTTAATTAAATTTAAAGTAATCAATAAATTATCCTTGTATTTAACTGATTTCCTAAATTTTCATCTGATTTTAGTTGCATTTTGGTTATTTTCCTGCAAATGAAGATAACGTGAAATATGTACCTTTCTTTGTTTAAAGATATTTTTATCTAGTCTAGACTATCAATATTAATGACTAGTTAAATGCCAGTTTAAAGTTCTTAAAATCCTCCCAAGTATAACACAGTTAAATTAAAAATTTTCTTGTTAAAATTATTTGTTTTACACATTAAACAAAATTATACATAACTAAGCTCACATGCTTTTTCATCTTTAGATAAACTCCCCTGCAATTTGGGTATTTCAGTAATAATGGTTTTTTTAGAAAGATTTAAAAATGTGTAAATTCTTGCAGAAAATTTTTTGGAAAAAATTTAAGTTCGCAGAAAGGTTTTTATTTTATACAAGTATGTGAAAAAGATGGTTTTACTATAGCAAAAGTAACTAAGTAGGTATTACACTTTTTAGTGAATTTTAAATATCATTCTTGTTTGCTTTCTTAATTATTTATATTGTTTTCTAAACTGAATAATATATCCTTTATGAATAAATAGTTGAGTTAAGCATAAAAGCCAGTTCTTTTGTAAGAACCTATATTTTAAAACTGTTGCTATCGGGGTGGGATGGGACACCATGACTTGGGGTGGGATGGGACATGTGCCTAATTCCTCTCAATATCTAAATACAAGCTATTGCACTTAATTGCATACAAGGGTGTGGGCTCTGCTAGGATCCAACCGTAACTTTAATTCGTTTATAAATCTTAAGTTTTCTTTGCTATCACACTGGTTATATTTTTTGAACAAGTTAAAATGTTTCAAGATGTTATTTTGAAAGTTTCAAATGTATACAAGGAAAATTTTTAAAAAATATTCTTGTAAAAAATGCCCCATCCCTCCTCGGTCTCCCCTACTTCTCGCACCTTCATTTGGATTTTAATATTTTAGTTTGAAATAAGTTACCATAGAGAGAAATACTATTAAAATATCTTAGACCAAAATCCTTTTTTCCCTCTGTATTCATAATAGAAAACAGACAATACCATTGATTCCAGGTTCCTCAGAAGAATCTCGAATATTTCTAATTTGAATTGGTTTCCCACTCAAAGTAGATAATACAAGACGTTGACGGAAGAAGTTACAACCTCGAAAAGTTATATCACTCATGGTAAAATTAAAAGCTATAAAAGACAGATCCAAACCGCGTGTTCACACGATCGCCATAACAACTCTCATGTATGTTTTGTTTACAATTACAAGCATAGATATCTTACTGCCAGATTTATAATCCCAAACTTAAATGTTGCCAAATTCAAAATTATACAAGAATTATATAGTGGAAGGTGGCGCTTTGCAGTTAGTAAACTGTGATCACGTGTAGATCAAGATCCAAGATCCCTAGTAGCTAGAGGCCATTCAATTAGGACCTTGCATGTGTCAGATTTTCATGAACATTCAAGTGTTTCGTATGGTTTTTTGTATAGAAAATTTAATATTTTGTCAAATTTTCAAAAAAAAAACAAGTACTTAAATATTTTAATTTAAAAGTCGAGAGAAAAACACGTGACTGAAAACGCGAAGTGTGTTTGCATGCACAGTGACGTAGAATCCATCGAGCCAAATTGCAATCAAAATTGAATTTCTATGTTTTAGTTGATGATTTCTTTTTTCAGAAGTGTCCGATATGAGTGTTTTAATAAATATTTACCTTCTAGACACTTCTGGTGGCGGTCAGAAATCCAAGGCAAACATTTTAGGCGAAGTCCATGATGAGTGACGTCACTGTGCATGCAATTAAGAGTTTTCAGTTGCTTCGAAAAACACGATTTTAGATAATTTTTTTTGTAATCGAAAAATTTCTCAATTGGCCTCAAATTTTGTGTAGTGGCTTATTTTTGCGTGAAGAATAGATTAAAAAAATATAAAAAAATCATGCATGTTCCTTATTCACTAATTAAATATCACATCTAGATAATATAGGTAATAGTATAGGGAAAATCCATTAACAATAAACACTTTCTTATTGATTAGATGCCATAGCTAATAGTTTTATTTAACAGAAACCGAGATACCAAAATCCGGAAAGCTACAAAATCCAGAACGTTCATAAAATTTTTTAAAAATCTTGTTCTGAACAAGAAAATTTTTATTTTGTTGTTGGATTTGAATTTGGGAGGAAAATAATTTTTGCCACAAAACTTACGGTTGAGCACTGAGCGGTTGAGTCCAGAAAAGTAGCACCCCTATGGGTGAACTTAAATTTAAAAAGGTCAGTGTTATTACCCAGAGTTTATTTTTGAAGAGGATAGATGGTATCTACTATCTACTCAAAAATAGGTTATTTGAAAATCTCAAACAAAATTTTTAGTTTGATAAACGAATCTCCAAAAAAGGAAGTTGAATATATGACTGAAAAGTTTCCTCAAAATTGACTTTTTCCCTAATTTTTATTAAGTTACCGCTGAACATTTTTAGAGTTGAACCCCTGGGTGAGAGTTAACTAGTCTTCCTTTAAATTCATAAAAAATTTTCGTTGAAACAAATATTTCGGAGGATGATAGGACGGTACTGATCGACCACGCGCCTCCTTTTTCTCCTTTTGCGCTTTTCTTGGGAAAAGCAGATCATCGCGCAAATTCGTTTTCCGTAGAATAAGAGGTGCTACTTTGATATACCCCCACAAAAATTACGCGCCAAATCTGGCACTCCCTACGGACTTTTTAGGTTTGCTGTTTCTTGTTTTTTGTGTATATGTAGTAGTAATGTGTAGCCTAGTGAATTACTGGAAAAAATTGAAATTTTGAACTTTAATAATTCCAAAACTAATGAGAATTTTCAGAAAAACTAAATTACAATATTTTTATAAAAAATATTTTTGTTCTTGGTTCAAATATCGAAGTTTTACTATGATTAGTTCTTATGTTATATTCCAAAAACGTTTCAGCGATTTCATCGGTTCAACTGACCGGACATTTGATTTTTCCAGAAAAAGTCGCCAAATTTCCGATTTGGGGGTGTATATCAAAGTAGTTCCGAATAAGATTGTACGCTAGTTTCGTGGGAAATGAAAGAAATTTTAATTTTTTGGTGCGATAAGGAAATAACTTTTTGTAATTATACCCCGTTCGCACTGGCCTTTATTTTTGCCTCTATTTTCGTTAGCACTTTGTTGCCATGGAAACACACTAATCAATTCACTAGTCAATTAATAATCTTTTATGTGTTTTTACTTGTATTTTTGGTGATTTTATTCATTAGTTTTAAGTTGCATTGAGAAATTAAAATTTTAATTATTTTACAAATCATGCTGTTATTGTTTACACACAGTAAAGTGCTTATTTTCGCCCCTTGTCAGTGCAAACGCCGTTTTCAAAAGATGGGGCGATTTTGCCTGTTTCTATGACAACAAAGTGCTAACGAAAATAAAGGGTCTTTTTTCTGCCAGTGCGAACGGGGTATTAGGACACAAATAAAAATTACTCTAATCTCCGATATTCGATCTACTGCTGATGGGAGAGGCGACAACCCGGTATAGCGCGCTGATTGGTCAACAGCGTTTTATGTTCACCGCAGGTTTCCCTCCATTGGATTAAGGCCCTTTTCCATGGTGCTTTTTTTCAGCACCGAAAATCGGCACGCGGATGACGTAGTCCCTTTTTTCAATCAAAAAGGGATTAACTTAAGCAACCAAAGTCGCGCGGAAAAAACGCGCTTCGGTACCGAAAAAACGATTCAGCTGAGTGATCATGCTGCCATCTGTCGAAAACGTCACAAGTAATTATACACTGATAGTAAAAATTTTTACAGGCACTAGTTGTCCATTACTTTTGTAATATATTAATGTCTGAGGACTTATTTTGGTGATAAATAGCTGTTTTAGATTTTTTGGAACTATTAAATGGGCCACAAAAAGTGTAATAGCAATCGGAATGCGCTTCAAAACTCAGAACCAATATGGCGGACGCTTAAGCTGCTTTTCCATGTGACTTTTTTTCAGCGCCGAATATGCGTTTTCTCGACGTGGCGACCTCTTGGCGCGATTAAAAATCCCCATACCGAAGCCGATAACGCGCCGATTTGGTTTACCCGTTTTTGGAGGTCACGTGAGTCCTATGGACCAATCGCTAGGCGTATTCAACCAGCACGCCGAAGCCGGTTTTCGGCCCGGCATGGATGGACTTTTTCTCGGCGCTGGAAAAACGTAAGCGTCCGCCATATTGGTTCTGAGTTTTGAAGCGCATTCCGATTGCTATTACACTTTTTGTGGCCCATTTAATAGTTCAAAAAAATCTAAAGGTGCCAAAATCTAAAGGTGTGTAAATTTCAGTACACTGTACTGACTAATATATATACAACTTAGAAAACTTTAAGACACCAAAAATCTGTATACCTATCAAAAATTAGCGAATCTTTAGCCATGATATTTTTGCTATAGGTAAGATAAAGTAATCGAAAATTTGGGGGAAAATATCTTATGAAATTAAACAGACTAGTTAACTACTTTGAGAAATAATCAACTACTAGTTACAACTACTTCCAAGAAAAAGTAGTTAACTATTAGTTACAAATACTTTTGCCCAGACTAGTTGGTAGTTAACTACTTTTTGACCAGTAGTTGCCGAACACTACAAATCACCCGTAACAGCGGCGTCTGCAGCTCATAGGGAACAATACTTTACGGACAGCCCTAGCACGTTGGTCATCATGGGCGTATTTTCGCCCGTTTTTATTTCTCTCCAGTACCCTTTGCGCCCATTTTGTACACTCATACACTTTTCTTCGTAGACTTCACACATATGGGAATGAGTGTCCTCAGTCGCAATGTTTTTCGCACACAAAAAAAACAATCTCAGAGCATGGCGGGAGAAGAGAGTGGAAGCTTCATCCCTAACAGCTGCCAAATCTATAAATTCATCACAGACAGCTTACTAGGGCGGGGATTTGTTGAAGAGTAGCCCAGGTATACGACAGTATGGTCAAATTCCGCTTAACAGCGTTTCTAGCATCTGCAGCTCATAGGGAACCTTACTTTACGGACAGCCCTCGTATATCCGTGGGTTGAAAAAGTGGGTTTTTTTACTTAAATTTCCAAAAAAATATAGGGGAGAGTGGGGTAATAAGAAACATTTAATTTGCAGCTTTGTGTGTGGGCATAAAAATCTGAAAAATATCACAGAATATCTTCAAGACATACTCTATATCCCATAAAAAACTTATCGTTTTAGAATGCTTATTTCAGTGAAAAATTTCCATTTGAAATAATCAAGTAAGCAAAATCATCTACTTAAAGTCATGCTTTTTCAACTATCTCAATTTGTCTTGTTTTTGCTATTAAATTCTTATGGAATTTTATTAGTGAACTTTTAAGGAGGTTAAACGGGCTATATAATTCACCTTTTGTTCTTCAATTTAGGGTTGTGGATCATTCTTAAAAGTGCCATGTTTCTTATTACCCCATCTAATTAAAATTTTGGGTAATAAGAAACACTAGCATTTTATGCATGAAAATTAATTTAACTAATTTTTCTCTTTATTATATTAATATTTTATAGTTCTTAATTCCTTTATCAAGTTAAAACTTTAAATTCAATTAATTTTATTTCTACTTAATTTTCCTGAAATAGGTGGGTTGAAAGACAACTTTTACTCACCACTTTAAAGTTTGTTGAAAAATTTATAAGTAATTCGATCGACAGTTTTTAAAAATTTTAAGTATTAATTTAAGTTATGGTGTGCAAATTAAAATATTATGTAGGTTTTTTTATATTTAATTTTCTGTGAAAATTAAAAACAATATTGAAACGAAGGGGGTGGGGACTGGGGAGTAGGTTCAAGGGTGTCTTCATAAACCATTCAAAATTGAAAAATGGGGTAGCGCTGAGTTTATACAGAGGAAGTGGAACCGACCTTAAAAAACTGAGCTGGCAAAAAAATTGAGTTGATTTTGTGGGAGAATAATCAATTAGTATTACAAAATGAAGTAAGAGAAACACCATTTGATTAATTTTGTTGTGATTTTCAAAAATTTTGTATAAAAATATAGCGTTGCTTATAACTTTCAATTTATACTTTACTTAAGACTAATTTTTAACTAGGCATATATCGAAAGGTTTTTAATGAAAATTTTTGAAAATTACTGGAGTTATAAAATACTCTTTGGAGGTTATATTAATACCTTCATTGTTTTAGTTACCAAAATAACTGACTTGTTTCCTATTACCCTAAACGGGGTAATAAGATATACTCGCTTGGGGCAATAAGAAACAAGTAAAAACTCCCCTTCACCTTTTACTTAAGAAGTTCATTATTTTTTCAAAGAATTAATGATGCAAACATTCTGTAAAAAAATCAGCTTCATAAACTTAAAGGAGAATCTTGTGGAATTTTTAATGTTTCTTATTACCCTATTTGAATCTTATTACCCCACTCTCCCCTAGAGGGTCTTGTTTCAATGCTCTTGAATAAGAAATTCTTCAGTAGTTTGCTAGTAGCGAAGCCCATTTGATCCTTCACCTTCATTTCATATAGGCTTTGAACTATTTCTTCCTCAATTTTTCTTTTCTTGGAAAGATTAATCTTTTACTTGGTGTTTTTAAAGTCGATGAAGTACATCCTGGTACAATACAGTATTCATAAGCATTTTTCACTTCGGAATCCATTCTTTTTTACGGATGAAAGTACAGGGTGTCCCAAAACTAACTGAACGATTTCAAAAATCAATTAAAAATAAACTAAGAGAGATAAAAATATGCGGTCAGCTGCAACTTACTTCATTCGCCAAAGAATTTTTTCACACCAAATTTGAAAAATTCGAAGTTCACGAACGTTTTAACAGATGGCGCCAATAAAATTTCGAAAATAGGGAAGAACAACAGCCCAAATCCTTCTTTCTAAAACGTCATAGGGATATTGAAATCTGGGATAAAATCGATTCTAGAATCGAATAAGAATTATTGAATACTTGATTTAAATCTTCATTCCAGTCAGAAAGGCGAGTTTTAAAACAATTTGACTGATTTGATTGTTTAAAATTGAAATTCAGATGGATCGCATACGTTTCCAATGCACATTTTTCTTAACACTGAATCCAGCATGTTTAATTTTTTTAAACTTTACATTTTGCATTCATTTAGTTTGTATCATTAGGAATACCGTGATTAAACATTCAATAAAAATTTCTTAGAGGGTCTTAAACTTTTTAAGTGTCTAAATTTCCTCATACTGTTCTAGATTTTAAAGACTACATAAATTTTTGATTGCAAAAGAAAACTAATTCAATTAGACTGCAAGTTTGTATTTCGAGAATCCTTTATTTCTACAAACCTGTTGTAGGAATACGGGATCGTTAGCTTAACAGATTAGTGATTGAGAATGATCGTAAGGATAGATTCATATGTATCATTTTCGCACGATAAGTACGACGGTCGATCCCCAGTTGATTCCTCGCCAATGACATGGTTTGACACTCTCGCGTAACGGCAAGGCCCAATGAGATAGTCGGGACGCGTCAATCCAACACTAAGAACGCTGAAGAAAAGTTGATATATTTTTTCGCGCGTTTCGTGCGATTTGATTCATCAAGAGTGTTCTGGAGCGTTTGATGCAAAGCGATTGGAGCGTTCCAGCCCTGTCATTGATTCTTGCAATTTAATACGCGAGGAACCAATGGTCAGACACGTCATGTTTAAGTCAATGCCTGTGGGAGTTTTTTTAACCTACGCGGACGCGCGTCGCGATCGCTCTAGAGTTGAACATCCATGGCGATGACGTGCATCGTGGTGATCCCAGGGGTTTTATTTATTTTTTTTTGTTCTGGTGCCAGTAACTATACCTTCAAGATTAACTATACCCTCAAGAGGGTGACGCGAGACGCAAATCACCGTTGCATTTCCAACAGAAAAATGCACCCGTAGAAGTGATTGACTGAGGGAGGTTCTTAAACGATTCGACCTCACATCAATGCCATGCCAACGCGCCTTGACCCTCAATGTTAAAAAATCAGGTCCTACGATTGCTCAATCACCATGTTTTACATTCTCTGTTAATCCTGAGTGTTTCACACTAGTGAATCACTAGTTTCCACAGAAAAGTGACGGAGTAAAGAGTGAAACGCCAATTCACACAAATAGTGATGTCTGAATGAGCCTTAACTCCCCCTCCATCCAAACAAAAAAAGATAAAACCAGTAGAGGGGCTTGAATGAAGGGTTAACTTTGAAATTCAAACAATCTGAATACGGAAAAGTGTGTCTTGGCATAGCGATCCATCTAAATTTCAATTTTAAACAATCAATCAAAGATCATTTTCGATGGGTCAAGAGAATTAATTTTTCAAAAAATATCAGTTTCTAAAAGTTTATTCAAAAATCTAATAAAAGTTTAATCGGTCAAATTGTTTTAAAACTCGCCCTTCTCTCTGACTGGAATGAAAATTTAAATCAAGTGTTCAATAATTCTTATTCGATTCTAGAATCGATTTTATCACAGATTTCAATATCCCTATGACACGTAAGGAAGAGGGATTCGGGCTATTGTTTTTCCTTATTTTCGAAATTTTATTGGCGCCATCTGTTAAAACGTTCGTGAACTACGAATTTTTCAAATTTGGTGTGAACAAATTCTTTGGCGAATTAAGTAGGTTGCAGCAGACCGCATATTTTCGTCTCTCTTAGTTTATTTTTTATTAATTTTTGAAATCGTTCAGTTGGTTTTGGGACACCCTGTACTTTCTATTGGAAAAATAAGCACGCGCGATAGGCGAAACTCGGTTCCTACCAAATGACGTATCTGCGCGGTGGCGCGTTTTAAAGCACTGCGACTGCGCATCATCATTAAAAATTAAATTAAAGTTGTAGCGACCTTGGGATTTTTGAGATAACTTTTTCACTATGTTCCATCAGGAAAAAAATAAAACAGAAAATGAGAAACTATCCTATTGTTCTTCTAAACCAGTGGTTCCCAACTCAAATGTCTGCGGACCACTTGACTTTTAAATTTGAACCTCTGCGGACCATCTCTATCCGTAACTGTATCTTCAAAATTTTAACTTTTTTTTCAGTGCATTCATAAAATTTTGGATCTCTTTCTGAAGTAAGGGAAACCAAGTCGAGTCTTACAATGTTTATAAATAGAACTTAGAAAATCAAATAATATATTAAACTTAAAGGAAAAATTAACATTTCATTAATTTATATCTAATTATTTAAAAATATACCTTTTATAAAAGATATTAAACCATTTTTATCAAGCCCTCACTAAATTCAACAAATAAAATAGAATCCATTATTAGTAACGATCGTTTATTTAACTAGGGAGCTACCGCCCCCCGCTCGCTCGCCAACCCCCGTAAACTGCTGACGCAGGACCTTTTGGAATCGCTTCGCAATTACGACAAATTCCAACTCGCTGAACTTAATACACTTTATAAAAAAATTAAACAATTTACAGAAAAAACGTCAACCAACTTTCCAAAAATACTTCACCAAATCCCCTCCATGAATAAATCTCCCTTAAAAGTTTGAATATATATTAACTCTAACTTATCAAAAACTTACACGAAATGTTTTTAAAAATATTCATCTTAATTATTTTTAATCTATCTATGATACCATTTTTTTAAAGTAACTCGTTAGTATAATATGCCTAGTGTTTATCATTCACATATTTTTTTAAACCCAGACTTGTTAAACAGTACCATTAAAGCAATAGAAAATAATAAGAGCAGGGGTGGAAAATCCAAAAATGATTTTTGTATCAGCTTTAGGGCAGTTTTGTATCAAGTCAAAATGCATTTTTGTATCAGCTTTTAGTGGTTTTGTATCAAAGCAAATTTCCTTTCCGTATCAGTTTACAGTGAATCTGCAAAAAGTCAAAATGTTAACTAAAATCAATTAAAAATAAAGGAAATTAGTTAACAGAATAATTATTTAAGTAAAAATTAAACTGCAAAAACGATATAGTCAAAAACTTTTAGTTAAGTAGAAAAAAGTAAGAAATTATTATTTTTGAAGGTATTTTTAGAATCTTATGAATCAGATCAGATACCTAAAACAGGTAATAATCTAACAAGATTAAAAAAACCACTGTATTATCAACTTATTAAGTTGCTATAATAGTCAGGGTGCCAACTCGAAAAGTGTGCATTGGAATGTGTATGGAATTTTATGACGGTTTCTGGTAGAGTTGATGGTGTAGATTTCAGAACCGATTGATGCCACTCTGCAAATATTGAGCATTTTTTATAAATCAAGATGGCGTCCATAATGGCCTCCATTGAAATCAATACTTTTGAAAATAAAAATATAGCATGCAATACATCATATATGGTATTTTTTCGGTCAAAGAAACGATATATAACGTTATTTTTTACTTTAATTAAGTTTGGAATAGGTTATTTAATAAAAAAACATATTTCATTGAAAAAGCAGGATTTTTTAACACTGTGTTTTAATGTCTATATTTTGTTTATAAATTCATATTTTGCACAAATTTAAAATAAATTGGGGTTAGAATAATATCAAATTACACAGTAAAACATTTAAAAGGAGTAATTAAGTAATAAAAGAAAATAATACAGTATTTCCTTCAGAATGTACCATCTGGAAGAAGTGTTCTGATTAGTTTTTAATGTAGCTATTAAAAAACAATTAAAATATTTTAATTTGTTTTAGAAAAAATAATTGTCTGGGAAAGGATTATATAAATTTGGGGGGGGGGTCGCATAGAGAGCAACGTAACCAAGGGGGTACGCGGTGTGCCATTATCCATAAGCTCACGGATTTGGCTCCGCTAGGTAGCAGCACACTCAAATTATGTGACGTTTCGTCGAATGACCAATAAGAATTGCAGGCTTTTGGGTTGCAAGCTTTATCTCTTGGCGCCGAAAATTGTTGTGATCGTAATGGCAATGAGCTGCATTCGTTTATCGTTGTTGTTGTGATTCTCACGCACGTTCGTACATCATGGATGACGAAGCGATTATTAAAGAGATTTCAAGCGAATATAATTTATTGATTATTAAAAAAAAGGGCCGTACTGTTTCGATAAGAGGTTCAATGGCAACAGAATGTGATGCACGAAGGTTTTTGGAGGCTTTTGAGAAAGTCACGAACACCCATTGGATATGCTATCGTTCTCTGGCGGAACCTGAGAAGTAAGTTAATGTTTGTTTAATATCATTGTTATTCGTAAATGTAGTTTGAGGGTTTAGAACTTTTATGTTTAATTAGGTCTAAGTATCTTGTCCGAAGTACCCATCTTACTTTTATACGTCATTTAAGCTGTGAATACATAAATGCAGTGTTCAACCATTTTTGTTCTATTCGCGTAAATCTTTCGCCTTTCTAGAACCATGCATTTTTGTTTTTTATTTGTAATATACTTAGTTCTCGCAATTCTTATAAGAGTTAAAATTTTGTGCAGAATATGGTGAACACTAAGTTAAATTTAGCTATCAAAAGTTGATTATCCAGGATTGTTAATTGGAACCTGTCCATTTAGTGTTCCCTTCATTATTAGATGATAAAATAATAATTACTAAATATTATTATCTTTGGATCCAATAATAATATTGACTGTTAGATCTATAATTCTGTAAATGGTTGTCATTATTTGAGCTTTGGGTAAACATGACGGCTGGAGGACTATAATTGAAGCTGTGCTTTGCATGATTCACGTTTACAACCACAATTGTTTCTTGCAGGTGTATTTTTAGCCAAAAGTGGGTGTGCCAGCACAATTCAAAAAATAAAAGCAAGACATCGCAGAGGAATCTGAATTGCAATGCCTTTGTTGATATTAAAATTAAGAAAGTCAATAAGGATACAAAGACAAAAGACCGATATCTTAAAGAAGTGCCACCTCTTTGCGCAGTAGTTTTAATCAATTTTGAGCACTCACACCCTATAGAAACTGCCGATATGTTCAGGATGCTGCGAGTCTCAGATGAGGTAAGTTTTTCTTCATTAAATGAACTTAACTTTCTTAAGATGACAAAAAATTGTCACATTCATTTATGTGATAATTAACATAGTGCATAGAATCTGACTGAGGAGAGCATTTAAACTCTCATACTGGACTTGTTAAAGTAGCAGCTATAAAAGGTTAATGTAATTTTTTTGTCCATTTAAATCTTCTTACTACACTTTTTACTACAAACATGCAAAATTAAATATAAGTACCTTGATTACCACCGCTGGCTGCCAAATTTCGTTTTTTGAGTTGGCTCATAGTAATAGCATAGGCATTAAATAACCTCATTAGTGAATCTAAATTGTCAAAAAGTAATTATAATTTATGTATGGGAACAAATTATCTTTTGCTTGGCTTAAAAATTGACTAAAAATTATTTCTATTATAAAAACTTTCTAAGAAGATCTTGGAAACCATAAAATTTTTAATCAACTACAGTCGACTCCGCTTAATGTGATCATAGTTAATGTTATCAACATCAGTTATATATACATCGTTTAATGTGATCAGCTATGGATCAACACGCTGCTTAATGCTATCGAAATTTGTCCACGCCTGCAAAAAACGCCTGCTTTCGAGTTTCTTTTTAAAGCCCAATTTCTTTTTTCTGAACCTCGGTATAAGTCAGTTTAAGTTCACAGTTGCACTGTTATACAAATACAAATTAAGTCGACCAACTACAGGTGTAAGTCCAGCAATGTTGTTTCTTTCCTTTGATTCTAAGAAAAATAAAACAGTCTATGCTCTGCTATCTCATACATTTAAAGAAAATGGTTAAAGGGGGATCCATGCTTGTCATTGGATATCACCATTGGCGCCTTGCAGATGTTTGTGATAAGAGATTTAGATTTTTTTCTTGTCTAGTAAAATTCAGATGAATTTTAGAGGTTATTTTTGTTTCTGGGCCTTTTTATTTATATTTTGTCTGGAAGTCGAAAGAAAATAAATTAATGAGCGGATTTGTATAGGTGTAGCACTAAGATAAATGGAAATGCAAAGTAAGCAATTATTTTATTTTTATGAATTGGTCTACTCTTATAGTATTTTACTCTAAAAATTTTAAGTTTCCAAGTACATACAGTGAAAAATTGTCTTGAAAACATTAATTAAGGTTAAAAAAATTTTAATATTAAAGCAAACAATCTAATTACACTTTTTTACATGAAATCGCTTATTATCAGTTTGATATCTGACAAATGTGATCACATTAAGCGGACTCAACTGTAATTGCAAATTAAACTTTGCCTTGTTGTTTTATTGCAGTGAATTATCTATTAGTTTAAGTCATGCTTGCATGAACTTTTTTTAATTTTCTTAGGTGAAGGAAAAGTTCCATAATTTGTTTTCCATTGGCATGGGTGCTACTGAAGCATCACAGTTCCATGAAGCTTCCCTCATATCCCAAGGTGTAAAATTTGAGGCAATCGCTTCATCTGCAATAAATCCTACCCTCAGGCAGGTTAGCCATCTTCATCATCTTTGGAAAATGGAGAACTTTGGACCAGTGTTCAATCCATTCGAAAAACTGCTTGAACGAAGCAAGATTTATGAAGAAAATGGTACATTATTTTTTTAATCATAAATTAGATATCCATTTTTGCACTTTCTTTCTGCATTGTTATAAATATTTTTGTACGTATAGCTACACCTCTCTGAAATTGTCTTAAATAATTTTTAATTTTACCCTAAAATACCATTAAGCCTTAACAATTCCAATGAAAAAAAGGAGCTATTAAAGTATAAACCTGTATACTTACTTTTTCTGCAAAAAAGATAAATTTAAATTATTTTCCACTAAAAATTCTTCTTTAGGTGCTACTGTGAAATTAAAAGAAAGTTCTCCCTGGGCAGTTCTAATCGTTACTGCAGTAATGAAAAGAGCTCAAGAACTACCATCATCCCAGGAAATAATATTTCTGGATTCTACAACCAGTTGTGATGTGATGTCTTCCACTCTAACCATCTTAGTTACAGCAACGAAAGTAGGGGCTGTGCCTATCGCTGCAGTAATTCAACAGTTCCAAACCACAGAAAATTATGCTGTAGCATTTGAGTTGCTAAAGGAACACTTTCCAAATTGTTTTGGAGGTCAAGAGGTAATATGTGTTGTGTGTTATCAAAAAATTTTCAGTTTGCATTTACTTTACTTTATTCAGTTGGTTTTTTTGCAAAGACTGCGTTTATTTCGAAAACTGGATAGGAGATGCAAAACCCCCTGAAAATTGTAACGTGAAATTATTAATTTCACCACCGCCTTTTATAACCAAAATAAAAGATTGGCTCTGTAAGACAAGTATAAATTTTTAAGGATGTTATGTTAGAAGTTAAGTTCAAAAAAAATTTTTTGAAACGCCATCAGCAGCTGGATTTTGTTTCAATATTGAGAGGTTTAGTCATTTGTATATCATTCTACCACTAAGTTTCTATGCTTAAGAAGCATTGATTAAATATATATTTAAAAAGGATGTTGTCATCCCTAAGATAGAAACAAGATAATATGTTAAACTACATTTACAATTTTATAATGTAAGGTTTAATAGTAGAGAAAATACATAAAATTTTACTTTATTCAGAATCCCCCTTAGGAAACAAATCCTAGTTGTATACAAAAAGGAAAGATCATCAAATGTTAGAATTATAATTTGTGTTGGAAATAAATATTTACCAAACTATTTGATTATGTACATTAAAAATCTATGGCTACAAAAATTTCCAATATGTTTTTGTTTACTTGTTGCAGTGTCCTCGTATATTCATGACGGACGACTCAGCAGCAGAAAAAGGTGGATTAAAACTTGTTTGGCCTGCAGCCAGACAACTTCTGTGCCACTTTCATGTGGCTCAAGCTGAATGGAGGTATTTGTGGGGGAAAAGTGCCAGCATTTCGAAGGAGGAAAGATTGATTTTGATGAAAATGTTTCAAAAGGTAAGATTTACTTCAACGTATGCTTATTTTTTATGAACTTAATTCCTTTTTTCACAATAACAATGCTTGAAAAACTTATATTTTTATATTTATAGGTGATGTATGCCAGTAGTGAGGAGGAATGCAATAATGCTGCCCGATTGATTTTGGACTTAGACGAGAAATTTCCTCACTTCGTTCAACGCTTCAACAACTTTTTTTTGCGCAAAGAAGAGTGGGTAAAATATTTCAGGATCCAGCTGATCAATAGGAATCATAACACAAACAACTATTGTGAAGCTACAATCCGCATATTAAAAGATGTCATTTTATCCAGAACTAAGGCATTCAATTCAGTTGCCTTAACTGAGTTTATCATTTCAGTTTGGGACAAATATTTGTCATCCAAACTATTAGACCATGCCTATGGTAGAAACCCAAGAGGGCAAATTTTGTACAAGTCAATGTGCAAGAATGTTTCTAAAGACTTGAAGGTCCAACACCTTGAGGATCATTATTTTGAGGTTGAAAGTGAGTCGAAGGTAGGGGTGTCCTACACAGTGAATGCGGCAGTTGGTGTTTGTTCTTGCCCTGTGGGGATGTATGGAGCTTTTTGCAAGCACCAATTTGTCCTCCATCAAACGGAGGGTGTTAGGCTCCCCAACTTGCCCCCAGTTACAAAACAAGACAGATATGGACTTGCTGTGCTAGCTGTAGGCATTGAAAAATGCCCCAATATCTGTTTTTTTACAAATGTAAATGAAGATATAACGCCTGCTGCTGCAACACCAACTATTGCAACAGAGGCGGAGCTAAAATCCACTACTGAAACAGAGGCTGAAACAGAACTCGAGGTCCAACCAACCATTGCTACGGAGGATGACAAATCGCTATTCGTAGACGAATTAAAGAGATGGGAAACCCTTTGTGGGGGCTTTCCAAAAACTGCTGTTGCAGCATTGTGCAAGGCAATGAAAGCGTGCCAATCAAAAGATGATGTGACAGCAGCAATAAGATCAGCTACCCTGGCAATCTCTGTACAGACCAAAGCAAGATTTGGGAAGAAGATTAAAGTGCAGCCCACCTCTATTGCCCGAAGGAGATTGGGTATTACAAGAGGTAGTTCCAGGCTTCCTCAAGGGCGGCCTTTAAATGGTACAGTTAAAAACAAAGGGATTAAAAGGAAACGGAACTTCAGTCTTAATTTAAAGCTCAATCAACCAAATGCTAAGTCGCATGGGTCTACTCATTAGTTATTAATTAATTATTAGCATTCAAATGAGACAGATTCAGGTGGAAAAATGTAAGTAAACTGAATTATTAAAGTAATCATCATAATTTAATACATTTGTGATGTATTATGAATTTTGAAAATGATAAAAGTCCAAATTTCATTGTCTTAAGATATTTAATGTTATCTAAAAGCTCAATTCAAAATATTACACTCTTTCTTCAAAATTTTCTCAAATAATTAATACATGTTGGAAAACAAACTTCAAGGACATCAGACCATTCTGCAGCCAACTGCACAACCTATTCAAATAAAATTTTGGTTTTTCTTATTGAAGGTACATATTCAAGATTTTGATTTGACATTTTTTAATAGAAATTAAAGGAAATAAATTTATTTTAATTTTGAATTTTCATTTGAATTGGTTGAGCGTTACCTCGCAAGATAATCCAATACCCTTGAAGTTTCTTTTTAACTGTAGAATGCGAAGTGATTTAACAGGAACTACGTTAAGGGACATCCGTAAATTACTTGAGGTGTTTTTTCCAAATTTTGGACCCCTCCCTCCACCTTGGTGAGATTTTGCTGGACCCCTTTTCTTTCCTCCTCTATTTCTCATGATTATGATTTTTGAAAAGGAGTAAACCACCAGAGGGCGATGGGATTCCTTCGTCCTGTGTTTACTGTCATGATGAAATCGCATTGCGAGTTCAAATACGAGTGAGTTCGAAAACATTAATATTTTGATAGAGGTTTAATCATTGGGTTTTTTCTGGTCAAGTCAAGAATAAGAATTTTTTATTCTTTAAAGTATGTATTAAAAATAGTTCGTTTTTGGCAGAAAATTGATAACGCTAGCTTTCCAGTCATCATGATGCCATCGACTTTTTTCCTCCCTTTCTAAATTATTTTATTATAGCAGTTACAACACTACTTCTTATAGCCACTTTGGCGTGGGGTCTGAATTTTTAGTGAAATGAAGAACGTCAATGTAAAATCTGATTACTTCGTAAAACCCTTGTACAGTTGAGTCCGCTTAATGTGATCGCAATTGTCCGAGACTAAACTGATAACATTATCCGATCGATAATAACCGATCTCATATCAAAAAGCAGCAAACAGTGTAACTAGATTGTTTCCTTGAAATCAAAATCATGTAATGGTAATAAATATATTCAAAACACTATTTTTAACCTAGGTAAAATTTTTAAGGGGTAAATATTAGAGTAGTTCAATTAATAAAAGTAAAATAATAGCTTACTTTGTATATTTATTTGTATAGAAAAGTCTCTCGTTTTTCCACTCCATTATATCCTTCCACTCTAATAATTACTTATTTATAACGTAATCTGAATTCCAGTGAACAAGGGAAGTTCAAATCTCTTTTCAGACATCTGCAAAGCTTCGATCTTGGTGGTTTCTTTAACCAATCACAAGTATGAATTTGAACCCCCCCAAAACTGTTTTCTTTAAATATATGCGGAATGTTTTCTTTTTCTTACTGCTGAGTTTCAGAAAAAAGAAGCGCCAGATGTTCTCATGGGGCAGATGTTTGCTTGTAAAAATTGACCTTCAAAATGAAACTCGAACCCAAAAGCGGTCGTTTTAAAGGGGATATGGACAAATTTTGATAATATTAAGCGGAGTGAGGATTCATAGTTGATCACATTAAACGAAGTATTTTACATTAAATTAAATAGGAATGATCGGGACCTGTCGATTTCGATAACATTATCCGATTGATAACATTAACCTTGATCACATTAAGCGGATTCGACTGTATATAGCGTATTTTCATCACCATTTGCGTACTAAAACTCATTCTAGCAACTCAACAGGATTTCTGTTTACACTGGTTCTGCTTCCGCGTTGAGGGTCAGGAAACGTTGCTGTGGAGTATATATAAGAATAAGCTGTTTTGACTAATCTGCGCATTTTTCCTAAAATTGTGATGATAGATAAAAGTATATTTCCTGAAGTTAAAGTTGTGATGCAAGATTTTAATAGACTCCCCCTCCCTCTTTTTAACCTCACACAGTTTGGACGTCCCTTTAACTGTTCCTTGATTGGGTGAGTGCAGGTGCAGGATTAGTTATCATTCCCCATTCTTTAGTTTTTGCCTTTTAATTACAACAAGTGAAAATTCCACTTATGAAAGGTGTGGTCTTGACTACATGTGTAAAAATGGGACCTTAATTCCAAAACTACAAAAAAACTTTTGGATCAGAGGTGGAGGTGTTGAATTCAGTTATAGCCCTCCCCATATGTTATTACTTACAATTTTGCCATCTGTCTTGTTTTCATTTGAATACTCTTGAGTAGCACACATACCGGAAAATATATGTAACCCCAATCCATCCATGTATTAATCTTGTGTCATGGCCTTCAAGGTATAGCTCTTGGATTGTTTGCATTTGTATAGGCCCTGAGAGTAACTGTAACTGGTGTTGACTAGTTTGTTTACTAAATAGTAAATGAAATTTTTTTCTGTGTTGTGGTGATTTTCTTGTTACTTGGATATTGCAGTTTTCAAAAGGTTAGTTTTACTATAGCTAAAAACTTATGAAACCTGATTTAATTGTTTTTATTCTAACACTCCAATTGTATTTTCTTTATCCCATCCAAAATTACAATCTGAAGATATTCAGTACCTGTCTTAAGATATTCACTACTTATCTTGTATGCTTTGATCTTGTGATCTTGTAATTTTTATTTAGTGCCTTTAATTTTAATTGTACCAGTAGGGTTAAGACTTTTAGGAGGTCTTCCATATGTATGTGATTAAAGCTCGTTCAGCCAAATTATTACATTTTACAGCTTTGTTTACATAGCTTACAATTATTTTATCCAGGCATCTTGCCCATTCAGGGAAAATGAATGCCATCCCTTGAATCAACTACTCATTTCAGGTTCTATAAGAGAATAGTAAATAATGTAAATGTGATTTTCGCCAACTAATTTTTAAATAACTTGTGCCTCATTTTCATTTGTCATCAAAATGTTAAGTTACATTTCATCTGAGTATTTTACAATTACATTGAACACAATTCTATTTATTAAAATTTATAAAACTTTGTAGCAATTGGTGTTGTTCTTATGTCAATATGCTATCAATGTATTATGATTCTGTTGTAGCATTTCTTTATTTGAAAACATGTTTCATTTTTCTCTAAAGTAACATAAATATTATGAGTTTCTTTTTCTTATTTGTAATACAAGAATATTAAATACTTGTACAGTAATTTCCATGAGATGAAAGTATTGTTTTTGATGTTGAAAGAATAAATTATTTGTATTTATACCAAATTCAGACAATCATAAGACTTTTTTTTAATTGCAAGTACTTTTGTAAACTGGTTGCATTACATGTGGACATACTAGGTAGAGCAGAGTTTCTCAAACTGTGGGTGCGAATCACTGGTAGGTCGCCAGTCAGTTTTAGTAGGTCGCGGCAAGATTTACGAACGTGTTGTTTACTTTTAAAATGTATTACATTTTTATATCTGGAGTAAGAAAATTTAAAAAAAAAGAATATGAAAAACACCCTACCAATAAGACTAATTAAAGTAAAATAGATATGTGACACTTTAAAGTGCTAAAATGAAAAATTCATCAGTTATTAAAATAGCGTTTTTTAATGTGTTTAATCAGGGGGAAGCAATACCAATTTTAAGAACTTTCTTGGGAAATGATGTTGTGACTGCAATTTATCCCAAATTCCTAAAAACGAGTTAAATTCCGATTTTGAGGGGAAATTTTTAAAAATATCTCTGGGGAAGAACCCTCAAACCCCCTCTTTTTACTGTGGATCTTATTGTTCCTACATTTAAACCAATTGGATACACTGAGGTACAAATATTCCCTTTAATTTTCTGAAAAGTTAATATAACCACTAACACATGCATATAATTTATTGTTTGTGACCCACCCGCACGAAGTTCAAGTCTTGCTAGGAAATTTACTTAAGAGGAGGTGGGTCACATTAGAATTTGTATGTAAAAAGTGGGTCGCAATGTTCAAAAGTTTGAGAAACCCTGAGTTTGAGTATCTGACTATGAAGCCAGTCATGTGGTTCAAATCCCCACCATACTTTGATAAAATCAAAAATTCTATGTATTAATTTAGAGTCCCCAGTCCTTGAAATTAACTCGAAACGTCAAATACTCATCAAAACACTGTTATAATACTTCTTGAGCAACAACAGCAGTGGGAGAAATTAATAAATAAATCAAAGTTTTAAATTTTTTCAAAGGATTATCTGGAAAATCCAAAATATTTTCCGCGCTTGGTGGGCTTCTATATTATTCTACTATGATCACTACTTAACTTATACATAAAGAAAGTAAACATACTTAACTTATATATAGGCAAAGGTCTACCACTTTATCTCTAAAATTTATTGCTGACTGTCACACTGATTGGTTCTAATTAGTAATTACAATTCTAAAAAGTAATACTCATTTTTATTAAACAACAAAAATTACCTCTTGTGGTTTAAGAAATCAAAACCTTTTCTAACCATGAGTTAATTGTATTATAAATTTGGTTTGCTAGCCTTTTTTACTTATTTCAAAAGAAGAGTTATCAATTCGTCGGTTAAAAATTTAAATCTTCAGAATGACTTTTTGGAATGTTCTATTGAACTGATTTAGGTGGCATCACTTTGAATAATTTCAAAATATTTCCAAGTTGGTTCCCTATTTATCAAAATACCTCTAGCGGATTATAGTGGAATTAGGATTGTCATCTCGAAAACTAATGAATATTGAGATTAAAAAATCCTTTGTTTAATTTAAACAAATGTTGAAAACCATTCATTAATTTTATAAATTATACATGTTAGAAACAAAATTTTTTATACAACCAGCCACCCCCCAAAGGTAGGTTGGTCCATCTCGAAATTTTTTTTAAACTTTCAGTCTTATTTTTATTACTGAAACGTCTCATCTAAAGCAAAGCATTATGTAGGGTAGGGTGTATCGAAAAAAACTTTTTTTCGATTTTGATGACGTAATAGTGCGGAAAAGTTGTCTAAGGTGCCAGAGAGTACCTGTGAATTTTTTCAGAATTTTTGGATAATTTCTTAATGTGCCACATTGGCCCTGAAGTTCCCCATGTTAATCCAATGGGGCGCGCCGCCAAAAAGGCCGAAAATCGGTTTTTCGCCCCTCATTTCTACCCTAATCACACGACGAATGTCTCGTCTCGAGTTATGGACTCTATATGATGTATGCTATCCGATAAACCTTGAATAATAGCCTAAATATCTATATTACGTTTTTTAGTATGCTCAAATTTCGTCGAAAATTGCGTATTTCCTCGTTCAAATCAGAGCCCACAATCAACATAATATAGAGATTTAAGTTATTATTCAAGTTTTTTCGGGTAGCATACATCATATAGAGTCCATAACTCGAGACGAGACATTCGTCGTGTGATTAGGGTAGAAATGAGGGGCGAAAAACCGATTTTCGGCCTTTTTGGCGGCGCGCCCCATTGGATTAACATGGGGAACTTCAGGGCCAATGTGGCACATTAAGAAATTATCCAAAAATTCTGAAAAAATTCACAGGTACTCTCTGGCACCTTAGACAACTTTTCCGCACTATTACGTCATCAAAATCGAAAAAAAGTTTTTTTCGATACACCCTAATGCAGGGGTTAAGAGTGTCGGGTGTTGGTACTTCACCCAAATTCAAACCCAGGGTTAATTTTGGTTTTTAAATTCCATGTTTCAAAAATAGAATGTTTTAATATTAAATTATAGTGATTTATTTTATTTAAAGTATTTACAAGTAATTTTTTTATTAATTTAGGGATAAGGAATAATTGTATGCAAATTTTTTAGGAAATTAATTTATTTTATCTGGAGATGATATTAAATGTATGTAAAAAAATTCATTACTAAAAGTGTTTGTGAAATATTATTAAAACAAAATGAGGAAAACTATTAGAAATAACAAATTATATAATTTATCTTTAAAGAAAAAGTTATGAAAATTAACTAGGGCAAGATTGATCTTTAACTAATAAATCAAATTTTATTAAGTCTAGGTTTCAAACTTCTTGGGACCACTGCCCCCTTTTCAACAAGAATATCTGTTGCTGAACCTTCTATCTATTTTTGCCCCTAATTTTCTTTAGATTGGTATAATTTATCTGTACTAATAAACTTAAATTCTTGGAATCTCCTCGTTTTAAGGATTTCAAGCCATTTTCAGGGGTTTTTCTATCATAAGAGTTTACTAATTTTTTTTTAAATAAAAACAGTTAACGCCCCCATTACCCCCCTAAAACTATTCTAGGCCCTTGAGGTTGGCTTTAATTACTTAAAGAATTTGCCAGGGTTGGCAGTTAAACCTAAAAACCAAAATGGTTTTCTCTCAAAAAACTGCAGAATTCTTTAATAAAAATTTAGTTTTCAAACATTTATCAATTAAATAATTTTCTTTTAAACAAATTATATAAAATGATCTTTAATTATATTATAAATTATTCTGGTTTTTTTAATCCAACAACGGTATTCTGTATTGGTCGAAATATACCTCTTGTTGCTTTTTTTATAAAACCTATTTGTTTTTTTTTGAAACAATAAGAAATAAATAATTGAATGCACCATTAAAACCAATTGGGCATTTTTAATCCTATACAATTTTTTAATATAAACCAGTTTTCTTTTTAAATGTCTGGGAAGAAATACAAATAAAGTCGACCAACTACAGTCTTAAAAAGTTGAAAGTTGTTTCAAATATCACCAAACAGCTGGGATTTCTCTTGGTAAAAAAACTATTTCGCTCGTCAGCTAATCGCCCGAACTGTTATCTTTTTGAGAGCGACTTCTTGCCAAAAGCGCGGTAGAGCGATAAGTCGCCAAGAAGTTGGGCCGACCTTTCCGAAATTCCTAGGAGCTCCTTCCAGCGAACGTGCTGCTACCTAGCGGAGCCAAATCCGTGAGCTTGTGGAAAAACGCGTCCGGTGTCCATAAAATACGAGTCAAAAAAGAGGCGAGGGGGAGGGGGTCCATCAAAATACAACCCATTCTCACGGGGTAAATTAAAATCCCACGTCAACTTATGGTTCAGAGACTATACACCTTTTCGTTCATATTTTTAGCATAAGTTTAGGAAAAATGTGCAGATTAATCAAAACAGGGAATTAGCCATATTTTTTATTTCAACAAGTAAATGTATTAAAATAAGTTTCAAATAAATAAACAAACAATAAATATTAATATGAATGAAATCAATTTTTTTAAAAGGGGGGGCAAGGGGAGTAAGTTCCACCAAAATCTCACCAAAAGGGAGGGAGCGGTCCGAAATTTGGAAAAAAAAACACATCATGTAATTTATGGACGTCGTACAAGGTAATTGAAGAGAGCTCTTCATTCTTATCATCTTTGTATAGAGTAGAATACGTGGTAAATATGACGGGCAAGCCCAGTTTCGCGCACCTTCTCTTCAGACCCTTCCACCAACAATAGATGAGTGTTTCGCACTGAATGTTAAACGGGCTCACTTTCAAGCCGTAATGATGAGGCGGTCAGTTAGTCGTCATCTTTACCAACTATGGATCCAACACTATTTGGATGGAAGAAAAATGAAGGGAAGGGGTAGACTGAATATTGGAAGTGGGAATACAGGGTGTCCCATAAATAGTGGGTCACACTTCTAGAGGGGATAGTAGACACCTAGACGAGTCAGAATCACATAGGAATCGGGGGTCCCAGACCAAATCCCAGGGAGTTAAAAATGGAGCGACACCACAAAACAATTATTGAAAAATTCGATCTGTAGAAGAACTACTATTGGTAAAAACTTAATCATGGTCTCAAATTTTGTGGTTTAACATGATCTTTAAAATCATTTTAAAATTTTTCATTTTAAAAATTTTTTACTACGAAATAAAGTCAAAAACTACAAAAATATGTGAAAAATCTGCCAAAACTTTATTTTGTATTTAGAAATCCTTTCTTTTGATTTGATAATCTGAAAGATCATAGTTGAAAACCCTCAAGTCCAAAGTTTCACGTAAATACCATCAATATTAAACGCTTGAGATCTAATTAAAGTTTGATTTTTGCGAAAACAGATCCAGAAAAGAAACGTTGAGGGAAAATCTACGAATTACGGATTGATGCTCGCTAAATTTCTCGCCATTATTTGCGATACGAGATTCCTCGCCAACTTTCGCCAACAACAGATCGCCCAAGCTGTCTTGGCGATCTGTAGGAGCTTGGTATGTTTCGCCAAACTGGGAGAGAAAAGAAAGTTAGCGATTATCTATCCGTAACTCGTAGATTCTCCCTGAACGTTCGTTTTCTGGAGCTGTTTTCGCACTCAAAAAACAAACTTTAACAGGATCTCAAGCGTTTAATATTGATGGTATTTGCGTGAAACTTTGGACTTAAGGGTTTTAAAATATGATCTTTCAGATTATCAAATCAAAAGAAATGATTTCCAAATACAAAATAAAGTTTTGGCAGATTTTTCAAATTTTTTTGTGGTTTTTTGACTTTTATTCGTAGAAAAAAAATTTTAAAGTGAAAACTTTCAGCATAATTTTAAAAATCATATTAAACCACAAAATTTGAGACCATGATTACATTTTTACCAATAGTAGTTCTTCTACAAATTGAATTTTTCAATAATTGTTTTAGGGTGTCGCTCCATTTTTAACTCCTTGGGATTTGGTCTGGGACCCCCAAACCCTATGTGATTCTGACTCGTCTAGGTGTCTACTATCCACCCTAGAAGTGTGACCCATTATTTATGGGACACCCTGTATATCTAAGTGCTCTCTGCACTGCGAGGGCCCCTGTCTAACTATTATTCGATAAGGCTATCATTCCAATAACATTTCCTGCAGCTTTATATGTCATTCTTACAAAGAAGAGGGGAAATGTTGCAAGCCTCACACAAAACTTTCGGAGATTTTAAATGAAAGTGAGACATGAAGAAGTTAGAAGTTTTTTATGATACTACAGATTACTTTTAGATGATTTAAATTTGAATTGAAACTTTGATTAAGGTAGCTGGAATTGTTGAAGTAATGAAATGAATTTGATTAAAATCATAGCTATTAAATGTTACTTAAGTATCAAAGGTGAAGCATAGTATCAAATTTTGGATTATACTTGGTTTCTTTAAATATTTATAAAAACTGAACAACAGATGGTTAAAATTCAAACAGGAAGTTATTTATCATACGTAATTTGTTAACTGGATCATAATATTTTTAGAAAAAAATCAGCTCTTCCAATACCAAATATGCAAGGATCTTTTGTAACCATATTACAGTTCCATCATAATTATTTTAAAAATAAAGTTATTTCAAATCAATTTAAACTTTTTTGTTTACAATAAATGTTTTCCTATTAAAAAAAAAAAAAGAATGATACCCCACATGCCATATTTTATTAAAGGTAAATCGAAAATCTTATTTTGTGGTTACCATGGACGCCATCTTGAATTCCTCAAAATGCTCAACATTTACGAGGTGGCATCAATCGGTTCTTCAATCTAGACATCATAACCTATCAAAATCAGCAATAAAATTTCATACACACTCTAATACACGGTTGACCCCTTTTTTGCCATTTGGCACCCTGACTATAAAGCGACCATTCATTAACATTTACAACTTAGAAAATTATCTTAAGTTGAAAATACTAAATAAAATGGAGAAAAAATCATCTTATTAGACTTATCAGGCTGGTCCGACCAAAGTAAATTTGTTTTTTCTGCATCGCCGTTGAAGCTAACTTCAACAGACGTCCGTAGGAAAAGCAGTCCCGGAAAAAACGGAACTTTCGCGAAAAGTAGCTATTTTCCCGATTTCCGGAACACTAGACGGAACACCGGACTTGTTGACTTCTGACCACGGTAAAGTTGTTTTTTCTACATCGCAATAATGACGCAAGAAGAAGCCAACTTGAAACAGCACCCGCGGCCGTCCAAGAAAGTCGCGGAAAAACGGAATACTCCGCAAAAAAAAATTCCGAAAAATTGCTATTCTTCCGGCTTCCGGAACACCGGACTTGTAGGCTTTTGCCACGGTACAGTTCTTTTCTACATCGCAATAATGACGCAGTAAGAAGACAACTTGGATCGGCACCCGCGGCCGTCAACGAAAGTCGCGGGAAGAACGAAACATCCCGAAAAAAACCACACGAAACTTTCACGAAATATCGTGATTCAGGATGAAAATCAAAGAGTTTTTAAGGAGCACAACCCAAATTCAAGGAGTTTCCACTTTCCAGTGCTTGAAAATGAAATTAATTTTCAAGGAGCGTACGAAACCCTGCTTATCACCAAAAAACACTGCCAAAAATCAAATCAACGCATAACGTACTCCGTTACAATCGTCCTATTTCCACCCCGTTTCATAGCGATCCTAGCGGGAAGAGAATCGATCATAGTGGCTGAGGAGGCGCAAGTTCACACTAGCGTATGCGCCAAGTTTTTAGCGTTAAAGATGACTAATATGGTAACCCTAACTCATGTTAACATAGGCGCCGACTCCATAGGGTTTGAGGGGGCTTGAGCCCCCCCAATGTTGGAAGAAGGGGGCTAAGCCCCCCCAATATTTTTAGTAAAAATCTACCTATTTTCTTTCATGAACTAAAGAAGGCAATGTAATGGACGTCGTTATTTGGTCCCGTTCACTTGGTCTTCTCAAAGGGTCTCAAAATGACTTAAAACACTACTTTCAAGGGTAAAAAATTCAAAAAAAATTTGGAGGAGGACCCCCAAGCCCCCCTCAAATTTTAAAATCTATTTTGTGCTGTTTTCCCTGAAGCTTCAGTGATTTTTGAGGTGTGATCCTCCCAGTGGCGGCTCGAGGGTAAAATTATAAGGGGTGCTGCTCCGATGGTACCAAGTTGGCAACGTATTTTAAGCGATATAATGCCAAATTATATTTCTATTAAACAAAAACGAGTAAAAAGTCAAATAGAAAAGATGGGAACAACACAAAATTTTGATTTCACACTAAATAAGCATTCAAAAACTGTCACGCGATTAGCGGATTATTACGAATATTAAAAATCTAAGATGAAGTCTATTTCATTTAGTATCTCAAAAGCAAATGAAACTAAAATCAACATTTTGAATTCAATTTTTTCATTATAAAAAGAAATAAAAACTTGGCTAGAAAAAAGTAAACATGAATCTTTATTGACTTGCCGATAAACATCAGAAAATATTTTGTTCTCTCTCTATTGAAAGGAAAAAAAGAAGCTATAAATAAAAAATTAAAACAGTGTTGGAGTGATAAGCTAAAAAAGCCAATATGATTTATTAGTATAGTAGAAATCGTTTATTTTTCTTCTTCCTCACAGCTCTCTCAAGGGAAAAAGCTATCATTCTTTTGGTCGGGGCTGCTTTTCAGCAGCCCCTTTTCTTCTAACAGATTCGCATGCTAAATTCTTGATATTTTGATTTGATATGATAGAGCTAGGTTTTATACTACGATTGGTACATCTTCGGGGGCTGATCGACCCGGAAAGAAATCTGTTGGCGAGACGGCATAGCAGATAATTATTAATTGAAAAAGGATTATAAAGGACAAAAATTAATGGGAGAAATAGATAATTTTTTAAATATTGTAAAGCAAATAAAAATTAGAATTTCGGGAAATTTTTGTTGGGGGTGCTGCAGCCCCGCAGCCCCTATGGACGAGCCGCCACTGGATCCTCCTTTTGTGTAACATAAGAAGAAAGAGTACAAAATGAATATTAACACTTCTTTTAGGGACAAATTTCCAAAATTTTTCTGAAGTAGGACCCCTAAAGCCCCTTTAAAATTTTGCTGTTTATTATACACTATATACTGGGTTTCTTTGAAAATTCTGCTTCTTAAAATGAACCCTGCTCTAAGTGTGTAACCCAAATAGGCTTTAAAAGGAGATAAAAATTATCAAATGTGCAAGTCATCTAAAGGTGGACACAAATTGGAGCCGAGCGGCGAAGGGAACAGCCACGAACACGCTCTGCGCACGCGCAACTCGGAGGCGCTAAGAGCGGCGCTTGAGCAGAGCGTGTTCGTGGCTGTTCCCTTCGCCGCTCGGCTCCAATTTGTGTCCACCTTAACACTTGGAGTAAAAAAGTACTTGTAGTAAGTCCTCAGAAAAAATATTTAGTAAAATCCCTCCCAAAACAAAAGTCTAGTTACGGCTCTGTGCTGTTGATTTTAAAAGCGGTATAAATCCACTTTCATTCTTCACGATAGGCATTTAATATTTTGTGTTCGATTAAATTAAAAAAAAATATTGCTCTGCTTTTTATTGGAATTTTTATAGCAGTGGTCCTCGGACCTCCGAGGGTCCCCAGCACCTTCCTAGGGGGTCCGCGAGTTACCTTTTGATAGTTTCAAAATAAATAACACTAGTTTAAAGAGACAAATTTCAAAAATATTTCTGGGGGAGAACCCTCAGCTCCTCTCGAAATTTTGACATCTCTAGTTGTAATATTTTCCTTAGAAATTCTACGTTTTACAAGGAACTGCTCTCTTTTAGTGGAACCAAAAATGTCTCAAAATAAGCTGTAACGCTACTTTTTGAGGCAAATTTTCTAAATTTTTCTGGGGGAACCCCCCAGACCCCCTACTGTAAACTTTTAACATAATGTGGAATATAATTTGAGTACTATTTTTAAGGAATTTAAAACTTTACGTATAAATGTACTCCTTTTAGGGGTACTTAGGAATATGCCTTTGGATGTTCAAAATCTTGGGGGGGGCGATGTCTAGCATTATTGGCGATCGAAAGTTTAAGGACCACTGTTATATGGAATAACTAATACCTTTATTGTCTAGTATTGGGCCCCCCCAATATTTGATAAAAGTCGGCGCCTATGCATGTTAAAATAGTCATTTGGCTTCTAAATGTGCCGCTAAACAGCCAAAAATCGCCAAGCATACGCAACTCTGAACTTGCGCGCCGCTGAGGATTGGTTCTTTTTTTATCAGTTGGATTTTCAGGGTTACTGATTCAGATTGAACGGATTATCGCGTTTTTGGCGCAGTTTGGCGCAAAAATGGGAATTTTGCCATTTTTGGAGCAGATTGGCGCAGGTAACCAATTTCGGCGCAGATTTTCCACCCCTGAATAAGAGACAAAACATCACTGTATGTTTACAATCAATTTCAATAAAATCTGACTAAAAATTATAAATATTGGACAAAAAGTGTGAAATTTTAGTATAAAAGGGCGTTCATGTAAGTTTTTTAGAATATGTTATCAGTCTTTAAGTGATATTTCATCAAGAAAGTAATTTTTTTAAAAGGTGAAAAAACATGTGTCATCAATCAACGTCAATCGGTCGTTGTGATTGGATGCATAATAATTTGAATGACAGTACTTGCTTTGTAACTGCAACCTTATCCGTTATCTAAAAAAATGGAAATATTTTAAAATTGAGAATTTTTTTGAAAAATCGAAGGGCCTACTCGGAAATCCGGACATTTTGATACCATTTATGTGTCATTCGGTTCAGTAATTAAAAAGCCTTTCTCTGGAAACCGTTCACTAAAAGCTTTTTTTTAGAATAGAGAGATTCCGTAAAACTAAATTAGGAAATTTAATAAGAAATTTTTTTTCAGCAATATACCTTACAAATAAAAACTTCAATTTATCTCGTAGGAGATGCTTAACCATGAAACTTTCTTCATCTTTTATGTATGTATAGAAGAGAGTAATACTTAAAAAATGACAATTGTTCTGATCAGTGGAAATGGTGTTGGTTTTAATCAATCCCAGTGTCCTCTGATTGATATATTAACCCTGGAAAGGTTCATACCTACACACAAGTTACAGGTTTAAAAACAACAATATAAAAGTTATTTTCTTCTTTTTTATAACCAACATATATGGTAATATTATATTTATTAGTATATTTAAATTTGAAAGAAAGTACTTAGCTTTAAAATAAACTGCAGGACGAATGAGATAACCAGGAATCCTGTTGATCACAAAAAAGCAAACTGGACAAAAGTCAATAATTATTTCAAAGGAGCGATTAAAGTAGAAAATAATTTGTGTTCAAAAACTTTCGCATTTTCGGCTATAAATTTTTTCATACCACAATTTCTCGAAGACCATAGCATCCCAGTTTGAAGTATCTTTCATCACTTCCACGCTTCGCTTCGAACCAAACCAAGTATAAGTCCGATCATTCGATTCTTTATTAGCCCGTACGACACCTCAGTTTTAATTAACCTGATGCAATACTTTTCCTCATCATCACATTTGGTTTCTACTCTGTAATAAACTACTGTTGAATAAAACTGTGCAAAGTAATAGAAATGAACAAATGATTCATAGGAGAGAGAAAGAGAACATAACATTTTTTAATTTATGAGACGCATGATTTTTTATTTATGTTTTTGTATCTGTAGTGTTTTACTATTTCCTGGAATGTGTGATTAGTATAACTATTTTTTTTAAATTTCCACAGATTTTTTGGATGTTATTTAAAAAATCTTCTCACGGACCACCTGTTGGGAACCACTGACCACTGTTCTAAATCAAACTCCCTTATATATGATCCCTTCTAAGATCATGCCCAAAAGCAAGTTTTCAGGATGAGCAAAAAAGGCATTTTGTTTAAGCATTGGATCCAAGATTTCTAAAAAATTCTAAGAATCTAGATGTTTCGATCACTTTAAACATGTTTCCAGGTCAAATTAAGAACCGTTTACTTTTCTAAATAAAAAAACTGTACAGGCATATATGATTTTAATATAAAAGAAACTAAAATCTTATGGATTATCAGTACTAAAATAGTGTATATTAGTACTCGTAAATAATAATCCAACAGAGGAACATAAGATTCTTTTAAACTACGAAAAGTTAATAACCAGTAAAGGACTACATTTCATTACAAATCAAACTACGCATTAGAAAAACTACTTTTTAATTCAATGGAAAAATGCGATTTTTGAAGAAAAAAAGGCTATATGCCAAGTGTAACCTTATATATTGTAATATACCATCTTTCTTTCCATTAAATATATTTCTTAACATTTTTCTTCTAATTTATGACTTTGGATACTTTTTATAGGTTATTTGATTTAATTTATTTAAATGTTATGAAAATAGCATATTTTTTCAAATTTTAGGTCCAATGTACGAAGGCAATTTTTAACCGATTTAAAAAATGTTTGTTGCATTTTACTTCGCTACTCAAGAGGCAAGTTTTCCGCGGTATAGCATTTCAAAATAAAAATGAAAAGTTTTTTTGCCCTGCACGAAAGCCAATCCTGTTTCTTCCCTCCTGTCTACCTTAAATGAAGCAGGCAATTTTTAGGTTACACTTTATTGGTCTTCAATTACATTTAGTGCCATGCAGTATCAGATGCACCACCCCAGTCACCAGTTGATTGAGTATTGGGGGTATGAGCAGGAACAGCAGGTACAGGAGGTGCAGGTGCCGCAGTTGCAGACCAGTCATTGGTCTGAGCCGACCAGTCGTCAGTATTTTCGGTGAATACCTGGTTGGGTTCAGCAGACCACTGGAAAAAATTCATAAATGCAATGGTCACCATAAATCATTTTCAATTAAGCAATTCATACTGTTGAATAAGTGCATAAAGCAACCTACAGATAATAAGGAAGTTGCATGTGTCAGATTTTCAAAAACAAACAAGTGTTCCGTATGGGTTTTTTGTATGGTAAAATGAAATATCTAGTCAATTTTTCAAAAAAATTTACAGGTAATTAAATATTTTAATTTAAAAGTCGAGAAAAAAACACGTGACTGAAAACGTTTATTGTTTAAACTATAAGATGACGTCAACAATAATACCATCAACTCCATTGCTTTACAACAATGTTTAGTATAAGATGACGTCACATCCAAACTCTTGGCGTATTCGCGCGCTTTTAAAAAACGGATTTTTGTTAATTTTTTTGGCAATCAAAAAATATCTCGATCGGCCTCAAATTTTGGGTAGTTGCTTATTTTTGCAAGAGGAATCGATTAAAAAAATAAAAAAAAATCATGCAACTTCCTCATTAACTTCAATTGCTTTTTTATTAACCATTAAAAACTAATGTTACATGCGGAAATTTTCTACCACAATCACTTTCTATCAAGATTTATTGTCGCACTTGTAATAAATCAGGGACAAGTCCCAAAATTAAATTTTCCTGAATTTTTAAATTAGAAATGCATGGATCATGAGAAAAAATACCATTAAAACATATAAGAAATGGTTGTAACTTAAGTATCTGATGATGGGTTTTTATGGGGCTAGGTCTAAATTTCTTTTAGGAATGAAGGGTGTGTAGTTTTGTCATTTTGAGATTGTATTAGAGGGAACGGTCTTAAAATAACTTTACGATTTTGACACTGCTTTCAAATATTTTGTATACTCAATCTACCTATTTTTTGCAAAAAATATCTATCACTGAAAAGGAAGTAACAATATAACTTTTTTTTCAAATTTTGGACCCCTTAAATTATGATGCGAGATTTTAAGACACCTTTTTGACGAGATTTCGGTGGACCCCCTTTTTGACCATAATTTATGGATGTCCCAACACCACACGATTGACAGTTTCGTCTGAAAACCATGTAAATGTTGCCAAATTATTGTATCTGTAGCAAAATCTCATTATTTCAAAATTTCAGGATCACTATGAGCAATTAGTTTTTGGCTCTGTAACTTCTTTGGCTTTTAAGTTAAACACACTTAAAAAAATGCCCTTACAAATAAAATCAGGACCTCTAGAATACCATCACCCCTGCCTTTCAAATGCCCAATTAAAATCAATGTTAAAAAATAATAAAATAAAAAGTATAGTACTCAAACGCTACAGCCTATTGCTGTTTCTTTGCAGCATTACCCACTTCAAGTCTACTTATTTCTTCACTATATAAGGTTGAGCAACTGGTAATGACTTACATCGCTGACATCTGCTTGAGCAACAGGAGCAACTTCGCTTCCTCCCCATGGTTCTGGCTGGAACTCAGCTACTTCTTTGACAGGCCTTTCAGCTTGAATGGCAGCCTGCTCTTCCTTTTCAGCCTAAAAAGTAACATTTTAAAATTGTTTACTTATTCTTTCAAAAAAAACAATCAACCAGTATTTTATAAAAACCAGACTTCTAAAACTCACATCTTCCGGATCTCTGTAGAAGTAAAGATCAACCATAACTTCCCACTTGAGTTCTCGACTGATTGTTCCACGGATTCGCAAAACCTCTCTTGCCAGCATCCACCACATCAAGCCAATGGCATGTGGGCCCTGTATGCCAATATGATGAATGTAAGAATCAAACATAAAAGCAAGAAAGTTAGAGGGTTCATATTTAATTTTTTAACTTTAATTCCACTGACCTCACTTTTAATTTTTAAGAATATCCCAGGTAGAGTTGCAAAATTTCCAAAAAAATTTAGGTAGAATTTCTTTTTTGAAAGCTGATTGCTTGTATTAGAAAAGAAAATTGAATCTTTCTTAGGAATGGAGGAAAATCAGTTAATATAAATCTATTTTCTATTAAATTTTCGAAGAAAAAACTTTCAAATCATTTTTGTAGAACAGTGGTTCCATTGAACCCGGGGGTTCCGCGTGACAAATTTTATTTCATTAAAAAATAATAATGGTGTAAAATGTATTCACATTTTCTTCGGAAAGCTTACAATCAACCACCAAAATAAATTAAATTTTTATAAAAGGTGACTGAAAACACAAGCATCAGTGGCATTTCGAATTTCACTAAATTAATCAATTCCTTTATAATGAAACACTCTATATTAGCAGTTCTTAAACTGTGGTTCGTGGACACCCGGGGAAAACAGTAGGTTAAAATGGCAAATTTCAAAAGAAATTTTGGGGGAGGACCCCCAGCCTCCTTCAAAATTTTGAAAATTCTCTAGTTTAGAAGGAGTTAATTATCCTCTTCGGGTGCAAACAAAAATGTCACAAAATGAGCTAAAACACTACTTTTTAAGGCAAATTTTTTAAATTTTTCTGGGGGAGACCCCCTATTACTTGGAGTAGTTTTAATATAATGTGTAACATAATTTTAGTACACTTCAGTATGTAATACTTAAATATTCACACACCTAATTAAGTGACAAAGTAAAAAAAATTATGCAAATCACAAACCTTGTTGTTGCAGGGGATAGCAATATCAACATATCTCAAAGGAGAATCTGTGTTGCAGAAAGCAATGACAGGGATGTTAACGTAGGAAGCCTCAGTGAGAGGTTGGTGGTCAACTCGAGGGTCAGTGACCACAAGCAGTCTAGGTTCACGATATGCCTTCTGAATCTGATTGGTGAATGTTCCAGGAGTGAAACGTCCAGCAATAGGGGTAGCACCTGTGGCTGAAGCAAACTTCAAAACAGCTCGCTGTCCATAAGGTCTAGCAGATAGCACACAAACATCTGCAGGGTTTTCAATTGCTACGATGGCACGGGCTGCTAGCAACAGCTTTTCCCAGGTTTTCCTCAGATTAATTATGTGAACACCTAGATTAAGGAATATCATTTATGATTTGAAGGCAGTACACGGATGAGAACAGAAAAATGTACATATTTTAAACAGGGATAATATCAGGGTAGCTGATTTTTTTATTTAAATGAATTATTAACTCTGAACTTCCTGAAACTGTTGAATAATATACTGATATTGTAATTTCAATGTGATATATTATAATAGTTAAACATTACTTAGTAACCCAATTATGCTCTTTTTTATGCATTAATTAATTAAATTAATTAAGGGTGTCAGTTCACTGTCACTGGGGAGATACCCGTCCTTAAAGGGTGAATGAATAACACTGTTCAACAATGAAAAAATTTCCTGGATGAAAATAGTCGATTTTTATAGATTTTGGGTCACTGAATACGAAAATCGCCATTAAAATTCTCAATTGACTCAGGATTTTTGGGGAACAGCGCCTCCCCCTTTTTACATTTTTCGACGACTTTATAATTTTAAACTTGATTTTCAGGGTCAAAAAGCATTGCTTTAGTCTTCAAATTGCCCCCAAGGAACAAGAAAGATTCAAATTAATAAAATATGATAAAGTTATAACAAATGGATAGGTTTAAGGGGTAATTACCCCCTAAAAACGCATAAAAATCGTTAAAATTAGTAGGGTTTGTTATACCCTATTTATTTTGCTTATTTTTTACCCAATTCTTCTTTGAAGGGTCCTCCTAACCCTTCCCCAAGGACCCAAATTTGATGACAATATGCAGCAATAATTTTTACTAAAAGCGGTTGAGGTGTTAACGCCCCCAGAGCACCCACGGAAGAGTTCAATGCCGCACTTAAGACTTAAACTGCTGTGCAAAATAAAAGTCAAAATGACACCGACTGAATTTCAGCTGATTCTTGTGTAAAATGACCTGCTGAAGTCAAATATGACACCCATTTTCCTCCATCACCCTCAGTTTTTAAGAGGATGATCCCTAATTGTCACCCACAGCCGTGCATCCATATTAACATCTTGAAACATGGAATCCTCACTCCCTAAAACCGGTCAGTTGTTAAAGAACTGAAGATTTTCTATTCAGGATAGACCCAAAATATAAGAAAAACGTCATTTGTAATCTTTTCAAAATCATCAATATTCCGGAGCTCGCGAGCGCCTTCGCGATTCTGGGAGTCTTCCGAACTCTTCCGCGGGGGCTTCTGGGACGCTAACACCTCAACCGCTTTTAGTAAAAATTATTGCTGCATATTGTCATCAAATTTGGGTCCTTGGAGAAGGGTTAGGACCCTTCAAAGATGAATTGCGTAAAAAACAAGCAAAATAAAAAGGGTATAACAAACCCTACTATTTTTAACGATTTTTTTGCGTTTTTAGGGGGGTAATTACCCCTTAAACCTATCCATTTGTTATAAATTTATCACATTTTATTAATTTGAACCTTTCTTGTCCCCTGGGGGCAATTTGAAGACTAAGGGCCGTATTCAGAAACTTTAACACGAGATGGTAACGAGAAAGTTCGACGGCTACTCCGAAGGTACCATTCTCGTCTCGTTTCGAGATCTCGTGTGATCATGCTGCCATCTGTCGAAAAACATCACAAGTAATTACACACTGATAATACAAATTTTTACAGGCACTAGATGTCCATTACTTTCGAAATATATTAATGTCTGAGGACTTATTTTGGTAATAAATAGCTGTTTAAGTCCTCAGACATTAATATATTACGAAAGTATTGGACATCTAGTGCCTGTAAAAATTTGTATTATCAGTGTGTAATTACTTGTGATGTTTTTCGACAGATGGCAGCATGATCACACGAGATCTTGAAACGAGACGAGAATAGTACTTTCGGAGTAGCCGTCGAACTTTCTCGTTACCATCTCGTGTTAATGTTTCTGAATACGGCCCCAAAGCAATGCTTTTTGACCCTGAAAATCGAATTTAAAGTTATAAAGTCGTTGAAAAACGTAAATAGGGGGAGGGGCTGTGCCTCGAAAATCCTGAGTCAATTGAGAATTTTAATGGTGGTTTTCATATTCAGCAACCCAAAATCTATAAGAAATGACTATTTTCATCAAGGAAAAAATTTTGAAGGTCAAATTTGTTGAACAGTGTAATTGCACTATCAGTTACCAAAATTTTTGTCAAATTTTGAAATCAATATTAGTTAATCAATATTAATTTGAGACAATGATTACTAAAAAAACCATGCCTCATTTTTGAATTAATATTAAAATCAATCTTTGAATTAGTATATTGATTCAGTTAAAATTATTTCACTCAAAGAATTATGTGTGTTTATTTCTTTAAAATAATAGTTAGTGATGAGAAAAAATAAAAAAATAAGCTACTTATTGACAGTCATATACAGAGAATAGAGCTCTATTATCTGTATTTGCCCCATAAAAAATTAGTTTGGAAACATGACTAAAACTTTTAAAAATAAGTGTTCGATAAAAATCATCCACATACTTGTATTTTAAAAAGTTGATAACAGGTAAATTATTCATAACATTTTAATTTTTGTTTAAATAGTTTATCACAATCATTGATTCCAAAAACCCTGCCATTTACCCCCTTTCATCATTAAAATTTTTGTTATAGATACTATGATACTAAAAATGTATTCTTGAAATTGCAGGTAATTTTAAGTAAAGTAACTTAAACCAATCTCTTCTTTTCTAGTTACATATCTAGCAGCTTTTTTTAAATGTAATGCAAATCATGCAAACTATTTTTAAAGCATACAACTAATTTTTTATTTAAACTGTGGTTGTTTAACATTTTTTATTTAAATCAATGAGTCATAAAAAATCAAGTGATTTATTCAAGCAACCCTGGATAATATGTATGGAATTTTATAAAAAATAACTGCGTAAATAATGTTGAGTGAATGTATGGTGTTTTAAGTGTAGCTGCATGTGAATAAGGAACATGGCAAAATTAGTTTTAGTAGAAACCAACTCTTGACACCTACATGAGCATTTTCTCTTTAGAGAGTATTAGCTTGTAACTTTTTCTCTTTATCAAGCTCTTTAAGAAATAGTAAGGAATTGACAAATCCTTGTGCAGCTGTTACTAGGTTTAATTTACAAATCAATAACAATTTTCAATTTTACCATAACCAGGGATATTGACAAAAAGCAAAAACTCTGAAAAACTGCACGAACAACATTTTCAATATTGTTTTCCAATATATTTTTAGGTAGAATTTGCATGTTAATGAACTTAATATAAAAAAGATTTGAAAAACCAAGCTCTAAGTACTAAAAGGGGGGTGAGGGTACTCCCCAGAAATGTTTTGGAAATTTGATCCCAGGATTCAAGGTTTTAGCTCATATTTAACACATTGTCTGCGCATTTTACAGTGGGAGGTTTGAATCTGAAAATTCTTAGAAAAATCGGAAGAACCTCATGCCTGCATTACACTATTATTTCTGCAAACCAATAGCTGGTAAACAGAGCTTTAGATCCCAATTTTTAATCCGGTAAAAAAAACACCAGAGGTCAGACTGAAAATTTAGATGAATTTTATGCCCATTACTTAATTAAATGGCAGAAACTGAAATCGAAATTAAAGTGTTTCCTTCAAGCAGCACACCTTTCATGATTTGTAGAATGTAATTAAAAACTTTATTAACTTAACTTCCAGTCTGAAACATAAAGTTATCCTTGGGAATCATATTAAGCCATTTGCTTTTTTCAGAACCAAAATTATCAACTATTCCATACCATACCTTAAACATATTTCCTGACCTTGGGAAGACTGCAGCAGGATAGCTGATTAAAAGGGGCAAAACCAAAAAGACCTTAGATAATAGGCCAATATTGAATAAACCTGTTTATTAAACATTAATCGAAAATACAGGGGCTTTCACTAAACAAATTTAAATAAATCAAAGGAAAGCACAAATGCAGGGTGTTAGGTGAATAATGCTTATTACAGCCTTAACTGATGAGCGCATGAACCTATTGTCATTTAAGTGGTGTCTAGGCCTAGTAAAATGAAAATTGCTCGATATGAGATCACTTTCAACAATCCCTGGTGGCAATTTTTAAGTGTTATTTTTATCTTAATTTTTATAGAAATACAAGAAAAAAGTAAAAAAGTCAAACCTTCCTGTCGAAACAAGTGTTAAGGAAATTGAATTCATAACAGTCTCTGAACAAGGTCTTTTCAAATTGACACTTTTCTACAGCTTTGTGTGTGACTTGTCTCTTATCTTTCATTAGTTTTTAAAGATAAAAATAACTATCTTGCCACTAGGGGTGTTTGTTGAAAGTGGTTTCATTGGATGAGACTCAATTTTAACAAGTTTCAGGCATTCAGCAGCTAAGTCCATAATAAGCATTAACACTGAACACCCTGAAAACTTTCAAGTATTGGGATAGATACTTTACATACATATTATTTATGTGAAAAAAGTTAAATAATGAATATATGAAATAAAAATATTTGAATTGTTCAGGGATCAAGCAGTTTCTTCTCCAGGGGGCAAAGGTTCAGTGGTTGTATCCATTGGCTCAGGTTCAGCTGCTGTGGTACCACTGTCCTTAGGTTGGATGCTCTCCAATACTTGTATGACATCAGCAGCAAGATGAGCTTTTTGGTGTTCAGTAAAGCCTTGAACATGCTGACATAAGGGATCTCTCAAATCTGGATATGAAGTTAAAACTTCTTCCAGCTGAGTAGAAGGCAACTGCAACAGCACTTGGAAAGACTGAGGTTTGGTTCGCTGACAACACCTGATGAATCCTTCCCATATCTTAGGTTGTTTCCAAACTTCTTTCAAGATAAGACGTTGAAGAATATTTGTCACAAAACCCAAGAGATGAGGGTGATGAGCAAGGGATTGAATGACAGTCCTCATCAACAGCATCGGAAGTGGATTTTGTTCCATTAGCTGCTGCATGACCATAGCTAACACCACCTGTGTATAGACTTGCTTTTCCTCAAAACACAAAGATGTTGCTTTGATGACTGTTTTTAAGTTACACTGCTTGGTGTCAATATTGTGCAAGGCCACCAAAAGTTCAGCTGGAGACAATGGACTTGACAGATTGCTTCCAACTAGACGATGGAAAACCTCTTTAACAACTGTAGGATTCAACTTGATTAGCTCTGGTAAGGCAGCAATTACTTCCCTTTTGGTGAGACCATTGATTATTGGAATGAGAAATCTCACATCAGGTACTCTTTTTTGATATAAATCTCTGACATGGGCAACTAGTTCAGCAGAAGGAGGAGCCTTATCAGTCAGAATGTGAATTATTCTCGTTACAAAGGTTTCAGCACCTTGGGGACAGGTTTCAACAAAATGCAATAACTCAGGAGAAGTCATACTTATTTTCTTTACAGGTACTTCTAATGCACGAAGAATAGTTCTTTTGACATCTGCAGAAGTTTCAACATACACAGTACCAAGGTCAAATATCATACTGTGATTTAGAGGTAGAAGTGAAAAATATAAATTCAGACAAACTTTTATCAAATCATCAGACCATGCCTCTGGAACCTTGGCAAAAAACACAAAGTTCACAGCATCTGGAACAGGATCAAGTAAAAACTTGAGACTTCTTAAAGCAAAAGCTTCTATAAAAGATTTCATGTAACCACCCTCATAAATTTCAACAGCAGCATCAACTGCTCGCATTCTCACGCTTTCACTTTCATGAAGAGTTAGGTCTGAAATGACATCTAGAAAAAGCAGTTTCTGGGGAGGTCTTCTTAAACACATGCTCTTGGCAACCTCAAAAGTCTGCTCTGCTGCCTTTTCCACCGAGCTCATCTGTTTTAAAGTGTTGGCCATTCCTTCAGTGACGCAAGGAAGGTCCAAAAAGAAGCGATAAAACAGCAAGTTGTTGGGTTCATCAGATATAACGCCAAGCAGCAACTGATTGACGGCTTCTTCATATTTTTCAATAGATCTACCAGTAGTGCCTTCAAACCCCTTGCACGCTGCATATTCTTGATATAACCAAGAAAAAGCCAAATCTAGCCTGGCTCGTGGATTGTCCAAAATGTGCTGTCGTAAATCTGAAGCAACATTTTTTCCAAACTGGGTGGCTAAGGTTGTTAGAATTTTGGTTCTAATAGCACCAGCTCCTTTTTTAGTGACAGCTTTTTCAGCCTCCACTATTCTCTTGAAAGCTGAGCGACTGAATTTTTCTGCATCTTCTTTGCTAAGAGGTTTGACATTAACATGAAAATCTATCTTTTTGGATGCCCTATGTATTTTGGGTTGAGCACTACCACTAGGCAATAAAACCAAAGGCTGCTTTTTAGGTTTGATATCTCCTGTTGATCTGTTTAGCACAGTTTTTATTTGCTGAATTTTTTTAACAGGTTGTTCATCTTCTTCTTCACTATTTTCTTCAACTTCTTCCGGTTCTCTCTTCATTTCTATACCTTTACCAATACCCAATGCAGTCATTTGAGTTGCTAAGAGTCTGGCCAAATGTTGAACTTGAGGATCAGTCCCAGCTGCTGCGATAGGTGTGTAAGTGGACTGAAATTGAGCTGGCATTACTTCAGGTAAACTTAGCATGCTAACAAGTACTAAATCAGCTACATTCTGATTTGAAAACTTTGTTTTGAGGTCTTCTGCTGTTATATCAATTGCAGAACTTTTGGAGTCTACCAGCTTTGTAATAGTTTTGGGAACACTAGCATGAGATAGCTGATCTTCTATATTTTGCTTAGATGGACTGACTTCAGATTTAGGCAGGTGTTTTTTGGTAGATGAACCTGCAGGAAAACACTTTCCAATTTGAATTGGAGTGGCTCCCAGATCTGATAACATGATGGATATTAGTGATTGAAATTCTAATGCAGCTGGATGCTTAACAAGTATGAACAATTGTAATTTCAAACTTTTTCTCACACTTGTCACTTGAGACTGACTCAAAGTGGGGGGCATATTGGCATGCAAAGTTTCATAAGCTTGTAACACTTTAGAAAAGAACTGAAAGCGTTTTCTTGCAATGGTAGTCAAAACCTGCATGCAGGCCATCAGGTTAGATCCTGAAACATGGGATGCATTATGGAAATCTACAATTTTTTCAAACACTTCTTTTGCTTCCTCTTCCATTTTTCTAGGTCTGAACACTTTGAGGATTACAGGGATATCATCTAATGATATTTCATCCTCCTTTAACTCATAGAACTCATCTTTGGGAGATTGAACGGTTACAACAGCTTCCATAAGCTTGAGGGATAAAGTTCGTAATCCTTCATTATCAGAGTCCAACAAGGCAAACACTTTATTTTTAAGCACTGTGAAAGAATTCCACGTAGCCATCATGATTTCATCTATCTTTTTGGCATTGCTTAACCATTTAATTACAACAGTAAAAAGATGAACAGTTGCTTGAATAACTCTCTTTTGTACATTGATTGAACGGTCTAGAAGCATCAGATCAAGATTTCCCACAACCTTGGGAAGTGTTTGAGGTTCTTGTTTACATACATCTTCTATGAACTGAATGACAAAGCAACGGACTTTAACATCTTTATCGTGCTGAAAGTTCACAACCTCATCTAAAAAATTGTCTAGTAGTCTAGGTTCGCGCAAAAGAAGACTCTTCACAATGCGCAAATTCCTAATTGTTCCTTGAGGCTCTTTGGGCTCAATTGCATCATTTAAAAGCTGCACAATTTCATCGGGTGACACTGTTTCAGTTTCATCCTCAACAAAAAATTGAGCGGCAGTGCTTCGCCTGCAATCCACAGCTTGCTTTTTAATTTTTTTGGAGGATTCACCTGAAAGACAGGTTGAACCATTATTAGGAAAGAAGCTTATATGGTATACAAGACAGGGCCTACAAAAGTCCTTCACTGTATACCAGGCTTCTATTTTCCCAATAAAGGTTTCCTCTATCCCAATCAAAACATGCAGTCTAGGGCTGCCAAATAATTTGTCAGGACACTGTTCAAGACTTTTGATGGCCCTCATTAATTAAGGCTTATTACCTTTAGTGTAATACTTAATAAAATAAATGCAAATTCCTTACATGTGCAAAGAATTACTTGTTACAATCTATTCTAGCTTAAAGTAATTTGATATATTACAACTTTACAATATGTTGGAACAATGGTTATATCATTAATATTTTGTTACTACTTAGGTAACCCAATTTAACATCATTTAAGAAACCAATAAAAAATGATGAATGAAAATGTTTAAATATACTTTTTCATTATTAAAAGTCCTACAAGTATTTTTTCAGCCAAACTTCTTCAGTAGGGAGGATTGAAAATCTTTTTTGGGAAGTCTCTCAGGGCTGGGGTGGCAAAAGTTGTGTATTGGTATCAATAAGACGTGCAAAATTTGGAGGTAATCAAACAAGTTCTAGAGGTTAGGCATTGAGCTTGAAATCTAGAAATATTAGGAAAATACGAGTTTTGTCTAGAAACAAGATGAGGATAGCAACCAACTCCGAAGATCATAAATCATTCTCGAAAGCCGAGGAGATACAAACAATCCTTAGACTCGCGAGCAAATCCGAAACTTACAAAAAAAGTCTAAAATTAATTAAATAAAAGGACCAAAATTGCGAAAATCAAATAGACAGGGATTAGCAGAGGAATCTGATTTTGAAGTGAGAAGAAACACAATATCCGCAAAAATTTCCGATCCATCAGTAAGACCGTAAGCTGAACGAAAATCCGTACATTTTATGGACAATTCTTAAAAGTTGGCAAGTGTGAATATCCAATTATTTTTATAAAATTTATTGATTAAATGGACTGGAGCTAATTCGATGGATGGCAATGGAACTAATTGGACGTCTTTTCCATCCATGAGCACTTAAGTTTTTCCTGGAATTCTTGGTTCAAGAAACCTGGAACCGCCGAAATGTTTATCACAACAGCACCCCCTTTGAAGTAAGCCCTAGGCAGACCAAAACCTTCCTAGTCCGTCTGGATCATAAATCCTTTACACGTCTCACCATTCATTATCCAAATTCCTGTTCCTACCCCATTCTCTGTCAACAACGTTGTAAACCCATATCGTCACCGTCACCCCCACTGTATCTTAAAACAACATTGCAACTGAAGGGTGCATCTAGAGATTTTTCCCGGACGATTGTCAAGAGCGAAAGATTTATGAGGAGGGGATAGAGATGGGAATGGCCGGAAAAAACCGGAAACTTTGGAAAAAAACCCTTTGTTTTTTTCCGAAGGGTTTATTTTTTTCCGGAAAAATTGAAAATGTTAATTTAAAATACAGTAAACTCCCGTTAGTACGTCGTTCAAGGGGATTTGTGAAAAATTGAAAATAAGCAATACGACGCTATATGCGGAATTCCATACAACACCCTTTCGGCGATATACCTAACATCCGTTAGGGGCCTTTGCCCTTTGCTGACAAGGGGGCGGGGGGATATGAGTGATGCTTACGTAAGATGGTGCATTTTTCGAAAATCTCTTGTTTCTTGCATAAATAATTTCAAAACTCAACCAAAAATAAATTTAACAAAAAATTTAATTAGGAAATCTGAAGAGGGCACTTTTTTCTGGGGATGGACCCCCCAAACATTTTGAAATTTTAACCCCGAAAAGTAGTGTTCGACTCATTTTTGAACTCTTAGGGTTGCACCCAAAAAGAACAGCTTCTTGTATAAGTCACCTAATTTTCAAGGAAAAAAAAAACAGTACTAAATAAAGGAAAGTCAAAATTTCGGGGGGGGGGGGGGTCCGACAGTTTCTTACAGCCCCTTAAACCTAATCTTACCTAGAAAGCTTTTTAAGCAGTATTTTATCACTAAAATAGAAGAGACAGGCAACCCCTGTTCATTTGCAAATTGCTGCTTATTCATAACACCTTTCTTCTCGTCATAGAGCTTGATTATCTTCAATTTATCAACGAAACTTAAAGCTTTCCTTTTACTTCCAGAAGAACTTGCCATTTTAAACTTATGCCAAGAAAGAATGGATACTGAATATGGTATCTGAACTTGCACAACAGTGGACTGAACATCTATGGAATTTGGAATACGGAAGTCGAATTGGAGGAGAGGGGGAGAATTTCCAAGAAATTTAGGGAGTGTTCTGATTCGTCACAGGACAACCCACTTGCCCTGCAAGACACTGGTCATCGTTGAGGGCTCAACGGGGGCCATTCGGGGAAAAAGGGGAGCGGTTGGGAAAAACCAGTTCTACCATATTGTTCTACACGCGATTACAACGGTTCTGTAGCTCATACCTTATTTGAAAGGAACTCGACGACGCAATAACCGGGATTTTTCTTCGGGGGACTGGAGAAAAGCGTTGAAATATGCGGAAAGTCGTAATAAATGGGGGCGCTATAAGCGGATAGTTTTTAATGATAAAAGGCCCATCGGTACCAGGGACCAGAGAAAAACGTCGTAATATGCGGGACGTCGCACTAAGCGGGGACGTACTAATGAGAGTTTACTGTACTTTATTATTTTATAACCGATTTTTATATATTTTATAACTAATATCAATTAAAAGATTATTTAGTTGATAATCTTATACAATAAAGTACTTAAGAATTAAGTTTTAACCATATAATAACAGAGACTCCAACCACCAACTAATTTTTTCCGTAGTACCGCAATGAACCCTTTATCCGGAATTCTAAAAACCAGAATATGCCTCACCCAATTGGCACATTTTTGGATTGTCTAAACAACTTTATTGTCTTAAAGATATTTTCGCCCCGAATTTCGAACATGGGAGTTAATAATAGGGAGAGAGAAAGATCTTATTTTTGTTAAAGTAAAACATTTGCAGGATTAAAAGCCTGCACATGACCTTCTATTAGCAATGATGTGCTAGCTTTTTTTATGCAATGCAATTAGATTTTCAATCCAGTCTGTACCGTAATACCACAGTTGCTGCATCAATATCAGCATTTTTTTTCTGAAATGAACCCCACCAGATCATTGGGAGACTTTTCGTAGTTTCCTGCGAGATTTCCGTAATCTGTAGTAACAGAACAACAACCGTAGAAACTACGGAGAATCCGTAGTACTTGGAGTCTCTGTAATAAGCATTTTTTCCCAAAAAAGTTGGATTCCACTCGGGAAAAATTTAAAATTTTTTAGTTTGTATGCATTTAAAAGTTTCCTACATTCACATTCTAATGTTTTCTCATTTGTTATTTTTTATACTCAATATTTCACATGAAAACACAAGATAAATTATTTTAACCTCCAAGGGTTATTTATTTCACTCTCTAAAAACAAAAATAATTATGCAATGCAAATTAATATCAATAATACCAATTAGGATTAGAAGAAATTTAAATTTGGTATTCTTATATATTAATTATAAAATGCAGCACTGTAAAAATATTTTAACCATTAAATCAGATTGTCTAACAATCATTAGCATATGAAATGACTTACTAATACTTCAAGTTTCTCTACTTTATCTGAATTTTAAAAACAACTTAGATCAGATTTCAAAGTTTGGGATTATTTGAGGCTTTTAACGGGGTTGCTTAAAAAAATATTTATGGCTTATGAGTATTTATTGAACAATGAACACATTAATATCATGAAAATTAAATAAAATAATAAGTTCCAAAAATATTTAAACAAAATAATGAACGATTTTGTAATTTGGAACAGCTTTTGTCTACGGGTACACGTATCCAAGGGGTTATCGCCGTTGTCGACTTTCAAAAATCGTTGTACCCGTAGGAGAAAGCTGTCCCTTTAATTTTTTTATGACTTCAAAGGTTAGGATCAATTATGTATATTGATGTTAGATATTATAGCAAACATCTGTTATTTGTTATTGGATCATGTATACAAAATTAATTCATCAAAAGTACTTTAAGTTTAATAGATAAATATTACAATAATGTTTTTTATAACAATCACATGCTTTATAATTATATTGCATGTATTATTTTATAGTTATAAAAACTGTAGTTTTTTTAGTTTTAAAATTACTCACTAAGCTGTTAACTAAGCGGTTACTAATGCTGCATATTTTTATTTTGGAATAATTATTTTTAATTAACTTTTAATAATTTAATAACTTATAATATATAATGACTAATGATTTTTTATACAACGAATGATTATTTAGCTACTAAAAAAATATGTATTCAAAAACCGCTCTTTTCTAAGCAAAAAGGTCAATTTTTCCGGAAAAAAAACCGGTTTTTTCTGCCTTCCCATAATTTCCGGAAATTTTCCATCTCTAGGAGGAGAACATCTTTTGTTCGCTAATTGATCTCAGCTAACCACGCAAAACGACGAGGCTCCTTCAGGCATTCAGGGTAGATTAGGAGCATTGATAATACCCCCTTCCTTTTGTGTGGTTAGCTGAGGTCAATTAGCAAACAAAAGATGTTCCCCTCCTCATAAATCTTTCGCTCTTGACAATCGTCGGGGGAAAATCTTAAGATGCACCCGAAGACTGGAAGTGGACACATCTGGTTTACCAAGCAAAAAGCGTGCTGCGCTTCTTTAACTTATCGCATCTTTGTCGGCTTCTGAAAAACTGGTCTGGGCGAAACGAACGCTCACGGACGAAGGATACAATTGAGAATTTGTCTTTGGAATTCTGTGAATTTTTGGGAACCGGAATTTTGTGAAGGGGCTGTTTTCGGCCCCAATTTCTTTCTAGATGCACCCGTGTTTCCAGCAAAATGGGTACATAAATGAGTTATTTCTTCTTCACCAGACAAAACATGTTCAGAAATAACTCATAACAGGGGTCATTAAAATAATAAAATATTTTATTTAATTTCAGAAGCAAAAAAAATCAACAAATATCAAAAACTAGCACAAAATTGAGACTTTTCAACACAGCCCATCAACAACAAATAACTAAAGTTGGACTTCAATTAATTAGCAAGACTTAGCATCCCAATTACAGTAAAGCACTGTTTATACGTCTTTCAAGGGACCGACGTAAATCGACGTATAAATGAAAAAACGTATAAACGAAAATGTCCTTAATTATTAGGTTTATAACGCTCCTAATGCAGATTTACAAAAATACATTAATTTTTAGGTTTTTCTAAAGAAAAAATTACTTCAAAACAGTTTTTAAACTGAAAAATACTAACTAATAAACTTTAAAATAGTATTAAATATTTTAAAAAACAATTAACATAAAAATTAAAGAAACCCTACCTTTATGGTGATAGGGTTTTACAACGGCAGTTTATGGTCCCGCTTTCTTTGTGGGGTCATTTAGCGATCAAAAGAATTCTTCTCCTCTGCAGGGGGTGCTGGAGACCCCCTAACCAGAGATAAGGGCCATAAAACTGTAGTGTAGCTCATCCCGTTATCAGTTCAACGAACTGCCCTTTTACTCACCTCCACTCCATTGGTCATGCCCCCCACAACGGCCAAGGAATCGGCTCTTCAACCTTTCCTGGGGAAATTTTCCCATGAAATGGATATTGTCGAATTTTAAGACAGCCGAAAACGACGTATAAACAATATTGCACGTCGTTTAACGAAGAATTTTTGTATTAAAATGAATAGGAATGAATTGGGACTTAGCGAAAACGACGTATAAATGATAAAGTCGTATAATTGAGAAACGTATAAACGGTGCTTTACTGTAATTATTGTCTAAAAACTATGAAAACTTATAAAACCTAATTATCTTAGCAAAATATTATAACACTGATTAAAATTATTACATATATAAATATAACCAAGAGCTTTCACTTAATTTGTAGCACAAGATTATTAATTTAACAGTCAAACTCACCATCTGATCTTCTCTTGTGGGCATAGGCAGCCATCTGATGATCCAAGTTGGTTGACCCAATATGGGTCGATGAAGCCAGAAATTTTATGACATCTTCTTCTTTCAAAGCTAAAGATGGAATTCCTCCCGACATCTTCAAGTCTGACTAAGAGTAACGAGGCTAACCTGTAAAGCAAACAGTTGAGTGGCACATTTAGAAGATAATATTGATCATAACGCTATTTCGTTCGAATCAAGATTTATAGGGCCATTCCATGGTGACGGGTGTGACAATCAGAGAAAATTTTCGAGATTGTATCTAAATTTGGAGGTATATATTAACCATTAAACCTCTAAAAAGTATTTTTAGTATGTTGTCCTATGCTTATACTTAATTTTAGAAGCAAAAGTAAAACTTCAACAACTTAAAATTTTTTAAAACGCTGTGACGCTCCCGGGACATGAGTTTTCACTTACCTACACATTTGTTAAATTTCCTGTGAATTTATGAATCTTAGATGAATGAAACATTTTTTTCTTATAAAGGAGATTCAAATAAAGAATAGTACATAAAATTTATTAAAATATTTATGCAATTTAATTTATAAGAATTTTTTTCTGCTGTGACACAGTGTGAATTGTGCTATTTTAAGGCTATTTACTGAATAAACTATGATCAATATAGGCAGTTAACTTGATTAAAGCTACAATACAAACATAAATTTATAAAACTGACCACATTTTATGATGTTTTAAAACTTTTAGGGTTGATTATTTTTTGTTGGGTTTGATGAGTTTTCCATCTATTTATATCAGCATAAGTTCATTTTATAGTGTAAAAAGCAATGTTTACATTTCCCTTATTTCGTTCATATAAAACCTTCCATATCAAATTTTAGTGTTGCTTTCCGTAATTTTCCTATATTGCACGTTTAGACTTAGGAATACCTTAATTTCAAAAAGTGCTTGGTATGTGTAAAAAAGTGTAAAATTTCATTCCAATGAAAAAGTAGCAGATACTTTAAGTATGATATTTGTTTTAAAACTGTGATGCTCAACCCACAAATAACAAAGTTATTTTAAAGTTGAGAAAACTTTTCGGACTAGCTGTAAGTGCAAAACTTGCTCCAATTTATCACTAATTACTACAACATATAAAAATGGGAATAATAATGGTTTGAGAATGAGTCTATAGTATTAGTAAGTACTGAAAATCTAATATTAATAAATTTTGAACAAGTCAACCATAAAACTCTTCTTCACTATAAATTTTTTTTCAATTAATAGCTATGATTAGTTAAGAAAATGTGAAAGTAGTTTATTTTTTATGCACATTAAATGTCATCAATCTACAAAAAGTTTAATCAAATTTTGATTAACTCTCATTTTAAAAAATAATTAATAAAATTATTTATTATTTAATAGTTAATTTTTTGCTAGCCATGACTGTCTTAAAATGTTTAAAAATTATAATGATACAATTTTTTATTTCTTTTAGAAATCATTCAACTATTTTTTTTTAAATTTTAAATGTTGTCACACCCGTCACACTTTCACACAAAATAAAAATTTCAAAATTTTTTTACTACATCACATGTGTCAGAACTGCAACAATCAGAACATCTGAAAGTTTAAAGGATTTATGATGAAAATTGAATCTTGTAGAATAACTTTTCTATCTTTTTTGTGACGGAAGGACAACATAAATTCAAAGGCACCAAAAATCAAGTTTTAAAAATATTTTTTGAAAATTAAAGGTTTTATAAGGTAAACAAGGTCACAAATAATGATATGATGCATCTTAAATGAAAATTTAGCTGCCTTTAGTATTGTTTAGGTCAAGATGAAAACACCCTGTTTTACTAACTTGAAATTTCAACCCTCATGTCCACTTTTTCATGGAATGGCCCTATACCAAATAACAGTAATTTGAGGCGTTTAGACTGCAAACAAAGGTTTATAATTACTCGGAAGCCATGAATTAAAATAAGAACCAAAATATTATTTAAAGCTTTTAGTCTACAAGAGCAAGTACACGAGGAGGTTAAGCCTAACTGAAGCAGTAACACACGCCGCTTAGCGATTACAGAAAATATTCAACTTTCTTGGACATTAAATAAAAAGAATTCAATATTTTGGAACTTAAAAGTAGATTATATGTCTACGCCTTATATAAAAGGAAGTCTTTTAATTTCTAATACACACGTGTTACTTACTTTGGGGATCTTTAAAATATTTAAATCACAACACTCCCTACCTACACAAATATAACCAAATAATAAGAGGTATCAAGAAAATTCATTAACAACTTTTCTATTTGAAAGAAATATACAATAACTTTGTAAAATTACAAAAAGTAGGACTCACTTAGTACAATGCCGACTGGCTATGTTCCTATGTTTTGTTTACAAGAAGCAGGGTTGCCAGGTGAAAATGCTGACTTGAGGCCAAATCGAGTTCGAAAAAAAGCCAAAAAAGGCCAAATATGCTTTAAAGGTAAAAAAGGGACCCTAAATTAAACAAATTTATTTTTTGGCTAGTATTGGTTTAAAATAACATTCCTAAAATGCTAAATTCCATTTAGTGTATTTAAAAAAAATTTATATACTAAATTATAAATTGTAAAAATTTTGAAATTTGATAAAGAATCACGGAAAAGTACCGGTTTCCAAAGTGCAATTCGGTAGTGCATTAGATAATCGCTCAAAAATCAATTAAATTAATTTTCATGGGGTGGGTAACTTTTGAACTTTTTTACATTCTCATAAGCACTCAGAATCTGGAATTTCGTGAATTTAGGACAAAAATTAGGGTCCCTGCTGGAAGTCGCACTAAAATTGCGATTTTTACCAAAATCTAAAAGCGATATCGAGTTTTCGATTTCAAAGTCTTAAAATATACCCTGCCATCTACATCCTATTCGATTTTGGTAAAAATCGGTTGGTAATTAAGGCAGTAATCGGACTTTAAAAATGGTCCCGATTTCGACGAAAAAAAAAAACACAAGTCAAAAGAAAGCTTATAAATCCGAAAATATTAATATTAATTTTTTTATAGTAACTAATTGTTATGGCAAAGTTTTTTCCAGAATTAAGGGTTTCCATGGGGATTTTAACGTCATCCAGGATTTTCAGAACAACACAAGAAATTTCGTTAACTCTAATCTCTACCTTGCTCAACTCAATTCCAGAGAAATTTACGAAAACCAATCGCTTTTTGACCATTTTTAGCCATTTTTTTTTCAATATTGTGAACTTTATAGGATCCCTTAGTGTCAAATAATAATTAAGTAGTAAAAAAACAAAAAAATTTATAAAATCCTTAAAAAGTGTTAAAAATCCTCAAAAAAGCCAAAAAAAGGCCAAAAAGCCAAACACATTTTTCCAAGCCAAACGGTTCTAAAAAAAGCCAAATTTCTCGAATTTGGCCTTAAAAAAGCCAACCTGGCAACCCTGACAAGAAGCGTAGAAGCCAAGGTTTAGTAGATATCTTACTGCCACATTTACAATCCCAAACTTAAATGTTGCCAAATTCAAAATTATACAAGAATCCTGGAAGTAGTGAAAGGTGGCGCTTTGCAGTTAGTAAACTGTGATCACGTGTAGATCAAGATCCCTATAAAATATAGGTTATAGTAGCTATAGGGGCCATTCACAAATTAAATATCACATCTAGATCAAGATAATTGAAAAATCCATTAGGCCCGCCAAGCGCCAAGCTTTGCCAACTTCCAGTTCCTACCTCGACCACTAAATCAGCAATTTTCTCCCTTAAATACTTGTTTAACCCTTTATGTCCCGACGGGACTTGTAAGTCCCACTTCCCAATGTTCCGAATTCGTCCAATTTTCGTCATGTAAGGCCAAATTTAGTTTACTTATAGTTGCAGCTACATAAACTTGACATATTTTGGATGAGGACGAGGAAAATAATTTGGGGCATAAAGGGTTAAACGAATCGGAAATGACTCGTATCGAATCAAGAGGGTTCATATTTCATAGTGAGAAGCTTTTTTTAAAGAAATTCCCCCTGAAACATTATAAAAATACAGTTTAAAATTGTTTTTTCCGAATCCGCGGAATTAAAAAAAATTATAGGTAAAAAACTAATTGAGATAGAGAAATTTTTTCTTCAATGAACGATTCGTCATTGCTTTTTCTCGAGTTTTAAACTGTCGGTTTCTTTTTTTTCATCATTTTTCTGGGAAGAAGAGCATTTTTTATACCTCAAATTCCACCCGCCTACGGAAGCTCATGTTAAAAATTTACTTCCGCCACTCACACAGGTCCGACTCTTTTCGACATGCAGGGTTGCCTTACCGAGAAGAGTAAGCTGTCTCTATTTTGTACTAAAGGCGGCTTTAGACCACGCGGTTCCCGACAGCGATTCTGCGACATCCGGTTCGCGACAAAAAATTGACCCTCTTCCCTCAATTGAACAGCGCCATCTTTTGAGAGGTCGCTGAGTTACTGCGACTGTCGAAATTCCCGAAAACCGCGGAATCGCTGTCGCAAACCGGGTGGTCTAAAGCCGCCTTAACTCTATAGACCACGCGATTCGCGACAGCGATTCTGCGAGATCCGGTTCGCGACAAAAAATTGACCCTCTTCCCTTAATTGAACAGCGCCATCTTTCGAGAGGTTGCTGAGTTACTGCGGCTGTCGAAATTCCCGAAAACCGCGGAATCGCTGTCGCAAACCGGGTGGTGTAAAGCCTCCATATGAGTCGAACCGATGATGGTGGGACTATATAGTCCCACTATAGTGGGACCAGATTCTTCATAGAAGAATGTTGTTAATGCTGCACAGCCCTGCACTTATTTTTTAATAGGACCTAATTTTGCGCTTTCTTGTTGAGTTCGAGATTTTCCATTAGAACCGAAATTCATTCTGTTAAAAAACTAATTTACCAGACTACTCCAGAAAAGTAGCACCCCTGGGGGAGGGCAAGACCCTCTATGTAAGGGGTTCTCAAACTTTTTCAGTCGCGGCACCCCTAGCAAGCTAAAAAAGATTTGGGGCACCCCCGCCCCGAAAAAAAGTTTAAAATTTGGGGGGAAAGGTGTCCACATTAAGAAATAATTTTATATCAGAAAGGTTGAAAAAGCTTGAAGTATCAAAGGGGGGTCTGGGGGTTCTCCCCCAGAGATTTTTTTGAAAGTTGACGGTAAGAGACGGGTTTTTAAGTAGTTTTAGCACACCTATTCCAAAATTTAGATTTACGTTTTTGCCAGGATTTGCATTTTGATGAACTTTAACATAAAAAAGTTGTGAATAATAAAGTTCCAAGTAATAAAAAAAGTAAAAAAAAGATTTTTTAAAAAACGCTTTTATTGAAGTGTTCTAACTTTTTGGTAAGTAAATAATAACTGATTTTCTAATCACTAAAAATAAAAGCGTGGGCGCTTAGTAATTTATATATATTTTTTTATTTAAATTTTTTTATTTTTTTTAATTTGTACAAATTCACCTGAAGGTATGGACCCGCATATGTAATTCAAGTTTAGTAACACTAACATCTATATGCCGAACGAGGGTTCGAACAAGACCCTCTATATAACAGGCCATCCAACTCCGTGCGATGACGTCAAACGTGAGTGAAAATCGGCGAATTTACCATGTTAGGGAACGTACCTATACTACGTGACCCATTTTTTGCCATTTTTGACCCCCCTCCCCCCCCTTGTTGACCATCCGTAGTATATGCCAAGACCCCCCCCTCCCCCTCTAGTTTTCACGTAGTAATTCACAAATACGGTTTGCCATCATTTTTTGCAAACAGAAAGTTTAAAAAAATTAATTTTGCTTAATTTGTCTAATTTTAATAATTAATTTGGCTTAATTAGTCTTAATTTGGCAAATTTCAATAATTAATTTCGCTAATTTTGTAGTATTGACTAGAAGAAATTGACTACGTGACGAAACCCTAAGCCCCCCCCCTCCCCTCTGTGACCGAGCGTGGTATTTTGAAGACCCCCCTCCCTCCCCTGAATGGGTCACGTAGTATGGGTACGTTCCCTTAAGTCTATGGAGCATAAAAACTTACTTTCTTGAATTCTCCCGTTATGTATCTCTTCTCTCTTCAAGGCTGATATCACTGTTTTTGAAACTCAAAAATCTTTTGTTTAGAATCAAAATTTTTTCCCTTTTGTACAGATTTCTTGTATTTTCATTCAGTTTTTTTGGCTTAAGACTAACATGGATGTTTGTTTAGTTTGCAAATAATGAATGTAATGTAGGTTTTTTTCTTACTGGACTATACAGGGTGTCCCACGAGAAGTGGCCCAACCCTTTAACTTTTGAACCCCTACAGATATAGTCATGAAAGTGGGGTCTAGGTATAGTAAAGTGACCATGCCCTATCCGATGAGATAACTTTCAACGCCTTCTAGCGGAAAATTTAGGAGTTATAATTTTTAGTTTAAAAACTGTGTGAGGTATGTGAAAAAAGTCATTTACTAAGTTGTAGAGCATCATCGATTTAGTAGGAAAAGACACCTTAAGCAGAAAAATATCTTGAATAAAACCCCTAAAACGCAAGCTCAATTAGGTTGAATTCACGTAGTTTTTACGTCTTAAGACGCCCCTCACGAGGTGAAAAAGAGAAATTTTTATTTTTATGATTTAAGTAAATGACTAAAAGCATTCTTAGTTCATTAAATTGAAAATTTCTCATTTTCGCCTCATGAGGAGCGTTTTAAGACGTAAAATCTACGTAAATTCAACCTATTTGAGCGTGCGTTTTAGGGATTTTATTCAAGATATTTTTCTGCTTAAGGTGTCTTTTCCTACTAAATCGATGATGCTCTACAACTTAGTCATTGACTTTTTTCACATACCTCACACAGTTTTTAAAATAAAAATTATAACTCCTAAATTTTCCGCTAGAGGGCGTTGAAAGTTATCTCATTGGATAGGGCATGGTCATTTTACTATACCTAGACCCCACTTTCATGACTATATCTGTAGGGTTTCAAAAGTTAAAGGGTTGGGCCACTTCTCGTGGGACACCCTGTATAAGGAAGTTGCATGTGTCAGATTTTCAAAAACAAACAAGTGTTCCGTATGGTTTTTTGTATGGTAAAATGAAATATTTAGTCAGTTTTTCAAAAAAATGTACAGGTAATTAAATATTTTAATTTAAAAGTCGAGAAAAAAACACGTGACTGAAAACGTTTATTGTTTAAACTATAAGATGACGTCAACAATAATACCATCAACTCCATTGCTTTACAACAATGTTTAGTATAAAATGACGTCACATCCAAACTCTTGGCGTTTTCGCGCGCTTTTAAAAAGGAGATTTTTGTTAATTTTTTTGACAATCAAAAAATTTCTCGATCGGCCTCAAATTTTGGCACTGTATATTTGGACGGCTTTTTTCAACTAAACTCTACTCTAATTTCCACGGCTAGGCTACAGCTCGGCGTTTCATTGGTTCAATCACTAAGCGCCGAGACTGGTACGTAATCACGAGACCTACAGCGCATGCGTCACTGGCCGTTTTGGCCGTCCAAATATACACTTCGTCAAATTTTTGGTAGTTGCTTATTTTTGCAAGAGGAAACGATTAAAAAAATATAAAAAAATCATGCAACTTCCTCATTGCAAGAAGCTAGAGTGCGCGCACATGGCGACGAGACCAAGATCACTAGGCCAAGAATTTCCTCATTGAAATGCATTGCTCTCGAGTGACTAGTGTTTTAAGTCGCCGAGACAGAAGTCTCTAGTGCGCGCTTAGCCTTAATTTTATTTAGAAAATAAAAAAAACACTAATAAAATAAAAATGTGAAAGTATTTTTAAAACAAAAAGTCATCGAATTTTGAACTGTAACAACAGTAAATAATTTATTTGACCCCATTATATTCTTTAATTTATTATAAGAATTTAAACTGACGATAATTAAACCTTCTATTTATAGTAAGGAAATTAACTAGTGAACTAAGTTCCAGTAGCGTAGCCAGAAAAAAATTTCGGAGGGGGATGTTGATATTTCGGGAGGGGATATGGGGTATTTTTAGTGGTTTTCTATGGTCAAAAAGGAAATTTCCTGAGTTTCGGGGGGGGGATATATCCCCAAATCCCCCCCTCTGGCTACGCCCCTGCTAAGTTCTATTTAATTAGTTTGGTATTCATTATTGCATTTTATGCAGATGGCATCACGTTTTTGTTTGTTGTTCCATCAATTTTTTTTGAATTAAAAGACATTTTTGTTTTTTATGTTTATTTCAAATTTCTACTTATTAGACTTTGATTTTAATAGCGATAGCCATTAAAATTTATTACAGCGTTAATTTTACCATTGTTAACTTAATGTTAAATTACTAAAAACACGGATATTCCTTGTTCACTGTTAACAATTCAGAAAGTTTAAAACATGGCGTCGTGATGATAGTGACGTCAAAGGTGGGTGAAATTGATGACGTTGCACGGCCGAGTTGGATGGATGGCCTGTTATATAGATGGTCTTGGTTCGAACCCCAGACGTACGGCTTTGCAGTCAGATGCTCTAACCACTAGGCCATTACGTCGGTATTTATGTATAATTTTACATAGAACATAGAATAAACAAGTTAGAATAAATAGTGAATAAAGAATTACTAGCGCCCACGCTTTTATTTTTAGTGATTAGAAAATCAGTTATTATTTACTTACCAAAAAGTTATTTTCTACTTCCCAATAAATTATTTGTCAAACCGAATTAATTATTTTTGACCTTTTAGAACACTTCAATAAAAGCGTTTTTTAAAAAATCTTTTTTTTACTTTTTTTATTTTCTACTTTTTAGTCATGGTATTTTTTTAAACAAAAACTCACAAGAAAAAAATGTATTTATTTCAACCATATTTAATCTGATGTTAGAATGGAATTTTAGTTTTCCACAATATGATGGTGAAATATAACACTCGCCGATAAAATCCGTCCATATCAAAAAGATTCACAAGAAAAAAAAGAAAAAGCATCCAATTCAAGCTTTTCAGTAGTCCATAAATTATAAAAGTAGCATATTTTCTTCTCTCACGATTCCTCGGGATGGGCACCAATTTTCGGCGATTTCTCGCTCTTCTGGCGATTTCTTTCTCGCGGTTTTATATCTTAAATCGCTAATTATCTTAATTGTTAATTGGAAGGTAAGAAATCACGTTTTGAAGATTAAATATTGTAGTGATATACCTAATATATTATCTTACAGGTTTTGGGAGCCATGGGCTTCACGGAAGTGTCTCAAATTTGAATTAAACGGATAACTAAAAACACTCGTTAATTACCTTAATTACGAAGGTTTTGACTAGTTGGTTATTGAATATTGCATTGTCATCGAGTTTACACCATGGTGCAAAGTTTCAGAACTTTATATCGTTTGGAAGTGCCTGAAATATTATGTACAAGATCTTGTAAAAAAAGTGATTAATCGTCCATAAATATTGTAATTACTGGGCAATTCTCGTTTTGACTTTTGAAAATGATGAAGTTATGCCTTATACAACATTGTGCACGGTTTAGGGAGAATAGCCCCTTGGGAAAGGTCTCAAAATCTGGTTTTTCTGTTAATTAAAAATAATTAACTTAATTAACGTTAATTAACTTAATCCTTTGGTTGTTTGACTAGAGAATGGTTGGATATTGGAGTGTCATGAGGGTTACACCTATGTGCAAAGTTTCGGGGCCCTAACATATCGGGAAGGGGAAGTGCCCGAAAATCGAGTTTTAAAATTCCTCCCGTAAAACGCCGCCAAAAGCAAGTAGAATAAGGGCCATAACAGCTGCCATCGTATATCGAAATAACGACAGGTTATCAACCTGTTACTTCTGCTACTAGTATCGAGTCACGTGGTCAAAAACGAGCTCGATACCTCCGGAGGGTCTCGTATATTGGTCACGTGAATCGAAGTGTCTTCTGATTGGATGGTAGTTAGCACGTCATCCTTACGTCAGGTGAAGCAAGTCCAATGGGGTCAATTTATCGCCAGATGGCGTTAGTAACACTGGTAGTTCCATTGGTCGACCTGTGAGCGCCGACGTCATGGAGAAAAAAGATTGTGACACTGCTGAATCGCTTTTTTCGATTTACGATGCCATTACGAATATTCGATATTCGATTCGATTCGATGGCAGCTGCATGTGGCCCTAAAAGCGTTTAAAAAAAGAGGATGTGGAGGTCATCCCCCATAAATTTTTGGAAATTTAAACCTAAAATCAGGGTTTACCTTGGTTTTGGTGTACACCTACTCCGAATTTCGGGTATATATTTCTAGGTAGGATTTTGATGAACTTATAAAGGTTTTGAATAATTAAGTTTTGAGTACCGCCAGAAATTGATGCTAAAAATCAGAGTTTTAACTTGTTTTGGTAGACCTTTCGTATTTGTCCTGTTTTTGATCATTTATTTTGTGTATGTTATAAAAAAGATATTTGGCATTCTACGAACGCAAGAATAAGAGGAAAAAAGAGTGAAAAAGTTGGATAATATTCACTATTTTCAACCCCAATAAACAGTTAAGAATATATGTTCTATATTTAAATTCCGTAATTTTCTGCAACTTTTCTTGGTTATTGTCATGGCACCCTTGGCATACCCTCGCGCGGCACACAATTTGAGAACCTCAGCTCTATACAGGGTGTTTCAAAATTGCGTTGCACGGCTTTTATTCGGAACCAACGCCTCCTAGGAACATGGAAGTAAGGTCTACCCCTAGGTAAGTGACCCTGAAGAACCCATTGAAAGGACTTACAGTGCCCCTCAAGGGCGTATGCAGGATTTTTTCTAGGGGGGGGGCCGCCGGGGCGTAGCCAAGGGGGGGGATTACCCCCACCCTTGGAAATTTTCATTTTATTACCATACATCACTATCGAAAATACTCAATATACTCCCCCTCCTAATTCTGTTATCTCACACCGAATTGTTTATCCGGTTGCGACACTAGTATTCAATCTGGTTCGGGACGGATTCAAGATTTTCATTTGTAGGAGAATATATTTTTTTTCACAGCAGGTCTTGGTCTTAGACATGAACGAAAAAAGGTTTCTCGCAGTTAGGATGGGATAAGTTTTATGGGCCAAATGGCTTCAATAAAACGTGTAAAAAATTCCTGACAGTAATACCTTCCGATTTGAGACATTGAAAAAACCTTTTTATGTACTTAATTTTGTTTTTGAAATCCGCTAGTGCAGCGGTTCTCAAACTGTGGTTCCACGGACCCCTGGGGGTCCGCGGCGCCTTCCTAGGGGGTCCGCGAGTTACCTTGAGGAATTCCTCAAGTTACTTTTAGAATTCTCCTAAGTTTCAAAATTAGATGAAACAAAGGTTTTAAAAGTCAAATTCCAAAAATTTCGTGGGGGAGAACCCCCAGCCCCCTCGAAATTTTTACTTCAATGCATCATTCTTTCCTTGAAATTTCCAGACTCTCACCTCAGAGACTTGAAGTAATTCAGGGGCATATAAAAGGGGGTGAAGGGGTCCTGCCTTCTCCTGAAATTTGGACTTGGAGTATCAAAACTAATTAAAAACCTGTTTTCCTAGTTGAATGGACCCCCAGACCCCCTTTGGTATAGGTAGAACTTAATTACTTATAACCTTTTCATATTAAGTTAATTCTACTTAAAAATGTACTAAAAAGCTACTTGGACCTATGAAATATACATGGGAGGTTGAGGGATAATTTTTGTCCCGTCCCGAAATTAATTTCTATATACGCCTCTGGAGCAGTGGTTCCCAAAGTGGGTTCCGCGGAATCCTGGGGTTCCACGAAAAAATTTAGGTGTTCCGTGGGACAAACTTTATTTCATTAAAAAAAATAAGAATGGACAGCACTGCTTCCCTTGGACCCAAAAATGTTCTCAAAATGAGTTAAAACCTTACTTTTACCAGTCGAATTTCAAAATTTTTTTCTAGGGGAGGCGGAGGACCCCTATACCCCCCAGCGGTACCAGAAGGGAATCTTGCGTGATACTTTTGGAAAATACCCAAGAATTTGAAAATTTTACCAAAAGGTAAAGGTGATTGTCTGGAATAGTGCACCCCCTGGACCCGTGCTGCATCCGCGCCTGGTTTCCTTTAATATCATATATTAAATTTTTAAAAATCGTTGATTAAAAAATAGTCAGGGTTGACACATTGGTAACAAATTTGGGGGTTCCACGACCAAAATAGTTTGGGAACCACTGCTCTGGAGTAAATGTGAAATTTATTATAATTCATATACTAATTTTAATTAATCTTGAACTCAAAACAAAAGTCTGGTAACGACTTTTGGTGTTAAAATGTAGGGGGTCCGTGAAGTCTGGCTGCTACATAAAGGGGTCCGTGACGATAGAAAGTTTGAGAACCGCTGCGCTAGTGGCTAGTTGTTTTTGTCCAATAGTTTTTGTTGATTCTGGCCCCCGAAGATTTTGAACTCCCAGAGCCGTAACTAGACTTTTGTTTTGGGGGAAATTCTTTTCTAAAAAAAATTTTTTTTACTAGTTTTGATACTCCTAGTTATAATTTTGGATATAAATATTTAGGTATTTGCATTTTAATGAACTTAATGTAAAAAATAAGTAATAGTTTTAAGTTCAAAAGGGGATCTGGGGTTCATCCCCAGAAAAGTTTTGGAAATTTTGGTTATTAAGTTTGGTTTGAATTATTGGTTTAACTTGGCTTTGATACCCACAATCCGAATTTCAGACATATTATTCTTAGGTAGGATTTCGATTTTGATGAACTTATTTTAGAATTTTTTAATAATTAAGTACCAAGTACTAATGGGGGTTTGGGGGTCCTCCCCCAGAAAGTTTTCGAAAATTCGACCCAAAAAACAGGGTTTTAACTGGTTTTGGTACACTAAAACGCCTCTTATATACACCCCTGAGTTACTCCAAGTCTGGGAGGGTCTGTGGTCTCTCCTAGAAAAATTTTGAAAATTTTACTCAAAAAATAGTGTATATGCTCATTTTGAGACACATTTTTTATTACATTTGAAGAGAACAGTTCCTTGTAAACCACATATATTTCAAGAAAAAATTTTCACATAGAAGTCAAAATTTCGATGGGGACTGGGGGTTTTCCCCCAGAAATTTTTTGAAATTTGCCTCTTAAAACTAGTGTTTCCAGAGCCTGATTTCTGGGAGGGCATTCGGGGCACTTGCCCAGGGCCCCCATTTTAAAGGGGCCCCAAAAGATGCTTAAAAAGCTAACAAACTGAGAAAGAGTGTAAAATAAATTTATTAAATAATGAATTTAAAACCAATATGATAAGTTTATAAAGCTTTCGGCGGGTTAATTTTAACTCAGTATTTACATTTCGGTTAAAGGGGATTGATTTTGTTATTTTAATTCTAATAAAATTTAGTTTTATTTTAAGACTGACTTGCGAGGGCCCCCAAATAGGTCTTTTGCCCTGGGCCCCCAAACTTCTAAGTCAGGCCCTGAGTGTTTCATCTCATTTTGAAACTCTTTGGGGATCACTCAATTAGGCAACTTGAGTGTTCTCCAAGGTAACTCGCGGGGTCTATATCCGATAGCGGATTTTGGATTTACTTCAAAAAGAATTTTTTTCAAATCACCCTAATATAAAAGTCCCAGATGGCACAAAAACATCGATCAATATGTATTCCATATTCCATTAATTTTATCAGCTCAAGCACTTACCTTACCTCTTCCATAGAAGTCTCAGGAGCTGGATTTTTAACAATCGGTGGTCCTTCCTTTTCAAAATAATCAGTGAGCTTTCTTTCATTATAAGTATAAAACAAAATTAAAATTACAGCCTGCAGAAGCGCTTAAACTGACGAAGCACGAACTGAACTGTCGAAGTATGTAGCTGTTTGTTGCTCTAGTTTAGGTCGTTCTGGGATTTCGTATGAATGTTTAACTGAAAGTTCTCCGAAAATTCGGGGGATTAAAGGCAACAAATTTCTTTCATAGGGTATCTGCCCCCCCCGACCGAGATTTTTTCCGTCGGATTTCACATACTCGTGTTTGGGGTAATTTCCGGTCAGCAAGCGGACGGCGTGAGGGGATAAAATGTGTTAGCGGTGTTACTTTGTAGATGTATTAGTATTGGTGCGCTTGTACTTTACAAGAAACACAGAAAATCCATGACAAACACTGAAATGTTATTGCGTTCGTAAATGCAATATACAAAAAAATTGTGATTGAAATTTTCTAGGGGGGGGCAGCTGCCCCCCCTGCCCCTGCCTGCATACGCCCTTGGTGCCCCTAGCGGCGAAATTAAAAAGTTAAAAAAATTAATTTAAAAACTAAAGGAGATAGAGCAAAAACCTCAGTAAGAGTATTGTTGCCAACGTCAAGAAGAACTCATTGAAAAAAATTTGATCAAAATATCTTGAATATTCGCGGAGATATTAGCATGTGAAAATAGCACTTTTTCAGGGGTCAAAAAGTAAAAAGTTCGCATATTTCCAAATTTTTCAGTGAAATTGTGTAGTTTTGAGTTTTTTTAGTTGAAAGAACTCAAAATTTAATCAAAAAACCAAAAAAAACTGGAAATATGCGAACTTTTTGACCCCTGAAAAAGTGCTATTTTCACATGCCAATATCTCCGCGAATATTCAAGATATTTTGATCAAGTTTTTTTCAATGATTTCTTCTTGACGTTGGCAACAATACTCTCACTGAGGTTTTTGCTCTATCTCCTTTAGTTTTTAAATTAATTTTTTTAACTTTTTAATATCGCCGCTAGGAGCGCTGTAAGTCCTCTCAATGGATTCTCCAGGGTCACTTACCTAGGGGTAGACCTTACTACCATGACCCTAGGAGGGGCTGGTTCCGAATAAAAGCCGTGCAACGCAATTTTGAAACACCCTGTATATATAGAGGGTCTTGGTGTTGAACTGAAATTTAAAAATATCAGGTGTAAATATTCATTCACCCAGAGCTTTTTTTTTAAAGAGGATAAAGGGTATCTACTCAAAAATAGGTTATTTGAAAATCTCAAACAAAATTTTAAGTTTGATAAATGAATCTCTAAAAAAAACGAAGTTGAATATAATATATGACTGAAAAGTTTCCTCAAAATTGACTTTTACCCTAATTTTTTATTAGGTTCCTTCCTTCCTCACTGGCTCGACAGCCCAGGATGGGCCTTTGCCTTCTCCAGTAGTTTTCTCCAAGCTGTCTTTCCTCTGGCAATGGATTTCCAATTTTTTATTTTCAATGTAGAGAGATCTTTCTCCAGGGTATCTAGCCATCTGAGACTTGGCCTGCCCCCTCTACACGTTCCAGTTGGTCGGGCATTAAAAATCTTTTTCAGAATGCGGCCTTCATCCATCCTTACTATGTGGCCTGCCCATTTTATCTTTTGAACCTTAATGAATCTTATGATGTCTGGTTCATTATATGATCGATAGAGTTCTAAATTTGTTCTTCTTATCCACTGACTGTTTTTCTTGATTCCTCCAAAAATTTTTTATTAGGTTACCGCATAACATTTTTAGAGTTGAACCCCTGGGTCAACTTAAATTTAAAAAGGTCAGTGTTATTTCTTACCCAGTTTATTTTTAAAGAGGATATCTACTCAAAAATAGGTCTTACGATGCTAATAAGATAAGCCAGTTTGATTTGCCAATTAATAAGCCATCAAACCTCTGAATAGATGCACAAGTTGAGGATTTTGCCTTTAGTATTTTTTAAAAGCTGAAACTTTTGTAAATGGACCTCTTCTTTTGTTGCTATTATCAGTGCTTGGGAATGCAATGGTCATTAAGTTTAAAATCAAAATTTAAAGGACTGGAATGTATCATTCATCTCTAAATATTTAAAGATGGATGGAAAGCTTTTTTTTTATCAAAGAATGCTTCTGTATTTGAAATACACGGGTGAATGAAATTCTCCCCGTCTCAGTATTCCCCCTCCCCAATTCGATCTGTTCATAAGAGTTGTTAAAATATTCATGTGTTTGAAACAGTTTTTTTTCGTTTTCAAACAAGTGTTCTTAACGTATGTAAATAGATTTATATTTTTAACATCCATAGTTTGTGGCTACTTTTATAATGAAAGTCGCATGCAACTGAAGTTACCCAGTTGTTATAGGAAGCACCCCAAATATGTACTGGTAATTCAGGGTGCCCAAAAGACCAACCATTTTAAAAATCAACTTATGACTCCAACACTAAAAGAGATAAAAATACACGGTTTGTTGCATCCAGGGATGAGATTGACAAAAAAGCAAAAATTCGGAAAAACTGCGGGAACGAAATTTTGTGAAAAAAACCATCCTTTTAGTTTTATGGGTTCAATGTATCTTTTAAATAAATTTTTAATTTGATTTTTGGCATATAAATGACAATAATACGAAAAATTGGGTATAATAAAGTTCCATGTACCAAAAGGGGGTCTCCCCAGAAAAATTTTGAAAATTTGATCCTAAAAATCAAGGTTTTAGCTTATTTTGGAACACCAGCAAAATTTTTTAAGTGAGGGCTTTGCCTCTCTTTATTCCTTTCAAGCTGCTCCCACGGGCCGGGGGCACTTCCGAAAAAGTTTTTGCCAAGTTTCAAAAAAAGCTTTCCGTAACCAGAGCTGTTGTACGATTTAGTAACACCGGACTTGTTGGCTTCGAACCACGGTCAAGTTGTTTTTTCTACATCGCAATAACAACGCGAGAAGAAGCCGGCTTAAACCTGACGTCCGCGGCCTTCCACGAAAGCATCGCGGCAGAAGCGGTACACTCCGCGAATTAAACAAAAACGAAACTTTCACGATTTTCCGCGAAAACTCGTGATTTTTCTTGAAAATAATCCGGAAAAGTAAAATCTGAATTACAATTAGTTCGCGGGCCGCGAAACAATGAAAAAGCGGGACGTCTCGATTTTCTGCGGAAGAAACTCATGCCTGGAAGAAAGGTTCAACAATCCGACCTCCCTCAAACAAAACCATAGACCAATAGCAGGCCCAAATTCCACTCAACATTGATGGAAACGATATTAAAGTTTCCCCAGGTTGTCATACAGGCTACGAGTTGACGAAACCATGAAAAATCGTACTTTGCATGGAGAAAAGGGAAGCAAATACATTTTTAAAGCGCAGAAATTTTCGAGACTTCATTTAATCCGTAATTTTTAATCGATGTCCGTAACACCGTAATTTTCTATCGAATCCGTAAATATTACGGTCAAATCGTAATACTTGGCACCTACTTGCGTCTAAGATGATGAACATCAGTAAAAAATCGTAGAAATTAAAATTGTGGTCTAAAATACCTAATTTTTACCATATGATCAGCATAACACATTCAAAGTAAATGCTGAAAAAATTGTACTGCTATCCCACTATTTTCTTTGAAATTTTTTAAAAACAAATAATGCTTAAAAATTAACAATTCCATATACCCAAGATGCATAAAACTGAGGAAAATGTCGTAAAATGAGGAGATATTTATCACAAGTAACTTATTCATGAAGATAAATAAAATTATTTAGAACAAAACCTATTTATATCTTCTTTCACTTAAGACCCGCAAAGCGCGCAGCTACTTTTACCGCACCGAAATCGTTTAAGCATCTTAAATTCTGAATTAAAAAAATATCTATTTCCATCTCCATTTCAACTAGACACATACATGTTTTCTGTTTTAGCAATAAATAATTCCATCCAAATGCAAGCGAAATCTTGAAGAAATAAATAGTAATAACTGTCATAATAAACACTCCAACTCTCCTTGAGTTCCAATAAAAGAAAAAAGGTGCTGAAACCAGCTGACACACATGCTAAAGTTTATATCAGCTAGGGAAAAAAGATCACTTCTCCTTCTCATTCACATTAATTAAAGCTGTTGATGCATTATGCATAAATCTTGCTATATTTCTAAAAAAAACCCCTCAGATATTAAAAATATTACATGGTGATGAAGGCCAAGATGTTCTCTTTCAAATTATTTGACTATAACGGCGATATCTAGTGAGAAGGAAAAAATCAAATAAAATATGAAGATTATCTTAAGATCATATTAAGCAGTAGGCAAATCCGGGTTTACTGATTTTTCTTATGGATTCTTGAACGAACACGCCATCAATTTTTTCTCTAGCCAACTCCAGCTGTTCTCGATTCCTTTGTCTATCGCTCGAACATCAGTTCCATCCAAACGGACAACGATATCGTTGCGCGAGGTCGTCATTACTAATCAGGTTCTTAAACTAATATTCCATCTTAATGTAACAATTAAAAAATTACGCGCCTACAGAAAGAATGAAAGCAACTGGGCAAGGTCAACCGAAGAGGATACGCGCTGTCCGGAACGATGGGGAACGGGCGCTGATAAGGGGAGGTAGAGTTCTAGTTTTTACGTTACTTGAATTTTTCTTTCAAAAATTTTTTGAGGATGTAAAAAAATTAACATTTAGAAACGCTTAATTTTCAAAATGTAAAAAAAAGTCTGAAAATTCTCAAAAAAATCGGAAATTTTGGAAAAAGTCCGAAAATTCTCAAAAAAATCGGAAAATTCCGAAAAAATTCGGAAGAATCTCATGCCTGGTTGCATCCTAAAACTCCCAGGAGTAGAATGTAACAAACCGTGTATTTTATCTTTTTTTACTATTTTTCAAGTTATTAGTAATTGATTTTTAAAATGTCAGTCTTTTTTGGGACACCCTGTACAGGGATGCCAAACTGAGACAAAGCTTACCCGTAATCGCCCCGCCCGCAAAAAAAAATCCGACTTGCCGACCGACGCCACAACTTTAGCACTTAGAAAAAAATGACCCATTCTTTCGATAAGTTTTAGGAAAGTCCTGAAAAAGCAAATTTTTGAAAAGAGGCCTTTCTTCTCCCATGAATCAATCATCCATGCAGATAAGAATATTCCGAATAAGGAAGTTGCATGTGTCAGATTTTCAAAAACAAACAAGTGTTCCGTATGGTTTTTTGTATGGTAAAATGAAATATCTAGTCAGTTTTTCAAAAAAATGTACAGGTAATTAAATATTTTAATTTAAAAGTCGAGAAAAAAACACGTGACTGAAAACGTTTATTGTTTAAACTATAAGATGACGTCAACAATAATACCATCAACTCCATTGCTTTACAACAATGTTTAATATAAGATGACGTCACATCCAAACTCTTGGCGTTTTCGCGCGCTTTTAAAAAGGGGATTTTTGTTAATTTTTTTGACAATCAAAAAATTTCTCGATCGGCCTCAAATTTTGGGTAGTTGCTTATTTTTGCAAGAGGAATCGATTAAAAAAATAAAAAAAAATCATGCAACTTCCTCATTCCAATTGATTCCCCATCTCATCAGCTAGTACTTGCGACTACGTTATTGTTTTTACTCGCTATTCTAGGTAAAAAAAATTTTATTGAAAAGATTGAAACTAAAAACGCAGAATTGTGAAGAAAAATTTAATACATTGTCTTTAAAATATAATTAGCGTAGTTTCCGTAGTTTTTCTACCTTTATCCGTAATTCGGGGTTGAAATGCGGGATGATTTCTGCAAAATCCGGAATGGTTGGCATCCCTGCCTGTGTAAAGTAATACAATAGAACCAAATTAGTTGAGAAATCAACTTTATTATATACAAAAACTACCAAAGTACAAAGTTAAAGATAGCACTAATTGGTATGACAAAGATAGCAATTGAAAATAAAGGTAAAACATTTATTAAAAGTATTTACATAAGTCCTAAAATGTCTTTCAACTAAATCAGCTAATCACATTTTTATTGAAAAAATATAAATAATGCATTTTTAATTCACATAACTTCCATTTCCATGCTGTGATTGCTTTCTTGAAAAATTTGCCTCAAGGGTCCATTGCTATCATCCGGATTGTCCATTTGTCTTTCAGCAGTTGAGTTGCTTTGCAAATTTTCAACTGCAGGGTTGTTGTCATCCCAATCAATTTTGAATCTGGTTACTCGGGGAGATGTGGCAAGAATATTTCTTTGAAGCTAAAAAGAAATAGGTCAGTTAATAACATAAACTTAAAAAACATGTAATCCCTTATTTTACTGAAAACACACAATGCACAGCTAATCTAATGGCTTTGAAATCGTTAATTCTGAGAATACTAAATAATTAATTTTTTTATCCTTATTTCAACAAGACATTCATACATAGATTATAGCTGAACACAAACAAAATCTAAATGAAACAAAACTTCATGATTAAAACTCTCCTTTTATCCCACCAAATAAAAAAATATATTGAGGAAGGGATGAAAAGTATTTTCACTAAAAAGGTAGTGACATCTAATGATAAAAATCCATATTATAAAGTTTGTATTGAGTATCATGTAAGACACCCATCCTGTGAGCATTTCAGGATGCATCATATCACTGCTGATACAGCAGTCACAGGGGAACAACTCATTGGTGTATCATCTGTGATACTCCCGACTTGATAGGGTTGGAAAAAGATGGCAGTGGAAACCAGACGACTCGCCCAATTCAGACATTTTTTTAAAAGCACAGAATTTCAGGGCTTTTAAATCATTGCACCCTTTTAAAGAAATCAAATAACACCACTTATATTTATAAGACTAAAAGCTCGGTACGAAACCAGTACTTCGATTTTGTTTCCCCTACAGAGAAATGAAAGCAGAAAGCGGTCTGAAATTTTTTCACGACTTGATTCGGGTGCTATTATTGAGCATATCATAGATTGATTCGAAACAAAAAGTCAAAATCAGTTAACTGACCAATCTTAAATATTAGCACAACAATGGCAAGCAAAAATTTTTCACCCTGCTTTAAACTACTTGCACTACTATACTATACTACTATGCACTACTATACTACTACTTGCACTACTATAGTAATTTCTAACAAAATTTTCTCATGAAAAAAAGATACAGTAGCTCATTTACCTTGTCAAACTGAGGTACAGCTGGAGGGTTTTCTCTCATTTCAGGGTCAGCATACTCATTGTTCACATAATATCCGACCCTTATAAATTCTTTGGATCTGTAAGAGCAAGTTAAAAGTACAACAGTCACACCCACAGCATCTTGAACAGGAATTTTCTGTGGATCTGGAGGGTCAGCCTGAAAAACAATACAATGCATCTAATAATAAGAAACAAATACTCTACTCAGTTCTGTAGTTTTAAAAATTAACAGTTGAGCTTGCAGCATCATCCTGGTTTTACAAGGGAATAAAATGATTGATACAATAAACAGTCCCTGGTCCAACAACCAACATCTAGTGTAAGACAGACACTAAGGTTAATGTGATGCTAGTATACTAGAAGCACACTACCTTTAGCCTCCTGGATACATGCAGTCTACAAACCACCAATTTTGTGATCAGAAAAACTACTTTAAAATTGATACTTTCCAACAGGGTTCCCACTCATTTACAAAAATAAAATTCCCCGACTTTTCCAGGTCAAATTTTAAGATTTTTCTGTAAAAAAACTTGCAATTCACTGCACTTTTCGGATACTTCTTGCATTTTTGAACACATAATTTCAAATAAATTGACTATTTTTTCACTTACTAGAGCCAAAATTGACACAAAACATTAAAATTTTCCATTTTCCAGGTTTTGGGCCAAAATTAGCAATTTTCCTGACTTTTAAGGTGAAATTTAAATTTCCTGACCCGTGGGAACCCTGTTCCAAGAGAAAGATTGAAAACTAGTCAAGGCCGCCCAAAGGGGGGGCAAACCCGACAAAAGTCGGGGTCCCGGAGCTTTAAGGGCACAGGCCACGTGTACCTTCTTGTTATTAGTCAATGACTGGACTATACTGTCTCACCTTAACTAAACTTGGCAGCACCGGGAAAGGCAGAGAATGTACCAATCCGCCCGAAAAAATAGTTCAAGGTTGTATTGCAATTTAAAATAAAGAATATGCAGATACGTTTGTAAAACTGTGTCATACATTATAGTTTATTGGGATTTTTATCATATAACTTAATTTAATCATGAGTTAAAGTCTTTAATCCAAGCGAATGAATATAGTCTGTAGGGTAGAGGCGGGTAGAACGGCGCGGGACGGGCAGGCTATTGCGGCTGATTGGCTAGGAACCGGTTTCGTGGCTGTAATTCGGTCGCCGTAGCCTTTTCTCCACTGCCAAGTTAAGGTGAGACAGAGTATAGATATTCTTTTTATTTTCCAAATAAAATGTCCAGGGATGCCAACCTGAGACAACGCTTATCTGTAACTGCCCCCACCTGAAAAAAGAAAAAAATCCATTGTGACGCGTGGGTTGCTGACCGATACCACGCCTCTGCACATAGAAAAATGACCCAATCTTTTGACAAGTTTTAGAAAAGTCCTGAAAACGCAAACATTAGAGAAAAGGCCTTTTTCCTCCCTTGAATCAATTATCCATGCAGATTAGAATATTCCTATTGATTCCCCCTTTTTATTGCCCATCTCATCAGCTACTAGCGTTATTGTTTATATTCGAAATTCTAAGTAAAAAAAATATGTATTGAAAGGAATAAAGCTAAAAACAGAGAATTGAGAAGAAAAATTTAATACATTGTCTTTAAAATATAATTAGCGTAGTTTCCGTAGTTTTTCTAGCTTTATCGGTAATAGCGGAACTCGGGCCGAAATGCAGAATGATTCCGCAAAATCGGGAATAGTTGGCATCCCTGAATGTCTGAGCAGCCCAGACCCAGGAGGCGAGCAAAAGAACATTGTTAAGATATAAGAAAAAAAAATCCAATTTCATTTTAAACACTATTTTCATTTTTTATTTATAGCTCTCAAGAAAAAAATTTGTTTAGCTGATTCAGCTATTCAATAAGGATTTTTTTCTGTCGTCAAGTTTTGTCAACAAATTTTGATTTTCCCTGGGTTATATTTTGGGGAGTTTTAATAACTTTAAACTTGATTAAAACCAGGGGTGCATCCAGGATTTTTTGCCAGGGGCCGTTTTTGGGAATTTTGTGAAAAACAGAATTGAATTTTGTGAAAATAATTTTCATTCTAAAATAAGGCCTATTTCTGTAAATATATCACTTTAAAAAATAAAATTACATTTAGCGAGTGCATATAGCTTGATATGATTTTGCAAACTACATAATTCCTAATATTACATAAAAAGGTACAGTAACTGACCCCTCGAACTCAGATCCATCATTCATTATAGTATCTAATTCTCGAATTTTCAGCAGTTTTGAAAATTCCCTGCAGTAACAGAAGTACAGTATATAGGGTCAGTGCAAACCAGAATGGGACGATTCGGCGCGAAACAAAATTTTCTTCTTCTAATTTTTAGAAGGATTATATATGAAAGTTCACATTACTTTAATTTTATTTCGAAACCGCCAGCGCCGAATCAGCCTGTGCCAAATATATTAGTAGACCGAACTTTTATTATCCCGACTGGGACCGTCAATCAACTAACAAAGTTCCCCTTCTAGACAGCGATCTTTGTCCGCTTCTGAAAAACTGGTCTGCGCGAAACGAACGCTCATGGACAAAAGATACAATTGAGAATTTCTGTCTTTGGAGTTTTGTGAAAAGTCTGTTTTTGAGGATCGGAATTTTGTGAAGGAGCAGTTTTGAGCCCCAATTTCTTTCTAGATGCACCCCTGATAAAACTAGTCATTAATATTGGCCTCTATACATAGAATGCCTATTTTAAGTAATCTGCATAAAAATAACCAAAATGAAACTAAGAGCAAATGAAATGGAAAAAGCAGCACATCGTGATTCCGGGGAAAAAACTCATGCCTGGCAGCTGAATCCGAAAACATTATCTAAGCACATTGACTATTTTATATCTGCGACACTAAATTTGACAGCCACTGAATGGTCAAAGGGATATTACAATACCTAAGAACCAAATTCATGATCCCATGCTCAAAGTAGAAGAGAAAAAGTATAAGACATCCCCAAGGGTACAGCTGGAGGGTATTTAGCTGCCCTTCCCAAAAAAACCCTACTTTTAATTCATGTTATATGTTACTCCTCCCTAATTTCTATTTTCTGATAAATAAAACTAAAATAATGGACATTTACAAATTTAGGTTAAGACTAACATTAAGAATTTCTATAAAAACAGTGTTGAATAATGTATCAAAATAGTTTACTTGTATGGATATATATTAAAAATCACTGCTGCCCCTGAAGAATTATTAAATAAAAGGTCAAAGAGAAGGTACTAAATGCAAGTTAAAAATTTCATACCTGAAACACAAACATGTGGCGTCCTTCAGGGACCGGCCCTACAAACACACTATCTAATACTTGGTCGTGAGCTTCACTTTCAGCTGAACCAACATAGATAATTTTCCATTCAAGATCTGTGAATCAGAAGATAGATTAGACTTCACTCTTTAACAAGTAACTTTTTTAATGAAAACTTAGAAAATCAGCACCAGCAGACAGGAGTTGTCAACTTGGTTGATTACACAGGTTAAAATGCCTGGGCGAATGAATACTACTTAATAGGAATTTATTAGAATTATTCTACAAAAGAAATTACAATTCAATTCATTAGTTCATTAAATTTTTGGTACTTTCATACAATTAACATGCAGCAATTACATTATATAAGATTTTGCTGTATTTAGCAAGGTTTTTGTTTTGATTGTGTTCTTGTTAATTTCTCAGTTGAAATTTTTTTATCTGAAAAATTGCCAAGCATGCTCATTGGCAGACTCCAACCTACAATGAAAATTTTCCATAGTAACGTAATGAGCCTTTTATCCGGAAATCCCCCTCCCCATTCGGGTGGTTTTCTAATTTTGTAAGTGACTTAATTTTTGTCTTGAAAATAATACATTTTTTCACAGGTGGTGGTTATAAGTCACTCTTGCTGAGTTCACAATGCAGGGAATTTCGATTGAAATCTGAAAAGGGATTGTTTATTACAAACCATTTCTGATAGATTAGGGAGAAAGCTTATATTTTACAGGATTTTAAACAGACCCACAATCATTAGCAGTGATGTGCTTGATAATTATGCAGAGCTACTTTAAATATCCATTTATTCGTGCCGCATCAGTGTTAGGGGACGTCCATAAATTAAGTGAGGTCAAAAAGGGGGAAGGGGTTTGGAAAAATCTCATACGATTTTGTTAATTCGAAAAATTATAAGATTTTTGTTGAAGTACTATAAGAAAGAAATACACACAGATAAGAGACTGTGGTGATGTTTCACATCACCCCCCCATATTTTAGTGTGTTTAAACTCTGTCTTTATTTCAAAATTCTGGCGGTCAATTTTAGGCTTAATTCTTTCTTTATCAGTTGGAGCAAACCGTTTGCTTTTTCCATCTCTTTTACATCGTAAATTTTCTCAATCAAAATTATGCTGTTTTGAGTGGCCGTTTGCCCATCTCCATCTTTCATCTTTCGACACTCCCACACTTGTAGCCTTTCTTGTACTATTCGGCCTGACTAGTCATAACTTTTCTGTCCAACTTAATATTTTAAATAAATTTTGGAGAGAAGCACATTAATGTCCATGGAATGACTAAAGATGTATTATTTTAAGGCGGATATTGTATAATTTGAAATAGTTTTGTGTGATTTTTATAATAAAGAAAACCTGATGATAACAATGTCATTCCCCCCACATCATTAATAATGTTAAAAGCTTTTAGGTGCTATTAAGCACAGAATGCAACGAATAGGAGGGAAAACTATTTTTAAAGTTGTAGGTAAATCTCGTAGGGAGGGGGGAGGGAGCGGACCTGGAAAAAAATCCCGAACCTACGAACCTCGTTCGGGGGAAGCCCCTGCCAAGCTCCATAGGAGCAATTAAGGTTTTACGCCGATCTACTCAAGAAAGCCCATCCATTTTAACACACAAAAAACACAAGCTCCTATCCCTGAGATGCAGGGTAACAAACTGACAATATTAGGACAGAACGAAGATGACCATGCCATCTGGTGTCTTCTCCATTCCGGGAAACCAAAGTCATAAATACTTCCCGTCAAGGAGTTGGATTACCTTATCGGGGGTGTTGGAAAAATAGTTGGATAATTGGCCAACCCCTTCATGTGGGGTCTAGAAAACAGGCTATGTTTGGTGCCTAAATACAGCAATTTTAATTTTTCAGTAGAATGTTGAGACATCTATTGATTTAACATATATGTGATTACTCTGACAATAAATTGGCTGAAAATATTTAAAAAAAATTTCGATGGCACCTAGATTTTCCTTCATTTTAAATAGATGGTGTCCATTGGCTTCTACTTCCCGAGATCTACGATTCGAGATGCTAGCGTCATATTTTTTACTGCTTTTCATATAATTTCAATAATTTTTTCGATTTTATTTTAAATTTATTACTAGGCAGGGTTGCTGATTTTTTTGATTTTTTTAAAAAAATCAAAAAAATCGGATTTATTTGATTTAAATCGGATTTTTTTGATTTAAATCAGATTTTTTTGATTTAAATGAATTACTAGCTCTGAACTTCTCGAAACTGGTTAATAATTTACTGATATTGTAATTTTAATGTGATATATTAGTTTAGCATTACTTAATATATCTATTTATGCATTAATTAATTGAATTAATTAAGGGAAGCGGTCAACTGCCATTTCATGGAGAGATGCCCATACCCAACCTAAAATGGTGAATGAAAAAACTATCAGTTACTAAAACTTTTATCCTTCTTTCTATAACTATTTTTGCCCAATTGTAAAATCAAAATTAGCTATAATAGTCCAGGCAACGAAGGGTTATAGAGGGAAGTTCTTGGAACACAATTTTTGACTTTAGAACTTTGTTTGGACTAGTTTGGAGGTAAACATATCAAAAGTCCCCGACCCTAGCCCCTGAGCTTAATGTAGGGGGGGCGTTTAAAAGTCTCATTTTTCAGTTTTTGGCCTATTACTCTAAGAAAATGCATCCCCACGAAAAAGTTTCAATTATCTTTTTTAAAGTAGATAAAATTACCAACAATTTAAGATCATTCCCAGGTTTATAGGTCCAATAGATTCTGAGTTACATCTCTTCAAAAATGGAAAATTTGTTAAAAAAGTTCGAAAAATTGAGTAAAATTAGTATTTAAAGCAATTTATTGGCTATATTACACTTCTAAGAGTGAAGAAAGGGCTAAAACCTTATAACACAATTATTTAGCTTTAATTTAAGCCCTGAACCAAGTCTGCGAGATCAATAGTTCTTTCGCTATCTGAAAAAAACAAAAATTGGGAAAATGGGATTTTCCCAGAAAGGGGACCTAGAGGTTTGAGAGTACAATAAAAGAGAAGAAAAGTGGTATAAATTAATATACCAATATTGAAAACAGTATTTATTTGTTTGAAGTATTCCATTTTTACCTTATAAAATTTATTAATTACTTATTTCTTAATTATTTTCAATTTAATTAATTTTTTTTTCTATATTTATTGAATTTAAAAAATGAGGGTCATATTTATGAATTTTGCATACTTGTCATATATAAATTACAGCTTATAACATTTAGGAGACATAGGTTCATGTTGGTATAACGGTTTTTAAGAGGAAATTTCGAGAGGCTTTTGTCCCCTCAAAAAGGAATGGATAGGGCTATGTTGGTGTAAAAAAGGAAGAACACTGAAAAAACAGCAGGCTACAGGTTTGTAGGAATACAGTAAAAGAGAAGAAAAGTCGTAAAACATAAAGGACATGACCACTACATACAAAATGAAAGCTGATTAAATTTGCCCCAAGTTTTACTCAGTACAAGTGTAGGCCCGATGACTAGGTTCCTCACACTTAATTAAAGAATATCTAGACATGGGAAAATATTTTGCTATGACCATGTTTGTGCATATAGGATAGGCATTGTGATAGTTTTACAAAACAACCGTTTAGTGAAAACGAAGTTTATTGGCATTGAAAAATAAACATAATACATTACAATAGTAGGTATCATTCAGTTAATTTCTTGCTCTCTTTAGGGCGGGGAGGACCTTGATCCTCGATTTTGTTTTCATCTTCTGTATCATCCTCTCCATCGGATCCCTGTAGGGAAACAGTTAGAGGATCCTCCTGTTCTTCTTCACTTTCGGAGTCAATTTGAGAGACCCCATTCAGGCAGTTCCCCTGGAAGTTTTGGCATGCTGGGGAACATTTGAGGCTTGCTTTTTTACAACCACACTTCGCGCTGGCACAGTCTTTCACGCATCGGCAGAAAATTGTTTTTAGGATATCGTCCGGTGCAGCTGCTAATTCACTATGCACTGGGACCAGGCAGTTATTCTCCATCTTCCATCCATACATCTAATTCCAGCCCGAATTACAAGTTTGGGGGGGCCAGGACAAAAGACTCACTTGGGGCCTTCGACATGTCTTAAAGTAAAATTTAAATTTATGATACTTGGAATATCACAGCACAGACGACATTTAATTTACAGAAGAATATTAAATTTAAGTATAAATGCTAGAGGGTTTCGATATGTTCAGCAAGGAATCGAATCGGAATGGCGCTCCCGGGAAAAATCAAAACATGAACAGCATCAAAAAAGTTATAGAGTAAGAACTTTTGAACTCACAGACTTGGTTCAGGGCTTAAATTAAAGTTAAATAATCAGCTTTCATTTTGTATAGAGTGGTCATGTCTTTCATGTTTTACTACTTTTCTTCTCTTTTACTGTATTCCTACAAACCTGTAGCCTGCTGTTTTTTCAGTGTTCTTCCTTTTTTACACCAACATAGCCCTATCCGTTCCTTTTTGAGGGGACAAAAGCCTCTCGAAATTTCCTCTTAATCGTTATACCAACATGAACCTATGCCTCCTAAATGTTATAAGCTGTAATTTATATATGACAAGTATGCAAATTTCATAAATATGACCCTCATTTTTTAAATTCAATAAATATAGAACAAAAAATTAATTAAATTGAAAATAATTAATAATTAAGAAATAGGTAATTAATAAATTTTATAAGGTAAAAATGGAATACTTCAAACAAATAAATACTGTTTTCAATATTGGTATATTAATTTATACCACTTTTCTTCTCTTTTACTGTACTCTCAAACCTCTAGGTCCCCTTTCTGGGAAAATCCCATTTTCCCAATTTTTGTTTTTTTTTCAGATAGCGTAAGAACTATTGATCTCGCAGACTTGGTTCAGGGCTTAAATTAAAGCTAAATAATTGTGTTATAAGGTTTTAGCCCTTACTTCACTCTTAGAAGTGTAATATAGCCAATAAATTGCTTTAAATACGAATATTACTCACTTTTTCGAACTTTTTTAACAAATTTTCCATTTTTGAAGAGATGTAACTCGGGATCTATTGGACCTATAAACCTGGGAATGGTCTTAAATTGTTGGTAATTTTATCTACTTTAAAAAAGATAATTGAAACTTTTTCGTGGGGATGCATTTTCTTAGAGTAATAAGCCAAAAACTGAAAAATGATACTTTTAAACGCCCCCCCTACATTAAGCTCAGGGGCTAGGGTCGGGGACTTTTGATATGTTTACCTTCAAACTAGTCCAAACAAAGTTCTAAAGTCAAAAATTGTGTTCCAAGAACTTCCCTCTACACCCTTTTTTGAGCATTCGTTGCCTGGACTAATAAAAGGATTTGTAACAATGATTTCTAAAAAAAACTATGCTTCGTTTTTGTGTAAAAATTTTAATTAATCTTTTAATTATAATAATTCAGTTAAATTAATTTTACTAAAAGTATTATGTATTTATTTCTTTAAAATAATAATTAGTAATAAAAATGTCATCAAATAAGCAGCTTATTGACAGTCACGTACCCAGAGAATATAGCTCTATTATCTGTAGTTATGTAAAAGAAAACAATAGTTTGGAAAACATGACTAAACCTAAAACTATAAAAGGAAGCTTTTTTGATAAAAATGATTTACATGCTTGTATTTTAAAAAGTTGATGTACCAGATAAATAAAATTTTAGATTTTAATTCTTGTTTAGTTTATACAATTATTGATACCAAACGCTGCTATTTACCCCTTTTCGTCATAAATATTTTTGTTATTGGTAGTACATTTTGTTCTTGAAATTGCAGGCAATTTTATGTAGAGTAACTTAAACCTATTTCCCAGTTACATATCCAGCAGAATTTAAAAAAAATTTGTAATGCAAATAACCTTGCAAAATATTTTAAAGCACACAACTAATTTTTTATTTAAATTGTGTCAGTTTAACATTTTTGATTTAAATCAATGATTTTTATTAAAAAAATCAAGTGATTTAAATCATGATTTAAATCGTGATTTAAATCAAGTTGATTTAAATCTAGCAACCCTGTTACTAGGCAACCTTCACGGCCAGCTTTCAGTAAAAAAAGAATTGGAAAATCAGAAAATGGAATTAAAGTTTTGCAAATCAAATTGTCGGACTTTTAATTTTGCAAGCAAATTGGCAGATTTCCGCCAATTGGCGGAAGAATCACATGTATGATTTAAGTTAGAAAACAATGCATTTTTTTAGTTCCCACAAGATGGCATCACTTTTTTGTTTGATCTAGTAATTAAAATCGCACAAAAATTTAATGCCAGAATGGATCAAGCCACTTGGTCCATTCTGATTTTCAATTGAGGAGCTGAGAGATTGTTCACGAGAAGATCAAAACTAAATATTAAATACTAACCTTAAAAAAAAAGTTTAAATATTACTACAATTTTGTAAAGCGTTTTTCTCGAAATAACAGCTCCTGAGGTTGGTCCACTCTGGCTCTCATTTCCTCATATGTAAACAACCTTCATCCCTCTTTTGCCGAAAATGTTTCATATTGAAGACTCTTACCCCAAAAAATTATCATCGTTATAAAGGAGCCAGATTACTTTGCGGCCCGCGACTTGACTTGTGTTTTGAATTGCGGCCCGCGAGTACTTAGAAGTTGGAAACCCCTGAATTGCCTCATTTTTGTGTAACAATTATAATCAATCTTTGAGTTATAATAATTCAGTTAAATTAATTTTACTAAAAGTATTATGTATACTTATTTCTTTAAAATAAAATTAGAAATAAAATAAAATAAACAACTTATTGACAGTCATCATGTACATAGAGAATAGAGCTCTATTCGCAGTACTTTCGTAAAAGAAAACAATAGTTCGGAAAACATGACTAACAATAAAAGCAAGCTTACGATAAAAATCATTCACATGCTTGCATTTTAAAAAGTTGATGAACCAGATAAAAAAATTAAATATTTTAATTCTTGCTTAGTTAATCACAATTATTGATTCCAAACCCTGCTACTTACCCCTGTTTGTCATAAATATTTTTGTTATTGGTAGTAAAATTTGTTCTCGAAATTGCAGGCAATTTTATGTAGAGTAACCTAAACCTATCCCCAGTTACATATCTAGCAGAATTTTAAAAAATTGTAAAATGCAAATAATCTTGCAAACCATTTTTAGTAAAATATTAAGACGTTTTTGGGGGGGCTTTCGGGCTGAAGCCCCCCAAAAAACGTCTTAATATTTTACCAAGTTTGTCAAAACACAAAAAATCTATATCCGAATGAGGCGTATAAAACGAGTTGAAAAAGTGGGGATTTTGACTTAAACTTCCAAAAATTTTCTGGGGGAAGGACCCCCAGACCCCCCTTTTAGTGGCTTGAGTAGGATAATTGGTTAATGAAGCGAATCTAGCCCGTAGATTTTCCGCGCCAAATTTGGCGATAACAATTCAATGCACGGGTGCCATCAGTTTTCCACTTGCCAACAAAAAAAATCGCCAAATTCATCTTGCGGCCCGGATTCGCTTCATTTACCAGATAATTAACTACCTTTTCCGTATTACCATTAACAAAATTATTCAATTGGATTTTGAAAATTCTTAGCCCCCCCTAAACCTGGATCCGCCACTGCTGCTTCGTCCTTATGATTCAAATGCCATTACTGATGGGGTAAGATTTAGTTATTTAGGATTTTAGTGAACTGAATTTCTAACTGTGTGCGACCCAGGAAACAATACTCTTCCTTGGATCTGGTTCACAGGTACCCAGTTCACTGCATAATGCAATGCATAACAGCATGTCTTTATAAACAAAATAGTTCAGTATGTTGTATAATTAGCATTAAATTATATAATTAGTTATTTATAGCCGTAGATTTAATCGGGTATTTTGCAAATACTAGAATAGGGAACATTGAGTCAGTAGGAACGGTATACATACTATAATTCATAAAATTGTATACATGTTCTGACATGAAATAACCACAACTTCAGATTATAATAATGAGGGTTTTTCAAAACGAATGGTATACATTAAAAGTTTTAATAAATTTCATTATCATATAAAATGAAAATAATACCTTCTTTTAGGTCTTCAATACATTCAAACGTAACCTCAAACTGAAAAGGATTGAAGAACGGAGATGGATTGTCCAGCACCACCACATTGCAAACATATACCTTGGCCATTACGCTTTATGAAAGTATTTAAAAGCGTCGATGCGAATACACCAAAATTTAGACAGAATATTTCAAAAAGAATTACAACATTCGTAGAAAAACACGACAATACAAGAGCAAACGCGGACCTTGTAAACTGGCGGGAACGTCGTAAGAAAACTACAGCCAGATTCAAAAGTTCAAAAAGTCACCGGAAACACTGGTAATTACATACAGAAAACATATTTTTATTTATTTTCTGAATATTCGTTGAGAGAAGGAATATGAAAAAGTGACAGTCTAAAACATTCTTATTTTTATATTTTAAATTTTAAATACTTATGACACGTCATCAGGAATGGATTCTGCAAATTTGAAAATTGTTAGAGCTTTGCTTTATCTGGCAGTTGTGTTATCAACCAGTCAGGTGACATCATAACATTAAGTGATGTAAACATGGCGGAGGCATTTCAGGTCTGACATTTTGCTAATTTTCGAATTAATTGCCATTTATCGTTAACCAATATGTATTTTTATTTATATTCTGAGACTTCATTCATATTACTTATTTATAATTGCAATAATTTAAATTTTCTTTCTATTCTTGGTAAAATAATCTTTAATAACATATCGTAAACAGTGTTGCAATTGAAATTCTCAGGCAGTGGGGAGGAAATCTTTTGACTACTTTTTTTGCACACAAACCCGTTATAATCAAGCACTAATCGTTAAAAATTAGCTATAACTTTATATTTTATAATAAATGCTTGATCGCTTACCACATACTAATGGATATCTAGAATTCTCAGTACTTTTTGCACAATTATTAAAATTTTTATTATGTTCTTTTGATAGTAAAATTTTCATACATGTCTAAAATGGTTACGTCATTGTAATTTTGATATTAAAGAAGTGTTAAGTGTACCAGCATTATGAGGAGTAAAATTATACTATTTATCAAAGTTAGCCAATTTTCAATATGGTTTATCTCTGAAAGAAAAAAATCACTTCTGATAGCAATGTTATGATAATATAAGCATATCAACCTAACCTGATAACAGCGTTGATTAACGAGTTTGGTAGCTATTTAAAGTGTTAAAATTATTTGTTATGCTTTTAAGATTAATATTATACAATTCAGGGCATTATATTATTACGTTGCAATTTGGGCTACAAACAAATTGGTGATGTTTAAAAAGACAGTGTATGAAATTGTACCGGTACAGCTTTAGAATAAGTCCACTTTTTGAACGGTCACCAAGTTGGCAGTATTTCATGGCCGACAGGCCGTGAAAATGTAGGTTAACATGGCGGACGGGTTTCAAATACGGCGTCTGGCGCCAAAAGTGGACTTATTCTAAAGCTCTTCCATTGTACCTTAATATTTCATTACCTAGTCTTTAGAACCAAACTTGACATTAAGTCATTGCAAAATGTTGCTTAAGTTGACAAACAGATGTCGGTACTTTAAGATCAGCCAAGTAAAAATCTTGTCAATCAGACATTTTTGGCAAAATTTTGCAAATTAGACATTAAAATACAACAAAAATTAAAATTAATACTGCGGTTGAGATCTTTTATTGGTTGTTCAACATCGTCAAGAAGTTATAAAATATACTGATTTTTGTTAAAAGGTGGCGTGAGGTATTTGTACTCCCGAAGAATTCCCTTTAAAAAGAAACAGGGACTGTTGGTAGTAAAGGCGGCTTTAGACCACCCGGTTTGCGACAGCGATTCCGCGGTTTTCGGGAATTTCGACAACCGCAGTAACTCAGCGACCTCTCGAAAGATGGCGCTGTTCAATTGAGGGAAGCGGGTCATTTTTTTGTCGCGAACCGGATGTCGCAGAATCGCTGTCGCGAACCGGTTGGTCTAAAGTCGCCTTAACAGTAAGAGGAGTGTTTATGGACCTATCACAAAATTCTGATATTCAAAAAGATCCCTTCACAAAATTTGAATTCTGATAAACAGACTCTTCAAGAAAGTCCAAGATCAAAAGTGATTTGAAAATAGTTTTCAGAATGTGTTTCTATCAACTTGAGATAGAATTCCCATACTTTTTTATAGTTTTGGGCCCATTCCTCAAGTTATGACTCCTTCCTTTTCACAGAATTCCATTTGAATTTTCACAAAATTCCTAAAACCCTGAGAGAAAAACCTGGATGAATCCAAAACAACTTAAAAAGTTCAAAAAATATTCTTTCTGTTCTCACTTCCAGTTTTTCATATCTAAAATCTCCAGATGCAGTGCCATGCAGACAAAAAAATCACTGACCCAGAGTTGGTGGTGATAAATGAAAAAATGAGTATGAGTGTCTTCCCAACCTCCTTAATGATTCAAGATATGATATAGGATGATGGGTTGAAATATCTATATGTGCTGCATTGTATTGACATGAGCTGTAGAAGTTTGAAGTTTATTTTACTAACAAATGTTCCTTTTGTAACACCGAAGAATTTGACACATGGAATCATATATTTAACTCATGTCCTATTTATAGCTATTATCGTAACAAATATTTATCAAACGCAAAAAAATTTCCCTTTGTCTTGAATGAGCCTAACTCTAACTATTTCAATATTCTATGTTTCCTGACTTCCGTTTTTAGGCTCTGCCGGGACATTGGAGAGGATTCTAATTGATATAAGTTAGTTTGTATTTCAGGCACCGCAGCGCTCCTGTTTTTCCTATTTTTCCTGTTTTTTTCACATTCGCTCCTTTTTTCCTATTTTTACGGTCCATTTTATTTTTCCTCCTTTTTTCAGCTTTTTTATCCTTTTTTTCCTATTTTTTACCCTTGGGATCGACTTTCTTCGTTTATGTTTTGTCGTGGGTATGGATTGATGTCAATACTATCGGTCCGTTGTCAACGCTTTGGCATACGAAATGGAGTGATTCGTTTCCTTCCAGCGGGACGCGGCGTGGCCGCCGCGGAGCTTCCTCTCCCGTTGAGGCAAAGCTGTCCTCCGTTGTTTTTAGCCCAGGAAAACGGCAGAGCGCGCTGACAAACATCGATTTTTTGGCCTTTCCGCAAAAAAAGGAAAACGCGTGCTTCTACCCTCTACAAAATGAAAATTATTCAAGTTATCAACAAAAATTTTATACCACGTGAAAGAGCATTTAATTTTCTATAAAAAACGTACTTTCCATGATCATTGTTTGAGAAGGGGAGAGGGAGTGAAGCAAAGATCGATCATAAAACTGTTGCGGCTCTCAGACCAGACGGACTTTTGCGGTTGTTAATCTGCAATCTGCGCTTTATTTCCGGTATATTACTTTACCAATAAAATGTTTTTTTTTGGATAAATTGATGACTACGCATGCTTAAAAAAATAAATTTATTTATGAAATATTGGGTGTTTTAAGCGGAATTTAAATAATTTTTTTAAAATTCTTATATTAAATTATGGGAGTGTTTAATAAACGAATTTATATGTTTTTTGCATCGCTAAATCCGAATTTCAAGTGTATTTTAATTTTGAAAGTCATCTTCACATCAAAAATTGCAAAAAATATCAAATTTTTGCTCTTTTTTTTTTTCGATATTTCGTCAATTTTCTAAGCAAATATTCATTTTACGAAAAATAGCATGCAACCAAATTAAATAACGTAAAATTTCTTATAAGATGCTTAAAATTAAGCAGTGCATTTTGTAGGAAATTAAATGTTCGTTCATTTAGAATAAGCTATTTGTCGGTAACTAGAATTTATTTAGAGCTGTAGTGGGCAAAATCGTTCATTACTTTTTTGTAGAAAAGCAAAAAATATCTTAATTTCAAAACGCTATAAAACGTACACCGCTCCTTGCAAAATAAAAATGAACCAGTGCATCTTATAGGAAATTTTACGTACTTTAATTTGGTTTCATGCTATTTTTCGTAAAATAATTATTGTTTTAGAAAATCGATGAAAAACCGAAAAAAATTGAGATTTTTTGCAGTTTTTGATGTGAAGATTACTTTCAAATTGAAATAAACTTCAAATTCGGATTTAGCGATGCAAAAAACATAAAAAGTCTTTCATAAAAATACTTCCATAATTTTACATAAGAATTAAAAAAATTTATTGAAATTTCGCCTAAAACACCCAATATTTCATAAATTAATTTTATTTAATTTTTTTAAGGTTGCTTATGCGTAGTCACCAATTCATCCAAAACAATCCATTTTATTAGTAGTAATATACCGGAAATAAAGCTCAGGCTCAGATTGCAGATTAACAACCGCAAAAGTCCGTTTGGTCTGCGAGCCGCGACAGTTTTATTATCGATCTTTGCTTCACTCCCTCCCCCCTTCTCAAAAAATGGTAATCGAAAGCACGTTATTTATATAAAATTAAATTCTCTTTAACGTGTGGCCGCGGTGGTGCAGTGGTTAGCGTGTCTGGCTACGAGCATTACCGACCCAGGTTCGATGCCTCGCGGCTCCTGCTTGGGTAGCTGGTCATGGGTCAACTCAGCCCTTCATCCTTCTGGGGTCGATAAATGAGGACCAAGCTTGCTTGGGGAATCAACTGGGGGTCCAGCGTCGGGCTAGCCACTCGGCCTGGACACACGCTAGTAATTAGCACCCCAGGCCCAAAAGGCTACAGAAACGGAGATGGGCACCGCCTGATGGGCCACTAGGGCCGGGCAGACTTTGATTTGATTTGAAATTCTCTTTAACGTGGTATAAAATTTTTGGTAATATCTTAAATAGTTTTCATTTTGTAGAGGGTAGATGCGCGCGTTTTCCTTTTTTTGCGGAAAGGCCAAAAAATCGATGTTTTTCAGCGCGCTCTAGCGTCAAAACCACTCTTCGGAAAATCAAAGTTGACTAGCGAATTTCGTAGGAAATTTGGTTTACTTTAACTTTGTAATTGAAATTATCTTCGAGAAATTTATAGTTTTTGAAATATAAGCAAAGAATCGAAAAAAGAGCAAAAAAATTATCGATTTTTTGCGGCATCGCGGGAGCACTCAAAACGAAATGGGCGTCGGCACAGGTTGGCATCCCTGTTGTGTTATTTTAACTCAAATTTAAGAAAAATATTCCTTTTTCTCCTATTTTTTTTAAGAAAAATAATCCTTTTTTTCTCCTATTTTTTCTTAAATTCTCCTATTTTTCCTATTTTTTTTACGAAAAATCGGCTGCGGTGCCTGGTATTTTGTTCCTGCACCCGGTTTGTTCTGTCTTAACTTGTATTACAGTGATTTGTATATTCTTTTTAAAATATGTAAATTTTTTTTAATCTGAATTCCAAGATAATGTAAAGTTCCCTATAATGATTTGTGTTATTTGTTAACGGGCAAACGCCCAAAACAATAAACTTTTTTCTATGTCTTTCTACATGAGCTGTAGAAATTTAAACTGTTTAAACATGGAAGTAAATTCCTTCTGTGCCAGTGGCACTGAATCAGTGACTCTTTTGAACATTCTTATAAGCACTTTCAGAGCTCTAACAACTCACACTAATTTATTGCAAAAATCATTGGTATTAATTTTCATTTGTGAGGTGTTCAAGAAGGGCTTAGGATCCTTAAAAGATGAATTATGTGAAAAAATAGTAAAAAATAACCTTTATCTTTTCCGATGATTGATTTTTTTATATTTATGTTAATACAGTAAAGCACCGTTTATAAGTCTCTCATTTATACGTCTTTTACATTTATACGTCGTTTTACGTCGGTCCCTTGAAAGACGTATAAACGGTGCTTTACTGTATTTAACCTTCCCAGCTCCCATCACTAGTAATTGAAAGGCTAAAATAATGCTTTTTAACCCTGTAAATCAAATGCTAAGTTATAATATATAGAAAAATGTAAAAAAGGAGGGATAATTCTGCAAAAACCTGGCTTTAGTTTCAGAAATTTTTATAAATACTTTAGAGAAATAAGTTATCCACCAAGTGCAGTGTGAAAATGTGTTAGCAAAAAAGTTTCAATGCATATATTGGAATTAAAATATCTTAATGTGTATGCACGCCGGGTTGTTACGTTTAAAACACTTGTTTTAAACACGTTTAAAACAAAGCAAAAAAACCTTGTTTAAAACACATATTTTTTAGCAAGTTGCTCCCTTTATTTAGGCAACAAACTCACCATTTTAAAGTGTGGATAACTCAGAGCTTAAAAAGATGGTGAAGTATAAGGGTTGGGTACAAAAACCACCAAATTGCCATGACATAGACAGTATTTTACTTGATAAAGAGCACAATGTATTGAAGAAAACTTGCAAAAATCATTTAAATGAACGAACTATTTGTGGTGTATTTAAAAGTATAGCTTTATTAATGTAATTTCATTTTGAAAAATCAAATTTAAATTTTAAAAAATTGTGGGTTTTCTTAGCATTTCTTTGTCGAGGGTAAAAAAACAAATAAAACATGTTTTAAACAAAAAAAACACGTTTAAAACAAATAAAACATGTTTTTTGTTTTTAATTTAAAAAAATATGTTTTTTTCCAACCCTGTGTGATATGGGTCTATCAAGGCCTATCTATTTACGAAATTCCTAAAAAACAAACAAACCATGTTACCAGGTTAATTTAACTTTCGGAACGTCTGCTTCTCCCATTCATTTCTCCACCTTAAATGACGTCTTGCCTCACTGAAAAATTTTATTACAAAACATCTTAAATTTACATAGGAATTTAAGACAAAAACTATTATAAATTTATATTTATTAAATAATAAAAGTTTTCAGAAAATTCAAATTACCTATTAAAAATATTAGGTACTTACTTTTATTTAAGATTTTAAATGAGCTGTGTCAACTAGTAATTGGAGAGCAGACATTCCAGAAGTTGATTAAACCGGGTGAAATGGTTTTTTTTTAGGAATTTCGTGAACATGTAATTTTTGGACCCGCTCATTATTTAGTTAAATCATAAGTGCTTGTAAAAATTAGTTCAAAGGTTGCTGTGAACAAGGGAAATTGAAAATCACTCTTTTCAAGAAAATCCCTTGTAGGTTTTTTTTTCATTTTAAGAAGCAATGTATAATTAATTTCTCATGATTATTCTGGAAAATGGAACTAAACAATCAAACAAGTATTCAAATGCTATTTTGTTTTTTAGGTTCGAGCCCTTTATGATTTTGAAGCACAAGCTGGAACTGGGGAACTAAGCATTACTACAAATGAATTATTGACTGTTACAAATCAAGTACGATTATTTTGTAAATCAGTAGCTCGTACTTAGTGTTATTTTCTCTTCTTAGTTTTACTAATTTTAATAGGTATTGATTAAAAAAGGTTCTTTACTTTGTTGCTTTGTTCTTGTCAAAAATAAACTTATGGTATCTTATCACTTCAAATCAAAATGTACTGAATTATAAAAGAATGAAATAATCTGTCATAAACCTAAAATGCTTCTCATTATTGTTTATTGAAAAGTTCATAAAAATGTTAAGTAACATGCTGTACTGATAATTTAAAAAAAAATCCAATTTTAATCAATAGAATTCTGGTAAAGAAAAGCAGCTGTTGTGTATTATCCCTTCAACTGTGCTGCTGAACTTTTGACGGGATAATGCGTAAAAGCTTGCTGGAATGCATAAACCATAACAGGTCTTCCATATTAAAATTGAAAAAAAATGTATATTTATAAAGATTGGCTTTATTTACTGAGAGATGGTGTATTTATTATTGCTTAAAGTTAAGTAAATATCTATACTTGGAAATAAAATTAAACTGGACAAGTTTTTATTACATTTTCAAGACATGAAATTTTCAGTTATTAAGGACTGCATTATTTCACTTTTACATGCAAACTTCAAATTTTTGCTTTGCTAACCTATATAAAATTTCAAAACCATATTTATATTTGAAAAACTATTCATTTTCAACTGTTCCATAATTTTTTAGGACGTGGGAGAAGGATGGTGGGAAGGTGTGAATAGTAAAGGACAGAAAGGACTTTTTCCTGCAGGATATGTGGAGGTAATGGAAATTATATTGTTATGAAGATTTCTATATTTGAACACAATAAATAAACTTGCCTTTTGGATATTATGCAACTTCCACTAGGTTATGCAGTTAGTATTTACCCATAAGATTTTAATGGCTACCATAATTAATTAATAAACAAATTAAAATAATATCAGTTATAATAATAAACCTCTGAGTGAACTATTTATTTGGTCTCATGCGGACCTGGAAAAAGTGTGAGAATTTGTTTCAGGGGAAGCCGCTGCCAGCTTCCATAGGTGCAATACATAAGGTTCGGGTAAATTTCGGTTAGGCTCGGGGGAGCTTACAACTTTTTCCAGGTCCAGTCTCATGACAGTTTTATTACAATAGGGTTTAACTGTAAAAGTTAGTTTTTTTAAATCATAGGTTCTCAAACTTTGGGACCACTGCCCCCTTTTCAAGAAGAAAATTTTCCATTGCCCCTTACAAATTTTTACTTCTAATATACTTATATGTTATAGAATTTTATACAAACATTTTGTAATGAAAAGACTACTTTATTACTGAACAAAATAAAAGCTAGTATATGGACTATTCCCAAGTGAAGTTTTCTATGCACCTTAAAATTTGTTTTGAAATAACCAGGTAGTAATTCTACCTTTTACAAGATTCTACACCTTTTTAAAAGCTTCAATTAAAAAAATAATCATTTGCCTAATTCTGAACAAACTGAAATATGTCTATGTCAAAATGGAATTAGGTACATTCTACAGAGATGCCAACCAATCCGAATTTTGCGGAGTCGTTCCGGATTTTGGCCCCGAATTCCGCAATTACGGATAAAGCTTGAAAAACTACCGAAACTATGCTGCTTATATTTTAAAATCAATGTATTAAATTTTTCTTCTAAATTATCTGTTTTTAGCCTTCAATCCTTATAATGCATATCTTTTTTACTTAGAATTACGAATAAAAACGATAACGCTAGTCGCTAGTAACTGATGAGATGGGTAATAAGCTAATAAGAAGGGGGGAAATCAATCGGAATTCGGAATATTCTAATCTGCACGGATGATTGATTCATAGGGAGAAAAAAAGGACTTATTTTCTAAAATATTTTCGTTTCTAAAAGTTATCAAAGGATTGGGGCATTATTCTACAATCTACATGCAGAAGGCGTGGCATCGGTAGGCAAGCCACACGTCATGCCGGATTTTTTTTTTGCGGGTGGGGGGGGCGATTACGGATGAGCGTTGTCTCAGGTTGGCAACCCTGCATTCTACTGAAAATTCCCTGAATTCATCTTTAAAAGTTTTGATTTTTAATAGGGGGTGCTGGGGGTTCTTCCCCCAGGAAAATTTTTGAATTTTAAAAGGTTAAAAAGCAGGGTTGGGTTTTCCCGTCCAAAACTAGTTTTTCCCATACCACTGGGAAAAACTGGTAAATACCGGGAAAAAGTGGGAAAAACTGGTAAATACCGGGAAAAATTGGGAAATACTGGGAAAAACTTCCAACTGACAAAATAATGGAAGTATTAGGCCTTTTTAAACAGGGTTGGCCGGTTTAAACCATTTGGTTTAAACCATTGGTTTAAACCATGGTTTTTTTACCATGGTTTTTTTTACCAAAAAAACCACTTGGTTTTTTTTGGTTTTTTTAGAAATTATAAAATATTTTCAGGATTTTTTAAAGAAAGTGTTATTAAGTATAATCTTTTGCACAAAATTAAAAGGTCAGATTTATAAAAAAAATTGACATTTTAAGGTGATTAAAAATCGGAAATCTTTTAATTTAATGGTTTTAATTATTGAATTCTCTCTAAACTTAACCTTAAATGCTTAAGTTAAACTTATATTTTGCAAGAGATAGTTCATTTATTAATTTCCTTTAAAATGAAGCATTATTTCAAAGAGTAACTAAACATACACAAAATTTATCTGTTTTTCACTGATAAAATATGGCTTGGATTTTAATTAATAAAACCAATTTGTGTCTCAGCTGAGGAGACGTAAAATTAGACGTGGACTGTATTGAAAATTAAAAGAATACAACTTGGTATATTTAAGGTTCATTTATTGAAATGTCGTGAAGAGAACGGGAGCCTGCTTCCGACGCGGTGCGATGCGGGGTGAACAAGTATCGAAGTGAGCGAACTAGCCCGTTGAGGGGGGGGTAGCGAGGGAGAGCAGACCCCCTACAACAACGTCCCACTGGGCAAGCGCGCAGCGCCATCCAGCGGGAGTAATGGTAGGCAAAATTGTACATACCCCCGGCCTTGAATGACCGGAGGGAATTCAAAAAAAATCAATAATGATGGTTATACTAAGAAAGTACTATAAACTAATTCATCATGCATTAGACCTTAACTTGGTTAAGAAGTAGCACTTAGGTGGTTAGACACACCTTAATTAACGGAAAAAAAAAGTTAAATCTTAAGTAAATCTAAATCAGAGGTAACACAAATATGCACAGCAATAAAAAAGTTGTCTTGAATAAGTAGGTGATGATGGAAGAAGGTAAAAAACAATGATAATGCATATATTAAAGAAATAGACATGGTGATGAACACCTTAATTAAAATGAAATCTAAGTAAAAGTAACATATATGCACCAACAAAAAATTAACATCATTAGCAAAAAAAACAACCCCTGCTCAATATTGGATATCGAGCGGTAGAGGTCTTTGAGCTCTCTGCTGGCTCCCTTAAAATTGGTGCCACAATCACTGGTAATCTGAGCTGGCTTCCCCCGTCTAGCGATGAAGGCGGTAGATGTTAAGTCACTCACCAGCTCAAGATGTACCACCTTGGTGGAAAAGCACACGAAAACTGCCACGTAGCACTTACAGGATTTGGTACCCCGACCAGCCCGCGGCTTGTAGAGATATGGACCGGCGTAGTCGGTTACAGTACTCGTGAAGGGACGACTCGGTTGCACTCGTGCAGGCGGTAAATCCCCCATTAACTGGGAGCACAACTTAACGCGAGTTTTCACACAAGTCACACAATGATGGATGATCTGTCGCACAGCGCTCCTTCCAGCAATTAACCAAAACTGAGTCCTAAGGACGCTCAGGACAAGGGTTTGAGCCACATGGAGGTGGGTCAAATGATAATGGCGTATGACGAGCTCAGTCACATGACTTCGATGAGGCAACAAGATGGGATACTTCTGCGAAGAAGAGATGCAGGAGTTTCTCAATCGGCCTCTGACGCGGATCACACCGGCTTCGTCGAGGAAGGATCTTGCTGTGGGCACCCAAAGGACTGCCCTTGGCGAGGCAGGCCAGTTCTTGCGGGAAGTGCACGCGCTGCACACTCCTGATGATAGCGGCGGTCAGCTCTGCGGAAGACATGGCTCCAAGAAGTTTACTGCGAGGATGGGAGCAATTGTGCTGGAATCTAAGACACAATGCAATCACTCGGCGTAACTCAGTCCAAGAGGAGGATCGGCTAAGAGTCTCCGCTGAACCTGGGTCAGCAATCGGTGCCAGCAATGCGTAGGTGGTCCGCTGCTCCTTCATGGCGTCATCGTCGATGACAGGCTGCATGTAGTCAGGATCAAGTTCAGGCTCATGGTTATGCAACCACTTAGGCCCAAACCACAAGGAATCGCTCTGGAGGAACTCGGAAGGGAGCATTCCTCGAGTAGCACAGTCGGCTGGGTTTTGGATACCCTTGACGTGCCTCCACTTCACTTGGGGAATGGTTCCTTGGATTTTAGCCACTTTGTTGGCCACGAAGGGAACCCAGCGGTAGGGATCAGATGAGATCCAGGACAGGACGACCGTGGAGTCACTCGTCCAAGTGATGATGTTACGTACTGGAGTCTCGAAGTACTTCAATACCACCTGCAACAAGTCAGCACACAGCACAGCGGCACAAAGTTCCAATCTCGGTAAAGACTGGACCTTGAGTGGCGCAACTCTGGTTTTGGCAGTTAATAAGTTGACCCTTACTTTAGAATTAACAGAAATAGACCAAACATAGATAGCCGCACTATAAGCCTTTTCGGAGATGTCGCAAAAGGCATGGATATCACAAATAGCCAATTGAGGGACCGAAGCTAACCTAGGAATCCTTAACTGCTGAAGGAGAGGCAATTCATTGCGAAAGGTTGACCATTTTTTCTCTAAGAACTCACAGATGGGATCATCCCAAGACAAATTAGTTTTCCACAGTTCTTGGATTAGAATTTCAATGAAAACAGTGCAGGGAGATAGCCAGCCCAGGGGGTCAAATATTCTAGCCAAATCAGATAAGATGGTTCCTTTTGTGAATGGGAGGGGTTCCAAGGCGACCGAAAAATGGAAGTAATCAACACTAGGATTCCACTTGATTCCCAAAATTTTGACGGATTCATTACCAAGATCAATGGACCCCGACCCATCCCGTAAGTTCGAGGGAACACACTCTGATACAGATGGGTCATTAGGTGACCACTTACGTAGTGTAAACCCTCCCTTACGCATCATGGGGTCATCCGTCCCTAGTTCGATATTGTGGCAATGCACTGAGGCGGGGGGGTCTAGCCCAACTGATGCGGTTCCCGAAACAATCCAACCCAACTGGGTAGCTACCGCTAGTCCATCCCCTCTCCTAATAACTTCCCCTTTTAGTAAGGATAGAAAAATGTTGACCCCTAACAAAATGTCTATTTTCCCAGGAACTCTGAAGGAGGGATCAGCTAGCACCATGTCCCCATACACGTCAGCCAAGGACGAAGGAAGGGCGACGCTTGGTACGAGAGAAGTTATATTCTTCAGTATGTGACCCTTTGTTTGAAACTTCTCCGCTGAGGGGAAATGGGGGGAGAAAACCAGTTCTACTTCACCCCGGGTCTCGCTCTGAGCGGACCCCAAGCAGGACACACTAATCGCTTTCCGGGAACGGGGCAATCCCAATCGCGCAAAACATTCCTCAGTGATAAAACTTGCTTGAGATCCTGTGTCCAGGAGGGCCCTACAACTCACCCAACCACCTCCTACATCCTTCACTTTCACGATGGCTGTGCACAACAGAACATGATTTTGGGAAGCCGTTATCTCGGCACATATAGCAGTCGCGCGTTCTGTACTGGTTGTTATCGGAGCGTCACTTCCGGTGTCGCGGGGAGAAAAACTGTTTGCCAAGGGGGAAAGGGGTTGGGAAGAAACCTGGAAACCCTGTTGCGATAGGGACTCGTTCCTTTCCAAGTGCAGTAATGTGTGGTGGGACTTTCTGCATTTCTTGCATTTTCGGGTACTTTGGCACTCCCTTATCATATGCGTTTGGGACAGGCAATTAAAGCATAATTTTTCCCGTTTTGCGAGTTCAACTCTATCCCTTGTATCCAATTTTAAGAATTGGGGACAAGCATAGAGGTTATGCTGATCCTCGCATAGAAAGCAGTTGGCTTTCGCCACAATAAGAGATGTAACTTTAGGATTTCTCCTAATGTCTTTTGGGGCAGGTTCGTTTCCCAACGACCTAGCATGATCGGTCAGAAAGGAAACGAACCCTTTTATGTCTCCCAACTCCTCCTTCTTGAGCGTCCGCTCCCACCAACTTTTAGTGTTCTTTGGTAATTTTTCCAATATGATATGTAACATTAAAATCTCTGAGAAACCTGTTACTTTTTGTTCCAAATTCCCCAGAGATCTTGTCCATTCGTTAATGGAGTCTACTAAGTTCAGCAGGGACCCCGAGGTCTCGGTTACGGGAGGGATGTTAAGGATTTTGTTAATGATCGTTTGGATTATTTCCCTTTTGTTGGAGAAACGCTCCTTCAAAAGGGTGCGGGCAATGTCGTAATTGTCATCTGATATTGTTATCGATTGTATTACTCTTAAAGCATCCCCTGTACATGCTGATTTTAGGTATTGTAGCTTTTGAGCTGGGCTTAAGTTGGGATTGTCGTCCACGCTTGCTTTAAACAGGTCGTGGAACGACATCCATTCCTCTATCTTTCCCGAAAAGGTCGGTACTGAAAGCTTTGGCAGTCTGACGCTGCTCCCCTCGTGCCCTTTACTCGAAATGGATTTACTATCCTTGACACTATCCTCTATTAACCCTTTTACTACGGAATGCACTTCATCCAATTTCTCATCCACATCGACGAACTCCTCCATGAGCCCATCAAAAGCTTCATCCGATGAGCTCAAGAAGAGATCGTCGAAAATTGCCTTCCAATCTACTTTTAAGGTATTTATTTTTGCCTCTATTATATTTAATTCATGGGTGCTAATTTCTATCGAATCATCTTTACAAAATCGATTAATGAGCCTCGTTACTTGAGCTTTGAGGACTCGCTTTTTTACTGTGAGTTCGTCCATGAATAGAGAGGACAAAAAACTAAGGGAAAGTGGGAAATATCAACTAAGTACAATAAAGGGTCAACAACCAAACCAGAATGCAACACACTCACCTTTGCTGTTGCTGGAGCGACGAGTTCGGAGATGCTGCTGCGATGCGGTGGTTAGGCCTGCCTAGGCCTAATAATCACGAGGGTCCGTAACGAAGAACGAAGCCTAACAAGTAACACGAGGGTCCGCCGAAATACTCCGGCTCACTAGGACCAAAAAATGTCTCAGCTGAGGAGACGTAAAATTAGACGTGGACTGTATTGAAAATTAAAAGAATACAACTGGGTATATTTAAGGTTCATTTATTGAAATGTCGTGAAGAGAACGGGAGCCTGCTTCCGACGCGGTGCGATGCGGGGTGAACAAGTATCGAAGTGAGCGAACTAGCCCGTTGAGGGGGGGGGTAGCGAGGGAGAGCAGACCCCCTACAACAACGTCCCACTGGGCAAGCGCGCAGCGCCATCCAGCGGGAGTAATGGTAGGCAAAATTGTACAATTTGTCTTATTTGTCAGTCATAAAAACCAGTTGGTTTTTTTAGTAAATTAATAAAAACCGTTGATTTCTTTAATGATAAAAACTAAAAACCAGTTGGTTTGTTTATAAACAGATAAAAACCAGTTGGTTTTTTTTACTAAATTAATAAAAACCGTTAATTTCCTGAATCAGATTAATTATCTCAATCATTTATCCAATTTCAATTAACATTAGTTGCTTACATTTCCCTTTTATTTATTAAAAAAGTTAAATTTTCTCTTTCTAAAGAAATTTCTTAAATTCATAAATAATCCATATAATTAATTTGATTATTTTACCATTTAATAATTAATCAAATTAATTATCTTTATCAATTATCCAATTTCAATTAACATTAGTTGTTTACATTTCACTTTTACTTCTCATTTAAAAAATAAAATGTTCTCTTTTTAAAGAAATTTTTTAAGTTCATAAATTAATCCATATATAATTAAGATAAATAATTTGATTATTTCAACCATTTATCCAAGATAAATTAACACTGATTTTTATTCACTACAATAATATTAGATATTCAAATTGGAATATTTTAGAAACAAAAATTATTTTTAAAACAAATTAATTTAATTTTAATTAATTAATTGAAATATACAAATCATTTATCAATTATAAACAACCCCTGAAATAAATGTCTCATTTACAACTCAATTTCAAACATCAATGCTAAAATAACTTAATCTGATAAAAAAAATTCTAAAACAACTTGGTTTAAACCAAAAAAACCTGGTTTAAACCAAAAAAACCAAATAAACCCGGTTTTTTTGGTTTTTTTAAAAAAACCCGGTTTTTTGCCAACCCTGTTTTTAAACATACTATAAAAACTTTTAGTTAAAAAAGACTTTTTTGGGAGGGGGGTTAAAATTATTATGTGGAAAAAATATAAGTGAGCAAGAGAATTATGACATTTAACATAAAATTTAAATATATTTTTTAATATTAATGAATTTCTCAAATAAAAAGATAATATTTTAAAACAAATTTAAACAAATTTACTTATAATATCTGTGTCTTTAAGAGAAGCATTATATATAGTTTAGTTTTTTAAATGTAAATAAAAAACGTAATTTAAATAAAATAAAACATATGTAATTGATTGCAAGATAACTTTTTTGAAGTAACAAGGTATGGTAATCCGATGAAAAGGGCATAACCATCAAAAGATGACATTCCTCAGACACATGATAAAACCCATATTCATAACATAGGATAAAGCTTATTTAAGGTCATTTTTCTAAAAAAAGGCTGTAAAAACTTTTAAAAAATTCATCTATTAATAGAATAAATTCAATAAATAATCAGTTTTTCCCACTTTTTCCCATGTGGGAAAAACCTAGTTTTTCCCAGGACGGTAAATACCGGTTTTTACCATGGTATTTACCGGGGGTGGGAAAAACCTTGCCAACCCTGTTAAAAAGGGAATTTAATCCACTTTTACTTGGATTTTTTTAATGTTTTACCCATAAAAATGACATTAAGCAATAGTTAAAAAGTAGTCAACCCCCCCCAATTTCACTCATCACCACCCCCAGGGGGCGATACCACCCGCTTTGGGAACCACTGCTTTAAATGAATAACCAGTTATTTTGTTAGTCTGAAAATTAACCTACTTCTCTTTACAAATCATCCTCTACTTTCTTATTTAATCATCCAGCTGTTGGTGTTGATAGAAGGTAAATGTTTTATAAGAATGTCACTATTGTCAATTCTTCAATCTACTTGTCATCATGATGTCCTTGATTGTGAATGTAGTACAAACTATTCCTTTCTGCTCGAGTACTTTTTAATGCTGGCTATGGGGGATACTTGTGTAAAATAAGTTTAATTGATTTAAAACAAATTTTTTACATTTTAATATATTTATGTACCTTTACCTTAACATTAAAATAAATTAAAAAAAGTAGCATAGGGTGCTTGTATGAAAGTTCAATGCTTCTCAAACAGGTTTTTTACTTCCATCCTTCTGTGGTATTAATTTTTATTTAAAATAATTTCTTTAGATTTTAAATTTACTAAAAGATATATTTGTTGATACAAAATTTCATAAGCATTAGATATTACCACGATATTATTAAGTGATCCCATCTGCAATTTTTATCTTTTTTTCCCTCTATTTCGAGTATATTCCTTGATAAGATTTGTGAGTTATTGTCTATCATCTAAACTAGATTGACGTTTGATTACAGTGTATTGTTTGAATTTGTATCATTAGCAACATTGATAACCTTGATTGAGTTCCTCCTGTTACTAATTGATAAAAAGTTACCTCTTGGTGTGCATTTATACGGTCAGTAGTTAATTTTAAACTTTAGCTAGCTCTAGTCAAAAAATGAGTTTTGTAAAATATGATGATGTTTGGGTAATTATTAAAATTTTTATCAATGAACCTTTAATTATTGGGTTGTAACATACTTCTATATAAAATACTAATACAGAATGTGAAAGTTTTCAATATAAAAAATATATATTTGTAGTATCCCCTTTTTACAATGACCTATTTCCATCTTTCTTATTTCTAAAAACTTTCATAATATGGTTTAAAATAGAAATATTTTTCAATTCAATCCCCCTTTATTTTGGTTTTCACTTTTGAAAAGTTATAATTTTTTTATGTATGTGATAAATTATTATTATAACTACTATCACTTTTTCCCACATCTACTTATAGGTATGGTTTGTGCTATTTTGTGCTTGATTCTTTAACTCTTTAAAAAATTGTTTGGTAAACTAATACTGCGAAATACATACATATAGCTGTTTGTAATGTTTTATTTACAATCAAGCTCAATTAAAACTTTATTTCTTGTACTAAAATAAATATTTTAACTGCTAAAAATATCTAGCACCCCATTAATTTTTTATTCATAATGTATAAGAGTATGTTACAGCCCAAAGAAGACATTTAGTTTTTAGTTTTGCATATATTTATATAAATATATAAATCTCACTAGCTTGATTTATAGCTAAAATTATATTTCTGTCTCTTTCATTTAAAAAAATTAATTTACTTAAATTAATAATACCTAATTTGTGTACTATTTCAATTAAAAATTGTGTTCCTTTATACTATGGTAAAGTATGGTACTGCATTAAGTTATTCTTAGTTAAAATAAGTAACCTTTGAAATTAACTTGGCATTACATTCATGAAATATTAGTAGTAAAAGTTAATTCCCATAATTTTAAACTTTTCTTTCCATAACAGATGCAAATGAGAAAAGACAACAGGCCGACTCTTTATTTAGAATTTTCCCCTTCAAAAGAATTTTTTACTATTGTTACGACATTCATCTTAAATGCCAATATTTTATACTCTGGAGTTAAATCACTAATTATACTCTATGTTAAAATCAGGTTGCCCTATTTGTAATTCTCCCACACACTTCAAAATAAGCTCTTCTATGCACCACTGTTTAAAATTAGTCACCAATACGGGATCTCTCCCTAAATTAAATTAAAAATTGAATGATTACTGATTGTTAAAATTCTGTTTGGGAAAATGGAAATAGGTCTTATTTATTTAACAAAATAGAGTTTCTATCAATTTTTGCCTAAACATTGTTTTTTGGGGAATTTCTACAAAAAAAATTCAAACATTTAAAATTTTAAGTAAAATCATTTACAGTGGTACTGTTTGGATTTTCCTCCTGAAAATTCAGATTCTAAGTTAAGTCAGGTAAGTAAATATGCTACCTGAATGTGATGTATAGTGTTAAAACTATAGGGCTGTTTATATTTTATTTTTAAGTATCAAAAATAATGAAAGGATTTAGATTTTGCTGGCAAATTTTCATTTATTAGGTCAGATTTATGTAAGTGTAAAATTTGTGTTATTAATGTGAACCAAAAATTTCCAAAAGACGTTGTGGTGAGCTAGCTGATCAAGGAAGTTTTGACAATTCTATTTGATATTTTTTGCCACTTGGTTCTTAAGTTGAAATTTTTACCTTGCTGGATTGACACGGTATTTTTTATACTTCACATTCAGCCATACTTGGATAATATAGGAACAAGGAAGGCACACACTTAATGAAAACCTCAGGACTTAGCTAAAAAACTTTTGAAATAATTTATATTTTTGATAAAAATTTTTTCTCTACTTTCATAATATCTTATTCAAAATTTAAAGGGCTGGGGGCACTTAATAGAAAATACTTGAAAATTTTGTGCACTGAAGTATTTTGGTGTTATCTAAGTCAGCATTAAGTGCTTACAAAATTAAAATTAGTTAATAGCATTTTGCTCCTCTTGCTTGAATAAATAGTGAAAAAATAGAAAACAACTTATCAAAATTCGGAAATGAAAGATTTTTGGACTATAAAGTATTGGGAGATTTTTTTTCAAAACAGACATTCTTACTTTATGGTTATCACTTCTTGAAAGGCAAAAGAGAGCATTTTTAACTAGCCAAATTTAAATGAACAGACTAACCGAATCAGAGTTTTTTTCCTAACTTGCTGTTGATTTTTGACAGGTTACAGCCAGCCCGCCCCCACCGGCCATGCCTCCCCCACCCCCTCCAGCTGATGCCCAGATATCTGTCTTCAGTGATGCAGTGCAAGCTGGAGCCGATAATGTCGATGACTGGGATGACGATTGGGATGATGACGACTCTACGTATAGTCAGGTAAAGCAGTGCTTTTCTTTTTTTTAAGATGTTAGATATTTTGTTTACTACACTACAGCATAAGTTTCTACAGTTAAAACCATCTGTATTTTACTTTGAAAGGTGGAGACCTACAGAAATGGAGAGTACTTTTAAACTAATTTTAGATTAAGGTTATATATATATTTTCATAGCTGCCAATTCTTCCGGTTTAGCCAGGAGATTTTTTTCCTTTTTAATGAGTTTTCCAATTAGTGAGCGAGTTAAAATGTCTTGAACTTGATAAGACGGAATCAGACAATAATGGATAAATTGAATAAAAAACAAAAAGTTATGCGATTTGTTAATAACCTTAAATCTCTCGGCTAAATCAGAAGAATTGGCAGCTATGTATTTTGAGTGGTTTAAAATACTACTATTAATAGTTTTAATCCTCTACTGCCCAGGGTAGCTTCTATGCTACTATAAGTTTATCTTCAGTTTGATTATGATTCATTTGCATTTTTATTTTATCTGATCCTAATCTACATGAATAAGGCAAAAAAACATTTTTAATATTTATTTCTGGTTGTGGACATTAGAGGGTTAAGCTGATAATTTTCATTAAATTTCTGAAAATCAGTCATAGATGTTCTAAAATAGTCTTAAGTATTAATTTTCTGTTCATATAGGTTTCAACTGAAATATGATGTCAAAATTGTTGTAATTTCTCTTTGTTTAAAGGGTTTTTAAAACCCTTTAATTCCAAAAATATGGTAGAGAGAAGTCTGGTGCTTAAGTGGTCTAAATGTAAAATTTTTATTAAAAGTACTTTTTTAGACTACTTTAAGTTCATATAATTGCCCCAAAATTACTAAAGGTTGTATCAAATTATTCTTTACCAAAAATTCTTTTGATATAATTGCAGTAACTGTTATTTTGTAGTTATGTCATTTTGAATGGTTGTATATATGTCTTCTGCTTTAGGATCAAACTACTGGTGCTCAAACTCAAGCTTCTAGTACAGCTATAGTTTCTTCCAAAGAACATAGGGATTCTATCAGAACTGTAGAAGCTAAAGGAACGCTAAAAAAGAGCTTTAATCGGTAATAATCTTAATTAAAACCGATATTTGTTAAAAATTTTTTTGAAATTTTCCATATTAATCCATTAAATTAGCAACATCTTTTTCATGATTGGTTGCTTTATATTTTATTTATTGAAAATTATATTGTCTTGTTTTTTAAAAGATCTGAATTTTTATAGGTTTTCTACTTTTGTAAAATCAGGTGGGGAAGCATATATTCTAGGAGAATCTAAATTATCTGTTCCCACAGAACTATGTATAACTATAATAGTAAGTATATTATTTTAAAATTTGTTTGGGTACAGTTCTTGATCCTCAATATTGGAATTAATTTGATTACTTTCATTTATGGGTGCATTAATAAATTATTAAATCATCAATCATTAAAATCAATGCCTATTTTGTGAAAAATTTTTTTTCTTCTGTATGTATGTATATATTTCACAGGAAGATAACTTTGTTATTCTGACTTAATTATAAGTTTAAAAATTATTTTTTTTTAAGGAAAACAATGGTATTATAATGTGGTTAGAAAGTATGGCTCCATATACATGTAGTGTTGACTCTCCAAACAAGAAAACAAAATTCAAAGGAATGAAGAGTTTTATAGCATATCAACTTAGACCTTCTGTAAGTTTTTTAAAATTTGTATGGGGGATATTTTAACTGTGAAAAATGATTATAGCTGAGCTATTAAGTTTTTTTGTAATAGATTTTCTTGGTTGTTTAATTTTGACCTAACTTTGAACAAGTCAAACTTATTTTCTTTTTTAAAGTTGACTATAAACAGTTGATATTTAGTTTGTTGTGACAGAGGTTACATAACTTACTTTCAAAACATTTGCTTCATTAATGGAACTGTAATGGTTCAAGATTCAATAATTTTAATTTCCTTTTTGTTGATATCTTAATATTGATGCCTTAAAGGCATGTTATGCCATCTTAAAACTGGATGCTAGATCATTGCTATTGCCAGTTTTAGTATCTATGCTTGCATAAATTGTGTAAAAAAGGGGATTTTCATCTCCTGAAAAGTCAGGAAAAAAGGAGTTATGTTATGATGGTCTTGAGTTACTATTTGTTAGTTTCTTGATTCTTGATGCTTTAAGGTTCTTTATTTAAATGCCAGTTATCCTATTAACATTTCTCCTTAAGTTCTAACTCCAACTTTTTAAGTTTATCGAACATTATTGCCTGATTTTTAAAACTTAACTTTTCTAGTTTAATAACATTGCTGTTAGTAGAAGATACAAGCATTTTGATTGGTTGCATGAGAGATTAGAAGAAAAATTTTCCTTAATTCCTATACCTCCTCTTCCTGATAAACAAATTTCAGGTATGATTTCTAAACCTATTACACCCTGATGTTTTTCAAGTCAGTTCATTTTATTAAAGCAATGTTAAGTTCAATTTTTGTAAAATTTATCCTTTTTATGAACTAGTGATGGGCAGGTATCAATACCAAATATTTAAGTATTTGATACCTAAGAGTATCGGGTGTATTCAATACCCCAAAAAGTATCGATACTTTATTGACATATTTCGTTTAAAAATTTTCAATGAAATAATCTTTAAAATACCTACTGTAGGTTAAACGCAGCCAGCCTGTTTTCATTTTGCAACGCTCAAACTTGAGTCGCTAATCTTCCGTGAGCAAAATTTGACGCGGCCTTAGGTTTTCCCCCGCCAAATCGCTCCAAAGATACCTTTCGACTCTTCCCACATTGACTCACTTTGTCCCATTACTTTGGGTTCGAACCTTTGGTATCGAATACTTTTTCGCTATGAGTACTTTGGGTTCGAACTTTCTATCGATAACTTTTTCGCTATGAGTACTACTCATTCTCATACTTTTTTTATATCAGTAATTTTGTTATCAAAGTTTCTACTCATACTTTTTTCTATATAAATTCTTTTGGTATTGAATTCCAAATACTTTTGAAATAGAATCTTTCCTGTGGGTACTTTTTCCGATAGCAGTACTTAAGTAATCGAATCTTATAATCAATTACTTGCTGTTGACTTATAAGATTTGATTATAAGATTGCTTACTGAATATTTTCAAATGAATACCATTTTTTTATTTGCACCAATTAACAGAAGAATATCCAGGTTTCAGTAAATTATTTATTTATTTTTATTACGATTTGGTCTTCATCTCATTCTGTGATGGATCGGAGGGGATGATTTTGTTGGTGATCTACTAGTTTTGGCAGGGATGGGAAAGTTTGCCGATGGTTGGGTTGGGTTGATGTTGGGTTGGACTTTCCTCTCGTCATTTTAAATTTGGTTTCGGCGCGCAGGGAAGGTGTGTTGGATTGGATTATCCTTATCGGAATAAGGCGGCCTTGGCGGGGGGAATACGGGTGCTGCTCGGGTCTTTCTCCTTCCTGCTGTTTGAAATTCTCGTCGCTCGCGGGGGCTCCGATGGCGCGGCGCTGTCAAGATCTTGTTCTCTGGGGATCTGGAGCCCGCTTTTTGATGGATCACTTTCAGTTTTCTGAATTTCAGTCTGAGTATGGATAGGCCCTAAGAAAAATCGTCCCTTCAGGTTCATTTCTCAACATTGAAAAAAGTACGCGATACCTAAAAGTATTTTGATACTAAAGTATTCGATACCTAAAATTATCGATTTTGCCCATCACTAGTATTTACTGTTTGGTATTTATTTTTTAAAAGTTATTTCTTTTTTAAGTAAAGAGGTTATTACTTTTTTATGGGAAAGGGATCACAAGTATAATTTCACAGATTTTGAGTTAACATTTGTGTTATCAAGATGCATACTGTCAATTGGAGTGCTTAAAGATTGCTTGCTTATTAAATTCTTTAATGGAGGCCCTTAAAAGCTTACTTTTTCTGAATATTTGAGTGTGCACCCTCTTTTGTTAATTTTAAAGCAAGGCCATAAAATGAACATTTCAATTTTATTTTTACATTCTAATTTGTAATTGTTTCAATTTCTAGATTAAAAGCTTGATGAATCGTTTATACTCAGTAAAATTTTCTTTGTTTTTAATTTAACTTTTTAAAAATTTATCTCTGAAGGTCGATATGAGAAAGACTTCATTGATCATAGGAAAAATCAACTTCAAATGTGGGTGAACAGAATATGTCGCCACCCAGTATTATCACAGAGTGAAGTGTGGATGCATTTTCTTACTTGTACAGATGATAAGGCAAGTTAGGAAGATTAATTAAGACTGAAAAAAATTTTCAGTGTCTCTTTTAAATTTTCCTTTTTGCTAATTTTTTGTATTTGGTCTGATTTTACAGAGGTGGAAAGTTGGAAAGAGAAATGCTGAGAAAGATAAACTCATTGGTGGATCATTTTTTCATGCTATTTCTACTCCCTCAACACCCATGGACCATCCTACTGTGTAAGTTATGGGTTTTTTGTTCTTTGCTCCTTTATACATTAAAAATACATTATAATTAATGGCTGTACAGAAACACAATAAAATTATTTACATTAAATGAATTGGGGGAAAAAAATTACGCTTTATTTTATTTAATTTTTACCACCTAAAAAATAAAATTGATTTGTCGTTTCTAAAAACTTTATATTTTTCTTGGTTCTATTCTTTAATAAGTGGCCGCGGTGGTGCAGTGGTTAGCGTGTCTGGCTACGAGCATTACCGACCCAGGTTCGATGCCTCGCGGCTCCTGCTTGGGTAGCTGGTCATGGGTCAACTCAGCCCTTCATCCTTCCGGGGTCGATAAATGAGGACCAAGCTTGCTTGGGGAATCAACTGGGGGTCCAGCGTCGGGCTAGCCACTCGGCCTGGACACTCGCTAGTAATTAGCACCCCAGGCCCAAAAGGCTACAGAAACGGAGATGGGCACCGCCTGATGGGCCACTAGGCCCGGGCAGACTTTGATTTTGATTTGATTCTTTAATAAATTATGGTGTTACTGTTTGGGGTGGAGAATATAAATCCAATCTCCAACCTTTAATTTCTATTCAAAATAAAATATTCAAAATTTTAAATCAGCATTCATATCCTGATAATTTTAGATTACTCAAATTATTACCTCTTCGTTACAACGCTTTTTTCCGTATTATACTTTATCTTTATCATAATAAATCTCTATTTAACACCATAGCAAGACCATATAATACTAGAGCTGTAGCAACATATCAAATTCCCAAATTTTCTAAATAAATTTTTTGTAAGCATTTCTTTTACCTCGCACCAAAATTATACAATAGTTTACCTTTAAATCTAACCTCCATTAATAAATATTCAGAGTTCAAAAGAAATTTATTTGAGTTAATAATTAATATCGACGACCTGGATTTATATTTTTCACTTCAATGAAGCATATTTTTGTTAATGGTTTACCATCTTTGGTAATGGTTTGCCATCTTTATTTAGCTATTTTTTTACAGTTTTATGTTTGTGTTGTAATTTGTAATATGTCATTTGTCCATATAATTTCTTTTTCGCCTGTACGGGAAGTTTCTTCCCCTTGGCGAATCACATTGTCTTACTTTTCTGTGTTTGTATAATGAATGTCTAATAAAGTTATTATTATTATTATTATTAAAATGTAAAAATATTTATTATTTTAGATCAATAACATGTTTGTCCGCATCTTAATGAATCTCCCTTTACCCTTAAAATGAGTTATTAAAGATGAAGTAGGGACTTTTAAGTTTGGTGTATGTGTTTGAAAAAAAAGTAATTTATTTTTGCCATTACATTGAAAGGTAAGACCAGCATGGGTGTCACTCTTCTGTCCTGGGGACAGAATTCTGTCTTTTCAAAAGTTCTGTGAATGGAATTCTGTCCCAGGTATATTACTAAACTTAAAATCAGCTAACCAATTAGCTAGGATTTTTACTAAATTTTAGTACATCGCACATTTTGCCCCCCAAAAAAGCAGTTTAACTGAGAAATTTAAAATTTAGGTATTTTGTATGGTAGAAGTGTAATCAAATCGTTTATTCTTACAGCGAAAAAGAAATTGACAATTTTCATAGGTTTGTCATGAAAATGGATGATAGTGTAAAGCAGTTATTTAATGTTGCAATTGAGCAGCATAAAAGATATGCTGGACGTAAGTTTAAACAATTCTTATTTCCATTTTATATGCTTACTTTTTTATTTTGTTGGGAAGGAATGTTATTGTACATTCAAGTTATATTAAAACTCTTTCCAAGAAAAGTATGAATCATTTCAAATTCTAAGAAATCGCTTGAAATTTATCTATTTGAAATACATAGCATGTATCTAATACTAATTTACTTTTTATATTTTTATAAGAAATATGCTCTGCAAATTTCTTTAATATTGGTCACTTTTTGGGGTCTAAAACTTATTTTTCTTTACAGCTGTAAAGAAAGAAATTCAGAGGATGTCAGATGCATTTAAAGACCTTGGAACAGCTTTTACAATGGATAACTCAGAGTGTATGTTTTATGTTTCAGAAAGGAATTCTAGAATTTCTCTTAGTTTTACCCATAGAGAAAAAGCATAAAGGTGGCATAGATGGTAATCTTACATACCCAACATTTTTGAGTATGTAGGTAGAAAGAATTCTTCAACATTCAAGCTACCATAGACAAATCAATTTTAAAGGGGGAAAGTCCCTATAACTTGTCCCAGACAAATGATCAGAAAAAGAAATAAAGACCTGTTTTGTTTATAATGTAGGGAGTAAAGACTAATTATTTTGATAGTGAAAAATCAAATTGTCTTCAGAACATTTTGATAGATGATTTAGATAGATTTGATAGATGAATTAGATTCACCATAATTTCAGCTAAGCAAGTTCTTGTAATAAAAAATGAACATTTGTGCTTTGATTAGATGTGTTTTTAAGTCATTCAAATCAGTATTTCTGGTCTAAAATTGTCTATTTTGATAAAACTTGAAACAAGATTGGCACATGTGGGGTAAACTTTGTACTTTTATTTCTTCCCTGCAATATTGGAAGCAAATTGTTTTTCCAATGGTCACCTAGCATCTGTGAGACAAAAATATTTCTACAAACTTTCTGAGGCTTAGACTTCTTGAACAGAGTTTCAGAATCACACCAGGGGGTCTTTTTTACTATGACTTCTAATTAATAGCAATAAAAATTGAATCAGTTTTGATTGTTAGCATGTATTATTATTCAATGGAAGAGAGATAGATGGTTGCATAAACTGATTATTCAATTTGTTTAAGCACTGTAAATAAAAGTAAATACCTGTCATCTGTGAGATACCACATGCAGGGTTAATTTATATTGCGATCAAATAATAGCTAATGTATTATTTTCTCGATATTTTAGATTCTCAACCTCTAACTTCAGCTATGAAACAAACAGCAGATGTTTATGAAGAACTTGGGAGAATGTATGAAGATCAGGTATAGAACACACTATAATTTTAATCATGACTTAAATGCTAAAATAATTTAAGTTGTGGTATGATATTTTGTATAAAATTTAAGTTTTTTATAAGTAGCTCATGCTACAATTTAACAAATTACCCATTTCTAGTTGCTGTTTTTTATTACCGCATAGTGTCATTTATTTGAGTTTTGTCTTCCTTTGTATTTTGTAGCCCAAGTATGATGTTGAACCTATGGCTGATGTACTTCATGAATACAAAGGAATGTTATCAGCTTGGCCTGATGTACTTCATATCGAAAAAGTATGCAATTTTTCTTAAGCCAGTCTTTTAATTTTTTTGTATTGTTATGAGTAATTAATAAAAAAACTTATTAATATATGTAAAAGTAAATTGGCAGAGACTTAAATTATTTTAGTCTTTAGACTAAATATTATGCCGTTTAGATAGACTTATAACTTTACATAAATTTATAGAAAAACTGTAAATTGAATAAAATGAAGGTAAACTAGATTTTGTTACTTGTTTCAGTCCGCTCTTATTAAAGTGAGTGAACACAAAAAGATGTCAGTGGATGGCAAATGTAGCGAAGACGATGCAGCTGCTATCAGTCAGCGTACTGATGTCATATCGTATGCAACAATGGCAGAAATCAATCACTTTCAACAAGAAAGAGTTGCGTACTTCAAAAGTATGATGGAGACTTACCTAACTGCTCAAATTGACTTCTATCAAAGAGTAAGTGTGCTTTTAGTTTTTTTCTTTTTATTTTCCAAATATACACTGCCTTCATGATTGTGTAAATTTTTTTGCGGCAATAATAAACCTTTAATAACGTAAAAACACTTTTGTACCTTTTTCTAATGAGGTTTTTTACACTGAACACACATTTGATTTGTATTTGTGTTAAAAAGTTAGAGTTCTTTCATGCAGCCATCAAATAAGTTTGGAGATTGCTGCTATACCTTTACATATACTTCAGTTTTGCCCAGTAACATAATTTTGTAGCAAACTGCAGCACCAATTTCAGAAGCCAAAATTTATCTATAATTATTTTTTGTTTACTTTTTACTTTTTTGCGTAAGGAATAAAAATTTGTGGCTGCCTATGATCAAGTATTTCATAACAATGTAGATGGCCTCAGAGAAAAATAAAATTTTTCAGAATATGTTAAATTTGAATCATGAAAATTTTATTTTGAAGTATCCATTTTACACCACTGATTTAGTTCATGCCCCATAAAACACTAAAAAAGTATCAGCATTGTCTATAACTATTATTGATGCATGCCCAAACCTTAAAGTTGACCAATTGTGGTTGAGATGGCTCCTGTTAAGAAGCACAAGAACTGTTATATGTTTATGGTGAAAAAAATGTGAATTGACCTAAAACTTGCACAGAGTTGCAGGAACAAATGCAGCAGAATAGATGATAAATGGTGAGATAATGCTAAATCTTTTCATGTTTTCATTAACACTTATAAGATATAAAATCTATTGATGAATTTTTTTTTGAACCTTGGCAAAAAAATCCAACCCCATAATTCATTATTGTTGAGTGGTAATTAATTGCATGTGTATTAGAAAAATAAATACATGCCTGTAACTAAGTCTTCAGTGGGCCCTGGGCCCTTAAACATTGGAAATTATAAATTTGAACTTGTTAACAACTTTACTTATCTGGGTTCAAATGTTAACACACAGAACGATGTAGGATCTGAAGTGAAAAGAAGAATACTTAATGCTAATCGATGCTTACATGGTCTGGGGACTTTCTTAAGATCTAATCTAATTTACTAAAATCATGCTGTACAAAACAATAATCAGACCTGTTTTAACGTATGGATGTGAAACCTGGACTCTAACGAAGGCCCAGTCAAATCAACTGGTAATTTTCGAACAGAAAGTCCTCAGAAAGATTTTTGGTGCTGTTAATGAAGATGGTTTTTGGAGGCACCGGTACAATTTCGAGCTCTACAGACTTTTTAAGGATTCAAATATCCTAAAGACAATCAAGCTCAAGCTTTGCCGTATGAGATATGCTGGCCATATTTGTCGCATGGATCCCTCATCTGTGACAAGTAGAATTTTTAACTACAAACCTATTACAAATAGACCAAGGGGTCAGCCAAAACTGAGATGGACTGATTGTGTGGAGGATGACTTTAAGTTACTAAAAATAACAAATTGGAAAACGGTCGCCAAACAGAGATCGAGATGGAGAAATGTTCTTGGGAAAGCCTTGGCCCACCCTGGGCTGTCGTGCTAGAGAAGAAGTATTAGAAAAATGTAGTTAAAGTTAGTATAGCTTTCTTTTGGTAAGTGCCAACCTGTACAAAGTAGGTGTTTATTTATGTGGTAATGCTGGAAAATGTCCTTCTAAAAGTCTGTCACAATTCCAGCTTTTGGATTGTGGGCACATGCAATACTACAATACTTTACAAAACTGATATGTTTAATGTTTTTATTTGTATATTAAATATTGTTCGAAGTTATTAATTGTTTTTCAATTCTATTTTCAGATAACTGCAAAGCTACAAGATACTTTGTCTCTCTATCAGAATTCATAACCCTACTTGGGGCTACTATAAATTCTGACATGGGTCAAGGCTTAACTTCTAGTGTTTGAAGTGGACATCCTATTCTTCAAACCCCTATAGTTTACAGTTGACTTTTGCTAAAAACCTTCTTACACCAACTGCAGCTTCTACGAATGGGGTTTGAAAATCGAGCTTATCCATGTACTTCACCCTTGTGAAGATTATACATTATTTACTTAAGCCTTATAAAATAGCGTATAAATCAAGGGAATTTTTAATATAAATATGAATTTGTTTAACTGTTGCATTGAGAAAATATTGTGAAGATTATACATAAATTTATTTACTTAATCCTAATAAAATAAATAGCGTATAAACCAAGGGAATTTTTATTATAAATATGAATTTGTTTAACTGTTGCATTGAGAAAATATTTGCAAAGATTAGTTTAGATTTTACTATCTGCTAGTGCTTAAGTTATGGGCATTAAAATTTTGCCAAAATAGACAAAGTATTTATCTTAGATTTTTTACATATTACCTATATTTTTAAGCTATTACCATTTCAGATGGGCCTTGTATGAATTTTAAAAAATAAATAAATACTGTGATAGTGCTTGTTAAATTAGAACTAATGGAATGAATTATGACTTGATCAAACTTATTCTTATAAAATTATGTAAAATAAGATTAATAGCAAAACTGTTTACTCTGCTATAATTATGTGAAAATTATTTCTGTTCATGGAAGAAATGATCTATTGAAATATTTTCAACTTTTTGTTTTTCCAATCATGGCAGTTATTCACAATGAATTTACCAAAAGGAAGAAATTTAGTAATTTTATATGTATTGGATTTGTTTCTTTGGATGTTGTATACACTGGTTATGCTTTTGTCATGCATACACAATAGGAAACCATTGATTCTTGTGTGATTTTCACAATTTTGATTGTTTAATCATTGTAAAGTTTTTCTATGGTGGAATGCTGTGTATGCTCTTAAAATGGGTACATACTTGTTGGTTTAGATTAGGGACCATTTGATTTTTAAAAATTTAGTTATAAGATTATCATAAACTACATTTAACTTGTAGTAAATTGTTGTGTTGTCAAAATCTCATTTACATCTTTCAAGTTTTGTATTCTCATTTGCTAGTCAGAGTCAAGTTTTATTTGCATGTTTGTCATTTATGTATTATTTTGAAACTACTTGCATGCTTTGGCATTGTTTTGATAGCTCTCTTTTAAATATTTTGCTGAGCAATATGCATGAAATGTTTACATACTTAAATAACTTTTACAAGTGTATTCTTGTTGGGATTTACCATAAATTAAAACTATTTGTGTAAAATAAGTGCTTGAAAAATTTAACTTGCAGTGTACATTACTTATTTTTAAACCATAAGTTTAAACCCTAGTGCTATTTTAAGACAATCTGGTCATCTTCATAAAGCATCTATAAATTTTATTTCTTTAATTGTGGTTTTGTTTATGTATTCCTTTGTACAACTGTATTTATAAAAATGTACATATAACAAAAGAGTTTATTAAATACTGCTCTATTTTGTATTTCTTAAAAACTTTATTCGAATTAAGAAGTCTTATTTTTGAAAACCTCCTGATATTGTATATTTTACATGGTATTCTGCCAGACAAGATGATACATCTGATTATAAATTGGCATACAAAAATCATAAATTAGGTACTTTTTAGTTATCCAAGTTCAAACACAGCCATCATATTTATTTAAGTCTTGCAAATTACTCAAAAGAATGTAAAACAATAAGCAAAAGTTTAGAGATTTTAATTTGGAGGTATAATGCTATACAGTAGAACCCTGATTATCCGCGGAATTGGGTGGCAAGGGTACCGCGGATAGTGAAAATCGCGGATAACCCGAAAAAAGACTAAATATGAAGTGAAAACACGAACAAATTATTTAGGCATAAAAACTATGTTTTATTGTACAAAAAACATGATACGTAAAACTTTTAAAACATATAAAGTACAGCAGAAACCTTTGCTCTACTACATCTAAAATATCTCTAAAATTTGCTCTCATCATTAAAATTTCTTTTCTTGGCACTCGTGGATAATCGGCACCGCGGATCATCCGCTCGCGGATAATCGGGGTTCTACTGTATTTAAATTTTAGCTAATATTTTTTCGATGACAAGTAGATCAGTTGGTTTGCCTCTAAAATTCTGTCCCCAAAATACGATTTCCTCACCAAGGTTATTATTTTGACATAGACCCTCTATTTGAAAATATTGGACAGATTTTACTTCTAGTCATTTCCATTGCTTCCAAGTTCATATTATTTTATATACAATTCTACTGATTAGAAAATTGCAGTCTTTTAGTTTTGCCTTTTCCTGTGCATTATAACAATGGTTGCAGTTGTCAAAACTGCATGTTTGGGTGGTATCAACTCTTTGGACTTGGAGCTAGAAAATGAAAAGAACTCCACATTTTTAAACGCTTTTATTATGCACATAAATATATATTTTATAACACCTTGGCATAAATGTTTTTAAAACTAGTTTTTTTAAAAGCAGAATAAAAAAATACTGAAAGGGATAACTTGTTAAAAAAGTTTTTCCTTTAAGTGTGCCAGTGAGTTTTATGGTATTCAAAGTAATTTTTCAACAAGTATTTGTAGAAAGCTGCTATTTATTATGCAACATAAGCAATAGTAATTGTCACATATACTTGATATGCATAAATTTTCTACAACGTTTGACTGTAAAAATACACCTTACATATAGGGATTTACAAAACCAATATTTTACATCTATCAATGTTTTAAAATTCAACAATGTGCGTATGATACATGCAGACTACATTCAACATAAGAAAATAGCCCTGGCACATTACAATAGAATAAATAGTTGACTTGCTTAAGAATGATTTAAATTTTGCATTCATAATTTTTAAAAAGGAATTAAACAATATAGATTTAATAAAACAATAAATACTTCCCATTAAATATTTCCTATAGGTGAGTGATATTTTGTCAAATCTATGAAAATTTAAAATGAAAGATTCTAGTAATTCTATTAGATATAATTTAAATAGTCTCATTATAAAAGTTGCAATACTTTGGGTTTAGAAAAATCTGTCTTTAAAATGTCCTACTTTAAGGACTGAAACATAAAAATTAGTGGAATAGATACTTAAAAATAAATTTATTAAGGAATACTATAATAAAAAACAATCAGTAAGTTAAGTCCATGGTAAAAAAATAAGGTTTAATAGGGTGTGGTTTTAAAATCCAAGTAGTGTATAATTTTTATAGTCAGGATAGTAAATAAAACTTACTTTGGGAAAACAGTGATTAAAAAAATTTCATATTTAAGAATGTTTTCCAATTAAAATATTAGAGTTGTTTTTTATTTTATAAAGAAACAGCTAGTATTTTTAATTTTAAGTACTTGGTCTCCTGAGTATTCAAAAACTTGTTTGAAAAAAAGATACTACATTAAAGAAACTATTTTGGATCGTTAATTCCCTAATTACCTTTATTGAATGTCATGTATAATAGGTTATTATAAAACTTTTCATGACCAAGTTTAGGAAAAGTTATTTAATCCAAAGAAATTGAACTTTTAATTTTCTTCAGGTTCTAGTATCATGTTTTTGCTTTTGGCAACTTTTGTCTGCAATCCAGCACCTTGGAATTTCTTAGAGCCCATTTTCCATGGTCTCTTCTGAATTGTCTTTGGGTATTCTACAAACTCTAGCATTTTTGTCTATGAGTTTTGAATCACCCTGTATATTCTATTTTATTAAATTGAATAACTTATGGTGAACAGCCAAAGCAGTGTAAGAACTGCCAGAGGCATAGATAGTAATAGCTTCAGAGAGATGCACTTTTGTAGTAAAAATATTTTAAGAAACATCTCGAGATTCATTTAACTAAACGAAATTCACTAACAATAATCCCAACCCATCCGGAAAATGCTCTAAAGAGTTTGTTCCGCTTCTAAGTAAATGTTACAAAACTTAATTTTTACATTTTTACAAGTTGGCACTTGAGATTATCAATGTGACCATTAGTCAAAAAGAACATAAGGGAACTATCTTTTAACTATTTTTTGTATGACTTATCCCTCTACCACTCCATTACTGGATCATAGGGCCTCCGTCATGAGTCTCCACCTGACTCTATTGGTGGCAAGATGTTTTGCCTCCCTCCATGTCTCTCCAATATTTTTTGTATGGAATTCATATAAATGCATAAATTATAATACACATGAATAGTTCTTATAAAGGGAAGAAAAAATAATTTTTTTATTTATTGAATAAAAAAACAATAATTTTAAAAAATAGTGCTAAAAAGAAAATCAGGAATCAACTACATTTTAATTCAGGCAGCCTTTCAGCTTGAGTTATTTGTTGTCTTGAAAGCAAAAAATAATATCTACAAACAAACAGAACTTGATTGATTAAACAAGAGCTGTCTAAAAAGTATCTACTTTAGCCAGGAAAAATATACTTCTTACATGACAAGATAAGAACCTTAATCTTCGAAGTAGGCTCCTTAGGTCTCAACACACAGCCTATCAAATCTATCACCTCTGAAAGGCTTTTTGCAACTTCTGATAGTTAGAACAGAGAAAACAAAATGCAGATGTGACAATAGAAATGGATACCATTCCAAAAGAAAACTTCCAAAATTTTTCAGTGGTAGAAACAGTAGGGTTAATGTGCAGAAGCACAAGGTTAATACTTTGAAAGAGATTAGGGTCCCTAAATCTTGTCACATAAATATATTTTTCCTGAACGGTTAGGTATTTTTTAGACAGCCCTTGTATACATGCTTAAGACTGAAAACAGCCAATCAGAAAGAAAATTAAACAAAGAGGCAATGCAATAACTCAGCGTTAGAAATTGGGAAAAAAATCCATTGGTCCTGCAGACCAGTGCTTTGCCAATCTTACTGGTCCACCAAATTAAAAAGGACAGGTTTCAATTTGTTAACCTATTCAACCCATTCTTGGTCATGTTGCATATCATATGTTCAAAGCTAAGTGGCCCGATTTCGTTACAGTCACACTTCATGAGACAGGCTAAAATTTTGCTACACTATGAATTTATGAGTTATTTTGTTGCTGTAGTTACCTCACTACATTTTCTAAGTTAATTTTTCCCTCAATATCAAAAGCAAATAATTTAAGGGACAAGGCACACTAGTCTGGAGATTTACAAGTCATAAATTTGTCATAGAGTTTCCATAAGTACTCTCATCTGTTTCTTCCCTCCCTTGTCCCCTGAAATTTAACAAACCCCCTTAGCAGTTCCGTGAAATTTTGTTGACAGATTATGATTTTTCTTTACGCATAAATTGTGAAGATGTTGACTATCTCTATGATGATTTTGTATTTCGGTTAAGAAACATGGTCAATAATTTTTCATATCATACTGGACCACGAGAAAATAAGTTTAATAATAAATGGATAAATGATGAGATACTTAAATTGATCAAAATCAAGGAGAAACTTTATAAAAAACATAAAAAGTATCCTTTTGACATTATTCACGAGAGAGTATACAAGGATTTTCTAAAAGATCTAAAATTAAAAATAAAAAATTTAAAGCGTAATTATTTTCTATCTGAATTTTTAAAATGTCAAAAAGCAATGGGAATTTGTTAATAAAATCACAAACCCTGATAATCAAAGAAAGCAATTTCCGTTTGATAGTAATAAACAGATTTTAGATAAAGTAAATGAATTCTTCATTAATATGGGCACACATGTCTTCCCTCACATCAATGATCATAAAATATTTTTGACTAGCCAATTGAATTCTTTTTTTCTCATTGAATCTAACGACTTAGAGATTAGAAAAATAATCTGTTCACTTGATGATAAAAAATCTCCTGGTTTTGATGGTATAACTCCCAAAATTCTGAAATTATTGGCTATTGATCATGTTTCTATTATGACTAAAATTGTAAACCTATCTCTTTCTAAAGGTGTTTTTCCTTCTTCTTTGAAAACAGCTCTTGTAGTTCCTATTTATAAGTCCGGCAATGCGGATGATTTTGTAAATTATCGCCCAATTTCTTTGTTACCAATTTTTTCCAAAGTTTTGGAAAAGGTTGTTCACTCCAGACTCTATGAATACTTAAAAACATTTAAAATTATTTCTAAAAATCAATTTGGCTTTTTGCCAGGTCTTAGCACTACTGATGCAATACTAGAATTTACTAAATTTACCTACAGTAGTATAGATTTAAGTAAAAAAACCGGAGCTGTTTTCTTAGATATATCCAAGGCTTTTGATAGCGTAAATCATGGCATATTGCTTGATAAACTTTACTCAATTGGAATCCGTGGCATAGCCCTTGATTGGTTCAATTCATACTTAAATAATCGCAAGCAATTTGTTAGCCTAAAAAATTTTAATAGTAAATTTCTTAATATAAAGTCTGGAGTGCCCCAGGGATCCATTCTTGGACCCTTATTGTTTATTATCTATATTAATGATTTTTGTAATCTAAAACTAAAGGGAAAAATTATTACTTATGCCGATGACACCGTTCTAGTGTATTCATGTTCAAACAATAATATTTTAACAAAATCTATTAATGATGATCTCCTGAACCTTAAAAAGTGGTTTGATGCTAACAAATTATCAATTAATATAAAGAAAACCATGTATATAAATTTCTGTATACACGGCCCTTCAATTCCTCTTTCTCTTTACCTGCACTCTAACAACTGTGATGTTTCTAATTGTAATTGTCCTCCCCTTCAACAAACTCTTACCATAAAATATCTTGGAATAAATCTTGATTACAACCTAAAATGGAAGTCTCACGTTCATTACCTAACAAAAAAACTACGTTTTATCCTATATAAATTCTATCACCTAAAAAGTATCATTAGCAATAGGTTTTTATTACAATTATATGACTCCTGGATAAATTCATTAATTAGCTATGGCCTTATAATATGGGGCGGAGACTACTTAAGTAACTTAAATCCTGTAATAAAAATCCAAAACAAAATTGTTAAATTTCTAAGCAGTAATCACACGTCTAATTTAGTTTCCTATCAGCATCTTAATATTTTCCCCATCAGATACCTGTTTTTCTTCAAAATAATAGTATATTTTTTCTCTCATAATACTGCCGAAATCAGAAATTTAAACTATAGCTTACGTTCTAATAGCCCTTATTTAATTCCTAAAGCTAGAAAAGAAATCTTTAGAAAACACTTCACCTACTTATCCCCAAAACTATTCAATAGCTTGCCTAATCACATTAAATCAGAAAAATCTCCTCTGAAATTTAAAAAGCTTTTAAAATTATTTGTATATTCAATAGTTGACATTGAACAATATTTTTAAAACGTATGCTCACTAAATTAGATAATCTGAAGCTCACCCTACAGCACCTCACCTTCATTTATAATCATAAGATTCATACCTTGAGATTACTCGTATTTAATTAATTATTCATCTAAACTTATTTTCTTCCTTTCTTTCTATTTTTTCTTTTTCTTGAAAACCCATTGATGTATAATTTTCGGTCACCTGTAAGAGTCAATTTGACTCCTTGGTGTCTCATACGTGTATTTTTGTCATTTTCCCTTATATTTTTGTTTTTGTTTTGACCTTAAATATGTATATATATTAGTAAAATAAATTTGATTTAGTAGATGTTTTGGACCCTAATCAGTGATCTGTATGTTGAGGTCAACAGTCGAAGTTTGAAGGGTAAGGGCAGATATTTAATCAGGTGTATTGCAAGGAAAAAAAGGGGCTAGAACTAGAGAGTGGGAAATTTTTTCGCCACTGGTCCTGCAGACCAGTGATTTTCTGACCTTAGTGGTCTGAGCCGTTTTTCAGTGGTCTCAGACTAGCAGACCACCGCAACTTCGAATGCTGCAATAACTTGATAACCAAAGTAAACCTTGATAACAACAGTCAAACGTAATGTTTAGGTCTTGATTCTTCTAATATGAATGGTGAGTACATTAAAGCCACAATTTTTTATAACTGTTGAAAGGAAATATTAAAACATTTTAATTTAAAATTATTGTAAAAAAAAGAATAGACAATCAAGTAAAATATGAGTGAATTTTACACAACCATGTGCAAGATAAATGAATAATGAACAACCTAAAATTAACAGAATTATATAACTATAAAAGGAATAAATCTATCATAGCAAAACAAATTAATTACTATACTATAATATGAGTTAAATGTAAATAAAAACTTCAACAAACCAAGGTTTTAGAGCTTACCCGGACGGATAATATATAAAAATCTAGAAAGTATAAAAAGTAAATATAAAAATAAAACAATGCACACAATTGAAGGATAAGTAGGTAATTTTAAACAGTTGTAATTGTTCAAAAATAGTAGTTGAAAAGAAAAATTAACCCACAACTTTTAAGAACAAAATGCATAGATTATTGTGTAGTTTAAAATACATTTAACATAGACATTACTGACTGAATTTCAAAATAATGTATAAGTAATCTGAATCCGAAAATAATCACGGTGCATTTTGAGAGTTCTTTCCATTGATCAGTGGATTACATAATAATTGTTTTAGAAGGAGCCATACACAAATCAAATAATATTTTCAAAAACTATTTCTAACTTTAGTCTTAAATAAAATTATTTACTGATATTTAGTAGGTGTTGCTTTGATAGACAACAGTAAAGGGTATTTTTTTATGCTCACAATGGATAACTGCAGTCAAATTTTTTTAATCTTAATGTGTTCAGAATGGCTTAAAACCTTCAAAAATGTTTTCATTTGCTTTTCAAAGCCCTAAATTTTAAGTTATTTTCAATTAAAAACAGCCTCTTTTGTGTCTGAGCTGAAACAGCTTGTGACGTGAAATGTGCTTTGTTCCCGCTTGTTGCTACAATCCCGCTTTGAAACAATGAGCACTAGTTTTTTTTACAGACTAGTGCAGGGATGGCGAACCTATGGCACGCGTGGCACGCGAAAGGTATTTCGGTCGCACGCGATATTCACTTAAAATAGGTCCCCTGAAAACTCCCAAAAAGCAACTTCAGAACACTATTTTGCTTGCTGAAATTCAAAAATTTTTCTAGGGAGGACCCCCGGACCCCCATTCATCTCTTAGCTTTGGGAGTAGTTTTGGTCAGTTTCTTTGGAAAAAAAAGTAAGTTTTAAATTCAGGGTCCCAAAAAATATTATGTATAATTTAGCTCATTCGAACAATAACACTTGCTGGCCATAAAGTTTCAAAAAAATATTTTGTTTACCAAACAACTAAAAAAACAAAGATTTTGCTCATAAATTTTTCTGAGGAACTAATATTATTTAAGATATAATGTTCCAGGTTTCATTCTTCTATCACCCTTCTTTCAGCAGATAGTTTTTTAATGTCAAAAGAACTTTTGTAAAGTGGTTTTTCCTGCACTTTTTAACAGCTAATAACTTTTGAACTAAAAACCTGAATTCAGTTGCGTTTTTGTTCGTTAATTCATAATCTTTAATTTGATCCTAACCACCTTTTACCAAAATTATTTTTTCAAAATTTAAAAAGAAGTGAAAAAAATTGAATTGTTTCTCAAAACTTTTTTATTACGACAATTTAAAGCATTTTAACTTCTAAAATAAACATTTCTACCTAATTTTATGTTGAAAATAAAATTTTATCATGTAGAAAAAATTAAAAATCTGAGGAATTTTGGAGAAATCCCTGTTCTACACTATCAGCCATATCAGAGGCGGATTTCATTTCCCAAGGGTTCAAAGATGATTTATGAAAAATATTATAACAAGTGGCACACGTGACTCCTTAAAATTATAATCCGTAACATAATTGGCACACTAATCGAAAAAGGTTCGCCATCCCTGGACTAGTGTATCGATGAAAACGGTGTTTCCCACATTTCCACTGGCACATGTGACGTCACATTGTTAGGAGCTTTCTGTATTAAAATATGTCATAATTACCTTAAAAATTTTTTGTGGGGAGGGACAAACATATTTTTGGAATAAGGAGAGAATTTTTAATAAATTAAAATTGAATATTTAAAATTTTAAGATTTGCTGCAGTTCTCCATTGGTTTAATTTTGGAGGTGGCTTAGGTCTCCTCCATCTTCTTCTATAAACTTCAACATCCACTTTAGAAGTTGTGAATAGATAAATGCACCAGTAGTTCAGAATTATTATTTTGTTTGATGCTTGATCCAAACAATAAGTATTAGAGTAGCTAATATGAATTTTGAAAATTTTCTAACTGCTAAAATTCTAATCTTGTAGAAAACAAATTTCATACAAAATAGTACAATTGAGCAATATATTAAAAGTTTATATCACCATTTATATTTTTGGCATAGATTCATAAATGAAAAACTCACTTGTTTTCTCATATCACAAAAATATAAGATTCTCTCACTAACTTTACATAAAATACATTTGAAATTTGCATAAAATAATATATAATGCCACCAGGGTTGGCCGGTTTAAACCATTTGGTTTAAACCATGGTTTTTTTATGGTGGTTTTTTTACCAAAAAAACCACTTGGTTTTTTTGGTTTTTTTAGAAATTATAAAATATTTTCAGGATTTTTTAAAGAAAGTGTTATTAAGTATAATCTTTTGCACAAAATTAAAAGGTCAGATTTATCAAAAAATTTACATTTTAAGGTGATTAAAAATCAGAAATCTTTTAATTTAATGGTTTTAATTATTGAATTCTCTCTAATCTTAACCTTAAATGCTTAAGTTAAACTTATTATATGTTGCAAGAGATAGTTCATTTATTGATTTCCTTTAAAATGAAGCATTATTTCAAAGAGTAACTAAAGATACACAAAAGTTATCTGTTTTTCACAGATAAAATATGGCTTGGATTTTAATTAATTGATAAAACCAATTTGTCTTATTTGTCAGTCATAAAAACCAGTTGGTTTTTTTACTAAATTAATAAAAACCGTTGATTTCTTTAATGATAAAAACTAAAAACCAGTTGGTTTGTTTATAAACAGATAAAAACCAGTTGGGTTTTTTTACTAAATTAATAAAAAACCGTTAATTTCCCTAATCGGATTAATTATCTCAATCATTTATCCAATTTCAATTAACATTAGTTGCTTACATTTCCCTTTTATTTATTTAAAAAATAAAATTTTCTCTTTCTAAAGAAATTTCTTAAGTTCATAAATTAATCCATATATAATTAAGATAAATAATTTGATTATTTCAGTCATTTATCCAAGATAAATTAACACTGATTTTTATTCACTACAATAATATTAGATATTCAAATTGGAATATTTTAAAAACAAAAATTATTTTTAAAACAAATTAATTTAATTTTAATTAATTAATTGAAATATACAAATCATTTATCAATTATAAACAACCCCTGAAATAAATGTCTCATTTACAACTCAATTTCAAACATCACTGCTAAAATAACTTATTCTGAAAAAAATTCTAAAAAAAAACCTGGTTTAAACCAAAAAAACCAAATAAACCCGGTTTTTTTGGTTTTTTTAAAAAAACCCGGTTTTTTGCCAACCCTGAATGCCACTGACACAATAAATAGCACATGATCACCAAGAAGCATATTCATTTAAGGTTAACTCCAGTACATTCTTTGGATAAAATAATTACTTCTGAATGGTGAACAATGAACACATTATATACATTTACACATAATAAAAACAGTATTTTTCCTGTCTGAATTATTAACATAAAAGCATCACAGATTATCAAGCTGAAGCTGAACATCTTGAAAATCCTACAAAAAAATCTAAATTTTAGAAATTTGCATTTTAACACTAAGTCAGCTAATAAAAGAGTAAACACAGTCGACTCCACTTAATGTGATCATGGTTAAAGTTATCAATCGGATAATTTTGTAGAAATCCACAGGCCCCGATCATCCCTATTTAGTTTAATGTAAAATACATCATTTATGTGACAGTGGCATAGACAGAGGGGGTGCAACGGGTCTTTTGCACCCCCCAGCCCCAAACTTTTTTCTTTGTGAAATTAAATATTTCAGAATTTCTTTAATTCTCTTATTCCCAAAATTTGGATCAGGTACACCAAAACAAGTTAAAAACCAGTTTTTAGGTTCAAATTTTCAAATATTTTATGGGAGAGGACCCCTCGGTACTTGTAACTTTATTATTACAACTATATTTTTTATTAAGTTTGTCAAAATATAAAAATTCTAGCATAAAACCTGCATCCGAAATTCGGATGAGGCGCACCAAAACGAGTAGAAAAAAAAGGTGTTTTTTACTTAAATTTTTTACTTAACCCCAGACCCCCTTTTTAATAGTTGGAGATGGATAATTCACTACCTTTTCCATATTAAGATCATCAAGATAATTCAATTGGATAATGAAAATTCTTAGTCCTCCATAGAAAAGCAAATCCTGGGGATCCGCCTCTGCTTATATATTTATGATTTTAAGTAAATAAAATGTTCTTATCGACACATTTCATTTATGAGTGCTGATGAAGTACTTCATTCTAGTTTGTTGTTAACACTTGATTTCTTTGTTTCATGATTAAAATACACCATTAATTTACTTTAATATTAAGTTATTCATTCAATAAGAAAAAAAAAATTAGTGTAATTCAAAACCTTAGATATCATCATGCACCCCCCAAAAATAATTTCTGGCTACGAAACTGTAATGTGATCATCATGTTGCTTAATGTTATCAAAATTTGTCCATATCCCCCTTAAAAACCATCACTTTCAAGTTTCGATTTGAAGGTCAATTTTAACAAGTAAACATCTGCCCCACACTAAAGAATCTGGTGCTTCTTTCTTCTGAAACTCAATATGAATCACAGTTGCACCATTATGGTACTTTTGCTTTGATTGTAATAAAAATAAAACATTTAATTGATTCTCCAGGCTTATTGAAAAAAAAACGTTAAAGAGGGGGGACCCAAATCAATGCTTCTGATTGGTGAAAGGATAACCCTACTTTGAATCGGAACCCTACTTTTAAGGGTAAAAATTCCAAAATTTTCTGGGGGAAGACCTCCAAACCCCCTCGAAATTTTAATAAGCCAGTTTTTCCTTGAAACTTTAGGGATTTACTAAGAATGATCCTTTTTGATGTATCCTAAAGTGTCTTAACATGAGTTAAAATGCCACTTTTGAGGGCAAATAAAAATTTTTTTCTGGAAAAGGAACCCCTGAACCCCTTAGAAATTTTCCAATTCATAATACCATAAACTTTAGTGTTTCACAAATGTGTGTGGGGGGGAGGGTGCTGAATAAATAAAAATAGAAAATAAGTAATTTTTTTACTAATTAGAATAGTATTATATTTTCCTCTAACAGTTTTAAGTTGCCAAGTACATAATGTAAAATTATTTTAAATATAAATTAATTACAATTACATAATTTTGGTTTTACAGAAAAAAATCTAGTTACACTGTGTTGCTTTTTTATATGAAATCGCTTATTGTTATCAATCGGATAATATTATCATTTTAATCTCAGACAATTGCAATCGCATTAAGCGGGGTCGACTGTAGTAACAAACTGGCAACTTATTGAACAGGAATATAAATAATAGAAAAAAACTCACATTTTCTTTGAGAAAGAGGATAGAGCGAGAAATATAAAGCTTTCTAGAAGAAGGATCAAATCTCCATAAGTGAACAGCATTACCTAAGAGAAACATTGCAAGTTAGTATCATTCAATGAAAACCTGGAAAACCCCACTGGTTTTGGTTTAGTTTAGCTGTGGTTTTATGACACAAGAACCAAACTAGGCCATATTGCACCACCCACTGGTTTTGGCTAAGCTAAAGTCATGAAATCATAAAAAACCCATTATACCTATTTTTCCAAAATTGGTACATGAAGCAATTTAAATTAAAACATTTTATTTAATTAAAACCCCGTAAACCTTTCTGCTGAATCTGAAAACGTTACTAAACCCTATAGACTTTTCTATAGCTGTGCCGCTGAATGGCCGACAGCACAATACCTAAGTACAATTTTTTTTAAATATTTAATTTAAAGTTATTAAGAAAATGAAACAACTTGCAAAAAAAAGTAATAAAAACTTTATTTTACAAGTAGGCACACTTGTAGTCAATTCAAAAACTTATTAACTTTTTAAAACTTTGAAATTAAAAACCAAATTGTTAAAAGAAAATTACAATTTACCTACCAGGCTTTGCGCCAACATAGTTTCCTTTCTCATCTGCCAAGAAAAACTGGTCACCTTCAAAACTTATTTGCTCGATATTCTGAGTATTGATCATTATATCTTCCCGCAAAGGCAAATACATGGTGCAACCTTTAGGCTTCCAATCTTCAGTATGATACACATAACTGTTGTGTCTTACAGAGAGAAAAGTTTTATCTAGAAAATAGAGTCAATACTAGTATGGCAAAATAATAGTTGGATCTATAATAAATTAACCCAATAAAGTTCAAGTCATGGGTAAGAATTTGAAGATAATGTTTTGGTAAATCCAAAGAACCCACCATATGGTGACTTTATGGTAAAGTGTGGAGGCCGTGGGGAGCCTAGTGGTTAACACTAGAACCGCCAAGGTGCCTTTTTTGTCCCCTCGTAAAGTTAAAAGCTTTGCAGATTCTATATTTTTTGTCCGATCACTCTAAAACTCAGTGACTTTTACTTATTTTACTCCCTGTACTGAACACAGAAAACAATACCCGATCGGTCGCAAATTTTAGGAAAAAAATGCGGATTATACTAGAACCGCCAAGGGGACATTTTTGTCCCCTACGGCAAAACTGCTTTCACGCGCCAGGTTTGACTATCTCTCTTCCCCTCCATTTGCTATAACTTGTCTTTCGTCGTTAGGCGTTACTTGGACTCTATATTGTAGTAAATGAGTAGCTCTTTCCGTCTAAAAATCGAAGCCGTTTTACTAAGTTTATAGCCTCAAAACGAGATTTTGTCAGAAATTTTGGATGACCGTTGACAAAGAAACTAAATACTTGATCAATGCGTTACGATGATGACTATGTAGTAAAGAAACAAAATGTGGTTATGATGAGTTCGACATGCGAATAGGCAGTGATAACAAGTCTAAACCCGAAAAAGACACGTTTATATCAAAATAAAGTCTAGGGTAGACGTTGTTGACTCCATGGCTCAAGTATTCTATGAAAACTTCATCAAGGAGATGGTTCTGTGTTATATTTTGGACTTGGCAGGAACTAATAGTTGGGTATTGTATAAAGATGTAATGACTTATATAGGTAATGACTATACTTTTATATAATCAAAATGAAATTTCTCATTTTTTCCTTCTGAAGATCATTTTAGATTGCAAAGACTACGTAATTTCCACCTAATTCAGCGTGCGTTTTAGGGTTTTTATTCAAGGCTTTTCTCTGCACAAGATGTCTTTTCTTTCTTTCTCGATGCTGCTCTACAACTTAGTATTGAGCAATTAAGAAAGTTTCTAATAGTTTTTAACAGGGCTTAAATTCTAACCAAAGAAGTACCGGAGCGCAATAATTTCAGCATAACAGCGGATATAAGGGACCAGGACATTTTTTGTACTACCTATTAAATCTATTTCTATATAAGGTGGAATCGAATTATAACTTACAGACTAAAGTTTACCTGAACCATTTTTCTTTATTATTTAAGTCATTCTTGTAAAAACATGGCGATATTTAGATTGAACTAAAACGGAATAGTACCTTTTATTGAATCATGAAATAAAAATATGTACTTTTAACCAGACATTTAGAACCATATTGGATTGAATAATTATTATATAATATGATGAGCCATTACATCAATTTCACTCTCATGTAGTATTTCATAAGTACAAAAAAATGAATATACTCTTTGGGTCTCGAGAAAAACGTACTTAATAAAACTTGGAATCAAAGCTTTTAAAAAAAGATAAGTATTCAGCCGTTACAAATTTAAAAAAAAATTATTTGATATTGTCAGTCATTGGCGTCGGCGGCTACTAAAAATTGGGAGGGGGGACGCCTCAAGGATTCGGGATTCCTCCCCAAATGTCTTTTAAAAAGTATTGGATAACTACCCAAAAAATAATCGTTTTTCTATTAAGGTGGTTTTTAATCAACTAATTAACATATGTCCAAATTTTAAAAAAACCGTTTGTAGCTCTTCACTAAAATGGGGGTCTGGGGGTTTTCCCCCATAAAAATTTTAGAAATTCCACCTTTTAAATACAGGTTTAAACTCATTTTAAAGTGTTATAAGATAACAGTTTCAAAATAAAAAATTTTATGCTTTAACAAGTGCTGTAGCTGGATTTTTTTGAGGGGGCCTCATCGCGTGTAAAAATATTTAATTATATCCATCGGTCCATGGTGATTTAAAACTTTTGGTCAAAACGTAACGTTCAAAGGTCAAACGTTAACTTAAGACAATTGCCCATTGCAAAGCCACATAGGAAATCGGGTCCGCAAACACAATCCTCAGTCGTCGTCACAATGCGAGAATATAAAAAAGTATTTAATTGTCCCATTTTGAAACCGAGCCCCTAATAAAAAGATTACTTAAAAAGTTCAACTTACCAAAAGGAGCTCCACAAAGCATTAACTCATCGAGCAATACGACGCTCACGGAGAACCAGTTATAGCAAGGTTGTAAAAACACAAGCCCTCCCCCCTCAAAAAAATACTCGATTCTCCCCCTAGAAACAAGTGACAGAATCCATCCTCCCTCAAGCCAATGGTCACACTGGCAACTGGTGACCAATTAGACCGCACTTGTCCCGTCGGAGACAACGGGGGTGGGTCTCGTTTCTAGGAATTTGTCGCCTGTGGGCTTCCCTTTTTGGTAATCGGAATACTTCGGGGCGAGGGGTAAATTTTGGTCTTTTTGAAAGGGTTCCGAACGCGAATTTTTGCGCTCCGGTGCGTTCCGATTAAAATGTAAATATTAACTAAAAACCAAGAAGTACCGGAGCTCCGCTCCGGTGCATTTTAAGCCCTGGTTTTTAAAATAAAAATTATAATTCCTGAAATTTTCGCTAGAGGGCGTTGAAAAAGGTCGGATAGGAAAGGCCATGGTCACTTTACTATACCTAGACACCACTTTCATCACTATAATCAGAAGGGGTTAAAAAGTTATAGGGAGTGGACAGTTATTTTGGGACACCCTGCAGAGCCTTTTTCAGTTATTTTTAGCTTTATTGAATTAGTTTTAAACAATTGTTTAGCTAGTAATAAAGTTTTTTCAGTAGTAAAACTATTATGTGTCTAAATAGTACCATTTTATCTGACCTATTTGAACCAAAACGCCAATTCATTGTCAGGGGACATTTTTGTCCCCTTGGCGGTTCTAGGAAGGTAGCGAAGTCCGGCGGTTCTAGTGTTAAGGCATCGGCCTTGGGATCGGAGGGTCCCGGGTTCGATTCCCGATACCGCTGAAGACTCATCGAGTATATGCGGAGTACATGCTCTTTAAATCTGTGTGTCCGAAAGTCCTGAGGTCGGTCATGGCACAGTTTACCTTGGGTCCAGGTGTCTGGAGACTATTTCCCTCCCCTTCAGATGCATGGCAAAATTGTGGAGGTGGCGATAGATGGTGGTGGCATCTATCATCCGAGGCTGAAGTCGGACTCCTGCCTTTCATGGGCCTCACTTTCTCAGGAGCTGCACCCCCTTTGCCTTAAATCCGGTACGCTTTGCAGTGGAGCTTGGATATTCCAAGTGGCATAAGACAACAACAACATGGTAAAGTGTTTTTTTTGCCAATGCCTTACATTAGTTGAGAAAACACTCTCACTTTCATACAACCAGGTTTCCAATATCGACTCTAAACCATTTATTGCCATTCTTGACAATTGAACTGGATTCTTTGGATTGGCCAATGCATTTAACCTTTATTACTTGATATTTTAGTTTTTCAGTGTTCATATTTGATTTTTATAATAAAAATCAAGGAGTTTTTACGGAGTGTTTTAAAACCCATACTTTACAAGGCGTCTGAAATATTACCACATATGAAAAAACCTCATAAATCTAGCTGATCATAGACTTGAATTGAGAAGAACGCTATTCTAAAGCAGAATCATAAACTTCTGATCATGGTGAAGTTTTCTCCATGTTGCATTCATCATAAGAAAAGAAGTTAATTTTTCAATTCTGAAAAAGTTAAACATTGGAAATGCTTAATGAAAAATTAAAAAACACACTGGCAAAAATAGGGTTTTAAAAAAATGAGTTGAACATATTACTGATTAAGTGGGTGCTTAAAAGAAAATCAAGGAGTTGGAATTCTAAAAGTCCAAGATAATTTTCAAATTAGTTTCCAAATACCGAAAGCTTGAATAAATAGAAGGAATTTTTGAATTTGAGTAGAAAAAGTAGAAGTAGAGAGGAATTTAGAATTTGAGTAGGACCAAAGGGATCAAAGAGTTTCCACAGAGCTTAAAAATGAAAATAGTGTTTGAGGAGCATATGAACCCGGTTTTTGATAAATAATAGCACTCATTAACTCTCCAACCTACATGCCTCATTCTATTGTAAGGAACAGAGTTGCTAACTTACACTTTGAGTAAGTTCTTGATTCAGTACACAGGTAGTTATTCAGTTTGTTTGAAGAATACATCCCAAAATCAGTGTAATCTTCTGTCCTGGGCCTTTTAAGGCTTCCTTGGGTATGATATGGCTCATTGATGTTGTCCCCATTGCTTGGAACTCTAACAACATCATCAGCAACCAGAGGAAGGGGATAGTTGTAATTATCTAAAAAAAATTTATTAAATTATAGCTTATGAAAGATTATTGTATACTTATCCAGTGATAATTTTAACGCCTCTGAGAGCGTATTTCACGCTTTGAAAATAGGAAACACGCTTTTAAAAACTAGTCAGGCGTATTTTCACGCTTTGAATTTTTAATAAACGTTTTGCTTAAAAAATGCATGGCACCCCACTGAAATAAAAAAAATTTTCTACTCAAATTTGAAAAAATAAATATTTTATTTATAATGTTTAATGTAATATAAATTATTTTATTTATAATGTTTAATACTTTCTACTTTTATTAACAGATGCTATAATTGTTAAAAACCAAAATAGCATCCTCATTTTTTCTATTTCAGTTTGTCCATTAAAAAAAGCGTTTTTATAAAAGATTTGTCTCTTTATATATATAGTTTATGCAATTTCCGGTTTTTCACTCCTCATAAATGAATTTCATTTTCACGCCTCCTAAAAAAGTCAAGGAGTATTTTTACTCCTCCAAAAAAATCCTAAGAATAACACTGTACTTATCTGTAATCCATATAAAAATCATTTATGATGATTGTAAAAAAATACTTATAATTTTTTTATGTAATCTATTTATTTTAATGACATGTAGTTTAGATCTATTTTTAATAACAAATATTCTAAATATTGTCAAACAACAGAAAACTGACCAATTGGATAAATCCGAAGAAACCAGGCCTGGGTGACATTTTTGGTAAAATTTGGTGCTGCTAATGCAGTTTTTTGGTAAGTCAGCAATTTAACTTCTGTAGAACTGGGGTGACAGAATCCACTATTTTATAGCCATAATTGGCCTCAGGTATGTTTTCTTTGGATTATCCCTTTTTTTATAATAGTAACATAAAATGTTGGTTTTTACGAATTATCTTGTCGACCATGCCGATGATTTCAAAAATGTAACAAAAACTCATTGACTGGCCTATAGCTATACCACAGAATTTTACGGCTGCTGAACAGTCAATAGGATGATATGCAAGAACCAAACGTTTAATTAATTTGACATCTTTAATAAACATCCTTTTTTCAACTATAAAAATACAGTTTCATCAATAAAATCATATTTTCCTTCTCCTGTTCAACATTATTTTAGTTTTAGTCACAGTAAATGTAATTGAAAAAATAATTATGTGTTAAAAAGCACGTTAGAATTATATCTATATTTTATAAAGAAATCAAGGAATGTAAACAGTTATAAATATTGCAAGTCCAAACCAAACAATATCATGTATTAATTTTATTTATATTGATTACAGGTAATGGGGCAAAGAAATACGATTTCAATTGTGATTACATCTGCAAATCAATTCATGAAAGCGATTGAGTTTAGTAAAATAGGATAACCTATGACCTTTAAATTTTATACTTTAGAAGTCCTTTATTTCAGATCGTCACCCACAACAAAAGATAGAAATATAACCAGAATTGCATAAACTAGCCATACCCAAATTATCTAAGCTCATTCTAAAAAAATTTTCTGCACTTTAACACTATAAATAGCACACGCTCAATAGAGCTATTCAAATTCTGCTGTCAGAAACTCAAAAACAAAACACAAATGAAAACAAACAAGGCTTTCGCGGACACAGTTACTTCAAGAGAAACATCGACTTTTATAACATTTTTATTTTTATTGCACTTCATTGATTTCCTTTTTTCTTGTCAAATAAAACTTTAAGTTCCTCTTTTATTATAACCAGGTAGTTTTTAATTATATAAACTTTTTTTAAAAGGGACCATGACTTAGCATATTTGTGCGTTGGTAATTTCAGAATTTCCTCTTTCAAAAAAAAAGTACGTGCAAGTTTCTTTGAATCAAACCCACTAAAATACCAAACCTACATGATTGGCTCAAACATATCATGTGATAGGGCTTCTCTTTCCTATTATTCAGATCATAGAGGAGATCATTCGTTCCGATCTTTCGAATGCTGAGTAATCGAATGATTCTTTCTGGAATTGAAAAATTTGTTTACATTTTGTGGTCGTGTTTTGATAACTTTTCTTGGACTTATATAATATGGCTCAGAATTTTTAGTTATCTTAGCTGAATTTGACATAAGGATAAATAGTTTCATGGCTTAATTGATCTGTAATTAGGTTAAAAGTTGAATGTTTGCAAACTAATGCCTTAGGATTACTGGTCATAAAATTCAAATTTTTTGGTATTAAGTAACAGATTTCAGAAATTTCACACTTTAAATAATGAAATTTAGTAATTGTTTTTTGACATTTCAACTACCTTTAGTCTTTGAGAAGTAATTAAATTAAAATAACAATTGAAAATTTTACTAAGCCCCATAGTATTAATATTGTATAGTGTACATTACTAATTATTGTAACAAAACCTTGAATTGAAATATTTAAACCTTCAATAATAGAAATTCTAACTATGTCTGCAGTGTTCTATTTGTGTTTGATGTATGTTTATCTTCATATTTCTGGCACGTGATTGAAAGATTTCTGGAAAGCTGATAGATGTGGTTTTATATCACATAGTGGCTGCTCGTCCATGGAGCTACAGCACATCCAATCAAATTACAACTGGGAAAAATATAGTGGAGACTGGGGATGGATGGGATACTGGGTAGGATGGGACACCTTCAATAAATCTTAAAATTATAAATAAAATTAGTTTTTGAGTGTTCCACCAGGTAAAGCCACCATGGGTTCATATTTTTATACAAATTTCTGAATGAAAAAGATGGTTTCACTAGCAAAAGTAACTAAGTATTACACTTTTCAAAGTGAATTTTCAATCTGATTCTTGGTTGCTTTCTCAATGGTTTATATTGTTTTCTAAACAGAATAATGTATTCTTTATGAATATATAGTTGAGTTAAGCCTAAAAGCTACAGTTCTTTTGAAAGAACCTCTTTTTTAAAACTGTTGCTACCGGAGTGGGAGGGGACACCACAGTGGCGGCTCGTCCATAAGAGCACAGGAGCACGTGAACACCCAGTGAAAAAGTAGAAATAAACCCAAATATAAAGATACAAAAATATCAAAAGAAAACAATACATAAATCATTCTCAATTTCTGTTTCATACTCAAAATCAAGTTTCTACCCCCCTTCACCTGTCAGCAAAAAAATTATTGCCGGAAACGCGAAAGTTTTGTGTTTATCAAATAAAGAGAATACTACTCTTATTTTTCTTTCCTTATACGCACGTGTGAGCGAAGAAACTGAATGAGTCGGAAGAAACCTCGACTTCCCGCCGGAGAACATTTGGGCTTACGGCAACACATTGGAGATCCCCGTGCGCACAGATTTTGTGTGCCGAGGCCTACGGTTTTGAGGTTAAGCTTGCTTTTTTGTGGTCTGGATTTTTTTACCGTATTGGAAAACGAGATAAGAACCTTTTGAAAGTATCATTAAAGTTTTCACGTCAGCTATTTTGTAATAATTTCTTTTGTTATTGGTTATTTTTTTGAAGTGACGTTGGAGTAAAATTACAGATCTTGAAATATACACATCACCTGTATTTTTAACAATCAATTGTTCGATTAAGCATCTATAAGAAGCACTATGAGTAGACAGACCCAGTGTTCTTGTCATGCTCCTAATTAAAAAAAATTATGATTAGGTATTATGTATGATTTTAATGAAAGTGTCAAAAATTTGTTTGCTTCGAAAAAGGCTAGACGAGTGAACATCATGCATAAAAGTTGTTTTTGAGGTATTATGTTATAGGCAAGGGATATTATAAAAAATAAAGGCCTTCTTTATCATAAGTTTTGCTTATTTCCATTAAACGCATATTTAAAAAAATAAAAATGCATGCAGTGAAAAATTTAGGAAACTTAAAATAACTCCCCTGAAATAAATAAATTTTTTCTAAAACACGTTTTCTTTATGCTAAAATAAGTTTTATGTATCCATCCAACATCCCTTCTCTTTCTTGCTCTTGTGTAAATTTTAATTCATACAAAGGGTGTGAACACCCTGTTAATAAACTCACGAGCCGCCACTGGGACACCATGACCAATTCCTCTCAATACCTAAATACAAGCTATTGCATACAATTCTTTAGATACCATTGTTTTGAAACTGATTAGTATTGCAGTTGAAATCATATTTATTTATATTAAAGAAGAATTTTAACTAGTATTTTTCACTTAAGTTAGATTTTTCGAAGTAAATATAGGGTAAAATAACTGATGTTTTTGTAATAAATCTTTAAAATGTGTAAAATACTTCCATCTTTGTGGTTTTTAATCATATATTTAAAAAGTAATCCTAAATTTTAATTTTAAAAGATATGTCCCACCCCGGCCTGGGGTGGGATGGGACACTTTTAGAGGTTACTGTAATTCGTTCATAAATCCTAAGTTTTGTTTGCTATCACTTTGGTTATATTATTTAAACATGTTAAAATGTTCCAAGATGTTAGTTTGAAAGTTTCAAATTTATACCATGAAAATTAAATTTTTAAAAAATATTCTTGGAAAAAGTGTCCCATCCCTCCACGGTCTCCCCTAATCTTCCCTCGCGAGTAAAATGTCCTGCCTTTTTACATTGCAAAACCTCATCCCATTAAATAATTGTAAAATCAAAAATTCTACCTCTTCTATTCATGGGCGGATTTAGATGGTGAACCCTGGGGTGCGTACTGGGAAACTTGGGGGTGCAAGCTGCCCCTGATGACTTTGAAAACATGATTTTCCCCAATAAAAATGGAATTTTCTCAAAAAGTTTGGGGTGCGTTGCACCCCCTTAAATCCCCCCATGCTTCTATTTGACTTTTTTGCCATTATTGTTTAATTGAAACAGGCTAGTTAGTATAGAATTGCATTCCCATTATAAAATTGAGTTCTGTGAACTGTGACTGTAAGTAAACTTCAATATCTTAAATTTTCTTTTCTGTATTTACATGATGAAATTGTAGCAATGAAAAGAGGTTAGATTTATTTTTATTTTTTATTTCCTTAAAATACTTTTTCAACTTGGTGCTGCTGGAGCAGCACCTCCAAAAGTCTTTGCTACTAGCGTCTTGCACTAATTACTTAATATTCAAGAAGTTTTAGCCCCGTGTGTGCTTGTAGATTCTATTTGCAATTTAAAGGATTCAATGATCTTCAGCCCCTATGTAGCATTATTCCCTTCCATGATCAGCCCCTACGAAGCTTTAGGCAGTGTTTGAAATTAGCGGTGGTCTGCTTGTCAGAGGCATAGGCCACAGAAAAACTACTCGGACCTACTTTTGTAATTATTTTTATGGTTACAAAATTATTTAATAAGAACTGTATATAAGAACTGTATTTCTTTTTCATGATAGAAAAAACAGTTGGGTTTTAATGCAGCAAAAAAAAACCTGTTGGTTTATATACATAATTTTAACTTTTTTAAAAATTAATTTTATTAAATAAATGAATGAAATCACTTTGTTTAAATAATAGCAGAATTGATAAAATCTTCATTCAATGCATTCATTATGGAAAATAGTCAGGAATAGTTATAATATTTATGAGGAAGGCAAAAAAATTTAAAAAAAACTGGTTTAAACAAAAACAAAAAAAGACCTGATTAAAAACACTTCTTTTTCAACCCTGGAGTTAGATATTCTCTAAAATTTGTAATTAAATCATACATAGATTCATATAATTAAAAAGTTGGCCTAATTGATTGTTATAGTGGTAATATCCAGAGACAGTATGGAAAAGACAATCTAAATTATTTACAACTCAGTTTATTAAATTTCAATTTACTTTTTCCTAAATATTTCTTGATTATAATCTCCGTAATTACTGTCCTCACAATGAATCACCTGAAAAAAAAGCAATATTTTTATTGTTGGAAAAATAAGAACTCTTAGACCTTAAACACCTGATATGGAAATAATAAATTCTAAAAGGTTCTATAATAGTAAAAACATTAGAATCATTGAAATAAGTTGAAATAAATAATGGAAAATAAATTTTTATGAAGGTAAAACACTTCATTAGTTTTGGATAAACTAGTACTACATAGGGCAGAGTGGGGCACTTTTTAATAAATAATTTTTATACAAGGATCTAATGTTAGGGTGGTCACAAGTAACATGGGGAACAAATTTTTTCGACTTTTTTTAGGTCTCACCCCCTTAAAGAAGAGTGCCCTAAACAAGAGTCACAAAAATTTGATAGTTTTAGCCCCATAAAACTAAAAGCGTTTGTCCCAGAAACCTGGTTAGGGTGTCATTAAATAGGTAATTTTCTTAACTTTGATATAATCAGATTTTATTTTCTAAAACTATTTTCTATTCTATGAAATTGCACTATTTAGCAATTTCATAGTGAAGGTCCTCGAAAGCGAATTTCCTTGCAAGAACCCTAGAACAGTGGTTCTCAAACTGTGGTCCCCGGACCCCTGGGGGTCCGCGGAGCCTTCCTAGGGGGTCCGCGAGTTACCATGAGAAATTCCTCAAGTTACTTTTAGAATTCCCCAAACAGTTTCAAAATTAGATGACACTAGTTTTAAGAGGTAAATTTCAAAAAAAATTTCTGGGGGAGAGCCCCCAGTCCCCTCGAAAATTTGATTTAAATGCATAATTTTTTCCTTGAAATTTCCAGACCCTCACCTCAGAGACTTGGAGTAATTCAGGGGCGTATATAAATGTGGGTGAAGGGGCCCTGCCCTCCTCCTAAAATTTGGACTTGGTGTATCAAAACAAGTTAGAACCCTATTTTTTGGATCAAATCTCCGAAAATTTTCTGGGGGAGGACCCCCGAACCCCCTTTAGTACTTGGTACTTTATTATTAAATACTTTTTAAAAATAAGTTCATCAAAATTGAAATCCTACCTAAGAGTATTGTCTGAAATTCGGACGAGGTGAATCAGAACCAAGATTAAATCCTGTGCGTTTTGAGGGATAAATTTATCTAAAACTTTTCTGAGGATGACCCCCAGATACCTTTTTGTTCTAAAACTCTATTATTATAAACTATTTTTTACATTAAGTTAATCAAAATGCAAATCTTACATAAAAATTTATATTCAAAAAATTCTAACTAGGGTATCAAAATTAATTAAAAACCTGTTTTACAAGTTAAATTTCCAAAAATTTTCTGGGGGGAGGACCCCCAGACCCCCCTTTCGTAGGTAGAGTTTAATTACCCATAACCTTTTTATACTAAATTCCCTAAGACGCAAATTCTACTTAAAAAAGTACTAAAAAGTTACTTGGACCTATGAAATATATATGGGGGGGGCTAAGGGTTAATTTTTGTCCCCTCCCGAAATAAATTTCTATATACGCCTCTGGAGTTATTGTAAAATTTATTATAATTTATTTTCTATAATTTTAATTAATCTTTAACTCAAAACAAAAGTCTGGTTACGTTTTTGGTTTTTAAAATGTTGGGGGTCCGCGATGTCTGGCTGCTACATAAAGAGGGCCGTGACGATAGAAAGTTTGAGAACCGCTGCCCTAGAACATTACGAAGTCACAAAAAACTTTCTTCCCGGTCTTTCCCTGTTGATTTTGGCCCCAATAGATAGTAAATGAGTTTTTAGCCCCCTAAGAGAATTCTAGGGTATGATTTCTACCCCCCTTGGTTTAAAAAAAAGAGAAAAATTTTTTTTGATTGTTAATGTGATAAAATTGGTTCAAATACATTATTAAGAGTTTAATAAGGTAGAAGACCAATGATAAAGGGGATTAACCTTTCGATATGACCCCTATAATCTAACTAAACCAGTGGTTCCCAACCTGGGGGCGATTGCCCCCAGGTGGGCGATTTGTGTTATCAAGGGGGCGATAAATAAGTGAGGGGCGATTGGGGGGCGATGAGTATTCAAAGAGGGAAAATACCCTCCTTTTGCACTTGGAACTTGATTTTTCAAAACTTTTTTAAAAATTAGTTCAGCAAAATCAAACTCCTACCTAAAAATAAATGTCCGAAATTCGGAAGAAGTGTTCCAAATAACAGGTTTTTAACTAGTTATGGTATCCCCATAACTAGTTAAAAACCTATTTTTTGGAGTCTTATTCCCAAAAATTTTCTGGGGGAGGACTCCCGGACATAAAATTGCCTTATTATTTACACTTTACTTCAAATTAAAATTAGACATACAATGAGAATGAAAAGGGGGCGATAGGTTGTAGTCAACCTCTAGAAAGGGGGCGATGGGCTACAAAAGGTTGGGAACCACTGATCTAAACGATAGAAGCTGTGAGAGGTTTAGCTAAAAAAAAGGCTTTAATATCCATTAAAGTGATAAAAAGGTCTATTATACAAATTTTTTCAGCTAAAACCTCTAGAGATGTGTCACATTTGGTGATTTATGTCTATGAAATTATAATAATAGCACCCTTACCGAGCTAATTAACCAGCTAAGTTGTCAGCTAGTTAACCTAAAAGTATATTAGAAAAATGTATAAATTGATTTAATTTTAATAAATATACCTCAGAGGTTTCATTTGCCTACCATTCGAGGAAAATTAATTTATTATAGGTATGAAAAGGTTTCATTACATATGTTTGATCTATAATCTAATTACTTAATATTTTATTCTTTAGTCGCCAATTATATTCACACCTGTGTTGAAGGAGACAAAAATAGCGCGTAAAATAGGAAATTAAATTTAGCTAATAATTTCCTCTTTTTTCTTAAAATCTTATTGAATAGGTCTATTTTTAACATAAATACACTTATTTTTTTTAAACTAGCGCTGATGCGCTAGACCCGGGCTTCGCCCGGGTTTCACTTTTTTTAATAAATATCATCTGGTGCGTTACAGATGGGCTTGGGGCTTCGCCAGTCCAAATGTGGAAATAGTGAAATAAAGGCGCCATTTCATTTGTATGTTTATGCTACAACAATTGATTTTAAACTACAACAATCGACATCATGCCTACAACAATTAATGTTACATCTTCTTTTGTTATATATACAACAATGTGGTTTTGCCATGAAGTTAGGCACGCAATATGGGTTTTTGAGCAAAAAATTGACCAAAAAGTTATTAGGATGCATCGATTTTAAATTATTTTGATTCAGAAACCTACCCTGGAGCGAGTAGATCAACGTGGTATAGTTTCATAGTTAATGTAGGTTCGAAAAGTTCATAACTATAAAGGACATATAGACATTGATTTATATATAGATGATTTCCAACTATAAGTGATTGTAACTTTGCAACACGCAAAACAAGAAAACCAATATAAATAATTGAATCGTCAGTTTGAAGAAGGGAATAAGTCCAAAAATCAAGTTTTGAGAAAATCGAAAAAATGAAATGGAATTTTCATTGTATGGATATCGATTTCACAACTTCAAGGGGCGATATCTCCTATAGGGGTGAGTAATTTCCCCCCTCTTTTCACCCATGTGTAGGGCAAAGCTTGGAGATTGTTTTGAGCACAAAAAGTCAATTTGTCATTTTTTGGACTTATTCCCTTCTTCAAACTGACGATTTAATTATCCACACGCACCAAGTAGAGTTGATTTTAGGGTCATTCATAAAAACCTATAAGGGTCCTTCCAATTCGTAAGTACCTACAAGTTCATAACTAGTATAAAATTGCTTCTGAAAAGTGGAGTGTCCAAAGGTGCCCCACTCTCCCCTACTTTTTATGAAAAATTCCTTAAATTTAGATTGACACATTTAAAAAAGTCAATCCTTCTAATGGAGAAACACAGAATTAAGAATTTTGTAACAATCATTTGAAACATTTAGTAAGACTCTAGGTCTCCAGGCTATTTTTAGAGTTTCGTAATTTTATCTTACTCGGTTCGGGAGCTACGAATTTTCAAAGTTTCAGAACCAAAATGCTGTTTTTCTAGGAGATTCGCATTCGCGGGTTCTTTTAAAATACTAAACCTTTTAATTAATTTTTTTAAGGGTGCGTTAATTTTCTACATCCGTTTGGCTATTATTTTCTGGAGTTTCGTTGAGATAAGGGCGTTTTTAAGATTTTATTAGGAATTTCCGGAACACTGTAGGTGTGCATAGCAAACGAAGGGATTTATAGATTTTTAAGTAATTTAAAATGAGTAACGGAATTTTCAACACTGGTTTCTAGTAATAGGCCTCTCGATGAGCAACGTATTCAATTTTCATGAAATTCTGACGGTAATTTTAATTTTCCGGCGCCTTTTAAGGTCCGATTTTGAAATGTACCTGAAACATAGAAAAAAAAACACTTTAAAGAATTTCTACCGGGTCGACGACCTGTAACCTTTCGAGTGTGATGTCATAGCTTCCAGAATCTGGAATTTTAAAAAATTGGGATGAAAATTCAGCCCTCCGCGATTTTGCGTTCTGGTTCCGAGAAATGTCGGTTTTTCGCGTTTTGAGCACAATAGATATTAAAATTTCGTCTTTTCGGCCAATGAAACTTAAAGTTGACCTCTAGATGTCCATCATATCCGATTTTTATACCAATCGAAAAATAATTTAGGTATTTATTAGAGTTTGAAAAAAAGTCGATGCTACCCTCAAAAAACACAAGTCCGCAAATCCTTAATAAATCGAAAATTATTATTTAAAAAATGTTTTTGATTTTACTTATGAGTAAGGGACCGTCATGGCAAAGTTTTTCCAGAATTACGGGTTTCCATGGTGATTTTGACGTCAACCAGGATTTTCTGAAGCAGAATGGAGTCTACTTGTTTTGAACGCGAATGACTCTAGTTAATTTCCCAAATTCGAGATCACCATTTAAATTCTAATTATTTCCCAGAATAATGCTTTATATATTCTGGAAGCTCATTAAAAATGCTAATAGGAACTTGAAAATTTTAGGGGATCATGTAAAAATTGCGCTCTACAATCTGGTTTGAACGAATATATTGAAATCTCAAACTTTTTCCCAAATGGACCAAAAATCTTTTAATTAATTTATGAAAAAAATATATGTTGTAGCTTATGATTAGACGAGTAAAAGTACGTATCGCACTAAGGAATCGGTCCGTTAGAATTTGAATGAGAATTTTTTCCGACTTTTTGACTTTTGAAATTCGTATACGGCCCCCTAATTAACTTTAACCCTCGAAACTTAAATAGGTTATAAAAATCACCTCCAGTAACAACATATTAAAATTTCGTGTTGATAGGTTAATATTAAGGCTTTCATTAAGCCTATAATAGGCGATTTCCGGTGTCTTGTAAATTTTCAAAAAATCGCAGTTTGAATTCATACCAACGGATTTTAATGAAATTTTAGTGTGTTGTACAACTTTTACAGACCTTTCAGAATTCGTATCGCACTAGTCGGTGTCTATTATTTTTCCCGCCATTTCACTCCTGGAAAGCTGTTTTAATTTGTATACGACCCCCTAACAGTAGCACATACCCGAAAAGTTAATAGAATCTCTAGGGTCGCACATTTAATGACATATTAAAATTTCAGAGTCGTCCCTCAATTAGAACCCCTTCAATTAGCGCATAACCGACCGGGCGCCATTCGGTCCAACGAACTTTTCTATTGTCTGGATCCTTTGTTGCTAGGGTCAAACGGAAACGAGGAATTCGACCCCTTGTTCTTTATCGATCTTTCTGAAATTTTAATATGTTGTCACATGTAACTTGAGGAAACTTTAGACACCTAGAACTAAGTTATCAGTTCATCAGGTGATTTTTAATTAATTAATTACGATTATAGCTGTTTTTAATTTCTGGAAGGCCCCCTAATTTAGATTATGCTCCGAAACTTTAATAGAAATTAGTCCACTGTTGCCCTCACAACATATTAAAATTTCAAAGTCTTATCATTAAGGGAAGTTGGTCTAATAAGCCGATTATGCAATTTTCCCCCTTGGAGTGAAAAATAAATCTTATCGGATTTATTCCAAATTCCATATGTTGTGCAGAAAAAAAAAGACCTTTCGAACTGGGTGGGGCGCCGAATTTTCATTCAAATATTTCGAGATTTTAACGAACTTTGTGTTTAAAAAAAATACCAAAAATTCCAAAATTTTATATATGTTGTAGAGAATTACTAGACTAAGAAAAAAAAAGTATAGCACTAAGGATTCGGTTTAATAGTTCTCGGTCAGGAATTTTTTTAGGAATTTCGACTTTTTAATTTCTGGAAGGGCCCCTAATTGAGATTAGACTCCGAAATTTTAATAGAATGTGCCCCTTACTTGCCCTTTTCCTTTTAACATATAAAAATTTCAAATCGATACAATTCTTTTAAGTATTTAAATCGTATTTTACAAGTTTGAAAAAAATCTTTGAAAATATATTTTTCAAAAACCGCTACCAGCCATATAATGAATAATAGTAGGGAGAAGGGAGATCGGCTAATATGACATACCACTTTTTCAAAGCAACCGTGAGAGACTATTTGATTACATTTCCTGTAGTTTTCTAAGCCAATGAAATGTTTATATAATGCTCTAATTGAGTAATATCATAATCTTTCTTTTTTTTTCAAAAACTTACTTTTCGAAAAAAGTAGAAACTTTGTCATTTTACCCGATATAAGGATAAAATGACATAGTAAACCTTAAGAAGAAAAAAAGTGATTTCTTCAGCAAACATAATTTTATTTGATTCCATACAATAACTATATTAGTTGTTAAGCACTTTTACATAGTCTATAATTAATTTTTTGTGAGAAAGATCGGGAAATAATATCGGGAAAGTAAAATGGATCCAAATCATTCATTAATAAGTACTGTACACATATTTGGATTTAATAAGTACATTAATAAGTAAGGCTTTTTTCTTATTTTAAGTGATAGTCGTAGAGACAGTAAATTTTTCCTGTAAAAACCATATTAAATGTGTACCATGATTCTCAAATCAAATCAATTTTATTGTTATACATACACATATATTACACAAAGAATGAGAAAAACAAATTATGATTCGCCTGAAGGAAACAAAGACCTGTATAGGCGAAAGAAAAATTACAATTTTTACAGAAAAAATAAAAAGTAACATAATATGAAGATAAATAATTAAGTAAGTTTAGTAGGGAAAAACATTATGTATAATAACAGAATTAGAATAACTACAATATATACACTTCAATTGAATTAAGTAAAGAAAATAAAGGCACAGCAAGGCTTAAAAATTTTATGCTTCTGGATTTAGACGGAAAAAAACATCCAAATTATCAATGTTACAAATAAAATTAAATAATGATCGCTTGAAAATATTAGGAGATGGAAAACTCTGAAATTCTATAGGCAAAAAATTATATAATTTAGGAGCAAGATAAAAAAAATTCGATAAAATGCAAAATGGCGAATAGGTAAAATTTTTAAATTTATTATTAAGTTACAGGGATGATCAAATTTATAGTTTAATAATTTGAAAATTTTGTTTTGAATTGATATTAAAGGAGACAAATTAGATTTATATTCACCTCCCCAAACTATAATGCCATAATTTATTAACGATTGAGACCAAGAATGATACAAAGTAATTAAAAATGACTTATGAACTTTATTTTTAAGAAAATGCAATTTGATTAAAACGAAGCGTAGTTTTTTAAATAATTCAGTGATGTGAGTTTTCCATTTAAGGTTTGAATCAATAAAAAGACCTAAATATTTTATGCTATTTACTTGTTGCAGCAAATGACAGTTGCAATGAACAAGAAGACCATTACATGATGAAGAGTGAAATTTAATATTAAGGGTAGAACTTGATTGAAATAAATTGAAATGAATTAGTTTAGTCTTATTTAAATTTAAAGAAAGGTCATTAAAAGCAAACCATTTCCCGATCGCAATCATATCAGATTCAATTTGAGATTTTAGGTCATAACTATTAGAACAGGAATATAACAAAACAGAATCATCAGCATATGTTATTATTTTACCATAAAGATTCAATTTGCAAAAATCATTAATGTAAATTATAAATAACAAAGGACCCAAAATAGAGCCCTGAGAAACACCACGGTTTGAAAAATAAAAATCACTAAAAATGAGTTGCGAACTTTAATGCTTTGTTTCCTATTAGAAAGATAAGAGATAAACCAACTTAATAAGTACCCACGGAAACCAGCATTTTCTAATTTTTTGATTAACTAGGGGGCTCTGCCCCCTGCTCGCTATCGCTCACCAACCCCCGGAACTGCTTCGCAGTTCTTTGAAGATCGCTTCGCGATCTTAGCGAGCAGAGCTCGCTTGTTTCATTTCAACTATCCAGTAAAACTTGGAACTTGTCTCCTTAGTTACTGATCATTTAATATCAAAACTTTTTATCTCTCTAATAAATAACCTAATTCGGACCATTACTACAAAAATATCAAAATAAAACTGGAACTAAAATATCCTTGTTTTAACTTGTCAATAATTTAATCGAAATATTTTTTAAAAAATATCCAGCAAGTCTACTAATTATCATCAACCATCTTAGAGAAAAAAAGCATGCCCTTAAAATCTTTTAAATTTATAAGATGCACGTGTACCTAGTGAATCGTCGGAAATAAAAGAAATCAGACTCGCATAAAAATCGGCTGTTTCTCTAGTGAACGACCAGAAAGAGATGAAAAAATTGAAACTTTGAATCTTAATAATTCTAAAAATAATTCGAATTTTTTAAAAAACGAAATGCCAATCGTTTTATAAAAAATAATTGTATGTGTGTTTAAAATATCATAGTTCTACTGTGATTAGTTTTTCTGTTATAACGAAAAAACCGAAAAAGGGTAAAAAATTTCGAAACTTAAGAATTTAATTACTCCAAAAATAATTCGAAATTCGAAAAAAGGGCGACGAGGTGCAAAACTTCATACCTAAGAGTATGTGTCTGCAAAAAATCATGTTTATGCTGTAAATAGATTTTGCTGGGGGCGAACTCGCAGCCGAAAAAAATAATTTTTTACTTTGACATTAAATAACTCCAGAACTAATTATCTAATTAATTAGGTTTGGAAACTGAAATGACCCTCATACATTTGTCTACGAATGGTCAAAATTTCATAATATTCCTTCAAATAGTTTTTGCGTAGTGATAGTTCAAAGTGTTAAAAAATAAAATTTTCAAAATCAGCGGTGACGGCGGCGGCGGCGGCGGTCACTGTTACTTTTTTTTAATATAGAGAGATATTGAGTGGTTAACAGTATTAAAAGCCTTTGAAATGTCAAGAAAAACAGCAGCAGTCTTTTTATTTTTGTCAATACTGTTGTAAATGAATTTAGAAAAATTTAAAAGGGCTAATTCAGTATTTCGACCTTTTATAAAACCATATTGATTATCCGCAAAAAATTTAGTATGGGTTAAATAATGGTACATTTTAATTGATAATGCTTTTTCTATGATTTTTGAGAAAGTAGGGAGAATAGAAATGGGGCGATAGTTTGAAGGATTATATTTATCCCCAGATTTAAAAACTGGAGTAATAGTGGCTTTTTTAAGTGAGGTAGGAAAATCAGACATACTCAAAGAACGGTTTATGAAATTTGTAATGAAACCTATATTGTTAACAGCAAAAATTTTTAAAGTCTTAATACTTATACCATCTGAATCGATAGAGTCAATTTTTGAAAAAGAGTTTAGAACATCAATTACATCAAGATCAAACATTGTATTGAAAACAAATGAGTTTAAAGAAGGTGACATAGAGGTTTGAGAAGCTTTGGGAGACATTAGTATCAGGGATTTGAATATCAAATTGAGTTTTAAACTTAAAAGCAGTATATGAATCCAGGGGCCGCGCTAAGGTTTTCAAAACATTCGCCAGTGAATTAGCCAAATCCTAAATTTATTAGCCAAATTTATTAGCTATTAGCCATATTTTTTTGAGTAAAATCTAATTGCATGATTTTTTTAAGTTACTCCATCCAAAAATTAAAGCGTTCGCGGGCAGTCCGTGGCTGGCGCCGGCGTAATCGGATAAAACCGGTATTAAAACGTAGCTTCATTACATAAAACAGCTAATAAATACAGCGCCATCATATAGATGGCGCTGTATTTATCGCTTATCTACTAGACAGGTTTCGATTCTCAAAATCAGTTAAAAAGATACTTTTTAAATCCAAGTCAATCGGCTCATTAATTATGTAAAAAAATGCTAAATCATTAAGATAATAATCTGTACAGCAAGCTTTTTGCTCAAGATCGATTATTTTTTTATTATCAACAAGTACTTAAATAATAATAATGCTCCCTCAGAAATAAATGCATGCCTTCCAATATGAGGCAGCTCGTTAAACAAAATTCTTTTTTTCGCAATCTTTTTTAATCGTCGAAATTTTCAATGGAGTATTAAAATATTAAAGGAGTATTAGAACCTGAGAATCTTAATAACATAAAATTATGGTTATTTTTTAAAGGTAGACATAAATTAGAGCCAAACGGCGTAAGCGAAGCCGCGAACAGTGTTGTTTCGGTGCTGCTCGTAGCGCGGTCGCGGCGCGGTGCACGCGGAAATACGATTTCAAGCCAACCGCATTCCGCGAATGCTCGCGGCTGTACAGCCAAACCATTTTTGGCGAGTAATCGCACACGGGCGACTTTTAAAAACGAAAGTTAAGTTCTGAAATTTATTGATTACTTTTGGAAGTTAGTGGCCGCGGTGGTGCAGTGGTTAGCGTGTCTGGCTACGAGCATTACCGACCCAGGTTCGATGCCTCGCGGCTCCTGCTTGGGTAGCTGGTCATGGGTCAACTCAGCCCTTCATCCTTCCGGGGTCGATAAATGAGGACCAAGCTTGCTTGGGGAATCAACTGGGGGTCCAGCGTCGGGCTAGCCACTCGGCCTGGATACACGCTAGTAATTAGCACCCCAGGCCCAAAAGGCTACAGAAACGGAGATGGGCACCGCCTGATGGGCCACTAGGCCCGGGCAGACTTTGATTTTTGATTTTGGAAGTTAACTAAAACGGAAAAAGTATTCGCCAGTACTTTCGCCAAAATTACTTTTTTCTCGCCAATTTCGCGATTTACTCGCATTTGGCGAATTGGCGAATGGTTAGCGCGGCCCCTGGAATCATTTTCGATTTGGGGTAGAGTGGAAGGTTTTTTAAAATGACAAATGTCATCTAAACTGTCTAAGTTCTGCGCATTGCCTACTCCTTTCAGCAGATAATTACAGCACTGAGATAAGAATTTAATTAATTATATAAAGAGTTAAAAGTATTAAATAGCCTTTTAAGGATTTCAAATTCTTTTGGCACAAATTCAAAAGTATTTTATTTAATTCTTGAATTTAACGTGAAAGGTTAAGTTATAGATTTTCCTCTGAATTTTGGCATTCACCTCTACAATTCAGTAATGTTCGGCACTAGTTAACTAAAAGTAGTTGAAAAGTAGTTAACTACTAGTTGCAACTACTAGTTAACTAGTAGTTCAACTACTTTTGGTTTAGAGTAGTTGAACTAGTAGTTTAACTACTTTTTTCACCAACTACTAGTTCCAACTACTTTCAAAAAGTTCAACTACTTCAAAAACTATTGAAAGATCAAAATTTTAAAAAATATGTTACATCTACTAACAATGCCATTTTTGTGATACATTTTCATATTTGGCAACCTTGAAATATATTTCATCCCAGCAATTGACATATAAATGAAATCATCTCTAGAAATTAGGGAGTTCAGGGTTTTCTCTCCTGGAAATTCCAGCACTTTGAAAAGCGATTTTAGGCTTGGTTTACGAGGATTCTAGATGTTTTTCCTGCATTAAAAATTAGTAAGGCAATACTTAAAGTTAACGGCCCAATTTTGTGCTTAAAATATTGTTGTTCAGGCTAAGGGGGTTTAGAACCCTTAACCCCCCCTTTAGTCCAAGAAAGTTAGTTCAAAAAAGGGGTTGAGGTGGAACAAATTGTAAAAGAAAGTTTGATGGGTGATTCTTATAAGAAATTTTCCGTAGAAAACGATGGTGAAACGTATACCAAAATTAACCTCGTCCTTTAGCCAATATGGCGGATTTTCCGAAATGGCGGACAATCGTTTTTAACTTATTACTTCCTAAAAAATGTTAATAAAATTATAAATTTTGCAGTAAATTATTAGAATTTAGTAGCAAAAATAATGTGGAACTGTTTTTTGTCTCTTACGATAAGTCATTTATCCAATATGGCGGATTCTCATTTTTTTGTTCTCATTCTATACGAATAAAACTGATAATGGGCTTCTTAAAAGTAGCTGAAGTTAATGATGAAAATGTATTGGTGACCATGTCCCTCAACTTCTTTTCAATAGACTTATGCAGCCCATTTTCGGAGCTCTAAGGGATTACCTGCGGCTTTAATATGACTATCAGTTGAGAACACTATAAAAAGGGAGGTCTGGGGGTCACCCCCAGAAAATTTTTGATTTTAAGCACGAAATAAAAAGCATAATTTGAAAATTTTAAAAATTTTTAAATTCTAAGGGATATTTTGATGGGCCCTAAATGACGCCCTTGCGGGTGCTGGTTTTTTTTGGGGGGGGGAGCTCAGAATTTTTAAAATCAAATTGAATCTTCTCGACGAACATAACATAAAAAAGATTGTGAGTAATTGTGTTCTTACTACCTACAGGAGGTCTGGGGTCCCCCGAAGAAAATTTTAGTCTCAAATGCAGGTTTTCAACTCGTTTTAGTACAACTTACCCCAATTTCAGACATTTTCAAGAACTTATTTTTGGGTAGGATTTTTGAATCTTGGCGAACGTTCAACTTCAAAATTTGTTTAAAATTTTAATTTTTTGAAAGATTTTTCTCTGTTTTAAATTTAATTAATTTTTACATGATTTAGCACCATAAATTGTCAAAATATTTTATGTTTTACATGATTGGTGTATTTAACCTGTATATTTTAAGGTTCAACTTAACAAATTATTTAACTGATGATTTAATCAACAATTGTGTTTTTTTTGTTAAACAGGGTGTCCCATAAATAATGGGTCACACTTCTAGGGGGGATAGTAGACACCTAGACGAGTCAGAATCACATAGGATTTGGGGATCCCAGACCAAATCCCAGGGAGTTAAAAATGGAGGGACACCCCAAAAAATTATTGAAAAATTCAATTTGTAGAACTACTATTGATAAAAATTTAATTATGGTCTCAAAAATTGTGGTTTAATATGATTTTTAAAATTACCTCAAAAGTCTTCACTTTAAAATTTGTTTTATTATGAAAAAAAGTTAAAAAATAACGAAAAATGTGAAAATTCTGCCAAAACCTCATTTTGTATTTTGAAATCCTTTCTTTTGATTTAATAATATGAAAGATCATAGTCGAAAACACTTAAGTCCAAAGTGTCACGTAAAAACCATCAATATTAAATGCTTGAGAGCCTGTTAAAGCATTGTTTAAGTCAGTTTTTTGGGTCCGCAAACTGCCGTTTTGGAAACGGCTATAGGAAACAAACCACTTTGCGCACCCAAAAAACGAACTTTAACAGGATCTCAAGCGTTTAATAGGGATGGTTTGTATGTGAAACTTTGGACTTAAGGGTTTACAACTATGATCTTTCAGATTTTTCATATAAACATAAATGCATAAAATATATAGATATAAATGCCATCTTTCGCAATTATTTTGTGGTTTTGAGCGATGTTTAAAGTTTTTCGAGTTTCCAAATTTTCAATTAATTTTTAAAAATTGATATTTTAATTTAAAAAACATTAAATGGAATATTCGTATTCAGCACTGTCTATAGCAGTGTTTCCCAAAGTGGGGCGCACGCCCCACCGGGGGGCAATATCATTTTCTAGGGGGGCAATTTGAAAATTTTCAACCAAATTGCCCCCCAGGTGGGGCCAATCCAGGGGGAAAATTAAAAAAAACCTTTTAAAAAAAAGTTTATCAAAATCTGATCCTATTATCCTATCTGAAAATGCATGTCTAAAATCTGGACCAGTATGTATCAAATCCAAGTTTAAACCCTGTTTTTTAGAGTCTAATTTCCAAACCTTTTCTGGGGGATGACCTAAAATCACTTTGTTTTTAGAACGCTTATAATTGAAACTTTTTTTACATTAAGTTCATCAAAATGCAAATCTTACCTAAACATTTATATCCAAAATTTCCCAACTAGGGGTACCAAAATAGTTAAAAACCTGCTTCCTAGAGTCAAATTTTCAAAAATTTGCTGGGGGAGGACCCCCAGACCCCCCTTGGTACTTAGAACTTAACTACTCAGAACTTGATTTAGTTCTCTAGCATGCAAATTCCACCTAAAAATTTCTGAAAAGCTTCATTAGACTTATTAAATATACATAGCAGGGGGCTAAGAAATAATTTTGGCTCCCTCTCAAAATATATTTCTATAAAGCCACTGAGACCGGGGGGCATGGAAAATTTAGAAAGGCTTTGGTGGGGCATGGACCGAAAAAGGTTGGGAAACACTGGTCTATAGCAACTTATCAAATCCCAAAATTTTCTAAATCAATTTTTTGTAAACATTTATTTTACCTCGCACCAAAATTATATAATAGTTTACCTTTTAATCTATAAATCCATTAACAATATTTAAATGCCATCTTTCGCAATTATTTTGTAGAATCTTGGGACTGTTCGGGACTCAGCCGAGAGGACTTATGTTCAAGACCGCTTTTTGTCATGGACCATGCAAATATTCAGTTTTCAAAAGAAATTTATTTGAGTTCTTAATATCGACGACCTTGATCTATATTTTTCACTTCAATGAAGCATATTTTTAGTTAATAGCTTACCAGCTTGCTGCCATTATTATTTAATTATTAGGTTATCATTCTTGTTCAGTTTTGTGTCTGTTGTTGTAATTTGTTTACATAATTTTTCGCCTGTATGGAATTTTCTTTCCCCTTGGCGAATCATGTGTTTTCTGAATTTTCTTTGTTTACTATGTGTATAATAAAGTTCTTCTTCTTCAGAAGGATCTTCACTGGACACTCTTCTGATGATGAGACAATCCGTTAACTGAGAGAAGTTTGTAATTGATGTTCCAAAGAATCATTCAAAAACAAACTTCACCCAGTTTTATGCTGCTTTCCTTCTTCTGAAACGAACATAATACACAAAAAATATTCCCAAAGTAATTAATTATACTGTTTAAAAAACTTTGAATTCAAATTTAACCAAGAGTTAAAATTAACAGAACTTATCACTTGAAATGTTTTTTTCCAGTTTTGGGCATCGTCAGTTTGAAGAAGGGAATTAAGTCCAAAAAATGACAAATTGACTTTTTGTGCTCAAAACAATCTCCAAGCTTTGCCCTACACATGGGTGAAAAGAGGGGGGAAATAACTAACCCCTATAGGGAGATGTCGCCCCTTGAAGTTGTGAAATCGATATCCATACAATGAAAATTCCATTTCTTTTTTCGATTTTGGGCCATTCCATGAAAAAGTGGACATGAGGGTTGTAATTTCAAATGGGTGTTATAACTATAAATTATACATCAAATTAAAGGTAAAGATATGACCCAGATGAAATTACAGAGAGCTAAGCTTTAAAAAATTTTCTTGTATACATTTTGAGGGCTCAAAGTTAGAATAAATTAAGAACTTTTCAAGTAAGTAAAATAGGGTATTTTCATCTTGACCTAAACAATACTAAAAGCAGCTAAATTTTCATTAAATATGCATAATATCATTGTTTGTGACCTTGTTTACCTTATAAAACCTTCAAGTTTTAAAAATATTTTTTGAAAATTAATTTTTGGTGCCTTTGAATTTTTATGTTGTCCTTCCGTCACACCCGTCACAAAAAAAAGATAGAAAAGTTATTCTACAAGATTCAATTTTCATCATAAATCCTTTAAACTTTCAGATGTTCTGATTGTTGCAGTTCTGAACACATGTGATGTAGTAAAAAATTTTAAAATTTTTATTTTGTGTGATTTTTAGTGTGACGAAATTCCTGTGACGGGTGTGACAACCATACATGTGATTACACTGACAAAAAATTGGCGGAAAATATAAAAAAATTCGGTACCTAAATTTTTCTTAAATTTTAAGTAGAGGTGGTCCATCGGCTTCTACTTCTTGATATCTAGGTTGGTTGGGTTTTTATGGAGCATGACCCAAGGTAGGGTGGTATATAGCCCGAGATCTAGGATTCAATATGCTAGATTCATAGTATTTCAGCTTAAATCTTAACTAATTTTCATATTACTTCGATATTTAAAAAAATTACGATTTTTCTTAAAATTTTGTACTAGGTCACACTAACGGTCAGAGTTTTCAGTATAAAACGATTGGAAAATAAGAATGTGGAATTTCAGTTTTGCAAATCGAATTGTCGGATTTTAATTTCGCTAAGCAAATTGGCGGATTTCCGCCAATTGGCGGAAGAATCACATGTATGGACAACATTTAAAATTATTTTAAATAGTTGAATGATTTCTAAAAGAAATAAAAAATTGTATCATTATAATTTTTAAACATATTAAGACAGTCATGGCTAGCAAAAAAATTAATTATTAAATAATAAATAATTCTATTAATTATTTTTTAAAATGCGAGTTAATCAAAATTTGATTAAACTTTTTGTAGGTTTTTAAAGAAAAGACATTTGTTTACATGATTTAATGTACTTAAAAAATAAAAATTAATAAAAAATAAACTACTTTCACATTTTCCTAACTAATCATACCTATTAATTGAAAAAAATTTTATAGTGAAGAGTTTTATGGTTGACTTATTCAAAATTTATTAATACTATTAGATTGTCCAGTACTTACTAATACACTACTGTTCATAAATTAAGGACGGAACTGTTTTTTCAACATAACACCTAGTGAAATTATTTTTCATCAATGAAAATTATACCAAGAGATGTTCAATGGGTGGGAATACAGGGCCCGAAAGCAAATTTTCTCTACCAATATTTTAAGGGGGTAAATGGACCCTCCATTGATAATGGAGTCCCATTACAATTTGGAGCTGTGGCAGAAACGTCTGTGTAAGAGGTATTTTACCGAAAACTTTATGGTTATTGTAATGAATATGATTACTCCTGAACTCAGTGCATATTTTTAAAAGCCTGTGTTACCTTTAAATGGTATTTTTTATGTTTTATTGATAGAAATCGGTCTAATCATCATTTTTGGCAAGTTTTAGCTTCTGGGCCATTTTTGGTAATTGGTATCTTACCGTCAACCATGTTTTTAGTAGTTCTTACATGTGCTAGATTATGTTTAGGTCTGGAGACCCTGAAAGTAAATTATTTCTTTCAATATCGTGACTTTCAAGAAACTTTGAGATAGCCAAATTGTGATTTTGTGCAACTTTTTCTCTCATAAAGAGAAATTCCTGACCTGAAATTTCTTCTAAGAGAATCAAATGGGACATGAGAACACAGGTACCCAATAGCAAACATCAGTGAAAATATCTGCGGTGTATACGAGGTGCTCAAACGGCACAACATAATTGTATAGTTTCACAGAAAGGACATCTGTTATTAATGTTTGAAAAAAAAGTATTTTTTAGTGTTTATGGACGTAGACATACCTAAAAAGAAACATATAGTTGTAAAAATATCTCCATTACCTTTGAAATGAGTTTTTAAGACATAATTTCTCCATTGATACTCTATTACTGTTATAGACATTTCAACACTCCCTATACACGAAAAAAATTTTCCCTGATGTCTGCGATCACGTGCCTGGGTTCTCATGTCCCATTCGCTTCTTTTAGAAGAAATTTCAGATCAAGAATTTCTCTTTATGAGAGAAAAAGTTGCACAAAATCACAATTTGGCTATCTCAAAGTTTCTTGAAAGTCACGATATTGAAAGAAATAATTTACTTTCAGGGTCTCCAGACCTAAACATAATCTAGCACATGTAAGAACTACTAAAAACATGGTTGACGGTAAGATACCAATTACCAAAAATGACCCAGAAGCTAAAACTTGCCAAAAATGATGATTAGACCTATTTCTATCAATAAAACATAAAAAATACCATTTAAAGGTAACACAGGCTTTTAAAAATATGTAGGGGAGAGGAGGGAGGAATGGGACAGTGGGAGGAGTGGGACAGCTGAAATTCTGGAAAAATAAATCAGTTTATTTTATTTCCAATTTGGTCATTAGATGGCCTTCTTATAGCTTCTTGTTATTTCCTTCATTTAGTTTATCCAGCAGCAAGTTTCTGTTTATAGTTGTAAAAATTTGATTTTCCCACTTCCAAAGTTAATATCCAGTCTATCTTGAGTTTTATTTCATTTCTCATGTAATTTGTAGAACAAACATTATATAATGCCATTGTAATCTAAAAGATTTAATTTATGCTAATCTGCAATTTCATAAAGCCTAACACCAGCATAGTTTATGTGACAAGTTATATTTTAAAAGCAATGTGCGGAGGGAGGAATGGGACACTCTGAAGAGGGAGGAATGGGACATGCAAATCATCTGCAAAAATCAGCTTAAACTTAATTTGTCTGTTTAAATCTGCAAAAATGTAAACAAAATCTTAAAATATTAATTTCTGATAGCTATCTTTATTGCTTCAATTGAAATGCTTTTCTTTTCTTGACGTACTACATTGTAATTCAATTATTGATTCTTAACACCATGGGACAGAGTTCAAGTGTACTAAATATTTTTTAAAAATTATTCTATAATAGATATAAGATTGAAAGCTGTTTAACAATGTGGGCAAAGGTTAAAAGAATAGTAGGTAAAATACTAGGCCCTTTCTCATTATTACATTTTACTAATTTTCTTTACTTTTCAAAAGTGTCCCATTCCTCCCATACTCATGTCCCACTCCTCCCACCCATGAGGGAGGAATGGGACAAAATTCTTGTTAATTTGAATGATCAAAAGTGATAAAATTAAACAACATTTAAGAACTGTACATTTTTATAAAATTAAGTTAAAACATGTAAGTTTATTATCCAACCATTTGCATCTATGAATAAGCAGGGGATAATGAATAAAAAAATATTTAGTGAAAATTGTCCCATTCCTCCCTCCTCTCCCCTACCGAGTTCAGGAGTAATCATATTCATTACAATAACCATAAAGTTTTCGGTAAAATACCTCTTACACATACGTTTCTGCCACAGCTCCAAATTGTAATGGGACTCCATTATCAATGGAGGGTCCATTTACCCCCTTAAAATATTGGTAGAGAAAATTTGCTTTCGGGCCCTGTATTCCCACCCATTGAACATCTCTTGGTATAATTAAATTTTCATTGATGAAAAATAATTTCACTAGGTGTTATGTTGAAAAAACAGTTCCGTCCTTAATTTATGAACAGTAGTGTACCTATAGGTATAGACTCATTCTCAAATCATTATGATTCCCATTTTTATATGTTGTAGTAATCAGTGATAAATTGAAGCAAATTTTGTATTTAAATATCCTTAGAGTCGGAAAAGTTTTCTCAACTTTAAAATAACTTTGTTATTTACGGGTTGAGCATCAGTTTAAAAACAAATATCATTCTTAAAGTATATGCTACTTTCTCATTGGTTTTAATTTAGAATGAAATTTTACACTTTTTTACACATACCATGCACTTTATAAAATTAAGGTATTCCTAAGTCTAGACGTGCAATATTGGAAAATTACGGAAAGCAACACTAAAATTTGATATGGAAGGTTTTATATGAACCCAGGAAATAAGGGAAATATAAACATTGCTTTTTACACCACATTAAATGCTAGAAAATAAACTTATACGTACTGATATAAATAGATGGAAAACTCATCAAACCCAACAAAAAAAATAATCAACATTAAAAGTTTTTAAATTTAAAACATCATAAAATGTGGTCAATTTTATAAATTTAAGTTCGTATAGTAGCTTTAACCAAGTTAACTGCCTATATTGATCATAGTTTATTCAGTAAATAGCCTTAAAATAGCATAATTCACACTGTGTCACACCCGTCACAGCAGAAAAAAATTCTTATAAATTAAATTACATAAATATTTTAATAAATTTTATGTATTATTCTTTATTTGAATCTCCTTTATAATTAAAAAAATGCTTGATTCATCTAACATTCATAAATTCACAGGAATTTTAACAAATGTGTAGGTAAGTGAAAACTCTTGTCCCGGGAGCGTCACACCCGTCACAGCGTTTTAAATTTTTTTTAACAAAAATTTTAAGTTGTTGAAGTTTTACTTTTGCTTCTAAAATTAAGTATAAGCGTAGGACAACATACTAAAAATACTTTTTAGAGATACTAATCCCCCCAAATTTAGATACAACCTCGAAAATGTTCTCTGATTGTCACACCCGTCACCATGGAATGGCCCTTTTCTCAAAACTTGACCATAGTTTAAGAACCACCGCCTTCAGGTATTATGGATAGCAAGCTAAAATATATTTTGGTAAATGAAGCGAATCCGGCCCGCAAGCTGAATTTGGTGATTTTTTTTGGTAGCCAAGGGCAAAACCGATGGCATCCGAGCATTGAATTGTTATCGCCAAATTTGGCGCTGAAAATCTACGGGCCGGATTCGCTTCATTAACCTATATTTTTGTTTTTAGTCCTTTATATATTTTGTGAGATTTCCACATATATCTTGTTAACCATTTTGTCAACTTTTTAGAATGAAATGGTTCAAGTCTAAAAGTTAATTTATACAACTTTCAGTTCAGTTTTGACAAAACGGATCTTGCCAAAAATGGATATTATGGTGAAAGACAAATTTACCACACTAATGTAAAATATACACAATCCCAGGTTTTACTTGGGGGAAATAAACCAACTTATAATAATAATTTTTATTCATTCATATTTTCTCTGTGAAGTTAAACATAGCAATAAAACAAATAGTGAATACTTTAAATTTCCTTTTAAATTAGTGTATTTAGTGATACTAACAATTAAAGGCCATTTACTTGGCTTTAACATAAAAAGAATGCAGCGAATTATCTTTGGTTTTCAGGACTAATACTTCACTGTGCCACTGTGCAATGGAGGGTTAAACGTCTCCGATTTAAACTAAAAAAGGAATTGCAAAACTTACTGTATGTGGAGGAAAATCCTTTTTTTCTAAAAAGATGTTATTTCTTGAACTTAATTTAACAATATGTAAAACGAAACATAATGAAATTTCTCATATTCAAGAGAATGAAAATTAAAAACAATAACAGCAGGCCTAATGTGATGGAGTGAGGGATGATTCGATTCGATCTTCGATCCGATCGACCAAAAAAACCCAGAAAATCGATTCATTCAAACAACACAAGTTTTCAAACAAGAGGAAAGGTGGTGATCACGTGGTATATTTTCAGCCAATCATATAACTCTGGTATTTTTGTGGGTTTGATACGAAGACGCTTGTCGTGCAAGTTCATTGCGCGAGTTGTGTTGCAGTATTCACACTGTAGATGTCGCTCTGATCAACCAAATCAACTGTAATGCAGACCACTCGTATTGTCATCCGATAATTTATAATTTTAGATATTAATTAAATATTTTCTTGTTAATTAATGAACCATGGAAGAAAACAAAGAGCAAATACTTGCAGATTTTCAGGTTTGCTAGATCCTTATGGTTTCAGACTTCACAAAAGTCTGAGATGCATCATTTAGATAAGAAACGTGCCTGTTGTTTATATAATGTTATGTTGGGTTCTTTGTGTTATAAACATGTTTTGAAAACAATCACTCAAGAAATCAATGAATTATCTCCTGTTAATTTAATTAAGAAGCTAACATTTTCAGAATTTTAATCCCTTTTTCATATGTTGGAGGTTTACATGTCTTTTTAGTCCTACAACTTGCCAAATATTTTGTCAGCAAGGTCGATTTTTTGTTTTAATGAATCATCTTATAAAATAAATAAAAATCTTTAAATTAACTTATAATTGTCATTCGCTAATAAAAGTCTCCTGCAAGATTGGAAAAATATCAGTCCTTTTTAAACTTTATTTTATTGGAAAGATGTAATTTTAAGTTTATGAAAATTTAACTTTATCATCTAAAAGATCTAATGATGTTTTTAAGAAATTTTGTTTGTGTATGCATTAACGCCTATGTTATATACTTGATGATTTTGGTTATTGTAAGTTTGCTAAAAATAATTTAACGTTAACAATAATTCCTTAGTTCACAAGGTTAAAGTTTTAAAAGTTACAATATTTTTATTGATATAATATCTATAATGCATTTTTACATAAATAAAGTTTTAAAATTCAAACTAACCATATTGGCAAAAGAAATTAGGCACAGCTGGGATAAGCGTAGACCGCTTCGCGGTCGCGAACTATTTGGCGCTTATCACGCCCAAGGCTGATCGCCCGTTCCGGCCGCCATGTTTTACCATGACTCAAACGATAACACTTCAATGCATTACGATGGCTCCGATTAAAATGAGAAGAAATACACTAAGCTTGTAGATAAGACTTTCGCAAAATGCATAAAGCATAGTACTAAAACAATAAACATGCAACTTAACATTGTACCATGCATTGTCATGTATCGTTACTAATGACTCAAGTAAAATAGCATGCGATAACAAAAGCACAATTTGCAACTGCAAAAGCACATTATAAATGATTCTTAATCATTTATAGCTAAAAATAAGTAGTTAATAATAAAATTCAGAGAAATAACATCTCGCTTACCGATTTCTACGCTGCTTACTTCATAGCGGTACCACAATAAACAAGATCTATTAACGAGACTGCGCAGAACGTCGTCACTATTCCGGGATGATTAAAATAATTAATCAATCCAGGTTTTGTCTTTTTAATTTTATTTAATTATTAAATTAATTAAATTATGTGATTAATAATCATATTATTTATGATATTGTTCTTCCTTTACTTAGGATATCGGATCCTGAAAACCCTCGGAATGCGCATGTGTTAAATCTTCACATTCAAAATATATAATTCTGTTCTTATTTTATTATCTTAATAAGGTACTTTCGTATTAGCCCGTCCATCGTTTTCGCCAAAACGCGCCAAAATACGGGATTTCATCAGAATCTCCGAAAAACACATTTTTTAACATCAGAAACATCTTTATAACATCAGAAAATAAAAAATAAAAGTTTCATGTGGTTGGGGGGGCTGCCGCCCCCCCCAAACCCCCCCTGCCCTAACTATAACCAAACTCGTTGTGGGGAATCAGAAACAGTAAGGATTCAGAAAAAGGGGAATCAGTATTCTTGGATGTACCAAAACTACGGATATCACTCGGTAAAAGCATCAAAATAATTTTTCTTGCACTAACTTACTTGCAAAATGGTCGATCCTTCCACCGGCGATCCTGTGTCGATCCTACCACCGGCGTGCATACGCAAAACATTGAAAGACTCGGGTTCGGCAAAATGGCGCACCGTGGAACGACACGAAAGCATTTAGACTCCTACCTTTCAGATGCAGTCTTCGTTCTTACCTTGTAAACACTGTTGAATTTACGTTCAAAACAACCTGCGCGGTGCGCACACATTATTTCACCCATGGGCGTACTGATTTAAATTGCGCGCGCTTGCGCCAGTGATCAGAACTAGCGCGATTTCGCTACGTTTCCCAGGGTTACCAGAATCAACGGTAGTGTTGCGGGGTTTACCAGACTTGGCGACTTATCGCCCCTGTTGGCGAATGGACGGGCTAATACAAATGTACCCTTAATAATCATCAAGAAATAAGAAGCGATTCATAAAATTTAAGGAATTCAAAGAAATATTGTTACGCTCACCGATTTCTATGCTGCTTACTTTGTACCGCATTATCACAACAAACAAGATCTTTTAACAACGTGACTACTCAGAACGTTGTCATCGTCACTATTCCCGGATGATTAAAATAAAGACCAAAACTGGTTTGATTAATTGTTTTTAATTATTAAATCAATTAAATTATATGATTAATAATGATATTATTTATAATATTGTTCTTTCTTTATTTCGGATCATAGAATTTCGTATCTTGATGCAAACCCTCGGAAATACGCATGCGTCATATCTTCACGTCCAAAATATAATTTTGTTCTTGGATCAAAATATGTATCTCCCGGATACAGAGCGTGCATCACAACACTGTAATCGTAATAACTTTTTATAACATCCTTTTTCTTTGGTTAATCTTCATTTGAGTGAGTCGTGGGGAAACATGGCGGCCGGAACAGGCGACCTGCCGCTCGGCCGTGATACAGCGCCAAGTAGTCTTCCATTTGGCGACTGCGTCTTTCATTTGGCATGGTCGACTCTTATCCCAGCTGTGCCAGAAATTATAATTATTTAATGCCTTAACCTTGTTAAATTCCTGTACTATGTCTTTATAAATCAAAGGTACAAATTCTTGTACATTTTATTTTTATAACAATTAACAAATTAATTAAAGCTTTCCAAAATTTTTCTAAAGAAGAAATTATCAATTTTTTATCGAGAAATATGGATTAGTTTACCAAGCTGATGTATAGTTCAAAAGCAAAAGAAAGGATTTTGTCCACTTAAAAGTAGTAAAGAACTTAGATATTTTACAACTCCCTCAAAAGATATGAAATTCCTCTTGCAATATATTATTATATACTTAGTTTCATGAAAGTATTAAACCAATATTAGCTATGAATGAAAGTTAAGTTAAATATAAAGCTTTGAATTTAAAATAATAAGAAGTAATAAATGAATGAAAATAATAAGAAGTAATAAATGAATAAAAAGACTTAACTCCCTAATAACTTTTCAAAACAGTACAGATATGGGATCTTGCAGGTTTTTCGAATTAAGAGACCACAATCAATTCAGACCCAAATCAGAATCACTTTCTGATGACTGATAGAGAACTTAATACTCATTTATTGCCTTCTTGCAGGGGTTTGTTTAGAAATTTGGGTCCATTTTCAGACCCTTCTCAAAATGTTTCATTATGAAAATGGACCCTTCACAAAGTATTTTACTTTTAAAACTGACCCTTCACAAATTATTTTAGCCTTTAAACGGACACTGTTTTTCACAATACTACAAATAAGGGACGCTATTTTCACAAATTCACAAAAATAAGCTCACACATGAGGGGATTTTCACAATTTTTACCTTTCACCAAAAATCTTGACAGATCCTTGCTACTTGGTAAAAAGTATGATTTGGCAACTATTTGTTGAACCCTTACTTATTGGATAATCCCCATTATCTATATTAATTCTTCAATGTTATTTATCTCTTTTATCTATATCTTATTAATTATATACAGAGAAGGTATTTTTCTTATCACCTTCTTTTGTTTGTTTCTGACCATAAGTTTTAAAGCATTCTTTAATTGCATGCAACAAAGTACTATTTAATAAATGAACTCTAATAACCAATTTGGTCTTTCCTTTTTCAGTCGTGCACTGGGATTGATGATGTGGGTGAATGCATTATGTATCTAGAAGCCACTAATTGGAATTTACTTGTAAGTAAAAAGTGCATAAAAGCCACTTTGGGGTGCATAAAATTACTCATTTATTTTATTTTTAAATGAGGCATGTCTTATAAGGGAGGTTAAATTACTAGTCAAATAGAAAATAGAGACCATTACCTTATTATACTCTATTCATTTTGAATAGGCCGCTGAAAATATTTCCTTCCCTCACCACGAATCAGTAACCGTGGCGTCAAAGCGACAAAGAAGGCTCACTACTTTTTTCCCACCTTACTTACGTAAAGCGGTAAAATATTAACATCTCCCAAAGATGCACATATTTTCTAGCCAGCCTCAACTGCAGTAGAAAAATACAACTAACGAATCAGTCTCTGAGGCTGCATGAAGAGTGTAACTATGGTTATGCTTTTGGCAAGGGGATAAGCACTATTTTCAGCGGCCTATTGTAAAAGAACAGGATATACCTTTATTATGTTTCTTAATAATTATTTACTGATTGTATGATAGTCATGGTTAAAAAACAATGCTAGTTTCTAGTTTTATAGACTTTTAGCTTTCCAATTATGTATATTACTAGCGTTTTGATAAAACTAGTTAGCTAACTTTGGATGAATAGTTAGGTGGAATTACCCTATATTATCATGTAAATGAGTTTACTGAACTGATATATCAAACACAAATATCTGCTATTCATTCAAAAGTGTAGTAATATTGCCCCCACAACCAAATATCACACCACCTTTGTTCATTCTAATTTCTTTCAGGATGCAATCAATTCAGTTATGCCTGAAGAGTCACAGACTCTACCTTCAGAAAGAGAACCTGAACTACCAATGGAAGTAGTTGAGGGAGCTAGTGGAGCCAATGCAGCTGTTCCTGAAAGTATTAATAGTAGGAAAGCTAGGTCTGTGCTGTCTATGCCTGTCTTCAATGATGTTCAATTGGAAGCACGGCTTTTGAACTTTTCTGTAAAATTCAAAGAAAATTTGGTTCCTTTGGAAGTCCCTGATTCAGAAACTGTGGGTAAGAATAAATAAGAAATATTGTAGTTCTTGTCACACATAAAATGATAAGTCGAAAGAGAAATTTAGCCATCTGTCAGGGACATCTAAGCTTATAGGTACTTCTCTATAAAAAAAGGTTGAAATCTGAAAGCAGGGTTCCCACGATCCTTGAAAGTCCTTGAATTTTTTAAGGCTAAATTTAGGTACTTGAAAGTCCTTGAAAAACGTTGTAGGTCCTGGAAAAATGACTTAGGTCCTTGAATTTTCACTCAGCCAATAATCAAACTTAATTTTTTCAGATCTTTCTTTGTTTTTTTCTAGAAATTTTCTTTAAAACTAATCCTATGAACATAACTTGCAGCCAGTTTTACAAACTGACAGTGAAGAGCGACTTCTCCTCTCATTCCGATTGTATGCGGGAAAAATGACTTGTCTTGAAATATGACTAATTTTTAAATGTCTGCGAAAAAGGTCCTGAAAAATTTTGTCGAGGTCCTTGAAAAGTCCTTGATTTTCAATGTTTTCAAAGAGTGGGAACCATGGAAAGTCTTAGTCGTCTCCTTTCTTTGCCAGTTGTAATTTTTTTTGATAAATTACCCAAGACCTCTTTACTAATAATTAAATAATTAATAATTTTTATTAAAGAATTTTTGCTTCCTAAATAAGGGCTGAGGCCCCATGAGACCATCCCTCCAAATATAGCTTAAAAAACTTTTTTCCTAAAAACTTCCCTCCTAAAGGGGACAGCGAGAAAATTGTTGAAAAGGGCAGCAAAGACCCTAAATATAGCCTGAGATTTTAAGTGTCAATAAATGAGTTGAAACCCTATTTTTAAAGTTTAGTCCTAGTGTGACCTCTGCCTTTCTCAGATAACTCAACTCCTAATTTTTACTTGCAATGTTTATTCTGCTTGTATTTTAAAGATCTATTCATAATGCATTTTACGGTATTTCAGCTTCCATTAAGCATGCATTGCATACAGAACTCGGAGTTCCTCCCTGTCGGCAAGAACTGCACGGTTGGAAGGCAAATATAAAAGACTATGATCGCATTACAGACGAAGTAGGTTGATGCAACTTTTTATTCCTGCATAAAAAATATTTTTGGTGTTGCTGTCAACGACTCTATTTTTGACTGGATTTACCTAACTAAAACTTCATTGTCTTTATTTTATATTTTCATCCTAATTTGAAGCTTGTTGCATTTAGATGATATCCACAATTTTTTTCTAAACAACTTTTCTATCTTAAATATTGTCCCTACATTCCAATCATATCCAATAGATGGAAATAATAATCCTACTACTATTATAATTGTGAATGTTTGTCTGGATGTTTGTTACTCTTTCACGCAAAAACTACTGAATGGATTTTAATAAAATTTTACCATAATGTAGCTTATACATCAGAATAGGACATGGGCTATAATTTATAAAGAGAAAATCAGTCCTTCATTCTTTTTTTCCCGTTTTTCCTGCTTTTTTTCACTTATTTTTCCGTGTTTGAAAACCTGTTTTACCAGTCATACAACGAGTTAAAAATAAAACATTGTTTCAAATGAGACACAGATCACTAGACTTCTTCATTTACTAGATCTTTTATTTCAGTTTTAAACACTGGTTTTAACACTGCTGTTATATAGCTCAGTGGGTTTTAAATTTCTTAATTTGTTCACTAGACATACTAATTTACTAGACTTTTTACTATGGTTTCAAATTTTTTATTTTATAAAGGCACCAAGATATTAAACATTATCAGGAACATCGGGATGGAAAAATTACCGGGTTATGAAAATTACCGAGAACACTCGGACAGGAAATTTACCATAAAGACACCCAGAATACCGGAATATAAAAATTACCGTAAACACTGAGGTAGGAAAATTACCGGGAACGCCGGGATTAGAAAAATTACCGTGACCACCGGGATAAGATTACCGGGAACACTGGGATAGGAAAGAGGCGCCTGGGATACAGGGAACACTGGGATAGGAAAGAGGTTCCTGGGATACCGGGATGATTTGTAATATTGCTAATTTACAAAATTATTAATGTATTTTAAGAAATATTTTAAAAAATAAATTTATACACCCCACCCGTGCAAGGCCGGGTATAACAGCTAGTAGATAATAAGTCTAAATGTGTGGAAAAATTGTGAGTTTTTTCTATGGCTAGCTAAATTGCTCCTCCTTATCCCCAAGAGTAGGTACTTTTTGTGTAGTGGTACCCAAAAGTTTGGTCAACTTTTTATATAAAATCTTTTTTATACAGATTACAATTAATCTAAGAACAGGGGACAATTTGGCTATGAATAATTTTTGTACAATAGTAGTTTTGTAAGGTACTAGTGAATTAATTTATCTATTGTACTAGTAACTCCAAACTACTGTAACAGAGATTGGCATCACCAAGCACAAGCATAAAATAAAAAAAATATTCATAGATCATTTGACAAAGTCCCTTGAAAGGTATATAACAGAAACTCTAAATTCCAACTCAACTAAATTCAAATAAATCAAGAAACTCAAAATAGAGAAGAGGAAAAACAAAATAATCTGGAGATACTAAGTAGAAAAATCACAGAATGTCAACAAGAATTAATAAAGCAAGTAGCAGTACATTTTTCCAATGTTTTTTTTTCATAAGTTGACTAAACCTAATCATGGACAAACTATGAACAAATGAATCAACATCTTCAGATGAAAACATAAAAGACAAGGACTATTGATTGCTCTTGCCCTGTGATCAACATTTAATGATTCTCAAACTTTAAAAAAAACTTTAACTGTTAGAAAATTGGAACAAGATGACATTTTTTAGGGATTTCTTAGAATATGAGGGGCACAGCTTTAGAATAAGTCCGCTTTTTCGCTGTCGCCAAGTTGGCAGTATTTCAAGAGATTATTTGTTTATGAAGAGTTTTAAGTTATTGCCAGATCCAGTTTCCCAAAAACAAAGCAACCAAATAAACGATGTTTTTTTTGTTTTATTTAAAATAACTAAATATAAAAGTTGATAACGGGATAATATGTTAGATAAACTATATTTTTATTTCAATTTTATGACAAATAGAGTTAAGTTCACCCTAATAATTATTATAATATTTAATTAGCATTTCTATGTGGCTTTGTAAAGTTTAATTTTGAATTTGATTGTTTAATCAATATAGTATCCGTTGTTGGCAACACATCTAGTATTCTCTTTTTGTTTTCAAATTTCGGCTATTCAAAATTGGGGATGTTTTCAAATTTAGCGGCATGGTCAACGGCTTAGTACGTATGTACCTAATTTTAAATTTATTCATGTTAAGGTTACTATTTAATTTAAGTTGAACTTTTGTTTCTTCTTTATGTGCTTCGGAAAAATCCTTCTTAGTGTATTTAGTATTTTATTTGAGCTTTTAGACTGATAAACATGGCGGCTGGGGTTTCAGCCGGCGCCAGCTAAAAACGGTCGCCAAAAGCGGACTTATTCTAAAGCTGTGCCATATGAGGCTAAAGCTCCTCAATTAATTGAATCTAGAAAACTATCAAAGTTGTGTGTATCAAATTAATCTCAAAGGAAACCTGGAAGAAGTGTTGAACTTGAGTCTAAAGCAAAATCTCGTGAACTCCCCTCCAACTTCAACGGAACATTGCTAGACTCAACAATGTAGTTTGCAAATATCTTAGGTTCAATTCCATCAACATTCTAGTTAAATACTGCCTAGCTTTTTTGAACGCCTTATATTTGAATATCAGCAATTTTTTAAGGTTTTGATTAATAAACTGAACAGTTGTTGATTATACTAACATTTTAATCTATGAGTTTGAAATTATTTAGCACCTTTTCAACTTTTTGGTGTTCAAAAGAGCTCAGCGGTAACGGAATGGAACCATATCTTATTACATTTATTTAACTACAATAAAGTTTCAATATTTTTATAATACCAATTGGGTTGAATACGCTAAAAGTTGCTTCTTATTTGCAATTAACATCAGAATTACAGGCCTTCATACTGCAGAGATTATTGCAATTTTTTTAAAATTGCTTTTATCATTGACTTGTGTCATAATGATGGAAAATATGGTCGTTTATTTTTTAAACAGTTAAGCCCTAAACAGCATAGGAAATGCAGTTACTAATTGTCTTCAGAAAAACAAATAGCTCAATTTTGCTCTTTAATCATGGGTTGTGGTGATAGAATTTTAATTAGGTATAAATCTTCATTTTTGCAAAGTTATGATTTTATTTGATACCTTTAAAATGTGTATCCTTTTAAAGTTTCGATTTTTTTTTAGACAACTTTATCAAGTTTACATCTACCACAGCATACCAATCTTTATCTTGTTGCTCCTGACCATGTAAATATCACTCCTTCATCTTCTGCTTCAGATGGGTAAGAGTAACTTTCTTTTCTCTTCTTTCCCCCCTGCTTTTGCTTTTTATTTATGAGTATTGTTCTACAGGCAGAGCTTTGATGGTCGATTAGCTACCAACTACAAGCTACACATCATAGATACAACAAACAACAAGGAGTATGATTTACATTTTCCAGGATCACAAACAGTGCTAGAGGTAAGGGGTGTGCTTTTTTATTTAAGTTATTCAGAAAGAAAATTTTTGCCTCGGTAACTATGATTCTGTTTAACGGCCGTATTGAAAACACTCCTGCCCATTATGTCTCATTGGTTCATTGGGGGTGCTGTAAGTTTTGTGTGAAAAATACCTTCCAAGCGTTTCCTGATTATGAAGTGTTCCGGAATTACTTCTAACATTTTTCTGGGATATAAGTCAGTAGCACTCCTGGTTCTACTAAAAATCTGCATAAAATAGTACTTAATAGGGGGTCTGCTTAGAAAATGAGTTCAAATCATCATTATACCCAGAAGAAACTGCTCTTTATCTTTCTGAATTTTGAAGAAATAAACAAACATCAACCTTACTTACACTATATTTTATCCTTAATTTTAAGAATGTACTTATTAAGTTTCTTGTAAAAGTTTATGTAATTTTAATTAAAAAAATCTTTGAAAAATGGTGTAGTTTTAATAGCTTAGTTTTTAAGTGTACCTATCATCTCATTATGGATGTGTGCTTTGCAGGTTAAACTAGGACTTCGTGATGTTACAGACATTCCTGTCAGATTTCAACATTGGGTTGGATGGCCTGATTCCTTAAAAGATGAAAATGTATGCTGTCTGTTTTTTTTCTTTCATCTTGAAGTTCTCCTAATTATTAGATATTTCCAACTTTTGATTTATCTAATTTTTAAAAACAATTTACTTAAAAACCGAGCACTTAATTTAGAATTTTATTAGAAATTGTGTTTTTAAATGTTTTTATCTGTGCTTTCCCATGGACTATTTATTTTTTCATTCCAATCGCAATCTTGTAAAAACAACTTGTTAAAGCAAGCACAAATAGTTTGTTTCAATTTTAATAGTTCAGCCAGTGTTTTTCTGGAATTCTAATTATTCTTTAATGGCTTATTTAAATGGCTTGTGTTATACTTTCAGTTTTGAAGTACTTAAAGACGGTAGATTTTTTAATACTTTAGTTAAAGACTTTATAGATGAAACTTATAATTTATTCTATATTTACGTAATTGTTTTCAAAGCTTAATAATAAATAAAAATAATTTTTAAGACTTATAGGAGAACCATATTATTTTAAGTCTAAAATATTTATTTCTATAGACAAAACTGGCTGCTCTGGATATTCCAGATAACACTTTGGAACTAATATTATGCAGAGAAGAAAGTGCTCCTAAACCCAAAAAACAGGTAATATATTCTAATTGTTACTAATTACTTCAATGATCTTATAATATTATGCGACAATGATTTTTTTAAACTTTTCATTGGACTGTATTATTTTACTCTGGGAACAATTTTTAAAGTATTCATTAAAGCCAGATAAAAATTACCGGATCTCCTCTTTATATATACACTAGCGGAAATAAAAATCCCAACACCAAGAAGGAAAGGAGATATCAAAGTCAAATTTATTTCAATGATTGCGCATAGCATCAATGTGAATTTCTTAAAAAATCAGCCTTCCTGGATGTTAGGGGGCCGAGAAAACCAGGGAGGAGTGTTGTCTCCATAGGTGTCCATTACCGCCGTCACACGTCATGGTATTGAGTGACAGAGGCTCTAAATGACTTTTGAGGGATTGGAGGACCATGTTGCCTCCTCAGGTAGTCCAAATTCATAGGGTGCACCAGCGGACGTTGCACACCGGGCTAGGTGATTTCTCCTCTTTCTCCGGACGTGTTTTGTGAGCGTTGGTTCTTACGAAGGGATAGGCCAGGGTAAAAATGCAACATAGGGGGTTAAGAAGAAAGCTTGGACATTGCATACAACATGTGGCTGTGCATTTTTCTCTTGAAATTTGTCCCCAGGACAGGTCTGAAGGTAAGGACGGACAATCGGCTAAAAAACCTCAATAAAGCATCTCTGGTTGGCCTAAGTACCGGTCGATCATACTGAGGACAAGCGGCAGTGCGAAGGATGTCGTTTGCAGTGCTGCGGATTGTCCGTTTTGTCCGCATAGCTTCTTACATCTTTGTCTATAAACAAGGGGATGAAAATGGGCCTTTCTGTTTCCAATAGTGCACGAAATAAGGATATGAAAATTCCAATTTCATGACATTGTGTTTATGAGAGAATCCTGCTTCGGTTTGGAACACCACGACGGTTGGGTATGAGTTTGAAGACACAATGGAGAGAACCCATTCAGCTGATGATTTTCTAATCGTTCCACGGAGTGGTGATGCAGGGTAACGGAGTGGGGATGCATTGGATTCCATTTATGCAACTCCTGAGTAAGATTGACCAGTACTTTTTCCAACCAGAGATGCGTCATTGAGGTTTTGCAGCCGGTAGACCGTCCTTATCTTCAGACCTGTCCTGGAGACAAATTTCAAGAGAAACATGCACAGCCAGATGTTGTATGCAATGTCCAAGCTTTCTTCTTAACCCCCTATGTTGCATTTTTACCCTGGCCTATCCGTTCGAAAGAACCAACGCTCACAAAACATGTCCGGAGAAAGAGGAGAAATCACCTAGCCCGGTCTGCAACGTCCGCTGGTGCACCCTATGAATTAGGACTACCTGAGGAGGTAACATGGTCCTCCAATCCCTCAAAAGTCATTTAGAGCCCCTGTCACTCAATACCATGACGTGTGACAACGGTAATGGACACCTATGGAGACAACACTCCTCCCTGGTTTTCTCGGCCCCCTAACATCCAGGAAGGCTGATTTTTTAATCGATTCACATTGATACTATGTGCAATTATAGAAATAAATTTCACTTTGATATCTCCTTTCCTTCTTGGTGTTGGGATTTTTATTTCCGCTAGTGTAGTTAAAAAATTAATCTAAGATAATATTTTTTCAAACTAAATACCAAAGATATAGGGTATTTTATTCTGTTTTTGTATTGATGTGTCATTTGGGTTGAGCTATTCAAATAGCTGTTTGTCGAATTGAATCAGATGATCTCAAGTTTCCTCATTATGGAGGTTGAAGGAAAATTAAAATTGCTGGATTTTTGGGTGTCAAAAACATTGACTTATAGCCGTATTCTACTCAATTGAGTTAATCGCCTGGTAAGTGAAACCCTATGAGATTGTGTTTCAGAGTGTGTTGAAAATCGGTATTCTACTGCCTAGGATGAACTTACTACGGTGGTAACTGGCTTTCCAAAACTCAATCTTGGTCGCCATTTTGTCCGTCCTAACAGAAATAACTAATCTGACTATCATAAGGTAGTTTCAATAATTAAAATATATTTCATGGACCTAAAAACTCTTCAAACAATACAAAAAACTGATTAAACTACCTACATATTGGTTAAAAATGAAAATAACATTTACTTCAATCAAGCTTGTGCTGCCATCTATAAATCAGAAAGCTAAATGAAATCACTTCAGGTTATTGTAACTCCAGCAGACTATTTTAAGTATACATTAATATAACCTTTAATCTTGTAAAAACACTTTTTTATAATAAAAGAAAAATATTCCATCATCCAATGACGAAAATTTTAATGAATAAAATATTAATCCACAATCGTAGTAATAGATTTAAGATGGCGGCAAACTACCTGTTTGCAGTGCAGTTACCTACGCACAGAAAACATAGTTCCTTCGCAAAATAAAGATGTAGTTTCATCTAGATGTTGAATATTAATTTCTAAGAGCGCTTTTTGATGTACAAGAGTTATTAATCTGAAAATAATGTAATTATTTCATGAAAAGACATTGTAAACTTTGTCGATACTCACAGTAATTCAACTTACCGCCCAAATTTACAGGATTACAATTAACCACGAATGAACGTGGTTTTAGGAGGAGTAGAATACAGGGTAAATCGCAACCCAAAAACAGGGTAAATCGCATAATAATTAGTTACGACATTTGAGTAGAATACGGCCGTTAGTTGGAAGAATATTGGTCAAATGTTTTCCCCCAACTTATTTTGAGAAAAATTTAAATGAATGGATTTTTCTTGCATGACAATCATTTTCTGCTGGTGTTTTTGTATGAAATAAGTTCCATTTACCTACTTTAATGCTTGTTAATATTTTCAGTTGGTTGTTGATCTTACTTCAAGTGAAAGTGATAATGAATTTGAAGATGCTGCTGAGTGTTTTGGTGTTGATGATGAGATGTTTGCTTCAAGCTCTACAAAAAGGATACAGCCCTTAAGTGAGAAGTCACAATTTTTAAACTAAAATTCCCTAATTAAAGTTTAAAATTGTTTAACCTTTTTACAACACATCTAGAACCATTTACATCATAACTTTCAAAAATAATGATTGAAATAATGATTTCTCCTTTAAGTTAAGATATCCTTATTAATTTTATTTATTTTCTCTGTTGGCTTTAGGTTTGAAAATCCTGCCTTTGTTTCCTGAAGGTTTTTATAATTTAGGAAAACAATTTTAAATTTCATATTACGTAATAACTTAAAATTGGTTTGACTAAAATTATGATGGATAATTTTTAGGACTTAAATCCACACATGTGCAATCAAGCATGCTTCTTTGTAATACATGAAAATTTTTTTTTGTGTAACATGTCGCTTTTATTTCATGGATTCTAGTGCCAGAAGATGTTGAAGATGAACAGTTAGCTTTAAGTCATTTTGAAACAGAGTTTACAAATAGGTGGGTTTCTAATATTTTACTGTTGAAATCTATCCATTTTGCTTATTTTTCTAGATTTTTGCTTTTACTGCCTGTTTAAAATAACGAGTAAACATAAAGTTTTATTAAGTTAAGCTTTTGTTAAAAAATGAAATATTATCCTAATGATAAAGTTGCATGTAACATCGCATGTTATTTCACAATGATAAAATAATGCATTAGTTTTTTAATCAAGTCAAGTATCAAAGTGCAATATTTGAATTATCTGTTTAACCCTTTCGGGACAGGTGGCGCATATGTGTGCCGGCAGCGTGATGCTCCCACGGTCTGGGTGTATCACCGGTGCGCCACCACTTTAAGAGGCCTAGAGGACGGGTGGCACATCATATGATACGCGATTAAATCTTCAAATTAATATTTTCAACTCTTGTTAGATGCCCCTGTATGTCTGCTACAGAGAAATTCTTCAAAAGCGAACATCTTGACCTTCATGCCCATAAATTATTTTGTATTTTTTATAATTTTTTTGGGAGAAATAGCGAGATTAATTTATGATGCATTGAGAATATTTATGTAATGTGAATTTAGAGTGATTTCTTTCAACTTTAGCTAATATAAACTTATGCAACTGTTCTACCAGCCTCGTTATACATTTTTATTAGTTTTTGATAGAAAAATGAATGTGTTGATGTGTTTACTATGAAGTATTGCTATATTTTTCGCTTGCATTCAGATGGAATTATTTATTGCTTAAACAGAAATAATCCATATGTTTGAATGTCAAGTTGAAATGGGCATTAGAAGAGATAAGATATTAATATTTTTCTTGGAATTTACTCTGTTTCAACGATTTCGGAGCGATTAAATTAGCTGCGCGCGTTGCGCGTCTTCAATAAAGGGAATAAAAGTGGTTTTTGTTCAAGAAATGTTGAATAAATCTTCATGAATAAGTTTGTAGAGATAAAATCTTTTCATTTTGGGCTATTTTCCCCATTAAAATTTATCTCGGAATGTATAAATGCTAATTATTTTTAAGTTACTTGTTTTATAAAATTTTTCAAAGAAAACAAAGATATAATGTTTTAAAATTGTTTAGCATGGACTTCAAAGGTGTTCCTTTCATCGCATGCCAAAAATTAGATTCTTTGGTCCACAACTTTAATTTCTACGATTTTTTTCCGAAGTTCGACTTAGACGCGCAAAATACCCGTCCCCAGGGGAAGTTCTTTCTACTCGTGTGCCGTCCTGTGAAAGCAGTTCGGTGGCTGATACGTCCATCCTCAAAGGGTTAACAGCAAGTAATGCTTGATATTTGGCCAAGTTGGGATTTAGCTGTAGACTTGTTAATGATTATAACATGGAAAACTGTGTTTGTTTGACATCCATCTTTTCATAAAGCAGTTAAAACATTATGTGTAATGATATGTTTATTACATGTTTTGCTAGGCTACCTTATCCATATTATAGGCTTTAATCATTAAATACAAATTAACCTACTGAACTAATTGCTTGGTACTCTTTAGATATGGTCCATGTCATCCATCCTTCCAAGGTACACTGGCTGAAGTTCTGCAAGCATCCTGTCATAAACCTGCAAAAGAGGTAACTTTTCATTAAATGCTTTTTCATGTAATTGAACTTTTGTTTATAAACTGAAGCTAATGGATTGCAATCGATCATTTAAAAAAATTTAGTTAGATTAAAATTCAATTTTTTATACATTATATGCTTACTTCATGTTCCTTTTTTTCTCGTCTCATATGGAAAAATACAGATCAATAGTTTACTCTATTGATCTTTATTTTCCCATACATTTGTCATTGTAACCTAATCTTTATTTTTAGGTACTGAGAAAAAAAGCTTAAGTTAATTGAAAAAAAATCGCCCTTTTTTTTAACCAGACAGAATTCTCATTGAAACTATTTTGTAGCAAGAGTAGAAAAAATCAACTCAATTGAATTATGTCCTTGCAACTAATGATGAACATAACATTGTCAAGTATTGTGTGAAAGTAAAAAATGCAACCAAGTCTGTTTTTAAAGTTAATTTAGTTGTAGTCACACTTTACTAGTACAATATTGGGTTTTTGATAATTTTTGTTTATTTTATTTATGTGTCGGTAAATGTTCCCAATTTAACTCATTAACTCATGCCAATGCCATTGTATCTTTTGCAGCGGCGTCCCTTAGCTATTTATTTACATCATGATGCAAGTGTTTTGACCAATGTGTTCTGCACTCAACTCCTGTGCTCTGAAACAGTTGTGAGTTACCTCGCTCTGAACTTTGTTACATGGGCATGGGATGTTACATTTGAATCAAATAAAACATTGTAAGTATCCTAAAAAAAGTTTTCTTATATAACCACTGAAGTATGGCAACAAATCAATATATCTACCTTTTTTATTTTTTAGCTTGCTTGCAATTCTTTCCCAACATTTGGGCTCCAATATGAGAGCTGCAAGTGTAGTAAGAGATTTGACTTTGAATAATTTACCTGCATTTTTAATTGTTACCAAAGTACGATCCACACCAGATATTTTAACTGTGATTCCTGGTAAGTAGATTAAATAACTAATTATAGACTAATTTAACAAATGCGTTCGGGTTTCAGAAAAGTTACTAGGGCTTGAAAATAGTTTTGGCCTAAAAAATAAAATATTTTTATGCATATTTTTTAAATATATTTTCATTGATTCAAATGTAATATATAGGCCTGACTAGGGGCCATTCATTAATTACGTAAGGACGATTTTGGCAATTTTTGACCCCCCCCCCCCTCCCCCCATGTAAGGGTACGTAAGATTTTTCAAACCCCTCCCCCCCTATTCTTACGTAAGATTCCATTATGTTTTCTAAATAATAAAATGTCAGAAAACTCCGTTTCTCTCTATATTAAAAAAAAGTAACAGTCACCGCCGCCGCCGCCGCTGTTTCAGAAAATGATATTTTTGAACACTTTGAATTATCACTACGCAAAAACTATTTGAAGGAATACTATGAAATTTTGACCATTGATAGACAAATGTATGAGGGTCATTTCAGTTTCCAAACCTAATTAATTAGATAATTAGTTCTGGAGTTATTTAATGTCAAAGTCGAAAATTATTTTTTTCGGCTGCGAGTTCGCCCCCAGCAAAATCTATTTACAGCAGAAACATGATTTTTTGCAGACACATACTCTTAGGTATGAAGTTTTGCACCTCGTCGCCCTTTTTTCGAATTTCGAATTATTTTTGGAGTAATTAAATTCTAAAGTTTCGAAATTTTTTACCCTTTTTCTGTTTTTTCGTTATAACAGAAAAACGAATCACGGTAGAACTATGATATTTTAAACACGCATACAAATATTTTTTATAAAAAGATTGGCGTTTCATTTTTAAAAAAATTCGAATTAGTTTTAGAATTATTAAGATACCAAGTTTCAATTTTTTCTTCTCTTTCTGGTCGTTCACTAGAGAAACAGGCGATTATTTTTATGAGTCTGATTTCTTATTCCCGATGATTCACTAGATACAGACGTGCATTTTATAAATTTAAAAGCTTTTTAATGGCATGTTTTTTTTCTCTAAGATGGTTGATGATAATTAGTAGACTTGCTGGATATTTTTGAAAACATTTCGGTTAAATTATTGGTAAACTAAAAAGGAATATTTTAGTAACAGTTTTATTTTGATATTTTTGTAGTTATGGTCCGCATTAAGTTATTGGTAAGTTAGAGAGATTAAAGGTTTCGATTTTAAAGGATCATTAACTAAGCAGACAAGTTCCAGGTTTTACTGGATAGTTGAGATGAAACAAGTGAGCTCTGCTCGCTAAGATCGCGAAGCGATCTTCATAGAACTGCGAAGCAGTTCCGGGGGTTGGTGAGCGATAGCGAGCAGGGGGCAGAGCCCCCTAGTAACGTAAATCAAAGATTTTTATTTTTCAACAGATAAGTAATATTCTTGCTGTCCCAACTACCCATATTACTATTATATTATTATCTCTTGATTAGAATAATTGGAATTTGTTAATATTAACTAGGAAAATCTTACGTAAGAATTGTTTGATCCCCCCCACCCCCAAGTAAGGTTATGTAGAGATTTTTCAAACCCCCCTCCCCCTCGGGACCCTTACGTAATTAATGAATGGCCCCCTAGCATTATTATTTGTTTGATTTTATCAAGATTTATGAAGCTGAAAAAGTACATCAGATTTTACTCTGCAAGAAGCAACTGTATTTGAGATGTAAACTAGTGTTTCTATGTATTAAAAAGTTGAAATCCTAGAGTCTGGTTTAAGTGCCAAGTAGGGCACAAAATTACATTTTCAAATGCCATCATATGTTAGAGAGCAGCACTGCAAACATCCATGATTGACGGAAGGGTAGTAGGAAAATTTGAAAGTCTCAACTTTGATAGGTTCATTCAATCTGTCACTTTCTGTGGGGTATTTTTGAGGATTGAGATTGCCTGACCTGACAAGGGAGCATGAGTTTGATGCTATCCCCGGGCCAACAGGGCCCCTATCACAAGGAATACCCCATGTCTTGCATTATTGGGTATGGCCATGAACTTTCTGTTCTGGTATTCTGTGGTTAACTAGTGATTAATTTTATGCTGTATAGTTCCAAAACTTTTAAGCAGACATATCTTCTCTTTGAAAATGGTACCAATTGTACAAAAAAATCAAATATGCCCAGGCCGAGTGGCCTATCAGGCGGTGCCCATCTCCATTTCATTAGCCTTTCGGCCTGGGGTGCTAATTACTTAGCATGTGTCAAGACCGAGTGGCTAGCCCGACGCTGAACCCCCAGTTGATTCCCCAAGTGAGCTTGGTCCTCATTTATCGACCTCGGAAGGATAAAGGGCTGAGTGCCAATTGTACAAAGCTACATAATATTGCCTAAAAGCACCACCAATACTTAGATTTTAGGATTTCATCTATTGTATGAAGAAGAAACTATTTTACTTCTTAGGTATAGATATAAGGTTTTATTAAAGGGTCTATGGTTACTCTACTTCCTTGTTATTTATATAATGCGATTTTCTGCCTTCTAAACTAATCTTATTATTTTTTTAAGGAAATGTTGGACTCGATGACCTTATGACCAGACTTATTTCTGCTGTGGAAATTTTCAATAGTGAAGTCCAGTCAGAAATATGGGAAGAAGTAAGAAAATACAATTCACACTAAATTTCTATCTTTTAAAAAGTCCTCTGAAAGTGTTTGCTTTTAAACTTTAAAAATTACTTGAAAATCTGGTGTATTTTTGCATGCAGTTTAATAGAGAATATATTGTGAAGTTAAATTTTCTCTAAAAGGCTGTTTACTATAATCTCAGTGAGTAAAGGTGTCTGCACTTAAATTTTGAAAATACCATTAATTCACAAACTCACAATTGAATTACATCTGTTATTAATAAATAATAATGGTAACAAAATTAAAATTGACTGCTATGAGGTATCTCACTGACCTAATGATTCGTTTGATTTTGCTAAATTAAAATAGGGAAAAGAGAGATTGAATAATATTTTGGCCTTAAATATTTATTTTTATGAAGTTGTCATATTTGTGTTTAACTTACAGCCACTTACACAAAGAGGATTTTGAAAAAGAAAAATAATAAATATTGAAAACTAATGAAACATTTAGAGGAAAATTGTTGTAGATTAACTAGCGTTACTCGAATAGTAACTTTAACTTGGGACTAGTGTTTTTAAATTCGTGTTCCATTCATTTTCTAGTTAATGTTGTTGATGCAGATTTCACTATATTGCAAATATTAAGCCATTAAATTTATTAATTTTCTACTTCCTGGTCCAATCTAATAATACATAACACAAATAAAGGTATAACAAACTAATTTAAGCTCTAGCACACTGAGTACTGTGCCATCGTGACATTTCTCCCTAAGTGGTGGTTAAAGGCAAAAACGTAATGTATTTGAAAGATTTAAATCTTTTAAATCAAGGTTTTTGTTTATGTATTTACGTATATCCTCTTGCCATTGACAGGCTTGGCAACTAAAAAAAACGTAAAAATAACTTAATTGGCTCTTAGTTAAGGGTTTTTAAGAATACAATCAAAACAAACGAGAAAAATACTTGCTAAACTAAACACAGTAAAATCTTTGGTAATTAATCGCTGGCTTGAAGATTATATTGGGTTGTCCCATAAGTTTGGTTACTTTTTACAAAGTTTCGTATTTGAAAATTTTTTATGAAAAACTGGTAATAGGTTGAGATTTCAAACAAAAGGGATTTTGATATATGTATATTTATGAACTTAATGTGGGATTTTGGTAGCTCTTGTGATATTATTTCTTTTCAAAATGGCGGTTTGAAAAAACCACAAACGACGATTTTCGCTTAATTTTTTTCTTTTGTTTAAAAAACTAGGAAGAACGCATAATTCAGGGCTAAAAAAAGTTTCACTATATATTTGAAATGGTTAGTTTAAGATGTCATAGTTTCAAGATAATTCGATAAGTTTAACTTAGGAAATTTCGGTCCCAAACATAACATCTATTGCAAAAAACTTACCTCATTAATGTTAGTCATTTCAAAGAAATTTTTAAGAAAAAAAAGCATCAAAATCAATAAAAAAGCTTAGGAAAGACCCAAGTATTCTAAATATGCAGTATATTAAATTATATCTGAACTTAAGTTCAGAAAATAGTGCACACAATGCAAGCGCGCAACGTTTTAGCTTATCACAATTACACTCGCTGAACTTACGCTCAGCCAACAAAGCAATTTTCTTCGCTTCATACGAAAACATTACAATAAAAACAACTCCTTGGCAATTAGAAATAAATAAGTTAAATACAGTAACGGACCCTTTATCCGGCAAGCTCGGGTCCGACATCATCCCGGACTTCGGAATTTTCCGGATTACGGGTCCGTTCCGGAAAAAACGTCATTAAAGACGCAGCTGCTTTAGTAAAACCAAAATACCCGCTGAAACGACATACTCCGTTCCAATCGTAACGGAGCACGGCAAGGCACGTGGGTCGTTGCGGCAAGAACCGATTGCGAGGCAACAGCCGATTTTGGAACCGCCGTTTAAGCGCGGGGACGATACGATTCGGCCGCGTCGAATCGTCCCATTCCGCACCAAGACGATGTCGCAAAAGTCGTGCGCAACCATTGCGCATCGTAACAGCATTTACTCACAAAAAATTCTTCAAAATATAAAAAAACTAATTATAAACGCGAGCTGGATTTCGGGTCCTTCCGGATTTTGGGTTCCCGGATTAAGGGTCCGTTACTGTAGTATGAAAAGATACTTTCAATGCATTAATGGCATCAATTCAATGCATTAACAAGCCATTATGGTTCAAAAAACACCTGCCTTTAATTACTTCATACCAGCTGCTTAGAAAAACAATAGGCGTGCTTTAAAAAACACATGAAATTGCCAATACAGTCGAATCCGCTTAATGTGATCACGGTTAATGTTATCAATCGGATAATGTTATCGAAATCGTCAGGTCCCGATCATTCCTATTTAATTTAATGTAAAGTACATCGTTTAATGTGATCAACTATGAATCAACTCGCCGCTTAATGTTATCAAAATTTGTCCATATCCCCTAAAAAACGTCTCATTTGAGTCATTTTGAAGGTCAATTTGTATTAATAAACATCTGCCCCACCAGAGTATCTGGTGTTTCTTTTTTCTGAAACTCAGTATAGGAGTAAGAAAAAATAAAACATTCCGCAAATTGAAAGAAAACTGTTAAAGAGGGGGGGTCTGAATTCCATACTTGTGATTGGTTAAAGAAACCATCGGCACTTTGCAGATGTTTCTGATAAGAGATCTTGATTTTCCAACTGAACTCTATGGTTTACTGAAATTCAGATTGCTTATTGGAGTGGAAGGCTATAATGGAGGGAAAAAAGAAAGATATTTCTCTACTTTTCAATAAATTACTAAGTAAGCGATTATTTTATTTTTATAATTTTAACAACTCGTATATTTCCCCTTAAAATTTTAAGTTGGCAAGTGCCTACTTCCTAGTGTAAAAATAGTGTTTTAAATATGTTAATTACGATTACATGATTTTGATTTTAAAGTAAACAATCTTGACACACTCTTTCCTGCTTTTTGATATGGGATCGCTTATTGTTATCAATCGGATTATGTTATCAGTTTAATCTCGGACAATTGCGATCACATTAAGCGGATTCGACTGTATATGAAGTTTTAAAGCCAAAATTTCCAACCTTAAACTTATCGAATCATCTTGAAACTATGACATCGTAATCTAAACATTTCAAATATACTGTAAAACTTTTTTTAGCCATGAATTATGCGTTCTTCCTAGTTTTTTAAACAAAAGAAAAAAATTACACGAAAATCGTCGTTTTTGGTCTTTTTTTCAAACCGCCATTTTGAAAAGAAATCAAATAATATCCCGAGAACTACCAAAATCACACATTATGTTCATAAATATACATATATCAAAATCCCTTTTGTTTGAAATCTCCACCTACTACCAGTTTTTCATAAAAAATTTTCAAAGACAAAACTTTGTAAAAAGTAACTTCAGAACTTATGGGACAACCTAATACCTATGTACCATTTTTCTTTTTGACATTTTGAAAAGAAGAGGTAAGTGGTAGCTCATCTTAAGTATAATGGATTTTATCTCTGAGTGGCAGTCGAAGCCCAAATAGTTGTAACTCCGAATTTTTGTAATATATTTTTCTTTTTTGACATTTTGAAAAGAAGAAAAGGTTGAATCTGATCCTCCAAACTACTTTTTCATTTTCTTTAATTGTGATTCACTTATTTCATTTTGAATGGGGTTCCTATGGACAAGCAAAGCAGCCAATGATATCAGTCACTTAATTACCTCTATTAATTACAAATAATTACCTGAAAAAATATAAAAAATCACTTACTTAGTGAACTCAATACAATATATATTTCCACCAAATACATATTTTTTATCTATAATTTTATTTTTTCTATTTTAACTCACTGTAGAACCTTGTAAAATTAAACGAATAAGTTTTTACGACCAAAGATCAGTATTTGAAATTTTTGAAAATTCTTGTTCATTTAAGGCAGATCATTACAGGTAATATTTATGTTAATTAAAGTACTTGTAAAATTTAAACATTGTTTTACTAAAATTTAATGAGACTAACTTTCTAGGGTGAAAGAGAAGCACGTGAACTGATGAAAAGGGAACAAGATGCTGCTTATGAAGCTTCTTTGATTGCTGACAGAGCTAAGGTTATTGGGTGTTTTTTTATTCACTTAATTGTTTTCATACATACTGTCTACTGTTTAAAGTTTTTTATTAGGGATAATTTCTTAGAAAAATATAGTGAATCTTAACAAAGAAATTCAAGTTAAATTTTTACTTCAATAACCAATTCAATGCCTCACTATTTTTCTCTGATTGGTGACAAATATTTTCTTAATTGTTTAGGAAGAAGCTCGAAGGCAAGAATTTGAAGAAAAGATGAAGCAGGAAGAGGAAGAACTTTTAAAAAAAGAGGAAATGGAACAAAAGAGACAACATGAAGAAGCAATAAAAGATGTATGTAGTGGATAATTGATATTTTAACCCTTTATTTACCGTCGGTACTTGTGAGTACCACTGGCTCAAGTTTAGAACTGCTGATGGTTGGCAAGTTTTGGCTATTTGGCACCATATTTAGAAGCCACATAATTCACTTAACATTAGTTGGGGTAACTATATAGTGATTTTTATCGCTAAAAACTTGGTGCATCACCAGTACTAAACTTGCGCCGAAAATAATTTGGTAAATAAAGGGTTAATACTTCTCTATATATATAGTTCTACTTTTTGTTTACTAGATAAAAACAATAATTTATGCTTCACAGTTGCACTGTATATTGACTCTAGATGCACCAAAATATTACTTATTATGAAGTTAAAAAGTAAACTAGCTTAACATATTTTAATGTAAATGTTGTCAAATCACGCTAAATCTAGTAACATCCCCATTCTAATGTAAAATTGTAGTGTAATCAATTTCAATAACTAATGTGTTTTTAAAATCATAAGTATGAACAATGAATTGTTTTTATGATTCTAATGATCAGCAAAAACTATAAATACAGAGAAGAGGAGCAATAAGAATTTATTAATGCAAAGAAGATTAAAAGGTTTCATGTAAAAATACTCATCTCATTGTACAATGAGACCACAGTATTTTTACACAAAATATTTTAATCTTTATTCATCTGACCGTGAAAAAGCCTTTCACTTTTATTAATGCAAATTAAATTTTAAGTGTAATCAATTTTAACTATTACATATTGGAGAATAAATAGTTTTTTTAGACCCTAATTATAAGTCCATTCTTAATATACGGAAGAGTGACTATTTTTTTATAGACATGAATAAGATGCCCCTTGCAGCTAAAATCAAGAAGTCACTTTTTGAAAGAACAATTAACTTTCACCTTCTTTAGCAATGGTATGAATTTCTCGTTTGTAGGCGGTGCGGAAATCCTTAGCAGAACAGCTTCCGCCTGAACCTCCATCAGACTCTACACAACCAATCAGCCACATCAGAGTCAGGCTGCCAGGAGGGGACACCATGGGGCGCAGCTTCACAGCGCAAACACCCCTGCAATTACTTCTCACATACATAGCTTCCAAAGGCTATCCAATAGAAGAATACAAAGTGCTCGCTAGCTGGCCTCGAATCGATGTAAGTTATGAGCTTTGCTGAAGTGTGGTCTTGTTTTTCCCATTAAGTAGTGGTGCTAGTTTCTATAATGTGATCCCTAATATGAACTACAGTCGATTCTACTTAATGTAATCATGGTTAATGTTATCAAAATTGACCGCTCCTGATCATTCCTATTTAATTAAATGTAAAATGCGCCGTTTTATGTGATCAACATTTTGCTTAATGATATCAAAATTTGGTGAATCCCCTAGCAACCTCCTTTTTCCCCCGTTTGAAGGCCAATTTGTAAACATACAAAATGAGTCGTTAATTTATTAGTGATATATGTTCTACTCTCATATTTTTCTTTAAGAATGTATAATTTGATGAATACAAACTAGGGAGTCATTTTAAATACTACTTCAATTTGGACTACTACATAGTTGTGATTTTAATGTAAAACTCGAGTCACACTGTTTGAAACGTTTTATCATTAAATTGCTTATTATTATCAATCGGATATTGTTATCCTTCTACTCTTGGACAAAGGAGATAACATCAAGCGCAGCCGCCTGTAGTTGATAATTTTTGGAGCAGTGCATTTTGTTGGGCATTTGGCTTGTTAACATAAATATGAACCAGCTTTAAATGTTGCATTAAAAATGCATATTAACTGCCTTATTATATTTAGTTCAGTTCAAGCAAAACCAATGCAACGTCCAACAGACCACATTTTCCCGAACTGCGTCGGTATTGAAACAAAATTACGCGCATCTGTGCGTCCGGTATTTTTTAAATTTCTATCATCTTATAGAAATTAATTTTTTTATTATTATTTTCCATAAACTTAGGGCCCCTAAGTTAGGGGTATTGCTGTTGGAGTAAAACTTCATGACTTTCTTTTTGCTTCTTTAGTTGTACATAGTTGAAAAGCCGATTCCATATTCTTGACTCGCAAACTTTATACTTGTGCTGCTATCCAATCTAACTTATTCAAGCGTTAGTCTTTTTTTCCAAAATTAACGCCCTCACTTGGGAATCATCGGAATCGGAACTCACTGCTCCTTCCTCGCAGAGCTGCTACGGCGGCCACAATTGAATCCCTTTCAAACGCAGCCGATTCAAAACAAACCAAAAAATTAAATTTGATAAAAAACATGCTGGATTTTGGAAAGGCGTATAAGGGGTCTGTTACTGTATAATGATATACTGAATAAACCCCTAACTTTCGAAAATGCCTACAGTGTTTAAAACACCCTCTAGTTGTAAGTTCCAAAAATAGCATCATGATTACAAAAACTATTTCAGATACAAGTCTTAGGATAAAATTTAGCTATTGTAAATTAATGGCATTAAGAAATATCCTTATAAAATAATTGAAAAGAAACTAGCAAGATTTGTAAAAAAAATAAACTCTTGTTAAATATGGTGAGGGTAAAAATTAATTTTTGACTATAAGACTTGCTGTTTTTATAGTGTTTTTCTTTCTTTTCCAGCTCACAACCGTGGAAGGTCACAAAACACTAGAAGAACTAAAACTTTATCCTAAAGAGACTCTTACCCTGGAGGAAAGATGAACTTGCTCACTATGATTACATATATGCTTGTTTATTGTACCTCAAAAAATACTAAAGATATACAAGCAGCCACTATCAATAGCTACTTGCTGTAAAAATAAGTTTTACCTGTGATACCCACTTCACACAAAGGAAACTGCTACATCTTCTCAGCTTCTAATTTGATTGGTCTCTAATTTTAGGTCAAGAATTCTCCACATTCAGGTTTTATAATAGATATGCATTTGCATTAACTTTGTATATTCAATATAATTTTGTATTTTTATGTAAAAAGCCACTGAAGTGTTTATTTATATTGAAGTCACTTGGTTAAGCTCATTATGTACAAATTGATTAGCAGTCATTTAAATGTAGTTTTCATTTTCAATTTAAAAATTATACAACTTCTAACTTTCTTACACTCATTTTATATGTGTATAAACATACAGCTATTGTAGTGATAACTTATAGAATTGAAATAAAAGGAACATTTTCTCCAGATTGCTTTCATTACAAATAAATCATTTTTATCCTTAATTTATTTGTAACAAAAAATTGAAGCTATGAAAATAAATGAATTTTATTATTTTAGTTTTTTTATTTATTTTACCCTTTGGTGTAAAGAAAAATCCATTAAACTGCAAATACCAGGGGGTCTATTAAATTTATTAATTAGGAAATGATTGAAATAATTTTTAACAGTTTTAAAATTTAAGATGCATATTTTATAATTCTAAAGCAATTTCATATTTATGGTTACACAATCAGTTTTCAAGACAGTCACTTTAATTAACTGCAAAAATTATATTTCTTATTCTGAAAACTCAGATATTAACCATCTGACTGCTCAATTTGTAAACCAAAATCACTTCAAAAATTTTAATTTTTTTATTGCATACTTTACATCTATAATATAATACATATTGGGGAATTGAAAAATGCCTTTTTTCTTTCTAGAAAATATTTTTTATACTATAGATTTTTATCATTGAAACTAAGTTGCTAAAAAAATTCAATTAAATTATAGCTTATTCAGCAAGTTTATTGAATGATGATCAGATTCATCGCTAATTCGCTATACTTGATGTGATCCTCAATAAAGGAAGAAAAACATGTGCCCGTGGAAATCTCGAGATGCTCGGAATTTGATACACTTGAGTTGGACGTCGAAATCGTGGGATACTCAGTCAGAGGATTAAATGAAATGTAAACTAAGCATATCTTAGACCAGAGGTGCCAAGTTTCAAAAAAGCTTTCAGTAAACAGCTGATGTAATCAGTAAATAGCAGGATCTATTTATATAACAGCATTACAATTTTTTATTATGATTCGGGTGATCCTGAACTTAGGATTTTCCCTTTTTTATTGTCTGAGTATTAGAATAATTACACCACAATTTTTGAGAAACATTTAAATTTTTTGAAGTCTTTTACTTTTTTCTGAAGTAAACAGTAAAAATTTATATACGCAAAAAAAATCCGGAACTTTTTAGGGAAAAAAATCGCCATGTTACGACTTTTGTAACACCGAACTTGTAGGTTTCTGACCACGGTCAAGGTAATTTTCCTTCATCGCAATAATGAAGAAGAAGCCAACTTTAACTTGCCGTCCACGTAAGCACTGCAGGAGGACCGGTACACTCTGTGAGCTAAATGAAATCTAAACTTTCACGAGAAGTCACGATTTTCCGACTATTCCGAGGGATTATCTGAAAAAATCAAAATTAGTTCGTGGGCTGCAAATGAATGAAGAAGTGGAACATCGTGATTCCGCAGAAGAAACCCATGCCAGGGAAAAGGTTAACACTAGAACGACGGGACTTAGCCGTATACCTAGAAGGACAGAGAGGGCCAGAATGACCCTTGCAGATTTTTTTTGTTCGTATCATTATTCAAACATCCCTAAACTAGAAATATCAACGAAATAACTTAGTTAGAACATAGTGGAGACAAACTTAACGTTTTTATACAATTTTTGTATTTTTAATGTGGAATATAGCCGATTAAATTGATAATGAAATAAGTTGAAATATTTCCTTTTCTTCGTTCAGATAATTGAATTTTAAGTAAATATATCAATCCTATACATATATAGTGAATTAAAATACACTTTTGCACAGTCATTGAACGCATATTATTTTACAAACTGACTTCAGTCATTCATATTTTGTATAATTTTGGGAACACTGAATTGAATTACAAACATTGCCATCAGAGGGATTTTCCCCCAAATGCTTTCAAATTATTCTGAAATACCCTAAAAATTTTTTCTTACACATATCTGTTGTAAATCAGCTAAATTACCTGTCTTTTTATTTGTTTTTTAATTGTGCATCTAGATTCTTGTATTGACTCTGCCTTAGCACGGCGCTCTGCAAAATGGGGTTACTAAAATTAAGTTAATTTTTTGACAGTACTGATGTGATATTGTTTCAACAATTTTTTAAAATATCAATCGTAAGATATCTCTTATACCTGAGTCAAGCATATCTAACCTTTGAAAATTTTTCATAACTTCGTTTTGAGTAAGTCTTATGCATCTCTTTCAATTTCGGAATAAAAGTTGTGGTTATCTATTATTAATGGTATTATTTATGATAATCTATTATTAGTAAACACTTCTAAATAACAAAATTGTTCGATTTCAAACAGCTATCACAAGTAATAGACCTCTAGTTTCACAAAAAGTTGGGAGGTTTCTTATTTCTATAGTACAGATAGGGGGAGAGAATTTTTGGAATTCCAACCCTCCCCGTCGTTCTAGGTATACGGTTCGATATCTCCGCTCCTATTGGACTAAAATTAAAATGATTTGGTATTTACTTAAATAGGGTCAAATAATGAAAAGTCAGAAAATTTCAAGCCATTTGGTTAATTAGCGCTAAATTGATTGAAAAACAAACTATGCGAGGGGCCAAAATGGCCCCTCCTGTCCTTCTAGTGTTAAACACTGCCTGCCCTCACACAACCCCTTGGACCAATAGCAGGCCGAGATTCTTCTTAACATCAATGGAAACGATAGGAAATTCTCCTCCCGTTGTCATCCAAGCTACAAGTTGACAAGACCATGAAAAATTGTATTTCGCATGGAAAATAAAAGCAAATACATTTTTAAAGTGCGAAAATTTTCGGGACTTCAAAAACCCGTAATTTTTAATTTGATGTCCGTAACTTAGCATTGTAATTTTCTATCGAATCCGTAAATATTACGGACAAATCGTAATACTTGGCACCTCTGTCTCAGACAAATAGTTCAAAGATGTCTTCCTCTTCTTCCTATGTCCTATAAAGTTCTTCATTAACATTATACTTTTGAAATTATGTCACCATTATGAAAATTTAAATTCACTATATATTTCTTTATTTCAGAACAATATTTTTTACCAATTTGTGCAAACCAAGTTCTTCCAATTCAATACATAGTCACACTTAAAACAATAAGTCATACACAATGCTATCACAGAAATGGCCAAATTCTATAGACACCCAAAAATAAAATTAACACTCATCATAGTACATTCACTAACAATAAAAAATCATTCTCTTTCTTGCACACATTTCATTAAAATTCATAACCTTGATTATTAACATATCTAAATCAAATGATGTGTTTGCAGCAACAATAAGCTATATAACTCCAACATCTTTCTATTGGAGTGTTAGCTCATTTTTGTTTTCATAGACTTTCATTGGTGTATTTTAAAAACATGGGAACACTTTATGTTAAAAAAATCCCAAATAAGTATAGAAATCGTTATAACTAGAATTGTTTTGTATGTTAATGTTATTTCGGATGTAAAATAATAGGAGGATTTTGATATTAATCTAAAACTTTTTTATACCCATGCATGAGTACCCATGAGAACTTTTTTATACCCATGAGTTTTAATAATAAAAAACATATCACCAAGCATCTACAATGAATATAAATAATAAATTTACAGTAATTAGGTTTCCATTGGCAATTACCATTACTAAGGAATGGGCATGGAAAATTTCATTTTTGTTCAAGGAAGCAACGAACGTCATTTTGCTTTTAAAAAGGTGACAAAAATGCAAGTACACACTGCATGTCTTTAAGTATGGGTTATAAAAACATTAAAATCAATTTTTTATATTGGCACTAGTCTCTTAAACCATATAACCATTAACTTAGACCAGTGTTCCCCAACCTTTTTACCACCACGGACCAGTCAACGTTTGATAATTTTACCGCGGCCCGCTGGGGGGGCGTTGATTGTTTACATTCTAAATTATTTTTATTTATTAATTTTAATTTCATTGTATTTAAACATGCTGTCAAAATAAAATACATTTACACCAAAAATAGATATAAAGTGATTAATATTTCACTTAATTCATTAATTTGGAGCATAAAACTAAGAATTTAAATTAATTTTCAATTAAATGTTTGGTCCGCGGCCCGGTACCATTTGAGCCACGGACCGGCACCGGTCCGTGGACCGGGGGTTGGAGACCACTGACTTAGACCATTAAAATTTATTTCCTCACATAGGAATTTTTAAATAAAAATAGAGGCTAAAATAAACTATTCAAACTAAACCACATAAATGATCTATGAGAGATTCAATCACTGGGCTGCCATGAAATTTAAAATGAAAACTAAAAAGTCAACAAAAGGACAATTAAAATATTGAATACGAATTCATCTAATGAGAAAAATTGCACAACTCTACTGACCTCAAAGTTGCTGTAATCTTAGTGTAAATAAACTATAATACTCCTCTAAAGAAATCTGGTCATTGATGCTGTCACCAGTTTCAAAAGACAAAGTAGGAGAATTAAAATGCATAAATTGCACCTATAAAGATGAAAAAACAAAACTATGGCTTGGCTTGAGTTTATAAATGAAATCTGTAGTCCTGATCAGGGGTGTAGCCAAGGGAGAGGGATTTGTGATTTATTCCCAACAGTCAAGGAAAATTTAACTTTTTATATAAAAATGAGAAAAAGTACCCTATCTTTCCCCAGAAATTGTGAAACTTTCTTCAATAGCCCTTTTAGTTGTTTTAATAACTTAAAAACAATGAGAGTAAAACAGGAATTTATCAATGATGGAATTTATGTAGTGTTTTAACACTAACACAGTTTGATGGATAAATGGTAATTTAAAACTTAAAGAATGGGTTAAGCTAATTACCTTATTTGTTAAAGATTCACCGGATTGCCAGTCTTTCCTATTTTACATCTCATCCCCATCCTAGGATTTATAACTTAGAAGATTTAATAAAAAGAAACATTTAAAGTGAAAATATTCTCATTCAAAGTTATCTTTACAACTGTTCAATTAATTTTCCCAGGTGAGGAAACCAACATAAAAAGCAAATGTCTCCATTAGAGAATATTTTTTAACCCTTATTCAGCAATTTCCAAACTTTAAGTCACAGAGCACTTTTTATAGAAGCAAACACCTTCACAGAGCATTAGGGAAGAGTAGCATAATTTTTTGAACTGCTGCTCTAATTCACCAATAAGTAACATTTCCATTTCTACCAAGCAGCAATCTTTTGTGGAACAAATAAATGTCCATATTTCGCAAATGAGAAAAAATTAAAAAGAAAAAAAGAGGCATAACTCCAGGGCCATTCCATGGTTACGGACGTAACAAATAGAAACTTTTGAGGCTTTGTAAATAATGAAAAAATTAATTGTAAACTATGGTATTTTTTTTCTAAACATATCAGAGGTAGATTAATAAAATATTAAATTATGACAACTGAACAATGGTTCTAAAATTTTAAAAAAATTTAAAACTAAGTGTTACGGACGTAACTCACAGAACTGTCTATATTTCACTTTTCAAAGTTATTGACAAATACCTGTGAATTTTAGGGTAAAACTTAAAAATAATTTCTCAGTAATTCATTACGAAGGTTTATAAAATTAAAAAAAGTGATTGTAGCAGCAAAAATTTAATTATTTATTAATCTATGGCCTAATTAATTTGTTACGGACGTAACACTCGCTTGTTACGGACGTAACATGTCTGATTTATAACTCATTATTAATGAAATAAAATCATTTAATTGTACAATATAAAATTATTTATCAAACAAAATACTATTATCAAGGCATTTGAAAAATTTTTTTGGTAAGAATTGTTTTTATAGACCACATAATAAGATTTTGAGAAAACGTTAAAATAACCTTATTACGTAGCATAATTTGCATTATTTTACTTATTTTTACATTTTTTAAAACGAAAATGATTATTTTTTGCTTCTAGTCTCATGTATAAACACAATTTAAATGTATTTATCAATTTTTTTAGTGAAATAGCTTTTTCCATGGCCTAAACTGATTTATAATGAAATTTCTTCAAACGTTTTACTAATCAACTGCTGACTGACAGCATTTTTTTTCACATAATTGACAAATAACAATAAGGCTTTTCTTTTCTATTGCTTTGACATTAAAAATCTTATGCCTTTTATTAAATGTTATCTTTTTTTAAATATCTTTTCCTTTTAATGCTCATTTGTGGCTTAATTTGGGGAAAAAGAGCAAGATAAAAATTGAAAATACCCTTGTTAGAACAAAAAAGTCCAAAATCACATTCCTTACCCTTATATTATGAAAAAAGACATGTTGGCTAAAAAAAATATCGAATATAGGGGATTTTTGGTATCCTAATAGAAAAATTAAAAATCGGATGTTACGTCTGTAACAGTCATAAAAATTTTTAATATGTATCAAAAATTCATGTAATAGTGTTAAAAGCATGTTTATATGATTTATAAAGAGAAAATATGGTTAAAATTTGATTGAGATTACAAGTGAGTTTGTAGAAACTACTATTAGCTGTTTTCATGTTACGGACGTAACATAGGGACATAACATAATGAATTTAAAATTTTTAATTATTATATTAATATATGTTAAAATTTTATTATCTTACCTATAAGTAGAATTGTCAGAGATAAAAACTAGCCCCAATTAAATTCCTACAGGTTATTTTTAATATCAGCAAGCCTAGTCAAACTTTACTAACTTCATGTGGAAATATTGTCAATTTTGTAATCTTCCACTATTTTGGCCTAAAACTCTTATTTATATCTTATTTTTTGATATTTAAAGGATGTTTTAGAAAAATTCAACTCTTAAGCTTTAAAATGATGTATTACATCATAGGTTTTATTAACTTTAAAAAATTGGTACTTTGGTTTCATTATTCATGGAATGGCCCTCCAGTGATGTTGCTAAAAACTAGGGCATTTCACAGTATTTGAAAAGTATTGTATACAGCAAGTAATAATTTATATTAAATTTAAAATAATCCCATGCTAATATTAATATAACATTAGCATAGAAAAGCTAAACATTTTCAAGTTTATATAAAGTACAGATGTATTACATAATGGGGACTAACAATGTGTGAAGAATGTACTAAAGCAGGCCAACTTGTGGTGAAACCTCGGTAATGCTGCTACTGCTCTTTTCATAATTTTAAAATGCATTTTAATTCCAGTGTTTACTATAAAACTCATAAACTGGCAGCATTTGTTTAAAAATAAACAATGTGGTGAAAATACTGTGATATGCCCAGACTATGATAGGACTAAAATAAAATGCATTGATTTAAAATTCTTTTTACAATAACATGATTACAAACTAAGTATTGCAATTTAATATTTTTAAAAAAAGTTTTAGGCAAGAACAATTAGGCGTGAATTTCATAACAAAACTAACCTAGTTGAGCTTCATCTTTCAGGATGATCTTGTGCAGATTCATTACCGAGTGCCACATCATTTATTAAATGCCATGAAAAAGACTGATTTAATTGTATAAAAATAATCATCTTTATTAAATATACACTTTAAATTTATAACGATCAATTGCGTATCACCGAATTACTGATTTTGCCATCTTGATGCTAAAAACCTTCTGTATATCACTGTAACATAAATAGCAAGTAACAGCACCACAAACATGTCATCCAAGAGCCCTAAAATTCCAAATACTGCTTCTGGTATCATATCCAGTGGAGAGATAAGATACATGACTGCAGCAACAAAGCATAAGAATATTCGAAGCCGAAACATATACATTATACCTCCAACTGAAAAAAATTCAGATCCAGCATGTCGTAACAGTGTTGGCAAATCCCACAAGTAGTCCATCCACTGAAAAAAGGAAAAGCATTTTTGGTTTAGCAATCCATACATTTTATACAGAAATCAGTGATTTATATGAAGAATTAATTTTAAAAGATTTTCATGAGTATTTAAGGACAGGGTGGATTTAGGAACCCGCCTAAAAAAGATATAAACATTATTAATCATAATTTCAGATAGTTAAGTCACTATCATACATGTTTAAAAGTTGAAAATTAACAGGACAACCCATCTCATGGAATTTTGTCTTCCGCAGATTATAACTGCGCAAAAAGTTAAAATCTGCTCGAGAAACGTCCCTTTCTCTTTTGTTTCAAGTCATTCATGTGCCCAGCTCTTTACATTAATAATTTTACACATTTTCTAAGAGTTTTATTTGCATTTATAGTTAAGTTGCAAATGTTACAAAACACTATTAGTTACGATTATATTAATACAGTGAAATCCCGTTATAACGAACTTCACGGGACCATAAAATCTCTTCGTAGTAACGGAAATTTTGTTGTAAAGGTATTTCGATAATTCAAATAAAAACGGTTGCGGATTTTCTGGACTTTTGTAATAACGGGATATTTCGTTGTAACGGGATTTCACTGTATAAAAAATCATGCAAATTGATTAATTGTTTAAGTTTTCATACTCGAGTAATTTTTGCCTGAAGAATAGCTATCAAAAATATTTCAGAGGGGATATTGGTATTTGAGGGTAAATGGGGAAGATTTAACAATTTTCTAAGGCTAGATTTTTGCAGCACCATTTAGCTTATCAGGTGAAATTTCATTCTGGCAATATGTTAATTGTATTTGTGCAGCTTACATGAAAATGCAACTTATCTACACGAAATCATGCTAATTTCATACATCAGGGATGAGATCGACAAAAGAGCAAAAAGCTTAAAACCTACTTGAATGACATTTTCAATATTGTTTTACAATATACTTTTACAGGGTGCATACGGTCATGAAATATTCTTAAAATTGCTCACTTTCAATTTTCAGTTTATAAGGACCTTAAAAGTGCTTACTTTTCATACTAAGTTTGTAATAAGTGTTTAAAAGTTCTCAAGGTGCTTAAGAATTCGTTGTTATTTAAACTTTTCCAAGCTTTAAACTTTCCGTTTTTTTTCCGATCACATTTTTTTCACGCTACCGCACATTTAAATCAAATTGCTAACTCTCAATCATCAAGTTAGTATATTACATAATTGGTAGAGTGTAGACTTATCTTTTCTAAGGGCGGCGCATTTCAAAACTCAAAATTATTTCATAATTTCAAAAAATTTGCTAATTTTTTCTGGGGATCCTCCCCCAGAAAATTATTGAAAATTTGATTTTTAAATTCAAGGATTTAGGTTATTTGAGCACCTTGTCCACATTTTTTTGTGTTGGGAGGTTTGAGGAAAAAATCTGAAAATTCTCAAAAAAACATTGGAAAAAGTCGGAAAATCCGACAAAAATCGGACGAATCTCATGCCTGATACATTGATTGGAAGTTTTAGACCTTATATAAAATGCCAAATTTTTATTTTCCCCCTCAAACATAGGAAACACCATTATGCTAAGGTATTTAAGGAGTAAAGTCATCTTGTATAATACATACAGGTCTTGGTTCGCCTGAGAAGTGCCGATTGTAGTCATTTATGCTCTCTAACAGCTGGGATCTTTCAGCAGAAGATATCTCTGAATTATTAGTGAAGCACTGGAGAAGGACTGAGACCTAAAAAATAAACAATCTTAATGATAAAAGCTAGTCCACACTGAAATACATGTACTCATATAAAGGATACAAAAAAATCAAAATTACAATATACTAAACAAGGTCTTATTATCTGAAAAAATTCACATTCAAGAACTTATATAAGTTTTCATAGAAAACGTGTGGTAATTACAAAAGGAACTCATAAAAAATTAAATTTTAAAATGTTCAGGTTAGAAACTAACAATTCACACTCAGAAAACATGAGGGTTGTTATTTTATTAATTTCCGTTTTGCCCCTGAAAAAAATAGTAGGAATTTTGAAATAATTTCACTTCTGGTAGATAGGTACATCCAGAGATATTTTTAACGCCACTGAGAGCGTATTTCACGCAGTGAAAATAAGAAATACGCTTTAAAAAACTAGTCAGGCGTATTTTCACGCTTTGAATTTTCACAAAAGCCGTAGTTTTTTTATTGCAAAAGGAAATGATTGTATGGATTTCGAACCCATTTTTAGGACTTTAATTTTGAAAGAGCTGTAGCTATGTGGAAGAAAAATCAGAGGAAAAGGAGATTAAATTTTTAATATTAAAAAAATATTTCATTTAGAATGTTTAATGTGAAATAAATTATTTTATTTATAATGTCTAATATTTTCTACTAACCTTAACATTGTTATGATTATTGTTGTTTTCTATTTCGTTTTGTTTTGTCCATTAAAAAAGAAAGCGTTTGTTATGGAAAGTTTGTCTCAGTTAACGCTATTTACGTATTTCACGCATCATAAATGAATTTCACTCCTCCCAAAAAATTCGAGGAGTATTTTTACTCCTCAAAAAAAATCCTAGGAATAACACTGGGTACATCCTTGAGAAACAATTTCCCTCTTTAATGGAAAAAATTGAATGAAAATTAGCCTGACTTAATTATCAGAAAAACTAACCATTTGTCTGCAAACTGGACATCGTATAGCACCCATCCAATTTCCATGTCTCCAATATGTTATGATACATTGAGCTAAAAAATTATCAGAAATATTTAATTTTGATTTTAACAAAAGTACACACAAGAACTAGTAATAATAAGGAGGCTTCCATAAATTATATTAGGTGATTGAGTTCCACCTACATTCCCTCATGTAAGATTTACCCTTTATATTTTAAATAATTAACTTATATATAATGATATCATATATTTCTAAATCTCAAATAGTTTTTAATTTTTAAGGAAACTTGGTTACATTTGGTTTCTAAGCATAATACTTGCAGATTGAAATAAAAATTATATTAGTATGGCATTAGTCTACAACAGGGATGGCCAACCCGCGGCACGCGTGCCACAAAGTGGCACGGCTGAGTAAAACCAGTGGCACTCAAAGATATTGAAAAAAATTGGGAAAATAACAGTGTGACAACATCAAAGAGGTTTCAATGCTCCCTCAATCTCCTCTTTACTTAGTTTTCTGAGAACATAATTATATTTTTACGGTTTTACAATAACTTAGAATAAAATCTTAAACAGTAAAATTTCATGTGAGCTAAATCTTTTTTTCGGTGATTAAAAATTAAGTGGCCTATTTACCCCAATTATTCTAATTTTCTTATTAATTTTAAAACCAGCTTTATATCAGATCTTAAAAACGTGTATGGTTCTCTTTTCATTGAGGCCCTACTAAACTTTTTCAAAAAATTATTGATTTTAATTATTTTCAAAGCACGTTAAAGTCCATTTTCTATAAATTTCTAAAAATTCACCCCTTTATATTACTTTAAAATATACACAACGCAGATTTGCTTAAAATTCCCACAATCACTTTATAAAGGAATATTTCTTTATTTTTCAGTACATTGAAAGTGGCACGCATAATTTTTGCTTCCTAATTAGTGGCACGCTTCCGAAAAAGGTTGGCCACCCCTGGTCTACAAGCAGAACTTGCATTAAATTAGAGAGAAGGTATTCTATAAGTCTATTCTTTTCGATTACTTAAAAAAAGATTCAAAAGAAAAAAAGCAATACTTCTGTATTATCCCATTGACTGTGCTGCTTAAAAAAGAAATCTAATTTCAAAGCCCATTAACTGCCACTAAAACAGACAGTTGGTAAGATAATACCTAACAAAATTTGAATTAAAAATAGAAGTGAGATTTTGACTTCCCACTCCATTTTGGTAAGATTTGCTGGACGCGTCTTATTACTTAATCTTACAAAATTAATGGGTGCCCCCCTAATCTTCTTTATAGAAAGTGTTATATATACCCTGAATAATATTGAAAATTTTGTATGAATTACCAAAAGAGAAAACTGTTCAATTCTATTAACGTTCTCACTAAATATCTCTTTTGAATGCAATAGATTCAAATATCAACAAATATTTCTGATTTTAATGATAAACTGAACAGTTATTGATCTAATTAAACATTTTAATGAGTTTGAAATATTTTAACAATATTTATACTTTTTGGAGTCTAAAAGAGCATGGCGGTATTTAGCAGGAGCATTAACGGATTTGAACCGAGAAAACTAAAAGGTCCTTTTAAAGAACCCAGAAAAGTCAATCAGATATTAATAATCACCATCAATAAACTGATTTCTCACGCCAAAGAAAATACAAAGATGGAGTACCGCAAAAGAGATGTCCACAGTTGGTCTCCACTGGGTAGCGAGGTTCATTGAGGCAAACGGGACATTGGTGGTCTGAACCATAGTGAGTGGTGGCAGCAGAGGCCATCCCTGCATTACTGTTGAGGCGGTCGCTGAGGAGCGGGTCGACTCGAGGAGATGGGTGCTCAGGTCTGAAATTCATCAACCTAGAGTGGAAGTACCTGAAATAATCCACAGATAAGTTTCGCAACCATTTTACAACAGAAAAGAATCCAAGGTTTGATGCAGAATTTAAACTTTTAAGTACTAATAAGTCTTTATTTTAAGAGCTATTGTACCTATTGAATTTGAAGAAAAATATAAACCCAGAAAAAGTTCACTGGATTAGGTACTAATTTCAGTACAGATTTGAAATAGGTCCTCTGTGGTGAAATAGGCAATTATACGCCACAAAGAATGGAAGACTTGCCGAGAGGCCAAAGCTTTAGTTGGTAGTCTCCATCCTGTTTCAAATCTGTTCTGTTATTTCAATTAGCAGCATTATAAGTAACTGAAATTTATTTTCTGACCAGCATTAAAAATGCTTAAATGACACATTAAAACTGCCAGTTTTTAAAACATGTTAGGCATGAGAAAAGGGGATGAAAACTATCTTTGCATTCCCACTGAAGACCAATAAGTAAAATTACCATCAAACATATTCATCTCATCATTTAAAAATCTACCCAGAACCTGCTCGAAATGAAACTTGAGAATAAGTAACCTAAGTAGTTACTAATCTATATCAAGGTACAGATCGCAATAGATTATAAATTGAGCTAATCACAGGCACATAAAGTTTATTAATAGAACACCAAAATAGAGGTAGAAACTTAGAAGTGTTTCTTGTTCAAAATAAATCCCAAACTCACACAGAGGTCAATAAATTCGCGGTTGAAACACAAATCACGAGAAAAAGTTTGCTACTAGGTAATCTTACCTTTTATACAAAATATAGGAACCGATTGTCAACCCCAATAATCCGGATAGAAACCACAAAACTTCATTACCTATGCCCTCAATGATATTGTCATCACTGTCCATAGCCAACGAAATGAAGGGCTTTCATAAGAAAAATTCAATATAAAAATATTTACACAACACAAGCACTACAAGCAGTTTGAAATTATATCTTATTTTGGTTTTTCTGTCATTATTTTGTTTCAGTTTTGTTATCTAAGGAAGTCAGACATTCAAAACATAAATATGGTAACTCATCATAGAGAATCATATATTTTCTTTCGAACTGCTTTGGATTTGTTCGAACTTTAGACGCTACAACATATGAGCGCTCAGGCACGGATTAAGAAACTTTTCAAGGGGGGGGCGGTCCGATTTTTTTAGGGTAATTTTAATTTTATGATTATTCTGCATGTTGAAAGTTATTTTAAGGATTAAATTGCGAAAACATTAAATAACTATTAAAACCCTTCAGCATTCGTATCTCCTGTTGACCAGTGGAGCATCCAGGATTTGGTTTTGGGGGGGCTAAGAATTTTCATAATCCAATTGATTCTTCTTGTTAATGGTAATACAGGGTTCCCACGGTCCTTGAAAGTCCTTGAATTTTTTAAGGCTTAATTTAGGTACTTGAAAGTCCTTGAAAAACGTTCTAGGTCCTGGAAAAATGACTCAAGTCCTTGAATTTTCACTCAGCCACTAATCGAATTTAATTTTTTCAGATCTTTCTTTGTTTTTTTCTAGGAATTTTTTTTAAAACTACTCTTATGAACATAACTTGCGGCCAGTTTTGCAAACTGACAGTGAAGAGCGACTTCTCCTCTCGTTCCGATTGTATGCGGAAAAAATTACTTTTCTTGAAGTACAACTAATTTTTAAGTGTCTGCGAAAAAGGTTCTTGAAAAATTTTGTCGAGGTCCTTGAAAAGTCCTTGATTTTCAATGGTTTCAAAGAGTGGGAACCAAGTAATACGGAAAAGGTAGTGAATTATCCTACTCAAACCAATAAAAAGGGGGTCTGGGGGTCCTCCCCCAGAAAATTTTTGGAAATTTAAGTCAAAAACTCCACTTTTTTAACTCGTTTTGGTACGCCTCATCCGAATTTCGGGTGTAGATTTTTTGCGTTCTGACAAACTTAGTAAAATATTAGCCGTTTTTTTTGGGGGGGGCTTCACCCCGAAAGCCCCCCCCCGGTAGATCCACCACTGCTGTTGACTTTATTAGAGCATTATGTTTTAAAATTCTTCCACATAATAATTTATTCACAACAAAAAACTTTCCTGTAATGCAAATATTTTCATAAGCTGTTTTTTTTAATTTCTTTCTTTCCTTGCCTTACCCTTCTACTTCAACTTACATTATACAATTCAAATTAAAAATTTTATAATTCTTACCCGTTCTACTCTTTTTTTTGAAGAAAAATGTAATACTCGACGATCGCTTTATGATGTACTTTTATATTGTGTCAAAATCTAAAGCCATTTTTCTTAATATGTCCTTACAAGAATGTTTTCAGAGGGATTTTCATTATCTTAATAAGGGATTTAATAAAATTAGCATCATACATAATTAACTTAACAAAATATTTTTTTAAAGTGTAATAAACATAGACCAATGCTCAACAATACCCTTGGTGTCTGAAAATAGTTTTATGGATTTTAAATTAATTTTTATTGACTCTTTGGCGTTGTTAAAAGTTCATCTTCCAGATAGTTTCCAAATCCCTCAAATACTATATCCGAATCCGGCATATATAAAGCGGGTAAGTAAAATACCAAGCTTAAAAAGCCAAAACTTAATGATCGGCTAAATAATCCTTCGTTCAGGGGTATTTTCCCAAGTAGAAAAAATAAAAGTTTTTTGAAGTCTAAAAAGAGGACATAGGAACAAAATGAATAGATATAAGAGTAATGATTAGGAGAGAGAAGAGAGAAAGAGTAATGATTGTTATAGAAAGCATTTTTAAACGAAAGAAAGGCGTTTAAGCAGTTCAGTTTTGAAAAACACAAAATTGACACATTCAATTACTTTTAATTATGTATACACAACTTTTGGTTAGTAAATTTAGCATTGGGTTCACTAAATTTCATCTACAATATTAGATTCATGAAGTTATACTTAAATTTGTGATTACCCAGATAACACATATGTACCATTTACGTCCCATCTTCAGCGACTATGTCGCGGATTCGTAGCGATTACGTCTATGTGGAGAAATTTCAAAAACGGGATGTAAATTGTTGCCCAAATTCGGACGTATTTGGGCTCATCCGACTTATGTGGAGAAATTTCAAAAACGGGATGTAAATTGTTGCCCAAAACTGGACGTATTTGGGCTCATCCGATTTATGACGAGAAATTTCAAAAACGGTATGTCAAATGTTGTCCAAAACTGGCCGTATTTGGGCTCATCCGATTTATGACGAGAAATTTCAAAAACGTGATGTCAAATGTTGCTCTAAAGGAAATGAAATCGCGATATCGCTTTTACGACGAAAATTGCTTTTCGACCCAATGTCAACTGTTGCCCAAAACTGTACGTATTTGGGCTGATCCCACTTACGGCGAGAAATTTCAAAAACGGGATGTCAAATGTTGCCCAAAACTGGACGTATTTGGGCTCATCTGACTTATGACGGGAAATTCCAAAAATGGGATGTCAACTATTGCTCTAAAGGAAATGTAATCAGGATATCGCTTTTACAACGAAAAATTGCTTTTCGCCTAAATGTCAATTGTTGCCCTAGATTGGACGTATTCGGGCTGATCCAACTTACGGCGAGAATTTTCAAAAACGGGAAGTCAAATGTTGTGCTAAAGATAACGTATTTGGGCTCATCCCAGTTGGGGCGAAAAATTTCCAAAATCGTACAAAGAGGGCGAATGCCCAGACAGCACATTTACCAAAATTCTACATAAAGTGGATCATCCACTTTTTGGTTGTTTTCGTAGAAGCGACGTAGAAGCGATGTAGAAAGGACGTCCAAATGTCACACTGGAATACATCGCCTGGACGTCCCTTTGAAGTCGCCCACGACATAAATTCGACGTAATCTGGAAAAAATTAGGACGTACCTAAGTGCAATATTTGTTCAGTTTACCTCCACTTTACGTCGTTTTGGACTTAATACGGATTAAAATTCTACATATAGTTTACCTCGATTTAAAAAAAATATTATTAACAACACAGCAGGACCTAAGTTTCGAACCTCGGACCTTTGGGTTTGCAGGCGTATGACATAGCCTCTCGGCCATCGAGGCAGATACTGGTTATACTCAATAATAAAATTTAATCTTAACACTAGTGTCAGATGTTAAGAGCTTTTTCGGTATTTTCGTTATAAAAGAAAAACTACGTCCACTTTTTGTCGACTTTATGTATCCTTTTGGATCATCCACATTCGTCCAAAAATTTACATCCCAATTTGGTCTACTTTAGGTATTCCCATGGATCATCCACATTCGTCCAAAAATTTACATCCAATTTTGGTCACCTTCGTACGTAGACCAACTTTGGACCAATGTGGATGAAAAGTGGATAAACTTTTTTCTGAATTTAGAAGTACGTCCACCTTCCTACCAACGTGGACGAAAAGTAGACGAACTTCGTCCCATTTTGCTGTCTGGGTGTTGTCCTAAATAGTAGGACTTGCATATTTTGAATGACCATATAGTCATTCAAAATATGCCCTATAAGCCCCTATAGGGGGCTGCCCCCTGCTCGCTATCGCTCACCAACCATCGGAGCTTGTGCGCAGCTCTTTGTAGATCGCTTCGCGATCTTAGCGAGCAGAGCTCGTTTGTTTCATCTCAACTATCCAGCACAAACTGGAACTTGTCTGCTTAGTTAATGATCATTTAATATTGAAACTTTTTATCTCTCTAACTTAGCAATAATTTAATTCGGATCATTACCACGAAAATATATCAAAGTAAAACTGTTACTGAAATATTCCTTTTTAGCTTATCAATAATTTAATAGATAGGGGGCTACCACCCCTTGCTTGCTATCACTCCCCAACCCCCGTAACTGATAGGCAGCTCTTTACAGATCGCTTCACAAGCTGAGCGAGAAAAGCTCGGTTGTTACATTTTACCAGCTATGATGACAACCCTCATCCGCATAAAAAACGCTTTCCTAAAACCTTATCCCTAATTTATTTTAGAAATTTAAAAAAACTCTAAAAATGATGATCCAAGCAGTTAATCTTTAGCAGAATCAAACCAACTTCCTGGAAATCCTCTACCTCTCATCGGCACAAATAGCATTCAAAAAGCAAAAACATTTATTTCTCTAGTGTTTCAGAAACACATTATATATGTGCTCGTGACAATCTAGTGAACATGCATATATAAAATTTAAAAAAAATAATAATTATTGAACACGTCTGATAAAGACCAAGTAAAACTTATGCATCTACATTTTATTCTTAGATTATATTAAAAAAATAAATGAAAAAATGAAGTTTGCTCCGTTTGCTCTTATTCATTTTGAATAAGAGAGGCTGCTGTGGTCCTTCTTCATGGATTGTCAGTGGACATAAATGTTATTGTCCCCCCAGAACGTTGAGGCAAAAAATTATGCCGAAGATCTGCAAAGGAATATCCCCTGATGAGAGCTGGCCAACCCACAAAATTGTGTCTGCTACACGCCTTTTTGGTAAGTCGCCATTTCTGTATTTGAGAATTAAAATAAAACTAAGAGGTTTTTTAGAATTCTGAATTTTAACTCAAGGATTGTTTTAAAAAACTTATTTTGGAATTTTTGTTTTTATATACATTTTGGTTACTATTTTCATGGTGATGTAAATTTCTTGAAAAAAAGTTTTCATTTTAAAAGGATATTAATTTCCTTAATTTAATAATCTAAATTACTTCACAAGTAACTGTGTTATATTGATACATAGTTTTGTTTTGTGTATTGACTATGCATTTTCTGTCCTAATCAAAGTCATCATTATTATCATGTCACGAAAAATTTTACTGATGGTGTAAGTTTCTAAAAGTTGTTGGCTGTGAATTTTTTTGTTTTTAAGGACTAGATAAAACCCCTCCTACAGCATCAGAAAACAGAAACCCGTGTTTGTTCACTTAAAACACAATTAATTGATTTCTAATAACAATTCTTATGAATAAAATTCCTCTTAGGCATAGACTGGCTGCGGCACAGCAAGAATATGTTTTTGTAGTTTATACTCAACATTTTTAATGCATTTAGACTGTTTTATTTAAAATTTGTTGATTAAAGTTATCCAATTATACTAAATCATTTCTTTGATCATTTTTTTACAAATTAGGTTTTTGACAAGCCGGTTATAACCATGTATAAAACCGGTTAAAACCGTCGCATGTCAAAAACCTGTCAATGTGTGACTTAAATTCTTTTCCTCTCTAGGTTCTGTGCGAACTCATGCGTTGTGAAGTAACACCCCGGAATCAGAAATTGAGAAAATGATGAGCGATTGGCTGCGGCATGTGCAGAGATAAGAAGAAATTAAATTATAAACTGTCGAAATAAAATGTTTCTCTTTAATTATGTTTCTTATTTGTATCCAGTAGTAGTATAGTATTAAATCCACAATAATTGAGTTTTACAAATGATAATGTGTGTTACTGATTTTATGGTGTTTAACTAGAAACTAAATAGGTTCAATACCATGATTTCTTTTAATTAGCACCAATATAGAATCTTAATTAAGCTGATAGATAGATCTACAAAAGTTGACTAAATAAAAAAATATGAAATAATAATAAATAATAATAAAATATTAAATAATAATAATAAAAATATAAAAAATATATTTTAAATAAAAGTGGCTGTAAAACGGCCGTAATCGCTACGTAAGATTTATGTAGCGAATAGGCACCATTGACATCGGATAGCTCTAATTCGGCTGTAAAGTGTACCTAAATCGTCCGTATTTACAACCAAAACCGTACATCAACTTTATGTAGCGAATTCGCGCCATTGACATCGGATGGCTCTAATTCGGCTGTAAAGTGTACCTAAATCGTCCTTATTTACAACCAAAACCGTACATCAACTTTATGTAGCGAATTCGCGCCATTGACATCGGATGGATCTAATTCGGCTGTAAAGTGTACCTAAATCGTCCTTATTTACAACCAAAACCGTATATCAACTTTATGTAGCGAATTGGAGCAATTGACATTGGATGGCTCTAATTCGGCTGTAAAGAGTACCTAAATCGTTCCTATTTGGTCCGTATTCGCAACATGTAGCGAATACGTCCCAATTAGGGCAACTTTTAACGCTGAAATTGGAGCTGATTTCGTACCATTTACGGCCTGGCGATGTAAAAGGTGGTGACATCGCTACAAAAACTGTACCAAAAGTTGAGGTATTCGTGATGTAGCGATTACGTAATCTGGACGTATTCGCTACGTACTGTGCTATCTGGGTATTGATGACAAATCTAAAATTGGATGAATTGAATAAGTAGCAAAGCGCTTAAATATGTAAAAACATGTGAATAAACCGAAGTATGTATCATAAGGCTAGTATAAATCGATAAATCGATCGAAAATTCCTTGAAACGTGTAATATTAGTAATATTCGAAACAGAGAACTCTTCAAAATAATAATTATAAAATAAATGTAATAACATGGAACTTCCAGACCTAGTCATAATTTTAAATACATGAAACAAACATTCTTTTAAAAGAGTTGAGTATAAACTTACATTTTTCTCCTTGCGTATAGAAAAATACATAAATTGGTAAGGCAAACGCTTGATGATAAAATGTCCCTTATGTCCCACAGGCCACAGCTCGAAAGTTCTCCAACAGCAATGATGACAATTTTCACTCGCGACCCGAAGCACTGAAATTGTCTCATTAGGCAGTGACCACTGGTGTTTGAGAAGCACCTCACGTGAATATTTTCACTAGAAGGGGGGGCGATATCCCCTTACCGAGAACTCCCTGCATTCCTTGCCACCTGCTATCCCCCTGCTACCCCAGATAAACAAACGACAGAACGACTGTCCGGTTATCTTGTTTGAATGACCTCTTCAAGGTGACAGCCAAGGTTAAAGGGGGCCTGTGTTTGGTGTCCTTTTTCAACCCATCCAACAGGTTGCGTGGTTTACTGAAAGCTATTTTACTTCTTCGAAATTTATTACGAACAAAGTTTTGTTATTTGAAACCAAAAAATTTTTTTCTTCTCAGGGCAAGGGGGGGGGCGATCGCCCCCACCGCCCCCCCCTTAATCCGTCCCTGTGAGCGCTAGCGTAAAATAATATCACAGACCCGGTTGCATTGGCTCCTCACTTTTTCAAATTTTCTTTTAATCAATCAATTTAATGAATTGTCATCACTGCTTTATAAGATTTAAGTTTACACTCACCATTTTATGAAAGATTAAAAGAAATTATTGATTATGAAATGTTTAAAATGATTGGGAATTCCGCGGAAATTTTCCGTTTTAACCTTTCATTAAATTTTCGTCTGAAGGTCTGAACTAGATATGTTCACCCTGATAAACAGACGGTGGAGAAAAAAACTGAGGAACAAATCAAATTCCAGCCTTTTAAAGTCAATATTAATTTAATGATCCCCTGGAAAGTTTTCAATAATGCTCTTTTCCGTCCTTTCCTAGATGGTGTATCCTGGCTCTATGTTGATGCTGCCATCTACTTGTAAAATTAAAGGGAGTGACTTCCCGACCGTCGGGTAACCGTTGTGCGCATGCTCGGGTTAAAGGCGTGGTTTTAAAGTATTTAGGATTGTGGTAAGCGTGGTCCCGATGGCGGAAAGGTAGCAAGTCTGCCTGGCGTGCGGAAGGTCGTGAGTTCGAGCCCGGTTATTATTTTTCAGTAAATTTAATTTAAATTTTTATAAATTCCATTAAAAATTGCAAGAATTAATTGCTCTTGTTTAACAGTCATTCCTTATTTAATTAAATTCATTGTGGTTTTTTAAATGTTTTACTTAGTCTAATTTTTTAAAAAAATAATTTAAATTATTAATTTATTGAAAATAAAATTATTTCGCTAAAATATTTTATAGAAACAGCAAGAATCAGGTCCACATGGATGCGCATTGCTAATAAAGTATAAAAATCTTGCAGGGATTGTGAAATACAGTACGAAACAATACGTCGGTCGCCATGGCCGTGGGACTTGCCGTCCGTCGTACGACGGTCGGCTAGCAACAGCCAAAATTAAAAATTAATACTCTAGCATTGGTGACACCGTCAACATAAAATGAGGCCCTCCCAATGAATTTTGAAAACTCCCACAGAATTAAAGATGCTCTATTTCAAGACATGTTTTTCTTTTTACTGGAAGTATCAAGGGCCCGTGCCCCCACGAAATTGACCTCCTTTCTATTTCAAAGGTAAAAATAATTGGATACTTTTCATTTTCTATATTATTCCGTCGACTATGCCGCTGAAACAAGGATTTATTTTCCATTAAATATTAGAGAGAAGGAATTTAAAAATTTTACATTTCCGAACCGACAGATTTGATGTTGGTGACTATCGCCCCTTTTCACTGTGGAGAATCTACAGAAAATCAGCACCACATTTTTTAATAGAAATCATTTGGATTTTATATTGGATTCATGGAAGTTGTAAAGAGGATGTAATGCTTGAAATATTTCAGCCTTTTTCAATTAAATTTGTTCCAGTTCTTTTACTATTTCATTTATTCTTAAGTCTCTAGAGATATATATCCCATATGGTCTAGTGGTTAGGATTCCTGGCTTTCACCCAGGCGGCCCGGGTTCAATTCCCGGTGTGGGAACTACTTTTTTTTATTTTTTCAACCTAATGATTATTATTTGAATTTAGTAATATTAATTTGGAGAGACACAATATAATTATATATTCCATATTTTGAAGAAATTATTGATTAAAATAACTAAAAATATAACAAACTTGAATTTATTTGAATTTTTTAAGAAAATTACCCATTTTAGTTAGATTTTAATTATTACCCTCTTAATTCACTCACTTTAACAAATTTTTCGAAAAAAATTACAGTCGAGGAGCAAGATTGCAAATTGCATAGTTGCTTATTGACGAGCGTGAGTTAAAAGCTAGGGAATTTTTTTTAGATATGTTAATTGACCAGAGTTCCAAATTGCGGTGGATTGCTGGTCCGGGACAACTAAAAAACGGCCCGGACTAGAGAGCCTAGCCCGGACCAGTGGAATAAGAAAATCACTGGTCCGTCGAATCGTGGTGAAAAAATATCTTTCAGCGTCTTCTTTCCGAAAGTGTGGAACTTGGCAAAGCACTGGTACGCACGCAGGACCAGTAGTTTTTCCCCAATTTCTAACTCTGAAATCACTGGCGTATATAGAAATTTATTTCGGGAGGGGCCCAAAATTGTTTCCCAGCCCCTCTCATGTATATTTAATTTTTTCAGTATATTCTTAGGCAGAATTTGCAACTTAAAGAACTTAATATTAAAAAGTTATGATGTATTCAGTTGCAATTACAAAAGGGGGGTCTGGGGGTCCTTCCCCAGAAAATTTTTGGAAATTAGACTCTAAAAACCAGGTTTTTAACTAGTTTTGGTACCCCTAGTTAAAATTTTGGATATAAATGTAGTAGATCGGTGGTCTGGGGCAAGAAACGGCACACTCAGCTTAACAACAAAGCTTTATTAAAAGTTAAACAGAACGTAGAAAAGTTAAAAAACGAAAGTGATGAACAAGATAAAACGACGTCTGGCTAAAACTGTTGATCTGCTAAAACCCAAACTCAATCCTTCTCTCCCAGCACGGCCGTCTGCCGTATTCCTTCTGACCTGATCGGCCGTCTGCCGAGTTCCTTCCCAGCGTATCGATCAGACTTCCTAGCACGGCCGTCTGCCGTATAGCTCTTGATCGTCTTTAGCCTTCTCTCAATTCCTTCGAAGCTTCCAACACCTCTCGTGCAGCCAGCCCTCTGACGTTTAGCTAATGACGTATCCGATGACGTGACCCTCGTGCCGTTGCCAACCGTTCCTCGGGTTCCTCACTTCCTACAGCTCGGCCATCCTGATGCTGCAGGCGCCCCGACTGCTCTTCTAGAAAAAACGAAAAAGAACAAAACAAAGTCCAAGTTCAAGTCCCCATTACCACCTTCTGGCCATGGTTTGATTTGGTCCGCTGCAGTAGACGCAATACCGGGACCCTCAGAGTCCGGGATTCCAAGTCCGCCGCCGACGAAGTTGCAAAACACCCACACTAGCACTTTCCCTTACCACACACTGCCCCTGAGAAAAAGACACATCCATCTGTGACAAAACGTCAACCCCCAAAATCATGCTTGTGCCCAGATCCTTTACCACGTGTATATCGACAGGCATCCACTTGTCATCAATTAGGATCTTATCCCTAAAATGTCCAGTCGGTTCTATCGTGATTCCTCCCGCACCCGTTAGCGACACTTTGTTATTATTCAGCTCCGGACCACCCAACTCCCCATAAACTTCCTCCGAAATCAGGGTTAAATCACTCCCTGTATCAATCAAGGCCTCCACTTCCTTATTTCCAACCTTTATTACTTTGCGGAATTTTTTATCGACACTGCACTGACTCAATTTAACTTCTTTGTTTCCACAATCCTTCTCTTTATGACCGAAAACCCTACAACGTCTGCATCGCACGCCCTCTTCTCTGTACTTGCAATCATTCACCTTGTGCCCTTTCTCTAAACATTTAAAGCAGTAATAGGCATCTCCCTGTCGGCCATCACCGAATTTCGGCCTATTCCATGAATTGTCTCTATTACCCTGATATTTAAAATCCTCTCTCACGTCTTGGGACCTCGCCTCATTTCTATCTCTGTGGAGAAACTGTCGGGTAATGAAAAAGTCATCCAACTTTGAGACTAGCGTTTCGATTTTGGTGATTGATGGCAACACGTCACAAAAATGGTTTCTGGCTTCCGATGGTAATTTACGCCTGATCTGGTCCACTATCATAAGCTCCTTCAGATCCTCCAACTCCCTGATGCCCAGACCACCAACCCACTCGTCAAAATACACTTTTAGATCAAAAGCAAAATCCCTCCAGGACGCTCTTTCCTCTTTATTAGTGTTTATAAAGTTCGCTCTAAATTGTTCCGGTGTGAGTTTAAATCGTTTAAGTAGAATATTCTTGATGTGATCATAATCGTTTGCCTTTTCTTCCGGTTCTCTAGTGACAAAACTTACTATATTCAAAGGTAAAAGTCCCACCAAATAAGTGACCCAATCCTCCTTCTTAATTTCAATCCTTTGAACCTGTTTTTCAAATAATGAGAGATATAGGGAAATGTCCTGTTTATTGTCAAACTTCGACATCAATTTGGATAGATCTCTAGCGGGTTCATAAGTAGATGTGCTTTGTCTATTAGTATCAGCCTGTAGTCTTAATTTAGTTAACTCGAATTCCCTTTGATCCCTCTGATTTTGGAGTTGCTCGCGCTGAAGTTGATCGCGGTCTTTCTGATCCTGTTCCTCCCGCTCCACTACAATAGTTTTCAGTATATCCTTGCAAACATTTTCGTCGTAATTTTTTAAACCCAGAATTACTCCTGCCATGCTCGTGATCGTACACGGATCAGGTAGGTTCAAACCCAGTTCTATCACCAATTTCACCAGATCACCTTTCCTAGCTCTGGATAAATACGACATAATCACAAAAGCACTTACTTCCACGCAGGATTGCCTTTCCCAAAAGATCACTTCAGCTTTCGATCCAGTTTACCGTCACCTGAACTTTCCAACTGGTCGTCCGGTTCTTCTGTCGAGATCACTAAATTTCTTCGGCCGAGCCCCCACTTGTAGTAGATCGGTGGTCTGGGGCAAGAAACGGCACACTCAGCTTAACAACAAAGCTTTATTAAAAGTTAAACAGAACGTAGAAAAGTTAAAAAACGAAAGTGATGAACAAGATAAAACGACGTCTGGCTAAAACTGTTGATCTGCTAAAACCCAAACTCAATCCTTCTCTCCCAGCACGGCCGTCTGCCGTATTCCTTCTGACCTGATCGGCCGTCTGCCGAGTTCCTTCCCAGCGTATCGATCAGACTTCCTAGCACGGCCGTCTGCCGTATAGCTCTTGATCGTCTTTAGCCTTCTCTCAATTCCTTCGAAGCTTCCAACACCTGTCGTGCAGCCAGCCCTCTGACGTTTAGCTAATGACGTATCCGATGACGTGACCCTCGTGCCGTTGCCAACCGTTCCTCGGGTTCCTCACTTCCTACATAAATTTTCAGATAAATTTGATGAATTAAATGAAAAAGTTAATAATATAGTTTGAAGTACAGAAGGGGGTCTTCCCCCAGAAAAATTTTGGAGATTAGAACCTAAAAACAGGATTTCAACTTGGTTTTGATACACTTTCCGAATTTCAGACATAAATTTTCAGGTAGGATTTTGAACTTATTGTAAAAAGTTTTGAATAATTAAATTCCAAGCACTCTCAAGGGGGGTTTGGGGGTCCTCCCCCAGAAAAATTTTCAAAATTTGACCCTAAAAACAGGGTTTTAACTTGTTTTGGTACACCAAGTCAGAATTTCGGGGGGGGGCCAGGGCCCCTTCGGCCCCCCCCTTATATACGCCACTGTCTGAAATTGACGTTTAATTAAGACTTGTCAAAAGCTAATAAACTTGGAAAAATACAGAGATGTTTAATTATCTCGAAAATTCCCGACTGTAAAAATTTGAATAAAGGGATTTCTCTTTAAAAAGTTTTAGAATAATTTTTTCACCTCAATTTGGGTTTTGTTGTAGTAATTTCGACATTTGGTTAAAAATGTAGTCTGAAAACTATCACTCCATAAAACTAATGAAAAAAAATTGTAAATTACAATCAGTTTGGAATACAATTGACAACTACATCACTCATCTAACGTAAAGCATCTTTGCAGGTGCAGGTATCTTTTTTTTTGCCGCTATGATATCCTATGGGATCCATACTACCTCAAATGACATGGCACTTTTTTTAACGATAGAACCTTAACGGATCTCATTATACTCTATTCATTTTGAACTGGCGCTTGAAAATATTTCCTTCCCCCACGACCGATCGGTAACCATAGCAACTATCCACGTCAAAGTGACGAAGAAGGCTTACTATTGGCTGCTCGAAGATCGTAACTATGGTTACGCGTCTAGCGTGGGGGAAAGCACTATTTCTCAAGCGCCAATTCTAAATGAATAGAGTATAGGTGTATAGGAGAGGTTAGGGCAGTGTTTCCCAACGGGGGGCAATTTTGAAAATTTTTGATCAAATTGACCCCCAGGTGGGCTGTGGACCACCAGGTTTTATTTACTTTCTAAGAAGGATTTTCGAAAAAAGAAAGACGTGGGGGGCATGGAAAATTTAGAATGGCATTGGTAGGGTAGACCGAAAAAGGTTGGGAAACACTGGATTAGGGTTAATACTTACAGAGAGGAATAATTGGGATCTTTTACGAAAGTTTTACTGTTGGAAAAAGGTTTTAAGTATGCTTTCATTCTCCCAAAACTTGTTTTAAATGCTAACATAGTTAAGTGGAAGGTATATTTATTATTCTCTTAAATAGGGCTATTAGGATAGAAATATGATAAGTGATAAGTCAACAAGAAGAAATAACGAACAAGTGTTTATTTCTAAAAACATAGATTTATTAAACAGATCTTATAAGAAAATAAGTTGAACAAATTTTATTCGTATTTCATTGGTAGAGATCTTTACAGCATGAAATAATTGGTAAAACATACAGGAAACAAATATGTTCCATGCTTGTAATAAATGTATGTACAGAAACATTTATGTATAGCTTTAATAGATACAGTTTAATAGTATCCACGTTTTATGTTTTACGCAATATATAACATGCAAAAGCTAAAAACCCTGGCAATATAAAAATTAAATTATTTTGATAGAGCTGGGTGAATATTATTTAAGAAGTTATAAAAGCAGTATTAAATGTGTTTTATAGTTTATTCATCTAAATATCTGTAAACATTGTTTACAAAAATATTTGCATAAAATATTCGCAAAGATCATTTTTATGAGAAACATTGAGCATGATTATCATAATATATTCTTATAAGTAGATTTGGACCCGTAAATTAGCTAGTTATTAATAGAGATTCGACCGTACCAATTGCAGCTTAACAACAAACAAGTTAATAAATACAATAACAAACAGCTTTCCTCTTGTTGCTGAAAAGCTATGCGCTTATACGAGGTAGATTAATGTTTCTAAAAATTGAAAAAGTAAAACAACAAAATTTTTTTAAACGTAGTATGTACATGAATTAAAACGTTATAATTTCTTTTGATTTTTAATCGTGGGCTCGGAGTGAAAAGGTTCTGTAACAAAAATTGCAATTTTATAGGATTCCTTATAATTCTGAAGATTCGAGTTCCAGAAAGACAAATCCTGCGTATATAGTAAAACAGTGAATAGGATTTTAATTAAAAATTGCGAGAACCTTTTCATCCTGAGCTCGCAATACGAGAAAGATAAATTTACCCTGTGCAACTTTGGCATAAACACGGGGGTCTGCAGAAAACTATATTTTATAACTTATTAGAAAGAATAGGAAAAACAACCACTGATTCATGTGAATATTCAAATCTATGAACTTCATTTTTCCACTTTCTAAGTTACATAAGTAGCAAAACATAGCTTCATTAACCACCGTATCTATACGAGATTACAAAGTTCCTTGTCGGTGACGTCATGGATTGAAAGAGGAGACTCCACACTTTCTAGCTACCTAATTGGCGATCGATTGCTGTCTTTTTCGCCAGTTAGGTAAAATAGTGGTTTCTTCTCCTTTCTATTCGTGGCGTCACTAAGAGGAAGCATTATAACCTAGTATAGTTACAATATGTAAATGCAGCGTAACGGCAGAAACGATTCTCTGTTCAACGAGGATTCTTAATCACAGTGAAACCCGTGCAGCGAAGCTCATTATTCCGCTATAGTTGGTCGTCGAGAAGGACACAGATGCACAACTTCGTATAATAACATGATATAAAACACCGATAAAACTTTTGTACATAAAATGCGTACTGTATGAAACGAATGCGTTATTTGGTTGTCAATTGGTCAATCAATCCGTTTCAAGAAAACTGATGGATGTGGAAAAGTTGAGTTGAGGTGACTTGAAGACTGGAGTATACTGTGCGTCGAGTGAGGCGAATCTCACACCTAATGTTTTCTTTGAATCCGCAATTTCCCGCCATTTTTTTCTGGATTCCTTCGTCCATGTTGTCGGAGAAAATTACCTCTCTTTCATTTCAACCCCGTTGTTACATCCGTTCTTCTCAGTGGCAATAGCTGATGTTTTATCTCGTCTGAAACAAAAGTAATAACGGTTAGTAAAAAGTTTAAGATATGCGTGTGACGCAGCCATAAATGGCTAATTAAAAGTGAATCTAAAAGCTTTTAAGTCATGTATGTTAGAGAGAATAAATGCTGAAGAGCAAAGAGATGATTGAGAAAATGGATACCCTGCCCAGGAACAGGGAGAGGAATTGGGGCTAATGATAAAAAGACTCAGGAGCAAAAGGATGCTGAAAAGCAGAATGACGCTCAAGAGATGAGTAGCTGAAGCGTAAATGGATACAATAAAGAATAAAATGGATCGCCAAGAGCAGAAAAAAGAAAGGATGCTAAAAGGTGAAAGGTATTCATGAGCAAAAGAATGCTGAAGAGTAGATATGCTCAAGTATATCTAGATGATGATGTGGCAAATACGTAGCTATCAAGAATTAAGAAAACGGTGACAGGAAATTTTCTACGTGATGTTTCAATCGTGTCCCGTTTACCGCGACTCACCCCTTTTCTTTAAAACTGTTTTGGCTTACCTGGAAAAGAGCTCTCCTTCCTCGATGGTGTCCGGTATCTTTTGTCCTTTGGTCTCCGGCAGTAGCAACATTAGAATGCCACTGATGATGGAGAGTCCTCCAGGGACTACGGCTGGAACTAAAGGATGCGTCAGATCGGCCTGAAAGAAATTGAAGTGTATATAATGAAAACGCAAAGTTAGGTATTGTAATGTGCGCCAGCTAATAAAAGCTTTATGTAGCGCTTGTCAGGCGCGGATCCATGGGAGGACACACTCTGGACAGTGCCATCCCTTGGACCCAAAAAGGTTCTCAAAATGAGTTGATGCGCCACATTCAGAATGAAAAAACACGTAGAAGAAACGAGAACGGGAGGAAAACGTTACGGACACGGGAGATTTCACACGCCCGAGGCGGATTGCCTTTATATTTTTTGTGGTCCATTAAATATTTCCACAAACACTAATAATTTACTATTTATCAAAAAAGGTTTCCAATCATTAATATATTACGAAAGTAGTAGACATCTTGTGTTGTGTTAGCAGTATTCGGATTATATCAAATGTACAGTTATTTGTAAGTTTTTGCTACAGATGGCGTCAGGAGCACACACTTGCAAATAATTATGTATTTTTCACTGGATGTCTTACTGAACACAGTGCACCATAAGGAAAAGCACACTGTATCATATGACAGATCGCACTGTATCATATGACAGAGCGCACTGTATCATATGACAGAGCGCACTGTATCATATGACAGAGCGCACTGTATCATATGACAGAGCGCACTGTATCATATGACAGAGCGCACTGTATCATATGACAGAGCGCACTGTATCATATGACAGAGCGCACTGTATCATATGACAGAGCGCACTGCATCATATGACAGAGCGCACTGCATCATATGACAGAGCGCACTGTATCATATGACAGAGCGCACTGTATCATATGACAGAGCTCACTGTATCATATGACAGAGCGCACTGTATCATATGACAGAGCGCACTGTATCATATGGAGGAGCACACTATCATATGTAGGACCACAGTGCATCCTATGATAAGCACACTGTATCAAAAAGGGAGCAGAAAAAACGTATACTATCCTACTGAGCAAGACTCACCATCTGCCTGATGAATGGTGCCAGCATGGCCCCTACTCGAGCGAAGGTGGAGCTGGAGCCGACGGCCACGTTGCGCACCACCGTTGGGAAGATCTCCGCTGTGTAAATGTAGACGATGTCGAACGAGGCAGAGTTGAAGAACTTGCCCAGCATCACCAGCGTGATCATCAGCCAGTGCATCTCTGCGAAGAAACAGAAGATATAAGTGTCTTAACTCTTTATGTCCCAAATTATGTTTTTCAGGAAAATTTTGCTGTATATTTTTTATACGTTATCCCTATAAGCTATAAGTATATTAAGTATATAAGCTTCATATTAACCCTAGTAGCACAGCTCGTCCCAAATATGTAAAGTTTACGTAACTGCAACTAGAAGTAAACGAAATTTGGCCTTACATGACGAAAATTGGACGAATTTGGAACATTGGGAAGTGGGACTTACAAGTCCCGTCGGGGCATAAAGGGTTACTGCCCAACTTTTTATTTTTCTTAAATATTTGGTAAAACATAGTAAATAGCCCCAAAACAACTGGAAAATAGTGAAAAAAAATCCCAGGTTAAAATTTAAATTTTTACACCAAAATTAAAAAACGTCCCGTAAAATTAAAAACGTAAATGCATGGTAGAAACTGTTTAAATTCCTCAAAAAAATTTTCTACCTTATTAAGTACAGTAAATGTGATCAGAATGATACTGTAAAATAAAAATGAACAAAAAATAATTATTTAACGAATTAACTGTAAAATTAACCTTGATTAACGTAATTCGATCATTTTATATGCTCTAAAACAAGCTTTTGCTTCCAAAATGTGAGTTAATTGCCATTTAATTAAACTTTTTAATTGAAAAAGAAATAACTTATATTTCACTTACAATTAATGGTTACTTTTATACACCTCAAATCCATTTATTTCCATACATTTTTTAAATCCATTTATAAGATTAATTTCTGTAATTTTAGTCTGTTAAATGGCTACACTTTTTCATTTTATTTAATTTTATTGCGTAGATAAAAAATTTCTCCCTGAAAACCAAGTATTAGAAGGATGTGTTTTAGCAAGGCGGATGGTAAGAATTGATCCGTAGTATAGAACGCAATCATTAGCAAATTATAATTACAAAAAAGACGAAAATTTATCACAAAAACGACTTTTTTGGCAATTTTAATGACAAAGAGCCATTATAATTGCTAATTATTAATTTTTTAACCAATATATAACCGGAATTCATTTGTATAAGTAATAAATATAATAAAATAATTTATTCCTTTTAGTTAATACAAATTTATCAATTTCTTATAATTTATGACTTTTTAGTTTTTATGCCTATAATTTAGTAAAAACAACAGTATTTTCACAAAAAATGAACAAAAATAATGAATATTTAACTCAAAAATTAATTATATTTTATAAACATCAGTCATTTAATTCATTTCATAAGAATCTGAGACGTTTTATGAAAGAAATAATAAAACACTAGCATTAGGGTGCCAACTCGAAAAGTGTGCATTGGAATGTGTATGGAATTTTATGACGACGGTTTCTGGTAGAGTTGATGGTGTAGATTTCAGAATCGATTGATGCCCCTTTGCAAATATTGAGTAATTTTTATAAATCAAGATGGCGTCCAAAATGGCCTCCATTGAAATTAATACTTTCGAAAATAAAAATATACACTAGCGGGAAAAAAATCCCAACACCATTAAGGAAAAGAGACATCAAAGTCAAATTTTATTTAATTCTATGATTGCACATAGTATTAATATGAATTGGTTAAGAATTCAGCCTTCCTGGTTGTTAGGGGCCGAGAAAACCATGGAGGAGTGTTGTCTCCATAGGTGTCCATTACCGCCATCACGTCATAGAATTGAGTTAAAGGCAGGGTTGGCTGGATTGGACCCAATGGGTTTTTTCAAAAAAAAACCCTGTGAAAAAACCCACATTTTGGACCCATTTTTGGGTTTTTTCAAGAAAAATCAAGATTTTGGCAGTTCCTTCAAAATTTAATAATGTATTTTTTCAAAGTGTATGATATTTTAAAAATTTTAATGTGGTTTTTTTTCAAAATTTAAACTAGGTTTTAAAAATTAAATGGTGTTTTTTTCAATTTCAGGGAGTTTTTTTTTAATTAAATAGGTTCTTTCATTATTTTATTTATCACGGTTAAAAAATGCAACTTAGGGGGATAAGAAGAAAGCTTGGACATTGCGTTCATCAGGTGGTTGTGCATCTTTCTCTTGAAACTTGTCCGCAGGCGAGGGTTGAAAGTAAGGATAGACAGCAGGTTGCCAAACCTCAATGATACAGATCTGGTTGGTCTTTGTGTCGGTAAATCATGCTGTCCATTCTTAAGAACCAACGCCCACAAAACATGTACGGTGAAAGAGGAGAAATGACCTAGCCCAGTATGCAACGTCCGCTGGTGCACCATATGAACGTTGACTACCTGAGGAGGCAACATGGTCCTCCAATCCTTCAAAAGCCATTTAGAGCCCCTTTAACTCAATTCTATGACGTGTGACGGCGTTAATGAACACCTATGGAGACAACACTCCTCCATGGTTTTCTCGCCCCCTAATAACATCCAGGAAGGCTGATTTCTTAACCAATTGAGTGTAATTTAGTCTTTCTAGTCAAAATTCTTTTGTCAAATTAATAAATTAAGACTTGGTAACAAAGAATTTTTTAGACAAATTTCTATGAGCAATTTTAACGATTTGATTAATATTAATTCATATTCATATTTTAATTTATTGTCACTCAAATAATATTTTTGGTATTTTACATGAGCAGAACAAGAGGTGTAACTCAAGAAGAGATCTTTTATTATCTCGAGAAGGATTTATCCGATATACACAAGCGGAAATAAAAATCCCAACACCAAGAAGGAAAGGAGATACCAAAGTCAAATTTATTTCTATGATTGCACATAGTATCAATGTGAATTGCTAAAAAAATCAGCCTTCCTGGATATTAGGGGGCCGAGAAAATCGTTGAGGAGTGTTGTCTCCATAGGTATCCATTACCGCCGTCACACGTCATGGTATTGAGTGACAGAGGCTCTAAGTGACTTTTGAGGGATTGGAGGACCATGTTGCCTCCTCAGGTAGTCCGAATTCATATGGTGCACCAGCGGACGTTGCATACCGGGCTAGGTGATTTCTCCTCTTTCTCAGGACATGTTTTGTGAGTGTTGGTTCTTACGAACGGATAGGCCAGGGTAAAAATGCAACATAGGGGGTTAAGAAGAAAGCTTGGACATTGCATAAACCATGTGTTTGTGCATTTTTCTCTTGAAATTTGTCCCCAGCACCGGTCTGAAGGTAAGAACGGACAACCGGCTAAAAAACCTCAATGAAGCAGCTTTGGTTGGCCAAAATACCGGTAGATCATACTGAGAACAAGCGGCAGTGGGATGGATGTCGTTTGCAGTACTGCGGATCGTCCGTTCTGTCTGCATAGCGTCTTACATCTTTGTCTATAAACAAGGGGCTGAAAATGGGCATTTCTGTTTCCAATAGTGCACGAAATAAGGAAATGAAAATCGCAATTTCATGACATTGTGTTTATGAGAGAATCCTGATTCGGTTTGGAGCACCATGGCGGTTGGGTATGAGTTTGAAGACACAATGGAGAGAACGCACTCAGCTGATGATTTTCTAATCGTTCCACGGGGTGGTGATGCAGGGTAACGGAGTGAGGATGCATTGGATTCCATTTCTGCAACTCTTGAGTATGATTCACCAGTACTTTTTCCAACCAGAGCTGCGTCATTGAGATTTTGCAGCCGGTAGACCGTCCTTACCTTCAGACCTGTCCTGGGGACAAATTTCAAGAGAAACATGCACAACCACATGTAGTATGCAATGTCCAAGGTTTCTTCTTAACCCCCTAGTTTGCATTTTTACCCCGTCTTTCCTGTTCTCTAGAACCAACACCCACAAAACAAGCCGGTCAATGAGGAGAAATCACCTAGCCCGGTATGCAACGTCCGCTGGTGAACCATATGAATTTGGACTACCTGAGGAGGCAACATGGTCCTCCAATCCCTCAAAAGTCATTTAGATCCCCTGTCACTCAATACCATGACGTGTGACGGCGGTAATGGACACCTACGGAGACAACACTCCTCACCGATTTTCTCGGCACCCTAACATCCAGGGAGGCTGATTTTTTAATCAATTCACATTAATACTATGTGCAATCATAGAAATAAATTTTACTTTGATATCTCCTTTCCATCTTGGTGTTGGGATTTTTATTTCCGCTTAAGTGATATCCGTGAGGATGACAATACTGCTGACACTGAGCAAATTATCAATGCTATTGAGGCTGGTAATGAGATGATGGTAGTGGAGAAGATGAAAAGATGGTGACAGTGGAGAAGAGTAGAGAAGAAATAGAGAAAGATATTAAGGTAAATATTGATTCATTTCTCTTACAAATTAATGAATTGCTAGTGCATTTTACGTATATATGATTTATTAGTGAATTTAAAAACCTATCTTGCTTTTTTTTCTCAGGCTGCTGCGGTAAATTCTGGTGTCACTAAAAGAAAGAAAAAGGTTATAATATGGAAAAAGAAAAGATTCCAAGGGAAAGCTTACCCTAAAGAATTCAAACCAGAAAATATTACCAACCCTCCTCCAATTAGAACACCGTTGCAGTATTTTGAGGATTATTTTGAAACTGATTTCTTCGAGAGTGCAGCGCAATACACAAACATGTACTCCGTTTTAAAAAATGGAGTAAGTATGAACATTGACAGCTCTGAACTAGAGATTTTATGGGATGAGCCTAGTCATGGGTTGTATCAGATATCCCACTGAGGCTTCACTGGCAAAACAAGTACAGTTTTCCTGCAATTGTGCAGACCATGCCCCGAGATAGGTATTTGAATTTAAGAAATTCTTTCCATCTTGTAGATATTAGATACATCATCTAAAAAAGCAGGAAGTAATAAACTGTGGAAAGTTCAGTCATTGATCGACTTAATTCGAAATGTCTGCTTGAATTTCCCCAGAGACCAGGGAAATTTTTCCATCGATGTTCCCATTCTTGGACGCGCTCCAGTAAAACAATACGTGAAAAACAAACCCCGTCCTGTGGGGTTAAAAAACTTTGTGTTAACATAATCTTCTGGACTAGTTCTAGATTTTGTGGTGTACCAGGGTGAAAGCACAAACCTGATCCACAAGGAACTTGGCTTAGGACCTGATGTTGTCAATTCTGCATGATGTTATGACCCAATGTTTAGCGTACTCTTCTACTATGCGGTAAACCCAAGATAGATTCCAAATGTTGACTGAGGCTTTATAAATTTGATTTTTTTTTGAATTTCTTAAATCATGAAATCTTTTGTTTACAACCTCAAAAATCATTTTTAATGAATTTATTGTTTTTAGTTGGCTTGCAACAAACTGATTCAGTTAGTTGAATTGATAAAAATTTATTTCAGAAATTCTTTCAGTAGTATTGTATCCTGTTATTGTATACAGAGAAGGTCTGTGTACAAATTCCATGTGTTTTCTGGCGGCCAAATTAACAGGTTTTTAGGGTGTAATTTACTTTAAAGATATTTGTGAACATATTAAAAGTAAATCTAATCAGAAAATACATTTTGAATTCTGTCTTCCAAACTGTAATTTCTTAACATTCTTACGCATCACCACTTCCAAAAATAACTAGCTTTCAACTTAATTATACCTCTATATGAAATTATAAACCCACCTTGATAAAATCATTGGGATGAGGCTATCTATACAGAGAAGACAATACATAGTGATTGACGCCTGAATATCAATCCGCAGAGAGCTATCCTTTGCCTAAAGACCCGTTTCAAACACAGCCATTATTCTCCTGCTGATGTGACGTCAAATACTATTAATCTGATGTATTGCTTCAAAGTGTCAGGCTGGGCGCTGGGTGTGAAAGAAGTATAGAGTGTCGGGATAAATTGCTTAGAGGAGATCTAGAATACTGTACAATGTACATTAGGGTGGTCCTTATTTTTAAAGTTTAGAAATTTTTTTGCGGCGCCCCCCCAAAAAAAGAAATGTTCCATCATACAAATAAATGATTTTTGCAAAATTTTAGCTCAATCAAAAAATTTTAACCTGTGCCGCAAAAGCCTTAAAGTTTCAAAAAAATACTGATTTTTTACAAAACATAAAAAAACCAAAGATTAAACCCTTTCATCTTCTTCTTGATTTTTTATGAGAATCTATAGTTTTATGTATAATGTTCCAGATTCCATTCTTCTTTCACCCCTCTTTCAGTAGTAAAAATTTTTTAAAGTAAAAATAACTCTTGTAAAGTTGTTTTTCTTGCAATTTAAAACAGCTAATAACTCTAGAACTATACAACTTAAAAACCTGAAATTAGTGCCATTTTGTTTGTAATTTTATTATCTTTGATTTGATATGCACCATAACTGCCTTTCTTAATTTTTGTTTTCAAAATTAAAAAAAAATTGGGAAAAAATTAAATAAAAAAAATTCTGAAAAATTTTTATTAAGTAAATTTAAAGTTTTTCAACTCCCAAAATAAACATTTCTACCAAATTTCAAGTTGAAAATAAAATTTGGTCATGTAGAAAAAAACAAAATTTTTCGAAATTTTGGCAAGTCCCTAAACATTCCATGTAATTTAACAAAAAAAAAAGCGATTCACTCATGGGGAATTCAAAAACTCTCTTAAGGGTGTTCATACGATTTGTACCGTGCAAAAAAAAATTCACTTAAATTTCAGAAAATACAACTATTAGCTGATTCGATACAAAATCTTACAGAGCTAGTTTTCAACTTAATTCAATGTGCCTATATTTCACCTGAATTTTCCTTAGAATTCAGTTTTTACGTAATTTTTTCACTTCCAACATGTCAAATCAAAGGAAATTAAAAGTGTTTGAAGATAAAAGAATAAAATAAAATCATAATTCTAAATAATAATAGGTTGACTCAATATTCAAACTTATACTTAAGTAACAAATGAATTCTCTACTTTGTTGTGATGTATTTTATCCTAGGTTTAAAAAAATATCTTCACAAGATCACAGTAAAATTAAACCAATTAATTACTCTAAATAATCTTAAAGTTTTACATTGAACAATAATGAAAAATACATTCACTTTTTTCTATACCGCACGGATTTCCCTAACATAGCTAGCTAAAGAACTGACTCTGACTCCAATAAGAAAGCTTGCAGTATGGCGACAAGATGTTTAATGAAAGTATGAGAAGTTTGACCACAAAAAAAAATTCAAAAACCAAATATCTCCACTTGGTGCTCAGGGTGCACTTAAAAATGGACTCTATGCAAATAACATTATGCAGACGAAGTAACAATATCAATAGATAATAAGTAGCATATTAATCATAAGGGTTTTTCAATGTCTCTCGATTGGATTTCGGATATTTTTTACGATAATAATGAACAGTTTGTAAGATGAACTGTTTTTGCGATTCATCTTTGGTAAATTGGTGGTTAAATTCTTCAATTAGTTTAACCCCTCTTTCTGCACTTTACTGCTAACTTTTTCTTACTTACGGAAAGTTATCTTTACAATTCTAAATTTTTACAATAAAAAAAATTCTATACGAAGCGTAAATATTCATTTTTAATCACTATAGGAGTAGATGAAAATATTTTCTTTCGTTCTTCCTCCCCGATGACTACGCACAACGCAGTCTACCATTTGGTTCCCGACAGGGCTCTAAGATTTTGTACCGAATCGGCTAATAGTTGTATTTTCTGAAATTTAAGTGAATTTTTTTTGCATGGTACAAATCGTATAAACACCCTCAAGGGATCACTCCGCTCTCTTGCGTTATATTCCTACACCGTGCTGATGAGTCCTAACAAGGACGAAACCAGTCCACGGTTGGAGGCGACGCTTGAGAGTTGTGAGTTTACACTTATTGTCCGCTTAACCAGCGATAAATGGTGAAATACTCCTTTCATTTACCGTGCCTTTCTGGAATTAAATATGTTCTAGGAATGCCAATGTCATTCCAGCAGATGAGTGGAGGATTAATCAATGGTCACCACTTTTTCAGTTATAGTCGGCTAGACTAGTACTAGCACTCCGCTCTCTTGCGTTACTTTCCTATACTATGCTGATAAGTCCTATACCGTACTGATGAGTAACAAGGACGAAACCGGTCCACGGTTGGAGGCGACCCTCAAGGGAGTTTTTGAATTCTCCATGAGTAAATCGCTTTTTTGTTAAATTACATGGAATGTTTAGGGACTTTGCCAAAATTTCGAAAATTTTTGTTTTTTCCTACATGATCAAAATTTATTTTCAACTTGAAATATAGCAGAAATGTTTATTTTGGGAGTTTAAAAACTTTATATTTAATAAAAAAAATTTTCATAATTTTTTTTACCATTTTTTTAATTTAAAAAAAAACATTTTTAAGAAAGGCAGTTATGTTGCACATCAAATCAAAGAATTACAAACAAAATGGCACTAATTTCAGGTTTTTAAGTTGTATAGTTCTAGAGTTATTAGCTGTTTTAAAATGCAGGAAAAACTTTACAAGAGTTATTTTTATTTTAAAAATTTTTTACTACAGAAAGAGGGGTGATAGAAGAATGGAATCTGGAACCTTATAACTATATTAGATTTTCATAAAAAAATCAAGATGGGAGGGTTTAATATTTGGTTTTTTTGATGTTTTGTAAAAAAATCAGTATTTTTTTTGAAGCTTCAAAGCTTTTGCAGCACGTGTTATAATCCAAATGAGCTTAAATTTTGCATACATTATTATTTTCTATAGTGACAAAACTAGGAGGCGTCACCAACGGAATTCTCCCAAAAATTTTTTACCATACAAATAAGGACCACCCTAATGTATACATGCATGTAGTACTGCACGATTTGTAATTAATGCAGAGTCGATGAAGGGAAATGCCGTAATTTTTTTAAAATGTTGGAGCGGTAAACTTTTTCAAATCTTGGACAAAGTTTGTGTATTCACAGGTTGAATTAAGTGTGGTATTACTCAAAATAATCAACAGATTCTTCTAAGATATGATATTGCTATAAGTATATTCAGGGCTCGATTTCAGCCGGAACGGTCCGGAACCTCTTTTTTGCAAAAAAAATTATATTCTATTTCAGGGGTCTCCTAACTACGGCCCGCGAGACCCATTCATCAGGCCAGCAGATAATAACTTTCTTTATACCGAAAAAAAGTCCTAAAATGAATTAAAACCATGTTTTTACTGTCAGATTTCCAAAATTTTTCGGGGGGAGACCCCCAGACCCCCTTTTTGTACTCTCAACTTATCAGATTTGTTTTCAGATTAAGTTCATAACAGTAAGAATCCTGCCAAAAATATAAAAAAGGCATATTTCAAAACATATTTTAATGCATTTTTATCTTTTTTCCAATTAACAATATTTGTGATTTAATTGTAAGGTTTTTACTTAATTCTTTTAAAACATGATCTTAAACCCCCATTTGAACTACCCACAATCCACTCCTGGTGTTGATTCTTTTTTACTTGAACCAGATTTGCTAGATCGCTGGGCAAATTTTCAAAGAAAATTTGCGACATCTTAAATTTTACCATTTAAGGACTTAAACTACGCATTATATTCTTTATTTCATTATTCTTTATTTTTTATTCTTTATTTAAATTTTCAAAGAAAATTTGCAAGATAAGATGCAATTTGCAATTTAAGGACTTAAACTACGCATTATATTCTTTAAATTGTCAAAATATGGTTCACTAATGGTTCACTAAAACACTAATGGTTCATTGATGATAAACCGTCGCACCTCCTACAAGAGACACCCTGTTTGAAAAAAAGTATAACCCACTGTAAAAAAAGGTGTATAAAGAGTTTATGATCTTATACAATTAATAATTGAGTTAGAACACTCTTCCTAATCGAGTACAACACATTTGAATTTATTTTATAAATTTAAATTTGAAAATAAATGCTTAATTTTTGGTATTATAAAGTATTTGCTTTTTCAGTTTTGATACCAATAATTTTACCGTTCCGGTACCTATTTTTTTAGAAATCGAGCCCTAAGTATATTTAATAAACATAGGTGCAGAAAATATTCTTTAAGATTACTTAAATGAAAAGTACTTAATAATTACTCAAGTAAATCTTAATTGCACTCTTTACCTGTACACAATATAAATTCGTACAGAAAACATCGAGCAGACACATGTAAATGTTTATAAGCTTTCTTATCGTAATTACAAAAAAAACCTAGCAATATATCGCCGGTTGAGTGGAAAAAGGCACTAAATCACTCGTGGTAAAATAACCATTCTTTTTACCAAATATGACGCTAGCTTCACAAAGAAACACCGTTAAAGATACTGTGTATCCTATAAGAAGTACATAAATCGCTCCTGAAAGGTCTTCCATGGTGATTCGGTGTTTTACAGGGCTAGTCTGGTAGCAGGTATTTATCCAACCTTCATATTCTACTTTGGTCTGAATTTTTTTATATATCCCTGCTTGTTTTACTCTTCGTAATGCCGTATTCAGAACATCAATGCAGCAGAAGTTTTTATTAACAACGACTGCTATTCTGTCCGTAGTTGCGTCCTCATCGGCAATATGCTTGGACGACATTGGCGCTCTGCCGCAAAACACATCGTATTCGAATCTCGCACCTAACACCGCTTGCTTTCTATGTCCAACTCCTCTCTACTGAACTTCTGGTTGAAGGTTGAGAAGTCTTTGTACCATTCGTTCTTCTGAATCATGCAAGCTATGTTCCGTAGATAGTCCGTTTTACTTCCGTTCAGTAGTTCCATAGCAGACATCCCACGAAAAGACAAAACCGCATACTCTCCACTCAACACAGAATTGTAAAGGTCTTTGAAGTTGGTCAAAGGCGTCTCGAACAGTGGAACCGTCAGAAAAGACAGAATCACGGCCGCGTAACTCATAGATATTATCGACATCACAATCCACGAAAACCCCACTAAGAGTTTGTACTTCAATTCCTTACTGCCGACGGGTTGGCGCAGGATATTCGCGAAAATCATCCAAAAACGTTTGAAAACGAACCACTTCGCATCCTGAAGCTTCGACCTTACAAAAGGCAACACAAACAGCGTCAACAAAACGCATATCCACGTCGGCAAACTAAACGGATACAGATACAAGTACTTCCTAGGTAGCAGCTCTGGTAAGTTGGTGACGAAGGTCAAACCGGTTTCGGTGTAGGGTTCGCTAAAGTCGACTGCTTCCATCCGCTCACTAGTGATGCTCAGAAAGTTGACGGAGATGTCCGCCTCGTTCCTGTTGACCAGTCCAACATCCACCGACCAGTTACCGTCAGAGGTTTTAGAGCCCCACTGACCATCCGTTGCCCGTACCAACTTGTATTTGAATCCGATGACTTGGGACAAATGTATGAGGAGCTGTCCATCCAAGTTACCGGGAACCAAATCACCAGTGGGTGATTCGAAAACTGTGAACGTACTGGAGTTCACCCATGCAACTCGGATTTCTTTTGGGAAAGTGTGTCCCATCTGCAACATTTTTAATGAGTTGTCTCGGCAAAAATATTGCGTTATCAGTTAAAGTGTAGACAGTTTTTGTAAGCTTCCATACATAAATTATAGAAAAATTCGAATTGAATTAATTTTTTACAAACTGTGACTATTTTTTTCTCTAAAAGAAATACTACTCAATATTGTAAATTATTCTGCTCATAACTTCTGCTCACAAGTGCAACAGTTAGTGCCAGGCAGAGAGCGTGACTGACAGATAAAAAAAGGAGAATATAAACGAGAAAATTAAACGTATGGCATTATATTATTGCTCATTCAACCTTAATGAACCAGAATTGATACCTTTCTTCATTGAAAAGTACAGGGTGTCCCAAAAAAGACTGACACATTACATTTTAAAAATCAATAACTCAAAAACTAAAAAAGATAAAAATAAGCGGTTTTTTGAATTCTACTCTAAAGACCAAATAATTTTATGACACATATTTTCGTAAAGCGTAGTTCAAAAATCCCCCTACAGGTGGGAGCACTATTTTCCATTATCTCCTATGGGAGATTGATACTTTTATGCCCTGTCGGGGGATTTGGGAACAATGATCTACGAAAATTTGTGTCATAAAATTCTTAGGTCTTATGAGTAGGATGCAATAAACCGCGTATTTTTATCTTTTTTAGTTTTTTAATTAAAAATTTTTAAAATGTGTCAGTCTTTTTTGGGACACCCTGTATAATTTTACATCTTTTCACTTTATGCATTGAATTTTGACAATTTAAAATCGATTTATCAGTTAACATTCGTATTCATAACTGTTTTTTTATCTATTTCAGCTCGACGTGCTTTTAATTTATCTTTGACAAAAAAGAGGTTTGCTGTTGGATAAATTAAATTTAAATCCAGTAAAAAAGAACATGTTTTTTTCATTTGATTAGTTTTTCTAGAAGGGATTTAAATTTATCACAAGTTACAACATTAGATAAAACATGCATAAATTGAAAATGTTCATACAAAGGTTCCCTTACTCATCAAAACACTTTCTTTAGTCAATGAACTGTTTTAATTCAATATTCTTTACAGAAGGAATACTTATTTTCAAATATCAAACACTGATAATTCGAAACTACATATTTCAAATGCAAACATATTTTGTGCAATTCTTTTTAATCTATATATACAAGGTGTCCCATAAATGATGGGTCCCATTTCTAGGGGGATAGTAGACACCTAGACGAGTCAGAATCATAGGATTTGGGGGTCCCAGACCAAATCTCAGGGAGTTAAAAATGGAGAGATACCCCCAAAAAATTATTGAAAAATTCAATTTGTAGAAGAACTACTATTGGTAAAAATTTAATTATGGTCTCAAATTTTGTGGTTTAATATGATCTTTAAAATTATCTCAAAAGTTTTCACTTTAAATTTGTTTTATTATGAAAAAAGTTAAAAAACCACAAAAATGGTAAAAACTCTGCCAAAACTTTATTTTGTATTTCGAAATCATTTCTTTTGATTTAATAATCTGAAAGATCATGGTTGAAAACCTCCAAGTCCAAAGTTTCACGTAAATACAATCAATATTAAACGCTTGAGATCCAGTTAAAGTTTGTTTTTTGCGTGAGCAAACAGTTTTATATAGCTGTTTCCTGAACAGCTGTTTTCTAAAGTGGAAGTTCTGAAAACAATATACTAAAGTGAAAACGTTTAAAATAATATTCATCTCCTTATTTTTGTTATTGAAAATTTCTAGGGTAAAGCTCAGAGTGTTTGATGTACCTTTTTAAAAGATACTGTTGTATAATATTTGAGGGAAAAATATGTGCCATTATATTTCAAAACGTTTATAGGTATGTGCTTTTGTTTAAAACGTGTTTTTCTCCAAACACTAAACTTTGGAATGATATTATTTTTCACACAAAGCACTTTTTTGGTTCACGAAGATGTGCTCACTGCGACTTAGTAGACTATTACAATGAGTACGGCTGCACGAAACACAGTTGAGTTTTCAAAACCCTATTTTTTTAATATAATAAGCTTTATTATCACATATAGCATATGTACAGAAAATAAGATATATATTCGTCACCAAGGGGACTTTGTCCCGTTCAGGTGACAGATAAATTTGAATATAAATAATGTAATAGGGTAAACTTTAACTTAATGAAAATAAAAATTAAGATAAATATACATAAAAACACACACACTGAAAAGTAATAGGAACTGTTTTAACGAGCTATTAAGAGGGAGAGCCGATTTTCTCGTTACAAGTGGGTTGCTGGACAGTAAAACCAATCAAGGTCGAATTTTTTCAAATAACCTCTTTTCTTACCATACGTGATACCGATTTCGCAGAGGAAAACTACAACAGATATAGCATATCCAATAAGAAGGGCGAAGACAGCCCCTGATATATCCTCCAACGTAAGCCTGTGTTCTTCAGGCCTAGGCTTATACCTCCTCTTGTAGGTTCGTATCCACGCTTTGTACTCCTCTTTTCTCTGTAGCTTCTCATACAACCCTGCATGCTTTATCCTCCTTATCGCCTCATTCAGTACATCCGTGCAGCAGAAGTTCTTGTTGACAACCACGGCGATCCTATCGACGGTCGCGTCGTCTTTCGAGATGTACTTGGACGACATGGGTGCTCTACCAAACATCACGGTGTATCCGAACCTCGGCCCCAGCACCGCCTGCTTTCTGTGGTGCTTGAACTCTTCCCTGCTGAACTTTTCGTTCAGGGTCGAGTAGTTCTTGTACCATCCGTTCGTCCTCATCATGTATGCGATGCTCTGCAGGTAGTCGATCCCGCTTTCGCTGAGCAGCTCCAAAGCGGAGTGGCCGCGAAGGCTCACCACGGCGTATTCCCCCCTCTTCGCTTCCCGCTCAAGGTCTCTGAAGTTCCTTACGGACAGCTCAAACAGCGGGACCGTCAGAAAGGACAAGATCACGGCCGCGTAACTCATGCCGAGGACGGACGTCACCAACCACTCGAAGCCGACGAACAGCTTGTTCTTGATGAAATCCGTGTCGCAGACGGGTTGCCGCAGCATGTTCCCGTACGTCATCCAGAAGAAATCCATGGCGCACCTATTGGCGTTCTGAAGCTTCATGATCACTGAGGGCAGCGCAAATAACGTCACCAAAAGGCAGATCCACGTCGGTGAACTGAACGGGTAGAGATACAGGTACTTCCGAGGTAGCAGCTCTGGTAGGTTGGTGATGAAGGTCAAACCGGTTTCGGTGTAGGTTTCGCTGTAGTCGATGGCTTGCATTCTTCTCTGCGTGACGCTCATGTAGTTCACCGAGATGTCCGCTTCGTTTCTGTTGACAACCCCAACCACCCCTGTCCAGCTTCCACCAGGGGTGGTCGAGCCCCATTCTTCGTCTTGTGCCTCTACGAGCTTGTATTTGAATCCTATGACTTGCGACAAAAGTACGAGGAAGTGCCCGTCCAAGTTTTCTGGTTTCAAAGTCCCCTCGGGCGTTCGGAACACTGTGAACATGTTGCAGTTCCTCCACGCCACTCTAATCTCTTCTGGGAATGTCAGTGATTTCCGATTCATTTTTTTTGTCTAGCTGGTTTGTCGTTACCCTAACAACCAGGTGACCAAATTGTGACTTATGTGGCGGTCAGATTGAGTCAAGTCACTGGGAAATCACTGTGACTGACGAATATTAGGAATTGTGACCACTTTTTGACTGCACTGTGACGTTGCTGAGAAGGTACAGTTGTGACAGGTCACACGAAGACTTACCTCCCTGTGACGGCTCAGAGTTTTCATTCAATACTGGTCACTGGGTGACTTTCAAGTTCAGTCGCATTTCAGTCAGAGAGACTTGTGGCAAGTGTGACCCTGAACTGACGTTATAATGAAATCACAGTGACTTTTGTGTTGTTAGGGTAGGAGATTGGAAAGTGTTGATTTCATACCATTGCTATTAAGTCCTGCCTTCTTAAGTATACATGGGTTAATAACTGGATTAATCGTTCCGATATATATGAAGATGATAGGGGTCTGTGGATCCTTTCGTATGATTTATTGTTGAAAGGTTGTTGCTGATTTCGTTTCAGTCGTCATTGTCAAACTAAAACATATCCTCATAGCTAGGAATTGTTAGCTCCAAATCAATACCACCATGAAATATTAAAGCTTGCTCTTGTAAATTTCAAAAGTGACAGCATGATGTTGCAATGCTTAATGAAGATGCTTATTATGAAGCATTTTTTCTGGATTCAATAACTGACAAAGATGTATTAAATCAGAATATCTGGCTTTAACATTCTGTAGTTAAAAAGTTTTATCAAAATTAAAAAATAGCTAGCTAATTTCTCAAAGTTCTGAATTTTCAAAAGATATAAATACGATAATTTTAGAAAAATATACTAGAAAACAAATCGAGAACAATGCCATGAAAGCCCCAAAACACATCTCATTGCAAGTATATTGCAAGTCCTTCCCTATCTAAAGCTCATCTTTGTAATCTAGCCCTCATCTTTGTAAAGACTATCTACCTTCTTAAGAACAACTTGGTAGAACTCAATACGCGCTTTTATTTCTTATTTCAAGAATAATCTCTTTGAATCGGACATTTGTGTATCGCATACTCATCATTTAAAATACTATAGAATGAATGCGTTGCGATTTTTTAACACGGCATCGAAAAGAGGGTAAAATGAATGTTTACTCCTTTTTAGATAAGCTAAATTGATGTTTTCACACATTACATCCTCCGTTCTAAATAAAACAAGATCGATATTGGTTTTTCATTGAAAGTGTAATCATTCAAAATCCATTCACTTTATTCATTGAATTGTGACAATTTAAAATCGATTTGTTTGAATCCATTACTATGACTTTATCGATTCTTTCAGTACATGCTTTTAAGTTCCCTCCAACAAAAAAGCTAATAAGGAAGTTGCACGCGTCAGATTTTCAAAAACAAACAAGTGTTCCGTATGGTTTTTGTATGGTAAAATGAAATATCTAGTTAATTTTCAAAAAAAAATTGCACAGGTAATTAAATATTTTAATTTAAAAGTCGAGAAAAAAACACGTGACTTAAAACGTTTATTTTTTTAAAAGTAACGATGACGTCAACAATGATACCATCAACTCCATTGCTTTCCAACAATGTTTATCGTACGATGACATCACATCCATTACTCTTGGCGTTTTCTCGCGCTTTTAAAAAGTGGATTTTTGTTAATTTTTTTGGCAATCAAAAAATTTCTCGATCGGCCTAAATTTTTGAGTAGTTGCTTATTTTTGCAAGAAACAATAAAAAAATCATGCAACTTCCTCATTACATCATGATAAAAAAACTAGATTGCTGACAGGAAAGAAAAATATCACTCCATTTTCAAAATTAGTGCTATTTGAAAAGCTTCCCTTTATTAAAAAAATTAAATTTTTTTTGCATTTTAATTATATTTGGCCCCAAATTATATGAATAAGGAAAGCATAATTTTTTACATAGTTATTTAAGGTAATAGGCATTCGAGGGTTAAACAAGGCAGTACCAGACTATTGTTTTGGGGAGGGGGTTGCTTTAACATCACTCCTGAGGTACCTCCTCACTAGTACTTTTATACGTTAAGATTTAGATCGCTTACACATTGGATTTTAATTTGGTTTCACTCAATTTCAAAAATTTGTAAACAGTGTGAATCTGAAGTAAAATTGGAGGTCTTGGGGGCCCTCCCCTAGAAATTTGGAAATTCCTCCCTCAAAGTAGTGTTTTAACTCATTTTGAGATCTTCTACTCTTACTCCTGAAAAGGACTGCTTCTTGTAAATCACTAAATTTTAAAGGAAAAATAAATTTATATCAAAATTTAGGGATTGGCTGGGCCCCTAACCCCCTTGGTTACGGCCCTGGTTTTAACTACGAGATATTTTCAAAGTTTTATTTTTACATCAGGACTTTTTTTTGCATCCAAAATTACTCTAAATAGAATCACAAGACATAGAAAGGACTACTATTAGGAAACACTCATCTTCCTTCAATTTACCATACACTCCAGAACTTCACCTCGGCATCAAGCGCTTATTAATGAACTCTCAAAGCCACACAAAAAATGGGTTTAGTTCATTAAGAGGAAAGGAGATCGTGTCAGGACTCACCCGTGGGCACAAAGACGACCGCGATGAGGCACAGACCAGCCGACACGTTCGAAATGAGCAGTCCCAGCCGATGTCCGGTGACCCGGCAGAGGAACATGAAGGTTAATCCGGCGGGGAACTCCACCGCCCCCATCACGAAGAACGTCCAGTAGGGGTCACCGCCCAGGTCGTTCGTGTTCCAAGACAGCGCGTAGTAGATGTACGAAATGATGAACCTGAGGGACAGAAAACAACGGGATCAAGAACCGACCACTCTGGACTTTCCGAACAGAAATTAACAATCCTTCCCCCCTTTTTATACTCCTCCCTCATCAACATGTCCAAACTGCTGGCTATTTGGGGGTTTGTGGATCTAAGTCCTTATAAAGGCGCATTGCAAAACTATGACCACAGAGCCACTTAAGTAATGAAAATATTTTCTATCATTTTTCTAACGATACCGTAACAAATATTTGAAATTGGTTTGTAGTCACCATTAAATAGTTAAAGAAAGCATTTATTATTAATTGAAAGCTGGTAGATATGTCGCAAAAAATATAAATATTGTAAAGCAACTTATTTAGCGGTGACTAAGGGGTCATGCATCAATTACGTAAGGGTCCTGAGGGGCAGGGGGGGGGGTTGAAAAAATCTCTACATACCCTTACTTGGGGGTTTGGGGTCAAACTCATTCTTACGCAAGATTTCCCAAGTTCATGTAAACAAATTCAAATTATTCTTATCAAATAACTATTGAATAACCTCAGAAAAACTTAAAAATGCTGACGATCCCGGTATATTATTGAAGCTTAAAAAAACTTATTAAAAAACTTAATGCCTGATTATACCTATTGCGAAACAAAATTTTATGTTTCATCATCAACCACATACAGTAGATACACATTTATTCAACTATGAAGAGGATAAATAATGTGATTTTTTATTTTCATCCCCATACTTTAAATTTGGACAAACATGTAAACAAACAAAAAAAATTTTAAGAATATTTAATAGTCATGGACAAGATGTCAAGATATGGCTATTTATAGTTTGATTTCAAATCTTACTTAAATTTGTTTCTAAATAGAATTTTAGCTTGAACTGAATTAATTCAATCTGTATTTAATCAATGTGTTCTTTATTACATGGATTAATTATATTTTTTATTCATCCGATCGACACTTAGTTGTGCAGGCATTTGGTGATAATAATCTTCTTTGGTGGAAATTGTGATCATCATACTTAAATGCGATAGGGTGCTTAAGATCTTATAACATATTTTACATTAAATGCAAAGTAAAATATAAAAAGTTTTTAGATCACAAAATATTTGATTTTTCATCTAGAAATCACTTGAAAATAATCGCCGACAAATACATAACCATTTAGAATTAATTCAATATGCATTAAAATGTATTCACTTTAATGACACCCGATTCAAAAACGCCGATTAGCTACAGACACTCACAAGAACGTGTCTGTAGGTACAACACTTATGGTGTCTGAAGGTACAACACCAGGTGTTTTTGTATTTAAAATTATATAAAAAATAAAAGAATTGAGATATTACGATTTTAATATCAAAAATAAAAAGTCAAAATCTTGGGGATTCGCCCCTTATATCTCATTTTATTTATCGTATTAAAGAGCTAGGTATCGTTTTAATCGAGCTATCGTAATCTAGGTATGGAGCTATCGTATTAAAGAGCTAGGACCTAATGTAGTGCGTTTCAAAAGGCCGTTTTTAGAAGGCCCGTGTGACGAAACAAAACGTAATACAATGAAAAACATTATTGCAAGAGGTACAGGAGTATCCGTACTATTAAATCCTCAATGTGTTAGAAATTGGACCACTTGCTAAACCATGGGGTGAGTTTTAAAACGTGCAATAGCAATCTCTTAGTCAAACAATGGAGTTCCCTTAATAGTATTTAGTAAAATGATGATATGGCAAGGAATTTTCAATGATCAAACAGCTTCAATGATCAATGTTACGATCTTTGAAAATTCCTTCCCCGATCATCATTTTTCTGAATACCATTGAGGGAACACCATTCTTTGACTAAAAGATTAATATTGCTCTTTTGAATATCCCTCCACGGTTTAGAAAGTGGTTCAAATTCTATAGAATTCAGGGTATAAGTAGTAGGGACACTTCCTTACCTCATGCAATAGATTTTTTCATTTTATTTTGTTTTTGTTCGTCACACGGGCCTTCTAAAAAAGGCCTTTTGAAACGCGCTCGCACTTCATTAGGTCCTAACTATTTAACAGTAATGCTGCGCCCCACAATCCCTATTCGAAAAATGCTTGTCTAGAGCCCCTCTACCTCCCCCAATTATTGATGATTATTTCTGAATCACCCTGTATATTGATGTAGTGATGCACTAACAAAAACTTTGGGCAACTAAAAACAGTATATTTATTATATTAAATTTAAATATTATTTTAAAGATCTGATTTAACGTTAGCAACTAGATAGCATCAGTTTACATTCAAATTCAATCACAAATTCAAATTTACATTTTTTTCCGAATTTTTAAACGCGGTGACTGAAGGTACAACCGTCCTTAGACACAGCACTCTCCCCTGTATTGTAAAATGTTGGAAACGTAATACCCGAATGAATCCAAACGGCGTTAAAAAATATTAACTCATTCTTTTTTTTCATTAAAATTATCTTATTTTCCCATCCTTAACAATAAGTAAAGCTATTCAGAAATAAATAAATACAATTTTTCCAAATATGTTTTCTGACTAATACTAAAATTCATTTAAAAAACTATTTAATCTCGCACAAAAGAAATAATTTATAATTCAATGAAAAGAAAAAATTTTTGCGAGAGTAAAAGATACTTCCATTTTAAAATTATCTCCGAGGGAATTAGAAATACACAGTGTTTATCTATTACCTAAATAATACAGTTCACTCGATCGATTAAAACTTTCTCAGTTATACAGGGTGTCCCATAAATAATGGGTCACACTTCTAGGGGGGATAGTAGACACCTAGACGAGTCAGAATCACATAGGACTTGGGGGTCCCAGACCAAATCCCAGGGAGTTAAAAATTGAGCGATACCCGAAAAAAATAATTGAAAAATTCAATTTGTAGAAGAACTACTATTGGTAAAAATTTAATTATGGTCTCAAAAATTGTGGTTTAATATGATCTTTAAAATTATCTCAAAAGTTTTCACTTTAAAATTTGTTTTATTATGAAAAAAGTTAAAAAACCACAAAAAAATGTGAAAATTCTGCCAAAACCTGATTTTGTATTTCGAAATCCATTCTTTTGATTTTATAATCTAAAAGATCATAGTTGTAAACCCTTAAGTCCAAAGTTTCACGTTAAAACCATCAATATTTATTAAACGCTTGAGGTCCTGTTGAAGTTCGTTTTTTGGGTGCGGAAACTGGTTTCCTATAGCCGTTTCCAAAACGGCAGTTTGCGGATGCAAAAAACGGACTGAAACCATGCTTTAACAGGATGTCAAGCATTTAATATTGATGGTTTTTACGTGACACTTTAAGGTTTTCGACTATGATCTTTCAGCTTATTAAATCAAAATAAAGGATTTCGAAATACAAAATAAAGTTTTGGCAGAGTTTTCACATTTTTTTGTGGTTTTTAAACTTTTTTGTAATAAAAAAATTTTTAAACTGAAATCTTTTAAGATAATTTTAAAGATCATATTAAACCACAATTTTTGAGACCATAATTAAATTTTTACCCATAATAGTTCTTCTATAAATTGAATTTTTCAATTATTTTTTTCGGGTGTCGCTCCATTTTTAACTCCCAGGGATTTGGTGTGGGACCCCCAAATCCTATGTTATTCTGACTCGTCTAGGTGTCTACTATCCCCCCTAGAAGTGTGACCCAACATTTATGGGACACCCTGTATATTTAAAGAACTTACCAACAGAAATACACATTTAGGGTGCTTTTCCTCAAAGCCGGAGTCTTAAGAAGATCCAATACTGTTTCATTCCCGTTCTCTTCTTCTAACTTTACCACAGCGACATGAAAAGTAATTAAGTTCATTAGACCACTCATTTAACATTAAAATTCTTAAATAATAAGTGTATTTAACATTAAAAAATGATTTAACACTTTTCCTACAGATTGATTTCAAAGCTGAGAATCTTGTAGTTATCATAGAGCCTACTTTTAATCAATCAATCAAATCAAGTTTATTACAATAAACTAAATACAAAACACTACGACAAAAAAGGAAAAAAAAAGAGGAAAAATACATTGATCCATAAATTTTTATCCCAAAGGAGCAACTTGCTCGTCCATGGGTTACAGGAGAACAGTTACATCAAGAGTAGCAATAAATTAGCTTTTAACAATAAATATGCAACTTATTAGTAACTCAATTTAATATTAATATAGTGTTGTTTAAACAATCTAATTAACCCAGGACCATCAGTGTCTAAGTAAAGTATCAGGTGACTGAAGGTTGATGAATTATTGAAAGAATAGTCTTAAATGTTGTTTTAAAATTATATGATCCGCTTTAAAAAGTTTTCAGTACATTGCTTCAATATGTCTTAAAATAATATCTTCAATAATTATTATCTTCAGAAAAGTTATGCAGATCAGCTTCGATCAACAAATAAGAAATTCATTTCGACATTCTTCTAGAAATGCAAAATATGTATGTTTCACTAAACAAAATTAATAGAGAAGGCAAATAAATTTTTGAAATTCAGTTTCAATTTGAAAATCCACAAAAATATGTTTGTGTTTCCTTCCTTATTCGCCTCATCTAACACCGTTTTCAACACAGGGCCATTCCACACCAAATCATGGAGTGAGAACTCAATTTTTTTAGGGTCTCAGATTTTCATAAAATTTTGTATGCTGTACTGACGAAAGATAGTACTCATTTTTACCTTGGGTGGCAGGTTGGCCAAGTAGTTCTGAATGTCCAGCTTAGCTTGCTCCATGTCCTTTCCATTCTTCTCAGCGGCCATCAGCAACACTCGCTCCGCCTCGGCTAGCTTGCCGTGCGTCAGCAGCCAGCGAGGGGTCTCGGGAACCACCCTGCGACACAACGAAACACGCATCAATGCAGGCAGGTAAAGCTACCCGTCCCCGTAGAGAAAAGTAAGTTCGATATTAACAAAACACGTAGAAGGAACGAGAAGGGTAAGGGAACTATGGATTGACTCGGTAACTCAAGAGCTCTCGTTCCTACATCGTTCCGAGATTCGAGAATCTACGTTATCAGTTTAAATAGTTCTACAAACACTAGAACTGCATCTTAAACGACGATAACCCCTCCTAGAAGTTTGCCCCATTTAATGATCCGCCCTGTATTTCTTCGAATTTCTTTTGATCTCTTAGTAAGGAAGGATGCTTACCAGAAAACGCAGAGTAGAAGCAAGAAAGGGACGGTGAAGGCCACCTGCAGCCAGAACCAGGCGGGCACGAGCCACGCGATGTACGGCATCAGCATGTACGCCACCGTCCAGCCGTACTTGAAGGTGAAGAGGTACGTGGAGCGGTACTGCACGCTCACCACCTCCGCAACTGAAACACACGGAACATAAATAACGATTTTAAAATTTTTTGGTACATAACAAAGGTTTTATACTACAATCGGGAATCTAGTGCCTCTTGCATTTTTGATTTTTGGCGTTGCAAACTAGGACGATAGTTCAATTTCTAGCAACCCAGCGAATATACTGGATAGTGTATTATGGTGCCAAGGGTAGTGCCAAATAAGTCGCCAATAAGAGAGAAAATATAGCATAATAATTTATTATCTTAGTCCTGTGTAACTAGGTGGCATTGGCATAGAGGTATAGGATAGTTGTAAGAGTAGTGGAACCCTATGGTTTTGGAGTTATATTACCAGGATGCTCAAGGTCAACTCAGCCCTTAATCTTTCGAAGGATAAGTTATCTTGGGAAATTAACTAGGGTTCAGCGCTGGGATAGCCAATTGGCCTTGGCACAAGCTAAGTAATTAGTACCCCCAACCGGACCCTAGGGTACAGAAATGGAAATGGGCTTGGCAGGACACAATTAGCCTGGACAGTTGTTTGATTTAAAAAATATTAGCCAGACATAAGAAAAAATAGCAAAAAATAAAGTTTTTAAAGATCGTGTCGCTGACATTTGGTGGTTCATTAACTTGGTGCTCCCGATAGTGCAAGTTCCATATTAAACAAGCGTAAAGCTTTCATCCTTTAAGGGGTTTCTTTAAAAAGGAAAAAATTTTTACTGTCGCATTTTGAAGACCTCTTGAGGACAAATTATTTGGATACTTCAATCACATAGAACTAAGCACACTCTAAATTAATTTCTACCCCCAGCTGTGGGGGTAGAAATTATTTATTAAATTCGTTATTAATTATTTATTTATTAATTCGTTATTAATTATTTATTAAATTCGTGGTACAAACTGGGTAGGGTAGGTAGAGGAGACCTAGACAAGCATATTTCGAATAGGAAGAGGAGGCGGAGATACACCGTTAAAGAGCTAAGACCTAATGTAGTGCGAGAGTGTTACAAAAGGACGTTTTGCCAAGGCCAGTTTCACGAAAAAAAAGTTATGAAATGAAAAAATTTAATGCATGAGATACAGCAGTATCCATACTACTTACACCACAAATTTGATAGAAATTGTACCACTTTCTAAACCGTGGGGTGAGTTTTAAAACGCGTAGTATTAATCTTTTAGCCAAAGAATGGAGTTCCCTTAAGGGTACTTAGAAAAATGATGATCGGGGAAGGAATTTTCAATGATCATACATTGATCATTGAAACTGTATGATCGTTGAAAATTCCTTTCCGATCATCATTTTTCTAAATACCATTAGACTAATTTAAAGGAACTCCATTCTTTGGCTAAAAGATTAATATTGCATGTTTTAAAACTCACCCCACGGTTTAGCAAGTGGTCCAATTTCTATCAAATTTATGATGTACGTAAGTAGTACGGATACTGCTGTACCTCATGCAATAAATTTTTTCATTTTATTATGTTTTTTTCGTTAAACGGGCCTTGGCAAAGCGTCCTTTTGTAACGCTCTCGCACTAGCTTAGGTCCTAGTTCTTTAACGGTGTAACTGCGCCCCCAATTCCTATTCGAAATATGCTTGTCTAGGTCTCCTCTACCTACCCTACCCAGTTTGTACTACGAATTTAGGACCACCCTGTATAGCATCGCAGGATTCCTCCGAGACCATATTTTCCAATGTGATTGGGCATTTTCCAACGGGGATATCTTAGCAATCTAGCAATATTAGTAAAAGAGAAGATTAGTGCTCACTTATGACGTAGGAGATTGTGTAGATGGAAGTCATGCCAACGGCCACGAAAAATCGCAAGGCTAGGAACACGAGGAAGTTGGTGGAGAGCAGCGTCAGGAGTCCGGCCGTCAGGAACAAAAATAGGCAAACGATTGTCACAGTGCGACGACCAAACCTATAAAGAGAATTACAGACTTTCTGTATGGAAATCTCATAAAGTGATCTTAAAAATTAAAGATGTGTGCAATGCGCTACACTGCAAAAATATGGCTAGTTACACAGTAAAATGGTGGCAAGAAATTGCCACCATATCATTGAGAGACGTTACATCGCGACACGGAGGGAGTTCCCTACCTAAATTTGGAAGGAGGTCCCACAGTGAAACCTGCCTCTGAGTCAGTCGCAATGATATGGTGGCAGTTTCTTTTCACCACGTTATTGTGTTATGTGCCATACTTTTTACAGTGTACAAAAGTTAAAGAACAAAGGATTATTTGTGAATATCATCGACAAACATTTAAAACCATCAATGAGGGGAGAGGAGCGCCTTGTAAAGCCCGTGATCAAATTTACCCCTTAACAATATATAGGCACTTTCTATGTAATGTGTACACTAATTCAGGAACGGCAAAATAAAAACAGCCATGTGAAAAGCATTTAAAAATACTGGTTTCAGGCTTTTAGTAAAGAAGGATTATTTCTGCCTTCATTGCATTGATTGTAAAGAATCTGATCTCTCTTCATGATTTACTTGGGTTGGCTTAGAAAGACTTCTTAAGGAACTATTGACCTGAGAGGTGTAGATCCAATTCATCATTTAGCATGGAATTTAGCTCTTCGCATGCTAAAATTCTCAATTTTTATGATCAGTTGGTCTTGGTAGGTTAATCACATAATTAATCCGACACATGGATAGCATAGGTCGAACCATGTGGGATCTTCCATGTGGAATTTTGTGGGACCTTCTTTTAAAAGTTAGTAAGTGTACCAACTCTAATTGGAGAAGTCCGAGTGTTATTACTTTGGAGATCCTTAGTACATAGAGATACTTACAAGTCTATATGATAGAGTCACTTACCTGTCTGACATCTGCCCACTTATGGTTGCCGCTATGAGAAAAGCCACCATATACACGGTCTTAGAAATGGAGATGAGCCATTCTCGGTCACACACCAGGTCCCACTACATAACAAGAAGAATGCATCAACCATATACACTGCCATTTCAACTGTGCGTTTAGTTTAATGCAACTTACTTTAATAAAGTTAGTTAGTTTAATAAAGTGTTAGGTTGATTGTACGAGTACGTGCGTTTAGTAAGTGAGAGAAGCTCCTAAATTTCAAAATTAAATGTTTCTAAAGAAAAAATAGAGAGAAATGCGGGTTCATAGAACGTGATTTTATAGAATGCGGAAGAAAAATTGGAATTTCCCTGTTAAACACTACCATGCCTAATATTCATGTTTTTAGCGAAGACGAAAAGTCCTTGATCCAGGAAATAGGCAACAGCAGGGTCCGTAGTGCTTATCACGTCGCGGGAGAATTCAACATGTGAATCCACCCTTAAGGACCGTTTCCACTTATGCTTTTGGAAGAGGTACATCAATCCAGATTTACCAAATGAAGGATCCAAGGCAGACAAAAATGAAGTTATTTCATTTAATCATGAACCAAAACCAGATGTAAAAGTGGATATGCAGGGGAATTACGTTGCCTTAGGTATTTATGGGTCCTCACCGGATTGCCGTACCACAACCAAAAGCATAAGTAGAAATGATTATCAAAGACCATAAAAGGTACAAAGGGTTACTACATAAAGAAATACTATGGAGGTTGAGAGAATAAGACTTTAGAGGACGGCAACCAAGAACTAATCTCCATAAACTATTATTCAATGGATAGGGCTCATCATCAGTACCTGGTCCACCATAGTGTCCTTGTAGAAGGAGTGGTCGTACTCCCAGGCGATGCACTTGACTAGCCCCAGGTTGGAGTGCACGAAGAGCGAGCCGTTGACCACCGAGGAGGGATACATGGAGCACTTGCTCCTCTCCATGACGCCGGAGCGACCCTTCACCCACGGAAGGCTCTGGTTCTTCCACTCCTCCGCGGAGATGTCTGCAGCGATCACCTGCAGATAAGATAGGTTATTAAAACTTGCTATTATGCTTAATCCTCTCGGTTAGAAGCTTCCGTACTTGCGTATTATCCCGTCCAAAAGTCAAACTCAGCGGCGCAGCATTAGAAAAAGCAAAGGACTTTAGTTTTCGGATTCAGCGGCACAGTCGACGTGATAATAAGAAAGAACCGAAGCTTCTAGGTAAAATCCAAAATAATAAATCAGCCCTTCGCGACTTTTGGCGATATTTAGTAGCGAACTTTAGAAACGCCATTATTTATTAACTTAGACTATTTGATACTGGGATTTCACTGGAAGGGCACAATTCTTAAGCCTTGGGCATTGCACCAAGGGGATGTTCAAATAAAGCATGTTTTATGGGTCATTTTTGACCCACTTCCCCCTTTTCAGCAAAGATAAGCAAACCGCAATGCCCCACATGATTTCATATAAGAAAACTATCCGACCCTCGAAAAGTTAAAATGCTTAAATCTCAATGGATTTTCCAGGGTCACTTACAAAGGAATAGACCTTACTTCAAGCACAGAGAAAAATCCTAACAGAGGGTCCAAAACGATATATTCAAAAGTTGGATGGGTTGGAGGGCGCCACGATCAACTAAATGATTGACAGAGTGATCAAACCTGTGATTGGCTGTCACTCAATCTTCTATTTTCGAAGGAGAAGGAAAAAGTTTTTCTCAACCAATCAGGCTTTTCCGTCCCGCCTCTCGTGACGTTGTTGCGATCGCAGCACCAAAATAGCCCCAAACTCATCCAACTTTTCGATTTCCAATAGCGCCTATGGTGACGGACTCTCTGTTCTAGTACTCTGTGACTTCAAGACTCTTATAGACGTCATGTGTACAGAAAACAAGACAGAAGCTCCGTTACCTCGTGTGGTCTGGCACACCAGTGGTCGAACTCTGGGGCGAAGAAGGTCATGATGAGGTTGTGGAAGCAGTGGGGCGCAGAACAGGCGAAGCAGAAGATAAAGATGGCCATCTGGAAGCGCCCGTTGCCGCCCACGATGTCTGTGAAATCAACCTCCCCGACAGCCCCACCTTCCTTCTTCCCTTCGGTCGTCATGGCGAGCAGCAGTTCTAGAGACAACAATGATTGGTTGTTGGATTTTTATGGCACAAGGTACAGATTAGGCAATTTTATGGCAAACAAGGAGAAACAATGAAGATTTGAAGTTATAAGTTTTAAATACTTTGCGTATTAATCTTCTTGGGTGATTTTTTAACGAGATAGATTGGGGGGGCAGATTTGATGTAAGTTTAGGGTGACAAAAAGTCTTGCCTTTTGTCTCTCTGTGCTGCTGATAGAATATCCCCCTTAAATGTCCCGCTTTTTCATTGAAATCACGCCAAGTCCCGTTTTTATAAGTTTATTCAAAGAAAAACTTTGATTTTTTTTTCAATTTTAAGTGCTAGATCCACGCGTTTAATTCATCCTAATAGAAAATGAGATGAAACACTATTTTGAAGTATAAATTAAAAAAAATTCTCGGGGAGAACCCCCCCCCAGACCTCTTCTTTTAACAGATTAATTTAAATGCCATTAAATTTTTGGTTCTTACGTATTATTCCGTTGATCGTGACACTGAATTTGAAAACGTTATCAAAGGCCATCGACTATTCTGTACCTTTGCTGCTTGAACGATCGACAGGATAATGCAAAAGTACCAAATTTTTTAATCTGAATATGTTGTTAAATTCGTCTTTTACCTTATTAGGTGCGTAAGAAGAGATCAAAGTATTGTTTTTCTTCATTCCAAAAAAGTTTATAAGTGTTGAACATAAAATTTTTTCCAATGTGAGATTTAAAGTCTTCCGTTTTATTCAAACATTGAACATCCGAAAAATATGATTAGCTCCCGTCTTTGGTGAAATGCCCCAATATTCTATATCGTTAGTTTAGATTAAAAAACCTGGTTACATTGTTCATGCGAGTATATAACATATCTTAAAATAATTAAGATCGACATGATAAAAAATGACGGCTTAAAACTAGAAGTGGGTTCAAACGCCAAGCGAAGTAGTAGCGTCAAAGTGCGCCTAAGTATCAAAGTGAAGTTAGCGACAAAAAATTCGCTAAGAGGCGCCAACCCGAACCCACTTCTAGAGTTTTACCAAAAATAACATTTAAAATAAAAATGATATTTGACAAAATATAATTACAGGATCTAGTCTAGAAGTGGGTTCAGTCGTCAAGCGAAGTAGTAGCACCAATGTGCGACAAGAGATTTGCCAAATTTGCCTTGATCTCAAGGATCCGCTTATAAACCTCTGTGTTATAAACCTTATAAACCTTCGTCAAGTAAGGCTTGTGTCATACCTGGCGTTCATAAGACGTGACATCGATCCATCACCATTAAAAAACGATTAAGATAGTACCAGGAGGAGGGGCGATCGGAGTGGACTCGAGGGGGCGATATAGTAGATAACTCCTGATGATAAAAGATGACACCCGTTTTCCTCCGCTGCAGGAATAATCTTCTACATCGTCCCTCGAGTCCCCTCCTCTCCTCCCCTTATCGCTCCTCCCATTGACAGTGTGAGTTATTGGAGCGACTGCTATAAGAAGTCCGGTCTGTCATGACCCTAAGACATACAGATCAACCACGAAGTTTTGTCGCTTGACCTTTCCTGACCCGGGGAGAGCGCGCCGCTCCCGGGTTGCTAGATTTCTTCTTTTGAGCTTTTCTTGTGAAAAGCAGATCATCGCGCGAATTCGGGCTTTTCCTTCTCCGTAGAATAATGGGGGATTTACACCACCGCTGCAGGAGCTGCAAGTCATGCAAAAGACGGCAAATTTTAGTACCCGCTACTCACAAAAGATGGCGCTCGTCAATTGGTTTTATTGGAATAACAAATTCCCGTTTCTTGCCGCTCTAGCCACAAACCGGTCTTGCAGCAGTGGTGTAAATCCGCCATAAGATTGTAAGATTGTTTCGTGGGAAATGAAGAAACTTTAGTTTTTTGGTGCAATAAGGAAATAACTTTTTTAATTAAGATGCAAAAAATTACTTTAATCTCCAATATTCGATCTACTGCTGGTTTCGATCATGTTTACCCTAATCTTTTTTTTTTCATTAGTTCCACCAAGCAAGAAACTGTTGGTGTTAATTGTCAAAAATTATTTTCAGCCATTTCAAAATATATATGCTACAGGAGAAGAAATGGTGTCGCATATTAATTTTTTTCAGGTATCGGATTGAACCTCTGAAAAAAAATAGCATTGCCATTCTCCATCTAAGGTATTAATTCTTGATTAAAAATCAAGTTACATTGTGTTAAATTTTTCTGTAATAGGATTTCTCTGAAGCGCCATTTTCCGCTAAGGGAAGATTTAAGATTTTTGTTCGCATCTCAATTTCTAATGAGATTTATTAGGTTTAATTCGTTTTATTTTATTTAAGAGAGGATTAATTTCACTCATGCTGAGGAACCTGATATAACATTTATTTGACAACTTACACACAAGACTTAAATTGAATTGTAAATAGAAAATTAATAATAAAGAAAATTTTTCAAATTGTTCAATATTACCCATAGTTTATAGAAAAACCCTTCCCTAACTTTCCGAAGACACCCAATATCCTATTAACTTCTTTGCATAGTAAAAATTGTTTATATCCAATTACCCTACCTAACTTTCCTAACATATTTTTCTAATATGTACTTAAAATGACTGAGTCGAGTGAAATTTATTAATTTAATTGAAAAAAGGTTGTAGTTCTACACACACCAAAACTTTTTTTAAACTTTTTTTCAGACTTTTCCCTTCAAAGCATTTTTCATACACTTAATCTGGCAAGCAGAGGATTTTCATGCATCGATCCGGTCCTCCAGTCAAAGAGCCCCGCTCTCTATGGTGATAAATAATAAATATTCCATCCTTTTAAACTAAAATCCATTTCCGATTTCGGAGTAAGAGAAATGAGCGAAACATCAGCAACTTAAAGTCGTTAATCGCCGCCACTCCTTGGCGTGGTTTTGGCGAGGAGGAAATGGCTTGGCACGCTAATGGGGGATCTACACCACAGCTGCAGGAGCTGCAAGTCATGCAAAAAGCGGCAAATTTTAGTACCCGCTACTCACAAAAGATGGCGCTCGTCAATTGGTTTATTTGAATAACAAATTCCCGTTTCTTGCTGCTTTTACCGCAAACCGGTCTTGCAGCGGTGGTGTAAATCCGCCATAAGAGCAATCTTTCCCCACCCGAAAAAAAGGATTGTGTTTTTGGGGTTGCCCAAGCGACAAAACTTCTTGGCTTCTTGGTCGATCTTATACACAAACAGAAATTTTAACTGACACGAGAAAGAGAAAATACACCCAGGGCAAGGCCGTAATTGAACCGACGCGACGACGGATACAGCGTGCAGGCTGCTAGCATGGTGGGCAGAATGTAAACGAACTAGATCCCGCCCCCCTAGTTCTTATATTAGAATTAGGTCATCCCGAAAGTTTTGTCGCTCTTGGGAGCATCTGTATGCAATGTATTTTTTGGTGCTTTTCCATTAAGGTAAACCAGTAAAGTACTTCTACTTCTATCTAAAGGCAATTTGGCGAATTTCGGCTCTTTTTTTTGTTGGCTCACTTTTCCAGCTTTCCTAGTTTCTACGATTAATAAGATTTTGTTTACTTCAAGTTGCAATTAATTGAAAACTTTCAAAATTAAAATTCAAAGGAATTTAACTAATTTTAAGTCATATTAAGATTGTACTGAAGATCTTATTTATTTCATAATTTCATAAATCGAAACTCATTTTGTACTACTTTTGCAGAGCGGCGGTAGAATTTTCTTCAGCAATCTAGATTCCTGCAAATGATCATCCGGATCTTTCCTAATAGATCCTAATAATTTCCTAATAATTAGGAGTAGCAATCCAGCAATTTAATATGAAATATTGTGATCAAACTCTCCGGATGCCTCAGAAAAAATATAAATTTTTCACCCTTGTTAAAAATACTTAAAACTTTAATTGGTTTATGGAAGTAGCCAGTTAATTTTAATTTAAAAATCTTAACTTTAGGGAAAACGCAAAATTTGGAGCAGAAAAGAAATGAAGTAACATGTTATCATAGATTTAAGGAAATCTTAGTTGTCGGTTAGTCCCCAAAATCAAGCCAAGATGCCAAGTTGACGGTAGATAAATTTACAGTTTATATTGGTATCACATAATGGAAAAGTGTCAAAAATAACTTATACACATGCTCCCAAGAGCGACAAAACTTTCGGATGACCTAATAATCCAACAAAATATTAGAAGATATTAGAACAAAATATTAGACCCAATGCATTAACTGGGAAAACAAAAGAAATTCTGCAATTTCCCCATTGCCAGGACTGAATTGTAACCCTTTGAATTGCTTAGTATTTAGCATGCAGAAAAGTTTATATCTCCATGCTCGGTAAATAAAGTAAAGAATGACCAAAATTGTTCCAAGTAGAAGTAAACTCTTTTAATGATCCTGAATATTCAAGAAGGGTTCTGCATGAACTTTTGAATGGGATTAAAATTTAATTCTTTTGAACAAGGAATTTGTTATTAAATTAAACAATACCACATTTGAATCCAGTGAAGGTTAGGTTTTGCCACATGCGTCCGAACTATAAATAGCAGCTTGGAAAAAATAAATCAAATCTGAACTTTTTATGAAATGATGATAAAAGTACTTTAATCCCTTAACAGTGACATTTATTTTAGAAAAATTGACCAAAAATGGAAATTTTTTTGACTGTGTAATTTTGTTCTTTATATTATTATTAGTGTTAAATAATTTTTATAAAAAAAATCGAAATTTAAATGCAATTACAAGTGTATTCATTATTTTAACCTACACATAAAAAAGTATTGGATTACACACACACACATCTTATTAAATAAAGAGGAAGATTATCCAAACATGATGTCTCACAATCTCTAAACGACGAAAAATTTGATATCATCATCGAAACCAACTCAGTCCATGGTTACCGATCGGTGGTGGGGGAAGGAAATATTTTCAAGCGCCAGTTCAAAATGAACAGAGTATAGTATACTCAGAGTATACTACTAAACTTTGAACAAAAGACGTTGAAGTTAAGGTCCCTCTCAAAAGTTTAAATTTAAAAACTGATAAAAAATATTTCTAAAAATTTGAAAGGAAAGATAATTGAAAAAGAGTTGTACACAAATGCATCAACAAATAAAATATAATCAAATCCATGGTTAGTAGAGTGACTAAAGTTGGCTCATAAAAAAATACCTATACAGACCGGTCGCGCTCCGGTGAACTTAACTAAACTTTCCTTCTATTAACCTAGGAACTGGACTCTGAGCACGACCATTCTGTACACGTAGTGACGTCACAGGTTATTGTTTACGTTTTATGAGACAACTTTAGTCACTCTACTAACCTTGAATCAAATCATAAAAGTATTAAAATCTTTGAAATGAAAACGTATTACCTGTATCACCCCGTTACAAAAAAAACACCGCTTGCACAAAACATACGATTTCATACCAAAATTTCAGTTAAGTTACAGTTAATAAATTACTTCCTCTGAAAACTAATACTATGGTACTCAAATTCATCTCTAAAAAGGGTCAAATGTTCGAATACAAGAAGTGGATGAAATGGAAAATAACGGCCGATTTTGGAAACGTACAGGATGTTTCATGATTCCTTTTCCCGACTTCCCAAATTTGCAAGTTTTTTTTTCATTTTTTGATTAAAATTTGTCTTTATACAACTAAAAACACAAAACTACATAATTACACTAAAAAAGTTTCATATTTGCGAACTTTTTCCCTATTTGAGGCCTGAAAAAGTGCTATTTTTATATGCTTATATCTCCGCGAATATTCAAGATATTTGCGTAAAATTTTTTTTACGGTGTGTTTTTTATAATATGTTGGAAAATACTGAAATATTTGCTCTATTCCCTTCAGTTTTCAATGGGATACTTTCATCTAACGTCAGGGGTCACATGTTGTAGGGTAAACACCATTGAATGGACCTATCAGAACGTTTGCCAACCGACCGGATATCCCAAATTTGGAAATACGACCTATCGACAAACCAATCAACGCTCTCTATAATAAATCTCCTACGAAAATTGACATCTTCTTCTCCGGGTGAAAGTATCAAGTATCCCCTTAATTTTTTAAACTTTTTTATTTTGCTGCTAAGGGTGCTGTAAGTCATCGCAATGAATTCTCCAGGGCCCCTTACCTAAGGGTAGACCTTACTTCCATGACCCTTGAGACGTTGGTTCCTAATAAAAGCAATGAAAGGAACTTTTAAAACACCCTGAACACTGTTTTTGTACTCAGCAATTTATTATACACAAGTACCGTTTCGGAAAATTACCTATTTTGTTTCACACAAGCAGTATCATTAACTCTTGCCACTTAGAACACCTCAATCTCCACCTACTTCAAGAAGCATCCTAAGCTGTCCTCATCCGACCACAAAAGGATAACCACCATAATTCGTTCTTAACCCACCAAGCAATCACATTGACGACGTTCCAAAAGGGTATTTTCAAACTGCTCTAGTCAGTGGCGTAGCTAGGATTTCCAGTGGGAAAAATTTATCATTGGATATCAAAAAGTTTCCACAATAAGTGAAATAAATTTATTATTTTACATTACTTTTAATTTATTCTCTATGTTAATTAATAGTTAATCATTTATTAGTAATTAGTTTAAAAATTAAGATTAAGTATTTCTCCATTCAAAGTTCTCATATACATAATTTTTGATTAAGTACAGATACCATCAAAAGACAAATTAAAAAATTTTATGAAAAGTTTTTAGAGAGTTAAATTAGCAGCTCCATATTGAAAAGGGGGTTTTGAGGGGTTCTCCGCCAGAAAATTTTTGGAAATATGATGTTTGAAAGGAGTTTTTTAGTTCATTTTGAGATAATAATTGAGGAGCACATCTTTTTAAAAGCCAGAGAATTGTTTAAGGAAAAAGGAAAAACATTTGGAAAACTGACGTCAAAATTTCTGAGGCAGTGGCGGATCCAGGGTTTGGTTTTGGGGACTAAGAATTTAGAAAATCAAATTGAGTCTTCAAATTAACATAATAGTATTCATAAGTATAATAATAGTATATCATAATAGTATTCAAATCCTGATATTCGAATTTTGATGTGTTTCGCTGTATCGACTTTAAAGGTCCAAGATTTAAAATTTTTTACAACACCGATTATATTTTAAATTACTTTTAGGGGGAAGAATAAAAATCCATAACAATCCCACTTTGGCGGATACATATTTTGTGATGCATGTGGTCATATTGAGTCATGTTGAATATCAGTATTCTGATATTCGAACATCGGTATGATTATGTTGACTTTGGAGGGGCAAGAATCAAAATTCTACAACAATAAGTAACTTTTAAGGGGACTGAATATATATGGTGTGGCATATGGGGTCATACGCAGGATTATATTGAAGATCAAAATCCTGATATTCGAATTTTGATGTGTTTCGCTATATAGACTTTAAAGGTCCAAGATTTAATAATTTTTACATCACCGTTTAATTTTAAATTACTTTTAGGGGGATGAATAAAAATCTATTACAATCCCACATTGGCGGCCACATATTTTGTGATGCATGTGGTCATATTGAGTCATGTTGAATATCAGTATTCTGATATTCGAACATCGAGGTTTGAATATGTTGACTTTAAAGGGGCTAGAATCAAAATTTTCTACACCACCCTAAAATATTGAGTAATTTTTAAGGGTACTGAATATAAATCTCTTTATGTTCCACACACCAGCGGCCACATATGGTGTGGTATATGGGTCATAGGGAGAATTATTTTGAATATCAAAATCCTGGCATTCGAATTTTAATGTGTTTCGCTATATCGACTTTTAAGGCCCCGTATTTAAAATATTTTTCATCACCGTTTATTATTAGATTTTTTTAGGGGGATGAATAAAAATGTATTACAACCCTAAACCGGCGGCCACATATTTTCGGATGCATGTGGTCATATTGAATCATGTTGAATATCAGTATTCTGATATTGTAATATCGAGATATGATTATGTAGACTTTGGAGCGGACAGAATCAAAATTTTCTACATCAATATAAAAAAATGAGTAACTTTTAAGTGGACTGAATATAAATCTATTTTATCCCCACATCAGCGGCCTCATATGGTTTGATATATGGGGTCATATGGAGGATTATATTGAATATCAAAATCCTGATTTTCGAATTTTGATGTGTTTCGCTATATCGACTTTTAAGGCCCCGGATTTGAAATTTTTTACATGAACGTTCAATATTAAATTACTTTTAGGGGGATGAATAAAAATCTATTTTTTCCCACATCGGCAGCCACATATGGTGTGGTATATGGGGTCATATGGAGGATTATATTGAATATCAAAATCTTGATATTCGAATTTATATGTGTTTCGCTATACAGAATTTAAGGCCCCATATTTAAAATTTTTCACATCACCATTTCATATTAAATTACTTTTAGGGGGAAGAATAAAAATCTATTACAACCCCACATCGGCGCCAACATATTTTGGGATATATGTGGTCATATTGAGTCATGTCGAATATCAGAATTCTGATTTTCGAACATCGAGATATGGTTTTTTGACTTTGGAGGGGCCAGAATAAAAATTTTCTACATCACCCTAAAACATTGAGTAATTTCCATGGGCCCCGAATATAAATATATTTTATCCATACATCGGCGGCCACATATGGTGTGGATATGGGGTCATATGGAGGGTTACATTGAATATCAAAATCCTGACATTCGAATTTTTATGTCTTTCGCTATATCGACTTTTAAGCCTTTGATAAAAAATTTTTAAATCACCGTTTAATTTTAAATTACTTTTAGGGAGAAGGATAATAATCTATTACAACCCCACATCGGCGGCAACCTATTTTGGGATATATGTTGTCATATTGAGTCATGTCGAATATCAGAATTCTGATATTCGAACATCGAGATATGGTTTTGTTGACTTTGAAGGGGCCAGAATAAAAATGTTCTACATCAACCTAAAATATTGAGTAATTTTCATGGGGATTGAATATAAAAATATTTTAGCCACACATCGGCGGCCATATATGGTGTGGTGTATGGGGTCATATTGACGCTTATATTGAATATCAAATTCCTGACATTCCAATTTTGATGTGTTTCGCTATATCGACTTTTAAGGCCCCGGATTTCAAATTTTTTACATCACCGTTTAATTTTAAATTACTTTTAGAGGGAAGAATAAAAATCTATTACAACCCCACATCGGCGGCAACATATTTTGTAATGTATGTGGTTATATTGAGTCATGTCGAATATCAGAATTCTGATATTCGGACATCGAGATATGGTTTTGTTGACTTTGAAGGGGTCAGAATCAAAATGTTCTACATTATATCCACACGTCGGCGGCCACTTATGGTGTGGTATATGGGGTCATATGGAGCATTATATTGAATATCAAAATCCTGACATTCGAATTTTGTGGTGTTTCGCTATATCGACTTTTAAGGCCTCGGATTTAAAATTTTTTAACATCACCATTTAAGGGGGTAGGTGCACAACTTTCGACCAAAAAACACATTTTTAATTTTTTGCATTTTCGTTTAGTATTACATTTTACGCTTCAAACGACACCAAAATTATTAATCTACGTGGATTAAAAGTATTTTTAATTTTTTTACGGATATAATTAATGCACTACTTATATGCAAGATTCTTACTTATGCAAGGTTTTCCCTGTTGGTACAAAGTGCGGAGTGGAGAGTGCGTCCCCAGAGCACATTCTCGCTTGTCTTCGCATACCTAAGGAGACTTTTGCGACGGAACCTTTGCTTGCCCTGGATTTTTTAAGAGTGTATGAACTCATGGATCATGTCTAGCTGCCGCTAGACAGTGTGGGGATTAGAAACAACAACAACAACAACAAGATTCTTACTAAATTTCCATTTATCTCAAAACTGAATTTTTTACCATAAAAGGAACATTTTCTCAAAATCTATTATAGCAAGCAACTTATAAATTGGTAACATTATTAATGACACTATGTTACATACTTTAACACAGGGGTTTCTCAAAAAAGTCCTTTAAACTGAAGTTATAGCATAAAACACCCTGAAATTTCAGTCTTTTTGAGAAAAACCCTAAGTTCATTCAGATAATATTTTTTTAAAAAATAACCAGACATATTAGCCATAAAAACTCACGTTAAAGTATGTAATACAGTTCAGGAAATACTCAGAAAAAAATTTGGGAGCTTTAATTCAGTAGATTTTTTTAAAATGTACCTTAAAAATCATCATTTTTAACATTACGGAGATAGGGATTTAGAAACGTGCACCTACCCCCTTAATTTAAATTACTTTTAGGGAGAAGAATAAAAATCTATTGCAACCCCACATCGGTGGCAACATATTTTGTGATGTATGTGGTCATATTGAGTAGGGTGGTCCAAAAAAATTTTTTTTTAAAAGTTGAACTCTCACCCTCCAGTTTGGTGACATTATGTGAGTTAATGCCCCTGTTAAAATATTAGATCATTTAAAGGTTATTTAGAGCTAGCTCAAAGGCTTTGAAGTTTTAGCCATTAGCGTGTATGGAAAAACGCATGTTTTTCGTAAAGGAATTTACATTTCAACTGATATAGCAATAATATGTGTTTATAAAATGTATATTTGTTTTAGTTATAACAAGGTATGTATAATTTAAGTTTTTTAACAAAGATTATTCCTTGTCTGGAACTCGTATAACAACTTCTCGAACTCTAAATAACAACTTTTCATCCAACTCTAAATACTAACGTCTACTTCTACTCAAAGACATTACATCAGCAAGCTAAACTGCTAGAGTAGGGGTCCCAAACCTTTTTGTACCTTAGAGCACATATGCCAGAATATCGGTTGAATGGCGGGCACCATTTATTTTTTCAAGTTAAATTTATAGTTGGTAGACATAGTTAATAATACACACTACATATAATGCACAAAAAAATTAATTTTAAAAATTAATTTAACATATGACTGGGGATGACTGGGATGGATGGGACACCTTCAATAAATCTTAAAATTATAAATAAAATTAGTTTTTGAGTGTTCCACCAGGTAAAGCCACCATGGCTTCATACTTGTTGCTGTTTACTATTTTAGTTGCAAGCTCTTATTAGTTTCTGAATGAAAAAGATGGTTTTACTATAGCAAAAGTAACTATTACACTTTTCAAAGTGAATTTTCAATCTGATTCTTGGTTGCTTTCTAAATGGTTTATATTGTTTTCTAAACAGAATAATGTATTCTTTATGAATATATAGTTGAGTTATGCCTAAAAGCTACAGTTCTTTTGAAAGAACCTATTTTTTAAAACTGTTGCTACCGGGGTGGGATGGGACACCATGACTTGGGGTGGGATGGGACATACCCAATTCCTCTCAATAACTAAATACAAGCTATTGCATACAATTCTTTAGATACTATTGTTTTGAAACTGATTAGTATTGCAGTTGAAAACATATTTTTTTAGATTAAAGTAGAATTTTAACTATTTTGTATTTTTCACTTAAGTTAGATTTTTCGAAGTAAATATAGGGTAAAATAACTGATGTTTTTGTAATAAATCTTTAAAATGTGTAAAATACTTCCATCTTTGTGGTTTTTAATCATATGTTTAAAAAGTAATCATAAATTTTAATTTAAAAAGATATGTCCCATCCCACCCCGGCCCGGGGTGGGATGTGACACTTTAAGAGGTTACTTTAATTCGTTCATAAATCCTAAGTTTGGTTTGCTATCACTTTGGTTATATTTTTTAAGCATGTTAAATGTTCCAAGATGTTAGTTTGAAAGTTTCAAATTTGAAAATGAAAACTGAATTTTAAAAAAATATTCTTGGAAAAAGTGTCCCATCCCTCCCCGGTCTCCCCTAATATTATTTTGTAAAAAATAAATGATTACTTAATTTGCTTAACTTAATTGTTCTACGAAGTATAAAAATTATTTATAAAATATATAAATACAGTCAATGTGATCTTTGGCATTACATTTCACTAGCTAGTGCTTCATAATTGGGAGAATATGATGAAATTCCTGCTCGCGAAAAATCGTCAAGGTTTTCATCTGTAATTCGTGATCTATATTTTGATTCACTGTCGAAAATAATGATTCACACCAGCATGTTGAACCAAAAAACGACTTTATTTTATATGCTGCTCTTTTTCTGGCGTTTTCTATTTTGGTTGTGTTTATCATTAATATTGAAAAAGCAAAAAAAATTGCATTGTATTTTATGGGTAAATGGAAAACTGAAATATATTATAGTTTTTTGCACAAGCAGGCGGGCGCACCTAAACCGATCGACGGGCGCCATGGTGCCCGCGGGCATACCGTTGGGGACCCCTGTGCTAGAGCATGTAAAAATGCTACTTTGCCTTCTTGACTTTGTGATTTGAGGAGCAATCACACAAAAACTCAAGATAATTTCTCGAATAAGCATTTTTTTTTTAAATTTTTTTTTTTTTTAAATTTCACAATCTATGATCTTGATCTATTTGTGTGAAACTCCTTCTCAGGTATTTACTTCAGAGCTCCAGGTGCTTTCCATCATATACAGTGGATAATAAAGATTATTTACTGTTGAAAGATACGGCTGTTTCATCAACAGTTTAAAGTTTAAACTAAAACCAAGAGAGAAGAAGGCTTTAAAAGAGTTTAACCTGTTTGTAGCACTTTTATACAAATGAAGCACTGGTGCATTGCTAACTATCTCAACAGAAGCTCTTGTTCATGCTCATATAAAATTGCATTAATTTTAATTAATTATGAATTGCAATGAGGAGTGACAGAGACTTCACCGTTACAGGTGGATATCTTTTGTTTTGACATCAAGTCGTTTTAATACACTAGCGGAAATAAAAATCCCAACACCAAGAAGGAAAGGAGATATCATAGTCAAATATATTTCTATGATTGCACATAGTATCAATGTGAATTGATTAAAAAATCAGCCTTCCTGGATGTTAGGGGGCCGAGAAAACCAGGGAGGAGTGTTGTCTCCATAGGTGTTCATTACCACCGTCACACGTCATGGTATTGAGTGACAGGGCCTCTAAATGACTTCTGAGGGATTAGAGGACCATGTTGCCTCCTCAGGTAGTCCAAATTCATATGGTGCACCAGTGGACATTGCATACGGGGCTAGGTGATTTCTCCTCTATGACCGGACTTGTTTTGTGGGTGTTGGTTCTAGAGAATGGGAAAGACGGGGTAAAAATGCAACCTAGGGGGTAAAGAAGAAAGCTTGGACATTGCATACAACATGTGGTTGTGCATGTTTCTCTTGAAATTTGTCCCCAGGACAGGTATGAAGGTAAGGACGGTCTACCGGCTGCAAAACCTCAATGACGCAGCTCTGGTTGGAAAAAGTACAGGTGAATCATACTCAGGAGTTGCAGAAATGGAATCCAATGTATCCCCACTCCGTTACCCTGCATCACCACTCCGTGGAACGATTAGAAAATCATCAGCTGAGTGCGCTCTCTCCATAGTGTCTTCAAACTCATACCCAACCGTCGTGGTGCTCCAAACCGAAGCAGGATTCTCTCATAAACACAATGTCATGAAATTGGGATTTTCATTCCCTTATTTCGTGCACTATTGGAAACAGAAAAGCCCATTTTCAGTCCCATGTTTATAGACAAAGATGTAAGAAGCTATGCGGTCCAAACGGACATCCGCAGTACTGCAAACGACATCCATCCCACTGCCGCTTGTCCTCAGTATGATCTACCGGTACTTTGGCCAACCAGAGCTGCTTCATTGAGGTTTTTTAGCCAGTTGTCCATCCTTAACTTCAGACCTGTCCTGGGGACAGATTTCAAGAGAAAAATGCACAAACACACGTTTAATGCAATGTCTAAGATTTCTTCTTAACCCCCTATGTTGCATTTTTACCCTGGCCTATCCGTTCGTAAGAACCAACGCTCACAAAACATGTCCGGAGAAAGAGGAGAAATCACCTAGCCCGGTATGCAACGTCCACTGGTGCACCATATGAATTTGGACTACCTGAGGAGGCAACATGGTCCTCCAATCCCTAAAAAGTCATTTAGAGCCCCTGTCACTCAATACCATGACGTGTGACCGCAGTAATGGACACCTATGGAGACAACACTCCTCACCGATTTTCTCGGCCCCCTAACATCCAGGAAGGCTGATTTTTTAATCAATTCACATTGATACTATGTGCAATCATAGAAATAAATTTGACTTTGATATCTCCTTTCCTTCTTGGTGTTGGGATTTTTATTTCCGCTAGTGTAGCTTTTGTATCGTTCCTTTTTTTAAACCTTGATAGTTGTAGTTTAAACTTTAAACTGTTGATGAAACAGACATATCTTTAAATAGTAAATAATCTTCATTATCTACTTCACTTGATGGAAAGCACCTAGAGCTCTGAAGTAAATACCTTTAGTTAGAAGGAATTTCGCACAAAAAAAGATCAATGCTTATTTGAGAAATTATCTTGTCTCAGTTCACAAAGTCAAGAAGGCAAAGTAAATAGCATTTTTTACCAGCTCTAGCAGTTTATCTAGTTGGTGTTAATGTTTTTGAGTGGAAGTAGACGTTTAATTTAGAGTTGGATGAATAGTTGTTATTTAGAGTTCGAGAAGTTGTTATGCAAGTTCCAGACAAGGAATAATCTTTGTCAAAAACTTAAATTATAATTACCTTGTTATGACTAAAACAAATATACATTTTATAAACACATATTACTGCTATATCAATTGAAATGTAAATTCCTTTACCGAAAATATATGTCATTACAAAAATAATTAACGTATCCCTTTTAAAAGGTAGCTTCCCTTCATCTCTAAAAACTGCAATAGTTGTCCCTGTTCATAAATCTGGAGACATTAATGATTTTTCAAACTATCGACCAATTTCTCTTCTACAAGTTTTCTCTAAGTTTTTAGAAAAAATAGTGCACACACCAGACTTTACGACTATTTGAAAACTTTCAAAATCATTTCTGAAAACCAATTCGGATTCATACCAGGCCTTAGTACTGAAAACGCACTATTAGCATTTACAAAATATAACTATAACAGTATAGACAAAACTGTAAATCTGCTCCTGTATTCTTAGACATCTCTAAAGCTTTTGACAGCGTAGATCACGATATATTAATTGATAAACTTTATTCTAATGGAATTCGCGGTGCTGGAATTAATTGGTTCATTTCTTATCTAAAAAATCGAAAACAGTTTGTAAGTTCTTATGATTACAAAAGTAAACTTTTAAATATAAAATCTGGCGTACCACAAGGCTCAATCCTTGGACCATTATTATTTATCATATACATTAATGATTTCTGTAAATTAAATATAAAGGGCAAAATCATAACTTATGCTGATGACACAGTAATTTTATATTCATGTTCTAACTATGAAGATTTACAAAATCATATCAACGAAGATCTTTTAGCAATCAAAAAATGGTTTAACGCTAACAAACTGTCTATTAACACAAATAAAACTAAATTAATTAACTTTAGCATCTATGGACCATCTAAATCACTAAGTATCTGTTTTCATCTCAATGAGTGTAAAGTTTTTGATTGTAAATGCCCCCTCTTCAACAAGTAACAACTATTAAATACCTTGGATTATTCGTAGACTCAACTTTAAAATGGAAATCACATGTGAGCTATCTAACAAGTAAACTTCGTTATGTTCTTTATAAATTTTATCACATAAAAAAAATCATAAATAGAAATTTTTTGTTGCAATTGTATCATTCTTGGGTAAACTCAATCTTAAGTTATGGATTAATTGTCTGGGGAGGTGACTACTTAGAAAACATAAAACCTATAATAAAAATTCAAAATAAAATAATAAAGTTTTTGAATGGTAGTATCCAGTCAACAAAAATAGATTTATACCGAAAATTGAATATAATACCGATTCGACATCTTTTTTTCTTTAAAACCATAATATATTTTGTAAAATATGACCATGGTTCTGAATTACGAGATATTGGTTATAATTTACGATCAAAAAACCTATATTCCGTTCCTAAATCAAATAAAGAGATCTTTCATAAAAATTTTGTTTATCTATCACCTAAATTCTATAATTCTTTACCCGATGACTTGAAATCAGAGGGATCCCCAATTAAATTTAAAAAACAACTTAAACTTTTTGTAATGACAATAGATAAAATTGAAGATTTCTTCTGATTTTTTTCCTCACGAACGCTCTTTTTTGACCTGAAGCCTGAAGCTCTTTTTACTGAAGCTCACCTTGCGGTGGTCCACTTGTATTTCAGTGTAATTTTTTCTTCTTCTTTTTATTAAATATCTTCAAATATAATTTTCAAATATAATATAATATATTTAAAATTATTTTAATTTTACCTTTTATTAGTTACTCATATGGGTCACTGCGTTGACCCCTGAGTAACCCAAACAACTGCAATAATCTTTTTCTCCTTTTATTTCTTTATAGTATATGTGTTTTTTTTGTAATGTATATTTTTTTTCTGTGTTTCTTGTTCTTTGTAATAATTGAAAACAAATAAATGTTCTTGTTCTTCTTCTTCGAAAACATGCGTTTTTCCATAGTCGCTAATGATTAAAACTTCAAAGCCTTTGAGCTACCTCTAAATAACCTTTAAATGATCTAATATTTTAGCAGGGGCATTAACTCACATAATGTCACCAAACTGGAGGGTGAGAGTTCAACTTTTCAAAAAAAATTTTCTCCATAGACAAATGGACCACCCTAATATTGAGTCATGTCGAATATCAGAATTCCGATATTCAAATATCGAGATATGGTTTTGTTGACCTTGAAGGGGCCAGAATCAAATTGTTCTACATCAAACTAAAATATTGAGTAATTTTCATGGGGATTGAATATAAAAATATTTTATCCACACATCGGCGGCCACATATGGTTTAGTATATGGGGTTATATGGAGGATTATATTGAATATCAAAATCCTGACATTCAAATTTTGATGTGTTTGGCTATATCGACTTTTAAGGCCATCCCCCTTAATTTAATTTATTATTAAAAGTTGTTGTAAAAAATTTTAAATCCGGGGCCTTAAAAGTCGATATAGCGAAACACATCAAAATTCGAATATCAGAATTCTGATATTCAACATAATCCTCCATATGACCCCATATACCAAACCATATGTGGCCGCCGATGCGGGGAAAAAATAGACTTTCATTCAGTCCCCTTAAAAATTACTTAATATTTTATATTGATGTGGAAAATTTTGATTCTTGCCCTCCGAAATAAAACAACCATATCTCGATGTTCGAATATCAGAATTCTGATATTCGACATGATTCAATATGACCACAACCATCACAAAATATGTGGCCGCCGATAAGGTGTTTTAATAGATTTTTATTCATCTCCCTTAATGTAATTTAATATTAAAAGTTGATGTCAAAAATTTTAAATCCGGGGCCTTAAAAGTCGATATAGCGAAATACATAAAAATTCGAATATCAGAATTCTGATATTCAATATAATCCTCCATATGACCCCATATACCAAACCATATGTGGCCGCCGATGTGGAAAAAAAATAGATTTTCATTCAGTCCCCTTAAAAATTACTTAATATTTTAAATTGATGTGGAAAATTTTGATTCTTGCCCTCCGAAATAAAACAACCATATCTCGATGTTCGAATATTAGAATTCTGATATTCGACATGATTCAATATGACGACATCCATTACAAAATATGTGGCCGCCGATAAGGTGTTTTAATAGATTTTTATTCATCTCCCTTAATGTAATTTAATATTAAAAGTTGATGTAAAAATTTTTAATCCGGGGCCTGAAATGTCGATATAGCGAAACACAACAAAATTCGAATATCAGAATACTGATATTCAATATAATCCTCCATATGACCCCATATACCAAACCATATAAGGCCGCCGATGTGGTTAAAAATAGATTTTCATTCAGTCCCCTTAAAAATTACCTAATATTTTATATTGATGTAGAAAATTTTTATTATTGCCCTCCGAAGTTAACATTACCATATCTCGATGCTCGAATATCAGAATTCTGACATTCGACATGATTCAATATGACCACATCCATCACAAAATATGTGGCCTCCGATGAGGTGTTTTAATAGATTTTTATTCATCCCCCTTAATGTAATTTAATATTAAAAGTTGACGTAAAAAATATTAAATCCGGGGCCTTAAAAGTCGATATAGCGAAACACATCAAAATTCGAATATCAGAATTCTGATATTCAATATAATCCTCCATATGACCCCATATACAAAACCATACGTGGCCGCCGATGTGTTTAAAAAATAAATTTTCATTCAGTCCCCTTAAAAATTACTTAATATTTTATATTGATGTGGAAAATTTTGATTCTTGCCCTTCGAAGTTATTACAACCATATCTCGATCCTCGAATATCAGAATTCTGATATTCGACATGATTCAATATGACTACATATATTACAAAATATGTGGCCGCCGATAAGGTGTTTTAATAGATTTTTATTGATCTCCCTTAATGTAATTTATTATTAAAAGTTGATGTAAAAAATTTTAAATCCGGGGCCTTAAAAGTCGATATAGCGAAACACATCAAAATTCGAATATCAGAATTCTGATATTCAATATAATCCCCCATATGACCCCATATACTAAACCATATAAGGCCGCCGATGTGGGGAAAAATAGATTTTCATTCAGTCCCCTTAAAAATTACTTAATATTTTAAATTGATGTGGAAAATTTTGATTCTTGCCCTCCGAAATAAAACAACCATATCTCGATGTTCGAATATTAGAATTCTGATATTCGACATGATTCAATATGACGACATCCATTACAAAATATGTGGCCGCCGATAAGGTGTTTTAATAGATTTTTATTCATCTCCCTTAATGTAATTTAATATTAAAAGTTGATATAAAAATTTTTAATCCTGGGCCTTAAAAGTCGATATAGCGAAACACATCAAAATTCGAATATCAGAATTCTGATATTCAATATAATCCCCCATATGACCCCATATACTAAACCATATAAGGCCGCCGATGTGGGGAAAAATAGATTTTCATTCAGTCCCCTTAAAAATTACTTAATATTTTATTTTGATGTAGAAAATTTTGATTATTGCCCTCCGAAGTTAACACAACCATATCTCGGTCCTCGAATATCAGAATTCTGATATTCGACATGATTCAATATGACTACATATATTACAAAATATGTGGCCAACGATAAGGTGTTTTAATAGATTTTAATTGATCTCCCTTAATGTAATTTGATATTAAAAGTTGATGTAAAAATTTTTAAATCCGGGCCTTAAAATCGATATAGCGAAACACATCAAAATTCGAATATCAGAATTCTGATATTCAATATAATCCTCCATATGACCCCGTATACCAAACCATATGTGGCCGCCAATGTATGGAAAAAATAGATTTTCATTCAGTCCCCTTAAAAATAACCTAATATTTTATATTGATGTAGAAAATTTTTATTCTTGCCCTCCGAAGTTAACATAACCATATCTCGATGCTCGAATATCAGAATTCTGACATTCGACATGATTCAATATGACCACATCCATCACAAAATATGTGGCCGCCGATGAGGTGTTTTAATAGATTTTTATTCATCCCCCTTTATGTAATTTAATATTAAAAGTTGACGTAAAAATTATTAAATCTGGGGCCTTAAAAGTCGATATAGCGAAACACATCAAAATTCGAATATCAGAATTCTGATATTCAATATAATACTCCATATGACCCCGTATACCAAACCATATGTGGCCGCCGATGTGGGGAAAAAATTGATTTTCATTCAGTCCCCTTAAAAATAACCTAATATTTTATATTGATGTAGAAAATTTTTATTCTTGCCCTCCGAAAATAACACAACCATATCTCGATGCTCGAATATCAGAATTCTGATATTCGACATGATTCAATATGACCACATCCATCACAAAATATGTGGCCGCCGATGAGGTGTTTTAATAGATTTTTACTCATCCACCTTAATGTAATTTCATATTAAAAGTTGACGTAAAAAATTTTAAATCTGGGACCTTAAAAGTCGATATAGCGAAACACATCAAAATTCGAATATCAGATTTCTGATATTGAATATAATCCTCCATATGACCCCATATACCAAACCATATGTGGCCGCCGATGTGGGGAAAAATAGATTTTCATTCAATCCCCTTAAAAATTACTTAATATTTTATTTTGATGTAGAAAATTTTGATTATTGCCCTCCGAAGTTCACACAACCATATCTCGGTCCTCGAATATCAGAATTCTGATATTCGACATGATTCAATATGACTACATATATTACAAAATATGTGGCCAACGATAAGGTGTTTTAATAGATTTTAATTGATCTCCCTTAATGTAATTTGATATTAAAAGTTGATGTAAAAATTTTTAAATCCGGGCCTTAAAATCGATATAGCGAAACACATCAAAATTCGAATATCAGAATTCTGATATTCAATATAATCCTCCATATGACCCCGTATACCAAACCATATGTGGCCGCCAATGTATGGAAAAAATAGATTTTCATTCAGTCCCCTTAAAAATAACCTAATATTTTATATTGATGTAGAAAATTTTTATTCTTGCCCTCCGAAGTTAACATAACCATATCTCGATGCTCGAATATCAGAATTCTGACATTCGACATGATTCAATATGACCACATCCATCACAAAATATGTGGCCGCCGATGAGGTGTTTTAATAGATTTTTATTCATCCCCCTTTATGTAATTTAATATTAAAAGTTGACGTAAAAATTATTAAATCTGGGGCCTTAAAAGTCGATATAGCGAAACACATCAAAATTCGAATATCAGAATTCTGATATTCAATATAATACTCCATATGACCCCGTATACCAAACCATATGTGGCCGCCGATGTGGGGAAAAAATTGATTTTCATTCAGTCCCCTTAAAAATAACCTAATATTTTATATTGATGTAGAAAATTTTTATTCTTGCCCTCCGAAAATAACACAACCATATCTCGATGCTCGAATATCAGAATTCTGATATTCGACATGATTCAATATGACCACATCCATCACAAAATATGTGGCCGCCGATGAGGTGTTTTAATAGATTTTTACTCATCCACCTTAATGTAATTTCATATTAAAAGTTGACGTAAAAAATTTAAATCTGGGACCTTAAAAGTCGATATAGCGAAACACATCAAAATTCGAATATCAGATTTCTGATATTGAATATAATCCTCCATATGACCCCATATACCAAACCATATGTGGCCGCCGATGTGGGGAAAAAATAGATTTTCATTCAGTCCCCTTAAAAATAACCTAATATTTTATATTGATGTAGAAAATTTTGATTATTGCCCTCCGAAGTTAACATTACCATATATCGATGCTCGAATATCAGAATTCTGACATTCGACATGATTCAATATGACCACATCCATCACAAAATATGTGGCCTCCGATGAGGTGTTTTAATAGATTTTTATTCATCCCCCTTAATGTAATTTAATATTAAAAGTTGACGGAAAAAATTTTAAATCTGGGGCCTTAAAAGTCGATATAGCGAAACACATCAAAATTCGAATATCAGAATTCTGATATTCAATATAATCCTCCATATGACCCCGTATACCAAACCATATGTGGCCGCCGATGTGGGGAAAAAATAGATTTTCATTCAGTCCCCTTAAAAATAACCTAATATTTTATATTGATGTAGAAAATTTTTATTCTTGCCCTCCGAAGTTAACACAACCATATCTCGATGCTCGAATATCAGAATTCTGATATTCGACATGATTCAATATGACCACATCCATCACAAAATATGTGGCCGCCGATGAGGTGTTTTAATAGATTTTTATTCATCCCCCTTAATGTAATTTAATATTAAAAGTTGACGAAAAAATTTTAAATCTGGAGCCTTAAAAGTCGATATAGCGAAACACATCAAAATTCGAATATCAGAATTCTGATATTCAATATAATCCCCCATATGACTCCATATACTAAACCATATAAGGCCGCCGATGTGGGGAAAAATAGATTTCATTCAGTTCCCTTAAAAATTACTTAATATTTTATTTTGATGTAGAAAATTTTGATTATTGCCCTCCGAAGTTAACATAACCATATCTCGATGCTCGAATATCAGAATTCTGACATTCGACATGATTCAATATGACCACATCAATCACAAAATATGTGGCCGCCGATGAGGTGTTTTAATAGATTTTTATTCATCCCCTTAATGTAATTTAATATTAAATGTTGACGTAAAAAATATTAAATCCGGGGCCTTAAAAGTCGATATAGCGAAACACATCAAAATTCGAATATCAGAATTCTGATATTCAATATAATCCTCCATATGACCCCATATACCAAACCATATGTGGCCGCCGATGTGGGGAAAAAATAGATTTTCATTCAGTCCCCTTAAAAATAACCTAATATTTTATATTGATTGAGAAAATTTTGATTATTGCCCTCCGAAGTTAACATTACCATATCTCGATGCTCGAATATCAGAATTCTGACATTCGACATGATTCAATATGACCACATCCATCACAAAATATGTGGCCGCCGATGAGGTGTTTTAATAGATTTTTATTCATCCCCCTTAATGTAATTTAATATTAAAAGTTGACGTAAAAAATTTTAAATCTGGGGCCTAAAAAGTCGATATAGCGAAACACATCAAAATTCGAATATCAGAATTCTGATATTCAATATAATCCTCCATATGACCCCGTATACCAAACCATATGTGGCCGCCGATGTGGGGAAAAAATAGATTTTCATTCAGTCCCCTTAAAAAAAACCTAATATTTTATATTGATGTAGAAAATTTTTATTCTTCCCTCCGAAGGTAACACAACCATATCTCGATGCTCGAATATCAGAATTCTGATATTCGACATGATTCAATATGACCACATCCATCACAAAATATGTGGCCGCCGATGAGGTGTTTTAATAGATTTTTATTCATCCCCCTTAATGTAATTTAATATTAAAAGTTGACGTAAAAAATTTTAAATCTGGGGCCTTAAAAGTCGATATAGCGAAACACATCAAAATTCGAATATCAGATTTCTGATATTGAATATAATCCTCCATATGACCCCATATACCAAACCATATGTGGCCGCCGATGTGGGGAAAAAATAGATTTTCATTCAGTCCCCTTAAAAATAACCTAATATTTTATATTGATGTAGAAAATTTTGATTATTGCCCTCCGAAGTTAACATTACCATATCTCGATGCTCGAATATCAGAATTCTGACATTCGACATGATTCAATATGACCACATCCATCACAAAATATGTGGCCTCCTATGAGGTGGTTTAATAGATTTTTATTCATCCCCCTTAATGTAATTTAATATTAAAAGTTGACGTAAAAAATTTTAAATCTGGGGCCTAAAAAGTCGATATAGCGAAACACATCAAAATTCGAATATTAGATTTCTGATATTGAATATAATCCTCCATATGACCCCATATACCAAACCATATGTGGCCGCCGATTAGTGGAAAAAATATATTTTCATTCAGTTCCCTTAAAAATTACTTAATATTTTATTTTGATGTAGAAAATTTTGATTATTGCCCTCCGAAGTTAACACAACCATATCTCGATCCTCGAATATCAGAATTCTGATATTCGACATGATTCAATATGACTACATATATTACAAAATATGTGGCCAACGATAAGGTGTTTTAATAGATTTTAATTGATCTCCCTTAATGTAATTTGATATTAAAAGTTGATGTAAAAATTTTTAAATCCGGGCCTTAAAATCGATATAGCGAAACACATCAAAATTCGAATATCAGAATTCTGATATTCAATATAATCCTCCATATGACCCCGTATACCAAACCATATGTGGCCGCCAATGTGGGGAAAAAATAGATTTTCATTCAGTCCCCTTAAAAATAACCTAATATTTTATATTGATGTAGAAAATTTTTATTATTGCCCTCCGAAGTTAACATAACCATATCTCGATGCTCGAATATCAGAATTCTGACATTCGACATGATTCAATATGACCACATCCATCACAAAATATGTGGCCGCCGATGAGGTGTTTTAATAGATTTTTATTCATCCCCCTTTATGTAATTTAATATTAAAAGTTGACGTAAAAATTATTAAATCTGGGGCCTTAAAAGTCGATATAGCGAAACACATCAAAATTCGAATATCAGAATTCTGATATTCAATATAATACTCCATATGACCCCGTATACCAAACCATATGTGGCCGCCGATGTGGGGAAAAAATTGATTTTCATTCAGTCCCCTTAAAAATAACCTAATATTTTATATTGATGTAGAAAATTTTTATTCTTGCCCTCCGAAAATAACACAACCATATCTCGATGCTCGAATATCAGAATTCTGATATTCGACATGATTCAATATGACCACATCCATCACAAAATATGTGGCCGCCGATGAGGTGTTTTAATAGATTTTTACTCATCCACCTTAATGTAATTTCATATTAAAAGTTGACGTAAAAAATTTTAAATCTGGGACCTTAAAAGTCGATATAGCGAAACACATCAAAATTCGAATATCAGATTTCTGATATTGAATATAATCCTCCATATGACAATATATACCAAACCATATGTGGCCGCCGATGTGGGGAAAAAATAGATTTTCATTCAGTCCCCTTAAAAATAACCTAATATTTTATATTGATGTAGAAAATTTTGATTATTGCCCTCCGAAGTTAACATTACCATATATCGATGCTCGAATATCAGAATTCTGACATTCGACATGATTCAATATGACCACATCCATCACAAAATATGTGGCCTCCGATGAGGTGTTTTAATAGATTTTTATTCATCCCCCTTAATGTAATTTAATATTAAAAGTTGACGGAAAAAATTTTAAATCTGGGGCCTTAAAAGTCGATATAGCGAAACACATCAAAATTCGAATATCAGAATTCTGATATTCAATATAATCCTCCATATGACCCCGTATACCAAACCATATGTGGCCGCCGATGTGGGGAAAAAATAGATTTTCATTCAGTCCCCTTAAAAATAACCTAATATTTTATATTGATGTAGAAAATTTTTATTCTTGCCCTCCGAAGTTAACACAACCATATCTCGATGCTCGAATATCAGAATTCTGATATTCGACATGATTCAATATGACGACATCCATTACAAAATATGTGGCCGCCGATAAGGTGTTTTAATAGATTTTTATTCATCTCCCTTAATGTAATTTAATATTAAAAGTTGATGTAAAAATTTTTAATCCGGGGCCTTAAAAGTCGATATAGCGAAACACATCAAAATTCGAATATCAGAATTCTGATATTCAATATAATCCCCCATATGACTCCATATACTAAACCATATAAGGCCGCCGATGTGGGGAAAAATAGATTTCATTCAGTTCCCTTAAAAATTACTTAATATTTTATTTTGATGTAGAAAATTTTGATTATTGCCCTCCGAAGTTAACATAACCATATCTCGATGCTCGAATATCAGAATTCTGACATTCGACATGATTCAATATGACCACATCAATCACAAAATATGTGGCCGCCGATGAGGTGTTTTAATAGATTTTTATTCATCCCCTTAATGTAATTTAATATTAAATGTTGACGTAAAAAATATTAAATCCGGGGCCTTAAAAGTCGATATAGCGAAACACATCAAAATTCGAATATCAGAATTCTGATATTCAATATAATCCTCCATATGACCCCATATACCAAACCATATGTGGCCGCCGATGTGGGGAAAAAATAGATTTTCATTCAGTCCCCTTAAAAATAACCTAATATTTTATATTGATTGAGAAAATTTTGATTATTGCCCTCCGAAGTTAACATTACCATATCTCGATGCTCGAATATCAGAATTCTGACATTCGACATGATTCAATATGACCACATCCATCACAAAATATGTGGCCGCCGATGAGGTGTTTTAATAGATTTTTATTCATCCCCCTTTATGTAATTTAATATTAAAAGTTGACGTAAAAATTATTAAATCTGGGGCCTTAAAAGTCGATATAGCGAAACACATCAAAATTCGAATATCAGAATTCTGATATTCAATATAATACTCCATATGACCCCGTATACCAAACCATATGTGGCCGCCGATGTGGGGAAAAAATTGATTTTCATTCAGTCCCCTTAAAAATAACCTAATATTTTATATTGATGTAGAAAATTTTTATTCTTGCCCTCCGAAAATAACACAACCATATCTCGATGCTCGAATATCAGAATTCTGATATTCGACATGATTCAATATGACCACATCCATCACAAAATATGTGGCCGCCGATGAGGTGTTTTAATAGATTTTTACTCATCCACCTTAATGTAATTTCATATTAAAAGTTGACGTAAAAAATTTAAATCTGGGACCTTAAAAGTCGATATAGCGAAACACATCAAAATTCGAATATCAGATTTCTGATATTGAATATAATCCTCCATATGACCCCATATACCAAACCATATGTGGCCGCCGATGTGGGGAAAAAATAGATTTTCATTCAGTCCCCTTAAAAATAACCTAATATTTTATATTGATGTAGAAAATTTTGATTATTGCCCTCCGAAGTTAACATTACCATATATCGATGCTCGAATATCAGAATTCTGACATTCGACATGATTCAATATGACCACATCCATCACAAAATATGTGGCCTCCGATGAGGTGTTTTAATAGATTTTTATTCATCCCCCTTAATGTAATTTAATATTAAAAGTTGACGGAAAAAATTTTAAATCTGGGGCCTTAAAAGTCGATATAGCGAAACACATCAAAATTCGAATATCAGAATTCTGATATTCAATATAATCCTCCATATGACCCCGTATACCAAACCATATGTGGCCGCCGATGTGGGGAAAAAATAGATTTTCATTCAGTCCCCTTAAAAATAACCTAATATTTTATATTGATGTAGAAAATTTTTATTCTTGCCCTCCGAAGTTAACACAACCATATCTCGATGCTCGAATATCAGAATTCTGATATTCGACATGATTCAATATGACCACATCCATCACAAAATATGTGGCCGCCGATGAGGTGTTTTAATAGATTTTTATTCATCCCCCTTAATGTAATTTAATATTAAAAGTTGACGAAAAAATTTTAAATCTGGAGCCTTAAAAGTCGATATAGCGAAACACATCAAAATTCGAATATCAGAATTCTGATATTCAATATAATCCCCCATATGACTCCATATACTAAACCATATAAGGCCGCCGATGTGGGGAAAAATAGATTTCATTCAGTTCCCTTAAAAATTACTTAATATTTTATTTTGATGTAGAAAATTTTGATTATTGCCCTCCGAAGTTAACATAACCATATCTCGATGCTCGAATATCAGAATTCTGACATTCGACATGATTCAATATGACCACATCAATCACAAAATATGTGGCCGCCGATGAGGTGTTTTAATAGATTTTTATTCATCCCCTTAATGTAATTTAATATTAAATGTTGACGTAAAAAATATTAAATCCGGGGCCTTAAAAGTCGATATAGCGAAACACATCAAAATTCGAATATCAGAATTCTGATATTCAATATAATCCTCCATATGACCCCATATACCAAACCATATGTGGCCGCCGATGTGGGGAAAAAATAGATTTTCATTCAGTCCCCTTAAAAATAACCTAATATTTTATATTGATTGAGAAAATTTTGATTATTGCCCTCCGAAGTTAACATTACCATATCTCGATGCTCGAATATCAGAATTCTGACATTCGACATGATTCAATATGACCACATCCATCACAAAATATGTGGCCGCCGATGAGGTGTTTTAATAGATTTTTATTCATCCCCCTTAATGTAATTTAATATTAAAAGTTGACGTAAAAAATTTTAAATCTGGGGCCTAAAAAGTCGATATAGCGAAACACATCAAAATTCGAATATCAGAATTCTGATATTCAATATAATCCTCCATATGACCCCGTATACCAAACCATATGTGGCCGCCGATGTGGGGAAAAAATAGATTTTCATTCAGTCCCCTTAAAAAAAACCTAATATTTTATATTGATGTAGAAAATTTTTATTCTTCCCTCCGAAGGTAACACAACCATATCTCGATGCTCGAATATCAGAATTCTGATATTCGACATGATTCAATATGACCACATCCATCACAAAATATGTGGCCGCCGATGAGGTGTTTTAATAGATTTTTATTCATCCCCCTTAATGTAATTTAATATTAAAAGTTGACGTAAAAAATTTTAAATCTGGGGCCTTAAAAGTCGATATAGCGAAACACATCAAAATTCGAATATCAGATTTCTGATATTGAATATAATCCTCCATATGACCCCATATACCAAACCATATGTGGCCGCCGATGTGGGGAAAAAATAGATTTTCATTCAGTCCCCTTAAAAATAACCTAATATTTTATATTGATGTAGAAAATTTTGATTATTGCCCTCCGAAGTTAACATTACCATATCTCGATGCTCGAATATCAGAATTCTGACATTCGACATGATTCAATATGACCACATCCATCACAAAATATGTGGCCTCCTATGAGGTGGTTTAATAGATTTTTATTCATCCCCCTTAATGTAATTTAATATTAAAAGTTGACGTAAAAAATTTTAAATCTGGGGCCTAAAAAGTCGATATAGCGAAACACATCAAAATTCGAATATTAGATTTCTGATATTGAATATAATCCTCCATATGACCCCATATACCAAACCATATGTGGCCGCCGATTAGTGGAAAAAATATATTTTCATTCAGTTCCCTTAAAAATTACTTAATATTTTATTTTGATGTAGAAAATTTTGATTATTGCCCTCCGAAGTTAACACAACCATATCTCGATCCTCGAATATCAGAATTCTGATATTCGACATGATTCAATATGACTACATATATTACAAAATATGTGGCCAACGATAAGGTGTTTTAATAGATTTTAATTGATCTCCCTTAATGTAATTTGATATTAAAAGTTGATGTAAAAATTTTTAAATCCGGGCCTTAAAATCGATATAGCGAAACACATCAAAATTCGAATATCAGAATTCTGATATTCAATATAATCCTCCATATGACCCCGTATACCAAACCATATGTGGCCGCCAATGTGGGGAAAAAATAGATTTTCATTCAGTCCCCTTAAAAATAACCTAATATTTTATATTGATGTAGAAAATTTTTATTATTGCCCTCCGAAGTTAACATAACCATATCTCGATGCTCGAATATCAGAATTCTGACATTCGACATGATTCAATATGACCACATCCATCACAAAATATGTGGCCGCCGATGAGGTGTTTTAATAGATTTTTATTCATCCCCCTTTATGTAATTTAATATTAAAAGTTGACGTAAAAATTATTAAATCTGGGGCCTTAAAAGTCGATATAGCGAAACACATCAAAATTCGAATATCAGAATTCTGATATTCAATATAATACTCCATATGACCCCGTATACCAAACCATATGTGGCCGCCGATGTGGGGAAAAAATTGATTTTCATTCAGTCCCCTTAAAAATAACCTAATATTTTATATTGATGTAGAAAATTTTTATTCTTGCCCTCCGAAAATAACACAACCATATCTCGATGCTCGAATATCAGAATTCTGATATTCGACATGATTCAATATGACCACATCCATCACAAAATATGTGGCCGCCGATGAGGTGTTTTAATAGATTTTTACTCATCCACCTTAATGTAATTTCATATTAAAAGTTGACGTAAAAAATTTTAAATCTGGGACCTTAAAAGTCGATATAGCGAAACACATCAAAATTCGAATATCAGATTTCTGATATTGAATATAATCCTCCATATGACAATATATACCAAACCATATGTGGCCGCCGATGTGGGGAAAAAATAGATTTTCATTCAGTCCCCTTAAAAATAACCTAATATTTTATATTGATGTAGAAAATTTTGATTATTGCCCTCCGAAGTTAACATTACCATATATCGATGCTCGAATATCAGAATTCTGACATTCGACATGATTCAATATGACCACATCCATCACAAAATATGTGGCCTCCGATGAGGTGTTTTAATAGATTTTTATTCATCCCCCTTAATGTAATTTAATATTAAAAGTTGACGGAAAAAATTTTAAATCTGGGGCCTTAAAAGTCGATATAGCGAAACACATCAAAATTCGAATATCAGAATTCTGATATTCAATATAATCCTCCATATGACCCCGTATACCAAACCATATGTGGCCGCCGATGTGGGGAAAAAATAGATTTTCATTCAGTCCCCTTAAAAATAACCTAATATTTTATATTGATGTAGAAAATTTTTATTCTTGCCCTCCGAAGTTAACACAACCATATCTCGATGCTCGAATATCAGAATTCTGATATTCGACATGATTCAATATGACCACATCCATCACAAAATATGTGGCCGCCGATGAGGTGTTTTAATAGATTTTTATTCATCCCCCTTAATGTAATTTAATATTAAAAGTTGACGAAAAAATTTTAAATCTGGAGCCTTAAAAGTCGATATAGCGAAACACATCAAAATTCGAATATCAGAATTCTGATATTCAATATAATCCCCCATATGACTCCATATACTAAACCATATAAGGCCGCCGATGTGGGGAAAAATAGATTTCATTCAGTTCCCTTAAAAATTACTTAATATTTTATTTTGATGTAGAAAATTTTGATTATTGCCCTCCGAAGTTAACATAACCATATCTCGATGCTCGAATATCAGAATTCTGACATTCGACATGATTCAATATGACCACATCAATCACAAAATATGTGGCCGCCGATGAGGTGTTTTAATAGATTTTTATTCATCCCCTTAATGTAATTTAATATTAAATGTTGACGTAAAAAATATTAAATCCGGGGCCTTAAAAGTCGATATAGCGAAACACATCAAAATTCGAATATCAGAATTCTGATATTCAATATAATCCTCCATATGACCCCATATACCAAACCATATGTGGCCGCCGATGTGGGGAAAAAATAGATTTTCATTCAGTCCCCTTAAAAATAACCTAATATTTTATATTGATTGAGAAAATTTTGATTATTGCCCTCCGAAGTTAACATTACCATATCTCGATGCTCGAATATCAGAATTCTGACATTCGACATGATTCAATATGACCACATCCATCACAAAATATGTGGCCGCCGATGAGGTGTTTTAATAGATTTTTATTCATCCCCCTTAATGTAATTTAATATTAAAAGTTGACGTAAAAAATTTTAAATCTGGGGCCTAAAAAGTCGATATAGCGAAACACATCAAAATTCGAATATCAGAATTCTGATATTCAATATAATCCTCCATATGACCCCGTATACCAAACCATATGTGGCCGCCGATGTGGGGAAAAAATAGATTTTCATTCAGTCCCCTTAAAAAAAACCTAATATTTTATATTGATGTAGAAAATTTTTATTCTTCCCTCCGAAGGTAACACAACCATATCTCGATGCTCGAATATCAGAATTCTGATATTCGACATGATTCAATATGACCACATCCATCACAAAATATGTGGCCGCCGATGAGGTGTTTTAATAGATTTTTATTCATCCCCCTTAATGTAATTTAATATTAAAAGTTGACGTAAAAAATTTTAAATCTGGGGCCTTAAAAGTCGATATAGCGAAACACATCAAAATTCGAATATCAGATTTCTGATATTGAATATAATCCTCCATATGACCCCATATACCAAACCATATGTGGCCGCCGATGTGGGGAAAAAATAGATTTTCATTCAGTCCCCTTAAAAATAACCTAATATTTTATATTGATGTAGAAAATTTTGATTATTGCCCTCCGAAGTTAACATTACCATATCTCGATGCTCGAATATCAGAATTCTGACATTCGACATGATTCAATATGACCACATCCATCACAAAATATGTGGCCTCCTATGAGGTGGTTTAATAGATTTTTATTCATCCCCCTTAATGTAATTTAATATTAAAAGTTGACGTAAAAAATTTTAAATCTGGGGCCTAAAAAGTCGATATAGCGAAACACATCAAAATTCGAATATCAGATTTCTGATATTGAATATAATCCTCCATATGACCCCATATACCAAACCATATGTGGCCGCCGATTAGTGGAAAAAATATATTTTCATTCAGTTCCCTTAAAAATTACTTAATATTTTATTTTGATGTAGAAAATTTTGATTATTGCCCTCCGAAGTTAACACAACCATATCTCGATCCTCGAATATCAGAATTCTGATATTCGACATGATTCAATATGACTACATATATTACAAAATATGTGGCCAACGATAAGGTGTTTTAATAGATTTTTATTGATCTCCCTTAATGTAATTTAATATTAAAAGTTGACGTAAAATTTTAAATCTGGGGCCTTAAAAGTCGATATAGCGAAACACATCAAAAATCGAATATCAGATTTCTGATATTCAATATAATCCTCCATATGACCCCATATACCAAACCATATGTGGCCGCCGATGTGGGGAAAAATAGATTTTCATTCAGTCCCCTTAAAAATAACCTAATATTTTATATTGATGTAGAAAATTTTTATTCTTGCCCTCGAAAGTTAACATAACCATATCTCGATGCTCGAATATCAGAATTCTGACATTCGACATGATTCAATATGACCACATCCATCACAAAATATGTGGCCGCCGATGAGGTGTTTTAATAGATTTTTATTCATCCCCCTTTATGTAATTTAATATTAAAAGTTGACGTAAAAATTATTAAATCTGGGGCCTTAAAAGTCGATATAGCGAAACACATCAAAATTCGAATATCAGAATTCTGATATTCAATATAATACTCCATATGACCCCGTATACCAAACCATATGTGGCCGCCGATGTGGGGAAAAAATTGATTTTCATTCAGTCCCCTTAAAAATAACCTAATATTTTATATTGATGTAGAAAATTTTTATTCTTGCCCTCCGAAGTTAACACAACCATATCTCGATGCTCGAATATCAGAATTCTGATATTCGACATGATTCAATATGACCACATCCATCACAAAATATGTGGCCGCCGATGAGGTGTTTTAATAGATTTTTACTCATCCACCTTAATGTAATTTCATATTAAAAGTTGACGTAAAAAATTTTAAATCTGGGACCTTAAAAGTCGATATAGCGAAACACATCAAAATTCGAATATCAGATTTCTGATATTGAATATAATCCTCCATATGACCCCATATACCAAACCATATGTGGCCGCCGATGTGGGGAAAAAATAGATTTTCATTCAGTCCCCTTAAAAATAACCTAATATTTTATATTGATGTAGAAAATTTTGATTATTGCCCTCCGAAGTTAACATTACCATATCTCGATGCTCGAATATCAGAATTCTGACATTCGACATGATTCAATATGACCACATCCATCACAAAATATGTGGCCTCCTATGAGGTGGTTTAATAGATTTTTATTCATCCCCCTTAATGTAATTTAATATTAAAAGTTGACGTAAAAAATTTTAAATCTGGGGCCTAAAAAGTCGATATAGCGAAACACATCAAAATTCGAATATCAGATTTCTGATATTGAATATAATCCTCCATATGACCCCATATACCAAACCATATGTGGCCGCCGATTAGTGGAAAAAATATATTTTCATTCAGTTCCCTTAAAAATTACTTAATATTTTATTTTGATGTAGAAAATTTTGATTATTGCCCTCCGAAGTTAACACAACCATATCTCGATCCTCGAATATCAGAATTCTGATATTCGACATGATTCAATATGACTACATATATTACAAAATATGTGGCCAACGATAAGGTGTTTTAATAGATTTTAATTGATCTCCCTTAATGTAATTTGATATTAAAAGTTGATGTAAAAATTTTTAAATCCGGGCCTTAAAATCGATATAGCGAAACACATCAAAATTCGAATATCAGAATTCTGATATTCAATATAATCCTCCATATGACCCCGTATACCAAACCATATGTGGCCGCCAATGTGGGGAAAAAATAGATTTTCATTCAGTCCCCTTAAAAATAACCTAATATTTTATATTGATGTAGAAAATTTTTATTATTGCCCTCCGAAGTTAACATAACCATATCTCGATGCTCGAATATCAGAATTCTGACATTCGACATGATTCAATATGACCACATCCATCACAAAATATGTGGCCGCCGATGAGGTGTTTTAATAGATTTTTATTCATCCCCCTTTATGTAATTTAATATTAAAAGTTGACGTAAAAATTATTAAATCTGGGGCCTTAAAAGTCGATATAGCGAAACACATCAAAATTCGAATATCAGAATTCTGATATTCAATATAATACTCCATATGAAACCGTATACCAAACCATATGTGGCCGCCGATGTGGGGAAAAAATTGATTTTCATTCAGTCCCCTTAAAAATAACCTAATATTTTATATTGATGTAGAAAATTTTTATTCTTGCCCTCCGAAAATAACACAACCATATCTCGATGCTCGAATATCAGAATTCTGATATTCGACATGATTCAATATGACCACATCCATCACAAAATATGTGGCCGCCGATGAGGTGTTTTAATAGATTTTTACTCATCCACCTTAATGTAATTTCATATTAAAAGTTGACGTAAAAAATTTTAAATCTGGGACCTTAAAAGTCGATATAGCGAAACACATCAAAATTCGAATATCAGATTTCTGATATTGAATATAATCCTCCATATGACCATATATACCAAACCATATGTGGCCGCCGATGTGGGGAAAAAATAGATTTTCTTTCAGTCCCCTTAAAAATAACCTAATATTTTATATTGATGTAGAAAATTTTGATTATTGCCCTCCGAAGTTAACATTACCATATATCGATGCTCGAATATCAGAATTCTGACATTCGACATGATTCAATATGACCACATCCATCACAAAATATGTGGCCTCCGATGAGGTGTTTTAATAGATTTTTATTCATCCCCCTTAATGTAATTTAATATTAAAAGTTGACGGAAAAAATTTTAAATCTGGGGCCTTAAAAGTCGATATAGCGAAACACATCAAAATTCGAATATCAGAATTCTGATATTCAATATAATCCTCCATATGACCCCGTATACCAAACCATATGTGGCCGCCGATGTGGGGAAAAAATAGATTTTCATTCAGTCCCCTTAAAAATAACCTAATATTTTATATTGATGTAGAAAATTTTTATTCTTGCCCTCCGAAGTTAACACAACCATATCTCGATGCTCGAATATCAGAATTCTGATATTCGACATGATTCAATATGACCACATCCATCACAAAATATGTGGCCGCCGATGAGGTGTTTTAATAGATTTTTATTCATCCCCCTTAATGTAATTTAATATTAAAAGTTGACGAAAAAATTTTAAATCTGGAGCCTTAAAAGTCGATATAGCGAAACACATCAAAATTCGAATATCAGAATTCTGATATTCAATATAATCCCCCATATGACTCCATATACTAAACCATATAAGGCCGCCGATGTGGGGAAAAATAGATTTCATTCAGTTCCCTTAAAAATTACTTAATATTTTATTTTGATGTAGAAAATTTTGATTATTGCCCTCCGAAGTTAACATAACCATATCTCGATGCTCGAATATCAGAATTCTGACATTCGACATGATTCAATATGACCACATCAATCACAAAATATGTGGCCGCCGATGAGGTGTTTTAATAGATTTTTATTCATCCCCTTAATGTAATTTAATATTAAATGTTGACGTAAAAAATATTAAATCCGGGGCCTTAAAAGTCTATATAGCGAAACACATCAAAATTCGAATATCAGAATTCTGATATTCAATATAATCCTCCATATGACCCCATATACCAAACCATAATATGTGGCCGCCGATGTGGGGAAAAAATAGATTTTCATTCAGTCCCCTTAAAAATAACCTAATATTTTATATTGATTGAGAAAATTTTGATTATTGCCCTCCGAAGTTAACATTACCATATCTCGATGCTCGAATATCAGAATTCTGACATTCGACATGATTCAATATGACCACATCCATCACAAAATATGTGGCCGCCGATGAGGTGTTTTAATAGATTTTTATTCATCCCCCTTAATGTAATTTAATATTAAAAGTTGACGTAAAAAATTTTAAATCTGGGGCCTAAAAAGTCGATATAGCGAAACACATCAAAATTCGAATATCAGAATTCTGATATTCAATATAATCCTCCATATGACCCCGTATACCAAACCATATGTGGCCGCCGATGTGGGGAAAAAATAGATTTTCATTCAGTCCCCTTAAAAAAAACCTAATATTTTATATTGATGTAGAAAATTTTTATTCTTCCCTCCGAAGGTAACACAACCATATCTCGATGCTCGAATATCAGAATTCTGATATTCGACATGATTCAATATGACCACATCCATCACAAAATATGTGGCCGCCGATGAGGTGTTTTAATAGATTTTTATTCATCCCCCTTAATGTAATTTAATATTAAAAGTTGACGTAAAAAATTTTAAATCTGGGGCCTTAAAAGTCGATATAGCGAAACACATCAAAATTCGAATATCAGATTTCTGATATTGAATATAATCCTCCATATGACCCCATATACCAAACCATATGTGGCCGCCGATGTGGGGAAAAAATAGATTTTCATTCAGTCCCCTTAAAAATAACCTAATATTTTATATTGATGTAGAAAATTTTGATTATTGCCCTCCGAAGTTAACATTACCATATCTCGATGCTCGAATATCAGAATTCTGACATTCGACATGATTCAATATGACCACATCCATCACAAAATGTGTGGCCTCCTATGAGGTGGTTTAATAGATTTTTATTCATCCCCCTTAATGTAATTTAATATTAAAAGTTGACGTAAAAAATTTTAAATCTGGGGCCTAAAAAGTCGATATAGCGAAACACATCAAAATTCGAATATCAGATTTCTGATATTGAATATAATCCTCCATATGACCCCATATACCAAACCATATGTGGCCGCCGATTAGTGGAAAAAATATATTTTCATTCAGTTCCCTTAAAAATTACTTAATATTTTATTTTGATGTAGAAAATTTTGATTATTGCCCTCCGAAGTTAACACAACCATATCTCGATCCTCGAATATCAGAATTCTGATATTCGACATGATTCAATATGACTACATATATTACAAAATATGTGGCCAACGATAAGGTGTTTTAATAGATTTTTATTGATCTCCCTTAATGTAATTTAATATTAAAAGTTGACGTAAAATTTTAAATCTGGGGCCTTAAAAGTCGATATAGCGAAACACATCAAAAATCGAATATCAGATTTCTGATATTCAATATAATCCTCCATATGACCCCATATACCAAACCATATGTGGCCGCCGATGTGGGGAAAAATAGATTTTCATTCAGTCCCCTTAAAAATAACCTAATATTTTATATTGATGTAGAAAATTTTTATTCTTGCCCTCGAAAGTTAACATAACCATATCTCGATGCTCGAATATCAGAATTCTGACATTCGACATGATTCAATATGACCACATCCATCACAAAATATGTGGCCGCCGATGAGGTGTTTTAATAGATTTTTATTCATCCCCCTTTATGTAATTTAATATTAAAAGTTGACGTAAAAATTATTAAATCTGGGGCCTTAAAAGTCGATATAGCGAAACACATCAAAATTCGAATATCAGAATTCTGATATTCAATATAATACTCCATATGACCCCGTATACCAAACCATATGTGGCCGCCGATGTGGGGAAAAAATTGATTTTCATTCAGTCCCCTTAAAAATAACCTAATATTTTATATTGATGTAGAAAATTTTTATTCTTGCCCTCCGAAAATAACACAACCATATCTCGATGCTCGAATATCAGAATTCTGATATTCGACATGATTCAATATGACCACATCCATCACAAAATATGTGGCCGCCGATGAGGTGTTTTAATAGATTTTTACTCATCCACCTTAATGTAATTTCATATTAAAAGTTGACGTAAAAAATTTTAAATCTGGGACCTTAAAAGTCGATATAGCGAAACACATCAAAATTCGAATATCAGATTTCTGATATTGAATATAATCCTCCATATGACCCCATATACCAAACCATATGTGGCCGCCGATGTGGGGAAAAAATAGATTTTCATTCAGTCCCCTTAAAAATAACCTAATATTTTATATTGATGTAGAAAATTTTGATTATTGCCCTCCGAAGTTAACATTACCATATATCGATGCTCGAATATCAGAATTCTGACATTCGACATGATTCAATATGACCACATCTATCACAAAATATGTGGCCTCCGATGAGGTGTTTTAATAGATTTTTATTCATCCCCCTTAATGTAATTTAATATTAAAAGTTGACGGAAAAAATTTTAAATCTGGGGCCTTAAAAGTCGATATAGCGAAACACATCAAAATTCGAATATCAGAATTCTGATATTCAATATAATCCTTCATATGACCCCGTATACCAAACCATATGTGGCCGCCGATGTGGGGAAAAAATAGATTTTCATTCAGTCCCCTTAAAAATAACCTAATATTTTATATTGATGTAGAAAATTTTTATTCTTGCCCTCCGAAGTTAACACAACCATATCTCGATGCTCGAATATCAGAATTCTGATATTCGACATGATTCAATATGACCACATCCATCACAAAATATGTGGCCGCCGATGAGGTGTTTTAATAGATTTTTATTCATCCCCCTTAATGTAATTCAATATTAAAAGTTGACGAAAAAATTTTAAATCTGGAGCCTTAAAAGTCGATATAGCGAAACACATCAAAATTCGAATATCAGAATTCTGATATTCAATATAATCCCCCATATGACTCCATATACTAAACCATATAAGGCCGCCGATGTGGGGAAAAATAGATTTCATTCAGTTCCCTTAAAAATTACTTAATATTTTATTTTGATGTAGAAAATTTTGATTATTGCCCTCCGAAGTTAACATAACCATATCTCGATGCTCGAATATCAGAATTCTGACATTCGACATGATTCAATATGACCACATCAATCACAAAATATGTGGCCGCCGATGAGGTGTTTTAATAGATTTTTATTCATCCCCTTAATGTAATTTAATATTAAATGTTGACGTAAAAAATATTAAATCCGGGGCCTTAAAAGTCGATATAGCGAAACACATCAAAATTCGAATATCAGAATTCTGATATTCAATATAATCCTCCATATGACCCCATATACCAAACCATATGTGGCCGCCGATGTGGGGAAAAAATAGATTTTCATTCAGTCCCCTTAAAAATAACCTAATATTTTATATTGATTGAGAAAATTTTGATTATTGCCCTCCGAAGTTAACATTACCATATCTCGATGCTCGAATATCAGAATTCTGACATTCGACATGATTCAATATGACCACATCCATCACAAAATATGTGGCCGCCGATGAGGTGTTTTAATAGATTTTTATTCATCCCCCTTAATGTAATTTAATATTAAAAGTTGACGAAAAAATTTTAAATCTGGAGCCTTAAAAGTCGATATAGCGAAACACATCAAAATTCGAATATCAGAATTCTGATATTCAATATAATCCCCCATATGACTCCATATACTAAACCATATAAGGCCGCCGATGTGGGGAAAAATAGATTTCATTCAGTTCCCTTAAAAATTACTTAATATTTTATTTTGATGTAGAAAATTTTGATTATTGCCCTCCGAAGTTAACATAACCATATCTCGATGCTCGAATATCAGAATTCTGACATTCGACATGATTCAATATGACCACATCAATCACAAAATATGTGGCCGCCGATGAGGTGTTTTAATAGATTTTTATTCATCCCCTTAATGTAATTTAATATTAAATGTTGACGTAAAAAATATTAAATCCGGGGCCTTAAAAGTCTATATAGCGAAACACATCAAAATTCGAATATCAGAATTCTGATATTCAATATAATCCTCCATATGACCCCATATACCAAACCATATGTGGCCGCCGATGTGGGGAAAAAATAGATTTTCATTCAGTCCCCTTAAAAATAACCTAATATTTTATATTGATTGAGAAAATTTTGATTATTGCCCTCCGAAGTTAACATTACCATATCTCGATGCTCGAATATCAGAATTCTGACATTCGACATGATTCAATATGACCACATCCATCACAAAATATGTGGCCGCCGATGAGGTGTTTTAATAGATTTTTATTCATCCCCCTTAATGTAATTTAATATTAAAAGTTGACGTAAAAAATTTTAAATCTGGGGCCTAAAAAGTCGATATAGCGAAACACATCAAAATTCGAATATCAGAATTCTGATATTCAATATAATCCTCCATATGACCCCGTATACCAAACCATATGTGGCCGCCGATGTGGGGAAAAAATAGATTTTCATTCAGTCCCCTTAAAAAAAACCTAATATTTTATATTGATGTAGAAAATTTTTATTCTTCCCTCCGAAGGTAACACAACCATATCTCGATGCTCGAATATCAGAATTCTGATATTCGACATGATTCAATATGACCACATCCATCACAAAATATGTGGCCGCCGATGAGGTGTTTTAATAGATTTTTATTCATCCCCCTTAATGTAATTTAATATTAAAAGTTGACGTAAAAAATTTTAAATCTGGGGCCTTAAAAGTCGATATAGCGAAACACATCAAAATTCGAATATCAGATTTCTGATATTGAATATAATCCTCCATATGACCCCATATACCAAACCATATGTGGCCGCCGATGTGGGGAAAAAATAGATTTTCATTCAGTCCCCTTAAAAATAACCTAATATTTTATATTGATGTAGAAAATTTTGATTATTGCCCTCCGAAGTTAACATTACCATATCTCGATGCTCGAATATCAGAATTCTGACATTCGACATGATTCAATATGACCACATCCATCACAAAATATGTGGCCTCCTATGAGGTGGTTTAATAGATTTTTATTCATCCCCCTTAATGTAATTTAATATTAAAAGTTGACGTAAAAAATTTTAAATCTGGGGCCTAAAAAGTCGATATAGCGAAACACATCAAAATTCGAATATCAGATTTCTGATATTGAATATAATCCTCCATATGACCCCATATACCAAACCATATGTGGCCGCCGATTAGTGGAAAAAATATATTTTCATTCAGTTCCCTTAAAAATTACTTAATATTTTATTTTGATGTAGAAAATTTTGATTATTGCCCTCCGAAGTTAACACAACCATATCTCGATCCTCGAATATCAGAATTCTGATATTCAACATGATTCAATATGACTACATATATTACAAAATATGTGGCCAACGATAAGGTGTTTTAATAGATTTTTATTGATCTCCCTTAATGTAATTTAATATTAAAAGTTGACGTAAAATTTTAAATCTGGGGCCTTAAAAGTCGATATAGCGAAACACATCAAAAATCGAATATCAGATTTCTGATATTCAATATAATCCTCCATATGACCCCATATACCAAACCATATGTGGCCGCCGATGTGGGGAAAAATAGATTTTCATTCAGTCCCCTTAAAAATAACCTAATATTTTATATTGATGTAGAAAATTTTTATTCTTGCCCTCGAAAGTTAACATAACCATATCTCGATGCTCGAATATCAGAATTCTGACATTCGACATGATTCAATATGACCACATCCATCACAAAATATGTGGCCGCCGATGAGGTGTTTTAATAGATTTTTATTCATCCCCCTTTATGTAATTTAATATTAAAAGTTGACGTAAAAATTATTAAATCTGGGGCCTTAAAAGTCGATATAGCGAAACACATCAAAATTCGAATATCAGAATTCTGATATTCAATATAATACTCCATATGACCCCGTATACCAAACCATATGTGGCCGCCGATGTGGGGAAAAAATTGATTTTCATTCAGTCCCCTTAAAAATAACCTAATATTTTATATTGATGTAGAAAATTTTTATTCTTGCCCTCCGAAAATAACACAACCATATCTCGATGCTCGAATATCAGAATTCTGATATTCGACATGATTCAATATGACCACATCCATCACAAAATATGTGGCCGCCGATGAGGTGTTTTAATAGATTTTTACTCATCCACCTTAATGTAATTTCATATTAAAAGTTGACGTAAAAAATTTTAAATCTGGGACCTTAAAAGTCGATATAGCGAAACACATCAAAATTCGAATATCAGATTTCTGATATTGAATATAATCCTCCATATGACCCCATATACCAAACCATATGTGGCCGCCGATGTGGGGAAAAAATAGATTTTCATTCAGTCCCCTTAAAAATAACCTAATATTTTATATTGATGTAGAAAATTTTGATTATTGCCCTCCGAAGTTAACATTACCATATATCGATGCTCGAATATCAGAATTCTGACATTCGACATGATTCAATATGACCACATCCATCACAAAATATGTGGCCTCCGATGAGGTGTTTTAATAGATTTTTATTCATCCCCCTTAATGTAATTTAATATTAAATGTTGACGTAAAAAATATTAAATCCGGGGCCTTAAAAGTCTATATAGCGAAACACATCAAAATTCGAATATCAGAATTCTGATATTCAATATAATCCTCCATATGACCCCATATACCAAACCATATGTGGCCGCCGATGTGGGGAAAAAATAGATTTTCATTCAGTCCCCTTAAAAATAACCTAATATTTTATATTGATTGAGAAAATTTTGATTATTGCCCTCCGAAGTTAACATTACCATATCTCGATGCTCGAATATCAGAATTCTGACATTCGACATGATTCAATATGACCACATCCATCACAAAATATGTGGCCGCCGATGAGGTGTTTTAATAGATTTTTATTCATCCCCCTTAATGTAATTTAATATTAAAAGTTGACGTAAAAAATTTTAAATCTGGGGCCTAAAAAGTCGATATAGCGAAACACATCAAAATTCGAATATCAGAATTCTGATATTCAATATAATCCTCCATATGACCCCGTATACCAAACCATATGTGGCCGCCGATGTGGGGAAAAAATAGATTTTCATTCAGTCCCCTTAAAAAAAACCTAATATTTTATATTGATGTAGAAAATTTTTATTCTTCCCTCCGAAGGTAACACAACCATATCTCGATGCTCGAATATCAGAATTCTGATATTCGACATGATTCAATATGACCACATCCATCACAAAATATGTGGCCGCCGATGAGGTGTTTTAATAGATTTTTATTCATCCCCCTTAATGTAATTTAATATTAAAAGTTGACGTAAAAAATTTTAAATCTGGGGCCTTAAAAGTCGATATAGCGAAACACATCAAAATTCGAATATCAGATTTCTGATATTGAATATAATCCTCCATATGACCCCATATACCAAACCATATGTGGCCGCCGATGTGGGGAAAAAATAGATTTTCATTCAGTCCCCTTAAAAATAACCTAATATTTTATATTGATGTAGAAAATTTTGATTATTGCCCTCCGAAGTTAACATTACCATATCTCGATGCTCGAATATCAGAATTCTGACATTCGACATGATTCAATATGACCACATCCATCACAAAATATGTGGCCTCCTATGAGGTGGTTTAATAGATTTTTATTCATCCCCCTTAATGTAATTTAATATTAAAAGTGGACGTAAAAAATTTTAAATCTGGGGCCTAAAAAGTCGATATAGCGAAACACATCAAAATTCGAATATCAGATTTCTGATATTGAATATAATCCTCCATATGACCCCATATACCAAACCATATGTGGCCGCCGATTAGTGGAAAAAATATATTTTCATTCAGTTCCCTTAAAAATTACTTAATATTTTATTTTGATGTAGAAAATTTTGATTATTGCCCTCCGAAGTTAACACAACCATATCTCGATCCTCGAATATCAGAATTCTGATATTCGACATGATTCAATATGACTACATATATTACAAAATATGTGGCCAACGATAAGGTGTTTTAATAGATTTTTATTGATCTCCCTTAATGTAATTTAATATTAAAAGTTGACGTAAAATTTTAAATCTGGGGCCTTAAAAGTCGATATAGCGAAACACATCAAAAATCGAATATCAGATTTCTGATATTCAATATAATCCTCCATATGACCCCATATACCAAACCATATGTGGCCGCCGATGTGGGGAAAAATAGATTTTCATTCAGTCCCCTTAAAAATAACCTAATATTTTATATTGATGTAGAAAATTTTTATTCTTGCCCTCGAAAGTTAACATAACCATATCTCGATGCTCGAATATCAGAATTCTGACATTCGACATGATTCAATATGACCACATCCATCACAAAATATGTGGCCGCCGATGAGGTGTTTTAATAGATTTTTATTCATCCCCCTTTATGTAATTTAATATTAAAAGTTGACGTAAAAATTATTAAATCTGGGGCCTTAAAAGTCGATATAGCGAAACACATCAAAATTCGAATATCAGAATTCTGATATTCAATATAATACTCCATATGACCCCGTATACCAAACCATATGTGGCCGCCGATGTGGGGAAAAAATTGATTTTCATTCAGTCCCCTTAAAAATAACCTAATATTTTATATTGATGTAGAAAATTTTTATTCTTGCCCTCCGAAAATAACACAACCATATCTCGATGCTCGAATATCAGAATTCTGATATTCGACATGATTCAATATGACCACATCCATCACAAAATATGTGGCCGCCGATGAGGTGTTTTAATAGATTTTTACTCATCCACCTTAATGTAATTTCATATTAAAAGTTGACGTAAAAAATTTTAAATCTGGGACCTTAAAAGTCGATATAGCGAAACACATCAAAATTCGAATATCAGATTTCTGATATTGAATATAATCCTCCATATGACCCCATATACCAAACCATATGTGGCCGCCGATGTGGGGAAAAAATAGATTTTCATTCAGTCCCCTTAAAAATAACCTAATATTTTATATTGATGTAGAAAATTTTGATTATTGCCCTCCGAAGTTAACATTACCATATATCGATGCTCGAATATCAGAATTCTGACATTCGACATGATTCAATATGACCACATCCATCACAAAATATGTGGCCTCCGATGAGGTGTTTTAATAGATTTTTATTCATCCCCCTTAATGTAATTTAATATTAAAAGTTGACGGAAAAAATTTTAAATCTGGGGCCTTAAAAGTCGATATAGCGAAACACATCAAAATTCGAATATCAGAATTCTGATATTCAATATAATCCTCCATATGACCCCGTATACCAAACCATATGTGGCCGCCGATGTGGGGAAAAAATAGATTTTCATTCAGTCCCCTTAAAAATAACCTAATATTTTATATTGATGTAGAAAATTTTTATTCTTGCCCTCCGAAGTTAACACAACCATATCTCGATGCTCGAATATCAGAATTCTGATATTCGACATGATTCAATATGACCACATCCATCACAAAATATGTGGCCGCCGATGAGGTGTTTTAATAGATTTTTATTCATCCCCCTTAATGTAATTCAATATTAAAAGTTGACGAAAAAATTTTAAATCTGGAGCCTTAAAAGTCGATATAGCGAAACACATCAAAATTTGAATATCAGAATTCTGATATTCAATATAATCCCCCATATGACTCCATATACTAAACCATATAAGGCCGCCGATGTGGGGAAAAATAGATTTCTTTCAGTTCCCTTAAAAATTACTTAATATTTTATTTTGATGTAGAAAATTTTGATTATTGCCCTCCGAAGTTAACATAACCATATCTCGATGCTCGAATATCAGAATTCTGACATTCGACATGATTCAATATGACCACATCAATCACAAAATATGTGGCCGCCGATGAGGTGTTTTAATAGATTTTTATTCATCCCCTTAATGTAATTTAATATTAAATGTTGACGTAAAAAATATTAAATCCGGGGCCTTAAAAGTCGATATAGCGAAACACATCAAAAATCGAATATCAGATTTCTGATATTCAATATAATCCTCCATATGACCCCATATACCAAACCATATGTGGCCGCCGATGTGGGGAAAAATAGATTTTCATTCAGTCCCCTTAAAAATAACCTAATATTTTATATTGATGTAGAAAATTTTTATTCTTGCCCTCGAAAGTTAACATAACCATATCTCGATGCTCGAATATCAGAATTCTGACATTCGACATGATTCAATATGACCACATCCATCACAAAATATGTGGCCGCCGATGAGGTGTTTTAATAGATTTTTATTCATCCCCCTTTATGTAATTTAATATTAAAAGTTGACGTAAAAATTATTAAATCTGGGGCCTTAAAAGTCGATATAGCGAAACACATCAAAATTCGAATATCAGAATTCTGATATTCAATATAATACTCCATATGACCCCGTATACCAAACCATATGTGGCCGCCGATGTGGGGAAAAAATTGATTTTCATTCAGTCCCCTTAAAAATAACCTAATATTTTATATTGATGTAGAAAATTTTTATTCTTGCCCTCCGAAAATAACACAACCATATCTCGATGCTCGAATATCAGAATTCTGATATTCGACATGATTCAATATGACCACATCCATCACAAAATATGTGGCCGCCGATGAGGTGTTTTAATAGATTTTTACTCATCCACCTTAATGTAATTTCATATTAAAAGTTGACGTAAAAAATTTTAAATCTGGGACCTTAAAAGTCGATATAGCGAAACACATCAAAATTCGAATATCAGATTTCTGATATTGAATATAATCCTCCATATGACCCCATATACCAAACCATATGTGGCCGCCGATGTGGGGAAAAAATAGATTTTCATTCAGTCCCCTTAAAAATAACCTAATATTTTATATTGATGTAGAAAATTTTGATTATTGCCCTCCGAAGTTAACATTACCATATATCGATGCTCGAATATCAGAATTCTGACATTCGACATGATTCAATATGACCACATCCATCACAAAATATGTGGCCTCCGATGAGGTGTTTTAATAGATTTTTATTCATCCCCCTTAATGTAATTTAATATTAAAAGTTGACGGAAAAAATTTTAAATCTGGGGCCTTAAAAGTCGATATAGCGAAACACATCAAAATTCGAATATCAGAATTCTGATATTCAATATAATCCTCCATATGACCCCGTATACCAAACCATATGTGGCCGCCGATGTGGGGAAAAAATAGATTTTCATTCAGTCCCCTTAAAAATAACCTAATATTTTATATTGATGTAGAAAATTTTTATTCTTGCCCTCCGAAGTTAACACAACCATATCTCGATGCTCGAATATCAGAATTCTGATATTCGACATGATTCAATATGACCACATCCATCACAAAATATGTGGCCGCCGATGAGGTGTTTTAATAGATTTTTATTCATCCCCCTTAATGTAATTCAATATTAAAAGTTGACGAAAAAATTTTAAATCTGGAGCCTTAAAAGTCGATATAGCGAAACACATCAAAATTTGAATATCAGAATTCTGATATTCAATATAATCCCCCATATGACTCCATATACTAAACCATATAAGGCCGCCGATGTGGGGAAAAATAGATTTCTTTCAGTTCCCTTAAAAATTACTTAATATTTTATTTTGATGTAGAAAATTTTGATTATTGCCCTCCGAAGTTAACATAACCATATCTCGATGCTCGAATATCAGAATTCTGACATTCGACATGATTCAATATGACCACATCAATCACAAAATATGTGGCCGCCGATGAGGTGTTTTAATAGATTTTTATTCATCCCCTTAATGTAATTTAATATTAAATGTTGACGTAAAAAATATTAAATCCGGGGCCTTAAAAGTCGATATAGCGAAACACATCAAAATTCGAATATCAGAATTCTGATATTCAATATAATCCTCCATATGACCCCATATACCAAACCATATGTGGCCGCCGATGTGGGGAAAAAATAGATTTTCATTCAGTCCCCTTAAAAATAACCTAATATTTTATATTGATTGAGAAAATTTTGATTATTGCCCTCCGAAGTTAACATTACCATATCTCGATGCTCGAATATCAGAATTCTGACATTCGACATGATTCAATATGACCACATCCATCACAAAATATGTGGCCGCCGATGAGGTGTTTTAATAGATTTTTATTCATCCCCCTTAATGTAATTTAATATTAAAAGTTGACGTAAAAAATTTTAAATCTGGGGCCTAAAAAGTCGATATAGCGAAACACATCAAAATTCGAATATCAGAATTCTGATATTCAATATAATCCTCCATATGACCCCGTATACCAAACCATATGTGGCCGCCGATGTGGGGAAAAAATAGATTTTCATTCAGTCCCCTTAAAAAAAACCTAATATTTTATATTGATGTAGAAAATTTTTATTCTTCCCTCCGAAGGTAACACAACCATATCTCGATGCTCGAATATCAGAATTCTGATATTCGACATGATTCAATATGACCACATCCATCACAAAATATGTGGCCGCCGATGAGGTGTTTTAATAGATTTTTATTCATCCCCCTTAATGTAATTTAATATTAAAAGTTGACGTAAAAAATTTTAAATCTGGGGCCTTAAAAGTCGATATAGCGAAACACATCAAAATTCGAATATCAGATTTCTGATATTGAATATAATCCTCCATATGACCCCATATACCAAACCATATGTGGCCGCCGATGTGGGGAAAAAATAGATTTTCATTCAGTCCCCTTAAAAATAACCTAATATTTTATATTGATGTAGAAAATTTTGATTATTGCCCTCCGAAGTTAACATTACCATATCTCGATGCTCGAATATCAGAATTCTGACATTCGACATGATTCAATATGACCACATCCATCACAAAATATGTGGCCTCCTATGAGGTGGTTTAATAGATTTTTATTCATCCCCCTTAATGTAATTTAATATTAAAAGTTGACGTAAAAAATTTTAAATCTGGGGCCTAAAAAGTCGATATAGCGAAACACATCAAAATTCGAATATCAGATTTCTGATATTGAATATAATCCTCCATATGACCCCATATACCAAACCATATGTGGCCGCCGATTAGTGGAAAAAATATATTTTCATTCAGTTCCCTTAAAAATTACTTAATATTTTATTTTGATGTAGAAAATTTTGATTATTGCCCTCCGAAGTTAACACAACCATATCTCGATCCTCGAATATCAGAATTCTGATATTCGACATGATTCAATATGACCACATCCATCACAAAATATGTGGCCGCCGATGAGGTGTTTTAATAGATTTTTATTCATCCCCCTTTATGTAATTTAATATTAAAAGTTGACGTAAAAATTATTAAATCTGGGGCCTTAAAAGTCGATATAGCGAAACACATCAAAATTCGAATATCAGAATTCTGATATTCAATATAATACTCCATATGACCCCGTATACCAAACCATATGTGGCCGCCGATGTGGGGAAAAAATTGATTTTCATTCAGTCCCCTTAAAAATAACCTAATATTTTATATTGATGTAGAAAATTTTTATTCTTGCCCTCCGAAAATAACACAACCATATCTCGATGCTCGAATATCAGAATTCTGATATTCGACATGATTCAATATGACCACATCCATCACAAAATATGTGGCCGCCGATGAGGTGTTTTAATAGATTTTTACTCATCCACCTTAATGTAATTTCATATTAAAAGTTGACGTAAAAAATTTTAAATCTGGGACCTTAAAAGTCGATATAGCGAAACACATCAAAATTCGAATATCAGATTTCTGATATTGAATATAATCCTCCATATGACCCCATATACCAAACCATATGTGGCCGCCGATGTGGGGAAAAAATAGATTTTCATTCAGTCCCCTTAAAAATAACCTAATATTTTATATTGATGTAGAAAATTTTGATTATTGCCCTCCGAAGTTAACATTACCATATATCGATGCTCGAATATCAGAATTCTGACATTCGACATGATTCAATATGACCACATCCATCACAAAATATGTGGCCTCCGATGAGGTGTTTTAATAGATTTTTATTCATCCCCCTTAATGTAATTTAATATTAAAAGTTGACGGAAAAAATTTTAAATCTGGGGCCTTAAAAGTCGATATAGCGAAACACATCAAAATTAGAATATCAGAATTCTGATATTCAATATAATCCTCCATATGACCCCGTATACCAAACCATATGTGGCCGCCGATGTGGGGAAAAAATAGATTTTCATTCAGTCCCCTTAAAAATAACCTAATATTTTATATTGATGTAGAAAATTTTTATTCTTGCCCTCCGAAGTTAACACAACCATATCTCGATGCTCGAATATCAGAATTCTGATATTCGACATGATTCAATATGACCACATCCATCACAAAATATGTGGCCGCCGATGAGGTGTTTTAATAGATTTTTATTCATCCCCCTTAATGTAATTTAATATTAAAAGTTGACGAAAAAATTTTAAATCTGGAGCCTTAAAAGTCGATATAGCGAAACACATCAAAATTCGAATATCAGAATTCTGATATTCAATATAATCCCCCATATGACCCCATATACTAAACCATATAAGGCCGCCGATGTGGGGAAAAATAGATTTTCATTCAGTTCCCTTAAAAATTACTTAATATTTTATTTTGATGTAGAAAATTTTGATTATTGCCCTCCGAAGTTAACATAACCATATCTCGATGCTCGAATATCAGAATTCTGACATTCGACATGATTCAATATGACCACATCAATCACAAAATATGTGGCCGCCGATGAGGTGTTTTAATAGATTTTTATTCATCCCCTTAATGTAATTTAATATTAAATGTTGACGTAAAAAATATTAAATCCGGGGCCTTAAAAGTCGATATAGCGAAACACATCAAAATTCGAATATCAGAATTCTGATATTCAATATAATCCTCCATATGACCCCATATACCAAACCATATGTGGCCGCCGATGTGGGGAAAAAATAGATTTTCATTCAGTCCCCTTAAAAATAACCTAATATTTTATATTGATTGAGAAAATTTTGATTATTGCCCTCCGAAGTTAACATTACCATATCTCGATGCTCGAATATCAGAATTCTGACATTCGACATGATTCAATATGACCACATCCATCACAAAATATGTGGCCGCCGATGAGGTGTTTTAATAGATTTTTATTCATCCCCCTTAATGTAATTTAATATTAAAAGTTGACGTAAAAAATATTAAATCCGGGGCCTTAAAAGTCGATATAGCGAAACACATCAAAATTCGAATATCAGATTTCTGATATTGAATATAATCCTCCATATGACCCCATATACCAAACCATATGTGGCCGCCGATGTGGGGAAAAAATAGATTTTCATTCAGTCCCCTTAAAAATAACCTAATATTTTATATTGATGTAGAAAATTTTGATTATTGCCCTCCGAAGTTAACATTACCATATCTCGATGCTCGAATATCAGAATTCTGACATTCGACATGATTCAATATGACCACATCCATCACAAAATATGTGGCCTCCTATGAGGTGGTTTAATAGATTTTTATTCATCCCCCTTAATGTAATTTAATATTAAAAGTTGACGTAAAAAATTTTAAATCTGGGGCCTTAAAAGTCGATATAGCGAAACACATCAAAATTCGAATATCAGATTTCTGATATTGAATATAATCCTCCATATGACCCCATATACCAAACCATATGTGGCCGCCGATTAGTGGAAAAAATATATTTTCATTCAGTTCCCTTAAAAATTACTTAATATTTTATTTTGATGTAGAAAATTTTGATTATTGCCCTCCGAAGTTAACCTTTTACAGGCCAATGTTCCCAATTGGGAACATCGTGTTTGAAAATTCATAAAAAAATAACTACTATCAGTATACTGTTGAAAATTTTACCATGTATAGTTGAAAGATGACTTGATTTTTTAAAATTTAAACAAAGTTGCTATCTTTAAGAGAGAAAAATACAAAAAATCTTAAAATAGGCCATTTTTACGCTTTTTGATAGAGGTACACAAAATAATTCATGAAAAATCGAAATATTGTCCTAAGTTTCCAAAATTTGGTTAGGATATTGGAAAAGACTTACCTTAAATAGATATCTTCAGTTTAATTTATAACTATGAAAAACACGCTTGTAGTAGCTTGCGAAACATGCATGTTCCCAATTGGGAACATTGGCCTGTCGCCGCTATACACGGGAAACCCGAGTTTGTAGTATGGCGTTGTATTATAGAACTCAGTCAGTAGAACGGGAGTATTTCTTTTTCGTAAATAATAAAAAGGTTATATAATTGCTTAAAGGGGAATTCCCTTTCAGAAAGGAAGTAGCTGGTTTGTTTTTTGTTTTGATTGTATATTTTTTTCGTTTGAATCATTTGAATCTACGATATTTTGTTCAGAGAAATGATGAATGTGTATATAAACATTGAATAAGTCGGCTTCTAAAGTTAATAACTTATCGCAGAGAATTTATGCCAGTAAAAAAGATAGATTAGTAGTTTCACAGTCTGGTATTGTGTTATTTATTATCCATAAGAAATAAATTTCGAAAATATGGGATCCAAAATGCGTTTTGTATAAGATTATAAGGATGCAATGTTTCAGATTTTATTTAGTAATGACAGTGAAATTTTCTTATAAATGTATTAATGCTACATTCAAAAACCAATTATTTCATTCATTACTCAAATGTTTGATCATTATTTTTGTACAAATTATTATAATCCATTTTAAATCCTATTTATAAGAGTACAATAATTTCAATATTTTTCTTGTGTGTAATAAAATAAAAACTTAGCCTTCAATGATAGGAAAATTAAAATTAATTACTCCCTCATATATATTTTAGTTGTTTTAGATATCCGAAACTTAACATTGTATTTTTAAGGCTAGTGTATAAAATTTACTTACATAAGATATAAAATTTTGGTATTTTGCCTATGTGTCACATGAAATTGCCATTAAATTATTTTCAAATTCCTGAAATTTCTGTAGAATTACAGCTTAAACACAAAGATAAACTATAATTAAGGTTGATTTTGTTAGTTATTTCCCAAAATTTGGGTTTTATTTGATTTGTTTATCATTTGAGTCTACGCTTGTTTCCCCGGTCGAAGTATAGTCGGAAGTGGCCAATGTTCCCAATTGGGAACATGATGAAAATCACACTTAAAAATTTTTTACCGCCTTCTAATTAATAATTTCTCTTAATTGAACCATTAGAAGGTATTTTATGTAAAAAAAATAATTAAAATATACCTGGATCTTAATTCGGCCTGTAAAAGGTTAACACAACCATATCTCGATCCTCGAATATCAGAATTCTGATATTCGACATGATTCAATATGACTACATATATTACAAAATATGTGGCCAACGATAAGGTGTTTTAATAGATTTTTATTGATCTCCCTTAATGTAATTTAATATTAAAAGTTGACGTAAAATTTTAAATCTGGGGCCTTAAAAGTCGATATAGCGAAACACATCAAAATTCGAATATCAGATTTCTGATATTCAATATAATCCTCCATATGACCCCATATACCAAACCATATGTGGCCGCCGATGTGGGGAAAAATAGATTTTCATTCAGTCCCCTTAAAAATAACCTAATATTTTATATTGATGTAGAAAATTTTGATTATTGCCCTCCGAAGTTAACATTACCATATCTCGATGCTCGAATATCAGAATTCTGACATTCGACATGATTCAATATGACCACATCCATCACAAAATATGTGGCCGCCTATGAGGTGTTTTAATAGATTTTTATTCATCCCCCTTAATTTAATTTAATATTAAAAGTTGACGTAAAAAATATTAAATCCGGGGCCTTAAAAGTCGATATAGCGAAACACATCAAAATTCGAATATCAGAATTCTGATATTCAATATAATCCTCCATATGACCCCATATACCAAACCATATGTGGCCGCCGATGTGGGGAAAAAATAGATTTTCATTCAGTCCTATTAAAAATTACTTAATATTTTATTTTGATGTAGAAAATTTTGATTATTGCCCTCCGAAGTTAACATTACCATATCTCGATGCTCGAATATCAGAATTCTGACATTCAACATGATTCAATATGACCACATCCATCACAAAATATGTGGCCTCCTATGAGGTGTTTTAATAGATTTTTATTCATCCCCCTTAATGTAATTTAATATTAAAAGTTGATGTAAAAAATTTTAAATCCGGGGCCTTAAAAGTCGATATAGCGAAACACATCAAAATTCGAATATCAGAATTCTGATATTCAATATAATCCCCCATATGACCCCATATACTAAACCATATAAGGCCGCCGATGTGGGGAAAAATAGATTTTCATTCAGTCCCCTTAAAAATTACTTAATATTTTATTTTGATGTAGAAAATTTTGATTATTGCCCTCCGAAGTTAACACAATCATATCTCGATTATCGAATATCAGAATTCTGATATTCGACATGATTCAATATGACTACATATATTACAAAATATGTGGCCTCCGATGAGGTGTTTTAATAGATTTTTATTCATCCCCCTTAATGTAATTTAATATTAAAAGTTGACGTAAAAATTTTTAAATCTGGGGCCTTAAAAGTCGATATAGCGAAACACATCAAAATTCGAATATCAGATTTCTGATATTCAATATAATCCTCCATATGACCCCATATACCAAACCATATGTGGCCGCCGATGTGGGGAAAAAATAGATTTTCATTCAGTCCCCTTAAAAATAACCTAATATTTTATATTGATTTAGAAAATTTTGATTATTGCCCTCCGAAGTTAACATTACCATATCTCGATGCTCGAATATCAGAATTCTGACATTCGACATGATTCAATATGACCACATCCATCACAAAATATGTGGCCGCCGATGAGGTGTTTTAATAGATTTTTATTCATCCCCCTTAATGTTATTTAATATTAAAAGTTGACGTAAAAAATATAAAATCCGGGGCCTTAAAAGTCGATATAGCGAAACACATCAAAATTCGAATATCAGAATTCTGATATTCAATATAATCCTCCATATGACCCCATATACCGAACCATATGTAGCCGCCGATGTGGGGAAATATAGATTTTCCTTCAGTCCCCTTAAAAATAACCTAATATTTTATATTGATGTAGAAAATTTTTATTCTTGCCCTCCGAAGTTAACATTACCATATCTCGATGCTCGAATATCAGAATTCTGACATTCGACATGATTCAATATGACCACATCCATCACAAAATATGTGGCTGCCGATGAGGTGTTTTAATAGATTTTTATTCATCTCCCTTAATGTAATTTAATATTAAAAGTTGACGTAAAAAATTTTAAATCTGGGGCCTTAAAAGTCGATATAGCGAAACACATCAAAATTCGAATATCAGATTTCTGATATTGAATATAATCCTCCATATGACCCCATATACCAAACCATATGTGGCCGCCGATGTGGGGAAAAAATAGATTTTCATTCAGTCCCCTTAAAAATAACCTAATATTTTATATTGATGTAGAAAATTTTGATTATTGCCCTCCGAAGTTAACATTACCATATCTCGATGCTCGAATATCAGAATTCTGACATTCGACAAGATTCAATATGACCACATCCATCACAAAATATGTGGCCTCCTATGAGGTGTTTTAATAGATTTTTATTCATCCCCCTTAATGTAATTTAATATTAAAAGTTGACGTAAAAAATTTTAAATCTGGGGCCTAAAAAGTCGATATAGCGAAACACATCCAAATTCGAATATCAGATTTCTGATATTGAATATAATCCTCCATATGACCCCATATACCAAACCATATGTGGCCGCCGATTAGGGGAAAAAATATATTTTCATTCAGTTCCCTTAAAAATTACTTAATATTTTATTTTGATGTAGAAAATTTTGATTATTGCCCTCCGAAGTTAACACAACCATATCTCGATCCTCGAATATCAGAATTCTGATATTCGACATGATTCAATATGACTACATATATTACAAAATATGTGGCCAACGATAAGGTGTTTTAATAGATTTTTATTGATCTCCCTTAATGTAATTTAATATTAAAAGTTGACGTAAAATCTTAAATCTGTTGCCTTAAAAGTCGATATAGCGAAACACATCAAAATTCGAATATCAGATTTCTGATATTCAATATAATCCTCCATATGACCCCATATACCAAACCATATGTGGCCGCCGATGTGGGGAAAAATAGATTTTCATTCAGTCCCCTTAAAAATAACCTAATATTTTATATTGATGTAGAAAATTTTGATTATTGCCCTCCGAAGTTAACATTACCATATCTCGATGCTCGAATATCAGAATTCTGACATTCGACATGATTCAATATGACCACATCCATCACAAAATATGTGGCCGCCGATGAGGTGTTTTAATAGATTTTTATTCATCCCCCTTAATTTAATTTAATATTAAAAGTTGACGTAAAAAATATTAAATCCGGGGCCTTAAAAGTCGATATAGCGAAACACATCAAAATTCGAATATCAGAATTCTGATATTCAATATAATCCTCCATATGACCCCATATACCAAACCATATGTGGCCGCCGATGTGGGGAAAAAATAGATTGTCATTCAGTCCCCTTAAAAATTACTTAATATTTTATTTTGATGTAGAAAATTTTGATTATTGCCCTCCGAAGTTAACAATACCATATCTCGATGCTCGAATATCAGAATTCTGACATTCAACATGATTCAGTATGACCACATCCATCACAAAATATGTGGCCTCCTATGAGGTGTTTTAATAGATTTTTATTCATCCCCCTTAATGTAATTTAATATTAAAAGTTGATGTAAAAAATTTTAAATCCGGGGCCTTAAAAGTCGATATAGCGAAACACATCAAAATTCGAATATCAGAATTCTGATATTCAATATAATCCCCTATATGACCCCATATACTAAACCATATAAGGCCGCCGATGTGGGGAAAAATAGATTTTCATTCAGTCCCCTTAAAAATTACTTAATATTTTATTTTGATGTAGAAAATTTTGATTATTGCCCTCCGAAGTTAACACAATCATATCTCGATTATCGAATATCAGAATTCTGATATTCGACATGATTCAATATGACTACATATATTACAAAATATGTGGCCTCCGATGAGGTGTTTTAATAGATTTTTATTCATCCCCCTTAATGTAATTTAATATTAAAAGTTGACGTAAAAATTATTAAATCTGGGGCCTTAAAAGTCGATATAGCGAAACACATCAAAATTCGAATATCAGATTTCTGATATTCAATATAATCCTCCATATGACCCCATATACCAAACCATATGTGGCCGCCGATGTGGGGAAAAAATAGATTTTCATTCAGTCCCCTTAAAAATAACCTAATATTTTATATTGATTTAGAAAATTTTGATTATTGCCCTCCGAAGTTAACATTACCATATCTCGATGCTCGAATATCAGAATTCTGACATTCGACATGATTCAATATGACCACATCCATCACAAAATATGTGGCCGCCGATGAGGTGTTTTAATAGATTTTTATTCATCCCCCTTAATGTAATTTAATATTAAAAGTTGACGTAAAAAATATTAAATCCGGGGCCTTAAAAGTCGATATAGCGAAACACATCAAAATTCGAATATCAGAATTCTGATATTCAATATAATCCTCCATATGACCCCATATACCGAACCATATGTGGCCGCCGATGTGGGGAAAAATAGATTTTCCTTCAGTCCCCTTAAAAATAACCTAATATTTTATATTGATGTAGAAAATTTTTATTCTTGCCCTCCGAAGTTAACATTACCATATCTCGATGCTCGAATATCAGAATTCTGACATTCGACATGATTCAATATGACCACATCCATCACAAAATATGTGGCTGCCGATGAGGTGTTTTAATAGATTTTTATTCATCTCCCTTAATGTTATTTAATATTAAAAGTTGATGTAAAAAATTTTAAATCCGGGGCCTTAAAAGTCGATATAGCGAAACACATCAAAATTCGAATATCAGAATTCTGATATTCAATATAATCTTCCATATGACCCCATATACCAAACCATATGTGGCCGCCGATGTGGGGAAAAATAGATTTTCATTCAGTCCCCTTAAAAATAACCTAATATTTTATATTGATTGAGAAAATTTTGATTATTGCCCTCCGAAGTTAACATTACCATATCTCGGTGCTCGAATATCAGAATTCTGACATTCGACATGATTCAATATGACCACATCCATCACAAAATATATGGCTGCCGATGAGGTGTTTTAATATATTTTTATTCATCTCCCTTAATGTAATTTAATATTAAAAGTTGACGTAAAAAATTTTAAATCTAGGGCCTTAAAAGTCGATATAGCGAAACACATCAAAATTCGAATATCAGATTTCTGATATTCAATATAATCCTCCATATGACCCCATATACCAAACCATATGTGGCCGCCGATGTGGGGAAAAAATAGATTTTTATTCAGTCCCCTTAAAAATAACCTAATATTTTATATTGATGTAGAAAATTTTGATTATTGCCCTCCGAAGTTAACATTACCATATCTCGATGCTCGAATATCAGAATTCTGACATTCGACATGATTCAATATGACCACATCCATCACAAAATATGTGGCCGCCGATGAGGTGTTTTAATAGATTTTTATTCATCCCCCTTAATGTAATTTAATATTAAAAGTTGACGTAAAAAATATTAAATCCGGGGCCTTAAAAGTCGATATAGCGAAACACATCAAAATTCGAATATCAGAATTCTGATATTCAATATAATCCTCCATATGACCCCATATACCGAACCATATGTGGCCGCCGATGTGGGGAAAAATAGATTTTCCTTCAGTCCCCTTAAAAATAACCTAATATTTTATATTGATGTAGAAAATTTTTATTCTTGCCCTCCGAAGTTAACATAACCATATCTCGATGCTCGAATATCAGAATTCTGACATTCGACATGATTCAATATGACCACATCCATCACAAAATATGTGGCCGCCGATGAGGTGTTTTAATAGATTTTTATTCATCCCCCTTAATTTAATTTAATATTAAAAGTTGACGTAAAAAATATTAAATCCGGGGCCTTAAAAGTCGATATAGCGAAACACATCAAAATTCGAATATCAGAATTCTGATATTCAATATAATCCTCCATATGACCCCATATACCAAACCATATGTGGCCGCCGATGTGGGGAAAAAATAGATTTTCATTCAGTCCCCTTAAAAATAACCTAATATTTTATATTGATTGAGAAAATTTTGATTATTGCCCTCCAAAGTTAACATTACCATATCTCGATGCTCGAATATCAGAATTCTGACATTCGACATGATTCAATATGACCACATCCATCACAAAATATATGGCCGCCGATGAGGTGTTTTAATATATTTTTATTCATCTCCCTTAATGTAATTTAATATTAAAAGTTGACGTAAAAAATTTTAAATCTGGGGCCTTAAAAGTCGATATAGCGAAACACATCAAAATTCGAATATCAGATTTCTGATATTCAATATAATCCTCCATATGACCCCATATACCAAACCATATGTGGCCGCCGATGTGGGGAAAAAATAGATTTTCATTCAGTCCCCTTAAAAATAACCTAATATTTTATATTGATGTAGAAAATTTTGATTATTGCCCTCCGAAGTTAACATTACCATATCTCGATGCTCGAATATCAGAATTCTGACATTCGACATGATTCAATATGACCACATCCATCACAAAATATGTGGCCGCCGATGAGGTGTTTTAATAGATTTTTATTCATCCCCCTTAATTTAATTTAATATTAAAAGTTGACGTAAAAAATATTAAATCCGGGGCCTTAAAAGTCGATATAGCGAAACACATCAAAATTCGAATATCAGAATTCTGATATTCAATATAATCCTCCATATGACCCCATATACCAAACCATATGTGGCCGCCGATGTGGGGAAAAAATAGATTTTCATTCAGTCCCCTTAAAAATAACCTAATATTTTATATTGATTGAGAAAATTTTGATTATTGCCCTCCGAAGTTAACATTACCATATCTCGATCCTCGAATATCAGAATTCTGATATTCGACATGATTCAATATGACTACATATATTACCAAATATGTGGCCTCCGATGAGGTGTTTTAATAGATTTTTATTCATCCCCCTTAATGTAATTTAATATTAAAAGTTGACGTAAAAAATTTTAAATCTGGGGCCTTAAAAGTCGATATAGCGATACACATCAAAATTCGAATATGAGATTTCTGATATTCAATATAATCCTCCATATGACCCCATATACCAAACCATATGTGGCCGCCGATGTGGGGAAAAAATAGATTTTCATTCAGTCCCCTTAAAAATAACCTAATATTTTATATTGATTTAGAAAATTTTGATTATTGCCCTCCGAAGTTAACATTACCATATCTCGATGCTCGAATATCAGAATTCTGACATTCGACATGATTCAATATGACCACATCCATCACAAAATATGTGGCCGCCGATGAGGTGTTTTAATAGATTTTTATTCATCCCCCTAAATGTAATTTAATATTAAAAGTTGACGTAAAAAATATTAAATCCGGGGCCTTAAAAGTCGATATAGCGAAACACATCAAAATTCGAATATCAGAATTCTGATATTCAATATAATCCTCCATATGACCCCATATACCGAACCATATGTGGCCGCCGATGTGGGGAAAAATAGATTTTCATTCAATCCCCTTAAAAATTACCTAATATTTTATATTGATGTAGAAAATTTTTATTCTTGCCCTCCGAAGTTAACATTACCATATCTCGATGCTCGAATATCAGAATTCTGACATTCGACATGATTCAATATGACCACATCCATCACAAAATATGTGGCTGCCGATGAGGTGTTTTAATAGATTTTTATTCATCCCCCTTAATGTAATTTAATATTAAAAGTTGACGTAAAAAATATTAAATCCGGGGCCTTAAAAGTCGATATAGCGAAACACATCAAAATTCGAATATCAGAATTCTGATATTCAATATAATCCTCCATATGACCCTATATACCAAACCATATGTGGCCGCCGATGTGGAGAAAAATAGATTTTCATTCAGTCCCCTTAAAAATAACCTAATATTTTATATTGATTGAGAAAATTTTGATTATTGCCCTCCGAAGTTAACATTACCATATCTCGATGCTCGAATATCAGAATTCTGACATTCGACATGATTCAATATGACCACATCCATCACAAAATATGTGGCCGCCGATGAGGTGTTTTAATAGATTTTTATTCATCCCCCTTAATGTAATTTAATATTAAAAGTTGACGTAAAAAATTTTAAATCTGGGGCCTAAAAAGTCGATATAGCGAAACACATCAAAATTCGAATATCAGAATTCTGATATTCAATATAATCCTCCATATGACCCCATATACCAAACCATATGTGGCCGCCGATGTGGGGAAAAAATAGATTTTCATTCAGTCCCCTTAAAAATAACCTAATATTTTATATTGATGTAGAAAATTTTGATTATTGCCCTCCGAAGTTAACATTACCATATCTCGATGCTCGAATATCAGAATTCTGACATTCGACATGATTCAATATGACCACATCCATCACAAAATATGTGGCCGCCGATGAGGTGTTTTAATAGATTTTTATTCATCCCCCTTAATTTAATTTAATATTAAAAGTTGACGTAAAAAATATTAAATCCGGGGCCTTAAAAGTCGATATAGCGAAACACATCAAAATTCGAATATCAGAATTCTGATATTCAATATAATCCTCCATATGACCCCATATACCAAACCATATGTGGCCGCCGATGTGGGGAAAAAATAGATTTTCATTCAGTCCCCTTAAAAATAACCTAATATTTTATATTGATTGAGAAAATTTTGATTATTGCCCTCCGAAGTTAACATTACCATATCTCGATCCTCGAATATCAGAATTCTGATATTCGACATGATTCAATATGACTACATATATTACCAAATATGTGGCCTCCGATGAGGTGTTTTAATAGATTTTTATTCATCCCCCTTAATGTAATTTAATATTAAAAGTTGACGTAAAAAATTTTAAATCTGGGGCCTTAAAAGTCGATATAGCGATACACATCAAAATTCGAATATGAGATTTCTGATATTCAATATAATCCTCCATATGACCCCATATACCAAACCATATGTGGCCGCCGATGTGGGGAAAAAATAGATTTTCATTCAGTCCCCTTAAAAATAACCTAATATTTTATATTGATTTAGAAAATTTTGATTATTGCCCTCCGAAGTTAACATTACCATATCTCGATGCTCGAATATCAGAATTCTGACATTCGACATGATTCAATATGACCACATCCATCACAAAATATGTGGCCGCCGATGAGGTGTTTTAATAGATTTTTATTCATCCCCCTAAATGTAATTTAATATTAAAAGTTGACGTAAAAAATATTAAATCCGGGGCCTTAAAAGTCGATATAGCGAAACACATCAAAATTCGAATATCAGAATTCTGATATTCAATATAATCCTCCATATGACCCCATATACCGAACCATATGTGGCCGCCGATGTGGGGAAAAATAGATTTTCATTCAATCCCCTTAAAAATTACCTAATATTTTATATTGATGTAGAAAATTTTTATTCTTGCCCTCCGAAGTTAACATTACCATATCTCGATGCTCGAATATCAGAATTCTGACATTCGACATGATTCAATATGACCACATCCATCACAAAATATGTGGCTGCCGATGAGGTGTTTTAATAGATTTTTATTCATCTCCCTTAATGTTATTTAATATTAAAAGTTGATGTAAAAAATTTTAAATCCGGGGCCTTAAAAGTCGATATAGCGAAACACATCAAAATTCGAATATCAGAATTCTGATATTCAATATAATCTTCCATATGACCCCATATACCAAACCATATGTGGCCGCCGATGTGGGGAAAAAATAGATTTTCATTCAGTCCCCTTAAAAATAACCTAATATTTTATATTGATTGAGAAAATTTTGATTATTGCCCTCCGAAGTTAACATTAGCATATCTCGATGCTCGAAAATCAGAATTCTGACATTCGACATGATTCAATATGACCACATCCATCACAAAATATAATGCCGCCGATGAGGTGTTTTAATGGATTTTTATTCATCTCCCTTAATGTTATTTAATATTAAAAGTTGATGTAAAAAATTTTAAATCCGGGGCCTTAAAAGTCGATATAGCGAAACACATCAAAACTCGAATATCAGAATTCTGATATTCAATATAATCCCCCATATGACCCCATATACCAAACCATATGTGGCCGCCGATGTGGGAAAAAATAGATTTTCATTCAGTCTCCTTAAAAATAACCTAATATTTTATATTGATGAAGAAAATTTTGATTATTGCCCTCCGAAGTTAACATTACCATATCTCGATGCTCGAATATCAGAATTCTGACATTCAACATGATTCAATATGACCACATCCATCACAAAATATGTGGCCGCCGATGAGGTGTTTTAATAGATTTTTATTCATCCCCCTTAATGTAATTTAATATTAAAAGTTGACGTAAAAAATATTAAATCCGGGGCCTTAAAAGTCGATATAGCGAAACACATCAAAATTCGAATATCAGAATTCTGATATTCAATATAATCCTCCATATGACCCCATATACCAAACCATATGTGGCCGCCGATGTGGGGAAAAATAGATTTTCATTCAGTCCCCTTAAAAATAACCTAATATTTTATATTGATTGAGAAAATTTTGATTATTGCCCTCCGAAGTTAACATTACCATATCTCGATGCTCGAATATCAGAATTCTGACATTCGACATGATTCAATATGACCACATCCATCACAAAATATGTGGCCGCCGATGAGGTGTTTTAATAGATTTTTATTCATCCCCCTTAATGTAATTTAATATTAAAAGTTGACGTAAAAAATTTTAAATCTGGGGCCTAAAAAGTCGATATAGCGAAACACATCAAAATTCGAATATCAGAATTCTGATATTCAATATAATCCTCCATATGACCCCATATACCAAACCATATGTGGCCGCCGATGTGGGGAAAAAATAGATTTTCATTCAGTCCCCTTAAAAATAACCTAATATTTTATATTGATGTAGAAAATTTTGATTATTGCCCTCCGAAGTTAACATTACCATATCTCGATGCTCGAATATCAGAATTCTGACATTCGACATGATTCAATATGACCACATCCATCACAAAATATGTGGCCGCCGATGAGGTGTTTTAATAGATTTTTATTCATCCCCCTTAATTTAATTTAATATTAAAAGTTGACGTAAAAAATATTAAATCCGGGGCCTTAAAAGTCGATATAGCGAAACACATCAAAATTCGAATATCAGAATTCTGATATTCAATATAATCCTCCATATGACCCCATATACCAAACCATATGTGGCCGCCGATGTGGGGAAAAAATAGATTTTCATTCAGTCCCCTTAAAAATAACCTAATATTTTATATTGATGTAGAAAATTTTTATTCTTGCCCTCCGAAGTTAACATTACCATATCTCGATGCTCGAATATCAGAATTCTGACATTCGACATGATTCAATATGACCACATCCATCACAAAATATGTGGCTGCCGATGAGGTGTTTTAATAGATTTTTATTCATCTCCCTTAATGTTATTTAATATTAAAAGTTGATGTAAAAAATTTTAAATCCGGGGCCTTAAAAGTCGATATAGCGAAACACATCAAAATTCGAATATCAGAATTCTGATATTCAATATAATCTTCCATATGACCCCATATACCAAACAATATGTGGCCGCCGATGTGGGGAAAAAATAGATTTTCATTCAGTCCCCTTAAAAATAACCTAATATTTTATATTGATTGAGAAAATTTTGATTATTGCCCTCCGAAGTTAACATTAGCATATCTCGATGCTCGAAAATCAGAATTCTGACATTCGACATGATTCAATATGACCACATCCATCACAAAATATAATGCCGCCGATGAGGTGTTTTAATAGATTTTTATTCATCTCCCTTAATGTTATTTAATATTAAAAGTTGATGTAAAAAATTTTAAATCCGGGGCCTTAAAAGTCGATATAGCGAAACACATCAAAACTCGAATATCAGAATTCTGATATTCAATATAATCCCCCATATGACCCCATATACCAAACCATATGTGGCCGCCGATGTGGGAAAAAATAGATTTTCATTCAGTCTCCTTAAAAATAACCTAATATTTTATATTGATGTAGAAAATTTTGATTATTGCCCTCCGAAGTTAACATTACCATATCTCGATGCTCGAATATCAGAATTCTGACATTCAACATGATTCAATATGACCACATCCATCACAAAATATGTGGCCGCCGATGAGGTGTTTGAATAGATTTTTATTCATCCCCCTTAATGTAATTTAATATTAAAAGTTGACGTAAAAAATATTAAATCCGGGGCCTTAAAAGTCGATATAGCGAAACACATCAAAATTCGAATATCAGAATTCTGATATTCAATATAATCCTCCATATGACCCCATATACCAAACCATATGTGGCCGCCGATGTGGGGAAAAATAGATTTTCATTCAGTCCCCTTAAAAATAACCTAATATTTTATATTGATTGAGAAAATTTTGATTATTGCCCTCCGAAGTTAACATTACCATATCTCGATGCTCGAATATCAGAATTCTGACATTCGACATGATTCAATATGACCACATCCATCACAAAATATGTGGCCGCCGATGAGGTGTTTTAATAGATTTTTATTCATCCCCCTTAATGTAATTTAATATTAAAAGTTGACGTAAAAAATTTTAAATCTGGGGCCTAAAAAGTCGATATAGCGAAACACATCAAAATTCGAATATCAGAATTCTGATATTCAATATAATCCTCCATATGACCCCATATACCAAACCATATGTGGGCGCCGATGTGGGGAAAAAATAGATTTTCATTCAGTCCCCTTAAAAATAACCTAATATTTTATATTGATTGAGAAAATTTTGATTATTGCCCTCCGAAGTTAACATTACCATATCTCGATGCTCGAATATCAGAATTCTGACATTCGACATGATTCAATATGACCACATCCATCACAAAATATGTGGCCGCCGATGAGGTGTTTTAATAGATTTTTATTCATCCCCCTTAATGTAATTTAATATTAAAAGTTGACGTAAAAAATTTTAAATCTGGGGCCTAAAAAGTCGATATATTGAAACACATCAAAATTCGAATATCAGAATTCTGATATTCAATATAATCCTCCATATGACCCCGTATACCAAACCATATGTGGCCGCCGATGTGGGGAAAAAATAGATTTTCATTCAGTCCCCTTAAAAAAAACCTAATATTTTATATTGATGTAGAAAATTTTTATTCTTCCCTCCGAAGTTAACACAACCATATCTCGATGCTCGAATATCAGAATTCTGATATTCGACATGATTCAATATGACCACATCCATCACAAAATATGTGGCCGCCGATGAGGTGTTTTAATAGATTTTTATTCATCCCCCTTAATGTAATTTAATATTAAAAGTTGACGTAAAAAATATTAAATCCGGGGCCTTAAAAGTCGATATAGCGAAACACATCAAAATTCGAATATCAGAATTCTGATATTCAATATAATCCTCCATATGACCCCATATACCAAACCATATGTGGCCGCCGATGTGGGGAAAAAATAGATTTTCATTCAGTCCCCTTAAAAATAACCTAATATTTTATATTGATGTAGAAAATTTTGATTATTGCCCTCCGAAGTTAACATTACCATATCTCGATGCTCGAATATCAGAATTCTGACATTCGACATGATTCAATATGACCACATCCATCACAAAATATGTGGCCGCCGATGAGGTGTTTTAATAGATTTTTATTCATCTCCCTTAAATTAATTTAATATTAAAAGTTGACGTAAAAAATATTAAATCCGGGGCCTTAAAAGTCGATATAGCGAAACACATCAAAATTCGAATATCAGAATTCTGAGATTCAATATAATCCTCCATATGACCCCATATACCAAACCATATGTGGCCGCCGATGTGGGGAAAAAATAGATTTTCATTCAGTCCCCTTAAAAATAACCTAATATTTTATATTGATTGAGAAAATTTTGATTATTGCCCTCCGAAGTTAACATTACCATATCTCGATGCTCGAATATCAGAATTCTGACATTCGACATGATTCAATATGACCACATCCATCACAAAATATAATGCCGCCGATGAGGTGTTTTAATAGATTTTTATTCATCTCCCTTAATGTTATTTAATATTTAAAGTTGATGTAAAAAATTTTAAATCCGGGGCCTTAAAAGTCGATATAGCGAAACACATCAAAATTCGAATATCAGAATTCTGATATTCAATATAATCCTCCATATGACCCCGTATACCAAACCATATGTGGCCGCCGATGTGGGGAAAAAATAGATTTTCATTCAGTCCCCTTAAAAAAAACCTAATATTTTATATTGATGTTGAAAATTTTTATTCTTCCCTCCGAAGTTAACACAACCATATCTCGATGCTCGAATATCAGAATTCTGATATTCGACATGATTCAATATGACCACATCCATCACAAAATATGTGGCCGCCGATGAGGTGTTTTAATAGATTTTTATTCATCCCCCTTAATGTAATTTAATATTAAAAGTTGACGTAAAAAATTTTAAATCTGGGGCCTTAAAAGTCGATATAGCGAAACACATCAAAATTCGAATATCAGATTTCTGATATTGAATATAATCCTCCATATGACCCCATATACCAAACCATATGTGGCCGCCGATGTGGGGAAAAAATAGATTTTCATTCAGTCCCCTTAAAAATAACCTAATATTTTATATTGATGTAGAAAATTTTGATTATTGCCCTCCGAAGTTAACATTACCATATCTCGATGCTCGAATATCAGAATTCTGACATTCGACATGATTCAATATGACCACATCCATCACAAAATATGTGGCCGCCGATGAGGTGTTTTAATAGATTTTTATTCATCTCCCTTAAATTAATTTAATATTAAAAGTTGACGTAAAAAATATTAAATCCGGGGCCTTAAAAGTCGATATAGCGAAACACATCAAAATTCGAATATCAGAATTCTGAGATTCAATATAATCCTCCATATGACCCCATATACCAAACCATATGTGGCCGCCGATGTGGGGAAAAAATAGATTTTCATTCAGTCCCCTTAAAAATAACCTAATATTTTATATTGATTGAGAAAATTTTGATTATTGCCCTCCGAAGTTAACATTACCATATCTCGATGCTCGAATATCAGAATTCTGACATTCGACATGATTCAATATGACCACATCCATCACAAAATATGTGGCCGCCGATGAGGTGTTTTAATAGATTTTTATTCATCTCCCTTAAATTAATTTAATAGTAAAAGTTGACGTAAAAAATATTAAATCCGGGGCCTTAAAAGTCGATATAGCGAAACACATCAAAATTCGAATATCAGAATTCTGATATTCAACATAATCCTCCATATGACCCCATATACCAAACCATATGTGGCCGCCGATGCGGGGAAAAAATAGACTTTCATTCAGTCCCCTTAAAAATTACTTAATATTTTATATTGATGTGGAAAATTTTGATTCTTGCCCTCCGAAATAAAACAACCATATCTCGATGTTCGAATATCAGAATTCTGATATTCGACATGATTCAATATGACCACAACCATCACAAAATATGTGGCCGCCGATAAGGTGTTTTAATAGATTTTTATTCATCTCCCTTAATGTAATTTAATATTAAAAGTTGATGTCAAAAATTTTAAATCCGGGGCCTTAAAAGTCGATATAGCGAAATACATAAAAATTCGAATATCAGAATTCTGATATTCAATATAATCCTCCATATGACCCCATATACCAAACCATATGTGGCCGCCGATGTGGAAAAAAAATAGATTTTCATTCAGTCCCCTTAAAAATTACTTAATATTTTAAATTGATGTGGAAAATTTTGATTCTTGCCCTCCGAAATAAAACAACCATATCTCGATGTTCGAATATTAGAATTCTGATATTCGACATGATTCAATATGACGACATCCATTACAAAATATGTGGCCGCCGATAAGGTGTTTTAATAGATTTTTATTCATCTCCCTTAATGTAATTTAATATTAAAAGTTGATGTAAAAATTTTTAATCCGGGGCCTTATATGTCGATATAGCGAAACACAACAAAATTCGAATATCAGAATACTGATATTCAATATAATCCTCCATATGACCCCATATACCAAACCATATGTGGCCGCCGATGTGGGGAAAAAATAGATTTTCATTCAGTCCCCTTAAAAATAACCTAATATTTTATATTGATGTAGAAAATTTTGATTATTGCCCTCCGAAGTTAACATTACCATATCTCGATGCTCGAATATCAGAATTCTGACATTCGACATGATTCAATATGACCACATCCATCACAAAATATGTGGCCGCCGATGAGGTGTTTTAATAGATTTTTATTCATCTCCCTTAAATTAATTTAATATTAAAAGTTGACGTAAAAAATATTAAATCCGGGGCCTTAAAAGTCGATATAGCGAAACACATCAAAATTCGAATATCAGAATTCTGAGATTCAATACAATCCTCCATATGACCCCATATACCAAACCATATGTGGCCGCCGATGTGGGGAAAAAATAGATTTTCATTCAGTCCCCTTAAAAATAACCTAATATTTTATATTGATTGAGAAAATTTTGATTATTGCCCTCCGAAGTTAACATTACCATATCTCGATGCTCGAATATCAGAATTCTGACATTCGACATGATTCAATATGACCACATCCATCACAAAATATGTGGCCGCCGATGAGGTGTTTTAATAGATTTTTATTCATCTCCCTTAAATTAATTTAATAGTAAAAGTTGACGTAAAAAATATTAAATCCGGGGCCTTAAAAGTCGATATAGCGAAACACATCAAAATTCGAATATCAGAATTCTGATATTCAATATAATCCCCCATATGACCCCATATATTAACCATATAAGGCCGCCGATGTGGGGAAAAATAGATTTTCATTCAGTCCCCTTAAAAATTACTTAATATTTTAAATTGATGTGGAAAATTTTGATTCTTGCCCTCCGAAATAAAACAACCATATCTCGATGTTCGAATATTAGAATTCTGATATTCGACATGATTCAATATGACGACATCCATTACAAAATATGTGGCCGCCGATAAGGTGTTTTAATAGATTTTTATTCATCTCCCTTAATGTAATTTAATATTAAAAGTTGATGTAAAAATTTTTAATCCTGGGCCTTAAAAGTCGATATAGCGAAACACATCAAAATTCGAATATCAGAATTCTGATATTCAATATAATCCCCCATATGACCCCATATACTAAACCATATAAGGCCGCCGATGTGGGGAAAAATAGATTTTCATTCAGTCCCCTTAAAAATTACTTAATATTTTATTTTGATGTAGAAAATTTTGATTATTGCCCTCCGAAGTTAACACAACCATATCTCGATCCTCGAATATCAGAATTCTGATATTCGACATGATTCAATATGACTACATATATTACAAAATATGTGGCCAACGATAAGGTGTTTTAATGGATTTTAATTGATCTCCCTTAATGTAATTTGATATTAAAAGTTGATGTAAAAATTTTTAAATCCGGGCCTTAAAATCGATATAGCGAAACACATCAAAATTCGAATATCAGAATTCTGATATTCAATATAATCCTCCATATGACCCCGTATACCAAACCATATGTGGCCGCCAATGTGGGGAAAAAATAGATTTTCATTCAGTCCCCTTAAAAATAACCTAATATTTTATATTGATGTAGAAAATTTTTATTCTTGCCCTCCGAAGTTAACATAACCATATCTCGATGCTCGAATATCAGAATTCTGACATTCGACATGATTCAATATGACCACATCCATCACAAAATATGTGGCCGCCGATGAGGTGTTTTAATAGATTTTTATTCATCCCCCTTTATGTAATTTAATATTAAAAGTTGACGTAAAAATTATTAAATCTGGGGCCTTAAAAGTCGATATAGCGAAACACATCAAAATTCGAATATCAGAATTCTGATATTCAATATAATCCTCCATATGACCCCGTATACCAAACCATATGTGGCCGCCGATGTGGGGAAAAAATAGATTTTCATTCAGTCCCCTTAAAAATAACCTAATATTTTATATTGATTGAGAAAATTTTGATTATTGCCCTCCGAAGTTAACATTACCATATCTCGATGCTCGAATATCAGAATTCTGACATTCGACATGATTCAATATGACCACATCCATCACAAAATATGTGGCCTCCGATGAGGTGTTTTAATAGATTTTTATTCATCCCCCTTAATGTAATTTAATATTAAAAGTTGACGTAAAAAATATTAAATCCGGGGCCTTAAAAGTCGATATAGCGAAACACATCAAAATTCGAATATCAGAATTCTGATATTCAATATAATCCTCCATATGACCCCATATACAAAACCATACGTGGCCGCCGATGTGTTTAAAAAATAAATTTTCATTCAGTCCCCTTAAAAATTACTTAATATTTTATATTGATGTGGAAAATTTTGATTCTTGCCCTTCGAAGTTATTACAACCATATCTCGATCCTCGAATATCAGAATTCTGATATTCGACATGATTCAATATGACTACATATATTACAAAATATGTGGCCGCCGATAAGGTGTTTTAATAGATTTTTATTGATCTCCCTTAATGTAATTTATTATTAAAAGTTGATGTAAAAAATTTTAAATCCGGGGCCTTAAAAGTCGATATAGCGAAACACATCAAAATTCGAATATCAGAATTCTGATATTCAATATAATCCCCCATATGACCCCATATATTAACCATATAAGGCCGCCGATGTGGGGAAAAATAGATTTTCATTCAGTCCCCTTAAAAATTACTTAATATTTTAAATTGATGTGGAAAATTTTGATTCTTGCCCTCCGAAATAAAACAACCATATCTCGATGTTCGAATATTAGAATTCTGATATTCGACATGATTCAATATGACGACATCCATTACAAAATATGTGGCCGCCGATAAGGTGTTTTAATAGATTTTTATTCATCTCCCTTAATGTAATTTAATATTAAAAGTTGATGTAAAAATTTTTAATCCTGGGCCTTAAAAGTCGATATAGCGAAACACATCAAAATTCGAATATCAGAATTCTGATATTCAATATAATCCCCCATATGACCCCATATACTAAACCATATAAGGCCGCCGATGTGGGGAAAAATAGATTTTCATTCAGTCCCCTTAAAAATTACTTAATATTTTATTTTGATGTAGAAAATTTTTATTATTGCCCTCCGAAGTTAACACAACCATATCTCGATCCTCGAATATCAGAATTCTGATATTCGACATGATTCAATATGACTACATATATTACAAAATATGTGGCCAACGATAAGGTGTTTTAATAGATTTTAATTGATCTCCCTTAATGTAATTTGATATTAAAAGTTGATGTAAAAATTTTTAAATCCGGGCCTTAAAATCGATATAGCGAAACACATCAAAATTCGAATATCAGAATTCTGATATTCAATATAATCCTCCATATGACCCCGTATACCAAACCATATGTGGCCGCCAATGTGGGGAAAAAATAGATTTTCATTCAGTCCCCTTAAAAATAACCTAATATTTTATATTGATGTAGAAAATTTTTATTCTTGCCCTCCGAAGTTAACATAACCATATCTCGATGCTCGAATATCAGAATTCTGACATTCGACATGATTCAATATGACCACATCCATCACAAAATATGTGGCCGCCGATGAGGTGTTTTAATAGATTTTTATTCATCCCCCTTTATGTAATTTAATATTAAAAGTTGACGTAAAAATTATTAAATCTGGGGCCTTAAAAGTCGATATAGCGAAACACATCAAAATTCGAATATCAGAATTCTGATATTCAATATAATCCTCCATATGACCCCGTATACCAAACCATATGTGGCCGCCGATGTGGGGAAAAAATAGATATTCATTCAGTCCCCTTAAAAATAACCTAATATTTTATATTGATTGAGAAAATTTTGATTATTGCCCTCCGAAGTTAACATTACCATATCTCGATGCTCGAATATCAGAATTCTGACATTCGACATGATTCAATATGACCACATCCATCACAAAATATGTGGCCTCCGATGAGGTGTTTTAATAGATTTTTATTCATCCCCCTTAATGTAATTTAATATTAAAAGTTGACAAAAAAAATATTAAATCCGGGGCCTTAAAAGTCGATATAGCGAAACACATCAAAATTCGAATATCAGAATTCTGATATTCAATATAATCCTCCATATGACCCCATATACAAAACCATACGTGGCCGCCGATGTGTTTAAAAAATAAATTTTCATTCAGTCCCCTTAAAAATTACTTAATATTTTATATTGATGTGGAAAATTTTGATTCTTGCCCTTCGAAGTTATTACAACCATATCTCGATCCTCGAATATCAGAATTCTGATATTCGACATGATTCAATATGACTACATATATTACAAAATATGTGGCCGCCGATAAGGTGTTTTAATAGATTTTTATTGATCTCCCTTAATGTAATTTATTATTAAAAGTTGATGTAAAAAATTTTAAATCCGGGGCCTTAAAAGTCGATATAGCGAAACACATCAAAATTCGAATATCAGAATTCTGATATTCAATATAATCCCCCATATGACCCCATATATTAACCATATAAGGCCGCCGATGTGGGGAAAAATAGATTTTCATTCAGTCCCCTTAAAAATTACTTAATATTTTAAATTGATGTGGAAAATTTTGATTCTTGCCCTCCGAAATAAAACAACCATATCTCGATGTTCGAATATTAGAATTCTGATATTCGACATGATTCAATATGACGACATCCATTACAAAATATGTGGCCGCCGATAAGGTGTTTTAATAGATTTTTATTCATCTCCCTTAATGTAATTTAATATTAAAAGTTGATGTAAAAATTTTTAATCCTGGGCCTTAAAAGTCGATATAGCGAAACACATCAAAATTCGAATATCAGAATTCTGATATTCAATATAATCCCCCATATGACCCCATATACTAAACCATATAAGGCCGCCGATGTGGGGAAAAATAGATTTTCATTCAGTCCCCTTAAAAATTACTTAATATTTTATTTTGATGTAGAAAATTTTTATTATTGCCCTCCGAAGTTAACACAACCATATCTCGATCCTCGAATATCAGAATTCTGATATTCGACATGATTCAATATGACTACATATATTACAAAATATGTGGCCAACGATAAGGTGTTTTAATAGATTTTAATTGATCTCCCTTAATGTAATTTGATATTAAAAGTTGATGTAAAAATTTTTAAATCCGGGCCTTAAAATCGATATAGCGAAACACATCAAAATTCGAATATCAGAATTCTGATATTCAATATAATCCTCCATATGACCCCGTATACCAAACCATATGTGGCCGCCAATGTGGGGAAAAAATAGATTTTCATTCAGTCCCCTTAAAAATAACCTAATATTTTATATTGATGTAGAAAATTTTTATTCTTGCCCTCCGAAGTTAACATAACCATATCTCGATGCTCGAATATCAGAATTCTGACATTCGACATGATTCAATATGACCACATCCATCACAAAATATGTGGCCGCCGATGAGGTGTTTTAATAGATTTTTATTCATCCCCCTTTATGTAATTTAATATTAAAAGTTGACGTAAAAATTATTAAATCTGGGGCCTTAAAAGTCGATATAGCGAAACACATCAAAATTCGAATATCAGAATTCTGATATTCAATATAATCCTCCATATGACCCCGTATACCAAACCATATGTGGCCGCCGATGTGGGGAAAAAATAGATTTTCATTCAGTCCCCTTAAAAATAACCTAATATTTTATATTGATTGAGAAAATTTTGATTATTGCCCTCCGAAGTTAACATTACCATATCTCGATGCTCGAATATCAGAATTCTGACATTCGACATGATTCAATATGACCACATCCATCACAAAATATGTGGCCGCCGATGAGGTGTTTTAATAGATTTTTACTCATCCACCTTAATGTAATTTCATATTAAAAGTTGACGTAAAAAATTTTAAATCTGGGACCTTAAAAGTCGATATAGCGAAACACATCAAAATTCGAATATCAGATTTCTGATATTGAATATAATCCTCCATATGACCCCATATACCAAACCATATGTGGCCGCCGATGTGGGGAAAAAATAGATTTTCATTCAGTCCCCTTAAAAAAAACCTAATATTTTATATTGATGTAGAAAATTTTTATTCTTGCCCTCCGAAGTTAACACAACCATATCTCGATGTTCGAATATCAGAATTCTGATATTCGACATGATTCAATATGACGACATCCATTACAAAATATGTGGCCGCCGATAAGGTGTTTTAATAGATTTTTATTCATCTCCCTTAATGTAATTTAATATTAAAAGTTGATGTAAAAATTTTTAATCCTGGGCCTTAAAAGTCGACATAGCGAAACACATCAAAATTCGAATATCAGAATTCTGATATTCAATATAATCCCCCATATGACCCCATATACTAAACCATATAAGGCCGCCGATGTGGGGAAAAATAGATTTTCATTCAGTCCCCTTAAAAATTACTTAATATTTTATTTTGATGTAGAAAATTTTGATTATTGCCCTCCGAAGTTAACACAACCATATCTCGATCCTCGAATATCAGAATTCTGATATTCGACATGATTCAATATGACTACATATATTACAAAATATGTGGCCAACGATAAGGTGTTTTAATAGATTTTAATTGATCTCCCTTAATGTAATTTGATATTAAAAGTTGATGTAAAAATTTTTAAATCCGGGCCTTAAAATCGATATAGCGAAACATATCAAAATTCGAATATCAGAATTCTGATATTCAATATAATCCTCCATATGACCCCGTATACCAAACCATATGTGGCCGCCGATGTGGGGAAAAAATAGATTTTCATTCAGTCCAGTTAAAAATAACCTAATATTTTATATTGATTGAGAAAATTTTGATTATTGCCCTCCGAAGTTAACATTACCATATCTCGATGCTCGAATATCAGAATTCTGACATTCGACATGATTCAATATGACCACATCCATCACAAAATATGTGGCCGCCGATGAGGTGTTTTAATAAATTTTCATTCATCCCCCTTAATGTAATTTAATATTAAAAGTTGACGTAAAAAATTTTAAATCTGGGGCCTAAAAAGTCGATATAGCGAAACACATCAAAATTCGAATATCAGAATTCTGATATTCAATATAATCCTCCATATGACCCCGTATACCAAACCATATGTGGCCGCCGATGTGGGGAAAAAATAGATTTTCATTCAGTCCCCTTAAAAATAACCTAATATTTTATATTGATGTAGAAAATTTTGATTATTGCCCTCCGAAGTTAACATTACCATATCTCGATGCTCGAATATCAGAATTCTGACATTCGACATGATTCAATATGACCACATCCATCACAAAATATGTGGCCTCCTATGAGGTGTTTTAATAGATTTTTATTCATCCCCCTTAATGTAATTTAATATTAAAAGTTGACGTAAAAAATTTTAAATCTGGGGCCTAAAAAGTCGATATAGCGAAACACATCAAAATTCGAATATCAGATTTCTGATATTGAATATAATCCTCCATATGACCCCATATACCAAACCATATGTGGCCGCCGATTAGGGGAAAAAATATATTTTCATTCAGTTCCCTTAAAAATTACTTAATATTTTATTTTGATGTAGAAAATTTTGATTATTGCCCTCCGAAGTTAACACAACCATATCTCGATCCTCGAATATCAGAATTCTGATATTCGACATGATTCAATATGACTACATATATTACAAAATATGTGGCCAACGATAAGGTGTTTTAATAGATTTTTATTGATCTCCCTTAATGTAATTTAATATTAAAAGTTGACGTAAAATTTTAAATCTGGGGCCTTAAAAGTCGATATAACGAAACACATCAAAATTCGAATATCAGATTTCTGATATTCAATATAATCCTCCATATGACCCCTTATACCAAACCATATGTGGCCGCCGATGTGGGGAAAAATAGATTTTCATTCAGTCCCCTTAAAAATAACCTAATATTTTATATTGATGTAGAAAATTTTGATTATTGCCCTCCGAAGTTAACATTACCATATCTCGATGCTCGAATATCAGAATTCTGACATTCGACATGATTCAATATGACCACATCCATCACAAAATATGTGGCCGCCGATGAGGTGTTTTAATAGATTTTTATTCATCCCCCTTAATTTAATTTAATATTAAAAGTTGACGTAAAAAATATTAAATCCGGGGCCTTAAAAGTCGATATAGCGAAACACATCAAAATTCGAATATCAGAATTCTGATATTCAATATAATCCTCCATATGACCCCATATACCAAACCATATGTGGCCGCCGATGCGGGGAAAAAATAGATTTTCATTCAGTCCCCTTAAAAATTACTTAATATTTTATTTTGATGTAGAAAATTTTGATTATTGCCCTCCGAAGTTAACATTACCATATCTCGATGCTCGAATATCAGAATTCTGACATTCAACATGATTCAATATGACCACATCCATCACAAAATATGTGGCCTCCTATGAGGTGTTTTAATAGATTTTTATTCATCCCCCTTAATGTAATTTAATATTATAAATTGATGTAAAAAATTTTAAATCCGGGGCCTTAAAAGTCGATATAGCGAAACACATCAAAATTCGAATATCAGAATTCTGATATTCAATATAATCCCCCATATGACCCCATATACTAAACCATATAAGGCCGCCGATGTGGGGAAAAATAGATTTTCATTCAGTCCCCTTAAAAATTACTTAATATTTTATTTTGATGTAGAAAATTTTGATTATTGCCCTCCGAAGTTAACACAACCATATCTCGATCCTCGAATATCAGAATTCTGATATTCGACATGATTCAATATGACTACATATATTACAAAATATGTGGCCAACGATAAGGTGTTTTAATAGATTTTAATTGATCTCCCTTAATGTAATTTAATATTAAAAGTTGATGTAAAAATTTTTAAATCCGGGCCTTAAAATCGATATAGCGAAACATATCAAAATTCGAATATCAGAATTCTGATATTCAATATAATCCTCCATATGACCCCGTATACCAAACCATATGTGGCCGCCGATGTGGGGAAAAAATAGATTTTCATTCAGTCCAGTTAAAAATAACCTAATATTTTATATTGATTGAGAAAATTTTGATTATTGCCCTCCGAAGTTAACATTACCATATCTCGATGCTCGAATATCAGAATTCTGACATTCGACATGATTCAATATGACCACATCCATCACAAAATATGTGGCCGCCGATGAGGTGTTTTAATAAATTTTCATTCATCCCCCTTAATGTAATTTAATATTAAAAGTTGACGTAAAAAATTTTAAATCTGGGGCCTAAAAAGTCGATATAGCGAAACACATCAAAATTCGAATATCAGAATTCTGATATTCAATATAATCCTCCATATGACCCCGTATACCAAACCATATGTGGCCGCCGATGTGGGGAAAAAATAGATTTTCATTCAGTCCCCTTAAAAATAACCTAATATTTTATATTGATGTAGAAAATTTTGATTATTGCCCTCCGAAGTTAACATTACCATATCTCGATGCTCGAATATCAGAATTCTGACATTCGACATGATTCAATATGACCACATCCATCACAAAATATGTGGCCTCCTATGAGGTGTTTTAATAGATTTTTATTCATCCCCCTTAATGTAATTTAATATTAAAAGTTGACGTAAAAAATTTTAAATCTGGGGCCTAAAAAGTCGATATAGCGAAACACATCAAAATTCGAATATCAGATTTCTGATATTGAATATAATCCTCCATATGACCCCATATACCAAACCATATGTGGCCGCCGATTAGGGGAAAAAATATATTTTCATTCAGTTCCCTTAAAAATTACTTAATATTTTATTTTGATGTAGAAAATTTTGATTATTGCCCTCCGAAGTTAACACAACCATATCTCGATCCTCGAATATCAGAATTCTGATATTCGACATGATTCAATATGACTACATATATTACAAAATATGTGGCCAACGATAAGGTGTTTTAATAGATTTTTATTGATCTCCCTTAATGTAATTTAATATTAAAAGTTGATGTAAAATTTTAAATCTGGGGCCTTAAAAGTCGATATAACGAAACACATCAAAATTCGAATATCAGATTTCTGATATTCAATATAATCCTCCATATGACCCCTTATACCAAACCATATGTAGCCGCTGATGTGGGGAAAAATAGATTTTCATTCAGTCCCCTTAAAAATAACCTAATATTTTATATTGATGTAGAAAATTTTGATTATTGCCCTCCGAAGTTAACATTACCATATCTCGATGCTCGAATATCAGAATTCTGACATTCGACATGATTCAATATGACCACATCCATCACAAAATATGTGGCCGCCGATGAGGTGTTTTAATAGATTTTTATTCATCCCCCTTAATTTAATTTAATATTAAAAGTTGACGTAAAAAATATTAAATCCGGGGCCTTAAAAGTCGATATAGCGAAACACATCAAAATTCGAATATCAGAATTCTGATATTCAATATAATCCTCCATATGACCCCATATACCAAACCATATGTGGCCGCCGATGCGGGGAAAAAATATATTTTCATTCAGTCCCCTTAAAAATTACTTAATATTTTATTTTGATGTAGAAAATTTTGATTATTGCCCTCCGAAGTTAACATTACCATATCTCGATGTTTGAATATCAGAATTCTGACATTCAACATGATTCAATATGACCACATCCATCACAAAATATGTGGCCTCCTATGAGGTGTTTTAATAGATTTTTATTCATCCCCCTTAATGTAATTTAATATTATAAATTGATGTAAAAAATTTTAAATCCGGGGCCTTAAAAGTCGATATAGCGAAACACATCAAAATTCGAATATCAGAATTCTGATATTCAATATAATCCCCCATATGACCCCATATACTAAACCATATAAGGCCGCCGATGTGGGGAAAAATAGATTTTCATTCAGTCCCCTTAAAAATTACTTAATATTTTATTTTGATGTAGAAAATTTTGATTATTGCCCTCCGAAGTTAACACAATCATATCTCGATTATCGAATATCAGAATTCTGATATTCGACATGATTCAATATGACTACATATATTACAAAATATGTGGCCTCCGATGAGGAGTTTTAATAGATTTTTATTCATCCCCCTTAATGTAATTTAATATTAAAAGTTGACGCAAAAATTTTTAAATCTGGGGCCTTAAAAGTCGATATAGCGAAACACATCAAAATTCGAATATCAGATTTCTGATATTCAATATAATCCTCCATATGACCCCATATACCAAACCATATGTGGCCGCCGATGTGGGGAAAAAATAGATTTTCATTCAGTCCCCTTAAAAATAACCTAATATTTTATATTGATTTAGAAAATTTTGATTATTGCCCTCCGAAGTTAACATTACCATATCTCGATGCTCGAATATCAGAATTCTGACATTCGACATGATTCAATATGACCACATCCATCACAAAATATGTGGCCGCCGATGAGGTGTTTTAATAGATTTTTATTCATCCCCCTTAATGTAATTTAATATTAAAAGTTGACGCAAAAAATATTAAATCCGGGGCCTTAAAAGTCGATATAGCGAAACACATCAAAATTCGAATATCAGAATTCTGATATTCAATATAATCCTCCATATGACCCCATATACCGAACCATATGTGGCCGCCGATGTGGGGAAGAATAGATTTTCCTTCAGTCCCCTTAAAAATAACCTAATATTTTATATTGATGTAGAAAATTTTTATTCTTGCCCTCCGAAGTTAACATTACCATATCTCGATGCTCGAATATCAGAATTCTGACATTCGACATGATTCAATATGACCACATCCATCACAAAATATGTGGCTGCCGATGAGGTGTTTTAATAGATTTTTATTCATCTCCCTTAATGTTATTTAATATTAAAAGTTGATGTAAAAAATTTTAAATCCGGGGCCTTAAAAGTCGATATAGCGAAACACATCAAAATTCGAATATCAGAATTCTGATATTCAATATAATCTTCCATATGACCCCATATACCAAACCATATGTGGCCGCCGATGTGGGGAAAAAAAGATTTTCATTCAGTCCCCTTAAAAATAACCTAATATTTTATATTGATTGAGAAAATTTTGATTATTGCCCTCCGAAGTTAACATTACCATATCTCGATGCTCGAATATCAGAATTCTGACATTCGACATGATTCAATATGACCACTTCCATCACAAAATACATGGCCGCCGATGAGGTGTTTTAATATATTTTTATTCATCTCCCTTAATGTAATTTAATATTAAAAGTTGACGTAAAAAATTTTAAATCTGGGGCCTTAAAAGTCGATATAGCGAAACACATCAAAATTCGAATATCAGATTTCTGATATTCAATATAATCCTCCATATGACCCCATATACCAAACCATATGTGGCCGCCGATGTGGGGAAAAAATAGATTTTCATTCAGTCCCCTTAAAAATAACCTAATATTTTATATTGATGTAGAAAATTTTGATTATTGCCCTCCGAAGTTAACATTACCATATCTCGATGCTCGAATATCAGAATTCTGACATTCGACATGATTCAATATGACCACATCCATCACAAAATATGTGGCCGCCGATGAGGTGTTTTAATAGATTTTTATTCATCCCCCTTAATTTAATTTAATATTAAAAGTTGACGTAAAAAATATTAAATCCGGGGCCTTAAAAGTCGATATAGCGAAACACATCAAAATTCGAATATCAGAATTCTGATATTCAATATAATCCTCCATATGACCCCATATACCAAACCATATGTGGCCGCCGATGTGGGGAAAAAATAGATTTTCATTCAGTCCCCTTAAAAATAACCTAATATTTTATATTGATTGAGAAAATTTTGATTATTGCCCTCCGAAGTTACCATTACCATATCTCGATGCTCGATTATCAGAATTCTGACATTCGACATGATTCAATATGACCACATCCATCACAAAATATGTGGCCGCCGATGAGGTGTTTTAATAGATTTTTATTCATCCCCCTTAATTTAATTTAATATTAAAAGTTGACGTAAAAAATTTTAAATCTGGGGCCTTAAAAGTCGATATAGCGATACACATCAAAATTCGAATATCAGATTTCTGATATTCAATATAATCCTCCATATGACCCCATATACCAAACCATATGTGGCCGCCGATGTGGGGAAAAAATAGATTTTCATTCAGTCCCCTTAAAAATAACCTAATATTTTATATTGATGTAGAAAATTTTTATTCTTGCCCTCCGAAGTTAACATTACCATATCTCGATGCTCGAATATCAGAATTCTGACATTCGACATGATTCAATATGACCACATCCATCACAAAATATGTGGCTGACGATGAGGTGTTTTAATAGATTTTTATTCATCTCCCTTAATGTTATTTAATATTAAAAGTTGATGTAAAAAATTTTAAATCCGGGGCCTTAAAAGTCGATATAGCGAAACACATCAAAATTCGAATATCAGAATTCTGATATTCAATATAATCCCCCATATGACCCCATATACCAAACCATATGTGGCCGCCGATGTGGGGAAAAAATAGATTTTCATTCAGTCCCCTTAAAAATAACCTAATATTTTATTATGATGTAGAAAATTTTGATTATTGTCCTCCGAAGTTAACATTACCATATCTCGATGCTCGAATATCAGAATTCTGACATTCAACATGATTCAATATGACCACATCCATCACAAAATATGTGGCCGCCGATGAGGTGTTTTAATAGATTTTTATTCATCCCCCTTAATGTAATTTAATATTAAAAGTTGACGTAAAAAATTTTAAATCTGGGGCCTAAAAAGTCGATATAGCGAAACACATCAAAATTCGAATATCAGAATTCTGATATTCAATATAATCCTCCATATGACCCCGTATACCAAACCATATGTGGCCGCCGATGTGGGGAAAAAATAGATTTTCATTCAGTCCCCTTAAAAAAAACCTAATATTTTATATTGATGTAGAAAATTTTTATTCTTCCCTCCGAAGTTAACACAACCATATCTCGATGCTCGAATATCAGAATTCTGATATTCGACATGATTCAATATGACCACATCCATCACAAAATATGTGGCCGCCGATGAGGTGTTTTAATAGATTTTTATTCATCCCCCTTAATGTAATTTAATATTAAAAGTTGACGTAAAAATTTTTAAATCCGGGGCCTTAAAAGTCGATATAGCGAAACACATCAAAATTCGAATATCAGAATTCTGATATTCAATATAATCCTCCATATGACCCCATATACCAAACCATATGTGGCCGCCGATGTGGGGAAAAAATAGATTTTCATTCAGTCCCCTTAAAAATAACCTAATATTTTATATTGATTGAGAAAATTTTGATTATTGCCCTCCGAAGTTAACACAATCATATCTCGATTATCGAATACCAGAATTCTGATATTCGACATGATTCAATATGACTACATATATTACAAAATATGTGGCCTCCGATGAGGAGTTTTAATAGATTTTTATTCATCCCCCTTAATGTAATTTAATATTAAAAGTTGACGCAAAAATTTTTAAATCTGGGGCTTTAAAAGTCGATATAGCGAAACACATCAAAATTCGAATATCAGATTTCTGATATTCAATATAATCCTCCATATGACCCCATATACCAAACCATATGTGGCCGCCGATGTGGGGAAAAAATAGATTTTCATTCAGTCCCCTTAAAAATAACCTAATATTTTATATTGATTTAGAAAATTTTGATTATTGCCCTCCGAAGTTAACATTACCATATCTCGATGCTCGAATATCAGAATTCTGACATTCGACATGATTCAATATGACCACATCCATCACAAAATATGTGGCCGCCGATGAGGTGTTTTAATAGATTTTTATTCATCCCCCTTAATGTAATTTAATATTAAAAGTTGACGCAAAAAATATTAAATCCGGGGCCTTAAAAGTCGATATAGCGAAACACATCAAAATTCGAATATCAGAATTCTGATATTCAATATAATCCTCCATATGACCCCATATACCGAACCATATGTGGCCGCCGATGTGGGGAAGAATAGATTTTCCTTCAGTCCCCTTAAAAATAACCTAATATTTTATATTGATGTAGAAAATTTTTATTCTTGCCCTCCGAAGTTAACATTACCATATCTCGATGCTCGAATATCAGAATTCTGACATTCGACATGATTCAATATGACCACATCCATCACAAAATATGTGGCTGCCGATGAGGTGTTTTAATAGATTTTTATTCATCTCCCTTAATGTTATTTAATATTAAAAGTTGATGTAAAAAATTTTAAATCCGGGGCCTTAAAAGTCGATATAGCGAAACACATCAAAATTCGAATATCAGAATTCTGATATTCAATATAATCTTCCATATGACCCCATATACCAAACCATATGTGGCCGCCGATGTGGGGAAAAAATAGATTTTCATTCAGTCCCCTTAAAAATAACCTAATATTTTATATTGATTGAGAAAATTTTGATTATTGCCCTCCGAAGTTAACATTACCATATCTCGATGCTCGAATATCAGAATTCTGACATTCGACATGATTCAATATGACCACTTCCATCACAAAATACATGGCCGCCGATGAGGTGTTTTAATATATTTTTATTCATCTCCCTTAATGTAATTTAATATTAAAAGTTGACGTAAAAAATTTTAAATCTGGGGCCTTAAAAGTCGATATAGCGAAACACATCAAAATTCGAATATCAGATTTCTGATATTCAATATAATCCTCCATATGACCCCATATACCAAACCATATGTGGCCGCCGATGTGGGGAAAAATAGATTTTCATTCAGTCCCCTTAAAAATAACCTAATATTTTATATTGATGTAGAAAATTTTGATTATTGCCCTCCGAAGTTAACATTACCATATCTCGATGCTCGAATATCAGAATTCTGACATTCGACATGATTCAATATGACCACATCCATCACAAAATATGTGGCCGCCGATGAGGTGTTTTAATAGATTTTTATTCATCCCCCTTAATTTAATTTAATATTAAAAGTTGACGTAAAAAATATTAAATCCGGGGCCTTAAAAGTCGATATAGCGAAACACATCAAAATTCGAATATCAGAATTCTGATATTCAATATAATCCTCCATATGACCCCATATACCAAACCATATGTGGCCGCCGATGTGGGGAAAAAATAGATTTTCATTCAGTCCCCTTAAAAATAACCTAATATTTTATATTGATTGAGAAAATTTTGATTATTGCCCTCCGAAGTTAACATTACCATATCTCGATGCTCGAATATCAGAATTCTGACATTCGACATGATTCAATATGACCACATCCATCACAAAATATATGGCCGCCGATGAGGTGTTTTAATATATTTTTATTCATCTCCCTTAATGTAATTTAATATTAAAAGTTGACGTAAAAAATTTTAAATCTGGGGCCTTGAAAGTCGATATAGCGAAACACATCAAAATTCGAATATCAGATTTCTGATATTCAATATAATCCTCCATATGACCCCATATACCAAACCATATGTGGCCGCCGATGTGGGGAAAAAATAGATTTTCATTCAGTCCCCTTAAAAATAACCTAATATTTTATATTGATGTAGAAAATTTTGATTATTGCCCTCCGAAGTTAACATTACCATATCTCGATGCTCGAATATCAGAATTCTGACATTCGACATGATTCAATATGACCACATCCATCACAAAATATGTGGCCGCCGATGAGGTGTTTTAATAGATTTTTATTCATCCCCCTTAATTTAATTTAATATTAAAAGTTGACCTAAAAAATATTAAATCCGGGGCCTTAAAAGTCGATATAGCGAAACACATCAAAATTCGAATATCAGAATTCTGATATTCAATATAATCCTCCATATGACCCCATATACCAAACCATATGTGGCCGCCGATGTGGGGAAAAAATAGATTTTCATTCAGTCCCCTTAAAAGTAACCTAATATTTTATATTGATTGAGAAAATTTTGATTATTGCCCTCCGAAGTTAACATTACCATATCTCGATCCTCGAATATCAGAATTCTGATATTCGACATAATTCAATATGACTACATATATTACCAAATATGTGGCCTCCGATGAGGTGTTTTAATAGATTTTTATTCATCCCCCTTAATGTAATTTAATATTAAAAGTTGACGTAAAAAATTTTAAATCTGGGGCCTTAAAAGTCGATATAGCGATACACATCAAAATTTGAATATCAGATTTCTGATATTCAATATAATCCTCCATATGACCCCATATACCAAACCATATGTGGCCGCCGATGTGGGGAAAAAATAGATTTTCATTCAGTCCCCTTAAAAATAACCTAATATTTTATATTGATTTAGAAAATTTTGATTATTGCCCTCCGAAGTTAACATTACCATATCTCGATGCTCGAATATCAGAATTCTGACATTCGACATGATTCAATATGACCACATCCATCACAAAATATGTGGCCGCCGATGAGGTGTTTTAATAGATTTTTATTCATCCCCCTTAATGTAATTTAATATTAAAAGTTGACGTAAAAAATATTAAATCCGGGGCCTTAAAAGTCGATATAGCGAAACACATCAAAATTCGAATATCAGAATTCTGATATTCAATATAATCCTCCATATGACCCCATATACCAAACCATATGTGGCCGCCGATGTGGGGAAAAAATAGATTTTCATTCAGTCCCCTTAAAAGTAACCTAATATTTTATATTGATTGAGAAAATTTTGATTATTGCCCTCCGAAGTTAACATTACCATATCTCGATCCTCGAATATCAGAATTCTGATATTCGACATGATTCAATATGACTACATATATTACCAAATATGTGGCCTCCGATGAGGTGTTTTAATAGATTTTTATTCATCCCCCTTAATGTAATTTAATATTAAAAGTTGACGTAAAAAATTTTAAATCTGGGGCCTTAAAAGTCGATATAGCGATACACATCAAAATTTGAATATCAGATTTCTGATATTCAATATAATCCTCCATATGACCCCATAAACCAAACCATATGTGGCCGCCGATGTGGGGAAAAAATAGATTTTCATTCAGTCCCCTTAAAAATAACCTAATATTTTATATTGATTTAGAAAATTTTGATTATTGCCCTCCGAAGTTAACATTACCATATCTCGATGCTCGAATATCAGAATTCTGACATTCGACATGATTCAATATGACCACATCCATCACAAAATATGTGGCCGCCGATGAGGTGTTTTAATAGATTTTTATTCATCCCCCTTAATGTAATTTAATATTAAAAGTTGACGTAAAAAATATTAAATCCGGGGCCTTAAAAGTCGATATAGCGAAACACATCAAAATTCGAATATCAGAATTCTGATATTCAATATAATCCTCCATATGACTCCATATACCGAACCATATGTGGCCGCCGATGTGGGGAAAAATAGATTTTCATTCAATCCCCTTAAAAATAACCTAATATTTTATATTGATGTAGAAAATTTTTATTCTTGCCCTCCGAAGTTAACATTACCATATCTCGATGCTCGAATATCAGAATTCTGACATTCGACATGATTCAATATGACCACATCCATCACAAAATATGTGGCTGCCGATGAGGTGTTTTAATAGATTTTTATTCATCTCCCTTAATGTTATTTAATATTAAAAGTTGATGTAAAAAATTTTAAATCCGGGGCCTTAAAAGTCGATATAGCGAAACACATCAAAATTCGAATATCAGAATTCTGATATTCAATATAATTCCCCATATGACCCCATATACCAAACCATATGTGGCCGCCGATGTGGGGAAAAAATAGATTTTCATTCAGTCCCCTTAAAAATAACCTAATATTTTATTATGATGTAGAAAATTTTGATTATTGCCCTCCGAAGTTAACATTACCATATCTCGATGCTCGAATATCAGAATTCTGACATTCAACATGATTCAATATGACCACATCCATCACAAAATATGTGGCCGCCGATGAGGTGTTTTAATAGATTTTTATTCATCCCCCTTAATGTAATTTAATATTAAAAGTTGACGTAAAAAATATTAAATCCGGGGCCTTAAAAGTCGATATAGCGAAACACATCAAAATTCGAATATCAGAATTCTGATATTCAATATAATCCTCCATATGACCCCATATACCAAACCATATGTGGCCGCCGATGTGGGGAAAAAATAGATTTTCATTCAGTCCCCTTAAAAATAACCTAATATTTTATATTGATTGAGAAAATTTTGATTATTGCCCTCCGAAGTTAACATTACCATATCTCGATGCTCGAATATCAGAATTCTGACATTCGACATGATTCAATATGACCACATCCATCACAAAATATGTGGCCGCCGATGAGGTGTTTTAATAGATTTTTATTCATCCCCCTTAATGTAATTTAATATTAAAAGTTGACGTAAAAAATTTTAAATCTGGGGCCTTAAAAGTCGATATAGCGAAACACATCAAAATTCGAATATCAGATTTCTGATATTGAATATAATCCTCCATATGACCCCATATACCAAACCATATGTGGCCGCCGATGTGGGGAAAAAATAGATTTTCATTCAGCCCCCTTAAAAATAACCTAATATTTTATATTGATGTAGAAAATTTTGATTATTGCCCTCCGAAGTTAACATTACCATATCTCGATGCTCGAATATCAGAATTCTGACATTCGACATGATTCAATATGACCACATCCATCACAAAATATGTGGCCGCCGATGAGGTGTTTTAATAGATTTTTATTCATCTCCCTTAAATTAATTTATATTAAAAGTTGACGTAAAAAATATTAAATCCGGGGCCTTAAAAGTCGATATAGCGAAACACATCAAAATTCGAATATCAGAATTCTGATATTCAATATAATCCTCCATATGACCCCATATACCAAACCATATGTGGCCGCCGATGTGGGGAAAAAATAGATTTTCATTCAGTCCCCTTAAAAATAACCTAATATTTTATATTGATTGAGAAAATTTTGATTATTGCCCTCCGAAGTTAACACAATCATATCTCGATTATCGAATATCAGAATTCTGATATTCGACATGATTCAATATGACTACATATATTACAAAATATGTGGCCTCCGATGAGGTGTTTTAATAGATTTTTATTCATCCCCCTTAATGTAATTTAATATTAAAAGTTGACGCAAAAATTTTTAAATCTGGGGCCTTAAAAGTCGATATAGCGAAACACATCAAAATTCGAATATCAGATTTCTGATATTCAATATAATCCTCCATATGACCCCATATACCAAACCATATGTGGCCGCCGATGTGGGGAAAAAATAGATTTTCATTCAGTCCCCTTAAAAATAACCTAATATTTTATATTGATTTAGAAAATTTTGATTATTGCCCTCCGAAGTTAACATTACCATATCTCGATGCTCGAATATCAGAATTCTGACATTCGACATGATTCAATATGACCACATCCATCACAAAATATGTGGCCGCCGATGAGGTGTTTTAATAGATTTTTATTCATCCCCCTTAATGTAATTTAATATTAAAAGTTGACGCAAAAAATATTAAATCCGGGGCCTTAAAAGTCGATATAGCGTAACACATCAAAATTCGAATATCAGAATTCTGATATTCAATATAATCCTCCATATGACCCCATATACCGAACCATATGTGGCCGCCGATGTGGGGAAGAATAGATTTTCCTTCAGTCCCCTTAAAAATAACCTAATATTTTATATTGATGTAGAAAATTTTTATTCTTGAACTCCGAAGTTAACATTACCATATCTCGATGCTCGAATATCAGAATTCTGACATTCGACATGATTCAATATGACCACATCCATCACAAAATATGTGGCTGCCGATGAGGTGTTTTAATAGATTTTTATTCATCTCCCTTAATGTTATTTAATATTAAAAGTTGATGTAAAAAATTTTAAATCCGGGGCCTTAAAAGTCGATATAGCGAAACACATCAAAATTCGAATATCAGAATTCTGATATTCAATATAATCTTCCATATGACCCCATATACCAAACCATATGTGGCCGCCGATGTGGGGAAAAAATAGATTTTCATTCAGTCCCCTTAAAAATAACCTAATATTTTATATTGATTGAGAAAATTTTGATTATTGCCCTCCGAAGTTAACATTACCATATCTCGATGCTCGAATATCAGAATTCTGACATTCGACATGATTCAATATGACCACATCCATCACAAAATATATGGCCGCCGATGAGGTGTTTTAATATATTTTTATTCATCTCCCTTAATGTAATTTAATATTAAAAGTTGACGTAAAAAATTTTAAATCTGGGGCCTTGAAAGTCGATAGAGCGAAACACATCAAAATTCGAATATCAGATTTCTGATATTCAATATAATCCTCCATATGACCCCATATACCAAACCATATGTGGCCGCCGATGTGGGGAAAAAATAGATTTTCATTCAGTCCCCTTAAAAATAACCTAATATTTTATATTGATGTAGAAAATTTTGATTATTGCCCTCCGAAGTTAACATTACCATATCTCGATGCTCGAATATCAGAATTCTGACATTCGACATGATTCAATATGACCACATCCATCACAAAATATGTGGCCGCCGATGAGGTGTTTTAATAGATTTTTATTCATCCCCCTTAATTTAATTTAATATTAAAAGTTGACCTAAAAAATATTAAATCCGGGGCCTTAAAAGTCGATATAGCGAAACACATCAAAATTCGAATATCAGAATTCTGATATTCAATATAATCCTCCATATGACCCCATATACCAAACCATATGTGGCCGCCGATGTGGGGAAAAAATAGATTTTCATTCAGTCCCCTTAAAAGTAACCTAATATTTTATATTGATTGAGAAAATTTTGATTATTGCCCTCCGAAGTTAACATTACCATATCTCGATCCTCGAATATCAGAATTCTGATATTCGACATGATTCAATATGACTACATATATTACCAAATATGTGGCCTCCGATGAGGTGTTTTAATAGATTTTTATTCATCCCCCTTAATGTAATTTAATATTAAAAGTTGACGTAAAAAATTTTAAATCTGGGGCCTTAAAAGTCGATATAGCGATACACATCAAAATTCGAATATCAGATTTCTGATATTCAATATAATCCTCCATATGACCCCATATACCAAACCATATGTGGCCGCCGATGTTGGGGAAAAAATAGATTTTCATTCAGTCCCCTTAAAAATAACCTAATATTTTATATTGATTTAGAAAATTTTGATTATTGCCCTCCGAAGTTAACATTACCATATCTCGATGCTCGAATATCAGAATTCTGACATTCGACATGATTCAATATGACCACATCCATCACAAAATATGTGGCCGCCGATGAGGTGTTTTAATAGATTTTTATTCATCCCCCTTAATGTAATTTAATATTAAAAGTTGACGTAAAAAATATTAAATCCGGGGCCTTAAAAGTCGATATAGCGAAACACATCAAAATTCGAATATCAGAATTCTGATATTCAATATAATCCTCCATATGACCCCATATACCAAACCATATGTGGCCGCCGATGTGGGGAAAAAATAGATTTTCATTCAGTCCCCTTAAAAATAACCTAATATTTTATATTGATTGAGAAAATTTTGATTATTGCCCTCCGAAGTTAACACAATCATATCTCGATTATCGAATATCAGAATTCTGATATTCGACATGATTCAATATGACTACATATATTACAAAATATGTGGCCTCCGATGAGGAGTTTTAATAGATTTTTATTCATCCCCCTTAATGTAATTTAATATTAAAAGTTGACGTAAAAAATATTAAATCCGGGGCCTTAAAAGTCGATATAGCGAAACACATCAAAATTCGAATATCAGAATTCTGATATTCAATATAATCCTCCATATGACCCCATATACCAAACCATATGTGGCCGCCGATGTGGGGAAAAAATAGATTTTCATTCAGTCCCCTTAAAAATAACCTAATATTTTATATTGATTGAGAAAATTTTGATTATTGCCCTCCGAAGTTAACATTACCATATCTCGATGCTCGAATATCAGAATTCTGACATTCGACATGATTCAATATGACCACATCCATCACAAAATATGTGGCCGCCGATGAGGTGTTTTAATAGATTTTTATTCATCCCCCTTAATGTAATTTAATATTAAAAGTTGACGTAAAAAATTTTAAATCTGGGGCCTTAAAAGTCGATATAGCGAAACACATCAAAATTCGAATATCAGATTTCTGATATTGAATATAATCCTCCATATGACCCCATATACCAAACCATATGTGGCCGCCGATGTGGGGAAAAAATAGATTTTCATTCAGCCCCCTTAAAAATAACCTAATATTTTATATTGATGTAGAAAATTTTGATTATTGCCCTCCGAAGTTAACATTACCATATCTCGATGCTCGAATATCAGAATTCTGACATTCGACATGATTCAATATGACCACATCCATCACAAAATATGTGGCCGCCGATGAGGTGTTTTAATAGATTTTTATTCATCTCCCTTAAATTAATTTATATTAAAAGTTGACGTAAAAAATATTAAATCCGGGGCCTTAAAAGTCGATATAGCGAAACACATCAAAATTCGAATATCAGAATTCTGATATTCAATATAATCCTCCATATGACCCCATATACCAAACCATATGTGGCCGCCGATGTGGGGAAAAAATAGATTTTCATTCAGTCCCCTTAAAAATAACCTAATATTTTATATTGATTGAGAAAATTTTGATTATTGCCCTCCGAAGTTAACACAATCATATCTCGATTATCGAATATCAGAATTCTGATATTCGACATGATTCAATATGACTACATATATTACAAAATATGTGGCCTCCGATGTGGAGTTTTAATAGATTTTTATTCATCCCCCTTAATGTAATTTAATATTAAAAGTTGACGCAAAAATTTTTAAATCTGGGGCCTTAAAAGTCGATATAGCGAAACACATCAAAATTCGAATATCAGATTTCTGATATTCAATATAATCCTCCATATGACCCCATATACCAAACCATATGTGGCCGCCGATGTGGGGAAAAAATAGATTTTCATTCAGTCCCCTTAAAAATAACCTAATATTTTATATTGATTTAGAAAATTTTGATTATTGCCCTCCGAAGTTAACATTACCATATCTCGATGCTCGAATATCAGAATTCTGACATTCGACATGATTCAATATGACCACATCCATCACAAAATATGTGGCCGCCGATGAGGTGTTTTAATAGATTTTTATTCATCCCCCTTAATGTAATTTAATATTAAAAGTTGACGCAAAAAATATTAAATCCGGGGCCTTAAAAGTCGATATAGCGTAACACATCAAAATTCGAATATCAGAATTCTGATATTCAATATAATCCTCCATATGACCCCATATACCGAACCATATGTGGCCGCCGATGTGGGGAAGAATAGATTTTCCTTCAGTCCCCTTAAAAATAACCTAATATTTTATATTGATGTAGAAAATTTTTATTCTTGAACTCCGAAGTTAACATTACCATATCTCGATGCTCGAATATCAGAATTCTGACATTCGACATGATGCAATATGACCACATCCATCACAAAATATGTGGCTGCCGATGAGGTGTTTTAATAGATTTTTATTCATCTCCCTTAATGTTATTTAATATTAAAAGTTGATGTAAAAAATTTTAAATCCGGGGCCTTAAAAGTCGATATAGCGAAACACATCAAAATTCGAATATCAGAATTCTGATATTCAATATAATCTTCCATATGACCCCATATACCAAACCATATGTGGCCGCCGATGTGGGGAAAAAATAGATTTTCATTCAGTCCCCTTAAAAATAACCTAATATTTTATATTGATTGAGAAAATTTTGATTATTGCCCTCCGAAGTTAACATTACCATATCTCGATGCTCGAATATCAGAATTCTGACATTCGACATGATTCAATATGACCACATCCATCACAAAATATATGGCCGCCGATGAGGTGTTTTAATATATTTTTATTCATCTCCCTTAATGTAATTTAATATTAAAAGTTGACGTAAAAAATTTTAAATCTGGGGCCTTGAAAGTCGATAGAGCGAAACACATCAAAATTCGAATATCAGATTTCTGATATTCAATATAATCCTCCATATGACCCCATATACCAAACCATATGTGGCCGCCGATGTGGGGAAAAACTAGATTTTCATTCAGTCCCCTTAAAAATAACCTAATATTTTATATTGATGTAGAAAATTTTGATTATTGCCCTCCGAAGTTAACATTACCATATCTCGATGCTCGAATATCAGAATTCTGACATTCGACATGATTCAATATGACCACATCCATCACAAAATATGTGGCCGCCGATGAGGCGTTTTAATAGATTTTTATTCATCCCCCTTAATTTAATTTAATATTAAAAGTTGACCTAAAAAATATTAAATCCGGGGCCTTAAAAGTCGATATAGCGAAACACATCAAAATTCGAATATCAGAATTCTGATATTCAATATAATCCTCCATATGACCCCATATACCAAACCATATGTGGCCGCCGATGTGGGGAAAAAATAGATTTTCATTCAGTCCCCTTAAAAGTAACCTAATATTTTATATTGATTGAGAAAATTTTGATTATTGCCCTCCGAAGTTAACATTACCATATCTCGATCCTCGAATATCAGAATTCTGATATTCGACATGATTCAATATGACTACATATATTACCAAATATGTGGCCTCCGATGAGGTGTTTTAATAGATTTTTATTCATCCCCCTTAATGTAATTTAATATTAAAAGTTGACGTAAAAAATTTTAAATCTGGGGCCTTAAAAGTCGATATAGCGATACACATAAATTCGAATATCAGATTTCTGATATTCAATATAATCCTCCATATGACCCCATATACCAAACCATATGTGGCCGCCGATGTTGGGAAAAAATAGATTTTCATTCAGTCCCCTTAAAAATAACCTAATATTTTATATTGATTTAGAAAATTTTGATTATTGCCCTCCGAAGTTAACATTACCATATCTCGATGCTCGAATATCAGAATTCTGACATTCGACATGATTCAATATGACCACATCCATCACAAAATATGTGGCCGCCGATGAGGTGTTTTAATAGATTTTTATTCATCCCCCTTAATGTAATTTAATATTAAAAGTTGACGTAAAAAATATTAAATCCGGGGCCTTAAAAGTCGATATAGCGAAACACATCAAAATTCGAATATCAGAATTCTGATATTCAATATAATCCTCCATATGACCCCATATACCAAACCATATGTGGCCGCCGATGTGGGGAAAAAATAGATTTTCATTCAGTCCCCTTAAAAATAACCTAATATTTTATATTGATTGAGAAAATTTTGATTATTGCCCTCCGAAGTTAACACAATCATATCTCGATTATCGAATATCAGAATTCTGATATTCGACATGATTCAATATGACTACATATATTACAAAATATGTGGCCTCCGATGAGGAGTTTTAATAGATTTTTATTCATCCCCCTTAATGTAATTTAATATTAAAAGTTGACGCAAAAATTTTTAAATCTGGGGCCTTAAAAGTCGATATAGCGAAACACATCAAAATTCGAATATCAGATTTCTGATATTCAATATAATCCTCCATATGACCCCATATACCAAACCATATGTGGCCGCCGATGTGGGGAAAAAATAGATTTTCATTCAGTCCCCTTAAAAATAACCTAATATTTTATATTGATTTAGAAAATTTTGATTATTGCCCTCCGAAGTTAACATTACCATATCTCGATGCTCGAATATCAGAATTCTGACATTCGACATGATTCAATATGACCACATCCATCACAAAATATGTGGCCGCCGATGAGGTGTTTTAATAGATTTTTATTCATCCCCCTTAATGTAATTTAATATTAAAAGTTGACGCAAAAAATATTAAATCCGGGGCCTTAAAAGTCGATATAGCGAAACACATCAAAATTCGAATATCAGAATTCTGATATTCAATATAATCCTCCATATGACCCCATATACCGAACCATATGTGGCCGCCGATGTGGGGAAGAATAGATTTTCCTTCAGTCCCCTTAAAAATAACCTAATATTTTATATTGATGTAGAAAATTTTGATTATTGCCCTCCGAAGTTAACATTACCATATCTCGATGCTCGAATATCAGAATTCTGACATTCGACATGATTCAATATGACCACATCCATCACAAAATATGTGGCCGCCGATGAGGTGTTTTAATAGATTTTTATTCATCCCCCTTAATGTAATTTAATATTAAAAGTTGACGTAAAAAATATTAAATCCGGGGCCTTAAAAGTCGATATAGCGAAACACATCAAAATTCGAATATCAGAATTCTGATATTCAATATAATCCTCCATATGACTCCATATACCGAACCATATGTGGCCGCCGATGTGGGGAAAAATAGATTTTCATTCAATCCCCTTAAAAATAACCTAATATTTTATATTGATGTAGAAAATTTTTATTCTTGCCCTCCGAAGTTAACATTACCATATCTCGATGCTCGAATATCAGAATTCTGACATTCGACATGATTCAATATGACCACATCCATCACAAAATATGTGGCTGCCGATGAGGTGTTTTAATAGATTTTTATTCATCTCCCTTAATGTTATTTAATATTAAAAGTTGATGTAAAAAATTTTAAATCCGGGGCCTTAAAAGTCGATATAGCGAAACACATCAAAATTCGAATATCAGAATTCTGATATTCAATATAATCCCCCATATGACCCCATATACCAAACCATATGTGGCCGCCGATGTGGGGAAAAAATAGATTTTCATTCAGTCCCCTTAAAAATAACCTAATATTTTATTATGATGTAGAAAATTTTGATTATTGCCCTCCGAAGTTAACATTACCATATCTCGAGGCTCGAATATCAGAATTCTGACATTCAACATGATTCAATATGACCACATCCATCACAAAATATGTGGCCGCCGATGAGGTGTTTTAATAGATTTTTATTCATCCCCCTTAATGTAATTTAATATTAAAAGTTGACGTAAAAAATATTAAATCCGGGGCCTTAAAAGTCGATATAGCGAAACACATCAAAATTCGAATATCAGAATTCTGATATTCAATATAATCCTCCATATGACCCCATATACCAAACCATATGTGGCCGCCGATGTGGGGAAAAAATAGATTTTCATTCAGTCCCCTTAAAAATAACCTAATATTTTATATTGATTGAGAAAATTTTGATTATTGCCCTCCGAAGTTAACATTACCATATCTCGATGCTCGAATATCAGAATTCTGACATTCGACATGATTCAATATGACCACATCCATCACAAAATATGTGGCCGCCGATGAGGTGTTTTAATAGATTTTTATTCATCCCCCTTAATGTAATTTAATATTAAAAGTTGACGTAAAAAATTTTAAATCTGGGGCCTTAAAAGTCGATATAGCGAAACACATCAAAATTCGAATATCAGATTTCTGATATTGAATATAATCCTCCATATGACCCCATATACCAAACCATATGTGGCCGCCGATGTGGGGAAAAAATAGATTTTCATTCAGCCCCCTTAAAAATAACCTAATATTTTATATTGATGTAGAAAATTTTGATTATTGCCCTCCGAAGTTAACATTACCATATCTCGATGCTCGAATATCAGAATTCTGACATTCGACATGATTCAATATGACCACATCCATCACAAAATATGTGGCCGCCGATGAGGTGTTTTAATAGATTTTTATTCATCTCCCTTAAATTAATTTATATTAAAAGTTGACGTAAAAAATATTAAATCCGGGGCCTTAAAAGTCGATATAGCGAAACACATCAAAATTCGAATATCAGAATTCTGATATTCAATATAATCCTCCATATGACCCCATATACCAAACCATATGTGGCCGCCGATGTGGGGAAAAAATAGATTTTCATTCAGTCCCCTTAAAAATAACCTAATATTTTATATTGATTGAGAAAATTTTGATTATTGCCCTCCGAAGTTAACACAATCATATCTCGATTATCGAATATCAGAATTCTGATATTCGACATGATTCAATATGACTACATATATTACAAAATATGTGGCCTCCGATGTGGAGTTTTAATAGATTTTTATTCATCCCCCTTAATGTAATTTAATATTAAAAGTTGACGCAAAAATTTTTAAATCTGGGGCCTTAAAAGTCGATATAGCGAAACACATCAAAATTCGAATATCAGATTTCTGATATTCAATATAATCCTCCATATGACCCCATATACCAAACCATATGTGGCCGCCGATGTGGGGAAAAAATAGATTTTCATTCAGTCCCCTTAAAAATAACCTAATATTTTATATTGATTTAGAAAATTTTGATTATTGCCCTCCGAAGTTAACATTACCATATCTCGATGCTCGAATATCAGAATTCTGACATTCGACATGATTCAATATGACCACATCCATCACAAAATATGTGGCCGCCGATGAGGTGTTTTAATAGATTTTTATTCATCCCCCTTAATGTAATTTAATATTAAAAGTTGACGCAAAAAATATTAAATCCGGGGCCTTAAAAGTCGATATAGCGAAACACATCAAAATTCGAATATCAGAATTCTGATATTCAATATAATCCTCCATATGACCCCATATACCGAACCATATGTGGCCGCCGATGTGGGGAAGAATAGATTTTCCTTCAGTCCCCTTAAAAATAACCTAATATTTTATATTGATGTAGAAAATTTTTATTCTTGAACTCCGAAGTTAACATTACCATATCTCGATGCTCGAATATCAGAATTCTGACATTCGACATGATTCAATATGACCACATCCATCACAAAATATGTGGCTGCCGATGAGGTGTTTTAATAGATTTTTATTCATCTCCCTTAATGTTATTTAATATTAAAAGTTGATGTAAAAAATTTTAAATCCGGGGCCTTAAAAGTCGATATAGCGAAACACATCAAAATTCGAATATCAGAATTCTGATATTCAATATAATCTTCCATATGACCCCATATACCAAACCATATGTGGCCGCCGATGTGGGGAAAAAATAGATTTTCATTCAGTCCCCTTAAAAATAACCTGATATTTTATATTGATTGAGAAAATTTTGATTATTGCCCTCCGAAGTTAACATTACCATATCTCGATGCTCGAATATCAGAATTCTGACATTCGACATGATTCAATATGACCACATCCATCACAAAATATATGGCCGCCGATGAGGTGTTTTAATATATTTTTATTCATCTCCCTTAATGTAATTTAATATTAAAAGTTGACGTAAAAAATTTTAAATCTGGGGCCTTGAAAGTCGATATAGCGAAACACATCAAAATTCGAATATCAGATTTCTGATATTCAATATAATCCTCCATATGACCCCATATACCAAACCATATGTGGCCGCCGATGTGGGGAAAAAATAGATTTTCATTCAGTCCCCTTAAAAATAACCTAATATTTTATATTGATGTAGAAAATTTTGATTATTGCCCTCCGAAGTTAACATTACCATATCTCGATGCTCGAATATCAGAATTCTGACATTCGACATGATTCAATATGACCACATCCATCACAAAATATGTGGCCGCCGATGAGGTGTTTTAATAGATTTTTATTCATCCCCCTTAATTTAATTTAATATTAAAAGTTGACCTAAAAATATTAAATCCGGGGCCTTAAAAGTCGATATAGCGAAACACATCAAAATTCGAATATCAGAATTCTGATATTCAATATAATCCTCCATATGACCCCATATACCAAACCATATGTGGCCGCCGATGTGGGGAAAAAATAGATTTTCATTCAGTCCCCTTAAAAGTAACCTAATATTTTATATTGATTGAGAAAATTTTGATTATTGCCCTCCGAAGTTAACATTACCATATCTCGATCCTCGAATATCAGAATTCTGATATTCGACATGATTCAATATGACTACATATATTACCAAATATGTGGCCTCCGATGAGGTGTTTTAATAGATTTTTATTCATCCCCCTTAATGTAATTTAATATTAAAAGTTGACGTAAAAAATTTTAAATCTGGGGCCTTAAAAGTCGATATAGCGATACACATCAAAATTCGAATATCAGATTTCTGATATTCAATATAATCCTCCATATGACCCCATATACCAAACCATATGTGGCCGCCGATGTTGGGAAAAAATAGATTTTCATTCAGTCCCCTTAAAAATAACCTAATATTTTATATTGATTTAGAAAATTTTGATTATTGCCCTCCGAAGTTAACATTACCATATCTCGATGCTCGAATATCAGAATTCTGACATTCGACATGATTCAATATGACCACATCCATCACAAAATATGTGGCCGCCGATGAGGTGTTTTAATAGATTTTTATTCATCCCCCTTAATGTAATTTAATATTAAAAGTTGACGCAAAAATTTTTAAATCTGGGGCCTTAAAAGTCGATATAGCGAAACACATCAAAATTCGAATATCAGATTTCTGATATTCAATATAATCCTCCATATGACCCCATATACCAAACCATATGTGGCCGCCGATGTGGGGAAAAAATAGATTTTCATTCAGTCCCCTTAAAAATAACCTAATATTTTATATTGATTTAGAAAATTTTGATTATTGCCCTCCGAAGTTAACATTACCATATCTCGATGCTCGAATATCAGAATTCTGACATTCGACATGATTCAATATGACCACATCCATCACAAAATATGTGGCCGCCGATGAGGTGTTTTAATAGATTTTTATTCATCCCCCTTAATGTAATTTAATATTAAAAGTTGACGCAAAAAATATTAAATCCGGGGCCTTAAAAGTCGATATAGCGAAACACATCAAAATTCGAATATCAGAATTCTGATATTCAATATAATCCTCCATATGACCCCATATACCGAACCATATGTGGCCGCCGATGTGGGGAAGAATAGATTTTCCTTCAGTCCCCTTAAAAATAACCTAATATTTTATATTGATGTAGAAAATTTTGATTATTGCCCTCCGAAGTTAACATTACCATATCTCGATGCTCGAATATCAGAATTCTGACATTCGACATGATTCAATATGACCACATCCATCACAAAATATGTGGCCGCCGATGAGGTGTTTTAATAGATTTTTATTCATCTCCCTTAAATTAATTTATATTAAAAGTTGACGTAAAAAATATTAAATCCGGGGCCTTAAAAGTCGATATAGCGAAACACATCAAAATTCGAATATCAGAATTCTGATATTCAATATAATCCTCCATATGACCCCATATACCAAACCATATGTGGCCGCCGATGTGGGGAAAAAATAGATTTTCATTCAGTCCCCTTAAAAATAACCTAATATTTTATATTGATTGAGAAAATTTTGATTATTGCCCTCCGAAGTTAACACAATCATATCTCGATTATCGAATATCAGAATTCTGATATTCGACATGATTCAATATGACTACATATATTACAAAATATGTGGCCTCCGATGTGGAGTTTTAATAGATTTTTATTCATCCCCCTTAATGTAATTTAATATTAAAAGTTGACGCAAAAATTTTTAAATCTGGGGCCTTAAAAGTCGATATAGCGAAACACATCAAAATTCGAATATCAGATTTCTGATATTCAATATAATCCTCCATATGACCCCATATACCAAACCATATGTGGCCGCCGATGTGGGGAAAAAATAGATTTTCATTCAGTCCCCTTAAAAATAACCTAATATTTTATATTGATTTAGAAAATTTTGATTATTGCCCTCCGAAGTTAACATTACCATATCTCGATGCTCGAATATCAGAATTCTGACATTCGACATGATTCAATATGACCACATCCATCACAAAATATGTGGCCGCCGATGAGGTGTTTTAATAGATTTTTATTCATCCCCCTTAATGTAATTTAATATTAAAAGTTGACGCAAAAAATATTAAATCCGGGGCCTTAAAAGTCGATATAGCGAAACACATCAAAATTCGAATATCAGAATTCTGATATTCAATATAATCCTCCATATGACCCCATATACCGAACCATATGTGGCCGCCGATGTGGGGAAGAATAGATTTTCCTTCAGTCCCCTTAAAAATAACCTAATATTTTATATTGATGTAGAAAATTTTGATTATTGCCCTCCGAAGTTAACATTACCATATCTCGATGCTCGAATATCAGAATTCTGACATTCGACATGATTCAATATGACCACATCCATCACAAAATATGTGGCCGCCGATGAGTTGTTTTAATAGATTTTTATTCATCCCCCTTAATTTAATTTAATATTAAAAGTTGACCTAAAAAATATTAAATCCGGGGCCTTAAAAGTCGATATAGCGAAACACATCAAAATTCGAATATCAGAATTCTGATATTCAATATAATCCTCCATATGACCCCATATACCAAACCATATGTGGCCGCCGATGTGGGGAAAAAATAGATTTTCATTCAGTCCCCTTAAAAGTAACCTAATATTTTATATTGATTGAGAAAATTTTGATTAATGCCCTCCGAAGTTAACATTACCATATCTCGATCCTCGAATATCAGAATTCTGATATTCGACATGATTCAATATGACTACATATATTACCAAATATTTGGCCTCCGATGAGGTGTTTTAATAGATTTTTATTCATCCCCCTTAATGTAATTTAATATTAAAAGTTGACGTAAAAAATTTTAAATCTGGGGCCTTAAAAGTCGATATAGCGATACACATCAAAATTCGAATATCAGATTTCTGATATTCAATATAATCCTCCATATGACCCCATATACCAAACCATATGTGGCCGCCGATGTGGGGAAAAAATAGATTTTCATTCAGTCCCCTTAAAAATAACCTAATATTTTATATTGATTTAGAAAATTTTGATTATTGCCCTCCGAAGTTAACATTACCATATCTCGATGCTCGAATATCAGAATTCTGACATTCGACATGATTCAATATGACCACATCCATCACAAAATATGTGGCCGCCGATGAGGTGTTTTAATAGATTTTTATTCATCCCCTTAATGTAATTTAATATTAAAAGTTGACGTAAAAAATATTAAATCCGGGGCCTTAAAAGTCGATATAGCGAAACACATCAAAATTCGAATATCAGAATTCTGATATTCAATATAATCCTCCATATGACCCCATATACCAAACCATATGTGGCCGCCGATGTGGGGAAAAAATAGATTTTCATTCAGTCCCCTTAAAAATAACCTAATATATTATATTGATTGAGAAAATTTTGATTATTGCCCTCCGAAGTTAACACAATCATATCTCGATTATCGAATATCAGAATTCTGATATTCGACATGATTCAATATGACTACATATATTACAAAATATGTGGCCTCCGATGAGGAGTTTTAATAGATTTTTATTCATCCCCCTTAATGTAATTTAATATTAAAAGTTGACGCAAAAATTTTTAAATCTGGGGCCTTAAAAGTCGATATAGCGAAACACATCAAAATTCGAATATCAGATTTCTGATATTCAATATAATCCTCCATATGACCCCATATACCAAACCATATGTGGCCGCCGATGTGGGGAAAAAATAGATTTTCATTCAGTCCCCTTAAAAATAACCTAATATTTTATATTGATTTAGAAAATTTTGATTATTGCCCTCCGAAGTTAACATTACCATATCTCGATGCTCGAATATCAGAATTCTGACATTCGACATGATTCAATATGACCACATCCATCACAAAATATGTGGCCGCCGATGAGGTGTTTTAATAGATTTTTATTCATCCCCCTTAATGTAATTTAATATTAAAAGTTGACGCAAAAAATATTAAATCCGGGGCCTTAAAAGTCGATATAGCGAAACACATCAAAATTCGAATATCAGAATTCTGATATTCAATATAATCCTCCATATGACCCCATATACCGAACCATATGTGGCCGCCGATGTGGGGAAGAATAGATTTTCCTTCAGTCCCCTTAAAAATAACCTAATATTTTATATTGATGTAGAAAATTTTTATTCTTGCCCTCCGAAGTTAACATTACCATATCTCGATGCTCGAATATCAGAATTCTGACATTCGACATGATTCAATATGACCACATCCATCACAAAATATGTGGCTGCCGATGAGGTGTTTTAATAGATTTTTATTCATCTCCCTTAATGTTATTTAATATTAAAAGTTGATGTAAAAAATTTTAAATCCGGGGCCTTAAAAGTCGATATAGCGAAACACATCAAAATTCGAATATCAGAATTCTGATATTCAATGTAATCTTCCATATGACCCCATATACCAAACCATATGTGGCCGCCGATGTGGGGAAAAAATAGATTTTCATTCAGTCCCCTTAAAAATAACCTAATATTTTATATTGATTGAGAAAATTTTGATTATTGCCCTCCGAAGTTAACATTACCATATCTCGATGCTCGAATATCAGAATTCTGACATTCGACATGATTCAATATGACCACATCCATCACAAAATATATGGCCGCCGATGAGGTGTTTTAATATATTTTTATTCATCTCCCTTAATGTAATTTAATATTAAAAGTTGACGTAAAAATTTTTAAATCTGGGGCCTTGAAAGTCGATATAGCGAAACACATCAAAATTCGAATATCAGATTTCTGATATTCAATATAATCCTCCATATGACCCCATATACCAAACCATATGTGGCCGCCGATGTGGGGAAAAAATAGATTTTCATTCAGTCCCCTTAAAAATAACCTAATATTTTATATTGATGTAGAAAATTTTGATTATTGCCCTCCGAAGTTAACATTACCATATCTCGATGCTCGAATATCAGAATTCTGACATTCGACATGATTCAATATGACCACATCCATCACAAAATATGTGGCCGCCGATGAGGTGTTTTAATAGATTTTTATTCATCCCCCTTAATTTAATTTAATATTAAAAGTTGACCTAAAAAATATTAAATCCGGGGCCTTAAAAGTCGATATAGCGAAACACATCAAAATTCGAATATCAGAATTCTGATATTCAATATAATCCTCCATATGACCCCATATACCAAACCATATGTGGCCGCCGATGTGGGGAAAAAATAGATTTTCATTCAGTCCCCTTAAAAGTAACCTAATATTTTATATTGATTGAGAAAATTTTGATTATTGCCCTCCGAAGTTAACATTACCATATCTCGATCCTCGAATATCAGAATTCTGATATTCGACATGATTCAATATGACTACATATATTACCAAATATGTGGCCTCCGATGAGGTGTTTTAATAGATTTTTATTCATCCCCCTTAATGTAATTTAATATTAAAAGTTGACGTAAAAAATTTTAAATCTGGGGCCTTAAAAGTCGATATAGCGATACACATCAAAATTCGAATATCAGATTTCTGATATTCAATATAATCCTCCATATGACCCCATATACCAAACCATATGTGGCCGCCGATGTGGGGAAAAAATAGATTTTCATTCAGTCCCCTTAAAAATAACCTAATATTTTATATTGATTTAGAAAATTTTGATTATTGCCCTCCGAAGTTAACATTACCATATCTCGATGCTCGAATATCAGAATTCTGACATTCGACATGATTCAATATGACCACATCCATCACAAAATATGTGGCCGCCGATGAGGTGTTTTAATAGATTTTTATTCATCCCCCTTAATGTAATTTAATATTAAAAGTTGACGTAAAAAATATTAAATCCGGGGCCTTAAAAGTCGATATAGCGAAACACATCAAAATTCGAATATCAGAATTCTGATATTCAATATAATCCTCCATATGACCCCATATACCAAACCATATGTGGCCGCCGATGTGGGGAAAAAATAGATTTTCATTCAGTCCCCTTAAAAATAACCTAATATTTTATATTGATTGAGAAAATTTTGATTATTGCCCTCCGAAGTTAACACAATCATATCTCGATTATCGAATATCAGAATTCTGATATTCGACATGATTCAATATGACTACATATATTACAAAATATGTGGCCTCCGATGAGGAGTTTTAATAGATTTTTATTCATCCCCCTTAATGTAATTTAATATTAAAAGTTGACGCAAAAATTTTTAAATCCGGGGCCTTAAAAGTCGATATAGCGAAACACATCAAAATTCGAATATCAGATTTCTGATATTCAATATAATCCTCCATATGACCCCATATACCAAACCATATGTGGCCGCCGATGTGGGGAAAAAATAGATTTTCATTCAGTCCCCTTAAAAATAACCTAATATTTTATATTGATTTAGAAAATTTTGATTATTGCCCTCCGAAGTTAACATTACCATATCTCGATGCTCGAATATCAGAATTCTGACATTCGACATGATTCAATATGACCACATCCATCACAAAATATGTGGCCGCCGATGAGGTGTTTTAATAGATTTTTATTCATCCCCCTTAATGTAATTTAATATTAAAAGTTGACGCAAAAAAAATAATTAAATCCGGGGCCTTAAAAGTCGATATAGCGAAACACATCAAAATTCGAATATCAGAATTCTGATATTCAATATAATCCTCCATATGACCCCATATACCGAACCATATGTGGCCGCCGATGTGGGGAAGAATAGATTTTCCTTCAGTCCCCTTAAAAATAACCTAATATTTTATATTGATGTAGAAAATTTTTATTCTTGCCCTCCGAAGTTAACATTACCATATCTCGATGCTCGAATATCAGAATTCTGACATTCGACATGATTCAATATGACCACATCCATCACAAAATATGTGGCTGCCGATGAGGTGTTTTAATAGATTTTTATTCATCTCCCTTAATGTTATTTAATATTAAAAGTTGATGTAAAAAATTTTAAATCCGGGGCCTTAAAAGTCGATATAGCGAAACACATCAAAATTCGAATATCAGAATTCTGATATTCAATATAATCTTCCATATGACCCCATATACCAAACCATATGTGGCCGCCGATGTGGGGAAAAAATAGATTTTCATTCAGTCCCCTTAAAAATAACCTAATATTTTATATTGATTGAGAAAATTTTGATTATTGCCCTCCGAAGTTAACATTACCATATCTCGATGCTCGAATATCAGAATTCTGACATTCGACATGATTCAATATGACCACATCCATCACAAAATATATGGCCGCCGATGAGGTGTTTTAATATATTTTTATTCATCTCCCTTAATGTAATTTAATATTAAAAGTTGACGTAAAAATTTTTAAATCTGGGGCCTTGAAAGTCGATATAGCGAAACACATCAAAATTCGAATATCAGATTTCTGATATTCAATATAATCCTCCATATGACCCCATATACCAAACCATATGTGGCCGCCGATGTGGGGAAAAAATAGATTTTCATTCAGTCCCCTTAAAAATAACCTAATATTTTATATTGATGTAGAAAATTTTGATTATTGCCCTCCGAAGTTAACATTACCATATCTCGATGCTCGAATATCAGAATTCTGACATTCGACATGATTCAATATGACCACATCCATCACAAAATATGTGGCCGCCGATGAGGTGTTTTAATAGATTTTTATTCATCCCCCTTAATTTAATTTAATATTAAAAGTTGACCTAAAAAATATTAAATCCGGGGCCTTAAAAGTCGATATAGCGAAACACATCAAAATTCGAATATCAGAATTCTGATATTCAATATAATCCTCCATATGACCCCATATACCAAACCATATGTGGCCGCCGATGTGGGGAAAAAATAGATTTTCATTCAGTCCCCTTAAAAGTAACCTAATATTTTATATTGATTGAGAAAATTTTGATTATTGCCCTCCGAAGTTAACATTACCATATCTCGATCCTCGAATATCAGAATTCTGATATTCGACATGATTCAATATGACTACATATATTACCAAATATGTGGCCTCCGATGAGGTGTTTTAATAGATTTTTATTCATCCCCCTTAATGTAATTTAATATTAAAAGTTGACGTAAAAAATTTTAAATCTGGGGCCTTAAAAGTCGATATAGCGATACACATCAAAATTCGAATATCAGATTTCTGATATTCAATATAATCCTCCATATGACCCCATATACCAAACCATATGTGGCCGCCGATGTGGGGAAAAAATAGATTTTCATTCAGTCCCCTTAAAAATAACCTAATATTTTATATTGATTTAGAAAATTTTGATTATTGCCCTCCGAAGTTAACATTACCATATCTCGATGCTCGAATATCAGAATTCTGACATTCGACATGATTCAATATGACCACATCCATCACAAAATATGTGGCCGCCGATGAGGTGTTTTAATAGATTTTTATTCATCCCCCTTAATGTAATTTAATATTAAAAGTTGACGTAAAAAATATTAAATCCGGGGCCTTAAAAGTCGATATAGCGAAACACATCAAAATTCGAATATCAGAATTCTGATATTCAATATAATCCCCCATATGACCCCATATACCAAACCATATGTGGCCGCCGATGTGGGGAAAAAATAGATTTTCATTCAGTCCCCTTAAAAATAACCTAATATTTTATTATGATGTAGAAAATTTTGATTATTGCCCTCCGAAGTTAACATTACCATATCTCGATGCTCGAATATCAGAATTCTGACATTCAACATGATTCAATATGACCACATCCATCACAAAATATGTGGCCGCCGATGAGGTGTTTTAATAGATTTTTATTCATCCCCCTTAATGTAATTTAATATTAAAAGTTGACGTAAAAAATATTAAATCCGGGGCCTTAAAAGTCGATATAGCGAAACACATCAAAATTCGAATATCAGAATTCTGATATTCAATATAATCCTCCATATGACCCCATATACCAAACCATATGTGGCCGCCGATGTGGGGAAAAAATAGATTTTCATTCAGTCCCCTTAAAAATAACCTAATATTTTATATTGATTGAGAAAATTTTGATTATTGCCCTCCGAAGTTAACATTACCATATCTCGATGCTCGAATATCAGAATTCTGACATTCGACATGATTCAATATGACCACATCCATCACAAAATATGTGGCCGCCGATGAGGTGTTTTAATAGATTTTTATTCATCCCCCTTAATGTAATTTAATATTAAAAGTTGACGTAAAAAATTTTAAATCTGGGGCCTAAAAAGTCGATATAGCGAAACACATCAAAATTCGAATATCAGAATTCTGATATTCAATATAATCCTCCATATGACCCCGTATACCAAACCATATGTGGCCGCCGATGTGGGGAAAAAATAGATTTTCATTCAGTCCCCTTAAAAAAAACCTAATATTTTATATTGATGTAGAAAATTTTTATTCTTCCCTCCGAAGTTAACACAACCATATCTCGATGCTCGAATATCAGAATTCTGATATTCGACATGATTCAATATGACCACATCCATCACAAAATATGTGGCCGCCGATGAGGTGTTTTAATAGATTTTTATTCATCCCCCTTAATGTAATTTAATATTAAAAGTTGACGTAAAAAATTTTAAATCCGGGGCCTTAAAAGTCGATATAGCGAAACACATCAAAATTCGAATATCAGATTTCTGATATTGAATATAATCCTCCATATGACCCCATATACCAAACCATATGTGGCCGCCGATGTGGGGAAAAATAGATTTTCATTCAGCCCCCTTAAAAATAACCTAATATTTTATATTGATGTAGAAAATTTTGATTATTGCCCTCCGAAGTTAACATTACCATATCTCGATGCTCGAATATCAGAATTCTGACATTCGACATGATTCAATATGACCACATCCATCACAAAATATGTGGCCGCCGATGAGGTGTTTTAATAGATTTTTATTCATCACCCTTAAATTAATTTAATATTAAAAGTTGACCTAAAAAATATTAAATCCGGGGCCTTAAAAGTCGATATAGCGAAACACATCAAAATTCGAATATCAGAATTCTGATATTCAATATAATCCTCCATATGACCCCATATACCAAACCATATGTGGCCGCCGATGTGGGGAAAAAATAGATTTTCATTCAGTCCCCTTAAAAGTAACCTAATATTTTATATTGATTGAGAAAATTTTGATTATTGCCCTCCGAAGTTAACATTACCATATCTCGATCCTCGAATATCAGAATTCTGATATTCGACATGATTCAATATGACTACATATATTACCAAATATGTGGCCTCCGATGAGGTGTTTTAATAGATTTTTATTCATCCCCCTTAATGTAATTTAATATTAAAAGTTGACGTAAAAAATTTTAAATCTGGGGCCTTAAAAGTCGATATAGCGATACACATCAAAATTCGAATATCAGATTTCTGATATTCAATATAATCCTCCATATGACCCCATATACCAAACCATATGTGGCCGCCGATGTGGGGAAAAAATAGATTTTCATTCAGTCCCCTTAAAAATAACCTAATATTTTATATTGATTTAGAAAATTTTGATTATTGCCCTCCGAAGTTAACATTACCATATCTCGATGCTCGAATATCAGAATTCTGACATTCGACATGATTCAATATGACCACATCCATCACAAAATATGTGGCCGCCGATGAGGTGTTTTAATAGATTTTTATTCATCCCCCTTAATGTAATTTAATATTAAAAGTTGACGTAAAAAATATTAAATCCGGGGCCTTAAAAGTCGATATAGCGAAACACATCAAAATTCGAATATCAGACTTCTGATATTCAATATAATCCTCCATATGACCCCATATACCAAACCATATGTGGCCGCCGATGTGGGGAAAAAATAGATTTTCATTCAGTCCCCTTAAAAATAACCTAATATTTTATATTGATTGAGAAAATTTTGATTATTGCCCTCCGAAGTTAACACAATCATATCTCGATTATCGAATATCAGAATTCTGATATTCGACATGATTCAATATGACTACATATATTACAAAATATGTGGCCTCCGATGAGGAGTTTTAATAGATTTTTATTCATCCCCCTTAATGTAATTTAATATTAAAAGTTGACGCAAAAATTTTTAAATCTGGGGCCTTAAAAGTCGATATAGCGAAACACATCAAAATTCGAATATCAGATTTCTGATATTCAATATAATCCTCCATATGACCCCATATACCAAACCATATGTGGCCGCCGATGTGGGGAAAAAATAGATTTTCATTCAGTCCCCTTAAAAATAACCTAATATTTTATATTGATTTAGAAAATTTTGATTATTGCCCTCCGAAGTTAACATTACCATATCTCGATGCTCGAATATCAGAATTCTGACATTCGACATGATTCAATATGACCACATCCATCACAAAATATGTGGCCGCCGATGAGGTGTTTTAATAGATTTTTATTCATCCCCCTTAATGTAATTTAATATTAAAAGTTGACGCAAAAAATATTAAATCCGGGGCCTTAAAAGTCGATATAGCAAAACACATCAAAATTCGAATATCAGAATTCTGATATTCAATATAATCCTCCATATGACCCCATATACCGAACCATATGTGGCCGCCGATGTGGGGAAGAATAGATTTTCCTTCAGTCCCCTTAAAAATAACCTAATATTTTATATTGATGTAGAAAATTTTTATTCTTGCCCTCCGAAGTTAACATTACCATATCTCGATGCTCGAATATCAGAATTCTGACATTCGACATGATTCAATATGACCACATCCATCACAAAATATGTGGCTGCCGATGAGGTGTTTTAATAGATTTTTATTCATCTCCCTTAATGTTATTTAATATTAAAAGTTGATGTAAAAATTTTTAAATCCGGGGCCTTAAAAGTCGATATAGCGAAACACATCAAAATTCGAATATCAGAATTCTGATATTCAATATAATCTTCCATATGACCCCATATACCAAACCATATGTGGCCGCCGATGTGGGGAAAAAATAGATTTTCATTCAGTCCCCTTAAAAATAACCTAATATTTTATATTGATTGAGAAAATTTTGATTATTGCCCTCCGAAGTTAACATTACCATATCTCGATGCTCGAATATCAGAATTCTGACATTCGACATGATTCAATATGACCACATCCATCACAAAATATATGGCCGCCGATGAGGTGTTTTAATATATTTTTATTCATCTCCCTTAATGTAATTTAATATTAAAAGTTGACGTAAAAATTTTTAAATCTGGGGCCTTGAAAGTCGATATAGCGAAACACATCAAAATTCGAATATCAGATTTCTGATATTCAATATAATCCTCCATATGACCCCATATACCAAACCATATGTGGCCGCCGATGTGGGGAAAAAATAGATTTTCATTCAGTCCCCTTAAAAATAACCTAATATTTTATATTGATGTAGAAAATTTTGATTATTGCCCTCCGAAGTTAACATTACCATATCTCGATGCTCGAATATCAGAATTCTGACATTCGACATGATTCAATATGACCACATCCATCACAAAATATGTGGCCGCCGATGAGGTGTTTTAATAGATTTTTATTCATCCCCCTTAATGTAATTTAATATTAAAAGTTGACCTAAAAAATATTAAATCCGGGGCCTTAAAAGTCGATATAGCGAAACACATCAAAATTCGAATATCAGAATTCTGATATTCAATATAATCCTCCATATGACCCCATATACCAAACCATATGTGGCCGCCGATGTGGGGAAAAAATAGATTTTCATTCAGTCCCCTTAAAAATAACCTAATATTTTATATTGATTTAGAAAATTTTGATTATTGCCCTCCGAAGTTAACATTACCATATCTCGATGCTCGAATATCAGAATTCTGACATTCGACATGATTCAATATGACCACATCCATCACAAAATATGTGGCCGCCGATGAGGTGTTTTAATAGATTTTTATTCATCCCCCTTAATGTAATTTAATATTAAAAGTTGACGTAAAAAATATTAAATCCGGGGCCTTAAAAGTCGATATAGCGAAACACATCAAAATTCGAATATCAGAATTCTGATATTCAATATAATCCTCCATATGACCCCATATACCAAACCATATGTGGCCGCCGATGTGGGGAAAAAATAGATTTTCATTCAGTCCCCTTAAAAATAACCTAATATTTTATATTGATTGAGAAAATTTTGATTATTGCCCTCCGAAGTTAACATTACCATATCTCGATGCTCGAATATCAGAATTCTGACATTCGACATGATTCAATATGACCACATCCATCACAAAATATGTGGCCGCCGATGAGGTGTTTTAATAGATTTTTATTCATCCCCCTTAATGTAATTTAATATTAAAAGTTGACGCAAAAAATATTAAATCCGGGGCCTTAAAAGTCGATATAGCGAAACACATCAAAATTCGAATATCAGAATTCTGATATTCAATATAATCCTCCATATGACCCCATATACCGAACCATATGTGGCCGCCGATGTGGGGAAGAATAGATTTTCCTTCAGTCCCCTTAAAAATAACCTAATATTTTATATTGATGTAGAAAATTTTTATTCTTGCCCTCCGAAGTTAACATTACCATATCTCGATGCTCGAATATCAGAATTCTGACATTCGACATGATTCAATATGACCACATCCATCACAAAATATGTGGCTGCCGATGAGGTGTTTTAATAGATTTTTATTCATCTCCCTTAATGTTATTTAATATTAAAAGTTGATGTAAAAAATTTTAAATCCGGGGCCTTAAAAGTCGATATAGCGAAACACATCAAAATTCGAATATCAGAATTCTGATATTCAATATAATCTTCCATATGACCCCATATACCAAACCATATGTGGCCGCCGATGTGGGGAAAAAATAGATTTTCATTCAGTCCCCTTAAAAATAACCTAATATTTTATATTGATTGAGAAAATTTTGATTATTGCCCTCCGAAGTTAACATTACCATATCTCGATGCTCGAATATCAGAATTCTGACATTCGACATGATTCAATATGACCACATCCATCACAAAATATATGGCCGCCGATGAGGTGTTTTAATATATTTTTATTCATCTCCCTTAATGTAATTTAATATTAAAAGTTGACGTAAACATTTTTAAATCCGGGGCCTTAAAAGTCGATATAGCGAAACACATCAAAATTCGAATATCAGAATTCTGATATTCAATATAATCCTCCATATGACCCCATATACCAAACCATATGTGGCCGCCGATGTGGGGAAAAAATAGATTTTCATTCAGTCCCCTTAAAAGTAACCTAATATTTTATATTGATTGAGAAAATTTTGATTATTGCCCTCCGAAGTTAACATTACCATATCTCGATCCTCGAATATCAGAATTCTGATATTCGACATGATTCAATATGACTACATATATTACCAAATATGTGGCCTCCGATGAGGTGTTTTAATAGATTTTTATTCATCCCCCTTAATGTAATTTAATATTAAAAGTTGACGTAAAAAATTTTAAATCTGGGGCCTTAAAAGTCGATATAGCGATACACATCAAAATTCGAATATCAGATTTCTGATATTCAATATAATCCTCCATATGACCCCATATACCAAACCATATGTGGCCGCCGATGTGGGGAAAAAATAGATTTTCATTCAGTCCCCTTAAAAATAACCTAATATTTTATATTGATTTAGAAAATTTTGATTATTGCCCTCCGAAGTTAACATTACCATATCTCGATGCTCGAATATCAGAATTCTGACATTCGACATGATTCAATATGACCACATCCATCACAAAATATGTGGCCGCCGATGAGGTGTTTTAATAGATTTTTATTCATCCCCCTTAATGTAATTTAATATTAAAAGTTGACGTAAAAAATATTAAATCCGGGGCCTTAAAAGTCGATATAGCGAAACACATCAAAATTCGAATATCAGAATTCTGATATTCAATATAATCCCCCATATGACCCCATATACCAAACCATATGTGGCCGCCGATGTGGGGAAAAAATAGATTTTCATTCAGTCCCCTTAAAAATAACCTATATTTTATTATGATGTAGAAAATTTTGATTATTGCCCTCCGAAGTTAACATTACCATATCTCGAAGCTCGAATATCAGAATTCTGACATTCAACATGATTCAATATGACCACATCCATCACAAAATATGTGGCCGCCGATGAGGTGTTTTAATAGATTTTTATTCATCCCCCTTAATGTAATTTAATATTAAAAGTTGACGTAAAAAATATTAAATCCGGGGCCTTAAAAGTCGATATAGCGAAACACATCAAAATTCGAATATCAGAATTCTGATATTCAATATAATCCTCCATATGACCCCATATACCAAACCATATGTGGCCGCCGATGTGGGGAAAAAATAGATTTTCATTCAGTCCCCTTAAAAATAACCTAATATTTTATATTGATTGAGAAAATTTTGATTATTGCCCTCCGAAGTTAACATTACCATATCTCGATGCTCGAATATCAGAATTCTGACATTCGACATGATTCAATATGACCACATCCATCACAAAATATGTGGCCGCCGATGAGGTGTTTTAATAGATTTTTATTCATCCCCCTTAATGTAATTTAATATTAAAAGTTGACGTAAAAAATTTTAAATCTGGGGCCTAAAAAGTCGATATAGCGAAACACATCAAAATTCGAATATCAGAATTCTGATATTCAATATAATCCTCCATATGACCCCGTATACCAAACCATATGTGGCCGCCGATGTGGGGAAAAAATAGATTTTCATTCAGTCCCCTTAAAAAAAACCTAATATTTTATATTGATGTAGAAAATTTTTATTCTTCCCTCCGAAGTTAACACAACCATATCTCGATGCTCGAATATCAGAATTCTGATATTCGACATGATTCAATATGACCACATCCATCACAAAATATGTGGCCGCCGATGAGGTGTTTTAATAGATTTTTATTCATCCCCCTTAATGTAATTTAATATTAAAAGTTGACGTAAAAAATTTTAAATCCGGGGCCTTAAAAGTCGATATAGCGAAACACATCAAAATTCGAATATCAGATTTCTGATATTGAATATAATCCTCCATATGACCCCATATACCAAACCATATGTGGCCGCCGATGTGGGGAAAAATAGATTTTCATTCAGCCCCCTTAAAAATAACCTAATATTTTATATTGATGTAGAAAATTTTGATTATTGCCCTCCGAAGTTAACATTACCATATCTCGATGCTCGAATATCAGAATTCTGACATTCGACATGATTCAATATGACCACATCCATCACAAAATATGTGGCCGCCGATGAGGTGTTTTAATAGATTTTTATTCATCACCCTTAAATTAATTTAATATTAAAAGTTGACGTAAAAAATATTAAATCCGGGGCCTTAAAAGTCGATATAGCGAAACACATCAAAATTCGAATATCAGAATTCTGATATTCAATATAATCCTCCATATGACCCCATATACCAAACCATATGTGGCCGCCGATGTGGGGAAAAAATAGATTTTCATTCAGTCCCCTTAAAAATAACCTAATATTTTATATTGATTTAGAAAATTTTGATTATTGCCCTCCGAAGTTAACATTACCATATCTCGATGCTCGAATATCAGAATTCTGACATTCGACATGATTCAATATGACCACATCCATCACAAAATATGTGGCTGCCGATGAGGTGTTTTAATAGATTTTTATTCATCTCCCTTAATGTTATTTAATATTAAAAGTTGATGTAAAAAATTTTAAATCCGGGGCCTTAAAAGTCGATATAGCGAAACACATCAAAATTCGAATATCAGAATTCTGATATTCAATATAATCTTCCATATGACCCCATATACCAAACCATATGTGGCCGCCGATGTGGGGAAAAAATAGATTTTCATTCAGTCCCCTTAAAAATAACCTAATATTTTATTATGATGTAGAAAATTTTGATTATTGCCCTCCGAAGTTAACATTACCATATCTCGAAGCTCGAATATCAGAATTCTGACATTCAACATGATTCAATATGACCACATCCATCACAAAATATGTGGCCGCCGATGAGGTGTTTTAATAGATTTTTATTCATCCCCCTTAATGTAATTTAATATTAAAAGTTGACGTAAAAAATATTAAATCCGGGGCCTTAAAAGTCGATATAGCGAAACACATCAAAATTCGAATATCAGAATTCTGATATTCAATATAATCCTCCATATGACCCCATATACCAAACCATATGTGGCCGCCGATGTGGGGAAAAAATAGATTTTCATTCAGTCCCCTTAAAAATAACCTAATATTTTATATTGATTGAGAAAATTTTGATTATTGCCCTCCGAAGTTAACATTACCATATCTCGATGCTCGAATATCAGAATTCTGACATTCGACATGATTCAATATGACCACATCCATCACAAAATATGTGGCCGCCGATGAGGTGTTTTAATAGATTTTTATTCATCCCCCTTAATGTAATTTAATATTAAAAGTTGACGTAAAAAATTTTAAATCTGGGGCCTAAAAAGTCGATATAGCGAAACACATCAAAATTCGAATATCAGAATTCTGATATTCAATATAATCCTCCATATGACCCCGTATACCAAACCATATGTGGCCGCCGATGTGGGGAAAAAATAGATTTTCATTCAGTCCCCTTAAAAAAAACCTAATATTTTATATTGATGTAGAAAATTTTTATTCTTCCCTCCGAAGTTAACACAACCATATCTCGATGCTCGAATATCAGAATTCTGATATTCGACATGATTCAATATGACCACATCCATCACAAAATATGTGGCCGCCGATGAGGTGTTTTAATAGATTTTTATTCATCCCCCTTAATGTAATTTAATATTAAAAGTTGACGTAAAAAATTTTAAATCCGGGGCCTTAAAAGTCGATATAGCGAAACACATCAAAATTCGAATATCAGATTTCTGATATTGAATATAATCCTCCATATGACCCCATATACCAAACCATATGTGGCCGCCGATGTGGGGAAAAATAGATTTTCATTCAGCCCCCTTAAAAATAACCTAATATTTTATATTGATGTAGAAAATTTTGATTATTGCCCTCCGAAGTTAACATTACCATATCTCGATGCTCGAATATCAGAATTCTGACATTCGACATGATTCAATATGACCACATCCATCACAAAATATGTGGCCGCCGATGAGGTGTTTTAATAGATTTTTATTCATCCCCCTTAATGTAATTTAATATTAAAAGTTGACGTAAAAAATTTTAAATCTGGGGCCTAAAAAGTCGATATAGCGAAACACATCAAAATTCGAATATCAGAATTCTGATATTCAATATAATCCTCCATATGACCCCGTATACCAAACCATATGTGGCCGCCGATGTGGGGAAAAAATAGATTTTCATTCAGTCCCCTTAAAAAAAACCTAATATTTTATATTGATGTAGAAAATTTTTATTCTTCCCTCCGAAGTTAACACAACCATATCTCGATGCTCGAATATCAGAATTCTGATATTCGACATGATTCAATATGACCACATCCATCACAAAATATGTGGCCGCCGATGAGGTGTTTTAATAGATTTTTATTCATCCCCCTTAATGTAATTTAATATTAAAAGTTGACGTAAAAAATTTTAAATCCGGGGCCTTAAAAGTCGATATAGCGAAACACATCAAAATTCGAATTTCAGATTTCTGATATTGAATATAATCCTCCATATGACCCCATATACCAAACCATATGTGGCCGCCGATGTGGGGAAAAATAGATTTTCATTCAGCCCCCTTAAAAATAACCTAATATTTTATATTGATGTAGAAAATTTTGATTATTGCCCTCCGAAGTTAACATTACCATATCTCGATGCTCGAATATCAGAATTCTGACATTCGACATGATTCAATATGACCACATCCATCACAAAATATGTGGCCGCCGATGAGGTGTTTTAATAGATTTTTATTCATCACCCTTAAATTAATTTAATATTAAAAGTTGACGTAAAAAATATTAAATCCGGGGCCTTAAAAGTCGATATAGCGAAACACATCAAAATTCGAATATCAGAATTCTGATATTCAATATAATCCTCCATATGACCCCATATACCAAACCATATGTGGCCGCCGATGTGGGGAAAAAATAGATTTTCATTCAGTCCCCTTAAAAATAACCTAATATTTTATATTGATTTAGAAAATTTTGATTATTGCCCTCCGAAGTTAACATTACCATATCTCGATGCTCGAATATCAGAATTCTGACATTCGACATGATTCAATATGACCACATCCATCACAAAATATGTGGCCGCCGATGAGGTGTTTTAATAGATTTTTATTCATCCCCCTTAATGTAATTTAATATTAAAAGTTGACGTAAAAAATATTAAATCCGGGGCCTTAAAAGTCGATATAGCGAAACACATCAAAATTCGAATATCAGAATTCTGATATTCAATATAATCCCCCATATGACCCCATATACCAAACCATATGTGGCCGCCGATGTGGGGAAAAAATAGATTTTCATTCAGTCCCCTTAAAAATAACCTAATATTTTATTATGATGTAGAAAATTTTGATTATTGCCCTCCGAAGTTAACATTACCATATCTCGATGCTCGAATATCAGAATTCTGACATTCAACATGATTCAATATGACCACATCCATCACAAAATATGTGGCCGCCGATGAGGTGTTTTAATAGATTTTTATTCATCCCCCTTAATGTAATTTAATATTAAAAGTTGACGTAAAAAATTTTAAATCCGGGGCCTTAAAAGTCGATATAGCGAAACACATCAAAATTCGAATATCAGATTTCTGATATTGAATATAATCCTCCATATGACCCCATATACCAAACCATATGTGGCCGCCGATGTGGGGAAAAATAGATTTTCATTCAGCCCCCTTAAAAATAACCTAATATTTTATATTGATGTAGAAAATTTTGATTATTGCCCTCCGAAGTTAACATTACCATATCTCGATGCTCGAATATCAGAATTCTGACATTCGACATGATTCAATATGACCACATCCATCACAAAATATGTGGCCGCCGATGAGGTGTTTTAATAGATTTTTATTCATCACCCTTAAATTAATTTAATATTAAAAGTTGACGTAAAAAATATTAAATCCGGGGCCTTAAAAGTCGATATAGCGAAACACATCAAAATTCGAATATCAGAATTCTGATATTCAATATAATCCTCCATATGACCCCATATACCAAACCATATGTGGCCGCCGATGTGGGGAAAAAATAGATTTTCATTCAGTCCCCTTAAAAATAACCTAATATTTTATATTGATTGAGAAAATTTTGATTATTGCCCTCCGAAGTTAACATTACCATATCTCGATGCTCGAATATCAGAATTCTGACATTCGACATGATTCAATATGACCACATCCATCACAAAATATGTGGCCGCCGATGAGGTGTTTTAATAGATTTTTATTCATCTCCCTTAAATTAATTTAGTATTAAAAGTTGACGTAAAAAATATTAAATCCGCGGCCTTAAAAGTCGATATAGCGAAACACATCAAAATTCGAATATCAGAATTCTGATATTCAACATAATCCTCCATATGACCCCATATACCAAACCATATGTGGCCGCCGATGTGGAAAAAAATAGATTTTCATTCAGTCCCCTTAAAAATTACTTAATATTTTAAATTGATGTGGAAAATTTTGATTCTTGCCCTCCGAAATAAAACAACCATATCTCGATGTTCGAATATTAGAATTCTGATATTCGACATGATTCAATATGACGACATCCATTACAAAATATGTGGCCGCCGATAAGGTGTTTTAATAGATTTTTATTCATCTCCCTTAATGTAATTTAATATTAAAAGTTGATGTAAAAATTTTTAATCCGGGGCCTTAAATGTCGATATAGCGAAACACAACAAAATTCGAATATCAGAATACTGATATTCAATATAATCCTCCATATGACCCCATATACCAAACCATATAAGGCCGCCGATGTGGTTAAAAATAGATTTTCATTCAGTCCCCTTAAAAATAACCTAATATTTTATATTGATGTAGAAAATTTTTATTATTGCCCTCCGAAGTTAACATTACCATATCTCGATGCTCGAATATCAGAATTCTGACATTCGACATGATTCAATATGACCACATCCATCACAAAATATGTGGCCTCCGATGAGGTGTTTTAATAGATTTTTATTCATCCCCCTTAATGTAATTTAATATTAAAAGTTGACGTAAAAAATATTAAATCCGGGGCCTTAAAAGTCGATATAGCGAAACACATCAAAATTCGAATATCAGAATTCTGATATTCAATATAATCCTCCATATGACCCCATATACAAAACCATACGTGGCCGCCGATGTGTTTAAAAAATAAATTTTCATTCAGTCCCCTTAAAAATTACTTAATATTTTATATTGATGTGGAAAATTTTGATTCTTGCCCTTCGAAGTTATTACAACCATATCTCGATCCTCGAATATCAGAATTCTGATATTCGACATGATTCAATATGACTACATATATTACAAAATATGTGGCCGCCGATAAGGTGTTTTAATAGATTTTTATTGATCTCCCTTAATGTAATTTATTATTAAAAGTTGATGTAAAAAATTTTAAATCCGGGGCCTTAAAAGTCGATATAGCGAAACACATCAAAATTCGAATATCAGAATTCTGATATTCAATATAATCCCCCATATGACCCCATATACTAAACCATATAAGGCCGCCGATGTGGGGAAAAATAGATTTTCATTCAGTCCCCTTAAAAATTACTTAATATTTTAAATTGATGTGGAAAATTTTGATTCTTGCCCTCCGAAATAAAACAACCATATCTCGATGTTCGAATATTAGAATTCTGATATTCGACATGATTCAATATGACTACATATATTACAAAATATGTGGCCGCCGATGAGGTGTTTTAATAGATTTTTATTCATCACCCTTAAATTAATTTAATATTAAAAGTTGACGTAAAAAATATTAAATCCGGGGCCTTAAAAGTCGATATAGCGAAACACATCAAAATTCGAATATCAGAATTCTGATATTCAATATAATCCTCCATATGACCCCATATACCAAACCATATGTGGCCGCCGATGTGGGGAAAAAATAGATTTTCATTCAGTCCCCTTAAAAATAACCTAATATTTTATATTGATTTAGAAAATTTTGATTATTGCCCTCCGAAGTTAACATTACCATATCTCGATGCTCGAATATCAGAATTCTGACATTCGACATGATTCAATATGACCACATCCATCACAAAATATGTGGCCGCCGATGAGGTGTTTTAATAGATTTTTATTCATCCCCCTTAATGTAATTTAATATTAAAAGTTGACGTAAAAAATATTAAATCCGGGGCCTTAAAAGTCGATATAGCGAAACACATCAAAATTCGAATATCAGAATTCTGATATTCAATATAATCCCCCATATGACCCCATATACCAAACCATATGTGGCCGCCGATGTGGGGAAAAAATAGATTTTCATTCAGTCCCCTTAAAAATAACCTAATATTTTATTATGATGTAGAAAATTTTGATTATTGCCCTCCGAAGTTAACATTACCATATCTCGATGCTCGAATATCAGAATTCTGACATTCAACATGATTCAATATGACCACATCCATCACAAAATATGTGGCCGCCGATGAGGTGTTTTAATAGATTTTTATTCATCCCCCTTAATGTAATTTAATATTAAAAGTTGACGTAAAAAATTTTAAATCCGGGGCCTTAAAAGTCGATATAGCGAAACACATCAAAATTCGAATATCAGATTTCTGATATTGAATATAATCCTCCATATGACCCCATATACCAAACCATATGTGGCCGCCGATGTGGGGAAAAATAGATTTTCATTCAGCCCCCTTAAAAATAACCTAATATTTTATATTGATGTAGAAAATTTTGATTATTGCCCTCCGAAGTTAACATTACCATATCTCGATGCTCGAATATCAGAATTCTGACATTCGACATGATTCAATATGACCACATCCATCACAAAATATGTGGCCGCCGATGAGGTGTTTTAATAGATTTTTATTCATCACCCTTAAATTAATTTAATATTAAAAGTTGACGTAAAAAATATTAAATCCGGGGCCTTAAAAGTCGATATAGCGAAACACATCAAAATTCGAATATCAGAATTCTGATATTCAATATAATCCTCCATATGACCCCATATACCAAACCATATGTGGCCGCCGATGTGGGGAAAAAATAGATTTTCATTCAGTCCCCTTAAAAATAACCTAATATTTTATATTGATTGAGAAAATTTTGATTATTGCCCTCCGAAGTTAACATTACCATATCTCGATGCTCGAATATCAGAATTCTGACATTCGACATGATTCAATATGACCACATCCATCACAAAATATGTGGCCGCCGATGAGGTGTTTTAATAGATTTTTATTCATCTCCCTTAAATTAATTTAGTATTAAAAGTTGACGTAAAAAATATTAAATCCGCGGCCTTAAAAGTCGATATAGCGAAACACATCAAAATTCGAATATCAGAATTCTGATATTCAACATAATCCTCCATATGACCCCATATACCAAACCATATGTGGCCGCCGATGTGGAAAAAAATAGATTTTCATTCAGTCCCCTTAAAAATTACTTAATATTTTAAATTGATGTGGAAAATTTTGATTCTTGCCCTCCGAAATAAAACAACCATATCTCGATGTTCGAATATTAGAATTCTGATATTCGACATGATTCAATATGACGACATCCATTACAAAATATGTGGCCGCCGATAAGGTGTTTTAATAGATTTTTATTCATCTCCCTTAATGTAATTTAATATTAAAAGTTGATGTAAAAATTTTTAATCCGGGGCCTTAAATGTCGATATAGCGAAACACAACAAAATTCGAATATCAGAATACTGATATTCAATATAATCCTCCATATGACCCCATATACCAAACCATATAAGGCCGCCGATGTGGTTAAAAATAGATTTTCATTCAGTCCCCTTAAAAATAACCTAATATTTTATATTGATGTAGAAAATTTTTATTATTGCCCTCCGAAGTTAACATTACCATATCTCGATGCTCGAATATCAGAATTCTGACATTCGACATGATTCAATATGACCACATCCATCACAAAATATGTGGCCTCCGATGAGGTGTTTTAATAGATTTTTATTCATCCCCCTTAATGTAATTTAATATTAAAAGTTGACGTAAAAAATATTAAATCCGGGGCCTTAAAAGTCGATATAGCGAAACACATCAAAATTCGAATATCAGAATTCTGATATTCAATATAATCCTCCATATGACCCCATATACAAAACCATACGTGGCCGCCGATGTGTTTAAAAAATAAATTTTCATTCAGTCCCCTTAAAAATTACTTAATATTTTATATTGATGTGGAAAATTTTGATTCTTGCCCTTCGAAGTTATTACAACCATATCTCGATCCTCGAATATCAGAATTCTGATATTCGACATGATTCAATATGACTACATATATTACAAAATATGTGGCCGCCGATAAGGTGTTTTAATAGATTTTTATTGATCTCCCTTAATGTAATTTATTATTAAAAGTTGATGTAAAAAATTTTAAATCCGGGGCCTTAAAAGTCGATATAGCGAAACACATCAAAATTCGAATATCAGAATTCTGATATTCAATATAATCCCCCATATGACCCCATATACTAAACCATATAAGGCCGCCGATGTGGGGAAAAATAGATTTTCATTCAGTCCCCTTAAAAATTACTTAATATTTTAAATTGATGTGGAAAATTTTGATTCTTGCCCTCCGAAATAAAACAACCATATCTCGATGTTCGAATATTAGAATTCTGATATTCGACATGATTCAATATGACGACATCCATTACAAAATATGTGGCCGCCGATAAGGTGTTTTAATAGATTTTTATTCATCTCCCTTAATGTAATTTAATATTAAAAGTTGATGTAAAAATTTTTAATCCTGGGCCTTAAAAGTCGATATAGCGAAACACATCAAAATTCGAATATCAGAATTCTGATATTCAATATAATCCCCCATATGACCCCATATACTAAACCATATAAGGCCGCCGATGTGGGGAAAAATAGATTTTCATTCAGTCCCCTTAAAAATTACTTAATATTTTATTTTGATGTAGAAAATTTTGATTATTGCCCTCCGAAGTTAACATTACCATATCTCGATGCTCGAATATCAGAATTCTGACATTCAACATGATTCAATATGACCACATCCATCACAAAATATGTGGCCGCCGATGAGGTGTTTTAATAGATTTTTATTCATCCCCCTTAATGTAATTTAATATTAAAAGTTGACGTAAAAAATTTTAAATCCGGGGCCTTAAAAGTCGATATAGCGAAACACATCAAAATTCGAATATCAGATTTCTGATATTGAATATAATCCTCCATATGACCCCATATACCAAACCATATGTGGCCGCCGATGTGGGGAAAAATAGATTTTCATTCAGCCCCCTTAAAAATAACCTAATATTTTATATTGATGTAGAAAATTTTGATTATTGCCCTCCGAAGTTAACATTACCATATCTCGATGCTCGAATATCAGAATTCTGACATTCGACATGATTCAATATGACCACATCCATCACAAAATATGTGGCCGCCGATGAGGTGTTTTAATAGATTTTTATTCATCACCCTTAAATTAATTTAATATTAAAAGTTGACGTAAAAAATATTAAATCCGGGGCCTTAAAAGTCGATATAGCGAAACACATCAAAATTCGAATATCAGAATTCTGATATTCAATATAATCCTCCATATGACCCCATATACCAAACCATATGTGGCCGCCGATGTGGGGAAAAAATAGATTTTCATTCAGTCCCCTTAAAAATAACCTAATATTTTATATTGATTGAGAAAATTTTGATTATTGCCCTCCGAAGTTAACATTACCATATCTCGATGCTCGAATATCAGAATTCTGACATTCGACATGATTCAATATGACCACATCCATCACAAAATATGTGGCCGCCGATGAGGTGTTTTAATAGATTTTTATTCATCTCCCTTAAATTAATTTAGTATTAAAAGTTGACGTAAAAAATATTAAATCCGCGGCCTTAAAAGTCGATATAGCGAAACACATCAAAATTCGAATATCAGAATTCTGATATTCAACATAATCCTCCATATGACCCCATATACCAAACCATATGTGGCCGCCGATGTGGAAAAAAATAGATTTTCATTCAGTCCCCTTAAAAATTACTTAATATTTTAAATTGATGTGGAAAATTTTGATTCTTGCCCTCCGAAATAAAACAACCATATCTCGATGTTCGAATATTAGAATTCTGATATTCGACATGATTCAATATGACGACATCCATTACAAAATATGTGGCCGCCGATAAGGTGTTTTAATAGATTTTTATTCATCTCCCTTAATGTAATTTAATATTAAAAGTTGATGTAAAAATTTTTAATCCGGGGCCTTAAATGTCGATATAGCGAAACACAACAAAATTCGAATATCAGAATACTGATATTCAATATAATCCTCCATATGACCCCATATACCAAACCATATAAGGCCGCCGATGTGGTTAAAAATAGATTTTCATTCAGTCCCCTTAAAAATAACCTAATATTTTATATTGATGTAGAAAATTTTTATTATTGCCCTCCGAAGTTAACATTACCATATCTCGATGCTCGAATATCAGAATTCTGACATTCGACATGATTCAATATGACCACATCCATCACAAAATATGTGGCCTCCGATGAGGTGTTTTAATAGATTTTTATTCATCCCCCTTAATGTAATTTAATATTAAAAGTTGACGTAAAAAATATTAAATCCGGGGCCTTAAAAGTCGATATAGCGAAACACATCAAAATTCGAATATCAGAATTCTGATATTCAATATAATCCTCCATATGACCCCATATACAAAACCATACGTGGCCGCCGATGTGTTTAAAAAATAAATTTTCATTCAGTCCCCTTAAAAATTACTTAATATTTTATATTGATGTGGAAAATTTTGATTCTTGCCCTTCGAAGTTATTACAACCATATCTCGATCCTCGAATATCAGAATTCTGATATTCGACATGATTCAATATGACTACATATATTACAAAATATGTGGCCGCCGATAAGGTGTTTTAATAGATTTTTATTGATCTCCCTTAATGTAATTTATTATTAAAAGTTGATGTAAAAAATTTTAAATCCGGGGCCTTAAAAGTCGATATAGCGAAACACATCAAAATTCGAATATCAGAATTCTGATATTCAATATAATCCCCCATATGACCCCATATACTAAACCATATAAGGCCGCCGATGTGGGGAAAAATAGATTTTCATTCAGTCCCCTTAAAAATTACTTAATATTTTAAATTGATGTGGAAAATTTTGATTCTTGCCCTCCGAAATAAAACAACCATATCTCGATGTTCGAATATTAGAATTCTGATATTCGACATGATTCAATATGACGACATCCATTACAAAATATGTGGCCGCCGATAAGGTGTTTTAATAGATTTTTATTCATCTCCCTTAATGTAATTTAATATTAAAAGTTGATGTAAAAATTTTTAATCCTGGGCCTTAAAAGTCGATATAGCGAAACACATCAAAATTCGAATATCAGAATTCTGATATTCAATATAATCCCCCATATGACCCCATATACTAAACCATATAAGGCCGCCGATGTGGGGAAAAATAGATTTTCATTCAGTCCCCTTAAAAATTACTTAATATTTTATTTTGATGTAGAAAATTTTGATTATTGCCCTCCGAAGTTAACACAACCATATCTCGATCCTCGAATATCAGAATTCTGATATTCGACATGATTCAATATGACGACATCCATTACAAAATATGTGGCCAACGATAAGGTGTTTTAATAGATTTTAATTGATCTCCCTTAATGTAATTTGATATTAAAAGTTGATGTAAAAATTTTTAAATCCGGGCCTTAAAATCGATATAGCGAAACACATCAAAATTCGAATATCAGAATTCTGATATTCAATATAATCCTCCATATGACCCCGTATACCAAACCATATGTGGCCGCCAATGTGGGGAAAAAATAGATTTTCATTCAGTCCCCTTAAAAATAACCTAATATTTTATATTGATGTAGAAAATTTTTATTCTTGCCCTCCGAAGTTAACATAACCATATCTCGATGCTCGAATACCAGAATTCTGACATTCGACATGATTCAATATGACCACATCCATCACAAAATATGTGGCCGCCGATGAGGTGTTTTAATAGATTTTTATTCATCCCCCTTTATGTAATTTAATATTAAAAGTTGACGTAAAAATTATTAAATCTGGGGCCTTAAAAGTCGATATAGCGAAACACATCAAAATTCGAATATCAGAATTCTGATATTCAATATAATCCTCCATATGACCCCGTATACCAAACCATATGTGGCCGCCGATGTGGGGAAAAAATAGATTTTCATTCAGTCCCCTTAAAAATAACCTAATATTTTATATTGATTGAGAAAATTTTGATTATTGCCCTCCGAAGTTAACATTACCATATCTCGATGCTCGAATATCAGAATTCTGACATTCGACATGATTCAATATGACCACATCCATCACAAAATATGTGGCCGCCGATGAGGTGTTTTAATAGATTTTTACTCATCCACCTTAATGTAATTTCATATTAAAAGTTGACGTAAAAAATTTTAAATCTGGGACCTTAAAAGTCGATATAGCGAAACACATCAAAATTCGAATATCAGATTTCTGATATTGAATATAATCCTCCATATGACCCCATATACCAAACCATATGTGGCCGCCGATGTGGGGAAAAAATAGATTTTCATTCAGTCCCCTTAAAAATAACCTAATATTTTATATTGATGTAGAAAATTTTTATTCTTGCCCTCCGAAGTTAACACAACCATATCTCGATGCTCGAATATCAGAATTCTGATATTCGACATGATTCAATATGACCACATCCATCACAAAATATGTGGCCGCCGATGAGGTGTTTTAATAGATTTTTATTCATCCCCCTTAATGTAATTTAATATTAAAAGTTGACGAAAAAATTTTAAATCTGGAGCCTTAAAAGTCGATTTATCGAAACACATCAAAATTCGAATATCAGAATTCTGATATTCAATATAATCCCCCATATGACCCCATATACTAAACCATATAAGGCCGCCGATGTGGGGAAAAAATAGATTTTCATTCCGTCCCCTTAAAAATAACCTAATATTTTATATTAATGTAGAAAATTTTTATTCTTGAGCTCCGAAGTTAACACAACCATGTCTCGATGCTCGAATATCAGAATTCTGACATTCGACATGATTCAATATGACCACATCCATCACAAAATATGTGGCCGCCGATGATGTGTTTTAATAGATTTTTATTCATCTCCCTTAATGTAATTTAATATTAAAAGTTGATGTAAAAATTTTAAATCCGGGGCCTTATAGGTCGATATAGATAAACACATCAAAATTCGATTATCAGAATTCTGATATTCAATATAATCCTCCATATGACCCTGTATACCAAACCATATGTGGCCGCCGATGTGGGGAAAAATAGATTTTCATTCAGTCCCCTTAAAAATAACCTAATATTTTATATTGATGTAGAAAATTTTTATTCTTGCCCTCCGAAGTTAACACAACCATATCTCGATGCTCGAATATCAGAATTCTGAGATTCGACATGATTCAATATGACCACATCCATCACAAAATATGTATCCGCCGATGAGGTGGTTTAATAGATTTTTATTCATCCCCCTTAATGTAATTTAATAGTAAAAATTGATGTAAAAAATTTCAAATTCGGGGCCTTAAAAGTCGATATAGCGAAACACATCAAAATTCGAATATCAGAATTCTGATATTCGACATGATTCACTATGACCACATCCATCACAAAATATGTGGCCGCCGATGAGGTGTTTTAATAGATTTTTATTCATCCCCCTTAATGTAATTTAATATTAAAAGTTGATGTAAAAAATTTTAAATCCGGGGCCTTAAAGTCGATATAGCGAAACACATCAAAATTCGAATATCAGAATTCTGATATTCAATATAATCCTCCATATGACCCCATTTACCAAACCATATGTGGCCGCCGATGTGTGTAAAAAATAGATTTCCATACAGTCCCCTTAAAAATTACTTAATATTTTATATTGATGTGGAAAATTTTGACACTTGCCCTTCGGAGTTAACACAACCATATCTGGATGCTCGAATATCAGAATTCTGACATTCGACATGATTCACTATGACCACATCCATCACAAAATATGTGGCCGCCGATGAGGTGTTTTAATAGATTTTTATTCATCCCCCTTAATGTAATTTAATATTAAAAATTGATGTAAAAAATTTTAAATTCGGGGCCTTAAAAGTCGATATAGCGAAACACATCAAAATTCGTGTATCAGAATTCTGATATTCAATATAATCCCCCATATACCAAACCATATGTGGCCGCCGATGTGGTTGAAAATAGATTTTCATTCAGTCCCCTTAAAAATTACCTAATATTTTATATTGATGTAGAAAATTTTGATTCTTGCCCTCCAAAGTTAACACAATCATATCTCGATCCTCGAATATCAGAATTCTGACATTCGACATGATTCAATATGACCAAATCCCTTATAAAATATGTGGCCGCCTATAAGGTTTTTAAAGAGATTTTTATTCATCACCCTTAATGTAAGTTAATATTAAAAGTTGATGTAAAAAATTTTAAATCCGTGGCCTTAAAAGTCGATATAGCGAAACACATCAAAATTCGAATATCAGAATTCTGATATTCAATATAATCCTCCATATGACCCCGTATACCAAACCATATGTGGCCGCCGATGTGGTTGAAAAAAGATTTTCATTCAGTCCCCTTAAAAATTACCTAATATTTTATTTTGATGTAGAAAATTTTGATTATTGCCCTCCGAAGTTAACACAATCATATCTCGATCCTCGAATATCAGAATTCTGACATTCGACATGATTCAATATGACCAAATCCCTTATAAAATATGTGGCCGCCTATAAGGTTTTTTAAGAGATTTTTATTCATCACACTTAATGTAATTTAATATTAAAAGTTGATGTAAAAAATTTTAAATCCGTGGCCTTAAAAGTCGATATAGCGAAACACATCAAAATTCGAATATCAGAATTCTGATATTCAATATAATCCTCCATAGGACCCCGTATACCAAACCATATGTGGCCGCTGATGTGGGGAAAAAATAGATTTTCATTCTTTCCCCTTAAAAATAACCAAATATTTTATATTGATGGAGAAAATTTTTATTATCTCCCTCCGAAGTTAACACAACCATATCTCGATGCTCGAATATCAGAATTCTGATATTCGACATGATTCAATATGACCACATCCATCACAAAATATGTGGCCGCCGATGAGGTGTTTTAATAGATTTTTATTCATCCCCCTTAATGTAATTTAATATTAAAAGTTGACGTAAAAAATTTTAAATCCGGGGCCTTAAAAGTCGATATAGCGAAACACATCAAAATTCGAATATCAGATTTCTGATATTGAATATAATCCTCCATATGACCCCATATACCAAACCATATGTGGCCGCCGATGTGGGGAAAAATAGATTTTCATTCAGCCCCCTTAAAAATAACCTAATATTTTATATTGATGTAGAAAATTTTGATTATTGCCCTCCGAAGTTAACATTACCATATCTCGATGCTCGAATATCAGAATTCTGACATTCGACATGATTCAATATGACCACATCCATCACAAAATATGTGGCCGCCGATGAGGTGTTTTAATAGATTTTTATTCATCACCCTTAAATTAATTTAATATTAAAAGTTGACGTAAAAAATATTAAATCCGGGGCCTTAAAAGTCGATATAGCGAAACACATCAAAATTCGAATATCAGAATTCTGATATTCAATATAATCCTCCATATGACCCCATATACCAAACCATATGTGGCCGCCGATGTGGGGAAAAAATAGATTTTCATTCAGTCCCCTTAAAAATAACCTAATATTTTATATTGATTTAGAAAATTTTGATTATTGCCCTCCGAAGTTAACATTACCATATCTCGATGCTCGAATATCAGAATTCTGACATTCGACATGATTCAATATGACCACATCCATCACAAAATATGTGGCCGCCGATGAGGTGTTTTAATAGATTTTTATTCATCCCCCTTAATGTAATTTAATATTAAAAGTTGACGTAAAAAATATTAAATCCGGGGCCTTAAAAGTCGATATAGCGAAACACATCAAAATTCGAATATCAGAATTCTGATATTCAATATAATCCCCCATATGACCCCATATACCAAACCATATGTGGCCGCCGATGTGGGGAAAAAATAGATTTTCATTCAGTCCCCTTAAAAATAACCTAATATTTTATTATGATGTAGAAAATTTTGATTATTGCCCTCCGAAGTTAACATTACCATATCTCGATGCTCGAATATCAGAATTCTGACATTCAACATGATTCAATATGACCACATCCATCACAAAATATGTGGCCGCCGATGAGGTGTTTTAATAGATTTTTATTCATCCCCCTTAATGTAATTTAATATTAAAAGTTGACGTAAAAAATTTTAAATCCGGGGCCTTAAAAGTCGATATAGCGAAACACATCAAAATTCGAATATCAGATTTCTGATATTGAATATAATCCTCCATATGACCCCATATACCAAACCATATGTGGCCGCCGATGTGGGGAAAAATAGATTTTCATTCAGCCCCCTTAAAAATAACCTAATATTTTATATTGATGTAGAAAATTTTGATTATTGCCCTCCGAAGTTAACATTACCATATCTCGATGCTCGAATATCAGAATTCTGACATTCGACATGATTCAATATGACCACATCCATCACAAAATATGTGGCCGCCGATGAGGTGTTTTAATAGATTTTTATTCATCACCCTTAAATTAATTTAATATTAAAAGTTGACGTAAAAAATATTAAATCCGGGGCCTTAAAAGTCGATATAGCGAAACACATCAAAATTCGAATATCAGAATTCTGATATTCAATATAATCCTCCATATGACCCCATATACCAAACCATATGTGGCCGCCGATGTGGGGAAAAAATAGATTTTCATTCAGTCCCCTTAAAAATAACCTAATATTTTATATTGATTGAGAAAATTTTGATTATTGCCCTCCGAAGTTAACATTACCATATCTCGATGCTCGAATATCAGAATTCTGACATTCGACATGATTCAATATGACCACATCCATCACAAAATATGTGGCCGCCGATGAGGTGTTTTAATAGATTTTTATTCATCTCCCTTAAATTAATTTAGTATTAAAAGTTGACGTAAAAAATATTAAATCCGCGGCCTTAAAAGTCGATATAGCGAAACACATCAAAATTCGAATATCAGAATTCTGATATTCAACATAATCCTCCATATGACCCCATATACCAAACCATATGTGGCCGCCGATGTGGAAAAAAATAGATTTTCATTCAGTCCCCTTAAAAATTACTTAATATTTTAAATTGATGTGGAAAATTTTGATTCTTGCCCTCCGAAATAAAACAACCATATCTCGATGTTCGAATATTAGAATTCTGATATTCGACATGATTCAATATGACGACATCCATTACAAAATATGTGGCCGCCGATAAGGTGTTTTAATAGATTTTTATTCATCTCCCTTAATGTAATTTAATATTAAAAGTTGATGTAAAAATTTTTAATCCGGGGCCTTAAATGTCGATATAGCGAAACACAACAAAATTCGAATATCAGAATACTGATATTCAATATAATCCTCCATATGACCCCATATACCAAACCATATAAGGCCGCCGATGTGGTTAAAAATAGATTTTCATTCAGTCCCCTTAAAAATAACCTAATATTTTATATTGATGTAGAAAATTTTTATTATTGCCCTCCGAAGTTAACATTACCATATCTCGATGCTCGAATATCAGAATTCTGACATTCGACATGATTCAATATGACCACATCCATCACAAAATATGTGGCCTCCGATGAGGTGTTTTAATAGATTTTTATTCATCCCCCTTAATGTAATTTAATATTAAAAGTTGACGTAAAAAATATTAAATCCGGGGCCTTAAAAGTCGATATAGCGAAACACATCAAAATTCGAATATCAGAATTCTGATATTCAATATAATCCTCCATATGACCCCATATACAAAACCATACGTGGCCGCCGATGTGTTTAAAAAATAAATTTTCATTCAGTCCCCTTAAAAATTACTTAATATTTTATATTGATGTGGAAAATTTTGATTCTTGCCCTTCGAAGTTATTACAACCATATCTCGATCCTCGAATATCAGAATTCTGATATTCGACATGATTCAATATGACTACATATATTACAAAATATGTGGCCGCCGATAAGGTGTTTTAATAGATTTTTATTGATCTCCCTTAATGTAATTTATTATTAAAAGTTGATGTAAAAAATTTTAAATCCGGGGCCTTAAAAGTCGATATAGCGAAACACATCAAAATTCGAATATCAGAATTCTGATATTCAATATAATCCCCCATATGACCCCATATACTAAACCATATAAGGCCGCCGATGTGGGGAAAAATAGATTTTCATTCAGTCCCCTTAAAAATTACTTAATATTTTAAATTGATGTGGAAAATTTTGATTCTTGCCCTCCGAAATAAAACAACCATATCTCGATGTTCGAATATTAGAATTCTGATATTCGACATGATTCAATATGACGACATCCATTACAAAATATGTGGCCGCCGATAAGGTGTTTTAATAGATTTTTATTCATCTCCCTTAATGTAATTTAATATTAAAAGTTGATGTAAAAATTTTTAATCCTGGGCCTTAAAAGTCGATATAGCGAAACACATCAAAATTCGAATATCAGAATTCTGATATTCAATATAATCCCCCATATGACCCCATATACTAAACCATATAAGGCCGCCGATGTGGGGAAAAATAGATTTTCATTCAGTCCCCTTAAAAATTACTTAATATTTTATTTTGATGTAGAAAATTTTGATTATTGCCCTCCGAAGTTAACACAACCATATCTCGATCCTCGAATATCAGAATTCTGATATTCGACATGATTCAATATGACGACATCCATTACAAAATATGTGGCCAACGATAAGGTGTTTTAATAGATTTTAATTGATCTCCCTTAATGTAATTTGATATTAAAAGTTGATGTAAAAATTTTTAAATCCGGGCCTTAAAATCGATATAGCGAAACACATCAAAATTCGAATATCAGAATTCTGATATTCAATATAATCCTCCATATGACCCCGTATACCAAACCATATGTGGCCGCCAATGTGGGGAAAAAATAGATTTTCATTCAGTCCCCTTAAAAATAACCTAATATTTTATATTGATGTAGAAAATTTTTATTCTTGCCCTCCGAAGTTAACATAACCATATCTCGATGCTCGAATACCAGAATTCTGACATTCGACATGATTCAATATGACCACATCCATCACAAAATATGTGGCCGCCGATGAGGTGTTTTAATAGATTTTTATTCATCCCCCTTTATGTAATTTAATATTAAAAGTTGACGTAAAAATTATTAAATCTGGGGCCTTAAAAGTCGATATAGCGAAACACATCAAAATTCGAATATCAGAATTCTGATATTCAATATAATCCTCCATATGACCCCGTATACCAAACCATATGTGGCCGCCGATGTGGGGAAAAAATAGATTTTCATTCAGTCCCCTTAAAAATAACCTAATATTTTATATTGATTGAGAAAATTTTGATTATTGCCCTCCGAAGTTAACATTACCATATCTCGATGCTCGAATATCAGAATTCTGACATTCGACATGATTCAATATGACCACATCCATCACAAAATATGTGGCCGCCGATGAGGTGTTTTAATAGATTTTTACTCATCCACCTTAATGTAATTTCATATTAAAAGTTGACGTAAAAAATTTTAAATCTGGGACCTTAAAAGTCGATATAGCGAAACACATCAAAATTCGAATATCAGATTTCTGATATTGAATATAATCCTCCATATGACCCCATATACCAAACCATATGTGGCCGCCGATGTGGGGAAAAAATAGATTTTCATTCAGTCCCCTTAAAAATAACCTAATATTTTATATTGATGTAGAAAATTTTTATTCTTGCCCTCCGAAGTTAACACAACCATATCTCGATGCTCGAATATCAGAATTCTGATATTCGACATGATTCAATATGACCACATCCATCACAAAATATGTGGCCGCCGATGAGGTGTTTTAATAGATTTTTATTCATCCCCCTTAATGTAATTTAATATTAAAAGTTGACGAAAAAATTTTAAATCTGGAGCCTTAAAAGTCGATTTATCGAAACACATCAAAATTCGAATATCAGAATTCTGATATTCAATATAATCCCCCATATGACCCCATATACTAAACCATATAAGGCCGCCGATGTGGGGAAAAAATAGATTTTCATTCCGTCCCCTTAAAAATAACCTAATATTTTATATTAATGTAGAAAATTTTTATTCTTGAGCTCCGAAGTTAACACAACCATGTCTCGATGCTCGAATATCAGAATTCTGACATTCGACATGATTCAATATGACCACATCCATCACAAAATATGTGGCCGCCGATGATGTGTTTTAATAGATTTTTATTCATCTCCCTTAATGTAATTTAATATTAAAAGTTGATGTAAAAATTTTAAATCCGGGGCCTTATAGGTCGATATAGATAAACACATCAAAATTCGATTATCAGAATTCTGATATTCAATATAATCCTCCATATGACCCTGTATACCAAACCATATGTGGCCGCCGATGTGGGGAAAAATAGATTTTCATTCAGTCCCCTTAAAAATAACCTAATATTTTATATTGATGTAGAAAATTTTTATTCTTGCCCTCCGAAGTTAACACAACCATATCTCGATGCTCGAATATCAGAATTCTGAGATTCGACATGATTCAATATGACCACATCCATCACAAAATATGTATCCGCCGATGAGGTGGTTTAATAGATTTTTATTCATCCCCCTTAATGTAATTTAATAGTAAAAATTGATGTAAAAAATTTCAAATTCGGGGCCTTAAAAGTCGATATAGCGAAACACATCAAAATTCGAATATCAGAATTCTGATATTCGACATGATTCACTATGACCACATCCATCACAAAATATGTGGCCGCCGATGAGGTGTTTTAATAGATTTTTATTCATCCCCCTTAATGTAATTTAATATTAAAAGTTGATGTAAAAAATTTTAAATCCGGGGCCTTAAAGTCGATATAGCGAAACACATCAAAATTCGAATATCAGAATTCTGATATTCAATATAATCCTCCATATGACCCCATTTACCAAACCATATGTGGCCGCCGATGTGTGTAAAAAATAGATTTCCATACAGTCCCCTTAAAAATTACTTAATATTTTATATTGATGTGGAAAATTTTGACACTTGCCCTTCGGAGTTAACACAACCATATCTGGATGCTCGAATATCAGAATTCTGACATTCGACATGATTCACTATGACCACATCCATCACAAAATATGTGGCCGCCGATGAGGTGTTTTAAAAGATTTTTATTCATCCCCCTTAATGTAATTTAATATTAAAAATTGATGTAAAAAATTTTAAATTCGGGGCCTTAAAAGTCGATATAGCGAAACACATCAAAATTCGTGTATCAGAATTCTGATATTCAATATAATCCCCCATATACCAAACCATATGTGGCCGCCGATGTGGTTGAAAATAGATTTTCATTCAGTCCCCTTAAAAATTACCTAATATTTTATATTGATGTAGAAAATTTTGATTCTTGCCCTCCAAAGTTAACACAATCATATCTCGATCCTCGAATATCAGAATTCTGACATTCGACATGATTCAATATGACCAAATCCCTTATAAAATATGTGGCCGCCTATAAGGTTTTTAAAGAGATTTTTATTCATCACCCTTAATGTAAGTTAATATTAAAAGTTGATGTAAAAAATTTTAAATCCGTGGCCTTAAAAGTCGATATAGCGAAACACATCAAAATTCGAATATCAGAATTCTGATATTCAATATAATCCTCCATATGACCCCGTATACCAAACCATATGTGGCCGCCGATGTGGTTGAAAAAAGATTTTCATTCAGTCCCCTTAAAAATTACCTAATATTTTATTTTGATGTAGAAAATTTTGATTATTGCCCTCCGAAGTTAACACAATCATATCTCGATCCTCGAATATCAGAATTCTGACATTCGACATGATTCAATATGACCAAATCCCTTATAAAATATGTGGCCGCCTATAAGGTTTTTTAAGAGATTTTTATTCATCACACTTAATGTAATTTAATATTAAAAGTTGATGTAAAAAATTTTAAATCCGTGGCCTTAAAAGTCGATATAGCGAAACACATCAAAATTCGAATATCAGAATTCTGATATTCAATATAATCCTCCATAGGACCCCGTATACCAAACCATATGTGGCCGCTGATGTGGGGAAAAAATAGATTTTCATTCTTTCCCCTTAAAAATAACCAAATATTTTATATTGATGGAGAAAATTTTTATTATCTCCCTCCGAAGTTAACACAACCATATCTCGATGCTCGAATATCAGAATTCTGACATTCGATATGATTCAATATGACCACATCCATCACAAAATATGTGGCCGCCGATGATGTGTTTTAATAGATTTTTATTCATCTCCCTTAATGTAATTTAATATTAAAAGTTGATGTAAAAATTTTAAATCCGGGGCCTTATAGGTCGATATAGATAAACACATCAAAATTCGATTATCAGAATTCTGATATTCAATATAATCCTCCATATGACCCTGTATACCAAACCATATGTGGCCGCCGATGTGGGGAAAAATAGATTTTCATTCAGTCCCCTTAAAAATAACCTAATATTTTATATTGATGTAGAAAATTTTTATTCTTGCCCTCCGAAGTTAACATTACCATATCTCGATGCTCGAATATCAGAATTCTGACATTCGACATGATTCAATATGACCACATCCATCACAAAATATGTGGCCGCCGATGAGGTGTTTTAATAGATTTTTATTCATCCCCCTTAATGTAATTTAATATTAAAAATTGATGTAAAAAATTTTAAATTCGGGGCCTTAAAAGTCGATATAGCGAAACACATCAAAATTCGTATATCAGAATTCTGATATTCAATATAATCCCCCATATACCAAACCATATGTGGCCGCCGATGTGGTTGAAAATAGATTTTCATTCAGTCCCCTTAAAAATTACCTAATATTTTATATTGATGTAGAAAATTTTGATTCTTGCCCTCCGAAGTTAAAAAAACTATATCTCGATGTTCGAATATCAGAATTCTGATATTCGACATGATTCAATATGACCAAATCCCTTATAAAATATGTGGCCGCCTATAAGGTGTTTTAAGAGATTTTTATTCATCACCCTTAATGTAATTTAATATTAAAAGTTGATGTAAAAAATTTTAAATCCGTGGCCTTAAAAGTCGATATAGCGAAACACATCAAAATTCGAATATCAGAATTCTGATATTCAATATAATCCTCCATATGACCCCGTATACCAAACCATATGTGGCCGCTGATGTGGGGAAAAAATAGATTTTCATTCTTTCCCCTTAAAAATAACCAAATATTTTATATTGATGGAGAAAATTTTTATTATCTCCCTCCGAAGTTAACACAACCATATCTCGATGCTCGAATATCAGAATTCTGACATTCGATATGATTCAATATGACCACCTCCATCACAAAATATGTGGCCGCCGATGATGTGTTTTAATAGATTTTTATTCATCTCCCTTAATGTAATTTAATATTAAAAGTTGATGTAAAAATTTTAAATCCGGGGCCTTATAGGTCGATATAGATAAACACATCAAAATTCGATTATCAGAATTCTGATATTCAATATAATCCTCCATATGACCCTGTATACCAAACCATATGTGGCCGCCGATGTGGTTGAAAATAGATTTTCATTCAGTCCCCTTAAAAATTACCTAATATTTTATATTGATGTAGAAAATTTTGATTCTTGCCCTCCGAAGTTAAAAAAACTATATCTCGATGTTCGAATATCAGAATTCTGATATTCGACATGATTCAATATGACCAAATCCCTTATAAAATATGTGGCCGCCTATAAGGTGTTTTAAGAGATTTTTATTCATCCCCCTTAATGTAATTTAATATTAAAAGTTGACGTAAAAAATTTTAAATCTGGGGCCTAAAAAGTCGATATAGCGAAACACATCAAAATTCGAATATCAGAATTCTGATATTCAATATAATCCTCCATATGACCCCGTATACCAAACCATATGTGGCCGCCGATGTGGGGAAAAAATAGATTTTCATTCAGTCCCCTTAAAAAAAACCTAATATTTTATATTGAAGTAGTAAATTTTTATTCTTCCCTCCGAAGGTAACACAACCATATCTCGATGCTCGAATATCAGAATTCTGATATTCGACATGATTCAATATGACCACATCCATCACAAAATATGTGGCCGCCGATGAGGTGTTTTAATAGATTTTTATTCATCCCCCTTAATGTAATTTAATATTAAAAGTTGACGTAAAAAATTTTAAATCTGGGGCCTTAAAAGTCGATATAGCGAAACACATCAAAATTCGAATATCAGATTTCTGATATTCAATATAATCCTCCATATGACCCCATATACCAAACCATATGTGGCCGCCGATGTGGGGAAAAAATAGATTTTCATTCAGTCCCCTTAAAAATAACCTAATATTTTATATTGATGTAGAAAATTTTGATTATTGCTCTCCGAAGTTAACATTACCATATCTCGATGCTCGAATATCAGAATTCTGACATTCGACATGATTCAATATGACCACATCCATCACAAAATATGTGGCCTCCTATGAGGTGTTTTAATAGATTTTTATTCATCCCCCTTAATGTAATTTAATATTAAAAGTTGACGTAAAAAATTTCAAATTCGGGGCCTTAAAAGTCGATATAGCGAAACACATCAAAATTCGAATATCAGAATTCTGATATTCGACATGATTCACTATGACCACATCCATCACAAAATATGTGGCCGCCGATGAGGTGTTTTAATAGATTTTTATTCATCCCCCTTAATGTAATTTAATATTAAAAGTTGATGTAAAAAATTTTAAATCCGGGGCCTTAAAGTCGATATAGCGAAACACATCAAAATTCGAATATCAGAATTCTGATATTCAATATAATCCTCCATATGACCCCATTTACCAAACCATATGTGGCCGCCGATGTGTGTAAAAAATAGATTTCCATACAGTCCCCTTAAAAATTACTTAATATTTTATATTGATGTGGAAAATTTTGACACTTGCCCTTCGGAGTTAACACAACCATATCTGGATGCTCGAATATCAGAATTCTGACATTCGACATGATTCACTATGACCACATCCATCACAAAATATGTGGCCGCCGATGAGGTGTTTTAATAGATTTTTATTCATCCCCCTTAATGTAATTTAATATTAAAAATTGATGTAAAAAATTTTAAATTCGGGGCCTTAAAAGTCGATATAGCGAAACACATCAAAATTCGTATATCAGAATTCTGATATTCAATATAATCCCCCATATACCAAACCATATGTGGCCGCCGATGTGGTTGAAAATAGATTTTCATTCAGTCCCCTTAAAAATTACCTAATATTTTATATTGATGTAGAAAATTTTGATTCTTGCCCTCCGAAGTTAAAAAAACTATATCTCGATGTTCGAATATCAGAATTCTGATATTCGACATGATTCAATATGACCAAATCCCTTATAAAATATGTGGCCGCCTATAAGGTGTTTTAAGAGATTTTTATTCATCACCCTTAATGTAATTTAATATTAAAAGTTGATGTAAAAAATTTTAAATCCGTGGCCTTAAAAGTCGATATAGCGAAACACATCAAAATTCGAATATCAGAATTCTGATATTCAATATAATCCTCCATATGACCCCGTATACCAAACCATATGTGGCCGCTGATGTGGGGAAAAAATAGATTTTCATTCTTTCCCCTTAAAAATAACCAAATATTTTATATTGATGGAGAAAATTTTTATTATCTCCCTCCGAAGTTAACACAACCATATCTCGATGCTCGAATATCAGAATTCTGACATTCGATATGATTCAATATGACCACCTCCATCACAAAATATGTGGCCGCCGATGATGTGTTTTAATAGATTTTTATTCATCTCCCTTAATGTAATTTAATATTAAAAGTTGATGTAAAAATTTTAAATCCGGGGCCTTATAGGTCGATATAGATAAACACATCAAAATTCGATTATCAGAATTCTGATATTCAATATAATCCTCCATATGACCCTGTATACCAAACCATATGTGGCCGCCGATGTGGTTGAAAATAGATTTTCATTCAGTCCCCTTAAAAATTACCTAATATTTTATATTGATGTAGAAAATTTTGATTCTTGCCCTCCGAAGTTAAAAAAACTATATCTCGATGTTCGAATAATCGAATTCTGATATTCGACATGATTCAATATGACCAAATCCCTTATAAAATATGTGGCCGCCTATAAGGTGTTTTAAGAGATTTTTATTCATCACCCTTAATGTAATTTAATATTAAAAGTTGATGTAAAAAATTTTAAATCCGTGGCCTTAAAAGTCGATATAGCGAAACACATCAAAATTCGAATATCAGAATTCTGATATTCAATATAATCCTCCATATGACCCCGTATACCAAACCATATGTGGCCGCTGATGTGGGGAAAAAATAGATTTTCATTCTTTCCCCTTAAAAATAACCAAATATTTTATATTGATGGAGAAAATTTTTATTATCTCCCTCCGAAGTTAACACAACCATATCTCGATGCTCGAATATCAGAATTCTGACATTCGATATGATTCAATATGACCACATCCATCACAAAATATGTGGCCGCCGATGATGTGTTTTAATAGATTTTTATTCATCTCCCTTAATGTAATTTAATATTAAAAGTTGATGTAAAAATTTTAAATCCGGGGCCTTATAGGTCGATATAGATAAACACATCAAAATTCGATTATCAGAATTCTGATATTCAATATAATCCTCCATATGACCCTGTATACCAAACCATATGTGGCCGCCGATGTGGTTGAAAATAGATTTTCATTCAGTCCCCTTAAAAATTACCTAATATTTTATATTGATGTAGAAAATTTTGATTCTTGCCCTCCGAAGTTAAAAAAACTATATCTCGATGTTCGAATATCAGAATTCTGATATTCGACATGATTCAATATGACCAAATCCCTTATAAAATATGTGGCCGCCTATAAGGTGTTTTAAGAGATTTTTATTCATCACCCTTAATGTAATTTAATATTAAAAGTTGATGTAAAAAATTTTAAATCCGTGGCCTTAAAAGTCGATATAGCGAAACACATCAAAATTCGAATATCAGAATTCTGATATTCAATATAATCCTCCATATGACCCCGTATACCAAACCATATGTGGCCGCTGATGTGGGGAAAAAATAGATTTTCATTCTTTCCCCTTAAAAATAACCAAATATTTTATATTGATGGAGAAAATTTTTATTATCTCCCTCCGAAGTTAACACAACCATATCTCGATGCTCGAATATCAGAATTCTGACATTCGATATGATTCAATATGACCACATCCATCACAAAATATGTGGCCGCCGATGATGTGTTTTAATAGATTTTTATTCATCTCCCTTAATGAAATTTAATATTAAAAGTTGATGTAAAAATTTTAAATCCGGGGCCTTATAGGTCGATATAGATAAACACATCAAAATTCGATTATCAGAATTCTGATATTCAATATAATCCTCCATATGACCCTGTATACCAAACCATATGTGGCCGCCGCCCGATGTGGTTGAAAATAGATTTTCATTCAGTCCCCTTAAAAATTACCTAATATTTTATATTGATGTAGAAAATTTTGATTCTTGCCCTCCAAAGTTTAAAAAACTATATCTCGATGTTCGAATATCAGAATTCTGATATTCGACATGATTCAATATGAACAAATCCCTTATAAAATATGTGGCCGCCTATAAGGTGTTTTAAGAGATTTTTATTCATCACCCTTAATGTAATTTAATATTAAAAGTTGATGTAAAAAATTTTAAATCCGTGGCCTTAAAAGTCGATATAGCGAAACACATCAAAATTCGAATATCAGAATTCTGATATTCAATATAATCCTCCATATGACCCCGTATACCAAACCATATGTGGCCGCTGATGTGGGGAAAAAATAGATTTTCATTCTTTCCCCTTAAAAATAACCAAATATTTTATATTGATGGAGAAAATTTTTATTATCTCCCTCCGAAGTTAACACAACCATATCTCGATGCTCGAATATCAGAATTCTGACATTCGATATGATTCAATATGACCACATCCATCACAAAATATGTGGCCGCCGATGATGTGTTTTAATAGATTTTTATTCATCTCCCTTAATGAAATTTAATATTAAAAGTTGATGTAAAAATTTTAAATCCGGGGCCTTATAGGTCGATATAGATAAACACATCAAAATTCGATTATCAGAATTCTGATATTCAATATAATCCTCCATATGACCCTGTATACCAAACCATATGTGGCCGCCGCCCGATGTGGTTGAAAATAGATTTTCATTCAGTCCCCTTAAAAATTATCTAATATTTTATATTGATGTAGAAAATTTTGATTCTTGCCCTCCAAAGTTTAAAAAACTATATCTCGATGTTCGAATATCAGAATTCTGATATTCGACATGATTCAATATGAACAAATCCCTTATAAAATATGTGGCCGCCTATAAGGTGTTTTAAGAGATTTTTATTCATCACCCTTAATGTAATTTAATATTAAAAGTTGATGTAAAAAATTTTAAATCCGTGGCCTTAAAAGTCGATATAGCGAAACACATCAAAATTCGAATATCAGAATTCTGATATTCAATATAATCCTCCATATGACCCCGTATACCAAACCATATGTGGCCGCTGATGTGGGGAAAAAATAGATTTTCATTCTTTCCCCTTAAAAATAACCAAATATTTTATATTGATGGAGAAAATTTTTATTATCTCCCTCCGAAGTTAACACAACCATATCTCGATGCTCGAATATCAGAATTCTGACATTCGATATGATTCAATATGACCACATCCATCACAAAATATGTGGCCGCCGATGATGTGTTTTAATAGATTTTTATTCATCTCCCTTAATGTAATTTAATATTAAAAGTTGATGTAAAAATTTTAAATCCTTGGCCTTATAGGTCGATATAGATAAACACATCAAAATTCGATTATCAGAATTCTGATATTCAATATAATCCTCCATATGAACCTGTATACCAAACCATATGTGGCCGCCGATGTGGGGAAAAATAGATTTTCATTCAGTCCCCTTAAAAATAACCTAATATTTTATATTGATGTAGAAAATTTTGATTCTTGCCCTCCGAAGTTAAAAAAACTATATCTCGATGTTCGAATATCAGAATTCTGATATTCGACATGATTCAATATGACCAAATCCCTTATAAAATATGTGGCCGCCTATAAGGTGTTTTAAGAGATTTTTATTCATCACCCTTAATGTAATTTAATATTAAAAGTTGATGTAAAAAATTTTAAATCCGTGGCCTTAAAAGTCGATATAGCGAAACACATCAAAATTCGAATATCAGAATTCTGATATTCAATATAATCCTCCATATGACCCCGTATACCAAACCATATGTGGCCGCTGATGTGGGGAAAAAATAGATTTTCATTCTTTCCCCTTAAAAATAACCAAATATTTTATATTGATGGAGAAAATTTTTATTATCTCCCTCCGAAGTTAACACAACCATATCTCGATGCTCGAATATCAGAATTCTGACATTCGATATGATTCAATATGACCACATCCATCACAAAATATGTGGCCGCCGATGATGTGTTTTAATAGATTTTTATTCATCTCCCTTAATGAAATTTAATATTAAAAGTTGATGTAAAAATTTTAAATCCGGGGCCTTATAGGTCGATATAGATAAACACATCAAAATTCGATTATCAGAATTCTGATATTCAATATAATCCTCCATATGAACCTGTATACCAAACCATATGTGGCCGCCGATGTGGGGAAAAATAGATTTTCATTCAGTCCCCTTAAAAATAACCTAATATTTTATATTGATGTAGAAAATTTTGATTCTTGCCCTCCGAAGTTAAAAAAACTATATCTCGATGTTCGAATATCAGAATTCTGATATTCGACATGATTCAATATGACCAAATCCCTTATAAAATATGTGGCCGCCTATAAGGTGTTTTAAGAGATTTTTATTCATCACCCTTAATGTAATTTAATATTAAAAGTTGATGTAAAAAATTTTAAATCCGTGGCCTTAAAAGTCGATATAGCGAAACACATCAAAATTCGAATATCAGAATTCTGATATTCAATATAATCCTCCATATGACCCCGTATACCAAACCATATGTGGCCGCTGATGTGGGGAAAAAATAGATTTTCATTCTTTCCCCTTAAAAATAACCAAATATTTTATATTGATGGAGAAAATTTTTATTATCTCCCTCCGAAGTTAACACAACCATATCTCGATGCTCGAATATCAGAATTCTGACATTCGATATGATTCAATATGACCACATCCATCACAAAATATGTGGCCGCCGATGATGTGTTTTAATAGATTTTTATTCATCTCCCTTAATGAAATTTAATATTAAAAGTTGATGTAAAAATTTTAAATCCGGGGCCTTATAGGTCGATATAGATAAACACATCAAAATTCGATTATCAGAATTCTGATATTCAATATAATCCTCCATATGACCCTGTATACCAAACCATATGTGGCCGCCGCCCGATGTGGTTGAAAATAGATTTTCATTCAGTCCCCTTAAAAATTACCTAATATTTTATATTGATGTAGAAAATTTTGATTCTTGCCCTCCAAAGTTTAAAAAACTATATCTCGATGTTCGAATATCAGAATTCTGATATTCGACATGATTCAATATGAACAAATCCCTTATAAAATATGTGGCCGCCTATAAGGTGTTTTAAGAGATTTTTATTCATCACCCTTAATGTAATTTAATATTAAAAGTTGATGTAAAAAATTTTAAATCCGTGGCCTTAAAAGTCGATATAGCGAAACACATCAAAATTCGAATATCAGAATTCTGATATTCAATATAATCCTCCATATGACCCCGTATACCAAACCATATGTGGCCGCTGATGTGGGGAAAAAATAGATTTTCATTCTTTCCCCTTAAAAATAACCAAATATTTTATATTGATGGAGAAAATTTTTATTATCTCCCTCCGAAGTTAACACAACCATATCTCGATGCTCGAATATCAGAATTCTGACATTCGATATGATTCAATATGACCACATCCATCACAAAATATGTGGCCGCCGATGATGTGTTTTAATAGATTTTTATTCATCTCCCTTAATGTAATTTAATATTAAAAGTTGATGTAAAAATTTTAAATCCTTGGCCTTATAGGTCGATATAGATAAACACATCAAAATTCGATTATCAGAATTCTGATATTCAATATAATCCTCCATATGAACCTGTATACCAAACCATATGTGGCCGCCGATGTGGGGAAAAATAGATTTTCATTCAGTCCCCTTAAAAATAACCTAATATTTTATATTGATGTAGAAAATTTTGATTCTTGCCCTCCGAAGTTAAAAAAACTATATCTCGATGTTCGAATATCAGAATTCTGATATTCGACATGATTCAATATGACCAAATCCCTTATAAAATATGTGGCCGCCTATAAGGTGTTTTAAGAGATTTTTATTCATCACCCTTAATGTAATTTAATATTAAAAGTTGATGTAAAAAATTTTAAATCCGTGGCCTTAAAAGTCGATATAGCGAAACACATCAAAATTCGAATATCAGAATTCTGATATTCAATATAATCCTCCATATGACCCCGTATACCAAACCATATGTGGCCGCTGATGTGGGGAAAAAATAGATTTTCATTCTTTCCCCTTAAAAATAACCAAATATTTTATATTGATGGAGAAAATTTTTATTCTTGCCCTCCGAAGTTAACACAACCATATCTCGATGCTCGAATATCAGAATTCTGACATTCGATATGATTCAATATGACCACATCCATCACAAAATATGTGGCCGCCGATGAGGTGTTTTAATAGATTTTTATTCATCCCCCTTAATGTAATTTAATATTAAAAGTTGATGTAAAAAATTTTAAATCCGGGGCGTTAAAAGTCGATATAGCGAAACACATCAAAATTCGAATATCAGAATTCTGATATTCAATATAATCCTCCATATGACCCCGTATACCAAACCATATGTGGCCGCTGATGTGGGGAAAAAATAGATTTTCATTCTTTCCCCTTAAAAATAACCAAATATTTTATATTGATGGAGAAAATTTTTATTATCTCCCTCCGAAGTTAACACAACCATATCTCGATGCTCGAATATCAGAATTCTGACATTCGATATGATTCAATATGACCACATCCATCACAAAATATGTGGCCGCCGATGATGTGTTTTAATAGATTTTTATTCATCTCCCTTAATGTAATTTAATATTAAAAGTTGATGTAAAAATTTTAAATCCTTGGCCTTATAGGTCGATATAGATAAACACATCAAAATTCGATTATCAGAATTCTGATATTCAATATAATCCTCCATATGAACCTGTATACCAAACCATATGTGGCCGCCGATGTGGGGAAAAATAGATTTTCATTCAGTCCCCTTAAAAATAACCTAATATTTTATATTGATGTAGAAAATTTTGATTCTTGCCCTCCGAAGTTAAAAAAACTATATCTCGATGTTCGAATATCAGAATTCTGATATTCGACATGATTCAATATGACCAAATCCCTTATAAAATATGTGGCCGCCTATAAGGTGTTTTAAGAGATTTTTATTCATCACCCTTAATGTAATTTAATATTAAAAGTTGATGTAAAAAATTTTAAATCCGTGGCCTTAAAAGTCGATATAGCGAAACACATCAAAATTCGAATATCAGAATTCTGATATTCAATATAATCCTCCATATGACCCCGTATACCAAACCATATGTGGCCGCTGATGTGGGGAAAAAATAGATTTTCATTCTTTCCCCTTAAAAATAACCAAATATTTTATATTGATGGAGAAAATTTTTATTCTTGCCCTCCGAAGTTAACACAACCATATCTCGATGCTCGAATATCAGAATTCTGACATTCGATATGATTCAATATGACCACATCCATCACAAAATATGTGGCCGCCGATGAGGTGTTTTAATAGATTTTTATTCATCCCCCTTAATGTAATTTAATATTAAAAGTTGATGTAAAAAATTTTAAATCCGGGGCGTTAAAAGTCGATATAGCGAAACACATCAAAATTCGAATATCAGAATTCTGATATTCAATATAATCCTCCATATGACCCCGTATACCAAACCATATGTGGCCGCCGATGTGGGGAAAAAATAGATTTCATTCAGTCCCCTTAAAAATAACCTAATATTTTATATTGATGTAGAAAATTTTTATTCTTGCCCTCCGAAGTTAACACAACCATATCTCGATGCTCGAACATCAGAATTCTGATATTCGACATGATTCAATATGACCACATCCATCACAAAATATGTGGCCGCCGATGATGTGTTTTAATAGATTTTTATTCATCTCCCTTAATGAAATTTAATATTAAAAGTTGATGTAAAAATTTTAAATCCGGGGCCTTATAGGTCGATATAGATAAACACATCAAAATTCGATTATCAGAATTCTGATATTCAATATAATCCTCCATATGACCCTGTATACCAAACCATATGTGGCCGCCGATGTGGTTGAAAATAGATTTTCATTCAGTCCCCTTAAAAATTACCTAATATTTTATATTGATGTAGAAAATTTTGATTCTTGCCCTCCGAAGTTAAAAAAACTACTATATCTCGATGTTCGAATATCAGAATTCTGATATTCGACATGATTCAATATGACCAAATCCCTTATAAAATATGTGGCCGCCTATAAGGTGTTTTAAGAGATTTTTATTCATCACCCTTAATGTAATTTAATATTAAAAGTTGATGTAAAAAATTTTAAATCCGTGGCCTTAAAAGTCGATATAGCGAAACACATCAAAATTCGAAAATCAGAATTCTGATATTCAATATAATCCTCCATATGACCCCGTATACCAAACCATATGTGGCCGCTGATGTGGGGAAAAAATAGATTTTCATTCTTTCCCCTTAAAAATAACCAAATATTTTATATTGATGGAGAAAATTTTTATTATCTCCCTCCGAAGTTAACACAACCATATCTCGATGCTCGAATATCAGAATTCTGACATTCGATATGATTCAATATGACCACATCCATCACAAAATATGTGGCCGCCGATGATGTGTTTTAATAGATTTTTATTCATCTCCCTTAATGTAATTTAATATTAAAAGTTGATGTAAAAATTTTAAATCCGGGGCCTTATAGGTCGATATAGATAAACACATCAAAATTCGATTATCAGAATTCTGATATTCAATATAATCCTCCATATGACCCTGTATACCAAACCATATGTGGCCGCCGATGTGGTTGAAAATAGATTTTCATTCAGTCCCCTTAAAAATTACCTAATATTTTATATTGATGTAGAAAATTTTGATTCTTGCCCTCCGAAGTTAAAAAAACTATATCTCGATGTTCGAATATCAGAATTCTGATATTCGACATGATTCAATATGACCAAATCCCTTATAAAATATGTGGCCGCCTATAAGGTGTTTTAAGAGATTTTTATTCATCACCCTTAATGTAATTTAATATTAAAAGTTGATGTAAAAAATTTTAAATCCGTGGCCTTAAAAGTCGATATAGCGAAACACATCAAAATTCGATTATCAGAATTCTGATATTCAATATAATCCTCCATATGACCCCGTATACCAAACCATATGTGGCCGCTGATGTGGGGAAAAAATAGATTTTCATTCTTTCCCCTTAAAAATAACCAAATATTTTATATTGATGGAGAAAATTTTTATTATCTCCCTCCGAAGTTAACACAACCATATCTCGATGCTCGAATATCAGAATTCTGACATTCGATATGATTCAATATGACCACATCCATCACAAAATATGTGGCCGCCGATGATGTGTTTTAATAGATTTTTATTCATCTCCCTTAATGTAATTTAATATTAAAAGTTGATGTAAAAATTTTAAATCCTTGGCCTTATAGGTCGATATAGATAAACACATCAAAATTCGATTATCAGAATTCTGATATTCAATATAATCCTCCATATGAACCTGTATACCAAACCATATGTGGCCGCCGATGTGGGGAAAAATAGATTTTCATTCAGTCCCCTTAAAAATAACCTAATATTTTATATTGATGTAGAAAATTTTGATTCTTGCCCTCCGAAGTTAAAAAAACTATATCTCGATGTTCGAATATCAGAATTCTGATATTCGACATGATTCAATATGACCAAATCCCTTATAAAATATGTGGCCGCCTATAAGGTGTTTTAAGAGATTTTTATTCATCACCCTTAATGTAATTTAATATTAAAAGTTGATGTAAAAAATTTTAAATCCGTGGCCTTAAAAGTCGATATAGCGAAACACATCAAAATTCGAATATCAGAATTCTGATATTCAATATAATCCTCCATATGACCCCGTATACCAAACCATATGTGGCCGCTGATGTGGGGAAAAAATAGATTTTCATTCTTTCCCCTTAAAAATAACCAAATATTTTATATTGATGGAGAAAATTTTTATTCTTGCCCTCCGAAGTTAACACAACCATATCTCGATGCTCGAATATCAGAATTCTGACATTCGATATGATTCAATATGACCACATCCATCACAAAATATGTGGCCGCCGATGAGGTGTTTTAATAGATTTTTATTCATCCCCCTTAATGTAATTTAATATTAAAAGTTGATGTAAAAAATTTTAAATCCGGGGCGTTAAAAGTCGATATAGCGAAACACATCAAAATTCGAATATCAGAATTCTGATATTCAATATAATCCTCCATATGACCCCGTATACCAAACCATATGTGGCCGCTGATGTGGGGAAAAAAATAGATTTTCATTCTTTCCCCTTAAAAATAACCAAATATTTTATATTGATGGAGAAAATTTTTATTCTTGCCCTCCGAAGTTAACACAACCATATCTCGATGCTCGAATATCAGAATTCTGACATTCGATATGATTCAATATGACCACATCCATCACAAAATATGTGGCCGCCGATGAGGTGTTTTAATAGATTTTTATTCATCCCCCTTAATGTAATTTAATATTAAAAGTTGATGTAAAAAATTTTAAATCCGGGGCGTTAAAAGTCGATATAGCGAAACACATCAAAATTCGAATATCAGAATTCTGATATTCAATATAATCCTCCATATGACCCCGTATACCAAACCATATGTGGCCGCCGATGTGGGGAAAAAATAGATTTCATTCAGTCCCCTTAAAAATAACCTAATATTTTATATTGATGTAGAAAATTTTTATTCTTGCCCTCCGAAGTTAACACAACCATATCTCGATGCTCGAACATCAGAATTCTGATATTCGACATGATTCAATATGACCACATCCATCACAAAATATGTGGCCGCCGAGAGGAGTTTTAATAGATTTTTATTCATCCCCCTTAATGTAATTTAATTTTAAAAGTTGTTGTAAAAATTTTAAATCCGGGGCCTTAAAAGTCGATATAGCGAAACACATCAAAATTCTAATATCAGAATTCTGATATTCAATATAATCCCCCATATACCAAACCATATGTGGCCGCCGATGTGGGTGAAAATAGATGTTCATTCAGTCCCCTTAAAAATTACCTAATATTTTATATTGATGTAGAAAATTTTGATTCTTGCCCTCCGAAGTTAAAACTATATCTCGATGTTTGAATATCAGAATTCTGATATTCGACATGATTCAATATGACCAAATCCCTTATAAAATATGTGGCCACCGATAAGGTGTTTTAATATATTTTTATTCATCACCCTTAATGTAATTTAATATTAAAAGTTGATGTAAAAAATTTTAAATCCGGGGCCTTAAATGTCAATATAGCGACACATCCAAATTCGAATATCAGAATTCTGATATTCAATATAATCCTCCATATGACCCTATATACCAAACCATACAAGGCCGCCGATGTGGGGAAAAATAGATTTTTATTCAGTCCACTTAAAAATAACCTAATATTTTATATTGATGTAGAAAATATTGATTCTTGCCCTCCGAAGTTAACACAACCATATCTCGATGCTCGAATATCAGAATTCTGATATTTGACATGATTCAATATGACCACCTCCATTACAAAATATGTGGCCACCGATGTGGTGTTGTAATAGATTTTTATTCATCCCCCTTAATGTTTTTAATATTAAAAGTTGATGTAAAAAATTTTAAATCCGGGGCCTTAAATTCGATATAGTGAACCACATCAAAATTCGAATATCAGAATTCTGATATTCAATATAATCCCCCATATACCAAACCATATGTGGCCGCCGATGTGGGGTGAAAATAGATTTTCATTCAGTCCCCTTAAAAATTACTTAAATTACTTTTAGGGAGAAGAATAAAAATCTATTGCAACCCCAAATCGGCGGCAACATATTTTGTGATGTATATGGTCATTTTGAGTCATGTCGAATATCAGAATTCTGATATTCGAACTTCGAGATATGGTTTTGTTTACTTTGGAGGTTTTTTGAACAGAATAAAAAAGCTTTGTGGGTTGCGTTTTTGGATGCTCCTGGAAAAGGGATTTAAAAGTGTTGTAAAAGCAAATATTCGATCAAAACTGCAGTTTAATATTGCTTTGGGGACGTCTGGACACCCCCCAAAGTGTTGGACCCAAAAAATTTGGGATATTTTAGAAGATATTGGACTTAGAAAACCTCGATCGATTGAACGACGGCAGCAAGATTTCTCCCCGGGAAAGAGCCGCTTTGCTCGGCTTGAATACTGGGAAAGCTCCCCTGAAATGCTAACTACCAGAGTTGGGCAAAAATTAGTTCTGAAACTAAAACTAAAAACTAAAACTAAATTAGTTCCGAACTGGAACTAAAAACTGAAACTATTAGTTTCAGTTCGATTTGGAAAATAACTTTTGGAACTAAATTAGTTTTAGTTTCAACTGTTAAACTAAAACTAATTTAGTTCCAAAAGTTAGTTACGAAGTTGCGAATAAAAAGTAAAGTAGTTTCATCTTTTATTCGTAGTTTCGGAACTAAAAATGAAACTAAATTTTTTTCTGGCGTTTTTACTGATTTGAAGGGGATGTGTGTTTGTGTGTGTTTCAACGAAATATGGGTGCTGCTGGTGGGTGCGAGCAAGTTCTTTTTTTCAGGGTCGTAGAAGAATAGATTCAAGTTTGCTACCCTCCCCACCTTTTTGAGTTGAACATCAAACGTTTTCAGAAACGTATCGAAGAATTGAGGGTGATGAGTCATTCATTACGTCTCGACGTTGGGTCACGTTCTGGCGTATTCTCTATCTCTATATCTATCTCTACATCACTGAAACAAGTGTTGCTTGAATCATTTGCTTCTCCGATGAGAACAAGCTTATTTCTACGACTCACAAGTGAATGTTCAGATTCGGAAGTTTCAGGGGCGAATTCACGATCACTTACCCGATCACGGTCCATGTCTGAAACGTACTGCAGTCCTGATCAAGAGAAAAGTGGGACTGTCATGAAAATTGATTTAAAGCATGACAAATTGACACAAAAAGTGGTGACCAGTTTGGGTTTAAAATATACTGACGTTTATTCGACACACATAATTAGCACTTGGCCGACATACAGGAATCTCGTTTGAGTAGAGGGAGACACCCGTAGGCAGATCCCAACACACTCAAAAATACATTCTAAAAATTCATTCTAAAAAAAAGTAAAAAAAAATATTCTTTAAAAAGCTTTTATTGATGTGTTCTAAAAGGTCAAAAATAATTAATTCGGTTTGACAAATAATTTATTGGGAAGTAGAAAATAACTTTTTGGTAAGTAAATAATAACTGATTTTCTAATCACTAAAAATAAAAGCGTGGGCGCTAGTAATTTATATATATTTTTTAAAATTTGTACAAATTCACCTGAAGGTATGGACCGGTATATGTAAATTCAAGTTCAGTAACACTAACATCTATGCCGAACGAGGGTTCGAACCCCAGACGTACGGCTTTGCAGTCAGATGCTCTAACCACTAGGCCATTACGTCGGCATTTATGTATAATTTTGCATAGAACATAGAATAAACAAGTTAGAATAAATAGTGAATAAATAATTTCTAGCGTCCACGCTTTTATTTTGAGTGATTAGAAAATCAGTTATTATTTACTTACCAAAAAGTTATTTTCTACTTCCCAATAAATTATTTGTCAAACCGAATTAATTATTTTTGACCTTTTAGAACACATCAATAAAATCGTTTTTTAAAAAATATTTTTTTTACTTTTTTTATTTTCTACTTTTTAGTCATGGTATTTTTTTAACGAAAACTCACAAGAAAAAATGTATTTATTTCAACCATATTTAATCTGATGTTAGGATGGAATTTTAGTTTTCTACATGATGGTGAAATATAACACTCATCCACTCACTCGCCGATAAAAACCATCCATATCAAAAAGATTCACAAGAAAAAGAAAAAGCATCCAATAAAATAAAAATAACCAATCGTATGGTAAGACCAGACAAAAATAAAACTCAGAATTAGTGCATCAAGGAGCAAACAGTACCATTCAGTCTTTTCAGTAGTCCATAAATTATAAAAGTACGTAGCAAATTTTTCTTCTCTGGCGATTCCTCGGGATGGGACACCTATTTTCGGCGATTTCTCGCTCTTCTGGCGATTTCTTTCTCGTGGTTATTAACTTAAATCGCTAATTATCTTAATTGTTAATTGGAAGGTAATAAATCACGTTTTGAAGATTAAATATTGTAGTGATATACCTAATATATTATCTTACAGGTTTTGGGAGCCATTGGCTTCACGGAAGTGTCTCAAATTTGAATTAAAAGGATAACTAAAAACACTCGTTAATTACCTTAATTACAGGGGTTTTGACTAGTTGATTATTGAATATTGCATTTTCATCGAGTTTACACCATGGTGCAAAGTTTCAGAACTTTATATCGTTTGGAAGTGCCTGAAATTTTATGTACAAGATCTTGTAAAAAGAAAAAGTGATTAATCGTCTGTAATTATCGTAATTACTGGGCAATTCTCGTTTTGACTTTTGAATATGATGAAGTTATGTCTTATACACCATTGTGCACGGTTTAGGGAGAATAGCCCCTTGGCAGTGGCGGATCTACGGGGGGGGCTTTCGGGCTGAAGCCCCCCCCAAAACGTCTAATATTTTACTAAGTTTGTCAAAAAGCAAAAAATCTATGCTCTGAATTGGATTAGGTGTACCAAAACGAGCTGAAAAAGTGGGGTTTTTGACATAATTTTCCAAAAATTTTCTGGGGGGGACCCCCAGACCCCCCTTTTAGTTGTTTGAGTAAGATAATTCACTACCTTTTACGTATTACCATTAACAGGACGTTTCAATTGGATTATGAAAATTCTTAGCCCCCCCCCAAAACCAAATCCTGGATCCGCCACTGCCCCTTGGGAAAGGTCTCAAAATCTGGTTTTTCTGTTAATTAAAAATACTCGTTAATTAACTTAATCCTTTGGTTGTTTGACTAGATAATGGTTGGATATTGGAGTGTCATGAGGGTTACACCGATGTGTAAAGTTTCGGGGCCCTAACATATCAGGAAGTGCCCGAAAATCGAGTTTTAAAATTCCACCCGTAAAACGCCGCCAAAAGCAAGTAGAATAAAAGCGTTTAAAAAGTATAATAAAAGAGTAGATTTCGTCAATATCAGCAACCCTTTGAACCTCCATATTGTAGGACCCTGGCCAGGACCCACCTCTTCGACTACTACTGTCCACGTCTTCCGCCCTCGTCAACCAAGGTGTCCATTTATTTTATTTTACTTAATTTCATTTTTGTTAGGATTGGTCCCGTTAGAATCAAAGTTTTCAGTCATGAGATTATTAATTTTACGATTCAGTCATGAGATTATTAATTTTACTTCCGAACACATCCCCTTCAAAGCTTCAAATTAGTAAAAAACGCGAGGAAAAAAATTTAGTTTCATTTTTAGTTCCGAAACTACGAATAAAAGATGAAACTACTTTAGTTTTTATTCGCAACTTCGAAACTAACTTTTGGAACTAAATTAGTTTTAGTTTCAACAGTTGAAACTAAAACTAATTTAGTTCTAAAAATTAGTTTCGAAAGTCGAACTAAACACTAAATTAGTTTTTAGTTTCAATTTCGAAACTAAAAACTAATTAGTTTTTAGTTTCAACTTTAGTTCAACTAAATTTTTATTCGAATAATCCCAACTCTGCTAACTACGCAGTTGCCGTTTACAAATTACGCACTTCTTTCTGGCTGTTTACGAATAGAACTCTTGAGTGGATTATAGTGTTCGGAAGAGAACACTGAGAATAGGAATTGCAGATTTCGCCCAGGATAGGGATTGGTGATTGTTGTGATTGATTGTTTGTTTACATTGGACTTATAGGTCTCCGATCAATCGAGAATTAGAAATAGAGGAAGTTTCTGTGGAGGGTAAGTTTTATAGTCTATTTGGCTTTTGTGTATTGGATGTATTTAGTGTATTTAATTGTTGTATATTGAATAATCTGTGTGCTTAGGTATAAGTATAGTAACTCTCAGTGAGAGGATTTGGTGTAGTTCGGTGCCGCTGAGATTGGCCTAGGTTGGTTCGCTGTCAGGGACTAGGTATTGATTAGTCAGTTACTTAATTGTGTTGGTATAGCTATTGTGGCTCTGATTGAGTAGAATTGGTATCTTGATTGGTGCCGAATAGATAGGAACAGGGTGCTTATTGGACAGTGTTTTGAAATTTATAGGTAGACAGGTAGTTGATTGGTGAAGATAGATAATCAATTTGGATGGTCTGGGTGTGGTTCAGGATTTTGATTATATATATATATATATATAGCCTTAGTTGATATTGTAGGACAGTGATATAGTGCTAGCGCCGAAATGGCAGCAGTACACGGTAGCCTAGGTCAAGAATTGTCGACAGTAGAGAATAATGGGGAGGATGACGATGGGCATGATGATGGACAAGACATAGAGGAATACAGAGAAATGCTAAGGACGCTAGAACCCAATACAGGAGAGAAAATACAGACAAAGGATTATATAGATACATCGGGGGCTGTAAAAATGGTAATGATGGGCTTTAAATCACAGGCATTCTCGAGATTCAAGGTACACAGTGAAAGAATTTCGGAGATGTTAGACATAGAGATAAAATCAGGTAAAAAGCCGACTCAGACCCTAAAGAATAGAATCGAGAGAGAGATATTATCGATAGCAATGGTGGTTATAACAGCGGAGAGGAAGATGGCGGAACTTCAGGGAAGGGTTGCGGCGTCCGGGGATTCATCCACGAGGTTGGAAGTGATTGAAGAGAAAATGGAAAGAATGTTGGAAAAATTGGACGAAAGACCTAACTACAGAGACGAGTTCCCTCCCCCGCCCACCAGTGGCGATGTGGAGACGCTGCGGTCTGAGGAGGAGTCAACGGTAATAGTAAACACGGAGGATATGGAGGGGGCCAGGTCATATCGGGACGTACTGAGAGCAAACAGGGATGCTCTTCTTCCGGTGCAGCCAACGGACCTGATAGTCGCAGCGCCGAATAGACTCATTATTAAAATGCATAGCAAATCGGAGGCTCAACGGTTGAAAGACAGACTCACGGAAAGCAACCTACTCTCGGCTTCAGATGTACGACTAAATAAATCAAGACGTAAAAGGCTGATTGTCCTGGGGGCCAGCGGAGAAAGCACGGAGGAGGAGTTGAGGACGGGTCTTGACCTGAGGGGAAGTGATGAAGAGGTGACGGTTGTGCGTTCATTCGTGGGTAAAAATGGCGACAAAAATTTTATCTTGGAGATGGAGAATAGGCTGGCAGATAGGCTGATAGCTCAGAAGCATGCCCTAGTTGACCTAGTCAGGGTAAGAATAGACAATTATATAGAGATCACCAGGTGCATGAGATGTCAGGAGTTTGGACACATAGCTCCTAGGTGTAAAAGCCCTGCACCTACATGTGCGAAGTGCGCTGAGAGTCATGATACCCGGGAGTGTAAGTCAACTGTTAAAAAATGCAAGCATTGCGGTCAGGATCACTACGCAGGAAATAAAGCTTGTAGTGAGACAATAAAGGCAAAGAGGGAGGCCCTAAGGACTAGAAATGGATAACAGAGATAGTGATTGTTTACAGAGGACTTTGTTAATAGGCCAACTTAACATGAACTTTTGCAGGGCGGCTACTAATCTGCTGGTAGCTTTTGCTATAAAGAACAGGTTGGATGTATTGGTGCTTCAGGACATATATTTGAGAGAGGGTCATCCGGTGGGAGTTCCGGCATCCTGGAGAATGTACTTATCAGAAAGGAAAAACGTAGCAATACTTATACCGAATCCACTAGTTACATGTGTTGAAGCTGGAGTGTTTGGCCCTGCGGTTTTTGTCACGCTTTCAGGCCTGGATGGACCTTTGACGTTGGGCTCCTTCTAACTCACCGCCATCGTCGGACTTGAATGATGATGTCAACTCTTGGCTGGTAGATATGGATGGGGAGGCACGGATCGTCGTTGGGGGAGATTTTAATGCGAAAAACAGGTTGTGGGGATATGCGCGCAATGATACGAGAGGAGATGTGATTTTGGACATTTGCTCAATATATGACATATGTGTTATGAATGATGTCACACAGCCACCTACATATCATTTACAGGGTAGGTTTGGATGCCCGGATCTCACTCTTGCATCGGACGACCTGTATAACAATATTAAAAACTGGGTAGTCCATATCGAGGAATCTGGTTCGGACCATCGGTACATAACTTATACAGTGGACTTTTCGTTCGAACAAAAACCCCTGAGAAGATATAAGACGAGATATTGTGCTGTGGGGGCGCTGAGGATTGATTTTGCTGGAGAGACTAGGGTGCTGAGGAAGCACCTGGAGGGGGTGAGTAGTATTGAGGACCTGGATGACCATCTGGCTGAGATGTATAAAAGAGTCCATGGCGTTTGCAGAAGACATTTCAAGATGGGTGGAGGTGGAGGTCGGAACAGAGTCAAGCTGACATGGTGGACTCCGGCTTTGGCGAAAAGGAGGAACCTGCTGACAGCTCTGTATAGAAAGATGAGGAGAACTGGACAGGACTCGGATAAGATTATATACAACAGACAGAGAGCTATCTATAAGAGAGATGTGAACAAGCACAAGAAAGGTAGCTGGATTTCCTACTGCAACAGGGAGATAGATGTTTTTGGAGGAGCCTTTAAGCAGTTCAGGGGTAAGACAGCTGCAAGGAAGGGACAGGTAGAGGTGGCTCTGGAGGGACTATCGAGCAGGCCGACTCTGGTCGAAATTACAGAGTGCCTTATGTCCACGCATTTTCAAAGGACGTTCAGTGAGGCAGACGAGCAGTTGCATCACCACCCACCCGATGTCTTTACTAAGCAAGAGGTGTGGGAGGCGGTCAGAAGACAGGCCCTGAATAAGGCCCCTGGTCCAGATGGGATAGACTCCAGAGTAGTTGGACACCTGTACAAGGCAGACCCTATTTACCTGCGTGCCCTCTATAATAAGGTTCTCCAGCAGGGATATTTCCCAAGAGTTTGGAAGATTGCGAACGTTTTGTTTTTCTTAAAGCCGAATAAGTGTCCGACATCTCCTAAATCATACAGGCCGGTGAGCCTTCTCCAGAACATAAGTAAGGTTTTGGAAACCATGATTAACGCCAGACTCATGTATCAACTTGAGACTACCGGTAAAATGTATCAAAACCAGTTTGGTTTTAGAGAGACCCGCAGCACAGAGCTGTGCATCAAGGAGGTCTTGACGAGGATCAGGGCATACCTGGGCGAATACACTTATTGCGCCGCGGTCTTTTTTGACTATACTGGAGCGTTTGACGCTGCAGATTGGAATATCCTGATTGATAGCTTGACCGCCCTGGACGTTGATGTTCGATTGGTGTCCTTGCTGAGAAGCTACTTGAGAAATAGGCGGGTGGCCTGCAGAGCCGATACAGAAGAGGTCGTCCACATGATCTCTAGGGGATGCCCGCAGGGATCCTGTCTGGGTCCGGCATTGTGGAATGTTCTCGCAAATAACATCCTTGCTTACTTCGATGATGAAAGGGAGGCGACACTTCTGGCATATGCGGACGATATGACACTGGTGGTCCCTGCGGGATCAAGACGAGGTCTCGAGGAGGAAGTCAACAGATTAGTTAAAAAATTTGCTGCTATCAGCAATACTCTTGGTCTCAAGATCTCCGTGGGAAAGACGAGCGCTCTGGTCTTTGGAAAGGATACGTCGAGGAGGAACCCAATCTTTAAGCTGGCAGACCAGACCATCAGGGTCACCAACACAGTGAGATATCTGGGTATTACCCAGGACAACAGACTCTCTTTCATCCCTCACATAGAGAAGTTGAGGGAAGAACTGACTACCCTGACAACGGGTTTGAACAGAGTGTCTACCAAGTATTGGGGGGTTCCGTCAGCTATGATGGTCAAGTGGTACGTTACAGTCATTAGACCCAAGGCCCTATATGCGGCGGGTGCCTGGTATAGCTATATCAACGTCCATGGAAAGAAAAAGCTGGAGTCAATCCAGAGACGCTTCCTTGTTAAGGCACTTAGGTGTTATCGCACCGTAGCCAACGAGGCTTTGGATGTGCTGGCGGGGGTTCCACCCATTAATATCTTTGCGGAGGAAACATGCCGCAGGTTCGACATGTTTTGGAGAGACCAGTCAATAATGATTGGTAATCGGTACCTCGGAAGTGGAGACTTCGAGAAAAGATCGTTAAGGTCCTCAAGGAACCCTGAGGCCTACCCGACAAACCTGTTTCTGGGTAAGGCGGATGAGGTGAAGGAATGGATTGGGGGTGCAGTCGTTTACTTCACGGATGGTAGTAAGACGGAGGAAGGTGTTGGCCTGGGGGTGTTCAGGATGGAGGGAGGTGCTGGAATGTCAACTCTGATGGAGACGTTGAGTATTGGGAACTCCGTCTTCCAGGCGGAAGCACTCGCCATCCTGAGATGCCTCCAGAGCCCTGAGGCGGCCACTCATCGGTCTGTATATATTTACACCGATAGCCTGTCTACAGTGAGAGCGCTGAGCAACACATGTCCCAGGTCCCCAATTGTGGGAGAAATCCTTGACCGAGTGATGCATCTGGCGGTCCCCATCTTCATTGTCTGGATTAAGGATCATGCTGGACATCTGGGCAATGAGATGGCAGATCTGCTCGCAAGCATGTCAACTGGGAATGAGGGCCCGGCAGTTGGAGTTTCCCTGCATATGACCCACCTTACCACTTTCTTGAAAGAGAGGATTATTGAACGATGGCAGTTTCAGTGGGATACATCAGATAAGGGTCGCTCTACCTATGACATAGTTCCAAGGGTTAGACAGAAGATGCCGATCCAGAGTCGGGAACTGAGATATTTTGTTACGGGTCAGGGTAGCTTCCCAACGTTCCTGCATAGGATAGGGAAGTTTGCCACCAGCAGTTGTACTTGCGGTATGGAGGGGTCGCCGTTGCACTATTTGCAGGGCTCCTGCTCCCTCTCGCAGGAGTTCATCAAACGGAGGGACAACTAGGACATTGGTAAATATTTCAGGAGAATAGACAATAGTGCTCGCAACCTGCGGGTGCTTAAGGTTATTTATAATACCCTAAATAAAAATTATTCATTTGTGATGACACTCCTCTAGCACCGGTGGTTTCCTGGGTGGCAATCTGAAGTTGGGACGCTTTTAGATGTATATGGCTTCGCCTTTCTTTGGTAGTTCATAGAATTAATGTGATATTTTTATGTCAAAAAAAAATATGTGATGTTTTTAAATATTTAGGTCTTTGCCTTTGCTTGCTCTTAACTTGTTGAATGATTGATTTGTGTTTGCCTTTTTAAGTGGACTTACTATTGCTTTTAGACGTGACTGTCTTTGCCTTTTCATGCGCTTTGGTTGGTTCTATAATTCCGATTTGATTGCTGCTTAATGGGCTTCAGAGAGTTCTATAGTGTATTAATTTGAGGTTCACCTGTTTATTCGTATTGTCCACAATCAGAATAACTCTGTTGTTGGACGTTAATTTTGAATTAGTTTTGGGCAGAGTTGTTTATAATGTGACATCTTTTAAATTGATAATTTCAACTATATAAATTTTAGACTTTGGGAAATGGTAAATGCTTTTGGGTTTTTAACAGACTTTGTAAAAATAAATTTTAGAAAACTGTGATTATTCGAGTTAGAGATATAATTATTGGTTTATATTTTGTCTTTGTTTGTATATTTCTTGTATTGTATTTTGTATCTTACAGCGCTGGCCGGCATGTGGCGATATAAAGCGGCTTTAACCTGAGAAATTTTTACTACTAATATTGTATATTTCTTGTCTGGTTTATAAATGCCGTTGACTCCGGGTCGGCTCCCCTGAGTGGGTTCGCTGGGCGATGGATGTCTTCCCCCTCCGCTCGTTTCGCGGGTTAGCTGGGCGCTGGGGGCCTTTGTTGTTGTTGTTGTTGAATTTGGAGGGGCCAGAATCAAAATTTTCTTCATCACCCTAAAATATTGAGTAATTTTCATGGGGACTGAATATAAATATATTTATCCACACATCGGCGACCACATATTCATATGGTGAGGTATATGGGGTCATATGGAGGCTTATATTTAATATCAAAATCCTGACATTCGAATTTGATGTGTTTCGCTATATCGACTTTTAAGACCCCGGATTTAAAATTTTTTACATCACCGTTTAATTTTTAATTACTTTTAGGGAGAAGAATAAAAATCTATTACTACCCCACATTAGGGTGTCTCATTTTTTCGAACTTTAGAAATCTTTTCGGGCCATGTCCAAAAAAGTTTCCTTTTGTCAATAATAAACTTCCCTGAAATTTTTAGAGTTGTGGCACAACCCTAAGTATTGCCTCAAAGCGGTTGAAGTTACGAGAAAAGTCTGGTCTACCCAGCTAGAAAAAGTGTACAAAAAAAGTGTAAAAAAATTGTGCACAAAAAGAGTATCATTTTGGCCCATCCGTTTTTGCAAAAAAAGTGTAAACTGAATTTTGCAAAAAATTTGCAAACTAAAGTATGCAAATATATGCTCAATTCATTTCTGAATTTTGTGGCAAATTATCCATTTTTATCTTCCACTTCTTGTTCGAATTAAGAATTACTATTAAATAAAAATAAGAAGCAAAGCAGAAAGTATCACACTTACTATATAAACAAAACAACTAAAACAAAACAAAAGCTTTGCTGGATGAATCGTGTAGCCATGTTGTCTGAGCGAGTTATGGCACCTGACACGTCACGATGGTAACAGCCAATCATAGTGCGTTTCTGATTGCATCACTTTTCGCTCATTTTTAATTGTTAATAATAAAAGAACTAATTATTTTTGAGATTTAAAAATGTGATATTCGGAATCAGAAGACCAAATTTTACTAAGAACAAACTAAATAAAGAAAATTTAAGAGATGCTGCAGTTATCCATTAAAATAAAAGCCTAAGCATTATTTACTATATTTGTATAGATAGAGTATTATATACTATTCATCATAAAGCAGAATATGTGAGATTGAAAAAAAAAATTTTTACATTCAAAAAACATTTTAAGAAACTAGGGAGCTACCGCCCCCTGCTCGCTATCGCTCGCCAACCCCTGTAAACTGCTGACGCAGGACCTTTTGGATTGCTTCGCAATTCCCCCAAATTCCAGCTCGCTGAACTTTATACACTTTATAAAACAATTTACAGAAAACATGTCAACCAACTTTTCAAAAATACGTCACCAAATCCCCTCCATGAATAAATCTCCCTTAAAAGTTTGAATATATATTAACCACAACTTATCAAAAATTAAAACGAAATGTTTTTAAAAATATTCATCTTAATTATTTTTAATCTATGATTATAAAAATAACTAATTCTAATTGTTTATCAATATTCGGACCAAACAAAAACCATTATTTCAAAGTAACTCGTTAGTATGATATGCCTAGTGTTTATCATTCATATTTTTTTAAACCCAGACTTGTTAAACAATACCGTTTAAGCATTTGAAAATAATAAGAGACAAAACATCACTCTATGTTTACAATTAATTTCAATAAAATCAGACTAAAAATTATAAATATTGGACAAAAAGTGTGAAATTTTAGTATCAAATGGCGTACATGTAAGGTTTTAGAATGTTTTTATCAGTCTTTGAGTGATATTTCATCAAGAAAGTAATTTTTTAAAAGGTGAAAAAACAGGTTTTATCTTAAAATATAGCGTCAATCGGTCGTTGTGATTGGATGCATAATAATTTGATTGACAGTACTTGCTTTGTAACTGCGACCTTATCCGTTATCTAAAAAAATGGAAATATTTTAAAATTGAGATTTTTTTTGAAAAATCGAAGGGCCTACTCGGAAATCCGGAAAGAATCCGAACAGTTTGATACCATATATGTGTCATTCGGTTCAGTAATTATAAGGCACTGTATATTTGCACGGCTTTTTTTCAACTAAACTCTACTCTAACTTCCACGGCTAGGCGTTCCATTGGTTCCATCACTAAGCTCCGAGACTGCTACGTCATCACGAGACCTACAGCGCATGCTACACTGGCCGTTTTAGCCGTTCAAATATACACTTCGTAATTATAAAGCCTTTCTCTGGAAACCGTTCACCAAAAACTTTTTTTTAGAATAGAGAGATATTTAAACCCTTCATCAATTTATTTCCTTTTTAAAAAATTTTCTTCCTATTAATTTTGTTACTAGTTATATATTAGATTTATATATAACTAGTTTTACTAGTTTTTTAATTAAATTCTGTACCATATCGGAGTTCCATATTGGAGAAATAAATTAAGTCTTGAATTTATGGTAGGGTTATAAAAAGTGTAACAGAATAATCTTATTAAAATTATAAATAAAAAGAACTTAATTAAAAAAGAAATTACTAAAACTGATTTTAATACTTTTGTTATCTTATTTAAGAACAAATTGTGATAAAGTGCGTAAAACAAAATCAAATTTATTGACGAGAAACAGACAAAACAGTTTGTTTTCTATTCGAATACCAGAGAGTTGTTTTGCTCTTTTCGTCTACAATTAATAAGTAAACAAACAACTAATGGTGATGCCACTAGAGAAATTTCAAAATTTAAAGTAATTAAAATTAAAATAAGTAATAAAAAAGATGATAATTAAATAAAATATCATAAGATATATTTGATAAGATAATTAAGATATAGTTAGAAAATAAAATGATATATTTTAAGGCTTTTAAATAAGACAATCGGGTAATTAAAAATAAGGCACTGTATATTTGCACGGCTATTTTTCAACTAAACTCTACTATAACTTCCACGGCTAGGCGTACCATTGGTTCAAGACCCTCTATATAAAGGCCTCCCAACTCGGCCGTGCAACGTCATAACTTTCACTCATCTTTGACGTCACTCCATAGACTTAACATGGCAATTTTCACCCACGTCTGACGTCATCACCCGGAGTTGGATGGCCATGTATATAGAGGGTCTTGATTGGATCCATCACTAAGCTCCGAGACTGCTACGTCATCACGAGACCTACAGCGCATGCGCCACTGGCCGTTTTGGCCGTCCAAATATACACTTCGTAAAAATAAATATTTTCTTTAAAAAATATTGATAAATATCTGCACATTAGAAATTAAATTTTCCTTTTCTGGACCTGGCATCGGATAATTATTATTGTCAATTATCGTGTGATGAGCGAGAAAAGAACGTTAGGGCTAATATTTAAAGTGAAAAATGAATTTAAATAAACTTAACATACTTGTGAAGTTTGTTGAAGATGAAAAGTTTGACGTTCTTAAGCTAAGGAACTCCACTTCAGTGTCATTTAATACAGAAAAGATACAAGAATGGGACCGTGGAGAACTTACCAATATTATTTAGAATGGAACAACTTACGGAGGATACATTATAAAGTTTGGAGGCAAGATTTATTCTGTTTTATATTAAAAGTAAATATAATTGGAATCTTTGTTTAGGTTGTCATTGTTTCAGTTTTGAACTGACTATGCTATATTCTTTCAAATTTTAAATTGTGAACAGAATATTTTTAATATGTCCTTGTTTATGTGTATCTTTAATTGTCTATGTGAAAATATATTTATTGAATAGCTAAAAACAAATGTAAATATCATATTTAATTTATCGTCCTCATCCATCGAGTCCTCTCTCTTGTTGTCATTCAATTACTAACCCTAATACGATCTTGACCAATAAACTAGTAATACATAATTGCTAACAATCACGTGATTGGCAACTTCAGCATTGGGCCTATCTAGCCATTCTACATTTTTGACACGTTCTGTAGTAAGATATCTTTAAATCTTTTGAATAAAACGATTTAATTAAACGCAGTTATAAAATTAGGATTGCACAAATTGTGCACAAAAAGAGAATCATTTTAGCCCATCTGTTTTTGCATAAAAAGTGTAAAATAAATTGTGCACAAATAGAGTATCATTTTGGCTCATCTGTTTTTGCATAAAAAGTGTAAAATGAATTGTGCACAAAAAGAGTAGGGGAGAACGGGGATGAATGGGACAGGGGATGAACGGGACAGCTCAATTTTTTATACCTTAACTTCACTTTAAATTTTTGTTATTTCAGCCATAAGATAGTAGTACAGTCGTAGAAAGAAAAAGTGAGACAGTTCGCTTTGTAAGCGAACTACTGGGGTGAGAAAGATACTGTAAACGCCAATTTTCATTATTTAGCGTATACTTTAAAAAAGCTATAGTTTATATCCTTAAGGGGCCGTCTACATATTAAACGAAGCACCAACTTTCGTTTTTCCTATGGGCGACATCAAAGATTATTCCCGATTCTGAAAGAGCACCCTCTAAAACCCCCAAAAACCAAATTTTGTGTCAATTGGCCCACAAACAAAGCCAGGAGGGGGGGTTGAAGTTCGTTGAATTTACGTTGAAATCTCGTTTTTTACGTTGAATTCTGGTGCGGGGTAAATGGTTGTAAGGATCAAAATCGAGAATTCAACGTAAAGAACGAGATTTCAACGTAAATTAGACGAACTTCAACCCCCACTCCTGGCTTTATTTGGGGACCAAATGACATGAAAATTGGTTTTAAGGGGTTTTAGGGGGTGCTCTTTCAGAAACGGGAATAATCTTTGATGTCGCCCATAGGAAAAACGAAAGTTTGTGCTTCGTTTTATATGTAGACGGCCCCCTAAGGATATAAACTATAGCTTTTTTTAAAGTAGACGTTAAATAATGAAAATTGGCGTTTACAGTATCTTTCTAACCCCAGTAGTTCGCTTACAAAGCGAACTGTCTCACTTTTTTTTTCTACGACTGTACCTAGCCTATTCAAAAAATTGTGTACATTGACATCAGCTTCCATTTTTGTATAAATAGGACAACTAAATGTGTTTTCCCATACCAAAAGTAACTTTTATCGTTTTACTTCTATAATTATTTATTAAAAAATAATTTAACTAAAGCTTTAAATTTTACTGTGTTTTGAAAGAGTACTTATATTAGTATAGTTTCCAATTTAAATGAAGAAAATCCATGGATTTTTCCTAGTCTAATTTTAGTTTTTCAAAAATAAGTGGGTACGGGGATGAATGGGACAAGAGTTGCGGGGATGAATGGGACAGTTCCATCATCACTTCATTTCCCATTTCCAAAACTTTCCATCAATAGCTTGCTATATTCAACTCATTTAAGTAATTTCTGATAAAGTTTACTAAAATAGTGTGCAAAAATTTATGTTTAAACTTGTGTTTTATGTTCCAAACTCATGTGTAAATATTCAAAGTCCTAATTAGCAAATAGTTGCAACTGTCATCTCAAATATGCTATGGTTAAACAATTATTCAAACAAGTTAGGTTTTAATGCTCTATTTTTATGAAAATTTCCTTCAAAATGGCAGGGAGAATGTTACTGCAGGAGAGGAATGGCTTTGAGGGTTAGGTTCAGGCATCAAAAATTATCTATTTGCACTCCTAAAAGTACAAACCCATAAATAGCGAGTAGCATTAATAGAAATAACACCAGCTTCAACCACTGAGCTGAAAGAACAAAAGTGTTTGTTCAGTTTATGTGTTAATTTTACTCGTCATAAAGTCGAATAAATGTAGGCTGCTTTTTGCCCTTTAAATGCTTTTTTAATTTTTTTCTTTGGAAAATAGAAGTGTGTTGTTCCTTTAAAAAGCTAAACGTTGTGCAATATTTAAAATAACTTTGTTATTTTATAAATTTTTAAACTTTTTTTAACTGTCCCATTCATCCCCACTCAGTGTCCCATCCATCCCCACCACGGGGATGAATGGTACAAAATACATGCGCTCGTAGAAACTTTTCTAAGAGTTTAAATAATGGGTAATTGATTGAAAACAAGCATTTATAATGTAACCAAGAGTTCAATTATTGGTTTTAAACTTGTTACAGGATTGAAAATTTTTTAGTTTTTTCAATTTTGGCAAAAATGTGAAATTTGTCCCATTCATCCCCGTTCTCCCCTATCATTTTGGCTCATCTGTTTTTGCATAAAAAGTGTAAAATGAATGGTGCACAAAAAGAGTATCATTTTGGCCCATCCGTTTTTGCATAAAAAGTGTAAAATGAATTGAGCATATATTTGCATACTTTAGTTTGCAAATTTTTTGCAAAATTCAGTTTACACTTTTTTTGCAAAAACGGATGGGCCAAAATGATACTCTTTTTGTGCACAAATTTTTTACACTTTTTTGTACACTTTTTCTAGCTGGGTAGACTTTATATCCCCTATTTCTTTCTCAATTCGAATGCAAATTGAAGTTTACCATTTATTTTACTAATTTTAATTTCATGTCCAACCTAAATACACAGTATAACTATGCTTAGGTACAAAAAATTCTCACCTGCATTGTCCAGATCCGGCATTTGCTGTGCGTATCCTAGTCGTTTTATTTTCGGCTTAATCGCGTATAAAATACTCATTTTGAGTCGAGCCGTTTTCTGAGCACACTATATGCTCTTCTAAAAACGTTTCTAATAACAATGTTTCAAGTTTCAAATGTGTTTCAATGAAAATCGAACGTCTGTTGTTTATAAAATGATGTATCATGATGATGTATCATGACAGATATTTGTAATGTATCTTTATTTTCACTCATAAAAAGCTTATGAAACATAATAAATCGATTTGGCCTTGAATATTTTCATCTTCAAATCTCTCTATATTAAAAAAAAGTAACAGTCGCCGCCGCCGCTGCCGCCGCCGCCGCTGTTTCAGAAAATGTTATTTTTGAACACTTTGAACTATCACTACGCAAAAACTATTTGAAGGAATATTATGAAATGTTGACCATTGGTAGACAAATGTATGAGGGTCATTTCAGTTTCCAAACCTAATTAATAAAATAATTAGTTCTGGAGTTATTTAATGTCAAAGTCGAAAATTATTTTTTTCGGCTGCGAGTTCGCCCCCAGAAAAATCTATTTACAGCGCAAACATGATTTTTTGAAGACACATACTCTTAGGTATGAAGTTGTGCACCTCGTCGCCCTTTTTTCGAATTTCGAATTATTTTTGGAGTAATTAAATTCTAAAGTTTCGAAATTTTTGACCCTTTTTCGGTTTTTTCGTTATAATAGAAAAACTAATCACAGTAGAACTACGATATTTTAAAAACGCATACAATTATTTTTTATAGAAAGATTGGAGTTTCGTTTTTTAAAAAATTCGAATTAGTTTTAGAATTATTAAGATACCAAGTTTCAATTTTTTCTTCTTTTTCTGGTCGTTCACTAGAGAAACAGGCGATTATTTTTATGAGTCTGATTTCTTATTTCTTATTCCCGATGATTCACTATAGATACACACGTGCATTTTATAAATTTAAAAGATTTTTAATGGCATGGTTTTTTTCTCTAAGATGGTTGATGATAATTAGTAGACTTGCCGGATATTTTTGAAAAAATTTCGGTTAAATTATTGGTAAACTAAAAAGGAATATTTTAGTAAGTTTTATTTTGATATTTTTGTAGTAATGGTCCGCATTAAGTTATTGGTAAGTTAGAGAGATAAAAGGTTTCGATTTTAAATTATCATTAACTAAGCAGACAAGTTCCAGGTTTTACTGGATAGTTGAGATGAAACAAGCGAGCTCTGCTCGCTAAGATCGCGAAGCGATCTTCATAGAACTGCGAAGCAGTTCCGGGGTTGGTGAGCGATAGCGAGCAGGGGGCAGAGCCCCCTAGTGAAGGAAATAATAAATATTTCGTTCACAAAATGATAAACCAGGCATGATAATTATAAAAGGATCTCCTAAGGGATGTGCAACAAATAAATGTTCTTTTTTGATTTTCTGGAGTAAAAACCATACAATTTTTTTATTTTGTGGAGGAACCCTCTTAGGTACCACGTAGAACTGAAAGATAACAAAATTTAAACCATAGAGTTGAATTAAGAACGTAAAATACTCTGCGGTCAAAATGACTGTTTTTGAGGGTTCTTTAATTATCTCCGCGGAACCCGTTTTGCAAACTAAACCTAATATGGACAGCAATAATAGCAGCAAAAGTTATTGAAAGTCACAAAAGTAGACGTGCGTAACCCAAATATTTTAGAAGAGAACGCTTTTTAAAAATGCAAAACGGTCAAAATAACCGCCCCGGAGCTTCTAGTGTTAAGGGGACTGAATATAAATCTCTTTTATCCACACATCGGCGGCCACATATGGTGTGGTATATGGGGTCATAGGGAGGATTATATTGAATATCAAAATCCTGATATTCGAATTTTGATGTGTTTCGCTATATCGACTTTTAAGGCCCCGGATTTAAAATTTTTTACATCAACGTTTAATGTTAAATTACGTTTATGGGGATGAATAAAAACCTATTACAACCCCACATCGGCGGCCACATATTTTGTGATGTTTGTGGTCATAATATGTTATGTCGAATATCAGTATTCCGATATTCAAACATCGAGGTTTGAACATGTTCACTTTAAAGGGACCAGAACCAAAATTTTCTACATCACCCTAAAATATTAAGTGCCTTTTAATGGACTGAATATAAATCTTTTTTATATTGCCTTTCCTGGTGTAATATATGGAAACTTACGGAGGGTCATATGAATATCAGTATTCCGATATTCGACAATCGATGTTTCTCACTATAGACTTTTAAGGGCCCTGAATCAAAATTTTTTACATCACCGTAGAATATTTAGTGACTTTTGAAGGGATTGAATAAAACTCTATTACATCCCCACATCAGTGGCCACATATAATGGAATATATGGGATCGAATATAGGGTTATATGAATATCAGTTTTCAGATATTCGACCATCGATTTTTCGATATGTCGACTTTTAAAGCCAGGAATCAAAATTTTTTACATCACCGTGATTATTATAATTAAGTGACTATTAAAGGGATTGAATAAAACTGTATTACATCCCCACATTGGTTGCCTCCCATGATGTAATATATGGGAGCATACGGAGGGTCATATGAATATCAGTATTCCGATATTCAACCACCGATATGTTTCACTATATTGACTTCTAAGGGCCCGGAATCAAAATTTTTTACATCACCGTAGAATATTAAGTGACTTTTCAGGGGACTGAATAAAAATCTTTTACATCCCCACATTGGTGGCCACACATGGTGTATGGCGGGCCGTTCAAATATTACGTAAGCACTTTTTTGGTCATTTTTAACCCCCCCTCCCCCCTTGTCAGCAAAGATAAGCAAACCTCAACCCCCCACCATAATTACGTAAGAAAATGGCCGGACCCCCCCCCCCGAAATTTTGACTTTCCTTTTAGTAAGTACTGTTTTCTTGAAAATTAGGTGACTTATACAAGAAGCTGTTCTTTTTGGGTGTAACCCTAAGGGTTCAAAAATGAGTCGAACACTACTTTTCGGGGTTAAAATTTCAAAATGTTTGGGGGGTCCATCCCCAGAAAAATGTGCCCTCGTCAGATTTCCTAATTAAATTTTTTGTTAAATTTATTATTGGTTGAGTTTTGAAATTATTTATGCAAGAAACAAGAGATTTTCGAAAATGCACCATCTTACGTAAGCATCACTCATATCCCCCCTCCCCCTAGTCAGGAAGAATAAGCAAGAGCAAACCCCCCTCCCCCCTTAGGTGCTTACGTAATATTTGAACGGCCCCTGGGACCATAGGGAGAGTCAGATGAATATCAGTATTCCGATATTCGACCATCAATTTTTCGATGTCGACTTTTAAATGAATGGAATAAAAAAAATTTTATCATCGTATAATTTATGACTATTAACCCTACAGTGCATACATAACTGTAGCCATTTGGCTACACGACATTTTTCCCCATTTCCTACTGGAACTTCCATTTCCAAACGGAAACACCACGTAATAAGTACAGTCGCAGAAAAAAAAAAGTGAGACAGTTCGCATTGTGAGCGAACTACTGGGGTTAGAAAGATACTGTAAACGCCAATTTTCATGATTTAACGTCTACTTCAAAAAAAGCTATAGTTTATGTCCTTAGGGGGCCATCTACATATTAAACGAAGCACCAACTTTTGTTTTTCCTATGGGCGACATCAAAGATTATTCCAGATTCTGAAAGAGCACCCTTAAAAAAGTAGTTGAACTACTAGTTAACTAGTAGTTGCAACTAGTAGTTAACTACTTTTCAACTACTTTTAGTTAACTAGTGCCGAACATTAATGAATTGCTGCAACAGGTTGACAATTTTCATTAAAACTGATCAAATTTATATTTAATATTGTTGGTTGGCTTAGAAATATTAAAACAACATTAACGACCATATTCACAGTCACCAGAATCAGAGTTAACACCTTGGAGACGAAGTGTCAAGTCAAAATAAACCCAAAACCGTATTCATAGTACCCGGTTGACACCGTAAAACTGTGTTACGGCTGTATTCTACACAAACGTCGTAACACATTCTCATGCGATTTACCCTGTTTTTGGGACTTTTCGTATTTTACTCCTCCTAAAACCACGTTTATTCGGTGTTAATTGTAATCCGGTAAATTTGGCCGGTAAGTTGAATAACAGTGTTCTCGGACAAAGTTTACAATGCCTTTTCATGAGATAAGTACATTATTTTCAGATCAATAGCTCTTGTACATCAAAAAGAGCTCTTAGAAATTAATATTCAACATCTAGATGAAACAACATCTTTATTTTGCGAAGGAACTATGTTTTCTTTGCGTAGGTATACCTGCACTGTAAACAGGCGCACAGCCTACAGCCTACAGTTCGCCGCCATCTTAAATCTATTACTACGATTGTGGATTAATATTTTATTCATTAAAATATTCGTCATTGGGTTACTTGTTATGATGGAATATTTTTCTTTCATTGTAAAAAAGTGTTTTTACAAGATTAAAGGTTATATTAATGTACTTAAAATAGTCTGCTGGAGTTACAATAACCTGAAGTGATTTCATTTAGCTTTTTGATTATAGATGGCAGCACAATGAAGTAAATGATATTTTCATTTTTAACCAATAATGTAGGTAGTTTTTAATCAGTTTTTTGTATTGTTTGAAGAGTTTTTAGGTCCATGAAATATATTTTAATAATTGAAACTACCTTATAATAGACAGATTAGTTATTTCGGTTAGGACGGACAAGATGGCTACCAATATTGAGTTTTGGAAAGCCAGTTAAAACCGTGTTTGGTCATCCTAGGCAGCAGAATACCGATTTTCAACACACTCTGAAAACACAGTCTTATAGGGTTTCACAGGCGCATGCGCAGTCGCTACTTCTCCATAAAACAGGAGAGCTTTTAATTAAATGGCGGCCAACCAAGTATTTTGCAGCGCGAATTTCAGATTATGAAACCAGAATATTAAAGCCCGATGGAACAAATCTCCGACGAAAAACAATTTCTGCGATGGAATGAAGAACATAGAGGTAAGTTTTGTATGAATACCGCTCGTAAAAATGTCGATCTGGAAATTGCCCATTGCATACACTACTTGATACTACTATATAAACATGATGAGAGAACTACTTAATAGATCGGCCTTAAAATAATGTCTCATTTACTCCTATATCTAGACAATATTTATTTTCTTCTTGTTTAACTTTTTATGTTTTGAATCAATCAATAACTTTTTGAGTTCTTTTCTATTTATGATTTTAAAACAGTCAAATCCACCCCCGGCGAACATCTAATAATCTGTAGTTTAAATTGAAAGTTTGACAAGTTATTGTAAATAAGCTGTTAAAATATTCATTAACCATAAATATAATCAGTTAAATTACTATTTAAATGCAGTAGCACTATATACGAGAATTGTTCCGTCTTCCGTTTGTTTATTTTTCATTCTGCAAACGAAAATAATGAAATAAGAAATTGAATTTCTGATGTTAAAAAAACATTTGTTAGAACCAGAACACTCATTTATAATTTTTTTTCTAAGCAAAGCATTTTTTTTAATGTATTGTGCTTTCAATGAAGAATAAAAATTAATTAATCTTTTTTTCAATTAGTACTAATTATAATCTGAATATTTGAGGGCTTAGATTTTTATTTTTATTACAGGTATCATGTAACAGCTGCCAATATGTTTACCTTCCTTTAGCTTCAGTCTGTATTTGGGCCATGAAAAATAATTTGAAAATTATTGATTATTATTAGTTTTAGTTTTAAATTGTGAAATAAAATATTTTACCACAGTATCATAATTTCTCTGTGTTTCTTATTTGATGATGTAATAAATTATACAAAATAAAGGTACGTATGTTTTTATATTATGTTTATTTTAGTAATGAGAGTAGTAGGAAAATTATTGAAAGGTAAAGTATGACAATAATAGCAAATATTGTTTCAAAAACTCATGGTCTAAATTAGTATAAGGATTTTTATGTTCAAAAAGTTGCTCAAATTACTATTTCTTGAATAAAAATGAATGTTATATTTTAATGCTGTTTGAGAATATGTATTTTTTATATTAACTTACAGGGCTAATATTTTAAGAACTTTAATTCTCTTTCTACAAATCAGATATCATTTTTAAATTCAAAAGAAATCAAAATTTGAATTATTTTTAAAATGTCTTATTTATTGCATGGAAGTTAAATGAACTATCCAGACAGAATTGATTGCCTTTTTTAATATATTGGGATACCTCAATACAAATCCTAGCTTATTAAGTTCTTTTGTTTCTTATTCTTTTCTTATTTCATTTTTGTTCATATTAATTTTTGCTAGATTAAAAAAATTAAATAATATTGAGTAACCACTTTGAGTAAGTACATTTTAAAATTTATTCCACAAATAAAAAATATAGTATGTTTACAGCTGTTTTGTCCCTAAATTTTGTAAAAATATGAGTCTTTAACAACTGAAAATCATTAAAAAATAAAGTTTAATACAGTCAACATCTAAAGGAAAAATATTTTTAACCCCTAGTTTAATAGTTTTAAAATTTAATATTCTTATCAAGGAAAGTTTCAGGGAAGTTTTAAATTGATAGGTAATACTCTGATAGGTATGTAATATCTTGTATATTATTTCAAATAGATTTAATATTTACTATTTATTGAGTTTCAACACATGTAGGTTTACTACAGAGAGAGAGAGAACAGGTTTCCAAAATCATTCCAGACATAACGCATACCTTATGCTATGCTTTTGTTTTAAAATTTCAATTAATACTAAAAGCTAATTTATAAAGGTCGGGTACCTACTATAAACGTAATATACTAAGCACTTAAAAATTAGTTTTCTTCGCCTCGGAGCTCTCTTCATTATTTTTTATATTGATGGTTATATTTTTCGGTCCAAGAGAGCAGCTGATTTTGGTTGAAGTATCTTTTGCCACCTGCCTTTCTCTTCACAGTTTGTTTTGATCCATTATTATGACATAGGTTTTAAGTACTTTATAGCAAGTTAATCTAGTTCCTTTTGAATTATTTATAAATTATAGATTGTTTGTGTTTTTAATTTGAGCGCAAATAAGTTCGGTAGAAAACTGATTAAAACTATGCCATCACGGGTATAATACCAATTTTATTCTCAGAAAGATGTCCCGAAATAAATTTATTAAGGAAATATTTTGTAAAATAAATTGTTTGCTATAAACCATCAAAATGCTTTATAATTAATGTTTTTGCCTTTGAGTTTAAAGTACTAAAAATTAGATAAATATGTTGCTTTATATGCCAGTTCATAAATATATCAGCAGGTTAAAAACTCAAAGTAATTAATTTAATTTGATCTATTATAGTTCTACGATTGCATTAAACATTGCAGTATTTTTACCTAAGCCGCTCAGCCAGCGTAAAGCATTGCCACGTGTTTGTATTTACTAAACAAACAAGTTTCAAGTGGCGCGCTTCTCTTTATCCAATCAGAGAGCGTGAATCAACTTCGCCAAGCAATCGCCAAGGCCAGCAACAATGTCAGCTAATCCGAGTACAATGAATACGGAATCGGATCAACTTAGTGTGAACTGTTTTGCCCGTTCAAACTAGTGCTACCTGACACCGGTGTCAACTCGAAAACTGTGAATATGGCCGTAAGAGGATTATTTCTAGTGTTTTTAATGAAAAATTCTGTTTTTCCAGGTTTATTTCACTTAGGCACCAAGATTTGTAAGTGCGGGTCTATGCCCCATTTTGCGAGGCAAAGCCCCGCGATTTTTTTTCTACTAAATTGTAAATTTCTCCTAAAATACCATCGATAAGAGTTTAAACTTGGATTGGTTTTGTGGGTAGGATCTCAATCTAGCACCTCCAATTGAAATTTCGGGATTATCTACCCCCTTCAACGACAATGTTAAAAATACTGAAAATTGCGTGGCTTTGCCCCCACCTACCCTATGCTTTTAATCTCCCAATTTTTTTAAATGCCAAAATAGTTAAGGGGAACGTATATTAATAAATCACTGAAATATGGCAGTTAGGATAGAAATGAAAAAAAAACAAGCAGAAATAATGAACGAGTGTTTATTTCTAAAAACATAGATTTATTAAACAGATCTCATAAGTAAGAAAATAAGTTGACCAATTTCAGTTCTATTTCACTGGTAGAATACATGAAATAATTGGTAAAACATGCAGGATATACAGGGTGTCCCAAAAAAGACTGACACATTTTAAATTCAATTACTAATAACTCTAAAACTAAAAAATATAAAATTACGCTGTGTGTTGCATCCTACACCTAAACCTTCCAGGAGTAGGATGTAACAAAACGCGTATTTTTTTCTTTTTTAGTTTTTGAGTTATTAGCTTATTAGCTTATTAGCTTTGATTTTTAAGATGTGTCAGTCTTTTTTGGGACACCCTGTAGTAGCCAAGTTTTATGTGTATTGAGCAATATATACATGAAAAAGCTTAAAACCCTGGCATTATGTAAGTTTAATTTTTATTTTGATAGAGATGGGCGAAATATATTTAAGTTATAAAAACAATAGTATATAAAATGAGTTACATAGATATTTGTATTTATAAAACTTTATAAGTTTTTATAAAAATATTTTCTTCAAATATTCGTGAAGATCATAATTATGAGAAACCTTGAACGTGATTATCATATTCTTAAGTAGATTTTGACATAGTAAACTAACTAGTTATAAAGAGATTTGACAGTATAAATTGCAGCTTAACAATGTACAAATTAATAAATACAACAAATAGTTTATAGCTTTCCAGCAACAGGAGGAAAACTATTTGTTGTATTTATTAATTTGTACATTGTTAAGCTGCAATTTATACTGTCAAATCTCTTTATAACATGAAATAGTTAGTGCTTACAGGCAGAGGTGGATCAATGGTTCTAAAAATTGAAAGTAAAACGAAACATTTATAATCGTAGTATGTACAAAACGTTATAATTTCTTTTGATTTTCAAGTTGTAGGCTCAGAGTGAAAAGATTATGTTTGACAACAATAACAATTTTATAACATAGAGGTATGGTCAATATCTCACAAAGTCTAAAAAGTATAAAATATTACACTGTTCCCTAATTCTGAGCACTTAGAATTCTAATTCCAGAGAGACAAATCCTGCATAATAGTAAAACAGTGAATCTGATTTTGATTAAAAATTGTGAGAACCTTTTCATTCTGAGCTCGCAATATGATAAAGAGGAATTCATCCTGGTAACTGAAGCATAAACACGGGTCTACAGAAAACCATATTTTAGAACTTTTTAGAGAATAGGAAAACAAAGTACTTATTCATCTCAATATTCAAATCTATGAACTTAGTTTTCCGCTTTCTAACAAGTTATAAAACATAGCTTCAATAAACACCGTATCTCTACTAGATTACAAAGTTTCTTGTCGGTGAAGTCACGGATTAAAGGAGGAGACTCCACACTACCTAATTGGCGATTCAGAGATTACTTTCGATCGCTCTGTCTTTTTGCCAATTAGGTACCTGGAAAGTGGGGTGTCTCCTCCTTTCAACTCATGACATCACTTACAGGAAACATTGTAACCTAGCACAGTTACAATATGTAAATGCAGCGTAACGACAGAAACGATTCTCTGTTCAACGAGGATTCTTAATCACAGTGAAACCCCGCGCAGCGAAGTTCAGTATTCAGCCTAAGTTCGTCGTCAAGAAAGACACAGATGCACAACTTCGTACAATAACCTGATATAAAACACTGATGAAACTTTCGTATATAAAACGCGCACTACAATAAAATGGATGCATTCTTTGGCAATCAGTCATTCAAGCCGTTTCAGGATAACTGATGGATGGAAACGTTGGGTCGAAGGGACTTTTGACTGCTCTAGAGTATACTGTGCGTCGAGTGAGGCGAATCTCACAGCTAACGTTTTCTTTGAATCCGCAATTTCCCGCCATTTTTCTAGATTCCTTCGTCCGTGAAGTGGGAGAAAATTACCTCTCTTTCATTTCAACCCCGTTGCTGCATCCGTTCTTCTTCTCCGATGTAATAGCTGGTGTTTTATCACGTCTGAAATGAAAGCGATAACCGTTATAATAAGGACCGCAGCATACGCGCGAACGCCTAACGGCCATATTCACCACTAACCTGACTTCAGGTTAACCTAGAATCAAAGTTTTAAGAATTAAAGAAGTAGGTATGAGGCTCAAGAAAAAGGTGATAAGAAATTTCCTACGAGTCACTTCAATCGTGTTGCGTTTAACGAGTCTTAAATCCGTCGTAACTCTTTAAAAACGTTTGGCTTACCTGGAGAAGAGCTCTCCTTCCTCGATAGTGTCCGGTATCTTTTGTCCTTTGGTTTCTGGCATCAGCAACATTAGAATGCCACTGATGATGGAGAGTCCTCCAGGAACTACGGCTGGAACAAGAGGATGCGTCAGATCTGCCTGAAAGAAATTAAAGAGAGTAATATAAACGCAAAATTAGACATCGTAATGCGTGCTAGCTTATTGCTAGCTATAAAGGATTTTATGGATATCTATATAAATCAATGTATGTGTTGTCTTCCCAAGTAGTCAGATTAAGGGGTCTCAGGACCCTTAAATATGCAAAGGGTACCTCGATTTTTGAACTAGTATTACACAAAAACTAAATTCTGTAGTAACTTAAATACCAATACACAAATACCCTAAATTTCAGAAAGTTTTGATGGTTTTTATAGGAGTTATCAAAAGTAGGAAAAACTTCAAATTTTTCACTCTGCGCAAGATTTTTCAAAAACTATTTGAGTTAAAAACATGAAATTGTGTACTAATACTAGTCTTAACACAATAAGTTATACCTATTTTATTTGTAAAAATTAGCTGTTTAAGCTTTTTTTTATCAGTTTTTAAAAAAATTTTCAAAAAAAAGTTATTTTAACTCGTAGAAACATGTTTTGGTTAATATAAGGTTAAAATGTGAGGTATAACTTATTAAGTACCATAAGACGAGTATTTGTACTCAATTTCATGTTTATAATTTGAATAGATTATGAAAAATCTTGCGCAGAGTGAAAATATTTGAATTTTTCCACATTTTTGATTACTCCCATAAAAACCATCAAAACTTTCTGAAATTTTGGGTATGTGTGTATTGGTATTTAGTTATCATGCGGTACAAATTTCAGGTTACTACAGAATTTAGTTTTTTGGAATACTAGTTCAAAATTCGAGGTACCCTTTGCATATTTAAGAGTCCTAAGACCCCTTAAGTCATTTATGACATAAAAAGCAGGCAATTTTTTTAAATGACGTCAATAGGGAAAAATCAAGTCTCTTATGGCATTTTTTAAGTCACAAAAATGATGTCATTATAACTGCACCTAAAAGGACCTAATTTTGATGAAGTGTGTTGAGTACTATTGATCTGAGAACGAACTACTTATTTCAAGTTTAGTGCGATTCAAAAGTTTCAAAAAGGACAGAGTTACAAAAAGCTACTGAGAGAGTGCTCACCATCTGCCTGATGAATGGTGCCAGCATGGCCCCCACTCGAGCAAAGGAGGAGCTGGAGCCGACGGCCACGTTGCGCACCACCGTCGGAAAGATCTCCGCCGTGTAAATGTAGACGATGTCGAACGAGGCAGTGTTGAAGAACTTGCCCATCATCACCAGCGTGATCATCAGCCAGTGCATCTCTGTGAAGGAACAGAAGAGATGACGATAAGTTAGTGTCTTAACTACAAGAAATCTTAGTCTATTATTGGTCTTGTAAACGCGGGACGTAAACTTGAATGAAGAGTAGGGTGTCCCTTAAAAATCGAAAGTCGGGGAAACTTTTGCGACACCCCCTAATTTTTTTCCTTTTGGTATCCTAAGAAATTGTGCAAAATCTTAAATCGATCAGAAATAGGTAACACGCGCCTCAAACGGCCTAAAGTTGGAAAGTTTGACACTTTTCTCATTTTTCGAAATTTTTTAAAAATGCCCTAAAATATTATTTTGTCGAATAATAGGGCTTTAACACATCTAAATATTCATATTTGACTATTTTTCATTCTTAGCTAGGCGAAATTACCCAGTTTTTAGCCTGGTCATCATGAACTTCAATTTTTCAACTAAGTTACAGAATACAGTACTTCTGTATGAGCTGAAGTCTATTTTTCAATATTTTTCTAGAATTTCTCTTTCCCCTATTATGCATTTCGAATTTTATCATCTATCATATGTAATAAGAGATCTGCTGGCCATTCGAATTGAATAAAGAGCTGTTAAAAAGTGGTTAAGGATTTTATTATTAGTATTAACTGAGATTAGAAAACTCAAATACGCATTGCCTAATACCAAACATGCCCATACCGTTTATCTCAGAATTTTTTTAGTGGTAATGTAATCCAATATGGCGCCTTTAATTAAAATGCTAGTAATTAATTTTAGCTCCAGACAATTTATCTACACATCAATATCGTCTACCAATTGTACCTTGTGATGGAGTTATAAGTCATTCCCCACTGACTTTTGTATCCTCAATTCTCAGTATAAAATGGGCAAATTTGATGATTTCTCGATTGATGACCAGGCTAAAAACTGGGTAATTTTGCCTATCTAGAAATGAAAAACGGCCAAATATGAATATTTAGATGTGTTAAAGCCCTATTATTCAACAAAATAATATTTTAAGGCATTTTTAAAAATTTTCGAAAAAATATGAAAAATGTCAAACTATCTCAACTTCAGGCCGTTTGAGGCACGTGTTAATATTTTCTGATCGATTTAAGATTTTGCACACTTTCTTAGGATACCAAAAGGAAAAAATTTAGGGGGTGTCGCAAAAGTTTTCCCGAATTTCGATTTTTAAGGGACACCCTAATGAAGAGTTTTGTAAAGGAGATCTGACGATTATTTGTTCCAGTCCAAATTAACTCATATTAAGTTTAAATAACATTCATAGCTGTGGGGAGCCTAGTGGTTAAGGTATTGGCTTCGGGATCGTCGGGGGTCCGATTCCCGACACCGCTAAAGACCCAGGAAGTATATGGGGAGTACATGCTCGGTTAAATCTCTTGGTCCGAATGTCTTGTGGTCCGTCATGCCCCAGTTTACCACGGGTCCAGGTATCAGGAGATTATTTCCCTCACCTTCAGATACATGGCAAAATTGTGGAGGTGGCGATAGATAGTGGCAGCATCTATCATGTATCATGAGGCAGAGGTCAGACTCCGGCCTTTTATGGGCCTCCCTTTCCCAGGAGCCACACCCCCTTTGCCTTGAATCTTTATGGAGCTTGGGTATTTCAAGTGGCACACGACAACAACAATAACATTTATAACTAGTTCTGAGGCCACAGAAAAGAATATTGAGTGGATTTAGTTCATTAAGAGGAAAGGAAAACGTATCAGGCCTTACCCGTGGGCACAAAGACGACCGCGATGAGGCACAGACCCGCCGACACGTTCGAAATGAGCAGACCCAGCCGATGTCCGGTGATCCGGCAGAGAAACATGAAAGCAAATCCGGCGGGGAACTCCACCGCCCCCATCACGAAGAACGTCCAGTAGGGGTCACCGCCCAGGTCGTTCGTGTTCCAAGACAGCGCGTAGTAGATGTACGAAATAATGAACCTTAGGAACAGAAAACAACGGGATCAAGAACCGATCAATTGTGTCATGAGTTAATTTAGGAAGTAAACCCTGACCCTGGGGAGTCATACTGGAAAACTTTGGGTGGGCTGGGCACTAGGGTGGTCACAAGTAACATGGGGAAAAGTTTTTTTCGACTTTCTTCAGGTCTCACCCCCCTAAAATGTGCCAATAGGGTAAAAAATGAAATTGGCCAAGTTTCAGCTCAATCCGATAATATTAACCCGTGCCTCATCGAGGTCAAATTTCAGAAAAACAGCGATTTTTAACAAAAATTGGTAGTTTTCGCCCCATAAAACTAGAACCGTTTAACCCAGAAACCCGGTTAGGGTGTCATTTAATAGGTAATTTTATACACTTTAACTTTGATATAGTCAGATTTTATTAACTCAAACGGATAGGGAGCTATTTAGCATTTTCATAGTGAAGGTCCTCGAAAGCGAATTTCCTTGCAAGAACCCTAGAACATTACGAAGTCACAAAAAACTATCTTTCCTGTCTTTCCCTATTCATTTTGGCTCCAATAGATAGTATATGAGTTTTTAGACCCCCTAAGAGAATTCTAGGGTATAATTTCAACCCCCCTAGGTTTCGGAAAAAAGAGGGGAAAAAATATATTTTTTACAATTTTTTTTAACTGTTAATGTGTTAAAGTTGGTTCAACTACATTATTAAAAGTTTAATTAGGTAGAATATTAATGATAAAGGGGATTAACCTTTCGTTATAACCCCTATAATATAAGCGAAAGAAGCGCGACTGTAAGAGGTTTTGCTAAAAAAAGGCTTTAATATCCATTAAAGTGATAAAAAGGTCTAATATACAAATTTTTTCAGCAAAAACCTATAGAGAGATACCATTTGGCGATTTATGTCTATGATATTATAATAATAGCACCCTTACCGACTTTAAATTTTAAGAAACTCTATTTCTACCAAAGTTGCTCGTTTTCAGCTAATTAACCTAAAAGTATGATATTAGAAAAATGTATAAATTGATTTATTTTTAATAAATATACCTCAGGGGTTTCATTTACCTACCATTCGAAGAAAATTAATTTTTAATAGGTATGAAAAGGTTTCATTACATATGTTTGATCTATACTTAATATTTTATTCTTTAGTCGCCAATTATATTCACACCTGTGTTGAAGGAGACAAAAATAGCGCGTAAAATAGGACATATTCAAAATATTTTCATATATTCAGTAAAACTTATTGTTTCCCATGATAAATATTTGATATAGATTGGAAACAAGATTTCTCTGAAAAATACTATGGTTGAGAAACTCCAACAGTATATCACTTTTAAGCTTCCGCTGCATTACTGTAAGTAACATTTAAGTTATAGTCCTAATCGTAAAAATGGATAAGCTTAGCATAGGGGTTGATCCAGACAAAAATTTGAACCCTTTTGCTGCCCCTTCACAAAAATTCCCCCTTAAAATCTGCTCCTTCACAAAAATAAATTCATAAAAACGCCCCTTTCATAGATTAAAATTAGCTTTAGTGATAATTTGCAAGAAAACATTCACAAAATATTTGAATTTTTCATGATTTTCTTGGTTTGTGAGTCAATTTTACTTTTACGCACTCATCTGCTAACTATCACTGCTTCAACTTTTGACAAAAACAATTTCATTTTGAAATTATTTTTTTGAAAATTACTTTTTTTAAAGAAAATTGATTTTCTTTATTCACACTACGCATTTAAGTAGAAATATGAAAACATGTGTGATGTACAGAAAGAAAACTTTTGATGATAATTTATGTACTAAATTATGTTATGCATTTAAAAGTGAATTTTCTGGAACGATAGGCAAATGAAAACTGAAGTATATATTACAAATAAATTGATTTATACATTTTTCTAAGATCATACTTTCAGTTTAATTAGCTGGAAACTAGTAACTTTGGTAGAAAAGCTTTTTTAAAAATTAGAGTCCAGAAGGGCGCTATTATTATAATTTTATAACACATATAAATAATCTCAAACATCATTTTTAACACCAAATGATATCTTTCTAGATGTTTTTATGAAAAAATTTGTAATTAAGCTATTTTTATCACTTTAATGGGTTTTAGCAAAACCTCTCACAGTCGCGCTTCTTTTGCTTAGATTATAGGGGTTATAACGAAAGGTTAATTCCCTTTATCATTAATCTTCTACCTAATTTAAACTTTTAACAATGTATTTGAACCAACTTTAACACATTAAGAGTAAAAAAAATTTGTAAAAAATATATAAATTTTTCTCTTTTTTCCGAAACCTAGGGGGGTTGAAATTATACCCTAGAATTCTCTTAGGGGGTCTAAAAACTCATATACTATCTATTGGAGCCAAAATGAATAGGGAAAGACAGGAAAGATAGTTTTTTGTGACTTCGTAATGTTCTAGGGTTCTTGCAAGGAAATTCGCTTTCGAGGACCTTCACTATGAAAATGCTAAATAGCGCCCTATCCGTTTGAGTAAATAAAATCTGACTATATCAAAGTTAAAGTGTATAAAATTACCTATTAAATGACACCCTAACCGGGTTTCTGGGACAAACGGTTCTAGTTTTATGGGGCGAAAACTACCAATTTTTGTTAAAAATCGCTGTTTTTCTGAACTTTGACCTTGATGAGGCACGGGTTAATATTATCGGATTGAGCTGAAACTGGGCCAATCTCATTTTTTAGCCTATTGGCACATTTTAGGGGGGTGAGACCTAAGGATTTCAAAAGTTGATTTTTTGTAACCACCCTACTGGGCACTGTCCCTCCATGACCCCCTTTTAATCCTTACTCATATTTGTTTCTAAATAGTTTAATTATTTAAGCTCTTACTCATATTTGTTTCTCAATAGAATCTAGCATGAAATGAATTTATTTAATAGGTAATATATACTTTATTCACTGTTGTTATATTATATACCTTGTTATAATTTATTCATCCGTTGTTTTATATTTTCAAACCTAAGCAGCAAAACTTCAAAGAGTACGGAATTAAAAAAACATTACAAAACTCCTTTCTGATAAATATGGTTCCGAGTGAATGTAAAACTATTAACGACTGGTTTTAAAAACGCTAAATTCTTCTCGATTTCACCAATTTATGGATACAAAAATATTCCGCCTGAAAAACATTGTTCATTGACGAAGTTCCCCACGGAAGTAAATCACTCGTGACACAAAAACAAACGTTAAAGGAACAAAAACGTATTGTAAAGGTATCACACGAATAGCTATGCCTATAACACAAGCAAAAGAAAAAGATGCCAGGTGAATGCAACATTTAGCGTTGAAGGCGAACTAAATATTTGTGAACTGCCAATTACCTTTTGAAAGAAAACTTGCATAATAATGCCGAACAATACCCATCGATGCAATAGCATAGTATTTGCAGGAATTTTCATTCAGGAAATGATGATTTGATGAATGATTATCACGCTAATGATGAATACAGAATCATAGTTTTTGTAATAGTTCTTAGTTCCACATCATACGAAGAGAATGTCGATAACAGTTATTTGAGAATCAAGAGAATGATTCAGTTTTTTTCTGATGAAAATGATTCACATGCATGCAAAGCATATTGGACCGAGTGTTAATAATCAAAGGATGACTGTAATATGTTATTACGTAAATTTCCATAGATTTATCGTTAACAAAAACATTTAGTGATAGGTATGTAATCACTGCAGCCCGCTTTGTGGATAAACTTTCAAATGATTCTATTCAGACAAAACTCTTGTCACAAAGACATCGTATTTTTTTATCTGTAGCATTCGTTTTACACTTGAACTTATTTAGGATGCATTACAAAAGCGCACTGTAATTATTGAGGATTGTGAAATGTAATGCAAACGTAATACCTGAATGCATCCAAACGGCGTTCAAAATACATTTACGCTTAATCTTCTTTCATTAAAATTATCCTATTTTCCCGTCCTTAACAATAAGTAAAACTATTCAGACGAATATAAATAAAAATATTTGTCCGAAATATATTTTCTCTGATTATTACAAACACAATGAAATCTTTAAACCTGATTAATCGTTTGAAAAACTCTATTTGGTTTAATTTAACATCAAAAGAAAAAACTTCTAACTCAATGAAAAGTAAAAATTTTACGAGGGTAAAACTTAACAATTTTAAAATGAAGATTTTGATTTTCAAATTATCTCTCTGAAGGAATCAAGAAATACACAGTGTCTATCTATTACCCAAATAAAAGTGTTATAGTTTATTCGATCGAATAAAACTTCCAGTGATATATTAAAGAACTTACCAACAGAAATACACATTAAGGGTGCTTTTCCTCAAAGCCGGAGTCTTAAGAAGATCAAATACTGTTTCATTCCCTTTCTCTTCTTCTAGCTTTACCACAGCGACATGAAAAGTAATTTCGTTCATTAGATCACTCCTTAAAGAATAAATAATGGGCTAATTCCATATAAGTCTCACTACAAATGAGCTAAATTTAATTTGGATTTTAAAACCACAACTGAGGGAATATAATTGGATTAAATTAGATCTGACTTTGGTTTTTATTTTAATGATAGTTGGTTTATACACACTCGTGTCCATAATTAAGGATAATATCAATATGTAATCAGAAGAATAATGACAAATCTCAGTTCCATATAAATGATTCCTGTCATAGAATCTTCCAGGAGGGGGAATATATGACCCGGGATCAAAATAATCTTTCGATACTTTCAGTACAGTGGCCCTCCATTCAGGGGCGGATCCAGGATTTTCTTTTGGGGGGGCACCACTGAAATTTTAGTCCTACCTGGGACACGGCATGTAACAAGAATTTTTCTTCAGGGGGGGTTGACTCAACGTTAATTCTAAGGTACCCCAAACGAGTACAGATATGCGTTTTTTTAATCACTTAAAAGTAACACTGGTTCGGGATCACCCCAGAAATTTTATGAAAATTTGTCTCTAAAAGTAGTGTTTCAACTTAATATTTTGAGAACCTTTGGGTTACATCGAAAGAGAACGGCTCCTTTTAATCCACAAAATTTTGAAGGATCTAAATTATAAATAGACGTCAAAATTGCTTGGAGGGTTGGGGGTCTTCTCCCAGAATTTAAAATTTTTTTTTATTAATTTGAAATTCTTTGGAAAACACCCGAAGAGGACCGCTTCTAGAAAGTGGCAGATTTTTCAAAGGAAAAACAATGTTAAAAGACGTCAAGTTTTGGAGGGGGTTTGGGGGTTCTCTCCCGAGAAAATTTTTGAAAGTTGACTCTGAAAATTGCTGTCTTAACTCATTTTGAGACTCTTCAGGTTGCGCCTTGTAAGTTGTAGAATTCTTAGAAAATAAAACAATCTGATGTTAAAATTACGGACTTGGGGATTGAACTCCTAAAAACTTTCGGATACGGCCCTGACCTATAAAAAGCTGATACTCTCAAAAACTGTTATGTATTCTTATTTTTCAAAATAAATGTTTTAAATTTTACTTTGAAAAATGATATTTACTAACACGGACGTAGCTATAGCTTTTACAAGGAGGGGGTCCAGAATTTATTTTGCAAAAAAAAGCAAACACATTACATAAACTTATGTTAAAATCCATTTGACACTCAAGCAAAGCTGCTAACTTTCAATAAAACATCATAAAGGTTTGTAAAATATTTATGTACGATAAAGAAAACAAAGCTAAAACAGTATAAATAAAATAATTACTTTAAAGTACTAAATTTAGCCTTTTACGCCTAGATGCTAACTTATTTATAATTTCTTCTGAATCCAATTGCACCGCCAAGTCCCGATGAACACTCATCAGAGCAAGTCTAGGAAGTCTGTCATCTCCCATTTTATTTCTAATGTAGGTTTTTAACCTCTTCAGAGTAGAGAAACTTCGTTCAGGGGTCGCAGTAGACACCAGGGAGTGTAGCTAATATTATAAGAAGCTTTTTGGTTAAAGGGAAAAACAATTCATCGCACTAATCAGCAGCTTCTAGAGCAGTGGCAGTAAAAATATTCATCTGTGTGAAATCTTCCCAGGAATTTGCAATTTAATTTTGCTAAAAACACTTGTAAAATAAAAATGTCTTCACTAAAAACGAAAATATTTGCTCATTTCAGTAGTACTTATATACAATTTTTAACATGCGCTGTAATTTTCAAGAACCATTTTCATTAGAATTAGAGATGATTCGATGATTTAATGGTGCGGAAACTTTAACCGAACAAAAGTTCAGAGAAAATAACATCTAAAGCAGTGTTTCCCAAAGTGGGGCGCACGCCCCACTGGGGGGCAATATGATTTTCTAGGTGGGCAATTTGAAAGTTTCAAATAAAATTGCCCCCCAGGTGGAGCATGGACTACCAGGCTGTATTTACTTTACTCAAAATTGAATTTCCGTGAATCTGTGTTGTAAGCGGATGTACAGTCGTAGAAAAAAAAAGTGAGACAGTTCGCTTTGTGAGCGAACTACTGGGGGTAGGATGATAATTTTTGTGTCATTTTTCATGATTTAACTTCTTCTTGAAAATAATATATAGTTTATATCCTTAGGGGGCCGTCTACATATTAAACGAAGCACCAACTTTAGTTTTTCCTATGGGCGACATCAAAGATTATTCCAGATTCTGAAAGAGCACCCTCCAAAACCCCCAAAAACCAAATTTTGTGTCGATTGGCCCACAAACAAAGCCAGGAAGGGGGTTTGAAAATTTCGGGAAGTTTACTTCTAATAGGAAAGATTGGCAACAATTTTGCTTAATTCTTACGAAAGTTAAAGCAGATTTGGCTACTTATCTGTGTTTTGGCACAATTCATACAAAAGTTAAAGCAGATTCGGCTATTTATCTATATTTTGGCGCGATTTCGTCTTTCAATTAGAATATCCCATAGTGGTAGCCTATTTGGTGGAGTAAGAAGCTCGTGATCAATAGGTTGCAGGTTCTGCCCCGCAATTCCGCATGCCTCATTGTTCAAGGTTAACCTATATAGGGATACAGGCAAACACAAAGATGAATAGATGCTGAATATTTTTTTCAAATCTAAAGCCTTTAAAACAAATTTATAAAATTTTTATTGCCGTTTGTTTACAAATAATAATAATTTATTGATAGTTATTATTTAAAAATAACTTTTTTATAATTCCGGAAAAAAGGGAATAAAAATCTTAATAAAGGTAATAAATAATCACGCTAAATTATGAAAGTGGTTTCGTTGATAAGAGATAGAAATTTAACTAATTAATGAAACAATAAATCATATTTTTGCGGATCAAAAATTCCTATAAAAATACTTTAATACAGATAGTTTGATTGATTTTTTTGAGGTATTTTTAGCATATATTTAATTGATGTTTCTAATAATTTTCAATTTCCACCTACGACAACTAACTTATCTTGAAAAATTAAAGCAATTACAAAGTTTAAAATTTGCAAAATTTGCAATTTAAATAGGAATAGAAAAATTTTCAAATACTGATTTTAATGATTCTGCAGTCGTGTTTTTAATAATTAATTACGAGTTATGTTTCATTTGGTTGGATACAGAGTTTATTATTAATTTTTAAGGATAAACATTGAAGTTTCTGAACCTATGTGCTTGATGAATAAGATACCAAAATATCAATATGAAACATGTTGACTAGTCAATCATTAAATTTCAAAGTTAATAAACTTGATTAACTTTAATCATATCGACGATTTGAAGCGTCTTGACATTTTAAACAATTGGGGGTTTAAGGAAAAAATGAAAAATGCATCATCGTGTGGCCATTGATAAATTTTCAATAAATTACCTTCGAATAATTTCGATTAATTTCATTGATAATTTTCTTGAGCCTCAATAAAGATCAGCATATTAATTAATGGTAAATTTTACAAACTCAACCTGTTTAAGTCCATATTTCTATTTAACCTCATCTATCCCACTTAAACTAGTTTAAAATTGTCAAAATTAGTTTCTAAATCCAGTACCGGTGAGAACCAACGATATCATCCATATGTTTGGTGACAATAGCGGCTGGATCTGCTGTGCTCTCAATTCCAGGCTGAATGCAATAAATGATTGACTATACGTATAAGGAATAACATTAAATTAAAAAGTGGTAGCTAAATTGTTATTATAGTGTTAATCTTTTATTTTATAGTCACCACTATTTTATTTATTATTAGTTAATTATGTAAGTCAACTTTTATTCCCAGCATTGAGCCCTCTGGCTGCGTAAGGTAGTTTTAATACGCCTACGCTGTTTGCCTTACCCCTGAAAACTACTGTAGGGGTAGGCGGCTGGTGCAACCCTCGGATGAGCCGGGTATAGGCGAAGAGATGGTGTAAACGTAAACCCTGGGGTGCATCATGTGGGAAAGATGTGTGATCCAAAATTCAGCCACTCGATAATATTTCTGTCATGGGTAATTTAATTCATGTCTTGCTAACATGTAATATCAAAGATAAAACGTTGAATTCCTTTTAATAAACAATGCATGCAAGATGAGACCGTTCTTATTAAGTGACGACTTTTCTTGATCTTAGATTTATATTTAAAACCACAAATATCTTTATGAAATCTGTAATTAATTCGAATCTTTATACCGAATACTCTTTTTTCAAACTGTATTCATGTAATTCAAAAAAATTTCAAATTTAATGCAGGCGAAATTTTTAGTCGAATAATGTAAAGTATTGTTTCGAAATTTTTTCATCTGAAAAAATTGCAATTTTAAATATTTTTAATTTGTAAACTTTTATTTAAAAATATCATCAAAATTTAAAAACAAATAAAAAATATTGCATGCACAAAAAAGTAGGTTAATTTTCCCTTTTACTGAAATTAATAGTGTAAAAAATAAGAACTTATTAATTCTAACTCTATCGGTAGTTTAAGTTCGACGCATCCACAAACTTCCAAAAGCAAAACAAGAACACGGAAGCTTTGGGGTTCGAACTTGGCTCTAGAGATTTGCGACCAGGCACACTAACCGTTAGACCACACGGCTACGTTCAACATCAAGGTTTAAACAATAAATGTGTTGATTTCAGTTAGTAGATTATGGTTACCGTAAGGTTACTGTAATTTTCCTAGGTTGTGTGTCTTTGGCGATAGGAGATTGGCGCAAATTTTTATAATTGAAATTTCCTACAGTGTGCGCGGGGTTAATGGTTGAAAGGATCAAAATCTATGAAAAACGAGATTTCAACGTAATTTCAACGAACTTCAACCCCCACTCCTGGCTTTGTTTGTAGGCCAATCGACACGAAACTTGGTTTTTGGGGGTTTTAGAGGGTGCTCTTTCAGAATCTGGAATAATCTTTGATGTCGCCCATAGGAAAAACAAAAGTTGGTGCTTCGTTTAATATGTAGACGGCCCCCTAAGGACATAAACTATATTTTATTTTTAAGGAGAAGTTAAATCATGAAAAATGACACAAAAAGTATCATCCTATCCCCTTTTTTTTCTACGACTGTACAACCGATCATATTATGGAAAGGAAAAGTAACAAAATACAAATAACCATTTTTTCTCATTTCTGGTTCAAATATAATTTTTCATAAGAGAGGACTTACCTCTTTTCGCTTCATGGTCATTTTTTGTGGATGGACCCGCTTCGGCTATTTCTTCATTTTGTGGAAGTTCGCGAGGTAATTCTCTTTCGTTTTTAGAAAAAAACCCAACAGAGATTGTTGAGTGGTACGTTTCATAGTGTTTTTAAAGACTTCGTTTATTTTTATTCAGTAACTACTCACACGTGCACACAAATAAGCAGTTAGAGAACAAGACTGCGCAATACGAAAAGACACATCTCCGGCTTGTCGTCGATAGTCTGAAGGCGCGATCGGGCTCCGTTTGTAGGGAAAGGGTGGCCATGTGGTAGAAGTCTTTCGCTAGCTCTTAAATCCACCCACGAAAGAATATATTCTATGTCTATGGAAAAGAGATATTTATCTCTATGAATCATTAATGAAGTGAAAATGATGAATATGAATCATGAGTCTTTAATCACGATGGAGAGCTCTGGCGCCTGTGCTTGACTGTGCGCAAGATTTGAAAATATGGTATTCGACTGAAAAAAAATTGATGTTCAGGCCAAGGAGGGGGTCCGGACCCCCTAAACCCCCCCTTATATACGTCCAGGAGGGGCTCCGGACCCCCTAAACCCCCCCTTATATACGTCCGTGTTTACTAATAATAAATATACAACATTATTTCCACAGTATTTAAAAGACACTGGTAGAAACAGGAAAATTGGTTAATATTTTCGCACGGGACAATTGGAGGATTTTGAATAACTTAAAATAAGGTAAAAAAACATTTAAAAAAACAGTATTTTGATGAAATAAACCTGAAAATTTTAACTTATGTGTCGATAAGGTAATGGTCACATACTGACAGACCTATGGTGCAAGAGATAGAGAAAGTGTTGTGCTACGTGTAGAGAAAACTTACCTTAAAAAACTTAAAAGAATGGCATTAAGTCGTAATAAAAAATTACCAATAATTAAAAATAATTAGCCTTTCAAGTGCTAATAACTTTTCAGTAAACGTATCATGAACAAGTGTCTTTTAGTAGTTGGCGGCCTTCATTTTCACAGTTAGTTTAATTGTGAGCATTAAATTTTAAATAATAATTTAAGACAGAAGAAATTCTAAACCTGTGGTTCTTGAACTTTTTAAAGCTACCACCCCCTTATTGTGCGTAAAGCTTTTCAACGCCATTCCCCAATAAAAAAAATATAGAATTTCGGGTATAGGGTAGGGCGATTAGTTAATATAAAAAGTAATTTTAAGTAGAGTAAACCCGATATGTAAAAGTAGCTGAAGTTAGCTAGTCCCTCAACTCCTTTTCAATAGACTTATGCAGCCCACTTACGGAGCTCTAAGGCAGAGGTTCTCAAACTGTGTGCCGCGGCACACTGGGGTGCCGCGAAGGTATGCCAGGGGTGCTGCGACAATAACCAAGAAAAGTTGCAAAAATTACGAAATTTTAAATATGGAACAAATGTTGTAAACTATTTAAGGGGGATGAAAAAAGTGAATATTATCCAACTTTTTCACTCTTTTTTTCTTTTATTCTTGCGTTCGTAGAATGTCAACTAGCATATTTTTTATAACTTACACAAAATAAACAATCAAAAACAATGCTTTTCACTGAAATAGGGAAAAATACGAAACTAGGACTTGGTCTACCAAAACAAGTTAAAACCCTGATTTTTAGCTTCAATTTCTGTGGGAGAACCCACCTAACCCCCTTTCGTTCCCATAACTTTATTATTCAAAACCTTTTATAAGTTTATCAAAATCAAAATCCTATCTAAAAATGTATACCCGAAATTCGGAGTAGGTGTATACCAAGCCCTGTTTTTAGGATTAAATTTCCAAAAATTTTTGGGGGATGACCTCCACATCCCCTTTTTTACTTGTAACTTATTATTTACAACTCTTTCGTATCATATTAAGTTCATCAAATGCAAATCTTTCCAAAAATGTAAATCTAAATTTTGAAATAGATGTGCTAAAACTACTTAAAAACCTGTCTTTTACAGTCAACTTTCAAAAAATTTTCTGGGGGAGGACCCCCAGACCCCCTTTGATACTTGGAGCTTTAATACAACCTTTCTTATTATTTTATAACACAACTTCTACCTAAAAAAACAGAAAACAACTATATTGGACCATAAATACATGGAAGAGTTGAGAGCTAATTTGGGGCCCCTCCTGAAATAAATTTCATAATACACTGCTGGCTACTTCTTATGTGGATACCTATTCCTTTTCCCCCAAAAAAAGTTTAAACCTTTTTTGGGGGTGCCCCGAATCTTTTTTAGCTTGCTAGGGGTGCCGTGGCTGAAAAAGTTTGAGAACCCTTGCTCTAAGGGATCACCTCTGTGGTTTGAATATGACTATCAGTTGAGAACTCTCTAGAAAAGGGGGGTCTGGGGGTCACCCCCAGAAAATTTTTGATTTTAAGCCCTAAAAAAGTGCCAAATATGCCTTTTTATGCAGTGTATTTTTTATTCCTCTGGGGGGGGCACGTGCCCCCGTGCCCCCCCTGGATCCGCTACTGCCTCCATTGATATCGAAGTTCCAGGAACATTTGGAAAACCAACAAAAACGTCCACGTCAGAATCATTATACAAAACTTTTCCATTTTTTTGTGAAGAATGGGATATCCTTGATATACTATGCATACGGGTGGAAAATATGGTTTTTCCGAATATGTATGAAACTCCATTATTTTGAGGGCCTTTGTACTTCCTAAACTATTGTTAAGGAAATTTGGTCTCGGGGTGGCATATATTCCCACTCCTGGAAGATCCTATGACATTAGTATATCTTTAAAAAGGAACTATGTGTCATTATTCTTAAAATTGCGAACAATTTTTAATTTTTGGACAGGAGTGTATGTATTACGGGTAATTTGATAAATTCGGACATTATTAATAATGCCCTAGTATTTCGGATAAAATGATAAATACTCATTGATAAATATTGAATATATCCCATTGAACGGTAGTCATTATTACTAATACACGAATATAGAATAAACTTTTTTACAGTGTACCCATGAAAGAAATGACTTATTATTACCTTGGGTGGCAGGTTAGCCAGGTAGTTCTGGATGTCCGGCTTTGCTTGCTTCATGTCCTTTCCATTCTTCTCGGCGGTCATCAGCAACACTCGCTCCGCCTCGGCTAGCTTGCCGTGCGTCAGCAGCCAGCGAGGGGTCTCGGGAACCACCCTGCGACACAACGAAACATGCATCAATGCAGGCAGGTAAAGCTACCCGTCCCCGAAGCGAGTTCACAGGACGCACTAGGCGATTTCTCAGCTTGGTCTATGATTGGCTGAATGGTATGACGTTGGGATAATAGTGATAAGTTACGCCCTGAAATTGACCAATCACGATTCGAGTTGGTAATCGCCTAGTACGTCCTGTGAACTTGCGTCCCCGAAGGATAAAGTGATGGTCATACGCAGCTTGATAAAAACAGACAGAAGAAACGAGAACGGTACGGAAACGGTGTATTTGAAACGGTAACTACGTTACCGGCAGGTGGATTTCCTTTACTTTTTTGTAGTCCCATTAAATAATTCCAGAAACACTAGAACTTCATCCTAAACGACGATATCCAGGGTGTATCATTATCAATGAGACTAACTTCTAGGAGGGGTAAAGCACACCTAGGCGACTCAAATTCACATTGGAAATGGGGGTTGACATTCAATTTAGACGTTTTTAAAAGTAATAAATTAAACGAATTCGAAGGTTTTGATCCAATTTAAAAATCTTTAGTGTCAGTTTCCAGTGGGAATTATACATTATCCCATGCCCGATTTTAAAAACCCCTAGACCGTTATAGGGGTTCACTTCCGACCCCCCCTTTCCTATGTTAATCTGAGTAGTCTAGGTGTGCTTTACCCCTCCTAGAAGTTTGCCCCATTTAATGATCCGCCCTGTATTTCTTCGAATTTCTTTTGATCTCTTAGTAAGGAAGGATGCTTACCAGAAAACGCAGAGTAGAAGCAAGAAAGGGACGGTGAAGGCCACCTGCAGCCAAAACCAGGCGGGCACGAGCCACGCGATGTACGGCATCAGCATGTACGCCACCGTCCAGCCGTACTTGAAGGTGAAGAGGTACGTGGAGCGGTACTGCACGCTCACCACCTCCGCAACTGAAAGGGGGTAAACGCAACATAAATTACATTTTTTATAGAAATGTATTTACTTGCCCCCCTTTGCCCTGTGTAGCTCTAAGGAAGGCGTAGTGGTAGAATCGTAGAACCCTCACTGTAAAAAAATATGGGACGTTACACAAAAAAGTGGTGGAAAGAAAGTGCCATCAAATCATTGAAATACGTTACACCGCGACACAAAGGGAGCTCCCACCTAGACTCGGCAGTTCACAGTGGGACCTCCCTCCGTGTCAAGCTGTAACGTCTTTCAATAATGTGGTGGCCATTTCTTTCCACCATTTTGTGATGTAAGGTTCTATATTTTTATATTGTGGGTTTGGGGTTATATTACAGGATGGGAAAGGTTGACTCAACCCTTAATCTCTTCAGGGTATATAAATGAGTACCAAGTTCAATTAAGGAATCAACTGGGGGAATCCAGGGGGCTAGCCACTCGCTTTGGACACAATAAGCTAAGTATAGTTAGCACCCCAGCCAGGCCCAAAGGCTACAAAAATGGAGATAGGCTCGGCTTGATTAGCACAATTAGCCTGAACAGTTACTATATGATTCTAAAAATATTAGCCACCATCCGACAGCAGATAGCAAAAAAGAAAGTTTTTAAAGATCTTGTCGCTGACTTTTGGTGGTTCATTAACTTATAGGCTCCCCATAGCACCAAGTCCTATATTAAACATGCGTAAAGCTCTCATCCTTTAAGAGGTCTCTTCCAAAAGCAACAAAAAATTTTTATTGTATTTTATTACTTGGATATTTTAATTTCACGGAACTGAGAACTCTAAATTCATTTCTTTATCTTTCGACTCTCCTGACAACTTTTGTCCCTATAGCATCTCAGGGTTGCTCTGGGACCATACTTTTCAATGTGATTGTGCATTGCCTCAATGCAACTGGGGTATGGTATAGCAATCTAGCAATAAAAGGTGAAGAGAAGTGTAGTGCTCACTTATGACGTAGGATATGGTGTAGACGGAGGTCATGCCAACGGCCACGAAAAATCGTAGCGCCAGGAACATGATGAAGTTGGTGGAGAGCAGCGTGAGGAGTCCAGCCGTCAGGAACAAAAATAAGCAGGCGATTGTCACAGTGCGACGGCCGAACCTACAGAGATAATTACAGACTTTCTGTATGGAAATATCTCGCTTAATGATAATACGATTTTAAAAATCGAAGATGAGTACAATGCTCTACAAAAGTTAAGGAACAAATAATTACTTAGTTAAAGCATCTTGCAGAAGAGTATCATCGACAAATATTTAAAACCATCCATGAGTAGTAATATAAAGCATGTAGTCAAATTTACACCTTAATAATTATTAGTAATATCTATGTTACCATAATTTGGTAGTGCGGATTACCTAGGTCAAGTATAAAATATTTCGTTCTTTACCTTAGGGAATTCGCCTTTTACCTTAGTTAGTCTAAACATTACCAAATTGTGCACATTAACGATAACTTCTACAGTAATTCAAAATATAAACGGCCTGGTAAAAAGCATTTAATAAAAATGTTCCGGGCCGTAGTAAAGAATATGATTTTTGACTTCATTGCATTGATATTAAGGAGGATCTCCAATCCTTAATACCTCCATGATTTGCCATACATGTGTTGGCTTAGAAATACTTCTTAAGGAGCTGTTCAGAGATATAGTTCCCATTCATCATTTAGCGTGGCATTTAGCCTTTTCGCATGCTTAAGTTATTAACTTTCATAATCAGTTGGTAGTTTAACACAGAATTTATTTGACGCATGGTTAGCCAAAATGAAAATATTAAATTCGGTATAGTTTTTAGGAAGTGACTAAGAGATACTGAATTTATGATAGTGTCACTAACCTGTCTGACATCTGCCCACACATAGTTGCCGCTATGAGAAAAGCCACCATATACACGGTCTTAGAAATGGAGATGAGCCATTCTCGGTCACACACCAGGTCCCACTACATAACAAGAAGAATGCCATCAACCACATTACACTGCTATTTCAACTGTACGTTTAGTTTAACGCGACTTAACTTAATGAAATAAAGAAATGTGATTGTGTACGGAACTTTGATTTAACGTGTGGTAAGTGAAAGCTTCTAAATTTTAAATTAAATGCTTCAAAGAGAGTTCATAGAAAGTGTTTTAGTAGAATGCGGAAGAAAAATTTCGACCGCTGAATTCGCATAGCACGATTTAGTTCAATATGCAGGAATTTCCCTGTCAAACAGGCCCGTGGATAATGTTCATGTTTTTAACGATTAAAAATATAGTTTTTCATTGATCTTAACACGAAAAGTCCTTGACCAAATAAAAATCGTAGTTTAACAGCCGTATTCACCGGTAACCTGACCGGCGGTCAGGTCAGGAAACCATGGTTACAGCCTCTGATTGGTGGAAGGAAACTATTGAATTATTTTTCCACCAATCAGAGGCTGTAACCATGGTTTCCTGACCTGACCGCCGGTCAGGTTACCGGTGAATACGGCCGTAAGTGGAAAATATTTAGGGAAAATACATGAAGCGGGCTGAAGAACAATTTTGGAACCTCTCCCTCGATACAAAAATCTAGTTTTAGATCTGGTAATGTCTATTTTATTGGAGAATATTTGGGCCACTCCCGAAATAAATTTCTATACAATCCACTGGCACCAAAACCAAATGCACAAGTCGTCACCTTAGAATGAAAAACTACTTTCTCTGAAAATTCACGCAGCTTACTCGTTCATTCTGCTCGTTTTGTTGGCGGTTTTGGCGTTGTTAAAGGGTTGCTGCTATCCATTGCTAAACTTAATAAAATAAGTAAAAAAAAGATTTTTTAAAAAACGCTTTTATTGAAGTGTTCTAAAAGGTCAAAAATAACTTTTTCGGTTTGACAAATAATTTATTGGGAAGTAGAAAATAACTTTTTGGTAAGTAAAAAAAAACTGATTTTCTAATCACTAAAAATAAAAGCGTGGGCGCTAGTAATTTTTAATATTTTTTAAATTTAATTTTTTTACAGGACAGTGACACTAACATCCTTGCCAAACGGGGATTCGAACCCCAGACGTACGGCTTTGCATCAGTCAGATGCTCTAACGACCAGGTCATTACGTCGGCATTTATGTATAATTTTATATAAATAAAAATACCTAACAGAGAATTTAAAGTGAATCCATCCCACTCAAAACTCATGAATGAGAAATTTGTAAATCTAACGTCATAGAACATAGAATAAAGAAGTTAGAATATATAGTGAATTAAGAATGACTAGCGCCCACGCTTTTATTTTTAGTGATTAGAAAATCAGTTTTTTTTACTTACCAAAAAGTTATTTTCTACTTCCCAATAAATTATTTGTCAAACCGAAAAAATTATTTTTGACCTTTTAGAACACTTCAATAAAAGCGTTTTTTAAAAAATCTTTTTTTTACTTATTTTATTTTCTACTTTTTAGTCATGGTACTTTTTAACAAAAACTCACAAGAAAAAATGTATTTATTTCAACCATATTTAATGTTATGTTAGGATGGAATTTTAGTTTCATGTATAACAAAAAATTTTCACATATCTGACATAGTAGAACAATCCTCTGACGACTCAGCAGGACAATCAACTCCAAAGTTAATTTTAAAATCTATTTAATTTTGCTGGGTACGTTATAATAACAGAGCTGAGCAAGAAAAATACCTCGCACAAAGAATATATTCCTCGCATCCGCTCAATCACCGATGAAATCCATTGATATCAAAAAGATTCACAATAAAAAGAAAGCATTCAATAAAATAAAAAAAACAATCGTAAGAAACTCAGAATTAGTGTGTGTGTATCAAGGAGCAAACAGTACCATCCAGTCTTTTCAGTAGTCAATAAATTATAAAAGAACATATTTTTCTTCTCGGCGATTTTCGGCGATATTTTCGGCGATTTCTCGCTCTTCTGGCGATTTCTTTCTCGCGGTTATTATCTTAAATCGCTAATTATCTTAATTGTTAATTGGAAGGTAAAAAATCACGTTTTGAAGATTAAATATTGTAGTTATATACTTAGTATATTATCTTACAGGTTTTGGGAGCCATTGGCTTCACGGAATGTCTCAAATATGAATTAAAAGGATAACTAAAAACACTCGTTAATTACCTAAATTACGGAGGTTTTGACTAGTTGATGATTGAATATTGCATTGTCATCGAGTTTCCACCACGGTGCAAAGTTTCAGAACTTTATATCGTTTGGAAGTGCCTGAAATATTATGTACAAGCATCCAGAAAGAAAAAAGTGATTATTCGTCTATAATTATCGTAATTACTGGGCAATTCTCGTTTTGACTTTTGAATATGATGAAGTTATGCTTTATAAACAATTGTGCACGGTTTAGGGAGAATAGCCCCTTGGGAAAGGTATCAAATTCTGGTTTTTCTGTTAATTAAAAATACTCGTTAATTAACTTAATCCTTTGGTTGTTTGACTAGATAATGGTTGGATATTGGAGTGTCATGAGGGTTCCACCGATGTGTAAAGTTTCGGGGCCCTGACATATCGGGAAGTGCCCGAAAATCGAGTTTTAAAATTCCACGCGTAAAACGCCGCCAAAAGCAAGTAGAATAAAAGCGTTTAAAAAGGGAAAAATTAAAACTTTGAATCTTAATAATTCAAAAACTAATTCGAATTTTAAAAAAAACGAAACGACAATATTTTTGTAAAAAATAATTGTACGTGTGTTTAAAATATTGTTCTTCTACCTAGATTAGTTTTTCTTTTATAACGAAAAAAGTGTTCTAATTATTTCATTGGCTGCTGTGAAACAAGCTAGATTCAATTAGAGATCCTGTATACGAGAGAGAAGCGACAACTCGCTTAAAAACGTCTCTGCGCATCCTTGCGCGCAGTTAAAACTGTCCAAATCTCCAATTCTGTCCAAACTGTATCGCAAGTTCACAGGACGTACTAGGCGATTACCAACTCGAATCGTGATTGGTCAATTTCAGGGCGTAACTTATCACTATTATCCCAACGTCATACCATTCAGCCAATCATAGACCAAGCTGAGAAATCGCCTAGTACGTCCTGTGAACTCGCAACTGTATCATGCTGCTTGTCTCGCTCCTATGCTTATCCTAGGGAGGGAAACCTGCGGTGAACAGAAAACGCTGTTGACCACTGCAGTCTAGCGACTGCGATGGCAGGCAATGGGAGTTGAAAAAAAACGTTTGTGAGCATGCTCTAAGTTGCAATATGGCAACAAATATTTGGCGAAGGAATCGCTACTTGGCGAAGCTCTTATCCCAATTTCAAATTGCCGTATATTTTTGGTTTGGGTCGTAGGTTTTCAAAGTCCAAGTGTCTATTTATAGATAATTCGTGTATTACATAGGATTTAAATGAAAAATCACAGGAGCTTATTAGTAAAACGATCCCTAATATTAAAATATTTAAAATTATAAACATCAGGCCATCAAAATTTATTTACTAACATCATAACTACACAAAACTCTCAAAATTTTTAAATGTAATAAAAAAAATTCTAACAATTTAACATTTAATTGAATAATAACTTAATTAACTGCCATCTAAATTTGAATAACTTAATTCTTTGATTAAATTAAATAATGTTATCAAATTTAATAATTAAAAATATTCACATTATAAGTACAAAACTTTTATCAAAATCAAAAAACCAATGAAAATAATCATAATATTTAATTAAATAAAATCTAAATTCATTAAATTAAGTATAAATTTGGAAAAAAAAAAGAAGCAGCAGGCACTAAGATTAGAACCCACGACCTTCCGTTCAGCTACCGTTCATCCTACACACTGAGCCATCGATCCACACCAGCTTGGTAGAAATTACATAATTTAAACTCAATACCTCCCAAGAAGCCAAATTCTCGCCAAATATCTGCCGCCAACACGAGCATGCGCACAAACCAATTTTTCGGCTCTCATCGGATGCCGTTATACGATATAGAGGCTATACTGTTGACCAATCAGCGCGCTATACCGAGTTGTCGCCTCTCTCTCGTATACAGGCTCTCTAGATTCAATGACAATCTTGGATGTCTGATATCGCAAGCAGGTTGCCATATCAGGCGTAATATTTTCGTCATCTTAAAATCAATTAATACTGCCTTATGGTCTGATTCAGAAACATTCGGAATTTCAAGCGAGAAAGCTGGTCGTAATTGGTCTTTCATTGGTTCGTAACCGTGACATCATCGAACTGGCAAAGTGCCAAACCAATCAAATGAGCGCGTCCAATGATCTGAAGTAATTATTATTATTTTTTGATTTAGTGGTATTTAATTGGTGGATTTTTTTATGGGTAGTTGTTCTGACTCATCGTACAACTAGTGTTTTAAATTGTTTCAAGTATTGTTTGTGGCAACTGTAATATCTGTCACTCTTCAAATTTCTCTCGTGAAGTCATGTATGCATAGTTTTAAACTGGTTTAGATTCATATAGCATGGCTTACTGCGATATGGTAATTGAAACACGTAGTGTGAATTGAACTACGTGTTTCAATTACCATATCGCAGTAAGCCATGCATATAGTAATAAAGTATTAAGAGATCGGGGAATATTCCGTATTGTATCACAATATGTTTTGATTGTGATACAACAAGTTAGCAGAGCGGAGAAAAATAGTAATCATTTTAAGTAAGACCTTTGCTCTGCAACAGGTAGTGATTTGAATTGGTGTCTGATTTTAAGTCGCCAAGGATCGGGATCCCCGAAATTTGCCGAACGGAGATAGTAGTTTTTGATTCTAAGGTGACGAAGTAGAAACTCTCCCTTACCCCTTTCAATCCCGATACGCCAGGGATTTACATTTTGTCTTAAAGGAAATATGGGGTGTTCATCAGGACTGAAAGTTTAACTCCATAAAGGAATACCTCTATGGAGATTGAGGGAATACGATTTCAGAGGACCCTTTCAATTATAGTACCTGGTCCACCATAGTGTCCCTGTAGAAGGAGTGGTCGTACTCCCAGGCGGTGCACTTGAGGGGCTCCAGGTCGGAGTGCACGAATAGCGAGCCGTTGACCACCGACGAGGGGTACATGGAGCACTTGCTCCTCTCCATGACGCCTGAGCGACCCTTCACCCACGGTAGGCTCTGGTTCTTCCACTCCTCCGCGGATATGTCTGCAGCGATCACCTGCGGATAAGATAGGTTATTAAAACTTGCCATTATACCTTAACTCTATCTGTTAAAAGTTTTTAGGAGAAATTTTGTTTCTAACATTCGAAACACAATTTATTTAGACTATTTGATAAACACCTACAATTCATTCACTGAAAGGGCATAATTCTTAAGCCCTGGTCATTATACAGGGTGTCCCATAAATATTGGGTCTCACTTCTAGGGGGGATAGTAGACACCTAGACGAGTCAGAATCACATAGGAATCGGGGGTCCCAGACCAAATCTCAGGGAGTTAAAAATGGAGCGATACCCCAAAAATACTATTGAAAAATTCAATTTGTAGAAGAACTGCTATTGGTAAAAATTTAATTATGGTCTCAAAAATTGTGATTTAATATGATATTTAAAATTATCTCAAAAGTCTTCACCTTAAAAAATTTTTTATTATGAAAAAAGCTAAAAAACCACAAAAAAATGTGAAAATTCTGCCCAAACCTCATTTTGTATATCGAAATCCTTTCTTTTGATTTTATAATCTGAAAGATCATAGTTCTAAACCCTTAAGTCCAAAGTGTCACGTAAAAACCATCAATATTCAATGCTTGAGATCCTGTTAAAGCACGGTATAAGTCCGTTTTTTTCGTCCGCAGACTGTCGTTTTGGAAACGGCTATATAGGAAACCAGTTTTCGCACGCAAAAAGCGAACTTCAACAGGATCTCAAGCGTTTAATATTGATGATTTTTACGTGAAACTTTGGACTTAAGGGTTTACAACTATGATCTTTCAGATTATAAAATCAAGAGATATGATTTCTAAATACAAAATGAGGTTTGGGCAGAATTTTCAAATTTTTTTGTGGTTTTTTAACTTTTTTAATGATAAAAATTTTTTTAAGATGAACACTTTTGACATAATTTTTGAGACCATAATTAAATTTCTACCAATAGCAGTTCTTCTACAAATTGAATTTTTCAATAATATTTTTGGGGTGTCGCTCCATTTTTAACTCCCTGGGATTTGGTCTGGGACCCCCGAATCCTATGTGATTCTGACTCGTCTAGGTGTCTTCTATCCCCCCTAGAAGTGTGACCCATTACTTATGGGACACCCTGTATACACCTAGAAACCGTTCAAGTATTACGTAAGCATGTTTTTGGTCACAATTGACCCTCCATTTTCAGCAAAGATAAGCAAACCGAAACCCCCTACCCATAATTACCCAAGGAAACTGCCCAACCCCCAAAAAGTCAAAATACCTAAACTTTTCTTAGTTTAATTTTTGGGAAAAAAATTTTTTTTGGTTTGATTTTGAAGTCATTTATGCAAAAAACAAGGGATTTTCTAAAATGCAGAGCTTGTAACATCTTACGTGAGCATCATTCATATCCCATCCGTCCCCCTTGTCAGGAAAATAAACAAAGTGTAAACCCCCTCCCCCTTTAAGTGCTTACGTAATTTGAACGACCCCCTAAATTAGTTAACTAGGTTATTATATGTAGATATGAAATATGAATGTTAAAAACCACGAAGATCACGAGGTAGTAGGCCTTTTCCCCACAGTGAATGCTTTGGGTTCATTCTCTGAGAAATATCGGTTTACCGTTCCAGTAAATGAACAATAGATTTTTTAAGGTAACTTACTTAGGGATAAACCTTACTTCATGTCTCTAAAAGACGACGTTTCCAAATAATAGCGGTAAAAATACTTTTGAATCACCCCTGTATGTAAAGAACAAGACAGAAGCTCGTTACCTCGTGTGGCCTGGCGCACCAGTGGTCAAACTCTGGGGCGAAGAAGGTCATGATGAGGTTGTGCAAGCAGTGGGGCGCAGAACAAGCGAAGCAGAAGATGAAGATGGCCATCTGGAAACGCCCGTTGCCGCCCACGATGTCCGTGAAGTCAACCTCCCCGACAGCCCCACCTTCCTTCTTCTTCTTCCCATCGGCCGTCATGGCGAGCAGCAGTCCTGCAAGATTGGGAGAGATCAATGCTTGAATATTTAGCGTACGAAATTTCTTGGGAGGTACAGCTTTCTTTACTTTACTTAAAATACTTTTTAACCCTATAAGCGATAACTTGCAGAGTAGGGTGGGCCGAAAAAAACTTTTTATTTTATTTTGAAACGCTATACCGCGGAAAACTTGCCTCTGGGGTAGAGAAGTAAAATGCAACAAAAATTTTTAAAATCGGTTAAAAATTGCAATAGCGCATTGCACCTAAAGTTTGAAAAAAATAGGCTATTTTCATTACTTTTCAAAAAAATCAAATTAAATCAAATAACTTTTATAAAAAGTATCTAAAGGCATATAATAGAATAAAAATGTGGAGAAAACATATTTAATTGAAAAAAGGTGGTATTTTACAATTAATTGGTAGTATAATAACATCTAAAAATACACGTTTTTACCAGAAATCCACATATTTCGTATGAAACAAAAAATTTATGAAAAACAATTTTTCATTACTATACTACCTTTCTAGCTATCCCTCAGTAACCCCCTTAACAGTTAAAACATTTTTTACAGTTCGCTTCGCGATCGGAGCTCGCTCGTTGCACAACAAACCGCATCACTATCTCTCGCCGAAATAAAAACTTATTTTATATTTTGAAACGCTATACTACGGAAAACTTTCCTCTTGAGTAGAGAAGTAAAATGCAACACACACAAAATTTTTTAAAATCGGTTAAAAATTGCCTTAGTACATTAGTCCTAAAATTTGAAAAAATATGCTATTTTCATAACTCTTAAAAAATCAAATTAAATCAAATAACTTCTATAAAAAGTATCTAGTGGCATAAATTAGAAGAAAAATGTTAAGAAAAGATATATTTAATGGAAAGAAAGATCTTATTTTACAATATAAGGTTGCACTATAAGGTTACACTTGGCATTTCGCCGTTTTTTCTTCAAAAATCGCATTTTTCGATTGAATTAAAAAGTTATAATTCCTGATGGTGCATAGTATGATTTGTAATAAAATGTAGTCCTTTACTGGTTATTAACTTCTTTTGGTATTTTGAAAGAAGACTTGATTGAAAAATTAGGCATTGAAGATCTTGAAAGATTTAATAGTTCTTATAAACATATCTCCTGGCATTCATACCGATGGCTTTTCGTTATGCCCTCTGTGTTACTAATTTTACACAACGTTTGACTGTTTGTGTATGACATGGGAATCTGTCAAAGTTCCAGTCATTATCATAGACCATTTATCTTGATCGGTGAATCTTCGTAGTATAGGTGTATAGGTGGGGAGAAAGAGGAGCAGTATTCCAGCTAATCTATATTGTCCACGTATGTTCTATATATGATCAATATGGTCTGTAGCTTGGAAATTAGGTTTGGGGGGATGGAAACTCCTAACTGACTTTCTTTTAGAAGCTTTAATTGTTCTTCTAAACCAAACTCCCTCATATATGATCCCTTTTATCTATGATCATGCCCAAAAGCAAGTTTTCAGAATGAGCAAAAAAGGCATTTTGTTTAATCATGGGATCAATGATTTCTAATAACTTTTCTGGCAAAAATCTAGATGTTTCTATCACTTTAAACACGTGTCCAGGTCAAATTTAGAACCATTTACTTTTCTAAATAAAGAATCATACACTAACATCACATCACATTGATTTTAATATAAAAGAAACTAAAATATTCTGTTCATCTGTTGGATTATCAGTACTAAAATACAATTTATGTTATAGTACTGATAAATATCCAACAGAGTAACATAAGATTCTTTCAAACTACAAAAAGAAGTTAATAACCAGTAAAGGACTACATTTTGTTACAAATCAAACTATTCACCATCAGGAAAAATAAATTTTAATACCATCGAAAAATGCAAATTTTGAATAAAAAAAAGGTGAAATACCAAGTGTAACCTTATAGTGCAACCTTATATTGTAAAATACCATCTTTCTTTCCATTAAATATATTTTTTCTTAACATTTTTCTTCTAATTTATGCCTTTATATACTTTTGATAGAAGTTATTTGATTTTTTAGGAGTTATGAAAATAGCATATTTTTTCAAATTTTAGGGCCAATGTACTAAGGCAATTTTTAACCGATTTTAAAAATTGTTGTTGCATTTTTCTTCTCTACCCCAGAGGAAAGTTTTCCGCGGTATAGCGTTTCAAAATGTAAAATAAGTTTTTATTTCGGTTAGAGATAGTGATGCGGTTTGTTGTGCAACGAGCGAGCTCCGATCGCGAAGCGAACTGTAAAAAATGTTTTAACTGTTAAGGGGGTTACTGAGTGATAGCTAGAAAGGTAGTATAGTAATGAAAAATTGTTTTTCATAATTTTTTTTGTTTCATACGAAATATGTGGATTTCTGATAAAAACGTGTATTTTTAGATGTTATTATACTACCAATTAATTGTAAAATACCACCTTTTTTCAATTAAATATGTTTTCTCCACATTTTTATTCTATTATATGCCTTTAGATACTTTTTTATAAAAGTTATTTGATTTAATTTGATTTTTTTGAAAAGTAATGAAAATAGCCTATTTTTTTCAAACTTTAGGTGCAATGCGCTATTGCAATTTTTAACCGATTTTAAAAATTTTTGTTGCATTTTACTTCTCTACCCCAGAGGCAAGTTTTCCGCGGTATAGCGTTTCAAAATAAAATAAAAAGTTTTTTTCGGCCCACCCTATTGCAGAGTCTGGCTTGGTGATTTGGATGTTTCATTTCATTAATTTAGAATCAAAGTTTTTAACCAATTTTAATCGGCTTAAAACTTTTTTCCTTCTCTTCAACTAACAATTGAATCGTCAGTTTGAAGAAGGGAATAAGTCCAAAAATCAAGTTTTGAGAAAATCGAAAAAAATAAATGGAATTTTCATTGTATGGGTAGCGATTTCACAACTTCAAGGGGCGATATCTCCCTTTTGGGGTTAGTTATTTTCCCCCTCTTTTCACCCGTGTGTAGGGCAAAGCTTGGAGATTGTTTTGAGCACAAAAAGTCAATTTGTCATTTTTTGGACTTCTTCCCTTCTTCAAACTGACGATTCAATTACGGCCGTACTCATCAATAACCTAACTTAAAGTTAGGGTGACCTGACTTCCCGCTTTTTACAGGACAGTCACGCTTTTTGCGTTTGTGTTCCGCAGCCAGATGTCCCACTTTTGTATTGAAGTCTCGCCTTCCACTTTCATTAAAGTCCTATACTATAAAGTCCCGCTTTTCAGACTTAAGGCGACTTTAGACCAACCGGTTCGCGACAGCGATTCTGCGACATCCGGTTCGCGACAAAAAAGTGACCCGCTTCCCTCAATTGAACAGCGCCATCTTTCGAGAGGTCGCTGAGTTACTGCGGTTGTCGAAATTCCCGAAAACCGCGGAATCGCTGTCGCAAACCGGGTGGTCTAAAGCCGCCTTTAGTCTCATTCAACATGAAAAATGTAAAGAAAAATTTAGTATAAAAAAATTAGGAGTTTGGGTTGGTTGGGGTAAGTGCGTCACCCCCTCAAACTAATATATATTCAGTAAATTTCAGTTTTACTCGAATTGATTATGTTACAGTTTGTCACACTGATGGGTTTTGCATATACGAGGGTTGTTTTTTAATTAACTTCCGTTTTTCTCCTGAAAAAAAAAATAGTAAGAATTTCGAAACAATTTTGGTGCTGGTAGTTAGATACATCCTTCAGGTTCAATTTGCCACCTTACTGAATAAAATCGGACATTTCTTCTATTTTTTATCGATTTTACAAGCGCGCTCCTCGAACTATTTTCCCGCCAACCCATAGAGAATTCGGCTTTTTTTTCGCCCATCGCTCCGTCCGCGATCACCTGCCCACCCATTGTTTAATGTTAATGCCTGCTCGCGGACGGAACGAAGGGAGAAAAAAACGCCGAATTCTCTATGGGTTGGCGGGAAAATAGTTCGAGGAGCGAGCTTGTAAAATCGATTAAAAATAGTAGAAATGTCCGATTTTATTCAGTAAGGTGGCAAATTGAACCTGAAGGATGTATCTAACTACCAGCAACAAAATTTTTTCGAAATTCCTACTACTTTTTTTTCAGGAGAAAAACGAAAGTTAATTAAAAAACAACCCTCGTATTTGATTTTTGTTTAATTTCTTTTTAAGATTATAGAACTAAAATAAAATAGATTCAGAGAGTATGGATTTTTTTTGGAGAATTCCAGATACATTTTTCAAAGAAGTATTTCCAGTTAAGTTTTCATTATATTTTGATACTTATTGAACTGTTGTGCAAAGTTTAACTTAAAATACATACTGCAATTTGAATTTTTACAAAATTTTCAATTTAGAAGTGTTTAACAGGAAGGGTCCTACTTACCCCGTAATTTTAGCCTATTGGGGTAAGTGGGACCCCCCTCTTTATGGAGTAATTGAGACCCCTTATTATGATGTAAGTGGTTCTAGATGGTCTCCAAATGATATAGGAACTATTACTGAAGACATGGGCGGATTTAAGGGGGGTTACAGGGGCAATACCCCCCAACATTTTCAGATAATTTCGATTTATAGTAGCAAGACCTTTTACTCACCACTTCAAAATTCTCTAAAATTTATAAATAATTTGATCCACATATTATATCAAATTTGCGTTTTAATTTAAGTTATGGTGAGTGAAGTGAAATATCTCATCAATAGTATTCATTCTCATTTAGTGTGTCTGATTTCTTTTTTATCTTTCAAACTAATGTGCCAAAATAAATCTAAATCAACCTTATTATGTTTTTCAACACTATTTTATATATTAAAGTAAAACATATCCCTTTGGCCTTTCAAAACATTCTTTAAAATGCTTATTTTGTTTTTCATTCTATTGTTACCTTTTGTCATTCTGGTTGTAATGTGAGTAGATTTCTCAAACATGGATACAGTTACAATAAAATATTTCATGTATTAATTTTCTTTATTTTATCAAGTAAGACCAACTTACTTCCTTTTAAGTTTTGCTTGCTTTAAATATAAATAGAGTGTGTGACCAACTTTCCCCATTTCTTGGGGTAAGTGCGTCTGCGTCACCCATCTCATTTAAAAAAAAGACCAGTTAAGAAAAATGTAAATCTTTATTTTAAAAACTAATAATAAATTTTTGTTTATGGATAAAGTCTTAAATGAAATTAGTCAATAAGTTCAAATTTAACCCGTTCAAAATTTTTCTATTGAGCTCCAAAAATGCACTAGGCCAAAAAGGGGTCCCACTTCCCCTAACCAACCCTATCTTTCAAAAATTATTAATTAGTAGACAGGAAACATTTATTTGTAATTACAAAGTTAGAAAAATAATTAATTTATTTAAAGGATCATATTACGGAAGGATGCGAGTTCAGGGTGCTCTCATAAGGTTTAATCCCCCTCAAAGTTTTGGTGAGTAGTTTTATACAGTTTTTTTTTCTTTTCAAAATTATGTTGCCTAGCGAAAATTCAGTCCGTCATGCTAATTATCCGAAAATGGGTTGAAACAATACTTTAAAGGAGTCAAAATATTTAGGGGGAGGACCCCCTAGACCCCTCTTTTCGACTGATTAATGGTAATACCCTTAAATTTTCGGTTCTTACGTATTATTACGTCGATCATGCTGCTGAATTCGAAAACGTTATCAAAGCCCATTGACTGTTCTATACACTGCCGCTGAATTAGACGGCTGATAGACAGTCGACGGGATAACACGTGAGTACCAAATTTTTCAACTGAATACGAAGTTAACATATCATTTCATGATCTTAAAGACGTCCTTTACCTTATTAGGTGTGAGAGAGCATACTAATGGTCCATCTTTATTCCGAAAAAAATATGAGAGTGTTTATCACAAAATTTAATCCCATGTGAGATTTAAAATCTTCCGCTTTATTTAAATGTTGAGCAATTGAAAAATATTATTTCCTCCTCTCTTTGGTGAAATGTCCCGCTGTTCTATATCGCTAGTCTCTATAGATTGAAGAACCTGACCACATTATTCATGATTATACTTGAAATACATCTTAAATTAAAGATAAACATGATAAAAATAATGCCAATTAAGGGTACTTTTCCGTTAGCCGGGCGCAAAATGATAATAATAATAAAAAATAATGATTTCTAAAAAAAAAAAAAAATGTCGCCGATTGTGAACCAAACGCGAGCCAAGTTGCCAAGAGAAGCGAATTGACCAAAATGGAAAAATTTAGCGAAATTCTACATTATTTACCGAATTTTTGCTTGCGTCCGGCTATCGGAAAAGTACCCAATTACGATAAAAATTATATTTGACAAAAAAATATTTACAAATTCTCGTACCGTACCTTGTCCGAATAATCCAACAAAATAATAGAAGATGCATTTAACTAGCAAAACAAAAGAAATTCTGCGATTTCACGATTGCTGTGTAACTGAATTATATTGCGTTGTATTTAGCATTCAGGAAAGTTTATCGCTTTGTTTGTCTCTATAAAATAAAGTAAAGAATGCCCAAAATTACTCCAAGTAGAAGTAAACTCTTTGAATGAGAAATCAAGGATTCTGCAGAACTTTTGAATGGGAGTAGAAATTAATTCCTTTGAACAAAGAAATTAGTCCTTAAATCAAACAATAATACTTTTGAATAAAGCGAAGTTTTGCTACATCCATCGAACTATAAATAGAAGCTTCGAAAAAATACATCTGAACTTTTCAGGAAATGATGAAAAAAGCACTTTAAAGAATTGTCTTTAAAATCTCACTCGAAGACAAAAAAAGTATTCAGTACTGGTGGTATCAGTGTTATTCTTAGGTATTTTTTGAAGAAGTGAAAATACTCCTCGACTTTATTATGAGGCGTGAATTTCATTTAATATGAGGAGGGAAATACGGAAATAGCATTAACAGCATATAGAGACAATTTTTTTGCAAAAACTCTTCCTTTTTTAAGGTGTACGTACACCAGTGGCGGATCCAGGGGGTGGCACTCTGGAAAGTGACCCCCCTTGAAGACCCAAAAAGGTTCTCAAAATGAGTAAAACCCCAATTTCTACTGGTCTAACTTCAAAACTTTTTCTGGTGGAAGACCCCCATACCCCCCATTAGTATCAAAAAGGGGTATTCAGTGTTTGTAAATAGGAAATCCCCAAAATTTTGACATTTTGGGTCAAAAAGTAAAGGTAACAGTGTTGAAAAGTGCCCCCCTTAGACTCAAAACGTTTCTAAAAATGAGTTAAAACCCTACTTTTACACGTCAAATTTAAATTTTTTTCTAGGGGAGGACCCCCATACCCCCAATGGTACCACAAGGGGACTTTGTCTGGAAAAGTGCCCCCCCTTAGAGCCGTGCTGGATCCGCGCCTGACGTACACACTACAAAATCCCGAAAATAGAACTCAACAATGGATACCTTTTCTTCTATTTTAACGTGTATTTTAAATCTGCAGATTCGGATTTTGTAGATAATTATCTAATTTGTATTTTTAAGCATTCAAATTTTTTCAAAATAAGTTTAATATATTTTAACGGAACTTTTAAAATTTTAATTTTTTTCAGGGTTTTTCAATTTTAAACAGTGATAATTTCAGAAATATTTAGTTTATCTTGATAAAACTTGTGTTTTTGCAATCTTTAGAGTTATAGGAAGGGTCTGAACCTCCAAAATAAGCAATTTTATTAGAAGTTTATTTTAAACAAATTTTTAAGTATTTATGTATCTGAAAAAATATCGTGATTTTTTCGGCTATCTTCAAAAACAGAATTGTTACAGAAGAACTATTCAACGCAGATCCTTTTTTTGAGGTTCGGACCCTTAAGTACAGTTAAAGGAACGGTTTCCAACCAGAATTGAGTATCTAAGATAATTTGAATGTGATTAAGCACTGTTTAAAAATGATGCTAATTAGGACATAATTACCTAATTTACTAATTACTAATTAATACTTTGTAAGTTTTTTTCAGTAAAATGGTTTTAACAACAAATAACTAACCACAGTGAAAAAAATAATTTTTTTTAAGCCAAAAATAAGAAAAAAGTTGTCTAGTGTGTACGTACACCTTAATGGACAAAAACTGAAATAAAAAATGAGGATGCTATTTTGGTTTTTAACAATTATAGCATGTGTTAAGTATTAGTAGAAAATATAACGCATTTTATAAATAAAATAATTTATTTTACATTAAATATTCTTAAGGAAATATTTATTTAATATTACAAATTTGGGTAAATGGGGCACTGCATTTTTTGTGCAAAACCTTAGTTAAAAATTCAAAGCGTGAAATACGCCTGGCTAGTTTTTAAAAGCGTATTTTCGATTTTCAATGCGTGAAATACGCTCTCAGAGGCGTAAAAAATATCTCTGGGTGGTATAACGTTGAAGAAAGGACGTCGACTGTAAGTTCCCTCTCAAAAGTATAAATTCAGATGATGATAAAAGTATTTCATTAATTTGAAAGGGAAATGCACAAATGCATCAACAAATAAATTATAATTTTATATTTTCTAGGGAGGACCCATAGACACCCCTTTTTGTTTGATGCAGAAGTATTTTATAGAATTTTTACATTAAGTACCCTTAGAAATAATTAATTATGAATTATTATAGAAATAATTATGAACCAGCCTACCCCAAAAAGAAGAAATTTTAGTCTAGTTATACGGGCTTGTGGCTAAATAGCAAAAATTTTTCTTGGCCCCCTTCTGAATTCAAACATATGAGCGCTCTTGATATATACCTTTTTTGAACTCAACAATTATATTGTCACGTCACAAGTATCGTTTCCTATTTTGCCCCCCCAAATAGTATTATTAACCCTACAGTGCATACTGATGCCATTTGGCAACACGACATTTTTCCCCATTTCCTACTCGAACTTTCATTTCCAAACGGCAACACCATGCAATAAGTACAATAGATATAACATTTCATAGTATTAGCACTTTAGATTGCCAGTAGATCACAGCAGGGGTACTATTTTGAGACATTTGTTAGTAGCTAGTGAAACGAAAGTCAAGACACAGAAAACGCCAAAATAAAAGGACCATATAAATTAAAATAAAAAAATTTTTCAGCTTGAACAAAAAATGTTTTGAAAAGATAAGTTGTTTTTTATATTTTTAGAGCATTTGGTTTTATTTCACTTCACAATTAATTTCACAAGAGACACAAATTAATTTCACAAGGACAAAGTTTTTTGCCAATAAAAAGTAGAAAAAAATTAAATTAAATTTTTTTAGTATTTTTTTACTAATGTACACCATAATAGAAGTCACATATATGATTTTCAAGTGAATTTAAAAAATCATGCATTGTAGGGTTAACTTTGTCTATTAAGAACGCCTCAAGCGCCACCTAACTTCAAGAAGCACCCTAAGCTGTCCTCTTCCGACAACAAAGGATAACCACCAGAACTCAACCTTGACCCACCAAGCAACCGTACCGACGGACGTTCCAAAAGGGTCTTTTTATATACGGCTCTTGTTCCATCCGGCAACCGACAATAAGAATATGAAATGGGAACGCGCACGTGCCCAATAGATGAATGAGAGACGAAATCTCGTATCGCCACTCGCGCGGTGACTGATTGCTAGTCATCGCTTTAAAAGTTAGATGGTCAGTTGAATTCGTGGGACGTGTGATGCGATCGCGGAGAGATCTGTAAGGGAGCAGTGGCGAGTGCAGGGGGTGGCACGGTGGTGGTACGATGGTACGTTCCCCAAAGAAGGGTAAACGTTTATTTGATAAAAGGAGAACTAAAGATAAATTATTTTAAAAAATCGTAATTTGGAAGATTTTTAAATGCTTGAATGGGTAGCTTTAGGGCCCAAAAAGCATATTGTCCTACAATATTTTCAAAAATATCGCAGTTTCTGTGGCTGGGAATGTTGTAAATATCTTGGTACCCCCCAGAAGTTAAACATGGATCCGCCCCTGTCTGGGAGGATGGAAGTCAGACGAGTAACTTTTTCGTTTGGAATTTAAGTTTTGTTGAAATTCTGACGAAATAAGTTGAATTTGTCGCTTGGATTGCATACTGGTTTTGGCAACATTGCGTTTTGTCATCGTGATGCATAAAACTTACGGTTTGTTAATGCAGGGGTTCCCGAATAAGGAAGTTGCATGTGTCAGATTTTCAAAAACAAACAAGTGTTCCGTATGGTTTTTTGTGTGGTAGATTGAAATATCTAGTCAATTTTTAAAAAAAATTACAGGTAATTAAATATTTTAATTTAAAAGTCGAGAAAAAAACACGTGATTGAAAACGCTTATTGTTTAAAGATGTCAACAATCATACCATCAACTCCATTGCTTTCCAACAATGTTTATCGTATGATGACGACAACATACGATGATCTAAAACTCTTGGCGTTTTCGCGCTCAAATTCTGGGTAGTTGCTTATTTTGGCAAGAAGAATCGATTAAAAAATTTAAAAAAATCATGCAACTTCCTCATTGGGTGAAATTTAGAATTTTATAGGGATGTAGAAGAATCAGAGAGTCTGTTTAATGGGAAATGTATTAAGTTCTTGTTAAATTTGAAACCAAACGTGTTCTGAGTAAAGCATGATTGAATTCTAGCCACCTTTAAAATACTAATTATAATTTAAAATTGTGGTGCGGCGAGGTGTAATTATAATTATTGAAAGGGTGGCGTAACATAAAAAGGTTTGGAAACCTCTGCATTAATGGCAGGATAAGTTTCTTAATTGTCATTTACAGATAAACTAAACAAAACAGAATAAAAAAATATGATGATAAAAAGATGAACTCTCGAGAGGGAGAAGATGGCTGAACACTACAGATGTCAAGATCAATCAAATAGCTGTGGGATGTGGTAAAATGGTATACAATGAGTAATCGATTGTAAAAATGTTATTTAAGTACTGAAATTGAAGGTCATCGAAAGTTGTAGCATGTAATTTTTACAAGACGCATCAAGCAATCTTCAGTTTGCAAATAAAATACTACTGCCCCATCAGTGCTCTCCAATTGACTCCTTTAGTTTGGCCAGAAGGAGCCATTCATCTTCTTATACGAAATTAGAGGTCCGATATCTCTGATTTAGAGGATTATGTAAGGTAACATGTTACTAAAACTTGACTATCCTCGTAGATACAAGAGATAATCATTCAGATAAATGGACGTTTTAAGATGATACAGCGATACAGCATCGACTTAAGACAAACTGCCAGCAATAAACAACCTAATACTTTCCCAGGAGACCATCCGTCATTCAAAAACTGCCAATCTGTGGACAATCCAGCCATGGAACTGTCCGCTGACGCAGTTTCCTTGTCATCCAGGCACGCATCGCGTGTTGGTGTGGTGAATTATAGGAGGAAATTAGGCATGGCACGCAGCCTTGGTGACATGTTGCATGTGGTTAGACGCGTATTTCCAGAAAATCAGTGGACGAGTCGTCTATGCCCAAGATTCCCTCTCTTAAATCAGTGGAACCTTGATTTTTTCCTGAACATAGTTTCTCTTCAATCAGAGGTATCGTCGCTTATTGCGTTGACGATCCTTTCTCTTTAATCTTACTTAGTTGATGGTGAATATATGCGACGAAGATAGGTACGGATTTAAGAGATTGGCGATGACGTTGACGCCAAGGGTCTCTGCTTCGTGAGGACCCAATGGAGGAGTGAATGATTTGAGTTTAATTTGAAAGCTTGACCTTTTATCTTGGAACCTTGAAGTAAATTCCTGAAACCGAAAATAGAAGCATTTTAATGTGTCTCACTTAGACTGGGCTTCATAAAGGCGCTGACAGTGTTATTCTTAGGATTTTTTGGAGGAGTAAAAATAATCCTTGACTTTTTTAGGAGGCGTGAAATTCATTTATGAGGAGTGAAATACGGAAATAGCATAAACTATATGTGGAGACAAATTTTTTATAAAAACGTTTTTTTAATGGACAAACTGAAATGGAAAAAATGAGGATGCTATTTTGGTTTTTAACAAGTATAGCATCTGTTAATATAAGTAGAAAATATTAAACATTGTAAATAAAATAATTTATTTTACATTAAACATTATGAATGAAATGTTTATTTAATATTACAAATTAGAATATAATTTTTTTATTTCGGTGGGTCCCATGCATTTTTTAAGCAAAACGTTTGTTAAAAATTCATAGCGTGAAAATACGCCTGGCTAGTTTTTAAAAGCGTATCTCCTATTTTCAATGCGTGAAATACGCTCCCAGAGGCGTTAAAATTAACACTGGGAGCTGACATGACAAGTCTCAAATAGAGACGGACTTATGTTAAAAATGCAACTATTTCAAAGACAACCTAAATACTTTTGGACACATGTATAATGTATACAATAGCTTTTTATGAATTAATTAATAAAAGTTGAATCGTCAGTTTAAAGAGGGGATAAGTCCAAAACCAAGTTTTGAGAAAATTGAAAAAACTGTATAAGTAACGGAATTTTCATTGTATAATCACAAATTTTGTACGGGAAATCCAGGACCTTATTCAGATTATAGAGTAATCATCGAAAAATATATAAGTTGCTGAAAAAAGTTGATGGACTTATTTCCTTTTTCAACCTTATAAAATTTCAGATGAAAAAGAATCTTAAAAACCACTTCAATCGACAATTAAATTATATTTCTGAGTCGTTCAGAGCACAAAAGGGAAAAATAGAAAGACAGAGACAAATAAAATTAAAAATTATTATGACACTGAGTCAGTTAAGGATCTATCAGTTGGGTGAATGAATATCAATGGAGTCAAACATTCATTGGATAAAAAACAAGACAAATCACTTTTAAATTATAGCACAAATAAAAAGTAAGTAAAGACAAAGTAGCTTTAATTTCAAATTTAATAAAAAAAATACAATGAATGGACATTGATTTCCCCAAGTTTAAGGGGCTATATCTACCGATAGGAGATAGTTATTTTTCCCCTCTTTACACTTATGCGTAGAGCGAAGCTTGTATTTTTGAGCTCAAAAAGTCAATTTTCCATTTTTTGGACTTATTCCCTTTTTCAAATGGCGATACAATTAACTCTAATTTTATTTTTACCCTGATCCGTTTACCCTCACTGCTATCTTTTTGCTAGTATCCGTGTATTCCCTCACGATAGTGACTAAAGATTCCGTTTGGAACATCATTTTCCTAAGGGATTCTTAATTGTTTTTAGGTCATCTACATTACCTAGGAGTTTTTTAATAATGAATTTGAAATCATCCTGAATTTCTCACAACATGTCTCCTACATAGAACTCATTTCATTCGAAATAATTTAAAGCCCATACCCGCATAATGGAACATTAAAATAATATAATGACAATGCATTGAAATCAAAATAAAGTAAAAAAACAAACCGCTCATTTTAGTAACGTATTAAAAATATCAAGTAAACCAGCCAATAATACAAAATCAAAAAAATCTTAACCTTTTTTTATAAATACATTATAAGTTTTTAGATCTACTCCTTCTTTTGTTCGTTTCCATAAATTTAATTTAAATTTTCAAAAATTCTCAAATTGATCTATTTTATAACGTCTACTGTCACGTTTTAATCCAATTTCAAACCTATGCATTGCCATTTATCCATAAAACGATAGATGTCAAACGCTGAGCACACAACTAGTAAGAAAAACCAAACAATCGTCGTAAAAACCTCACCTGTCTTCTCGAAGAAGCCACCTCGGAACAAAATAAAGACGGAAGCTCAAGATCGCAGCGTGTTCAGGATAAAAATAGAAAAAGAACAACTCGCGAAAACGGAAATGTGCCCACCGCCCTCCCAAAAATGAGTCACTCCCTTCCGAAAAATACTCCAACAACGGGTTACCGCATGCATCAACGACCACTAGCATCAACAAAGCAAAAACCGAATTTTATAAACAAGTTTAAATACTGGTGATAAGGGGATCGATTGTGAAACCACTTAGCATCGTTGATCTCTGCTGGATGCGACGTAGAGCTGGTTTCGCGGAAGAGTGAATACACTCAATTAGAATGAAAAGAATGAGAAGAGGACCAGAATGTTCGTAATAGTTATGATGATGAGAAATGTGCGTAGCGACAGTGGGAGGTAGGGACATAATATACAAATACAAATTTTGTCGACCAGCTACAGGCTCGAAGCCCAACAAGGCTGGTCCATTTTTTATTAATTCACCCATTCCCACTGACTGTCTAGTTTTAGCTTAAACTCATATACACCCTTCAATATAAAGTCAATATGCACAGCTTTATAATACTATAGAGTAAAGATGAATACAAAAAAAACGAGTACAATCCGTGATTTTGAATGAAATATCTCAGATCATAAAAGGGACCCGAAAATAAATTTGAGACTTTGAGTTTTCGACACAACAAGGTTACTCTCAGTAAAATATAGTCCAACCGCCACGAGAAAAACTTTAGACGTCGTAGAAAATTGTGGAGGTTGTTATGGAAACGGGTTATTCCACTCAATTTTGGGGGCGATGGGAATTCATAAACGCTGAAATGATATTTCGCACCAAATCTGTGTTCATCTGTTCCTATCATTTAGATTTGAACTTCTTTTTAAAGTTTTTCTCGTGGTGGTCTGATATAGGGAAAGTGGGGGCTAATGGGACATTTTTTTTAAAAATGCTATTAAAAGAGCATAAATAAAGTCATTATTATAATTTTTTGAATTTAAAAAGATTTTACATTTAAGTTTATAAAAATATTCTTGGATAGCAATTAACATTATTTATCTAAGTGTTATCTCAACTTTTGTAATTTAATGCTACTGTCCCATTAGCCCCCATACGTGGGGTCTATTGGGACACAGTGCAGGGCTAATGGGACATGCTTTATAATTCAGAAATAAAAAACATTTATAAATTTTAAATGCCTTTATTATAAACTTATGGTACTATATTGAATATAAAAATATCGCTGAGGATGAAATTTCACCAATAAACATTTTAATTCCACAATTTCTGTAGTTTCACTAATAATTTCAGAAAAATACAATTCCTTAAGGTAAAGGAGGTAAAACGCTCGATTCCGGCATTTATTGCCCAAAACCAACTGAAATGCTATCAATTAGAATTTTTTATAATTTGTACAAATATGAGGTCCCTGAATCAATCTATAATTTTTAAGGAATAGCTTATACTATCATAACAATTAAGATGTTATTTAACCTGTTTTACGAATTATTTAGAAGATAGTTTTTAGATCCAAAACCTGTGCACTCGGAAGGAAATCTAAATCTGAAAACAGACGCCAATTCTCATTCGCCAAAGATAGATGGTGAAAATTATGTGTGTGTGACGTCTTGTAGCTAAAATTCTGATCCTTTCATTATACAAATTTAGTAAATATCAGCTATCTCAAATAGAGTTCAGTCATTTATTTTTAAACTTTTTTAATGCTTAAAAATCAGTAAAAAATTTAGTAGTATTGAAAGGAACTTGTAATACATGTTGTAGACTATTTCCAATAATGAAAGTAGTCAAAAAATTTTATTTAAAATTTGGATAAAATATACAGGGTGTATCTGAAATGGTGCAACAAACTTTCAGGGATGACAATACTCATCAAGACGAACAAGAATTGGTATAGAAAGGGGGGTTGAAAATGAGTTTTAAGGGATGAAACCCCGGGTTGAAAATCTGCCAAAAAAACTTGCATATTTGTGCAGGAAGAGACAATGGTTCGATTCCGGTAGTTATTTTGTAAAACAACTTCAAATATTGCTAAGCTAGTTTTCCCACCAGTAACACTTTTGCATTCGACAGGAAAAAAACGTCGCCAATCCGTGATCGCCAAATACTTTTTTTGTGATTCTTACGGAAATTCAAATTTCTATGTAGTGGTTCTATTAATGATTAAATTATAGCTCAGTTGGTAGCGTAACAGGCTTGCAATCGTAAGATTGCGAGTTCTGTCCTACTGTGTGAAGTAGTTAATTTTTTAATTCATATATATTTTTTTAAATATATTTTGAAAGACATTGCAACATGTTTTAAAGTATTAAGATTTCATTTGGTCCAATTTAAATAATATTTTTTAGTTATAAAGTAAGTTTTTTTTAATAGAAACATATTGATTGATTAATATCGTACCTTTAGAAGTAAACTAATAAAAAATTGTAGAATTTAAGATCCCCGGATTTTTAATTCATTATCCGTACTATTTATGCAATTCAGGACAATGTACAGCCTTAGTCGGTGTAAGAAGCACTCACTTCTCGGCTGTGCAATTGCCTGCAGTTTCGCACCCCAATGGTTAGCGAAAACCCTGGAAGGAACAAGCGTAACTTTCGCACACACCTTTCGAGATTTGTAGCTAACTCTAATAAGCAATGCATGAGTACTGCTATCGAGCTAGCTGCTGTGACACCGGATGGATTCATAGCGATAATAAACAAGAGAAAATTATTTTAAAAGTGGTAGATTACCCCTGAGCCATCCAGCTAGCTCGTTTTTTTTAAATGAAGAAATTCAGCATTTTGAAGGTAATGCCTACAGTCTAAATAAGAATTGAATAAAGAAATTGATCTGTACAAGACATTTGGAGAAGTGGGGAAAGATTAACAGACTGACTGCCAAGCGAAATCGAATAATTTTGATTGAATAATTTATGACATGATAGAGTGATTGGAAAAGTCATGGTTGTTAGGTAGGAGAAAGAAGGAATTATGCCAAAAACTGATAGCTGAAGTTTTAAAGGAAAAATAAATTTATACACAAAAAATGGGGGAGAGGGTGAAACATCACTAAAATAGTATTAATTTTACTAGAAACTAGTTTTAATTAAGTCACCACTCTGTTAATTAATTTTAAATGAGTTTGTCTGTGTACCGATACTTAGCTTTGCAATCCGCTCCTGGCTCCTAGAGTGTCGGGGTGTTTGAAGCTCTTAGGTTAAAACAGTTTGTCTGTCCTTTAAGGCTGATAACGTAAAGTGCCCGTACTACGTAACCCATATATTACTATTTTTGACACCCTCCCTCCCTTTAGGGCCCACCCGTAGTACATGCCAAGAACCTCCCATCCCATCTAGTTTTCACGTAGCAATTCATAAATACGGTTTTTAATTATTTTTTTGCAAACAGAAAATTTAAAAAATTAATTCGGCTTAATTTTTCTAATTTCAATAATTAATTTGGCTTAATTTTGTCGTATTGACTAGAGGAAATTGACTTCGAGACGAAACCCTAAGCTTCATAAACTACCCTCCCCTACTTCCAACACAGGAATACTAAAGTGTCCGAGCTCGCACCCCATCTCGACCGTGTATTTCTAGAACTTGTTATTTTCTTAGTTTTGTCTTCTCATGAGAATAACAGTTATAATTATGCAGTCACATCTAGAATAAGAAAATTTAATTATAAAAGTGTTTAAAATTCTTAGATTTTTAAACTCATTTTTTGTTGTTAACACATAAATGTTTCATACAAAATTTAAGTCATCATTACATTTTCTTAAAAGGTGCTTCACAAAGAGCTCCCTAGTTTTAAAAAATTATATCAAATAGACAAAACAAGATAAAAATATCCCGTAATCTGTAATGACTTATTTTAAACCAAAGAAATTCTTAACTCAATTTTTTTTAAATCGGTCGATCAAAAAATTAATATATGGCAGCACAAGATTTTGTGGCAGTCCATGAAATCCTTATCATACCTTGTAGGGAAATAAAATTTACGGAATAAACGATTTCTGAATCGAATGAGAAACAAATACTTTGTAATCTAATTGATCGTTGATTTAAAAATAGGGATTTCAACGATTGCTTTTCCTTTATTTCACAAAATTTTATGCTGCCAAAATTTTTTGAACTATCAATTTTCAAAAGTTTGTGTGAAAAAATTTTAAACACCTGTCAAAGTTTTGCGTTGAGACAAAATGCGATTTAAAGCATTGTAATTATCTGAAAAAAATTACCGAAAAGAAAAACAAAACGATGTAGAAAAATCCATAAAAATTCTCAAAATACTGTTACATATCCTTTAATTTTGTCCGATTTTTGGACCTCGCGCCATAAAACTCCAACCCACATCCTTTAATAGTACTCTTTCCATGTATTGCCCAAAAATTATTGACATGACAGAATCCACAATCTTACGATTACCAGTTAGAAGATTCCGGCTCATTACTCTACCAACTGAGATACCGTTTTAACGATAAAATAAGAATAAAAAAATTGCGCCAAATAGCTAATAAGTTGCCAAATTTGGTTGAACATGCATTAAAAAAGAGACTGATCGAATAAATCTTTCGCTGCGAAAAGATAACTTCCTGAAAAGTTACAGTTAAAATTTCTTTTTGCAAGTACGATTTCTATTTTTTTGGTGTAAAAATTACGGAATTGAACAATTGTGTCTCTTCCTGCAAAAATATGCAAGTTTTTTTGCTGATTTTCACCCCGGGGTTTCACCCCTTAAAACTCATTTGCGACCCCCCTTTCTATACCAATTCTTGTTCGTCTTGATGAGTACTATCATCCCTGAAAGTTTGTTGCACCATTTCAGATACACCCTAAAATATTTTTCCCTAAACGAATCAAAATTTAGTGTTTAGATAATTTGTTGACTTGAAAAATTTTAATTAATAATTTTGAATTTTTTAAGATTTACAGTATTACATAAAAATCCTGCATCTTAAAAAATCCAAAAAGGTTCAAACAATACCATTTCGCGTCATTAATATGTTTTTTTAGAATATTATCTATAGTTGATCAGCAGGACAAACCCGCAATCTTCCGATTGCAAGATTGTTTGTCACTCGTCCCACTGAGCTACCGTTTTAACGATAATATTAATAAGAAAAGAAATCGCGCCAAATCATTAATAAATCGCCAAATTTGATTTACTTACATTATATTGAGCCATAGACCAAACGAATATTTTGCTACCAGGAGATAAATTCGCCAATAGCATTTCAGTCGGATTTGCTGGAACCGAGCGTTTTACCTCCACATTAATTGTCCCATTAGACCCCACAAGACATGTCCCATTAGCCCCCATAGTATGATAATTTACAATTATAGAAATAATTATTTTCTAGTACAGTTCTGTATTTTTTCATTTATATTTTCTTGTTCTCCGGTATTTGTACAATCTAAAAGTGTCATCAAATAAGATTTAGGTATTCTTGAAAATTTATGAAGTTCAATCAATTACAAAACAAAATTTTTGCTATTGGTTGTTGAAAACAAGTTTGTATTTTTCCTGCGCAGAAAAAATTCGTTATGACAGATATTCCATTTTGAAAATGTGTGCTAGACCTGTTACCAATAAGTGACGTAAAAAATTTTTCTGAAATATTTATATTATGGAAAAAAATTCACTTGTCCCATTAGCCCTGCGTCCCATTAGCCCCCACTTTCCCCTACTAATTAGTTCTTTATTTCAAAAGTGAAAAATTTTGTTTCCAGGTATAAAGGTTTTTGAGGTATCATAGTTTGAGATCACAAAAGAGAGGTTACACTGTATTACTCTTATCTTTATTCCCATAAAAAGAACATTTACATTTCAAATATTCTTTTGATGATGGAATGGAATTGAAATTCCTTGAGAAATTAAAATTTGTTTTTCAAAATATTTATTGTGTGCATGCAAAATATTAACTAAATTTATGCTTGCAATTTCTTTACTTTTATATCAATTTTTGAATCCCTTGTTACAATGAGGAAGTTGCATGATTTTTTTATTTTTATTTTTAATCGATTCTTTATGCAAAAATAAGCAGCTACCCAAAATTTGAGGCCGATCGAGAAATTTTATGATAGCAAAAAAATTAACAAAAATCCCCTTTTTCAAAGCGCGCGAAAACGCTCGGTGTTTGGGATGTGACGTCATCGGAAAGTCATGTTGGAAAGCAGCGGAGTTGATGGTATGGTTGTTGATGTCATCGGACGGTGTTTTCACGTTTTCAATCACGTGTTTTTCTTGACTTTTAAATTAAAATATTTAATTACTTGTACATTTTTTTGAAAAATTGACTAGATATTTCACTTTACCTTACGAAAAACCACACGGAACACTTGAATGTTTATGAATATCTGAAACATGCAATTTCCTTAGTGTACTCCCACCCTAACCTTTTGTACACTTTGGAAAGCAATTAATGTAGCAGTAAAATAAATTCGAAGGAAATTTCTGTCCTTCATCTATTCAAGCTCTTCTAGTTTCCTGAAATATTTTATCCAAAGAGAAAAGAGAAAGAAAAGTAGTTAGAAATATTCTAAGTACTTCGAAATAATGACGATAATTCTATTCAGGAAACGCCAATCTCAAAATCAATATAACCTTAACCTGCACCGACGGAATCCGCTTCTCAATGACTTCTTCATGAAAAAAAAATAAACAAGGAGCAGTGTACTACTGTATATCTTTGATTCTTATCTCCAATAAAATCTGGGATAAGTATAAATATAGATGACGTCTTCCTTATCGCCAGTTAGAAAGAGTAAAATGGTCACTAAATCCATTGTGTTGACCTATCTTTCGGAAATAAAAAAACACAACCTTCTCTAAACTTAACTCTTCAATGAACATCCGTAAAGGTCCTCAAGGGAGTTTAAGAAGTGAAACTTTTTTTTCTAACGTTCAAGTGTTACCGCAGTATCTACTGATGTATATAACATTGTATAGTATATAAATAATATTAATACTTTACATTCACACTAATTTTATCTCAATGTCTTCGATTTTCTTGAAGGTCGGAGATTCTCAAAGTGGCTGCCGTGATAAGAGGATAAGGATGCTGCATGAATACCAGTATGCCATTTTAAAGAATTTAACGTGACTATTATTTTCCGACTTTAAAGTCAAAATCTGTTCTTAAGCATTTGCACATAAACTCATCCATGGAGGACTGAAAATAAATTAATACGGTACTAGGACTATCTTCGTATCTATTCTGCGACAACTGTCCTGGAGAAGAGCTTTCCCCCACTTCCCATCTTTAATTGTCCAGCAATACTTGCAGACCTTCGTAAAGTAGGGTCCCAGGGCGAATTCTACTCTGAAATTATCATATATCTGGCAAAGGTAGTATTAAAATCCCATGGATCTATCGGACTCCAGCATGGACAAGCCACCAACCAATCAACATAAACTCATATTATGAACAAAGGTGGATTCAATTCCCGTAACACGAGTACACCAAAAAATATTACTAACTAGAATTTATAATTTTTCTCAAATGGAAAAATATACTTTAATATCAAACTATACAACTCAACACTTCTTCTTAATCAAATGTTGTGGTTTAATCTGATGCACCATATTAGTATTTTTAAATGTTAATTTATCCAGAAAGCAGAAAGTTTTCCCATTCTGAACCAACATCGATAGAGTAGTGTAAAAGTTGTAATGTCAATAACAGGACCATTAATAAAAAAACTGTTTTTAGGTGACAGTTAATGATGGGTAAAATGGACAACCAATAGTAGGCATGTGGTTGGTTAAATAAATAAAATTTACAAGTTTAGAGGGATGAAATGATGTAGAAATTTATAGAACATACGTCCATGAATTTTAACGTCCTTTTTGGCTTTATAACTTTTATTATTCACCCAAGAATACACTTTTGGGTCGTGGCACTTGCCCACATTACATCTAGTGATTGTTTTTAGTTGCGATTACGATTGCTATCTCATTGGCCGATAAGTTTCACCTCGATGTGATAAAGTACCGAAGGTAAGTAGTTTAGCCCCGACTCTTCTACCTATCCGCTAGTCCCCCTCCTAAAGGTAACTCTATACCTAACACTGCTCAAAATAAAAAAAAATCCATCCCAAAACATTTATTATAACACATGCAAAAAAATAACAAATACCGTGTATTTTCACGTATAAGCCGAGAATTTTTGGAAAAATTTTTGATCCAAAAGTGGGGAGATCGGCTTATATGCAGATCTAAAATAATAGACCATACAATAAAAAAAGAAAACACAAAAAGTAAAAGTAGAAAGGAAATTTGAACGTATCTTGATGCTCTTGTTCAAATCCTAGTGGGATTCAATGCAAGTTTTGTTGCTGCTAACGTTTATTTCCGGTTCCAATTTTTGGTGATTCATGAAAGCGAAGGTGATAAATTTTACCTCGGCCAATACGCGGATTTTGAAGTTTTGGTTAATTTTTCGAATAAAAAGCGCATCTTCGGCTTACACGCTGAAATATATGGTAATCAAGATAGGACATAGTTTAGATATCAGTATTTAAAAAGTAACGTTACTCGTCTCATCATCATAACAATCCATATCTTTCGAAAACGGCTAGGGTTCTTGTAAGCGCGGAAATCAACGACTTCAACAGAAGCGAGCATACTAAAGTGGAACCACCTTTCTTCCTCTATGCTTTTCCCTGACACCTGAACATACTCAAGAATATGCTATTGCTGTGATGCAGCGCTATGTAATTTACGAGTTAGCTTTCTTCTTCCACCTGTTTTTTTCTTGTTATTGCGATTCATGTATTAATTCGCGTCGAATCTCCATGACTATCTTCCGTGAAAATTCTTACTTTGATTTGTTTCTCCCTTGTTCCCAATTTGAATAAGTCCGAGGATATTATCCCTTAGCTTCGAATCCCATCATTTGCGGACCACTTAGCCTCAAATAACATTATTATTGTAATAACTCACATTATTACATAAATTTTGAAAAGATCGCGAAATTGGAATCCCGAATTTCTCGACCTTTGTAAAGTTGTTTTTCTGAATTGTAGTTAGAAAGAGAGAAGAAGCAAACTTGCAAATCTCTATTTTTTTTTGTAATTTTTTATGTCCTGCCTCACCCTTTCGCGGACCACCGATTAGAAACCACTGTGCTACGGGAACTACGAGCTACCCTATATAGCTTTGGAAGAGTTTTTTTATATTTTATTAACATATTTTTAAGAACGAAGGAGCCTCGCTTTTCTTAGCTAGAGAACTGGGGAATTAGATGAAGAATAGAAACATCAGATAAGGTGACTAAAAAATCTTAATCAGGGTTCATAGTTGTCATAAATTTCTATAGTTTTGACCCCTATCCTATATTTCCTACGTTTTCAACTTCTTGTTGTTGTTTCCAATCCTTTTAGACCTAGCGGCAGCTAGATCAACTCCATGAGACAACACATCTTAAGCGATTTCTACTTCTTAAATTGCATTATTAATTCGTCTCTATTTATAGACGAGAAAAATCGGACCTTTTTGAAATTTTTCTGACACGCCCTCTCTATTTTTGCTATGAACCCTTGAATAATAAAATGCAATTTAATTTTTAGTTCTTTTGTGACCGTGGCAAGATTAGAGCAGATGGTAATTATAAACACGGCCTAAGTTCTAAATTATAAGCTACATTACAAAAAAAAACATTATTTCTTTCATATTCTATTTTCATAGAAGTTTAAAATTATATTGAAGACATAAACTAGTTCTCCAGTGATATAATATTCCATTGGTCAATATTTCATTAAATTATAGAAAAACAACAACTTTGTTAATGTTTGACTAAAACTTTTTATTTAAGTCTTTAACTATGAGTTTATCCTAAAAAAAGTAACAGTGAGTAATTTTTAGGTAGCAAATAAAAATATACATAGGTAAACGACATAAATAATTCTAAACTTCAAACATACTTTTTTTAACTTCTAAAGAAAAATGTGTCTAAAACTGTGTAAAACAGTAAAAAAAAGTGTAAAAAATATCCATTTGCATTTTATTTTTAAGATCTGGTTAGCGTTTTCTTTTCTGTGCGGTTATGTTCTAATTACTAATAAATAACTAACAAATTAAAGAAAGAGGAAAAAAGGCGTAAAACAAAAAAAAGTGAAAAGGAAATTCATTATAATGAATACTATGATTTTAAATTGCTAATTTAGACTGCATTACAAAGTAGGAATAGCAATAAAATACTATGTAGGTAAATCTTTTAAAGTACTTATTAACAGGGCTCGATTTCTAAAAAAAAGAGGTACCGGAACGGTAAAATTACTGGTATAAAAACTAAAAAAATCGAATACTTTTTAATACAAAAATTTAAGCATTTAATTTCAAATTTAAATTTACAAAATAAATTCAAAAGTGTTGTACTATAAGAGCGTTGAGTGTTCTAACTTAATTATTAATAATAAATTATACTAATCTTAATTATTTTATAAGATGAACGTTTTATACAATTTTTTTATGAAACTCCTTTTTTGTACAATGGGTTCTATTTTTTTCAAACAGGGTGCCTCTTGTCCTTAATGGTAGACCTTAAATGGTAGAATTTAAGATGTTGCAAGGTACAACACATTTTGGCAAATTTGATATAAAATGACTCTCAATATTTCCTTGATTCATGTGAATGTCTTGCACTAAATCAAAAATAAGCTCATGGTGTTTTAGTTTTGAGTACCTGCCCATTTTCAGAAATGAGAACATGTGTTACGGGAAATGTGATGAATCGGGCATTTTTAATAATGCCCGATGTGGAAGAGGGCAATGTGATAAATTCAATGAAATTTATCAATGCAATTTATCACTTTGCACGCCTACACTCTGGGCATTATTAATAATGCCTAATTAATCACTTTGCCCGTAACATATGCATGTTTTCAAATTTGAGTAAATTTGAATCGGGGCCAGTTTGAGTGTGTGCCATACTCAGATTTGAGTAATTTTTACTCAGTTTTGAAACTTTAGTTTTAAGAGGGTGACTTTCAGCTTAATCTAAATTTCAAATTAAGCTGAAAGTCAGAATTGTCACCATCTATAATGTAGTACAAAATTTATTTGGTCCTCATTGTATTGCATCTCTCGCAATCTCGCCTTGCTTTTGACGGCAGAGGCAGAATGAGAATGATGACCAGATGCTAGCCAAGAGTCCACGTATTTTCCCGGAAAAAAATAGTCTGAATTGTAATTTTATTAATGTTTTTAAACAAAAGTGAAATTCTAAAAAGCTTATGTACAAAAATGCGGAGATAAAATAGAATATTAATATTTTTCCAAAAAAGAGGTTCCGGAACGCCGTTCCGGCTGAAATCGAGCCCTGACTTATTAATATACAAGAACACTAATTAATATTAATTTTTGTATCGGGAGTTTTAAATTTCAATAAAAGAAATGGCTGCAAAAGCAGTTTAAAATTTAGAACTACCTGTACTTTGTCCGAAAAATATAATTCATACTTAGTAATTTTTCATTTGATAAGAAAAGTATTTTTCCATGAATATAACAATATCCTTCATTAATTTAATCGTATACCTAAATATAAAGTATTCAGGATCGCAACATTTATTATAAAAAAAATCTTCATTCCCTTGTGACCATAAATCTAAAACGTCAAGAGAAAACTTAATTTAATGATTGAATTGCGATGACAAATTAATAACACCTTATTCGATAAACCTCTCAAGTTTTATAAACAATCGCTAGCTTCTTGCTCCTCATTAATTTTTCTTGGCAGATTGGCTACTGTTACGAAAATACCAGTTAAACTTGGAACCCTTTTTTAATATTTACAAAGAAGCAGCTACTCTTCACGTAAACTCTATCTCAGTGACCTTAAAAACAAAAAAGTTTGTTTACATCTCGGCACTTGACCTCATACCACATCTCTATCTCTGACATCGCAGAATATTGAGATGTATCGAAACAAAAAGAATATACCCTTTCTCGAATGTAAGAGTTTTTAAATCTTTGAACTAACGCTTAACCCGTTATAAAAAAGAATGCTAATTTTAAAAAATTGAAATAACTTTATTTTAATTGTATATTTTGTTTTAAAATGCGTAGTTTTATAGGATACAGTCAAACTTGTTTTTGTGCGATCCTTTTTTGTGAGATTTTTTATTTGTGTGATTTTCTTCCGCGATTTTTTTTTGTGCGGTACATGACAATTGCAACATAGGACAAAAAAAATCTTGTATATCTGTCTACCGAAACATAAACAAGGGTATAGTGAAACAACAGTCGTCACTGACAACGTGATAACTAAAAAAAGTTTATGGTCCGTACTATAGAAACGGTTTTTCAATTCCGCTATACGGAGGGATTTTCGCTACGGTCCTACGAGACTTTTTTTATGCGGTCCCTATTCACTGCATAAAAATTTACTTTTAATTGTGTTGCGAAAACTATTTTTTATATAGCTACTTACGATGTTTTGTGCAATTTATTTTTTGCGGTCCCTATACACTGCACTGCACCATATAAGGTTTGAACATGGTATTAGCTCTTATAACTTCGTATTTAGAAATCTTATGTCTTAAAAATCATTCAAATTCATTTTCAAACAAACGCTGTGTTCAAAATCTACAAAAAAATTATAAAATTAAATGCAACAGCTCATACATTTGCTTAAACTTAATTTAATTTTTTTCATCCACGGTTGTTTTAAAATTCTGATAGATATCCCTTCATAAACATTTAAATCATATACTTTATAAATTAACTATTAAAAATATAAATATAAATAGTTTTTTCCAAGCTTCGTAATCATTAAAATATAGATTTAAATTATTTTCTGTGTTCAATAAAAGTTTTGTGATTGTAATTAAAATCTTGAAAGGATGATTTTTAATATTATTTCAAAGACAATTTAACTTTTAAAAACTAAATTTTGCAAACTTTACGCAACAAATACTAGATAATGTTCAAATTAAAAATAATTAATTTAATTAATTAAATTTATCCATTAAAACTTTATAACGTAAAATTATAAATGTTCCAAAAAAGTTATGATTGAGAGAAAACTTTTTACTCCTAAACTAACGTACACCTGCAGGTCCAATTTATGTTTGTCACAAAATGACTCCGACCTTTATCACATATCTTGTTTCTAATAATTACTATTTCACTCGGAATAAATTATTTAATACAGTATTAAAATAACATGGAGGAAAACCCACAAATTAAAAAGAAGAGAAAAATTATTTTTACACGGAATATTTTAATAAGTAAAACTAGAAGAAAAATATCTGAGAAGGTGATAAATATCGTAATCTTATTAAATTTTTTAATAAGTGCTTAATAAGTTAAGAAATACTTTCAATGAGAATTTATGAGAAAATTCATTGGAAGAATTAATTTGTCACAATATTGACATTTGATTATCTCATGTTATTTTTTGTGTGACAAATTCGATAAATTTTAATAAAATCCATCCAAAAAAATATTAGAACTAGTATAATGAAAACAGAAATTCTCCCATCCTTATCTTAAAAAGTTTAATGAAACCGAACCAATGCGTAAAAGTACTCCCAATCAATTATATGAAAACATTTATCTGAGACCTTATTTAAATTAGAACATTCTAAAGTTTGCTTAAAAGTTATAAAACATTAAGTAAACACGTTATTGCTAATTAAGCAATTCAGAGAGAAATTAGCTCTGTTCTTAATTAATCGTCAACTGTCTTTTCTATTTTTACAGACAAGTGGATGGATTTCAAAAGAAATGACTTCTCTATATCAGAGAAATTTTGGTTTAGAAATAATTCAGGATTAGGAGTATATTTGGAGAAGTATAGGATGAAAATTTTTTATATTGCAAATCGAATAAAAAAAGAAATCGTATTATTGATGGATTGAAATATTGCTGCAAGAGGCCTAAAAGAATACTTCCTTAACGATAAAGGAAATTGTATCTTGAATATGGTAGGTCCTTAGAAAAGGTTTTTAAAGACGTCAGTTGTGGTGTAATGGGATAATGTAAAATTTTTTAAACCTTTTTTTTAATTTAAATTTAATGAGTTTTTAAACATAAAAGAAATTATCTCTATTTAACGCTAAAGTTTAGAACCTCTGCAAGTGAAATTGACAACAAAATAGAATGGGTTGGAATTTGTCGTGTTAGGAAATAGCGAAAGATATTTAATACTTTCTGATAGATTAAAATTTCTGTGGAAATCCAAGGTCGTTAGAAGCTCCAGGAAATTAAATACATTTACATGAAATTAATACATAAAATAAATAAAGTATGGATGATGGAGAATATGGGGAGGATAAAGCAAATGAAAATTCCTGTGTAAAATGCGTATGAAATTCGATGCAAGGAAACTACAGGTAGTTCAACCAGGAAATACAACCTTACTTTCATGAAGAGAACTTCCAATATTACATAATTTTGATACGTTAGCTAAAAAATTATCTGTAAAGGGAGAAAAAAGTTGAGAATTCCTGTGTAAAATCCTTAAGAAGAAATTTACTTAAAATAGATTGCATAGTCCCCATGGATATTACTGTACCTATTTGTTTTATTATCTATTTTTCACGTGTAATATATGTATAGTTCCTTTAATCAAAATAAATTTCTATTTTTAAAGATTTTAACATTTAAGGGGAAAATTTTAAAAATAGAGAGGCATGAACCTTAGAGTTCAGTTCGATTGACAAATCGGGAAAAAGGAAGGAAGGAAGCGGTGTTATAAAAAAACATTCCTTCTCTCTCTTCTTCTTCTCTAAGGAACGGTGTTCTTTTTTATAGTGTTATATGACTGTAAATTGTTAGTACTGTAGTGTCTAGGAATGTGTTATATTTATACATTTAATGCCCGAGATTACTATTGTATCCTATGGAAACTTTTGGGCGGTTATGAATAAAGAATTGAAACAACAAAAATACGTGTGTATTGAGTATGAGTAAAGTACTTTACTCATACTTAGTAAAATTTACAAACACGGGACTTTGTAAAAATTATCAGAACTTTCCAGATGACTTTATATATGTTACGGGCAAAGAAATTAATTTGGAATTATTAATGACGCCCAGAGTGGAAGCGGGTAAAGTGATAAATTTCATTGATAAATGCCATTGAATTTATCACATTGCCATCTTCCACATCGGGCATTATTAATAATGCCCGATTTATCACATTGCCGTAACATATATATGTGTAAGAGTGAAGGGGGAATATGACTGTAAAAGTAATTTAAAATTACTCTGTAAAATGTGTCGTTCAGCCAGGATATACTGTACAGTTCCATTGCAATATCTAATATTTGTTATACGAATTCTATAAAAATTTCCTAAATCAAAATAAATTTCCATTTTGTAAGGTTGCAAACACATAGCTCAAGAAAGAAATTTTCCCAAAGAAAAAGACACGAACTGAGAAGCTCTCTAACAAGTATCTGACAGATCCTAACAAGAGGGAGCAAGCGAGCAAGGAAGGAGACTCACCGTTGTTGTCGAAGAGATGAGTGCAAGTGACAATGCGGTGTCTTGTCCGGTGGGATTTCGAGCTTTTTATCAAAGGGAGAGAAAGAGAGAGAGATACTTGATCGGTGACCTTTGACGAGCAGCCAAATCAATCCTCTCCTCTCCCCTTTGCGCAATGGCCAGCTCGTTCCTCTTCCTTATTTGCTGCTGCTAGCCACGCGACACTTTGTTCACAACAGAGGGACCACCCCCACGTTATACCAGGGGGTGGTACGTTTCTATTGAAGGTGAAAGTGTGAAATTAGCGTGGAATGAATAAATGTTCAAATTTATGGTTGAATTTTGAAGAACAACAAATTAGACTTTTTTTAATCGTTCACCCTCAGACGAGTAGCTACTTTTGTATTTATAATGTCATTGTAATTATATCCTCTTCTGGTGAGATTTTGGTTGTCCCCTTCCCCTTTTTTGACCTCAGGTAATTTATGAACGTCCCCAAACTTCGAAGATAGATCAGGAGGTCTTCAAAGCATGCCCTTGAATGAGGCCCTTGGCTAGATTTAGTTGGTATCCAAATGGTATAACCTCTTAACAATGAATCCCCCATGTTATAGCGATGACCCCCTAAGCCAGCGGTTCTCAAACTATTTTGGTCGTGGAACCTCCAAATTTGTTGCCGATGAACCTGAATATTTTTGAACCCTGAATATTTTTTAATCAGCGACTTTTCAAAATTTAATATCTGATATTAAATGAAACCAGGGGCGAATCCAGTACAAGGAGGACACTTTTTCAGAAAAGTTTCACGCAAGATCCCATTGTGGTACCGTGGGGGGTCTGGGGGCCCTCCCCCAGAAAAAATTTTGAAATTCGACTGGTAAAAGTAGGGTTTTAGCGCATTTTGAGAACATTTTTGGGTCCAAGGGGCACTGTCCATTCTTATTTTTTATACCATTCTTATTTTTTAATGAAATAAAGTTTGTCACATGGAACCCCTAAATTTTTTCGTGGAACCCACTTTGGGAACCACTTCCCTAAGCTATAACGACCGGTAAAGTATTGATTGTTTCATCATAAAAAATAGTTATAATCACAATAATATTTCATAATAATAGTTCTAGGTTCGACAATGGTATATGACCCGTATCAAAAGAGAAAACTCTATGTGTAATTTGAGGAGTTTCTTTAGATTTGCTCAATTGTTTACAAAATATGACGTAGTGACAGGAAAATTATTATCTTAGAGCTTAGATCGTTGTCACTTGGTCATAACGCAGTAGTTCAGAGTGACCAAAGGTGTTTACTATGATGGAGTTGGGATGAAAGATTTTTAGATGAAGATCCCAAGGCCTCCAGACATTACTTATTTTCTCACAAATAAAATATATGGGATAAAGTAGGGTTGGTATAGGGGAAAGTAGCCCAATGTGGGATAGGTGCCTAATATGGCGCACCCCCTTACCTTTAAAATCCGAAAGTGTCACGATCCATGAGTGGCATTTCTTAAGTATTTAGACTAATTAATTGTAACCACAAGTAAAAAGAAGGTAAGGACTTAACTCCCTTCTCAGGAGCATCAAATAACTTTGAAGAACATGGAAAACTTTTAGGAGGAGTTTTGGAGGACCTGTACAGCAAAAACGGGAAGTTGTTTTTTAAAATTTTTCGTTTGTTTCTTCTCAGACTGATCCAAATTTTAATATTCATGCATCTTTTTTTAAATTTTTCGGCCCATTAATTATTTTTTGGCAGATTTGTCAAAAAAGAGGTAAATCCTAATATGGGATATTCTCTAGGTTCCTAAAATGGGATATCTCATATTGAGAGAACTCATTTTTCAGATTTACCTTAAATTCCTTTTAGCCATTCTTGATTTGTTTACTGCAAGGAATTAGTGTCTTATTAGGATCAGAAGGAAAGTATGTAATTGTATTGTAAAACAACGACTTTCTGATCAAATTAAAAACAGTCCCAGTCATCTTTCAATGAAATCCGTCCTTGTTTGGTTTAAAAATCTATCAAAAATGCAGAAAGCCTTATTTAACTTGTGTTATCAGGGTATGAATAGTAATTTTAAGACCTAAATGAATATTTTCCTTCTATAATTTTCTTTTTTTTTTGAACCCTTGAAAGATACATCAAGGACGGAAGATCCATTGAAGATCTTATAAAATCTAAACTTGGAAGAAAGCCGGTCTTTTCAAAGGGTTGGAAGATGAACTTGCCAAATATTGCATAAATATGTCCGACCATTATTTTGGATTAAGAATTACCGACATAAAACGTATTGCCTACCAGTTGGCAGTAAGAAATAAAATTCCTCACCCATTCAATGAAGAAAATGATTCGACTGGAAACTTCAGGGGTATTTATAAAATCACCTATTCAATCAGGAACCTATTCTCAGTCAATAACCTCAGCAAAATTACCTACTGCATCTGCCGTCTAGAAACTCGCTTACAGATTCTTCCAAATTAACAGATCCATAATGTCCTATCTGCTTTTTGTGGTTGTCTGAAGACTCCCATCAGGAGAAATGGGCTATTTGCCAGAAATGTTTTCTATAGTACCATAAAGATTGTGGAGATATTCAAAACAATTATTTGTTTTGCAAGCCAATAACCTTATAACCTAATAGCTTTATAACCAATTAATTAATTTTAGTAAAAGTCAATTTATTGTTATTTTTTGTGGAAAAAATCCCTATTTTGCTTAATTTTTAGTCCGTCTCTATTAGTGTAACTCTATTTAGTCATTCTGTGCTAAAAAGTAGCTGCTTTGTATATTTTGCACAATAAACTATGCATATTATGAGGAGAGTTTATTCCCATTTTGATGCTTATTCCCAAAATGAGACTATCTCATATTGGGAACACCTTGTATCGCATATTAGGCGACCCGTATCGCATATTAGGCAACTTTTGAATTTTAATTAAAATGCATTTTTTGTATAATTAATTAATTTTTTCATAAAAAAACAACCTGGATTTCGAATCAGTATTGAAAAAGTCGGAATGGGACGATTCGGCGCGGCCGTTTGGGCGCGGCCGATTTGGCGCGGCCGTTTGGGCGCTGGCCGTTTGGGCGCGGGCCGTTTGGGCGCCGGCCCGTTTCAGCGCGAGACAAAATTTTTTTTCTTCGAATTTTTAGAAGGATTATGAAAGAGTTCTATTTACTTCCATTTTATTTCTGGCGCCGAAACGGCCAGCGCCGAATCGGCCCGCGCCCAAACGGCCGCGCCGAATAGTAGTAGACCGTGAAAAAGTTGTATAAGGCCACTTAAAGTTTTATTATAGCACTTTTCAGGAAAAAATAAATTCGATTAAAAAAAATTTGTCCCATATTGGGCGAATTTCCCCTAAACTTTCAGTGTATGCATGCATACCTGCTAGCTTGCCCCTTCCAGCCAATTTACAGGGACCAGATGCTAAAGGTAGGTAAAAACAGTGTTCACTTTTCTAATTTTCTCAAGGATGATTTTTACATAGGATAGGACACTCGGTGAATTATATCAATATATTTGGGGCTGAGCTATTTTGTTAGATGAGTTCATATTAAACAATAGAACCTTCATTGTGCCAAATCGGAATCGCCGACTCTGATTGGTTTAATCGTACATGGATTGCTATTGAACCGCTGATCAGAAAGCACAGAATACGGTCGTTAGTCTCAGGATAATAATGGGTTTCATGAAACACACTTTCAAACTTGAAAATTTATCAGAAGAGAAATAACGCATTAGTTTCTTTGCTGAGTGTTTACGGTGTGCTAAAGTAATTGTTTTTTTCTCAGAGTTGTGTAACTTTCAGCTATTGAGTAAAATTTAAACGTCGAATAGCAAAATAAACCAAAACTCCTTCATTTGCCTTCTAAAGCATTTTCCTAAGTATTCATTTTAAGTAAACGAAAGGGGATAAATAGAGTTTTTTAAATGCTGATGTTTAAAGTTTTCAAAAAGCTCAAACCTTGAAAATTATAGAAACTAAATAACGCAAGTTTGTTCAATATCAGATGATTCTAAAAATCGACCTACGCAGTGATTGAAAAAATGTATAAGAACAAAACGCTTTTCAAATACATAATATTTTATTTTCAGTTTAGAAATATAAATTTGGAATTATTTTAATCCAATTATTAAATTTTACTCAACGTTTACAAACCTAACGCAAAATTAATTTAACTGCTTGACATTTTACCCAAAAATACTTTCTACCAACGAAAAGTTAGGAAAGAAAAGTATAAAATAACGTCAAAAGGGAGAAAATTAATTTAAAAAACAACAAAACTTTAAAATCCAAACAAAGCAGACTGGGACATGGACTTATCTAAATAAACGAAACAAAATACTTTACCTTTCCGAAGAATCCGATCGATTGTAAGGTGAAACTGAATAAAAGAGATATATTTTATTCCGGAATTTCAGTGATAATATACCGGGGGGAACAGTTTACAATGCCGTTACTGAATTATCTTAAGGGAACAAGGCCAGCTTCAGAGACAATGAACCCGTGTAGAACTTTCCACCAAATTTTCACTGAGCTCGGTAACCCGAGTCAATTAATCGTGATTTTTTTCACTGGAAAAATCCACGTAAATAATGTCATTGTAAGGTTAAATGTTTTGACATAGTTTCGAACTATTTCTTTCGTTTCAATTGCGTGGAGTCATTGAAAATACCGATGCATTTGAAACAAATGTTTGATATCGTACCCTTGCCCCAATTTTGTGGACTGTTCCCGGGATAGTCCCAAATGGGCGCTCGGAGTTCTATGGGTCTACAAGGGGACCGATGATAGTTTTTTGGGTAAGATTTTAAACTTTCTTTAGCATCAAACCCCATCATTTGAAATAATTTCGAAAGAATCCCAGGAAGACATTTTATAAAACACGTAGATAAAATGTTAAAAGGCATTAATTTGAAACCTTAAAACCTTTATACCAACCTAAACTTTCATTTTCTGACATCATCGAGTTAGAAAGATCAGAACCAATGAAATGTGCCTATTCAAATGATCTTTTATTGTGACGTTGGATTATGGATGTACTTGGAGACGATAATTGAAACTGCGTGTGAAAAATGACACAGCGTTGGTTCAAAGTTTGTGAACACAAAATAAATAATTGAACTAATCAAATTCCACGAAATCATCCTTTCGTTTATTTAAATATGAGCATAAAAAATTTTTTTAACAGCTTCTTAAAACGTTGTAACAAAATCTTAAAAAACTGGCCGATTTTTGGACTAATGAGCTTGGGAAAATTACAGTATTTGAACTATCGTTCATTTGGCTTAAAAAGGTTTTATGTCCTATGAGGGACTAGGAAATATAGAACCACAGACAATAAGAGACAGACCGGTCAATGGGCGGACACGAACGTCCTCAACCCGCGGTACCTGCACTAAAACTGTGGTTACAGTTAAGCTTTTAGGTCTGGCAACCATGGGGACGTAATCCATCGCGATCACCACGATCGCGATCCTTGGCGATCACATAAGCCCATTAAATGGTTTTTTCAACAATTTTTTAAAATTTGCTATTATAATAGAAAATTTAAATTAAATCATTAAGGTTTGTTCATCAACAAAATTTCGTGATCGCATATGATGAAAAACTCGATTGTAAAAATACAAGCTTAACTATGAAGTAATCAAGAATCACACAAGTAAATAATGAATCTAAATGATTTTATTAAATCTCATATTTTAATAACTACAAATATTTGTTATAATCCCTTGGTCTTTTAAAACAAACATGATGTGTAAATGAAATTGCAATCCTCGAGAATCTAAACGAACACATCTTTTGCAAATACGAATCCCAGATCCCAGGCACATTCGAAATGAATTCTTGGCAATAAAAATATATAATACTAGTATTCATTTTTATCTGAATTAATTATATACGCCTTATAATTAACGCGAATTATACCGAATTCTATCAGGCTTAGAAATCAAGTTCAAGAATGCAACACAGATTTTCCAATGGATTGCAAAATAGAGAAGAAACGAGATGAAATGTGCCCTAAAGCAATAAGACACTGTTAAAATGATTTATAAATCTTGAAAACAATTGAAAAAGAGTACGATTAAACGATTTACACAAATTTCATGTTTACTTTCGAAATCGAATATTGCAAGTTTCGTCCACAAAAAAGTGTATAAAGATTTCGATTAAAAAATATTAAATTAATCGATTAATTCCGGTACCGCTTGTCTGAGGCGCCACTTGAGCTCTCTGGATAAGCCCCGCCTATTGACCGGTCTGTCTCTTATTGTCTGTGTATAGAACCTTGTAAAATGACCGAAGCGAGTAGGTCATTTTCCATTAAAATTTGATAGATTTACTAAAGTGTGGTCTAAATGTGGCGAACCAGATATCTAACTCTTACAATTGTCAAATTAGAAAGGAATATCCGCTTAACAACATTTGATTATATCTTTGTGGTTATATTTCTAGGAATAACATTCCGAAAAATTACTCTATCCTAATCACGTGTTTATTTTCTGATGCATGTATATTTATGGTTATGGAAGGTTCCAAATCTTTTCAATACTTGCGGTTTAAGATCTCAAAGAGAAAGTTATGTCTGTAATTTTCAATCCTGAACTTAAAAGTTAATTGAAAATTGTTAGTAATTAAGTAATTAAAGTTTTAAAAGTTTAAATAATTAAAATTAGTAAAAAATTAGTTTAAATTAGTAAAATAAAGTACTTTAATTTTAAATTTCTGAAATAATGCAATTAATTTGTTACCTCATAAAATATGTGGTCAGTTGATCCTGATTGGATAGATATTTTTTTTGACAGTTGCTTGCTGTGTAACTGTAACCTTATCCGAAATCTAATAAAATGGAAGTAGCATTTTAAAATTGAAGATTTTTTCGGAAATTCTAATAGCTTGTACCCGGAATCCTCAAAAGTATTCGATCACTTTGGCACCAAAAATATGTTCTAAGGATCAGTAATAAAATATTTTCTCTGTAAACCATTCACCAAAACCTTTTTTTTAGAATAGAGAGACTATTGTTTCAAAGTGGCAAAATTTGTGTTGCTTTATTTGAGTTTTAAATAACGCAAACTTTTATTCGATTATTTTATTAAAAGTTGAATACCGTATCATTTGATGGAGATTTTGAAGGTATTTGAGCCTTTTTTATTTGAAAGTGGTAATTAAATTTCTATTGTTTGAAAAGGTTCAAATTTTTTCATTCGATTCATCGTGTTGGTTTCCTATAAAAATTTGTTAATAAAGTTTATAAATAATGGAGAAATAATTGTGTGATTTCCATAAAAATTCATCGGAGTATTTAATTCAAGGACATCCATAAATTACGGACCCCCCTCCCCCCTTGATGAGATTTAGGGAGATTTTGCTGGACCTGGACCCCCCCCCTCCCCCCAAGTGAGATTTACCTACAACTTTTTAAAAATAATTTGAAGTATCTTATCTCTGAGTATTCCTTTCTCATACTTAAAAAAAAGAAAATCGTATCATTTCTAACTTAAAAAGTTGACGTGAGATTTTAATCGAGCCCCCCTCCCCCTTGGTGAGATTTGGTGAGATTTTTCCAAACCCCTCCCCCCTTTTTTGACCTCACGTTATTTATGGATGTCCCCTTAATGATAAGTTGATTAATATTGAGTTAAATTGATATTAATATGACAAATAAATTCTTTTTGAATTACTCGATTTGAATTAAAATAATCTTAAGTTATTACATATTTTTTCTTTTTGCTTGCTCAAAAAATTATCAAATATAGTACATATAGAATACAGATGGAAATATCTTTTTGAAAAGTAAGCAGTAACTTAGTACTTAGCATTTTATATCGAGGTATAATTTAAAATATGTGGCCAAATATGTTTGGTTACAGCGACTTTTTTTAGAGCGTTATCAAAATGAAATTACTTTTCCTTTAAAATATTAGTAGCACTATTGTATTTTCTTTTGAAACAAAACAAAAATTAAATTTAAAAAATTAATAATTAAAATAACTTTTGTGTGGGTAGTTAAAGATGATAAAATTGGAATATAAGTTAGCAAGAGACCGTCTCTTTAAAATAAGTTCAGAACTTACTTAACATACTTCAACAGGAAAAATGCTCGCGTTACATCAAATTCGGGAATTTTAGATTTAATACTCTTTTCATTGAATCAGGTTTTAAACATCCCGGAAAAAGATTTTCTGACTGAAACGTTGAATAGTTATGACTCTACTTACACAATTGTTATTTTTGAGGATATAGATTCACAACGATATAGATTCACAAGGATATAGATTCAACCATATTCACATTATTACTAAAATTGTAAACCTCTCCCTCTTAAGTGGATTTTTTCCTACTTCTTTAAAAACAGCTCTTGTTATACCAATTCATAAATTAGTCCTAGAAAAAATTTTTCATACTAGGCTTCTTAATTATTTGAAAACGTTTAAAATAATTGCTGAAAATCAGTATGGTTTTTTACCGGGTCTTAGTACTGTAGATGCTTTATTGGAATTTACTAAATTTACTTATAACAGCATCGATAAAAGTAAACAAACAGTGGCAATATTTTTGGATATTTCAAAAGCTTTTGATAGCGTAAACCATAATATATTGATTGATAAATTGCATTCAATCGGTATTCGTGGAACAACACTTGACTGGTTTAGCTCGTACCTAAAAGATCGAAAACAATTCGTAAGTTTAGACCATTTTGAAAGTGAGCTTCTGAACATAAAATCTGGAGTACCACAGGGATCAATCCTTGGACCATTGTTATTTATTATTTATATTAATGACTTTTGTAAGTTAAAGTTAAATGGAAAAATTATAACATACGCTGACGACACTGTAATTTTATACTCATATCCAAAAAATAAAAATTTAGAAAATATAATTAATAATGATCTCTCTATTATAAGAAAATGGTTCATGGCAAATAAATTATAAATAAATATAAATAAGACAAAATTCATCAGTTTTAGTATTTATGGCCCGTCAAATATTTTAGAATTATACTTTCATAAAAAAGAATGCAAAATAGTTGATTGTAATTGTCCATCTCTTAAACAAGTTTCAAATATCAAATATCTTGGTCTACACGTTGATGATAATTTGAAATGGAAATCTCATGTAAATCATATTTCTAATAAATTACGCTTTATTCTTTATAAATTTTATTATCTAAAAAAAATTATAAATAAAAGTTTTTCAATGCAGCTCTACCATTCATGGGTTAATTCAATAATTAGTTACGGTTTAATAATTTGGGGTGGGGACTATCTAGGAAATATAAATCCGATTGTAAAAATTCAAAATAAAATAGTCAAATTTTTAAGCAATAATCAAATCCCTAACTTAAATACTTATAAAAATTTAAACGTTCTTCCTATTCATCATTTATTTTTTTATCAAACAGTTGTTTATTTTAATACGCATCGTAATAGCAATGAAATAAGAAACATAACTTATAACTTGCGTTCAAAAAATAATTACCTAAGTAATACCCAAAACACGGAAAGAAATTTTTCACAAAAATTATGCTTACTTATCCCCAAAATTTTACAATAGCCTACCTATTCATATTAAAACAGAAATATCTCCATTAAAATTTAAAAAATTATTAAAATTTTTATATACTCCATAGATAATATCGAGGATCATTTTTGATTATATTCTCTAGCACTTTATCCCTGAAGCTCACCCAACAGCATTTTCACTTGCCATATTTTTCAGTATCTTTTTCATCTATTCATGTGTATTTTTTTTTGTTGTTCTTGTATTTTATTTTCTATGGTACTTTTTTGTTGTATATTGTGTTTTTTGTGTTTTTTATGTTTTTCATTTTATATAAAATATAATATTTCACCTGTATGAGGTTATCTCACCTCCTTGGTGACTCAAAAGAAAATGTCTTCCCTTTTTTGTGTTCTTTTTGTATTCTTTTGTTCTTTGTTTAAATTGTTTAAATTGTAATAATAATAAAGTTGTTTGAACCGGAAAAAAAAGATTACCTACTGAAATTATGTTATAACTTGCTCTTCCTACTATTTTCTTTTTAGCTTATTTTTGTGCTTCGATGTAATATTTACACTTCGCAGTGCAAGAATTATGAAAGATTTCGGATTTAAGTAGAAAAATAATCTGAAATAAAAAGTCAAGTGTTAGATCTTAATATAGTTTTCCAAGTAAAAGTTGGAAAAACCGGGATTCACACGCAGGGACAAGTTTTTCCAACTCACTATAGAAGTTTTTCTTTAGGCAATTAGACCACTTCAAACGCTCGGGTGAAATTACTGAAATTTAAGTGGAACACTTCACATAATCTAGCTGTGAAAAGAGTAGAAATGTTTCACAATATATCTGGTAATCTTCTACGAGGATAACTTAAATAAATCTGTTATCCAATCTTTTGAAGAAGCTATGCTCTATTGAATCGTCCGTTTGAAAACGAGAATAAGTCAAAAACCAAGATTTGAGAAAATCGAAAAAAAAAACTATATAAACAATGAAATTTTTGTTGTATAACCACCGAAATTTCACTGGAAATTCAGGACCCTATTTAAAGAAAAGGGTAATAATCGAAACAAGTATAATTACATTCAAAAGTATCTTACAGTTGAAAAAAGTTGATGGACTTATTCCCTTTTTCAACCTTATGAAATTTCAAGGGATTTAAAATCTTAAAAACCCCTAAAATTAACGTTTAAATTAAATTTCTTCCTATTTCACTGCATAAAATGGGGAATTTAGAAAGACTAAGACAAATAAAATTTAAAAAATATTATGAAACTGAGTCATTATAGCAGAATCAAAGGAGAAAGTGAATATGAACGGAGTCAAATATTTTCCGGATAAGAAAAATTTAACGCTTTTAAATTATCTATTAAGCAAATTTTATTTGGTTCTAGTTTACCCCCACTAAAAAAATTCTGCAGTTTTTCTTCAAAAAAAATCTGCAGACCATCTGCAGTTATTTGGCCCCCTTCATTCTGAAGAAAATCTTAAGATAACGTTCTTCAGAAAATCTTTAGATTATGGTTTCTAAAGAATTTCTTCAGAAAGAAGGGCCCAAATAACTGCAGATAGTCTGCAGATTTTTTTCTGAAGAAAATCTTAAGCCTAAGGCCTAAGGCCTAAGCCTACTTCCCACATGCAACCTTCTAACACAGGGGTTTCCAACTGGCGGCCCGCCGGGTCATTTTGTGCGGCCCGCGAAGCTCTCTGAAAACCCTTGTGGCAAGTGCGAGCCACGGGGCGATACCGATCCGAAGGTCATACGACTCAAAAGTATACTTCAGAGTTATAATCACTTCAGTCGGTATTTATACCCCATTTGAATTATTTGACTATTATACTGGTGACTAAGTTCGCCACACCCTCCAAAAGTAGCTTCAAAACACTTTTTAGAACACTAAAATTCAAAAAATTTTCGGGGGTGGTCCCCCGACCCCCCCCCCATTTACCTCTTTGATTATGGGTTGCTTCGATTGTTTTCTATGGTGCAAGAATTAAAAGTTTGAAGTTTCGATAGGTGATTTGTAAAATCTGAAATTCCCCCTGAGCGTAGCAAGGGGGTATGAAGGCTTTTATATAACCTTTATCATGAGGAGGGAGAAAATGGAGTATCAAAGAATTAGGTTAAACAAACTTCTAAGGCAAATTTACAAACATTTCCTTGAGGAAGACCTTTTCATTTAAGTATAATATTCAGAATATTAAATATATTCAGTATTCCTAGTTGTATAAGAGTAAAAAAATTCATATATCCTCTGGAATTTTGGAAAATACAGTAGTGCATACATATATTTAAACAACCTTCGTCCCTCTTTTGCTGGAAAAGTTTCATATTGAAGACTCTCACCCCAAAAAAATATCATCGTTAAAAAGGAGCCAGATTATTTTGCGGCCCGCCACTTGACTTGTGTTTTCGATTGCGGCCCGCGAGTACTTAGAAGTTGGAAACCCCTGTTCTAACATATGCTTGTGTTTGCACTTTGCAGTAGTCTTGCATCTTTGAACAAATAAAATTTTCAACCACAATATAAATAAAGGACATTTGGTAAATTAAATCATACTATATTGTTAGGTAGCCCCATAATTATCAGGAAAATTCATAATTCAAATCAGCATTCATTCAGGCACGCAACTAGTTGAAAACAAAACGTAAACATTGTTCTATCGATTCGATTCTGCAATCGATTCTCTAGGTTAGATTCGATTCGTTTGATCTCTGATGTCGATTCGGTTCCCGAAGATTTGATTACCTAATTCTCTCATATGAAGTCTGATTTAAATGAGAAAGTAGTTTTCTCGCTATGAAATAATAACATCACAAATACAATCTTAAAATAATTATAATTTTAAATTAACCGTACAATATTAAAACTTTGATCGAGTTCTAGGAATCGATTCTTTTAAGATTTAGTTTCTTTTGAAATCGATTACAAAGCATTCAATATCAGTTTTATTCATTCTGTACGTAAAATAATAAAATTTTGTAAAGTTTAATATATTTTGAAGACAATTTGAAGATTCTGTTCAATCTGAAAAATGTCTGAATAACCGTCTTAAAAATTTCTGAAGATATATCTTGTCTTTAAAACATCTGTAAATTGTCTGCAAAAATTCTGAAGACAATTTAAAGTTAATGCTATGTCTGCGAAATGTCTGTTAGTTGTCTTCAAAAATTCTGAAGATAGTTTAAAGACAAGGCAAAATCTGCAAAATATCTTACAATTTTTGTAGAATTTCTGTAGAAAGTGGCTTTTTCTGAAGAAAATCTTCAGATTATTTTTAGTGGGGACGCCACAGAGAATAAGAACAGAGACAAATTAATTTTAACTCCAAATTAACTTTAAAAATACAATGAATGGACATCGATTTTGCAACTTCAAGGGGTTATATCCCTATAGGGGTAAGTTATTTTTTCCCTCTTTCCACTAATGTGTAGAAAAAAACTTGGAGATTTTTTTTAAGCACAAAAAGTCAATTTGCCATATTTTGGAATTATTTCCTTTTTAAACTGGCCATTCAATTAAGGATTGAGATTTTATTGTGTTAAATATATTCAACATCCATTGTTTTACAGTTCCCAAACTTAAGATCCTAGTTTTAATTTTCAACATTGCAGAAAAGAACAACATTTAAATCAGTAAATATAATTTTATAGATAAGATCATTCGATTAAGCGTGCAGACCCAGACAGATTTATTATTTTCTTTCAAGAGCTACTGTCAACAAAATTCGTAAACTATAAAATATGGAAGAGTTCCCACGAGTTGTTTCAACAATTTAATTAGAAATCTAAGACGTAGAACTGATAATAAATCCGGTTTGTCACAATAATTAAAAGATTCAAGGATACACTTATTTAACACATAGAGAAAACACGTGGAGAACTTAGATTCCTTAGAGTCTTATGAATCTTTTCTGTCAGGATTTTTCAACACTTATCTAGTAAAATCATCCCTATCTTATCAAGCTGTCTAGAAAGTGGCAGATCGAAATCAAGTAAATTAAATTCATACGATGTTCTTATCTATAAAATGCAAATCTCAGGAATTGAACTATTTGTGATTGTGTTCATTTTCTCACATGGATCAATTCTAACAAAAGGTCAAGTTCAGTTTACCTTTTTTCAAGATGTGGCACAAAACTAAAATTATTGATTGAGATTGATGGAGACCTACATCCGAAGCTTTTATAAACATCCTATCAGTTTATTTATCAGTTGTTCTCAATCGATGATCTGTGAGATCGCTTAGAGTAGTCCGTGAATAAGGTGTTGCACTTCAAAAAGTTGGTAGCAAAAAATATTAGTATGCATGAGTGTAAACAAAGTGAATAAAAAACCATCAATCGATTCCCGACATGACTTAAGACGCGGAGTCCGAAAGTCCTGTGGTCGGTCATATCGTAGTTTACCATGGGTCCGTGTCGTCTGGAGACTATTTCCCTCCCCTTCAGAGACATGGCAAAACTGTGGAGGTGGTAATAGATGGTATCGGTATCTATCATCCGGGGAAAAAATAATTTTAAAAATAGAGAGTCGAAGCGGCTCATCCTTAAAGCAAGCAAATCCAAAAACTCTCCAACTTCAACAAAGTTTCAAAGGTCAAAATTTCTTAAGAGAAAACATACGATTATGAGGAGAAAGAGGCCCAAGAGAACAAGAACAAAATAATGTCCAAGAACACAGATAGGGTAAATTTCATAGACCTAATATAATATAATTTCATAGACCTTTCATAGACATAGGGATGCTCATGAGCAGAGAGAAGCTTAATAGATCAAATGGATGCTTAGTGGCATAGAGTCATAGAGACGCCGAAGAGCAGAAATCCATTGCTCACTCTACCTCTATTTCTCCTCTAAAGACTCTAAGGCAGAGTGGTTCTCAACCTTTTTAAAGCTACCGCCCCCTAATGGTCGTAAATTTTTTAACGCTCCATAAATTTTTTAACGCCATAACATAGCGGCCCCGTTGAGAATTACTGCTAAGGGATGGATAGTAAGTGTTTGACAGTCGCTTGTTTTGTAACTGCAACCTTATCCATAAATCCTATACGATGGAAATATTTTAAAATTGAGAATTATTTTAGAAATTCCGAAAGAGACAGCTTACTCGAAATCCTCCAAAAATCCGAACACTATGATACCAAAAATGTGTTATAGGGATTATTAACTAATAAGGTTTTCTCGGAAACCCTTCCCCAAATCATTGAGAATAGAGCGATGAATAACGCATTAAAAATTTACAAAAGCTTTAAGAACTCAGTTAAAACATCTCATGGAACAATAGATACCCGGATTAGATTTCGATTGTACCGAAATCTCTTACTGTTACATTGAACTCCGTACTGTGAACTAATAAATCTTTTCCAGAAAACTAAATTAACTGAATTATAATCTACAGCTCTACTGGAAGACATTGTATTTATAGTTAAAAGACTTCTACATCGGAGATTCAAAGCGCATGATAAAAAGCAACTAAACTGAAGAAAGATTTCATCCACCTGGGGATTACAACAATACTCAAGAGGTTTTTTGAAATGTAAGTTTTCCAAGAAAGAAATTCTGCAACCCGTTTCAACGTGTGCTTAAAAGACACGTGATGGTAGAAAAAAATTTGCAGGAAATCGCTCAGCAAATGCCGTGAAGCGCGAAGTACGATTTTTCGAAGTCTGTATGGTTAAACAAACTACCGATCTCAAAAAACTTCTCAAAATCAGACTAATATTTTTGACATCTTCCTTGGTTTTTCATTTTGGTAAAGTTTGTATTATAATTTTTTTCTTGTGTGAAAAGTCTTATTATTTTAAGAGGTTTTTTTAAGCTGATTGCCAACTGAGAGCATAACCAATTAAAAATAACAAACTCAAAACAATCTCCAACCTTTGCTCTACACATGAGTGGAAAGAGGGGGAAAATAACTTACCCCTATAGGGAGATATAACCTCTTGAAGTTGCGAAATCGATATCCCTTCATTGTATTTTTTTTCAATTAATTTAGAATTAAAGTTAAACAGTCTTTCGGTTCTTATTCTTTGTGGTGTAAACTAGGCCAAAATAAAATTTGCTTTTAACCCATTAATGCCCAACTTTTATTTTTCTTAAATATTTGGTAAAAAGATAGTAAATAGCCCCAAAACAACTGGAAAAATAGTGAAAAAAATTCCAGGTTAAAACTTTAATTTCTACACCAAAATTAAAAAACGTCCCTAAAAAGGGACGAATGTCAGGCACGAATGCCCCCGTGTTTTTTCCTATAGTAAACGCATGGTAGAAAACGGTTTTAAAGCCTCAAAAACATCTTCTACCTTTTTAAGTGCAGCAAAAGTGATCGGAACCATACTGTAACATGAATATGAACAAAAGATATTAATTATTTATCCAATTAACTGTAAAATTAACCTTAATTAACGTAACTTGAGCATTTTTTATGCTCTAAAACTCGTTTTTTTCCTCCCAAATCTATAATAATTGCAAATTAATTAAGATTTTTAATTGGAAAAGGCATTCTTTGTTTATATGTTACCTAATATTAATTAATAATTACTTTTACACACCTCAAATCCATCAGAATATCTCAATTTGTGAAGTTTAAGTCTTTCAAATGCCCATACTTTTTTCATTTTATTTAATTTTATTGTGCGGAACACAAATTTCTCCCCAAAAATAACGCATTAGTGGGATGTGCATTAGCAGGCCAGATTATATAGATTGATCTGCAGTGTAGAACACAATGATTAGCGGCATCTAATTAGAAAAAAAGCCGAAAATATATCACAAAAGCGACTTTTTTTGGCAATTTTAATGACAAAAAGTCATTATAACTAATAATCATTAAACTTTTAATTAAAATATAACCGGAATATATTTGCATAAGCAATAAATATAGTAAAATAATTAATTTATTCCTTTTAATTAATACAAATTGATTAATTCCTTATAATTTAAGACGTTTTATTCCAGTAATTTAGCAAAAATAACAGAATTTTCCAAAAAAAAATAAACAAAAATAATAAACTTACTAGCTAAAATGAAAGTAATTTCATAAATTTCAGTTATTTAATTCATTTCATAAGAATCGAACGCGTTTTTTATGAAAAAAATAAGGAAACACTAGCATTTCACTATGGGGAAAACCACGGGGGCATTCGTGCCTGACGTCCCTTTTTAGGGACGCTTTTCGAGGGTCCAAAATAAGGTCAAGATAAAATATTTTGGAAAAATAAAAAACACCCCAACTGATTTAATGTAGTATAAACAGTAATATACTCGTATATCAGCATTGAAATTTTTATTAAATAACAACTAGGATTTTTAAGCTTTTTCTTTTAAAATTTTTAAAAAAGCACTTTTCTGAAAAATTCTATCTTCCAACTTTAAAAAAAAGTGAAAAATTTTAGAATTCTGCTTTCTTCTTGTGTTCTTTATGTTCTATAAAGATCAGATACATCAGTGCAAATTTTGATTCAAAGGAACAATTTTTGTAGAAATAGGAGGATTTTTAAAAAACGTCCCTAAAAAGGGACGTCAGGCAGTAATGGGTAAATTTAAAAGTGTTTTTAACTTTTTTTATCCAGGAAATGTTTGACTCCATTCATGTTAACTTACTCCATTGATTCTACTATGACTCAGTTTCATAATAATCATCAAATTTTATTGGTCTTAACCTTTTTAATTCTCAATTTTGTGTTGTGAACTAAGCAGAAATACAATTTAAACGTCGATTTAAGTGGTTTTTAAGATTTGTCTTCACTTGAAATATCCATAAGGTTTAAAAAGGGAATAAGTCCATCGACTTTTTCAACTGTAAGATATTTTTCAATGTACTTATATTAGTTTCGATGATTGCCCTTTTCTTCTAAATAGGATCCTAAATTTCCAGTAAAAATTTGCTGGTTACCTATACAACAAAAATTCCATTATTTAAGCAGTTTTATTTTCACAAAACATGGTTTTTGGACTTATTACCTTTTTCAAACGAACGATTCAATTACTTCCCTATATGTGGAATGCTACTTACAGAAACGAGTATCCAGATTTGAAAAAATGTATTAAGGGAAGGGGGAAATAACTAAAAACATACGTAATATTTGAGCAATCCCTTTTGGGCTATCAAAATATCACGTAAATACGGTAAAATGCCCAATTTGCGCCCTTCCTTATAGATACGAATATCTGTTTTTTAATACTTAAGCCGACCTAAAATTGTATACAGTTGAAATTTTAAGAAAAAATTATCGCTTTTATTTACAGATGATTAGTGGTCCCTTAACATAAAAAATAAAGAGTGATAAGTTCTTAGAAAAATTGTTCGTTAAACGGGGGAGTAACTCATAACCTTTTTTGTATTTTTACAAACATAGCTCCCTAATTATAAGGCTCTGATTCTGACCTCCCCTGTCGAAATGAGCGAAGTACTCACCTTCGCGACAGCCCGGCTGGGTCCAGCGGTGGCACGGCCAAAACGACCGATCTGATGCCCAAAATGAGGTCGTTATCGTCCATTTTTTGTCCGGACAGGCGCCTTGGGTCATCAGATACCGGCCGCTCAAAGTCTCTGATGAGCACTTTATCACGGCTGTTAATGGGCTTTCTCCGAAAAGTGGATGTTTATTTCCCGAACTCTTCCGCAGAAAACTGGATTTCAATAAAGACAAGTCGTCATGCTCAGGGGGCGTGTGGAAAATCAGCCGATAAAAGTTGAAACTTAAAAGGAAATTATCAGATGTGAAAGCAAAAGCGGGGAATGGACTTGGAAGATGGTACAATATACCTGCAGGTAGATTTGATAAGTCAGTATCCTAAGGGGGGCTTAGGAAGCTAATCCCCGATATTATCATGACTTTTTATACTTTTTTGTCTTGTAAATTATGTGGAGTGCAAGAAGCTGTACTTGTGTTGGCTGTCAGCTAGAGGGGCTTTCATGTCCAAAAACTAGTAATTTTTTTTAATCCCTGACCACTCGAGATTCCTATCTAATACTATGAAAAATTTGGGGTACCAGGACTAATAGGGTTAAACATTACTTTTAAGAGATAAATTTTTAAAAAATTTTTTGAAGGTGTAACCTTTCAAACTACTTTCCTAAGAGAAAAAGAAAATAAAAATTCTATCAAAAAACTGTATGTGATATCCTTTAAAAAACAGAAAATGTTGTTACATTCAAAATATTTTTGAGATTGAACTGTGCACTCTGTTCCGAGTCTTGGAAAAGGGTCATGAAATCTAGGTCACCCCGTTGTCAAAACGCAAGGAAAGTGTAAATTTTAATCAGATATTTTAAGAGGAGATATCTTTTATGCTTTTATTTTAAAATATTTCACACATTTATCTAGTTGAAATATTTGTTGCATCTCGCTTTAGGTTTTTCAATTTCCTTAGGGTTGTTAGGAGCTTATGTTGAGAGCACTTCTCAATATACAAGCACGTCACTTTACAACGGATACAACAATTGAACACTCCTCTTATAACTTCTTTCTTCCTATGCATTGGAGAGATGGGAGAGCTAATATACACTTTCACCCAACTGTATTTCCAAAACAGTAAATAAGGCAATGTTGTTATATCCTTATATACAAATTTAAAATTTTCCCAGAATTTCCAGAGTCAAATGAATTACAAAAAACCAAAAGAAAGCTGTTAAAACATTTTCTCTATAGAAAGGGAAAAATACGGGTTTAATAACGTGCAAAAAACATGCTCAAAAATACAATATGAGACAATTCTTACTATTTTAGGATTTCCTTAAATTTATCTAATCTGGAGTTGTTTTCACTGAATATATCATAAGGGATATAAACTTCCCCAGTATGAATGAAGCAGTACTTGAATGAAAAAACCGAACCTTAACTTTTCTCTAGTCTTTTCAATCAACCAATTTCGCTTAAACAATTAAAAAGTTCCATCGTGGATCGAAACACACACGAGAACAAACTGTGATTCTCGACAGTTAAAAGCCAGCATTCTAAATGGCGGGAAAACCTACAGCAACTGCCAGAAGATGAGAGGAGAAAAAAAAAATGATTCTCGAACTAGACACTGCGCGAAAAGTAAAAATAACTTAACGTAGCTAAAACTTCGTAGAGATTTTTAGTTACGGCCAAACTCTTCAGTGATGCGGATGGAATACAAATAAAGGGAGTGCTGAAAAGGGCCCATTGCACCCAAGAATTTGAATTAAGTTGATATTTTTTAATTTAGAATACTTAAAATATTAACTTTTCTCTGTAAGAGTGGTGTATATGTTACGGGTGATTAATTGGGCATTATTAATAATACCCAGAGTGGAAACGGGCAAAGCGATAAATTTCATTCATAAATTTCGTTGAATTTATCACATTGCCCGGGCATTATTAATAATGCCCAATTAATCACTTTGCCCGTAACATATGTAGTATCTCATTATTAAGAAAGAAGAATGTACCTTTTTTGGATTTAAAATTTTTCAGAGGAAGTATCATTTTTCATTTTCAGTATTTCTTCAAATAGACCACTTGATGTTGAAATTTTTATTATCAAAAAGTGTCGCTTTTATACTTGGCTATTGGAAGAAGTTATTTTAGTGAAACATTAATAACCCATTTATTTTGCATCACCTTGTAAATTTACTATTGAAAAGATATTTAATAAATAATGCTATTAGTAAGTGCCGCCTTTATATGAAACTTGGCTATTAGGAGAAGTTATTTAACGAAATGTCTGTTGACCAATTTATATTGAGAATAACCTTGTAATTATACATTGAAAGGTAGGAGTTAAATAATGCTGATTCAGTCTAGCTCTTAATTGAAAATAACCAGATAATTTTCTCTTTCCTTTAAAGTGGTTTTTGATACGAGACATTTTTACTAGTTCCCCATTTAGTCCAAATAAGCAACTAACCAAGTAACCTAAACGAAGTTAACTATCTATTTTTTCTTTGCGAAGAAAAACAATGACTACTCTGAATATTTTCGTCCGTGTCTTTTCGATTTGCGTCGTGACTTCTACCTGACAGCAGAATCCTCTCCGTTGCCAAAATTCAGCAGAGCTAGTGACCTTCAGGCAATCCCCGACCTCCCTTCTTTGAGTTCATGGTTGAAGGTTTCTTGAAAATATCGCATCCTTACCTATAATAAACACTGCTTTACAATGGGCAATACCAGTATTTTTTGAAAACATAAAAAAATGCCTTTTCCAGTAAAGGGAATAGATCTAAATCCAAAAATCCATATGAAAAGTTTCAAAAAAATTTAGTTAATTAAATATTTAAAATTAAAATCACCAAGTCCTTTGTCTTTGTTTAGAATAGAAGTATGTCACAACTGATTCATACAGACTTTAAAGAGAAACCCAACAATGACTTTAATTTGTTTAAACAATTAAAGCATAATAAATGGATGAAAGAGTAATTTATCCCATTAAATCCCCTCCCGGAAAATGGAATAAATTAAAGCGTTGTTTAAAATCAATGTATAGGATAGAAGTACAGTCGGGTGCAAAAAAATCGAAACAGAGACTATTGTGAGCGATTGGTTGGGGTTAGAAGGATACTGTAAAGGGGCCATTCATTAATTACGTAAGGATGATTTTGGCAATTTTTGACCCCCCCCCCCTACCCCCATGTAAGGGTACGTAAGATTTTTCAAACCCCTCCCCCCTATTCTTACGTAAGATTCTATTTCGTTTGATCAGTTTAACCTCGAATAAAAAAGATACATCTGATATACCCTCATTTTTTTAAATTAAAGCTTCGATAATATACCGAGATAAGCAGCATTTTTAAGTTTTTCTGGGGTTATTCAATAGTTATTTGATTGGAATTTGTTTACATTAACTTAGAAAATCTTACGTAAGAATTGGTTTGACCCCCCCACCCCCCAAGTAAGGGTATGTAGAGATTTTTCCAACCCCCCCTCCCCCTCGGGACCCTTACGTAATTAATGAATGGCCCCAAACTCCAATTTCCATGATTTAATGTCCTCTTGAAAACAATCTATAATTTAAGTCCTTAAGGGGCCGTCTATATATTAAACAAAGCGCACCAACTTTCGTTTTTCCTATGGGTGACATCAAAGATTATTCCTGTTTCTGAAAGAGCACCCCCTAAAACCCCCCCAAAACCAATTTTCATGTCATTTGGTAACCAAATAAAGCCAGGAGTGGGGGTTGAAGTTCGTCGAATTTAAGTTGAAATCTCGTTTTTTACGTTGAATTCTCGATTTTGATCACACGGGATTGATGGTTGTAAGGATCAAATCGAGAATTCAATGTAAAGAACGCTATTTCAACGTAAATTCGACGAACTTCAACCCCCACTTCTGGCTTTGTTTGTGGGTCAAACACCACAAAACTTGATTTTGGGGGGGTTTAGGGGGTGCTCTTTCAGAAACAGGAATAATATTTGGTGTCATCCATAGGAAAAACGAAAGTTGGTGCTTTGTTTAATATGTAGACGGACCCTTAAGGACTTAAATTACAGCTTGTTTTAAAGAGGACATTAAATCATGAAAATTGAAGTTTACAGTATCCTTCTAACCCTAACCAATCTCACAATCGTCTCTGTTTCGATTTTTTGCAGCTGACTACGTCACATTTTGAAATTTGACGTTTTAACACCCTTTTTTAGAGTCATAGTGTGAAATTACATAAAAAAATAATCGTAATTTAAAAAATTTTGCGCGTATATTCCGCTCTATGGTACCTCTAATACAAAAACAAAAAATAAATGTTGGAATTGACCATTCATACACTTATTGTTACTGATTGAATTTTAAGATTAGATTCCCCTGTCGTCAATTTTTAAATCATAAAATAGTCATTCAACACTCATATTTTGCGTTGTTTTTAGGTGGCAAGACTTTTTAACGACTGCAGATTTAAAAAAAATCGTCCTCAATTTTACGAGTTTTAGAGTTAAATTTAATTTAAATTTAAAAAAACCTTGCGCGATTTTGCAAAGTTTCTTCTTTAATTCCCAGAAAACGGCAAGCAAGTGAATATTAAGATATATTTAAGAGATGAAGGGATGAAAAAGATGAGAGAGGGAAAGATGATCGAGATATAAAAAGAGGAATAGAGGTATATGGGGGGTGAATGGGAGATGAAAGGGATGAAGAAGATGATTTAGTGGATGAAGAGAAATGATGAGTAAGTTTTAATGGTAAGATAGTTTTCAAAATTTATAGGGATGAAGAAGATGAGAGATATGATGGGAATAAAAATTAATGGAAGATAAACGGAGATGTTTAGGAGAAAAGGATGAAGAGAATTAGAGTGACGGAGGAGGATCGAGAGGATGATGAGTAAGTGAAAAAAAGAGGTAGTGGAGTTTTAAAAAACAAAAGGGATGAAGAAGATGAGTGGGATAAAAAAGAATAGATATATAAGGAGGATAAATGGGATGAATGGGAGAGATGGAGCAGACGAGAAAGATGAAAATTATTAAAAGATTAAGAGAACAAGAAAAACATACATGATGAAGCGGATGATATGACGAATATGTGATGGATTGAGAGAAATAGAGATTGGGATGAAGATAATGAGAGAAAGATGAAGATGAGAGAGAGTGAGATGAAAAAGAATAGAGGCATAATCAGATAAGAGAAGAAAATGAAAAGAGGGGCAGAGAAGATGGAAGAGATGAAAATGATCAAGCAGATGTGATAAATGTGATATTAAAAGAATAAGTAAAAGTTTAGAGGACATAATATGCCCTCTCTCAATATATTATATTGAGAGAGAATAAATTTTTCATTGAAGTTCAGGATGATTTGATTAAATTTAAATTTGCGATTTTAAATGGCTATAAGAAGAGAAGCACTGGGCAAAATAATCTCATATTTCACCAGAATACTCGAGATGCAGGGGGAAATTTTCGGAGGCAGGAAAAACGTAGAACCAAAATTGACCGATAGCTTTTAAAATAGCAGTAAAAAGTAGGGAGTTAATTTTACCTTATGAATTCACTTGGGCCATATGCAATAGGAGAAAGTATCTTAAAATTAAAACAATTCAGGGATGACTGGTCCCTGCGGTACGCGAACGCGTGCCACGACTGGGTTAAATCAATAACACGTGTGAAGGTATTGAAAAATTTTAAGAAAATAATTAAACTAGTATCATCTATAAAAGTATTTAAAAACTTGTATTATTCTCTTATTATTGAGGTCCTATATTACCAGCAGTTAACTTTTTTCTGGAATTTAGAAAATTTTTCTAAAGTTGCGAATTTTAAAACTAGAGTTGCAAAATGCGTTAAAAGTCTGTGTTAAAGGAATATTTCAAACCTTTTTTCGGGGGAGTACCCCTTATATTACTTTAAAATCTCCACTATGCAGAAAAATGTTTTATTTGCTTAAAATTCGTACAACCAATCTACGAAAATTTATATTCATTTTTTGGTCCATTGGGGAAAAGGGAAGTGGCACCCATAATTTTTGCTTCTAAAATAGTGGTACGCTTCCAAAAACGATTGGCAATCCCATCCCTGAATTAGGACCCTTACCTAGTCAAAAAAAATTCAATCGAAGCAAAGATAAATTTCGCTAAACGAAAACTGCATTGACATTTACACTGGTCTTCAAAATGATATTCAGCTTATCTACAACAATAGCTCTAAAAACACGGATGTCTTACCTGCTCCACTCTTCTTATTCAAGCTAATTAGGTTGGTGGAGAAACATTGGGGAGGTTATGTCAGAGTGCATTGTGAAATGGCGTCGAGACTGTTTACGATTCTTTTTGGTTTTTACTGCCTAATCCAGCTCGTTTGTGCCTCGTCTAGCCCGCTCGTCATCACTGCCAGGGTGTGTGGAGGGCGTAGAAAAAAAATTTCCTTTTGCGAAAGAGGAGTCTGTCGTAAACAAACAACTCAATTTAGAACTCGGAATATAATATTCAGAGAAAAACATTGGATTAATTTTTCTCTCTTTTCTCAATTTTTAAATGCGACTATAAGTTTACAACTGTCGTAAAGTTGCTTTCGTTGCAGACCAGGAATTTATCTAGTTCAAAGAAGGAAACGAATAAGCAGGGGCGTATATAAGAGGGGAGAAGGCCTCCTCTCGGAAATTCGAATTAGGTGGATAAAACACGAGTTAAAATGCTGTTTTAAGGGTCAAATTTCCAAGAATTTTCTGAGGGAAGACCCCCAACTCCCCTCTGTACTTGGGTATCTATATTACCCGCAATTTTTTTACATTAAAATTATACCAAAAATATTTTTTAACCTAATATGAATGCAAAGACCGGGAGGAAACTTTTGGGTGGTCATCTCCCTAGGAGCTAAAACCTAGCAGCGGGCCTGATAGATATTTGGGCTCTCCCCGTAAAAATTTTCTGTAAACCTTAATAAGTCTATCCTTAGATCAGAAAAAGAAAATATCATTCATAAGGTAAAAACTTAAAAATTCGGATTAAACTACAGTAAACTCTCGTTAGTATGCCCCCGCTTAGTGCGACGTCTCGCATATTACGACGCTTTTCTCCAGTCCCCCGAAGAAAAATCCCGGTTATTGCTTCGTCGAGTTCCTTTCAATAATGTATGAACTACAGAACCGTTGAAAACGCGAGTAGAACTGCTTTTTCCCCACCGCTCCCCTTTTTCCCCGAATGGCCCCTCGTTCCGCCCTTAAAAATACGGATGACCAGTGAGTGTCTTGCAGTAGGGCACGTGGGTTGTCCTAGGACAAATCAGAACACTCCATGAATTTCTCGGAAATTCTCCCCCTCTCCTCCAATTTGACTTCCGCATTCCATAGCTCAGTGTTCAGTCCACTGTTGTGTAAGTTCAGATACCGTATTCAGTATCGGCAACCGTACCGTATACCGTATTCGGCAAGTTTAAAATGGCAAGTTCTTCTGGAAAAGGATAGCTTTGAGTTTCGATGATAAATTGAAGATAATCAAGCTTTATGACGAGAAGAAAGGTGTTATGAATAAGCAGCAATTTGCAAATGAACAGGGGTTGCCTGTCTCTTTTATTTTAGTGATAAAATCCCGCTTAAAAAGGTTTCTAGGTAAGATTAGGTATAACGGGTTTTAGGTATATCGCTGAAACGGTGTTTTATGGAATTCCGCATTTAGCGTCATACCGCTTATTACGACGTTTTCACATTGCAAAAGATAGATGTCTTCTTATACTAATGGGGGATTTACACCACCGCTGCAAGAGCTGCAAGTCATGCAAAAAGCGGCATATTTTAGTACCCGCTACTCACAAAAGATGGCGCTCGTCAATTGGTTTATTGGAATAACAAAATCCCGTTTCTTGCCGCAAACCGAAAATGTCGCGTTTACAGTAGTGCTGTAAATCCCCCATAAATCTATGCTGTTCTACAACTATTTGATTGATTTTTTTCTCGCATCTCAAACAGCATTGCAAGTATTAGCCCGTAGTAACTACACACTACACATTTTTCATCCCCTACTCCAAACTTGAATATTCTACTACAAGGGTTTCTAATCGGAGGCCCGCAGCAAAACACATTTTGAAGGTCCGTTTTGCATGTTACAGATTAACATGGATTTAACTACATCTAAGAGAAAAGTAGGTCAGTAGTATCTACAGGCAGAAAAAAATTGTTTTCTTTTGGTCAATAAGTTATATATTAAAATACGAATATTAAAGGAGTGAGGCGTAGGGGTATCTTTGGCTTGCCATGAAATTAAAAATGAATCCTTGGGTTTAAACTTGTTGGGAACCACTATTCTACTAAATTAATAAACACCAAAACTGAAAACAATCATCTTTCAAAAGAATTATTGAAAAATTCCTTTAATTAATCTGTAAAGAATTTCCCTGCAAGCAAAAATAATCATCAGGTTTGCAAATAAAAATATTTTAAATTTTTTTTGCCTAGTATATGCTTTGGAAAGTATTTTTAAGTCACTGAATACTTAACTAAAAAGTTGGCTTAACCGAACTGCATAGAACCAAGCAATAATTCCCAAGATTAAAAAAACTTAATTTTTTATCCCTGTATCAGGTACAAATTCTACCTAAAATTGTATAAAAAAGCTACATTTCCCCCCTGTATTACCTCTATTATCATTATTATTGTTACTTCATTTGCGGCCCTCCATGTCTCAATCACCAACATGAGTGGCCCACCTCCTAAAAAGGTTGTGCGACCCTACTGTAAGCAGTCAAAGTCATAAAATGACTCAGACATGACTATTACAGTTGACTTAGCTTAATTTGATCACCTCTTTGGAAGTGATTATACTTTATAACAATATTCAACTGATGAAAAGTGATCCAGGTCACAGGGGGTAAACAGTGTAATGTGTAACTGGAACAAGTTGATTTTAACATTATCGAATTGATAAATTTACCAGAGCTGATTATATTTCCAAATTGATTTGGTTTGTGAGTTAATGGAGCTAAAAAAACATTTTCAAAAGTGAAGGGAAACTTAGAATACTATAACAAATATGCTTTTATTGCATTCATAAAACTGCGTAAACATCAAATTCAAAAAATATTTATCACAATTAACCACCAACTAACAGGAATGCCATTTGAAAACCTCATGCTGGAATTACAAAATAGTTGCGTTCATTAAACTGAGATAAGCACAATTGAAACAAAATTGTAAAAACACTTACAAAAATTGCATCACATTGTATTTTCTGAAGCACTTTGAATATTTAAAAGCTTATTAAAACTTTTTTTTAAGATTCAAAATCATAGAAAAATGTTATGAAGCAAAATGGATAAAACTATTTAATGCATATGAGAGAAAATAGGCATATAAGCTACTAGGAATACATCAATATATTATGAATTACACATCACAGGTAGCACATAAAACATTTTTATGTTTAACTTTGGTATTTCTGACTAATTAGTACAATATTAAATGTTGAACTCCAGTTTATGTAGGTACCAAATATTTTTTTAAACTTTTACTGGCAAAGCAGAAATTTTCAGAACAATGAAAATATAGAAAATTCCCATTTGATAAAAATTTGAAAGTACATGAGTATAAAATATCATTTCAGTTTTAAAATTAAGAAACAAATTTAACACATCTAATGTATTAATATATATGTAGTTCTAGTCTAGAACACTTATAATGTATTCTAGACCATCACAACTACTTATCCAATTAGACTACCATATTATAAAAGTTAAACTTTCAATTTAATATTGCTTTTTAAATATATAAACCCTGCAAAAACACATTGTACATACATTTGCCAAAATGTAGCTCTAAAATATAACATATAACTGAGTTTTTATTCAACTATGAATCTTTGAAAACATCACAGCAGGGTAAAAATTTGGATTAACATTTGATGGAAAAACCAAGTAAAAAAATATTAGTTATTTTCTTAATTTCTATCATAAAATTATTTCAACAAAAACTGGTTCAATGGAATAATTATTGAATATTAAGTAAAAACTTAAATTAGTTTAATTAGTAAGGCATTTTAATCTTGATTAAATTTAATTTATGAACCAGATTTAAACGCATCATTCTAATTTAACTCTTTAAAAAGGGACACATCCATTTTAAATTATTTCAGATAAGGACCAAATAATTTGATAAAGCAATTATATATATTTCTAATATGTTTTACAATAAACTTAAAATACAAGAATATTAACAAAAGATCATTATGGCTGGGCAAAATTCAAGAAAACTGTTTAAAATGTTTTTAAATATGTAGTATAGTTACTGAATAATTAATTGTTAACTCGTTTGATAGTACAACAAAACTGAAAACAACCGTAAAACATATTAAGCTCTCTTTCATCATAATCATAATTCAGCAAAATGTAAGGTATGAAAAAAATATAAAGACAAAGATATATAAAGCAAAAATTATGTATAAAAAACTAATGGAACTGGTTCATGATAGAAAAATGGTACATAGTAGCAAAGCTGTTTTATCTCTGAAAAAATAGAAAAATGAATTATATACAAGAGCTCCCCCCCTTATTACTCAAATTAAAACATTGCAAAAAGTTAGCTATTTCCTTTATATTGGTGTCAGGTAAGTTTAATTTCCAATACAGTTATATTAGTGGGACCATCCTTACAACAGTATCAAATACCAGATAAGAGGAATAATGATAATGAAGGTACCAAATTTTTGCGATCATACCTACTCGCATAAATTTTACAACACAACATCAAGATCAACATTGAATTTGATCTAGAGAAATTAATGAATAAAAGAAAATTATTTTGGATATAGTTTTTAATGAACTTTCTCCCCAAGACATATTAATGTAAAGGACACAACCAAAGAACTTAATGGCAAATTTTTAACACATCAATGTTTAATTTTTTAAGATGTGAGAAATGAGAAATTTTGAAAATATATTGAGATTTAAAAAAAAAGCTTATCCCTATTGAACCTCAGAACTAGTTTTTTGTACAGTTTGCCTATCTGCCCTAAGAGATAACTATGGTATCATCTATCTTATCAGAACAGTTTTGGTTTGAGACAAGCTTTAACCAGCAACTAAGTGTTCAATTTTTTTATATATATCTAAAACATGAATTGATTTTCCAAACAATAATTCTTGGAAATATTGAATTTTTAGCAGTCATAACAAACAGTGTTACGGTCAATAAACTTTTCTTTTTGGATGGAATAGTCAAGAACCTTAAATATGAAATTTATACTTTGATTCAAATTTATGATAAATTGTTACTTATGCCAGAACTATTATAAATAGGGATATCTTAAAGTAAAGTAGGAACAACAATAAGAATTTATCAAAAGATCAGTTATACTGCATAATGTAGATAGAATTATTTTTGAAGATGACTTATAAAAATTCAAATGTAAATAAACTGAATGATGAATAAAGATATGTGAATCTTTAATACTTGGAACACTTTTAAAGAGCTTTTTATCATAGGAATTCTGATATGATACACACATTTTTTCACAATTTAAATGGCTAAATTTGAAAAACAATTCAGTTTCTTTAAAATTAAACTAACAATAAAAACATCTATAGATAACAAAAATACATACGAAATCATCACAGGGTTATACAAACAAAATATTCCTGGGTTAAATATGTATAAAAGCATTTATCTGCTTTGCTTAATTAAAATATATTTGCAACATTGTATTTTATGCAAAAAAAATTGCCAAATAAATTTAGGATATAAACATTCAGACAACAATGATATTACCATGCAAGTGATATACTACATGACAATATCTTTTTTAAAAGCACTTTTTAAGAAGCATTTTTGATATTCCTCCAAAGTAAAACAAGGCGCAGGAGGGAAGATACCGTCCCAAACATTCCAACTCTTTTGGTATCAAGTTTACCTGACCATAGTAAAAACCCCGGTGGTAAGTAACTGATTGCCAGTATGATATCAGTTGCATCCTTCAAGGCACAGATTAAGTATTCTAGCTGCTCTCCAACAATTGTCTCATGCAAGCTAAAAAACAAAGAAGAAAAGGGTAAGAATTTTTACAGATCTTAATCATTTAGTAGTGCTAAATGGAAGCAGAAAATGGAGCGTAAATTATATTTAAATTTTCTTTTTAGAGAAGAAAAGTGTCTTACCTAAGATAGTCAAAACATGAAAACATTACATTTTTATAACAAGAAACTGCAGAAAAATGTAGATTTTTCATTATTTCTTCTAAAAGTTTACACATTAAGCTACAGTATCTTCATAAACCTAGCACACGCAGCCAGTGTTTTAGTTAAGTTTGGAGAATCCCGACTGTATTTAACCAAACGTTTTGATTAGATGGTTGGATGAATGCATGATAAAATGAAGAACTGTTTAACTTAAAGCATACTTACGTAACATTCTTCAACCCACGAGTCTTCTTTTGTAAAATGCATATTAAAATGATGGATCTATAAAAAGGAAAAGCTAATAACTGTGGGTACATAAACAGCATAATCAAATCTCATAGACAATGAACCTGACGATCGCTAACAAGTGATGAATTTGTTAAATACCTAATTATGTTTCCCACCTTTTATAAACAGATTTGGGAGTAGACAAAATTTAAAGATTTTTAGGTCACTTTAGGAGAAATATAAATAAACAATCTTGGGGGACCATTTATGGTAATGAATCTTATGAATATGGACAAACCCCCTTCCTTTCTAGAATTGCAATAGCTGGAAAGGGAGAAAGAAGGTGGTGAATTTAAAATGAAATAAAAATTACTTCAACCAAATTCAGTATCTATTAAAGCAAAAAAAGCAAGGTCGACTCAACCTTTCATCCCTTCAATGAGTCAATAGAATGAGTGCTTGGGAACTAAACACTGGGGATCTTGCGTTAGGCTGACGAGCTAACTGGGACATGTCTTACACCCCAAGGCCATACAGTCAAGAAAACGAAGATGGGCATTTCGGCCTTGGCCTGCTAGGGCTGTTTTGCCAATGATAATGATTAAGGAAATCAGCTAATATAAACCTTTTTACATGACAGCAAAATATTCAAAGTTTCATTTAGCAATTGCTTTGTTTGACAAAATTATAAAAGTAGAACTCACTTGATAATATTTATATATGATGACAATCCCCATAGAATAGTTCCAGCAGTCCAAAGGGAGGAACTTTTGATGTTGATAAACTTGTGATCAGCAGCCCATGCAAGATGTTCAATAGGATAATAAACTTGATCTATTACGTTTTTAACACTACTCAATATTTGCAGTAGAAAAGTAGGCTGCTGTAAGAATAGAAAATAAATCAAGACCAGAAAAAAATATAAAAAAAATATTCAACTGAATAAAAACACATTTTATAATGATCTGAAATCAATATGACAAATGGAAATGGGATTTTTTTTATCTTTTTTATTTTTTCAGGTATAAGGTAAGCACCAATGGTTAGCACATTAATGGCACCAATGGTTAGTACACGAAAATACAATACCACTAACTAAAAGAATCTCTCATAACAGTGGGTTTTCCATGACTAACACTACTTTATTCACAAGATTTCTTAGCAATTTTTTAGGATTAATAAAGGCTTAGATTTTCAGGCATTTTGAAAAAAGAGGGTGAAGCCTATAAAAAAAGTTAGATCATATAAAATACGGTTTGAAGATGGTGTTCAATAAGATAGCAAATAGTAACCAATCTACTTTACGATGTTTTTTAAAGGGATAGGTACGCACATAAAAGAATTTTACAATATATTGATATTGTATATTGTATTGCAAGATGGCAGGCCCTTAACCCTCATAGGGGAGAGCGGAGAGGAATGGGACTTTTTTTAGAAGAATATTTTTTTAATTTAGTTTTCCTTGTACAAATTTGAAACTTAAAAAAACATCTTGAAACATTTTAACATGTTTAAAAAATATATCCAATGTGATAGCAACTGAAACTTAAGATTTATAGACCAATTAAAGTAGCTTTAAAAATGTCCCATTCCACCCTGGTGCCAGGGTGGTATGGGACATTTTTTTAAAAATTAAAATTTATGATTAATTTTCAAATATTATATGGTTAAAAATCACAAAGACAGAAGTATGTTACACATTCTAAAGATTTATTTCAAAAACATTAGTTAATTTATCTTATAATTACTTCAAAAAATGTAACAAGTGAAAATTCAAAGCAGTTAAAATTCTTCTTTAATCTAAAAAAATATGTGTACTTTTAAATACAATACTAAACAGTATCTACAGAATGGTATGCAATTAAGTCCAATTAGCTTGTATTTAGGAATTGAGAGGAATTGGGCATGTCCCATCCCACCCCAATAGCAACCAGTTTTAAAAAATAGGTTCTTACAAAAGAACTGTGGCATTTAGTAACTCTACTATTTATTCATAAACAATACATTATTCGGTTCAGAATAAATATAAACCATTAAGAAAGCAACCAAGAATGATTGAAAATTCAATTTATAAAGTGTAATACTTAGTTACTTATGCTGTACTGCAGGGTATCATCCAGGTTTTTTTTGCCAGGTTCTTGTTTTCGGAATTTTGTGAAAAATTAAATAGAATTTTGGGAAAACGAAGGGTTTTTTATAGTATAAAAACAGTATTCATAACTTTCAAAATGGCCCCAAAACTGGAAAATTCCATTCTAAAATTATCAAAACACAATTTGAAAACAATTTTCAAACCACCTTTAGTTTTTGAACTTTTGTGAAGTGTCCCTTTTTGAGAAAACTGGAACTTTGTGAAGGGACCTTTTTTGTTGATTAGAATTTTGTGAAGGGTCTCAAAATGAACCAAATGTTTCTCTAGATGAACCCCTGCACAGTGAAACCATCTTTTTCATTCAGAAACTTACAAATAACAGGGGGGAACAGATTTTGTCTACGTGTACGGCGACTTTTAATCCACTTGGCGCTTTTAGAAGACGCCAAATGGCCATATATCGATACCATGTATCCAAGGGGTTATCACCCTTGGCGACTTTCAAAAATCGCCTTACCCATAGAAGAAAGCTGTTCCGTAAACAGCAACAAGTATAAAGCTATGGTGGCTTTATCTGGTGGAACACTCAAAAACTAATTTTATTTTTAAATATAAGATTTATTGAAGGTGTCCCATCCTACCCCAATCTCCCCTACATCATCTTCGGGGAAAAATGTTTACACTTTAGAGCCAAACGCTGAGCTATACTTAAATGTGATAATTCTTAATAATGTATTAAACAAATTTAACATAGGTAATGGCTAGGCATCCCGAAAATTTCTAAAAAACTTGAGAACTTAGATGAATCAGTAAAATAGAACTACCTCTTCTGATCCTTAGCCTAGATACCAAATAAAGCTAAAGATGTGGGGAAAATGATGCATAAAAGCATTGATGTTATATAACAAAAAAATTGTCACTCTAGTGACGGTTTAGTCCTGTTTCGTCTCCTTGTCAAAAATCGTTCTGTTTCATCCCTTTAGGGTTAAAAGCACTTTTTGGTTATTCCTGTTTGATCCCCTGGGTGTTTAGTTTACCATAATTGGCATAAAACTGCTAAAAAGGTGAAATATTGCTAGTTAAGCTTCAGTTTTTTCTTGGATATCCTACTAAAATTATCATCCATCAGTTTTTCTTTTTAAAGTGTTTACTGATTAATGAATGAATTTAAATGCAAAACTGGGTTATTCCTAAATACATAGTGAATGGATTTTTCAATAATCGTAACATTGATCATAGACTTTGAACCACTTTCTGAACGGTGGTGTTAGTTTCAAAAGTGCACTATTAATCTTTTAGTCAAAGAATGGAATTCCCTTAATGGTATTTAGAAAAATGACGATCGGGGAAGGAATTTTCATTGATCGTAACAGTGATCATTGAAACTGTTTGATCATTGAAAATTCCTTCCCCGATCATTATTTTTTCAAATATCATTAAGGGAACTCTATTGTTTGACTAAGAGATTAATATTGTACGTTTAAAAACTCATCCCACGGTTTAGCAAGTGGTTCAATTTCTATCACATTGTAGATTTAAGTAGTACGCATACTCCTGTACCTCATGCAATAATGTTTTTCATTTTATTATGTTTTGTTTCGTCACACGGGCCTTCTAAAAACGGCCTTTTGAAATGCCCTTGCACTACATTAGGTCCTAGATCTTTAACGGTAAGTCTGCGCCCCACCATCCCTATTCGAAAAATGCTTGTCTAGGGCCCCTCTACCTACCCCCCAAATTATTGATGATTATTTCTGTATCACCCTGTATTATCCTTATCTGATACAATGAAATTGTTGCAATTATCTTTAATATTATGCTCTCCGCGACCACTGGTCAGTTGGAAAAATACATATTAGGGCAAATGAATGCAGGGAAGGACAAACGAGACTCTTTGTATTTTTAAATGTTAAGATTGATATTTAAAAATGGACGGATATCGGCCTAATGCGGCTTTCTGGGAGCGGAACATTTTTTTGAAGCCAAACTGTATTTATTGCGCCAAATTTGAAGAAAGAGACGAAACAGCACTAAGAAACAGTCGTAAATTATCGAGGGGATGAAACAAGAATATATTTGACAAGGAGACGAAACAGGAAGAGATGAAACAGGACATCACCCTAGTGACTATATATAATAAAGAATAAGAGTTTGAAAAGAGTTTAAAAGTACCTGCTTATTAAAACCAAACTTTAAAGTGTATTGAAGCATCGGAATGTCATCAAAAAGCCTTAAAATAAGCCTGCAGTAACTTATTTCTTCACTAAAAGACTTGAAGTTGAGAGAAGTTTTCCCGCTGGTTTTTCCACTGAGATACAGCGAAAAGTATCCAACAGTGCGGGCGATAGCATCCCGTCCACTGTGAGAGTTTAACAGATGAGCGATATACTTAAATTTATCTTCTAAAGACATAATTTTAAAATAATTTATCAAGGAGAATATAAAATATAGGAGTAAGGGAAATGGTATCGTTCAAAGTAAATACGTCCAGAGTTTCGAGTTTCAAAACATGTTTACAAAAAGTTGCTGTAAACCTAAACACAGTCACAGTGAAGGGAATGAGGAAAATAACCACAAAAAATAGACCCGGGACCCGATCAAGAGGCGGAGCTCAAACAGTCTGTTGCTAAGGCCGTTGCTAGGTGCGAGTCATGTGATTGAAAATCCTCTATAGAATTACCTTTTATTTAATCAAAGAATAACGAATCAAAAGTTCGTTTAATTACATGTTAAGTAAATCCGGGGAATGATCGGGAAACTATAGCGTTTTGCCGTTTTGTAGGTGCTTTTAAGGAATACAACTGCCATTTTTCCTGAGGCACTGTATATTTGGACGGCCTTTTTTCAACTAAACTCTACTCTAATTTCCACGGCTCGGCGTTCCATTGGTTCCATCACTGAGCGCCGAGACTGCTACGTAACCACGAGACCTACAGCGCATGCGCCACTGGCCGTTTTAGCCGTCCAAATATACACTTCGTTTTCCTGAACCATTTGTCCCTTATAAAGGGACAAGGAACCTTTTGACTTTTTTGATCGACTGATCGCAGGGCCGTAACTACTCTGTGAGCGTAACCAAAGTATTGATTCTAGAGATTCAATTTTTGCCCCTCTGTCCCGCCAAATGAGAAAATGTTTTACCTCTATGTTTCATTAAATGAGAAAATGTAAAGAAAGACCGCAATTAATTTAAGGCACTGGCTATTGGCACGGCCTTTTTTCAACTAAACTCTACTCTAATGTCCACGGCCCGGCGTTCCATTGTTCCATCACTAAGCGCCGAGACTGCTACGTAATCACGAGACCTACAGTGCATGCGCCACGGGCCGTGCAAATAGACACTTCGTTAATTTAATAAAGTATCATATTACAGAAGCCTACATGAGTTCAGAGAGCTCTTTTAAAGTTCAGCATCCTTTCGAAGTTTTAGATGATAAGCTTATCATCTAAAACTTCGAAAGGATGCTTAAAGCGGATCCTTAAGGATCCGCTTTAAAATTCTGTTGTGTAGCAAAAAGTCAGCACATCCCAATAGTCCGTACGTCAGTCTTAAAATGAGTCAAAACATTATTTTAAAGAGTCAAATTCACAAAATTTTCTGGGGGAGGATCCCCCTATTTGACAGGACAGACCATCTTAAAAGCATCCTTTATCTTTATCAGGTGTGTGTGAGATATCAGTTTTTGGATTCACCCCTATTAACAACTAGTTTATGAGTGTGTTTCATTCAAAACTTATTTCTAAAATCTTCCAGTTAAAACCTGGTCACATTACCACTATTCCAGTGAGGCTCTGGCTTAAGATAGGAGCCCCAAAAATCTTAAAATTATCTAAAAATTTAAGAATAAAAATAACTTTTCATATTTTTGGAATGCAATTTAAATACTTTTTTAAAAATGTAAAATAAAAATCTAAAATAACATTTTAAGACACATTTTGGTGACATCTTTGTTAAAGCCATCAGGCGAATATGAAGCTACCAAATTATGATTTGTTATAATTTTTTAATAATTAACTAATAATATAGGTCTAGGTCTTACATGGTGTGCTTACTGCACAAAGTTTTCTAAATCAGGTCCTGATAACACACAAGCACAATTGCCTAGATCTCCAACGGTAGTTCATTTAACATTGAAGTTGTTATGGAGAGTAGTGCAAAAGAATGTACAAGTTGTCCGTTCTTGTCTTACCTTTGTTGATGTTTCATTAATTACAATGTGGTGACACCCATAAGAGGATTTTGCTCATTGTAACTAATCAGGATTTTCAAGGGGTTAAACCCCTTAAGCCTCACCTCTATATATAGCCCTGCTCTTTTGCGTTCTTACTGTTGTGTGCACCCCAATTTATGTCCATTGTCCAACATCTTAAAATGTTTTTTTGTGCGCAGTTTTCAGAGGAAAAACTAATTACTCCAAATGACACATTTTTTGGTACCAGTGTTCAGATTATTTTGAGAAGTATGAGTTTGCTTTTAGATTTTAAGAAAATCTCAATTTTATTACATTTAAATTTTATTGGATTAAAGATACAGTTGTAATTCTCCATTAAAACTAATTCATTTCATGTGTAAAAAATGTACTATGAAAAACTTTCCAGATTGAGATTAAATATCTTTGCCACACAAAATGATAAAGTTCTAAAACAATTTTATGATTATCTTTGTGCTCCAAAGGAAAGGAAATAATTTCTGAAAGCTTCCAAAAGAAAAACTTTATAAAATCTTAAGTGTTAAAGAACATAATTAAAAATGTTTCGGAAAATAATTTATGAGAAATGGGAAAGTTTCCAAAAATATACATCATGGAAATTGTAAAATTTAAAAAATATTTAAGGGAAATTTTAAAACATTTCCACAAACCTTTTAAAAGAAAGTTCATATTGATTGAATCTTCTGAATTAGTATTTTAAATTCTTAAGGGTTTTAAAGTCATTTTCAACACTTGAATATGGGTTCTGTTTTACAGGTTTTCCTGTGCTACATTTTTTGTTAACACATTAAATTTGTCTAATAATTTATTGCACATTCATTATTAGGCATGTGCATCATGTACAGGGTAAAATTTTTGGGATTTTAAATCAATCACAACCAGCAAGAAAAAAAACATACAATTAGTTGCATATTTTCTAGGAAAATTTCTTTGATGTTTTACAGTTTATGTATATCATGTAGTAATTAAGAGGAAGCAAAAATGCTTCACTGAGAGGAAAAACCAGAATTTCAACAAAACACTACTTTTTTTATTAGTGTAAAACTAGGTATCCATAGGTTTTTAGGAATTTTCCTTAAAATTTTAACTTAAAAAATGCTTTTGACTTTTTGAACTTTAATTAATGCAGCAGGTAAAAAATTCAACTTTCAATGTGTAGAGTTTTGTTCTAGGGTCAAACTGCTTGTTTCATTATTAATTAGATTTTGTGCAGAAAAAACTTTCTAAGTATGATTTTGGGGATTTTCCATTTTCGGAACATCAATTCAATCAAAACATTCAATTTGAAAAGTAAATTTAAATGTTATAGACATAGTAAAAGGTAACTTGATAGTAAAATAAATAACTAAGCAAATTAATCATGGTTTAACATTCTAGATTCTAACCCAGCAAAATACAGCAGCTGATTTGAGAAGTGTTTTGCATTTAATTCTTTTCTATAATCATCCTTATCTACTACATAAAAGGTAATTTCAAACAAGGATTTTAATATTTGAGCATAAAAATACTTAGATTGAATTAGAAGCTGAAGAGGCCAAAAGAAGTTTTATCTTTTGATTCTAGTTACAGATATATTTAATTAATAGGATTGCTTTCCACATCACAAATGAGGCAAATCTAGTTAAGAAAAACGTGAGACATTCCAGACCAAAACAAAACTATACTATCTTTCTAAGTCCAAACTTTGCATTTGAATTGGCCTTTCAAGTGAGAATTTGTAAGTTTTATAAAAATAACTTTATATTAAAGGATATTTGCCTTCCAACTATTACCTAATATATAAAGAGAGCTCAAGGAACCAAAATAAAACTTTCCGTAAACAATCCATGACTTTGAATATAAGACAGTTAAATTAACCAAGTATCACTGTAGTATATTAAAATAAATGTCGTAAAAAGATTTTACCCAACAATAAATTTTTAAAATGTATAAAAGACAGAAAAAATCAGTTGAGAAACTTGCAAAAATAGTTTATGATTAAAATCAAATCAATTACAGTACATTTAAAAATATTATATGAAGCAAATTCAAGTGTTCTTTAACAATTCATGCACTTAAATTTTACACAATGAATTTTAAAGAATGAGATTTAAAACGATATTTTTAAAATATCCATACTTGAAGACAATTAAGCTCGTTGGAATGGAAGTCAAAATAATCTTGAAGGTAACCATGAAATTTCGCACAAGATGTGTTGCTTAATTTTTTTCACACAATAATGCGGTTTAAAATGACAATTTTCTAATCAACTATAAATTATTTAGAGCTCTTAGAATAAAAACAAAATGATTTGCAATCAATATTAACAAGAAAATCTATGCATAATAAGTGTAAAATCTTAATAATTTAACAGCAATCACGTCTATGCATGTCCTCATGTATTCTTTTGAAGAATCATGAGCTCTGTTTCAGTTTTTCAAATTCAATTACCTATAAAGAGCAACACATTATTTATAAATTATTTTGCAAGTACTTACATTTCAAGTTCATTTATGAATTAAGTTCATTTGAAAACACCAAACAATATTTCAAATTTAACTTGGAAAAAATTAAGTTAGATATTTTGATTGGGTAAATTTAAAGTTGGATAAATTTGGTATTTAATACCTAGATGTACAACTTTTAATATTTTGAAAGAAACTGCAAAGTACTTTTAATAACTACAATACATAATATGTTTAAATTCATTACTGAGTAAAAACTCAATAAATATGTGGTAAATGTTAGAAAAAGTATTTTCTCTTTTTAAAGTTGTTTAGAGTGAATTATTATATAACATAAAATTGTTCAATGCTAATGCAATAAGAAAAAAATATTTTTTATGTAAGCACTGGCTGTATGTATTGTTTGTAAATATAAATAATAGCAAGCCATCTCAAGAATAATTAATGGCAAAAAATCTTAAATAGACTTAACTGTTAATAGTACTTACTTGCTTAACATGAGAATCCGCAACTTTTTGCAAGAGCTTACTAACACTACCTTTTTGAGGTATATCCTATGAAAGGAAAACAAGTTTTATTAACATGTCTCCAAAATTTACCATGCGACATCTACTTTAAAATATTTTTTGTAAACAAATGCTTAAATAAATAAATTTGCAAAATTAATAATAAGTTACTTTAATAAACACAAATATGAATTCATTCAATGCATTTATCATAGCTGAATCACAGACTTTGGAACATAAATGTGACATTACAACATATACCAAGAGATAAATAGTTTTCAAGCTAAGTAGAAAGTTTCTATATTTAACAACCTTTCAATGAGTGTCCCTTAGAAAAATCCATAATAACTAGGTTCTGTTAATCAAAAACTAAATAATACATTGTATATTCAATTTCACACAGTAAATGATTGCTTTATTTATTATTATTACCTGTACAACAGTTTGACAAATGGTAAGCAGTTTTATGCCGCAAGATTGGTACAAATTGTGTTCACTATCTATACCATTTTGTTCTAAGGCTGTGACAACTGCTACCCTAAGTTTCTGAAATTAAAAAGATAATTGTTTTTAGTTTCACATCAGAGAATTTCTGAGTTACATAAAACAAAATAATTCAACCATTTGATAACACATTCAAAATTTTATTTTGAAAAAGCTATTTGATAAAGCACTCATTTATAGGTATAGTAAAACCTCACTGAGTGACCACCTCCTCTGACTACCAGTTTTTGAGGGCACTAAATTTTCCCCTGTTCTCCTGCTAAAATATCCCCCCAATTAGCAACCAGTAAAATCCCTCCAGGTGTGACCAGTTTTTTAAAAATTTGTTACAAACACACTTTCAAAACTTTCCTTCCACCATTCTAAGGCCCTCAGAATTTTACGGACTAAATTGAATGATTGTCACTATTGAATAGCATTGAAAGGTATGGTGCAAGTTTTAAGACTAACCGGTTTCTATTTTTCAGAATATATGCCTTGCATTCACTCTTCCCTTTTCCTTACCAGCCTTCAACACGTATAAGAGGAGGTTTCTTCATAGCAATGTATATAGTTTCCGATAATATAGTGTTAATTATATATTCTACATTTTGTAATATATAATAGCTTTGGAATCAATTGATCAAGAAATATTTTTCACCTATAATTGTTTAAAAAATGTTTGAATTAAGTTGTAAAAAGCAACCCCCTTTTGAGTTTTTGTCTACCTCTTTTGAAGGACTACGGCTCTTAATGACCAAATTTTCTTGGAACAGAAGGTGGTAGCTCAAGAGAGGCTTTACTTTAAAAACGAATATTAATAAATGAAATTATATATTTATACCATTTTTAGTTTATCTGACAGTTTTGGGTCACTGTTTCTCTTTGGCTCTTCAAAATTCCTAAAACATTGATAAATTCAAGTAAGAAGCTTAAAACAAAAGGGTATCATTATTCCTAAGATTATTAAAGTAACATAAATAATTACGATAATAATGTATTTCAATTAAACCTAGAAAAGTTAAAAATTTGGAAAAGTGAGTGTTTTAAAGGAACAGAAAAATTACCACTTAGCCCCTTAATGGCAAATTTACACCACTGCTGCAGAAATGACATCAGCGACTTTTTCGTAGTACTACCGACTGGCAAAAGATGGCGCAGCAATAGCCAGCGACATTTTCGGTTTTCTGGGATCTCGCGGATGTTTGTTGCTCGCTTATCCTTCAGTCCCTTTCTAAGTGACTTCATGCCAGACAGAATGTTAAAATTTTAATTTGAAAACAAAATATCAAGCCTATATATTCACAAGTAGCCGAAATAATTATCTGAGGCTGATAAACAAATTTTTTCCGCTGTTGAAGTACTGGTGAATTTTGTCATTTTAACTAGATGGCAGCACATGTTACGCTAAGTCAAAAGGTAGGCATCTTGTGACTAGGATTTAATTACTTAGTTTACTCAATTAATCGGAACACTCTGGTTATGCAACAGCCCCGGATTTTCAAGGAAACACGGAATTTATATTAGAAGATAATTTTTACATTTCTACTTGAGAAATTCAGACATCCCAAAACTTAATCTTTCCATACCGCCTCAAGAAAATGGCCGCCAGTGATCGCAATTATGTCACTGATGTCGTAGCGATTTTTTACAAGCGATAGTTTTCGAGGCTTCCTATTGGTCCTTTTGAAAAAATTTTCGTCGCTGTTGCAGCAAACCGAAAATGTCTCTTTTGCAGTGGTGGTGTAAATCCGCCATAACTCTCGAATAAATTTGTAGAAAATGGTCATAAAAGTGCCAATTTTTCATTCGAGAAAATATCTATTCCAAAAAAATAAAAGATTTTGTTGAATAATTTCCAGAGCAAACCTTTTTAATTACTGATCCGTAAAATATATTGTATAAAAATAAGTGTGTAAACAATGACTTCAGATTAGATTTTTTAAAATCTTTCAGGAACATTACTATTGAATACCCGCAGCTCGGATCTTACATGTGAGGGAGAAATAAAAAGCAAACACTCAGCACGTGTAAGAGCCCTGCTGAGGAAAGAAGGGATTAAATATAAAAATTATAATTTCTTATTCAATCTAAGGGTTTTTAAATTTTCTTTTACAGCCAATAAAAGAAAAATATATTGACATTTTGATCAAACACATTGAAAATATTCATAATATTTTCAATTTTATGATAGTAAAAAGCAATTTATCTAGAAAATTATAAATTAATAAGGCATAAAATTAATACTTGAAATCTAATTGAGAAGCTTCTGCAGGATTCTTTTTCTTAGGAATACATGTTTCCTTTCTCTTGGACATATGAACTCCGTTGGAACTATATGGAACAGAAGTACTGGAGACTGTTCTCCTCAGTTTAGAAAGGGCAATGGGTCCAGGTCCAGCTGATTCCATAGAGTGATGTCTAGGTACACCCTTGGAGGCAGTTTGGGAATAGCTAACAATATTTCTTTTCCTTGGACTAGACCGAACAGGAAATATATTTCTGCTGACTTCCCTTTTCTGTTCTTTTTTATTTTCCGGAAGTGAAGAGTTGGAAAGAGATCTTTTCAAAATTGGGGTCCCAAAAGATTGAGATGAACTGCCTTTTGAGAGATCCTTGAGCTTCTGTTTCAGTCTTGAAATGCCTCTGGGTGTAGCTGGACTTCTGTATTTTTGATTTTGATTGAAGGGCTGACACTTGGCTCTTATGACGATAGGGGCATTTGGGTTCAGTTGAGCGCTATTGCAAGTGACTGCTGTCTCGTGTTGGACATAGCATTGTACCATTTTATTTCCCATGGCTTCTTTCTCTTCTGATGTTTCGCTGCTATAGTAGCTGTAAAAAAATTAATGATAATATGTTATACACAATTTTAAAAATAACTAGACCAACCTTGTTTTTTCTACTCTACAGGTGATAGAAATTTTACGAAAGTGTAAAAAGATGTATCAAAGAGAGGTATAAATTTACTTACTATATATCTTCATATTTACAGGCTAGTGCTTCTGGCCATTTAGTTTCTAATATAGTATCAAGATCTTGCTTAGGAGGCTTTACATTTTCAGTTACCTAATAATAATTCTATTTTATCATATGAATATAAAAATTTACTGATTGAGGTTACAAAGTCATACATTTAAAGGGTAATAACGCCAAGTGTTACCTCTATTCAAAAATTGCGCATAATTTAGTGGTAAGAATATTTTAATATACTACATAAACTTATCTTACAAACACATAATTCAAATTGCTAATTCTGGCAATTAACAGTAACAAAACAAATGTTCTTTTTTAATTAACTTACATTAAGAATACTACTTTCATTGTCTTCAGCTTTGTTTTTTGATTCTCCAGTAGGCAGGAAGTATTTATCAACGTCCTTACAAGAAAAAGTAACTGAAAAATATGGGAAAAGCACTTATGGGAAAGAAATTGCATTTTTTCTTAAAATGTCAAAGCATTTAACAGCATATTTCATTTTCACAATGCAGCTGTATTTAACAGAAATCAATTAAAATAATAAACTATTATATTTAAAATTTGCAAGTTAATTTAAAAAAAATAACTTTTAAACTTCTTGTTCAAGATTGTAACATGTTACTAAATTAATGATTGAAAGACTTAAGACAGATACTACAGCAAATGAGATAGCCTTTGAGGAATACTTTGTAATTATGGGAGGGCATTTTTCAAATCACTCTTTTGGGTTTACTTCCAACCTATTTCAAGGGTTTCTCTTCAAATAGTTTTAAAAATACCTATACTACTGTTCAGCTTTTTTTTGCTATGCATTTGGATCCGCTCGCAAGTTTCCCTGACAGTAAAGTTTGGTTTTCACATTTTGATAGAAATTAATTTGAGTTTTGTGGTCATTTAGGGTTTTATGCGTTTTCACTCTTGGTGAAAAATACCTGACACAAGTTATTATATTTCAACATAAAATTAACTCACAATTTGTAAATAAACAAACAATGAGGCTTAAACATAGGAATTGTTTCATTCCCTCTCTACAAGTGATTTCCACCAATCCACTCCTTAGCATGGGAGAGAGAGGGGACTCACTTTTTATAATAGTACACTTTTTCCAAACTCAATTTTTATTTCCTACAGTTGGGTATCTATGCATAAGTATATGTCACACAAAATAAAAAAGAGTAAGAAAACATAAGTTTGGAATTTTAAAAAAGGCAATAGATAACATTAGGATTATCCTTTTCATGATTAAAATGCTCAAAATAAAGGAAGTAAATTATAGTTCAATTTATAAAGCTTTAGGCTGGACTTAACAAAAGAACCAAACACATTTTTAAAATTGAGGACTTACAGTTATTGTTTTTATTACGAAGCACATTTGGAAGAGAACTTATCTTCTCATTTTCAGCTGCAAGCTGTTTTTGAAAGAGATGTACTCTTTCAAGCCAATCATTAGGATCTAAATCCTCTGAAAAATAAAAAAAAGATCAATTTTTAAAAACTTCATAGTCAAAGCAGTTTAAAAGAAAATAATCAAGCATTATGAATTCTTTTAAAGCAGATTCAAAAGCAGCATTGAGGGGTGTGTGAGTGCTCTGAAATTTTCAGCTTCTGGCTATAGGTTGAAGTATTTTTTCCAACCTACAGTACTGTTTAAAACACAATGTTACAAAATATTACACTTAATAATGTCAAGATATTTCTGAGCCAGGGAGGTTAAACTATATTTTTCACTTGTGCTACACATTACACCATAAATTGATTGCATCACAAGAACAAAGAATGATGAGGCTGGATATAATACTTGTTAGGGACTGTTCAAATATTACGTAAGCACTTTTTTGGTCATTTTTAACCCCCCTCCCCCTTGTCAGCAAAGATAAGCAAACCTCAAACCTCCCCACCATAATTACGTAAGAAACTGCCAGACCCCCCCCCCCCCCCCCGAAATTTTGACATCCCTATTAGTAAGTACTGTTTTTTTTCCTTGAAAATTAGGTGACTCGTACAAGGCGCCGTCCTTTTTGGGTGTAACCCTAAGGGTTCAAAAATGAGTCGAAACACTACTTTTCGGGGTTACAATTTCAAAATGTTAAGGTGGTCCATCTCAAGAAAAAAATGCTTGCGTCAGATTTCCTAATTCAATTTTTTGTTACATTTATTTTTGGTTGAATTTTGAAATTATTTATGCAAGAAACAGGAGATTTTCGAAAATGCACCATCTTACATAAGCATCACTCATATCCCCCTCTCCCCTTGTCAGCAAAAATAAGCAAAGAGCAAACCCCCCCCTCCCCCCTCAGGTGCTTACGTAATATTTGAACGGCCCCTTAGTAATGAATATTTTTTCAGTAAATTTTTTATTTAGGTACCAAAAGAGAAAATCCCAAGACTTCATTAACAAAATAAGTAAAAAAAGTAAAGAAACTTATAAAATTACATTACGAAGGCTTCTACGGCCGGAGTTATATATGAAGATGGAGTCTTCCGGGCTTGTAGGCCGTAGTCTAGAATTAGAAACACCAAACGTTTCGACCCCTTCTACGGGAGTCATCATCAGTGGATAAAGTTAAAAATTTTATGTTTAAACCGTCGATGTTGATGCGTGGAAGTAAACTCGTACTGATGGTAAAGATGGTGATGCCAACCGATGTGCAAGAAATAATAATGATGAACTAGGCAAAGAAACGACAGATGACAATGTAGCGATGATGGTACGAAACCCAAATAAGCGTAGCTCAGTCCTTGGCTCTTGACCAGAAAGGTTTCATTCTTGACTTTTTTAAAGCCGGGTGCCAGATACGTGGGGTCAAGAGCCAAGGACTGAGCTACGCTTATTTGGGTTTCGTACCATCATCGCTGCATTGTCATCTGTCGTTTCTTTGCCTAGTTCATCATTATTATTTCTTGCACATCGGTTGGCATCACCATCTTTACCATCAGTACGAGTTTACTTCCACGCATCAACATCGACGGTTTAAACATAAAATTTTTAACTTTATCCACTGATGATGACTCCAGTAGAAGGGGTCGAAACGTTTGGTGTTTCTAATTCTAGACTACGGCCAACAAGCCCGGAAGACTCCATCTTCATAAACTTATAAAATGTTAAAGCTGAGAAAAATAGGAGTGACCACAACATGAATTTCACGTCGTGGTTGTTTGGCAAAGTCCGGAATGTATTGCGAAGATTTCATTTCCTAAATGAACAATTTTAGCCTTTAAACCTGGTAGTTTTAAAAAAAAAACAATTAGTAACTGTATGTGGTTTAAAGGCATGAATAAGATTGGGTTAAGAATTTAGTGAAACTTACCTTTTATAACCTGAATTTCATCCAAGTCTAAACTCAAAGAACCACCTGAGTAGGTTTTAGTTATATTTTCTAAAAAGGCAGTTGTGCAACAAGAGCAATCAGATGAAGAATGACCATTTTTACAACCTTTAACAAAAGAAAGTTTATTATTGCCAAACTATGTAGCTTATAATGTCACTGTCAATAAAATTTTGATCATCAAACACTAACTTTTTTATCCTTTAATTAAGGCAGCTAAAATCAGGGAAGATATAGAATCAATACCAAAATATTAAGGAACATTGGAAAGAGTTAATTTTAAACATTTCTAAAGAATTATTTTTACTCTTGGAAGGGGACGAAAAATACTTTTAGACTTGCATTTTTGTGGGATATAAAATAAAATTAGTTCAAATACTTCTTATATTTATTTAATAAATAAGAAAATATTTTTTTGGATATTGTCTTCACAAATATTTCTTAGTTTAATCGTAGAGTTAGAATTTGAGTTTAATTATACATTTCAGGTGTTTATATGCAATCTTGAGGGACAACGTTCAAAAGTGAAGATATATGTAACCAAAAATTAAAGAGTCTTGTAAAATGAAGAATTTTGTGGACAGGTAGAAAAATCCCTTTACAAAGAGATCAACCAACTGTAAACTATGGAAGAAAATAAAAGAGCCTGCTCTTACATGTTTCCTTGAGACTGTTATATTTGTTGATAAGGGCTTCAAATGAGTGATGAGAAAGGGATGGCAAATTCAGAGGCAGGAGATTACACTTTTCAGAATATTTGTCTTGGGAATGTTGGGCATTCTTTGACTGCAGCCACTTGGAGAAAGGGAAGAAACCCCTGGCATTTAACTCTCCTGGGCCTCTTAAAGGATAGGCAACAACTTCTCCTGATTTAGGAGATTTTGTTATGGCCAGAGTCAGGAACTTTTCCATTGTTGGATAATTATCTGGGTCTGCAAAATAAGGAAAGATATATATCTAAATAGATATATGGTACATGTTATTTGAGAATATTAACTATAGGCTAATTTTAAAATTTTGATGAGGTCTTGAATACTTAAACTGGCTATAGGAATTTCTGCTTTCCTTAATAATTCTGCTATATTTTTTCCCAGTACACCTATTATTCCATTATACCTCTTTCCTCTTTGAACAAAATTGAGGTTATAAAAGGTAAGTTTCACTAAATACAAAGGTAAATTTCAGTATACTAAAAAAGAGTTTGAATTAAAATTTAACTGAAGATTATTTTATGAAATCTCTAATAATTCTTGAATTTTATTTACTGAATTTTTGCAATGAATTGGAATCGAACATCAACATGTAAAAAATTGACAGGAACATGACAAAAAAAATTTATTAATGATTGAAACTTTTAAGCAGCTTGTACTTAGAAAAACTCACTATATAAAAACAAATTTGGTATCTTTATTTGCCTACCTTATAAATTTGACAGAAATATTTATTTGTGACATTTGTATAAACAATTCCCAGAAAAAATTACTTCCAAATTATTAAGGAAAGCACACAAGTAGTATTGACTTACAAAGTTATGATAAAACTTACTAAAAATAGAGTTATTAAGAATTAGACTTGATTTAAAAAAATCAGAACCCACCTTTTATTTTCCCAGAAGAAAATGTCTTGTGCCATTTATTAGTACTCAGAGACTTGTCAGGTTTTAGCTTCTCATAACAAATTGTGAAATGCAGTCTAACAATAATAGATGTCTGAAACAACAAAAACATTTTTTAATCCTTAAAAACATTAGAAAAAGACTAGGAATGTTCTAAAACAATTTTTTAAATGTACTTACCCCAGGGTTACTATGATAAACACTTTCAAGAAGCTCTTTAGACTTTTTATTAAACATATTGGACCTACATGTGTATCTTTGAAAGAGTTAAGAAAAGGTAGGTAAACATTTGAAAAAGACTAGAAAATATTCATAGAGTTTTTACAGTGCAACTGACAGTTTCAGCGGAACAGCCAAATTTTTGTTTCCAGCAGCATGATTGATGAGATAATTTGGAATTATCATTTTTACAGTTGATATGGATGTAATATTAAATAAAAAACCTAGGGTTGTCAACAATTTATGCCTATACAGGTCTTTGTTTCCTTCAGGCGAATCATAATTTGTTTTCTCATTCTTTGTGTTATATATGTGTATGTAACAATAAATTGATTTGATTTGATTTAATTCATTACACCAAAACCAACAATTCTAAATATATGGTTTCACATTTTATCCTAGACAATATAGCCTATATTTAATAAATTCCAGATTAATTGTAATTATAGTTCATAAATAAAAGGATACAGTCTGAAAGCTACAGGCAAAATTAAATAAGAAGGTATGGAATAAAAATCACACTCATGAACCACTTCAAGACGTGGAGATAAAATAAAATTCTGAAAAATAAAAAAATATATAGATAAACTATATAAAGATATAAATAAAAATATACAGATTTACAGGTCATACAAATAATACTTTGTTATATTCTATTCATTTTGAATAGGCTGCTGAAAATATTTTCCCCTCACCACTGAATAAGTAACCATGGCAACTTTCAACGTCAAAGTGATGAAGAAGAGAGTAACCATGGTTACGCTTATAGCGAGGGGGAAAGCACTATTTTTCAGTGGCCTTTTCTAAATAAACAGAGTATAGGAATTTATCAATCAATAATAATGATTTTAATACTCAAGTTTTAAATAAATTGATGTAACACATTGAAGGTAAAATAAAAAAAACATGGACAAACCAGATTAAAGATTTACAATTAATTTAGTAAATAGTGCAGGAATTTGAAGTTGTTACAAAAGTAATAATCTCAACTTTAAGGAAAGAAAATCTATAAAATTTTTATATATGTGAGGCGGAAAGCGAAAAGGGACCTCTTATCGGCAAAGTTGATTTCGAGAAAAAGCCAAAAAACCGGAAGAAGGTCAAAATTATCGAATTTTTTTCTCTCGATTATCGATCCTTGGACCCTTACCCTTTAGAACCGAATTTTAGCTGTTGGAATCATTCCTTAACTGTTAAAAATAACAAGGGTAGAATTTTGAAAGTTTAAGGTCGTTTTTCGCGAAATCCACTTATTCTATTAAAACTTTTCAATACTGGCGTTTCGTCATTTTTTGAGCTACAAGAATGATGATGGTCTTAAAATTTTCATAAATCTGTACAGATTGAGGAAAAATAATAACTCCATTTTGACGAACGCCGACAAGAGGTCCCTTTTTGCTTTCCGCCTCACATATATTTTATTCTAATTTATGTATTGAAATAAATAAAAATTAGTATGAATTGTTTTAATAATTCTTATCTATTCATTTACAAAAATATATTACAAAGTACAGAAATGTGAAGTTTTTACAAAAGTAATACTTCTAACTAGAGCAGAATATCTATAAAATTTCAATATATCTTATCCTTAATTATGTATTATAATAAAAAAAAATGATAGCACAACCACCTGTTTTAATAATTGTTATCAATAATACTTTGCCAAAATTTTGAATAAATTGTTCAGCCCCAATCCAATGTTTATATACTCTACTAGCTGTTATACCCGGCCTTGCACGGGTGGGGTGTATAAATTTATTTTTAAAAAGTTTTCTTAAAATACATTTATAATTTTGTAAATTAGCAATATTGCAAATCATCCCGGTATCCCAGGTGCCTCTTTCCTATCCCGGTGTTCCCGGTAATTTTCTAATCCCGGTGTTCTCGGTAATTTTTCCTATCCCAGTGTTCTCGGTAATTTTTATAACCTGGTAATTTTTCCTATCCCGATGTTCCCGCTAATTTTCCAATCCCGGTGTTCTTGTCACTTTTTACAATCCCGATGTTCCTGATATAGTCTAGTAAATGAAAAAGTCTAGTGATCTGTCTCATTTGAAACAATGTTTTATTTTTAACTCGTTTTCCAAGAAAAAAATTGTATTTTTCAGTAAATATATTTATTTCAAAGGAAAAAATCTTGAAATGGAGGAAATGTCCACGCCTTCGGTGTGGTCTAAAAGGAGATGCGGAACACACATACATACACAGCCACAAACGTTTTTATTTATATAGAGATTAATAAAATTGTCTAGTAACTGCAACACTGGTACTACTAAAGTTTCCTATTATTGGCTTGAATGACTGGTAAGGGGTCATTCATAAATGACGTGAGGCGTTTTTTCCAAATTCTGGACCCCCCCTCCCCCCTTGGTGAGATTTTGCTGGACCCCCCCTCCCCCCCAAGTGAGATTTACCTACAACTTTTTAAAAATAATTTTCAGTATCTTATCTGTTTCTTATACTTAAAAATAGAAAATCGTATAATTTCTACCTTAAAAAGTTGACGTGAGATTTTAATCGACCCCCCCTCCCCCCTTGGTGAGATTTGGTGAGATTTTTCCAAACCCCTCCCCCCCTTTTGGACCTCACGTAATTTATGGATGACCCCTAAGACAGGTTATCAAACACTGAAAAATAAGTGAAAAAAGCAGGAAAAATGGGAAAAAAGAATGAAGGACTGATTTTCTCTTTATAAATTATAGCCTATGTGTTATTCTGATGTATAAGCTACATTATTGTAAAATTTCATTAAAATCCATTCAGTAGTTTTTGCGTGAAAGAGTAACAAACTTACAGACAAACATTCACAATTATAATAGTATTAGGATTGTCATTCAATGTTTACTCCTCTTAACCATTGATTCTTTTGGAATGTAAGATAGTTGCTCTTGAGAGTTTTTATTATATTTTCATTCTAAACTAATGGCACCATTGCTTCCAATACTGACAGATAAACAATTGAAATTTACCTCTTCTAAAATTTCAGTAAGCTCAGAATTAGATGAGTCATCACTCAATTTAATTTCACTTTCCAATGGATCTACTCTAAGTTGAAATCCTGGGTAAGTTACCTAAAATTAAAAATATAATTCACTGTTTTTTTACAGAGATAAAAAATGCAAGTAAATAGGCCATTTTCTAAGCATAGTATTTCGATACAAATTTAAGCAATGCTGTTAATTTTTATTTTAACTCAACCAATTGTAGTTTTGAGTCATTTTAGTTCAATGGTTCTAATTATGTAACTCTTTTAAAATACATAATATATTTTCAAGGTAATAAGCATAGCCAAAATTTAAGTTGAAGAACAACAATATTTATTCTCATTCACAAACTATATTTGAATTGAGATACAGCAATGTTAACTAGTTATTTTTCTTCCAGATTATTAAAAATTTTTTTTGGCCAAACACGATATTTACTATCAAGACTAAACATAGGTAAAAATTATTAATAAAAAAATTCTTGGCCAGGGCAACAAATCCTCAATGCCCCTACCAATGTAGACATTTAAACATATGTAAAAGTGAAAAGACATTATTGAAGAATAAATATGAAGTAATTCTTACATCTGCATTGTTTAGTTTTAAAGAACCTCTCCACACAAGGGGACCTAAAGAAGCCCGGTACGTGGAATCTACGACTTCAGCATCAACAATATTACACCATTCTTTTAGAGGCGATTGGTCTTGAGTCGGGGATGCAATGAAAGTAGTCAATGCAGAATGCCACCGGTAAAGGCGATAAAGTGACAAAACAAACTGATGATCTTTCCTGTGGGAATAAGCACATTATAAAGAAAGGAATTCATACAAAGTTCACTATAGCTTTGTTAATTTTAAAAATATGTATTCAGTTGCAGTCATTAAACATATAAGTTAACTAAAATGATAAGGGGAAAAAGGTGCATGCAAATAAAAGCCAAAACCATGGCATGTCTGATCAAAAAAGTTTCTCTTTTTTAAACTTTGCACTTTCTTATTATTGCAGAAGATGTAGGCTTTACATTAAAAAATCTGATTAAAATATAACATAAGACTGATTTAGTTTCAATCTTAGATACAAAGGGACAAACAGAAAACAAAAATACCTGACAGATAAACCATTCAGGACATTCTGATGAATGATGACATCTAACTTGAAAGAACCTGGAAGGAGAATTTTTCTTATGTGGCAAATACAGTATTTAAAAATATATATATTATTTAATTCAGTTGACTGAACTTAGCACAAAGATTGTTATAGATTCTATGGTAATTTTGGGTAACTAAGACTGAAAGGGTTAAGGAACTGGATAAAACTTGTTAAGTTACTCATAAACAAAACTATAACTGCTTTCCACTTTTTAAAATATTCAAACTTATACCATAAGCAAATCAAATCTTAAAATTTTTATTTTAGTGCAGAAAATCTTGGGTGTAGTGAAAATGTGGAGAAAGTTTCATTTATGACGCAGTTTAGCAAAATATTCCAGATTTCCAAATATTCCAGTATAAATTATAATGGTTCACATATTATAATATGGAAATATAATATTAAGTATGGAATTACACTGAAATAATGGAATTGAATACATTTATGTGTGTGATGTATGATCCTATGATTTAATTTCATTAACAGTTTAGAAGCACAAAAATATATAAATGCTTACCACTAACTGGCAATTCATCTGCAAGTTTATGAAGATGATTTGAAAGAAACTGATCCAAGTCTCTGAAAAGGACAATGATTGCCTTAGAGTTACTTTTTAACAAAAGTCAATTTATAAGGGCTAAAACTAAGAAAGTTTAGGATTTTTTAAAGTATATTTTTAGATAAGTTTAGTATTTAATTAATTGGGCAATAAATTTCATTTTGTGTGCTATCATACAACCTATTTTGACTGTCCGTTATAAATTAATGCATCAAATTCGTATATTAATTTTCCTTCGAAGTATTTACAGAAGGAAGTTTATAATAGGATATTAAAGAGAAACCAGGTCAAATCCAGGGGAAAGGACTGTCTGCTATACTGCTGTCCTAAGCGAAATGTACGTAAACGAGTTTTCTTAAAACTTCATTTTCTTTCTCCCTTGGCGCATTTTTAAATTGGCGAGAATGTATCTCGCTACTTCCAAGCCACTAGAATGGTTGGCAAGATCATGAAAAAAATTCCTTAAATATCATAATTGAAAGCAAACTGATATTTTTGTAAGATTGAAATTAACATCAATTTAAATTGAAAATAATATTTAAACTAAACAGAATATTTTGAAACATATTGTTTTAAGAATATATAATATATCAATGTTATAATTTCATCTGGAATATGCGACTCGCTCGAGTTTGCAGCTGAAATGCTAATAATTTGTAATTGTGTGATTGAACCCTGCTTTCCATAAATATATACGCATTCCGGACCCTGACGCAACCCAACGCTGCAACTGATAACAGGTTTTTTATTGGGCTTAGCTAATATTTGATCTTAAAAGGAGGGTCTACCGCATAGAATTAAAAATCCGCCAAATACTCTTTTGGCGAGATTTTTCTCAAAGTAAATATGTGAGAAATTGCGTTTGTGTACACAATCGCTTAGGACGGCAGTATAGCCTGCAGTAAAATTGTTTTTTTTTAGTTTTTAATAAAAAGTAGGTATCTATCCATTTGAAATAAATTACCTAATTTTCTTTTTTTAAATGTAATAAAAATGGGTTTGTAATAAAAGTTTACGATTTCAACTTTAAATATTTCCAAATCTATGGCAATACATGCACTTGAGAGACCTCAGCTCTCCTAGAGAAAAATCCTAGATTCATTAGGCTACTGAAGAGAAAATATCTGAATTATTTACAATTCGGAAATAATGTTTAAGCTAATCAAGTTGCATATTCTGATTTCTTTGAATTGAGCAAATATATGATTTTTTAATAGACAATACTACCTCGCATTTTCAATTTCTTTACATGAATTATTTTTTTCTTCTTTAGCATCCCCACAAATGTCCTTATCTTCTTTAGCATCTCCACAAATGTCCTTATCTTCAGTAGAAATGGGACTAGTAATGATTTCAGATGAAGGAAAATTTGAAGATATATCAGAGTTGGTTTTGATCCATTCCACAGGCTAAAGAAAAAAAAGTTGAAAATAAAAAGCATGATGGTTGATAGGCTATCTCATTTTATAAGGGGTCTTACAATCAAAAAGAAAATATTGAGAATGCTTGGTTTAATACAGCAATTATAAAAAAAAGTTTAGTATATTAAAAAAAAGGAATATAATTTTAAAAATTTGATCTAAAGATGAAGATTTTCTGAAGATGAGCTACAACCGACTTACATAAAGATTAAAACCTTACCTTTTCAGATTGAGTGTTCAATACAGCTATATAGGTTGCAGCACACCTTAAAATGGGCACACATGAATGTACTAAACTGATATTTTCAGGAGATGCCAGCAAAGAATTGACATAAGAGATGGCATAAGAGTTTTCTTCACAGGAAATGCTTCCTAGAAAATTATATAATGGTTCCAGTGAAACTTTTCCCAATTTTTTTTTATTCAATTCCGTTAGAGTCCCTGCTAAATATCGCCTATCTCTTTTGAACGCTTAATTTTAATTTTCAAATGTAAATTTTTTTTTTATATTTTTAATGATAAACTGAACAGTTATACATCTAATTAAATGTATTAATCCATGAATTTTAAATTATTTAGTAATATTTATACTTTTTGGTGTCCAAAAGAGATAGACGATATTTAGCGGGGACCCGGAATTGAACTGATTTTTTTTCTTTATTTTTCTGAATTTGGCTGACTGATCCATAATTTAATTAGGGTTGTTCTAAATTGTAAACCAGGAAAAAAAGATTTTCCGATCCCTCGTGGAAATCTTCAGGAAGCTTCGCCGAACCCCGGTTGGGAAACGCTGCTTCGGAAAACATATTATCTAAGAATTAGTGAGGTGCAAGTGAGGGTTTTGATAAATCACAAAAAAAAGGAAATTTATACAAAAATATTAATTTAAATAAAATATCTCCACTTAGCTTAAATGTTTTTTTTTCATATTTTAATGCATTATTTTAAAACTTAACCAATAATGTGATATTTGCACCAACAGCTAATTCTAAAATACTAATTATTTTTAATTAAAAATATATACATTAAGATTAATTAAGAAATTTGGCATATACATTTTGTTTTCAACTAAAAAAGATAGTTTAAGATTTTAACTTTTAATTTTAAAGGATTACTGAAAATATTATACAAAAAAAATACTTCAGAGGGGTTGGATTCTTACTAGGTAATATTTAATTTTTGCTGTGAAAAAGGGTTAAAAATTACCAAAAAGTTTAAATAGCCTATTGAATAAAATTTAGCCAAAATTTTCTGATCGATTCTCCATAGCTTTTGAATATTTTTCAGAAGAAAATTTTGGAGAGGATATTGGATTTTTTGGAGTTACAAGAACATATTGGCGTTCACATAAAAATGCGTTGCTATTCAATAATGATAAAAATAAAGGCAAACTTTTCCGCAAAATGAACTTTTTATCTACGGATTAACGTTTAAGAATATTGAAGTTTAAATTTACCATTACAAATCCAAATAAAATAGTGATCCATCGAAAACCATGGTTTGAAACCGAATTACCGCGACGAAAAAACAAATTCTTTTGTTTTGAAAACAGTGTTGCCTACAACTAGATGCAAAAGAGTTATTTTATATCACAGACAATAATAAACAGACCGGTAGGTGGGGCTTATCTAGAGAGCTCAAGTAGCGACCCCGACGTCTTGCCCCGACAAACGGAACCAAGTTAATCGATTTTTAAATAATTTTTTAATCGAAATCTTAAAAACAATTTTTTTGCTGATGAAACTAGCAGTTTTCTTTTTTGAAAGTAAACATGGATTTTGTGTAGATCTTAAAATCGTATTATTTTCGATTTTTACATGATTTATAAATTATTTCAACAGTCTTATTATATCATCATTCATCACAGCAAATATTCAAAAAATATGCAAAATCATAAATGCAAGTATAAATGTATAGCAAAATAAAAATATACAGGTCATTAATACAAAAGAAAAAAGTAAAAAAAAAATAAAGAATGTCTAAGGAACAATATGATGTACCCCAGGGTGTCTTCATTTACTTTTTGTTCCCTATTCGTTTATTATAATAAATATTTTGCAGGAAGAAATCTTTCCAGGTATTACTTTTGCCTAATGTTCGAGGTGATGTTTTTGTTTCAATTTATTTCATTTTATAAAAGCCATGCAATATTTCGTACAGGTGAAATCGATTGATTATTAAAAACCATGTTATTATTGAAATATTGCTACTCACCCTGATTCATTCCTCTATACTAAGCATTTAGTACTATTAGTTTTTTTATTATTCGTGAAGGTTGCGTAAAGTAGTATCTTTTTTTTTGTATTGTGAAAACATATTGTTCATTAGACGTTCATGTTTTTTACTTTCTTCTTTTGTATTAATGACCTGTATATTTTTATTTTGCTATATATTTTATACTTGTATTTATGAATTTGCATATTTTTTAGTGATGGGCAGGTATCGATACCAAATACTTAAGTACTCGATACCTATAGGTATCGAGTGTATTCGATACCCACAAAAGTATCGATACTTTATTGACATATTTCGTTTTAAATTTTTCAATGAAGTAATCTTTATAATACCTACTGTAGATCAAACGCAGCCTGTTTCCGTTTTCATTTTGCAACGTTCAAACCCAAGTCCTTATCATCCGCGAGAGAAGTTTGACCCGGCTAGGTTTTTTCCCCGCCAAATCCTTCGCCTCTATCCACCTCCAGGCCCGTAGCTACGGGGCTTTTTGATGGATCGCTTTCAGTTTTTTGAATATTAGTCTGATTATGGATAGGCCCTAAAAAAAATTATCCCTTCAGGTTCATTTCCCGACATTGAAAAAAAGTACTCGATACCTAAAAGTACTCGATACCTATAAGTATTCGATACCAAAGTATTCGATACCTATAAGTATTCGATACCTAAAATTATCGATTTTGCCCATCACTAATTTGAACGTTTGGTTTATGGGCCAATGGCCTTAATTAGCCGATAAACATTATTATTATTATTATTATTATTATTATTATTATTATTATTATTATTATTATTATTATTATTATTATTATTATTATTATTATTATTATTATTATTATTATTATTATTGCTATTGTTATTATTATTATTATCATCATTATCATTATTGTTATTATTATTATTATTATTATTATTATTATTATTATTATTATTATTATTATTATTATTATTATTATTATTATTATTATTATTATTATTATTATTATTATTGTTATTATTGTTGTTATTATTATTGTTATTATTATTATTATTATTATTATTATTATTATTATTATTATTATTATTATTATTATTATTATTATTATTATTATTATTATTGTTATTGTTATTATTGTTATTATTATTATTATTATTATTATTATTATTATTATTATTATTATTATTATTATTATTATTATTACTAGCGCTGACGCGCTAGACCCGGGCTTCGCCCGGGTTTCAGTTTTTTAATAAATATCACCTGGTGGGTTACAGATGGGCTTCGCCAGTCCATTTTTAAAGAAAATTATTCTGGTGTGTTACAGATGGGCTTCGCCAGTCCAAATGTGTAAATAGTTAAATAAAGGAGCCACTTTTATGTCCATGCTACAACAATGGATTTTAAACTTCAACAATCAATTTCAATCTGCAACAATGGAGAATAAGACCTACAACAATCAATGTTACATCTTCTATTGTTATATTTACAACAATGTGGTTTTGCCCTGAAGTTAGACACGAAATATGGGTTTTTAAGCATAAAATTGACCAAAAAAGTTGTTGGAACGCTTCGATTTTAAATTATTTTTATTCAGGAACCTTCCCTGGAGCGAGTAGATCAACGTGGTATAGTTTAATAGTTAATGTAGGTTCGAAAAGTTTAAAACTATAAAGGACATACATACAGACATACATACATACAAACATTCATTTTTATATATATAGATTATTATTATTATTATTATTATTATTATTATTATTATTATTATTATTATTATTATTATTATTATTATTATTATTATTATTATTATTATTATTATTATTATTATTATTATTATTATTATTATTATTATTATTATTACTAGGGGGCTTCCGCCCCCTGCTCGCTATCGCTCGCCAACCCCCGTTAACTGCTGACGCAGTAACTTTTGGACCGCTTCACAATCCCACAAAACCCAGCTCACTGCACTTACTCACTTTATAAAACATTCTTAACACAGGGGTAGTACTTCTCCGTGGTACTCTTTCAAAAATGGCGAATATTTATTCAGTGGTGGAATTTTATCATTTCCTTTATGGTAACATGAATTGGCGGATCGCTTTATAATTCCAAGAAAGGTTCATATATAGTTCCCGCTAAATATGAACCTTCCCTTAATGTTTCAGTGCTTCCCTTAATGTATCTGTGAAAAACACATTACCTTAGGGAAATTGGTAAAAAATGTTTACATTGCTCTGTTGTTAATTTTCTTGGGGTTGAATTCCGTTATAGTTCCCGCTAAATATCACTAATCTCTTTTGGACACTATAAAGTATAAATATTGCTAAATTGTTTCAAATTCATAGATTAAAGTGTTTAATTAGATCTATAACTATTCAGTTTATCATTAAAAATTAGAAAAATTGGTTTACATTTGAATATTGAGCGTTCGAAAGAGATTGGCGATATTTAGCGGAACTATAACGGAATTGAACCCCAAGAAAATTAACAACAAAGCAATGTAAACATTCTTTTACCCATTTCACTAAGGTAATGTTTTTTCACAGATACATTAAGGGAAGCATTGAAATACTGAGGAATAAATTTAACTTTCTTAAAATTTGTAATGATTGACTGTAAAAAATGTAGTAATTATCTTAAACATCGAGAAAATTTAGAATTTTATCGTCATGAGAAACAAACTTCGAAGTTGTGTCATTTTCATAGCAACGACACCGAATGTCAAGACTTCCAACATTTTCATCCTCATTTCTAAAACATTCACCCGTGTTATTTAGTTGTTTGCGTTTTGTCATTATGAAATAAAGAGTTACATTTTACTACCTTAAAAAACATACTTGCAAAAGGATATAAAAAATAAATGCAAAATTCAAAATTTCCGAAAGCGAGTGTATATTTTATTGTAAATATAGTAATGATTAGGTTACCACAACTAAAAAGATAAATATAAAAATATTAATTTGTTATTTAAAAAATAAAAAATAAATTAATTATATATAAGTTTAAAATATAATGAAAACCGTTTGAACAACAATTAAACCCTTTGTGAACAACAAAAATATAAATATTGTTAAAAATAACACAAAATATATTTTTTAAATTCGTGTTATAAATAGAAAGATGATTATTTAATCTATTTGAATATTAAAAAACCAGTGAAATATGTTTTCAATTGTTTTAAAATTCATAGTTTCTTGCTTTGTAACTGCGACCTTATCCGAAATCTAAAAAAATGGAAATATTTTAAAATTGATATTTTTTTTAGAAATTCTAAAGGCACTTTTGCACATCCTCAAAAGAATCCGGACAGTTTGATACCAAATACGAGTATGTGTTATACGGATCAGTTATTAAAAAGCCTTTCTCTGGAAACCGTTCACCAAAAACTTTTTTTAGAATAGAGAGATTATTATTATTATTATTATTATTATTATTATTATTATTATTATTATTATTATTATTATTATTATTATTATTATTATTATTATTATTATTATTATTATTATTATTATTAGTCTCATTTCCTCTCTATTTTTCAATACATTGGAAAATTTGTGTTGCATCCTAAAACTTGGAATTTCTAAGCTTCATAGGGTACAACAGTCCACTGTTTGAATCCAGTGTCCGTAGTTGGAGGTAGGAGTGCACCATTTCTAGGTTCAAGATCAAGGGCCGGATCGGATGCAACTACGTTCTGCGGCGACGCGTCGTTCAAACCGGCCGGTAAATACTCTTCAAGATAGGTGACCCACTGCCATCCTGAGTGGCCCGCGCCTTCTCCACTTTGTGCGCGCGCATAGAACGATCGGAAATCCCGCCCCGGTCGTTGTTAAACTCCTTCCAGTTCCAGTTACCAAACGGTAACCAGTTTCATACTGCGCATTACGGTGCAATGATGTGAGATGTTGTTGAAGAGTAAATTCCGGTTCAATATATACTGCCGTATGGGTTACTTGACGAAGGTTCATTAGCGGATCCTTGAGATCAAGCACACAGAGACCGGAAAATATATGTAACCAAATCCAATCTATGTATTTGGACACTCTTCTGAGAAAACCCGAAAGAAAAACACTTCATCTAAGTGGCTGGATTTTTAAGAAAAAAACCCCTATAAAATAGATATCAAAATTTTAGACGAAGGGGGTTTGGGTTCCCCCCCAGAAGAATTTTTGAATTTTAGCATTGAAAAGTGATTTAAAGCTATATTTGATGGGGTTTCTGATGGATGGGATGAGTCAATAGATGCACGTGTGGCTTGGGTGACCCAGTCCTAGTTTCCAGTACAGCTTTTTTTATTTAAATTTAAAAAAATCAAAACTAAGATTTATTAGTTGTATCCCTAAGACTGTGAGGCAATGGCTCAGTGGATGCACGAGGGACTTGTATAACTCAGGCCTAGGTTCAAATCCAGTGTTATTCTATTTAAATTTAAAAAATCAAAATTCATAATTATTTTATGTGTTCACATATACGTGAGGCAGTGGCTCAGTGGAGGCATATGTGGCTGGAGTGCACCAGACTTAGGTTCGAGTCCAGTGGTTTTTTCTATTTGCATTAAAAGAAATCAAAATTCAGAGTTATTATTTGTGTTCACCGGTGTGTGAGGCAGTGGTGCAGTGGATGCATTTGGTGCTGGAGTACACCAGTCTTATAGGTTCAAGTCCAGTGTTTTTTCTTTTAATTTAAAAAATCAAGATTTAGAGTTATTAATTGTATTTCAGGTGTGGGAGGCAGTGACTCAGTTGATACATATGTGGCTGGAGTGCACCAGTCTTAGGTTCGAGTCCAGTGTTTTTCTATTTAAATTTCAAAAATCAGAGTTATTTTTTGTGTTCACATATGGTCATTAGGGTGGGTCAAAAATATTTTTTTCACATTTTCCCAGGGGCACAGCGACAAAAGGGTGCCCAATGGTCTCAAACTATCATGTGTAAAATATTATTCGATTATAATAACTATTTTTGCCTCCGGATTGGCCTCAAAGTTTCGATTAATATAGTAATTTCATGTAAAAATGGACGAACGAAAATCAAGCTTTTACCTCGATTGCACAAATCCGTCATGAATATAAATGTGCACAATGGTATAAAAATCATCATTGAAGACTATAAAATAATTATAAATGAAACCAGAGTTGAAATACTTGAGTTGTAATACAACATATTTTTAAATATCTCAATAGTTAGAACTGGCAATCAAAAATATCTTGCTGGAATCATAAAAATGTGCGAAACCTTTATTTTCGGTTGAGTAGGATGGTAAAAACATAAAATTTTTAATAAAAATGGATATGTCAGAAGGTGGATACCTTTTTTGGGTTATAGGTTTCAACCCCAAGGAAAACATTTGGATAATAGTTTAAAAGTTAGGGTTTCCTTGAAATTTTTTGGCATATTAGGAATAGTCCATCCCAAGTGTCCCCATATGATTCCCTTATGTCCAAAAAAATAAAAACCACATTTTAAGAGTCAAATTTTGAAACATTTTCTTAAGAAAAGCGGTAGATCCCCGTTTTCAGCATAAAGCTCAGTATTATCCCCTAAGTTTTTAAATAAGCTACATTACTTTTCAAAACTTACTTGTAATTATCCTTAACAGTTAAATTTGCTATATTTTAACTTTTATTAACGCATAAGGGAATGCTAAGAAGCTATTTTCAGTCAATCCTCAAAGAAATATAATTTCAAGGGCCTGGGTTTCAGTCAATTGCTATTGTAAAAAATGAGGTTAATCATGACTGAGAGAATCATAACTGATATTGCCTATGAACGAACTATCCATTCGACAATTGTTTCAACATATTTTTGCGATCATATTTGGATCCCAAGACCAGCCAGTGAAATAACTGCCCGCTGAATTTCGAAAGCGCGGCATATTAAAAATACCGTTTTATAGGGTGGGTTGGGGTAATATGGGTCAATTTCAAGGTACCTTCACATTCTAAGTTTTATTTCATCAAAACTATTACTTTTTAATGATTTCTTTCAATTGGATCTTGACATTACAATCCTTGAGAACATTTTCATCTAATTTTATCAAATATTTTTTAGTTATAAGTTGGTTAAACTTGGCATCAAAAGTAATGACCTATTTTTCCCCAATGTGGGGTAAAATAGGTCTCATTGCAAAAAGATGTCAAAAATATATTTATTACTAAATATACATGAAAATAAGAAAAAAGGCAATCGGCTAAGCCGTTTTCATCTGAAAAAATTTGTTTTAAGTTGCACTTTAATGAAATTTTAAAAGTCCGGAGTTAATGAACATTGTTCAAATTTAGCATTTAAAATACTTCGTTTGGGTAAAAAAATAAACTTGTATGACAGTTCAATGTATATTTGAAGGAAATAAGTTAAAAACATTGTTTTTACTTAATACAAAAGGCCTCTTTACTATGACCCATTTTACCCCAAGCCCAAAATATCGTTATAAAAGATAAAATATTTTATATTTTTCTAAACTGATTGGCTTGAAATGTCTCTCGGACTTTCTTTTATGGAAAAATATTACAAAAGTCTGCTGTAATTTATTACAATATATAGATATTTGGAAGTTAGTAAACCCTGTTTTTTCGATGACATCATTTACGGTTCAAATTAAATATTTTTTCAGTCCTCAAAATCATAAATATTAATTTTTGACAGTCGAGAAATGTTGCCAACAGGTAAAAGATTATAATACAAAAAAATGAGCGAAAATTATTCAATTTAAATTTGATTTATATCGACTTAATTAAAACTGACCCATTTTTCCCCAAGACCCACTTTACCCCAACCCACCCTACTGACCAAACTTGAGAGGGAGAATGTATATAAACTACCAATATTTAAAATCTGTACCACTGACAATCCACTGTTTGTTGGCAAAAAAGAGATTCATATTCTACGGATCTTGTTAATATGATAGCATATTATAATGCCACTTTGGCAGTTATTTTTGTATTCATACTGCATGAAGGTGACTAGTGTGATTAAAATTGCTTTCATATACCCTTATTTGTGAACTTTAATAAGTTTTCGACAAAAAAATCTAATTTATAAAATTTTAAAAAAATATTAAAAATTACATATTTTTGTTCTATTTGAGGCCAATCCGGAGGCAAAAAGAGTTACTATAATCGAATAATATTTTACCCATGTTAGTTTGAGACCATTTGGCACCCTTTTCTTGCTGTGCCCGATAGAATTTGCAAAATTTTTTTTTCGCCATAGGAAAATGACCCACCCTAATGGTCATCCCGAAATTTTTGTCGCTCTTGGGAGCATCTGTATATAATGTATTTTTTGGTACTTTTCCATTACGATAAACCAGTAAAGTACTTCAACTTCTATCTACAGCCAATTTGGCTAATTTTGGCTCTTTTTTTGTTGGCTCACATTTCCAGCTTTCCTAGTTTCTACGATTAATAAGATTTTGTTTACTTCAAGTTGCCATTAATTGAAAACTTTCCAAAATTAAAATTCAAAGGAATTTAACTTTAATTTTAAGTCATATTAAGATTGTACGGGAGATCTTGTTTATTTCATAAATTGAAACTAATTTTATACTAATTTTGTTGAGCGGCGGTGGAATTTCCAGTGATCTAGATTCCTGCAAATGATCATCCGGATCTTTCCTAATAGAGTGTTAGGAGTAGCAATCCAGCAATTTAATATGGATGATTGTGATCAAACCCTCCGGATGCCTCAGAAAAAATTTAAATCTAAGTTATGTTTTCCACACTTGTTAAAAATACTTAAAACTTTTATTGTTTTAGGGAAGTAGCCAGTTTATTTTAATTTAAAAATCTTAACTTATCGAAAAATGCAAAAGAAAAGAAATGAAGCAACATGTTATCATAGATTTAAGGAAAGCCCAGTTGTTGAACAGTCCCCAAAATCAAGCCAAGATGCCAAGTTGACGGAAGATAAAGTTACAGTTTATATTGGTATCACATAATGGAAAAGTGTCAAAAATATCTTATATACAGATGCTCCCAAGAGCGACAAAACTTTCGGGATGACCTAATACGTGAGGCAGTGGCTCAGTGGAGGCATATGTGGCTAGAGTGCACCAGACTTAGGTTCGAGTCCAGTGTTTTTTTTTCTATTTGCATTAAAAGAAATCAAAATTCAGAGTTATTATTTGTGTTCACCGGTGTGTGAGGCAGTGGTGCAGTGGATGCATTTGGTGCTGGAGTACACCAGTCTTGGGTTCGAGTCCAGTGTTTTTCTTTTAATTTAAAAAATCAAGATTTAGAGTTATTAATTGTATTTCAGGTGTGGGAGGCAGTGACTCAGTTGATACGTATGTGGCTGGAGTGCACCAGTCTTAGTTTCGAGTCCAGTGGTTTTTTTCTATTTACATTAAAATGAAATCAAAATTCAGAGTTATTATTTATGTTCACAGGATACAGAGGCAGTGGCTCAGTGTATGCATGTGTGGTTGGAGTACATCAGTCTTAGGTTCAAGCCTAGGGTGCGGCGAAATGGTATAGTTGGGTTTTTTTAATACAAAAACCTTCCGGCAGTTACGGTTACAGTTAAAAGAATTGGTTACGGTCATATAGTTAACGGTTCGGTTTTATTTTTATGGTCGGTTGTAGGGCTCAAAAAAAGGGTTAGGCTTAGCGAAAAAATGCAACTTTATAAAACTGACCGTTACGGTCACAGTTAACATTTTTTAGTTCAAAACAGCAAAACCGGTGTTCCGACGGGCCCTTCTTGGTAGCAATCCGGTTTAATATAATGTTTATTTTTATATGCCTCATTTCTGTTACCGTGTAGGGTTTCAGTGAAATAATTGTTTTTGTCTTCCAAGAGAAGAAGACGACCGTATTGTTTTTGATGACGTACTGTTGAATCCCGCAGATAATCTTACTGTATAAATACTGTGTTTTTCTCTCTATGTTGGAGATTAGAACCTTAGAACTTTTACGTTGCATTTACGATTTCAATAAACGGATCTGATTTTATAAGATTTTGGTCTTTTTTTCCATTATGGGTTATGGGCCACCCAAAACGCCCATCGCGTAAAGCTCCAAATTTAAAAATGCATTTAAAATTTAAAACATAATCGCCCCTTCGTCTGATCTAAGAGTTGCTGAGACGGGGGCCACGTTTTGAGATGCAATCTGAAACTGAACTTTCTCGGAGTGTAGCCTTGCTGAACGGCTCTAACTATCACACTTGGCGGAACGATGTGAAAGTTCTGCTGATGGACAGAGGCTGCTATTCTTTCATTGATGGTAGCGAGCCACCTTTTGAAGATGACAAAATGTCCCGTCGGGAGATCCAGGATTATAATCAACGGAAATCGCGATGCTATTCTACGATCTACTACAGCCTGGAACCCGAGTATCGTCTTCTGATTAACAACGCTCTTGATGGCCCTGCTGCGTGGAAGATTCTGAAGGACACATTTGAGCAAGTGTCCCGGGCGAGAGTCATCCACCTCATGGATGAGTTCTTCAGCATACGACCTTCCGATGGCGAGTCAATTAGCATCTTCTGTGCACGTCTGAAGTCTGCTGTCGCCCGACTTGCGGATGCCGGGCATCCTTTGAAGGACATATACCAAGGTTTTCAAGCCATAAGGTACCTCCCAAGAGACTTTCAAGGAATCGTCCAGAGCATTTACAGGTGGGAAGATCCTAGATTTACTTTTGATAATATCGAGAAAGAACTTGTCATGGAAGAAACTAGACTAGCTCAATTAAGGAGGGATTGTGGTGATTCTTTAGAGGCTCAAGGAGCCTATGGTACTAGTTGTAATTCTAGTAGTGCTAGTAGAGATATATTAAGTGATTCAAAATGTCATGGTTATTCTAAAAATGTTAAATATAACCAAGTTAGGGGAAAATCAAAGTCTGATAAAAAGGTTAAAAAGAGTCAAAATCAAATTGGTCCTTGTTTTCATTGTAATGAATTCGGACATTTAATTTCGAATTGTCCAGTTAAGAATTCCTTAGGGTTAACTGAAAGGAAGTTAGAAGGTAATTCTGTAACTTTCCATTTTCACAATGAGTTTTCAGATTCAACAGAAAGTAAACATGATTCTCTTGTAACTGAAACGAGTGCTTGTCAAACTGAGGTCCAAGACAAGTATAACTGGGTTATTGATACGGGAGCTACTGGGCACTTTTGTAACAATCGAGAGTTGTTTATTGATTATAAGTCTGTCCAAAATGCTAGTATATCTTTGGCTGTTAATAATGCAGAAAGTCAAATTGAAGGTATTGGTACTATTAAGTTTACTGTGTATTTAAAGGGTCAAAAGCATGATATATTCCTTCATGACTGTATGTATTCGCCAAATCTAAGACGCAATTTGCTTTCTGGGTCTATTGTAGAGAAAAATGGGTGCTATTTCTTGGGTTCTCGTGGAAAGTTGACTGTCTTTACTCCTAGTGGTAAGAAATTGTTTTATGGTAAACGTCAAGATGGTCTTTATTTTGTAAAGCCTAAATATGAGAATGTAAATAGATCATCTCAAAATGTAAAAACCACAGGTAAAGTTAAAGTTCAAAGTAGTGCTAATGTGAAAAATAAATCAAAAGTTAAGAGTAACAAAGTAAATGTTACAGAGGATATTGATTTATGGCATAAGCGTTATGGTCACATTAATCGTGATTATATTCTAGAAACATTAAAAAATGATGCTGTTAGGGGATTGCCAAATCTCAAATCATCAGATGTTTCATGTAAAAGTTGTAAAGTTGCTAAAACAAAGAAGGTTTCTTATAAGACTATTGGTAGTATTAGATCTACTAAACCTTTACAACTACTGCACATGGACGTGTGTGGTCCTTTACCAACTCCAAGCCATTCAAGGTGCGTATATTACCTCTCAATCATAGATGACTTTTCGAGAAAAGCATACGTGTTTCCTATGAAACACAAATCGGAGGTTTTTGACTGCTTTACTAAATTTCAGTTAAGAGCGGAGAGGTTTTTGAATTCTAAAATCCTTAATATACGTACCGACAATGGGATGGAGTTTTGCCATGAAAAATTTAATGCTTTCCTTTCAGATCAAGGTATTAAACATGAGCGGACAAACTATTATACTCCACAACAAAATGGTTTGGCTGAGGTGTTTAACTTAACTGCTCTGGATGGAGTAAAAGCCATGTTAGACTCTAGTGGGTTGGATAACAAATTTTGGGTGGAGGCTTTATTTTGCTTTGTTTATGTAAGAAACCGAATTTGCCTAAAAAGGGAGAAAACCCCATTTGAACTGTATTGCGGCAACAAACCTTCGGTAAAGCACCTTAAGGTTTTTGGTTGTGTTGCCTATGTTGGGGTGGCAAAGCAAAAGAGAAAAAAGCTAGACATGCGTGCCAAAATGGGTATTATGTTAGGATATGCTCAAAAAACCCGGGGTTACAGAGTTTGGCTTAAAGATGATAGGAAAGTTATAGAAACGTCAAATGTTAGTTTTGATGAGAATTTAAAGGGGGTGGAAGCAGTCCTGGGCCTTAAGAAACAAAACATCGCTTATTTTAAAATTGATTCCCCGATTTCCTTTTCGGATGATGAGGATTTTGTTCCTGAGGAAACAGTCGATTCTAAATCGGAAAGTTTAGAACTGGATGATAAGTTAATGGTGCCTTCACCTTCTGATCAATCTAGTTCATCTAACAATTCAGATTCTGAAAGTGAGAGTGAGAGAACCGTACCATGTGATAGCATTAAATGGGTTCGAAAAGCCGTTCCTAGACCGGATGGGTCAAGGGTCGATATTTATTATTATGCAGATAATTCTAAAACAAGATTGCGATCGTACTATGACGTGGAGAAGTACTGTAAGAAACGTAAAATCAAATTTGATAAAAGTCTTTTTGATTTTAGTGGTAAAAACCACTTTTCTCATCCAATTTCAAAATTGTCACCCCAAAAGGATAAACTCGAAGCTAATAATGTTGAATTTATCCCCCACAGTTACAGAGAAGCTAAAAGGTCCCAATTTTGTGACGAGTGGTCGAGGGCTATGGATGAGGAGATGGGGGTGATAAAAGACAGAAAAGTATGGGAACTGGTACCACCACCTCGGAATGCTAAAGTTATCGGCAATAGGTGGGTTTATGATTTAAAAAGGGATGAAAATGGTAAAATCCTTAGATTTAAAGCACGACTAGTTGCAAAGGGGTTTAACCAAATTAAAGGTCAAAGCTATGACGAGGTTTTCAGCCCCGTAGTTAATTTTGCACTTATTAGGTTGTTCTTTACTATTTGTGTATGTTATCTAAAGTGGGTTTATTGTCAACTAGACATAAAATGTGCTTATTTGCACGCGAACTTAAAAGAAGTTATCTTTATGCACCAACCTGAAGGGTATGTGGATCTTGAGAAACCGAATTTTGTGTGTAAGTTAAACCGTGCTTTGTATGGGCTTCACCAATCTGGTCGTGAGTGGTTTCTAGAGTTGGATTCTGTTTTAAGAACTCTTAAATTTAAAAAGATAAAATGGTGCAACTGTGTTTATGTGTTAAACGAAAGTGTAATATTATTGATCTATGTTGATGATATTGTCGTATTTTCTAAAAATCAAAAATATTTAGAAAATGTACTAATTTTGCTGGGAGAAAATTTTGATATTAAAATTTTGGGTAAAACAAAGAAATTGTTGGGAATAGAGTTTGAAGAATGTGGTAATAAAGTTTTTATCCACCAAAGAAATTATATTATTGAAGTTTATAAAAGGTTTTGTAAATTTCATATACCTAACAGTTCTCTTCCCATTTCAAAAGGTACGGTATTGACAAAGCTTGATTGTCCATCTTCTGAGGAAGATATGAAAGAGATGTCAAAATTACCTTTCAGAAACATTTTAGGATGTTTAAGTTTTATATCTAACCGTACTAGACCAGACATAAGCTACGCGGTAAATGTTTTATCGCAGTTCCAATCCAATCCAGGAATGCCTCATTGGACCGCCCTATTAAAATTGTTGGGTTATGTTAATGATACAAGGAATTATAGCTTAGATCTTTCTAGATATGATGATTTGCAAATAAAGTGTTATTCTGACTCAGACTTTGCGGCCAACAGGGATGACCGGATATCGATTGGAGGTATGGTTATCTGCCTGGGTTCTGTCCCCATTTCATGGAGGACTTATAAGCAAAAGAGTGTTTCACTCTCGAGCATGGAGGCAGAATATGTATCTCTGGCTGAAGCAGCCAAAGAACTTTTTTGGATTAATAATATTGTTAAAGAATTTGAAATTTTCAAACGGATTGTAAATCGTTGTGTTTTATTCGGTGATAATCAAGCCGCAATTGAATTCTCCCACTCCCCTATTGAAAATCACCGCACAAAACACATCGATATTAAATATCATTTTTTAAGAAATCTTGTAAGTGATCAAGTGTTTGATTTAAAGTTTATTAAAAGTAAATCAAATCTTGCAGATGGTTTTACAAAACCATATGTTAAAAGTGAACTTGATAGTTTCTGCAACCAACTGTTTGGTGTTAATGGCCTTAAATCTAAGAATAGTGTATAAAATAAAGCATTAGGGGGCCACTTGGTAGCAATCCGGTTTAATATAATGTTTATTTTTATATGCCTCATTTCTGTTACCGTGTAGGGTTTCAGTGAAATAATTGTTTTTGTCTTCCAAGAGAAGAAGACGACCGTATTGTTTTTGATGACGTACTGTTGAATCCCGCAGATAATCTTACTGTATAAATACTGTGTTTTTCTCTCTATGTTGGAGATTAGAACCTTAGAACTTTTACGTTGCATTTACGATTTCAATAAACGGATCTGATTTTATAAGATTTTGGTCTTTTTTTCCATTACTTCTCCGCTATGCCCCTGGAACCCTTGGTGACGTGGGGGCGTCCATCCTAAACCCCCATGCCACCAATTCGTCCTGGGGGAGCAGATAAGGTCCGTCGGACACCAGTTTCATCTTCCGACCCCTGTGACAAGGTGTATCGGAATACTCAGGAGAAAGAGAAGAAAATTAAATTAATCAATCACACACAATTTAGGTTAAATTTACACTTTAGGTTACATACACATAAGTCAATTTATATTATTAGTGTTAAGAGAGATTTTTAGGTTATTGAGTTTGATCTGAGTACCTTCAGCACACAGGCCACGACTCAACTGAGCCACCAGGGTACAGACATAGAGGATAGCTTCGTTACTTTGTGGTTACATTAGATTATTTCATTTTAAATATTTTTATACATTGGAGCAAAAGTGATAATCGAAAGTGGGAATCGAACTCAGGAACACTGCCCCACATATTAGCCATAAGGCCCAGACTCTACCAACCGAGCCATCCGAACACATTCTCAGAACACTTTTTTTAAAATTGGTGGTTACAGAATACACTACTACTACATTAACTTCAGTTTCCAGCAAAATTAAACCTCATAAACGGGAATTGAACTCTGGTCTACTGTCGGCCCACTCACAAGACCTATCTTTGAGAAATAGGTTTTACAAACTAAGCTAACTGAAGACAAATCTTAATGCTTTATTTTCCCATTGGTGGCTGCAGAATATACAACTGAAATAAAGCATAAATTTCAGTATTCTGCAAAATTGAGCCTCGTAAACGGGAATTGAACTGTGGTCCACTGTCGGCCCACTCAGAAAACCTATCACAACGGACTTGACCAACTGAGCCATCTGAACACAATTCTTAACCCTTTATATAGTTTTCAATTGGTGGAATATATATATATATATATATATATATATATTCCACCAATTGAAAACTATATAAAGGGTTAAGAATTGTGTATATATATATATATATATATATATATATATATATATATATATATATATATATATATATATATATATAAGGTTAAGATTGAAACTAACTATTATTTTACTTAATTTACCATTTTAATAGGATGAATGGAGTTTTTTAAATTATTAGATATCCTTCCTTAGTAGAGTAAAAAGTTGTTTTTTTATTTCCAAAGGGCGGGTACTGCTTGACATTATCCTTTACCACTGAACTGCCCTAAGAAGTACCTACTTAGCGTTACCCAGCGAGCACCTGTGGACCGGAGCAGAGGTACTGTTACCCGCGCCACACACACTTTCACTCGCATAACCCCTTTTTACAGGGGGGCCACATCCATTCATCACACAAGGACAGAAACCGAAAGGGGATTCGAACCCCAGACGTACGACTTGGCAGTCAGGTACTCTAACCACTTGGCCGGCACGTCGGCGGAGTATAAAGTTATTGAGGTCAATGACTAATGAAGTTCAGTTACAGTAAAGCACCGTTTATACGTCTCTCATTTATACGTCTTTTACATTTATACGTCGTTTCAGCTAAGTCCCAATTCATTCAAATAATCAAAATTGTTTCAATTATACGTCTTTTCATTTATACGCCGTTTTACGTCGGTCCCTTGAAAGACGTATAAACGGTGCTTTACTGCACTATATTGACGAATCGTATCAGCATAATCGTATGATCCTTCTTTTCGTTAGTTTCTCTGGATGTAAATGTGACTGTATTTAATAATCACAAATGAAAATTAATTAATAAATACCGGTTTTCTCATGAGTATAATTAATAGAAGGTTATTCTGTAACAATGACAGAAATACACTATTAAAAGTAGAAAGTCTGTAAAAAATCACAGAATATATCTGTGAAATAAGAATAAAAAAGCTGGTGTCATAGCTGACAGTTTTCATACATTCAATATACTTTTTACAGTGTGGTAATCGTAAAAATGAGACTAGAAAGACACTGGAAAATTTTTGATACACTTTATTTTATAAAATTTTGAAACTGGTTTTCAAAACAAATGTAATACAATTTATGCAAGCTTATGCAAAAAGCAAATAATTCTTCTTCGTCGATTTTCAAAGCATTTATATTTGTAGGCCACCTTTTATAAATAAATTTCTAGTAATTGCAACCTGTCCCTTTTTAGACGCATGCAAAAGATTGCATGCTCTTTTCTGTTAACTTTTTTTTAAAATTCAGGTTGTCAATTACATGAAATTCATTTAAAGGTATAGAATTTTAGTCTTGGAACTTTTGATAAAAACCATTCAAACCATAATTGTTTACGTCTTTTTGCTTCCACTTGAAAAAAAAATTCAGAAAATTTAAAAATAATTTAAAGGAAATTTTTAAAATTTAAATGAAGAAAATTTAAATAAAAATTTAAAGGAAAAGAATATTATCATTTATGAAGAAATAGTAATTAACACATATGTTAATTAGTTTTTGACAATTTATAATATTAGGTATTGTTACCTATTTGAATAACTTATCAAATTCCATTAAAATTTCCTCATTACTTCAACACGAGTAATGAAATGATTCTCGAGAAAAAGATAATGCGATTCATTTTCCAAATGGCAGCAAAGAGACAATGACAGACAAATTAATAAAACCAACCTTGATCAAAGAGTAAAACTCTCTAATATATACACATACATATGTACAGTGGCATCATCTAAACATATCTCGTAGAGCGCAGGCCACGGCATTCGATTTCTTATAGGACATTTTGAAAAGGGGTTTGTACACAATTGCAGGCAGAGGGCATCCTTGATGCTGCTTTTGAGCGCGTATTCCGAAGGAAAAAAATAAATAAAAATGCAATGCAGTCCGCTGAAAGCGATTGAGAGTTCGTTTTGCACATGATAGTTCGATATATCGACATCTTATTGGGTGAAATCGTTTTCCAGTACGATGGTGTGAATACCTGAAAATGAAAGGAAATAATTTTAGTGTTGCTTAAGGGAAGATTATATTAAAAACATTCATTTATACACAGAGTTGATGCTGTCCTTCCAAAATATTTGGTCTACCTTCCAGAAATATGTGGGTTTTGACACAAAAGAAGTGGAAAATATCAAAAGTGCTTCTTTTAAAAGATTTTTTCCTACTGCCGCACTAAACTTACAGTTAGAAATTCCACAGTAGTTAAGAAATAACCAAAAATATTTACCTAACTTTATTCAAAGTCTTAGTTTCAATTCATAAAATTGTTTTTTTTCAAACTTCCCTAAATTTTCTAGAAGCTAATAAGATTTTTAGCGCGGTACCACATAATTTCTATAAATAATAAAATCAATCATTTTTAACCCCGAGTTATCTTTCATCCTCTAAAATCCTACCTTAACACCATTATAATGGAAAATGCTTTAACAAACAGTTTTACAACATCAAATCTGTAAAATTAAAGCCCATTTTTGCCAAAAATCTTGATTATCTGCTTATTTAAAAAAATGATGAATAAACGGTTCTTTGTCTTGTTTTTACATCCCTGACTCTAAATGGTATAGAGAGACAGGGTATTTGAGAAGTTAAACTTATATGACATATATAACTAATAACATAAATTGGTTTCTTTTAGAATACATTTCTGTGTGTTTTTTTATAGTCCGGCCACCATAGAGAAAAACTTTGACGGAAAAAGAAAACTTTGAAAAGAGGTTCAAAGCTAAATGATAGCCAAACAGATTTGGCACTAGAAGTTTTTTCAGCGTTTATGAATTACCATCACCCACAAAAACTGAGTGAAAAAATTCAATCACTACCACAATATTTTTTTAACCAATGGGCAGATCCGTGAACTATCATCCTTGAACATTGAACTATCCTAAGAAGTACCTACTCAGCGTTACCCAGCGGGCACCTGTGGACCAGAGTTGGGGATTCAAACCCCAGACGTATGGCTTCGCAGTTATAGGCTCTAACTACTAGGCCAGTAGCTTGAAACTAACTGATTAAGCTGTACTGTATCCTTTGTTTTATTTAAACAAAGTAGGTCTGTGACGGGATTTTCTGGCAGAAACAGGAATTTTCTGCCAATAAACCCTTTTTTTTTTAGTTTTAAGAAGTTTTTTTATAAATATTTTCTTTCATTCACCTTAGTCGTTGAAGACGATGAGCGAGACGGAAGCCTCGTTGGCTGCTGTGTGGTCGGTGGCGGTGATGACGTACTGTCCCATGTCGGTGGGCACGGCGGAGGGGATGGAGAGGACGTATTTGGAACCCTCGCTCGACAGCTTGATGCGAGTACTCTTCTCGTCCACCGCCTTGCCGTCCTTCGTCCATTGCACTGAAGGAAAGAAAAATATATATTAGGATCGAACAAGTAGGTACTTGTACCCAATATAGACAGGGCTCTCAATATGGACACCCCTAATATCTTAAAAAGTAAGAAACTTGATCGAGACTTGACGCTACAGGTCCGTTAAGAAAAGCATTTTAAAAGATAATTTAGTGTGTAAAGTGCAAAAAAGCGCGCTGTTCGCCATTTTGAAGGAAATTTGTGTTTTCATGGTGTGCTGATCTTAATAACAGGTTAAGTTTAAATTCTTGTTAGATATGGCAAAATTACTTTAAATATTAAAAAGTTGAGTGTTTTAGAAAGCGGATAAAACATATTTTCGTTTGCTATTGCGCATATTGCTTAAAAATGTTTTCTTTGTTTATTTATTACAAGATTAAGTAAAACTACGCCTTGTTTCTATTATGGACACCTTATGCCCACATTGGAAGTACAGCAAGTGAATCTTCAGATTCAGAAATTTGTAAAATAATTATCTGTTTTATGTTATTTTATTTAGCTAATTCATAATAAATTAATGTTTATATGTATTTTTAATATTAATTCTAGTATCCGTACATAACATTAAGAAGTGCATGTTCTGAAGATATTTACTGTGCCCCCCCGAAATACTTTAAGAAATATTTTTTTATCCCCTCTCCTCTAAAATCCCTTGGAAGAGTGGTTATTCCATGCACCTTGTGTAGAAGGTCAATAAGTAGCCACCTGTCCATAATAGGGACAGGTGGTTCCTAATATGGACACTTGCAAAAATTTTTTGTTTTTATCATTGAAATTAAACCCGAATAATTACAAGGTCGCTAATTTTAATAATGATAGTCAACATTCCAAAGTTAATAGTCATACATTTTTGGAGTCCTATGACGTGTACAAGGGGGTGAAAAAAATACATTTTCCTTAGGGTGTCCATATTAGGCACAGGTACCTTACTGAAAATGTTTCTACAAAGAGAGTGACTTAACACTAACGGCCGTATTCACCGGTAACTTGACCGGCGGTTAACCGGGAGTCAAACCTCTGATTGGTGGAAAACTTGTTTTTCTTCTGTAACAGCCAAACAAAAGTTTGACTGCCGGTTAACCACCGGTCAAGTCGTTAATCGTTCAATGAAAGTAGACTTGAGGATGGAAAATGGTATATGGAAAATTGTAGCCCCTTCCACGCATATTTCATAGGTTCAATGTAGCTTTTAAACATATTAATAGGCAGAATTTAAGTCCTAAAAAACGTAATGTAAAAGAAGTTGTAAGTATTAAAATTGCAAGTACCAAAGGGGAGTCTGGGGTACTAACCTCGTTTAGCAGGCTTCTTTAGCACTGCCGTGAAGACTGCAGGTTGTCCTTCGTGAATGGCAAGGGACACAGGATAGGTGGCAAACTCAGGACGTGCTGATTTCTCAGTAGGGACTGTTAAGAAATAAAGAATAAATGAGAATTGATGTTCCTGCTATAAATTAAAATATTGCATTGAAAAATCTGTTCTCATGTTTAAGAATTGAATCTTCTTAATATACCGAGGAATAAGGAAAAAGCACATAAACTGTGTGCTTCTATTGTTCAATGATATTAATAAAATACAATTTGTAGGACTTTTTGACTTGCTTATTCAATTGAAAGTTTAAAGATTGTCCCTTTTTGATCGTAATTAATTTTGGATTTAAATGGCTAGAAACAGACCGCATTATGATGCAAGATTTGTATGTAGATTCTTATTTAGGGGAATAAGGAAGTTGCATGTGTCAGATTTTCGAAAACAAACAAGTGTTCCGTATGGTTTTTTGTATGGTAAAATGAAATATCTAGTCAGTTTTTCAAAAAAATGTACAGGTAATTAAATATTTTAATTTAAAAGTCGAGAAAAAAACACGTGCCTGAAAACGTTTATTGTTTAAACTATAAGATGACGTCAACAATAATACCATCAACTCCATTGCTTTACAACAATGTTTAGTATAAGATGACGTCACATCCAAACTCTTGGCGTTTTCGCGAGCTTTTAAAAAGGGGATTTTTGTTAATTTTTTTGACAATCAAAAAATTTCTCGATCGGCCTCAAATTTTGGGTAGTTGCTTATTTTTGCAAGAGGAATCGATTAAAAAAATAAAAAAAAATCATGCAACTTCCTCATTGCATGACTCAACCATCAAGGAAGATAAACCTAACCCCTTTCTTAATATCGTTATGATCAACCATCAGCACAATAGGGAATACATTGATAGAATATAATACCAGGAAATAATTAATTTTTAAGAGGTTATAAATAGACAGCTACAAAGCCTTTAAAGGGTCATACATAAATAATGCCACACTTTATTCAACATTTTTGACCATCTCCCTCCCTTATGTCACAAAGTGTCACATTTCACTACTATATCCCTGTCACATGTCAAGCTCTGCAACATTATTTAAGAATAAAGATGGTAAGATGCTGAGAGACCATGTTTTTTTTAAGTTTAAGTGCACCCCACCTTATATTTTAAAAGTGAACTCTTATATCGTAAGTAAAAATTTCATAATAATGTAGTTTAGACTATATTTAAAAAAAATATTGCTGTTACTTAGTTGTTTTTTGAGTGTGATGTCATAACTTTTGAGAATCCCCTCTCTCCAACTTGTCATAAGTGTCACATATAGATGAACCCCCTCCCTTCCCTCTGTGGTAACAATAGAGCTCCGTGTGATGACTTTTGTTATTTACGTGGTGCGTGATTTTTATTTGATTATTAGCCCCTTTTAAACTAGCACAGTTGCTTTTGTTCTGTTAATAAATATATGCTGCTTTAAATTTAAGCCTATGAGCATTTGATCGTCAACTCTTTAGCCACCAGAACACTTCCAAGCGGGACATCATTTCCATAACGGTTCCCGAGTTCCAAATAAGATATAATCCTGTAAAGCATGATCCCAAACATGTGTTATCCATTAGAACCAATAAAGAGAGTAGAGTACACTACCTTGCACTTCCAGAGTGCACGTGCTGAAGGTCTCTCCGCTGTCGTTGAAGGCCTCGCAGGTGTAAGTGCCGGTGTCCTCGGGGAAGATCTCGGGGATGACCAGCTTGTAGGTGTCGCCCTCGTGGACGTACTGGAAGTCGTCGCTCGGTTTGATCTCCTTGTTGTTGTGCAGCCACACAACGTCGAAGGCAGACTCACCTGGGAAGGAAAGTAATGGAATTCAGCATAGGAACACAAAAGCCCAAAGAGTAACTGTACCAATATGCTTTATAGGATATTAGGATGCACTTCAAATGCTCATTCACAATATACACACATTGAAGAACTTTTTTTGTAACAACACTTCGGTTGTTTTGTTATGCAGAACATTATTACGTTATTGTCTTGTGATAGTGTTCTGAATATGCTGGGAAAGTGTTGGAAATTTGTTCTATCCAAAAATGCGGTCTAAAAATAGTGTTGCAAAATATGTTTGAAAGTGTACTTAAATTTGGATCGAAACACCACCTCATTTTTTGTCTCAAGCAACATTTTTACAACTCTATCCTTTTTTTCACACAATTCAATCGAAACGTCTTCGATTAGAAGTGTTTATTAATGGGGTTTCACTGTGGTGTTTATTTATACTCTATTCATTTTGAATATGCACCTGAAAACATTTCCTTCCCCCACCGCCGAATCAGTAACCATGTCAACTAAGAAGGCTCACTACTTTTTTCCCACCTGACTTCCGTTAACCGGTAAAATATTAAACATATCCCAAAGAAAGATGCACTTTATATTTTCTAGCCAACCTCAACTGCAGTAGAAAAGTACAATCAACGAATTAGTATCTGAGGCTGCGCGAAGAGCCTAGCTATGGTTACCCTTTTGGCGAAGGGGAAAGCACTATTTTTCAGGGGCCGATTCTAAATGAACAGACTATAGTGTTGCAAAACTATTTCATGCATTTGTTGTGTTGAAAAGATAATGTAAGTTTCATCAGGAATGTCAGTTGTGCACGTGCAGGGTTCAATACTGTACATGTTTCCATGCAAAGATCCTAACATTTAAACCAAATCCCTGATATATCTGGATAATGCAATAAAATTTGATTTACCACATTGATATTGCAAAACTATCTATGTGTAATAGAGATACATAATTCTCTCTATGTGTAATATATTTTTACTTACCCTTTATGGAACAGTGAATGGTGACAGGATCTCCATCCTTTACAACTTTGCTTTGAAGATGTTCGACTATTTTTGGAGGTCTCTGACCACTTTTCTTATCACCAGATCCTTTTTCTTTGGATTTTCCTGAAAATAATTTGTTAGCATATTTAAAACGTTATTTAAAATATTAGAAGAATTATTTTGAAGCAAAAAACAAGATGTTTTTGTGGCTTATTAAATTTTTTTTACCTGAAACTGTTAGTTTGCACTTGGTTGTGACAGTGCCAACTGAGTTAGTTGCTTTACAAGCGTATTCGCCAGAATCTTCAGGATACACTTCTTCTATCGTTAACGTTGCAATGCCAGTTTTGTACTTCAAACTGACTTCTTTAGAAGAGTGGATTACCTAAAAGAATAAAAAATGCATTTTAGTTACATTTACAAAGGCATTACTTCATTTATTATGAAGGAGGGATTATTCAGTTTTCTTATTGATCAATAAACCTAGATTACCGGAGAGAAAATCTATGATTATTTACAAATAAACCAAACCATAATAATTTAAATTACAATTAATCGTTTCAAGTAGTACTGTGAAAAATTTTATGAATTGTTACATAAAGAAGTTGTAGAAAGAAGTTGCCACTAATTATCTTGATTATCGTTTTAAAACAACTGTATGTATGGTTTCAAAATGAATGTGGAAGGTTCTATTATAACTGTGTGGAAGGTCGCAATGTATCTGTGTTGGAGGTTCCACTGTAACTGTATGAAAGGTTCCTACACAACTTTATGTTAACTCACTCATTAATTTTTTACCTTATGGTCAAAAGTTCTTCTTAATCTAGTTTTACAGGCTAGATGATAAACTAAGACTTTAGATAGTTTGAATAAAAATATCGGGAATATCCATCTATTGAAAAAAATATCAGATTTGTAGCGCATAAAAATTAAAGACTCAATGTTTGATTTATGTAGTTTTCTTCATAAAAAATCTTTATTGTTAAAAAGTTATTCTTTCATATTAGTAAGACCTGTAAGCTAATCTTACCGTTCCATTCTTTGACCATTCCACTTGAGGTTCAGGGTCACCAGACACTGTACATTTCAAGATGACTTGTTCTCCGTCTTTCACCGTTCGGTCTCCAAGATTCTGATTGAACTTCGGAGGCGTCATGGGTTTGTCCTCAGGAACTAAAAAATAAAAATTTTAAAACTCAATAGGATAGTAAATAAGCATCATGTTATCACCAGGATTCAATAGTTTTAAGGTATGAATGGTACTTCAAGTTATGTTGTAGTTCACTACTAAACAAAATAATTGATAAAAATAGTAAATTAAATTTTTATTGAATAAAAAATCAAATACAAAATTTTAGGGTATGTTTCAGAATTTGTTTTCACGATAAATTAGAAGTCTATACTACAACTCTGTATTTAGGTAATTATTATCATTGATGTACCATTTATACCCATGATTGAAATTAAATGAATTTTTATTTCAATTTGTGTTTCATTCTTTTCTTTACCTATTTCCTCAAATTTGAACTTGCTCGTTTCAAAATGTTGATAATATAATCTTAACTTTAGATATCACTTACGCATGAGCTCCTTGGTTGCCGTCCTAGATCTGGCCGGAGGTCCGCCGTCTCCCTTGTCCTTCTTGCCGTACGGCTTTTGCGGCCGCTTGGCGTCCGGAGCTAGCCGGGAGGCGGCCGCCGATAGGGTGGAAGTCACAGGGTCCGCCTTACGGGGCGTGGCCTGAGCCGCCGTGCGGGCGAATGGGGACTTCATGCTAGCCTCGCGGTGGAAGGTGGTGGGCGTGGCTACGCGAGGGGTTGAGCTTGGTGTAGAAGTGCGTGAAGGAGCACGACGGTCTGGAGGAAAAATTAGAACGATCAATATAAAAAATAAAAGTTTACGTTTATTTTGAGTTGTAACTAATACTATTTTTCGATTAAAAACTGTATTTTCGATATTTTAGGTACAACGCCGAAAATTTCTAATTATTTAGTGTTTCTGTTTTTAATTATTCAGTGTTCATAACATTGCTTTTTATTTTATTCTACGAAAAATTTATTAGTTAATGAATATTAAACTGCATTTCTTTTCTTAATTCACAAAACGAACTTGATGAAATTTAAAATATCTAACTTCAAAACGGTTTTAAATTACATTTACGTTATCGTATTATTTATTGTTAAAAGGAGAGATATAATAGCATACTCGAAACTGGCATAAAAACTTGGAATTAAATGACAAAAAATTAACGTATATGTAGTTAACTTGAAATCAGTAAAAGATATAAGGGTAATGTTTGTTTTTCCGCATATAGTGTATTACAAAGGAAAAACAAGTTTTACAGGAACGTAAAGTTTGGGTGAAAAAACTACTTGCGCTTATGTTCAGCTCATCACTGAAGTTGCTTTTGCTGCATACTGTCTATCATCAAGGAAAGACAAGTTTTACAGAAATCTTATGTTTTGCGGGAAAAACTACTTGAACACTAACTACTAGTGGAGCAGATTTTTTGAACTACAATTTCTAATTGGAGTTGAATGCTGCGCATACTGCTTCTTTTAAAAAAAATGATGGGTAAATTTAGGAACTTCTAAAATTTTCAGATGTGATAAATGGAAGAATTTTAAGGTAACAAAAAAGAAAAATTAAAGAAAACAACTAAAAATATGGTAACAAAATATTATTAATAAACTTAACTTTCACTTTTAAGAATAAATTAATGAAAAAAGGAATTGCGATGCTTTTGGTTTATTTGTTATTTCTTTAATGACTAAAACAGTATTTTTCTTTAATTTTTTCAAAGAAAATATTTTTTTTATCTGTTTTAAGAGTAAATCTACTTCATAAATTTTTCCGAATTCCTGAGTTTCTAGATATTTTATCAGATTTGATTTGTATTTAAACATAAAAGAAACGGATCGAATACGCTGTGATTTGGATTTAAATTTAAAAATTTCAATATTTCTGAAATCGAAAATATATAGGGGTAAAATGGATAACCTGTTGCATACAAATGTATGTTCCCCATAACACACGAATATTTTGGGTAACCTGGATCCGAGTTATAATATTCGAAGTAAAAGGGATTCAAGTGAAAAAAAACCCAGTAAATCATTCTCAAAAAGCATATAATTTCTTTATAGATCCAATCGTCTCTTACCTTCCACTTTGATGGTACAGGTGGTTCTGTCCTCTCCCAGGGAGTTGGTGGCCAGACATGTGTATGTTCCGGCGTCATCCAGAGAACAGGAGGGGATCTCCAAAGCTACGACACCGTCGTTGTATGTGACGCTGTACACATGCTTTCCGACTTCCCTACCGTCCTTGAACCACCGGATCTGGAACAGAACAAATATATTATTTACTCCACTCCTGTTTTGATTTAATGTAGGAGTTTTGTTCATTAAGGTTTGAATTATCAATTTGAAAAAAGGAGTAAGTCCCATAAATGGCGAAGGGACTTTTTGTGCTCAAAAAAATTCTCCTAGCTTCGCCCTACACATGAGGAGAAAAGAGATAAAATTAAAAATCCTAAAAGCAGATATAACCCCTTGAATTTGATAAAATCGATGCCATTCATTGCGTTTTTTATTATTTACTTTGACATTTAGGTAATTTTGCCTTTCTTTTATTTTCCATTGTGCTTTAAAAAATTTAAGCCAAAACAAAACATTTCTTACTTAAAAGTATTTTTACCTTTTTATTCACTGATTTATACTTTGATATCCATTTAACTAACTAAATGACCCTATTTCATAATACTTTTGAATTTTATTTGTTTTAGTCTTTCTATTTCTTACTTTTGTGCAGTGAACTAAGCAGAAATAATATTTTAATTGTCAATCTAAGTGGTCTAAGAAATTTTTTTTCTGCTGAAGGGTATAAGTATATCAATCTATTTCAACTATTCAATATTTTTGTATGTGTGAATATACTTATATTTTTTTCGATGATTGTTCTATATTTTAAATAGGGATCTGAATTTTCAGTAAAAATTTAGTGGTCATACAATGAAAGTTCCATGACTAATACAGTTTTTTAATTTTCTCAAAACTTGGCATTTGGACTTTTTCCCTTTTTCAAACTGACGTCTCATTTTTTGGATAGGGGAAACAAAATTATTTTATTGCATTGCAATTTTTCTCTTCTTTTTTAAAACCTCTAACCATCAAACAACAAGTTAGTTTAATTTTAGCAGACTTTAGTAGCCAACAACAGATTGGGATTACATCTAAATTATTCCTGATTAATCAGACATGAAAAAATAAGTAGGATCACAGCGTAAGAATTTTGAAATTTCCTTATAAGAATTACCTCTGGTATGGGCTTTCCTTGCAGACAGCACAGCAGCTTAACTCCGATGCCCACTTGAATGACACGTGGTCTAAGTAGGAAAGTGAAGAGTGGAGGACAGTCCTTGGGCTCTTCATATGCAGGCACTTGGATCTCCTGCCTCCTTCTGCAAAATTGTCGGAAAAGAGTTAATTTATTATGGCAATGAGTGCAGTGATATTGAAATTGCATAGAAGTTAGATTTTGAGTTTAGTAGGGTTTTAGTGGGTACTCACCTGACTGGCTCATCCAGTACTACCTTTGGAATGTCAATAGGAACAGCTGTAAAATAAATATAACAGTTAAGTTTGGAACAATTTAGATAAAGGTTTTTTAAGCAAGTTTTGGTTTTAGAAATATGTACTTCTCAACCATTTAAATAGTTTGGGAACACCATTTGCAAATAAATATTAATAACTTGGATTGAAGAAGATATTTGTTTAAGTAAAAAACATCTCCTGAAGCGTCTAAGCAGTAATCCTAGGTAAGTTATGTCAAGTTGTGTGACAAAATATCTGAAATTGTATTACTGATGATATCAACAACGTTATAAATTGCATGTTGTATTGGCGATATTCAACAAGAATCGTTAATATAGTGGAAAATTTTAATTTACAGTTGCAGAAATAAAATTGATAAAATGACTAGAAACTTAATCTGGAATGGTATTCAGTCCATTTATTTTTTTACATAGAGAAAGAAGTCAAACAATATGATCTAGCTAGGGGATAGATATTATTGTATTGATGTCTATTGTCTATATAACCTGATCTATAACCAAGCGTGTTTTATTTGTAGGAACATTAATCTTAATCGCATTTTAATGGGATAGTTCAACATCCCAGTCAAAAATAATTACAATTTTAACACAGGGAGTTTGATTCTTACATTGTACGTTTAGGAAAACAGGTTCGTCTCTTGAGCCGTAGTGGTTCTCAGCCTTGATGATGTACTCTCCGCGGTCATCCAGCTTGCACCGGTTGATGACGAAGTAGTAGTCATGGCCCTCATAACGCTTCATGTGCTTCACACTCTGCCGCAGTTCCGCGTTGTCACGGTACCTAAAAAGAAAGAGGTGGGGCTTTTAGCAGATATTTAAAAATAAATGACAGTTTCTTTTTAGAAAATCGGTGTTAAAAGAGTCTTCTGCGGTTAGCGTTCTGTTAAAGTGTAGACAGTTAAAACGACATTTTCAAAACTGAGTGAAAAAGGAAAAATACTTAAATAATCTGAGTATGTACCATTGGCTCTGAAACAAATCTACTCAAATTTGAGAACTGAATGTACTTATTTCTGAAAATATGCAGAATCTGCGTAGTTTCTGCATATTATTATCATCTGCAGATGCTCAAAAATGATACATTGTGTGCTTATTATATTTGAGTAGATGCATGGCATTCAGATAGATTGGGAGTGTGATGAGTGTCACTGACCATAAATTTAACGTCATCATGACGTTTTAAAAGTAAATTTGTAAATTGTGTGTGAAGTCGCAACGTGGTGACTTGTTGCTACCACACCATAACTGCAAGTCTTTCAAATTTTAAAATATTTTGAGTGGTATTGGACGTCATATTTGAAGCAAAAAATTCATATCAAAATAAAAACATCGTTTTACTCAGATTTGAAAGTCTCATTTCTCTCAGTGTACGCGTTTAAAGAATAAAAATAGAGGTATATATAAAAGATAGTTATTAATTAATAAAATTAGTATATGTGGGAACACTCCTCTATAATGAACCCGGGATCTTCTGAACTCTTTGGCTATAATACTGGAGCTAAATATTTCCAGATTATCCAACTACGAATTTTCGTAGTTGGACTTTGGCCTATGCTCATATTGTTTTATGAATCTTACCACGTGACTGTTGGTGGCGCAGGCGCAGTGACTCTGCAGAAGAACTTGGCACTCTGTCCTTCGTAGCAGAAGGTGCTCTGAGGGCGGATCACAAACCGTGGAGCAGCCTGGAGTCGATCTAAAAAAAAGAGATATTGAATTTTGTTCAAGAGAAGGAGATAGTGAACGCTTATGCCCTTAAAATTAACTAGCATAGACTATGAGAAAACCAGTAGTGTTATTAGATATTTCTCTCTCAAACATACAGGGGATGTTTTGGTTAAGGTAGAGGTACATACCAAAGTAGAAATCTTCAATCTTGTACTTGTCTCTGTGCAGTTTCCTAAGTGAGCTGTAATTTGCAATATGGCCGAAAGGAAGTAGACAGTTCTTCCAGGAATCAGCCTAAATTATATAATCAAAAAAATGTATAAAAACTGTTTTCAGCATATATAATTAAAAAAACCTATTTAATACATCAAATTTAGTGACTTAATCGCATCCGTTTCAGTAGGATTTTAAATTACCTTATAAATCTTAATACGCGACGTTATCAGATACGGAACCAAAAATGGTCATTTTGTTTCACTAGAAAACATCTTAAAAATATTAACCCCGCATAAAGAAGCTTGCCTTAAATAGTTATTTACTTTTTAAGTCTAGCGATCAAAGTCTTGAAAATTTTATCTGAGTTACTATAGCACAATCAAATGATTATATTTTACTTTGATGCTGATGGGTATCATAATTTGCAAAAGAGTAATGGTAATAAGCTTACGTATTTGTCCCGTATTTCGTCACGGAATTTGACATATCTTCTGTTCGGAATGCGAATGGATGTGTCATGGCTGAGGTCACCCTGGAATGAAAATATCAATGCATCAGTTCAGCATTCATATTAAAAAATATACACGTTATTGGTTAATGCATCAAGGTTAAGTCACTTAAAATAAAGTCATTAACAAAATTCAAGAAATCTTACCTTCAGCCAAGGATGCTCTAAGCACTCGTGAGCTGTGAGACGCTTTCTGAAAATTGGTTGTTAGAAATTAGTTAAGTTTACAATATATGATAAATTATATTGATTTCAGGATATTTATGCTTTGGAATAACCAATGGGTGGGGGGAATGCTGGAATTTCAACAATTTTCAAGTTTTTAAATTCTCATTTACAAAAAAAAGTTTAGCAAAATATCAAGCGGATAAAGTTACAAATTCGGGTAGTAAATACTTTAAAATGTTACTTGTACTAGTAATTGAAACGTTGTTTTAAAGCAAAATGAAATATTTGCATTTTCAATTGATTCCTCTTTTCATTTATTGAGTTTCATTTGAATCATTAGATGAACGTAGGTCAATTAAAAATCTACTCACTCTTTGCTGCGGATGAGGAGCTTCTTGATGAAATCTTTTCCTTCGGTGGAAATGTTAGCGAAGGCTTCATCATCAAATTCCCAATCGCACGCTCGGACGTTCTTCAGAGTTTCGATGTCATTGTCACCCGCGAACGGAGATAGACCGCTCAATCTGAAACGGAGATGGCGTTGAGTTATCCCTCATCAGTGGAAAAATTAAGTATGCAAAAAACTATGTTTTATTTGAATTTTTATTAACATGTAAGGCGTAAAAAATGTATGTCTTCTTTTTTATACTATTCACATTTCAAAAAAATATACTCACTCCTCAATTCTTCAGTAATTACGAACGATGTGATAAATCAGGGTATTATTAATAATGCCCATATGTATTTCGGGCAAAGTGTGATAAATATCGTTTATTTATTACCAACTTTTGTATTTCTTTTTTATTAAAGTGATAAAATTCATTGAATTTATCACATTGGCCCCTCACTTCGGACGTTGTTAATAATGCCCGGTTTATCACTTCTGAATGAAAATAGAACTGACTTATCTGAATGAAAATAGAAACTCTTACTAAAAAATTAATTAAAATTCCCTATTATTCAGTAAAATTAAATGTAATTAGACTTAAATTAAATTCGCATTCTCTAAAACTTGGGATTGGATCAATTTAAAATATAACAAGTTGAAATAGAGTTCACCCGGATTTCCCAGCATTTACACATGAAGAGACCCGCCAGAACAATTTTAATTTTCAAAATTTACAGCATGAAAAACAACAAATTTTCTTACAGGACGTAGGCCAGGACACCAACTGCCCACATGTCCGTGTAGAAGCCGACTGGTTCCCTATTGACGATTTCTGGGGCGGCGAACTCGGCCGTTCCGGTGGAGATCTTGACCACTTCGTTGGGGTCCAACTTGGTGGCCAAACCGAAGTCTATCAGCTTGATGGCATTGCTTGCTTTTGTCTGGCACATGATATTCTCAGGCTGAAAAAATAAACCAGTAGAGTTAACATTTATTATAAATTTTTAAAATTCTGATCAATCATTGCATTAACCTGAAGAAAATATTTAATTAAGGAAAGTCTTTATGGCACTTTCTTGCAATAGAGCATTTTCAATCACATGACTCGGACCTAGCAACGGTCTTAGGAACAGATTGTTTGACCTACAGCAGTTAACAGTTAAAAGAAAATAACTAGTCATGGAATGCTTCTATTGGAGCATTTGCAATCACATGACAGCAACAAATACCTCCGCACCTAGCAACGGCCTTAGCCTCAGACTGTTTGACCTACAGCAAGGAAGAAAATAAATGGTCGTGACGTCACCTGAAAACACTCTATACGGCAATATACGGCATTACTTTATTAGCGTATATTTATGCCTATAAGGCGAGGGTACGTTTTTTATTCAAAAACTGACCTAAAATTCAAGACCCGTGTATAAGCCAAGTGAAAATTTACTAACCTGTAATGTTTTTAAACGTTCTAAAACGCCTAAATATTGTGCTTTAACCATACCCTAACAACATTTTCCAACTTGTTGTGTCACAAAAACACAGGACTATAAGTGAGAAAACTCCAGCTCTCCAACGTCGCCTCCAACCGTGGACCGGTTTCGCCCTTGTTAGGGCTCATCAGCACGGTATAGGAAGGTAACGCAAGAGAGCGGAGGGAGAGCTTTTAGTCTAGCCGACTATAACGGAAAAAGTGGTGACTATTGACTAGTCCTCTACTATCTGCCGGAATGAACTGCGCATTCCATAGAACAGATTTAATTCCCGAATGGACACAGGTATGAAAAGGGAGTATTTTACCACTACCTCTGGTTAGAGGAATATGTGAGAAAACTCCAGCTCTCTGCGTTACCTTCCTATACCGTGCTGATGAGCCCTAACAAGGGCGAAACCGGTCCACGGTTGGAGGCGACGCTTGAGAGCTGGAGTTTTCTCACATATTCCTCTAACCAGTGGTAGTGGTAAAATACTCCCTTTTCATACAGGACTATAAGCTTATTATACAACGGGATGATATTTCTCAGTGGTTTTACACTAGAGCCTCAACAGTAACGGCCCTATATTCACCCTCAGCATTCGGCATTCAGCCCGTATTGAGTTAAAGAAAGAATTTCAAACGCTTTTTAGATTCGCGTTTAAGCTGACGCCCCACATTTGAACCGGAAGTTTTTCAAAAAAGTGTCGGCTGTAATATACGGTAATTTAAAATGTTTTTGGCTAAAAGAGAGTGATGCGTTGAAAGTGTAAACTAACCTTTATGTCCAGATGGATGATGTTCTTTTCGTGCATGTGCTTCATGCCTTCGCACACTTGTCGCATGTAGTTGATGACTTCGGCCTCACACATGACGTAGCTGTCGTCGGTTATCTTTTCAAACAGTTCTCCACCAGACATGCTAAAGAAAGAAAGATAAGGCACAGTTAACCATTAGTTTAAAGGTATCTATTTCGATAATTTTATAATTTTTTATTTTTAATCTTCATTTACAAAGATAAAATACACAAACGAATAATAACTAATATTTTTTATTGTTTACTGTTTTTTTACAGCCTAGCGTGTCGATGAAAACTGTGTTTCCCACATTTCCAAGAGCACATGTGACGTCACATTGTTAGGAGCTTTCTGTACTAAAATTTGTCCTAATTACCTTAAAAGAAATTTGTGGGAAAAGACAAGCGTATTTTTGGAATCAGGAGATAATTTTTAATAAATTAAAATTGAACATTTAGAATTTTAAGAGATGCTGCAATTCGCCATTGTAGGAGGAAGGAACTACGATATTTTATAGAATGAAAAAAAAAAGGAAACATGGATCCTTGTTTGGGATTATCGTAATATTCTATCCAATATAGGATTTCTTAAATGATGAAAGGCTGAAATTGTCCCAAATGGGTTTTGAAATTTTGATTTATAAACGTCAGAAGTTATCTTGAAATTAATTATCAGACCAAATTTTCAGCACTGTTTTTTTCGGAATTTCAAAGGACCAAGAGAAATTTTTGAAGGATCAACGATATTAAACCAGTGACATTCGTACTATCCAAATTACACTGTAAACTATGTTTTGGTCTAAGAGAAGACTATAAGACTTCGGATTAAAAAAATAAAACATGTAATCGACAACTTGACTTACAACTCGTAAATGAGAACCATTTCGTCGTCATCTTCGAAAGCATCATGCAGATGGACGAGTTTGGGATGATGTAGGTGATTCATGACGTCAATCTCCTTCTTGATGAGTGACTTCTCCAGAGGGTGGGACGTTGGGATGAACTTGGCAGCGAAAATGTTGCCCGTTCTCTTCTCTCTGCACCTGTGAACCACTCCGAAGGCTCCGCTGCAACGATATAATGCAATTATAAATGTGTTATAACGAAAAATGTGTGATTGTGTTTTTGAAATTGTTTCTGAGAGTTGAATCTTGAGAGTAAGTTTTACTTACGTTCCGATTTCTTCCAGAATGTCGTATTTGTCGTACACGCTGGAAGTCTTGATGTCGACCGGTGATGGAATATATTTGTCAAACACATCAAAAACTAGGTAAAAAAAGTTCGATTAGGATATATAGTCTGCAAATCTAATCATATTTAGCTCACTTTATATAATTTATTATATTTATTTTTAAACCACCATTGCTATGTAAATAATTATAATCAGTTTCTTATGTACTTTAAGAGATATTATAAAAGGAGTTTTGGAACTTACCGAATTGATCATAGTTTCGTATTTTTCCTTCCGATTTTCCTCTGATTCTTCGGCCTTGAGCGTCCACTAAAATTCAAAAATACATTTTAGTTATATTGCTTTTATATTTTATGGAACATTATAAAACAAAAGAGGCTAGTATATGTTTTAAAAAGTTATATCTGAGAAAAGGGTGGTAAGATTTCATTATAAAAATTTAAAATATAAAGTTTTGGACAGGAAAAGAGCGAAATAATTTTCTTTTCAAGCTAATAATCTTGGGAGTTTTAAAATAATACTCAAATTACAGCATTCAATGAAGTTTGAATCTCATAAAATAACTGCTACTTACACATGATATGTTTTCTCCTTGCCAAGTCCTTTTCCTTCACTATAAAGAGGAAAAAAATATGAGAAAAAAATCATTTTAAAATATAAACATTAACTTAGTACAAACAATCATGGATATTTTTAAAAACTACAATAATATAAATTACATCCTACTTACTCTTTGTTGTGACTAGTTGTGTTGGCTCACTAGGATCACTTCTTCCATACACATTTTCTGCGTAAATTCTGAAGACGTAATCCTTACCAGGATTGAGACCCGATATGGTGTGATATGTGAACCTAAAGCAAAAAATTATAAATTAGGCCTTTAATTTCTTAAAAGGGATATTACAGAACACCCTCGTTATTACGAACTTTGATACCTCAAAAACCTTTATATCTTCAAAAAAAAATGTATCCCACATTGAAATTTACTCGGTATAACCTCGTTATCACGAAAACCTTTGTCTCCAAAAAAGGAATTAATTTGAATAGTATTCCTTCTACTCGTTAAAAATAATTATCATTGTAGAAAGCTAGCATATAAGAGAGTTTTCTCGTACCTCGTGTTTCCGCATCGGATCCAGCTGGTCATGGGACATTCCTGCTTTTCGATCAGGTAGCTGCTAACGTGGCTGCCTCCGTCCCACAGAGGTGCCTTCCACGACAGCGTCACGAAGTCGTCGCACACGCTTTCGATGACTGGGAAGCGGGGTGGATCGGGCTTGTCTGCAAACAGAAAAGAAATTTGAATTCGCATAAATGAAAGAACATTAAAGAAAATTGACATTAGAGCTTGATGAAGAGAAATTTTTATAGGTGTTTTATCGATTACCGATGCAACAACTAAACGGATTTCTAAAAACAGTTCATGTGCCTGTATTCTAATTAACTCAGAACTGGATCCCAAGTCAACATATTCACTGATCCGATTTGATACGGTACTTTATTCCGGCAAGACAAGAGGATGTGACACAGAGAGGTAAAGTAACGCCATTCGATGCTGTGCATCATAGTGATACAACACAGTGATACATTTACATACTTCTCCTACCTCGTTTGCCTCTCCTAAGTTTGTTGCAAAGTTTAGGAAACATTTGCGTACTCAAGATGAGCCTCTTCGTCTCTCTCTCTTTATTTTTTTACTTGGATGATAGATGTAAAGCCCTGGATACTCTACCTTAAGTAGCGACATCAAGCAACCGGCCTCCATCATGGGGAGAACTCACTACTAGCGACGATAAGCTAGACTATATAGGACTAGTAGTGAATTCTCCCCATAATGACGGCCGGCTGAGCATGATGTCGCTACTTAAGATAGAGTATCCAGGGCTTTAGATAGATGAGGTCACCATCTATCGCCACCTTCACAATTTTTCCATGTTTCTGAAGGGGAGGATTCTCCTGATTGCCATAACACCATACACATAAATCAAAACCATTCCTCATAATATGAAAAAACACCCACTCACCATTGATCTGCACCTTGATGATAGCAGAATCAACCCCAAGCTCGTTCTCAGCGACAATACGGTAAGGACCATTGTCCACCTTGCTAACATCTCGTATGGTGAGCAGCGCGTGTCGCTCTCCCACCGCCACCTCGTAACGGGCCCCAGACTCGATCTCGTCGCCGTCCTTGGACCAGCGGATGCGGGGTTTGGGGAATCCCGTGAACGGGATCTTCAGCGTCACGTTCTCACCCTTCTCGAAGCAGGCAAGCTCGCGGAAGCGAGGCGGCACGTGAAGGTGAGGCGCCGCTGAAAAAGGGAAGTGTAGTTAGTCATGTTGTGAACGGTGATAGAGACGATGTTTGATGTAATAGTGTCAAAGTACTAAAAGACCAACTTACGCAACAACAACTACCAACTTACGCTAAAAGGACAACAACAGCGTCAAAGTACTAAAAGGTACTTAATGAAAGAAGCTTTTTCCCTTATAACATTAAGGAAATCTGGAAAAAACCTGGTAGGTGTGGTTCTATCAAAAGGTATGACCAGATCGGAATGGGCCGATTCGGCGCTGGTCGTTTGGGCACCGGCCAGTTTCGGCGCCAAATTTTTTCTTCTAATTTTTAGAAGGATTATGAAAGAGTTCTATTTACTTTCATTTTATTTATGGCGCCGAAACAGCCCACGCTGAAACGGCCGCGCCGAATAGTAGCAGACCGTAGAAATGAACCTTACCTGTATCCCCCCTTTATAAGTTATATTAAATTAAGATCTCACCAATCCTCATTTTTCATGCTAAGCATTCAGAAGTCTTGTAAAGAATTAAGCGAAATATTAAGAGAGAAAGGGTAAATAGAAAACTCTGAGCAATGATATAAATATTCAAGAATGAGATAGGATTCCTCAGAGTAAAATTCACGTCTTCGTAACGACCGACACTGAAAATAGAAATAAGACCCCGAGAAGTTGTACTATTAAAGACTATTGAATTGTACTATTGAGAAGTTGTACTGTTGACTTGTTGAAGTACTATTAGGATTTCACAATCATATCAATGTCAGTAGAATGGTGCATGAAATCCTGGAGAATTTAAGTATTATTGACTTCTTATTACTGATTGCAAATATTCATATATCTTGGTGTTACTACTTACTCTTGATGAAGAGCTCTGCCCTGGAGGTCCTGGATCCTCCCTTGTTGGTAGCTCTGCAGGCGTATTCGTCGGCATCTTCACCGTAGGCCTCGCTCACTACTAGGGAGTAAGAGTCCCCATCCTTCAACATGGTGAACTTTCCACCATCCATCAGTTCTCGAGTGCCCTTGTACCTTTGAAGCAAAACACGGACTTATAAGAACACCATGCCAACGGAAATTCGTTATCTTGAAGAGTTTGTGCATAAAATGCTTTGAAATAGAAACTGAATTTAAGAGAATGGGATTTTCTCACCAGGAAATCGTTGGTTTGGGGTTTCCAGAGACTTTGCAAGTGAACTGAGCACTCTTGTTCTCCACAGCTAGAACGTTTCTGAGTGGGATGACGAACTCTGGTGGAACAGGAGCTAAAAGAAATGATCTGTATTAGAACGTCTCTCAAATAATAGTGTAATTCGGTTTTATATGCTTAATTAAATTAGTTTATATTAATTAATGAATTTCTTGCTACTGAATCCATTTATAAATATTCTTTGATACATATCAAATAAATGTTTTCTTAAAAAAATACTAATAATTTCTTTGAAAGGTAATTTTTAACAAAATATGTTTGCTATTTAAAATTATGAAATGCATTGCAATATAAATTTGAGACCTTATTATCTGTGTGACATAACTTGTGTAAAAATTTCTCTTAAATATATAAACAAAGTTTCCAGCTGCTCAAACTGACAATTTTGGTCGCTGTTGAATTTAGAAACATTTATCAATAATCCCTTAACTTGTACAAGAGAAAAATTGAAACATTTGATTTCAGTGTTGTAAAGTTAAAAGTACAAAAGAAAAAAAACTGAAGGTTTTCAGTACCTGTAATAAGACGCTAGCTTAAGATCGAAATCTGTAAGTTGTTTTTCATATTACTCATTGTGCCTGTAAAACTGGTTTTACCTACTTAGATGGTGATATGCAAAAAACCAACATTTGTCTTAGATCGGATTCTGTAAGTTGGTTTTTGACATTACACGCTGCGCCTGTAAAACTAGTTTCTCCTACTTAGTAAATAGTATGCAAAAAAACCCAAACATTTATCTTAGATAGTTTTGCAAACTCGTAAGCAAGACTCTAACAAGTGTAAACTCACAACTTTCAAGAGTCGCCTCCAACTGTAGACCGGTTTCGTCCTTGTTAGGACTCATCTGCACGGTAAGTACTAACGAATCCTAACAAGGACGAAACCGGTCCACGGTTGGAGGCGACGCTTGAGAGTTGTGAGTTTACACTTATTGTCCGCTAACCAGCGATAATGGTGAAATTCACCTTTCAAGACTCTAACAGTTTGTAAAATGGAAAGAGTTTGTCAGAACACTTGGCGCTTCCACTCGGTTGATCATAAGTTACCAAATTTTTCTCATAGGTTATAATTTTTAAGTTTTTTTCATATTTTATCCTCATTTTACTGGTTCGATTCCGTTAATTGTCCCATTATATATCACCAATTCATTTTGGACTCCTAAAGATTCAACTACCAACAAATTTTTATGGATGTCATGGTTACATTTTAATCGGTTGGTTTGCAGTTTTTATCAACATTTCTAATATTCTGCGGCCAAAACAACTTAGCTACATTTAACGGGAGAGCTTAAAAAACGGAATTGCACCATTTTTATCCTTTCACTCACCGTTGGGATCCGCTATCTTGACAGACGTGGAATTGGACGAAGGCGGGCTCATTCCAGCCTCATTGACAGCGAACACCCTGAACTCGTACTGCCTGTCTTCGATGAGATTGGCGATGTTCACCTGCGTAGTGATGGACAGGGATGGCGAGACTCGCTGCCAGGCGAGCGTTCCCACTTCTCGCTTCTCCACCCAGTAGCCCTGGATGCGGCTTCCTCCATCACTCTCAGGCTTCTCCCACGACAGGTTCACGAAATCTCCACCCACTTCTGACACCACTGGCACTCCCGGGGCGCTGGGCTTGTCTGTGGAAGAGTGTCGTCATTAGATAAAATGGAGGTATTTGCTTACAGTTATTGGTCTCATATCCACATAGTGGTTTTTCTTCATTTTTTAAAACCTTTCTACATGCCTAAATAGCAGCCAACCCATTAAAGGGTAGGGGGCTGTTCATAAGTTACGTAGGCACATGGGAGGTTTTCTTATATTTATTTTAAAAATATCAGAACATTAAATGAACATAATTTATACTCTATTCATTTTGAACTGGCGCCTAAAGAATAGTGTTTTCCCCCCTCGCTAGAAGCGTAACCATGGCTACGCTCTTCGCGCGGCCAATAGTAAGCCTTCTTTGCCGCTGTGAAGTTGATAGTTGCCATGGTTACTGATTCGGTGGTGGGGAAGGAAATATTTTCGGGCTCCAGATCAAAATGAACAGAGTATAGTATAGTACCCTCTTTCAAAGGTCTGACACTCGAGAATAAGATTCATTTGAAAGCTAAATACAGTGTTTTTTGGATGCTTTTTTAATGAGTATTTGAAAAATTTGTAGATAATAAAAGATATTAGGTAACAGAAATCCTTTTTATATGAGTTTTTATCCGACTTACCAAAAGGCAGTTTGGCAATGATGGGGTTGGTGCCTTCCAGAGGCAAACTCTGTCCGTTCTCATTCACAGCCATGACGCGGAAGAGGTACTCTCCTCCCTCAGTCAGGCCTTGAGCAGTGAACACCAATTCCTTTAAAAACAAGAAGGGAAAACTCAGTAAAGTTAAAATGGAACAAAAACATTGAAAAATAGCTAGTTGCGTAAGTTCATCTGAAAAAATTCAGTCTTCTGAAATGCCTCACCCTGCAATAGCTGGAGGCGACCACCCACTGGCTGTGACTTGTCTCTTTCCTCTCCACGACGTAGTTGGTGATCTTGCTGCCACCGTCTGTGAGCGGTGGTCGCCAACTGATGGTGGCCGTGTGTTGGGTGATGTCGGACACCTCCAAGGGTCCTTGCGGTGGACCGGGCAGGCCTAGGACACGAACAATAGATTTTGAGTTTCAGTGCAATGTGAATTTATTTAATAACTTCGAAAACTTTTATTCGTTGTTTCTTTTTAATATTAATCATGATAAATCTTATGATAACATATTATAGTGAGAAGAATAGTTTTTTTTTATTAAATAGTGAACTTCAACTGTAGGCAATCATACTAAAATTAATGACATTTTTAAAAATGGTGTTGTTTATTTTTCCAGACAAAGTAAAAAGAGAAAATGAACTAATTAAATTTAAAAACATCTTTAAATGATATATTTAGCGTCTCAAATACGTTCAAAATTAAGATAAGGGACTAGAAGGCATATTTGGGCTGTTCAAATATACATTAACTTTCTGTGTTCATATGTGTCTTATATACCATTTCACTCTTTAAGAGTAAATAAATATTTATAATTAAATTTGGGAAAATAAAATTTTTGAATAAATTTATTGATTCCACAATAGAATTCATGCCACAGTTTCTACTTTTTAAAAACTTAATTGGTTGAATTTTCAAACAGATAAAAGAGAAGAAATTTTAATTTGCGACTTTCAAATGAGACAAATTTTAAACACTAAGGATTCCAATAATACCACTGCTTGATAATTTGTTACAGATTTTTAAATTGAATTTAACATAGAGATATGGGGGTGGTTCTAATATGCACCGTGTTCAAATGAACCCCTTTCCCCTCTATAACGCAGTTGAAATTAGTATGATGATAATCTATGGACCTAACACCTTCCATTGTTGAACCTCTTTGGCTGACATCTTAGTTGTCCATCTGTATCCATCTTTACCCAACTCAAAAGATTAAGTACTACCATTAAAGATTACTCGAGAACAGTCAAAAGAAAACGACATCATCCTTACCAGTAACCTTGAGCAGGAAGTTGGCATCGGCCTGTCCACTATCATTCCTGACGACCACCTTGTACTTGCCCTCGTCCGTCTTTAGGGCCTCCCTCAGGTAGATGATGACATAATCGTCGAAGACGGTGAGCTTCAGGTGGGCATCTTCTTTCACCTCCAGACCCTCCTTGAAGAGCTGCACTTCAAACGGACCCGTGCCAGAGTAGAATATCTTGATCTTGCCGTTGTCGTGTTCTGGGAAGGACACTTCGTTGGGGCAGCGCTCGATCTTTGGAGCAGCTGCAAGAAATGACAGGGAATATTTTCATCACCATTATTCACAAAAAGCCTTACTTCAGGGCATTCAGAGGAAAGATGGGGATTTTTCCGACAAAGCTATTATACGTAATGAGTAAGAAACAACGCGAATTTCTTTGCACATTTTAAAGTTTTATTTTAAAAACATGCGAATCGTTTCGGAGATACGTGGATCCCCTTCGTCAGTGAGATCGTTTTAAAGGGGCAAAGAAATTTACGTTGTTTCTTACTAATTAGTATTGTTGCATAGTTGTGTATTCAGTTTTTATCTATTATACGTAGCTGACGATAGTCATACATCCGATGATTTTGAATAGCTGTGAAAACCCTAACACAAAACTAATTGAAAATAATAACTCAAACAGTTAAACCCTTTCAGTCCAGGCCACCCAAATTTTTATTTCATAAAATTGTAGAGTTATCTATCTCGAGTTTTCTAGGATTACGAGCGTTAAAACTCTCAAGAAAAGTACTACCCCATTTGTTTGCCAACGTTCTAAGGTAAGTGCCCTAAAAATCAGACTCACAGGCAATGTTCAGCCTGGCTGAGCACTTGACGGAGCCCATGCTGTTGCTTAGCTCGCAAGTGTACTCTCCCTCATCAGTGTCCCACACTTCGGAGAAGACCAGCTTGAACACTCCGGTGTCCATGTCCTTCTGCACGATGCGGCCAGCTGGGTGGATCTCGCGGGCGTTCTTGAACCTAAGGCATAAAGCAAGGTGAATCAATGAACAGATGAACCTAAGGAAAGTTTCAAGTAAGTTAAGATGAATGTTTAGTGTTGACTTACCATCTTGCAGTAGGGAATGGTTTTCCGTCCCCTTCGCATTCCAAAGTCACGGCCTTCTTGAGGTTGCAGTTCTTGTTCGCAAGCGTTCGAATGAATTCAGGACGCATACCATCTAGACAAATGCAGTCACATTGAGTTTTTTAACACATTAAAATGACTTTATAAAGCCTTAACATCCGTTTAATCAGTCCTATTCAGTAGTACTTAAATTATTTTTCTATAAGTTGTCATTCATTATAAACCCTAAATCTATTGAAGAAATCAAATGCTTAAAAAACATTTATATTTATCTTTTAGAAAGTTTACTGATTCCTAAAAAAGTTCACATATGACTTCAAGTGAGACTAGATTACCGACATGAGTTGAGTCTGATTTGTCAGGAGTATAAGATTAGATTTATTTGAATTTGGTAAGCATCCGAAGGAAATTTATTTACAGTGATATTTATAATCCGACCGCCATGAGTAAAAGGTTTGACGTCTAACAATATTGTGGTGATTGTAATGTAAACTGGCTATTCCCCTTAATTTTGGGGGTGATGGTAACTCATAAAAGCAAAAAAAAGATTTTGGGCAAAATGTGTGCGATTATAATTTAGATTTCAACTTCCTTCAAAGGTTTGCTTTTCTGTCAAAGATTTTCTCGTGGCGGTCGGACTTGAGTACTTATCTGAGAATCTCAAAAATGTTCTCAAGATCTCTGCACTTTGCAGGAAATGAAATGCTGTAGATATTTCACTGACGGTTTTTTGGCTCATCTACTAATATACAAGTTGATAAAAAAATCCGTACTGAATGTTTTATAGGGGATTTGCACCACTGCTGTAAAAAAAACATCAGCGACATTTTCTGTAACGATTGAAATGCCAAAAGATGGCGTTGCCAGCGAGAGCTGCAAAAGCGAAAGGTTTTTTGATCGCTCGGCGGGAAAAGTGACTCCCTCCAAATCGCTTTCAGCCGCAGGAATGGCGGCCAGGATTTTCCTTCACATTGCTTGTGCTTTTCCTAGTCCCTATTGAAATTTTCATTTGAAAACAAAAAATCAAGCCTATGTATTCACAAGTAGCCTAAATAACTAACTGAGGCTGATAGAAAATATTTTTGGCTGTTGAAGAACTGATGAATTTTCTCATTTGAACTAGATGGCAGCACATGTTATGCGACTACGATTTCATTACCTCTTTCCTCAATTAATCGGAACGCTCTGGTCAATTCTGGTTATGCAACAGCCCTTGAATTTCAAGGAAGCACGATATTGATATTAGAAGATAATTTTTGCATTTCTATTAGAGAAATCCAGACAACCCAGATCTCCCGCCGGCTCAAGAAAATGGCCGCCAGTGATCGCAATTATGTCGCTGATGTCGTAGCGATTTTTTCCCAGCAATAGTTTTCGAGGCTTCCTATTGGTCCTTTTGAAAAAATTTTCGTCGCTGTTGCAGCAAACCGAAAATGTCTCTTTTGCAGTGGTGGTGTAAATCCGCCATAACCCTTTATCTACTGACGGTACTTACAAGTCCCACCAACTTTGAAATTACATAGAATAACCATCCTTACGAATATACTGACGATACTTTGCAGGAGCACTCTTTTAGGATAAATTGCAGCACGGTTCTATGAGGAGTATTTAAGTATTTTAGTGGGAAATGCGAATAGATTTAAAACTGAAGTTGTGATTTCAGCTGCCATCTTGATTATGGATTCCCATGGATGTCATTTTTATTCCCTCAAAAGTAGTTGAAGTCGAAAGGAAAGTGTATTATTTTTTAAGACCTTAAACTGCGATAAAAAGCCATATGATTTTTTTGTATTGTGAGAATATTTCAGCTCTCAGTGTACTGACGGTACTCAAAATCATCAATTTAATTAATTAGCTCTAGCGGATTAAATTTCCCAAAGATGAGTATTTTGTTTACGCATGTCTCTTGATTTTCAATTTAGTGACTAAAAAAATGCAGTAAATAAAGGGTTAAGTAACATTTCTCTCACCAGGGGTGTCGGTGACCTTGGTGGGCATGGTGGTGTTGCTGGGGTCGCTCTTTCCAGCCGTGTTGACCGCGAACACCCGAAACTCGTACTCGTGGTTCTCCATGAGGTTGATGACTGTGTACTCACAGTCCGGAGTCACGTAGTCGTTGGCCCTTATCCACACGTTGCTGTTCTTCTCTCGACGCTCCACGATGTAGCCTGAAGGAAATACGAAGATTTTAAACTCATAAACTGCATTGAAATATGAACTAAGGAGTTATGTAAAATCATCGTAGGACATAGACTCATAATTTTCAAGATCTTAAGATTACTTTTAACTCTGAAATCTTAAAGAACCCGGTGTAAAAAATGTATCAAATTTTCCTTAACTTGTAAAAAAAGAATTGCGAGCATCTTATGAAAAATATTCTCGTTAAAGTATGCAATTTTAAATCTTTTTTATTTTATGGTGAAGTTCAAAATTAAATTAATTTTGTTATAATGGAATCAAATGAAAGTTGTTAAATTTTTTAAGCATACATCAAAGGTAATTATATTAGAGAGTGGTTAAAAGACACAATTCTCTCAACTTAAAATAATTTTTAACAATAGAACAAAAGTGGCGAGAAAATCTACTCTTGACACTTATCTGAAATGCTATGTTCCATAAATAAGGGTAATCATTGAAGTATTTGTAAGGAAATAAATAATTACCTGTAATTTTACTTCCACCATCGGTTCTGGGTTTGTCCCATTTGACATCCACGTAACTCTTTCCAACTTTTCCAACTCTAACGTTCTGGGGAGGTGATGGTACACCTAAGAGAAGGAAAACGCGCATCAATGGACAATTTGCTAAAAGCATTCATCACACAATTATCTGTGTAACGTTTAAAAAGAACTTACTAGATTTAGTTTTGATCTTGAAAGAAGTAGGTTTGCTGGGTGCACTGAAACCAGCGGCGTTCTTTGCCTTGACTCTAAACTCATATTCAGTGTTTTCTTGCAAGTTTGGCACTAAAAAGAGGAAATCACATGAAGTTGATATTTCAAATATTTAAACTAAAATAGAAGGGGTCGTTGAGTCAAAATATGTCATACAAATTTTCATGATAGAAAGAATGAAAAAAGAAGATATGCATAATGAGTAAATGAACAAAAAATGAACTAGAGAGTGAGTAAATAATAGCGGAAGAGAAAATGTAAGGGAGAGTTGCGAGATTAAGTCAGATCTTGTATTACCTCGCATGGTGGTATCCGTGGCCAGTTTGTCAGACACTGGCTTCCACCTGCCGTCCCTGGGATCTCTGAACTCCACCTGGTATCCGTGGATCTTGGATCCACCATCGCTTTTGGGACGCTCCCAGATTAGGTTGACGCTACTTTCGTCAGAATCCGTAACTTGAGGAGTTCCAGGGGAACTAGGAACATCTATGAAAAGAGAACACATTGTCACAACAACAAGAGTTTATAACCATTAGTTGAGATCAGGTAACGAGTTTCATAGCGCTGAACTTCAATAAATCCTATTTATTAGGAATCAAATTCGTATAAATTTGTAAACACTTGAGGTTAATCTCCAAAAGGGAGACAAAATCCTCACCGCCAAGGGTCTTAACCCTCTGGGAAATGTTGTAACCCCCAGTCGGTAGCCAAACCTCAAAGATACAGACGTATATTTTCTCAGTCTTTAATAAAGGATATAGGGGCCCTTAATCTATGGTGTTATTATTGTATAGAGTATATATTGAATCTCCCCACCCTCTATACTAGATTAGCTTCTCCATAAAGATAAAAAGGGAAATGTTTTTACTTACCGAAGGGGAACTTAGCGATAATTGGCTTCTCTGATGCCAAAGGTGTTCCTATTCCATATTGGTTTTCGGCACTCACTCTGAAGCTGTACTTTTTATTCGGTTCCAAGCCAACGACGTCATAGTGACAGCCACGGACATAGCTGCTTACCTTGATCCAGGACTGAAAGCAGACAACATTTATCATCATTACATGGTAAAACTTTTTCCAATGGAAGAATTTCAGTTTCATTGAATTGAAATTCCTCAGCAGCATCTAATGCAGTGGAAGTAGCTTACATTTAGTGCTGGGTCGAGTTTTTCGACAACGTAGTTGGTTACAGGACTTCCACCATCATCAAGTGGAGGTTTCCACGACAACGAACAGTTCTCAGGTGTGATGTCACTGATTTCCAGTGGTCCCAAAGGTGGTCCTGGTTTGTCTAAACAAAATGAAGTAATATTTCAAATTAGTTTTGGGTACTGAGTGTAAAAATAAAAAGTATGTCCTATGAATTAGAAATTCATAACTTTCAAAAGTTATTTAAGAAATTATTAATAGAAGTAATAGTTGAAGATCTCTTAAACGTACCTACTACAGTGACTCTGCAAGAGGCACTGTCCGTTCCCTGTGAGTTGGTCAGTTTGAGGGTGTATCTTCCAGAATCCTCCCTCTTGCTCTTTTTGTTGGACAAAACGACGAAGTCCTCCGACACTTCGGATGTCACTCTATCGTCAGGTTTGATTTCGTGTTGGTTCTACAACAACACAATTAGTTATCTAGTTGTACCCTGGTTACAAATACAAAAACTAACGGCTGTATTCACCACTAAACCTAAAGTTAATCAAGCTTTTTCGACAGCTCTGATTGGCCTAAAATTTGTTTCCCTTAATCCAACTTGTTTAACCAATGATAAGTTTCGATTCCAGGTTAACCTTAGGTTATGTTAGTGGTGAATACGGCCGTAATGAAAAGTGAATATAACTCTTACCACAGTCCATAAGGCCGTTGGTGGAGGACTTCCAATGTAAGGTACTCTGATGTTGAAAGGTTCTCCAGCAGGAATGGTCAAGTCTCTCATAGCAAAACTAGTGTCTAGTTTTGGAGGACCTGATAAAAAAAGCAATGAGAGAAATCAACATGAAATAAGGTAAATGCAACAGTAGGGTCGATGTATGGTATAGTGGTTAGAACCAGTGGTGAAGCTTGCTTTCTTTGAAGCATTAGAAACCCCGCTTCCCAACTTCGTGATGCTTGATTCGTCATAAAACCAAATTTTTATAACTTTTCTGAATTTTCATAATTTACACGATTTTTCATTCTAAAGTTATAAATATTATAGAAATTCAATTTCTCTCGAAACAATTTGATTATTTGAAATAAGTAACCTTTAAGATTTTCCAAGATCTTGAAACAATTGGAAATTGAATATTCTAAAGATATTAGGTAGAAGACCGATTTGGTGGAATTCAAATTAGCCCTAGCTAATTTAAAATATCATTCCCTTGCCAATGGGATGATTAATAAGCCAAATTATCCACTCAGACTCTCCGCACCCCTACCATTATTTTCTTCGACTCTTCCATTTTTACCTGCCTTCGAAATACAGACGAACTATGTTACGGGCAATGTGTGATAAATCCGGGCATTATTAATAATGCCCGCGTATTTAATTGACTTCAACACTAGTTACAAACACCAACACCAGACCAAATCTCACTTACAAGGCGGCATCCTAGCCACAATTCCATCCGAATTGGAGCTCCAGGGTCCTTGTCCGGCAGCGTTGACCGCGGCCACCCTGAACTCGTACTCCGCGTTCTCCTGCAGCCCGGGCACTCGGTGGGTGAGGTCCGGCACGGGCAGGTTGCTGACCTTGGCCCACTTGTTGTCGCCCAGTTTTCGTTTCTCGATGACGTAGCCAGTGACGGGAGATCCGCCGTCACTGCGGGGCTTCGTCCAGGATAGAGTGATGGAGTCTGTGCTTGTTTCGACGGAGTGGGGGATGCCTGGTGCGCTCGGAGGGTCTGTAGAAAAAAATTAATGGTTTGAATGGGAACTTGAAATGAGTTCGTTCAAAGGAAGAAGTAACCCCTGTTCTTCTTCTATGTAAACGAAGAGATCTAGAGTTCAATTCTATTGACAACGCAGCATTAACACCGACGAATCACAGAAGCGATCAGGAGCCAAATCTAATGGTCAATGGTGTCAATCAAACTTTATCTCGAATCTGATCTGTCAATGTTACCAATGGAAATAAATCCTTACAGTTATATGCAAAAAAATATTCTCGAACTTAATTTCATAAATTTAGTTAAAATTTAATAGCGGGGTAAACCTTTTGGTTAATTTTTAAGAAATATCAGGATTGACAAAATATCTCTTACTTATTCATAAATTAGTAGTTTAGAAAAACCATATCCTTTTTAGGTAACTAAAATTTGGAAAACTTCCCCTGGCTTCATTGACTTCATAAATCTTCTATAACTTTTCTTTTGAATTTTGTGTTTACTTTTTTAAGTGTTTCCAGTTATTATCAAATTTTCTAAAAAAGTGTGTAAATGTTTTAAAACTTGTTTAAGGAGTAAGATTACCAATATTTTTAGGGGGATGCTTCATATCCTAGGTCTAATAAATAAGCTAGCCAGATAAGTTTATCTAGTGGAAAAATTTAATTTGACTTTTTTAATATTAGTAGTAGTAAGTTTCCCCTATCTCCCACCCGATATAAATATGCCAAACTATTTAGTCTCTTAAGGGGCTTGTAATAAAGCACACACATTCCGAACTACTTAACTAAGAAGAGGCCCTGGCGAGGCTTTTGAATTTCTCCCTACAGGCATTGTTAAAGCGAATCATTGTCCCACAACCAATATATACCCTCACAATCTCAATAAAACAAACAACTCAATCTCACCGAAAGGCAACTTGGCATAGACAGGATCCATGCAGCAAGGATCACTGGTGCCGTACAGGTTCTCGGCCATGACCCTGAACTCGTACTGCCGTCCGACGGTCAAGTTCCTCACCCGGGTTGAAAGTCCGTTGACGAAGCTGCTGACGCGAGCCCACAGAGAAGTGCCCTTCTCTCGCTTTTCCACGATGTAGTTGCTGACCGGTGCCCCTCCATCGTCCTTCGGGGGCTGCCATTTGAGGGTCAGGGACTCGCCTTCCAACTCCTCGGCCTTCAGGTTCTCGGGAGGACCGGGTCGGTCTGAAAAGTGTTGGATGTATCAGTTGGGTGGTGCAGTTTTATTGGGTTGAGAGTTTATCTGGGTGCTAACAGTATTGGATTTTATTGGTGGCATCTTTTAAATGACACATACATACAAGAAAGTTAAAAAAACACAGGTACTACCTTGGTGGAACAAAAACAGTGTCTATATCGTTGAGTCGATATTGGTCAAACCAGGGGCGTAGCCAGAGGGAGGGATTTGGGGATATATCCCCTCTGAAACTCATGAAATTTCCTTTTTGACCAATGAAAACCACTAAAAATACCCCATATCCCCTCCCGAAATATCAATATCCCCTTCCAAAATTTTTTTCTGGCTACGCCACTGGGTCAAACGACCTCCTCTGACCAATATCGAGATAATTGCTTACAGTTTTGGTTTTCGCTAACCAATGTAGTTTCTGACATTATTTGGAATATTTTCAACCTTGTTTTCAATAACTAAAAAATCCCACAAAACTCGCAATAGCACTTCCTTTGTGACTCACTCGAGTCACTGGAGCATTTTTTTCAAAGAAGTTTTTGAGCTTTGTGTCTAGAACCTACCTATTTCTAGAAAGAAATCTAATGCGTTCAGTAAATTCTTACACCTAAGTAAATACTATATGTACATGTTATTTGGAGATTTTCGTGCAACCAAAAAAATCAGATTAAAAAATGATGATAATTCAAAAATTTTTAACGTAAAAAATAAAATTTTTCCATGTTAGTTTATCGTCGCCAGGATTTTTTTCAATACATTTAACAACACTTACCTAATACTGTAACTTTACAATAACAGGTGTCAAACCCTGATATATTCTTCAGGAAGAGTTTGTACTGGCCAGAATCAGAACGCTTGGCGTTGTTAATACCCAGCACAGCATAGTCATCTCCAACCTGAAATCAAAATAATCCTATATATATGGTATTTAAAATAGGAAACTATTATAGTGTAATACAATTAACTCCTAGTCAATAATTTTAAACGATGCTTTGACCATAAATTGTAAAAAAATGCTTAAGAACACTAAAAATTTGGTCAAGAAATAACATTAAATAGACGTTTGATTTTACCTTAAAGAAAGCCCTTGGATCTTTGTCGTCCAGGTCGATTTCATTCCTGGACCATATGGCATTGGGCTTTGGAAATCCAGTGAAAGGAGCGGTCAAGCTGAACTCTTGACCGGCCTTCACTGTGATGTCCTTCAGTGCTCCAGCATCAATGCGAGGCTTGTCTGTAAAAGAAAGGTAACATTCAAGTAACATGTAACACAAATGAAACATAAGACATTTTTTAGGTCTAGTGACAAAATCTTCCAATTTTGCTCACTATAGTTGGGGAAAGTAGTTAAATGAAGGTTGTTCTATATTGTATATTTAAAGAAATTCGGTTTTGGAATACCAAGTTATACTTCACTTGAATATTTGAATTTGAATGGAGTGTGATCTTTGCTGTTTACAGTAAGGATTTCTGTTAAAAATCTTTTACAATCTGATGTTTCTGATAAATATTCTGATAGATTTTATAGAGTTTGAATCACTGAAATTCACCAAACTACTATGTAATACAATACAATTAAGAAAATTACCTGGTTGATCTTCAACCCTAACCAAATCGCACGGTCGGCTAGGTGGACTGTCTCCGATATCATTCACAGCGATGACTCTGAACTCGTATTCATCTCCTTCCTTCAAATTAGGCACCTGATATCGAAACAAAACATAATAATCAACAACGATTGAGATACTCCAATAATGATGCATCACCATTCACTGTAAATTGGATAAATTCCTTTTTAGTCGAGTTCTTACCGTAAATGTTGTGTCTGGATGCGGAACAGTATTGATAATGTCCCATTCCTTGGCTCCTTTGGGTCGCTTTTCGATGAGGTATCCTTCGATTTTGCTACCTCCGTCGTGAAGAGGCTTGTTCCATGACAAAGTCACGGAATTCTTTGTCACCTTGTCCACTCGAGGCATGTCTGGAGCACTTGGAGCGACTAAGGAAAAAAGGATATTTCATTATAAAATGAATGAAAATTTTATTGTTATTTTCAAAGCTCATTTGTAGAAATCAAATTTACTTTGGTTCTTGTGAATCCTTTTCAAAGTTTAATTCTTTAAAAATACCAAAGTTAATCACAAAAATTGTTGGGTTAAGAGAATTAAAAATTGTAGGAACATTGCAAACTGACCCAAAGATATTTTTATAAATTATTTTCCTAGACAATTCTATTAGACTCACATTTCTGCTCTTTAGCCGTGATGGGTGCAGAAGGCTTGCTTGGTTTTCCTGGTCCCCCTTCGTTCACAGCCATGACTCTGAATTCGTACGTCTTTCCTTCGGTCAGATTGGGAACGTTGAATTCAGTGTGAGGCGTCGGGTAAGAGTTCACTTTGAACCAGTCGGGGGTACCACGTTCACGCTTCTCAATAATGTATCCTGCAAAGCACATTAAAACGGTTACAGGATAAGTTTTTTAAAAATATTCCGAATATTTCAAAATTACATTTAAATGAGAATACTGACCAGTGATAGGTTTTCCACCGTTATTAGAAGGTGGTGTCCAAGCAATGTTTGCAAAGTTGGGTCCATAGTCTTTGACCTTTGGCTGTCCTGGGGCATCTGGTGTATCTGTGAGAAAATGTTCGAAATTAATTCTACTTAGATAATAAAGAGATTTTATCAATGCTTTCAGGTATATTGAACCATTAAAGAAGTATTTCAATTTATATTTTTACCCCCTAACCTTAGTAGCTAAAAGTAACTGGATAGGTGATAAATCCCCTGTATCTGTTTGACTGGTGTAGCCATGATCTTTTTCGGAATTTTCTATCAGTTTACGTTTCTTAGAAGGTATTATCTTCTTCAATCAATTGGATGTGAAAGTATCCAAACATTTTACACTTCAAGACTATTTTTATCATTGTAGGTTATTTGTAAGCTTCCAACGTTCTCATTAATGACCTTATTTACTGCCACTAACCAGCGGTTAACCAGCAGTTAAAGAGAGAAAGAGCTCTAATTCTTCTTTAACCAATGGTTAACAACTGGTTAAGTGGCAGTGAATAAGGCCATCGGTATTCAAATTAACCAATGCTTGTCAAATTCCAAGCATTTTCAGATGGTAAGAACATATTTTAAAAACTTCAAAAGGATATCACCATTAAACTTCAATATGTTACAACAGGATTTTTCGAATGTAGAAAAGATTTTTACCGAATGGGTTCTTGGCGTAGACCGGCTTTCCCTCCAAGGGATCACTGACTCCATACATATTCTCGGCACGTACTCGGAAGCGGTACTGCTTGCCCTCTTCCAAGTTCCTGGCAACACAAGACGGGGTGGGACAGAAAGAAGACACTGGTGTCCACCGCTCCACACCGATCTCGCTCTTTTCCACTTGGTAACCTAAAAGCAACGAAATGGTATAACTATGACAGTTGTCTCTTTTAGAAACAGTGTAAAAACGCCTATGTCTCTAAGATTCCACGCTAACATTAGGGGAGAGTGTTGTACCTATGGACAAAAATCACGTTTGGATTTTTCTAAGACAGGTAAAATCACATTTTGACCATTTAAAGTGCCCAACCTATAGTCCTAACCTTTGTGAGTAGAGAGATATTTTTTATTAGTCAAAATCTTGAAAATTGGATTTTTAATCATTTATAATAACTTGGAAAAATTTGTGTCCAAAGGTACAACAACCTGTTGTACCTATGGACAGACCCAGTTGTACCTGTGGACACCCTTAAAAAGGGAAGTTTTACTTGAAAAAAGCTAAGAATGAACATTTTTATAGATGAATTACCTTTTAATAACCTATTTCAAGCCTTTTTAAAATTGAAAATAGATTTTTTAAATTAATGTAGGTTTAGATCGTAAATGATCATTAAAACGAAGTTGAATGATAAAAGTCTTGATTTTTTACCAAAAACACAAAAATCATATGGTATTTTCAGATCAGAATTTAAGGTAATAGATTCATCAATCATGCTGATTGATCTGACAACTTCACTGATCCAAAAAACCCAATTCGATCGACACTTAGTTGTGCAAGCATTTGGTGGTACAATAATAACTTGGTGGTAAATCTTCTTCAGTGGAAATTTTAAGTTTTTTTAATCATCATACTTAAATGCGATAGGGTGCTTAGGGTTTTACACCATATTTTAAATTAAATTCCAAGTAGAATCATAAATTTAAAAAGTAGTTTAGATCACAAAATATTTGATTTTTCATCTAAAATTCTCTTGAAAATAATCACTGACAAATAGATTACCATTTAGAATTAATTTAACATTTATTAAAATGTATTCAGTTAAATGAAACCTGATTCTAAAACGCCGATTAGCTACAGACACCCACAAGAACGTGTCCGTAGGTACAACACTTATGGTGTCCGAAGGTACAGCATCAGGTGTTTTTGCATTCAAAGTTCTATAAAAGATAAAAGAATTGAGATTTGACAATTTCGAATATCAAAACTAAAAAGTCAAAATCTCGGGGATTTCCCTCATATATCCCATTTTATCATATCATAATCATAGAGGAAGAAAATAATTAATGTAATGATGCACTAAAAAAAACGTTGAGCACCTAAAAACAGTATTTTTTCTATAGAAAATTTAAATAATATTTTAAACAGCTGATTTCACGTTAGCAACTAGATAGCATCTGTTTACATTCAAAATCGACCACAAATTCAAATTTACATTTTTTCCCGAATTTTAAAATGAGGTGGCTGAAGGTACAACCGTCCGTAGGTACAACACTCTCCCCTATATTAGATACTTTTTATACTTTTAGATTAATAAAAAGGATGACAGCATGAAAAATGGGGAATTTGGAATCTCAAATTTAGTTTTAGCTTAATTCAGATTTTGGATGACTGGAGTGCCGTCCAGACTAAGTTTATGTAATTGTAAAAACTTTTAATTTCTCATAAGCATTATTCATCAGAGAGATTTAAGAGACACTACTCTCCGCGTTAGTAATATAGTCAATTTAAAGGAGTTTTTCTAGTGAATTAGATAATTCTATCAGTGAACTTCGCTTTTTTAAATGAAAAGATATTGCTGGAATGTAATAAAGACATTGATTACAAAAAGGACTGGAAAGTAGCTAGTAATTTTTTAACATTTTAAAAAATTAGAACTTATTGAGAATCAGTGGTAAGAAACTTACTTGATAAAAGATACTTACTTCAGGTTGCATGCAAGAAAAATGAAGGAAATTTAGTGTGGAAAGTTATTTTTCATATTTTAAAGGAGAGAAATTTTTTACATAAATATATTTTTGCACGCCCTCCTCCAGGTTTTTCTATGAACGAATTCTGATTGAGAATGGGTTGTGGCTTACCTGTAATATCCGATCCACCATCGTCATCTGGCTTCTTCCATTTCAAAGTGACGGAGTTGGCATTAACATCACTGTACTCAAGATTCTTTGGAGGTCCAGGTTTATCTGTAAAAGGCAACATTTTTTAAAGTTACAAAATACTACTTATACCCTCCATCTAAAAATTTAGTTGTTAAATTGGATTGAATGTTTTTTGATGTTAAAAGTGTGCACTATTAGAATACAAGTTTAAAAATAAACTTACTTTAAACGATTAATAATACATTTAAAAGTAACTGAATCTCCCTTAGAGCAGTGGTAAGATGCTTGCTAAGCATGCAACAGTTCTTGGGTTCAATCCCCGATTATTATTTTATTTTTAAAAAACTTTTATTTTTTAAGAGAAATTTTAACAAACTAATCAGAACAGACTCGGCTAATAGTGACAGCTCGGGATTACGATCTTGTCAGGTAAAAACGATTAAATATCGAAAAGAACTTTTGAAGCAGAATTTTACTTTTACTAAGCGAATTGGCGGAGGAATCACATTATGACAAGTTCGTGGTCATCCACTACTCACCATAGACGAGCACGGTGATATCGGCCGAGTCCTCGCCGTGCGGGTTGCGAGCGGTGACGGTGTACTTTCCGCTGTCGGAGCGCTGGGTGACGGGGATGGCGAACGAGATGGAGTCTTCAGTGGTTGCCGTCTGGATGCGGTTGGTGGCCGGCAGTCGCTTGTCATTCACCGCCCAATCGACGGTGGGCGTCGGAGCGCCCGTCAGCGGCATGCTCAGCTTTAGAGGGTCGCCCGCTTTCACACGAACCACCTTGCCGAACAGGCCGTCGAGGTGCAGCTTAGGCTTTTCTGTTGGAATGGAATGTGTAGAGTAGATAGGAAGAAATGGAAATATGATTGGTGTTAGGGTTTGGATTAAATGATAATACTTGATCACCAAACTGCTTTAATGATTAACGGCCTCACAACATTATTCACACAGCTACCTGACTAGCGGTTAAACATCAGTTAAAGAAGGATTCCACCAATCAGAATCAGCGAAGAGAGCCCTTTTTCTCTCTTTAACTGCTCTTTAAACCGCTGGTTAAGTGGTAGTGAATAAGGTCATTATTAACTCCCACTTGACCAGTGGTTTACCAGCTGCTACAGAAAGAAAATGAGCTTTTCACTGACTCTGATAAGTGGAATTCTTTAACCAATGGTTAACCGCTGGTGAGGTAGCAATTAATAAGGCCATAAGTTTTGAGTGAAATCGGGCCTGGTTTAAGGCATAAAACTAATGATCATAGTTTGCATTTTATCGGTTTAGATTAAAAACGATGATCAATTTTGAGCGATACGGATTGACTCCGATAATAATCATTAATGAATGACAAAAATGTTTCGATCAAAATTATAACTCACAAACAGCCCAAAAACACACTTTCACACTTCACCAAAACCGCCAATCTAACATTTCGAGGATAGGAGATCGGTATTTTTCAGAATAATCGAGGTATCTAAAAGTAACTCTCCATATGGGCAGATAATAGACCCTTGATTTTGGGAAAATCGGTGTTCATCCACTGTATTTTTAAATTAATGGAAATTCAACTTGTCTTGTAATAATGATGTTTAACAAAATCCATTAAAAACAATCGTATTATGAGTTTTTGGTCTCAAATCAGGCCTGATATTTACGATTGTTCTAAAATTTTAATCATTAAAGGTTTTTGGCGATCAAGTGGTGATAAAACCATGCTTTAAATTATTAATATCTCACCTTTCATCGGCTTGGCAATGATAGGTACGGAAGACTCACTGGGCTGCCCAAGTCCAGCTGCATTTTTGGCGGTTATTCTGTACTCGTACTGATGACCATCGGTTACTGTGTCATCAGTGTATATGCAACTCTGAAATGAGCAAGAAATCTTGTTCAGTAATAAAAAAAAACAGATTTTTAAGTTAAAGACCTCAGATTTAGAAGGTAACTGATTTTAGATTATAAAATAACGTCCCTTTTCAAAATTATCTACAGACGATACTATTAGTAAAATAAATCTTAAATTTAAAGAAGGCATTTTGATGGAATTAAAATTGTTTTAAAACAAACAAAAAAGTTCCCTTTCCCGTTTATAGATGGTACTTTACCAAAATTTTTGCCTTAGTTTTCGGACCATCACCAGAAGTCTAAATTGTAAAAGTTTATTCAACTTATCAAATCAGACACATAAGAAAAATTATAACTATCTCTAAGAAAGTACGCCATTTTGTTGAACAAAAGGGATAGTTATAATTTCTTTTCTTTTTAAATGTCTGATATGATAATATCAATAAACGTTTACCTCTAGACCTCTGGAGGTGGTCCGAAATCCAAGGCAACAATTAAAGTAATGAATTAATTTGCTATTTTTTTGTTAAAAAAAATCCCATCCCTTTAAAATGATCTCTTTAAAATTTCAGATTTTTTACCAGTAGTTTCATTTGTAGAAAATTTCAAAGTAGAGAAGTAGGGTTGTTATTTTATAACCAGCCCGTATAACAATACTAAATAACACTGCTTAACCTTAGATATACTCTATTCATTTTGATTAGGCGCCTGAAAATATTTCCTTCCCCCCACCACCAATCGGTAACCATAGCAACTATCCTGCTCAAAGTGACGAAGAAGGCTTACAATTGGCTGCGCGAAGAGCGTAACTATGGTTACGCTTCTAGTAAGGGGGAAAGCTCTATTTCTCAGGCGCCAATTCTAAATGAACAGAGTGTAAGTATGTGAAAATATATATAAGAATCGCCAACTCACAGGTACAGGGTTCTTATTGACCTTAACCCATCTGTTTGACTTCTTATCCTTCCTCTCGATGTCGTAACCGATGATGGGGGAACCACCGTTGGACCTCGGGGGTTCCCACTTCAGCTTGATGAAGTCGCGATCGTAGTCCACAGGTTCCGGCTGGGATGGGCGACCGGGAACACCTGAGGAATCAAGTGATAAGATATTGGAAATAAGTTTTAAGTAGTATTACAGATTAAGATGCTATTTAGGCTATCTAACATTTCGCTATTAGTTAATTTCTTTTCAAGACTGCGTAATACGTAATTGGTATTTTAGTTTGCAAGATGCTTATTTACTACCTAACAAAATGTACAGTTGGGGAAATAAAAAACGACTCAGTTGCGATTTCTGGCGAACCACTTGGGTTAGGAAGACGAATGAGGTGTCATTTTTCATTGTTTAAAGTATTCTTTAACCAAAAAAATTTTCGGGTCCTTAGGGGGTCGTCTTCATATTAAACGAAACACTAACTTTTTTTTTTCCAATAGAGACCCCCAATTATTATTAGTTTTTCTGAAAGGCCATCCCCCCAAACCCTTAAATACCAAGTTTCACCCATATTGGTAAAAAAAAATTTATTTTTCAAAAATAAACTTTTTAAAAAAAATTTTAAATCGTGAAATTTTTTTATGGTAATCGATTCTTTAAGTAATTTTATGTAGGAAACCAAAATTTCAATCGATTTTATCCATTAGTTTTTGATAAAAACGACCTAATATCTTAAGGGGCCGTATACCGTTGCCGAATGCATACCGCAAATGCTCTTTCTATAGTTCGTTTTATCAAAAACTATTTGATAAAATCGATTGAAATTTTGGTTTCCTACATAAAATTACTAAAAGAATCGATTACCATAAAAAAATTTCACTATTTAAAAATTTTTTTTTAAAGTTTATTTTTGAAAAATAAATTTTTTTTAATCAATCTGGATGAAACTTGGTATTTAAGGGTTTGGGGAGATGGCCTTTCAGAAAAACTAATAATAATTGGGGGTCCCCATTGGAAAAAAAAGTTAGTGTTTCGTTTAATATGAAGACGACCCCCTAAGGACTCGAAAATTTTTTTGGTTAAAGAATACTTTAAACAATGAAAAATAACACCTCATTCGTCTTCCTAACCCAAGTGGTTCGCCAGAAATCGCAACTGAGTCGTTTTTTATTTCCCCAACTGTACATAATAGGGGCTTTTGTTAGGCAACAGAACATGTCGTCAGTTACGTCTTGATGCCCTCTAAAATAAGACATGACTAGTAGTGAAAAGTCCAATAGCAAAAGGGGCATCTTAAGCAACCATATGATTAAATGATGGCTTTTAAATTACTGAACATAAATGGAGAACGTTAAATATACTTCGTGCTTAGTTATTTATTTGAAATAAGTTTTTGTCAAACTTGTCTTCTATGAGACTGATTTATTTATTTGAAATACTGCCGCCTATTTAACGGCCAAGGGGAGATAAATGATATGCTATAATGAATAAGTATTCTTTTCGCCATTCCAAGAAACAATTTTCAGTTTTTTTTAATGTATTTACTACAATTTTGAAGGTATTCCTTGAGTAAGATGTGAAAAAATTAAACGGTAATCAAAATAACACACATTATTCAGAGTACACATAAAAATGTAGAGAACGTGCCTTTTTACCAACGCATTTGCTTTTCCCATTGGATTTCACAACACGCCCAAGACTATATTGGTATATTTTCACAATTAATATTGGTGCAATTTAAAAAATAGCCCAGGATGCATTGAGTTAACTCATATACAGAGATTTTACTTTTGCTAACATTTTAGCAGTGATTATTACTTTTTCTAATAATAGTAAATTAACTGATTCCCGAATTCTCCCCAAAGAATGAAGTTCAGAATGTGTCCTCTTACCGTATGGGCTCTTGGCGATCACCGGTTTCTGCGTGGTGAGAGGGTCCGACGTTCCGTTGGCGTTCTGTGCCATTATGCGGAACTCGTACTCCGTGCCTTCCGTGAGCTTGGGCACGACGCACGAGCGGGCGGTGGGGTTGACGAAGGACACGGCCGGCAGCCAGCTTCCACCTCGCGTCTTGTCACGCTTCTCCACCACGTAGCCCCTGTGAAACAGAAAGGATTCAGTCCTGTATTTTATGTTTTATGGTCCCAAATACTACATGGCAAAATTGTGAAGGGGTCTGTGTGATGAATGAATGTGGCCCCTGTAAAAAGGGGTGTTCGAGTGAATGTGTGTATGTGGCGTGGGCAACAGTATTTCACCTCCGTGGCTTCGGTCCACAGGTGCCCACTGGGTAAAGTTAAGTAAGTTCTGATTTCGGCATGTTAGGATAATGACCTAGGTCAGTGTGTGTTGTGCTCTGCCATTAGAACAAAAAAAAAGTTTGGAGCAGAAGAGGCATTTCATAGTAACTTTGGTACAAGAGTTGCTTTGTTGGCGAACTCAGAATTGACGAGTTCCTTTCCGGCCATGTGTTCTCATTCAGGTAATTCCTGAATTCAGGTTCTCATTCAGGTAATTAAAATCCTGATTTTTAGTGTAAACTCACAAAAAATCAGGATTCTAAGTGATAGTTAAGTCCAACAATGTTAAATTGCACAATAAAAAAACTATTCCAGAATTTCCAATTCAAGCGAATTGAGCAAATATAAGGACTAGAAAAAAGAATTGCCTTTAAAAAACATTTATAATTATATATATGGCATTGGACTGCAGCATGGTTCAAAAACTGTGATTGCTCCTAAAATCAGCTGCGACGTTAATCTCAAGATCGAAAATTGTTGAATTATTTATAGTTCTCGTGTTATTTTGAATTCCCTGTGTTATTAAAATTATTCCCGGCTAATTGATTAACAAGTTGTATAAAAACTAAAATAAAACGATTCCACCAAAAAGAAGTAATAAATAATACTTCTTAGTTTTAAATATACTGCATTGCGGAAACAAATTGACTTCGAAAAGATAGCAACGAAGGGTTGCCTGAAAATTGCCAACCAGCGCAGATTTGGTGATTAATCGTACCCATCACGATTAATTAAGTTTTACCTCAATGTTACTTGATGCTCCAAACCTTCAATTCCATCCTCTACTAGCTTTGAATCAATAAGAATTACTAATTTTCAAGACATGAAACTTTCCCAAAAAAGAAGTATGGGACAGGTGTAATGCTCTTGAAAATTGTATAATATAATTTGGTTATTTGTGAATGGCCCCTGTGTGGGAGAATAGATCATTTTTAATAAGTGGAATAATAGTCTTACGTGAGTGGGCTTCCTCCGTCATCCTTGGGAGGCTTCCAAGAAAGTGTCACCCTATCTTTGTCAACTTCATCTACATTCAAAGGTCCTTCAGGAGGTCCTGGTTTGTCTGTAAAACACATAAAGAGACACACGTTAGGGTATTTACGTATTTTATGTTTATTTAAGTTAATCTTTCTTTCTTAAGTTGGTGGTTAGCACCGACGCTGATGGCTGTGAATATGGCTGTTACTGCCATAACCCAAAGAGAGAGCTATCAAAAATTTTATCTTACCCAATATGTTGACATCCAGTATTCCGCTGTCCTTTCCATGCTCGTTCTTGATGGTCAAGACATAGGGTCCACTGTCGGAACGCTGCACGTCGATGATATTGAGGATGGTGTGGTCATCGAAGTTGGAGATGGTCACTCGGTCCCCGCTGACCACTGGCTTTCCGTGGAGTGTCCATTCCACCTCAGGGGCGGGTTCCCCTATGAACTTGATGTCGGCGGTCAACGTCATACCCCCGCGAACCTTCATTTCGCGCATGGGCGTTGTGATCTTGGGAGCCACTGCAACATAACAGGGAGCGCAGTGAGTGAGGGTGGTTTGTTTTCCTGCATACTGTGTGTTATGAAGGAAAAGTGGGTTCTACAGGCGCAATGAGCTTTGCCGTAAAAGCAAGATGATCGAACTTCTAAAGCACTCTTGATTGAACGAAACATTTTTGTGTTGGAGTGAAAACTAAAACTCTTTTCGAGTAATTGCATTTAACAAATATTTTAAAATTCATATTTCAGAAATTTTCAATCTAGTTTGTGTCTACCGAATTACAGATCTTAAATGAGAACGTTAAGTAGAATGAACTTTTTTCAAATTTTCCTGGTAATACGTATTTATAAAAATTTTAATCCAATAAACTATTTAAAATGTCACTAATTAAAAAAGGAATTTACTATAACAACTAATTAGAAATTAACTTACAAGATTATTTTACTGAATAAACTTCCCTGGTCTAGTTTGGTACTTAAGGTCATGACAAGTACAGAACCATCTATTGGTAAATTTTGGAACTATTTGTTTTCTTTCCCAAAACAAATTTCCTGGAATACTCAGATGAAATATCAAATCATTCTAACCAGTAGTTCTTAATACATGCTTTTCAAAAGTGACCCTTTCATTTTATTCACCTTATAGATATTTCGTCATCGGCATATTTCGAATACAAATTTATGCATTTACTAAACGACATTAATTTGACACCTTACATTAAAACTATAAAAGAATAAATATCGAGTTATGCCAGGATTTCTGAAGTGCATTTTACGTCTTAACTCAGCAGTGAGATAATTAAGAAACAGTTGAAGCACTGATTGAAAGGCAGACAGGGTTAATTAAGGGATGAACAGCAGCTGTAGAATTAAACACTCCCAACTTTCGATTTCTCTAAGATCTACTCTTTTACGGCCGTATTTACCGCTAACCTGACCAACGGTTAACCGGGAGTCAAACATCCAATTAGCAGTCAAGAAAGGGAAACTAGTTTTCCCCAATCAGAATTTTGACTGCCGGTTAACCCCTGGCAAGGTTGGCGACGAATGCAGCCATCAGTGGCCACTATAGTACTTACAGAACTTAGGCTTAGCCGTAACAAAGTCCGAAGGATCGCTAGGCTCGCTCTCTCCCGCCTTGTTGACAGCGATGACCCTGAACTCGTAGTCGTTGCCTTCCGTCAACCCAGGCACCGTGCACTTGGTCTGGTTGGCAGGAACATCGGCCGCCTTGGTCCAGATCGGAGAACCTCGCTCCTTCTTCTGTACCAAGTAGCCACTGAGCGGAGCACCTCCTGTGTCCCGTGGGGCAGTCCATGCAAGGTCCACTTTGTCCTTGTCGTAATCCTTGATCTCGGGTTTGCCGGGGGACTGCGGAGGTTCTAAAGAGAGAGAAGAGATGGATTTGTTGTGTGGTTTTGCTTTCGCTGGTTTTCTTTGGAGATGTTTGACTTGATAGCAGAATTTTGTGCACTTTTAATGTTTAAGTAGGAATGCTGATTATATAGTTGCTTAAATAAGTAAGGGTTGTATGAGGATGTATTAGTTATTATAAAATATGATTATTCATAAGTCAGAAATTACTAATAATTCCTAACACAACAAGAGAACTTCGAATTTATTTTCTATTAAAATTCTATATCTTTCTTATTTTTTCTATCTTTTCTATTAAATTCTACTATGTTTTCAGACATTTATACCATCTTATGTTGTTCCTAGTTTTAAATGTGTATGTTGTGTGTAAAATAATAAAGGTTCTGCTTTTTTCATTTTAAGTTTGAATCATACGATTGCATCGTCCACCTTTTTCCAACCAAGTCTTTGTTCAAAATTATTTTATCAAATGAAACAAGTTAGACTTTATCAACATGGAACGGTTAACGTATTTAAGACATCAGTCTTAACCCATTCAATATGGTAAAAAATCAGTTCAGTGTGCCTCATTATCGGAAACCAGTTATTTTTCCTCCAAGTGATTATTACGATGAAATAACTTACCTGTCTGAAGGTCAAAGGCACGCATAAACGATCCCATAACGACGTCATCAACAACAATGAAGTTACAAGCTTTATTGATCAGACACCATATGTCCCACAGTATTAAAAGATTTACATATATACTGTCTCAAAAATTGATTTTGAAAGTAAAAAAAATGATTTAAGGATCGGTCAATGCCGATGTCTTTTTTTGCTTACTTACAAAAAAACAATATTTCTTATTTCAGTAAGAGTCTTGCAAGTTATTATTTCTATAATAAAAACAATTATCTACCCTTCTACTATGTATTTCTTTCAAGTTTGTATTTCTCTTCATCTACAACTCATAAACTACTCCCCATTAAGAAAAAGAAAAACCTTAAGAAAATCGTACACCATCCCTTATGAACCCACAAGCAAAATCTAGCATATATTTACCATAGGCATCCTTGGCAATGATTTCGTTCTTGGTCTCCAGAGGATCCGATTCTCCTACTTCGTTAACAGCCTTCACCCTGAACTGATATTTCTTTTTGTAAATGAGTTTTGGCACTTTGAATTTCAAGTCCAAAGTAGTGCCCACTTCAGTCCAAGTTCCTCGAGAAGTGTCCATCTTCTCTACCAGATAGTGCTTGAGAGGGGTTCCCCCGTCGTCTTTGCAAGGCTTCCACGTCACTGTTGCCGAGTCCTTGCAGACGTCGGTCACCCCCAAGGGACCTTCTGGTGGACTGGGACGATCTAAAAGGAATTGTGTTATCTTGGGTTAGTTAAAATCCATGGATTAACAGTACGAGTGAGGATAAACTTTTCAACCCTCGATTTTTTGGTCCTCTAGTGGAGAGAAGCCTGAGGCTAGATTTTTACAATGGCCAGAGCAGCTCCCTTCAGGGACCATGGGAAGATAAGAGAACAATAGGGGACCTCCCTGACCTCCTTTAGAAAAGAGGGGTTTTTATTGTTCGTAATTAACCGCAAATGGCCATGGGAGTATTTTCTATTCAAAGGATCATAAAACTGAGGGCAAAGTTTAGGGCTGTGCTGACCCCTTCCCCGCGGAGGTTCCCTATTCTTCTCTTATCTACCCCAACCCCCTGAAGCTGCGATGCTCTGGCCCAATCCAAGAAGGTCTATATTGTCCATTAGAAATTTTTAACACGTAATAACAAACTTAACTTTTTTATGCACAGAAGGACCATAGTATAAATACAAGGGTTGCTATTTTGTCTCCCGTATTTATCCTATCCTATGTGAAGTTTATACAACAACCCTATAGGACGCCAAAAATAATCTAAAATTAATTTGAATTGAAAGTGGCGATGGTCTGGTTCTTGCAAGAACGGCCTCATTTGTTTTGTTTGAAAGGATTAGAATACTTAATTTGTTGGCTTTTATATTACATAATGTGCCGTACATTCTTGGATTTGTGTTACATAATGTATATTCAGAATTTAATCGTTTATTTCTGAAACATGTCAAACGATACTTTTCTTAACACTTAGGTTTTCTGGGCTTGTTGCCCGTAATCTTGTAGATTAATGAACACTAAGCGTTTCAACTCCTTCTACGGGAGTCATCTTCAGTAGGATGAAAGTTATAAAACCTGAGTGTTAATTATAACTCCGGCCGTAGAAGCCTTCACAGTTTTATTAGACACTTTTCTTGTTTTGAGATAAACGAGAAAAACTGTATAGAAGCACACTACATTTTTCTGAAGATGTTTAATAATTTTTTTCTTAAAGTAGACCTTATTTGAATATCTTATAGACATATATAATTTTTTTAATGTTTTTATTCTTTTCATAAAAAATTATTGAAATATTTGCATTTGACAGTTTTTTGCAATAAAGATAGTATTAAAGCCCATTTTCATAGCTTAACTCTAATTTATTTAAGAATTTGTTGATAAAGTAGGAGTATTAGTTTAAAATAACATTTCCTTATTAAATAATTCAAGAATTAAATTATTAAGAATTAATTATAAAAATTAAGAATAAAATTGTAAACGTCATTCTTCATGGTTTTTTATCAACAACACTCCTACAGAATCACATCACACTAATAACTCATTTTTGAAAAATAAGGCGTTTGACACGGTTCAGAATTAAGCGATTCAATTATTCTCCCGCTTATGAACAACATGCAATTTCCCTGCTTAGGAGAGACTGCTTTTAAAACCATTAAAGTTCTTACCCCGGGTAAAAGATCCTTGAGTTTACAATTTAAAAAATTTTGAAAGAAATTTTTAAAGTGGTGACTGTTAGTTGTAATCGCCGTATTCGCCGCTGACCAGACCGGACGAGCGCTAAGTTATGCGGAGCACCTTACACGTCTACAATTCTAATCAAATCAGAATTTACCACAATAGTTTATAAACTTAATATTAAATGAAATATTTGCTACCGGGAATCGATAGGAGGAACTATCGCAAACGAAGCCAACTCTTTACCACTGAGCCAGTCGGGACACAATGATATACATTCCATATAAAATCTGAACGAAGTCAAGTTCGAGCACTAACAATCTCTTTTTTTATTTGAAATGATTAGAACAATTATTAATTTGTTGACCTTGTGTTATATAGTGCATGTAACGTAAAATTGTTCTCTTGCTTATGTAAAACATGCAAATTCCCCATCAAAGAGATTGCTTTACAAATCGCTATAATACTTGCAGTACCATCTATTAATTTCAAAAGCCTTGTATTTATAATTCAAAATAATTTGAAGTTAAAGTGGTGACGAGTAGTTGTAATCTATAATATCCATTACAGAGATCAATCTAGATTTATGGCAGTATTCATCTCTAACCTGAATAGCGGTTAACCGGCAGTCAAACCTCTAATTAGATTTCTACCAATCTCGGGCACTCTAAGTCATCTCAATGGATTCTCCCAATATATTCCATGGTCATTTACCTTGGGGTAAGCCATGCTTCTTTTACCCTTAGGTGGTCCTTGTTTCTAAATAGAAGCCATGAAAGGGACTTTTGAAGCACCCTGTATTACTCAGAAAATAAGGAGCATAGATAATAATTAAAATAACAATCACCACCAGTGGTTATTACAACGCAAGTTTTCTTTTCGGAATGATGATCCGTGTTTGATGAAAAACACAGCCCGATTTTTAAGGTATCCGCCTACCTTTCAGACCATTTTTTTTAAATACTTGATTTACAAATTTTATTTTTTAATTTTTAGTTTAAATTTACATCAAAACCTTGATCAATGCTAAAAAACAAAATTAATTATATTACTTTCTAAAATATGGGGTAATTAGTGTAAAATTTAAGAGAATTTTTATAAAACCCCTCTCACTCTTGCCCAAAAACTATTACCCCTATATAAATTTCCTTTGGACACAAGTATCCTATAACACTTACCTTCAAAATGGACTATTTTCTAAGACATATTTTGAAAAGTAATTGTTTTACAGCATAAAATGTAAAGGTAAATAAAAAATTTCAAAATTTCTACTACCATTTAACAAAAAAACATCAATAAAAACAAAAACAAAAACTTACATAAAAATCTGAGGTCCATCTGGTTAATAACAGTATGATTAATATACTGTTAAAATTTGGAGTGAATATTTTGGATAGTTTTTGAGTAATCATGTAAATAGTAGAAGGTTTTTATGCAAAATTTAGTTCCGAGAAAATTAGCTTCAAAGTTTATATTTGTATACGATCACACACGACTATCTGTTTTAAAAATGCTGTAATTTCTTTTCTAATTCACCTATAAGTAAAATGAAAACAGTTTTGGAAAGATAAAAGTCTAAACTACTCGAAAAAGTAACAAAAAAAATTTTCGACGAAAAAGTCGAAAATCGTCATTTTAGGGGTAGGCGGATACCTTAAATGTGGCAAATAAAAAAAATTCCATCAGAATTTGAGTTTTTTCCACCATCTCAAGTTATCAAACCCTGCTAATTCCATACTCACCCATAAATAAAAATCACCAGTAATGATTACGACGCGAATTTTTCTTTTCTGATCGTCAAATGATGATAGGTTTGATGAAAAACACTGCACGATTTTAAGCAATGTCAAATATAAATTTCAATCCATTTTGAGATTTTTCTCACAACTGTATTCACCGTTTTCAACGCTATTTAGAACAAACCCAACCTAAGGTTAACCTGGAATCGAAACTTCTAATTGGTTGTCGAAAAAGGGAAACAAGTTTTAAGCCAATTAGAGTAGTCGAGAAAGCCTGATTCCAGGTTACCCTAATACTACATTCATACATGAAAAGTTAACCTAGGTTAAGTGCTAACCTAGCTTAAGTCGAGCATGTGTGAACGGTAATGTTCGGCACTAGTTAACTAAAAGTAGTTGAAAAGTAGTTAATTACTAGTTGCAACTACTAGTTAACTAGTAGTTCAACTACTTTTGGTTTAGAGTAGTTGAACTAGTAGTTTAACTACTTTTTTCACTAACTACTAGTTCCAACTACTTTCAAAAAGTTCAACTACTTCAAAAAATATTGAAAGATCAAAATTTTAAAAAATATGTTACATCTACTAACAATGCCATTTTTTGTGATACATTTTCATATTTGGCAACCTTGAAATATATTTAGCCATGATATTTTTGCTAAAGGTAAGAAAAAGTAATCGAAAATTTTGGGGGAAATATCTTATGAAATTAAATAGAGTAGTTAACTAGTAGTTAACTACTTTGGGAAATAATCAACTACTAGTTACAACTACTTCCAAGAAAAAGTAGTTAACTAGTAGTTACAACTACTTTTGCCAAGACTAGTTGGTAGTTGGTAGTTAACTACTTTTTGACCAGTAGTTGCCGAACACTAGTGAACGGACAGTCTTAGATTTAAACAAGTTTAGCAAAATGAAACTATCTTACCCTTAAACGGCAACGTTCACACAGGACGATTTTAAGTGCTTATCTAACTTAAGTAAAACATGTGTGAACGGACTGTTTTAGATTTAAATTTGTTTAGCGATAAAAAGCTATTAACCTAAAACGAGTTTCCAAAACTGACTTAACTATTAGGATAAGTTACTGGTGAATACTGCCGTCAGTCTTCACAATATTTATCAATGGCAAACCCTGCTCTAACGGCCGTAGTCACCGGTCTTGACCGGCGGTTAACCGAAGTTTTCTTTCTTCACCTGCCAATCAGAGGCAGATTTACAGCCGGTTAAGTTACCGGTGACTATTACGTAAATAAACCAATTCAATTCAAACTCACCCATAACGATAACATTGGCCGTAGCAGACACCGTCCCCGATGTATTCTGCAGGGTAAGGGCATACTTGCCGGAGTCGCCTCGCTCCGCGTGGGCAATGTCCAGGGTGGTCAAGGTGGCAGTGGAGGCGATCTCGATGCGCGTGGCCACCGCCGGCTTGCCGTTGATGCTCCACACCGCCTGAGGGGTGGGCTCTCCCTTGATGGGGATGGCGTAGTTAATGGGTCGTCCAACTCGCACTTTCAGGTCGTGCAGCAGGGATTTGTCGATGCTCGGTGCCACTGGTGTTGGAGGGAAAAGAGGGAGTTAGTTTAGAGGACGGGTTTATTAATAAAGTCATAAACAAGGGTGTTTCAAAAGTCCCTTTCTTTTTTCCCCAAATATAAGCAAAGACCATAATACAAATGTTGTTTCCAACATTATCAAAAACTCACTGGAAAAAGTTTCATGATAATATCAAAAAAATTCGTAGAGGTATTAGCATGGGTGAAAATAGTACTTTTCAGGCCTCATCAATAAAAAAAAATCGCGAATTTGCAAGTTTTTTGGTTTTATTATGTATTTTTGTGTTTTTTAGTTAAATGAAGATAAATTTTAATCAAAACAATAAAAAACGTGCAAAATTCATGGGCTAATTATTTTTTGAGCCTGAAAACGTGCTATTTTAACATGCTTATATCTCCGCTAATATTCACGATATCTTCATGAAATTTTTTTCCAGTGAGTGTTTTATAATATTGGCAACAATAAAATCATTGCTGCTTTTGCTCTATCTCCATTAGTTTTTATTCAATCTCTTTAACTTTCTAAATTCGCCGCTAGAGGCGCTGTAAGTCATCTCAATGCATTGTCTAGGGGTCACTTACCTAGGAGTAGACCTTATACTTCCATGACCCTATGAGACGTTGGTTCAAATAAAAGCCGTGAAATGGACTTTTGAAACACCCTGTATGATATTTAAAGGAATACTCACGGTATTTAGGCTTGACCAGCACCGGAGCACAAGGCTCGCTCGGCTCACTAGGACCAGCCTTATTCAGGGCTGTAACTCTAAACTCGTACTCCTCTCCGTCTTTCAGCCCTGGCACCGTAGCCCTGGGCTCCTTGCCGTCCACCCGCGCAGCCTCTTCCCACACAGGGCTGCCCTTGGGCTTTTTCTCGATCATGTAGCCCGTTATGGGGGCACCCCCGTCACGCCGGGGCGGCTGCCACGCCAGGTCCACTTTACCGCTGTCCCAGTCTACTACCTGAGGAGCGCCTGGCTTGTCAGGCTGGTCTGAAGAGAAAGAGAAGGGATTGGTTAGTTTGGAGTAAACAGTTTGGAATTATTTTATGAATGGAGATCATTTTTTTATGAATGGGACCATTTGTGTAGAGATCCTAGAGTAGAAGAGAGGTAGTGATAGTTTCTGATTGGCTGAGAGGAAAGTTTTGCTGCCTTTATTTCCTATTATCCGGAAGAGGAAAGCCTATTTCAACAGTCATTGCTTTAACGTAAAGAGCCAATCGAAGACTAGGGTTTTAAACATTTTTAAAAAATATCTTCTAAGTGAGCGAGGTAGGTTGAGTTGAGGAGGAATAATGTGCAACTCTGGTAGCCTTCTTGGTAAAATACTGGTCTCCGAGCATACGCACAAACCTATTCAAACCTGTTGTCATCTTTCTCTCTACTCCAGGATCTCTACATGTAGGTATATACTTGATGGTTCAGTTTTTAAAAGGAGTTAACACATATTGAAGTCAAGTAGAGGAGAGTGGGGCACTTTAAGCCCTCACATTTATTATTTTGTTTTTATTTTCCCACACTTAATGGTAAAACGATAGTACGAGGGTTGTTTTTTAATTAACTTCCGTTTTTCTCCTGAAAAAAAAGTAGTAGGAATTTCGAAACAATTTTGGTGCTGGTAGTTAGATACATCCTTCAGGCTCAATTTGCCACCTTACTGACTAAAATCGGACGTTTTTTCTATTTTTTATCGATTTTACTAGCGCGCTCCTCGAACTATTTTCCCGCAAACCCATAGAGAATTCGGCTTTTTTTCTCCTTTCGCTCCGTCCGTGATCACCTGCCCACCCATTGTTTAATGTTAATGCCTGCTCGCGGACGGAGCGAAGGGAGAAAAAAAGCCGAATTCTCTATGGGTTGGCGGGAAAATAGTTCGAAGAGCGCGCTTGTAAAATCAATAAAAAATAGAAAAAATGTCCGATTTTATTCAGTAAGGTGGCAAATGTAACCTGAAGGATGTATCTACCCACCAGCACCAAAATTGTAATTCCTACTACTTTTTTTTCAGGAGGAAAACGGAAGTTAATTAAAAAACAACCCTCGTATAAACAAGAATTAAACTCATGCGGAATATTGCAGATTCATGCAGAATACTGTTCATTTCAATTTTCTAGCTGCATTTGTAGAAAGTTGCGCTTAATATCTCTATTTGTAGCAACATTTTTGAGCTACGTTTCTTTTACACTTATTTTATTTATAAGTTCTTTTACTGCCATGTTACGGATGATGATTTGCATTATCAGAGTAACACGTAATAAGACCATCAAATCGCAACGACATACCGAAAGGGTTCTTGGCCACGATAGGTTCCTTCCCGTGGAGCCAAGGGGACTCTCCCTCCTTGTTGACCGCCTTAACACGGAAGCTGTACTCGTGCCCCTCGATGAGCTTGTCGGCGCGCATCTGGGGGTTGATGGTCTCCCCGATGGGCACCCACTTGCCCGTCTCTGTGTCCTTCTTCTCCACCAGGTAGTGGGAGATCTCGGATCCACCGTCGTCTTTGGGAGGGCGCCAACCCACCATGCAGCCATCTTTGGTCACGTTGGTGATCTGCATCAGCTCTGGTGCGGATGGAGGAGCTAAGGGAGATAGATGATTCGATTGTTAGAGTGGTTTATCGAGTTGGGATATGGAAGGTAAATGACTTGATGCAAGGGAGATTGAACCAAAATACAGCTTCGCTGGTTATTTTTTTGTTCTAATGGCAGAGCACAACACACACTGACCGAGGTCATTATCCTAACATGCCAAAATCAGTACTTACTCAACGGCACCTATGGACCGAAGCCACGGAGGTGAAGTACTGTTGCCCAGGCCACTCACACACATTCACCCACACACCCCTTTTTACAGTGGGGCACACTCATTTATCACACAACAATTTTGCCATGTCTCTGAAGGGGAGGGGGTCTCCAGATACCTGGACCCGTGGTAAACTGCGCCATGACCGACCACGGGACTTTCGGACCCACAGATTTAACGAGCACGTACTCCGTATATACTCGGTGGGTCTTTGGTGGTGCCGGGAATCGAACCCGGGACCCTCCGATCCCAAAGATGATGCCTTAAACACTAGGCTCCCCACGCCCACCTTCATATTCAAGTTATATAGAACTGTTTAAATACAAAGTCAACTGCTTTTAATTTAATCTTTTTATGTTTGCAGATGTCTGGCTAGGGGGCCTTTCAAATAGTACGTAAGCATCTAGGGGTGGGAAGGAGTTTGCTTTTTGCTTATTCTTCCTGACAAGTGGGGTATGAGAGATGCTTACGTAAGACGTTACAAACTCTGTATTTTTGAAAATCTATTGTTTCTTGCAAAAATAATTTCAAAATTCACCTAAAAATAAATTTTACAAATAAAAATGATCTATGAGAAAAAATTTAAAAATTTAGACTTCACAATTAAAATTTTAACGATAGGTTAAGTGTTCATTGCGAATTTCTAATTTTATGCACTGATAAACATTTTGTACAAAAAAAGAACAAAGGGGGCCAGTTTTCTTACGTAAATTTGCGAGGGGGGTTTTGGTTAACTTATCTTTGCTAAGAAAGGGGAGGGGGTCTCAAATGACCAAAAACATGCTTACGTAATATTTGAACTGCCCCCCTAGGCCAATACCGCCCTTCATTAGTTTTTGGATACCTGGTCATGGGTCAACTCAGGCCTTCAGACCTACGGGGCTGATAAATGAGCACCAAGTTCACTTGTAGAATCTACATAGGGTCTAGAGTCCGGATAGACACTTCGACTAGACACAAGCTTGGTAATTAGCATCACTGGCCCTAAGGCTAATAAAACGAAAATGGGAACCACCTAGTAGCTCACTAGGCCTGATCAAAATTTGATTTTGATTTTTAAGAAATTATTTTAAGGCGTTTTTATTAAAAAACCCTCACCCACAGGAGAAATAACTACACTTATCTTCAAATTATTTTGAAAAGTAACTCACCTAATACTGTAACGGTAATAGTTGCAGTGTCATTGCCATGCATGTTTCGAGCGGTCAAAGTCAACTGACCACTGTCACCCCTTTCTGCGTTTCTCACTGACAATTTGGTGCTATAGTCTTCGTGAACCACTGTCCACCTGGTCATGGATTGACACTCCTTCGTCCCCAGGTTCCACTTCTTGACCGGAGGAGGCTCGCCACTCACCGGCACATCGAGCTCGAACGATTTGCCTTGCTTCACGCGGATGTTGAACATGGCGTTTCTGTCGATCTTTGGAGGCACTGGAAATTGATTTTATTAGAATGCAATGTATGGAAAGGAATGAAAAATTATTGATTTTAGCGGTAATTCAAAGGTTATTTACAGTATCCAAACAATTGATGGCGATTTAGTTAAGAGTTAGAGACATGACTAATCTAGTTTTAAGTATTTGCCTCTAATGGCCGTATTCACCACTAACCCAATCTAAGTTTAACATGGAATCAAAACTTCAAATTGATTGTTGAAAAAGAAAATTTTAAGCTATAAGCTAATCAGAGTTGTCTAAAAAATTTGATTCCAGGTTAATCCAAGATCAAGTAAGGGGTGAATAAATCTGTAAGAATGCTTGAAAATGAAAATAAACGGAAAGGCCATTTGATTTTATGAGATTAACATCGGTAGATATGTTTTCCTTTAGAGGATAAATGCACGCAACGTTAATGAGTAATAACACACGCAACGTTAATGAGCAACAATACACGCAACGTTAATGAGCAGTTTAAGTAATTTTACCTTTTTGTCTCAATTTCACAAAGGGAAAAGCTTAGAAAAACGTAAGAATGAGAGAAAAACTATAAAGACACTTATTGAACAAGAAACATTCTCTGTTTCAATTCACGAAATGGAAATGGTAATTTTTTCACTAAGGTTATCACCGTCTCATATTACCCAATAATAACATTTCTCACTAATGTTATCAGCTTTTTAGGTATGGTTTTTTCTGTTCCACAATATTCAAAACATCTTCACTGATAACATAAAAAAGGTTAACAATCATAAAATTAAACATTTAATCAAGCTGTGTACATCATGATACGTAACATGAAGCAACGTATGTAATGTTAACAATTTTAAATCCTCAACAATCCCCGAAGTTTTCGCGTATTTAGGTAATGCTTTCCAATCTCTTGTAGTACCCTCAGTCTAGAAAATAATATGGATCGTCAGCACTTACGTTTCTTTGGCTTGGCTGTATGAGGCGCAGTCGCGTCACTAGGATCGCTGGTGCCTGCTTTGTTGACAGCCCTGACTCTGAATTCGTACTGGTTGCCTTCAACCAGATCAGGGATGGTCGCTCTCTCCTGATCACCAGGGACATCTTGTATCGGTACCCAATCAGGACTGCCGAAGGAAGAATAAAATATGAATTAATTTTATTCACATACTAATTTATGAAAAACTTCAAGATCTGATGTTAGTGTACTACTCACTTGTATTTGTCCTTCTTTTCAACGATGTAACCGGTGATAGGACTTCCTCCGTCGTTTGTAGGTTTTTTCCACTTCAATGTCACGAAGTCTTTGTCGTAGTCAACGATTTCTGGTTGACCGGGAGCAGTCGGTGGATCTGTATGAATATTGAATGAATGAGAAATTTGCTCATGCCAAATGAAAGTGTTGATTGGGATTAATTCACACGGCTTCACACGAAAAAGTTATAATCACCGTATGGATTTTTAGCTGTGATTGGATTAGCCGCTGTCAAAGGTTCTGATTCTCCGAGCCTGTTTACAGCTTTCACCCGGAACTTGTATGGTTTTCCGGGTGTCAAACCCTTTACCTAAAATAAAGTATGACATTATGAACTTGAAAAGTGTTCATAATAAAGTAATCATTCAATTGTCATGTAGTTTAATAGTTTATTGGATGGATTCCTTCTAACGAGACATTTAGCTTCTGGGATAGTTTTTCTACGGATCAAAAACCTGGGTAAGGAAATTTATGTTCAGTCAACTCAGCATTTAAAGTAACATGTATTCACCACAAACTACTAAAGGTTAACCTAGAATTAAAAATTCTAATTGGTAGTTGAAGAAGGAAAAGAAGTTTTAAGCCAAACAAAGTTGGCTAAAAAGCTTGATTCCAGATTAACCTTAGGTCATCTGAAGTTATGGTGAATACGGTCGTCAAAAGTCACCAGAATCAGTGTAAAAAAGGAATTTTTACGGGTTCAGTGGCGATTATTGGAATATTAATTATGCAGTGACGGTATCAGAAGATATTGGGCTTGAAAAAAACACTTCCCAAAACCAAATTATTTTTATTTTAGTATACTATCTTACTTTTAGATTGGTATCCGGTCCAATGGTCTCTCCAGCAGGGACCCATTGTCCACTCTGTGGATCCAATTTCTCCACCTCGTAGTGGTCGATGGGGGCACCACCGTCGTCTGATGGCGGGAACCACTTAAGATTGCAGCCTTCGGCGTGTACGTCGTCGATTTTTAGAGGGCCATTCGGAGGTGAAGGGTGGTCTAAAATAAAGAAAATCATTATGAATGATTTAAATTGATGTTGAAATTTAATAAAACTCTTGAAAACATCGAGCGGAAATTTCAATAAATGTGGTAATTTACACTGGGAAATTGAGGAATTGTTTTCAAAATTAAACTACTTCAAGAAGTTCTGAAGAGGTCATCGTTAAAATACGAAAATAAATTTTTTTACTGTCGGACTATACTTTGCCTTTTACTGAAAATTCAGTCAAAAGATAATACTAAAGTAAAAAGATTGGTAAACTATTGGTAATTTTTTTCAGACTTTTGAATTGATTTGAACGAAGCGATATGTGGGTTGTTCTAATGTGCCTCATGTACAAATGCGTCCCCCTTTCCCATACGACAATTTGGCGTATTTTGGAGAAAACGTATTCACTTGAAAAGCGTTTCCACCTTTCCGACGCCTTGATATACGGCGATCCATATAATCACAGCTAAACAACTTTTGTCTCATTGGTCTTGTCGGATTGTCGTACGCAAAATTAAAAAAAATGATAATCCAAGGGAGCGTTTGGTTGCGGTACAAGTAATCCGGCAAAAACAGTAAAATACCTTAGAAGACGTAATACTTTGGCATTGGGGGTTTTGCTTTCTGCACGGACGAATTGACGTCCTTTTTGTCTTCCGAGAATTCGTTCATTGGTCTATCCGGATCACCGTACCGCAACCAAACGCTATAGTGTGAACGACCCTTAACTATACTCACCCAACACAACCACCTCGACCTCCGCCTCGTCCTTGCCGTGCTCGTTGGTAGCAACCACCGTATATTTCCCTCCGTCCCCACGTCTCGCGTGCTTGCAGGACAGCTTGGTGTTGTAAGGGACGTCTTCCAGCTTGAGGCTGCCACCGGTCAGGAACTTCTTGCCGTCGTGCAGCCAGGCCACCTGCGGCGCGGGCTCCCCGCTCACGTTCACGTCGAAGTTGAACGACTGACCGGCCTTCACGCGCACCTTCGTCAGGTTGCTGCGGTCGATTTTGGGGGGCACTGTGGCAAGAAGGAAGAGTTAAAAAAGATACAGTTGTACTATACTTGACACTTAACTAAACATACACACTACATACATACATACCACTTTACTATACATACACATGGATACTAACATACATAATACTATTGCATTTTTTATAGATGGTTAAAGCATTGGTTTGTCCATACAGATTCTGAGTGTGAAGTATACGTTTAGAGAGAGTTATTTGTTGGCTGAAATTTAGAATAGGAAAAGTAGATACTTTATACAAGAGTGGATTCTTTATTTTAGGAGGGGCCCCTTTCTCATGTTAGTCTATAATTTCAATGTTAAGGGATTTTCCAATAGTACGGCGGGATAGCTTGCCCTTAGGTTCTTCCTCCTATATCCACCTTTGTTTTTAAGAAAAAAATACAACACAGGAATGGAGTAATTCTAGCTGTCATATACATATTAAAGACCAAATACAGTTTGATTCCTTATCTAAATAATACTTATCTACGGTCTACTACTCCTAAAATTACTTGATTTAATTCTGTTTACACTAAGTACCTACTTGACTTGAAAGTCAATTCATCCAAATCCCTTCTTCAGCATCCAAAATATCTTAACGATTTTTTACTGCATGAATAATAAAAAACCGCCATCATTTCAACACGTAACAACCATTCCAAAAACAAAAAGCAAGACTCTCTCACCTTTCCTAGACTTGGCCACCACAGGGTTAGTGGGCTCACTGGGCTCCCCAGGGCCAGCCTTATTAACAGCCTTCACCCTGAACTCGTAGGGCTGCCCTTGCAGCAGATCGGGAACAGTGGCAGTGGTCTGCCCTGCTGGCACCTCCACCGCTTTCTCCCAGTCTCCCCACTTGTCTTTCTTCTCCACCACGTACCCTGTCACGGGGGAACCTCCGTCGTTCACTGGGGGAGTCCACTTCAGATCCACGTGGTCCTTGTCCCAGTCAGTCACTTCGGGTTTGCTGGGCTTGCCTGGTTCGTCTGCGGAAACGAGATTTCTTAGTTAATGTGTAGAAGAAATTGCACAAGTTATGCGCGGTTAGAAAATATTTGTTCTGAACTGTATAGATATGAAGTAATGAGGGCAAACTGTGCAAATAAGTAGAAGATTCAATGCGACAACGTTTGTTTTGCACATTTAATTACAAAGATCAAAAGTCTAAAACAGACATGTTTCGAAGATGCCTGGATCCTCTTCGTCAGTGACTATGTAAAAATGACGATGATCGTCACGTGACGACGAGCGACGTCGATCAAGTGACGAGTGACAAAAACTCTTCATCGACGAGTGACGATGATCGACAAGTGACGTCATCGTCATTTTTACATCGTCACTGACGAAGAGGATCCAGGCATCCTCGAAACATGTATGTTTTAGACTTTTAATCTTTGTAATTGAATGTGCAAGATAAACGTTGTCGTATTGAATCTTCTGTATAGATATAGTCCCAATCTTTGTAAATATTTAGCCAAAAATATATTTTAACACCTTAAATCTAAAGTTTTGCTAAATATTTAGGACTATAGTCACCGCTCCGGCAGTCAAACATCTGATTGGAGGAAAACTTTATCTTGGAGTTATCTTTCTTTAACTGCCAATCAGAAGTGTGGTGGCTGGTCAGGTTAGCGGTCAATATGGCAGTTATCCTCACAGAAAGAAAGGAAAACATACCAAATGGATTCTTTGCGGTGATTGGCTTTGTGGTCTCGAGAGGATCTGATTCTCCCTCTTTGTTGATTGCTCGCACTCTGAATTTGTAATCCTTTCCCGGAGTTAAGCCAGTTACTTCCATTCCTAGAGGAAAAAACACCGATATAGTTTCTTTAAGTGCTTTTAATTAAAAATATAATTAGTTGGAGGTTAGTTAAGAATAAAAAAAATAAGAATGAGTCCTCAGTTTCCCTTACCTGGTTCTTTGGTCTTGCCGACGGGCAGCCACGTCCCTGTTTCAGGGTCCATCTTCTCTACTTCATAGCCAATGAGCGGCACTCCCCCGTCGTCTTTGGGCTTCTTCCACTGCAACTTGCAGCCGTCTTTGTGCACGTCTGAGACTTCCAAGGGTCCCTGAGGGGCCAACGGAGCATCTGGAAAGACACAAGATGATTATACCATAACGACATAATCTCAATTTTTTGTCATTTTTGTGCGTAGTTGAAGTCACTTCACATCAATGCCAGAAGCTATAATCGTATTCCAAATAGATTTGTTTAAAATTAAGGCCGATTTTTTTCTATTCGTGAAATGAAAACGTATAGGAGACCGGGGTAATTTGCACTCGTGGTTGGTTGGCTGGCATTATGACCTTATTTTTTGCCAGACAAGAGTCCTTCAATTTCGGTGGTGAGTAGAATACCATAAAGGTAGTACAACTTTCACTAAAATTTCAGTCTGTTTCGAAACTTTAAGAAGATTTGGCAGAGTTTAATAGTTTTTCCCACTGATGAGTTAAACTTTTAAGAAATTCTAAGTATTAATTTGCAAACTAGCTTATGCTAACTCACCCCATAAGGTGTGCCAACTAGCCCCCGTAAGGGGCAAATTGGTATACTAGAGAACTAATTTTAAAGTTAATTAAATTGGTTTAAGAATTGGGAACCCAGCGTATATTTTTAGTCTTAAAGTTATAGCATTAAATAGATTTCCTCAAAGTATTACAGAAAAAAGTTGTGCCATTAAAAAATAAAAACTATGTCAGCTATTCCCGGCCTCCCATTTATAGATTACTTTTACTACCGTATTCTGTGCTACCTGACCAGCGGTTGAGCAACGATTCAAAGAAGGAATAATTGAATCTGATTTAGAATCCTTCTTTGACCTCTGGTTAACCGTGGGTCATATAGAACCCTACACAACAGCCAATAAAATTCTATACTCTATTCATTTAGAATTGGCGCTTGAGAAATAGTGCTTTACCCCACGCTAGAAGCATAACCATAGTTACACTATTCGAGCAGCCAATAGTAAGCCTTCTTCGTCACTTTGACGAGGATAGTTGCTATGGTTACCGATCGGTGGTGGGAGAAGGAAATATTTTCAAGCGACACACAGTGTAACGAGTCTATGGGTGAAGAGGACAAAATTCCTTTATGACGTAATATTTAAAAATAAACCATTTTAACCCATTACTGCCTGACGTCCCTTTTTAGGGACGTTTTTTAAAAATCCTTCTATTTCTATAAAAATTGTTCCTTTGAATCAATATTTGCACTGATGTAACTCTGATCTTCATAGAACATAAAAAACACAAGCAGAAAGCAGAATTAAAAATTTTTTTCACTTTTTTTAAAATTGGAAGATAGAATTTTTCGGAAAAGTGCTTTTTTAAAAATTTTAAAAGAAAAAGCTAAAAAATCCTAGTTGTTATTTTAAAAAATGTTCAATGCCGATATATATTACTGCTTATACATTAAATCAGTTGGGGTGTTTTTTTATTTTTCCAAAATATTTTATCTTGACCTTATTTTGGTCCCTCGAAAAGCGTCCCTAAAAAGGGACGTCAGGCACGAATGCCCCCGTGGTTTTCCCCATAGTGAAATGCTAGTGTTTCCTTAGTTTTTTCATAAAAACGCGTTCGATTCTTATGAAATGAATTAAATAACTGATATTTGTAAAATTACTTTAATTTTAGCTAATAAATTTATTATTTTTGTTCATTTTTTTGGAAAATATTGTTATTTCTGCTAAATTAATGGAATAAAAAGTCTTAAATTATAAGGAATTAATTAATTTGTATTAATTAAAAGGAATAAATTAATTATTTTACTGTATTTATTACTTATGCAAATATATTACGGTTCTATTTTAAATAAAAGTTTATTAATTATTAGTTATAATGACTTTTTGTCATTAAAATATTGCCAAAAAAGTCGCTTTTGTGATAAATTTTCGGCTTTTTTTCTAATTAGATTTCGCTAATCGTTGTGTTCTATACTGCAGATCAATCTATATCATCTAGCTTGCTAATGCACATCCCACTAATGCTTTATTTTTGGGGAGAAATTTGTGTTCCACACAATAAAATTAAATAAAATGAAAAAAGTATTGGCATTTGAAAGACTTTAACTTCACAAATTGAGATATTCTGATGGATTTGAGGTGTGTAAAAGTAATTATTACTTAATATTAGGTAACGTATAACAAAGAATGCCTTTTTCAATTAAAAATCTTAATTAATTTGCAATTATTATAGATTTGGGAGGAAAAAACGTGTTTTAGGGCTTAAAAAATGCTCAAATTACGTTAATTAATGTTAATTTTACAGTTAATTGGATTAATAATTAATATTTTTTTGTTCATATTCATGTTAGAGTATGGTTTCGATCACTTTTGCTGCACTTAAAAAGGTAAAAGATGTTTTTGAGGCTTTAAAACAGTTTTCTACCATGCGTTTACTACAGGGAAAAACAACGGGGGCATTCGTGCCTGACGTCCCTTTTTAGGGACGTTTTTTAATTTTGGTGTAGAAATTAAAATTTTAACCTGGAATTTTTTTCACTATTTTTCCAGTTGTTTTGTGGCTATTTACTATGATTTTACCAAATATTTAAGAAAAATAAAAAGTTGGGCATTAATGGGTTAACTATGTCATGCCATCAATATAGCCTCAACAATCAATTCCGAGGAAAAATCTGACTGGAATAATAATTTTTTGATTAGACCATGTTTATATCTTAACTCCATGTTATCTCTATGGGGGTCATTCATTCGTAACTTCTGTTAAGGAAAAACTACTAAAAATTGAAAAAATAATAATTTTAACCATTAAATATTAATTGTAACCCTTTAAAACTCCTTTTGGGTTAGACTTTAGTCATATTACGCGTTACATAAATATTCTGGGTTGAAATCAATGCTGAATGTTATCTCAATAGGGACCATTCTTTTGTTATTTTTTACTACTACTAGTTGAAAATTAATAAAATTTGCACCTGGATCCTAGTCTTTCCTCTTGGAATTACTAAAAACAAAGAAAAAAAAGCTGTTAAATAGCAGGTGTTTTGCTAACAGCATATTTTCTCTTTTGATTTCCAAAAAACACTATTAAGTATAAGCTTATTCAACGACTTTCAGGTCCTTCATAGTTCTCCGTTTCAATTACTTGAAATCAATTAGAAAAAAATCAATCTCAAAAATAACACTTAAGATATAAATACAAAAAACCAAGACACCATTTACACTTAATTTCACATTGTAATTAAAGCGCAATTCGATATCATAAAAGTTTTATACTTTCAAAAGCTGAAATCAATGTGTTTCGTATGGAGCGGTCGAAATGGAGCTTCATTTTTCGCGAGTTTCGTTAAGAGATTGCGCGCTTCAAAATAAGATTATCACTAAATCGGCAAGCTAAAATATGATAAATATAAAGTTTGAAACATAACAATAAGTGTATCAAAAAATGGTGGAGGTACCTTTCGATAACTTTTTTAAAAGTTTAATTAAACATGAGCAAGTTACAAAATTGATTTACATTTAAGAATGCGGTTAAAAAAGTAATAAAAATGTAGTTACTCATACTTCTTTCGAACAATTCTATTAAACAAGAATGAAGTGTAAATATTCATCTTCATTTCAAAAATCAAACGATTTTTACTGCCCGAAATACAAACTCCGTTGTTGATGATCTGAAACTGTTTTTTCAGCGCAGCTGGCTTCTCCAGTTTCAATTATCGTTTACGAACATGAAAAAGAATATTTTTCTTTACTTCTTAATTCAGCTAGCACACTAAAAATTAAAATTTTGACTTTTGTCCATTGCTCGTTACACTGTGCGACAGTTCAAAATGAACAGAGTATAGTAGACAGTCCGATGAACACTAACAAGTAAGAGCCATTTACTCTTACTATGGATCCTCTAACCAATATACCCATGTTAAAGTAACGCACTACCTAGAGATTCTAGGATCTAAGGCGTTGTTCAAATGATGTTTACGTCAGTTATAACACTAATAATTAATATTAAAGACAATTTTTATCTTTAAATAATACTCTTTGACTGGTGATCATGGATTTTGGAATACCCCTATCATTCGTTAATAAGAGTAAATCTATCAACGCGTCCCGTCCTGGCGATTCTCCCCATACAAATCTAAACCGAAATTAGTACTACTTCGAGGAGGCATATCTCACCAACTACAAGCACGGAGACTGTGGCCGTGTCCTTCCCGCTCTCATTGACAGCATTAATGGTGTATCGTCCGCTGTCGGCGCGGGTCACCCTCCGGATGGTCAGCTTGGTGTTGTAGTCCACGTTCTCGAGGGTGGTGCGCGTCTCGCTGCGCGGCTCGTAGTCGTTGATCTTCCACGTGATGGTCGGCGGGGGCTCGCCGGACACGTTCACGTCGAACTTGATGGGATGGCCGGCCTTCACTGTGAGGTCGTCGAACATGGAGCGGTCGATGGTGGGACGCACTGGTGTGGAGAGAAGGGAAAAAGAATGAATCGAAATGGGACGTTTTGGGTATGGAAATGGGATGATTTGTGGATGGAATTTGGATGTTTCGAGGCATTTAATAGCTGGAAAGGGACTTAAGATTCAAATTTGGACTCTTTTTTTGGGTATGAGAACGAATACTACTGCTTAACCAACGATAGTAAAAGGGTCACGTGATTTTGAACAGACTCGGTGGGGAGAAAGGAAGAAGCTGAGGGGCAATTGATCGAAAGAGGAAGATACATTTACTCCTTCTAACCTTAGTTAGAATCTCTCTCTCTCTCTCTCTCTCTCTCTCTCTCTCTCTCTCTCTCTCTCTCTCTCTCTCTCTCTCTCTCTCTCTATATATATATATATATATATATATATATATATATATATATATATATATATAAAAAAGTCAGTCTATTTTAAAGAAAATAAAAAATAATAAAGCAAAAATATCACGTGACCCGTTTACTATCGTTGGCTAAGTAGTAAATACTGTGTTTTTAGGGGAATTTTAATATTTGTAGTGATTTAATCGGAATCTAATCTTTTAATCTTTTTAATGTTTCCTTCGAACCGAAAACCGAATAATTTCTATCCAAACTAAAAAATATAACTACAAAATGTGGAATATAATTGCAAAGAATAACTAGATTTATGCTCAATGCCTGATCTAGATGAATCACGATTATTAAACAAGCGCTTCCAGGCCCACTTTGCCACTGCACTCTATGGAAGATTTTCAAACACCTCTATTTAAAAACACCTTTTGTGGAGCTCACCATTCCTATTTTCAATTGAAACCCAACAAATGCTCCCAAGCAGGCATGTTTGGTTTGTCACCTATGGCCAAATTTCGTTTACTTCTAGTTTAAATTGTGTAAACCTGATATATTTAGTGAGCTGTGCTACTGGGGTTGGTATAGTAGAATACAAAACAAAACTATAATAACCGAGTAAAAAACAGCACACTTACAGAACCTCGGTTTGGCAACAATAGCAGTCGAAGGATCACTAGGCTCTCCAGGTCCTGCCTTATTGATTGGCACCACTCTGAACTCGTATTCCTTGCCTTCGGTGAGGTGTGGCACAGTAGCCTTGAGCTTGTCCCCTGGAACCTCCAGGGCCTTTTCCCAAGGACCTCCCTTCTCCTTCTTTTCCACCACGTAGGCTGTGATGGGGGCGCCACCGTCGTTATCGGGGGGCGTCCACTTTAGGTCGGCGTGGTCCTTGCTCCAGTCTGTTACTTCCGGTTTGCCTGGAGCACCCGATTCTTCTGCAAAGGTTTAAGGTTAGTGTTAATAATTTTTACATCAACTTACGGTTTAAGGCTTTCTCATCTACTCAGATAGCATAGTTGACTTTTCATTGTCATTAGGTAGCGCAAAACAAGGTTTGCCGAAAAACCTTTCCGCAATACTGTATTTGAGTTAGCATGAGAAGGGTGAAGAAAAAAAATGATAGAAAAACCTTCAAAAAATCCGTTATCTGATGATTTTCTAACCTTGTTTGAAGGTTTTTCCCTAAGGTTCTAATAACCTTATAGGCGTGAACTAGGACAGGTTGTTTTTGTATACCTTGTCACATGGTTACAGGTTGTAAAAGACAACCTTAAAAAACCTCAAATGGGTTACGCTTTAAGGCTAAATAAGGTTTACAAAACACTTCTATCTGGGTAAGAAGTAATAGAACCAAAAATTTAGGATCCTTAGCATTGGATTGTAAGGCGTTTTCAGAGGGGGAGCGACAACAACGGGCTAACTACAGCAACTTTACGTTTGAATTAGCTCGTTGTTGCTGCAAGAAAGCATTGTTTTTAGAGTCAAACATACCCATCACTTTGAAAAAAAAAGTTTTTTTAATTCAAATAAAACAATAGGTCCCGATTATTCAAATAAATAATAGGATCTTTATCTTTACTGTTAGAAGTATAAAGAAACAAATAAACTTCCAATTAACTATTTCTTGTAGCAACCTCCCCAAATCATACTGTTCGCCGTTTCCCAATCAATAAGACTCATGCTGTTTAGGTACTACAATGAAAAATCCAACAAACATCCACTCACTGAAGGGATCCTTGGCAACCACCGGAGTATAGGTCTCCAGAGGATCTGACTCCCCTTCTGGGTTGAGGGCCTTGACTCTGAAGTTGTAGGCCTTTCCGGGGGTGAGTCCCGTGACATCCATCTCCGGAGTGTGCGTTTTACCGATGGGCACCCACGTTCCACTGTCTGGGTCCTGTTTCTCGACCACGTAGCCTTCCAATGGGTGTCCACCATCGTCTTTCGGTTTGTTCCACTTCAGCTTGCAGCCGTCTTTCTTCACGTCAGATACTTCGAGGGGGCCTTCCGGCTTAGAAGCCTTTGCTGAAATGGATAGGTGGTCGTTAGATAGAACTAAAATGGTGGAAGTTTAAAACATTTTGTATGCATGTTACGCTCAATACCCAAAATCGATCACTGGGCGAAAAAAACCCCGATCACATCGCGATGTGGCACTCCTGAGTACACAATTTAAGAGAGCTAAATTAAGCATTGAACTCGTTGAATTTCAACAACAAAATTTTTAAATATTGCTGTGTAATAATAATATTACACATTAAAAAAACTGGGCCAAACTAGTGATTATTTGTGAAAAACCTAAAATAAAGATGAATATGTAGCACAAATATGAATTTATAGCTTAAGGCTAAGCGCGCACTGGAGACTTCTGTCTCGGCGACTTAAAACACTAGTCACTCGAGAGCAATGCATTTCTATGAGGAAATTCTTGGCCTAGTGATCTTGGTCTCGTCGCCATGTGCGCGCACTCTAGCTTCTTGCAATAGCCAGGGAAGTAATTTTGTCTTTGTCTCCGAGACAAAAGTCTCTAGTGCGCGCTCAGCCTTAATATGTAAAACATACAAATAAACTGAAATACGTAAAAATATGTGAAATAAATAAAAATGATCTTAATCGACCCGAAATCCCTTGAAACACATTACTTGAGAGAATTAGGAAGTTGCATGATTTTTTAAATCGATTCTTCTTGCAAAAATAAGCAACTACCCAAAATTTGAGGCCGATCGAGAAATTTTTTTATTGCCAGAAAAATTAACAAAGATCCCATTTTTAAAAGCGCGCGAAAACGCCAAGAGTTTGGGATGTGACGACATCGTACGATAAACATTGTTGGATTGATGGTATGATTGTTGACGTCATCGTTACTTTTTAAACAATAAACGTTTTCAGTCACTTGTTTTTTCTTGACTTTTAAATTTAAATACTTAATTACCTGTGCATTTTTTTTGAAAAATTGACTAGATATTTCATTTTACCATACAAAAAACCCTACGGAACACTTGTTTCTTTTTGAAAATCTGACACATGCAACTTCCTTATTCTGCGATATCAAATTTCTTAAAATAATGGAAATCCCAGCCCTAGTAATCATTAAATTTAAACCCAGCCATCTACTCACACAGCACAGTGATCTCCACCTCCGCCTGGTCCTGTCCATGCGGGTTGTGCGCAAAGATCTTGTAGATGCCGGAATCTTTCCTCTCCGCCTTCTCGCATTCCACCTTGGAGGAGTAGGGCACGTTGGTGATCTGGAAGTCGTAGCGCTCCGGGGCAGGGGCGTCGCCCAGCATCCAGCGGACGGTCGGCGGGGGCTCCCCGGACACCTTCACGTCCAGCGAGAAGGGCTGGCCAGCCCGCACGGTGATGGGCTTCAGGGAACGACGGTCGATGCGCGGGGGCACTGTAACAATGAATTGGAATGTTATTGAGGTAATAATCACCACTAAAATGTTGAATAAACTTAAAATACAATATACTAAATTGAAACACGTATTTGTTATCATTTCCTCTAGTCGTATCTATATTCAATCCCCTTACGTCCATATAGTCGGATAAGGCGGATAAGATAATAATATTTCAACCCTTTATCAATACAGCGAAACATACAGGGTGATTCTGAAATGGACCGCCAAACTTTGAGGGGTGATAGTACTCATCAAGACGAACAAGAATTGATGCGGAAAGGGGGGTCGCAGTTACACCGTTAAAGAGCTAGGTCCTAATGTAGTGCGAGCGCGTTTTAAAAGGCCGTTTTTAGAAGGCCCGTGTGACGAAACAAAACATAATAAAATGAAAAACATTATTGCATGAGGTACAGGAGTATCCGTACTACTTAAATCCTCAATGTGATAGAAATTGAACCACTTTCTAAACCGAGGATTTAGTTTCAAAAGTGCAATATTAATCTTTTAGTCAAAGAATCACATTCCTTAATGGTATTTAGAAAAATGATGATCGGGGAAGGAATTTTCAATGATCGTAATATGGATCATTGAAACTGTTTGTTCATTGAAAATTCCTTCCCCGATCATCCTTTTTCTAAATGCCATTAATGGAACTCCATTGTTTGACTAAGAGCACGTTTTAAAACTCACCCCACGGTTTAGAAAGTGGTCCAATTTCTATCACATTGAGGATTTAAGTAGTACGGATACTCCTGTACCTTATGCAATAATGTTTTTCATTTTATTATGTTTTGTTTCGTCACACGGGCCTTCTAAAAACGGCCTTTTAAAACGCGCTCGCACTACATTAGGACCTAGCTCTTTAACGGTGTAACTGCGACCCCCCTTTCCGCATCAATTCTTGTTCGTCTTGATGAGTACTATCACCCCTCAAAGTTTGGCGGTCCATTTCAGAATCACCCTGTATATACCGTCCCATCAATAAATTTAAACATTAACTTGTAACATTATTGATTTTGAAACGTCGTTATGGGATAGTTTATGCGTCTCTTAGACAATCGGACAGCAAAGTTATTTCATCGTAATAATCACTTGGGGAAAAAATAATTTTCCCTGCAATGAGGCGACCAAACTGATTTTTTGCCGTATTAAAAGGATAAAAACAGTAGACCAAGGGCCGGCAATTGAGCGGACCGCTAAAGGTTATTTTCTGAACCACCAAAGAAATTTGAAAATCAATTATGTATTCTTAGAGTCAAGATTAAGTTTGACCTTCTTTTTAAGGGTCAAATTTCCTGGAGGAAACTCCCAGACTCCCTTTTCAATATAAAGCAACTTTAAAAAATTATTGGAATAGTGTTGCGATTATAGTAACCACTAAAATAGTAAAAAAATTAAATTAAATTAAAATTTTATTCCATTGTCCATTTTCACATCTTTTATTAAATACAATCCCCTTATAGTCAAATCGACTGATAAGGCGGATCAGACAATAATTGAATCACTTATTTCTGAAACTCGTCAAACGCCACTTTTTTCAAAAATGAGTTATAGGTGTCATGGGATTCTGTAAGGGTAAACGCACATTTTAGTTTACGAATAATTAAAATAACGTGATTTTAAAATGGTTTTCCAGCATGTTAAATTTCAGCTTTAAGCGCGGAAACAAGATTAAGGACGTTTTGGTAGATATATATTTAAAATTTCCATGCGTGTGGCCCTTTATTAAATCCATGGGATTGAGATTTTGGATCAATGAATCACTTTATTCAAAGGGGAAATCAAATCTATACCCCAGACCATAATATTGAACTAAGTTACTGATGTTGTAGGCTTTAAATCAATACTGTCCTCAAAACTGCATCTAAACAACTATCTAATTGACTTCTAAGATTTCTGTATTAACATTTTGAATCTGCTGACCACTATTTTTGAGTCTAGAGTTGAAATCATTTATAAAAAAAAGGTATTTATACATCTACTAACCAGAAGAGAAAAAAATAAGAATTCCATAATAATTTATTAATGGGTTAGTAATTAATAAGAAAGTGTTATTTTCCACTTATATTTCCACTTTCACTACCAAATCCTCAAATTAATTAGAGTTAAGCTATGAAACTAGCCCTGAATACTCTGTTTTTGCAGTAATCTGTCCATGTCCAATGCAAATACTTCAATAACCTTATTATGAAAAGAATAAAAACATTAAAAAAATTATTTTTGTCTGTAATATATCCAAATGAGGCCTACTTTGAGAAAAAAATTATTTAACATCTTCATAAAAACGTAATTATCTTCTATACAGTTTTCTTGTTTATCTCAAAACAAGAAAAGTGGCGTTTGGCATGTTTCAGAAATTAGAGATTCAATTATTATAAATGAATAAAAATCATCTTGACGGAAAAACCGAAGAGAAGTCAAATGATAGTCACCCAGGTCTTGCACATATCACCTTTTCAAAGTTTATGAATTACTGTCACCCCAGATATTTTGTAGAAAAATCCGTTTTCATGACAATCGCAACAATATGTAAGACATCAAAAGTTTTTCTCCTGATGTTGACTATAGCGCGTTTGAAATAGTAGACTAGGGATAAATTATCTTTTGGGAAAAAAACTTTTTAAAATATAAATCTATGCAGCTAGCTTTGTTACAAAACACAAAAGTTTTTTTATCATCAAAATAGACTATAAGTCTATCCTCTTCAGACCCGAGGTATAAAAAAATTCTTTCAACTCAAATTTTTTTCTTAAAATAGTATTAAAATGCTTCACAAAGTTCATAAAAATCTTCAATTCAAGAAAATGTTTTTTAGGGGGCTTACAATTTAAGGTCCACCCTGGTGGACCTCAGTTCTAAACGTAGTAAAACATGACACAATTCCTATGGTATAAAATTGTTACTTTCTATAATTATAATTTAAATAAATGAATTATTTATAATTTTTTTGTCATAGTAGGTTATTTGAAGGTTGTAACTTAATTTCCTTTTTAAAATAAATAATTTTTTAGAAAATTTAATTTTTTAAAAATTCAAAAATTTCATTTTTAGAGGCATAGAAAACTTTTTGTGCATGTTTTAAACATTTTTATGCAATAATCGAAGTAAATGTACATTTATACTGTAGAAAATAGTATTCATTTTGAGTTTTACAGAATTTATTTTAAAAATTTTTGAAAAATTTAAAAAATTTTGAAAAAAAAATTTTTTAAATTTTTTTTTCTTTATGAAATTCAAATTTTTAAATGACAAATATAATTATTATCATTTAAATTATAAAATAAGTTTTTTAAATTCTCAAAATAGTTTATTTACCCGTTTTTTATTAATTTTTACTCCTACACAATTACCATCGTTAAGAACCAAGTTCCACCCTGGTGGACCTCTCTATATCTTGCTCTCCAAAACTCAAAATTTGTTGGATTTCTTTACAAACTGTTTTGTTCTACTTGAAAGGATACTAATTAATAATACTAGTCAAATTAAGTCTCATAAATAAATTAAATTAGGTTTAAATTAATTAATATTCCCAAGTTTTAGATACGACGCCATTTTTTCCAAAATCCTCTTTTTAAATATGTGCTGTGAGCAAAATTTTGATTTAAAGCGCCATCTCTCGATTGAAATAGGAAGTAAAAACATCAAATAATACATATTTCAGCTTTTAGCTGATAATTTTTAATAAAAAGTTTGTTTTTGAGGGGGTAAGCGAAGGTCCACCACGGTGGAACTGGGGCGTGAAGAGGCTATATTTTTAAATAACAGTGCACAGTAATAATTTTAACATTATTTTACAAAAAGGGGTAATCCAGATGATAGTTAGCACTAACTACAAAAACTTTCGGAATAAAAGATTGATTTTGAAAGAAGCAAACGGACAAAGACTTAAATCAATCAGAAAATGTAAACGGATTAACGAATAATCACTTGGTGAAATTGTTAAAATGCTTATACAACCACTAAAATAAATTTGAATCTAATGCAGTGGTTCCCAAAGTGGGTTCCAGGAAAAAATTTAGGGGTTCCCATGTGACAAACTTTATTTCATTAAAAAAAATAAGAATGGACAGTGCCGCCCGTGTCGAATTTCCCAGATCCCCCCGCCCATACCCCCCGCGGTACCACAAGGGGTTCTTGTGTGATACTTTTTTGAAAATAATCAACATTTGGACATTTTTTCCAAAAGGTAAAGGTGATTGTCTGGAAAAGTCCCCCCTTGAGCTGGATTCGCGCCTGGTTTCATTTAATATCGGATATTAAATTTTGAAAAGTCGTTGATTAAAAAATATTCAGGGTTCCGCGATCATCGGCAACAAATTTGGGGGTTCCACGACCAAAATAGTTTGGGAACCACTGATCTAATGTATGCAAAATATAACTACTAGTTCTGGACTAAAATTTTCAAAAAATTTAATATTAACTATATTAACGTCCCTAAAAGAGTTCAGGCACCTAAGCACCGATATTTTTTCCCATTTTATGAATTAATTTTGCTTGTCATCCACATTTTTAATTTCTTTCGTCCATCTTTACCTAAGAACAATCCACCTAAAATCAAAACCAAAAATCAGACTTACTCTTCCTGGGTTTGGCAGTAATGGGCTTAGTGGCATCACTAGGTTCACCAGGCCCCGCAGCATTGATGGCTCTGACCCTGTACTGGTAGGTCTCTCCAGGGATGAGGTCCTGGACTCTGCCCTCGCAGATGGGCTTGTCGATCTGCGCGGCCTTGGTCCAAGTTGAGGAGTCTTTTTCCTTCTTCTCGATGAGGTAGCCTGTGATGGGGTTGCCTCCGTCCTTCAGCGGCTTGCTCCACTTCAGGTCTGTCCATTCTTTGTCCCAGTCTGTGGCTTCAGGTATGCCTGGTTTGCCAGGAGGGTCTGTAAGGAAGAGGTATGTTATAGAGAGTTACATTTTGCCAAAAAACAAAGGTTATGATCTGGAAAATTGCTCTCCCCCCTTGGAGCCGTGCTAGATCCACGCCTGCTGTGAATATGGCTGTTCTGTTAATGTAGTTTTGGTTTAACAGAACGTTTATAAGTCACCAACGACCATATCCACCATGTGGATTTCCATTTTTTTAAATTACGGATTACTCTTCCATGATCCTTCTTTTAAAGCCAACTCTGTTAGATGAAGTTTTTCCAAACACTTTCTCAACACAAATATCAACTTCAAATTCTGCTTCATTAAATCCAGAAAAGCCCATTTTCGTTGATATAGATTTAAGTCTTATCAAATATCCTTGATGGTTATTAGATAAAGAATCATTAAATTTGCTTAGAAATATTCAATTCGGGACGCCTACCATAAGGATTCTTCGCAATAATTGACTTTTCAGCCTCTAATGGAGTAGATTCTCCTTCCGCATTCACAGCCATGACACGGAATTTATATTCCTGACCTAAAATGAAACAAAAAATAAAACATAATCAACTAACTTGTTTGCAATGAATACGGATATAAGTGGTAGTTGTAACAAGCTCCTCACCTGGAATAAGGTTATTGAGCTCCAACTCCGGCTTGCTGCTACGTCCGGCAGGTATCCACCGTCCGGTACCCATATCCATCTTTTCCACTGAGTAATATTCGATCGGGGTCCCCCCGTCGTCCTCCGGTTCCTTCCACTTCAGCTTACACCCCTCTGCGGTTATGTCGTTGATGTCCAATGGACCGCGGGGTTTGCCGGGTTTGTCCAGTACAGTCAATACCACAGTAGCCTCGTCTTTGCCAGAGTTGTTGTCGACTGTTAGCTTGTATTCGCCGCAGTCTTTGCGCTCTACGGAGTTGATGATGAGCTTGGATCGGTACTCTTCCATCTCCAGGGTGATCTTGCCCCCGCTCTTCAGCTGTTCCGCGGTGTCTTTGAACCAGAGCTTGCGCGGGGGAGGCTCGCCGATGATCTTCGCGTCCAGCCGCACTGTCTGTCCCACGCGCACGGTCAGGTCTTTCAGTCCTGATATTTGTGGAGCCACTGCAAAGGGGAAGAGGTAAGAAAGATGAAGGTATAAAGCAGGGTTTGTTTTTATATTCCAGTCTGTTAAAGTTTTGCAACACGGATAGATTTAAATGGAAATCAGAGCGACAAAATAAATGTTATTTTGTGCTATATATGTTATTAGTTTCACCAAATCACGTAACGGCAACGAATTGTAGGAGTAAAAGCGCAGCTTTAATATACGTCGATGATTATAGGCTAATCATTTTAAACAAATCGAAGTGAGATCTCAAAATTATGTAATTTTTATGTAATGATAATTCAGCCAACGCGTACTAGACACTATACAGGCTAACTAAGTTTTGAATTATAAAAAACATTATGACAACTTTTCCCACAAGGATCGTCACACACAGGGGTCTATAACACATTGACTAACAAGGAAAAATAAAGTTATGTTTTCAAGACGTAACTGCTGACTGTTTGCGATTGTGAGCCTATCTTGGCAAACGTTTCTACCATGACAACCAAATAAATCTTGGTAACAAATTATTATTTTAGTGGATCACCCGTTCCATTTATCGCAAAAGACTCTTTAAAGCCATTAAGCCCTGCCTTCAATTCTGTGGATTTGCTTTGCCAGATGTTAGCTATTGCCAACAAAATTTTTAATGATTACCGCATCTCGACTAGCCTGTAGTATATCCAGTCAGCCGTGATTCAGCCGATGTTAAAGCTTAAGTCATGTTTAAGCTTAAGTTATGTTGCTTTAAGTCAATTGAAAACTAAACAAGAAGAACAATCGGTTGCAAATCTTTTCTCCACATGAATGAATTTTACTTCCCAAATGAATGTTGAAATGAAGGAAAAACAAAACATTTCCGAGAGGAATACTTACAGAACCTTGGCTTGGCAATGATAGGCAAGCTGGGGTCACTAGGCTCACTGGGACCAGCCTTGTTGACCGCCTTGACCCTGAAGTTATACTCCATACCTTCGATGAGGTCAGAGACCCTAGCTTCGCATTTGTCGCCAATGGTCTCCGTTGCCCGTTGCCACTTGGTGCTGTACTGGTCTTTCTTCTCGATCACGTAGCTAGTGATGGGGGCGCCACCGTCGCTTGCAGGAGGTTTCCAGACTAAGTCGGCGAAGTGCTTGCCCCAGTCGTTTGCGGATGGCTTGCCCGGTTTGCCCGGCTCCTCTGCAAAAAAATGTGTTTTTAGAAAGGTCTATAGCACAAGCAGGTCCGTAGATTGGAAATATTGCACTGTCAAACCGGTGTTTGTGAACAGATAGAGACAACATAAGAGAAGTAAGAAGAAAAAATAACTAGAACAGATGGAAATTGATTTCAGAAAGGTTGTAACTTGGTTTGCTTTATCTATAAGTTCATTCTGTATCATCTATTCACTTCAAGCATTTTAAGTTTAGTTCTCCCTCTATAAATTTATAAGTTCTATAAGAGTTAAGCATTATGCTAGATGTCTTTCACAGGGCTGTTTTGATAAACGTATAGATAGTGTAGGGAGCTTTTGTATCGATAGGGTGAATCCATAACTCCCAAAAATTAACGATAGGTTAAGTTCGATATAAATATATCCTCTTATCTTACTTATTAAGCATCTTATGAGGTTTCTCAATGAGGAACATTTCTGTGAGGTATGAAAATGCCAAATGCCTCTCACAAGGTTTGTGCCTGTCAACGTTTGGAACGTGTAAGGAGCTTTTTTTATCAAAACGTTGTCTTCAAACCCCTCAAAATAGCATCAAGTTAAATTTAAGATAGTGGTGAAATATTCTCTATTCTCCCTTAAGAGGATATTAAGATATAAATTTCCCCAATAAGAAACAATTTCTTCGAGACACTGTGTAATAACCTAACTCCCCTTGAGAATCAAGTACGATAGCCCCACTCACCGAAAGGGTTCTTTGCAACAGTGCCAGTGGATGTCTCCAAGGGATCTGACTCCCCTTCAGGGTTGACAGCCTTCACCCTAAACTTGTACTCCTTTCCGGGGATGAGTCCAGAGATCTCAGCCTCCGGTTCCTTGGTGGTGGTGACAGGGATCCAGCGACCCGTGTCAGTGTCCATCTTCTCCACCACGTATTCCTTGATCGGCTGTCCTCCGTCGTCTTCGGGCTTGTCCCACTTCAGCTTGCAACCCTCTGCGTGGACGTCGGACACTTCTAGGGGGCCTTTGGGTTGGCTTGGTTTGCCTGTGGGAGTGGAGGGGTCAGTCAAAACGAAACACAAGTTTTGCATGGAGTGGAGTATATTGTTTCCAATGTTTTTGAAGCGATTCATCAAAAGAAGTAGAGATGTATGTAATTGTTAATATTGTTTAGTTTTTAAAACTAAAACTCGCGTTAAATAACACTAGTTTTAGTTAAAAAAATAACCTAAACGATACAAAAGGTTTTCATAGGTACTATTTATACCATTTTTCTGGATTGATGGTCTTGTCGATTGGAATTTCCTCCAAAATTTCCGACCTCGTCTTCAGAGAACATGCATCCTCAGTGGCGAAAACATCGTTAACTACTTATAAATCAAATTAAATAAATAAAAACTACTGCGGGAATGTTCCAAATTGAAAACGAGGAATGAAATCTGGTACTATTGCACTGTTGTTGAAATGACTTTATCCCGCATTTCTTAACATCCAGATGCCAGACGCTTGGCATAGCAAGTCCCTCCTCTTTCCTATTGAAAATATTTTTATGCTAGAAATGTTCTATAAATTTGATTTATAAGGTGTTAATGTTGCTTTCACTACAGAGAATGCCCTCCGAAGAAGAGGGCGAAACTTTTGGTATGAAGGAAAATTCCAATGGACAGGGCTACTAGTTCCAAAAAGTGTTATTAATATATAGTAACTGGTCGTAGAAATTTTCATTATCTCCCATAAATGTTTCATAATTATTTTATGCCGCATAAGAAACAATTCCATAATTAAAAGACAAATGTAATTGACAGTAGGTATAAAATGTAGGCAATTAGAACGACTGCTCTACTCACCAAGCACCGTGATCTCGACCTCCACCTCGTCTTTTCCGGCATCGTTGACGGCGGTGACGATGTACTTCCCTGTGTCGGCCCTCTTCGTCTTGCTGAGTATGAACAGAGTGTGGTATTCTTCGTTGTCGATCTTCACCTTCTCGCCATTGGTCAGCGGCTGGCCCTTGAAGGACCACGTGATCTTCGGCGGGGGCTCACCCTTCACATCGGCGTCCAGCTTCACCACTTGACCGGCCTTGATGACCAAGTTGCCGAGGTTGGTGCGGTCGATGCGAGGCGCCACTGCCAAGGGAAAATAATGAGATTTTCAAAGTCCTGCTTAAGGCAAAGTATGTCATCGAAACCTTTTTATAGTTTTATTTTTTACCACAACATTTCTATTAAGTTTTGTTTAAAGCTAAGCTCCGTAGTAGCTTATATCATCCTGAAACCTTTTTTAAACCCATAACTGCAATTGCATTGTGATTATATCCGGTCTTTTTCAAAGCATTCCTAACCGGGCTGACTCATAAGTTCAATGTGTACGTTGTAATTTTTGGTAGAAAAATATCTCCAAAACAAAAAATTAAATTTTTTTAAACACAAAGTTTCTCCTGATTTTGGGTTTCCGGAAAAATGGTTTTTGTTACTGTATTTTTCCGGCTTTTGTCGATTTGGTTTTTCGGGTTTCCCCCATCCTTGGTGATAATCACACCTTATCCATTTAACGAGGAAGGTTCTTAATCTAAAACGTTAGCAGTACTGTGTTTGTAAGCCAGCAAATAACATCTCAAAAGACGGATGGTCAACGGCCATGGCTCAGCAACATTACAAATCAGCTATTTACGCAATACACACGTCCAAGGGAATTCCGATCCTGCCATTGGTTCTTTGACACACTCGTTTTATCAACACAAAGGCGGACTCCGTCTGAAAGCATCGCATCAATCACCCAAAAAGCGATGTTTTTTTTCTCAAAATAATGACTATATCCACTCTCACTATTTAAAAAAAATATTTAGAAACTAAATAATAAATAAAATCATCATTCATTGACTTCATGATATTATTTGGGAGCTAATTGGGGTTTTCATCCCTTACAAGCATCAACTCAGCTTTGAAAAAAATCCAAATAAAGACAATAACACTCACGCGATCTTGGCTTGGCTATGACTAATCTAGAGGGTTCGCTGGGCTCACTGGGACCAGCCTTGTTGACCGCAAGGACCCTGAACTCATACTCTTCCCTCTCTTCCAAGTCTGGTACAGTAGCGCTGGTGGCTGGTCCGCTAACTTCCTTTGCCTTGTGCCACTTATAAGTGCCTTTTTTGCGCTTTTCCACCACGTACCCGGTGATGGGGGCGCCACCGTCGCTTTCAGGGGCGGTCCACTTGAGGTCCACGTGGTCAGCGTCCCAGTCCGTGGGCTCGGGACGGCCGGGTTTGCCGGGCTCGTCTTAAATAGCAAGAAAAATAGATATTATTTTTAAAATAACTATGAAAACACAATATATTGCACAGTAGAAATATTTATTAAAATCTACTACTACTATATAAAAGTAAAACAATTTAATTTACAAATGCATTAGCTACCGTTTAACATTCACTCTAATCATTGCGGGTCAATAATATTGACAAAAATGACAAAGTATACAGTTATATCAATAAAGTATACAGTTATATCAATTAACACAATAAAAGTTAAGCGATTTGACTTGATTTCAAAAAATTGTTTTCCAAAACTACTCCTTGTGGTATTTAACGGGACAAATAACCTAATTGAACCTAAAGCTGTGCCGCACGGAAGAAGTTGACTTTTGATTTTAACATCATTTTGGAAACAGCCTATAAATACAGAAATTGCTTGTTATTTTGGGATTCTTTCAACCATCTTGGAATAAGCTATGCATGTGGATTTTTCGTCGACCAGCGAGTGTTTATTTGAAGTTGAGTTCGGAGCTCTACGTCAGACCAAAACGTTAACAAGACAGGCCCTTAACTAATATAACACATGTATTGATCCAATGTTGTTTTTTTCTCTTGTAATTAAAAATAATAAGAGAACACTCCCCTGATAAAAGCCATACATACATTTTTAAAAGTAGCAGATTAATTTTTTATCTGGTTTTAATAATTATTTTTTTTATAATTATCAATTTTAAAGTATAACCGTAAATTTCTTTACAAATGCAACGGAGGAGTGGTATCGCTCAAAAACGCCTAATAACGCTCTTCACTTCACGCAACCTCAGAAACCTATTCTTTTACAGTATTTTATCTTTCTTCAGTTTAGGCTGCCTAGCGGTGGAGCTTGGATATTCCAAGTGGCATAAGACAACAACAACAACAGGGTGCCTAGTAATTGCCCGAAGCAAATATTTCGACAAGAGTTACAATGGTAATTAATACACTCGAACCGGTTTTGGTACGGTCCTTTATTGTGCAATTTTTCATCTATGTGGTCTTTTTTACTGCAGTTTTTATATACCACACAAAAAATAGCAGAAAAAGAGACTGCTCAAACAAAAAATCGCATTAAAACAGGTTTGAGTGCACATTACGTCTTTCCGGCCTATTCTAAATAAACATACCATTAGCCTACGCAAGTTAATTTTCGGATAATTCCATTGTTCTCTCTTTTAATTGGTCTATCACACACTTAAAAAAATGGTGACTTATTAATCTGCCACATAAGTAGTACAAACGATGATTAATATGAACACAAAAAATATCATATTATATGTATTTTAGTTTTTTTGCTGGTGAGTTAATCTACAACTGCTCCACCATCTACGGATTGGTAAAACAAACTCCCGTATAAATAACAAAACTATTGCTGAATTTTGCTTTTCTAAAGTGTACTTACTACCTATAAAACGAACATGTACAGTACTGGAAAAAAAATCGACTCAGACCCTATATCTCCGGAACGGCTTGTGATATAAAGACAAATAAGCTATAATTTTTCATGATTTGAAGTATTCTATATACAGAAAATTTTTCAAGTTCTTAGGGGGTCGTCTTCACATTAAACGAAGTACCAACTTTCGTTTTTCCTATGGGCGACATCAAAGATTAATCCAGATTCTAAAAGAGCACCCATTAAAACCCCCAAAACCAGTTTTCATGTCATTTGGTCCCCAAATGAAGCCAGGAGTGGGGGTTGAAGTTCGTTGAATTTACGTTGAAATCTCGTTTTTCATAGATTTTGATCCTTACAACCATTAACCCCACGCACACTGTAGGAAATTTCAATTAGAAAAATTTGCGCCAATCTCATATCGCCAAAGACATACAACTTATGAAAATTAGAGTAACCTTACGGTAACCATAATCTACTAACTGAAATCAACACATTTATTGTTTAAACCTTGATGTTGAACGTAGCCGTGTGGCCTAACGGCTAGTGTGCCTGGTTGCAAATCTTTAGAGCCAAGTTCGAACCGCATAGCTTCCGTGTTCTTGTTTTGCTTTTGGAAGTTTGTGTATGCCTCGAACTTAAACTACCGATAGAGTTAGAATTAATAAGTTCTTATTTTTTACTCTATTAATTTCAGTAAAAGGAAAATTAACCTATTTTTTTGTGCATGTAATATTTTTTATTTGTTTTTAAATTTTGATGATATTTTTAAATACAAGTTTACAAATTAAAAATCTTTAAAAATACATTTTTTTCAGATGAAAAAATTTTGAAACAATACTTAACACTTACTTTTGAAACAATACTTAATTATTCTACTAAAAATTTCACCTGCATTAAATTTGAAATGTTTTTGAATTACGCGATTAAAAATTCAAAAAAGAGTATTCGATATAAAGATTCGAATTCATGACAGATTTCATGCAGATATTTGTGGTTTTAAATATAAATCTAAGGTCAAGAAAAGTCGGCGCTTAATGAGGACGGTCTCTTCTACATGCATTGTTTATTAAAAGAAATTCAACGTTTTATCTTTGATATTAAATGTTATCAAGACATGAATTAATTTAACCATGACACAAATATCATCGTGTTGCTGAATTTTGGATCATATATCTTTCCCATATGATGCACCCCAGGGTTAACACCATCTCTTTGCCTATGAGGGAAGGTACCCATACTACGTGACCCATTTAGGGGAGGGAGGGGGTCTTCAAATTACCACGCTCGGTCTCAGGGGGGAGGGGGGGCTTAAGGGTTCGTCTCGTAGTCAATTTCTTCTAGTCAATACGACAAAATTAAGCCAAATTAATTATTGAAATTTGCCAACTTAAGACCAATAAGGCAAAATTAATTATTAAAATTAGACAAATTCAGCAAAATTAATTTTTTCAACTTTCTGTTTGCAAAAAACGATGTCAAACCGTATTAATGAATTACTACGTGAAAACTAGAGGGGGAGGGGGGTCTTGGCATATACCACCGGCGGATGGTCACCAAGGGGAGAGGAGGGTTAAAATGGGTCATGTAGTATGGGTACGTTCCCTAACTGGCACATCCAAGGGTTGCACGGTTGCACCAGCCGCCTACCCCTAAAGTAATTTTCAGGGATAAGGCAAGCAGCGTATAAAATCTACCCTACGCAGCCAGAGGGCTCGATGCTTGGAAAAAAAAGTTGACTTACATAATTAACTAATAATAAATAAATTAGTGGTGACTACAAAATAAAAAATTAACACTATAATAAAAATTTAGCTACCACTTTTTTTAAAGTTATTTTTTATACGTATAGTCAAAGTCATTCAATTCTTGCATTCAACCTTAGATGTAAATTTAAATTATTCCAAACACATTGAGGAACTTAAAACTAAATTTAGGAAAAAGTCAGCGGCCTTTCACCCACTCACTGCCCGGAGTTCAAAGCTTTCTTTACACAACAAATTACTCATATACAAATCCATTCTCAGACCTTCAATCACTTATGCCTGTTGCATATGGGGAGCGACTTCTCCCACCAATTGGAAAAAACTTGAAGCACTTCAAAACATGCAGCTGAGAAAAATCACAAGATCCAGATGGTATCACAGAAATAAAGACATCCGAAGAGCTCTCAACATCCCCACTTTAAAAGAATATGTCTACAACGCAACAGTAAAATTCCTTGAAAATATAAAGAACCATAAGAATATATCCTTAAAGAAAATTCCAGCTTTCGATCCAGCTCAACCACCAAGCAAAAAGAGACCTCGATATAGTATAATCCCTTATGAAAATTAATCTTCTCAAGAAACCCAAAGTAATATAAATTTTTCTCTGCCTCGCAATGTATCATCTGCTGCAAGTTTACTTTACTAAAAGGTCACCCTAACGAAATGGTCAAGATTTGAGAAGAGCCAAAGTTTATCCAGAGAAATTTTACGTGCAAGATCGGAGGTGGAGGCCGCTTTCAGCGGCCAGGTACTCCATAAATTCGCAGATCATATATCTTGCATTCAACCTGGAATTTAAAGAACAGTAGATCCATCCGCTATGGCCAACAAATACGGATGATATCGTTGGTTCTTACCGGTATCGAATATGGAAACTAATTTTGAAAACGTTAATCTAGTTAAAAGTGGGATAGATGAGGTTTAATAGAAATAGGGACTGAACAGGTTGAGTTTGAAAAATTTAACATTAATTAATATGCTGATTTTATTGAGGCTCAAGAAAAATCAGCATGCAAATTAACGTTCAAATTTAAAAACACCAACAGAAAAATATATCCAACCCCTAAAATAAAACTCCAACATCCCTTTCCAATCACCCCCCCCATATTTTCGGCAGCAAAAAACGTTCCCAACTCCCCTCCCCCCTAAAAATTATTCTCTCTCTCTCTCACTCTCACTTTATGGTAATTATTAAAAACTTTACAAAGATGAATAAAATAAACTTTCAAATTTAATGATTGACTAGTCAACATGTTTCATATTTATATTTTGGTAATAATATCATCATTCATCAAGCACATAGGGTCAGAAACTTCAATGTTTATCCTTAAAAATTAATAAACTCTGTATCCAACCTAATGAAACATAACTCGTAATTAATTACTAAAAAAATGACTGCAGAATCATTAAAATCAGTATTTGAAAATTTTTCTACTCCTATATGTATAAGCAAATTTTAAACTTTGTAATTGCCTTAATTTTTCAAGATAAGTTAGTTTTCGTAAGTGGAAATTGAAAATTATTAGAAACATCGATTAAATGCTAAAAATACATCAAAAAATCAATCTAACTATCTGTATTTAAGTATTTTTATAAGAATTTTTGAGCCGCAAAAGCCTGATTTATTGTTTCATTAATTAGTTAAATTTCTAGCTCTTATCAACAAAACCACTTTCATAATTTAGCGTGATTATTTAATATCTTTATTTAAATTTTTATTCCCTTTTTCCAGAATTAAAAAAATGTTAATTTTAAATAACTCTCAATTAATTATTATTATTTGTAAACGAACGGCAATAAAAATTGTATAAATTTGTTTTAAAGGCTTTAGATTTTAAAAAAAGTATTCAACATCTATTCATCTTTGTGTTTGCCTGTATCCCTATAGGTTAACCTTGAACAATGAGACATGCGGAATTGCGGGGCAGAACCTGCAACCTAGTGATCACGAGCTTGTTACTCTACCAAGTGGGCTACCACTTAAGGGTATTCTAATTGGAAGACGAAATTGCGCCAACATATAGATAAATAGCAAAATCTGTTTTAACTTTTGTAGGAATTATGCCAAAACACAGATAAGTAGCCAAATCTGTTCTAACTTTACTAGAGAATTTTAAACAATTGTCGCCAATCTTTCCTCTTTGAAGTTAAATTACCAAAGTTTTCAAACCCCCTTCCTGGCTTTGTTTGACCCCCAAACAACACGAAACTTGGTTTTTGGGGGTTTTAGAGGGTGCTCTTTCAGAATTTGGAAAAATCTTTGATGTCGCCCATAGGAAAAACGAAAGTTGGTGCTTCGTTTAATATGAAGACAACCCCCTAAGAACTTAAAAAATTTTCTGTATATAGAATACTTCAAATCATGAAAAATGATACCTTATTTGTCTTTATATCACAAGCCGTTCCGGAGATATAGGGTCTGAGTCGATTTTTTTTCCAGTACTGTACACACAAAAATCAACACTTACCGAAAGGATTCTTGGCCAGAATGGCCTTCTCGGACTGCAGCTCGTCAGAGTCCCCTTCCTTGTTGACCGCCCTAACCCTGAACTTGTAGTTCTTGCCAGGAACGAGATTCTTGACGTCGAACTTGGGCTCCTCGGAGCGTCCGGCAGGCACCCACGTTCCCGTCTCGGTGTCCATTTTCTCGATCTCGTAGTACTCGATGGGGCAGCCCCCGTCGTCGTCTGGTTTCTTCCACTTCAGAGTGCACCCCTCCTTCTTCACGTCGGATACTTCCAAGGGCCCGTTGGGTCGCATTGGTTTGCCTGTTCAAGGATGAAAATATTGGTACAAATATATTATCGTAGTGTCTAAATCCACGAAAGTTGACCCATGCTAAAGTATTAGCGAAATTCTTTAGAATTGAGTTGTTACTTTCAAGGAGCTAGACAGTGCCATAGGTTTTAATAGCGAAATTCGTTAGAGGTGAGTTGTTACTTTCGTGGATTTAGACAGAGCCATTTATTATTGTTATTGCAGAACTAAGGATAGAAAGAGGGTCACGAGCTTTTGAAATACGAGGCGACAACTTTGGAGGGGAGAAAGGAAGCTTAGACAGTTTGAAAATAAAAGTAGATACATTTGAAGGGTTTAATATTTTAGGTTTAGGTGAAGTATGGAGTGTATTTGTATGGTGTTTCGTTATAGAATCCCGGGGTTCGTGCCTAGCCACACTGGGTGACTCCAGTTACTGAAGTGGTTAAGATCCTTTTTAAAAGAAGGGGAGTTCAGGGGAGATGCACTAGATGCGTTTGGAAGTGGAAAGGGCGAAACCCGTTTTCGTGCATCACCCCTAAAATTCCCCTTTCTTCTTCCTTCCGTTTGATAAAGATCTTAATGACTTCAGCGACTGAAGTCGCCCAGTGAGACTAGGCGCTTAGGGCCCTGTATTGTTCTAAATTTCTGGGCGATTCAAAAAGAACCATCAATCACTGTTCCATCTAAACAGGTGGCCGGCATAAGATTATAATCTCTCCCTTCTACTATACAGAGTACTAGACTACGTGGGTTCAAAAGTTGCAAAGTTAAAGCCATAGCTGTGATGTAAAGCGGTTTTATTGGAAATTAACAAGATGGTTTTTTAATATTACAAAATTTAATTAAGATGGTAAGGTTATATGTAAATTATATGTAGCAAATCTGAAGATAAGAATTTAAAAGTAATAGTATACTTTTTTTTCTCTGGATCTTGATAAAAGTTTTCAAAATTATTTGGATCCCGAGTTAAAATACTTGCAGAACCTAGTATAACCAAAACCTCATACCGAGCACCGTGATCTCGACTTCGGCTTCGTCGCTGCCCGAAGGGTTGGTGGCAGTAATGCAGTAGATGCCGCTGTGCTTCCTCAGCGCTTTCGGGAGGCAGAACTTGCTGTTGTAGTCGACGTTGTTGATGTTGTACACCTCGCCGTCGTCGATGCGCTTCTTGTCGAAGTGCCACTGCACTTTCGGAGGCGGTTCGCCGATGATGTCGACGTCGAAGCTCACCATCTGGTTCGTCTTCACCACGATGCTCTTCAGGTTGGTGCGGTCGATGCGAGGCTTCACTGGAGGAGACACGAGAAGTGGTTTGAAATCGATAAGGTGAAGTCGAAAACATGGATTTTGTAAATCAGTTGTTTTCAAACTGTAAAGGGAGCGCACCCTCTAAGGAGGGAGTTATAACTCCTGAAGGGGGGGAAGCGAGCCAAGGCCCCTCCGAAAATTTGGACTAAGTGGAAAAAAACATAAAAACCCTGTGTTGGGTCAAATTTTCAAAAAAAAATTTTTAAGTGAACCCCAATTCCTATTTTTTACTTGACACTAACATCACCCACATTTTTTCTGCATTACGTTTATCAAGATGCTAATCCTACCTCTAACTATACGATTTCTAAAAACCTACAATTTTTAAAGGTTTTGGAATATCTTTCCTTCTGGAACAAGAATCTAGGTATCGGTCTTGCGACATAAATTATTAAAGCCAGAACTATGGGTCAATCCCAAAAAATTCCTTGATACACCAATGGTGAGAGCATATCCAAACATTTACAATATTCAGATCTGAACCAATGATGGGTACGAGTGCCATATATACCGAGAAATTGCTTAAAAACTAAAAAAAATCAGGGGTAGGACACCCAGACTCCCCTTTCTTCCTGGGCAGTGGTTAGTAGCCGGTTTTCTTCACTTATTGTAGCTTTAGCCTTAAAAATATTATTATTGCCCTGTATACATTATTTCCCTATGAAAGTGGTACGATGTAAATTAGGATTAAACATTTATAAATTGAAAACCTAAATCTTAAACTCACAGTTCTTAGGCTTGGCCAGATGCGGCGATGTGGACATTGAAGGCTCCCCAGGTCCAGCCTTGTTGACCGCTCGGACCCTGAACTCGTACTTGTCCCCTTCGTTCAGCCCACTGACCTTGGCCTGAGGGATGTTGCCCTCTATCTCCTTGACCGGCACCCAGTCGGGGCTGTACTTGTCCTTCTTTTCCACGATGTAGCCGGTGATGGGGGCGCCACCGTCGCGCACCGGAGGGTCCCACTTCAGGTTCACGAAGTCAGCGTCGTAGTCAGTGATTTCTGGGAGGCTTGGTGCGCCTGGTTCCTCTACAGGGGGGAAATATTATGTTTATGTTACTGAAAATTACTTTTGGTTAGCTATAAAGTTGTTTGACCGAATTGGATTGACTGACTGTCTTTTTAACAAAATAAATAGTATTAGGGCCATTTCATGTCAAATTAACTAGGCACTCAGCAAAAACCTCACAGATTTCAACAAAACTTTCAGGAATTATTCTCTTCGATTATAAAATGTGAAAATATGGAGTATAACGCTATAAATGGCCACTACAACCTACAAAGGGGAATTTCAATGCAACTCTTTTTGCTATAACTCCTGATCCAACGGCTGTCCCATTCTATAATTTTGAGAATTTATACCATATAATAAATAAAAATAAAGGACACTTACATTTAACAAGACAATAACTTTTTTGACGAAAATATTTACAAAAAAGTCGTGAAAACAAATTTGCGTTTTGTATACATAGTCAAGCTATATATCAAATTAAATCTTAAATTATCCTTAAAATAGGATAGATTTTTCTTGGACACACAAAACTGGAGCATGTAAGATTAAAGAACCAAAAATTGGATTTTCTTCCTTTTTTCAAAAATTTAATAAAAAAATTACCGTGAAAACATTTATATCATCGGAGAGAATAATTCCAGAAAGTTTCATTGAAATCTGAAAGGGCCATTTTAAGAATTTTCGATTGATTAACATGGGATTACATTAACACCCATTAGGAAAAGTTCGATGCACATTTTGTACATAATGTTCTGAAAATATCTTTTTAGGTTGATCTATTATCAATTTCAAACCCTACTTTACACAGGTCCTTACCGTAAGGGTTCTTTGCAAGTGTAGCCCTCTCCGTCTCCAGCGGGTCAGACTCCCCTTCGTCGTTGAGAGCCTTGACGCGGAACTGGTACTTCTTGCCAGGGTCCAGCCCGGTCACTTCGGCCTCCGTTTTGTCCTTGTCCACTCTGCCGGCAGGGATCCAGCGTCCCGTCGCAGGGTCCATGCGCTCCACGGCGTACCCTGTGATTGGGGTTCCCCCGTCGTCTTTCGGCTTGTTCCATTTCAGTTTGCAGCCTTCGGCATGCACGTCCGATACTTCTAGAGGGCCTTCCGGCTTTGATGGTTTGTCTGTTGGAAATAAGGGGAAGTTAGTGAGTGGTTTTATGTGTCATTTTTGTTTTACAGTTACCATTACTAGAAATAACTATGAAATTTTTTTTTGACTTATTCATGCAGTTTGCGGCCAAGTACAGAAAAATGACAAAAAAACACAAATTTTTCTATTTTTTTTAATTTTTAAAACTGGAGGATGAATCTAAATTTTATAATATTAAGCTCAGATTATCGCCTAAATTACCAAGATTAAATTAAAAAATTTATTTATTTTAAGTAAAACTAAGAAGTTGAAGTGAGAAGTTGAGACAAACACGAAAATTCCATACACTAGAATGATTTCATCACTAGACGATCTTCACTTTTCAGATTCAACGCTAAAATAGAATTTACACAGTACAAAAATAGCGTGTCTGAGCCCTCCAAAAAATAATCGAACAAAAATCGAAAAGCTCTGGTGGTAAAAGTTGCCAGGGTTGCTGTGTTTAACTACAGTAACTCCGCTGTTTTTAACTACATATTATCTCTATAGACTGTCTAATTTTTCTCCCAAATTTTAGTGATTTCCTTAAATCCTTTCGCAGAACAAGTCGTTATATACAGAACAAGATCAGTCAACAGAAAAATTCCGTGGAAAGGAAAGCTCTGTAACTCATTCTGCCAGAGCTTTTCTGTTTTTGCACGATTATTTTTTTGCAATGTAGGGATTTCCTCACTGTGTGCAGTATCGAAGCTGAACCTGAAGAGCTAAAACAAGCAAATGAAATGGAAAACTCACCCAAGAATATAATCTCGACTTCCTCCTCGTCCTTTCCGGACGAATTGACGGCGGTTAGCTTGTACTTGCCGGACTGCTTCCGGACTCCGTTCTTGATACTGAGGTGGGTCATGTACTCCTCGTTGTCCACCTTGACCGCATCGCTCTCGGCCGGCTTGTTGGCGAAGGTCCAAGTGCAAGTGGGGGCAGGCTCCCCGATCACCTCCACGTCCAGCTTCACGCTCTGGCCTGCCCTCACCACCACCTGTTGCATGTTGTCGCGGACGATTTTCGGTGCCACTGAGAAGGAGGGACATTATTCATTCAATGTGTTGAAGGGGTTTTTTGAGTGGAAGTAAGTGTTTGGTGCTTTTAATAAAAAAAACCTATTTTGTGTTATGTTTCGCTCTTAAGACAACATTTCCAAAGTCAAGGAAAAGTTTGGAAAGGTGGATGTTTTTTTTTAATTTTTTGATTAAATTTATAAAAAAACACAAAACTTCATAATGACACTGGAAAAATTGCAAATTTACGAACTTTTATCTTTTTTAAAGCTTGAAAAACTGATATTTTCACATTCTAATATAATATCTCGCAGAATATTCACGATATTTTTATGATTTTTTCATTGAGTTTTTCAACATTCGCAACAATTTGTATTATCTCATTAAGGTTTGGGCTCTATCTCCTTTAGTTTTTTTATTAATCTTTAAAATTTCTTATTTTGCCGATAAGCGCACTGCAAGTCTTCTCAATGGATTCTCCATGGTCACTAATAGGGGCAAAGTTTACTTGCATGACCCTATTATTTCCAAATTAAAGTCAAGAAAGGGGGACCTCAGAAAAACCCTCTATATAGTGTGTAACATAAAAACGACAGCCATTACATTTAATGCCTAGCCATTCTATAGAATGCCGGTATATCATACTGCATTGCCGGTAACACATGTTCTCATTTCTGAAAATACGTAAGTTACCCCAAAAATATACGTCATATACTGATTTTTGAGTAATTACATGTTTTAGACGTATAGCTTTACATGTAATTACTCAAAAATATTCTGCTGGCAATATCAATCATAGGAGCATTCCAGAGAATTAGTAAGATTCAAATTTGCTTTGGTATGGCTTCTTCGGGCATATAACAAAAATGAAATAGGATTAATCTGACTGACTACTAAACTATTGAACTGTACTCACGGTATCTAGGCTTCGAAGTGTGGGATTTAGTGGGCTCGCTTGGCTCCCCTGGTCCAGCCTTGTTGACTGCTCTCACCCTGAATTGGTAGTTGTTGCCATACTGTAGTCCCTGAACTTTGCCCTCTGGCTTGGGGCTACCAGTGGTCAGACAGGGCTCCCAGCCGGGCCCATAGCGTTCCTTCTTCTCCACGATGTAGCCAGTGATGGGGGCCCCACCGTCGTTCTTGGGGGGCGTCCATTTCAGGTCCACGTGGTTCTCGTCCCAGTCCACGATTTCCGGGGTGCCTGGGGCTCCTGGTTCGTCTGGGTTGAGAAAGATGGGGTTAGGAAGGTGCAGAAATGTTGTGTATTTTATGAGTTTTAATTGGAAGTGAAGTATGGCAGTGAATTGATTTTTTTAGTAAAACCTTGGGATGTTCTTTTGTGTGATTTTTTTGGTAAAAACGCCAACCTTATTTCTGAAATTAGGTCATCTATATGAAGTAGATAAGTTACGTTTTAGTTAAAATGTGAAACCGCTTCTACAGTTCCAGTTCCATAGTGGGATAAGGTTTCATTAATAGTTCCAGCTCCAAAGTTAAATGAAAATGTTCTGTATCATTCAAACCCCATTCAAACGGGAAAAACCGCAAGCAACCAACAAGCACCAGGCTACAAGCAATACTATACAGGGTGTTTCAAAAGTCCGCAAAAAAAAGTTCGCAAATTTGCAAGTTTTTTCAATTTTTGGATTAAATTGTGCTTTTGTTCAACTAAAAAAACATAAAGCTGCACAATACAACTGAGAAAAATTGCATATTTTAGATTTTTTTCTTTTTTGAGGTATGAAAAAGGGCTATTTTCACATGCTAATATCTCCGCGAATATTCACGATATTTTGATCAAATTTTTTTCACTGAGTTCTTCTTGACGTTGGCAACAATACTTGCACTGAGGTTTTTGCTCTATCTCCTTTATTTTTTAAATTAATTTTTTTAACTTTTTAATTTTGCCGCTAGGGGCATTGTAAGTCATCTCAATGGATTCTCCAGGGTCACTAACCTAGGGGTAGACCTTACTTCCGTGACCCTAGGACACGTTGGTTCCAAATAAAGCCGCGAAACGGACTTTTGAAACACCCTGTATATTCTGTAGTATTTTATCTTCATCCTGAAGTGTACAGGGTAAAAGTACCCTCTTTTATGCAAAGATAGGAAACTGTTTTCGATCATCGGGAGAAATGAGGGTAAATAAGATAACAAGAAAAAGCACTAAAATTTAACTACCGATGTTCCAAGCCTTGAGCTGAACCCTTAATGATAAGATCAACAAACTATCCAATTTTAACTGCTCTAATAAATCCAAATAATAAAATTTTTTAACATTTTAGTGGTGACTGTGATCACCAAATTCAACAGGAAAAAATAGCAAATAACAGTTACCATAGGGGTTCTTTGCCAACGTAGCCCTGTCGGTGACCAAAGGCTCCGACTCGCCTTCATTGTTGAGGGCCTTCACCCTGAACTGGTACTCCTTTCCAGGGGTTAGGCCAGTGACGTCCATCTCTGGAACGTCAGTGCGGCCCACGGGTACCCAGTTGCCTGTGGAAGTGTCCAGTTTCTCGACCGCGTAGCCCGCGATGGGTTTTCCACCGTCATCCTCCGGCTTGGACCACTTGAGTTTGCACCCTTTGGCCGTGACTTCGCTCACCTTCAGAGGGCCTCCGGGTCTGGTCGGAGCGGCTGAGGGAACAAAAAGTCATATTAGAAATAGGAAATCGCTGTTCTTATAATAAATGTTCTCGTGCTAGCTGATTGAACTGATAAGCACATCAGGAAATCACTGTTTTTATTGCTGTTGAGGAAGCACTGTTCCGAAAAATACTGGGACTACATTTTTAATTTTACTGTTCTTATGCTTCGTCTGATTTAATCTTGTTAGAAAATCTTCAGTCTTGGATACTGTTCTTATTGCTACTTGATTCCACAGTTTTTTTTAAAAACTATTCCATTTAATTAAGATTAATAAATGAAGATGAAGAGGAATCAAAGGTACACATTCAAATGAAAGCTGATACTTAAAAGAATAAACTTGAAAATTTCCACTTTTCCCAGCACATACCCTCTTTATCACTCTCACTCTGTCATAACCATTTCAATACGGCAAGGGAATCAGAAAAGTGCAGTTTTTGCACTTGTTTGAGCTCCTGGGGGGGCAATTGCGATGAGATATCCATTAGATCATGATGTGTTTGGAGGAACAAAGGAGCATTTTATTCTGTTCCTTGAAGTTTTTCAGCAACTGGGACATAATTTTGCCTCATTCGTAATTTCAAAAATTTTCCACGGTGGGACAGCATATGTCCCAGATGGTGCGAAAGGGTTAAAACTTATTATCCCCGTTAAGGATTTGTCAATGCAGTAACTCTAAATGTACAATAGCCTTTTTGGTGGAACATGATCCATACATGTAACGTTATTCCGCCTAGATCTTTAAATATATAATTTTTATCAGATTCTATGCTTTCCCTTGAAGGTAGTATTTTAGACAAAAAAAATTGTTTAACTTTAGCTTAAGAAAGTAAAAGTATTGGTATGAATACCTAAAACGACGAATTCCACTTGCGCTTCATCTTTGCCTACTTCATTTTCAGCAATGATGGTGTAGAGACCGGTGTCTTTTCTCAGGGCTTCGGTAATTGTGATTCGCGTCTTGTAGTCCTCACTAACCACCTCCACATTGTCGGCAGTCTTGACAACCTGAAGATAGAAAATTCATATAATAATCAAAAATCACGAAGAAAGACTCAAATTTAATGTGATAGAATGAATAAATGAAAAAAATATGTGGGAATATTTTGAAATTTATATCCAAATTTCAATATCCGTATATTACGGATATCTTTACCTTATCTTTGACTTTCCAAGTGATAGTTGGAGGTGGTTCTCCTCGTACATTGACTTCCAACTTAATTGTTTTTCCTTTCTTTACGGTAATTGTGTCCAGATTGCTGCGGTCAATGTATGGTTTCACTAAAAGGGAAATAGAAATGAATTGACTGGTATTCGTCGTCAAATTCAAAAGAAAACTAAGTTGATTCAACAAAAAACAATTTTTTTTATCACACTCGACATTTAGTGAAATGAGATTCATTTTCATAAGAAATAAAAATGACATATTGGAGGACTTCAAAAGTTTTCCTCGTGGCGGTGAGACAGTATTTATTTATCCAGATAGCTATTTTCAAGCTAAAATCCTCCCATTCATATAAACTCAATAATATTCGAAAAAGTATAAATTCGTGTTAAACATATTCCGGTTTTCAGATCCCCGTTCCGTGTAAAGGTTTTTGCCTGTCCAAGTAATAAGTTAAATAATGATCATCTTAAAGCATCCTTACAAATAGTTTTGGTCTATATACGCAGGTATCTTTTCAGGAAAACCTCCATTCCCTCAAAACTAAGCTAAGTCTATTTATTCTACCTATCACTCTAGGAATGTCACACAGGTAGAATATTTCACTAGCATATGTATTTCATTTAATACCAAGAGAAAGAGATACTGCAACGATGTAAGGCTGCTGTTAAGCTACTATTTATTTTAGTAAGAAATATAAATTTCCTCTTACATCTCCTATGCTTGACTATATGCATCTTGGTTGCGTCGCTGGGCTCACCAGGTCCAGCCTTGTTGACGGCAATGACCCTGAACTGGTACTCCTGGCGTTCCTTGAGATCTGCAACATCTGTCTGTGTGACGTCACCAGGGACCTCTAAGGCCTTCTCCCACTCTGGGCTATTCTTCAGCTTCTTCTCGATCACGTATTTGCTTATGGGGGCTCCCCCGTCAGACTTGGGCTTGTCCCACTTCAGGTCTACCTTGATGTTGTCGTAGTCGACGATCTGGGGTGTACCGGGTTTGCCAGGCTCGTCTAAAGAGGTGAAACCGTATTATTTTCAGTGTGAATAAGATAATTTTCTTCTGAAATTAGAATTACTAAACAATGAATAGTTAAAAATTAGATTGGGAGAATGGTTAGTTTAGAAAACTTTCAAATTAACCCTTTCAGACCTAGTCACCCCAAAGCTTCCATAGGCTTCAATGGTAATCTCGAATGCCTTAGGTGTGAAAAGGCTAAAAATCTGAATAAGATTTTGAATATTGGCATGAGATTGCTTCAAATGACAAGCTTTTTTTGTCTAATGACTTCAATGTTAACCATCAAATACTTTTAAATAACTTGTGAACTTGTATTAATCAATTACTATACAAGATACTCATAAAATCAGACTTGACAATGTCGTTAAGTACAAAATAAATAAGTAACAAATAATACATTAAGTAAAAAAATAAAAAAAACCGAGCCAACTCCTTCGTAGTTAGCTAGTTGCGGGTACAATCGTCTCAATAATTTCGTAATATTCCTCACCGTAAGGATTCTTGGCGACGATAGCTTCCAGTGTCTCGAGAGGCTCCGACTCTCCCTCATCATTGGCCGCGACCACCCTGAAGAGGTACTCCTTTCCGGGGGTGAGACCGGTCACTTCGAACTCCGGTTCCTCCGTGCGACCACATCGCGTCCAGCGACCGGTCTCCTTGTCCAGCTTCTCGATCTCGTACTGTTTGATGGGCAGACCACCATCGTCTTTGGGCTTGTTCCACTTGAGCTTGCATCCCTCCTTGTGGACGTCGGACACTTTCAGTGGGCCTTCAGGCCTTGAAGGAGCGCCTGGAGAGAAAATTATGGTTAAGTAGTCCAACTGATTTAATATCTTCAAGAGTTTATGCATCATATACTATACAAGGTGTCTCAAAGGACATGTGCCTAACTTAACATGCAGGGCTGTCTTGCCATGACAAACGAGGTTTTCATAGGAACTTGTGTCTGCAAATGTAAACTTTGTCCGGTTGAGGACAATGTTCGCAGTCGAAGGGGCAACGTTTAACTCTTATTCGACGGAAAACTTCAATTATTATTACATATTTAAAGATAACCAAATTTCATTTAATTCTTCCTGTAATAAGTAGAGCTAATGTGTCTTCCTAATTTGAAAGCTGTCTGCAAAATATTGAATTGAAATTAATGGAGGGTGATTTTCTCTTCTAACTACGCACAGAAATGAAACTTGGTTTATTGGAGTTTTCAAAGGTTTTCTCCAAAAATATGTAATAAGTTTTCGGTAAAATAAAAGAGCGAAACGCTGCCCTTTTTCGCGGGTGAACATTGTCCTCTAGCGGACAGTTTACATTTGCGGAATCCATTTTGCCATATAGCATGGCAGACCTGCATTTTAAGTTTGGCTGCTAATTTTATCCTAATTAAAAAAAATTAAAAAAGGTTTACATTACTCCCTGAAGTATCTCATAAAATCCTTCACTCACCGAGAACAGTGACGTCAACAGTGACGCTGTCCTTTCCGCTGGCATTGGTGGCCGTTATGACGTATTTCCCGGAATGCTTTCGAGTCAGCTTATTAAGGTAGATGTCGGAGTGATAGTCCCTGTTGTCGATCTTGATGAAGTCGTTGTTGGACAGTTTCACGTCTTCTCCGAACGTCCACACTACCTTGGGGGGAGGTTCACCCCGGATGTCCACTTCGAACTTGTGCGAGCGACCCACCTTCAACACCACGTTGGTCAGGTTGGTCCGGTCGATGTACGGTTTCACTGTGAGGAGAAAAAGAAAGATTATGTCCGTTTAAAAAAAGTAATACCCTTTGTGGTTCCTCGTTTTCTTTAAGAATTTCAGATCTAGACGCCTCAAATTTTCCATACGACTCAATGGCTATCTCAGGCGGTTTAGGATTGAAAAGGTTAAAGTAAATTGTACAATAGGGTTATGATTCTGAGACTTTTTTAAAAATATTTAAAAGCCTGATTATGCATTCTATGAACTTTTGCCAATATGTTAATTTTATGATATTATTTTCTTTGCATTGAAAAAAAACCTTGCGTGCCCAACGTCATTTCACTTTCTAATATAGCAAATCACTGGGGTGTCTCGGAAAAAAAACTTTTTTTCCGAAAACCTCGCTCCCCAGGGCTTTTCCCATTCCTTTTGGTCCCAAAAGATAGTGTGTTTCAGCCCCATAAGTTAACTCTAGGGTTTACCTATAGAGCCCCAAATTTAAAAAAAAGTGGAAAAACTACCTATTTTCAGAATTTTTAAAAAAATATTTTTATACTTATGTTATAAAACTGGTTCAAATGTGCTCTTTGAAACATATTTAAATGGATTATACATATTTATGTGTATTAACTGTACCCTATAGCCCCTATAATTTAAGATTAAAAAGGGCTACTTAGGGACATTGCACTCACCAAAGCTTATATCGCACTACCGGTGGATGAAATGAATTAAATCGGAATTTCTTCGAAGGAACTCCCTCATATGATGCCATTTGTTGTTAAATTGATGTTTTAAGTAATAAAGGACAGTGAAATAACAGTAATTAGGCCTTCCACTGAACTTTTAATGTAAAAAGTACTTTTGAGCGAAAATGCTTGTTTCTAGCTGATAAAATCCAAAATTTACCCTAAAAAAGAGGGTTGTTGTACTTTTTAAGATCAAAAACCTTGAAATAGCTTTTTAAACCCTTATAGATTTCTTTTTTAAAGGTAGAACTTAACTTTAAACCGTACAGATTGGAAATTACAAGAATTTCTCCTATACCAGAAATAAAAATAAATTTCATCTTCTGAAATTATGAAAATTACCTCTCTTCAACATATTAGGAGGAAAGTTTAATTGAAATCTTCTTTCATCAAAATATGAAAAAAAAATTTACAAGTATCAAACAATTTTCTTAACTTTAATAAAGAAATCCCATTTTCTCTTCTGGTAAGAGAAATAACCCAAGTCAGTTCCGATCTATTCTATTTAAAATTAAGTTCTACGTAAAAATGAAACTTATAATGGTATTTGAAAGTTTTTGAACTAAAAAAGTACAATAACCCTCTTTTTTAGAGTAAATTTTGGATTTGATCAGCTAGAAACAAGCATTTTCGTAGAAAAGCATTTTTTACATGAAAAGTTCAGTAGAAGGCCTAATTACTGATATTTTACTGGCCTTTATAATTTAACACCATAGGTCATCATTTGAGAGAGTTCTTTTGAAGAAAATTGGAATTTAATTACTTTCTACCACTGTAGTGCATTATATGTTTAAATGAGCGCAACCACCCTTAGTTAGTACCTTTATAGGCACTATAGGTACAGTTTATAACCTTAAATTAAATTATCCATAAGCCATCTAAAATGTCTTAAATAACAGATTTGAACCAGTTTTATATATAAATATCAAAATATACTTTTTTAAATTCTGAAAATTGGTCATTTTTCCACTTTTTTCTAACTTTGGGGCTCTATAGGCAAACCCTAGAGTCGACTTAGGGGGTTGAAATTTCACACACTATCTTTTGGGACCAAAAGGAATAGGAAAAGTCCTTTTACAAATTTAAACAATTTTTATGAATTGTTAAATTCAGCTTCAAAAAAGATTTTATTAACTGCCTTTTAGTGCTTCAGCCTTATGCAAAATCTTATTAGGCGCGCAAGTTTTTTTCACAGTTTTCCAAAATAAAAGTTATTTTCGGGAGTTATGGACCAATACTCATCATTTGCCACCACAGGCTTTTAAATCTGAAAAAATTCATAACCCTATTGTACAATATGCACACCAAAAAAGTGCAAAAACTAATCATAACGTTATCGTACCGTTAATTTTTTTTTGAATAGTGAGTAATAGTAAGCTTTAACTAGGAATTTCATAGACAATATTAGGCATTTCCAGAAAACCTATCATTTTGTACATTTCCCTTAATATAGGTGTTGAGCAGTCCAATATTTTCCAAAAAAATTATGTTTATGAAATTAATAATATGGAATGGGGTGATAAAATTGAAAGACTGACGGTAAGCCAGGGAGCAGCAAGCGATGGAAATCACTTCAGGCCAGAAGGGTTTGTGGTTTGTTTGGTATAGATATAAACTCAGAAATTATTGATATTTAATATCTTGAGTTTATTCATCATATATAGGAGTTTTATCAAGGAAGGGGGATATCTTTCTGTTATGGTGGTTATTTGAAATGGGCTATTGATATTTTGAATATGGTCATTTGATATTTATATTTAGAATCTAAAGTGGAGGGATATTCTTGCATACTAAGATGATTTCTACGACTCAGCACAACAAAACCACACTCACAGTTCCTATGCTTGACAATATGCAGCGGCGTCTCCGTGCTGGGCTCAGAGGGACCTGCCTTGTTGAGCGCCCTCACTCGGAACTGCACAGAATCGTTCTCCTTCAGCCCAGTGACCTTCCCCTCCGTCTTGGGGCCTTCGGTCTTGAGCACCTGCTTCCAGTCGGTGCCCAGTTTTTCCTTCATCTCCACCACATACCCCGTGATGGGGGCGCCACCGTCGCTCGAAGGGGCGGACCATTTGAGGTCCACCATGGTGTTGTCGTAGTCTGAGATCTCCGGGCGGCCCGGTTTGCTGGGCTCGTCTGGAACCAAGGCAAATTAATTAATGTGGCAAAAACAAAGAATATGCATAGAACTTTTCACGATGACGAAAAGGACGACGATGATGGAAAAGGACGTGTTCATACCATGGTTCATACATTCCATCGTTAACAGATATATTTTTGATGCCTAAGGACGTAAATAATTCCAAAAATAACAAACTAATTTTTTGTTGAACTTTTACAGGTAGCAACTACAAAAATTTGGTGTAAAGAAATCTTATTTACTGGCATGACTGCTCCGGGTGGATCCCTGACCTTCTGAAGAATACTCTTCCTGGTTCCTCTTTTTTCAACCATGGCTTTCTAATCAACCACTCTCAGAGTGGCTAGGAAAAAATACCTCAGAAATTTTTAACGGGATGGACAAGGGCCACAAAATATTTGTGGTGGGATTTAATTATGTTGCTATTTGTATTTAATTAATTAGGAAAATGGTGTTTCAAAAGAAATTTCTTCTAAAAATTGTACAAATACCTTTCAATACCGAAACAGTCTCTTCTAAGTTTTGAAGATCAAATTTCCTACTCTGTATTCTTGCGACGATTAAAAGTGATTTTTCATTTTGAAAATTTTCGATTCACACACTTTCAAGATTTTTTGCTTTCTTTTTGTAATAACAGTACTACAATGAAATCAACAAATAGCATTACCTCTAAACAATTTGGAAAATAAATTTTAAAGACCTGTACTAAACCCTCTTTATATCTTACTATCCGAGACGGTTTTATTTCTTATCTGTTGCTTAGGTATTTTAATGTAGAAATCCGAAGTGTTTTAAGGTCTTGCAAGTTTTATATTTAGTTTTTGTCATGATCGAACGCAATAAATTAATGGGGAGCAAGAAGATAAATGAATAATGTTCGGCACTTAACTACTAGTTGCAACTACTAGTTAACTAGTAGTTCAACTACTTTTGGTTTAGAGTAGTTGAACTAGTAGTTTAACTACTTTTTTCACCAACTACTAGTTCCAACTACTTTCAAAAAGTTCAACTACTTCAAAAAATATTGAAAGATCAAAATTTTAAAAAATATGTTACATCTACTAACAATGCCATTTTTCGTGATACATTTTCATATTTGGCAACCTTGAAATATATTTCATCCCAGCAATTGACATATAAATGCAACCCTTTGTTTGAAATCCTCTCTAGAAATTAGGGGGGGTTCAGGGTTTTTTTCTCCTGGAAATTCCAGCACTTTGAAAAGCGATTTTCATTTTAGGCTAGGTTTACGAGGATTCTAGATGCGTTTCCTGCATTAAAAATTAGTAAGGCAATACACTTAAAGTTAACGGCCCAATTTTGTGCTTAAAATATTGTTGTTCAGGCTAAGGGGGTTTCGAACCCTTAACCCCCCTTATATACGACACTGTACTGACTAATATAAATACAACATAGAAAGACACCAAAAACCTGTATACCTATCAATCAAAAATTGGCAAATCTTTAGACATGATATTTTTGCAGGGGTGTCATTTCAGTTTTTGGTTGGGGGGGGCAAGGATTTTTGTAAATTAGTCTGAATCACGCTGTAACTAACTTTTTTGGGGGGTTGCCTCAACTTCATTTTTAAGGTATCCCCTAACGAGCACATTTATAGGTTAAGTGTTAGAACACTGAAAAATAGTATTTGAATGATATTGCATATAATGTCAAAATTTGACATGAACTCCAAGGAAAAAGTGGGTCTGGGGGTTCGTCCCTTGGAAAATTTTGAAAATTTGCCTTTTAAAGTTGTGTTTTGCCTCATTTTGAGACCCTATGGACTGCATCCAAAGAGAACAGTTTCTTGTAAACCACAAAATTTTCTAGGGAAAAGAGATGTAAATAAACATCAAAGTATCACGCGGCCTCCCCCAGAATTTTTTTTTAAATTCCCCTTTAAACTAGTGTTTTATCTATTTTTCAAACTCTTTGGGGAGCTCCGAAAGGGGACATCCATAAATTACGTGAGGTGTTTTTTTCCAATATCTGGACACCCTTCTCCCTTGGTGAGATTTTGCTGGACACCCCTCCCCCCCACGTGAGATTCACCTACAACCTTTAAATTATTCTCCTTCCTTCTTATATATTACTTTCTCCTACTTAAAAAAAGAAAATTCTATAATTTCTAACTTAAAAAGTTTACGTGAGATTTTAATCGACCCCCCTCCCTCTAGGTGAGATTTTTCCTAACCCCTCTCCCCCCTTTTGACCTTACGTAATTTATGGATGTCCCCAAAGGGAAAAGCTTCTTGAGAGGGGAAAAATTCTAAAGGGAAAAACTGTGTAACCGAGGTAAAAATTTTAGAGGGGAGCTGGGGATCCTCCACCAAAATGGTTTTTGAAATTACCACTTTAAACTCGTTTTTTATCTCTTTTTCAAACTCTTTGGGGAGCACTAAAAAGGAAAAGCTTCTTAAAAGCGGCAGAATTTTCAAGGGGAAAATACACGGTTTAACAGAGGTCAAAATTATAGAGGGGGGCTGGGGATATGCCTAAGAAAAATTTTTGAAATTTCCCCTTTAAACTAGTGCTTTATCTCTTTCAAACTCTTTGTGGAGCTCGTAAAGGGAAAAGTTTCTTGTAAATGGCAGAATTCTAAGGAGGAAAAATCTGTATAACCAATGACGTAAAATTTTAGAGGGGGGCTGGGGATCGTTCTCCAGAAATTTTTTTTGAAATTTAACCCTTAAAGGTGGTGTTTTAACTCCTTTTGAGACTTTTTGAGTTGCACCCAAAGCTCCTTGTGGAAGTTACAGAATTTTCAAGGGACTAGCAGCTATTTTTCACATAGCAGTAGAAACCTTGGGGGGGGCGTTTGTTCCCCCTAACTGACGCCCCTGTATTTTTGCTAAAGGTAAGAAAAAGTAATCGAAAATTTGGGGAAAAATATCTTATGAAATTAAATAGACTAGTTAACTTGTAGTTAACTACTTAGGGAAATAATCAACTACTAGTTACAACTACTTCCAAGAAAAAGTAGTTAACTAGTAGTTACAACTACTTTTGCCCAGACTAGTTGGTAGTTAACTACTTTTTGACCAGTAGTTGCCAAACACTATAAATGAAGGGCTTGGTGGATGAAGAAGCTATACTATATTTCGTTTTGAAATATATATCGATTCGCCATATTCAGTTTTATAATCCCTTCGAGACATTTTTATCGTGCTGTAAATATAGTAACTATATTTTTCAAATTTTGACATGAAATATTCCAAACTTTAACTAGAATGATACCGTTGGTTTTATATTTTTAACTCTTTTTGTGCAATAATCTAATTTTAAAATTAGGGAGTTCTTTGTGGGACACCCTGTAACTACTGTAAAGACTTTACCTCCGACTATTTCTAAATAGAATGCGATTGACTAAGTAATTTAAGATTCCCTCTTTGACTGGTGAGCATTGATATTTTTTTACAAGAGATTAAACCAGGGTTTGAATTCAATGATCACACTTGATCGCAAAAATCAAGATTAATTCATGTATTTTAAATAAAATTGTAAAAACTGTTTGAGGAAAAAAACTAACGATCGGTGTTTGAGTTTTATTAATTTTGATTAAAACTCATGATAACTTTTGAGCTATACAGTTTTACTCAATACTAAAGAAGATGGAAATCCTTTCTACGCGGACACACACACACACTTCGATAAGATGTAATGCAGTTTCGGCAAGCTCAGTCGTCAATCCAGTTTGTTTTATAGCTCAGTGTTCACACCTCACCAAAATCGCCAATAAAATTGTTCAATTAAAGACCAATAGTAATAATAAATAAATAAATAAATTTTATTGGAAATATATTATCCATCAATAGACCAATAGTAAAAGAAAAGTGTAATACGTGATTCTGAAAGACGTGTCGATCATTTTGTATTCGGGAAAGGGTAAGAAAGGAAGCTGTGCGTTTGAGAGACTATAAAATGTAACTGTATAATGTGTACATTAGGGTGTATCGAAAAAAACTTTTTTCGATTTTGATGACGCATTAGTGCGGAAAAGTTGTCTAAGGTGCCAGAGAGTACCTGTGAATTTTTTCAGAATTTTTGGATAATTTCTTAAGGTGCCACATTGGCCCTGAAGTTCCCCATGTTAATCAAATGGGGCGCGCCGCCAAAAAATGTCGAAAATTCGTTTTTCGCCCCTCATTTCTGCCCTAATCACACGAGGAATATCTTCCCTCGAGTTATGGACCCTATATGATCTGGGCTATCCGATAAAACTTGAACAATAGCCTAAATATCTATATTACGTTTTTTGTATGCTCAAATTTCGTCGAAAATCGCGTATTTCCTCGTTCAAATCAGAACCCACAATCAACATAATATACAGATTTAAGTTATTATTCAAGTTTTGTCGGGTAGCATACATCATATAGAGTCCATAACTCGAGGAAAGACATTCCTCGTGTGATTAGGGCAGAAATGAGGGGCGAAAAACGAATTTTCGGCCTTTTTGGCGGCGCGCCCCATTGGTCATGGGGAACTTCAGGGCCAATGTGGCACCTTAAGAAATTATCCAAAAATTCTGAAAAAATTCACAGGTACTCTCTGGCACCTAAGACAACTTTTCCGCACTAATGCGTCATCAAAATCGAAAAAGGTTTTTTTCGGTACACCCTAGTGTACATGTGTACTCGCCCTTCCAACAACTACCATGCTTCCTACCTTTAAACTGGACTTTCATTCCTTCCTCCGGGCTTAGACAATGGTTCTACCAGCACCAAATGAACTTCCATCACCCCCAAAATCACAATGGAATCACCCGTTTCCATAACAACCTCATGGGTTTTCTCCCAACGGCAGTACAGTATACTCACCGTAAGGGTTCTTGGCGAGCACCGGCTTGTCTGACGTAAGCGGCTCCGACTCCCCTTCCTTGTTCTTGGCCTTGACCCTGAAGTTGTACTTCTTCTTGGGGGTGAGGGGCTCGACGGTGAACTTGCGGTCGTGGGGGCCGACCTCCCCGGCGGGCACCCACCGTCCCGTCTCCGCGTCCTGCTTCTCGATGATGTAGCCCTCGATCTCGCTGCCCCCAGTGTCCTTCGGGGCATCCCACTTGATGACCGCCTTTTCGGCGCGGACCTCTTCGATTTGCAGCGGGCCGGCCGGGCGCGCTGGACAACCTGAAGGAAAAAATCAAGTGCTATAATAAAACTAGGTGTTACTCTTCTTGGCGACGTTTTTGGCACTATTTTAATTAATTAGACAGCATATCCGCCGGGTTGTTAGAAAATAAATTATCGCCCTGGTTGGTGACTCTAAAAAACAAGTACCACCTGGTTTTAGTATGAAACCAAAAATATTTATTGGTACTGTTGAACAGATATTAGGAATGAATTGCCTTTTATTTTTGACACGATATTCCAATCCAGTGGTTCCCAAAGTAGGCGGTACCTGCCCTAGGGGGCCGGGGCGTTGAAGCATTCGAGGGGGATGGTGATAAACATCTTTGCGTAATAAGAGCAAAAGAGGGCGCTGAATACTTTTAAACTATTACTTATTGTCATTTTTATGCAAAAAAAACATTAAACGAATCTCCTAAAGTTAGATTAAAATAACTTTTTAACATTCCAAAATACAAAAATTTCCCAGGGGGTTTACCCCCGCACCCCCTTCATCTATGGTTTGAGATGTCAATATTTCAAATAATTTTTAAGGTGAAAATAAGAAATTCCCCCCCCAGGCGAGGGTACCAAATATCTTTCGGACGTAAGAAAGGGGTACAAGTCCTGCGTATTACACAAAGGGTATCAGTGTTCCGGAATTAGGTAAAGAATTTTCGAATCAAATTTTATAAAACCTTTTATTATAATTATTTCAAATTTTATTTTTACGTGCATAGAAAACTTTACTTTTGATATTGTCTATATACTAGCTATACAAATTTTCAAAAGTTTGGTAATAAATTAAAAGCTTCCTATTACAAAACGTTGGTATAAAATTTTATGAAACCTGTAAAATAGGAGCAAAAATTTATAAGGGGGCGGTGGTCAAAAAAATTCTGGAAACCTATGTTATCTAATCCATAAGAGTTACGGAGTTGTGTTATTGTTTGTTTACACTTTTAGAATAGGCCGGTGAAAAAGGAGTGAGGTAACGCTAAATAACGCCTAATAATCTCTTCAACGCAACACCTCAGTGACAATTCTTTTACAATATTTTTCCTACTTCAGTTTAGGTTGCCTAGTAATTGCACTTACGTCTCACCGGGCTATTGTAAATGAGACTTATAAATTGAGCTTTAAACTTTCTCTTTTCAACCCCCGTAGACCTTTACTGTATAATTACGAATAACTACCAGTATAAAAGTTATAAAAATAATTTTAATATGCAATACTGGATTTTACGTACTAGTTTGATAAAACTGGAAAAAAATTGAAATCACGCTATGAAAAACTCGACGTGGTTAAGGGTATTTTAAAGTAGTGTAGACGGCTAGTGGTACGTAAGGGGGATTAGATAAATAACTCATAACCTAGGCATGAACTAATGCAGTTTGATTAAACGTCAAGGTAACATCGGATTGGCAGTTAAGGGAAAACTAGTTTTCAGCGAATAACGGCCTTATTCACCAGTCACCACTAACCTGACCGACTGCTTATCGGGAGTCAATCCTCTGTGATTAGCCAGAAAACTAGTTTTATTCTTTAACTTACTAGCAATCAGAAGTTCGACTGCCGATTAATCACCAATAAAGTTAGCGGTAAGTACGGCCGTAAGAAGTATCTCTCCCGAATAACCGTCGGTCAGGATAGCGGGGAAACCTTAAAAATATCCATTGTACATGCATGCGCGCACCGTGGAATGAAATAACCAAGTTTTATTGGACGGAACCTCATAGTTTTGAAAAAATAAAAGCCGTCATAGAGGATCTCGACAAATTTTATCCACTCCCAGCACATAATTTTGATGTGCAGAGTTGGGCCAACTAGCTAAAGCAGCATGACCCTTTCTGCCTTAAACCGTTGGACTTTGCCATTGAATCTTATGGTATATTTGCGGCGGATAGGCCTTGAAATGCTTAAGAATGAATTTAATCCTTTCACACCTGGCTGCCAAAAAATTTTCTATAAGATTCAATGTCAATCTTGGGCGGTCTAGGAACATGAAGAGGGTGAAATCACTCACCGAGTACGACGACGTCTGCGCAGGCTGAGCAAGTGCCAACGCTGTTGGTGAGAGTGAGGGTGATTTTCCCGCCGTCCGCTCTTTCGGCGTCTTTGATGGTGAGGATCGTGTTTTTTGCTGACTTGTCGATTGAAATTCTAAAAAAAAGCAGAACCATGACTTCAATATAAATAAAAAATCATTTATGGGGTGTTGAATACAGTTGAATATCGTCTGTTTGAAAAAAGGAATAAGTCCAAATTGACTTTTTGGGCACTAATAATACCTCCAAGCTTCGTTATTATTATTACACAAGAGTGGAAAGAGGGAAGAATTATTTATCTCATGAGGCAGTTATATAGTATCTCCAAAAATTATTCGTCAACAAATTAGCCCTAGTATACCTAATACGACTGAATTTACCGTGAAAAACGGAACCAAAAATTATCCTGACATAGTATGTTATCCTTCTTTATAATGTATAAAAAAAGAACAAAAAAACATCAGAACAGTTAGGAAAAAATTATTTTAAGAAGTCAAGAGATTTTAAAGACCAAACAAACATTAGTTCACAGTACACCCATACTAACATTGAAAAATCATTGCCACATAGACTCAACATTGCTGAATAGCATATTTCGTTCTTAATCCTGATTTAAAGCACGAGAATGCAATTTTTTTTCTTGGGGTCCATAATGACATCAGAAAAGGTGAAGATGCCATCAAAAAAACCCGCACGAGTCTAGAAGCTATTCAATCCTACCATGCATTGTTGCTGGAGGAAGACTAGTTTTGACTTATTCCCTTTTTCAAGCAGTCGATTCAATTGGAAAGTAGTATCGTTTGGAAAGTATTACTTCTTGGATCCTGTGATTTCCGTTCCGTTGTTGTCCCATTTTATGTCCGGTGGCGGTTCGCCTCCTATATTGATGTCGTACTTGATTACCTGTCCTTTTTTCACGACGATGTTCTTCAGATCGTCTCCAATGATGAACGGTTTCACTAAAGTCAAAATGTATTGCGTTAGACAAATTGTTATTTCGATCAGATAATTTTGAACAGGTCTTATAACGAGTGTTAAATGTTTGAATCTCTCAATTTTTGCCTTGCTTGCACTCTCATTTTTAGAAAACAAAAACTATTTTCAACCCTATTATGTTAATAAAGCATTTCAAACTTTGTGTTCAAATTTCCTGCTATTTTAGCTCTAAAAGTATTCTTATTATTATCTGAATTTACACTGTAGGAGTTAATGATATACTTGGGAGAACCAAATTATTTAAACCAACTTATGATGCAATTTCTTCATAATATATTTGATAATAAAGTTTCCCTCATGTATAATTAAAATATTCCTTTTTTTGCAAGAATAAGTATCTTGAATTCGTTTTCTTCTATTATTATCAATTGAAAAGAGAAATATCTCTTAGAATGGTACATCATTCAGAATTAAGGTGCTTGCCGCAGCAAAGAGCTAACTACAAATTGGAGTTGGATCGTTGATAATTCAAACACCTTTGCTGATAAAATGCTATAATCACTTACCGAATCGTGCTTTGACAATGATTGGCTTGGTAGGGTCGCTAGGCTCTCCAGGACCCGCCTTGTTGATGGCTCTTATTCTAAACTCGTATTGCACGCCTTCCTTGAGGCCTTCCACCTTGCCTTTTGTGGCGTTGGCTGGGAGATCCTGAAGAAAAAGTTTCGAATCCCTCTAATTAACGGATCTTTCAAGCGTAAATTAGTAGTGTGAATAAGTAGTGTAACGGATATACTATCAGCAACTAGTCATAATTAAGAACGGAGAAAACGTCAAAATTCATACATGAAAAAAATCAATATTTATCTGTTTTAAAATGTATTCTTACAAAAATTATCATTTCAAACTGATTTATTGAAGTTTAAATTTACTGTCCAAAATGGAAAACTTACTGCTCCTTTAGACCATTCCTTTGAAAACTTGTCTTTGTACTCAATGACGTAGCCAGTTATGGGTGAACCTCCGTCCTTTTCAGGAGGCGTCCATTGCAGTTCCACCATATCCAAGTCCCAATCGGATACCTCCAGATTACCAGGTTTGGAAGGTTCGTCTACAAACAAAGAAAACTCCCTATTGATATTTTCACCCGCATTAATTTTAAAAATTCTTTTCAGCATGAACCATCGTGTTGGCTTATATAGGAGAAAAACAGTCACGTTTAGAAAATCTTTTGGAAGCGGTATAAAGGCATCAACAAACGAATGAAGCCTTGGAGCAATCCCAAAATATCGCCAAGCTTAACCGAAATAACTCATCGCTTAAGGCGCAATATGACATAACTCAATTTTCTCAAATTTTCAGGAGAGGAAAAAACCTAACTCGCTCTAGCATCCATCTTTATGAATAAAGCAGGAGTAAAACATTATTAGACTATGCTCAGTCTGTAACTTTTCACAACCCGCAACACTGTGCCTGCGTCAAAAGTTAACCCAATAAGAAAGATGTTATCATAAGTTTTGAAGTTACTGAACCTCCACTGAAGCAGTGGTAGAATGCTTGCTTAGCATGCGGCAGTTTTTGGGTTCTATCCTCGATTATTATTTTATAAAAAAACATATTTTCTAAGAGAAATTCCAGCTAACCAATTAGAACAGATCAGGGCTTAAAGTGACAGCTTAGGATTAGGATCTTGTTAACAAAACTGGCGATATAAAAACGGTTTTAAAAGCTTTTTTTTTTGCAAAATCTTTCATTTCAGGCTGTCAAAAGTTGAATAGCCCAAAAATAAAGTTATATCATACTGTGGCTTAAACGATGAACTATTAAATTAAAATGACATCGCAAATAAAACCCTCCAAGTTTGTTGACCCCGATGTTACTCATTGCCTTTTGAATCTCACAATTTAATCATTCATAAAAAAGGCAGTTCACGAGTTCATATTGCAACTTCAGAAAATCCTCCACTCACCGTAAGGATCCTTGGCAATGATGGGCTTGGGGCATTGCAAGGGGTCCGAAGCCCCCTTCTTATTAACCGCACGCACCCTGAACTTGTATTCCTTCTTGTTGACTAGTCCTGTGATGTCGAAGTTGGTAGTCTCGGTGGTCCCGACTTCCATCCAACCCCCGCGAGCCCCTGTGTCCTGCATTTCCACCATGTAGTGACTGAGGGGCATGCCCCCTGTGTCCAAGGGGGGATGCCAAGACAGCTTGCAGCGGTCCCGGAATACGTCGGTCACGTCCAGGGGCCCTTGTGGTGGCTGAGGAACGTCTGTGAGGGAACAAGGCGATATAAGTTAGTGCTTTAGTGGACTAGTTAGTGGATTATTAAGGTATTTTTAGGTATCAAATGTGTGATTGACAGTATTTTTAAAGTCACAGTTCAAATATCCTTTTATTACTGAAAATTATAGATTTATTAATCGTTTCTGTCTAAGAACCCTGATTTTTCCATAAGGTTCTAATGTAATCTCGGGCGGAATAGGATTGTATGCCATAAACATACCTTACGCCATCAGATTGCCGTACAGTAAGGTGCCACATTAGTGGAAACGCTTCCTATCTCAAGAACTGGAGCCGACTGGATTCTAACAAAATTGCCTTTAACCTTTTTCTTATAAGCTTTCTGACATAATTACGCCGTATCTATCTTTAATCTAAGCCGTATCGTACTGATAAATAATCGGTCTTCATTTCATATTTTTAGTTAAATTTTCTTTATGTTATTTCATCTATATAACTTCTTTCTTATTACTCCCACTCTTATAAGTTCTTTGGGAAAAGAAGGAGAATAAATATAAATAGAAGGAATGAATTTTTTTAAATCAGGCATCACCACAGTGTACCAAAATTGCAAAAGCGCACTGAACACTAAAATATCTTTAAAGGCAATGCATAAACAACACGTAACCAAAAAGTAAACGAAGACAACCACCATACCCAGGAAGTTGAAGTTCAGTTTGACCTTATCCTCGCCAGTGGCGTTGGTCAAGCACAGCTCGTAGTCCCCGCTCATGTCCCTGGGGGGCTTCCTGAAGATGACCACTACCTTGTCGTTCCTGACGGCCACTTCGACGTCTTTGGACACCACCGGCTTCCCGTTGCGCATCAGCTTGGCAAGTACGTCAGAAACGCGGGATCCGGGAACTAGAAAATGAAAGCTAACTGTAGTATTCTGGTCCAGGGGTTCCCTAACGTTTTAAACCTTTATCTACTGTATTATGATTCCCTGCAATTTTTTTAGTCACAAAGTTGAAAATTAAGGGATATACATAAATAAAATAATCATCTTCGGGAAATTTAATCTACTAGAGCTAATTAATTAAATTGATACTTTTGAGTACCGTCATTACACTGAGGGCTAAAATATTCTGACAAAAAAACCATAAGGATTTTCATCGCCGGTTTTGAGTCTTAAAAAATATTATTTCCTTTTGACTAACTGCTTTTGAGGGAACAAAAATGACAAGCATGGGAATCCGATCAACATGACAGCTGAAGGCACAACTTCATTTCTTAATCTATTCGCATTCACCGCTAAAATATTCATCATAGAACCCGTGCTTCCTTTTATACTGGAAGAGTAAAACTAAAAGAGTGTTCCTGCAAAGTATCGTCAGTATATTCGTAAAGATGGTTATTCTATGTAATTTTAAAGTTGGCGGACTTGTAATTACGGTCAATAGATAAAAAGGTAAGTCCTAATAATAAGCAATAAACTAATAGGGATTATAAGACTCATCAAGACGAACAAAAATTGTTATAGAAAAGGTGGTCGCAAAAGGAAGAAACTAATAAGGTGAAAATAATAGAAGAACTAATAATAGAAACTAAGAAGAAGGTGAAACTAATATCTCTATTCCTAAATCTGTCTATCTACAACCGTTAAATAAAATATTTGTAGTTTGAAAAAACTTACTTATAAATGGTATTTCAGCAGTAAGAGGTTTATTTACATCTCCTGAAAAGTCTGTTTTGTCCCTGCTTATTTTGGGAGGCTTTTCACCTAAAAGAAAAAAAAATTCACATTCTTATTACACGAGTCAAAATTTATCTAATAAAAAAACTTTCATAAAAATGTAATTTTATTCCATAAAAAATTAAATTGTGAATGATTTTAGTGTTTTAATATTTTCTTAAAATATTTACAAAACATAAGATATTTTATCAGATATTTATTTCAGAGCTATAAGTTCAATTTTTCACTATTTTAGTCAAAATTTAGATTTAATTCGAATCTATTACGCATAAAACACTATTTAAAATAATTCATGTTCTCAGATCAGAAAACAATGTCTATCTTAAAGAACTGTATTTAAATTTATTTATTACAAATGAGGTTTTGAGTACACAATAATAGGTAACAGTTGACGTTTAGAGTGTACAGTGTACAGTTGACGTTTAGAGTAACTTGACCAGCAGGTAACCTCCGTTTAAACCGGCAGTCACACTTCTGATTGGTAGTTAACACTTTCAATACGGCACGGCAGGACAGGTATGATGTCCCATCAACAAAGCTTGTAACATCATTTCTGTTGTTGAAACGTCGTTGTGGGATCGTTTATGCGAATGTCTGATGGATAAACGATCCCATAAAGACGTCTTGACAACAACAATGATATTAGAAGCTTTATTGATGGGGCATCCTAAGTCCCGGCGTATTGAAATGGTTAAAGAAGAAAAACTAGTTTGTCGCCAATCAGAAATTCGACTGCCGGTTAATCGCTGCCGCCATTCAGGTTAGTGGCGAATATGGCCGTATAAGTGGTAAAAACACTACATTATAAAATAAATAAGTTAAATTTAATTGTTACTTTTATGTGTCAATACTAATTGGGAATTAAATTACTTGAATGTTAAGTATTTTATAAACCTTACCTTAAAAAGTACCGATCAATTATTAATTATTGAAAAATAAACTACATATATCAATACCATTAATTAGTGGAATAAAAATATGTAATATAACTAGGATACCTTCACCAACGGCTAGCCTACAGCTGGTGGAGATATCCTTGCTCTTGCACTCGTATTCGCCAGCATCCTCTAGCGCTGCACTGCTGATTATAAGCTGATGTCGACCATCTCCCAATGACTTTGTGGTAATCCTGCAATAAGTAATAAAGATACGTGCTTTAAAGAAGATGTGGTAATTTTTTCAGGGCTCCCATTGAGTTACACTTTCAGAAATAGTAGAAATAGTCTCCTCAAATATGAAAAATAGTCTCCCAAATTACGAAAAATAGTCCCCTTAAATAGCCTTCCCAAATAAAATCCTCCCATAAAAAATAGCAGTAGATTTTTCAAATAAAATAGATAAAAGCTGAAAATACTAAGAAAAATCACAAATCAAACAAAAATAGAATAATTAGGGATGCAAGTGCCCAACAGGGGTTTTGGAGCACCTTTGGAGCAGGGAAAAATACCATTTTGGAGCAGTAAAATCAAGTTTCAGGGCAGGAAAAATGCCATTTTGGAGAAGAAAACTGAACTTTTAGAGCAACTTTATTTTAGTGGTCAAAAATAAGATGGAGTAAAATAATATTTTACCTTTTTTTAATTCAGAAACTATTTTATAAGCCTAACATATTAACTTTTTGAAATCCTTAAAAATTACATGAGCACCTTTTTAATTCACTAGTTGGTAACTGAATCAGACTTGCCAACTTCTCAGAGTCAAAAATCAGGGGAAAATTCTATCGATGTTTAGGCCTTAAAACCAATTTAAATAATTGAATTTCTATAACTTGAAAATTCAAGTGAATTGTGGAAATAATTCTGATAAAAAAACTTTGCTAAGTTAGATTATTGAACCAATACCCTCAGTTTTGGAAATTTAAATAAATGTTAGTTAAATGAAGCCATTTACAAAAACTGAAGGAAGTCAATGTTCGCAGTGAACTGTTGTCAACCTGAGTCCCAAAAGCAAAAAAATTGCTAAAATTTCATGGGAAAGATGTGTTATTGAAACAAAGGAACGCAATAACATTCCACCCATAATTAGAAAATATGAAAGGATTTATTTATTCTTACAAATTTAATTTCTTTTGACAAATCTTTTTGTATGCACGTAGGGGTGCACACAATCTTTTTGGGAGGAGGGCACTCACATTGTTGATTGGGAAATGGAGGGGCAAAAGAAACAGTAAAAATATTAGACTTAATACAGTAGGCAGGTGCAGCTTTTTTTTATAAAATTTTAAGTAGAATTTGCATCTTAAGGAACTTAACATAAGCTAAGATGTAAGCAATAGAGTTTGAAGTATACTAAAGGGGGGTTCTAGGGGTTCTCCCCAGAAAATGTAGTAAATTTGACAGACAAGACATTGACTAGTAGTTTTTGTATAATAGGTCCAACTTTTGGGCATATATTTATAGGTAGAACTTGCACTTTGATAAACTTACAATTTGAAAAAAGTTTTGAATTATAGAGATCCAAGTGCAAAGGGATTCTGGGGGTCCTCCCTCAAAAATTTTAAAAATTTGACCCTATAAAACATGGTTTTAGCTTGTTTTGGACACCTAGTCTGATTTCATTTTTTATTGGGGGGGTGACAGGTCCCCTACCAACCCCTTGATATCATATCTGAAACTGAAAAAAGTTATAATTTAACAAGATTTTTTGAAAAGGGCAATCTTATCTTGCTTGAAAAAGATCACTCGACTTATTAGGCTCCTCTGACCACACTTAAGTTTCTTCTGCATCGCAATTACGATATGAAAAAGCCAACTGCAACTAGGCGCCAAAAAACGGTACTTTCGCGAAAAATCGCTATTTTTCGACTTTTCCCTCAGAATGCGATCCTAACTCGACTTGATGGCTTCTAATCCTTGAATAGTTGTTTTTTCCACATCGCGCTTACAACACAAGAAAAGGCCGAATTCAACTAGCGCCCGCGGCCGTCCAAGAAAGAAGTCGCGGGAGGAACGAAACACTCCGCAACCCAAACGAAACTTCCGCGAAAATTCGCGATCTTTTCTACTTTTTTTCGTTATAAATCGTCATTTTCTCGAAAATAATATGGGAAGTTAAATAGTCGTAAGATCGCGACTTCTCGCGAAAGTTTCGTTTTGTTCGCGGATTGTCCCGTATCTTCCGCGACTGCTTTCGTGAACGCGGGCGCCAAGTTGAAGTCGGGTTCTTCTTGCGTAGTTATGCGATGTAAAGAAAACAACTTTACTGTGGTCAAAAGCCAATTTTTGGCGCAATTTCGGCCAATAAAGTGTTTTTTGGAGCAAGTTGTTGCAGGGTACAATGATTGGCGAAATCGGCGCAGCACTTGCATCCCTGAAAAACACAAAAAAAACGAAAATAGTCGCCCAAACTAAAAAAAAGTAGCCAAAATCTTCGAAAATCATTGAAAATAGTCGCTTTTGGCCCTTTTTAGCTTAAAATAGTCTCCATAGTCGCCCAACCTCGAAAATAGTAGCAATAGTCGCCTTTTTAGTCGCCTATGGGAGCCCTGTTTTTTTGAGTGTATTAGAAGCCAAGGGGTATGTTGTTTGTTGCTCATCCCCTTGGATTAGGTATCCTTAAACCAAAGATTATGTTGCATCAGCAGATCGTATAACCAAGGGAAAGGTATATTTTTAACACCTCTGAGAGCGTATTTCACGCATTGAAAATCGGAAATACGCTTTTAAAAACTAGCCAGGCGTATTTTTATGCTTTGAATTCTTAACAAAGGCTTTCCTTAAAGAAATTCATGACGCCCCACTGAAATCGAATAATAATAAATTTTCTACTGAAATTTTTTATATTAAATAAATTTCATTTAGAATGTTTGATGAAAAATAAATTGCTTTATTTATAATGTTTAATATTTTCTACTAATTTTTAACAGATGCTATATTTTAAAAACCAAAATAGCATCCTCATTTTTCTATTTCATTTTGTCCATTAAAAATTTGAAAAATTTTCGTATTTCACTCCTTATAAATAAATTTAACACCTCCTAAAAAGTCAAGCAGTATTTTTACTCCTCCAAAAGAGTTCTAAGAATAACACTGCCAAGAGGTATAACGGTATGTGACAATATAGGAAATGTTCGGTGATATGGCGAGGTGTTAAAAATGAAACAGTTTGAAAGAAGTGAGATATTTTTGTTTAGTGAAAAAAACATAAATGGTTTCTTATTGTTAAACTTTAGCTATGGGAGGCACTACATTCAAGGTTTGTTAAGTGAGAGGAACTCTCCTATTTTTTATATTTCTTAATATCGTCAGATTTGGATTACGTATTTATAATCTCTAGTATGTCATGGATAATTTGGACAGTAATTAGAGGATTTTTGTGATTTTTACAGCAGGAAAACCTAAAACGATTATTTGATGTTTCACTTACGCATTGGTGAGTTTTATGGGCTGCCCATCCTTGAACCATTCCACGGATGATTTCTTGTCCTGGAGCTCGACCTCCAGTACCACCTGTTCGCGCTCCGTAGTGGAAGTGTCCTTCAACTTCTTTACAAAGCGGTTTGAAGCTAATAAAAAATAAAATCATTTTACAGTTTCTCAACTGTAGGTATACCCAATCTAAATAACCAATACCTATATTAACATACATACTTCCTTTTAATGAACATACATGAATCGAAAATTGATCGACTAAAAATATACAACTTCTATAAAAATACCGATGGAAAAAGAATACTTACGTTCAACGATAAGTTCGGCCTTTGTCGTATCGGCATTTGTTTTACACGTGTATTCCCCTTCATCAGCTAGTTTAGCGCTCTTGAAAATAAGCCTTCTCTTCCTGCCTTCCTGAGTAATATCAAACCTGGAAATAAAATGCAAAGAAAGCATTTGTAATAAAGGCAGAAAGTGAGGATTTAATTTCTTAAGGTCCTTGTCGAGTCAATCCTCATCTGTACACTGTAAACAAAATTCGGCACTTAACACCAAAAGTGGAGGGTAGAAAAATTGCCTCCCTTCTTGGAGAGATGTTACACCGCGATAAGCAGGGACCCTCCACCTAGACTGAGAGAAAGGCCCCTCCGTAGTGGAACCTCCCTCCCCGAAGAGGTACCTTCCTCCGAGTCTAGGAAGGGGGTCCCTCCTAATCTCGTGGTGTAACATATATCCAATCTCTGTGTATGGAGGAAATTTCTACCCACCACTTTTTGTGTTAAGTGCCGAATGTTTTTAGTGTACAGTGATTGGTTAACCCTTTCACACCGGACGGGGCATAAGCTGTCCCCGGCTGGAATTTTTTTTGAAATTACAGCTGGGAACAGAAATTAACGCCAAGTTGCGCTGCCAAACGCATCATGATTCTTGTGTGATCTCATAATTATCTAATATCAGTTCCCCAAATGATCAAACAAGTCAAAATAACCGCCAATATTGTTCAATTGTTGACTTGATGCCAAATTTTTCATTTCTGTTGCAAAACCACAGTCACCACTATAAAGTTTAAGTAAAACTTTCGCCAGGGTTTTCATTCGATTCCAACGCTTAGCTCTTGCATTTTTTTACCTTTATTTTCTTCAAATTATGGATCCAACGACTATTGGGGGTCATTAGTAGGTGTGAGTTTGCAATTAAAAAGCGGCAGTGGGACAGATGCTGTCCCATTAGTATTGACTCCAGGATTACGGCCGGGACATACCTTGTCCCGGTTTGCAGGTGCTCTCGGTTTACAACGGGACATATGCTGTCCCATCAATAATGCTTGTAATAGCGTTGTTTTTGTTGATGCGCCATTATGGGATCGTTTATGCGTCTCTTGGACCTTCAGACTTTCATACAAAAAGTTATTTCATCGTAATAATTACTTGGAGGAGAAATAACTGTTCCCGGTAAGAGGCGCACTAAACTGATTTTTTGCCGTATTGAAAGGGTTAAAGTCTTCATCGCGAGTCATCAAATTAATTCACTAGACCAATGAGAAGAGATATAAGGATTGGCTGGACGAGTACTACAGATTCTTGTTGTTTAGATTCTATAGTAAAGACAGAGTAGAGAGAGAGAATAAATATCTTACTTCTTGTCTTTGCTCTTGACCATCTCTTTGTCACCTTTGTACCATTTCACGGGAGCGTCGTATTCGTCCACTTCGCATTCCAAGACAACTTTTTCCTTCTCCATTACCCTCAAGCTCTTCAATGGACGCAGAAATTGAAATTTTTGTTCTAGAAGAGAGAAAAAAGTTAGTATTCCTTCTAAACTTTCAAAGAGAATAAAATTATTGTAGTCATAAACACTTTCTATGTTACAAATAACTATTTAGTGCTGATCAAAATATCATTCTTTTTCATTATTTCCGACCATAAATGTAATCGATTTCCTAACTTTGTATTAAATTTCTTCGTCGCTTTTAACCTTTTATCTGCCAGAACTAGAAGAAAGTATTTTATCTATTTTAAAAAAAGGTTTTTTTGGCAACATTCAAGACACTTTTTGTCATGTATGACCAAATTTCGTTTACTTCTAGTTGTAGTTATGTAAACTTTAACATGAATGGTATGAGCTGTGCTACTAAGATGGTAAGACGATATTGTATCGGAATTTATTAAATGTAGCAAAAAAAGCTAAATATTGCTCTACCTGAAATGAACAGTTTACAGGTCGTTTTTTCTTCTTCATTGATTTTGCACATGTAGTCATCAGAGTCCTCAATTCGGCAGTTCTGAATTTTCAAAGTCTTGTGTCCGAATGTATCAGAATCCAATACATACCTATCACTGGCCTGAAAAACAATAATTTTTATTTTAAAAAACAAAAATCAAATCTTCAAATTTGAAATAAAATTTTCAAATAAAAGGTTGGCTTGATCACACCTCTTGGTCTATGCGACAGGAGAAAGTACTTGTGATTAGGACTGGGCGATATATCGAAAAATGTCTATATCAAATTGATATCGATATATTGATATTGAAATCGATATTTTCCCGATATATCGTCAATATCGATATTTCACGTTATATCGGCATTAACGATATTTAGACGATATATCGGCATTGATGATATACCGATATTTCGGCGATATATCGATATTTAACGATATATCAATATTTCGACGAAATATCGATATTTCATTGACGATATATTGCGATATAAAAATTATACTATCGCTCAGTCCTACTTGTGATGAATACTTAAATTATATGTATTATAAAAAGTACCTGTATTTGTTGATCTCCTTTGTACCATTTAACCGGCGCCTTTGAAGAGTTACAAGTACACTCCATGACGGCCTCTTTAGTGGTGTACTGATCGACTTTGGCAGGTAGTTTCTTGATGATTTTGTAAACTGGATCAGGTGCTGCAATAAAAGTACAGTATAAAGAGGGTATTCACGAAATTTTCAATATCATCATCCTATGGATTATCCAATGAGGTTTTCAATGGGGCAAGTGAAGTTTTTTTTGAGTTAAATGAACATTTTGGAACAGTTAAAACCGAAGAAAACATATGTTACCAAAATCAGTGATAAATAAAAAACAATCTCCAAATGATATTTCTTTACCTTAAATTACAGAATATTTTTCTTATTTTATTTTGTCTTATTTGAAAATTTTATAACACCTCCTTAGTTTTTTTTAATGTTTCCCATTTGAGGTTTATTTTCTAATTAATACAGATATCTAATTAATTAGTATTTTGCTTGTTATTGATTAAATTATTATTAATTATTAATTGTACTTGATTTGTGATTGAAATAGTTGTTCGATTCAACTTTTACGATACTAGCCCTGAGGAATCGATTCCAGGTTGGAATCGAACCTAAGGAATCAAATCCAAGTATCGAATCTCAGGAATCGATTCTGGAATGGAATCGAACGACTTTTTTGATCTCTACTCTGGACAGTGCCCCCTTGGACCCAAAAAGGTTCTCAAAATATTCTCAAAACCCTACTTTTTTTCAAAAGGTTCTCAAAACACTACTTTTACAGGTCAAATTATTTCAAAAAATTTTCCAGGGGAGGACTCCTATGCTCCCTAGTTGTACGACAATGGGATCTTGCGTGATACTTTTTTATTAAAAATCCCCAATATTTTAACATTTGTTTCAAAATGTAAAGGATGGTCTGAAAAAGTGCCCCCCCTTGGAGCCGTCCACGCCTGAATGAGAGGTTCCTCCGTATCGCGGTGTAACGTATCTCAATGTAGGGAGGCAATTACTTTCAACCATTTTTTGTGTAAAGTGCTGTATTTTTTTAAGTGAGGGTATAATTCTAGTAGCATAGGCAGCTTCACTCACCGTCCACCTCGAGGTAAGCGGCGCTGCTGACCTCCCCGAACTGGATGGTGTAGCGCGCCTCGTCATCCATGGAAGGGTGGTTGATCTCCAGCACGTGTAGGTCCCCTTGGGCCGAGATGTGGTAGCGCTTGCCCATGAAGATCTCCTGTTTGTTCTTGAACCACTTGGGGCGAGCGTTGCTGCGCGAGAAGACGGCCTCGAAGCGCACCTTCTTGTCCTTGCCTTCTTTCACGTGCTGGTCCTCCATCTTCTTCACAAAAAAGTCCGCTTTCTGGAAGAGGGGATTGGTTAGTTACTGTACTGTACTCTGTTCATTTAGAATAGAGCATTTTCAATCACATGACTCGGACCTAGCAACGGCCTTAGCAACAGATTGTTTGACCTACAGCAGTTAACAGTTAAAAGAAAATAACTGGTCATGGAATGCTTTGATTGGGGCATTTGCAATCACATGACAGCAACAGATACCGCAGCACGTAGCAACGGCCTTAGCAACAGACTGTTTGACTTACAGCAAGGAAGAAAATAAATAGTTGTGACATCACCTGAAAACAATCTGTAAGCAGAAATTGCTTTCCCCATAGCCTTTTCACTAACCATAGCTACGCTTTTCGCGCAGCCTCAGATACTTTTTCGTTTTTTGTTTTTCTCTACTGCATTTGAGGCTGGTTAGAAAATCTAAGGCGCATCTTTGGGAGAGGTTTATATTTTGCCGGTTTACGGAAATCCGGTGGGAAAAAAGTACTGAGCCTTCTTCGTCGCTTTGATGTTGATAGTTGCCTTGGTTACTGATTTAGAGGGGGAGGGAGGAAATATTTCAGGCGCCTATTCAAAATGAATAGAGTATAGTTCCTGCTCAAAGTACTAGTTTCTGATTGATGGTTTTTCTAAAAAAACAATATTATATTTTTCTAAATGGAAATAGGATAAATGTAATTTATTCTTATTACCTTAAGATCTCCGATAGACGGCCTTCTGTCTTGCTCGCCTGGTTTAAGACCTCCCCAGTCTGGATCTTGATCTCCTCTTCCCCATTTGGCATATTGCCTGCAAAAAAAAATTGTGTTTCACTTGTGTGCGGGGGCCCGATTTTTATATGTTTAAACATAAAAGAGATATTATTTGCTTGATACTATATGAATAATGTTTTGTTAGATTTATATAGTAATAATACTTACTTTCTCTTCAACATAGACCTGAAGTCCATTCCACTTTCATCTGAAAAATGTAATCGCAAAATGAGTAAAGGAATATAATCATTTCTCACTTAACCAAAACCACCATATAAAATCTAGAAAAAATACAATTTTAAATAATTGTATTTACTTAAACAAATATTATTACACAGCTTTAGTAATTAGTAGGCCAAATAATACATTGAAAAATTCAGCAGAACAATATTTAACCGAATTAGTCGGAACCGAAACTCCATCAGCAGATCGAAAATATCGCATGAAAGAAAGCAAAAATGACCACCACAAAAATTATCACTTAATTTTAAATCAACTAAAGGCGATTTAATTACATCATGAATAATCATGGACGCATAATGAAATTCATCATGAAAAGTAAATTCCCCACCTGAGACGAACAAGCTCATCTCTATGCTGTCCTCGCCCAGTTTGTTGAAGGCGACTATTTTGTACCTTCCTTCGTCCGCGGACTTGGCCTTGCGAATGCAGAAGTAGACGGAGTTGGTCTCGGCGTCCGTCACCACCTTGTAGCGACCCCCTTCGAAGATCTCTGACCCCTCCTTGTAGAAGCGGAACTCAGGGGGAGGGTTGCCTTCCACCGTCACGGTCAGGTACGCCGTGGCAGCTGGAAATGTCAGAAGTTTTAAGCAAAAGGCATCATAGACGTAGCATGTTTAGTAGTGGGAATCGAATTTCATAAGAGAAGGCATATACAGACGTAAGTATTGACGTAGCAGTTCACATTAGGAAAGATACACGTTACTAAAGATGTTCATGTAAAATATATTGATGTAAAATTAATGTAGGATAGACGTAGTTTATAGCAAAAGTCATCAATGTAAGAGTGAAATTTAAATTACAATTCTACGTTTAAAGATAGTAGCATGAAACATAGACGTAGTAAACGTAGTTCTTTAAAAGAATGTACTGACGTAGCTCAAAGCAGAATACATAAACGTAGAAATAAATTAAATGCAGCATAGCTGTAAGTGATAACAGAATGCTTTGATGTAGTTCACATAAAAAGGCAGAATTCCGACTCCAAAGAAGAAGTCGGACTTACTGAGGCAGAAGTCGGACTCCTGCCATTTATAGGCCTCACTTTCTCAGGAGCCGCACCCATGGGCGCCCATACATAAGGGCAGAGGGGGGCCCGGGCCCCCCCCTGGAATCCGAAAAATTTACATAAAATCTTCATTTAACCATAATACATAATTTTTATTCAACATTCTATTTTATATTTTCTGCTATATCAATACTTAATATGATTTTAAGCTAATTCAAAAGCGATATGGAAATTGTTTCTAACATTTCATACACTGAAACATTGCCATATCCACCACCCCAGTAACAAAATATAGGAATACTGAATTCTACTCATATCATGAAAATCATGGGTAACAATTCTATTAGATTGCTGCCCAAAAGTGTTCCAAATAAGTTAAATCTCTACTCTTAAAAGTAAAATTTCAAAAATTTTCAGGGGGACCCCCAGACCCCCTCTTTTTAGTATCGACTAGGTATATTGTGAACAAGTAGATTTCTACATTAAGTGTAAAAATATTAAAAACTATAAATAGAAGGTGTTAAAAAATACTACGCACAATACATGAGTGAAACAAACTTCTATAACTTTGAACCAAACCCTCCTCCCCTCGAAAGAAAAAAAAATGCCTGACTGAAAACCTAAATTTTTTCTTGGGCCCCCCCTTGAATTTTAACATATGGGCGCCCCTGGCCGCACCCCCTTTGCCTTGAATCCTTATGGGAAGCTTGGGTATTCCAAGTGGCACACGACAACAACAACAGCATAAAAAGGCATCATGTTGGAATGGAAATTAATACTGTTGTATACATTCAATTTTTGCATAGCAGAAACGATAGACGTAGTTTAGAGCAGAAAGCATAAACGTTGAATAAAAATTACGATAGATGTAAGAGATACCAGCATGTATAGAAGTGAGCATAAAGGTGAGTAGACGTAGTTTATAAAAAAGAAACTAAACATAACAACACATAAGTAGTATAAGGCACATTAATGGGTTCTGTTAAAATCTATCAAAAATTAACGTAGTTTGGATCCTACCTTCAACAGCTGTTACGTTTTCTTGGTAGTCCACTATGGTTGGGGCGCATTCTTCCCCTTCGGGGATCTTTCGCAATGGCGTAGAAGGCTTATCGATGAGTTTTTCAATTTCAGAGATACTGAAAAAATAAATTACGTTATGTAAGAAAATATATATATGGTTTAAAAAAGACCCACATAGCAAACAAATTATTAGAGAAAGAGAGAGGGAAGGATATTACAAAAATAAGGAGGAGGTTTTTTCACATGATTCGGGACTTTTTAATGGATTTTTTTTAAAACTTGTAGAGTGTTATTTTTTTTATTTCATGCGAACTATTTACAACAATCTCATCAATATCGTCAGATTGGTTATCTTTTTTGAATGTCGTATACCTTGCTCTTCGCGTGTCTGTGCTCGTCTTGCGCTTCTGTCTCACTTCCAAAACCTCTCCAGGTCTCAGTTTCTTCACATTTCCTTTATCATCGGTCAACAGTCCTTTCTGGAAGACAGTTAAACAAATTCAATAAAAGGATCTTGCGGAATTAAGTGACATAATTTGAAACTACTCTTCGTCCACATCATAACAGGCGCAGATCCATCACGGTTACAGGGGGGGGCACTTTTCCACACTTTCATGTTCACCTTTTGACAAAAAAGTCAACATGTTGGGGATTTTCTGAAACGTATCACGCAAGATACCCTTGTGATACCATTGAGGGGTATGGGGGAAATTGTAATTTGCCTTAAATTTTGTAAAAGTAGGGTTTTAACTCATTATGAAAATCTTTATGGGTTCAGGGGGTACTGTCCAGATTTCCCCCCCTTGGATCCGCGCCTGCATCACAATGACTTCCCTGCATAACTCACCTCATCTGCAATAAAGGTGATAGATCCCCTCCTCGACCCTCCAGGGGGAGTGAAGCTCAACAGGTTGCCGGAACCCCTTCTACTTCCTCCTGCAGGAGGCTCCAAGGAGTTCTTCCTCATAGAAGGCTCCGGGGTGGCTTCTTTTACGATGGTGACGGGGGCCCTCGCCCCTCGCTTCGAGGGGTCCTCCTCGTCAGTCTTGATCTCTGGCACCTCCGGGGCCTCAGGGGACTCCTCTTTGTCGTCTCCGGGGGCAGCAGTCTTCCCCGGGACTTTCTTCTTCTTCTTTACCACTTTCTTGACGTCAGCGGTCTTCTTCTGAGGTTCTTCCAATTGGATTTGCTGTAATAAAAGAAAGATGTTGTTTTAGAATCTAATCCTACTGACCTTACGACAGGCATTAAACCCATAATTTATGACACCCTGTTTGTTACTACTAATTTTCTAGATTAATATTGTTCTTTTATTGTTTTTATTTACTGTCCCCTTTTGTTTATTATCTTCAAGTTTAAATTTTTTTTGTAATTCTTTTGTAACGAAATTTGTACAATTTGTTTGTTGATTATAAATAACAAAAATAGAAACACACCTCCTCGATAGCAATAAAGGTTTTATAAATATTGTTGTAACTTTACGGCTTAACCCATTTAAGGTTTTCGTTAAGTTATCATTAAAAATTGTGACTAGGTAAAAACGTTAGTTGAGGCATTCCTATGAGGGTAGCGGTAGCCTTACGGAAAAACCTTTTAAAAGTTTGAAACTGAGGTAAAGGGTATTGAGAAGGTTTTTCAATCATTTTGTTCGACAAACTTGTCATACAAATTATATTACTGACCGGTTTTTTTGGCAAACCTTGTTTAATAGAGAAACCCTGTGAACAATATGAAAATAGAAGGTTAACTGTAAGTTTGCATACTTTCGGGACTTATATCTATGTTTCTATTAACTACAGGGTAGTTTGCCAACTTTTTCTGATAAAAGCTTAAGAAAAATATAATATATCCTATTTAAAGGTTTTTTTCCCAACTCTACTAATGCATTTTAAGAAAAAGTCCTCGTTATATAACTTAGAATAATTAATTTAAACTTGCATCAAATCAGTTAGGCCAACTTTCCCTGATAGGGTAAATTGGCCCACGTCTTCATTCATTGTTCCGATGATATAGAAGTAACACAGATATTAAGTAACTCCTCATTAATTGAATTCTATTGTATTTTGAAAATATGAAAGTATAACCAGATTTGGAAAGATGCAATTATGAGTATGATTTTCTATTTATTAGGCAACTAGCAATTAAAAAATCCAAGTATGTACAGTACATATTAGTAAATAATATTTTAGGTTTTAATTATTTGCGGGATAATGCTAAGAAATTGCTTATGAACACAAATATCTCATTAACAAATTATTGTAACAGTATAGAAAAAAATAAATTAAATACACACAGGTTATATTGTATTATTGAACTCACATGTACAAAATCTTATAAAAAATCGTTACAAATTACCTTGAGCTCCAGTGGCGTGGATTTGCGCTGTTCAACCTCTTTGATTTCAGGCATTTTCATTCCAGGTTCTAAAAAATATGAATAATATTTATTAAAATGTCAGGATACATACATTTAGTTAAATATCAAGAATCATTAAAACCCTGCCTTCGAAGGAGTCTTATTATACCCGAGTCCAGTTCTTTATGAAGACAGGAAGAGTTTCAAAAGTACTATACTCAATGATATATTCATTGTAATGTTTAGAATGTGGGTATCAAAGTTACATTTTTCACCTTGTTGCCTTGGTGAGGATTGGGTTAAGGGGCATTAAGTCATCATCTTAATACTCCTTGTATATAAACTTCTTTAATATTTACTGAAGAAGGAATTTAATAAATTAACGAGAATTTTAGCATGTTTATGTATTATAACCCCATTATGCCAAAACTAATTGACCCCATTATTGCCACTAATTTGCTTCTTCTTAGTTTGATAAACACATACTCTTAACGTAATGAGGGCAAGCGGTGCATATAAGTAGAAAATACAATATATACAACTTTTATTTTGCACATTTAATTTAAAAGACTTAAAAAATCTAAAACACAGACATGTTTCGAGGATGCCTGTATCTTCTTCGTCAGTGTGACGATGTAAACATGACTGTGTTGATTCATCCATATATTTTTTTCAGTTTCCCCATGTGTTCGTTGGTTCCCTGTAACTTTGTTTATCGCTGTATCCTATATTATGTACTAATAGTCATGTTTACATCGTCATGTCACACTGACGAAGAAGATCCAGGTATCCTCGAAACATGTCTGTGTTTTAGATTTTTTAAATCTTTTAAATTAAATGTGCAAAATAAACGTTGTCTATATTGTATTTTCTACATACTATTTAAGTTAATTGAAAATGGCAAGTAAGCGTAATTGGTCACTTTGCTTAACAACAAATCTTGGACTTGCAGCACTAATAGCCATATCCACTGCGGTTGGTGTCAACAAGCAGATAAAGAAAAAATTAGCTTTGATCTAGGATTTAACATTGACGCCGATGGCAATAAAAAGGACTGGAAGTAACTATTTTAATACACTTTAGCAGGGTTTGAATTTAGTTATCACACTTGATTGCCAATACTTGGTTTAATGATTAAAAAAATTTTGAGTAAAATCGCAAAAATTTAGGCCTGGTTTGAGGCCAAAATATCATGATCAAGATTATGAGTTTTTCATTGGTTTCAATCAAAAATCATTATTACTTTTGAGCGATGCGGTTTTTCTAAGATAATAATGAAAAATTCATGATGAAAAAAATTTCGATCAAAAAATTATATAACTCAAACAGTACTAAAACATAGGGGAGAGTGCTGTACCTAAGGACGGTTGTACCTTCAGCCACCGGGTTTTAAAATTCGGGAAATAATGGAAATTTGATTTTGTGGTTGAATTCGAATGTAAACACATGCTATTTAGTTGCTAACGTCAAATCAGCTCTTTAAAATAATACTTAAATTTAATATAATAAATTTACTGTTTTTCGGTGCTCAAAGTTTTTTCAGTGCATCATTACATTAATTTTTTTCTTCCCATATAATTATGATATCATAAAATTGGATATATGGGGTGAAACTCCGAGATTTTGACTTTTTAGTTTTGATATTAGAAATCGTCAGATCTCAATTCTTTTATTTTTTATAGAATTGTAAATGCTAAAACACCTGGTGTTGTACCTTCGGACACCATAAGTGTTGTACGTACCTATGGACACATTCTTGTGGTTGTCTGTAGCTAATCGGCGTTTTTGAATCAGGTTTCATTTAAGTGAACACATTTTAAAGCATGTTAAATTAATTCTGAATGGTTATATGGTTATATATTTGTCGGCGATTATTTTCAAGTGATTTATAGATGAAAAATAAAATATTTTGTGATCTAAACTACTTTTTAAAATTTTTGAATTTATTTTGCATTTAATGTAAAATATGGTATAAAATCTTAAGCACACTATCGCATTTTATGATCATTACAAAAAACTTAAAATTTCCACCAAAGAAGATTTGCGAAAGTTATTACCTCCAAATGCTTGCACAACTAAGTGTCGATTGAATTGTTTTTTTGGATTTTTGCATCAGCATGATTGATGAAACTATTACCTCAAATTTCGTTCTAAAAATCCCATGTGATTTACGTATTTTTGGTAAAAAAATCAAGACTTTTATCAATCAACTTCGTTTTAATGATCATTTACGATCTAAAACTTCATTATTTAAAAAAAATCTATTTCCAATTTTAAAAATGCTTGAAATAGTTTATAGAAAGGTAACACACCAATAAAAATGTTCATTTTTAGCTTTTTTCAACTAAAACTTTCCTTTTTAAGGGTGTCCACAGGTACAATTGGGTCTGTCCATAGGGAGAGCACGTTTTTGTACCCATGGACACAAATTTCGTCAAGTTAATTAAAAATCCAATTTTGTGGATTTTAGCTAATAAAAAATATTACCCTATTTGCTAAGGTTAGGACTATAGGTTGGGCACTTTAAATTGTCAAAATGTGATTTTACCTGTCTTAGAAAAATCCAAACGTGATTTTTGTCCAGAGGTACAACACTCTCCCCTATAGTTCACATCACTTTCATCTAATTTTTGGTTGACAGGCGTTCTGCTTACTATTTTTCTGAATAGTTGAGTTATTTCTCCCTAGGTAATTTGGTGATTTTTCTTTTCTGATCGCCAAACGATGATACATGTTGATGAAAAACGCTGTCTGATTTATGGCAAATAAAAATTTAGAATTTTTTCTCCGTCTTCATAAAATATAAATATCAAACCCTGCACTGGAGCAATAAAATCTAAAATACAGTAGCACAGCAGTTTTCTTAGGAGTGATGCTTCCTATATAAATTCACTATTCATGCACGCAATGTACTCCCCCATCCTTACACGGGAGGGTACTTTAAACAATTATTTGAGATATGTTTGTTTCGTGTTTCACAATTGAAAATAAAAGGAAAGTCATTATTCTAAAATAAATTTTTTACTGGTGAGTTTTAAATATAGAACCGTCTTTTGTGGTTAGTTCTATGATTTTTAGCTCTTTCTGCTACCGGCTACTCCAAAAATTAAGGTATATTTTTAATTATAATTTCCGATGCATAATCTTTTACAAATATCAACCAATTTCCTTCTGACTGAATGTAATTCAAATGTGTATGATATTTTTCCACTAGATTTGCTCCAAAACCTTGAGTCTCGAACTACGTTATTCAAACTACCAAGAAATAACAGTCGTAAAAACTTCGTTTTTGGACTTATCCCTTTTTCTAACTGGCGATTCGATTACAATAAGAGGGTTAAATGTATGCTCTTATGAAAATTCAGAGGCAGTAGTATTTAAAGATCATCACTTTAAATTTTCACTTTCATGTTATTCGGGGTAGTCCGCAATGCAGTCCTATTTAGGTTCAGTGGTAATCATGATTATAAATTGATAATTACGGGGGCGGAGAGGAAAACACTCAAAATTAGATCAAAATTTTTGTTTTCCACTTTTAAAAATCAGACAGCGTTTTTCGTTACACACGGATCATCATTGTTGGGCGATTAGAAGACTCCCGTCGTAATCATTTCTGGTGATCGTTATTTTAATGATTTATCTGTGAGCATTATTTCTTGATTTATATTTTTTGGTCATCTAAAATTCAAAAAAAAATTCTAATCATCCAAAAAGGTAATCAAAATTGAATTTCTTCTTAAACTTTATTTTGCGTGGGTTCAATCAAGAATTGAGTATGGAACTTTGGTTTGGGGGGGATTATTTATCAAATCTCAAACCTTTAATAAGTTTACAAAGAAAAATTTTACATTATTATCCAGAAATTTCAATTTTAAATGTACGTCAATTATATGTTTTAAACAGCCTTATTTTTTAAAGAAGTTCCCTACCGTGGCGAAAATTAACAATAATAATACTTACGATTTTCTTCTACATAGTTATTATCTAGTAACAAATCCTCATAAAGAAATATTTAAAAAAGATTTCCAATATCTTTCCATTATATTTTTTAATAAATTACCAAGGGATATTCAAAATCAAAAAAGTATTGGAATCTATAAAAAATTAAGCATTTCTTTTATTTGAGACCAATATAACATTGAGGAACTATTTAAATCAGTCAGGTGAAACCAGAGTGATATAATAATAAAAAGTTCATTCCTTTGTCAACCTTGCCAATCCCTTTTTTCTCCTTATATTTATGTATTTTCCCTATGTCTTTTTTCTCATTTATTCTGGAATTCCATTTTCCCATGGACGAGCTTTAGCTCCTTTGGGATAAACATGTAAATTTTTATTTTTTCCCACTTTAACTTGTGTTCAGTATGTTATCTTTTTTGAAAAAATGTATTTTGTGGTTTATTGTTTTGTTTGTTTAAATAAATTTTAATTTTAATTTTAATTTGGTTCTAAAGAATAAAAATCCCCGAAAGACTGCCTAATCACCAACAGAAATATACCTCGATTATTCTGACAAATACCGAAGAGAACCCCTATCCTCGAAAAGTTAGATTGGCGGTTTCGACGAGGTGTGAACGATATGTTTTGGTGCTGTTTGAGATTTAATTTTTGGTCGAAATATTTTCATCACAAACTAATGATTATCATCGGAGTAAAACCGTATCGCTCAAAATTAATCATTATTTTTTTTTAATTTGTACAAATTCACATGAAGGTGAATTTGCCCGTGTGTTTGCTCGTGTGTGTGCCGAGGTGTGAAGGTGAATTTGCCCGTGTCCTTGTGTGTGTTGAATTTACCCGTATAGGTAAATTCAACACACACAAGGACAGTAACACTAACATCCATGGCGAACGGGGATTCGAACCCCAGACGTACGGCTTTGCAGTCAGATGCTCTAACCACTAGGCCATTATTTTTAATAGAAACCCACAAAACTCAAAATCTGATCATGAGTTTTATGCCTTACATAAGGCCAGATTTTTTTTAGGATTTTACTCAAATTTTAATCATTAAAGCAGGTTCTGGCGATCAAGGGTGATCATTAAATTCAAATCGTGCTAAAAAAAGCTCGATAACCATTAATTTAGATAATGAAGTATTTTTTAATCTGTCATTCGTCATAGGTACCGTGCGCTTGAGGACCTTTCTATTTTTCTACCCTTATCCCCCCCAATAAAATGTAAAGACGTGCAAACCTTTGACGAACAGGGTGGCTGAGACCTCCGCTTTGCCAAATGTGTTGGTGGCTTCACACGTGTAGACCCCGTTGAAGTCCAGGGTCGTCTTTTGCATGAACAGCGCCGCCACCTTCCCCTCGTACGTGATTCGATAGTATCGTGGTTCGTCGATCGGTAGACGATTTCTGTTAGGAAAAACAGTAAAGAAATTTTATTTCGTAATTGACAACACTGAGTAGATGATAAACTATGTTTGAGAGGATGTAATAAAGTTATTAGTTGAGGAGCTGAGAGCCAGAGTGGACCAACCCACAAAAAATGAAAAAGCGTTTTTTTTTTAATTTTTCAGTAGAATGTAGAGACATCTATTGATTTAAGTTAGAAAACAATGCAATTTTTTAGTTCCCACAAGATGGCATCACTTTTTCGTTTGATCTAGTAATTAAAATCGCACAAAAATTTAATGCCAGAATGGATCAAGCCACTTGGTCCATTCTGATTCTGACTTTCAACAGGATCCTCTAATTATTGATCACGAGAAGATCAAAACTAAATATTAAATACTATAACCTCAAAAAAAAAGTTTAATTATTACTACAATTTTGTAAAGCGTTTTTCTCGAAGTAACAGCTGCTGAGGTTGGTCCACTCTGGCTTTCAGCTCCTCAGTTATAAGTTGTAGTTTACACCGATATATAAAGAACTTTTATTACTATTATTTAAAGCGAAAAAAATATATCTTAAAGTATATTTTATCCGATTTAAAAAAAAACTCGGAACAATAGGAGGATTTATGATTTTAAAACAACTTACTTGTACCAAATGATCGTAGCTCTATCTTTCGATTCGACTTCGCAAGTAAATTCGGCAGGTTTTCCTATATCTACAGTCTACAAAAGGAAACAAAATGAGAGAAGGTATAATAAACATTATTTAGTTTAACCCTTTCAATATACAGGGTGTCCCATAAATAGTGGGTCACACTTCTAGAGGGGATAGTAGACACCTAGACGAGTCAGAATCACATAGGAATCGGGGGTCCCAGACCAAATCCCAGGGAGTTAAAAATGGAGCGACACCACAAAACAATTATTGAAAAATTCAATCTGTAGAAGAACTACTATGGGTAAAAACTTAATCATGGTCTCAAATTTTGTGGTTTAACATGATCTTTAAAATCATTTTCAAAGTTTTCATTTCAAAAAATTTTTTACTACGAAAAAAAGTCAAAAACCACAAAAAAATGTGAAAAATCTGCCAAAACTTTATTTTGTATTTAGAAATCCTTTCTTTTGATTTGATAATCTGAAAGATCATAGTTGAAAACCCTTAAGTCAAAGGTTTCACGTAAATACCATCAATATTAAACGCTTGAGATCTAATTAAAGTTTGATTTTTGCTTGCGAAAACAGATCAAGAAAAGAAACGTTGAGGGAAAATCTTCGAATTACGGATTGATGCTCGCTAAATTTCTCGCCATTATTTGCGATACGTGATTCCTCGCCAACTTTCGCCAACAACAGATCGCCCAAGCTGTCTTGGCGATCTGTAGGAGCTTGGTATGTTTCGACAACTGGGAGAGAAAAGAAAGTTAGCGATTATCTATCCGTAACTCGTAAATTCTCCCTGAACGTTCGTTTTCTGGAGCTGTTTTCGCACTCAAAAAACAAACTTTAACAGGATCTCAAGCGTTTAAAATTGATGGTATTTACGTGAAACTTTGGACTTAATGGTTTTAAAATATGATCTTTCAGATTATCAAATCAAAAGAAAAGATTTCTAAATACAAAATAAAGTTTTGGCAGATTTTTCACATTTTTTTGTGTTTTTTTGTCTTTTTTTCGTAGAAAAAAATTTTAAAGTGAAAACTTTCAGCATAATTTTAGAAATCATATTAAACCACAAAATTTGAGACCATGATTAAATTTTTACCAATAGTAGTTCTTCTACAAGTTGAATTTTTCAATAATTGTTTTAGGGTGTCGCTCCATTTTTAACTCCTTGGGATTTGGTCTGGGACCCCCAAACCCTAAGTGATTCTGACTCGTCTAGGTCTCTACTATCCACCCTAGAAGTGTGACCCACTATTTATGGGACACCCTGTATATGCCATTAGATCATATGGAAAATTTAGGGTGGGTAGGATTGAAAGGGTTAACCTAGAATGATGAGGGCGTAAATAAATTTTTTGTAATTTTCTGAAACATTTTTATTTTTAATGCATTCGTATAAATTGACACATAGTATTAGTTGTATGTACAATAAACTTTAAGAATTGCCGCTTAAAAACTTTCAAGAGGAGTAAAACATACAAATTTAAAAAAACTACAGGTTTTTAATCCACAATAAGAGAATAAATTTTTGAACAGACGAATTTTTTTTTCGTCTGTTTACAAGACGAGTGTTCAGAAATACTTACAACAGACTCCAAAGGTTTCGTGAACTTTGGTGGCTCTCCCGTGCGTTTTCTAAAAGATTAAAAAATAGTTTTAATTAAAATTGGTTGATAAAAGTAAGTCGTCACTAATCATGCGTAATTAAATTTAATTTTATTTGACTTCTGAATATTCATCTTATTTAGGAGATGTATGAATGCTCGGATAGCCTGTTTTCACAGCAGTAGACTGAGAACTAATCGCATTTTTTCATTTAGGAATTACAAAAAAAATAAGTTATAAGTTTTTTCTCCCTAATAATAACCTCTAAAGAACGAAAATTAACTGATACATCAAAGTTTCACTCATAATTTGATTGAACATCCCTTTCACGCAGTATTTGCTTGTTATTTGTTCAATCCTACTACTATTATAATTGTGAATGTTTGTCTGTATGTTTGTTACTCTTTCACGCAAAAACTACTGAATGGATTTAATGAAATTTTACAATAATGTAGCTTATACATCAGAATAACACATAGGCTATAATTTATAAAGAGAAAATCAGTCCTTCATTCTTTTTTCCCATTTTTCCTGCTTTTTTCACTTATTTTTCCGTGTTTGAAAACCTGTTTTACCAGTTATGCAAGCCAATAATAGGAAACTTTAGTACCAGTGTTGTAGTTACTAGGCAATTTTATTAATCTCTATATAAATAAAAACGTGTGTGGCTGTGTGTGTATGTTTGTTCCGCATCTCCTTTTAAACCACACCGAAGACATGGACATTTCCACCATTTCAAGATTTTTCCTTTAAAAAAATATATTCACTGAAAAATATATTTTTTTTTCATGGAAAACGAGTTAAAAATAAAACATTGTTTCGAATGAGACAGATCACTAGACTTTTTCATTTACTAGATCTTTTATTTTAGTTTTAAATTTGTTAATTTGTTCACTAGACTTATTAATTTACCAGACTTTTTATAATAGTTTCAAATTTGTTATTTTATAAAGTCACCAAGATATTAAACATCATCAGGAACACCGGGATTGTAAAAAGTGACAAGAACACCGGGATTGGAAAATTAGCGGGAACATCGGGATAGGAAAAATTACCGGGTTATAAAAATTACCAAGAACACCGAGATAGGAAATCTACCATAAAGACACCGGGAACACCTGGAATATAAAAATTACCAGAAACACCGAGATAGGAAAATTACCGGGACCACTGGGATAGGAAAAATTACCGAGAACACCGGGATTAGAAAATTACCGAGAACCCCGGGATAGGAAAGAGGCGCCTGGGATACCGGGAGGATTTGTAATATTGCTAATTTACAAAATTATAAATGTATATTAAGAAAACTTTTAAAAAATAAATTTACACACACCCCACCCGTGCAAGGCTGGGTATAACAGCTAGTTGATTTATAAATCGTTAAGGATGTCACTGAAGGTTAAGGCCACTGAAGATGACCTCCGAAGAAGAGGGTGAAAAGTTTGGAGTTAAAATTCAAACACACCCAACCATTCAATCCCGGAAAATGGAAGAACCTGTAGCCGTTCAGATCATGAAAGCGTTCATTATTTTATAATCGTAACCCCCCACACGTTTTCAACTTGGCGTGAGTATTCTCGAAAATTTTCAACCAAGCTCCTGAACTCAGAACACCCTTACTGGCTGTTATGTTGTTCTTCCTCCACAGGTGATACATCAATAAATTTAAAAACTTACTTGAGGGCAATTTTTCCAAAATCGACCTTCTCCTCCGGCTCCGGAGCGGGTTTTTTGAATGTCTTCCTCACCCCCGGCTTAGCCTCAGGGATGTCCTTCTTTTCCGGGGCTTTTCCAAAGCCGAACTTGTCCACCGATTTCGGTTCCGGCTTCTTATCCAGTGGCTCCCTCTCACTTGGACCACTATCCTTCCTCTGTTGTGCTGAGTCCCTTCTCTGTACACTGGTCAAGGAGTCTTTTCTGGATGACTCTTCCTTAGTGTCAACTACTTTTTTAGTAACAGTCTCATCTTTTCTGTCTAGTGTCTTTCTCAGACCTGTTGTCTGCTCTTCCTTTTTGTCTTCTTTCTTTTCCGTCAGGGTCTTTTTCAAACCGACAGCCTGTTCTTCTTTCTTTTCCAAAGTCGTCTTTTTCAAGGCTGACTGTTCTTCCTTCTTGTCTTCTTTCTTTTCCGTCAGTGTCTTTTTCAAACCGACTGCCTGTTCTTTCTTTTCCAAGGTCGTCTTTTTCAAGGCTGACTGTTCTTCCTTTTTGTCTTCCTTCTTTTCCAATACGGTTTTCTTCAGCCCTGTAGTCTGCTCTTCTTTTTTATCCTCCTTTTTCTCGAGAAGGGTTTTCTTCAAACCCGTCGTTTTCTCTTCCTGTTTTTCTTCTTTCTTTTCTACAGTCTTCTTCAGTGCTGTCGTCTGCTCTTCCTTCTTTTCTAAAGTTTTCTTTGTGGCTGTTGTCTGTTCCTCTTTCTTTTCGACAGTTTTCTTCAGAGAAGATGCCTCTTCTTTTTTTTCTAATGTTTTCTTAGCAGTTTCTTTGGTTTCCTTCTTCTCTTCTACTTTCTTCTCATCCTTTTTCAATAGTTTTTTAGTGTCTTTCTTTTCTTCCTCTTCTTCTTCCTTTGCATCATCTAAAAGCAAACAAAATCAAATAGAAGTATTAGATATTAGCAATCATCCTTTTTATAACTCTTTAGAACTTTCATATTACAAGAAAATAATGGTATTTAAAATAAATATTTTCTTGTCACATAATCATCCAATAAATAAACTAATTAGAACAGAAAGGATTTCTCAGCAGGAGACATATGAATATAAAGATTTTTCGGGCTAAATTGCCGAGGTCTAGCTGATAAAAGCTCAGACTTTTCGCCTGAAACTGTGTCAGGCATCTTCAGTGAAAAATATCATCTTCACTGAAGATGTCTGACACAGTTTCAGACGAAACGTCTGGACTTTTATCAGCTATACCTCGGCAATTTAGCCCGAAAAATCTTTATTCATAATAAATAAACTGACTTTCAAATTTAAAACTTTGAAATATTTATATTCGTTTTTCAATTACAAATTAAAAAAATCTTGTTACGAACTCCTAAATTTTTTTTATTTGCTAAATTATATCACCAAATTGCTTTTTAAAAGTAAAATAGCTCCTATAAATAAGACTACAAAAACGATAATGCAAAAAATGTCATAGTCAAAGAATACCTAATAATTTTTAGTGAAATATCAAGAAATCCAGTCAATAAAAGTAACTTTGTTCTGGCATGATAAAAATTACAGAAAATATCTGTAAAAAAATGGATACGTCAGCACTGACATCCTGTAAGTTTTTTTTCTGTACAACACCATACATTTTTTTACTATTTAGTCACTAGTCCGAGAGCCTCAACATTATAACAGACAAAGGTGGCCGGTGGCCGTGATCTCACCTTCTAGCGTGACTTTGATAGCCTCAGAAGCAATAACTCCCTTCTCGTTCTTAGCCTGCAGCTTGTAGAGCCCCTTGTCGCTGGCTTTTGGCTTGTCGATCTCCAGCTGCACAGCGTATTCCCCCTTCTCCACCTTGCGCACCTGCACTCGGTGGTTGGCGTCGGTGCGGATGGCCGACCCCTCCTTGTACCACACGCACTCCGGGGGTGCGCTGGAACGCACGTGGCATTCGATCACCACCTTCTGCTCACGCTCACGACGCACCACTTTGGGCTTCTCCCTGATCACCGGAGCCACTACAAAGAGAGAAGATTCAAATGTATTTCCCTCGTTTTGTTGTTCTTTGATGGTATACCGACTATACTAAATGTCTTCTTGTCAGTGACGTCATGGATCAAGCCCCGCTTTTTAGCTACCTTACAGAGCGAGTGAGAGTCATCCCTCACTCACCAATTAGGTATAGCTAGAAAGTGTGGCGTGATCTAAGGTCAATGGGTGACGTCACTGACGGGAAAGGTTGTAATTAAGTATAGGATTTTCTATTTAAAACTAGGTAATATTTAGAAAAAATTTTGTAACTTACGTTCAATATTCAATGTTAGATTTGCATTGCTTTCTCCTGCCACGTTTTTTACGTTGCATTTGTATAGCCCAGCATCTGTCAGTTCTGGATTCTGAAAATAAATGTAAATTTGTAAAAACTTGATCGCATTATAAATTAAACTATATTAGATTAGAACGTTCCCTGTCAATGACGTCACTGGTTGACGTGAGAAGACGGCACCCTTTCTAGCTTCTTAAATGGTGAAAAAAGACAGTGAGCGAGAAAGAGTCATATCTGACTTGTTCCAATTAGGTAGCTAGAAAGTGTGACGTCACTGACAGGAAATCTAGTAATCTAGTATAAAAAAACTAAATTCAATGCTGAGGGTTGAGTTGGAGAGTAACAAAAATAAAGATTTAAACTTTAAAAAGTGTTAACATCACAATGGACAAGAGATATATATCTTTGAAACGTGACAACATAGGGGAGAAAATTGATTTTTAGTAGCAATAAAACCTCCGAAAACCATGACACGAAAGTTATGAATAATATTTTAATAAAAATTCTATATTAATTTGGCTTCGACATCTTGGTTAAATTGTCGTTTAACCCTATCACACCGGCTGGGACATTATGCTGTTCCACGGTGGAAAAATTTTGAAATTACGGCTGAGGCAACACTTTGTCCCAGTTGCTAAAAAACTTCAAGGAACAGAATAAAATGCTCCTTTGTGCCTCCAAACACATCATGATCTAATGGATATCTCATCGCAGTTGCCCTCCAGGAGTTCAAACAAGAGCAAAAGTTGCACTTTTCTGATTCCCTTGCCGTTGTAAAGAAGTCTATTTCAAAAAACTAACACACAGCCAACCAAGTAAAACTCAACTAGCGTTTTACGTTTATTCTGCCGCTTCGATCTCGGGACAGCCCCCTTCGAGCTTAGGCTCACAAGCATTTATAAACAAGCGAGAGATTCTCTTCACTTCGCCGCAGAATTTAACTAGTCTTCTTCTTCACTACGTTACACCTTATTGAAAGGGTTAAAACCGTAACTTAAATTTCATTTTATATTTTCATTATCTTATCTTATCAACCGAATTCATTGCTTGACCATACCTTCAGCTCCAGCCTGATCAAGTAAACGTCCCCGTCTTGCTTGACCGTTTGCACTATCCTGTTGGTCTCCTTGGTGACCTGTCCGTCCAGGAACCACGTGATGGTCGGCTTGGGGTTGGCCTTGACTTTGCACTCCATGATTATCCTTTTCCCGTCGTCTTCTGAGATTATCTTCGGCTTCTCGACGAAGGTTGGTGCGTCCCCTTCGATTCTGTCGCCTGCAAATTTGAAGATCATGGTGAAAACATTTCTGTGACGATAATACACTGCTCAAATAGTTAAAAAATATAATTTTGTTTATGAAATCCTCTCGTTCTATTTTTATTGGTACTTACGTATTAAGCAGATGACCATTTTTTAACATTAAAACTGTTATAAAGAAGTAATACAAACTTTATACTGAACTAAGTAGCGAAACCTAACTTTTGGAGTGCAAATATGGTCGACATGGTCACAGAATCAAAAGATATTTATTGTGAAGAAAAAGCATACCTTCTATATTCAAATTCAAATTTGCATTTATTTCTCCATCGTCATTCTTAATATTACACTTGTATATTCCTCCATCTTTGGACGATGGATCCTGAAACAAAGAAAGAACGTTTCATAATATAGTAGTAGTTTTTTTAAGTACATTTGTGTCCAAAAATTAAGGATTATCTGATTTATTTAAGAATAATGACCCAAATATTAGTTCCTGCAGTTTAGATTTAGGGTCCCGAGAGCATATTTCCAATCCCAACACGCCACAGCGCATTGACGCCGTTAGTTCTGAAAGCATTAAAAAATATGGTTTCTACCCGCCAATAAAAGATTCAAGAGCTAAAATCCGCCTAAATGAATTTTGAGAAGGTACTCTTAATACCACCTAAAAATCATATTTAAAGATATTCCACACAATCATTCATTGAGTTTAGGAATATCATATTCTTTACAAATATCAGGTATTTTTTTTCTAAATGACTCTCTCACAATCATTTCTGATACCATTACGAATGTGAATGGAACTCCATTTCAATTGAAGGACCTCTGTATCCTCCTATTTTTTAGGGTAATTTGATCGCAGACCGTCATATTTCCAGTTTTAGAAGATCGTATATGAACTGAATTGATAATCAACTAATATTTCTGTCATCATTACAAAAATAAAATTATCCTTAGTTTTTGAACACGGGTGTATACAATGCAGTATAGCATAAATTTGTCTCAACTTGTGAAAAATCTTCTATAGAAATCAACATAAAAACAGACTTAGGCTATTTTCAGGCACTGTAATTTTTCTTTTGAATTCCCTTACCCTGATCTCCAGGGCCACTTTGTACTCGTTTCCCCTGAGCTCAACTACGGAGCTCCTGATGCGAGTTGTCTCCTGCACCTGCTTGCTGCCCTGGAACCACGTGACTCGGAGGGCAGACTTGGACTTGACATGACACTCCATCAGGATCAGCTTCCCATTCTCCTTTGGAATGATTTTCGGCTTCTGCGAGAAGGTTGGTCCCTCCTCAGCCCCTGGGAAAGAAAGAGATTGGCATCAGCACTCTTGCAAAGCCAATGTTTTTTTCTATAAGTAGAGTATACTAATTTTTAACATGTATATTGTATACCCCCCAGTTTTCTATATGTGCACTTACCCATCCAAGATTTTAAAAGGTCCATAAACAGAAATCATGCATTCCTATTTTTATTACATAAACAGATTCATTAAGCCGGGATCTTTCAAATTTTTATTGCTGCGTGTAAGTTTATCTTGCATAAAGTTCAGAAGACACCAACTTTATTGGGTATAAGTGATTCAGGGAAATAAGTTTATTCCCTAAATTTATTTTAAAAGGTGCTCCCACTTTAGTGGTTAGTGGGTTTGTTCCATATTAACCATTCTTTAAAAGCACTTGTTTTTCTTTCAGAAATATACTTCAAAAACTTTTACTTAAGAACCGTTCTAGAACATTCATACAGCAATTCAAACTTCATTCAATTCTATATTTTATAATTTAACAATTATTACAATTACATCAGCTAAATCGTGTTTTTCGTTATCGATATTGGGAAAAAAGCAAGCAAGTAAACGTATATTTTATATTTTCCATAAATAAAAAAAATATTCAAATTGCAATTAAAGCAAATTTTTTCATTCTTTTTTTATCAGTTTTAACTGACTTACCTTGAAGATTAAGAGCAATATTTGCGTTACTTTCCCCTAGTTCATTAACTGCATTACATCTGTAGGTTCCTCCATCTTCTGGAGAGGGATCCTGTGTAAATAAACAGTCCAGATTGAAAGCATATCCTTCATAACATAAACAATTACTTATGGACTCTTAAAACAACAGTCTCAAAAATAAATAAAAATTACTCAAATCTGAGTATGTCAAGCACTCAAACAGGCTCCGATCCAAATTTACTCAAATTTGAAAACATGCATGTACTCATTTTTGAAAATGTGCCAGATAATCAAAAATAAAGCATCATGTACTCATTTTTATTTCCTCTATGGCATTCTAATAAATAAGGTGCCACGTTATAACCACGTTACTATGACGTGGGAGGTAGACCAGTAAGTTGAGTACGACGTCGCAACGTTATGTTACGCGTCATCACACGAACTTTATGTTTCTTTCGATATATTGCAAATACATCAATTTTCAAATACAAACTAAAAATGAGCGTGATTTGATATGTGACTTTTAAATTGTTTGAAACTGAGTATGTCTGGTGTTTCAAAATTGAAAGCATTGGGTGGTCATACTAGAACTAAACTCATTGGCGCAACAGCCCTAGTGGGCCAAGGCCTACGATGCCCATCTTCGTTTTCGTGACCGTGGGGCCCTGGGGTGCAAGTTTGTATGGCATGTGTCCCGGTTAGGTGGTCATTCTAACGCGAGACCCCCAGTGTTTAGTTCCCAAGCAAGCTTGGTCCTCATTTTATCGACCCACTGAAGGGATGAAAGGTTGAGTGGACCTTGCCCAGCCCGGGATTTGAACCCCGGGTATAGGGTGTCCCTTAAAAATCGAAAGTCGGGGAATCTTTTGCGACACCCCCTAAATTTTTTCCTTTTGGTATCCTAAGAAAGTGTGCAAAATATTAAATCGATCAGAAAATATTAACACGTGCCTCAAACAGCCTAAAGTTGAGAAATTTTGACATTTTTCTCATTTTTTCGAAAATTTTTAAAAATGCCTTAAAATATTATTTTGTCTAATAATAGGGCTTAAACACATCTAAATATTCATATTTGACCGTTTTTCATTTCTAGATAGGCGAAATTACCCAGTTTTTAGCCTGATCATCAACCGGGAAATCAACAAATTTGCCCATTTTATACTGAGAATATAGGATACAAAAGTCAGTGGGGAATGACTTATAACCACGTAATTCCATCACAAGGTACCATTTGTAGACGATAGTGATGTGTAGATAAATTGTCTGGAGCTAAAATTAATTACTAGCATTTTAATTACAGGCGCCATATTGGACTACATTACCACTAAAAAAAAATTCTGAGATAAACTGTATGGACATGTTTGGTATTAGGCAATGCGTATTTGAGTTTTATAATCTCAGTTAATACTAATAAAATCCTTAAACCACTTTTTAAAAGCTCTTTATTCATTTCAAATGGCCAGCAGATCTCTTATTGCATATGATAGATGATAAAATTCTAAATGTATAATAGGGGAAAAAGAAATTCTAGAAAAATATTGAAAAATAGACTTCCGCACATACAGAAGTACTGTTGTATTCTGTTACTTAGTTGAAAAATTGAAGTTCATGGAAAATTAACCCACTCTTCATGGTGATTGATGATCCTTCATGATCCTACTGCACTCAGAATAAAAGCCATTTACTATGTTTAAAGCTTGTTTTTATGCTTTATCATGATTTTATAGTACATAAGAGCATAAAATATTCCTGTAACATGAAAATCCAATTAGATACTGATATTGTGGTGAGAATATGTTGACAATGGTTGCTGAAACCAGTCCTTTTTAAAGTCAGTTTTTAAGTCAGAGCTACACTTCACTCTGAAAAATTTTATATTGTTTAGACTCTTAAAAAATAATGCAAGTTTAAAATAATTTAATTTTATAAATACTAGGGAGCTACCGCCCCCTGCTCGCTATCGCTCGCCAACCCCCGTAAACTGCTGACGCAGAACCTTTTGGAATTGCTTCGCAATTCCCACAAATTCCAACTCGTTGAACTTAACACACTTTATAAAACAATTAAACAATTTACAGAAAAAACGTCAACCAACTTATTAAAAATACTTCAAATCCCCACCATGAATAAATCTCCCTTAAAAGTTTGAGTATTAACTCGAACTTATCAAAAATTTAAACGAAATGTTTTTAAAAATATTCATCTTAATTATTTTTAATCTATGATTATAAAAATAACTAATTCTAATTGTTTATCAATATTCAGACCAAACAAAAAATATTATTTTAAAGTAACTCGATAGTATAATATGCCTAGTGTTTATCATTCATATTTTTTTTAAACCCAGACTTGTTAAACAATACCGTTTAAGCAATTGAAAACAATAAGAGACAAAACATCACTATGTTTACAATTAATTTCGATAAAATCAGATTAAAAATTATAAATATTGGACAAAAAGTGTGAAATTTTAGTATAAAATGGCGTTCATGTAAGTTTTTAGAATATGTTTTTATCAGTCTTTGAGTGATATTTCATCAAGAAAGTACTTTTTTTAAAAGGTGAAAAAACATGTTTCATCTTAAAATAAAGCGTCAATCGGACTTTGTGATTGGATGCATAATAATTTGATTGACAGTACTTGCTTTATAACTGCGACCTTATCCGTTATCTAGAAAAATGGAAATATTTTAAAATTGAGAATTTTTTTGAAAAATCGAAGGGCTTACTCGGAAATCCGGAAAGAATCCGGACATTTTGATACCATATATGTGTCATTCGGTTCAGTAATTAAAAAGCCTTTCTCTGGAAACCGTTCACCAAAAACTTTTTTTTAGAATAGAGAGAAATTTATTAAAAAATCAACTTGAAACCTAATTTCTTCTCCAAGAACGTTCGCTAATGAAAATTGAGGGGTTTTATGGGACAAGGGGCAGATTAGGCCATTCTATCCCGAATTAAAATTGCATAGTGCGAAAAAAATACTAAGAGAAGTTGAAGAGTTACAGAAACTGTTTTTAGTATTTAAAATTCTGCTAGCTAAGAACCAAATACCAGTGTTTAATCGGCATTTCATGTTACTAATTTGCTGAATTGCAGGAAGTTTTTATGTTTATGTATAAAATAATGAAATACAAGATCTATAACATGGTTAATGACTTATAATCTGGGTGTAGAAGGCTCAATCATTCTGAAGAGCGGGTTAATTTTCTATCAACTTCAACTTTTCAACAACACAATACTTCTGTATATAATGAAGTATAGTTCTTCAATATTTTTTTATAATTTCTTTTGCCACTATTATACATTTAGAATTTTATCATCTATTTCTATAGTTATGGTAATAAAAGATATGCTGGCCATTCGAATTGAGTAAAGATCTTTAAAAAGTGGTTTAAGGATTTTATTAGTATTAACTGAGATTAGAAAACTCAAATACGCATTACCCAATACCAAACATGCCCATACAATTTATCCCAGAACTTTTTAGGGGTAATGCAATCCAATATGGCGCCTGTAATTAAAATGATAGTAATTATTTTTAGCTCCAGACAATTTATCTACACATCACTATCGTCTACAAATGGTACCTAGTTAAGGAATTACGTGGTTATAAGTCATTCCTCACTGACTTTTGTATCTTCCATTCTCAGTATAAAATGCGCAAATTTGATGATTTTCCGATTGATGATCCGGCTAAAATCTGGGTAATTTCGCCTAGCTAAGAATGAAAAACGGTCAAATATGAATATTTAGATGTGTTAAAGCAATATTATTCGACAAAATATTATTTTAAGGCATTTTTAAAAATTTTCAAAAAAATGAGAAAAATGTCAAAATTTCTCAACTTTAGGCCGTTTCAGGCACGTGTTATTATTTTCTGATCGATTTAAGATTTTGCACACTTTCTTAGGATACCAAAAGGAAAAAAATTTAGGGGGTGTCGCAAAAGATTCCCCGACTTTCGATTTTTAAGGGACACCCTAACCCCGGGCCTGTGGTGTGGAAGCGCGAAGCTGAGCCACTGGTCCACTGAGCCACTGGGCTTTGGGTGGTCATATTTGAACCAAAAAGTTTCATACCAAAAAGAGAACATCGATTTACTCAAATTTGAAACTGTGATTTCTCTCAGTGTGCCTTTTTAAATAATCATGTCTCAATTTCTTATTCTGGAGGTTTAAATTTGAACAGCTTACCAAAATTTCCAGGCACAATAGATACGTGTCTTTCGTTTGGTCCTTCTTGATAATTTTATGCCTGGGTCCCTCTTTGACCTCTTTGGTCCCCAAGAACCACGAAATCTTGGGAAAAGGATGCGCTTCGAGCACCACTTCCATACACAGTGAGTCCCCTTCCTGACGAATTGCAGGTTTTTTGGGGAACCTGGGGGCCTTGCCTCCTGGAATTCTGAAAAGAGAAGGTGAAAATGAGATAGGGGTTTTTAAAGCTAAGCTATATTTTCAAAAATTAAGAATGGGCTGAAAAGGTTTTGAGGGCAAAAATTGAAACTCACTTTTTGCTTGCATCACCTGAAAAATCAAAAAGACGGGTTGTCAAAAATATAAAAAGAAAAAAAAAACGAACTGCAAGCAAATATTTTAGTTTACTGGGGTAAGAACAAAATAAATTTATAAAAAGAGATTCTAAGCTTATATTATGTCAAAGTTTTTAAGTTACAACCAGTTCACAACTTGTAACCAATTTTTAACCTAGAAGTTGATTTTCAGACTAATTGGAAATTTTCATTAACTGTACAGAAATGGATTCCTAAGACATCTTGGAAATATTCATGTTTATTATAATTATTATTCATAAACACTTGCTTTACTTGTTTATTTATAGAAACAATTTTAGGTAGCTAATAAAAGATGTATATGTGTAAATAATAAATTAACCGGAATTACTTATTATATTTCCTGAAAAAAAACGAAATCCGATCAAAACTTTATAAATATGTTTTGACTTCTTTTTCAAACACGTATTTTTTTACAATCATAGGCGAAAAAATCTCATTTTAATCACTTGAGTTTAATAACTTTAGTCACATTTTTCCAAAGCAACTGTTATTATTTTCTTATAAATATTTTATGAGTCGGGAATTATAAATAAGTTCGCCAAACAATAGAAGAATACATTTTTTTATTTTTATTATTTGATCAAAAATTATTTTCATCTAAATTAATAAATAAACCGTATCTTTAAATATAATCCTTGAAATTAAATAGAATAAATAAAATTCGAGATCGGATCATTAAATCTATCAGTAATTTTTTCAAAATTTATACATAAGTATTGTTATTCAGGTGATTTTAAGTAATGAAGAAATTTGCCTAGTTTTCTTTGGTGTCACTTTTGAATCACTTAATTCTGAAACGTGTCAAACGCCACTTTTTTCAAAAATTAGTTATTGGTGTCATGGGATTCTCTAGGGGTAAACGCACAATTTAGTGTAAGAATAATAAAAATAACGTGATTTTAAAATAGTTTTCCAGCATGTTTAATTTCAGCTTTAATGCAGAAACAAGTCAAACGACGTCGCTTGACTGGTATCTGCACTTAAACTGCGGAAAATTTTGTTCATGCCGTCTCATCTGCAGCTTGTTTGGGACTGCAGTTTTTTATTTAATCGGATACAAACACTAAATGCGGTTGGAAAAGTCATTCTTTAGAGATTAGGTTCATCAAGCCATAGTAAAAACCATATTTTTAAAGTTTTTGTTCGAATCTCAAGATTAAGGACGTTTTGGTAGCTATATATTAAAAATTTCCATGCTTGTGGCCTTTTTATTACATCCATGTGATCGATACTTTTGATCTATGAATCACTTTATTAAAAGGGGACATCGAATCTATACTCCAGATCATAATACTAAACTAATTAACTGATTTCGTAGCTTTTAAAGCAAAATAGTTTTACTGTCTTCAAAGTTACATCTAAACAACTATCTAATTGGCTTCAAAAATGTATATATCAATATTTTGAATTGGCTAACCACTATTTTTGAGTCTTGAGTTAAAATTATTTATAAAAAGGTATATATGCATCTACTACAAAAGAGAAAAAATAAGAATTCTATATTAATTCTATGGGGGGGGTTAGTATTTATAAGGAAATGTTATTTTCAACTAATATTTCCACTTTTATTACCAAATCCTTAAATAAATTAGAGTTAAGGTATGAAAATAGGCCTAAATACTCTGTTTATTGCAGGAACCTGTCCCAAATGGAAATATTTCAATAATATTTTTTGTAAAGAATATAAACATTAAAAAAATATTTTTGTCTGTAAAATATTCAAATGAGGTATACTTTAATAAAAATATTACTAAACATCTTCATAAAAATGTAGTGAGCTTCTGTACAGTTTTTTCTTCCATACAAGAAAAGTGGTGTTTGACATGTTTCAAAAATAAGCGATTTATTTCTACTCACATAATTTGTCCTTCAAATTCACTAACTTGAAGAACTTATTTAAAAAATGGAAAAATACTATGGCAGAACAGCGAGAATTAAAAATAAGCGAATATTATAAAATATTTCAAATAAAAAAAAGTGGTGGCAATTTTACATGGTGTGAATACCAAAACTGAGTGACTGTCAACGCATTAATTTTTTGGATGTTTCATTTAAAAAAAAACATGAAGCTCATTGACCAAGAATCTCACCTTCGAAATTGAGGTTGATGGTGGCCGCTCCTTCCCCGACGGAGTTCTTGGCGGTCACCTTGTACTCCCCGCCGTCCTCTGAGCCCACCTGGGCAATCTCGAGGGTCACCAGGTACGTGGATGCGGCCCCCGAGGCCTTCAGCGTGTATTTGTAGCGGCCGCCATCGTTGATGGCCTTGCCATTGTGATACCTGAGTGGAAACACACGGATTTTTTACTTGAAAAGATTTAACGTGATTTATTGAAAATTTGAAAAATCTGAACAACGCTTTAAAAGTCTTAAAGCAGTAGTTCCCAAGTTGTTACACGTTCGCAAGCTAATTTGGTGTAAATTTAATACACTCGTATTCAAAATTTTAGAATAGTTTGGAATTTTAAGAATGATGAACATAAATGTCAGTTTCTTATTGATGATTTTCATGCCATATATAGAATCATTCAAGAGTGCAAATACATGCTCCGAGATCATACATGCTCCGACGGTTTGAGGAGCCTGAAAGAGATTTTCAGGCGATACTCACCACTGTAACGTGGGTTTTGGGTCCGCTGTAAGATTGCATTCGAAAATGATGCTTTTGAAATCCGGACTCTGTTTGATCAAAGGCTTCCCTGTAAAAGTGGGTTTGCCCTCTTCTTCCTCTTCTTCTTCAGCTGAAACGATTCATCGTTAGACTTAAGTATCGATAAAATTTCAATATTAAATTTATTTAAAAGCTTTTCCTTTCCATTATATTTCCGTAACTGGTAAAATAAGATTTTGAAATTGAAAAATATGGACACGAAGAAAAAATTTATTTGCTTTTTTTCAAAATCATAAAAAACAATTCATTTTTTAGGGATCATAAAAGAAAAAAGCTAGTAGTAACCATTATAGGTGATAGTAATTTTAATTATTATTTGTGATAATTATTTTCTGAGTTATATTATTATGGAATATTGAAAAGTGGAATATTGAGTACTATCATTCTCTTCAACGCATAGTAGACATTTTGCCAAGTACAAAAGATTAAAGTAAAAAGCTTACCTAACCTCCCTTCAACTGTAAGAATTATTTTAATCTTGAAAATAAGCAACCCATATCTATTTAATTTACGAAGTGTCTATATCCACGAAAGTTGACCCATGCTAAAGTATTAGTTAAATTCGTTAGAGTTGAGTTGTTACTTTCGTGGATTTAGACAGTGCCATCTATTTGATATCATATAATGTTAATAACCAATGCAGAAAAAATACCTTTACTTTGTTTCAAAATTTTAAAAACCATTCAGGCGAGTAATTTTTTTTCCAGTTTGTATTACAGAAAACGTTTTAGAACAACCGGGATTTGGAATTGATAACGATGGAGAAGGAGAAAAAATAGGTGGGGTTAAATTAAACTTTTCAGGAACTTCCTCTTTCTGTATATTTAGGTCAAATGAATGATTAAATATTTTCTTTTCGTAAATTCTTCCGGAAACTTGACAAAAAACGGATCTTTATAAACGGATTGTTGTTGAAAATAAAATTTTAGAATCATTCAAGACTTGCCGGGCCACAAAACAAAGCCTGCTTTACAGTATTGTCATAGAAAGTAGCAGGTGGTTTATCCCAAGCACATTCCAAAAGTGGTATCGTATTTTTTTTGTTTGTTCTGGCAACCCGACTACAAGTTGGATCAGAACCAAAAAGATGCTTAAATTAGGAACAGGTGGGATTGGGAGAAAAAAAAAATTGCGCCCACTTACGTGAGTCAGTGTTATAGGGGATTTTTTTCATCACATGATCAGATGTCTTTAAAGTACGAATATGATCCAAGCATAGTATTGATTCTTAAAAACCTCGCATGCTAGGAAAAGTATGAGAAAAGAAGATTCATTGATCTACATAGGTATTAGTTAATTATTTATTTGGGACCTGTTTAATGTGAAAATTTTTCTTTGAAAACTTAAAGGGGTGGAGTAAAATGGATATACTGGTTTAAAAGTTTAGGTTTATAAAATGTATTGTTTTTTTTTTATTTTCTTGATCCTTAAGATAAATCAGCACGCCAAAAAACAACAAACTTTATAAATATAAACTATTGGATATAAACTTAAATGGATATACGGATATACTAACTCGTATATCCATTTTACCCCATTCCACTCCTAACCATTTCAACAGTAATGCAATAGCCGATCTGGAATGCTTGGTTATATTAGCTATTAAGGGATTTGAGTTATTCGGGTTATTAAGGGCTTGATGGCCAAAACCTGGTTTAATGATTAAGTTTTGGGTAAAATAGTAAAAATCGGACATGGTTTAAGACAAAAAAAACTCAAGATTGGATTTCGTTCAAGGTTGTTTTCAATAAAAAATAATGATTAATTTTGAGCGATACTCTGATAATATAATGATTAATATTTAAGATGAAAAACTGTCAAAAAATAAAACTATAACTGCACCAGAGCATATTGTTCACAACTCGCCAAAACTGTCGATTTAAATTTTTGGGGATAGGATTTCTCTTCAGTATTTTTTGGAATAATCCAGATAATCTCTCCGTTGGCTTTTTGGCGATTTTTCACGTCTCTAAAATAATTTTTATATTTAAAAATATTACTCACTCTGTAAATAATGAAGACGATCATTATAAATTTATGATCAACAGCGAATGTTAACGCGTTTTCTTCTTTTCTGAACCTATAATGATTTTCCGCTTTTTTTTTACGGAAAACCCTGCTATCGTTTTTAAAATTAATTTAGGCAAATAAAAATTTTGATCCTATTTTGCCTTTCCCCCTATCAAATCAAGTATCCTGATTTTTCGACAACTCTAATTTGTTAAACTTTGTTTCCTTTTTTCAAGAGCCGTTCTGATCTCAAGTAAACCTTGGGTTAGGTAAGTGGCGTATCTGCCAACCTAAGCTATCAAGCATTCCGATTTTCACCTTTTCTCCGATAACCCGATGAAAGTACACTTACCTTTCAAATCCCAATTTCCTTTTTACACAATTTTAAAAAGATTGGAGTTTTGAGATGAAAATATGATTGCAGGTGTAAAGATAAAAAACGGAAGTAACTCCGATTAAATCGGATTACCTGGCAGCCATGTAGCGGTGATAACGGCCGTACGACACTCTCAAAGGTTAATTAAAAGACTAATCACCACACCTCATTAAGAGGGCTATGATTTTAATATATGAACAAGATTGAACTTCAACAGTTATCTATCGCTATGATGCACATTAGATAAATATATTATTTATATACTTTTACTGGTGATTTAGTTCAATTTCCACATCTATATAAGCCTTGTTATTGTAACCAGAAGTTGCCATAGTAGTTTTAAAATCAAACTTATCATTCCTTTTACCAGGCGATAAAAAAGGTACGGGAACTATATTTTTGTACGAACAAAACTTATAAATCTACTAATACTAAAGTAACAGAGAAAACCTGATATTAAATTATTCTTGTCTCCTCAGATAAGGGCAGTAGGGTGTATAAAAAACAACTTTTTTGGATTTTTGAAAAAAATTTTAAAGCTTTCATTCCTGGCAGCCCCAAATTTTCCATAGGGTTCAAATGTAATCTCGGAGGCTTAGGAATGAAAGGGTTAAGGTGGAAGATTACTGCGTAAAGCGGTATTCAGTGTGAATTTTCATAAAGAAACATGTACAGATACATTGAGAGCATAAAATAAAAATTTAAAATTTCGGATTCTCAATTTAAAAGTTTACGTTCTTAGATTTGAATACAATTGAAATCGATTGTTTTAAACATGCATGAATACTTACTGTCGAAGTTGAGGTTTATCGTTGCGCTGCTTTCGCCCAAATTGTTTTTGGCTGTGACTTTGTATTTGCCTCCATCTTCCTCATCGACGTCTTCGATTACCAAAGAGCAGTGGTATGAGTTGCCTTTGCGATCACATTTTACCTGCCCCAAACACACAGAGAATTACACAGTGTCATGCTAGGGTGTTCCGAAAGTCTATGGGGAAATTTTTTTTTCGAATTTCCCAGATGCCCCCCCCCTCAAGTTGTTACAAATACTAAAAAAAATATTACCTGCAAATTTTCAGGTCTCTAGGACGATTTTTGACCCCCGCGCCCTTCAAAAGTAGGTTTCCCATGTTAAAGAATAGGGAAAATACTGAAAAAAATCGTCATTTTTGATTCTTTTCAATTTAACGAGCCTGGAAGCAGTCAATATCGAATTAAAACCTATACATCATCCTTGGGACATCATTGCCTCAAGATCCTATCGGAAAAACCTTCCATGGGACCTACTGGGGGGTAGTTATGCGGGGGTGAAAAGCGCGCTTTCATCGAAAAAAGAGGATGCTCGCCGGCGCTTGCCGCGGGTGCTGATGGATTGGATAATACTCGCCGGCGTTTGCGGGGGGAGCTGGATAAAAGCCACTTAAGTGTTTATTGAACTTTTTTTCCTAAAAAGTCTCGTTCTATTCTGTTTCTATTAGTAAAAAAATTTATTGTTAATTAAATTTTAGCTAATTTGTTTTTACCCCGCCTACCTCGATTAACTTATTTCCATGGGGTATAATGCTATGATTTGAGCTTAGCTTAGTGAAGGGGGTTTAATGTTTTATGCAGCTATCTCATTTTCCTGTAAACTCAACTCAGTCAAACAAAAATTTTTTGATGTAAATGCAATTTATTACATTAATTATATTACATTTGAGTTATAAAGAAAACACATGATAGCTAATAATATAGGAAAAAAGTTCAATAAACACTTAAGTGGCTTTTATCCAGCTCCCCCCGCAAACGCCGGCGAGTATTATCCAATCCATCAGCACCCGCGGCAAGCGCCGGCGAGCATCCTCTTTTTTCGGTGAAAGCGCGCTTTTCACCCCCGTGTAACTACCCCCCAGTAGGTGCCATGGAATGTTTTTCCAATAGGATCTTGAGGCAATGATGTCCCAAGGATGATGTATAGGTTTTAATTCGATATTGACTGCGTCCAGGCTCGTTAAATTAAAAAGAACCAAAAATGACGATTTTTTCAATATTTTCCCTATTCTTTAACATGGGAAACCTACTTTTGAAGGGCGCGGGGGTCAAAAATCGTCCTAGAGACCTGGAAATTTGCAGGTAATAATGTTTTAGTATTTGTAACAACTTGAGGGGGGGGCATCTGGGAAATTCGAAAAAAAAATTTTTCGGAACACCCTAGTAGTGTCATGCCCAGTTCAAGAAATAACTATTCAAAAAACTTTTTTTTGCTTAATTCATGTAAGGGAAAACGGGGCAATTTGATACACCTTTAATATCTCAAATACTATCAAGGTTATTTAGGTCGTGATAAGTTGCCTTTATACAGGGTGGTCCTAAATTCGTGGTACAAACTGGGTAGGGTAGGTAGAGGAGATCTATATAGACAAGCAAATTTCGAATAGGAAGAGGGGGCGGAGATACACCGTTAAAGAGCTAGGACCTAATGTAGTGAGAGAGCTTTACAAAAGGACGTTTTACCAAGGCCCGTTTAACAAAAAAAAACATCATGAAATTAAAAAATTTATTGCATGAGGTACAACAGTATCCGTACTACTGACACCATAAATTTAATAGAAATTGGACCACTTGCTAAACCGTGGGGTTAGTTTTAAAACGCGCAGTATTAATCTTTTAGCCAAAGAATGGAGTTCCCTTAATGGTATTTAGAAAAATGATGATCGGGGAAGGAATTTTCAATGATCATACATTGTACCATTACACTAATTTAAAGGAACTCCATTCTTTGGCTAAAAGATTAATATTGCATGTTTTAAAACTCACTCGACGGTTTAGCAAGTGTTCCAATTTCTATCAAATTTATGATGTAAGTAGTAAAAATACTGCTGTACCTCTTTCAATAAATTTTTTCATTTCATTATGTTTTTTTTTTCGTTAAACGGGCCTTGGCAAAACGTCCTTTTGTAACGCTCTCCTACTACATTAGGTCCTAGCTCTTTAACAGTGTAACTGCGACCCCCCTTTCTATACCAATTCTTGTTCGTATTGATGTACTCTACCAACCCTACCCAGTTTGTACCACGAATTTAGGACCACCCTGTATACCCAAGCATTACGTATGCAACCGTTAAGTTTTTAAATTTTTTTTCGTCAAAATTTTCCAATTGTGAATTTCTAAGTAGGGTCACTTGGGGTAAGTGGGACCCCTTTTTGGCCTAGTATATTTTTGGAGCTTTATAGAAAAAATTTGAAAGATTTTATTTTGTACTTGTTGACTAATTTCGTTAAAGAGTCTATCGATAAACAAAAATTTATCAGTAGTTTCTAAAATAAAGCTTTACATTTTTCTTAACTGGTCTTTTTATCAATAATGAGATGGGTGACCCACTTACTCCAAGAGATGGGGTAAGTGGGTCACCCCCTCTTTATTTATATTTAAAGCAAGCAAAACTTAAATGGAAGTAAGTGGGTCTTACTTGATAAAGTACAGTAAATTTCAATATAAATATTTTATTGTAACTGTATCCATGAGTGAGAAATATACTCACATCAAAATCAATATGACAAGGTAAGAATCGAATGAAAAGCAAAATAAGTATTTTAAAGAATGTTTCGAAAGGCCAAAGGGTAATGTTTTACTTTAGCATATAAAATAGTGTTGAACAAACATAATAAGGTTCATTAAGATTTATTTTGGCAATTTAATACGCATTGTAAGATAAAAAAGAAATCGGACACACTAAATGAGAATGAACACTGTTGATGAGATATTTCACTTTATTCACCATAACTTAAACTAAAACGCAAATTTGATATATAATGTCGATCAAACTATTTAAAAAATTTTAATGAATTTTGAAGTGGTGAGTAAAAGGTCTTGCTACTATAAATCGTAATTTTCTGAAAATATTGGGGGAAATTGTCCCTATAACCCCCTGAAATAGTTAATAGTTCCTGTATCATAAGGGACCCTCTAGAACCACTTATATCATAATAAGGGGTCTCACTTACTAAATAAAGAGGGGTCCCACTTACCCCACGCTGAGGGGTCCCACTTACCCCAACCATGCAAAAACTATGGGGTAAGTGGGACACCCCTCTTAAACACTTCAAAATTAAAAATTTTGAAAAATTTCAAATTGTAGTATGTATTTTAGGTCAAACTCTGCAAAACAGTTCAATAAACATTAAAATGTAATGAAAACTTACCTGGAAATACTTCTTTGAAAAATGCGTCTTGAACTCACCAAAAAATCCATTCTGGGAATCTATTTTAAATTAGTTCTATAATCTTAAAAATAAATAAAACAAATCTCAAATATATGCAAAACTCATCGGTGTGACAAGCTGTAACATAATCAATGCGAGTAAGTGTGAAATTTCCTGCGCATATTATAGTTTTAGGGGGGTGACCCACTTACCCCAGTGACCCACTTACCCCAAGTAACCCTATAATGTAAAATCTTCCTGAACGTTTTCTACTTGGAATACAGAGCACTGTAAATACTCTGGAAATATTCCAAGACAATCCATTCTTTTTAGAAACAAGTTTTATAAAGGATATAAAATAGAATGTTTCGAAAAGGTTTCCTTAATTTCAAATATTGTTCATGTCTTTATTGAACAAGTGATTAGTAGATATCTCATAAAAACATCATAAAGAGGAAATACATAGTGACCATGGATAGCTTAGCTATGTTGGTGACCGTTAAGATGTTTACAATAGACAAAAATATGAATGATAATTGCAGTCAAATTTTGTTTAAATCTAAATGTGTTCAGAATGGCTTAAAACCTCCAAAAAACATTTTAATTTACCTTTCAAAGCCCTAAATTTTAAGTTATTTTCAATTAAAAATAGCTTTTTTCTGTCTGAGCTGAAACAGCTTGTGACGTTAAATGTGCCTTTCTCCCGCTTGTTGTTATCATCCCGCTTTGAAAGACTGGAAAGACTGAGCTCAAGTTTTTTTACAGCCTAATGTTTCGATGAAAACGGTGTTTCCCACATTTCCAAGAGACACATGTGACGTCACATTGTAAGGAGCTTTCTGTATTAAAATATGTCATAATTTCCATAAAAAAAGTTTGCGCGAAAAGACAAGCGTATTTTTGGAATCAGGAGATAATTTTTAATAAATTAAAATTGAATATTTAGAATTTTAAGAGATGCTGCAATTCTCCATTAGGAATAATTTATTTAATTATAAGTTTTTGACGAAAAACAGTGAAGGGGTCTTCAAACGGAAAAACGTATGACGAAAGCATTATATGTGGGAAATAGAAATTCAGAAAATTGAAGTCGCAGTAGTGTCTCGGTAATCTGGGTGTCTCAAAAGAATGTTGTCAAACTTAACATGCAGATCTGTCATGCCATGAAAAACAAGATTTTTTTATAAATTCGTGTCCTCAAATGTGTTGCTAGAGGACAATGTTCGTTGCAAAGGAGCAACGTTTAGCTTCTGTATTCTACGGAAAACTTCATTTATCATTACATATTTGGAGAGAGCACCCTCCAAAACCCCTTTAAACCAAATTTCATTGAATTCTGCCCGCAATTAGTAGAGAAATCCCTTTCTAATTTAAAGACAAAAATATTAAATGGAAATTGAAAGTAAAAAAAATAGGTGATTTTCTCTGATATTGGTTTCCTGGGATATTCTAAGGGTGATCTCTTCGAATATGTAATAATTATTGAAGTTTTCACATGGAATAAAAGAGTTAAACGTTGTCCCTACGCTGACGAAAATTGTCCTCGAGCGGACACAAGTTAAATTTGCGGATATGGCGTCTCAGGACTCGAACTCTTTCCCTTGACCCCTGTGTCATCTCTGGACTCGAACTCTTAGCCTTGTGCTTATGACTACTAGTAAGAACTTTACTTAGGAAGCTTGTGGCAACATCTCTATACTTGTGTATATAAGTGTGTAGCACTCTTCCTCTTTACTTGCCTGCCTGCGTGCTGTGCACGTGTATTGCTGTGTCGCTATTTCTAAATTACCTTTTACAATTTGTTAACTTAAAAAATTTGTTGTTATTGTTAACTTTGTCTATTGGCTTTTTTTGAAGTCTATGGTGGCGCAGTCTTATTTAAGTCCAGCATCAACATACGGACAAGGATTTTTGTGAAAATCTAGTTTGTTGACATATACTTGCATGTTAAGTTTGGTACCAAATTTTTGAGACACTCTGCACAGAGAGAGAGGAGCATACCTGGAACCTGTCCTTGCTGACCACTGGCTTGTCATCTCGGAACCAGGCGATGTCCGGAGTGGGGTTGGCCGCTATGACGCATTCGAAATAGAGCCGGTCCTCATCCTCGTCCTGCCGGATGGCCGGCTTCTTCTCGAATACGGGGGCCTTCTGGTCCCTACGGACGGAAGAGTGTTTCAGTGGACAGTTGGACAGTACACACATAATATAGTACACTTTATACGGGTACGTCTAAAACTATATCGTATGAGTATACTTGGTACTTCTTAACCCTTTATCTACAGCGTTATGATTGTGAGCAATTATTTTCGTGCAAATATTTTTTGGAGTTACTATGAATAGAAAATTAAGGGATATAGCGTAGTGGTACCAGTAAGTTAGCTACTGCATTTTGAATTTTTTTCGTGCAAATATATTTTTTGAGTCACTAAATAGAAAATTAAGGGATATGCATAAATAAAATAATCATATTTGGAAAATTGAATCCCCTAGAGATAATTAATTAAATTGGTACTTTAAAGTACTGTCACTACACTCTGAGGGCTAAAATATTCTCCCAATACAAAAAGAACCATAGGGCTTTGTATCGCATTTTTAAGTCTTAAAAAATAATGCTCTTTCCTTTTGACTTTAGCTACTTTTTTTTGCGGGAACGAAAATGACAATCATGGGAATCCGATCGAAATGGGAGTTGGAAACACAATTTCAGTTAAATCTATTCCCACTTCTTGATAAAATACTCATCATAGAACTTAAGCTGCTTTTTATCCTGGAAGAGGAAATCTGAAAGAGTGTTCCTGCAAAGTATCGTCAGTATATTCGTAAGGATGGTTATTCTATGTTAATTTCAAAGTTGTTGGGACTTGTAAGTACCGTCAGTGGATAAAGGGTTAAAACTACTCCAAATCTACTCCCCATTCAATGTTCCATAACTCAACTCCATCTATACATCTTTCAAATCTGCAGTCTATTTGAAATTATGGTATATAGATGGAACTTGAAAAAGGGATGAAAAATTGAAATTGAATGTTCATCTATGAACTATAAATTTTATTTCCTAGACTTGTATACTTCATTTGAATGGATGGGAGTGGATTTTTTTACACGAAATACAAGGATTTCAACAAAGTATAATTAAAAATTACACAAAGGAAAAAAACAATGGAATAATACACACACCACATTGAAGAGACAACAAAAAAAGAAGACGAACACACACATACATAAAGAAAATAGTAGTTTTGAAGTACCAAAAGAGCTCGTAGCTCGTCCATATGGTACTCAGTACCAAAAACTATCCATAGGCAACAAAGCTGTGCTGACTTATTTAGTTAGCTTAAATAATACTTCAATGTCGTTGTGTCCTGCTATGAAATTAATTGAATAGCAAATTTAAAAAGAAAAAATATTTTTTTCAATGTAAAGCAGTAAAATCTTATATATTATGAAAAACGAATTTGAGGTAAACCGGAAATTAAACATTTCGGAGGAAATGCAAATCAACTTGTTCAACTTTCAGCTATTATGGTAATTTATAGCAATCAAATCCCCCTTATAATTAGGTTCATTGATTAAACGGCGCTAGTTCAGAGTTGCGGATGCGCCAAGTTTTTAGCGGTAAAGATGACTAATCTAATATGGTAACCCTAACTAATGTTAAGTAAATGATTTGGCTTCTAAATGTGCCGCTAAACAGCCCAAATTCGCCAAGCATCCGCACCTCTGAACTTGCGCCGATTGAACCTAGTAGACCAAGGAAACCCTCAACCTTTTCTACCCGCAGGCCACACTTAATATTTATTAGATGAAGTTCGCGGGCCAGAACAAATACCTACAAAATTTTGAAAAACAGTTGCTACTTAACATTGTTCTAGTCCTTCCTTCAACAACTCCAAAACAAGAGAACAAAAGAACCAAACATTTTAACGGGCAACAGTTTCGCTTGTCGTAGCTGGGCATCACTGTAATTAAAAATCGCGTTTTTACAGTCCTCAGCTAGAGGGCAGCACGACCGTCAAAACGGCACCGCTGAATCCCTTCCCGTCTTTGGGGGGGAAATAACTCAGAAACCTGGTTTACATATCAACTGATAGCTATTATTTGGTATTTTCTCTATTAATAAATTATTAAAAAGGAATGATTAACTTTCAACGAGTAAATAACCAAAACTTTTAAAACCGTTCTTTCTTTCAAAAGCTTTAATTGAACCTCAACCGAAAAATTCAGCACTTATTTACACATAAGCACAAAATACATATTTGCATAAAATCTTTCTTGGCATTCAGATATAAACACTATTTAATCCAAGAGGACACACGTCGGGCTACCTATTTCCAGGGTGAATTTTAAAGTATTAAATCATTTAGTTAACTTTTGAAAGAAGTCTAAAATACTATGTTTGACGCTATGGGATGGTCTTACTTCATTACTAAAAGATGCTAAATCACATCATACTCCAAGGAGTAGGGTAGGTGGGGGCAAAGCCACGCAATTTTCAGTATTTTTAACATTGTCGTCGAAAGGGGGTAGATAATCCCGAAATTTCAATTGGAGATGTTAGATTGAAATCCTACCTACAAAACCAATCCAAGTTTAAACTCTTATCGATGGTATTTTAGGAGAAATTTACAATTTAGTAGAAAAATAATTCGCGGGGCTTTGCCTCGCAAAATGGGGCAAAGACCCGAACTTTCAAATCTTGGTGCCCAAGTGAAATAAACATGGATAAACAGAATTTTTCATTATAAAAACTCTAAAAATAATGCTCTTAATGTTATTTTAATATTTATTAGCCAACCAAAAATATTAAATATAAATATGATCAGTTTTAATGAAAATTGTCAATCTGTTGTAGCAATTAATTTCAGATTGACCAGATATCTTTCAAAAGGGAGAAAGGATGGTTTCAGGTAGAGGGTTGGCATCTCGGACACCTTTATTAACCTCTTTAGAGATCAAGTAGTCCCATTTTCCTTTTGAGACGAATTCCTGAGCTTTTTAATCTGCGTAGATTTGCCCCAAAACACCTGCGTGGATTTGCCCCGTTTTACTTTATTTTGAAAAACAAGCCTTATTATTTTTAGAGACATGTTCAGGCAATTCTTTCAAAATGAAACTGATGTTGAACTGCTATCTTATCATTGGGCTATTTGTTTGTATTTCTCCTCAATCCCTATTTTATGTAATTTTTAAGTAAAAGATCAGAAAAATTACATCAAAATGATGAAAAACAAACTTACAGCATTTTTTAAACTCATGAGTGACTTAGGGGTACGAACTTTCGCAGAACAAAAGGTCACAATAAGACAAACCAACCACCTGGTTTTCAACTTTTGAATCGATCATTAACAACTAAAAATTGCGGTGCGTGGTTTTGCCTCGTGCGGGTTTTTACCCCCACCGACCCTATGTTTCATTTTTTTATGCTTAACAAATAATTTCGAGAAAACTCTCCTAGTGTTTAAAGTGTTAAGAAAATTTAGGCCCGGGATAGACAGCGCTAACTACATATATAATGGCATTTCTTTTAAAAACAATCTAATATTTTCCATGAAATAAACCAAATAATACAATGCTTCAAAATAATCATCATTATTAAGCTCATAAGAAATGAAACGTTCAATTTGGAAATCCATCCCATGGAATTTGGAAATTAAGTCGAAACAGTTTTCAAGGTCAAGGTCAATTTCAACGCACATACTGATGTATTCCAAACAAAAAATATTTTCATCAAAGATTAACACAAAAAAATGTTATATTACTATAACTTATGGAGATATTTTCAACTTATAACTATATAAGACGACAAGTAGTTCTTTCTTATTAACGGATATTACAGATTTTATTTTCTTAAAGCGTGCTATCAGGTTTACCTCTGCCTGAACAGTTACAAATATTTCCTTATTTTCCAAATGGTATACCTACTATGCTAAACATGAGTAAATATATCATTTGTTTTTAACTTTCGCTTATCAAAAGCTTAGTTTTTCAAAATGTATTTACGTATATTTTAAGTAAGAGTATTCTGTTCAATAAATGTAAGGTTACGTATAATGAAAGGTTTGCGTTAAATAATACCAAATGGACAATACTAAGCCTCTTGGAATTTACAAAACTTAGAAAAAAATGACCATATAAACTGTCAACACATCAATATAAACTGCACTACAACATTACAACCTTTCTTGACAGTTAATGGAAGAAAAACTAGTTCAACACATCGTCTGTGAGTTCTCATTGGTAATTATAAATGTATGTGCACCGCGAAATCAAAATAATATAGCCTTTCACGAAAATTATTACCCAAAACACAATATATGCATGGATTTAACACAAACTAATCACATTTCTAAAATAAATTGCCAAATTTCACTCGAAATTCGGACATTGCGCTGGACACTACTTCCTTCGTGTGCTCTCAGCTTATCTGTCCACTGCCAAGAAACTTTGCAGTCTAGTATAACAAAAATATTATCCTCACTGACATAAATTTCCTCCTAACTCATCGGTTAGAACACATTAAAGTTCTTGGAAATACAATGGTCTCATCCTTGACACACATAAGTTAATCCTTATTTAAATTCCCAGATGTTATCAAGAAGTACGTTTAAAAATAGCCAACAAACCTAACTAACAAACGTTCCGAGAGACTATTATTGTAATTCGGAGTCTACCGACGCATTGCAACCCCTTTGTTTACAGTCCTTCAGGTGACAAAGCTGTTACGAAGACAGATGAGATCTTTTACTCCATCTCTTTAACTTCGACAGTAAGATCTTATGCTGAAACAAGCAGCCTTTGCCAAGCAAACATCTTTATTTTCATGATAGTATCCTGGCAATTAATCAGAGCCGTTCTAGTGTGAATATTTTGCTAGCTTCACTTTCATACAGGATGTATTACTTCTCTCAATGTATACAGTGAAATTCCGTTACAATGAATACCGATACAAAGAAAAATCCCATTATTACGAAAAACCTGAAAGAGTCCCCAACCGTTTTTATTTTAATTATCGAAACACCATTACAACGAAGAAATTTTAGGGTCCCGTAAAGTTCGTTATAACGGGATTTTACTGTATCGCTCTTACATCATGCGGCAGATGCGAGCCACGGGAGATACCGATTCGAAGGACCTACCCTACACAGAGATTGAAATTGATAATTTACTATGAAGACGGAGAAAAACTCAAAAATCAGATAAAAATTTTCATGTGCCACTTTTAAATATCCCGCATCGTTTTTCATCAAATACGGATCACCGTTTGGTGATCAGAAAAGAAAAATCGTTATTAAAAACACTTAAAAAATTTCTATTTAACTTTTGATTGGATAATCATGAATTTTCATGGTTATAAATTTAAAAGCATGTTTTTAGGTTTCAGCTTTTAAAAAAGAGGAAAGCATTGACCTTTGGATTGGAACTAATAAAAATAGTATAAAGTAATTTAATTTTTTTTCCTCTTAATCTTTTAAAATTTGCCTAAATTGAACAAGGCAAATTTTAATCGGGATTGTCGGAAGTATTATTTTTTTAACAGGGTAGTGGACAGATGGAATGGGTTACCTGAAAAGATTATCAACTCAAGTGGGGTAAACGAATTCAAGAATAAAATTGACAGATACTGTTTGAGTTAAAATGGACCGGACCAACCTTGTTGAGCCCTTGCCTGTAGTTGGTCGACTTAATTTGTATTTGTATTCTGTTCGCTGATTTAGAAATGACAAGTAACTATGCTATGGGTAAAACCGTAAAACTAGTATGATTTACGGTTAACTAGTACTAATTTACTATTTTAAAACTAGTACTTATTTACATACATGAAACAATTGTAAAAAAATATGTGAAACCAATATAGTTAGTAGAAAATCTAGACCATTGTACGCTAGCTTCAGAATAAAATTGTAATTAAAATAAGTAAAGAGCAATTCTTAAAATTTTTCAAAAGAACACCTCAATATTTTCTATTGTTAAAATGTAGTTTTTTTAAAGATTTTTTAAATTTGGAAGGAGATCTCTCAGATTTTAGATCCTCTGGTAAGCTGTTAAAAAATTTGGGAGATAAGTAATAATAATTTTTATGTAGAATTTCTTTTTTTGTTTTTGGAACTAAATATAAATTGTTTGATCGCAGACTTAAACTGATGCTTCAAAGATCAGGGCTATTTTCTTGTTTAGTAAAATGAAATATGACTTTAAAGAAGAAAAGGTGACGAAGGGGTAAGACATTTAATTTTCTGTAAGATTCAAGAAATAAAGCTATTTCAGCAAAATGACCATAAAAAGGGTCAAAAGAGGGTCAAGGGGTCAATTAAAGTTTTCGAAACATAGCCTATGTTTTTTCCTGAGTTTTTTTACGTATATAAAGGGTTACTTGGGGTAAGTGGGTCACCCCCTTAAAACTAAAATATGTACAGGAAATTCCCCACTTACTCACATTTATTATGTTACAGCTTGTCCCACCAATGAGTTTAGCATATATTTGAGATTTGTTTAATTTATTTTTAAGATTACAGAACTAATTTAAAATAGATTCCCAGAAAGGATTTTTTGGAAAGTTCTAGACGTATTTTTCAAAGAAGTATTTCCAGAAAAGTTTTCATTACATTTTAATGTTTATTGAACTGTTTTGCAGAGTTTGACCTAAAATACATACGGCAATTTGAAATTTTTCAAACTTTATAATTTTGAAGTGTTTAACAGGGGAGTCCCACTTACCCCATAGTTTTAGCATGGTTGGGGTAAGTGGGACCCCTCAGTGTAGGGTAAGTGGGACCCCTCTTTATTTAGTATGTTAGACCCCTTATTATGATATAAGTGGTTCTAGAGGGTCCCGTATGATATATTAACTATTACTGAAGACATGGGTGGATTTCAGGGGAGTTATAGGGACAATTTCCCCCAATATTTTAAGAAAATTTAGATTTATAGTAGAAAGACCTTTTACTCACCACTTCAAAATTCAATAAAATTTGTAAATAGTTTAATCGACATTTTATATTAACTTTGCGTTTTAATTTAAGCTATGGTGAGTAAAGTGAAATTTCTCATCAATAGTGTTCATTCTCATTTAATGTGACCGATTTCTTTTTTATCTTACAATGTGTAATTAAGTGCCAAAATAAATCTTAATCAACCTTATTATATTTTTTCAACACTATTTTATATGCTAAAGTAAAACATATCCCTTTGGCTTTTCAAAACATTCTTTAAAATACTTATTTTGCTTTTCATTCTGTTCTTACCTTGTCATATTGATTTTGATGGGAGTTTATTTCTCACTTATGGATACAGTTACAAAAAAAAATTTTATATTGAAATTTACTGTACTTTATCAAGTAAGACCCACTTACTTCCTGTTAAGTTTTGCTTGCTTTAAATATAAATAAAGATAGGTGACGCACTTACCCCATTTCTTGGGGTAAGTGGGTCACCCATCTCATTTTTGATAAAAAGACCAGTTAAGAAAAATGTAAAGCTTTATTTTAGAAACTACTGATAAATTTTTGTTCATCGATATACTTTTTAAAGAAACTAGTCAACAAGTACAAAATAAACCCTTTCAAATTTTTCTATAAAGCTCCAAAAATGTACTAGGCCAAAAAGGGGTCCCACGTACCCCAAGTGACCCTACCAAGTTTGGAGCAGATCGGAAGAAAACTGTGGATTTGTATAAAAGACAAACACACACACATATACAGGGTGTTTCAAAATTGCGTTGCACGGCTTTTATTCGGAACCAACGCCTCCTAGGGTCATGAAAGTAAGGTCTACCCCAAGGTAAGTGACCCTGGAGAATCCAATGAGATGACTTACAGCGCCCCTAGCGGCGAAATTAAAATGTTAAAAAAAGTAATTTAAAAACTAAAGGAGATAAAGCAAAAACCTCAGTGAAAGTATTGTTGCCAACGTCAAGAAGAACTCGCTGAAAAAAATTTGATCAAAATATCTTGAATATTCGTGGAGATATAAGCATGTGAAAATAGTCCTTTTTCAGGGGTCAAAAATGAAAAAGTTCTCATATTTGCAAATTTTTCAGTGTTATTGTGTAGTTTTGTGCTTTTTTAGTTGAAAGAACACAAAATTTAAACAAAAAATCAAAAAAATTTGCAAATATGTGAACTTTTTCATTTTTGACCCCTGAAAAAGTGCTATTTTCACATGTTAATATCTCCGCGAATATTCAAGATATTTTGATAAAAAAATTTTTCAGCGAGTTCTTCTTGACGTTAGCAACAATACTCTAATTGAGGTTTTTGCTCTATCTCCTTTAGTTTTTAAATTATTTTTTTCACTTTTTAATTTCGCCGCTAGGAGTGCTGTAAGTCATCTCAATGGATTTTCCAGGGTCACTTACCTAGGGGTAGACCTTACTTCCATGACCCTAGGAGACGTTGGTTCCGAATAAAAGCCGTGCAACGCAATTTTGAAACACCCTGTATACAAACATTCAATTTTATTATATTAGATTCTATTGAATCCTCTTATAACGAGGGCATTAAAAGACCAACTTTCGCTCGTTATTTCTGAAACGTCGTTCTAATGGGTGGTTTCATAACTTTTCTTATAAGATTACCAGTTATCATTATTTCTATACTTATTTATAATGGAACAATTTAAATGATATAATTGGGGGCTGTTCAAATATTACGTAAGCACCAAAGAGGGGAGGGATGTTGTTGTTGTCGTGTGCCACTTGGAATACCCAAGCTCCATAAGGATTCAAGGCAGATTACGTACAATGTCACGAACACTGCATTTTTACGAATCTCTTGTTTCTTGCATAAATAATTCCAAAATCAACCAAATACAAATTTTACAACAAAAAAAATAGAACCGGAAAAAACTGCAAGCATTTTGACTTTTTTGGGGGAGTACTCTTCTTATCGGTTGCTGGGGGTGTCTTATCTTGGCTGACAAAATGGGAGGTGGGCCAAAAAATGACCAATAACTTGGTAACGTAATATTTGAACAAAATTCTTAAGACACAATTTTATTTTTTGCTTTGAATGGATGATGCGGAAATGTTTCTAATACATATTTATAATATTTAACCAGAGGTTTGGTTTCCAGGTTAACCGTAGGTTAAATTAGTGATGAACACGGCTGTAATTCATTCCTTTAACGAAAAAAAATCTCACCTCAAATAACACGTATACTCTAATTATAAAAGACGGCTGAAAAAATAGTGCTTCCCCCCTCGGTAAAAGCGTAACAAATAGTTACTCTTTTCGCGCAGCCAATAGTAAGCCTTCTTCGTCACTTTGGCGTTGATAGTTGCTATAGTTACCGATTCGGTGGTAGGGGGATGGAACTATTTTCAGTGGCCTATTCAAAATGAACAGAGTATAATAACCGCATATGTAACGAACGACTTCATAACGATTCACGAAACAAGAAGCCAACCCAAGCAGCGGCGGCGGCGAAATCTTCAAAAAGATCAAAACCGCCCCTATACTCGTCAAAAAGTATCCATCTCTGTCAACAAAGACACCTAAAGATTTCACATTCAGTCGTCGGCTTCCCATTCCAGAACAAAGGGGAACACAAGTAGCCACCCTCCCCCATTTCACTTGGGTCCCGAATAAGAACATAACCGCCCCCACCCTTAGTAAAAGTCTCTGTCTTCAGTAACACCCAAGCGATTTTGTATTTTTCCCCTCTCTTCCTCATCCTTCCTCTTAGCAGACATCTGATCGAGACGGCCTTGACAGTTACCTGGCTGCTATGGTTAGGGTTACCCGAACCGCCGAGTCATCTGTTCTAAAAGAGTCGTTCCGAAGGGGGCGGGGAGACTATTTTTCGAAGCCGGCACACTCATTCTTTTCAACGGGGATGAGAAGGGAGGCAAGCAGTGTTGTTTTGTATGCTGAGGTGGTTGTGACGATTCGAATGATATTCATTTTAATAAAAAATAAAAAGATCAGGTTAATTCAGGGGTCGGCAAGTAATTTATTTCGGGTCCAAAAATAATTTTGAAAATTTTCATCGAGGTCCGGAGAAAAAATAGGTTACTATTACTACTTTAAATTCTTATCTTCAAATACACATGCATTTTAAAACGATGAAATTTGAGAACGCTACCTGCAAAATTTCATTGTTAAGTTTAATATTATGAGAAGTTTTTACATTAAATATGGGGGTTTGGAGATCTCCCCCAGGAAATTGTTTGAAATTTGACCCTTAAAAAGCGGGCTAAACTAATTTTTGTAATGTAAAAAGACATATTAATGATTTTTAAAACATTTTGGGGAACGTCAGGGAAATAACCACACGCGGTCCGAATGCGGACCGCGGTCCGCCAGGAAAATATTGTAGTTTTGTATAAATATATTTGGAAAAGGATGGGGGAAAAAAAGGATTTAACTCCAGTAGCAGTTCTAGTAACTCCAGCAGTGGTTACTATGAAAAAAATCATAAAATTTCAAGTAAACGCCCCTTTGTTTTTTTTCTCGGAAGATCTCTGAAGAGGAAAACCTAAATAGCGTTTAAACGTTACGTGCAGGAAGTATAAAACTCACTCCTAGACAAAGAAATGAAAACGCTATAGTCCGCTATAACACTATACTCCATGTAAATAGAATAGGCGGCTTGTCACTATGGACACGCAAATAGAAATGCAATGGGAAATGACTAGTAGCCAGCCGCCGATTCAAATTACAGACTTTATCCTACGCAAATGACTAGATCTTAAAGACAGACGAAGTGGCTCATCCTAGAGTAAGTAAATGTCTCCTTAAACTCTACAACTACAGAATCTAAAGACGGTTCCCCTCTATTCAACTTCGATAGATTTACATCTGTGGGTGAGTTTTGTGAGTTACAGTTTATTAGCTTCATATATCTTTTTTCAAGAAAAATTGATAGGTATATTACCACTTTTAAATTGTTTCATTGTAACCGTAAATTTCGGTGTTTAATTGTTCTTTATCCAAAGATTCTCTTCCCTACACTAAAATAAAGTGAATTTCAACAAAGCTACTACTTTCAGTTCCCATAAATATCATGTATTGAATGCGAAAAAGCAGACACTTAATTTCAGGTCAGAGGTGGTCCAGAAAGTCTTGATAGCTCATGGTTTTATGGATCTAGTTTGATGTTTCGGTCAAACCAGATCGGGATAAGAAACATCAACAATTCCTATGAAGCTAGATGGTCTTAAATTGAAAAGAAAATTCCTGATCACCCTTTACTTTAAATTATATACAGTTGAAACTCGATTAAACTATATGATCCAGACTGGGCCGTAGTTGGTAAAACAGAAATTCTGACAAAAGGAGCAACTTAAAAATGGCAATTGGGAGATGGAAAAATTTTCATAACTGGTATTAAAACAAATGAAAAATGTGTGTGATTAAGATAAATTCAATATTTAAATTTACTAATATAACTACTTAGGGATATACCCTAAATGATCGGGGATTAAGATTTTTGAAAATGTGTTATGAGATAAATTAAATTTTTAATTTCCTCCCATCCATTCTTGCCTCTTTCCTCTAATATCTCTATAACAGTAGAATGCTCTATATTATGTTCTCCTTTGACTTCTCTGGGTTCCACGCCCATACATCCATAATCCTCATACTCGCTATAAACTTTTTTTGCCATTGTTATGAAGTTACAGTTTCATGATTTGTCATTCCTCACCCTCATTCTAGTGTACTGAATATTTTATAATTACATCATGATAAAAAAACTAATTTGATAAAATGAAAGAAAAATATCACTTCATTTTCAAAATGAGTGATTTTTTAAAAGTCACCACTTTTAAAAAAAATTATATGCTTTTAAAAACTGGTGCATTCGCTGAAGTAGTACCTACTTATTCTTCTCCTTATATACTTTAAGTTCAACATAAGATATGATGAACACGTATTTCAATAAAGGAAAGTCATTCTCTCCCCGAACTACAATCAAAGATTATGTTTTTCAAGTTGTGAAATTCATTAAAGGTGGAAAAAAGCGTAATATCGTTACGCGTAAAAGCGTAACAAGGGCATTCAAAGGAAGGTATGAGATGATTAACATCATGGAGATATGTTCATTTATGCATTAGAAATAAGTATACTAAAACTTTCACTAATTGTGGTTTGTAAACGGATACCAGTTTAGAGTTTTAAACTAAGAACTAAAATCAGCATGGAAACACGTAAAATCAAAAGAAAATCTTAGTAACATGTGCGCATATATCTTATTTTTTTAGATTTTTTCTCGCTTTTGAGAAATTTTCATGCGTGGATTTCTTTTTCAGAAATGTTCCCCCCATTTCGGTTTTGAAGGCAAGTGAGGCTAAGTGAGTTAGAAGGCCACTAATTCACCAAAATGCGGTGTAAGTAAAATTTCCACTAGGGAAGAAAATATTTCAAGATTTTAAGCTCAAATTAACCTGTAAAAGGTAAACAAAGCTACTCGTCATTCAAAACGTAATCAAAGGATGAGCTTCCTTGGCATTTTTCCCAAATTCAGCACGTGGAACCGATCAACTTCGTTTGAGTCTGTTTTTAAAATATTCGAGAAAAATACGTAATGGATGACTGGACAGCTTTACGTAGAAAAGTAAAATAGAAATTTCAAGTAAAGCAAAATAAATAATGGATGTGTGGTGCCGCTTCGCAACTGTATTGAGAACGAAAGAGTATTGAAGTTTAAAGTGTTTTTTTGTGTGTGTGCATTCGCTCAAGGGAGTAATTAGGTGGTAATCTGAGAAAAGCAAATGGTTTTAATATCTAAATTTCTTTTTAATATTTAGAAACAATTAGTATAAAAATGAATACAACACTTTTGTATTCATTATTTTTAGCTCACTTCTGTCATTGATTTTCTTTAATGTAGTAACTAGTTTATAAAATGAATTCTAGAAAGACCTAATGTAATGAATTTTTCGCTCAGTGACTGAGATAACAAACTATTAACTTTACACATATATTTAAAAAGTTTATTTGCAATGCATGTAAATTACCAGACATCTTAAAGCTAGAAACAATTTTAAAAGGGCCCAAAGAGATATAATTACCTTCTGACCCCATAACTATCTGCATACCTTTAGAAAGCGTTAATAATTATATTATCTTAAAGCTCATCCCTGTTTTCAAACATACACTCTTACTTTAAATTAAAACTCTATAGATCTAGCTACCCCACCCTAAATTTTCTCCTCGTGATTTTTCCTATATAAGTTATCAAATTTGTATTACATAAGAATAAGATATTGAATAAAGTACGAAATTTATTTTTTTTCTTTTGCTGCTGAATACAGAAATATTGAATTAAGAGATGGATACATAAATAGTACTTCCAGCTATAGTCAGAGTTAAAAAAGAACTTGGCAATATGCAACGGGGCGATTATTGAATTCAACTTTGCAAGGGAAAATAAATGGGACTTCGTGTAAAGTGAAATATTCATGCCTGATAGGTATTTTTGCATTCCCAGGGCATGTAAGAATAGTTGATAGACAATAGATTACGTTCAGTAGGTGTGTAGACTAATGATTCAATCGTTTTTTTAGAACTAAAAATTCATCAAGCAGCACAGACGTTCAAGATTCGTCCAATTTTTGTCATGTGTGGCCAAATTTCGTTTACTTCTAGTTGCAGTTACATAAACTTGACATTTTTAGTATGAGCTGTGCCATAGAGTAGTAGCTGTCACAAGCATAAAAGATTACCCAATCAAAAATTGCGTTTGCCTCAATGCACCCAATACCTAAGCTCGTTCTAGTTTCTACCTTAGAACCACGATTTATCCCTAACAGCAGGTATCTCTCGAAATAGATCTGGTGTTACCTGGTCCATCCCCATTGTGGCAATTAAGAGGTCCATTGATCTCCATAAAAAAATTCACTCTAAGGGAATGAGTGAGATTCTCACGAGGGAAGTAGGTTCAAACCGCATTTAGCTTTGCTTCCTTTGCTCGTAAGGGCTTGATGCAGTCTTTTGCACATTCAACTGAGCTATAAATACTGGTTCGACTCCGCATTGCCGGTAAACCCCGGTAGTGGGCTGTTTTTTTACAAGTGTGTCTAGATGCGAGCTAGAAATAAACAGGATACGAAAGCGTAATGTAAAACCTAAGCTTTGACATTTCTGGTGCACTTATGTAATGAGGGATCATGGTGTTGAGGTAGACTTTTATGGCTGTGTGGGTAACTGACTAACTCACTTATACATTATTGAATCCCTAACACAAGGCAAGCTATCATACAAATTTCAAAATAATAACAAATCTAAACCGAGTTAAGATATCTATATTTTTTCATGACGACTAAATTTCCTATTTTAATACCACATTGACGGTTATTTAAAAAAAAACAATTAAATCTCTCTCATTTAAAATAGCAGTATACATTTTTTTCTAATTAAATTACAATAAAACAAAAGTATTTTTAGAGTACACAAACATATTTAATAAACGTTCACCATGTCATGTATACCTATATTTATTTTTCATCTGTATTTGTATTTAATCATAATAAAAAGTTTCTTAGAAATGTTGACGTTTTGTCTATTTAATTTATTTTCAGTAATATACTAAGACTGTTTAATATATTTAAAGTCAAATTCCAAGCCTAGTAAATAATTATAAATGCTATTAGTATCGTATCGTTTTTTACTAAAGAATATAACTTAAGTATTCTTTCAATAGTGTCAACTATTGCGCATTACATTGTTTTTTGTTGCTTCTATTACTATAATAAAATAAGTATTCCCGGAAAGACCCCTGATAAGCATATCAACATTTACTAAAAAATATTTTTTTAAAAAGAGAAAACTAATATTTTCTGAATTTTTACTGCACCGATTTACTTTTTTTTATCCATTTTTAATTATTAAATATGAATCTGAAGTATTAAGGTTATTTTAAATAGTTTAATTAATGGTTTGTCGGAAACCTAATATTTCACTAAAAAGCAAATGGGAAACATTCTTTATATGCTAAGGGATCCGCGGATAACGTTTTAGAATATATATGATTACGTAAATCATTAATTCTAATATATCGTTCTAATTACTAACGGCACATAAAGATTTTTACATTTTTAGTAGTAAGCTACAAGAAAAATAGAAAATAAAGGTATAGAAATAAAAAAATGATTTTCTTTTTATTGAATGCGAATAAAATTTAATTTGACTTTTTTTCGAGGAGTTAAGCTTCAATTTGATACAGTTTCCTAAAGAAATACCAATAAAATTACCATAAGAATTAGGGCAACACATTTTCTTTGCAATTATTTAATGATTACTTAATTCTAAAAACCTTTTCTTCACAATTTGAGCTTCTCTTAACATCCATAACATTCCCCTTAAAAAACGAACTAATTTCCATCCAACTGTAGATCTAGGTTTCTGCAATGTCAACAAAACTCGGCCCAGACACCGATGCCGGAACAAAGGGGTTACCCTAATTGTGACGCCTTGGCGACAATCCAGGCGACGGATCGTTCAACGTCACGGCCTCCTCAGCAAAAGACAAAAGCATCTACCCCCCCCCCGGTCACTGAAAAAAGAACACCCGGGGTCGATCAACCATTCTGAAGTTTTGGATTCGCTGTCACGTCACTTGTGCTTTCAGCTTCAGTATGAGTGGTGACTCAGGAGGATCTTACTGACCCCCTTATTGAAAATTTAAACATGGGCAAAAACTTCGCAATGATAGCGATGGCATTATAACTTTTTTTAATGTATGTAATTGGAAAAGAATGGATCTTAAGTAGCATTATCACTTATCCTATTTGTAACGTTTTCGACAACCCCAATGGACGAATCACGAGTTTTCTAAACATGGCCTTAGGTATTTAGCTTATTTAGATGACTCTACATATCTTGTGACTGTACATTTACTCATAAACTTTAAGTGGAATATTCTTTAGTAAGAAGCATTGTGTGACCCCGATAAAATGCAAATAAGTATAGGTACTGAGCTTCATTATATGAGGTAATATTGACATGTTTTTAAATTTGTGATCTCCGATATTTAACCAAGGTTTGGCTGTAACCCCCTGCTTTTGGCTTTTAAATAGGCCTCAGTATCTCAAATAAATACTATATAAATAAATTTCATGATACCACTTTATCGCCAAAATATACTTAAATTATTGAATTTTGAGTAAATTCAAAAAATCGGGTCTGGTCTGAGGCAAAAAACTTATAATAGGATTTTTAGTTCAATGGTTTTGATTAAAAATAATGATTAATTTTGAGCGATACGGTTTTACACCGATAATAATCATTAATTTCTTATGAAAAATATTTCGATCGAAAAATGAAACTCAAACAGCGTTCGCACCTCGCCAAAACCGTTTATCTAAATTTTCGAGAATATGCGTTCTTTTCGTTCTTTTCCAGAATAATCGAGGTTCATAGGCAGTCCTTTACACGACAAAAATTATTTTCATATTTTGGAACAAAAATTACTAATTATAAAATAATGACCACCGATAATCATTAAAATAACAATCTCCAGCAATGGTTACGACGTCAGCTTTTCTCTTCTGAACGAAAAACGATTATCTGAATTTGATGAAAAACGCTGACTGATTTTAAACAAAAGTAGCCAATAAAAATCATGACCTGATTTTAAGTTTTTTTACGTCTCAAAATATATTAATTTCAAACTCTGATTTTAACAGTAAATTCACGTATCACGCGAGTTCCTACTAGGCAAATTGATATAACGCGAGAGAAAATTTGAAATAATTCATTTGAATCATCTAAATCTATTCAGTAGCTTTCCTCTCAAATGGGACGAAACATTTTACAATCTGACATTAACTAGTGTCTCATTATTTCACTATCCTAAAAAAGTTGGGGTTTGTAAGAAAAACTTTTACTCCCCACTTCTATTTTTCCCCCAAAAAAATAAAATTATAACTAATACTATTAAATGAAATATGCGTTTAATATTAATTTATAGCAAGTAAAGAAGGCTATTAAATTGAGTTTTTACATTCCAGTTTTCGAGAAAATACATTAAAGCAATAAATGAAGCTGGGAAGAGAACTGCATGAAATTGACTTAATATTGCCTGCTGGAACTGTAAACTATTAGGAAGCAAATAACTTGTTTGCACTTTAAGGTGATGGATTGACTCGAAATAATTTAATGAGCAATATTGTTCAAACTTTAAAAATTGAAAAACAATGGGGGGAAGGATAGTTCTTCGGGTATAGAATACTTTCGAAGGTTTCTTCAGAAGCATCCTGAACCTGAAGGAAAGGGGGTCACAGCTTAGTTTTTACGGAGGAAGAGCAACCATTCTTTAAAAAAAAACGAGTTTAAAAGACCTTTTAATTTTCGGTATGAACTTGGGTAAAATTAGTGTCCGAAAGTCCATTGTAAATATGCGAGTTAGTTTTCATGGTGCGTCCATTTGTTCAGTCACAAGAAAATAAAAACTGGCTTTAGCGCTTCCCCACTCTATCTTGCACCTCACATTAAGTTCCGCACAAATCTACGGCAGATAGTGCTTTAAAAAAAACTGTGTGTCTTTCAAAGCTATGAGATAATATACTTACTAAAACTAATATTTAAAATTTATTTTTTTTATACTGGTGACTAAAAAGCAACCGACGACATTGTTTGTAAGTAATTGGAATTTAAAACTCTGGTCGATAAAAAAAGGTCGAAAATAATTAAAAGCTCAGTTATAGTCCATATCCTTCAACTAAAGCTATTCTAAGTGTTTAGTAACAAACCACACCACACTACAAATATATTTTTTACATTAATTATTATATTTCTATTCAGTTATGCATTTTAAATTATATAAAATATTTTCTAGTTTGAAAAGTACCCATAGAATAAAATTTAAAGAACTACCTAAAAAACATTACTGTTTTTTTCTTAGAGTTGTAATTTAAAGGATTCTTCTCAAGTTTAAGTAAATTCTTTTAACAAATTAATCACGGCATAGTGCAACTAAAGCCCTGGATAGCAAAGCTTCCAGTAACGTAGTAAATAAAGTAACGTAGCTTCATCCAGGGCTTTAAGTGCAACCAGTCATTTATTCAACTAAGAGTTAAAAATACCATCTTTTTATTAAAACTAGTTGCTGTTTCAATGTTCTGTTCTGTGTGATCCCCCTATCAGCTTAAATTTTTTTAAAATCAAACAAGACCCAAGAGGCGATGCGCTCCGAGAAAAAACGTCATTCAATGCTGTTTCAATGTTTTTGCCTCTTTAGCTAATAATTTACGTTACATTAGGTATTATCTCTCTATTCTAAAAAAAGTTTTTGGTGAACGGTTTCCAGAGAAAGGCTTTTTAGTTACTGAACCGAATGACACATATATGGTATCAAAATGTCCGGATTCTTTTCGGAATTCCTAGTAGGCCCTTCGATTTTTCAAAAAAAATTCTCAATTTTAAAATATTTCTATTTTTTTAGATAGCGGATACGGTCACAGTTACAAAGCAAGTACTGTCGATCAAATTATTATGCATCCAATCACAACGACCGATTGACCCTATATTTTAAGATGAAACATGTTTTTTCACCATTTAAAAAAGTACTTTCTTGATGAAATATCACTCAAAGACACTGATAAAAACATATTCTAAAAACTTACATGTACGCCATTTTATACTAAAATTTCACACTTTTTGTACGATATTTATAATTTTTAGTCTGATTTTATCGAAGTTAATTGTAAACATAGAGTGATGTTTTGTGTCTTATTTTCAATTGCTTAAACGGTATTGTTTAACAAGTCTGGGTTTAAACAAAAATATGAATTATAAACACTAGGCATATTATACTAACGAGTTACTTTAAAATAATGGTATTTGTTTAGTCCGAATATTGATAAACAATTTGAATTAGTTATTTTTATAATCATAGATTAAAAATAATTCAGATGAATATTTTTAAAAACATTTCGTTTAAATTTTTGATAAGTTCGAGTTAATATACATATATTCAAACTTTTAAGGGAGATTTATTCATGGAGGGGATTTGGTTATTTGGTGAAGTATTTTTGGAAAGTTTGTTGACGTTTTTTCTGTAAAATTTTTAATTGTTTTATAAAGTGTATTAAGTTCAGCGAGTGGGATTTTGTGGGAATTGCGAAGCAATTCCAAAAGGTCCTGCGTCAACAGTTTACGGGGGTTGGTGAGCGATAGCGAGCAGGGGGCGGTAGCTCCCTAGTTTTTATAAAAAATATATTTGTGTAGTAAATAAAAATTATTATTATTATTATTATTAATATTATTATTATTATTATTATTATTATTATTATTATTATTATTATTATTATTATTATTATTATTATTATTATTATTATTATTATTATTATTATTATTATTATTATTATTATTATTATTATTATTATTATTATTATTATTATCATTATCATTATCATTATCATTATCATTATCATTATCATTATCATTATAAAATGTGTAAGTAACATATTTTCCCTTCCAATATAAGTTTATAGGTTACAAATTTTGACAATATTATAAACAAAAAATACCTATCAAAATCATTATAACCTATCATAAAGATTCTCCACGTAAACGATTGCATAATTCTATGGGGGAAAATAATGTGTCTGGAAAGCACCAGGGCACCCCCTATAATTAATTTTGCTGAGAAAACTCTTCTATAAAAGTTCTGTACCTTAATAAATTTGAAAGAACCTAAAGTTTTGTAAAGAAGAAAAAGTTTAACTTGGAATGTGTGTGAGTTGGTAAGCTTTTTCCACATTTTTATTGAAAACCAATAATTTTTTATTTGAAATCATAGTTATTTATCATTAAATTATAATTAAACATGCTTTATTATAAAAGCATAAGAGTTCTAAAGCACTCGTGTTATACGATAGACTACCAAGAAAATGGGATATACAAATTAGTATTTTGAAATTGAGTCCAACAGTTATATATTTCGCTGTATATATGTTACGGGCAATGTGATAAATCGGGCATTATTAATAATGCCCGGGTAATGTGATAAATTCAATGGAATTTATGAATGAAATTTATCACTTTGCCCTCCTCCACTCTGGGCATTATTAATAATGCTCGATTAATCACTTTGCCCGTAACATATATATTAGGATGGAATATATTTTCTATTTTCTCTATTATTTTTTGAAAAAAAAAATTCATTGAAAAAATCCTAGCATTGAATTTGAACTTGTTCACTCCTTTTGGTCATAAACTTCTTATCTGAATACAAAGCTGAAATTTTAGCTATGAGTTTCTATTAGATTTTGAACAAAGTCGAGGGTGCCCAAAACTCTATTTGAAAAAAAGGTTTTTCGGGCCAACCTAAACCACATTGAATCACGTTAGTAAAACCTACAATTTCTACTGGAACATACAGTCAATTTATGACTCTTGATGTTTATTTTCACAACCCTCGAAACCCATGCAGCGAAAATGCAGCTTACAAACAAAAGTAAAATAATGTTTTTTTAAAAATAGGTACAATTCTCCCCGTCACACGAAAAATGTTTTAACGATGCTTTTAATTCTAAATATAACTTGTTTCATGTCCCACTTGCATTTCTCTTTTCCATGACAGTCGGTGGAAAATTTTAATTGGCAGCAATTTTATCCATACCATATTTAGTCCTTGGTTTATATTTTAAGCTTGAGGTAAATACGAGTTATATAGCGGAATGGCTTTTTGATGTATTTGTAATTTACAAATTACATCTTTTCAGCTTTGGGATAACTTAAACAAGGGATGGAGAAGCTTTTATGTGAGTAACCAAAATAGATTTGAAGCTGTTTAAGAAAATAGCATGTTTGAAAAGCGATTTCTTTATATTTAGTTTTAATTAGACAACTAATCAAAAGTTTTGATTGTGAACAGTGAACACATTAAGAAATTATAACCAGGATATTTTTCAAATTGACTGAAGTTTTTGAAAATAAGGGAGTAAGTATCAATATTGAAGTGATGTTTTCGACTTCGTGATATTTTCTCCATAGTTGTAAATTTTAAATAATGAACAAGAGAGCAGAACAATGATAAAAGCGAAATTGTGTGATAATTATCGTGGAATAAAGGTCCATTACAGCTTTTTGTAAAACCAAAAAGGTTTATGATGTTAGTGTAGAGGATGGTGTATGACATATGCACGTTTTTCAATAGACCTCGACCCCTTTAGTATAGGAACAGGAGTCTCCTAAATATTTGCTCCAAAGGGCCAATTTGGATATTTTATTAAGATCTCTGGGCCATGACTTAGCAATCTCCTTATAAAAATATATTTTTAGTCACTCGTTTAATTTTTTCATGAATGATTCGAAAAAAGAAAACGCAGTTTAACGGTTGTATTCATCACTAACTTGACCTAAGGTTACCCTGGAATAAAGCTTCTTTGATAACTCTGATTGGCTTAAAACTTGTTTCCCTTTACCAGCTACCAATCACAAGTTTTGATTCCAAGTTAACCTTAGGTTAGGTCAGTGATGAATACGGCCGTAAGTTATTTAAATGAATCAAATTATCTGTTGGGGAGACTACAATGAAATTATACCAATTATGTAGCTACAATTTCTACTAAAACAAAAAGTCAATTTATGACCCTTGAATGTTTATTTTCACAACACTCGAAACCCATGCTGCGAAACTACATCTTACAAACAAAAGTAAAATTTTTTAAAGAATATTTTTTAAATATTGGTTCACCATTAAAATACACCATAAGAAAGGAGAATGGAAAGTACTACTATGTAAATATACTGAAGAGAGCCGAAAAACAGGAAAATTCCGGTTCGATAAAGCGGGCCAGATTTTTCAGATTCTAGTGGGCCAGTTTTGGTCCGCGGGCCATACTTTGGAAAAATCTAGGCCTTTAGACTTATTCAACCAGAATCACTTTCACCGTTCATCTTGAGTCGTTTAATCCTGTGAATTGCTAGTTTGCATTGAAAAGTGAAGGAAGCAAAGAGTCAAACGCCAATTCACACTTTTCACTTTGGAGGATTCCTCCAAATTGAACACAAAAATTGATTAATCTGAATGATCCTTTAGCAAGACAATTGGATACACAACAAAGTAAAGGACTGATCATTATGTTTTTGAATTATTTTTGCCCTTGGGGAACATCTTGTCCAGCCTTGCATGGCAGATAAAGAGGTTGGTGTACAAATCTTAGTAGAAACCTATTTGCTCCTACATTAAAAAGAAAATTTAAAAAAACATTAAAGTTAAATTTTGTTGGCTTTGGGGAACTTCTTGTTTAGCCTTGTCGAGCAAGACAAAAAGTTGGGGGCACAGTTTACTAGAAACCTATTCCTCCTCTCCCTCAACAGAAAATTTTAAAAATCTAAACATAACCAGTCAAGCCACTAACGTATGCGGAACTTGCATTAAACACAAAACCACTCTAAATATAACCCTCCTCACTCCAACAGTGCGTCACAAAAACAGTTATAATAATTCAGGGGCACAACCACACACAAACGACTCCATTGTCTTTCACACAGTGCACAGTAGCCCTCGTTGTAGTAGTACTCACCCCATATTCTCTGGGTCAGTATATGCCTGGGCTCACTTAATCCACACGCTCTGGTAATCCAAGGGGCCAGCAGGCTGCTTGCCGTTCGTTGAAACGCGGAGTCTGGATCGGATGGGATACGGACGGCAGGACCCCCGAGAGCAAGAAAGCTAGGGGGCGCTGCTGGTTTATTTCGGATTCGGGAACTTTTTTGGGGATGGGAGTGAGGTTTTTGTCGGGAAATATCATTTTGCGACGGGATGTGTCATGGGTAATGTTGTATAACGGTGTTTTTACTGTGTCTGGGGTGTCCCTCAAAAGGCAGGCTTACCATACGTCCGGGGTTTTTGGAGCTGTTCTGGGAAACGTCCTGGGACGCAAAAGTATCCGGGGTTTCATACATTTAAGATTTGCTAGACATTTTGGTGAAAAATCCAGACCAAGCTGTTTCAAATCACGTTATTTTACATTTTCTAACGTCCATATTTATTGAGGGAACTTTTTTTCCCAATAAATTTTTTTTATAAAATTAAGCATTCAAACAATTTTTGAAAAAGCTGTAATGTCAAAGGAAAAAATAAAATAGTATATTTCTGCTTAATGCTTATTAGCTTGAATATTTTTATCCTAGTTTTTAATCTGTGGTGATTTAATATGGTACTTATTATTTATTAAGAAATTTCAAAAAATTGTCCGGGGTTTGAACCGAGAAAATATGGTAAGTCTACAAAAAGCCGGCGTTGGATGTCAAGGGAGGAGTGTAATTTTTTATTAATTAGACTGCGTTACGTGTGGATTTAATCAGGACCAAAAAGGTTTTGCAAAGGATGTTATGATGGATGAAAATATGCAAACGCAGAGCATTGGTAGTAAAAAACATTGATACCGTATTTGCAATTCAATGAAACTTCTTTAAAATCACAATAAAGTATCTTATGTTGTAATTAGTATTTGATAATTCTGATTTAACAACATGTATAGGGGATCTACCCCACAATATTATGTCCGTAAATCAAGCAGATTTCTGAAAGCCATAGTAGAACTGGTTGGTATTTAGGGATGGAAAACTAATATTCAACACCAGTTCAAAACTAACAGTGTTTATTCGGTGGTTCATTTCTTCTACTCTGATTTTTAAATACTTTCACGCTTTCGCTTTTCGTTCATTCGACGGGGGGAAAACATCGAAGTTACAGTTAACAGATCACAGATAATATTCCACATAATAATTTCACAGATAATAACTAATTAAGATAATAATTTCACACATAATATCCCACAGGTATTTACCTAAAAAGTATAAAAACGAAAAAAAAACATTTTTATTATATAATATGAATTTATCATAAATTTTTTATTATAAATACATTATGGAAAACGACTAATATTATCCCATTCCCTGAAATTCCAATATATCAAGGAGAAATTATTTTAGAAAAGAGATGAGAGAGAAAGAAAGAAATGGAGAGAGAGAGAGTGAATTCATGGCAAATTCACCGATTTTCCCTCACGTTTGACGTCATCGTCCGGAGTTGGGAGGCCTTGTATACGAGTATATAAGGCAAAGCCGACCCGTCGCCTAAGAGGCAACACACGGTGGAAAGCTGTCGCAATCCTGCCAATATTCATTTTGAAGGGTGTCTCAAAAGGTCTAGTACAAACTTGGAGGGATGATAGTACTCATCAAGACAAACAAGAATTGGTATAGAAAGGGGGGTCGCAAATGAGTTTTAAGGGGTGAAACCCCGGGGTGAAAATCAGCAAAAAAAACTTTCATATTTGTGCAGAAACAGATACAATTGTTCGATTCCGGCATTTATTACATTCAACCAATTCCAATATACTTTGTATAAAAGTATTATGAAAATGTTAATTTCATTAAAAAACAGACCAATAAATGCAACAGGCATGCGTTATAGGTAGATTACAGTTAATTTTGTTCCCTGGTCAGACTCTTGTTCCTTGTGCCATAAAACTAAAAACAACCAACCAACCAACTAGACTTTAGTATTAAAATGTTTTGGTCGTGAAATTTTCTTTTGCAGTCTATCTACCTACAACGCATTCCTGTTGCATTTATTGGTCTGTTTTTTAATGAAATTAACATTTTCATAATACTTTTATACAAAGTATTGGAATTGGTTGAATGTAATAAATGCCGGAATCGAACAATTGTATCTGTTTCTACACAAATATGCAAGTTTTATTTCTGATTTTCACCCCGGGGTTTCACCCCTTAAAACACATTTGCGACCCCCCTTTCTATACCAATTCTTGTTCGTCTTGATGAGTAGTATCATCCTTCCAAGTTTGTACTAGACCTTTTGAGCCACCCTGTATAGATGGTCTTGGTTTTTCATTAAACACGGTTTATCGTCTGGCGAATAGAAATGAAAAACATCGAGTCGTAATAATTACTGATGAGTTTAAATTGTTATCTGTGATCATTATTTTTCAATTTTATTTTGTACACTAAAAAAATCAAATTTTTTTATCGAACGAAAGATCGCCAAATCGCCAATGGAGAGATACCTTGACAATTCTGAAAAATACTGAAGAGAACGCCTAACTTTGAAAAATTATATTAATGGTTTTGGCAATGTGTGAACTACATGTTTTAGTCCCTGTTTGAGTTTTATTTATGATCGAAATATTTTCATAGTCATTTAAATTTCATTATAATCTCAGTCTAAAACCGTATCGCTAAAAATAATTATGTTTAATTGAAACCGATTAAAATAAAATCCTATCATGCGTTTTTATGCCTCGAACCAGGCTCGAGTTTCACGATTTTACACTAAATTTAATAATTGAAACAGATTTGGCTTTCAAGTGTGATCATTAAATTCAAACCTTGATCACATAGCAGTACAAGTAGGAAATTGGAGCATGTAGTGGGGTATAGGTGAAAATCAGCAATTATCCTCTAAAAAGACATCTATCCATCTAAGTAGCAAGGAGTTAACTTTCCCTAAAGCAACTGAGTTGCATAAGCACAGCGTGTCTTTGTAAACAGAGGGGGAGGACGGGCTCAGAATAGCGAAGCGAATTGTTGCTCTCTGCGAATAACTCCCTAATGAAGTGGATGGCACGTCGTCCCAACGTTTCAGAACCGAGATTGCTTCAAATCACTTGAGGAAAAGATAGAAGTTTTTAAGGTTTCTTTTGTACTGTTAGGTGGTCCTTATTTATAAGGTATTTATTTTTGGAATTCAATTAGTGAAACCCCCTAGTTGTGTGTCACTATAGAAAAAAATAGTATAGGCAAAATTTAAACTCTAGAGACAATAATAAAACGTCTTAAAGTTTAAAAAATATGCTGATTTTTCCCACACACAAAACAACTAGAAATCCAAAGATTAATCCCCCACATTTTGTTCATGATTTTAGTATGAGGAACTACTATTGCTAAGATATAATGTTCTAGGTTTTGAAGGTTTTCGCTATCCATGGTGTACTGTTTTTAATACGATTCCAATTGAAGAAAGTTTTAAAATTTTTTTTATTTATTATCCTCACTAGGGTGCTTGCTATCGCTCACCAACCCCCGTAAACTGCTTCACAGTACCTTTTCGAATTGCTTCGCAATTCCCGCAAAATACAACTCACTGAACTTAACTTCCTTTTAAAAACAAACAATTTGTAGAAAAAACGTCGAACAACTTTCCAAAAATGCGTCACCAAATCTCCTTCATGAATAAGGCTGAGCGCGCACTGGAGACTTTTGTCTCGGAGACTTAAAACACTAGTCACTCGAGAGCAATGCATTTCTATGAGGAAATTCTTGGCCTAGTGATCTAGCGACGAGACCAAGATCACTAGACCAAGAATTTCTTCATAGAAATGCATTGCTCTCGAGTGACTAGTGTTTTAAGTCTCCGAGACAAAAGTCTCCAGTGCGCGCTCAGCCTAAATCTCCCTTAAAAGTTAAAATGTTTATTAATTCTTACTTGTCAAAATTTTAATCGAAAAGTTTTTAAAAATATTCAGCGTAATTATTTTTAATCCATTATTATAAAATTAACTATTTCTAATTGTTATTAAATATTCTGACCATACAAAAACCATTCGCTAATGAGTATTTGAGTATAATATTTTAAAGTAACTATTTAATATACCTAGTGTTTATCATTCATATTTTCGTTTAAACCCAGACTTGTTAAACAATACCGTTTAAGCAATCGAAAAAAAATAAGAGAAAACCTACACATCACTCAATGTTTACAATTAATTTCGATTCACACTAAAAATAATAAATATTTAGGGTTAAGCGGCTCGTAAGAGTAAGCAAATACCCCTAGACAACTTTCAATTTCATAATAAATATTGGAGAAAGAGTGGGATAATTTTGTATAAAATAGCGCAAATGTAAGTTTTTATAATATTATTATTGGTCTTGGAATGATATTTTATTTAGAAAGTACTTTTTTAAAAGGTGAAAAAACATATTTCATCTAAAAATATGGCGTTAATCGGTCCTAGTGATTGGTTGTATAATAATTTGTTTGAAAATACTTGCTTTTTAACTGCGACTTCATCCGTTACCTAAAAAATAGAAATATTTTAAAACTCAGAATTTTTTTGAAAAATCGAGGGGCCTACTCGGAAATCCGGAAAGAATCCGGTCATTTTGATACCATATATGTGTCATTCGGTTCAGTACAATTAATTTCGATTCACACTAAAAATAATAAATATTTAGGGTTAAGCGGCTCGTAAGGCTAAGCGCGCACTAGGAGACAAAGACAAAATTGCTCTCGGAGACAAAGACAAAATTGCTTCCCTGGCTATTGCAAGAAGCTAGAGTGTAACCCAGGAAAACGGTGCTAAAAAGTGACGTTTTAAAAATTTTCATATAGAAGGTTTTTTTTCGACGGTTTTATAAGTTTTCGAGGGCGCTGATTACGAATATGAAGTTTGCTCCCACGTGGGGGGTCGGCTTCATATCGAAAATCGCAAAAAATCGATAATTTTTTGCTCTTTTTTCGATTCTTCGCTTTTATTTGAAAAACTATAAATTTCTCGGAGATAATTTCAGTTACAAAGTTGAAGTAAACAAAATTTCCTACAAAATGCACTATTCAACTTTGATTTTCTGAAGAGTGGTTTTGCCGCTAGAGCGCGCTGAAAAACATCGATTTTTTTGGCTTTCCACAAAAATGAGGAAAACGCGCGCTTCTACCCTCTACAAAATGAAAACTATTCCCGTTATCAACAAAAATTTTATACCACGTGAAAGAGCATTTAATTTTCTATAAATAACGTGCTTTACATTATAATTTTTTTTAGAAGGGGGGAGGGTGTGAAGGAAAGATCGATAACAAAACTGTTGAGCCTCGCAGACCAAACAGACTTTTGCGGTTGTTAATCTGCAATTTTCTCTTTATTTCCGGTATATTACCAATTAAATGGGTTGTTATGGAGGAACTACTTTGATATACACCCCCAAATCGGAAATTTGGCGACTTTTTTTCTCGCCAAGCAAATGTCCGGTCAGTTGAACCGATGAAATCACTGAAACGTTTTTGGAATATAACAGAAAAACTAATCATAGTAAAACTTTGATATTTGAACCAAGAACAAAAATATTTTTTATAAAAATATTGTAATTTAGTTTTTCCGAAAATTCTCATTAGTTTTGGAATTATTAAAGTTCAAAATTTCAATTTTTTCCAGTAATTCACTAGGCTACACATTACTACTACATATACACAAAAAACAAGAAACAGCAAACCTAAAAAGTCCGTAGGGAGTGCCAGATTTGGCGCGTAATTTTTGGGGGGGTATATCAAAGTAGCACCGTTATGGATTCATTGATGAATAACCATGCTCAAAAAAATAAGTTTTTAAATTTATTTATGAAATATTGGGTGTTTTAGGCGGAATTTCAATAATTTTTTTAAATTCATATATTAAATTATTGGAGTGTTTTAATGAACGAATTTATATGTTTTTTGCATCGCTTAATCCGAATTTCAAGTTTATTTTAATTTTAAAAGTCATCTTCGCATCAAAAATTGGAAAAAATATTAAAATTTTGCTCTTTTGTTAGGTTTTTCATCGATTTTCTAAACAAATATTCATTTTAGGTAAAATACCTCATAACCAAATTATTGTACGTCAAATTTCCTATAAGATGCACTGGTTTATTTTTATTTTGCGTGGAGCGGTGTACGTTTTATAGCGTTTTGAAGAAAAGCAATTTTCATGTTTTTGTGTTAAGTCAGGAAACAGTTGTAATTCAGCGCACTCTAGCGTAAATACCTCTCATTATAAAATTAAAGTTAAATAGTGCATTTTGTAGGAAATTAAATGTACTTTCATTTGGCATAAACTATTTGTCGGTAACTTGAATTTATTTAGAGCTGTAGTGGGAGAAATCGAGCATTCATCACTTTTTTGTAGAAAAACATGAAAATTGCTTTTCTTCAAAACGCTATAAAACGTACACCGCTCCACGCAAAATAAAAATAAACCACTGCATCTTATAGGAAATTTTACGTAAATTAATTTGGTTTTGAGGTATTTTACCTAAATTGAATATTTGTTTAGAAAATCGATGAAAAACCTAACAAAAGAGCAAAATTTTAATATTTTTTCCAATTTTTGATGCGAAGATGACTTTTAAAATTAAAATAAACTTGAAATTCGGATTAAGCGATGCAAAAAACATATAAATTCGTTCATTAAAACACTCCAATAATTTAATATATGAATTTAAAAAAATTATTGAAATTCCGCCTAAAACACCCAATATTTCATAAATAAATTTAAAAACTTATTTTTTTGAGCATGGTTATTCATCAATGAATCCATAAAAACCCATTTAATTGGTAATATACCGGAAATAAAGAGAAAATTGCAGATTAACAACCGCAAAAGTCTGTTTGGTCTGCGAGGCTCAACAGTTTTGTTATCGATCTTTCCTTCACACCCTCCCCCCTTCTAAAAAAAATTATAATGTAAAGCACGTTATTTATAGAAAATTAAATGCTCTTTCACGTGGTATAAAATTTTTGTTGATAACGAGAATAGTTTTCACTTTGTAGAGGTTAGACGCGCGCGTTTTCCTCATTTTTGTAGAAAGGCAAAAAAATCGATGTTTTTCAGCGCGCTCTAGCGGCAAAACCACTCTTCAGAAAATCAAAGTTGAATAGTGCATTTTGTAGGAAATTTTGTTTACTTCAACTTTGTAATTGAAATTATCCCCGAGAAATTTATAGTTTTTCAAATAAAAGCGAAGAATCGAAAAAAGAGCAAAAAATTATCGATTTTTTGCGATTTTCGATATGAAGCCGACCCCCCACGTGGGAGCAAACTTCATATTCGTAATCAGCGCCCTCGAAAACATATAAAACCGTCGAAAAAAAAACTTCTATATGAAAATTTTTAAAACGTCACTTTTTAGCACCGTTTTCCTGGGTTAGTGCGCGCACATGGCGACGAGACCAAGATCACTAGGCCAAGAATTTCCTCATAGAAATGCATTGCTCTCGAGTGACTAGTGTTTTAAGTCGCCGAGACAGAAGTCTCTTAGTGCGCGCTTAGCCAAAGAGTAAGCAAATACCCCTAGACAGCTTTCAATTTCATAATAAATATTGGAGAAAGAGTGGGATATTTTTGTATAAAATAGCGCAAATGAAAAAGCCTTTCTTTGGAAACCGTTCACCAAAAACTTTTTTTAGAATAGAGAAGAGATGCTGAACTATCCCAATCTTCAATTATTTCTGTTGAAAATGGAGGTAGTACTGTTATTCCGACCTGAGGAACTTCACGATGTTTAAGAAAACCGCTTACATTGGTCTGCGTTGAACATCATACTGAAATGAATAAAGCACGAAATGCCTAAATAATATCCTATTAGAAAAAGTATCATACATCGCGTGCTTTCACGATGTGTAAATAAGATTATCGATGACTATTCTAGAAAAGTAATCCCAAGTTAACTGTTAATCAACCCCTAAAATTATTATTTTTAATTCTTTATTGGTGAGTAAAACTAATGAAATCTCTGAACCTTACACTATACGTCAACCGAACAATCACAATTAAAAATTCCCCGGGTTCCTAGTTCTGTTTTTTACACTGAATAAAAAAATATTTATTGATTTCGTGTGTTAAGTTACTTTCAGTTGCCTTTTCTAATTATACTATAATAAAATGAATGCATCATTGATGCGCTCGCTTCGGTTGAGAAATCACAGTATTTGAATCAGTACCCATCATAACTTCAGTGAAACTCATCTCTGTCATATGTCACCTATTGATATTATGTAAAAATGGGCCTTAGTTAGTAAGTGAAACAGAAGTGAACATGGCATCATCATAATAATAAAGCAGTAGCAAAAATTTCAATAGGAGAGAGAGAGAGCGATTGTGATGAATTTTTTTTCATTATCACCGATACATCCCCAGATAAAACACTGAATGCAGCTCTTCAAGTCACCTCCTCTGAAAATGAACTATTGAAGCCACCTGACTGCTAAATTTATTAGGATTTTTCCAAATTATATAAAATTTCTTCATACAAATATTGATTTTATGTATTATATGTGTGGTAACTTTGTTGATAAGATTTTACATTAGGGAGAACTCATTACTGGTAGATCCCAAAGGTGCTTTTAAGCCAATATTTCTGCTTTAAAAATCGCAAAAATAAGCGAGAATTTCCAAATGGTCTGAATGAGCTTTTTGGATGACAATTTCAGTTGTTTCTATTTGTAAAGGTGTTAGAAGTAGAAGGTAATTGATATTCTGCAGTTTAACTCATTACTGATGTGTACTGCGTTCATCAATGGGGTGCCAGCCGCCGATGAAGAAAAACAAATGAAGGACCACCATATCAGAAGTCTGAATGAATGAAAAAACTTAAAATTTTTAAAATAAAAACATAGAATCGATTGGGATGACTCTCAGCACCCCTAACGGCGAAGTAAAAAAGAGGTAGAGAGTTAAAACTTCAATGATAGTATTGTTGCCAATGTTATGAAAAACTCATTGAAAAAAATCATGAAAATACCGTAAATATTCAAGGAGTATTATCCCTTTTTCACATCCCTCTAATAATTTTTTCGCAAATTTGCCAGTTTTTCAGTACTGCTATGTAGTTTTGTGTAGTTAAATTCGCAAGTTTGTCAGTGTTGTAATATAGTTTTGTGTAGTTAAATAAAGACAAAATTTAATTAAAAATTAAAAATAGAACCCAACTAAAAGGCACTCGCGACTCAAACCAACTGCTTCAAAACTCACAGGATAAACCCCCACGGAACATTTCTCCACGGTAATCCCAGAGAGAGCAAGCAGCATTCCGCTGATCGCGGCAGATATCAGCACTAAAAGCGGCAGCGGGCGTGGGAGGATGATTCTGGAAGGCGGTTCGGGAGGGTTATTTGCGGCCCGCGTGTGCTACCTCATCCGCAGGTGCCGTACCTGAGAACAAGTGCCGCCTACTTGGAGGGGATATTAATGAAGAATTTCTGGCATTGATTTATGGAGATGGGGGAAATGTGATGAGAAAATCGCAATTGTAATGAGTTAATGGAAATGTAAGTGAATGCTGTTGATGATTGAGAAATTGTTTAATTAGAGGAGTTCAATATTACGTAGGGTAGGTGGGGGTAATTGTCCGCATGGAGTAATGGTCCGCACGGCCTTTTTTCGATGATAATAATCGATTATATTGACTACATCGATACAGTAGGTTCCTTTCACAACCCCCAAATGACCATGAAAACTTTAGTGGAGTAGCGTGTCCGTTGTTCAAAAAAATGAGGTAGGTCGGTTTTTAGTGTCTTTTTTACAGTATTTTCCTCACTTTTTCTTTAAATTATGGTAGAAGAGTTATATTTATTCAATCCTTCTGTTTTTTTGCCGAAAGCGCCTTTATTTATCTTTGAAATTATATCACTGTACTCATGTTTACTTTCGTTTTCAAAAATCAGTACCACTTTGTTGTCATCATGATATGGGGTAAATGTCCTCATTTATTTTGGGGTAAATGTCCGCAGTTGAAAATGTGTGGAATGTTCTCAGAAACTCCAGAAGAAGCTTTTTTTGAAAAGAAAGACAGTCCTAAAGCTTTCCAAACCTATGAAATCAATAATGCACAAGGTTTCATGCAATGATAAGTTTTCCTGACAATTTGGCTGATTTTACGCTTTATTAGAACCGGAAAAAGGATTGACTGTGCATCTTGAGGAGTAACTTTGCTCCATGCAGAAAAAATTATGGAAACAGGGATTAAAATTTAAAATCCTACTTTTAATATCTAGATTACTATCTTTACCATCAAATGTGGTCTTTATTTTGTCTTTTTCACTCTCCCCAAGGGTCCAAGTCAGAACCTTGTACTTGCGGATAATTGCCCCAAAAAATGGGGCAAATGTCCGCAATTTTTTTTTCTTTTTAAAGTCGAATATTTCTAAAAATACTTGCAGCTCAAGGCTGAAAAAAATATTAACTGATAGGTCACACCCTAAGCTTCGGATTTCATACCAGAAACTTGTTAAAATAACCAAACTGTGGGCCACAAAAATTCGAAACCAAAAACTGCGGACAATTACCCCCACCTACCTACACTGTAAAAAATACTGCACTTTACACAAAAAGTATTTTCTCCATACATGGATAGATACGAAGATAATCCACCTAGACTAGGAGGAAGGACCCACATTTTGTGTAAAGTGCCGTATTTTTTTACAGTAAAACTCCGAAGGATGGAGTGGTGTTTGCTTATTTTTGCTAACAAGGGGAAGGATAGAAGGGAATGGTTCTTATGTAAGGTATTTTGGAATTTTTTTCTTTGTAATGTGCAAAAAATTAAATACATTAGTGATTAATTGAGAAATTGAAAATGCAATTTCCATTTTTTAAAATTATGTATTCAAAGTTTTTAAAGTTGGATTACTTCTGTTGTTTTGGTGGAGGGTGGGCAAGTTTCTTACGTGTTTGTGAAAGGAGTTGACGATTTGATTATTTTTGTTGACAAGGTCAAGAATCATCAAAAACCTTTTTGTAACATTTCATTCTTCAATAATTTAATATTGATGGAATAGTTGGGTTAGGTCAAAAGCTACAAAAACTTTTGTTGTACTCATGTGAACAATCTATATATGCGATCCTCGTCTCGCTATTTTCAAAATTTTTAAATAACTTCGGTTTCTTAGTTTAGATTTTAATATTATTTCCAATCGGAGATTGTGGGCTTATGTGAAACCAAAGAGAAGGATCTTCGAAATTATACAACAATATAGTAAAGTTGTTTTTGTTTTTATTTGTGAGGATCTCTAATATTTTCTTACTTTGTTCGGTTGGTTTATTGTTAATTTTTTATTTCCCTTTAAATAAATCAGTTTCACGTAACCAAAATTTCAGTTTTCGATAAATAGTTTCACATCACTCCTATGTGAGCAGCCTATTATTTTCCTCCAATTGCTTATTTTCATTAAATTAAGTGACAAATTAGATGAGACTAGACCACAATTAGAATATTCTTCGTCATTCATCCCTTAATAAGGTACCGAAAATTTTATTTCGATATCTTTAAAACTCACTGATATGTTATTAAAAGCTGAAACTTGTGACCAGCATCACTTTTTTAATACCCTTTTTGAGAGCAAAATAGGTTTTCATCTTCAAATTTAAGTTGAACCTGTTATTATGTGATCATGGGAATAACTTCAAAAAATATTAATTTGCGACGACCCCAAGAAAATTTAAACACACATATCTCAGTGAGCAATAGGTAGTTGCAATTCGAAGTATGGGTCTGTGGGAAATATTATAGAAATTAGCATATTGTTACACCTTTTTTTTTAAACACCCTGTATATGGGGATTCAAAAAATTTGTTTTACTTGATTAATACAAAACAATGCATTGGGTATTACGAATAAAAATTTCTAAAAATTCTAAGAGCCTTTATGGATTCACAAAACCTTATATTGCACATAGTAAGGGAACCAATTATTTAAATCCTTAACATTTTCTTTTCCAAATAACCTCTCCATCACTCTTTTTAAAATCAGTTTCCTTGAGATGAACTTGAAACTCACACACGATATTTTTAGTTTCCACTAAAAAAAGTAAAACTCAACAGCATAAAACCGACCATTCAATCCACGCTTAATCAAGACCAAGAAAAAAAATGTCCCAACAGGTGTCCCAGTGCCCCTGAACAGCTACGTCTGTCGTCGCCGATGCCCCACAATCACCCGTTATCTGCCCAACAAAAACTTTCCATTAATCATGGGACGGAGCATCGCCTCATAAAAGCGTTCTCTCAAGTCAAAAGGTTTAAAATTAGCCCCGCAGACGGAAGATGGATTTTTAGGAAAATAACGCGTTGCGCAATGCTCGGCAGTGAAGAGTTGAAAGCGGTTGCTTTATGTGTGTTTGCCGGTGTCTTTTTTAGCATGATTTCAAATTGATACTTATGGAGAAGCTCTTAGTTGGAAAGTTTAGGAGTCATTTGCTTACTCTACGATGATAGTCTCCAGAAGACCTGGACCCATGGTAAACTGCTGCGACCAACCACAGGATTTTCGGACCCACAGATTTAACGAGCACGTACTCCGCATATACTCGACGGGTCTTCAACGGTGTCGGGAATCGAACCCAGGACCCTCCAATCCCAGAGACGATGCCTTAACCACTAGGCTCCCAACTGCCCACATGGAGAAGAAACTTAAAATGAGAGCAAAATTATTATTTGCCAACTCTTAATTTTTTTTCAATTGGGTGGGAACTGAATTTATCATCATTGACCTCCGAATTGCCATATAAGTACCTACTTAGAGATACACTGTTAAAAAAAGTTCAACCTTTCACAACAAACTGGTTCAAATTCAACTGCAAAGGTTTGGTAACAGGTTTCACCAAGTTTTCGGTGATTTCACTAGAGAGCCTATGCACGAGGCTTATTCACAAATCCTGCAATGTTTTTATAATTTGATATAATGCGCATGCGTCACAAAGAAATAACATCTAATAATTGATAAGTTTTAAAGGATTTGAATCCCCGCTGGAGCAGTGGTAGGATAACTGCGTAGCATGCGGCAGTTCGTGGGTTCTATTCCCAGATTATATTTTATTAAAATTTCCAAAAAAAACAGCAAAAATCAAGTCCATACGCATGCGCATTGTTATCAAAGTAAAAAAAACCTTGCAGGATCTGTGAATATGCGTATACGAGAGAGAGGCGACAACTCAGTGTAGAGCGCGCAGATCGGTAAATCGGTTATCTGTCTGCCGCAGGCGGTAGTTAGGTTTCCCTCCATAGGATTAGCATGGGACGCGAGACAAGCGGCATGATACAGTTTGGACAGAATTGGATGCGCAGGACCATTTTAAGCGTGTTGTCGCCTCACTCTCGTATACAGGCTCTCCAGATTTCACTAGAATACCGAATGAAACTCTTAAGTGATGTATATTACCAAACAGTTTCATTTGGTGATTAGAAAAGAAAAGCTTGCGTCGTCGTAATATTTACTGGTGATCGTTATTTTAATGATTATCTGTCAGCATTGTTTCTTAATTTGTTTATACTCTGGATCGCAAGGAAGATCGTTAAATTGAAAATGGAGAGATAACTTGCCCATTACCGAAGTACTTATCCTCGAAAAATTAAATCGGTTGTTTTAGTGAGGTGTGAAAGATTTGTTCTGGCGCTGTTTGAAGTTTTTTTTCGAACGAAAAATTTTCATTGTTAATTAATTATTATTATAGGAGTAAAATTACATCGCTAATAATGATTTTTAATCGAATGCAATAGAACTCTAAATCCAATAGGGAGCCGGATTCTTACGATTTTACTCAAAATTTATCATTAAATCTGGTTTTTGCGATCAAAACTGATCATTAAATTCAAACTCTGCTTTAAAAGTAAGCCGGGGTGTTTTTAAAGGACTAATTTACATAATAATCAAGTCGAGATAGATGAAAAATAATCCAAAATCGCGAGTTATCCTCTTTTTTCAAAGATCACCAGTTGAGAAGTTATTTTTGAAATGACTTAATATATGCGTAATTTGGACAGGGTATCGTGTCTCTTGTATGGCGTTGTTTTGACTAAACGCTTCATTTGTATAAGTGACAGCGTATGTAATAGAAAATCGATAGTTGAATCGCTTATTTTTAGTTTTTTATCACTGTTTTATTAACTCCATAATTTTTAAAAAGGAGTCATTGATGTCATGGAACTTTGTAGGGGTAAACGCACATTTTAGTGAAAGAATAATAAAATAACGATTTTAAAATAGTAGTTTTCCCAGCATGTTAAACAGCTTTAGTGCAAAAACAAGTCAAACGACATCGCTTGACTGGTTTCTGCACTTAAACTGCGGGGAATTTTGTTCAAGACTTCTCATCTACAGCTTGTTTGGGACCGCTGTCTTTTTTATTTAATCGCATACAAACACTATAAGCGATTGCAAAAGTCATTCTTCAGAGAGGTTAGTTCCATCAGGCCATAGTAAAAACAATATTTTTTAAGTTCTTATATGAATTTCAAGACTAAGGACGTTTTGGTAGATATACGTTTATTTAAAATTTCCATGCGTGTGCGCATTTATTACATCCATGTGATTGAGATTTTGGACTTATAAATCACTTTATTAAAATGGGACATCAAATCTATACACCAGTTTATAATATTGAACAAATTAACTAATTTTGTAGCAAAATCGTTTTATTGTCCACAAAGTTACATCGAAACAACTACCAAATTGACTTCGGAGGTGTCTAAATCAATATTTCGAATTGGCTGACCACTATTTTTAGGTCTAGAGTTGAAATCATTTATTAAAAAAGGTATTTTACAACGTTTTTATTAGGTCGCTTTCAATCTTGTCTGTCTGTCCGTCCGTCCGTCCGTCTATCTGTCTGTTCGGGAGGAATTTAGTAATCAATTTTAAACATACTTCCCCATGAGCTAGAGACTTCAAATTTTGAACATAGTTCAGATCTGGATGACAATACGATATTATCTCGTTAGTTCGGTTCAATTTGCTGTCCCTGAACCCCCAGGGGGACTTAAAGTTTAGAAGTTCAACTATAGGACCTTATTGTTAAAAATCATTGTTGTGCAGTTTGCCTCCTCTCGTTATCAAGATGGCTTTAGAAGTGCTGTATAAAATATTAGTAAAATGAAAATTTATAAGAATAATGAAATGAAAGTAATACACAGTACATGCAGTACTTCATGCAAGTTTTGTATTTGTAATACATCTAAGGGACTGACTTTATTAATTAGTTACTGACAAGTTTCTCACCAATATATTTTTAAAACACTTTTTTTATATTACTAGTGTTTCAAAAATTTCCAACGTCATCTGAATAATAGCTAGAGGCAAAAACTGTGCAATGATTTTAACAAAACAAAGTAAAGCCATGTGTTATAGTTAAAGTTCAGAAAAAAAACACTTTTTAGTTTTATAAAAAGAGAAAAGAATCAAATTCTTGGAAGGCGTTCACTTCGCGAATTCTAAACTTTACAAAACAAAACTAAAAACCAGAAAATAATTAATGAAAAAAAAACCTTTTTAAAGAACAACGTTTTTAAAATGCACTAAAAAGTATAAAATAATTTTTTGCAACTCCTTGTAAAACGAAAAACGTGGGGATCATGCATTAGGAATTTAATCCAACTTAATTTCATCATTAATTTAAATAATTTTTTACTGTGGATATAATGATAAATAGAGTGACAAGAGTAGTGGCTGTAAATATTATTGCATGATCCCCACGTTTTTCGTTTTACAAGGAGTTGCAAAAAATTATTTTATACTTTTTAGTGCATTTTAAAAACGTTGTTCTTTAAAAAGGTTTTTTTTTCATTAATTATTTACATCTACTAACCAAAAGAGAAAAAAAAAGAATTCTACAATAATTGGTATTTAATAATTAAATGTTATTTTCAACTAATATTCCTATTTTTATTACCAAATTCTTAAATAAATTAGAGTTAAACTATAGAAATAGGCCTGAATAATCTGTTTATAGCAGAAACCTGTCAAATGTAAATATTTCAATAATTTTTTTTGAAAGGAATAAAAACAGTAGAAAAATTATTTTTGTCTACATCCAAATGTGGCCTATAAGAAAAGAATTACTCAACATCTTCTTAAAAATGTAGTGAGCTTCTATACAGTTTTTCTCGTTTATCTCAAAACAAGAAAAGTGGCGTTCGACATGTTTCTAAAATAAGCGATTCAATTTCGGGAACGGAGAAAAACTCAAAATCAGCTCGAAATTTTTATTTGCCCCTTTTAAAAATCAGACAGCGTTTTTTATCACACACGGATCATCGTTTGGCGATCAGGAAATAAAAGCTTGTGTCGTAATCATTACATTACTGATGATAGTTGTTTTAATGATCAGAACGGCTATCCTCGAAAAGTTAGATTGTCGGTTTTGGTGAGGTGTGAGCTAGGTGCTGTTTGACATTTATTTTTTGATCAAAATATTTTCATCACGAATAATGATTATTATCTGAGTAAAACCGTATCACTCCAAATTAATCATTTTTTTAATAGAAACCGATTCCGATCAAAATCTGATCATGATTATTATGCCTTAAACCAGACTTGATTTTAACGATATTACTCAAATTTTAATTATTAAAGCTGGTTTTGGAGATAAATTGCGATCATTAAATTCAAACCCTGGTTATTAGACAGGATTTAAAATATATATTTTGCTTATTTCTATTTATCTGGGCGACGTTTCTACCTTAGAACAACTAAGAATCATCAATAAAAGAAAAAAATAGCTCAAATCATGACTGATCACAATTTTTTTCTGATCATCTTGATAATTTTTTTAAAAGATATTTTCACCATTGGAGAGCCATCACGATTATTCTGAAAACTAAAAAGGAAACGATAGAGAAATAAAAAAAACTAAGCTAACTTTTAGGAAACTAAAAAGAAAAATAGGCGGTTTTGGCGAGTTGTGAATGATATGATTTGGTCCTATTTAAATTCGATTTTTTTTAATTTAAATATTTTTCAACGTGAATCAATCATTACAATCTGAGTAAAATGTATAAACATTTGGTACTCCTCTAGAATACCGGCAAAATTCTCGCCAAAGAGATTTTTTGGCGACAGCTGCTCACACATGACCTTCCGAAACAGAAACAAGGGTTACCAGCGGTCACATCATTATTGGCGAGTTTATCGCTTGCACCGGGATTCTGGAGTATAGAACCCAAAATGTTATTATCTCAGATACTTGTTTTTTTCCTATAAAACGTGATCATCAATTTCAAGCTATATATCAACGAATGAGCTTTTATGTGCTAATATTTGTCATGCTCGAAGAAAAAACCTTATACAAATATTCATAATGGATGAAAATTTAAGAAGTAATGTTTTAAAAATTTAATAGTAATACTATGTATAAAAAGGATAACTCACGGATCGTGTTCTTCCACGGCTGAAAGAAAATAAAACTTCATTAAGGTTTGCTTTCATTTTGGATCACAAAAACAATAAAATAAGAACAGAAAACACCTTAAAATACACTATTTAAAAATCCCAGCTAATCCATTAGTTACAGATAAATGATGTAAAAAATTAAAAATTAAGGATAAAAATATTTTAAACTTTTGATGTTTAGAAAGTAATTGATTAAATGAGAAGGAAAATTTTCCCCTTGCATAAAGTATTGGTTTTATCATTAATTTAAATTTCATTCGGCTTTGGAGCCCTGCAGTAGCACGTAGTCATTGGTTCTAAAAAAGGCATATAATGTAAAATAGAAAGTAAAACCTTTAATTGTGGTTAAAATTTTGACACGTAACCTTCTTCAGACACTTTATCGCTTACCACCATTTCCTATATGCTAAAGTTTTTTTGGCGACAACGGAATTGGTAATAATAATAACCAGCACTATACTACTAGGACGATCCCATTACAGAACTTTCATTTTTGCATTTTCATTTTTCAAGCACTTTTATTAGAATTGTAATTCCAAAATTTATTATTGGATTGCGACATTTTTAAAACTTGTATAATTTATAAAATTAAACGTTGTATTTTTTTGTACTAAAAACATTCGTTCGTTTAATTTACCACCTAATGCACAGTATCATCAGATACAAAAGAGATCACAAATTAGTGGTGAAAATTTTTAAATACAAACAATGTTTGACTGTTGCTTGTCTCTTCATTTTTATTGTTCTCACTTTCCTAACCTTTTTAAGGACTGACTTCGAGTTGGGTTTCATAGCCGTTTTCATTTGTCTCTTTAGAGACGAATTTACACCCTTCAGGTACTGTTCTAATGTCTGGGTTCAGTAGAGTCAACCTTAATGTATGGGAATTAATTGAGGAGCAAACAATCAAACCGTGTTTTCTCCAAAAAAAAAATAAAAAATGAGTTACTGCTATTTTCATAATCTCCACATTAAACTACACAAAATAATGCTATTATCTTCAACTAAAACAAGTTTTAACATATTCTAAAACTACTTAGAAAATTGATGTTTCAATCAAAAAGTGTTTTCTCTAGAGCCTGTTTTCAGTCAAACAGTGATTCCTCCAGTTACAGCCAATCATAGCTGTTCTTTCTCGTCACGTGACCCACTTATTTGTCAGCGTAAAGTTGGTGATGTAAAAATATTGGTGGGGACTTTTTGATACGAAATCACCTAATGTTTATTTTAAAAATTTACATTGTATATCATAAATAAAAAGAATAGTTTTTGAGAAGAGAGTAGGATTAAAATTTTTTTTTCATTAAAAAAGTGTTTTGTCCACTTTGGAAACATTCAAACCATGTTTCCTCCTATGTGTTCAATCAAAACGTGATTTCTCCAAATTTCAAATGCAATTTTTAATAATTAGTTTTAATTTTTTAAGTAAATTATGACAACAAATCAGAGATGGGCGTAATCAAACTACTTTTGTAATCAGATTAATAATCTGATTACATTTGTAATCATTGCATTTGTAATGATTACATTTGTAATCTGATTACTTTTTGGAGTTTTTAATCTAACTACATTTGTAATGATTACATTTGTAATCTGAATGAATGTAATCTGATTACTTTTGTAGTTTGATTACATTTGTAGTTTGATTACATTTGTATTTAGATTACATTTGCAATCTTCAATCTGATAACTGTGGCAAGTTTACTGGAGTGGGGTTCGCGACTTAACGGAAGTGGTCCGTAACCTACCGGAAGTGGTCCGTAACTTACCGGAAGTGGTCCGTAACTTACCGGAAGTGGTTCATAACTTACTTGAAGTGGTCCACAACTTACCGGAGGTGGTCCATAACTTACCGGAAGTGGTCCACAACTTACCGGAAGTGGTCCATAACTTGACGGAAGTGATCCACAACTTACCGGAAGTGGTTCACAACTTACTGGAAGTGGTTCGCGACTTACCGGAAGTGGTCCGTAACCTACCGGACGTGGTCCGTAACTTACCGGAAGTGGTCTGTAACCCACTGGAAGTGGTCCATAACTTACCGGTAGTGATCCGTAACTTACCTGAAGTGGTCCGTAACTTACCGGAAGTGGTCCACAACTTACCGGAGGTGGTCCGTAACCTACCGGAAATGGTCCGTAACCTACCGTAACTTCCGGTAAGTTTCGGAGCACTTCCGGTAAGTTGTGGACCACTTCCGGCAAGTTGTGGACCACTTCCAGTAAGTTGTGGACCACTTCCGATTCGTTATGGACCACTTCCGGTAAGTTATGGACCACCTCCGGTAAGTTGTGGACCACTTCCGGTAAGTTACGGACCACTTCCGGTAAGTCACGGACCACTTCCGGTAAGTTACGGACCACTTCCGGCAAGTTGTGGACCACTTCCGGAAATTTGTGGACCACTTCCGGTAAGTTATGAACCACTTCCGGTAAGTTGTGGACTACTTCCGGTAAGTTACGGACCACTTCCGGTAAGCCGTGAACCACTTCCGGTAATTTTTGGACCATTTCCGGTAATTTTTGGACCACTTTCGGTAAGTTTCAGACCACTTCTGGTCAGCTGTGGACCACTTCCGGTAAGTTGTGGGTCACTTCCGGTAAGTTGCGAATCATTTCTGGTAAGTTGTGGATCGTTTCCGGTAAGTTGTGGACCACTTCCTGTCATTTGTGGACCACTTCCATTAAGTGGCGGACCAACAAGTGCATCCTATGCACCGTACCATTATCAGTCGCAAAAAGGTATGCAAAAAGGTATCAAGGTATGTTATTTTAGATTACAATTGTAATCTGTAATCAGATTAACGATCACAAATGTAATCTATAATCAGATTAACGATTACAAAAAGTAATCAGATTACATTTCTACAAAAGTAATCAGATTACAAATGTAATCAGATTACATTTGTAATCGTAATCGTTAATCCTTAATCTGATTACATTTTGCCCATCTCTGCAACAAATCTTCTTAGTTACTCGTTATAGAACTAAACAAACGATAATTAGGTTTTTAAATTAGTTATTTTTTAAGTTATTAGTTTTTTGTGTTTCCTGAAAATTTGTATTTGAAGGAGAAAGCATGGTTTGATTGTTTGCTCCACAATTGCGATTTTCTATGAAAACCTCGATTAAAGTTGGTAAATTACATATTCTTTCACTTTATAATAATATAGAGGTGAATATATCATGAGCTTCTATCTAATTTTTGATTAGTGGTTTGTGTTTACAATTCCCTCCTTTTCCAAAAATTCCATTAATTTCCTTCAAAAACAGTTCTTTTCAAATTCAGGGGTAAAGAGTTCAAGATTTTCTTAAATGCAGGTGTTTGAAACTTATAATTATGATACAAAAACCAAGAATTGAAAACAGATTAAAATTTTTATTTGGCACTTTGAAAATTATTTACCGAAGGTTTTTAACAAAGCCAACTTGAATCTTTAAAAGTAAGCATTAATTATCACATGTTGATCATTACTTTAAGCAAAATGTTCCTCAGCCAACAGTAATAAATGTTTTCTGAGAAAAATTTCTTGAAATCAGATAGTATTTTTCGAGCACGTGAAATAGCTCTAAAGTTCTCCTGTAAAGTGATCTCTCAATTGTTTTGGAAATCCACGATTCCATATTCCACAATTTTGGAATTAAATCCATAGTCTGGTATCTAAAGTCACGATAATTTTTCAGTTTTTTCTGCATAATTTTTCCATACACGTACTAGCTATAAAACTATCATTAAATGGATACCATTATCTTACTTTTGTTTTTTTTTATCACGAATCGGTCGTTATTAGTTTAACCAAGTTTTTTTAATAAATGGCAATAAAAAAAAGAAAGCAATATAATCATTCAAATATTTATCTACAGCACTTTTTTAAAATATTTATTAAAGCCAGGATATTATTTGTTTTCAGAAACCACTCCCTATTTTTCTTTGTGATTTGTGTGACATATTTTGCGCTTTGTAATAAATATTTTCGCAAAAAACACTTAAATTATCCCTTAACCCTTAAAAAACCCGTTATCTCGAATTTAAATAACTCAATACACATTTATACCTCGAAAAAAAGTTTTTCCTCTTGAAATAAACTACTATTAAATTGTATATTTTGAGTAACCTTATTATCTGGAAAACTCGATAGCTCGATCTTATTTTTGGGTCTCTTCGGTTTTGAGATATCGACGTAATAGTCGTAACAGCGACGTATAATAAAATGAAACCATAACCCCATACTAATTACACATTTTCATACATCAAATCATAAACTATCAATCACATTTACCTTTAAAATTAGCCTTGATGCAACCAGTAGCGTCTCCATTCTTATTCGTAACACACACTTTATATAATCCTGAGTCTTCATCCTGAGGATCGTCCAACACAAGTTTGATGTGAAACCTGTCCTTGCTCAGCTCTTTAATCTCAGGTTTTAGCTTCTCTGAAGTTTGAATTACATTGTTCTCGAAATACCACACCACATCGGGTCTAGGGAAGGCGGCCACCACACATTCAAAGACGATGGTGTCATCCTCTTCGTTGTGTTTTAGGTTTGGTTTCTGCACGAAAGTCGGATGTTTCTCGCCCTTTTTCCCCATTTTTATCCAGTATTTGCTCTATCCATCAATTTTGATTCAGTTTAGTTTTTTAAAACAGCCACTTTAACTTGATAGCGATAGAGCTTAAAGTGTAAGTAGATGATATTTAGGTTTAATTAGGGTTTCCCATTTACATGTACCTAAGATCTTTATTAACTTATGTTAGAGTAATATTTTGTATATATGGTCAAAAATACATCAGAGCGTATTATCTTTGTTTAAACTAGTGACTGATAAAATTTATTATCTTAAAGCAAAATTATTCTGGTTCTCTTGATACGTTTAGTTTATGACTGGGAAGAAATAAAAGTTAATGTTAAAATTATTATTGGATGAATATATTCAAATATTTAGCCACATGAAAAATGAAAAAAATTCTATAGGTTTACTAATTTAGTTAAGTTTCTCGGTTATTTCTTAGGTGTTCAAAGTAAATATTTCAGTTAATTTAAAAAAAATCTTCTAATCCATTAAATTTAATGAAAAAAGAATACATCTAGTTTGTAACCAAACTTAGAACTAATGTCTTTACCTCTTATCAACAATAATTTATCAACTAACGTATATGATTAACAAGGAATATCATAGGGCTATGTAATATTTCGATTTACTCATCGATTATTTTTTCGAAGGCTAGTAAAACTCAATATAGTGAAATTAATTCGCAGACAAATACCACAGAAAATACCGAATTCAATTCTAAACACTGATGAATCCACTTCTTTCAGAAACAATTCAAAGTAAATCCAATTTAAATGTCCGAAGATGAAAGCTACGACATTGAATCAAATTCTGAACTGAATTCTCAAAGCAAAAACCAGTCCACTGAAAAGGTACTTCACATCAATTATAGACACTTTAAACGAAGATCTTCGTCACTGAGAAAGGTAGTAATTGAAATTTGAAACTGGTAAACACACAGATGGGGTATCTTCAGATCAATCCACAATCACTAACTGCAGACACTTGAAATTGAAATATTCGTCACTGGGAAAATAAATTTGAAACTGGTAAATAAACGAATGGGTTATCTTCAGATCAATCCACAATCATCGATTGTAGACACTTGAAATTGAAATCTTCGTCACTGAAGGAGGAAATTTGAAACTGGTAAATAAACGAATGGGATGTCTTCTAGACGAACTTCAGATCAATCCGCAGCCAATTGCCGACATTCAGATTTCACAGCACCATCGCCCATGGTGTCCTATGGAGGAATGGCGAACCCCATTGCTCATGTTGCGAACAATACACGAGCCGGAACGTTACTGATGTCTCTGCAAGAAGATGCCTCACCATCCGAAACTAAAAACGGACCTCAAAGGATAGTTGTGTCTATCGACGTGACGGATTTATCGGCAAGATAAACAGCCGGCTGAGAGCAAGAGGGGCTTAAGTCGTTGCGGAGTGGAGTGTAGACGGCTTTGGAGCAGATGCCCCTGACAGGTGAATACGGTCGTGGAAGTGGTTGTCTTTCAAGATAAACCATCAGAGATGGGGGGTTTATTGATGGAAAAGTTTGGATGGAGATGGATGGACTTTGAACAGTTGTTGGGATTGCACAGAGTGGGTTTTTTTGTCATTGAAATTTGGGGACTGAGATCTCTGGTGTAAAATTAGAATTTCTAAAGGAATGTTGGTTTAATTTAACGAAAATTTTGCTGTTCCAAATTTTTGAAATGAAAATAATCATAATGGTGTTAGTTTGTCCGGGAAATATAGTTGTAAAGATACAGCAGCAAAAATGTGTTATGAAAAACAAATTATATAAAAGACAACTTTAAGGGATTTTCTTACCTGCACTCCCCTAATTCTGACATTCATAAATATTTATTTGCGTCGTTTTAGTTTCTGTCTGTTACTTATGGAAAAGGTAAATAAACTCTTATTTTTTTATTCCATACCAAACTCTCGTTTTCGTTGTAATGAAAAGCAGTGCATTCATATCAAGCAAACATATGGTCCTCATTTATGAATAGGGATTGAAATTAAATTTATAACTAAGTTTCACAGAGGGAAAGAATTCTAATGATTTTAATCATTTTAATGACTTTAAGACAACACTTTGAACTAAATATCCAGAAAACCCATAACTGTTAAAGAATAATTAAATATGTTTGTGAAGGAGTAATGCTTGAATAATTCAATCCATGCCTCCTAAACGTATCCTAATACGATTTATTTTCAAGTAATTTCCTATTCCATATTCTCCTATTTACCACCTGTGGAATCCCCGCCCTCAAGCCACTTTCCCTCGCAGCCCAACGGCTGTCAGCGCATTATCCCTCTTCTGCTTCTATCTTTAAAAGAGAGGGTCGGTGGTTTGATGATCCCCTTCCGAAAAGCTTTTACCGGTTTATTTTGCTTGGCAGAAGATGCGCGGATCTCAATGCAAGTTTGTGTCTTTTTTGTTTTGCTGCTGAAGCGGCTCTCTTGTCAAAGGTATCTGGAGTGATGGGAAAGCAAACTACTGCAAGCCTTTGTTCCCTGATGGATGGCGAACAATTGGACTCAGCCATTGCGTTTGCAGTGACTCGAAGCTTAACCCACTTAGAGCTGATTTAAGCGATGCAAGTTGAGTCACTACTGGACGCTGTTGTGTCCAGCACAACCTTTTCTGTTGGTAACTTATTGGAATCGAACCTCGGAAATTGATTTTTCGACAGTATGGAACTTTATTTTTGAAATTCTTTTGGAAATGAAAAATAAATTGTTTAGGAAGGTTTATGCAAATTATGCAAGGTTAAATTAGCTTCTGGATCTGGACGCAGCACTGTGAACCATTTTCCCCTGCGGGTATTCTTGTTGGTTTTTATTTGTTTTAGGCTTGTCATTCTTTCTATTTTAAATATATGCTATTTCTACTGTTTCTCCTGTTCATCCAGGTTGTATCTTATGTGTTTTGGTCATCCTCGGGGATTGTTAAAACTTTCTAATTATAAACTAAGTGTATGGTAAGTTAATGATTAACGGTTCTTTTAATAAACTTTTGGTTTTTGTGATGTCTTTCTGGCTCGGATCTTTTGTCTGTTAGAATTTTGAGTTGAGTTGAGATTGATTTGAGACATTTGCTGACAAAAAATTGTCGCTTCGTTTTCTCTTTACGTCTTCGGTACTAATACTTCTTAATTACATAATCTGTTAGAATAGGGGCAGGAAAACTCACCCTTGCCTGGGTTAGATTATAGGGACACAACAACGCCAGTAGGTAACTAGTGAGGCTGGAGGGGTTGGACATCAGGATCAGGAATGCCAGTGACTGGCGATTTAGTCAGTTACTGCAAGATAGTACCTTCTTCTATTCACAAGAGTCTACGGAGAAGGCTAAGGTCTGCTCCGATTAATCGAAATCATCGATGTATATTGTTATCGTAAAGTCTCTTATCTGGCTGTGTCTTTTTAGCCAATCACAGTCTATTCGGTTCATTCCGGTGCCACCTCCATAAACTTTCAGCTATTCTATATGGGTGATGCTTTTTAGAAAGTGTATCAAATATAATTTCGTTATTCTACAATACACACATTGACTGTGATCATTGTGATCAAAATCATAAATTGTAATAGGCCAGATACTGGAAAAATCAAGTTCTCCCCTTAGATTACTTCCTTTTTCTTGATATTTACACGTAGTAGATATTATACATTTTTGTTTTAACATAGCTTAGAAACAAAGTTAATTTTATTTTGGATGAGAACACACACAAACACTGCAACCATCGCCTACAAATGTTCTTTTGTGTGTCGTAAATATCACGAAATCCCCCAATAAGTGCCAAGATTTTTCGAGTCACTGAAAGAACAGAGCAAACAAATTTCTCATGTTCAAGGTTGTCTTGGCTCATGAAAGAGTTTAGTTGCAAAACACCTTGTAGTCTTTTAATAATTATTTCGGAAGTGAGATCTTTTTCTTAAATCTCTTGTTATTGCCAAATTCATCATGTATTAGAATTCAAGGCCTAAGATATCAGAAAAACATGTTTTTTATATTTCGAAAATAGATGCTTAAAAAACATTAAAATTAACATAGGAGGATCAGGGATTCAAATGAATGTAAATTATGAAAGTTTAGTGTGGGAGAATTTACATCCTATTTTTTGTTTTTACTAACGTTAGGTATTTAAATATACGATCATCCTTTTTAAGTAAAGAAGCTAGTTTGTAATTTTCAGATATGTTATTTTTATCACTTAAAATATTCCAAACTTGCTATTTTTCATATAAAATTATATTAATTTAAAATATTTTTATAAATAGTGCGCACAAGAATAAAAAGAGTTAACCGAATAGGGTGGATTTCCCAGTGAATAAACACTTAGCACTTGGATTTACGATTATCCCACTTTAATATCATTTTCAGGGATTCTTCTTGGCTAATTCTTAAAAATAAGGCTTGTTTCCATACAGGTTTTTTCTCGGCAATATGGTGAAAGTACTTTCAAATCACAGAAATTGATAGCTTGGAGGGTATTTTGATGTTAGTTAAAACACTGTGATGTACCCAGTAAATGAACAAAGTTAGCCCTAGGTTCTGTTCGGGGAAGCCCCCTTCTTAACCAAGGCAGTTACCGGAGCCAGGTTAAGTATGCTTCCCTCAGTATGGTTGTTCTCTATAACCTTCCCAATTCGGATTAGTTATTCTAAAAGTGAGTGATTACATAGAGAGAAATATTAATTCCTGATTACAGTTGTTGGCGTCAGATGTGAAAGGTTTGAATGCAGGTATAATCTTTTTAAGTAAAGTAGCAAGTGTTTCTATTCTTTGAAATATAGAGGACCGCGCGAACGCAGTCCGACTATCAAAAATTATGCTCCCTGAAGTCCGCAATTTGCGGAACTTATCGAACATTCCCTCACCAGAGTGCAATGGCGAGGTTCTGTTCGGGGAAGCCCCCCTTCTTGATCAAGGCAGATCCCGGAGCCAGGTAAGTATACTTTAATCAGTCTGGTTGACCTCTATACCTACCAATTTGGATTAATTAATTTAGAGGTGAGTGTAATTTTAGAAGCATGAATTCAGAATTATATCTTGTTGTCCAGGGTAGATAATTTTTGAAACCAAAAAAAATAATAGTAGGATGAAACACATTGGAAAAGGAAGAGAATATAACAAAAAAGAAAGGAAAAATAAATTACGGCCGATCTGAGGTCGGGAAAAGGAAGGGGGGGTAAAAAGGGGGTTTTTTAGAATAAAAAACGGTTTATCTCGATTTCCGGCAAAACTACAAGTCCTATGGAAAAAATTTAAATAGCAAAGTTGTAGGTAATAAAAAGATCTACAACTTTTCTATTCACACTTTTTTCACATAACCTCAAAATTTATGTGAAAAACTCAAATAATAAAGTTTTTGGTTTTTTATTTTTATCATTTACAAAAAATTTTTTTTTTCACGAAATTCAGTGAAAACTTATATTTTGATGTCCCAAATACACCTTAAATTTTTTTATTTAAAATATTTATTTTTTTCTCCTTATTTTGGCTTGATATCGAAAACGCACCCTAATTTTCATTCGAAAAATCTCACGTCAAAATATCTGCTTTTTTAAAAAAGTTGGTGGGCTTTTTGCTCTTTGAAATATCTACTTTCTGATGGTGTAAAAAAATATATGCATCACTATGATAAATGTTCTCAGAAAATGCAAAGAAACGAGAAAAGCTCGAAGAGAGTTCAATTATAAAAACCATACAAAAATACCATTTTTGCAAGAAAAACTTTTATCAAACGAGAAAAACAAGGACAAAATAATAAAACCGTTAATGAAAAGATTACAGTCACAAGGATTTTCCTGTAAACAAGCAAAAGAAAATACAGACAAGCAGACATAATTAAGGCCTCGATAGAAATTGACAGAGATACAAATAGAACTGTCTTTGTTGTGGGACAAGATATTGATCTTTTGGTCCTTTTGAATCAATTAAATTCAAATAATCATGACATTTATTTTCTCAAGCCAGGTTATTGAAATGTAATATATCTATTTTTCACGTCTAATAGTTTCAAATATGAATCCTTCAAAAATATCGTATCATTTTTGCATTGTTTTTCTGGTATTTCCTTGCAAAAATGGTATTTTTGTATGGTTTTTATTATTGACCTCTCTTCGAGCTTCTTTCGTTTCTTTGCATTTTCTGAGAACATTTACCATAGTGATGTATATATTTTTTTACACCATCAGAAAGTAGAGATTTCAACGAACAAAAAGCCCACCGACTTTTTTAAAAAAGCAGATATTTTGACGTGAGATTTTTCGAATGAAAATTAGGGTGCTTTTTCGATATCAAGCCAAAATAAGGAGAAAAAATAAATATTTTAAATAAAAAAAAATTAAGGTGTATTTGGGACATCAAAAGGTAAGTTTTCACCGAATTTCGTGAAAAAAAATTTTTTTTTGTAAAAGATAAAAATAAAAAACCAAAAAATTTTTTATTTGAGTTTTTCACATAAATTTTGAGGTTATGTGAAAAAAGTGTGAATACAAAAGTTGTAGATCTTTTTATTACCTACAACTTTGCTATTTAAATTTTTTCCATAGGACTTGTAGTTTTGTCGGAAATCGAGATAAACCGTTTTTTATTCCAAAATACCCCCTTTTTACCCCCCCTTCCTTTTCCCGACCTCAGATCGGCCGTAATTTATTTTTCCTTTCTTTTTTGTTATATTCTCTTCCTTTTCCAATGTGTTTCATCTTACTATTATTTTTTTTCTTTTTTTACCATTTTCAAAGGCTTCTGCACTGGTCTACTAAGGTTTTCCATGGTTACATAGATAGAAATATTAATTCTTGATAACATTTGTTGGCTTCAGATGTGAAAAGTTTGAAAGCAGCTTAACCCTTTCAATACGGCAAAAAATCAGTTTAGTGCACCTTTTTACTGGAAACAGTTATTTCTCCTCCAAGTGATTATTACGATGAAATAACTTTTTGTATGAAAGTCTGAAGGTTCAAGAGACGCATAAATGATCCCATAACGACGCATCACCAAAAACATCGATATTACAAATATGAACACTGTTTTCCCAGTGAATTAACACTGAAAGTACTCACCAGTTTTAAAATATTGGTAAGTTTAAAATATAACGACTCAAGCATGGTTGGACAACAATACTAATAAACTTTTTCAAAATACTAAAACTGGTGACAAACTTCAGTTAAACATTTTTCTAAAAGAAGTTTTTGTGTGTACAATCTTCTTTAATTTTTTAACTTAATTAGTAATTTGGCCACTAAGGGCACTGTAAGCCATCTCAATATGTCCACCATGGTCACTTCACTTCACTATAGATACACCGCATTCCCCCGATTCTACGAGCCGTAGTTGTTTTAGCACTTATTTACTAAAAAATTCCCTTATCTTCATTATCTTGTTAATAAGAGGTGATTAATAAGAAAGGAATATAATATTGTGCTCAGTATAGCACATGATCATCCTTAAATGCACGTTTAGATTGATTTTTGTTTTGTATCTGTGTTTACCGTTAGATATTCCCTTTGTAAAAACGATTTCATTGAGAAACAAAACTACTCAACAAAGCGTTAGTATTATTTTAATGAGTATAAAGACCTCCTTCTTTATTTCTTCACCAACCAAAAAGAAAACCTATTGAATAGAGTTACTCATCCAAAGATAACCAGGGGTAAAGATGGTTCTTTGTTCCCTCGTGATCTAAATTTCCCGCCGCGCATAGCAAAATTTGAAGAATACGAAATGGCAACACTCCAGATCTAGAAAAAAGTCAAAGAACGAATGTCTCGGCATTCTTGAGTCGTGTCTGATAACTATGTTCCACACACCTCTCGCTTTTGTTCTTTAACATAGCATGTTTTTAGAAGAAACTGCTTGATTGTTTTGTTATTCTTTTTCTATTTTTTCAATCTTTCTTTTGCCGTGCATTCCTTGTTGATCTGATTGGAAAGCGTTAAAAACGTTTCTAACTTTCTTCTAAGGGTTTAAATTTAAGCCCAGGTTTTAAATTTAATGATCCCACTTAGTTGCCAAATCCTGGTTTATTGATTAAATTTTGAGTAAAATTGGGCGTGGAGTGAGGCAAAAATCTCATGATCGGATTTTGAGTTTTATAGATCTCGATTAAAATTCATGATTAACTTTTGAGCGATACGGAGAGAATAAGATTTCGAGAGAAGTTCGTAAACCAGCAAACCATTCGGTTCCGTTTGTGTAAATTTAGTAGCTATACCTGTTAAATGATGCATCGAATTTAATTTGATCACGAAAAATTTGTGTTCAACTTAACTCGTAAAATTAACCAAGAAATTTTTATTTTAAATGACTGAAGTCACATCTAATTAGCATTATTATAAATGCAAAACGTCGAAAGAGTGGTCCACCTCATTTTCTCTCATTAAGGTAGCGATAAAAAGGCAGCAGTCAGCCAATATCTCCTCCATTACTCATTAGTCTCTAAGAGACTAAAGAGGTATCTCAAAATAAAAATGTAGCTAATTACTCATGTCGGGTATTTCGAGGGTACCTGGAACCTCTGACACACGCCTCTCAAACGTTTCAAACCCCGCCATTTCTACATTTTCGCTTCGAAACCCCCCATGAATGAGTCACCTCTTGTTTGCGGCATCTTTCCAGTTATTTTTCTATCAGCCGCGGTGGCAACCGTGTGAAAGAGTTAAGCAAAGGCCGGAAGCAGCGTGATTCAACGAACGATTTTCCCGCCCTTTTTCGAAATACGTTCTAAAAATAAGGAGCCGTTGCGCAACGCCGTTCTATTGTTGGTCAAGGCTGAGAATCTCCTGACGATTGCGGAGAAGTCAAATAGGATGATGTCATAATTGAATCGCTTATTTCTGAAACATGCCAAACGCCACTTTTCGTGTTTTGAGATAAACGAGAAAAACTGTAAGAAGCTCACTACATTTTATGATGATGTTATTTTTTTCATAAAGTAGACCTCATTTGGATATTTTACAGACAAAATAATTTTTTTAATGTTTTTATTCTTTAAAAAAATTGTTGAAATATTTGCATTTGACAGGTTTCTGCAATAAACAGAGTATTCATGCCGATTTTCATAGCTTAACTTTAATTTATTTAAGGATTTGGTAATAAAAGTGGGAATATCAGTTGAAAATAACATTTACTTACCAATAAAAATATTATAGAATTTTTATTTTTTTTCTCTTTTGGTTTGTAAATGTATACCTTTTTTTTATAAATGATTTCAACTCTAGACTCAAAAATAGTGGTCAGCCAATTCAAAATGTTTTATAGACATCTTCGAATTCATTTAGATGTAACTTAGTGGACAGTAAAACTATTTTGCTTTAAAAGCCTACAAAATCAGTTAACTAGTTCAATATTACGATCTGTGGTATAGATTTTATGTCCCCTTTTAATAAAGTGATTCATAGATATAAAATCTCAATCACATGGATGTAATAAAGGGTCACACGCATGGACATTTTAAATACACTGCTCAATACAATTAAAGGATATTGGTGGTTTTGGTACATATTGGCAAGCAAATAAAAAATTTGCAGTGATTCAAGCTTTTTTCATAAACTTAGGGTTATTTAAAAGCAGTGGCGGCTCGTCCATAGGGGCTGCGGGGCTGCATCACCCCCAACCAAAATTTTCCGAAATTCTAATTTTTAGTTGCTTATAATATTTAAAAAATTATCCATTTCCCCCTTTAATCTGTGTTCTTTATAATCCTTTTTCAATTAATACTTCTCTGCTATGCCGTCTCGCCAACAGATTTCTTTCCGGGTCGATCAGCCCCCGCAGATATACCAATTGTGGTATAAAACACTGGCTCTATCATATCAAATGAAAATATCAAGAATTTAGCATGCGAATCTTTTAGGAGAAAAGGGGCTGCTTTTCAGCAGCCCCGACCAAAAGAATGATAGCTTTTTCTCTTGAAAAAATAAACGATTTCATATACTAATAAATCACATTGGCTTTTTAGCTTATCTCACTCCAATGATGTTTTAATTTTTTATTTATAGCTTTATTTTCTTTTCAACAGAGAGAGAACAAAATATTTTCTGGTGTTTCGGCAAGTCAATAAAGATTTATGTTTACTTTTTGTAGCCAAGTTTTTATTTCTTTTTATAATGAACAAATTGAATTCGAAATGTTTATTTTCGTTTCATTTGGTTTTGAGATACTAAATGAAATAGACTTCATCTTTGATTCTTCATAATCAGCTAAATATAGGTAAGGGGCCGTTCAAATATTACGTAAGCACTTTTTTGGTCATTTTTAACCCCCCCTCCCCCCTTGTCAGCAAAGATAAGCAAACCTCAAACCCCCCCCACCATAATTACGTAAGAAACTGCCGGACCCCCCCCCACCCCGAAATTTTGACATCCCTTCCCTATGTAAGGACTGTTTTTTTCCTTGAAAATTAGGTAACTCATACAAGGAGCTGTCCTTTTTGGGTGTAACCCTAGGGTTCAAAAAGGAGTCGAAACACTACTTTTCGGGGTTACAATTTCAAAATGTTAGGGTGGTCTATCTCCAGAAAAAGGTGCATACGTCAGATTTCCCAATTCATTTTTTTGTTACATTTATTTTGGTTGAATTTTGAAATTATTTATGCAAGAAACAAGAGATTTTCGAAAATGCACCATCTTACGTAAGCATCACTCATATCCCCCCTCCCCCTTGTCAGCAAAAATAAGCAAAGTGCAAACCCCCCTCCCCTCTTAGGTGCTTACGTAATATTTGAACGGCCCCTAAGTGACAGTTTTTGAATGCTTTATTAAGTGTGAAATCGAAATTTTATATTGTTCCCATCTTTTCTATTTGATTTTTTCCACGTTTTAGTTTAATAAAAAAAGTGAAGCATGGCATTACCTCATGTTACTGTCAGTGAAGACTTTGAATCAGGTTTACTAATACTTTGTACTTATAAATCTGGTTCAGGCATCTTTAAACCATTTCTAAGTTTTGTTAGGGATTTTTTGGCATTATATCGCTTAAAATACGTTGCCAACTTGGTACCGTCGGAGCAGCACCCCTTATAATTTTACCTTCGAGCCGCCACTGTTTAAAAGCTAAATCCATGCAGTTATCAAAATAAAAATTTTATTTTTACTTTTTTTTTATCAAAATTGGAAAATGCACATTTTGTGTAGTTAAGCAAAATAAAATAAGTAAAAAAAAGATTTTTTAAAAAACGCTTTTATTGAAGTGTTCTACAAGGCCAAAAATAATTTATTCAGTTTGACAAATCATTTATTGGGAAGTAGAAAATAACTTTTTGGTAAGTAAAAAATAACTGATTTTCTAATCACTAAAAATAAAAGCGTGGGCGCTAGTAACTTATATATTTTTTTAATTTTAATTTTTTATTCATTTTTTAAAATTTGTACAAACTCACCTGAAGGTATGGACCCGTATAAGTAAATTCAACACACACAAGGACAGTAACACTAACATCTATGCCGAACGAGGATTCGAACCCCAGACGTACGGCTTTGCAGTCAGATGCTCTAACCACTAGGCCATTACGTCGGCATTTGTGTATAATTTTACATAAATAAAAATACCTATTGGAGAATTTAAAGTGAATCCATCCCACCCAAACCTCATAAATGAGAAATTTGTAAATGTAACCTCATAGAACATAGAATAAAGAAGTGAGAATAAATAGTGAATAAAGAATTACTAGCGCCCACGCTTTTATTTTTAGTGATTAGAAAATCAGTTATTTTTTACTTACCAAAAAGTTATTTTCTACTTCCCAATAAATGATTTGTCAAACTGAATAAATTATTTTTGGCCTTTTAGAACACTTTACAATAAAAGCGTTTTTTTAAAAATCTTTTTTTACTTATTTTATTTTCTACTTTTTAGTCATGGTATTTTTTAACAAAAACTCACAAGAAAAAATGTATTTATTTCAATCATATTTAATCTTATGTTAGGATGGAATTTTAGTTTTCTACAATATGATGGTGAAACATAACGCGCATCCGCTCACTCGCCGATGAAATCCATCGATATCAAAAAGATTCGCAATAGTCCAGTCAAATTGTCCCAAAATAAGGCCATTTTGGGAAAATTTTGGGGTAGAAGATATTTTTTGCTATCTGTATGTTTTTTGGGGTGCTGAATCCGCATCTGAGGTTTGCCAACAAAATTTCGTGACGGAACATTGTGAAAATTCGAAAAAATGGCTAAAATTCGCCCCTTTTTTTTTCGTTTTCGGCCTCTAGAACATTACCTTTGCGCTTCCGAGCTAAATAATGAATCCAAAAAATAAAGAACACTAACCAAGCTACAAAAACGTCAATTACAACTTTTCTCTCAGACGCATAGTTTCGCCGATAGAGCACGTTGAAAAAGGGGCTATTTTCGTTCGATTGGTAAGAAATCCAAAAAATTTCACTTTTATCTCCAAAGAACCGCCCTTTTGGAACAGGATACTATAAAAACTGCCTAAATAATATTTCACATGAAATTAGCTCTCTAAAAACTCCAATAATGATAACTAAATGCATTTTTGTTCGCTGATTTCTCTTAAGAACGAAACTTCAACAGGAGATAATAGTATATCTAAAACTAAGTTGCTTCTTCGAAATTACATGCAAAATATTTCTATTGACTGCTCTATATGTTTTTGAGGGTGCTGAATCCAAATTTGAGGTTTGCCAACAAAATTTCATGACGGAACATTGAGAAAATTCAAAAAAATGCCAAAAATTCACCACTTTTGTTCGTTTTCTGCCCTTAGAGCATACACTTTGCATTTCTGAGCAAAACAGTCAACACCAAAACAAAGAACAGAAAACAAGCTACAAAAAAGTCAATTACAACTATTCTCTCAGATGAAGGGTTTGGACGCTGAAGAACGCTGAATATTGGAGAGTTTTTGTTCCATTGGTGGAAAATTCATAAAATGTCACTCGTATCACCGAAAAGCGGCCTGTTTTGGAACAGGATACTATAAGTACGGCTTCAATTATGTGTTACGCCCATGAAATCAACGATCTGCATACTCAAATGTTAATTGATAAATAATTAAACATAACAATAAAATACAACCATTAGGAACATTTTGGGATTACTGTAAAATTGCTCATTGTTAAAAGCTTTAATCAAAGTAATATATAGAAAAATAGGTACTACATGAAGTAAATCGTGCATTTAATTAATTAATGCACGATTAAAGCCTTTAACAATGAGTAATATTACAGTATGGAACAAAAACTCCCAACAATGGAACAAAAACTCCCCAATATTCAGCGTTCTTTAGCGTCCAAACCCTTCATCTGAGAGAATAGTTGTAATTTACTTTTTTGTAGCTTGTTTTCTCTTCTTTATTTTGGTGTTGACTGTTTTGCTTAGAAATTCAAAGTGTATGTTCCAAAGGCCGAAAACGAATAAAAGTGGTGAATTTTTGGCATTTTTTCGAATTTTCTCAATGTTCCGTCATGAAATTTTGTTGGCAAACCTCAAATTTGGATTCAGCACCCTCAAAAACATATAGAGCAGTCAATAGAAATATTTTGCATGTAATTTCGAAGAAGCAACTTAGTTTTAGATATACTATTATCTCCTGTTGAAGTTTCGTTCTTAAGAGAAATCAGCGAACAAAAATGCATTTAGTTATTATTGGAGTTTTTAGAGGGCTAATTTCATGTGAAATATTATTTAGGCAGTTTTTATAGTATCCTGTTCCAAAAGGGCGGTACTTTGGAGATAAAAGTGATCTGTTTTCCACCACGTTTTTTTACTTTTGAGGGGCTGGGGTATTTTCTCCATTTTCCCCTTTCAGAGCATTTTTCAGCACCTGACTTGTTTGGGAGGTATTGGAAGGGCAGAAATTCGTTTCTCCAGCATTTCCTAGACTTGTTCTATTGGATTCATGTCGAGTGAACGTGCTGGTCGATCCCTTTCGAGCAATTTCTTCATCCTGAAGAAAATCATTAACTAAGGTAGCACAATGTTTTCTGCAATTACCATCCCTGAAAGTTAAATTGATGAACTGAGAGTCAGATTTGAAATTTTCCGTAGAGTTAATTTTCCGTAATTTATCATTTTAAATTTGATTCTCCATAGGAATACACATAAAAAGTCATCTTTCAGACTACTTTTAAACAACTTATAATTATTGTGACAATAAGCCGACTTTAGAGATTGTTGGCGATGGTACTTAACCCTTTATGTCCCAAATTATGTTTTTCAGAAAAATTGTGCTGAATATTTTTTATACATTATCCCTATAAGATATTAAGTATATAAGCTTCATATTAACCCTAGTAGCACAGCTCGTCCAAAATATGTCAAGTTTACGAAACTGCAACTAGAAGTAAACGAAATTTGGCCTTACATGACGAAAATTGGACGAATTTGGAACATTGGGAAGTGGGACTTTAAAGTCCCGTCGGGGCATAAAGGGTTAAGATTGGTTTTTCGATAGTCACTTTGGGCACTTAGCTCCTTTTGAAGTCCAGCCCTCAAATTTAAAAATTCTGATAGTGCTCTTTACGAATATAAGGCTAAATTTAACTAAAATTTAGAATTAGTGTAGAAAAATTGAAGCATTTAATTAATAATTACATACCTGCCAACATTGGAATTATAAAAAAAGGAAGATTTTAAAAATCAAGGCACCAATGGCATTTTTTTTCTTAATCTAAGTCAAGATTATCTACCATAGTTAAAACACCTAAGTTTATAGGTATCATGAATGAATATTAGGGTGTCTCAAAAAAAACTTTTTTTAGAAAAACCTCGCTCCCCAGGGCTTTTCCCATTCCTTTTGGTCCCAAAAGATAGTGTGTGAAGTTTCAGCCCCCTAAGTTAACTCTAGGGTTTGCCTGTAGAGCCCCAAAGTTTGAAAAAAGTGGAAAAAATGACCAATTTTCAGAATTTTTAAAAATTATATTTTAAGATTGATACTGCGATAAAACCGGTTCAAATGTGTCATATGGAACTTATTTTGGTGAAATATATTTATTTATGTGTATTTACTGTACCTATAGCCCCTATAACTTAAGATTAAAACGTATTACTTAGGGACGTTGCACTCGCCAAAGCTTATAATGCACTACCGGTGGACGAAATGAATTAAATCCGAATTTCTTCGAAGGAACTCCCTCAAATGATGCCATTCGGAGCTAAAATGATATTATAAATTATAAAAACCAGTGAAATAGCAGTTTTTGGCCCTTACAGAGAACTTTTAATGTAAAAAGTGTTTTTCTTCAAAATTTCTCGTTTTCAGCTGATAAAACCCAAAATTTATACTAAAAAAGGGGGTTGTTGTAGTCTTTAGATACCAAACTTTGAAATCTTTATAGGGGTTTACTTTTTAATAAGTAGAATTAGATTTTAAAGCGCACAGATCGGAAATGACATGGATATTTCCTATACCAGACTTAAAAATCTATTTTCTTTTTTAGTATGGAAAATTACTTACTTTTAACGTATTAGGGTAAAGTTTTAATTAAAAACTTATTTCCTTAACATTTCAACCAAGATTCACAAGTACTATTAAACTATTTTCCTAACTGTGAAAGAAGAAAATAGATTTTCAAGTCAGGTATAGGAAATATCCATGTCATTTCCAATCTGTGCTGATTAAAATTTAATTCTACTTGAAAAAATGAAACTCCTATAAAGGTTCCAATGTTTGGTATCTAAAAAAGTTCAGCAAACCCCTTTTTTACCATAAGTTTTAGGTTTCATCAGCTGTAAAAGAGATATTTTGAAGAAAAGCACTTTTTACATTAAAAGCTCAGTGGAAGGGCTCAAAACTATTATTTCACTTGTTTTTACAATTTATAATATCATTTTAGCTCCAAATGGCATCATTTGAGGGAGTTCCTTCGAAGATATTCGGATTTAATTCATTTCGTCCACCGGTAGTGCATTATAAGCTTTGGCGTATGCAACGTCCCGAAGTAGTACGTTTTAATCTTAAATTATAGGGGCTATAGGGTACAGTTAATACACATGAATAAATATATTCTATCTAAATAAGTCATAAATGTCGCACACATTTGAACCAGTCTTATTAGCATTATCAATCTTAAACATAATTTTTAAAAATTCTGAAAATTTATCATTTTTTCCACTTTATTCAAACTTTGGGGCTCTACAGGCAAACCCTAGAGTTAACTTAGGGGGCTGAAACTTCACACACTATCTTTTGGGACCAAAAGGAATGGGAAAAGCCCTGGGGAGCAAGGTTTTTCGAAAAAAGGTTTTTTTTGAGACACCCTAATGAATATCTTTCAGTTCAAAAATCAAAGAAAAACAAATTTAATATCAGATGAGCACACTCTAACCTACCTAACTTTAAACTGACATTAAAAAAACTAATTTCACATCAAAAGAAATTTATTACTTTTTAAATATTATTCTTAATGTTAATTTTTTGAGGGCTGATATGCTCAAGATTCAGCCTTTTTTTAGAAAATTGTTATCAAATACCATTTCAAATTCTTTAGTCCAGGATCCACGGTACATTTTTTGCACTTGATTACTATCAAGCTAATTTTCCGTGAGTAGATTCATTTTGATGAGACGCCCAACAACTTCCATTACGAAATTCTAGATTGTGGTAGCTAACAGAGGTAGCAAGGATACAGTATGTCGATTTGATGATTCTCAAATATTTATTACTAACTGGATTCTTTTTTAATAAATCTCAAGATAATTATCTAAATTATTCGAAAATATATTTTTCCTACAAAATGTAGGGTTTGATCAAAGAGTCCCCTCCTTTCAACATGTATCGATAACAAGGACATCATAAGTTATTACTAACCAGCTGATTTTTTTTGTGTTACTGAGGTAAAATTTATATAATTTAACAGTTATATTGTCCTACAAATTGCGTGGTACGTTATCCCGGTCCTACGCTCAGAAATTGTTAATACCACAAGACTATTTTTCTCATTACTAACTGTAGGACAAATATATTACATAATAGGTTAGTGTGTTCTCTGCCCAAATGAAACAATGTCCTACAAGAAAATAGGTATTTTATCACTAGTCCGACAAGAATTGTCATTTTTTTCGTTTTCCTGTTTGCAACATAAGATGCAGTTCAATTATTACGTAATTTTATTAGTGAACTTTTAAGGAGGTTAACGGGCTATTAGTTCACCATTTGTTCTTCGATTTAGGGTTGTGGATCATTCTTAAAAGTGCCCTGTTTCTTATATCCTCATTTAATCAAAATTATGGGGTAATAAGGAACACTAGCATTTTATGCATGAAAATTATAAGTTATCGAAATCTTCTCTTTATTATATTAATATTTTTTGTTCTTATTTCATTTATAAAGTCAAAAGTTTAAATTCAATTAATGTTATTTCTACTTAAATTTCCTGAAATAGGTGGGTTGAAAGAAAACTTTTACTCACCACTTTAAAGTTGGTTAAAAAACTATTAAGTAATTTGATAGACAATGTGTATAAATTTCACGATTTAATTTATGGTGAGTATATCAAAATATTACGTTGGGGTTTTTTATATTTAGTTTTCCGTGATATTAATCAAAAACAATATTGAAACGCAGGGGGTGGGAATAGGTTCAAGGGTCTTCTTAAACTTCCTGAACCAATCAAACTTGAATAAATATAGAGGAAGTGAAACCAACCTTAAAAAAACTGAGCTTGGAAAAAAATTGAGTTGATTTTGGGGGATGATAACCAATCAGTATCACAAAATGAATGAATAAAGAGAAATACCATTTGATTTATTTTGTCATGATTTTTAAATATTTTGTATAAAAGTATAGCGTTGCTTATAACTTTCAACTTGTACTCTACTTAAGACTAATTTTTTAACTAGGCATAAAACGAAAGGTTTTAATGAAAATTTTTGAAAATTTCTGGAGTTATAAAATACTCTTTATAGATTATATTAATACCTTCACTTGATTTTTAATTGTTTTAGCAAAATAATTGGCTTGTTTCCTATTACCCCAAGCGGGGTAATAAGATACAGTCGCTTGGAGTAATAAGAAACAAGTAAAAACTCCCCTTACCCTTTTATTTAAGAAGTTCATTATTTTTTCAAAGTAAGCTACAAATGGAGCAAAAAATTCTGTAAAAAAATTTGCTTCATAAACTTAAAGGATAACTTGTGGAATTTTTAATATACCTAATTACCCCATTTGAATCTTATTACCCCACTCTCCCCTAACGAAGTAAAAAAATCAGCTGGTTAGTTATCATTTATAATGACTGCATTATCGATACATATTGAGTTGAGTTGAGTTGAGTTGAGATTGACTTGAGACATTTGCTGACAAAAATTTATCGCTTCGTCTTCTCTTTACTTCTTTGGTAATAATACTTCTTAATTACATGTTAACTTGGGAATTCCTTCCTAGGGGGATAATTATTTTCTTCTTTGTTATTCTACTACTATTTCATTTAAGAATCTTGCTATTGCTTGGATTTTAGTTCTTCTATTATCTTTGATTAATTTCATTAGCTCTTGATAGTTTAGCGATTTTAGTTGAAGTGCGTTGCTTAACTTTGCTCTCTTACTTACGTGTCTATTGCATTCAAACAGGAAATGATTAAAAGTGTCTTCTACTTTACAAGTATCACATAACGGATTTTGAATGAGGTTAAATTTATAAAGTTTGGAGTTAGTCATGAATGTTTTAGTTTTTAATCTGGAGATTAATACGTCTGTCTTTCGGTTGCCTATACTAAGTTTGTCTTTTTGGTTTACAGAGTCCATATGCTTGAAATCATTGTAGTGTTTATAACTTTTCCATTGATATTCTTGTTCCTCTCTTATTTTGTTTGATATACTTCTTATGGCATCTTCTGGTGATATCTCGTTGATTATAATTTGATCTGGAGCTTTCCCTGCTTCCTGATCTGCCTTTTCATTTTCATATATTCCCTTGTGTCCCGGAATCCACGCTATTTCTATTTCCTTTGCAAATTGCATAGCTTGGTTAATGCTTCTGTTTAGTTTTTTAATTACTTCTGGCGATTTTATATTTATATTTTGCAATGATTTAATGACGGATAGACTATCTGTTAAAATGAAGTATTCTTTTTCGCTCACGATGAACTCCTGAACCGCCATGCAAATTGCCATAGCTTCAGCAGAAAAAATACTGTTTAAATTGGGGATTGACCCAGCTATGATGATGTTCTTGTTAAAATTTACTGCTGCTACTTTGGTTTCTTGATTTCTCTTGGAGGCGTCAGTTGATATTATTATTTTTCCTTTTAGGAATTCCTCTTTGAAGCATTTGAATAAAACTTTGATTTCTTTCTCGGATTTCTGTTTGTCCTGAAATCTATAAGCGTTTAAGCTCAATTTTAAGTTTGGATTTAAATTTTCTAGACAGCTTTCGGATATTATTAAATCTTTTTCTATTGATAGCCTTCTCATTATCTTTAGAAATTTAAATCCTATAGGTTCTATTTTTAATCTAAATTCGTTTTCGCCGTTTTTAAAAGTGTTACATAGTTCCGAGTTTTTGCCTTGTACGATCTGTCTGATTCCAAACCTAGCCATGTTAATTTCCATTCTATTTTCAATAGGAATCTGTTCTGCTTCTTTGAGTAGTAAGGGTATTGGGGTCCATTTAGGTAATCCAGTGGCTATTCGCATCGCATCGTGGTATAATATTTCAAGTTTATTAATTTGAGTTTTGCTTGCGGTGCATAGTATTTGGCTACCAAATTCCATACTGCTTCTGATGGTGGTGTTTGCTATTTTTATTATATGATAAGATCGGGCTCCCCACGCTCTTCCTGTTATGGCTTTTAGTACATTAATTTTTCTTTTGATTTTCTTTTGTAGATATTCGATGTGTTCTTTAAATGATAGGTTTCTTGAGAAATAGATGCCTAATATTTTTATTTGAGATACCCATGGAATTTCTTGTTGGTCTATTTCGAATGTTGTATTCGGTACTTGTCTTTTGTTTGAAAAGTTTATTGCTTCACATTTCTGTACCCTGATTTTCATTTTCCAATAGTTTTTCCATCTATTGATTTTATATAGAGTCCCTTGAAGATCTTCCATTAGCCTGTTTAAATTTTGGTTTTCTCCATAGATGTAAATATCATCTGCGTAAACTAAGCATTTGATGTCATTGTGTAAATTGTAGAATATATCATGCATATATATAGCGAAGAGAAAACCACTCAAAACACTTCCTTGGGGAACGCCTCTTGTATAATTTATTTGCTTTGATTTTACACCTCTCCAACTTACATTGAAGCTTCTATTTTGAAGGAAATTATGTATCCACAGCGCTGCATTTCCTCCTATGCCAAAAGACAGTAGCTTTTGAATGAGACCGTCTGTGAATACACTATCATATGCTTCGCTGATGTCCAGGGAAATAAGAATAAAATATTTTTTCCTGTTTTTAGCTTTTAATATTTCATTATGGATTATTGCTTGAATATAATTAACATCTTTGCTGGGTATTGCTCCTGCGTGGTTTTTGTTGAATTTACCTTGGGTGTAGATTTTTAATCTATTTAAAATCATTTTTTCCATGGTTTTGCATATTGTTGATGTTAAAGAGATAGGTCTGTAGGATTCTACTTTGTCTTTATTTTTTCCCGGTTTTATGATGGGAACGATATTTGCCGATTTCCATGCTTCTGGTACATTTCCCGTTGTCCAGCTTTGATTGTAAATATCCAATAGCGTGTTCAGTTGCTTTTCATTTAGCATTTTGATGAATTTGCTGTTTATCCTGTCTTTTCCTGGGGTTGAGCTCTTGAGGGATTTTATTGCTGTTTTCAGTTCTTCTATGGTGAATTTGTCATTGTATTTATGTTGGAAGTTTAGGCTGTAGTCTAAAGGAATGACTTCGTTAATTATTTCCTTGTTGAAAATTTCGGCAAATGCATTTGCTTGCTCAATTGGGTCTGATATTAATTCTTGATTAACATTTAAGATGTTGTTTGAGTTGTCTTGGTAATTTTCTTTTTGAAGTGCTTTTATGATTCTGTATATATTTTTGGATTCTTTTTCTGATTCACATATTTTGTCCCAGTGTTGAACCTTGCTGCTTTGGATTACTCTTCGTAGTTTAGCTGATGTTCTTTTGTATTTCAACCATAATTCTTTTGATGCCTGTTTTCTGGCTAATTTGAGTAGGGTGCGTTTTTGTTTAAGTAGAGCTTCGCATTTTAAGTTCCACCATGGTTCTTTTCCTTGTTTTATCTCTGCATTTATGGTATTTTTTACTATAATTTCCTGGCATCTTTCTAAAAAATTTTGAGCTTTTGGATTGAGATAGTCTTGTATTTCTTTTTCGACGTTTTTCCATAATATGACTTTTCTTTTGTGGATGCATTTTGTGTGGTCCGTTTTGATTGTGATCTTGATTGGATGATGATCACTGTCGAACTGATCTTGATGGACCCAATATTCAATTTCATGAGTGAGCTCCGGGGAGACAATTGATAAGTCAAGTAAAGATGATGATTGCTGTGTTCTATATGTGTCATCTTGAGTATTAATTATGACTCCGTTGATTTCATCCAACCAATTTACAAATTTCTTTGCATCTTTGGATTCTTTTCTTGCTCCTAATGCCCGGTGTTTTATATTAAAGTCTCCTATAAGGATGTATGGAGGTTTTATTATTTCTTTGAGCTCATTTAGTATTTCTTCGCTGTATATTCCTTTTGGTGAGTAGCAGTTATATATTTGTATTTCTTTTCCTTTGAAATATATGGAGATCCCTTGAAATTCATTTTCAGAAGTCTGTAAGGAACTTAAGTCTATTTCCTTGTGTGGTAAATATTTATTAACTGCTAAGCATATTCCTCCTCCTTTGTTTGTCCTGTCTTTTCTGTAAATGTTTTTATTTTGGATCTTTAAGGTGTCTTTTATGCTTAGAAAAGTTTCTTGTATTGCAATTATATCTGCATCGTAAAAAAAGGGGTCTGTCAACCAGAACTTTTTATTTCTAATACTTCTTGCGTTCCATTGAACTACTTGAAGATTATTTTGATTTCCATTCCTTGTGTTCTTCATAATAATTCTTTTTTAAATATAAACACTGATTTTTTTTTGTGGTTGGTCTTTCTCTCAGGGTCCGGTATTTTATTGTTTAAATTTGTCTAGTAGTACATTCTTCTTTAGATTTTCTAAAGAGATAATTGGTTGATTGCCATGTTCTTTAATATTCTGGAGCAATGCTTCATTTAGCTTATTTATTTCTTCATCTTTATTTGTTTTCTCCATTAGTGTTGACATATTATGATCTGGAGTGTATGATTCTGTAATTTCCATCTCAGTATCTCTTTGATCTATTCTTGGTTTCTTGTTTGAGATCTCTTGATCTGGGCTTGTTTCATTTTCTTTTTTGTTTTTTGTTGATTGCAAAATTTCCTTGGGGATACATATTGGAAGGAGGGGACTCTGATCAAACTATACATTTTGTAGGACAAATATTTTTTCGAATAGTTTAGATATTTATCTTGAGATCTAACAAAAAAATCCAGTTAGTAATAAATATTTGAGGATCATCAAATCGACATATTGTATCCTTGCTACCTCTGTTAGCTACCACAATCGAGAATTTGGTAAAGGAAATTGTTGGGCGTCTCATCAAAATGAAGCTCTTCACGAAGATTCAGCTTGATAGTAATTATTTTTACATCAAGGATCTGTACTACTACTTTTGAGCGTTGGACCGGGATGCGATATTCCACAATGACTAACTCCCCAGCGCCTAGCGCCGCCAAGGGTGCCAAACGAGTCGCTTTTCCAACTTCGCCAAACCTTGCGGCTCTCGCGATTTCTCTCGTTTAACGAGATTAGCTGTATTATTTTATTCGCCGTGTCGCGTTTAAAGGAGTGCGAGTGTTGTGTTCAGTGTTTTAAACCCTCTTTGAAGAACAGTAATTAATTTTCGTTTTGAATAAATTTTTAATATGATTATTGATATTATTCCAAGTAAATATGGTTGCATAAAATGTGTTTTAAGTGTTATTTACAAATTTTTGTGCATTAGCAGTTACACTTTTTTGTGCATTATCTTATATGTAATCAATTTATTAACCGCCTATACAGGGTGTATCTGAAATGGTGCAACAAACTTTCAGGGATGATAGTACTCATCAAGACGAACAAGAATCGGTATAGAAAGGGGGTCGCAAATGAGTTTTAAGGGGTGAAACCCCGGGGTGAAAATCAGCAAAAAAACTTGCATATTTGTGCAGAAAGAGACACAATTGTTCGATTCCATAATTTTTTACACCAAAAAATAGAACTCGTACTTGCAAAAAGAAATTTTAACTGTAACTTTTCAGGAAGTTATCTTTTCGTAGCGAAAGATTTATTCGATCAGTCTCTTTTTCAATGCATGTTCAACCAAATTTGGCAACTTATTAGCCATTTGGCGCACTTTTTTCGTTTCTTATTTTATCGTTAAAACGGTCTCAGGTGGTAGAGTAATGAGCCGGAATCTTCTGACTCGCAATCGTAAGATTGTGGTTTCTGTCATGTCAATTATTTTTGGGCAACACATGGAAAGAGTACTATTAAAGGATGTGGGTTGGGGTTTTATGGCGTTAGGTCCAAAAATCGGACAAAATTAAAGGATGTATATTAGTATTTTGAGAAATTTTATGGATTTTTCTAAATTGTAGTGTTTTTCTTTACGGTAATTTTTTTCAGGTAATTACAATGCTTTAAATCGCATTTTGTCTCAACGCAAAACTTTGACACGTGTTTAAAAATTTTTTACACAATTTTTTTTACAAAATTGATTGCTCAAAAATTTGGCAGCACAAAATTTTGTGAAATGAAGGAAAAGCAATCCTTGAAATCCCTATTTTTAAATCAACGATCAATTAGATTACACAATGTATTTGATTCTCATTCGATTCAGAAATCGTTTCTTCCGTAAATTTTATTTCCCTACAATGGATGATAAGGATTTCATGGACTGCCTTTCCTCAGTTTCACAAAATCTTGTGCTGTCATATATTAATTTTTTTGATCGACCGATTTAAAAAAATTGTGTTAAGAATTTCTTTGGGTCTAAAAATAGTGCATTACAGATCACGGGGTATTTTTATCTTGTTTTGTCTATTTGTTATTAGTTTTTAAAACTAGGAAGCTCTTTTGTGAAACACCCTTTTTTAAGGAAATGTAATGATGACTTAGATTTTGTATGAAACATTTGTGTTAGTAAAAAGAATAGTTTAAAAACCTAAGCATTTTCAACAGTTTTATACTTAAATGCTCTTATTCTAGATGTGACTACATAATTATCACTGTTATTCTCATGACAAGAAAAAACTAAGAAAATTACAAGTTTGAGAAATACACGGTCGAGATGGGGTGCGAGCTTGGCCACTTTAATATTCCCGTGTTAAAGGAGGGGAGGGTAGTTTATGAAGCTTAGGGTTTCGTCTCGTAGTCAATACGACAAAATTAAGCCAAATTAATTATTGAAATTAGCCAAATTAATTATTAAGATTAGACAAATTAGGCCGAATGAATTTTTTTAATTTTCTATTTGCAAAATGTAATTGAAAACCGTATTTATGAATTACTACTTGAAAACAAGAGGGGATAGTAGGTTCTTGTCATGTACTAAGGGTGGCCATCAAAGGGAGGGAGGGGGGTCAAAAATAGTAATAAATGGGTTACGTAGTATGGGCATTTTCCCTAAGGGGTTTACGATATCCGCCTTCTAGGACAAACTGTTTTAACCTATGAGCTTCAAACGCCCCGACACCCTAGGAGCAGATTGTACAGTCCATCCTCAGTACACAGACAAAGTAATTTAAAATTAATTAACAGAGTGGTGACTTAATTAAAACTAGTTTCTAGTAAAATTAATACTATTTTAGTGATGTTTCACCCCCTCCCCCAATTTTTGTGTTTAAATTTATTTTTCCTTTAAAACTTCAGCTGTCAGTTTTTGGCATAATTCCTTCTTCCTCCTACCTAACAAACCATGGATTTTCTAATCACCCTATCATGTCATAAATTATTCAATCATAATTTTTCGATTTCGCTTGGCCGTCAGTCTGTTAATCTTTCCATACTTCTCCAAATTTCTTGTGCAAATCAATTTTCTTTATTTAATTCTTATTTAAACTGTAACTGTAAGCATTATCTTCAAAATGCTGAATTTCTTCATGTTAAAAAACAAGCCAGCTGGATGGCTCAGCGGCAATCTACCACTTTTAAAATAATTTTCTCTTGTTTATTATCGCTATGAATCCTTACGGTGTCACAGCAGCTAGCTCGATAGCAGTACTCATACATTGCTTATTGGAGTTAGCCACAAATCCCGTAGGGTTTGTGCGAGTGCTACGCTTGTTCCATCTAGGGCAGTGGTCTCCAACTCCCAGTACGCGGACCGATGCCGGTCCGTGGATCAAATGGTACCAGGCCGCGGGCCGACCATTTCATTGAAAATTAATATAAATTCCTAGGTTTATACTCCGAATTAATGAATGAAATTAATTATAAATCACTTTATATATATTTTTTGATGTAACTGTATTTTATTTTGAAACCATGTTTAAATACAATTAAATTAAAATTAATAAATCGAAATAATCTAGAATGTAAACAATCAACGCCCCCTCAGCGGTCCGCCGTAAAATTATCAAACGTTGACAGGTCCGTGGTGGTAAAAAGGTTGGGGACCTCTGATCTAGGGCTATAACTAACTATTGGATGTGAAACTGCGGGCAATTGCACAGCTGAGAAGGGAGTGCTTGTTACACCGACTAAGGCTTAAAGGATGTTTTTATCTTTAAAAGCTATGCATTGTCCTGAATTTCAAAAATAGTACTAATAATGTATGAAAAATGCGGGGATCTTTAATTAATTCTACATTTAGTGTTAGTATTTTACTTCTCAAGGTATGATATTAATTAATAAATATGTTTCTATTTAAAAAACACTTATTTTGCATAGCTAAAAAATTTTATTTAAATGGGACAAAATGAAATCTTAATACTTTAAAACATGTTGCAATGTCTTTCAAGATATATCTTTAAAAAAATTATATGAATTTAAAAATGAACAACTTCACAGTAGGACAGAACTCGCAGTCTTACGATTGCAAGACTGTTACGCTACCAACTAAGCTATCATTTAATCACTAATAGTACTACTACATAAAAATTTGAGTTTCCGTAAGAATCACGAAAAAGTATTTGGCGATCACGGATTGGCGAAGTTTTTTTTCCTGTCGAATGCAAAAGTGTTACTGCTGGGAAAACTAGCTTAGTAAAATTTGAAGTTGTTTTACAAAATAACTACCGAAATCGAACCCTTGTGTCTCTTCCTGCACAAATATGCAAGTTTTTTGGCTGATTTTCACCCCGGGGTTTCACCCCTTAAAACTCATTTGCGACCCCCCTTTCTATACAAATTCTTGTTCGTCTTGATGAGTACTATCATCCCTGAAAGTTTGTTGCACCATTTCAGATACACCCTGTATAATGATACCTTCTTACTGACCATTCATAAATGGTTGGGTAGAAAGTATTTCATAATATATTAAAAATTCTAACTATAAAACTCAGTTTTTTAAAAACATAAAAATTATTATTTATGCTAACTTTCCATTTTCTGTGCGCAACTTCAGTTAGCTTTTCAATTAAGGTGTAGTTATGATGAATGTTTCTTTCCAAGAAATGACAGCATTTTTAACTGCAGGTATTCTTTAAAAAAATCCTTTTGGGCCTGAAAGAATAGCTAGAATGAAAAAATTAGTGTTGAAGAATAGTTCCCTCAATGAGACTTGTAAAATAATTGTGGTAGTAATTTTAAATATATTTTGTTAGAAATTCTAAAAACAGTAGTATTAATATAAAAAATTTTATCAATTCGAAATACATTCCCAAATGTGAATAAGCAATTCAAAAGTGGTCTTTTTGAAAAATATATTGAATTGAGGAAAATTTCAACTTTGTACGCAGGTCTGTAAATTAAAATTTTTACCTGATATGTTGAAGATTAACCTGCAGTACTATAAATTGAATATTTATACAAGAAATTATGAGATTTTTATTCGCAGTGAAACTTGTGTAATTTAACCATGATGTCTTTTCATATTTATTTTATGCTTATAAGGTATTTATGTACTATACTTCTTAATTAATCATTAGGTAATTAGCTGTCTAAAAAGTTGAGATAGCCAATTAACTTTAAGTAACTAAAAAGTGGTAGGCCGCATATTACGTCAACACCCTAGTTTTGTGTAGAATCACTAAAATTTTATTCTAAGGGTATTAATTCACAGATAAATTTCTTAAAGTAGATGTATTGTATTTTCAGAAATTTGATATTGCAGAGTTCTCTCAAATCCTGAATTTAAATTTAATTACATATTTAAGCTATAAATGTACATGCCTTTTCTATATATTATTTTATTTTTGGGTATTTTATGAACAGTTACAAATTTTGCCCAAAATCCCAAATGTAATATATTATGAAGTTGCACATCTAAATTTGCTGTTTAAATCTAAAAACTCAATGCTAAATTTAGCTATAGTAAGTTGTGTATTCAGGAAGGTCAATCGGAAAGGCTCCATTTCACATTTCCCATTTCAGTCGAACTTTTACCTAACAGGTATTTTTTCAATACTTTTTCAGTTAGTGGGAAAAGTCGATAGAGAGAAATCACAAATATATTACTCAAATAACTTCCTATAAAAACTTGAAAATTTAGAATTTTTAATGTTTTTAGTATTTATTAAATAAAAAAATTAATATTACATTATCTTCTTATTTTCCCTAATTTAAAATACATACTTTGTAATGTTTAATTGCATATATACCTATAATAAGTACATATTATAAGTACCTTTTTTTAATTACATAGACACACAGCCCTAATCAAAAAAAAATTTCAAATGAATATTTTACATGATGACAATATTACTTTGAGCTATATATATGTGTACAATTTATTTAATTATTCTTTAATGTTTTTAAAATTTATTATATAAAAAAATAATATAACATTATCTTATTTTCCCTAATTTAAAGTACATACTTTGTAATGTTTAATTACATATCTTATATACCTATATAATACGTACATATTATAAGTACCTTCTTTTTTTAATTACATAGACATCATCTAGCAAAAGGCAATAATCCTTTCTTAAATCACCCAAACAATTTTCTTTAAAACTGTTTTAATCCATCACACGAATTCACGATCAAAGAGACGCGGTAACAAGAGTACAAAACAGCGCACGAGACGTAAGGGAGGGTTACTGAAAAAGACCGGGCGAGTGACTGGTTTGGCACCCTTGGCGGCGCTAGCGCTGGGGAGTTAGTCATTGTGGAATATCGCGACCGGCATAACGTACCACGCAATTTGTAGGACAATATGACTGTGAAATTATATAAATTTTACCTAAGTAAAACAAAAAAAATCAGCTGGTTAGTAATAATTTATGATGTCCTTGTTATCGATACATGTTGAAAGGAGGGGGACTCTTTGATCAAACCCTACATTTTGTAGGACAAATATATTTTCGAATAATTTAGATAATTATCTTGAGATTTAATAAAAAAGAATCCAGTTAGTAATAAATATTTGAGAATCATCAAATCGACATATTGTATCCTTGCTACCCAGGCCCGTGCTGGCCAGGGGGGACAGGGGGACGTGTCCCCCTGCGCCCTTTGTTCAGGTGCCCTTTTAAAGAGACACTTTTCTACGGTAATTTACTCATCAACTTCTCAATGTTTTTATGGGCTTCTTTTTCACCAAACTTAACCAATAGGGGTTTTACAATTCATTCTTTGTTCATCAAGTCTGAAGCGCGAAGGCATCTAAAAGTTTATTTAAGCCTCCCCATTTTTACCTTACCATCAAATTTCGTTATGAATTTTTATTTTTAGGGCGCCTTTATTTAAAGATTATCTATGAATTAACAAGGTAAGGTGGTTTATATTCAATGCGCCGAAACCCTTAGTTAAACACGTTGAAATTGCTAGGGCGCTTTCATTTAAACTGTCAAATGGAGACCCTCTTACTTCAAAAAGAATTAGTTTTCCATTAAGGCACACTAATTGAAAAAATTAGGGGAAGACAGGGGGTGTTTGCAGGGCGCCCTTTTTTATGCAAGCAAGCTATTTTAAAAGCTTCGCCCAAATTTTGACGACTGGTCACACACCAAGGGCTTCTTGATCAAGGGCTGCCCTTAGTCAAAATAATAATTTCCTTTGAAAATGTAAATTAAGGGAGATTTTTTAGCAATCCCTGACATATTTTTAAAGCTGTATTTTCTTTCCAATTTTTGTCTTCCGGGTGTAACTCAAAGGGTCTCAAAATGAGTCTAAACACTACTTTTAAGAGTAAAAATTCTAAATTTTTAGAATTAGACCCCCAGACCCCCTTATAATTTTCTAAATTATTTATGTACTGTTTCTCTTGAATATTTTGACTTACAAGGAGTAGAACATGAGTCTTTTATGTAATCATCCACATGGAAGAACTCAAAATGAGGTAAAATACTCTTGTTTAAACAAAAATCAATCGTTGAAATAACAACAATAAAAAAACACAAGAAGCAGTATTGCTTTTTAATTTTTAAAATGCCGCCAATCTTTAAAAAAAACTAAGTTTTTAAGTTTAATAATCATTATGTGGTTGCGCCCTTACACCCTTTGTCCACCGCCCTCTGAAGGTACCCAGCCACTGCCTCCTAGTTCTAGGAGGCAGTGACCCAGCACGGGCCTGTTGCTACCTCTGTTAGCTACCACAATTGAGAGTTTCGTAATGGAAGTTGTTGGGCGTCTCATCAAAATGAAGCTAATCACGGAAAATTAGCTTGATAGTAATCAAGTGCAAAAAATGTACCGTGGATCCTGGACTATTTCTGAACTTTGCAAAAATAGGCTGCTTAAATTACTTATTTAGACAAAAAACGGAAGAAATTGAATGAAAAACGGATGACGGAAGATTCTCTTAAGAAACGGAAATCTTCGGGCTAAAACGGTAGAGTTGGCAGCTATGTAATTATTATTGTAAGATTGATTATCAATTACACAAATAAATAAACATATGATATGCCAAGGGGAAACAAAAATCCTTTATTTTCAGTGGGAAATAAAAATCCGGAAATTTATCTTAATGCCTTTATTTTAAATGCTTATTTAAAGCAAAATATCTCTCAAGATATTTTCTTAATCTTGATTACAAAAAATTATAATTAAACCTTATTGTTGTTGTTGTCGTGTCCATTATGTGCAATCTAAATCGCACCGAAGCAGTCGAAGACTGCCTCGGCGACCTCTACAGCCTTTTCAGAATATATCAAAACAATTAAACCTTATTAAATTACATAATCAAACTTTCATATTTTATACAAAAAAAAGTACAAAGAGAAGATAAATTTTATAGCCTTTCTTAAGTAAAACTTTCATAAGAGAAATACATTATGAAAAATTAGTTATTTAAACAAAAGTATTAAGAAAATATGTTTTACGTGGAAAAACTAACGCTTCAATTTCTACGAATTTTTTTTTCATGCACTTTCTTTTAGAAATTAAAATCCTGTCATTTCTATCTACTAAATTCACATTGGCAAATAGGCAGTTTAAATAATTAACTATTTCAGTGTATCCTCGTTCTTCGGCAATCGTAAGCGCTGTATTATCATCATTGTCATGAGCATCTACAGCAGCACCCTCTTCTACTAAAACTTTGACTGTTTCCAGATGCCTTTTCATCGCTGCTACATGAAGAGGGGTACTTCCCTTACCGTTTTTAACATTTAATTCTGCGCCTTTACTGATAAACAGCTTAACTAATTCGATTCGATTATACATAACTGCCAAGTGAAGTGGGGTTTCACCATACTTTGTACGCACATTTACAGAAGCACCACATTTTACTAACACTTTTAAAATATCTAAAGATTTACAAAGGACAGCTAAATACATCGGAGTGAAGCCGTTATAGCCTTTCAGGTTCATATCCATGCCTTTTCTAATTAATAGCTCAAAACAATCAGCTGAGTTATACATAGCGGCCTCGTGAAGTGCTGTATTTCCATAATCATTCTCAACCTCTACATTAGCACCCATTTCTAATAAAACGTTGACTGCTTCCAAACACCCATTCCTAACTGCTTCATGAAGTGCGGTTCTTCCAGTAGTACCACATTTAGCATTCACATCCGCACCTTTGCTGATTAGAAGCTTAATCATATCAATTCTATTATGAATAGCGGCATGGCAAAGTGCTGTATTTCCTATTCCATCCTTAGCTTCTACATTAGCAACCATTTCTAATAAAACTTTGACTGCTTCCAAATTACAGTACTTCACTGCTTCGTGAAGTGGGGTGCTTCCATAAAAATTTTTAGCATTCACATCCGCACCTCTGCTGATTAGAAGCTTAATCATATTAGTCCACTGAAAATAGAGTTGAACCTCGGACAAATTGCAATAAAAGGTTTCTCAACGGTTTTCACTTAGGAATGACCTCAATAATAACATACTAAAAATCGGCCAAAATCGGCAGGGGGGAAGTTTAATTTTTTTTAAATTTTTAAAAAATGGCCGAAAAAATATTTCAAAAAATCAAATTATAAAAACAGAGACTTATGATACATGTTTATAGGCTATTTTTCAGTGCTGAATACGAATATACCATTTAAATTTTAAAAAATTTAAAATTTCAATTTTTAAAAATTAATTCAAAATTTGGAAAGTCGAAAAAATTAAAACATCGCTCAAAACCACAAAATAATTGCAAAAGAAATAATTTAAACGGTTTTCAATTAGAAATGACTTAAATAATAACATACTAAAAATGGAAGAAAATCGGACAATAAAAAGTTTAATTTTTTTCAAATTTTCAATTTTTTTGGCCTCAAAAATCGACCTTTTTAAAAACTCTTGTTAAAAAGGTTTGAGGCATTTACCAAGGTCATTTTTCCATGGATGTTGTAGGTATATACCTCTATAACATAAAAAAACCACAATTGGTGATTATATCATTAGTTAATTAATTAATTTATAAAAATTAACGTTGAAAATACAGGTAAAATCTTTCAATCAAGTAATAAGGAAAATATTTAGACAATATTTGGTAATAAATCATTTTAAAAATAATTAAATTGAAAAAGGACAAAATATCTTTCAAAAAATTAAAATTTTAAATTAATTTAAAAAATTTAAATTTTTTAAAATTTTTAAATTTTGTAGTATATGCATGTGATACATGTCTCTAGGCTATATTTTAGTGCTGTTTACGAATATCACGCCAACTTTTCAATAAAATATAAATAAACTGTGGAAAAATTGAAGCATAAAAAACAAAATTATTGAGAAAAATGCTTCAATTTTTCCACAGTTAATTTAAATTTTATTGAAAAGTTGGCGTGATATTCGTAAACAGCACTAAAATATAGCCTAGAGACATGTATCACATGCATATACTACAAAATTTAAAAATTTTAAAAAATTTAAATTTTTTAAATTAATTTAAAATTTTAATTTTTTGAAAGATATTTTGTCCTTTTTCAATTTAATTATTTTTGAAATGATTTATTACCAAATATTGTCTAAATATTTTCCTTATTACTTGATTGAAAGATTTAACCTGTATTTTCAACGTTAATTTTTATATATTAATTAATTAACTAATGATTTAATCACCAATTGTGGTTTTGTTATGTTATAGAGGTATATACCTACAACATCCATGGAAAAATGACCTTGGTAAATGCCTCAAACGTTTTTAACAAGAATTTTTAAAAAGGTCGATTTTTGAGGCCAAAAAAATTTTAAATTTGAAAAAAATTAAACTTTTTATTGTCCGAGTTTCTTCCATTTTTAGTATGTTATTATTTAAGTCATTTCTAATTGAAAACCGTTTAAATTATTTCTTTTGAAATTATTTTGTGGTTTTGAGCGATGTTTTAATTTTTTCGACTTTCCAAATTTTGAATTAATTTTTAAAAATTGAAATTTTAAATTTATTAAAATTTAAATGGTATATTCGTATTCAGCACTGAAAAATAGCTTATAAACATGTATCATAAGTCTCTATTTTTATAATTTGATTTTTTGAAATATTTTTTCGGCCATTTTTTAAAAATTAAAAAAAAATTAAACTTCCCCCCGGCCGATTTTGGCCGATTTTTAGTATGTTATTATTGAGGTCATTCCTAAGTGAAAACCGTTGAGAAACCTTTTATTGCAATTTGTCCGAGGTTCGGCCCTTTTTTTCGCTATTTTCAGTGGACTATATCAATTCTATTGTGAATAGAGGAATAGTGAAGTGCTGTATGATTTAAATAATCCAGAGCATCTACATCTGCACCATATTCTAGTAAAAGTTTGACTGCTTCCAAACTATCTTCTTTTGGAGCTTCATCAATCTGGCAATCAATCATTCCAGCAGCTACTATATGCAAGGAAGTTTGTTCCTTTCCATTCCCACATGTGGCATTAACATCGACGGTTGGAAGGCACGATAGCAACATCTTGACCATGAAACAGTTTCGCTTCATCACGGCCAGATGAAGAGCGGTGAATCCGTCTTCGTTCCTTCTTTCATTCACCGTATCACTAAGGAACGACCTTAGTGCATATCGAATGTAGCCTTCACTGTGAGAGTCACTTGGCTTCTCACAATTGTTAAGCACAAACTGATGAATCAAGTAGTTTCCGTAGGGATACTTTACGTCACAAACCAAGAGTTGGAGAGACTTGGGTTGAGGCAGTTGGTCACATGATGCAGAAGCCATACCTACAAAGTAAAGCAGAAAATCTTTCACTTAACTTCAATAATATTGTACTTGATTCATGATCGAAACTAGTAATTTGTATTAAATAATTTTTATGGATTTGGTTTATTTCCGTTAACGGTCTCGCTAAAAATTGCCATGTTCTTTTGTAGACGAAGAAGGAGAAATATTGCTAAATAATTTCAAATTCATAGATTAAAATGTTTAGTTAGATCATACATACCTGTTTATTTTATCAATAAAAAGTGTCGGTATTTGCTACTATGACGTTCAAAAAGCTTGGCGATATTTAGCGGGAACATTAACATTACCATTACTCTAAACTAAACGAACGAACCATTACTCTAAACAATATTTTTAAAGATCTTTAAAAAAATTTTTTTTGGCCGTGTTTGAAACTTTTGAGGTATTTTTCTTCAAGGTTATTTCCCAGCGAATATTTTAGTTAAATAGTTTTACAACAAAAGCACATAATCGAGGGTTGAATCATTAGTTAATTAAAATTAATCTAATTAATTGAAAATCCAGGAAAAAATTTCAAACAAGTTTAAAAGTAAGTACTCGAACAGCAATTTGGTAATGGATCATCTTAAAACCTACTAATTTAATTTAAAAAGATAAATCTTCAAAAAAGTTTAAATTTTTTGTATGGGCATGTGAGAGATTGGTGTCTAGTCTATACAGTGAGTATACAGTATGGTGGCCCACTTTTCTATGGGAAAAAATAAAGTGTTATAAAAGTTCCACGGCAAACCCTCAATTTTTTAGACCTACAGAGAAAAGTATTCAGGCATAGTTTGGGCTCTGTATATTAATTAGAAAGCGATGACCAAGAGGAGTGAAAAAGTCCAAATTCAAAGATTTTTATACAAAACAACTAAAAAACCAAAGATCAAACCCTCTCATTTTGATCATGATGTTTTTATTAAAAACTACTAACGTTATTGATATAATGTTTCAGGTTTTGTTTTTTTATCACCTTTATTTTGGTTGTAGTAATTTTCTAATGTCCAAAGAACTTCTGTAAAGTTGTTTTTCCTGCATTTTTAAACAGCTAGTAACTGTAGAACTATACAACTTAAAAACCTGAAATTAGTCCCATTTTGTTTGTAAATGTTTTGTCTTTGATTTAATGTGCATCATGACCATCATTTTCAAAAAGTTTGTTTTCAAAATTGAAAAAAAGTGAAAAAATTTTAACGTAAAAAATTTTTTGAAAAAATTTTAAAAGCCCTTTAACTCTTAAAATGAACATTACTACCAAATTTCAAGTTGAAAATAAAATTTAATCATGAATAAAAAAATAAAAAAATTTGAAATTTAGGTAAATCCCTAAAATTATACAGCAAGAGCGATTCACTCATGGAAAATTCATAAACTCGCTTGAGGGTGTCCATTAGGGTGGTCGCCAATAACATGGGGAAATTTTTTTTTTCGTTCAATTTTTCGCGGCACCCCCTCAAAAGGTGCCATTTGATGTAAAACTGATATTCTGAAAGAGTTTCAGACCAAAAAAATAATATTTCGACCCGGCGCGGCGCACAGTGTAACGAGTCTATGGGTGAAGAGGACAAAAATCCTCTACGACGTAATATTTAAAAATAAATCATTTTAATTATGTTATGCCATCAATATAGCCTTAACAATCATTTCCGAGGAAAAATCTGATTGGAATAATAATTTTTTTTAAATAGACCATATTTATATCTTAACTCCATGTTATTTCTATGGGGGTCATTCTTTCGTAACTTCTGTTAAGGAAAAACTACTAAAAATTGGAAAAAATAATAATTTTAACCATTAAATAGTAATTTTAACCCCTTAATACTCCTTTCGGGTTAGACTTTAGTCATATTACGCGTTGCATAAATATTCTGTGTTGAAATCAATGCTGAATGTTATCTCATTACATACCATTCTTTTGTTATTTTCTACTTCTACTAATTGAAAAATAATAAAATTTACACATGGATCCTAATCTTTCCTCTTGGAATTACTAAAAACAAAGAAAAAACAGCTGTTAAGTAGCAGGTGTTTTGATAACAGCATATTTTCTCTTTTAATTTCCAAAAACCACTATTACGTATAAGCTTATTCAATGACTTTCAGATCTTTCATAGTTCTCCGTTTCAATTTCTTGAAATCAAGTAGAAAAAACAAATCAATCACAAAAATAACTCTTAAAATATAAATACAAAATACCTGGACACCATTTCTCCTACATTTACACTTAATTTCACTGTGTAATTAAAGCGCAACATGATTTGATATTAATTAAAAAAAAGGGTTATACTTTCAAAAGCTGAAATCAATGTGTTTCGTATGGAGCGGTCGAAATGGTGGTTCATTTTTCGCGATTTTCGTTAAGAGATAGAGCACTTCAAAATAAGATCATCGCTAAATCGGCAAGTTTTGGCAAGCTAAAATACGTATGATAAATACATATAAAGTTTGAAACATAATCATAAGTGTGTCAAAAAATGGCGGAAGTATCTTTCGATAGTTTTTGTAAACGTCTAATTAAAAATGAGTTAAGTTTTATGAGTTAAGTTACAAAATTTATTTACATCTAAGAATGCGGTCAAAAAAGGAATAAAAATGTATTTACCCATATTTTTTTCAGACAATTCTATAAAACAAGAATGAAGTGAGAAATATTCACCTTTATTTAAAAAACTAGGGAGCTACCGCCCCCTGCTCGCTATCGCTCGCCAACCCCCGTTAACTGCTGACGCAGGGCCTTTCGGATCGCTTCGCAATCCCCACAAAACCCTGCTCACTAAAATTATTTATTTATAAAACATTCGTTATAACAATTAGTAGAAAAAACGTCAACCAACTTTCCAGAAGCACACTCTCTTACGGCCGTATTCACCGGTAACCTGACCGCCGGTCAGGTTACCGGTGAATATGGCCGTTAAAAGTTAGAATATTTATTGGTTAAATTATCAATAATTTAACCAACACGTTTTCCTTGAAAATATCCATCAAGTCTGCTCGTGCTATTGTTATTCAATATTTACAAAAACGTTCAGCAATGAATCTGTTAAATTTAATATAGTACCTAGTAACTCGTCAAAATATCTAGTGTTTTATCATTTAAGTTTTAGTTTTAAAACAGACTTTTCAAACAATACGATTTAAGCTATTAAAAATAATAGACAAAATCTACATTGCACTCAATGTTTACAAACAATTAATTTTGGTGTGTGAAATTCTATACTTGAATAGTAGATCTGTGAGTTTCTGGAAAACTCTTATCAGTCTTTTAAAAATATTTTATTTAGAAAGTACATATTTTGAAGCGCATTTTTAAAGCGTGAAAGGAATTATTTTCATCATTAAGGAATAGCGTCGGTTGGTCATTGTGATTGGAGGTATAATAAATTGTACGACAGTTTCTTGCTGTTAACTGCAACCTTATCCGTAATCCAGAAAAATGGAAATATCTAAGAATTGAGAATTTTTTTAGAAATTCTAAAGGCACTTTGCACATCCTCAAAAGAATCCGAACAGTTTGATACCAAAAACATGTTATACGGATCAGTAATTAAAAAGCCTTTCTCTGGAAACCATTTACAAAAACTTTTTTTTAGAATAGAGAGATTTTTATAATACTAGGGAGCTACCGCTCCCTGTCCCTGCTCGCTATCGCTCACCAACCCCCGTGAACTGCTGACGCAGGGCTTTTGAATCCCCCCCCAAAAAAAACTGCTCACTGATCAGTGTTTTTAAAAAGTTCCTTAATCTTATAAGTTGAGTCTGTTAACTTTAATTTATTACTCACTAACTTGCCAAAATGTCTAGTAACTTGTTAACTTATAAACGTCAAAACGTCTTTCATAATATTAGTAATATGTTTCATCGATTTGATCTGAACTGTAGTATTTATGGTAAAACCACAAAAATTTAGAATTTATTTAATGGGAATAAACAAACGTCAGAATTGTGTCAGTTTCATAATATTGACATTTATTATTTATTTATTTTATTTAGTTTCTTTTCTGTTTCTCTAATTTTTCTTTATGTTGGTCTCTGTCTTGTTATATATTAGTGTATAATTTATGCATTTGAGTAGAAGTTCCATTTTAAAAACAGAAAATGAATTACTTTAATCATGTATTTAATGGTTTACAATTAAATCAGTAGAAAGTGGAACTTTCTACCAAATATATTTTATGTGTCTTCCTCTTGTGAATTGAATGTGCAGTCGGGCAATCGTACCTGTCGGGCAATCGACCCTGTCGGGCAATCGTACCTGTCGGGCAGTTGACCCTGTCGGGCAATCGTACCTGTCGGGCAGTTGACCCTGTCGGGTAATCGTACCTGTCGGGCAGTTGACCCTGTCGGGCAAGTGACTTGTCGGGCAATCGTACCCGTCGGGCAAGTGACCTGTCGGGCAATCGTACCCGTCGGGCAAACGTTGTCGGGCAGTTGAGCCGTCGGGCAGTTGATTGTCGGGATTTTGAACGGATCCCGTGTGTGCGTGCGTGCGTGTGTGTGTGCGTGTGTGAAGCTGTCCCTGATAGCTTTGAAAACATGGTTCTTCCCTATAAAAATAGAATTTTCTCAAATAATTGGGGGTGTGTTGCACCTATTGCGTGTGTGAAGCTGTCCCTGATAGCTTTGAAAACATGGTTCTTCCCTATAAAAATAGAATTTTCTCAAATAATTGGGGGTGTGTTGCACTCCCATGCACCCCCTTAAATCCGCCCATGGCCAAAATTTCAAAATATTGAGGATTTCCTAAAAATTATCACTGAAGATCCCCTGGTGGTACTAATGGGAGGTATGGGGGCCCTCCCCCAGAAATTTTTTGTGAAATTAGACCGGTAAAAGTAGGGTTTTACCCATTTTGACAACCTTTTTGGGTTCCCAAGAGGGAGGGTGCTGTCCAGAGTGCCACCCCCTGGATCCGCGCCTGGAAGGTAGGAAATGAATTAAAAATGTTAAAGAAAAAAATTTCCATCTCCACCCGTGCAAGGCCGGGCAATCAGCTAGTACTCTATATTATATAGTCTACATTATTATAGTCAATATTACTGTTCTATCCTTATATTCTTCATTATTATAGTCTTGGTCTATATCATTTTTGTATTTTTTCCGCAGACAGACATTTAGAAAGGAAATAATGCAATTAATTAAAAGTAGGTTTGAAAATTTAGATTTGAAAGAAGCTGTTTTGCACTGAGATGGGAAATTGCTACCTCATGTATTGAATAAAGAAGTAGAAAGATCAGCAGTTTTAATTAGCCTAGGAAATTTAGAGCAACTATAAGAGTTATACTACAAGAAAATATTAAAGGATCTACTCTCAAGCAAAAATGTTATTTTCAGAATTGCAAAAATGGGGAGCTGCAGAAAAAAATTAAGCTATGTATTTCGACACAACTTCTGTAAATACCGGCCGTATGAAAGGTTAGAGCAGCGGTTCTCAAACTGTGCTCCGCGGAGCCCTTAGGGCTCCGCCAAGCATTTCCAGGGGCTCCGCGAAGAAATTTGAAATAAATACATTTTTTGATAATTTCTAATTTGCTTTTCTCTGAAATGTTATATAAATAATTTTCTGTAAGGTTTTGTATAAGGTCTGCTGGTTTTTGCCTTTTCAGATCTTTTTTGGTTTACCAAAACAAGTTAAAACCCTGTTTTTAGGGTCAAATTTCCAAAACTTTTCTGGGGAGAAACCCCCAGGATGGAACGATTTGGCGCTGGCCGTTTGGGCGCCATCCCGTTACGGCAGCAAATTTTTCTTCTAATTTTTAGAAGAATTAAGAGAGTTTTTTAATTTTTCTATTTACTTTCATTTTATTTCTGCCGCTGAAACGGCCGGTATGTATGTCCAAAATTCGGCGTAGACGTGATTAAACCAAGGAAAAACCTGTTTTTAGTAGATTCAAATAGCCCCCCCCCCCTTTATAGCATTTGGAACTTAATTACACAAAACTTTTCTTATATTAAGCTCTTTAAGATGCAAATTCTGCCAAAAAATGTAGAAAAAGCTTCATTGAACCTATGACATGGGAAGGGATAAGGAATAATTTTGGGCCCATGTGTAAATGAATTTCGATATGTACCTCTGACGTACGGTCTAGCAGCCCCTCAAAACAGCTCTCGATTTCAAAAGAAGTAACTTTTAGGAAAACAAAATTTACAAATGTACCAACAGATTTCTGTATGAATCCTATGTTCATGCATCTCGGGCATAATGATTAAAAAGTGATAGCTTTAATATTCAGAAATTTAAAACAAAGATTTACATTGTATCCAATGGTTAACAAAATATTTCATATATCCCGGGGTGTATATCATAGGGGCGAGGGGGCCCTGCCTCCCCCCGGAAAATTGGACTACGTATAACAAAACAAGTTAAAACCATGTTCTTTAGGGTCAAATTTCTGAAATTCTTTAGGGGGAGGACCCCCAAAATTGTACTTGAAACTTTATTATTGTCAATTTTTATAGTAAGTTCGTTAAAATTAAAATCCTACCTAAAAATTAATCTCCAAAATTTGGACAATGATGTACCTAAAACGAGTTAAAAAACTGTTTTTAAGGATCCCATTTCACAAAATCTTCTGGGGAGGAAGGACCCCCAGACCCTTCTATTGTAATTGGATCTTAATTCGTCACAATTTTTCTTACAAATAAATTATCTTAGATGCAAATTATACATAAAATGTTTTTAAAAACTACGCTAAAAGGAGGGGCTGAGGAATAATTTTGGACCCCTCCCGAAATAAATTTCTATTATGCTTTTATTTCTAGAAGCGATGGGTTTTATGTAATTTGCTTTTAATACCTTGAAAAATTTATTTTGGAAAAGGGCTCCGCGAAGAATTTGTCTCTTGAAAAGGGCTCCACGACATAAAAAGTTTGAGAACCCCTGGGTTAGAGCAAATGCTCGATAAAGATCTCCTGCATCTTGTATGCCGTCATCACATTTTAGAAACAGTGCTTAAGGGAGTTTTCGATATTAAAATGAAGGAAACCTGAAATTTTTAAGAAGTTTAAATGGAATTAGTCTGAAATTGATCAAAATAGTATAAACTTGGAATCGAAAATGAAAAGGTTAAGGAAGAAATAAACGACGTGAAAGAGGTTGGGAGCTTCATAACCGGGCAGTTACAAAACTTGGGATTGGGTTTTCAAAACCACATCAGATATCATTTAGAGCTCCTGGTGCTATGCATCACCCTAGATCAGGGGTCGGACACCTTCGGCTCGCGAGCCGCATGCGGCTCTTTTGACGTAAAGTTACGGTTCTCTAGTTCCATATAAAAAAATTTTTAATATATTTTCAAATCCCTTAAAAAGTTAGATAATTTAATTTTAAGTACCTAATCGAATCAATGTGACTCGAAAGAAGCGTTGTAACCAAAAGTTCTCAAGATGATAGTCAAAACACTAATTTTAAGGATAAAAACTCCAAACAGTTTCTGGGGGAGAACCCCCAAATACCCCTCAAAATTTTGGACCAAAATATGTGTACTGTAATTCCTTGAAAATTCTTTGACGTATGAGGAGTTATTCTCATATGCTCTATTGTAGAAGTTCTAAAAATGAATAAATTCCCCCCCCCACAGACAGTAAAACCTCCCACACCCCTCGAAATTTTGCAGTTCACATTTTTCCTTGAAAATTTTGTCACTTAAATAATGAGCGGTGTTCTTACAATGCAATCCAAATGGCCTAAAAATGAGCTAAAATGCTATTTTGAAGGGGGAAACTTCCAAAATTGTTTGGATATATGACCCCCCTGACCCTCCAATTTTTCTTAGAATTCACATACTTACAAAATTTTGAAATTAAGTTCACTAAAATTAATTTACAATGTGTATGTAAGTCATATAAATCTTGATGTAAAAAAGAACCCGAAAGTAGGCACTTAAGACAAAAAGTTGGATCAACCTCTCCAGCTAAAATCACCCTCTCAATCTAAAATCAAATACTATAAAATTGAAACTAAAAAGCTAGTGCCTCTTTAAAAGCTGGGAAATTTTGTAAGTTGTAACTTTTGGCTCTTCCGTTTCAAAAAGTTGCCGGACCCTGCCCTAGATGGATGGCTAAAGCAATCTGTTGCTTAACATTTTTCATCTTTAGAAACGAGTATCATTCAACCCTCCAAGTGAGGGAAGCAATTTGTACTATCTGTGTTTCCATCATAAATATTTATGTAAAAGCGTGGTTTAACGCTCCTGGTCCCACATTAGCCCCTAATCAAGATTTAAAAGATTTTTCATTAACTAATTATAAAAAACAGATGATGAAGTATCAGAAGTAGAACTTACTAAATTTATAAACCACTTATGGTATTTAAACTATGAAATAATTGCATTTTTTTATAAAAGCCTAAATAAAGATATAAAAATTAACATGGCTTTAAAATTATTGTCTTACAAAAATGATGTGGACCAAGACTATAATGAAGAAAATAATTCTCTTTTAAGCAAAGAAATAGGTAGCTTTATTGCTCCATTTACATTAAACTTTTTTAAAAGGTTTTATATTTCGACACAGTTTTTAAAATCTGATCCAGATGAGGATTTGATATTGTGAAAAATTGTTAATGTTGTTGCTGAAAGAGGTATTAAACTAGTTCAAGAATGTAATACATCAATTGCTAAAGACGAAGAACAGAAGCAATACTTTTTACAAGTTGTTTCTGAGTGTAGAAAATTATACCCGGATGTAAAAAAAACTACTCTTTCTAAACCCTTGCCTCTTTAATTTTGCTTTATGTTTTGTAAATTTTAAATGTTAAATTTAAATGTGCTGCTGTTGTGTGAATAATAATCCTAATTATATTTTTATTTTATTTATTTAACGAATATTTTATAATTTTAAGTGCATTTTTATTAACTGTTACCTGAAATAAAAAATGTTAACTCAAAAAATTCTTTTCACTTTACATCCTAAAATTTCACACTTATAAGGATGAAAAATGATTGTTTTCATGTTATTAAATCAGTAAACAATATTTAATGAATAAAAGAGACAAACCGTCTTTACTTAAAAGATTGATATTGGGGTGGGATAAGGAATCCTCCTTGTATATTTTACAAATACAAATACAAATTAAGTCGGCCAACTACAGGCGTAAGCCCTGCAAGGTTGGTCCAGTCTTTTTTAACTCAAACTACCGGAATCCCAGTACCTGTCAATTTTCCTCTTGAACTCGTTTACCCCACATTTACAATTGTTTCAGGCAACGCATTCCATCTATCCACTACCCTATTAAAAAAATAATGCTTTCTACAATCCGTCTTAAATTTTACTTTATTCAACTTGAAATTGTGACCCCTTGTTCTATTACCCGTATTGAAATCTAGTCCCTCTGTGTCCCCTCGCTTTACCATTTTAAAAATTTGAATCAAATCCCCTCTAATCCTTCTTTTCTCTAGAGTGAACATATTTAGCTTCTTTAATCTTCCCTCATAACTTAAACTGGATATACCCTTGACCATTATAGTAGCCCTATGCTGAACCCTTTCAATTGAATCAATATCTTTTTTTAAGTATGGAGACCAAAACTGAACAGCATACTCTAGATGAGGTCTCACCAAGTCTCTGTATAGTGGCAAAATAATATCCTCGGACCTTGAAGAAACAGTTTTTTAATGTATCCCAATATCCTATTTAGCCTTTTTACTAGCAGATGAACACTGATGAACCCATTTAAAGTCCGCATTTACTATCACCCCTAAATCTTTGCAAGGGTTACACAAGAAAGTTTCAATTAAAAAAGTTAAAGCTTAATAAGTTATCTAAAGAATGAATCCTTATTTTTGTTTCTACTATATCCGGTTCGAATTTTATGGTGAAAAGCGCGCAGTTTTTAGTGAAAAATCGCGTTTTTTCGAAACTTTGACGGCTTGGCGCCGGGTCGAAATATTATTTTTTTGGTCTGAAACTTTCAGAATATTAGTTTGACATCAAATGGCACCTTTTGAGGGGGTGCCGCGAAAAAAATTCGCACTTTGATTTTTAGGGACCACCCTAGACCCACCATATGACTTAAGACATGCAAAAAATGTCAAATGACAAAATTGTTTTTCATTTTTTTTAAATTTTCAACAAAAACTTTTTGTATATTATGATGGTCATGATTCACATTAAATCAAAGGCAAAAAATTTACAAACAAAATGGGACTAATTTCAGGTTTTTAAGTTGTATAGTTCTTGAGTTATTAGCTGTTTAAAAATGCAGGAAAAGCAACTTTACAAAAGTTCTTTGGACATTAGAAAATTACAACAAAAATAAAGGTGAAAAAAAAAACCTGGAACATTATTTCTATAACGTTAGTGTTTTTTTATAAAAAATCATGAACAAAATGAGGGGGTTTGATCTTTGGTTTTTTAGTTGTTTTGTATAAAAATATTCGAATTAGGATTTTTTCACTCCTCTTGGTCATCGACTTCTAGTTCGAATACAGATTTGAAATTTTGGCTGTGAGCTTCTATTAGCTGTTCGAAAAAAAGTAGAGGGTTCCCAGGACTCTACCTGAAAAAAAAACTAGGGTGGCCTGTTTTTGGCCACCCTAGTATACAGGTATAATTACTTTTTATGGTAAAATTTGAAAAAATAAATTAATTAATTAAAAAAAATTTTATTTTCCTATTGTTTTCAATTTCCCTCTAAATTTTATGTTTTCTTTGGTATAGGACCACCACAATGAATTACTGAAGTCGGCACCTATGCAGGAAAAATCTACTTTCTTCCCTGCTTTTAGCAGGAAGAAATATCTTTAAATACGCTTCTGTGTGGGTGTGAATGCAATAACTTTTTTTACAAGAAATTCGCCAAATAGAAAAAAAATCAAGCGTCAACCAGCTCAGAAAATTATCATGGAAAATGCAAATAAGATGATTGGTATTTGAATATAGATAAGCGGTTCTTAAACTGTGGTCCGCGGGGCCCCTGGGGTCCGCAAGTAACATTAGGGAACAACTTGACTTAAAGTAGTAACATGAGTGTTTGAGTGTTGTAACCAAAGATTTTCAAAATGAGATAAAAAAAATATTTTAAAATGTAAAAAATAGTTCAAAGGGGCAAATTTTTAAAAATTTTCTTGGGGAGGACCCCAGACAACTCTAAATTTTAACTTCAAAAAACATTTTTTCCCTTGAAAATTCTTCTATTTACAGGGAGCTCTGCTGTTTTCTTTGAGTCACAGGTCTGCAAAAAAAAAAAACTTTTTTCGAGCTGTTTTGGTTATTTCCCCTGAACTTTTAGATTTTTGGTGCGCTGAATTCAAAAACGACCTCAATTTTGTCCTGGGACGTCACGTTTTTTGACAATTCAGGTTTTTAGGTTTTATTGGGAAGTTCCTTAAAATTTTGAAAAGTTGACTCTTTGTACATTTTTTATTCAAATTTTTCCATAAAATCTTTTTTTATGTTTTTTGATCTGCTGAATCTTAAATAAATTTTCCTCCGTTTTATCATAGGACTTTACGTTACTTCACAATTTAAGTAAAAATGCCAATTTTTTAAGAAAATAAAAGTATTTATTTACTCAAACTTTATCTGAAAATCATTTTTTATGTGTTTGGGTGTGATGAACCCAAAAATGAACTCTGTTGATTTTTAAGACATCGCATCTTGTAACGAATTGAGCAAATATAGCAACATTTCACAAAAAATGTGAGTACACTTAAGAAGTAATTTCTTAATCCTAATTTACTTTCAAGGTCATTAGTTTATATGTTTTTGGTGCCCTGAGTTCAAAAATGGTCTCTGTTTTGCCCTAGAACGTCATGTTTCCTGAAAATTTAGGTAAAATTGTAAAATAAGTCACTATTTCAATTTTAATGAAAATAAGTTCATAAAATAAATTTTTTATTACACATTCTTCATGAAAATCATTATATAGCTAAAATAAACTCATTTACGCACTCTAAAGCCAACTTTTTCCTCTTATGAAGCTCCTCTTGGTACATTTACCCTTGTGAGTAGCAACAAGAACGTTTCTTTGAACTATACAACAAAAATTTTTCATTATTGCACGATTAAAGCTTCCCTAATAATTTCTTTCCATCTCTATAATGAACTGATGAGATAGTTTACTGTGTGCATCATTCATAGCTCCTAATTTTAAAAAATAAAGGAGCTAAAATGTACAAAAACTATGAAAAATGGGCAAATTCGAATATAATTTTGCAATTTGTGAAAAATCCTGACGTATAGGATTTTTTTCAATATTTTTTTCGTTATCAGCACACCAAAATACATAGGAAATGGCTAAAATTATTCAAACAGCTCAAATTATTCAACAGCATTATTCATTGCAGACCTGTGTGAGTGCAACCAAAAGTGTCTCAAAATGAACTAAAACAGTACTTTTTGAGGCAAATTTTCAAAATTTATCTGGGGAAGATCCCCCAGTCCCCCTTTATTAATTGAAGTGATTGTAAAATTTTACCAACCATAATGTGGAAAATTTGAAGGTATACTTTAGGAATAAAGTTGAATCAACCCCCCTTGAAACAAGTTTAGTTAGTGCTCTGGGTGTTCGAAATCTTGGGGGGGCCGCGATGCGATTTATGGCTGTTACATATAGAAGGGGAGCGGTAATCAAAAGTTTAAGAACCGCATCAAACATTCAAATTATTAAAAACTAGAAAAGTTTCTTGTCTTTTCTATTTGTCCGATCAGGGGGTACGCACCAACATAATAATTTAAGATACTTTGTTTTTCACTTTATGAGGGAAATCTCGAACGTTTGTTGAATATGTTTCTCAAACTTTTAGTAATGTAGAGAGGATGGTTCCAATTTACCAATGGCATTAATATAAGAGGCTAATAAAGAGGGAGCCCCATGATTTAGAAATTTTTCATAATTTTTAATTTTGAAGTCTTTAAGAGGGGTGTCCCACTTACCCATAGTTTTAGCATGGTTGGGGTAAGTGGGACCCCTGAGTGGGGGGTAAGTGGGACCTCTCTTTATTTTGTAGGTGAGACCCCTTATTATGATATAAGTGGTTCTAGAGGTTCCTTATGATATAGGAACTATTACTGAAGACATGGGCGGATTTCAGGAAGGTTATAGGGACAATATCCCCCAATATTTTCAAAAAATTTCGATTTATAGTAGCAAGACCTTTTACTCACCACTTCAAAAATCATTAAAATTTATAAATAGCTTGTTCGACATTTTATATCAAATTTGCGTTTTAATTTAAGTTATGATGAGTAAAGTGAAATATCTCATCAACAGTGTTCATTCTCATTTAGTGTGTCCGATTTCTTTTTTTATCTTACAATGTGTATTAAAGTGCCAAAATAAATCTTAATCAACCTTATTATGTTTTTTCAACACTATTTTATTTGCTAAAGTAAAACATATCCCTTTGGCCTTTCGAAACATTCTTTAAAATACTTATTTCGCTTTTCATTCTATTCTTACCTTGTCATATTGATTTTGATGTGAGTATATTTCTCACTCATGGATACAGTTACAATAAAATATTTTATATTGAAATTTACTGTACTTTATCATGTAAGACCCACTCACTTCCATTTAAGTTTTGCTTGCTTTAAATATAAGTAAAGAGGGGGTGACCCACTTACCCAATCTCTTGGGGTAAGTGGGTCACCCATCTCATTACTGATAAAAAGACCAGTTAAGAAAAATGTAAAGCTTTATTTTAGAAACTACTGATAAATTTTTGTTTATCGATAGACTCTTTAACGAAATTAGTCAACAAGTACCAAATAAACCCTTTCAAATTTTTTCTATATAGCTCTAAAAATGTACTAGGCCAAAAAGGGGTCCCACTTACCCCAAGTGACCCTACTATAATTATATACCTTAAAATTAAATAAATAGTTTATAAAATTGAAAAACGACGTTTCATTTGCACATAATTTATTAAAAGATGTTAAAATCAGACATGTTTCGAGGGTATTTCACTGACGAAGAGGGTTCAATCATAGCCATCTAGAGCGAGGAGGCCGTGACAGAAGAATGATGAGTCATACCTTCCGACGAAAGCTATCATTGCGTTCCCATAGACGCGTCGATTTTGGAGGGGGAAAATCGCTATAAATCATAAACAAATGATCGGAAAAAGAAGAAAAGACCTGTGTGTGATGTAGGAAACGAATACTAATGATTCTGAGTGAAAATGTTTACATTACCGCGGAAATATTTTGATAGATGGGATTTTAAAAAAACCTTGCTCAGAGAACGATCGACTTTCACGAGCTTTATTCGATTAGATTCGCCATAATTTCAGTTAAATTACTTCTTGTATTATAAAATGAACATGTTTGGTTAGATTGTATTCGTTTTTGAGTCATTCAAACCAATATTAACATTCGAAAATTTGCTGTTAAGTTGAGATTCGAAGCTAGCTGAACCGGGCGGCGTATTAAATAAAATATTTCTGTTTTATAATAAGAAAAATCCTTTCTTTATTTTAACAACTAATAGATCATGTCCTATCTTAATATTTTTAATCCTTACACAGATAAATATTAACCATATTAACCCCCGCCTTGTAACTATATATAAGATTTAAATATCAAGTGAGTATTCAAAATCAGCCGCTCTCTCTCTTTCTGGTACTATACTATATCTCCCTTGGGGTTTATAACCTTTTCCTTTATATATGAATAATCTAATATTTGAAATGGATAAATTTTATTTCCATTTTCAGTCAATAAAATGTACTTATTTATAAACTTTTAAAAGGTAAAAACATGAAACGCAAATAACTGATCTAATAAGTTATAAGTATAACATTTAATTAAATTATTAATATCTATTAAAAAACTGTTTTTTTTGGGAGGCAAGATAATACCCCCAAAACTTTTACTTTACAAAAACATATTTGTCTAACAATGTGTATTAATAAAGCGAATTGAGCTCTCGGTATTTTCCGAAGCCATAACTTTTTTCTTTCTTCATCTTTCGGAAAGGAAAAAACATTCACACTGCTGGCACCTTTTGTGTAATTACTCTTACATCCAGGCACACAGCAATGCTTAGACATAGTCAAAATATGGGTGTGAAAAGAGCCCGGGAAACACGAGAAAAGCGCGGTTATTCCAGGTTCGCGCGTACGCTCACAGCGAATCTATCGACGCCTTGAATGACTCATTGCGCCGGAGACGCGGAATTGACCAGGCCTCTTCATTCTAGAAGGCTATGGTTCAATATACCCTCGAAACATGTCTGATTTTAACATCTTTTAATAAATTATGTGCAAATGAAACGTCGTTTTTCAATTTTATCCTAATTTGCACAGTTTGCCATCTATATTTGAAATAGTTTATAATTTTCCATAATGTTATTTGGGTTATAAATATTATTTTTAAAAGGGCAATCAATAAATAGCTTTCAAATGTATTTATTTAAATTATTATCATATAAATTACCAAATGTCAAAACTTCATTTAAGAGGCTGAATTTTCAAGGGCAAAACAGAGTATAAAAGACCTCAAAATTTAAGAGGGGGTCTGAGGAAGAAATTAAATTAGAAAAGAAAAAGAAATTAAAAAAAATTGTCTCTAAAAATAGTGTTTGAGCTTATTTTGAGGCTCTTTGTGTTCAATCCGAAAAGAACGGTTCCTTGTAAACAGGACAATTTTTCTTAGGAAAAATTTTCAGTTCTACACTACATGTTTTGGAACAGGGGTTTCCAACTTCCTTGAGTTCCTTCCTTAAATTAAAAGTCAAGTGGCGGGCCGCAAAGTAATATGTGACTCCTTTCTTATCGATGATAGATTTTTCGTTGGTAGAGTCTTAAGGTGGAAACAAATTGGAGCCGAGCGGCGTAAGCGAACAGCCACGAACACGCTCTGCGCACGCGCATTTCGTAGACGCTAAGAGCGGCGCTTGCGCAGAGCGTGTTCGCGGCTGTTCGCTTACAGCGCTCGGCTCTAATTTGTTTCCACCTTTACAGTATGGAATTTTTTTTAGCGAAAGAGGGACATATTATTACATATCTATTGTGTATTTTCAAAAATTTCAGAGGATATATAAATTTTTTACCCTATACAACTTTTAACACTGAATATTACTTAAAAATTGGAGGTATTTCTCAAGAAATTTCCCAAAAAATATCCCCTAATTTTTTGATATTACCTTAAGCCCTTGATTCGTTCAGGGGGATTTCGGGTTATATTCAACCTCCCTCTCGAAATACAAACTTTTAATTTTTTCACCATAGAAAACAAAGGTACTCCATAATCTAAAAAGAGGTAAAAATAGGGGGGTTCGGGGGTCCTCCACCTAAAAATTTTTGAATTTTTGCATGCTAAAAAGTGTTTTGAAGCTACTTTTTGGGGGGTTTCAGAAAGCGATGCAATGGGGGAGTACATCCCCAATAACCCCCCTCGTTACGCCTTTGAATCCTGATAAGTTAGAAACTTTGAAATTAAATTTAAAAAAAATAAACATAATTAAAAAATTTTTGCGCGTATATTACTATCTCGGATACTTCTATCGTATAAAATAAAAATACTGGAATTGCCCATTATTAAGCAATTGACATCTTAAAAATGTGTTTAAATCACGGTTGCATTAGAAAAAGTTCAAAACGTATCCCACCCTTTCAAAATAACCATTTGGAGTTGTGACCCTTTTTTTAAAAAAACGGCCACAATGAGTTCAGGCGTTTCGCAAACGCAACAACGCGTTGTGGTCGGATGTTTTTTTTTCTCAGGGAAGCGGATTTGGTCCTTGAGCCTAACATATGCAAAACACACGTGGACACAAAACACATTTAAAAGAATATGATAGTATGATGGGGATGAAACCTAAAAAAATATTCACAAAATGGAGACAAATAAATGGACACAAAATAAACAAATGTTGGCGACCTACCTCTTGGTTGGGGTCCTCCGACGACGACAATACAGCAAATGCAAACTCGATGCAGCAAATCACGTGCTCGCTCCCCGAAAAATCTACAAACCAACAACTGACCTCTGCCCGCGGGGCGAAAAACCTGTCTCCCCAGACCTTCTGGGGAGGTAAGAATCCCTACCTCATGCGCATGCGTCTATGTCACCATCTGATGCCACCCTACTGCAATAACGCGTTTGGCCAGAGTTTGGCTCTCGCGTATAGTGGCGCATGATTCAAATTATATATTCTGTTCAATTTTGAACTGGCGCTCGTATTACGTGTTTGGTGAATCCCGGCGTCGTTGAGGAAGCGCCTACAACTTGAAACACTGCACTTTTTGATGACGGTATGAAACATAGTACAAAGATTTTAGGGACCTAATAAATTAGTTTTCGATCAGGACCCAAAAAAATTTCCCTTGGAATTAAAATTTTTTTAACTTTTTATAAAATTTCAATTTTTGCGATTTACACGGCATATATCATACTTTTCAATTTCAATTCAATTTTATTATTATGTATACATATACTACACAAAGAATGAGCAAAACAAATTAAGATTCGCCTAGAGCAGCGTTTCTCAAACTGTGCTCCGCGGAGCCCTTAGGGCTCCGCCAAGCATTTCCAGGGGCTCCGCGAAGAAATTTGAAATAAATACATTTTTTAAAATTCCTAATTGTCGTTGCCCTGAAATGTTATATTAGTCCACTGAAAATAGAGTTGAACCTCAAACAAATTGCAATAGAAGGTTTCTCAACGGTTTTCACTTAGAAATGACCTCAATAATAACATACTAAAAATCGTCCAAAATCGGCCGGGGGGAAGTTTAATTTTTTTCAAATTTTAAAAAAATGGCCGAAAAAAAATTTAAAAAAAAACCAAAACAATAATATAGACATGTGATACATGTTTATAGGTTATTTTTGAGTGCTGAAACCGAATATTGCATTTAGTTTGGAAAAAATATTGAAATTTCAATTTTTAAAATTAATTTGAATAATTAGCTATATGAAAAAATTAAAAACCCCCTAAAAACCTAACAAAAACATCCAAAGAGATAAATCCAACGGTTTTCATTTAGAAATGACCTAAATATTAACATACTAAAATTTAAAATTTTTACGAGTTAAAAAAGTTAAATTTTTTTTCAAATTTCCATTTTTTTTTGCGAAAAATGCATTTTTTTTTCAAATTTGTGCAAAAAACTTTAGATGCTTTTGAAAAGGTCATTTTTTGGTGGATATTGTCCACAGATAGTTATATAATGGAAAACCGGTGGAATTGACCCTCAATAAATTAGTTAATTATTTTATTTCAAATTTTGAAATTGGTAAAATGTAGTACAAATTTCGAAAGAAGTGAAAAAGGTAATACTTTGACATATTTACATCAGAATTTATTTAATTAACAATAAATTATATTAAGAACACAAAATTAACAAATTAATTAATTTTTTTTAATTTAAAATTTTAAAAATTTAAAATTTTAATAAATTTTAATATCATAATATAGGCTTGCAATACATGTTTATAGGTTAATTTTTAATCCTATTACATAAAAAAATATTATCATTGCAATAAAAACTGAAATAGACTTAAAAATTTTAAAATTAAAAAAATTCTTAATTATATCAAACTAGTCTCAACAACTGGAACAAATTGCAAAATATGTTTTTTAAACAGTTTTCATTCAGAAATGGCCTAACTAACATCATACTAGAAATCGGACAAAATCGGACAGTGGGAAATTTAATTTTTAATTAAAAAAAACTGGCATTCTGGAACAAAAATATTAAATTTTTTCTAGAGGCATGTAATACATGTTTTTAGGTTAGTTTTTTTATTCTGATGCTGAAAAATTTAATATTTTTGGAGTAAAATTTGAAAAGAGTTAAAAAAATTAAGAATAAATTTAAATTAATTAAATAATTAAGAATTTATTTTTCAATTTTAAAATTTTGATGTCGATCTCAATTTTTACTGCAAAAATATTAAATTTTTCAGCATCAGAATCAAAAATTAACCTAAAAACATGTATTACATGCCTCTAGAAAAAATTTAATATTTTTGTTCCAGAATGCCAGTTTTTTTTAATTAAAAATTAAATTTCCCATTGTCCGATTTTGTCCGATTTCTAGTATTTTGTAGGCCATTTCTGAATGAAAACTGTTTAAAAAACGTTTTTTGCAATTTGTTCCAGTTGTTGAGACTAGTTTGATATAATTAAGAATTTTTTTAATTTTAAAATTTTTAAGTCTATTTCAGTTTTTATTGCAATGATAATATTTTTTTATGTAATAGGATTAAAAATCAACCTATAAACATGTATTGCAAGCCTATATTATGATATTAAAATTTATTAAAATTTTAAATTTTTAAAATTTTAAATTTAAAAAAAATTAATTAATTTGTTAATTTTGTGTTCTTAATATAATTTATTGTTAATTAAATAAATTCTGATGTAAATATGTCAAAGTATTACCTTTTTCACTTCTTTCGAAATTTGTACTACATTTTACCAATTTCAAAATTTGAAATAAAATAATTAACTAATTCATTGAGGGTCAATTCCACCGGTTTTCCATTATATAACTATCTGTGGACAATATCCACCGAAAAATGACCTTTTCAAAAGCCTCTAAAGTTTTTTGCACAAATTTGAAAAAAAAATGCATTTTTCGCAAAAAAAAATGGAAATTTGAAAAAAAATTTAACTTCTTTAACTCGTAAAAATTTTAAATTTTAGTATGTTAATATTTAGGTCATTTCTAAATGAAAACCGTTGGATTTATCTCTTTGGATGTTTTTGTTAGGTTTTTAGGGGTTTTTTAATTTTTTCATATAGCTAATTATTCAAATTAATTTTAAAAATTGAAATTTCAATATTTTTTCCAAACTAAATGCAATATTCGGTTTCAGCACTCAAAAATAACCTATAAACATGTATCACATGTCTATATTATTGTTTTGTTTTTTTTTTTTAATTTTTTTTCGGCCATTTTTTAAAAATTTGAAAAAAATTAAACTTCCCCCCGGCCGATTTCGGCCGATTTTTAGTATGTTATTATTGAGGTCATTTCTAAGTGAAAACCGTTGAGAAACCTTCTATTGCAATTTGTTTGAGGTTCGGCCCTATTTTTCGCTATTTTCAGTGGACTAATACCCTAAGAACCAAAATAACCTAGGTACCATAAATTTACAAAAAAATTTTACAAATTTACATTGGAGACTAATTAAATTGGAATTTAATTTAAAAGCAGTAGACAATTGTTTCGGGGATCAATGGATCCTCTTCGTCAGTACTGAAATACGAATGTAAACATCAAATCGGCAATTTAAACAAAACATGAAGGCAAAAAGTTACAGTTTAAGTGAAAATACAATAGAGGGAAAACACAGTTTGAGTGAAAATACAAAAGCTAATGGTTAACTGGATCCCCTTCGTCAGTACTGAAATACGAATGTAAACAAGGGTCTACAGCTTTTAAACTTTTAAATTGTGTAAAATAAACATTGTTTTTTTCAATTGAATGCTTTAATTGTTTAAACTATAACAAATCAAAGTCATTGTTGGGTTTCTCGTTAAAGTCTGTATGAATCAGTTGTGACGTACTTCCATCCTAAACAAAGACAAAGGGCTTGGCGATTTTAATTTTAAATATTTAATCAACTAGGAGAGCTGCTGGCGGTTGCTAAGGACGCAGTCGTGTTCTGAGTTGTCGTGAAAAGTAGAAAAATCGTAAAATATCTCGTTTTTTTTCTTATTCAAGCATCAAGAACTCTATTATTCGTTTTGGAGTTATAATCTTATTTATTTTATATTGACTTTCGGTAAAGTTTGGCCTTGTAGGGAAGGTTTTTCTTGCAAAGGCGAAATATAAAAGATGGCGGATCCGCCTTCGATCGTTGCTATGGACACTGGCCAGGCCTATTTCTTACTAAGTAATTATACTTTAGAAGATCAAATAGAATTTGGATCAAGAAACGGTAATATCAACTTTGCCTTAATATATGCGCCGGTCAATGAACAATTACCTAAAAATAACCCTAGAAGTATGAAGAATTCATTTGACATCAAGATAAAGAATACAAAGAATATAAAGGAAATAATACACACCAACAATGGGAAGATTTTAGCACTTACAGAAAACAAAGAAACGGCTAAACAGCTAGCAGGAATAGATGAAATTGCGGGCAGAGCTGTAACTGCATCCCTTCAGAAGGAAAGTAACACAGCTCGCTTCTTACTAAACCAAATTCCAAAGGACATTTCTCTAGAAGAACTAAAAAATGAGATGGAACAAGAAAACGACATAAAAATATTCAGCATAAGAAGATTCGCTAAGAAAGTAAACAACCATCTGTTTCCCACGGAAAATGTTTTGGTAACCATATTTGGAAGGAAAATTCCGGATTATGTAAAACTTTGGCTCACTCGTATGAAGATTAAAATGTTCTACGACAAGCCCCGGCAATGTACTAATTGCTGGAAGTACAATCACCCCACTAAATTTTGTAAAAGCCAGAAGATTTGTGGAAGATGCGGAGAGCATCATGAAAACTTGAACGAAAAATGCTCGAAGGAAATAAAGTGTTCGAATTGCAAAAGCCATCACTATCCAACAGGACCAGAGTGCCCAGCTTACAAAAACGAATGTGAGTTCCTAAAATTCAAAGAAGAAAACGGTCTTACTTTTGGTGAAGCTAGAAGACGTTTCAAAAATCAGGCAAAAACCTATGCTTCGGTTGTAAATCAGAGTGAAGAAAAACAAGCAAAACTCAAAGAAATGGAAAAAACGATACAAAACAGTCAAAATGATATGAAGAACTTGATGACTGTATTCCAGAAAAATCTAGAGATCAGCCTTAATAACATCTTAACGGCAACTTTAAATCGATTCAATGCATCAATAAATGAAACCATGATCAACTTTGGGAAGAAACTCGAATCCTGTCATAGAGAATTCAGTATGAATCTAGCGAAAAATACTGACTCTCAGCCAAAAAAAAAGAAGACAAGAACGGAGCCTGCTTCTATTGAAAAAGAACCCTTTCCCTTAACATCAAATCAAGCGAGTTCAGTCTCGAATGATGCGTCACCCTCAATCAGTAAAGAAACTATGAACAAACAGAAGAAAGCTAGAATAGAGTCATACTCCAAAGAAAATGAAGAAATACTCTTAAATTCTTCTCCTGCAATTAACCCAATGTTGAACCAAATTACGACCCCAATAATAACTGTTAAAAACTTACAACCACACCAGAATTTAACTACAAATAATAATTTAAATACTACCTTTTAGCCTGGAATTATAACGTATACTAATATTTTTATGTAACAAAAATCAGTTTTTCGAATTCCTGGCCTTAATTTATAAATAGGTTTTTTTTGTTGTTGTTATATAAATTTAAATTTTCCAGAAATTGAGGCTCCTATTCAGGTACTGCAGTTTTATTCTAATGCCTACTATGTCTAATACAGCAAAATTAACTGTCGTTCAATGGAATACAAGAAGTTTAAAAAACAAAACGTACTGGCTAAACGAGCCTTTCTTTTCTGAATCTGACATATTTGCTTTTCAAGAGACTTTTTTGAAGAAAACCGAAAATATAAGTATAAAAAACAAGATTATATATAGAGAAGATAGAGCTAATAATCGTGGCGGAGGTGTTTTAATTGCCGTTAACAAAACGTTATCATCATCCCGCGTTGATTTATCTAATTTACCTGCCTCAAACATCGAAGCTATTGCTGTCAATATATTCATAAAGAATTCCAAATTAATGGTAATAAACATCTATTCTCCGAATGGTCAATTTGAGAATAATTACCTCGAAAAATTAAAAGACCTTCTTGAACCACCCTTTTTAATAATTGGGGACTTCAACATACAACATCCAATTCTGGGTTCGTCCAAGGAATCCAAAAACGCCAAGATTTTGATTGACTGGTTAAATGACATTCAAGGCATTCTAATTAACACTACCAACCATACCTACAAATCTGGACGTACTACTTCGTTATTGGATCTCTCCATTATTTCTTCTGATATTTTCCAAGACGTGGATTATGAAGTAAATGAAGATCTTTTTGAAAGTGATCATTTTCCAATTCAAATAAGAATTAATAACTCTACTCCTATCAGAAGTCAGACAAGAAAATTAATTAAATGGCAAAAAATTGAAAAAGTACTTAAAACAAACAACTATAATAATAAGGACACATTTTTAAACGACTGCAAGACTTTAATAGAATTGAATACTGTGCAAATCAGAATAAAAAATCCCAAAGCTACCTGGTGGAATATTAAATGCGAAGCCCTTTTACAACAAAAAAGAACCCTTCTTAAATTGGCAAAAAGGAATCTTTCTCAAGAAGTATGGATTAAATATAAAAGAATTTCGGCTAAATTAAGGAAAGTTATAAAAACAAGCAAAGCTAAGTATTGGGATAAACTGTGTGAAGAAGGGAAAGAATCCAAAAATATCTATAACATTCTAAAAGCCGTCTCTTGTAGACCAACAAATAATCAAAATAACAATATTCTACAGATAAACAATCGCACAATCAACGATCCTATGGAACAAGCAAATGCATTTCTAGCATTTTTTGGGAAAGAGAATATAAACGAATTTATTCCTCTGGATCTCAGCACTGAAAAGTATGAGGATTACGATCTTCCCTTCACTTTAGAAGAACTAAAAATCGCAATAAATTCTTCAAAAAATTCAACTCCAGGTTCTGATAGAGTCAACAATAGATTCCTCAGGCTTCTTAATGACAGTCATCTAAAAACTCTTCTGGAAATTTATAATCAAAGTTGGGTTACAGGCAACATTCCTAAAGAATGGAAAAAGGCTACTATTCTACCAATTAACAAGCCAGGAAAAGAAAAAAAACAAATTAACTCTTATCGTCCGATTTCCTTAACATCTGTTTTTTGCAAGACGATGGAAAAAATTATTCTTAAAAGGCTCATTAATTTTACCCTTAACTCATTTCACCCTAATCATGCTGGTTTCATTCCTCATAAGGATGTAAACTACTGTCAATCTATAATTTACCACGACATCACGGAAGCCAAAAACAACAAAGAATTTCTTTTTTTAGTCTCCTTAGACATAAGTTCTGCGTACGATTCTATCTTCATCGATGGACTTATCTATAAACTTCTAAATATTGGTATCAAGGGTAGAGCTGCAAATTGGATATATGAATTTCTACAAGACAGAGAAATCGAAGTATCGTGGAGAAACTCCATCACATCTCCTTCAGTTTCTAATAGAGGCATTCCTCAAGGTAGCGTCTTGAGTGGCTTTCTTTTTACGGCATACATGTCTGACATTTTTTCCATTTTAAATAACGTGAAATGTATTGTTTATGCCGATGATATTTTTCTATATTCCCAAAATTCTGATATAATGAAAGCTTTTCACGATCTCCAAATTGCTTTGCATAAAATTAATAACTGGTGCAAAATTTGGAAGCTAACAATTCGACCAGAAAAATGCAATGCAATAAATTTCTCAAATAAAAAACAACAACCTCTGGATAATCTAATCATAGATGGGAAGTCAATAACCTGGTCTACCCATATCAAAATTCTTGGCCTGTATTTTTCAAAAAATTTATCTTTTAAACATCACTTTATACATCTCAAGAAAAAATCCAATCGAAAGATAAACGCACTCAAAGTGATAGCAGGATCTGCCTGGGGTGCCCGAACTCATCATTTAATTCATATAACTAATTCAGTTATTAGAAGCTCGATTGATTTTGGCAACCAAATATATTCTTTAGCATGTAAGACAGACCTCGCTACTCTAGAAGTTATTTATAATCAAGCTCTGCGAATTGCAACAGGTTTACCTAAATGGACACCTATAACTTTATTACTAAAAGAAGCTGGTCAAACTCCTATCCACATCAGACATAGAATGTTTCTTGTTAAATTCGGAATTAAACAAATCGCTCAAGGGAACTCATCTATCTTAGAAAGCTATTTTAAGTTAAAAAATAATCAACCTCGACTTAAAAGACATCATCCAACTAATTATCAGTTCCAGGAAATTATGAAAAAATATTCAATAGACACAAGCACAATCGTTTCAGGGAATGATAAAATCTTCAAGCATCCTAACCTTTCTTTGAAATTAAACGAATATGATTTTCAAAACAAAACAGCCTCTGATCAAGAAGTTCAAAGTTATTTCAACTATTTCAAGCATAATAATATGCATAATAAAATAATAATATCCACAGATGCTTCCAAAAGCGGAAACAGCATAAAAATTGCTGCTGTCAACAACAGCACTAAAATTGTCAAGTCTGGGGTAATCCCTTCTATAAATAGCATTTTCACCGGAGAAGCTATAGCTATTATGGTAGCTGTTCAAGAGTTTGTCTGTTCTAAAAACCACTACACAATATTAACGGACAGTTTATCAGTTCTTAGTGCATTAAAATGTCTAAACTCCAAATCCCCTAAAATAATTTCTTGCTTAAATCGTCTAATCAATAAAGCTCTTAAAACAGCTGAAAAAATAGAAGTTATTTGGATACCGAGCCATAAAGGAGTAACAGAGAATGAAAAGGCAGACCACGAAGCCAGGAACGCTCCTAGCCTGTTAATAAGGAATTTAATCTCACCTGAAGACCTCTCTAAAGAAATAAATAATGAAATTAAAAAGGAGTTTGAAAACTTATGGCAATCCAGCAAATATTTTCCAAATTTCCAGTACATGGACAGTTTTTCTCAAAAAGACACTCTGTACGCCAGTAACAGAAAATCTGATGTTCTTTTGTCTAGGCTACGTACTCAAACATTATTAACAAAATCAAATCTTTTTAAAATCAATCGTTCACCTAACCCAAATTGCGATGTATGCAAAGAAATTGATACCAACGAACATTTGCTACTCCATTGCAAAAAGTATGACGACCAAAGAAAAATGCTTATGAACTCTCTCAAAATTAACGCTACAAATCTACAAGAAATTATGCAGACTAACAAGACCAATGTTAAAATGAAAACGAAGGCGCTAGCTTCTTTCTTGAACTCTTTCGAAACACCTACATAACTATACAATAACCAACCAAAATCTGTGACCATCTCTAAAATGAACTTATAGAAGAAGAAGACAAAGCGACTCCCCATAGTCAGCACATGTCTCTATTATAGAACTTGAACTTGAACTTGAACTTTAATCAACTAAATTTTTTTGAAACTTTTCATGTGGATTTTTGGATTTAGATCTATTTCCTTTACTGGAAAAATACATTTTTTTCTGTTTTCAAAAAATGATGGTATTGCCCATTAGGGTGGAGCGAAAAACACGAATTTTTGAATTTCAATTTTGGTTACCTCCAAAAAGTTGCCTTTTAGTGCCGAAAGAACACCTGCAAAATTTTATAAATTTTGAACAATTCCTTCAAGTCTCTACCAGGGCTAATTTGTTTAAAAAAAATAGGTTTTTACTATAAATTTCCCATTTACATCGTTTATTGGCAAACTTTTCTGCAAATTTTGTATTTTTAATATAAAATTTAACTTTCCAGGCCCCTCAATAGATTTTTTTAAATGAAAAAGTTAATGAAAAGGCACCAATAAATGTAAAGTGCAGGTTTAATGTGCTACAATACTTGGGTGGAGCAAAAAAATTTTTCTTCGAAATCGGTCTACGGCTATTGCTCAAAGTTTGTGGTTGGTGGTCCTAATAACCTATAAAAAATTTAAACTTAATCGGATAATATCTTCAGGTCGCACTTTTGAGTTGAAATATGAAAGTTTTATGAAAAATGTAAAAAAATTTGAAAATTTTCCTAATAATTTCTAAACGATCCCGATGTTATTTTATCGCCAAAAATTACAGGTATTGCTTGTATGTTGCTTAATATTAGAAAATTAGAATCCCTTGCAAGTTTGTAACTGCCTAAATATGTGGATTCATTTCCTAATAAAGCCATATGAAAACAACAACAGAAAATTAGAATCTTTGAATGACGCAAAAATGGTTTAATAATTCTTCAAAATTCGTCAATGGACTATGTAATGCAGTTATGTTAAAGATATTATATAATTACACTATGATGGTTAGAAACTATGTTTACGGAACAAATCCGGCTGACTCTTTTGTTAAATTACCCCCTGTGTCCGAATATGACCTCCGTTTGAAACCACCAACCTTTGCTTTTGGGGGGACGTCCCCAAATTTATTTTAATTCCTTTTCGGTAATTTTATGCCTATAAATTTAGTTTTTTTAGTATAAAGAGATTACTTTACACTTTAAATTTATCATGAGAGGTCAAAAAGGTTTTATGTACTAAAAAATCAACATTTTTAGCTAGGTGATATATTTAAAAGGCAATTTTTCCATATTACTTGTACAAAATCATTTAAAGTTTTTTATCTAATCCTATTTCTTATATTTTTCACTAAATACTACTAAATTCTACTTTCTTTTATTTGGGAATTTTAAGAGGTGGGTGAGAAGTTGTTTAAATTGGGTTAGGCGAAGAATACAAGTAAAACATTAAAACGCGAAACCTCTCGTAATCAATTACATATATTTTTCTCAATTAATAAGGAAAAATTGCCTTTTAAATAAATCACCTAGCTAAAAATATTGATTTTTCAGTACATAAAACCTTTTTGACCTCTCATGAGAAATTTAAAGTGTAAAGTAATCTCTTTATACTGAAAAAACTAAATTTATAAGCATAAAATTTCCGAAAAGGAACTAAAATAAATTTGGGGACGTCCCCCTAAAAGCAAAGGTTGGTGGTTTCAAACGGAGGTCATATTCGGACACAGGGGGTAATTTAACAAAAGAGTCAGCCGAATTTGTTCCGTAAACATAGTTTCTAACCATCATAGTGTAATTATATAATATCTTTAACATAACCAGGCCCGTATTTAGGGTTTTTGCCACCCTGTGCATATCGATTTATTGCCGCCCCCCTTTTCATTTTCTGTTTCAAGAAAACGGCCCTTTTGTTTCTTTTAAAAGTCTACTGCTTAATGGTAGGGTGAAATTAGCATTTAATCCTAATAAACATTAATTTAGGGTTTAAATTTTCTTCAGATAACAAATTGAGTTTCAAAACATCATCTCTTGTATGCAAATTGTAAAATAATTTTTAATTAAGAAAATAAATATCCTTGTTTCTCTATTCGTTTGTCCTTGATACTGCGGCGTGTACATAAATTTACTTCGGGAAGGGCCTAAAATTATTTTACACCTCCAAAGCAAATTTATCGCGTCCAATCTAGCTTTATACGATGGTTTTGTTTAAATTTACATCCAAAAGAACTTAATATTAAAAAGTTATGATGAGTAATTTAGTTCTAAGTACGAAAGGGGGGGTCTGGGGGTCCTCCCCGAGGAAATTTGACTCTAAAAAAAGGTTTTTAGCTTGTTTTGGAAAACCAAGTCCGGTTTCGGGAGGAGGGCAAGATCTCCTCAGCACCCCCCGTTATTGTAGCCACTGCCTTGGTGCACTTGTTGTAATCTGCCGCCCCCAAAAATTTTGCCGCCCTGTGCTATAACACATGTTGCACGTGCCTAAATACGGCCCTGAACATAACTATATTACATAGTCCATTGCCGAATTTTGAAGAATTATTAAACCATTTTTGCGTCATTCAAAGATTCTAATATTGAGCAACATACAAGCAATACCTGTAATTTTTGGCGATAAAATAACATCGGGATCGTTTAGAAATTATTAGGAAAGTTTTCAAATTTTTTTACATTTTTCATAAAATTTTCATATTTCAACTCAAAAGTGCGACCTGAAGATATTATCCGATCAAGTTTAAATTTTTTATAGGTTATTAGGACCACCAACCACAAACTTTGAGCAATAGCCGTAGACCAGTGGTTCCCAACTCAAGTATGTCTGCGGACCACTTCACTTAAATTTGAACCTCCGCGGACCATCTCTACCCCTAACTGTATCTTCAAAATTTTAACTTTTTTCCAGTGCATTCATTCCTCATGGAGGGTCTAAAATTTTGACTTTTTTTTCTGAAGTAAGGGAAACCAAGTCTTACAATGTTTCTAAATAGAACTTAAAAAATCAAATAATCTATTAAACTTATAAGAAAATTAACATTCTAATTATTTAAAAAAAACACCTTTTATGAAAGACATTTAACCATTTTTATCAAGCCTTTTTATCTATTAACCCTGGAAGTGTTCACACCTACACAAAAGTTACAGGTTTAAAAAAAAACAGTATAAAATAGCTTTTCTTCTTCTTTTTCATAACCAACAAATAAGATAATATATAATTAGATTTAAATTTGAAAGAAAATACTGAGCTTTAAATTAAACTGCAGGACGAATAAGATAACCAGGAATTCTGTTGATCTCAAAAAAGCAAACTGAACAGTGGGCAAGGGCATGCACTGACTGTGAGTTGTGGCAGAGGAAATTCTATAATCGATGCTGATGTTCTCCCGAAAGAACCTCGTCAAAAGTCAATAATTATTTCAAAGGAGCGATTAAAAAAGAAAATACGTAATATATGTGTTCAAAAACTTTCGCATTTTCGGCAATAAATTTTTCTCATATCTTCGAACTCATATCTTTATCTCAGAAATTTCCTCTTTTCATACCACGATTTCCGAAGACGCTCTGTCTGACCATAGCCTCCCAGTTTGAAGTATCAGTCAACACTTCCACGTTTCGCTTCGTATCAAACCAAGTATAAGTCCCATCATTCGATTATTTATTAGCCCCCCCCGACGCCTCTCAGTTTTAATTTATCGGATGCAATACTTTTCCACATTATCACATTTCGTTTCTACTCTGTAATAAACTACTGTAAAAACTGTGCAAAATAATAGAAATGAACAAATGATTCATAGGAGAGAAAGAGAACAAAACATTTTTTATTTATGACACGCTTGATTTTTTACTTATGTTTTTGTATCTGTAGTGTTTTTACTATTTCCTGGAATGTGTGATCAGGAAAACTATTCTTTAAAATTTTCCACACATTTTTTTGGATAAGTTATTTAAAAATCTTCTCACGGACCACCTCTGAAGGCCTCACGGACCACCAGTGGTCCGCGGACCACCTGTTGGGAACCACTGCCGTAGACCGATTTCGAAGAAAATTTTTTTTGCTCCACCCAAGTATTGTAGCACATTAAACATGTACTTTACATTTATTGGTGCCTTTTCATTAACTTTTTCATTTAAAAAATCTATTGAGGGGCCTGGAAAGTTACATTTTATATTAAAAATACAAAATTGGCAAAAAAGTTTGGCAATAAACGACATAAATGGGAAATTTATAGTAAAAACCAATTTTCTGTAAACATATTAGCCCTGGTAGAGACCTGAAGAAGTTAAAAATTCATAAAATTTTACAGGTGTTCTTTTGGCACTAAAAGGCAACTTTTTGGGGGTAACCAAAATTGAAAATCGAAAATTCGTGTTTTTCGCTCCACCCTATTGCCCATTCCCTTAAAAAAAAAGTTTGTGGGAAAAGACAAGCGTATTTTTGTAATCAGGAAAGAATTTTTAATAAATTAAAATAGAATATTTAGAATTTTAAGAGAGATGCTTCAATTCTCCATTGTTGTGGCAATAAGCCGACTTTAGAGGTTGTTGTCGATGGTACTTAAGATTGATTTTTCGGGTTTAACTCATATTTTTCACTTTTGGCACTTAGCTCCTTTGAAGTCCAGCCCTCAAATTTAAAAATTCTTAAAGTGCTCTTTACGAATATAAGGCTAACTTTTAAATAATATTAAGAATAAGTGTGGCAAAATTGAAGCATTTAACTAATAATTATTATTGTAAAATTGATTATATATTATTCAAATAAATAAACATATGATATGCCAAGGGGAAACAATAATCCTTTATTTTCAGTGAGTGGGAAATAAAAATCCGGAAATTTATCTTTATGCTTTTATTTTAAATGCTTATTTAAAGCAAAATATCCTTGATCACAAAAAATTATTATTAAACTTTATTAAATTACATAATCAAACTTTCATATTTTATACAAAAAAGTACAAAGAAGAAGATAAATTTTATAGTCTTTCATAAGAAAAACTTTCATAAGAGAAATATATTATGAAAAATTAGCTATTTAAACAAAAGTATTAAGAAAATATGTTTTAGAGGAAAACTAACGTTTCAATTTCTACGAATTTTTTTAACTGGTGGTTGACCAGATTCTGTTGCATTCATACACTCGCCTTTGGAAATTAAAATTCTTTCATTTCTATCTACTAAATTCACATTGGCAAATAGGCAGTTTAAATAGTCAACTATTTCAGTGTATCCTCGTTCTTCGGCAATCGTAAGCGCTGTATTACCATAATTGTCCTGAGCATCTACAGCAGCACCCTCTTCTACTAAAACTTTGACTGTTTCCAGACGCCTTTTCCTCGCTGCAACATGAAGAGGGGTACTTCCCTTATCGTTTTTAGCATTTAATTCTGCGCCTTTACTGATAAACAGCTTAACTAATTCGATTCGATTATACATAGCTGCCAAGTGAAGTGGGGTTACACCATACTCTGTACACACATTTACAGAAGCACCACTTTCTACTAACGCTTTTATAACACCTAAAGATTCCCAATGGACAGCTAAATACATCGGAGTGAAGCCGTTATAGCCTTTCAGGTTCATATCCATGCCTTTGCTAATTAAAAATTCGAAAGAATCAATTCGGTTGAGCGTAGCGGCATCATGAAGCACTGTATTACCAAGATCATTCACAACATCTAAATCAGCACCAAATTCTACTAAAACCTTTACAGCTTCTAAACACCCCATATTCACTGCTTTTTGAAGTGCGGTTCTTCCAGTAGTACCAATTTTAGCATTCACATTCGCACCTTTGCTGATCAGGAGCTCAAATATATCACTTTCATAATCGAGATGGATAACGGCATGGCAAAATGCTGTATTTCCTATTCTATTCTTAGCTTCTACATTAGCACCCATTTCTAATAAAACTTTGACTGCTTCCAAATTACAATACTTCACTGCTTTGTGAAGTGGGGTGTTTCCATATATATTTTCAGCATTCACAGCCGCACCTTTACTGATTAGGAGCTCCAGTATATCAGTTTGATTCATAATAGCGGCATCATGAAGCACTGTATTACCGAGATCATTCACAACATCTAAATCAGCACCAAATTCTACTAAAACCTTTACAGCTTCTAAACACCCTATATTCATTGCTTTTTGAAGCGCGGTTCTTCCAGTAGTACCACATTTAGCATTCACATTCGCACCTTTGCGGATCAGGAGCTCAAATATATCACTATATATAGCGGCATGGCAAAGTGCTGTATTTCCTAATCCATCCTTAGCTTCTACATTAGCACCCATTTCTAATAAAACTTTGACTGCTTCCAAATTACAATACTTCACTGCTTCGTGAAGTGGGGTGTTTCCATAAAAATTTTCAGCATTCACATCCGCACCTTTGCTGATTAGAAGCTTAATCATATCAATTCTATTGTGAATAGCGGAATAGTGAAGTGATGTATTATTCAAATAATCCAGAGCATCTACATCTGCACCATATTCTAGTAAAACTTTGACTGTTTCCAAATTATATTCTTCTTTTGCAGCTTTATCAAGCTGTGCATAATTGTTTATAGCATTTGAAAATGCACTTTTGCAAACTCCGACAGCTACTATATGCAAGGAAGTTCGTTTCTTTCCATTCCCACATGTGGCATTAACATCGACGGTTGGAAGGCACGATAGCAACATCTTGACCATGAAAGAGTTTCGCTTCATCACGGCCAGATGAAGAGCGGTGAATCCGTCTTCGTTCCTTCTTTCATTCACCGTATCACTAAGGAACGACCTTAGTGCATATCGAATGTAGCCTTCACTGCGAGAGTCACTTGGCTTCTCACAATTGTAAAGCACAAACTGATGAATCAAGTAGTTTCCGTAGGGATACTTTACGTCACAAACCAAGAGTTGGAGAGACTTGGGTTGAGGCAGTTGGTCACATGATGCAGAAGCCATACCTACAAAGTAAAGCAGAAAATCTTTCACGTAACTTCAATAATATTGTACTTTATTCATGATCTAAACTAGTAATTTGTATTAAATAATTGTTACGAATTTGGTTCAATTCCGTTAACGGTCTCGCTAAAAATCGCCATGTTCTTTTGTAGACGAAGAAGTTAAGAAGGAGAAATATTGCTAAATAATTTCAAATTCATAGATTAAAATGTTTAGTTAGATCATACATACCTGTTCATTTTATCAATAAAATTTTGAAAAAATTGTCGGTATTTCCTACTATGACGTTCAAAAAAGCTTGGTGATTTAGCGGGAACGTTAACATTACCATTACTCTAAAACCCTCAATTATGTGCTTTTGTTGTAAAACTATGTAACTAAAATATTCGCGGGGAAATAACCTTTAAAAAAATACCTCAAAAGTTTCAAACACGGCCAAAAAAAATTTTTTAAGATCTTTAAAATATTTTTTTAGAGTAATGGTTCGTTCGTTTAGTAAACAAACGAACCATTACTTTTTACTTTGTTTTACAACAAAAGCACATAATCGAGGGTTGAATCATTAGTTAATTTAAAATAATCTATTAAATTGAAAATACAGGGAAAAAATTCAAACAAGTTGAAAGTAAGCACTGGCGTATATAGAAATTTATTTCGGGAGGGGCCCAAAATTGTTTCCCAGCCCCTCTCATGTATATTTAACTTTTTTTTCAGTATATTCTTAGGCAGAATTTGCAACTTAAAGAACTTAATATTAAAAAGTTATGATATATTAAGTTGCAATTACAAAAGGGGGGCCTGGGGGTCCTCCCCCCAGAAAATATTTGGAAATTAGACTCTAAAAACCAGGTTTTTAACTAGTTTTGGTAACCCTAGTTAGAATTTTGGATATAAATTTTCAGGAAAAATTTGATGAATTTAATGAAAAATTTATAAATATTATAGTTTTAAGTACAGAAGGGGATATATGGGAGTCATCCCCCAGAAAAATTTTGGAGATTAGATCCTAAAAACAGGATTTCAATTTGGTTTTGATACACCTTCCGAATTTCAGACATACATTCTCTGGTAGGATTTTAAACTAATTGTAAAAAAGTTTTGAATAATAAAATTCCAAGCACTCTAAAGGGGGGTTTGGGGGTCCTCCCCCAGAAAATTTTTCAAAATTTGACCCTAAAAAACAGGGTTTTAACTTGTTTTGGTACACCAAGTCAGAATTTCGGTGGGGGGCCAGGGCCCCTTCGCCCCCCCCTTATATACGCCACTGAAAGTAAGCACTTGAACAGCAATTTGGTAATGGATCATCTTAATACCTACTAATTTAATTTTAAAAAGATAAATCTTCAAAAAGTTTAAGTTTTTTGTATGGGCATGTGAGAGATTGGTGTATAGTCTATACAGTATACAGGTATAATTACTTTTTATGGCAAAATTTGAAAAAAAATTAATTAATTAATTAAAAAAACTTTTATTTTCCTATTGTTTTCAATTTCCCTCTAAATTTTATGTTTTGTTTGGTATAGGACCCCCACAATGAATTACTGAAGTCGGCGCCTATGCAGGAAAAATCTACTCTCTTCCCTATTTTTAGCAGGAAGAAATTTCTTTAAATACGCTTCAGTGTGAATGCAATAATTTTTTTTACAAGAAAGTCGCCAAATAGAAAAAAATCAAGCGTCAACCAGCTCAGAAAATTATCATGGAAAATGCAAATAAGGCGATTGGTATTTGAATATAGATAAGCGGTTCTTAAATTGTGGTCCGCGGGCCCCCTGGGGTCCGCGAGTAAACTTAGGGAACAACCTGACGTGCACCATTCCGGTTTTGCAGCTAGTTGTCCGTCGTTACATTCAGGCATGTCCTGAGGACAGGTTTCAAGAGAAAAATGCACAACGACATGTTGCACGCATTATCCAAGCTTTCTTTTTACCCCTCTGTTGCATTTTTACTCTAGCCTTCCCGAACTCAAGAACAAACGCTAGCAAAACAAGCACCGGTCAATGAATAGAAATCATCTAGTCTGGTATGCAAAGTTCGAAACGTGCACCGGATGAAATTTGACAACGTGGAGATGCAGCATGGTCCTCCTAAAATCCTGAATAGCTGGAAAGCAAAAGTAACGTTGCTTCATCCAGGGCTTTAGGTCCTCCAATCCCCAATAGCCCATTTAGAACCCCTTTCACTCAATATCATGGCCTGTGGCGGCGGTTATGGACACCAATGGGAGTCAACCTTTTTACTGATTTTCTCGGCCCCCCAACTTCAAGGAAGGCTGGATTTTTATTAATTAACCTACTATGGGTATTACTATGGGTAATCATGGAAATAAATTTGGCTTTGATATCCCTTTTTATTCTCTGCTCGCTATTTTTTATGGCAATGAGTGTATATCAGGGGTTTCCACACGGAGAGAAATGACAGTTTCAAATTTGAGTAAATGGATGCTCTCATTTTGGTATGAAACTTTTTGTCTCAAATATGACCACCCAATGCTTTCAATTTTGAAACACCAGACATTAGGGTGTCCCTTATATGACTGAAAAAATTTTCTTGCGAAAACGGTTACCCTCTACTTTTTTTATAAATGCCTTGACCTATTCAGATATAAAATTTTATCCCTCCACGATAATATTAACCTGTGCAAAATCTTAATCAAAGATGGTCAATGTGTCTCTTTTACGACAGAATTTTTTCTCTTTGCGAAATTGAAAAGAGATACCCTCTACTTTTTTTATAAATGCCTAGACCTATTCAGATATAAAATTTCATCCCTCTACGATAATACTAACCCGTGCCGAATTACAATTGAAGATGGTCAAACAAGCTAAATTACCGGCAGGCGCCGGCTAATACTCACCACTTTTTTTCTTTTTTCCAAATTTTTTCAGTCTTTTTTTTATATTTTATTATAAATTTGGCCATAGAAATGTAATATAATCGGTCTAAAATGTCGTCTACTGCTTTTAGAAGAAGTTAGCAAAGTGAAGGTAAAACAATTTACTTCGTTGGCAATTCTAGTCACCAAATTACTGGACCTAAGTTACCAAGTAATCGATAAATTTTTGCTGATGTTTGCTTTTGCTTTTGAATGTTTTTTAACATTCATGAAATTAAACTTTAGCGGTTGACGACAATGGGGTCAATTCATCGCCAGAAGGCGTTAGTATTGATTATCACGTGATAGCTACACAAAACAATGCAACTGATACACTCCTGATACTATGCTGCTAGTAATGCGTTCACTAGTAAATAAAGCTAGGAGTGCAGCTATCATGTGACCGCTGACGTCACGTGAATTGAGTCCATTCAGACTGATTAATATTACAAATCAATGTTCAAAACTATAAATATATTTAAAAAAGCCTGAAAAAAGAAAAAAGTGGTGAGTATTAGCAGGCGCGTGCCGGTAATTTAGCTTTTTTAACCATCTTCAATTGAGATTCGGCACGGGTTAATATTATCGCAGAAGGATGAAATTTTATATCTGAATAGTTCAAGGCATTTATAAAAATCGTTCGTTTTCAAATTCGCAAGAATTTTTTTCTGTCATATAAGGGACACCCTAACCAGACACTCAGTTTCAAAAAATTTCATAGTCACCACTCAACTCAAATTATGCTTTTTTAGTTTACATTTGAAAATTGAAATACATCGAACATTAAATTGGTGTGAGTAAGTGTAACACAACGTTGTGACGTCACACTCAACTTACTGGTCTAGTTCCCACGTCATATTAACGTGGCTATACGGTCATCATAACAGTAACACATTGCACCATCTTTAAAAAATGTCATGGATGAATTAAAAAATGAGTAAATGATGTTTTATTTTTGAGCATCTGCACATTTTCAAAAATGAGTACATGCATAAGTGTAAACTCACAACTCTCAAGCGTCACCTCCAACCGTGGACCGGTTTCGTCCTTGTTAGGACTCATCAGCACGGTATAGGAAGGTAACGCAAGAGAGTGGAGGGCAAGTACTAGTCTAGCCGACTATAACTGAAAAAGTGGTGACAATTGATTAGTCCTCCACTCATCTGCTGAAATGACATGGCATTCCTAGAACAGATTTAATTCCAGTAAGGCATTCCTAGAACAGATTTCCTAGAACAGATTTAATTCCAGTAATTGCCTTACTGGAATTAAATCTGTTCTAGGAATGCCATGTCATTTCAGCAGATGAGTGGAGGACTAATCAATTGTCACCACTTTTTCAGTTATAGTCGGCTAGACTAGTACTTGCCCTCCACTCTCTTGCGTTACCTTCCTATACCGTGCTGATGAGTCCTAACAAGGACGAAACCGGTCCACGGTTGGAGGTGACGCTTGAGAGTTGTGAGTTTACACTTATTGTCCGCTTAACCAGCAATAATTGGTGAAATACTCCTTTCATTGAGTACATGCATGTTTTCAGATTTGAATCAGTTTGGATTGGAGCCTGTTTGAGTGCGCGACATACTCAGATTTGAGTAATTTTCACTCATTTTTAAGACTCGTTTTTTAAGAGTGCAACTGACGGCCCGCCGGGTCATATTGTGCGGACTGCAAAGCCTTCTAAAAATCCCTCGAAAATAGCTTCAGAACACTTTTTAGCTAACTAAAATTGAAAAAATTTTCAGGGGAGGCCCCCGAACCTCCGCCTTTTGTTATGGAACAGCTCTGGTCTTTTTCTAGGATATAAAAATTGAAAGCTAGAGGTTTAGATAGAGGTAGGTAGTATACCCTGAAATTCCTCCTGAGCATAGGGAACAAGGATAACTTTTATCCCAAAGAGGACCAAAATGGAGTATCCAAAACGTGGGACTATTTTTTAGGTAAGTTTACAAACATTTTCTGGAGGAAAGACCCCCTCCTACTTTTATTTAATATTCGCAGCATAATAAATTTAGGGACAAAAATCTATATGTCCTCTGAATTTTTTAAAAATATAGTAATACCTTCACACCATTTAAATAACCTTAGTGCCTCCATCGCCAGAAAAGTTCTATATTAAAGATGCTTACGAAATATACAGGGTGGTCCTAAATTCGTGGTACAAACTGGGTAGGGTAGGAAGAAGAGACCTAGACAAGCATATTTCGAATAGGAAGAGGGGGCGGAGATACACCCTTAAAGAGCTAGGACCTAAGGTAGTGCGAGAGAGTTACAAAAGGACGTTTTGCCAAGGCCCGTTTAACGAAAAAAAAACAAAATGAAATGAAAAAATTTATTGCATGAGGTACAGCAGTATCCGTACTACTTATACCATAAATTTGATAGAAATTGGACCACTTGATAAACCGTGGGGTGAGTTTTAAAACGTAGTATTAATCTTTTAGCCAAAGAATGGAGTTCCCTTAATGGTATTTAGAAAAATGATTATCGGGAAAGGAATTTTCAATGATCATACATTGATCATTGAAACTGTATGATCATTGAAAAGTCCTTCCCCGATCATCATTTTTCTAAATACCATTACACTAATTTAAAGGAACTCCATTCTTTGGCTGAAAGAATAATATTGCATGTTTTAAAACTCACCCCACGGTTTAGCAAGTGGTCCAATTTCTATCAAATTTATGATGTAAGTAGTACGGATACTTCTGTACCTCACGCAATAAATTTTTTAATTTCATTGTTTTTTTCGTTAAACGGGCCTTGGCAAAACGTCCTTTTTTAACGCTCTCGCACTACATTAGGACATTTGGTCCTAGCTCTTTAACGGTGTAACTGCGCCCTCCATTCCTATTCGAAATATGCTTGTCTAAGTCTCCTCTACCCTCTACCTACCCTGCCCAGTTTGTACCACGAATTTAGGACCACCCTGTATACTATGAATAAAAAGGTACTTGCGGCCTGCCACTTTACCTGTGATTTCGATTGCGGACAACAACAAGCACTTGAAAGTTGGAAACCCCTGTTCTACATTCTCCCGTTTTCTCTATCTTTTCTTTTCATCGATTTGAAAAGAAAAGAGAGAGGAAAGGAAAAGATGGAAAAAGATGAAAATAAATTCAAAAGTCAGGTTATGTTATAAGGTTATTTATGGGATCACCCGTGAGAAGTAAGACAATGAGAACGATGAGAGAAAGTTCAAAGAGAGAAAACGGGCAGAAAATTAAAAAATAAATAAAAGGAAATAAAAAGATAAATAATAAAAAAAAGATAAACACGTAAAGATCCCGAGAGAAAAGTATAAAAGTTGAAAATGTGTCATTTTTTAACATCTTTTACCTTAACATCTTAACTTTTTTTAACATCTACCAATGGGCAATACCAGCATTTTTCGAAAACAGAAAAAAAACGCATTTTTCCAGTAAAAGAAATATATCTACCCAAACAGCACAAATGTTGAAGATTCGTAAATTTTATTTTTTCATTTATGACAAAATTTCGTTTACTTTAGTTGCAGTTACGTAATTTTGACATTTGGTATGAGATGGATAACTGCAGCATCTCTTAAATTTTCTTTATTTAGTTTGTTCTTAGTAAAATTTGGTCTTCTGATTCCGAATATCACATTTTTAAATCTCAAAAATAATTAGTTCTTTTATTATTAACAATTAAAAATGAGCGAAAAGTGATGCAATCAGAAACGCACTATGATTGGCTGTTACCATCGTGACGAGTCGGGTGCCATAACTCGCTCAGACAACATGGCTACACGATTCATCTAGCAAAGCTTTTGTTTTGTTTAGTTTTAGTTGTTTTGTTTATATAGTAAATGTGAGACTTTCTGCTTTGCTTCTTATTTTTATTTAATAGTAATTCTTAATTCTAACAAGAAGTAGAAGATAAAAATGGATCGTTTGCCACAAAATTCAGAAATTATGATTCCACAATTCTTCACTGCTAATAAAGGATTTTTTTCTGTGGAAATCTTAGGATCAAAGGTAAAATATTTTATCCCCAAATAAAATATTCTTAATATTTGTTTTAGATTTTTCTAAACTTCTTGCAAATGAATTCTAGATGAAGGAACTAAGAAAGTTCCAGAAAAATGCTATTTATTTCTAATAGCATTTAGCAAGAAATGTGGATAAAAACACTTTGGTGGCTTATTATATATAATTTTAAACATCTTAATATAGAATTTGTGTGTGTTTTAAGTCGTATTTAACAAAATTTAAGTTATTTATACTGCTTAATATTGTTGAGCTTAAAATTTCATGCATTGATTCCTTATTCTACTTAAATATAAAAAGAGGGGTTATCCTTGAAAAATAGCCGTATAAGCAAATTATATAGTATACTCATAAATGTTTTTTTTAAATGTAATGTACAATATATTATGGTGTTTGGTGTTTTAACCTTTTTTTGGGCTAAGAATGTTAGTTCTAGCTATATTTTCTTCTAATTTTATCCAGATTCTTGTGGATGATATGAAACTTATATTCGTTCAGATCGCCATATTAATCCACAGCTCTCATGCCTTATAACCATATCTAATGATATTAATACGAGGGTAGTTAAAAAGATTTTCGGCCTGACCATGAAAATGATAACTTATGGTTTAAAGAACTGTTCATTTTTTAACATTGCTTCCTTTTAAGCTACCTCACTTCTTATTCGGACAGTCCGGTCATATTTTCCCCTCTTTTGGGGGTGCTTCTGGAATTTCGTCAAAAAAACCTATTCAACTCACAATTACTTCTTAATTCGAAAAAAAACGGTGTCCACAGAGAAAAATTGTCACTTTGGGGGAGAGATATAAGTTTGAAGATTCCAAATCTGGGTGACGGGATGGGTGTTTTAAAAATTTTTAATCCAAATCCTTGAATTGCTAAATAGGTATTTTTTCTCGGAAAATCTTAGCAATCGTTTAGTTAAGTATTCTCCAATTATATTCATAGCCTTCCCCCTATAATTCATAGACAGAATTTTCCTGAAATCATAGAGTTATTACGCCATGACTTTGCCAGCCGATAGGACTTTTTTGTGCTGAAAAACTGACTATTATCCATTGCATTGATTATTGTTTTACTTAAAAGTTCAAAGTTATGCCCATGTTTGCCTGTAGACACATAAAATAGCTTTTATTTTATGAAAATCGCGTTAAAAATCGCATTTAAGTCGTCATGTCAAATGCACTTTCGTGCCGCATTTAGGATTCGTGGCACCCATCTTGAGCAGTGTTTTCAAGTGCAATTCCTCATGCAAAAAATAATTTGCGTGTTCCTCTGATACCCCTAGATTAGACAATTACAAATGTTCCCCACCTTTCATCAATCTTCTAGGGGGGACTTTTCGATTATTTCCGGCATGGTCACTCTTTTTAAACTTTTTCCACTGTGGTTCTTAATGAATGCTCTCACACCCAAGTTAAATCTTCGACGCTAATTTTTTCACTGGCAAAACAAAGCTAAAGAGTCCATTTACACATTTCGGGACTTAGAATTACTTTAATTTGGTGACATCGCTTCTTTTAAAAATAATTTTATCACAGCTCGATACTTGCTTTTTCTCATTGTTGAGAACATAGGCTCTTATGCCGGCTCCACACATGCGCGTGAACTCGAATCAGAATAACAACAAAGCATGTGTAAGCGGATTGTTCGTGTTCCAACGAACTTTTGCACCTGTCTTCACGAATGCATTCGCCTAAATTCGCTCCAGAGGCGGTTTTTTGGGCACGAGTCAAAGAACCAGAAGCGAACACGAACTATCCATTTACACATTCGTTGTTTCGATTAGCTGACATTGGCGTATATAAGGGGGAGGCCGAGGGAACCTTGCCCCCCGAAATCCGGACTTGGCGTATCAAAACAAGCTAAAACCCTGTTTTAAGGGACAAATTTCCAAAAAATTTCTGGGGGAGGACCCCCAGATTTTAGATGTAAATTTTAACAAAAAATATATATAAAATGTAACATTGGACGTAATAAATTTGCTTGGGAGGGGGTGAAAAATAATTTTGGGCCCCTCCCGAAATAAATTTCTATATACGCCACAGCTACTGAACATAATGGAATGGAGTAATAAGAAAGTTTTCAAATTTCTTGAACTTAATCAAGGGGATATAATTTCAAGTAATCAAATTATACTTTTTTAAGAGTTTTAATCTTACAGCCTTTATAGAATTTTTTAAACTAAAATTTATTAATCTTTCAAAATAAAGTTCTATTTCTTATAATTGTTAAATCATTGGTGTGCACAATACATTACCCCTATTCTAAACAAAAAATTTTTTGTTTCTAGATCTAGATAATGACATTAGAGAGAGGATACCATCTTAAGCATGAATCTAATACTATATTAATTTAAAATATTTATTCAAGGGGGTTCAGAGCATACGTCTGGAAACAAAAACTAAAAAGGAAATATTTACGGAGTAGTCAGATGACCAGATCTTGCCCAGTATCGTCTTTGCTCAGGTGTCTCCAAACTTTTCAGCCCGAGGGCCAACTTAACTAATATTAAACAGTAGTTCGGGGGCCGACTTCGAGGTTAAATTAAAAAGAATGAAAACCAGTGGCGGCTCGTGAGTTGTTCACATGTTTTGAAAGAACAATTAGGTAACAACCTTATATATAAATCACAAATATTATTTAAAAAAGAGAAAAAAAAACCATGCATTTAAGAAATTTTTAACTTTAAATAAGCAAGCACACGTGTATCTAATGAATCTTTAAAAATAAAAAAAGTTTTAAAGTAATCAGTTAATTGTATTTTTAACATCTTGTCTCTTAGTGCAGTCTCCAAAATATCTTCTAAGAAAATTAAGTCATTATCATACCACAAGCTAGATTTTTCACCGGAGAGGAGACCTAAAATTAACCCTAAGCCCCCTTATTCATACATTAATAGGTTTAATGTACCTTTTCAATACATTTTTAGATAGGATTCTCATTTTTCTGAACTTTGAAATGATTGTGAGTAGTGAGTTAAAATTTCTAAAAGGGTCTGGGGCCCCTTCCCCAGAACATTCTTCGAAATTTGACCCTGAAAAACAGGCTTATAACTCATTTTGGTACCCCCAGTCCGAATTTCAGGTAAGAGAGGATCTTGGATATTTTGAGTACACAATATATTAGTAATATTTTTCGTGATAAAAAGATATCCGCTGGCCGGATGAGCCGCGGGCTGTAGATTGGAGACCCTTGTCTTTGCTTATTCGGCTTTTCATTGTCTTTATTTTTGAAATCTCTAAATAATGGTACTCATTGGTTAATTGTAAAAAGCATCCTTACAACACCTCCATTTCGCGAACGTATGTTCGCTTCGCGGAAGCGAATATGTAAGCAGTACCCGCTGTTCTATAAAAACAAAATAAATCCAATTAAAATATTCGACGAATATTCGGCACTCGCATTCGCGCGCATGTGTGGAGCCGGAGTTAAAATATATTGCCGACAGCATTATTCCGATCAGAACAACCCAAAAAAATTAATTAGGCTTCTTTGAAGAGTTATTGTAAGAGGAAAAAAATTTCGCGCCAATTCTGGGTGAGAATAACCAGAAGAATTAATTATAAATAATAAAACACACTACACGCTATGGGATATCTAACTAAAACAACTAGTATTTAACACATGTTACGTCACAGCCATTCAAGTCACATGACTGCCTTTTCAAAGTGATTCCGAAACTATGTGATTTTTAATTGCAAATAATTAATTATTGGGCGCGTAAATCTAAGAAATAAAATGTTTTCTAGAAGTTTTAAGACATTCGGAACACATTAAAAGCAAAATTGAAAATCGTTGCAGTTATCCATTCAAAAATCGATATGAAAAGTTAATTGAATATATTATTGTAAAAATCGACAATCCCTTTGTATTTGTTTAGGATTGTGTGTGCTCGATGCCAGATCTGTTTCGGCTTTACTTTAATGAGAAAATCAACATTCGTTTTGAATCCTGACAATGGCATAACTAGAGTTGACTCATGGGGGTGTTAATCCCACCAGTGAATTACTTCAACATATCACTCCCTTTAAAAAAAAAATTTTTTTTCATCATATAGGTATACTATAATTATGTAGCTTAAAATTAAATAAATAGTTTATAATTTTCCATAATGTTATTTGGGTTATAAATATTATTTTTAAAAGGGCAATCAATAAATAGCTTTTAAATGTATTTATTTAAATTATTATATAAATTTCCAATGTGAAAACTTCATTTAAGAGGCTGAATTTTCAAGGGTAAAACACAGTATAAAAGACCTCAAAATTTCAGAGGGGGGTTTGGGGGTTCTCCCCCAGAAAGTAAAAAAATTGTCTCTTAAAATAGTGTTTGAGCTTATTTTGAGGCTCTATGGGCTCAATCCGAAAAGAACGGTTCCTTGTAAAAAGGACAATTTTCTAAGGAAAAATTTTCAGTTTTTCACCACATGTTTTAGAACAGGGGTTTCCAACTTACTTGAGTTCCTTCCTTAAATTAAAAGTCAAGTGGCGGGCCGCAAAGTAATCTGTGACTCATTTCTTATCGATGATAGATTTTTCGGGGGTAGAGTCTTATAGTATGGAATGATGTCTTATGATGAAATCTATAAAGTAGCATATAAATCAACTCTAAATTCAATCAAAATAAAAATAAAATGTAGGAAAAATGAGTTTTATAAAGAACAATTTGTCAAATGCTCGTCTAACAAGCAAAAATGGGATTTAGTCAATAATATCATAAATAAAAGTAAGTCAAATAAACTACCTGACTCATTAAATAATTGTGATTTAGCTTTGAAATTTAATTCTCATTTCTGTCACAATAATATGTCTTCAAACGTTTTAAGTGATGATAATTTTAAACAGTATATTTCACCTTGTGAAAAATCTTTCGTTTTTTTTTAAATATTTGATTATGAAATATATGATGTCTTAAATTCTTTTCCCAACAAAAAATCTTACGATTATGACGGTTTAAATTTTCAAATTATGAAGCAATTTTCCATCAATAATGTTGAGTTCTTGACAAATTTTTTAAATTCATCTTTTAATTTGGGTTTATTCCCAAATTCATTAAAATGTGCCACTGTAACACCCATTTTCAAATCTGGTGACAAAAATATTTTATCAAATTATAGACCTATTTCAATCTTGCCCGTTTTTTCTAAATTGATTGAAAAATTAATCTCGAATAGAATTTATGATTTTCTAAACACGACAAAATTTTTTGCTGAAAAACAATATGGTTTTATAAAAAAAAGAAGCACCACAGATGCTCTTTTAAAATTCACTAACTTTATTTATACCAGCATTAATAATAACAAAAAGACCCTAGCCATATTTTTGGATATTTCCAAAGCATTTGATAACGTTAATCATAAAATTTTAATTCAAAAACTCAATTATGCTGGAAAAAGAGGTAACATTTTAAATTGGTTTGTATCTTACTTACATAATAGACAACAAAGAGTAAAAATAGACAGTGATTTTAGTAGTTTTATTTCTCTCACGAAGGGTGTTCCTCAAGGTTCTATTTTAGGACCTTTACTTTTTTTAATTTTTATAAATGATTTCTGTAAATTAAAATTATTTGGATCTATTATTTCGTATGCTGATGACTCGGTTCTGCTTTATTCATGTTCCGATTTAAATACTCTTAAATTACAAGTAGAACAGGATTTAGTTACTATTGGTAATTGGTTCTCATCAAATCACCTAGAATTAAACTTGAATAAGACTAAATATATATATTTCAGTTTGAAGAACCCTAGCTTTAATTTTGAACCTAAGTATCACTCGCCGAACTGCGCAGCATTTTCTAATTGTTCATGTTATTCCCTTCAATCTGTTAATACTATTAAATACCTTGGTTTGTATATTGATTGCAACCTAAAATGGAAAACGCATGTCAATGAAATTTCTAAGAAACTTCGTTTTATTCTTTATAAGTTTTACTACCTAAAAAATAAAATTTCAAAAGACTTTCTGATCACTCTTTATTACTCATGGTTTTATTCTATTATTAATTATGGAATTTTAGTTTGGGGGAGTGACTGTAAATCCAATTTGTATCCGATTATATCTGTACAGAATAAATGTTTCAAAATTTTAAATTACTTTAAAACTACTAATACACCTCATTATAAATCCCTAAGATTACTACCAATCCGTTATAATGCCTTTTATAGAATAATTTTACAACTTTTTAAAAATAAATCACTTTGTAAATTAAAAGAAAATATTTCAGATAGACGTCCTAATATAATCTTTGAACTACCAACAATACGTAAAGAAATATATCGCAAGCATTTTTTATATTTAGCTCCTAAGTTATATAATAGTTTACCATTAGAGTTGCAATCAATAAACAGCTACTATCATTTCAAAAGTTTTATTTACGTTTTTAATTGAGATTGACGATGTTGATTTATTTTTCCACGTTTAGAAGCGAAATTACTCTTTATATTTTCCAGTTTTGTCCAGAATGTTTGATCTATGTATATTTTGATAAATTTATGTCTTGTGTTTATTTATTAATTCAAAAACCTTATTTTGTTTTCTATCGTTTCTGTTGTTTTGAATTTTGTAATTTTATATTATAATCTTAATTATTATTGTTATTTACCTAGTTTTTATATAATTTTAGTAGTCACCAGTACTGGCTCTGTTGCCTCTTGGTGTGTGACCAAATCTTATTTTTGTAGATGGTATTTTTAAAGCAGAAAATAAAAAATTATTATTAAAAAAATTTTTTTAGCAAAAGAGGGACATATTATTACATATCTAATGTGTATTTTCAAAAATTTCAGAGGATATATAAATTTTTTACTCTATACAACTTTTAACACTGAATATTACTTAAATTGGAGGTATTCCTCAAGAAATTTCCCAAAAAATATCACCTAATTTTTTGATATTACCTTCATCCCTTGCTACGTTCAGGGGGATTTCGGGTTATATTCAACCTCCCTCTCGAAATACAAACTTTTAATTTTTCACCACAGAAAACAAAGTTACTCCATAATCTAAAAAGAGGTAAAAATAGGGGGGTTCGGGGGTCCTCCACCTAAAAATTTTTGCATGCTAAAAAGTGTTTTGAAGCTACTTTTTGAGGGTTTCAGAAAGCGATGCAATGGGGGGGTTACATCCCCAATAACCCCCCTCGTTACGCCCAGGGCCGTGCTGTGGAAAAATCGCGCCCGGGGCGGATGGCTTTTTTGGCGCCCCCTTCCAATACAAAAATAATTTTGATTGGCAAAAAATGTTCGGGCACAAATTTGGCGCCCCCCTGAACACGTTCATCGTGGTTCCGTTCGAAAGTATTGAATAATCTACGAAGTGCAATACTAAAATAATTTTAAATTGCAAAATAGTAAAATTATAAATTGCAAAAAAAGTACGGGCACAAATTTGGCGCCCCACTTGAATACCTCAATACGGCGCCCGGGGCAGGCGCACCCTTGCCCTCCCCTTAACACGGCCCTGGTTACGCCTATGAATCCTGATAAGTTCGAAACTTTGAAATTAAATTAAAAAATAAATAAACCTAATTAAAAAAATTTGCGCGTATATATATACAGGGTGTCCCATAAATAATGGGTCACACTTCTAGGGGGGATAGTAGACACCCAGACGAGCCAGAATCACATAGGATTTGGGGGTCCCAAACCAAATACCAGGGAGTTAAAAATGGAGCGACACCCCCAAAAAATTATTGAAAAATTCAATTTGTAGAAGAACTACTATTGGTAAAAATTTATTTATGGTCTCAAAAATTGTGGTTTAATATGATCTTTAAAAGTATCTTAAAAGTTTTCACTTTTAAATGTGTTTTATCATGAAAAAAGTTAAAAAACCACAAAAAAATGGGAAAATTCTGCCAAAACCTCATTTTGTATTTCGAAATCCTTTCTTTTGATTTTATAATCTGAAATATCATACTTGTAAACCCTTAAGTCCAAAGTTTCACGTAAAAACCATCAATATTAAAAGCTTGAGATCCTGTTAAAGTTCGTTTTTTGCGTGCGCGAAGTGGTTTCCTACAGCCGTTTCCAAAACGGCAGTTTGCGGACGAAAAAAACGGACTTAAACCATGCTTTAACATGCTCTCATGCATTTAATATTAATGGTTTTTACGTGACAATTTGGACTTAAGGGTTTTTGACTATGATCTTTCAGATTATTAAATAAAAAGAAAGGATTTCGAAATACAAAATAAAGTTTTGGCAGAGTTTTCACATTTTTTTGTGGTTTTAAAATTTTTTTTTGTAATAAAAAATTTTTAAACTGAAAACTTTTCAGATAATTTTAAAGATCTTAAGCCACAATTTTTGAGACCATAATGAAATATTTACCAATAGTAGTTCTTCTACAAATTGAATTTTTCAATACTTTTTTTGGGGTGGCGCTCCATTTTTAACTCCCTGGGATTTGGTCTGTTACCCCCAAATCCTATGTGATTCTGACTCGTCTAGGTGTCTACTATTCCCCCTAGAAGTGTGAACCATTATTTATGGGACACCCTGTATATTACTATCTCGGATACTTCTATCGTATAAAAAATTAAAATAAAAATACTGGAATTGCCCATTATTAAGCAATTGACATCTTAACAATGTGTTTAAATCACGGTTGCATTAGAAAAAGTTCAAAACGTATCCCACCCTTTCAAAATAACCATTTTGAGCTGTGACCCTTTTTTTAAAAAACAACAGCCACAAAGAGTTCAAGCTTTTCGCAAATGCAACAATGTTTCTCGGATGTTTTTTTTCTCAGGGAAGTGGATTTGGTCCTTGAGCCTAACATATGGGTCTTCCATGTGAAATCAACCAAAAAATGGCAAAATTCAACCTGACCCCCTCGGATTTTAACAAAAATTTCAGGAATTGTTCTCTTCTATGATATAAATGAGAAAATGTTTTTATTATTCAATTTTATCAGTAATTTTTTTTATTAAAAATCTTTGAAAAAAGGAAGAAAATGCAATTTTTCGCTCTTTAACGTATTATAACTCCGGTTATATTTGTCCGAGAAAAATCTATAACCCCTCTTTTTAAAGATTATTTTGCAAGCTTTAATTTGATAAAGTTTAACTATGTCCACAAAATAAATTTGCTTTCATGGTTTTTTAAATAAAAACGTTTTTAAAAAATAATGTTGGTATCCTTCAATTTCTTTGAAAATTATACATATACATATTTAGCATTTTTATCAATTATGATATTTGAAATTTACAGAATAGGACCGCCACGGGATCAAGAGTTATAGCAAAAAGAGTTGTTTTTTATCACTTTTGCTCACCACTTTTTAAGTTTAAGTGGCCAAAAACTGGGTTTTGCGCCATGTTTGGTCACTCTAACTTCTGAAATAGTACTTCAAAACAACTCTTTTTGCTATAACTCCTGATCCCGTGGCGGTCCCAACTCTGTAAATTTCAGATATCATAATTTATAATGTTGCTAAATATATGTATAATTTTTAAAGAAATTGAAGGATACCAACATTGTTTTTTAAAAGCTTTTTTTATTTAAAAAATCATGAAAGTAAATGCTTTTCACGAACATGGTTAAACTTTATATAAAATTAAAGCTTGCAAGATTATCTTTAAAACGAGGGGTGAGAGATTTTCCTCGGATAAATATAACTGGAGTTATAATACATTAAAGTGCAAAAAATTGCATTTTCTTCCTTTTTTCAAAAAATTTTAGTAAAACAAATTACTGATAAAGTTGAATAATAAAAACATTTTCTCCTTTATATCATAGAAGGGAACAATTCCTGAAAGTTTCATTTAAATCTGAAAGTGTCCGGTTGAGTGCCGGTTTATTTCACATGGTTTCACCGGTTTATTTCACGTGCAAAACACACGTGGACACAAAACACATTTAAAAGAATATGATGTATGATGGGGATTAAACCTAAAAAAATATTCACAAAATGGAGACACCTCAGTGTTAATAAGCAAATGTTGGCGACCTACCTCTTGGTCGGGGTCCTCCGACGACGACGATACAGCAAATGCAAACTCGATGCAGCAAATCACGTGCTCGCTCCCCGAAAAATCTACAAACCAACAACTGACCAAACTGACAACAACTGACCAAACACCTCACTAGGCCGTCTATCTGAAGGCACCTACCAACCTAGAGGACCGTTCCATTTTATTCGCGGGTGGGGAAGGTAGATACGTAGTATCTTAGGTTGATCAATTGAGTCTCTTTCAGTGCGCGTGCCCTGGCAGATGCACTATTTTTCATGGTAGATTTTCTTGATATATTTGAATTAAGTATTTGAATTTAAAAAAAATTTTAAATGGAAGTAATATAAACTTTTCATTTTAAAATGAAATAAAATATCAAATCAAAAATTGTTATAAAACTTAAAAATTAAAATTATTTAGATTTTGTATAACAATAAATAACTCTATGATAAATAATCTTTTAGGGGCAACTCTGATCTTATAATGAATTTACTGTTCTATACTTTTGGAAATAAATTTAATACAAGTTAATGTTATTTTTTCTTAAGTTATATAATATAAGAACAATAGATAAAAAAACAAGCAGTTTTTTAATTATAAATTTTACATTCAGCATATTTTACAAATTTTACATACAACCAATTTTACATACAGCATACAACTATAACTAATGAATTTCCATGAATTTTATTTGTTTTATAATTTTTATATAAATTAATGATTTTATTCATTATTAAAATCACAATTTAAATCAAAGTGATTTAAATCAAGCAACTCTGAATGCATTTTTCAATGAACGCACAAACATGTGCTCCCGAAAAAACGCTAAGTTCCTCATTCTATCCTTCCCCACCAGCGAATAAAATGGAACGGTCCTCTAGGTTGGTAGGTGCCTTCGGATAGACGGCCTAGTAAACACCTCTGCCCGCGGGGTGAAACCGGTGAAACCATCCCAGACCTTCTGGGGAGGTAAGAATCCCTACCTTATGCGCATGCGTCTATGTCACCATCTGATGCCACCCTACTGCAATAACGCGTTTTGCCAGAGTTTGGATCTCGCGTATAGTGGCGCATGATTCAATATACAGGGTGTAAAGGAAAGTCCCTTTACCATGTAATAAATTGCTAACAGAGCAAGCTAAGGCTATGCAGTTAAGGTAACGGTATAGTAAAAAGACTATGCGCAATCGAATGCAAGCAACCGCAGCGCCTTCTAGCGGAAATTTTAGGAACATTAAACATTTTATTTTATAAACTATTAGAGATATGCTAAAATAGTCAATTACAAAGTTGTAGAGCACTATCGATTTAGTAGGAAAAGACACCTTAAACACAAAAATATCTTGAATAGAACCCCTGAAACGCACGCTTAATTAGGTTGAATTTACGTTGATTTTACGTCTTAAAACGCTTCTCACGAGGTGAATTCATTAAATTGAAAATTTCTCATTTTCGCCTCGTGAGAAGCGTTTTAAGACGTAAAATCAACGTAAATTCAACCTAATTAAGCGTGCGTTTTAGGGGTTCTATTCTAGATATTTTTGTGTTTAAGGTGTCTCTTCCTACTAAATCGATAGTGGTCTACAACTTTGTAATTGAATATTTTAGCATATCTCTAATAGTTTATAAAATAAAATTTTTAACTTCTAAAATTTCTGCTAGAGGGCGCTGTGGTTGCTCGCATTCGATTGCGCATAGTCACTTTACTATACCGTTACCTTAACTGCATAGCTTTAGCTTGCTCCGTTAGTAATTTATTACAGGGTAAAGGGACTTTCCTTTACACCCTGTATATTCTGTTCAATTTTGAACTGGCGCTCGTATAACGTGTTTGGTGAATCCCGGTGGCGTTGAGGAAGCGCCTACAACTTGAAACACTGCACTTTTTGATGACGGTATGAAACATAGTACAAAGATTTTAGGGACCTAATAAATTAGTTTTCGATCAGGACCCAAAAAAATTTCCCTTGGAATTAAAATTTTTTTTAACTTTTTATAAAATTTAAATTTTTGCGATTTACACGGCATATATCATACTTTTAATCATGCAATTCTATAGAATTCGAGGGCTATAGGGTACGATTTTGAGGTTAAAAGTTGTATTGGAGTGAATTTTATTAATTTTTTCTTTAAAATTTTAAAGTTAAATTCTTTTTAAAAAAAGTCTAAAAACTTACTGATATTTTTGAAATTTCTACCACAGATGAGCCTAACCTGAACTCAAAATACGTCAAATTAAGTCATTAATCACGAGGTACAGGATTATTAAGGATATAAAAACCTTAATAATGGCAATTAATGCATTTTTTGGTGTACAAAATCTCTTATTCTTGTTGCATTTTTAATAAATCATACTTCTCGCTTATTCAAACCCATGGGTTTGTCTCCTAACCAGCCGCCGAGGTGGGTACAGCTTAACCAGTTGTTCAGAGGAGGCAAAACTTGCAGCACAACATATAGCAAAAGCTCAAAAAAGAATGAGTTTTGCTCGGGTTAGGGGTTGCCTCGTGGAACAGAATAACCGTGTAAGAGTTTCAAAATAATATAAAAGATTAGCTTAAAGGGGCAAAGTTCTAAAATTTTTCTGGGAGAAAACCCCGTAGCCCCCATGAAATTTTTACATCCTATTTATACTTTCTTTATCTGAAAACTGTAGTTTACAAAGAGTTGTTCTCTTAAGATGTAACCCAAAGAGTCTCAAAATGGAGCTAAAGCACTACTTTTAAAGGCAAATTTTTCTGGGGGTGTCCCCCAAATCCCCCTTTTTACTTGGAATTTACATTAAATAATTTTTAAGTTATGTGCATGACAATTCAAATACTTACTATTTTTTTAATTATCTAAAACATAATGTACGGGTTAGAGGTTACCAAGATATAGTGTAGAAACAACCCCTACCCAATACAAAAGTCTGGTTGCGTAGCCCTGATTTTTATAAAGTGAATATGATCTACCAACTCTGTTGATTTTCAAAACCCGGCACCTACGATACCTGTTTTTATTTTTAAGAATACTTTATTTATAAAAATTACTATCATTTGTTATTATTGAAAGAAATATTTTCCCTCCCTGTTTTACTTTTTTATTTATGTGTACTTAAATTTATTATATTTCTTTTTTTTTGTAGGTGAAATAAAAGCAACTCTTGTAAGTCCGATTTTTTAAGGCACTATCTAGCTCAGTGATTCTCAACGGGGGCGGTGAGAGGAGGCTCAGGGGCGGTGAACTTAAATTGGGCAGTAGGGGGGTGGTGGGGCTTTTTTGGGCGGTAAGACGGCGATGAGCATTAAGCAAATTTTGGCGATAAAAAGCGCATAAATTCACTTTTTTCGTAAAAAATTCATTTTTTTCTAGGGGAGACCCCCCAAACTCCACTTTCTAGAGTTTTTTCGAATTAATAGTCTTATTCAGACAGCAGGTGATCCCTGAGAACTCCAAAAGTAGGGTGCAAAAGTATATTAAAAGCAGTTGTCTGAGGGACACAATCATCAACACATTTTTATGACTAACTTCAGCTACTGTTATCAGTTTTAATGGTAGGGATTAGGGAATAAGATAAAAAAAAGAAATATAAGTTCAGTAGGTATATGTAGGGGTAAACGCACGTTTTAAAGTAAGAATTATAAAAATAACGTGATTTTAAAATAGTTTTCCAGCATGTTAAATTTCAGCTTTAGTACAGAAACATGTTAAACGACGTCGCTTGACTGGTTTCTGCACTCAAACTGCGAGGAATTTTGTTCATGCCGTCTCATCTGCAGGTTGTTTGGGACTGCTTTTTTTCTTTATTCGCATACAAACACTATATGCGATTGGAAAAGTCATTCTTTAGAGGTAAGATCCATCAAGCCATAGTAAAAACCATATTTTTAAAGTTTTTGTACTAATCTCAAGACTATAAGGACATTTTGGTAGCTATGTATTTAAAATTACATTCTTGTGGCCCTTTATTACATCCATGTGATTGATATTTTGTATCTATGAATCGCTTTATTAAAAGGGGACATTAAAAATCTATACCCCAGATCATATTATTGAACTAATTAACTGATTTTGTAGGCTTTTAAAGAGCAAAATCGTTTCCACAAATCCACAAAGTTACATCTAAACAACTATAATTGACTTCGAAGATGTCTATATTAACATTTTGAATTTGCTGACCACTACTTTTGAGTCTAGAGTTGAAATCATTTTTTTAAAAGGGTATTCATCCCTACTAACCAAAAGAGAAAAAAATAAGAATTCTATAATAATTTTATGGGTTGGTATTTAATAAGGAAATGTTATTTTCAATTTACTCCTACTTTTATTAACAAATCCTTAAATAAATTAGAATTAAGCTATGAAAATAGACCTGAATTTATTGCAGTAACCTGTGAAATGCAAATACAGTCGAGTCCGCTTAATGTGATCGCAATTGTCCGAGACTAAACTGATAACATTATCCGATCGATAACAATAAGCGATCTCATATCAAAAGCAGCAAACAGTGTAACTAGATTATTTGCATTGAAATCAAAATCATGTAATCGTTATAAATGTATTCAAAACACTATTTTTAAACTAAGTAAAATTTTAAGGGGAAAATATAAGAGTTATTCAATTAATAAAAGTAAAATAATATTGCTTACTTAGTATTTTTGTAGAAAGGTCTCTCATTTTTCTACTCCATTATATCCTTCCACTCCAATAAACCACTTATTTATTTAACACAAGGTAAAATTCAAATCTCTCTATCTAACATCTGTAAAGCGTCGTCTTGGTGGTTTCTTTAACCAATCACAAGCATGGATTCGGACCCCCCCCTCACCGTTTTCTTTCAATATATGCCGAATGTTTTCTTTATTTCTTACTCATACTGAGTTTCAGAAAAAAGAAGCGCCAGATGTTTTATGGGGCAGATGTTAATTTGTAAAAATTGACCTTCAAAATTAAACTCGAACTCAAAAGCTGTCATTTTAAAGGGAATGTGGTAAAATTTTGATAATATTAAGCGGAATGTTGATTCATAGTTGATCACATTAAACGATGTATTTTACATTAAATTAAATAGGAATGATCGGGACCTGTTGATTTCGATAACATTATCCGATTGATAACATTAACCGTGATCACATTAAGCGGATTCGACTGTATTTCAATAATTTTTTTATAAAAATAATATTAACATTAAAAAAACTATTTTTTTTCCTGTAAAAATATCCAAATGAGGCCTATTTTAAGAAAAAAAATTACTCAACATCTTCTTAAAAATGTAGATAGCTTCTATACAGTTTTTCTCGTTTATCTCAAAACAAGAAAAGTGGCGTTTGACATGTTTCAAAAATAAGCGATTCAATTCAGGGTTACGGATCATTCTTAAAAATGCACCAGAAATTATTTCCTTTGTATCTTAGGGGACATCCATAAATTACGTGAGGTGTTTTTTCCAAAATCTGGACCCCCCTCCCCCCTTGGTGAGATTTAGTGAGATTTTGCTGGATCCCCCCTCCCCTCCACGTGAGATTTATCTACAACTTTTTCATACTAAAAAATAGAAAATCGTATAATTTCTAATTTGAAAAGTTGACGTGAGATTTTAATTGACTCCCCCTCCCCCCTTGGTGAGATTTGGTGAGATTTCTAAACCCCTCCCCCCCTTTTTGACCTCACGTAATTTATGGATGTCCCCTTATAAGGGGTAATAAGAAACACATTACAGTGTTTTAACTAATTAAAACAATTAAAAATCAAATGAAAGCCTTAGTACTTATAATCCCCTAGTGTATTTTATGACGCATGTAATATTTTCAATAAACATTAAAATTGTAATTAAAAGTGCTTCTTATGCTATCCCACGGTTTTCAGCAAAATGAAGTATTGATAAACTTAATTGAATTTAACTTGATAAATTAAATAAAACAATAAAATATTGAAATAATAGTGAAAAAATACGATAAATAAATTTACAGGGATAAAATACTAGAGTGTTTCTTATTACCCTGTTGTTTTGTTTTAAATTAGGTAATAAAGAAACGGGGCGTTTTTAAGAATGATTCACAACCCTACATTGAAGAAAAAACTGAATTACATAGCTTTTTTAACCTCTGGTTCACTAAAAACTTAAAGAAAATTTAAATAGCAAAAACGAGATGAATTGAATTAGTACTTGAAAAACATTACTTTAGGTCAGTGTTTCCCAACGTGGGGCGCACGCCCCACCGGGGGGCAATAGGATTTTCTAGGGGGGCAATTTGAAAATTTTCAACCAAATTGCCCCCCTGGTGGAGCATAGACCACCAATATTTATTTATTTTACAAAAAGGATTTTCGAAAAAAAAACCTGACAGGGGCGTATTATAAATGGGTTCTGAAGGGGCCCTGCCCTCTCTCGATATTCGGACTGGGTGTACAAACTAGTTGAAACCCGTTTTTTAGAGCCAAATTTCTGAAAATTTTGTGGGGGAGGACCCCCAAACCCCTCTTTGGTACTTGGAACTTTATTATTCAAAACTTTTTTTAAAAAAGTTCATCAAAATATAAATCCTACCTGAGAATATATCTCTGATATTCGGACAAGTGCATAAAAACCAAGTTGAAATCCGGTTTTTAGAGTCAAATTTACAAAACTTTTCTGGGGGATGACCACAGATCCCCTTTTGTTTTTAGAACGCTTATATTTGCAACTTTTTTACATTAAGTTCATCAAAATTCAAATCTTAACTAAAAGTTTTTATCCAAAATTCTAACTAAAGGTACCAAACTAGTTAAAAAACCATTTTTCTTGAGTCAAATATCGAAAAATTTGCTGGGGGAGGATCCCCAGACCCCCCCTTCGGTAGCTCGAATTTCATTACTCGTAACTTTTTTTATATTAAGTCCTTTACCACGCAAATTCTACCTTAAAATGTTCTGAACAGCTTCATTGGACTATGGGGGGAAGGGCTGAGAAATAATTTCGGGCCCCTCCCAAAATATATTTCTATATATGCCACTGAGACCTGGGGGGCATGGAAAGTTTAGAAAGGCTTTGGTGGGTGATGGACCGAAAAAGGTTGGGAAGCACTGCTTTAGAGGTAGACGATTTAGCTGGCGGCATCAACTTCAAACTGGAATTTTTCACTGAAATAACTAATCTAAAACTATAAATTAAGGCCGTGGGGAGCCTAGTGGCATCGGCCTTGGGATCGGAGGGTCCCGGGTTCGATTCCCGACACCGCTGAAGACCCATCGAGTATATGCGGAGTACGTGCTCGTTAAATCTGTGGGTCCGAAAGTCCCGAGGTCGGTCATGGCGCAGTTTACCTTGGGTACAGGTGTCTGGAGACTATTTCCCTCCCCTTCAGATGCATGTCAAAATTGTGGAGGTGGCGATAGATGGTGGTGGCATCTATCATCCGAGGCTTAAGTCGGACTCCTGCCTTTCATGGGCCTCACCTTCTCAGGAGCCGCACCCCCTTTGCCTTAAATCCTATACGCTCTGCGGATGGAGCTTGGATACTCCAAGTGGCATAAGAAACAACAACAACAAAAACTATAAATTTGTATGGGATATAAAATAAGACAAATGTTTCTTATTACCATAACTTCGTATACGGGATACGAAGTTTTTCAAAATACCATAAGCATAGGATTAAATACTAGAAATCGATAATAAATCATGAATTCTCTTCTGAACAACTCGAACAATTCAGCTTGAAGGAAGTTTTCGTTAAATCTAATTATAACATAATCACTTAAAAGCTTGCCAAAATTTGGTCTTTTTACACTTTGAATAGCACTTTTTAGCACACGCGTGTAACACAGGGGAATGAGAAAATCGGTAACTAAAAAAAGTGCAAGTGCCTTCACATCTCTGTTAGAAACGTTCTTGCAAGTGGGTGGTGGTTATTGCCACCTCCACACTGTGGATGTATTTATTTCCTCTACTTTTTTCCCCGTGACTCTCATAACCTCGTTTTCTTCGCTTGAAACAACTAAGAATGTATCTAAGTAAATAAATAGAATACTAAGCTTACTTTTTGGACATGAATAGAACACTGCGGACCTACTTCTCTGCCTAGTATGTTATCCACCTGTTATTTTTCTCTGTTTTTACTTGGATTTTATTGCTTTTGCCCCATGAAGAATGACCAAAAGGAACTTTTTAAAGTACTTACAACTTTTAAAAGACACTAAAAATGCCAAGGGATCTTTGCTTGTTTTCCTTACATGGGAAAGGGGGTGTGAATTATCCTTACGTAAAAATGTTACAAACACTGCATTTTTGAAAATATCTTGTTTCTTGCAAAATAATTTCAAAATAAGGCTAAAAATTATTTTTACAAAAGAAAAGGAAAAGAAGTAAAAGAGTTCTGATTTTTTGGGGTGTTACGACAGTTTTCTTACGTAATTATGAGGGGGTTTGCTTATCTTTGCTGATGACAAGGAGAGAAGGGGGTCTAAAAGGGGCCAAAACATGCTTACGTAATATTCGAATGGCCCCCTTGGTATTTTATAGTCAAACGAATTTAAAAGCAAGGTTATGATAATTTTGCCTGGATTAAAATTCAGTCGGGTAGATAATTAGGATTAGGTTTTTCCAATCCTCCTAAAGTGGGAAATTTATCTTCATTATTGACCTGTTATTTTTTCAGCATAAAATCTAATTTTTAAAGGTACTATGAATTACAACTACTAGAAAAGTTCCAGAATTGAAGAATTAAAATGTTTCAGCGAAGATAGAACAAGATAATTGCTATTATAAAACTAGAAGTTTTTGGTTAAAATGTGAATTGAACTAAATTTTCTCTAAGACTCGAAGCTGATTTTTAAAAAAATATATTAGTAGTACCTTCACACCATGTAAATTACCTTCGTCCCTCTTCAGAAAAGTTCAACATTAAACTCTCCCCCTGAAAAATATATTGTGGATGCATTAGAAGAGACCCCTCCCCCCCCAAAAAAAATGGAGGACAGTTAACATTCAGGTGTGCACTACTTTCAAGTTTGACACTTTCTATGATTAACAAAATATCCGACTAGTAGGAAATTCAGCCAAAATATCCCCACATTGACCATTGGATCCAGCAAACACATTGATTGACCACTCGAGGAACCACCGCTCCCTAGAGTTCCCTCGGAGCGAAAAGAGAAAATAGCCGCGTGAGGCAGAATGCTCCTCTCGGCGGCTGCCAAGGAAACCCAATCCGGCCGCCCTTATAAGTAGCTGCTCCCCTCCTCATTCAGAGCAGCAACCAGAGACTGCGCCCCACTTCTTCGCCGATCTCTGGTTCAAGGTGCTCGCTGGCGATGCGGAAGAGTCGATAGCCGACTATTAAAGAGTTCGGCCATTTTATAGCTTTATTATAAATATTGCTTTCAGTTGGGATTTTCAGTCGTTGAATAATGCCAAGTAGCGTTTGAAATGGACATTTAAGTTTTGGCTTGGAAGGGCAAGATTTTATAATAATAATAATAACCTTATTGACATGACATAAATTGTTATAAAAATCTTTGAAAAAGAACATATTCATCACCAAGAGGGGTATGTTCCGTTCAGGTGACTGATAAATTGAGTTCAATTAATACAATAAGGAAAATTTAACAAAAAGCCAAACGACTACGTAAAATAACACTATGAAGGAGTATACGCTAAATAAAATAAAATAAATAATAATAAGGCATAATTCTTAATTTCAAAAATATATATATACATTTAAATAAAAAATATTAGAAAATTTAAAGCATAATTACTATACATTAAAGAATTTAGTAATGAAAAAATTAAAAAAAAGTTTTTATAATAGGTAATAGGTTTTGCTTTAAGAAGCTTTTTAGTATAAATTAAGAAGCAACACAAATACATAAAATCAATATAGTCACCTGGGATACATTTTAAAAATAAATTTAAAATGTATCCCAGGTGAATTTTATAAAATTTTAGTGCAGAATAAACAACACGGGAAGTACAAAAGAGGTATAGAAATGTACAATGAGATCAGTGTTATTCTTAGGATTTTTTTTGGAGGAGTAGAAATACTCCTTGACTTTTTTAGTAGGCGTGAAATTCATTTATGAGGAGTGAAATACCGGAAATTGCATAACTATATATATAAAGAGACAAATCTTTTATAAAAACACTTTTCTTAATGGACAAACTGAAATAGAAAAAATGAGGATGCTATTTTGGTTTTTAACAATTATAGCATCTGTTAATAAAAGTAGAAAGTATTAAACATTATAAATAAAATAATTTATTTTAAATTAAACATTATAAATGAAATATTTATTTATTACAAATTTGAGTAGAAAACTTTTTTGATTTCAGTGGGGTGCCATGCATTTTTTAAGCAAAACTTTTATTAAAAATTCAAAGCGTGAAAATACGCCTGACTAGTTTTTAAAAGCATATTTCCTATTTTCAAAGCGTGAAATACGCTCTCAGAGGCGTTAAATTAACACTGAATGAGATTATGGGTTTTTTTTAAATTTACGTGTCATTCAAGATTCTTTTATCGTGGTTGGTGAATATTCAATAGGTATCTTTTTAGTTTTTTTGATTCATTAGAGGATTTACTAAATCTCATCAATGAATGCAACTTTTTGTGGGATGTGCGAGTGGTTACACTTGAAATATAGTAAAAAGACCCCCATTTATATTAAAATATTTTAGAACCTATTCTTCAATCGACTGGTTGTGATTGTTAAAATTTTAAATATTACCAAAAGTGAGGGAAATAGGTAATCTAAATAATAGGTAATTTTTCTTTAAGGGTTTTACAATGAGAAGCAAATGAGTGAGATCTCAAAACATTTTCGAATTTCTGGGTATGTAGTAGGCTAATAAGAGAATAATATAAGCTTAAAGCAATTGGGGAGAGGGGGAAGAGGACAGACACCTTTCACAAATTATGTGACACAATTTTCAGGGATTTTACAACCCTTTATCGCAATTCAGTGTGACCCCCACTGTAATTTTAAGTAATTTTATTACTTGGTAATTAGAAACAACTTAATACTGTTACATCAAAATTTGCAGCAAAAGAAATGCCTCAGAGTTAGCAAAGACAATACCCACAATCAAATAAAAATAGTAAGGTGGGATGTCACAAATCTTTGAGCTTCTGATCCCCCTTGTCACATTATACAGAACCCCTAAACCTGTGGATTTTATGAAAGGTCTCAAATCTTTTGTATTGAAGCCCCAACTGTACCAGCAACATTGAAATAAAAAAAACCACAACAGCTTGACTAGAATGGTTGAATATCTCAATTTAAAAGAATACCTCAAAAATATTTTTTTCACTAATCACTTATTAAGTGTTTTAGGTATCTTGCACGGTATATTATTTTATTTGTATTGGTCGAGAATAGATGGCGGCAGCATCAAGGGAAAATAGTTTAAGCTCATTTGCTGTGTCTACTGCACAACTATAATTGTATTATTTATTTTACATTGGTGTGTCATGAGTTGGTTAGCTTCGGTCAATTTTTAATAAAGTTATATTTTACTTGTTGTGTCTCCTCCTTTGCCTTCCCCAGTTAACCAGTAGTTATCTTAGGCAAAGTAAAATATAACACTTACTTTCCTGAAAAATCCTGTCCTTTGGACTCTAGTATATTGAGAGAATACTGGATATATAAAAAAGTAAAATTCTCACCTTTTTTTGACACCATAACCAAATAACTTTCACAGTTGATGAAAAAGTCAAAACACATCCAAAAATGTAAAGATCTATCCCAAATAAATACTACATATTAAGATTACATCAGTTTATTTACATAATGAATTTATACATATTTACAAGAACTAAATGGCAATGATTCAAACAATCAGTGATGCTTACTTTTCTTATAATCATGTCTACTACTATAAGTATCTCTATCATAATCATGTTTGGAAAAATGTCTGTAATCCCTATTACTTTCAGAATCATTCCTAGAAGAATGTCTGCCTTTGGAATAGTCTCTGTCATTTCTGTACGAATCGTATTTTCGCCCAGAGTAATTCCTTTCTGAATCATTTCTCCTATCTTTATAATAGTGCCAGTCCTGGTTCATATTTCTGTCTTTTTCGTGTTTCCTTGCACCGGAATTGGGTAGAAGCATTAGAGGCTTCTTGAAAGGTCTCTCACGACCACCAAATCGTAGTTGACCAGATTCCTTTTTACCACTGAGGCCACCTCCTAAAAAACAATAAGATTAACTATATTTTCAAAAATAAAAGCTTGTCAAGATTTATTAACAATTAAGCAAACTAAAAGTGAAAAAGTATAAAAGTGAAGTTAATAGAACTACTATAAAGTTTAAGGACATTAGCTAATGCCACACATTCAATAGGTTTTGAAGATAAAATATACAATTGCAATTATCTTTACACTATGATTAGATGTGATGAACCCAATGTGACCCTATAGCCATATTTAGTATGTCCCTTAATTTTTAAAAAATCACAACTTTGGAGCCCTTTTGAGAATAGAGTAACACCTTGAATTAAAGGATAGGTGGGACTGAGAGCAATAACTGTGTAATTTGGTAAGTTTTCGATTCAAATAAATATTATGTTTAAAAAAGTATAAAAACTAGAGGCCTGATTTTGAGGAAAAAATTGTCTAATACCAATATCAGATGATGCAAAAATTTATAAAGCATAATTTTACAATAAAACCCCCTTTTTTGCTTTATAAAATTTATCACATTGGATAGGTCAGGAAGTTTTTTTTCAATTAATGAAAAGTTAAAAAAAGCATACAATTTATAATCTTGTTTAGTACAATATTATGTAGTCTGTTGAAGTCTATGGTTTCAAATTTTTTAATTCTTTTGATAATTGAGACATTTTTTAAATTTATGTGTATTAATAAATTTTCTGATTGAACAAGATTTTCAAAATCAGGTTCTTGGTTTGCTCATTTGTACTTATGGGCGGATTTAGATGGTGAACACTGGGGGTGTGTACTGGAAAACTTGGGAGTGCAAGCTGCCCCTGAAGACTTTGAAAACATGATTTTCCCCTATAAAAATGGAATTTTCTCAAAAAGTTGGGGGTGCAACCCACCCCCATGCACCCTCTTAAATCCGCCCATGTTTATACTCATTTCGTTTTATCAATTTCAGTGATAGGGAAATAAAATTTTTAGATAACAACAAGATTATAGCATTACTTTTTATTTTAAAAGTATTTTTATTAGTTGGTTGAACAATGACAGGTAAGCAGAGTAGTTAATGAATAAGGAAAATGACAGAGAAAGACACAAATTTCCTCAAAGAACCTACAAAAATGTTATCTGAAGTAAAATATGATACTATAAGGGTCCTTTAAAATATCCAGTTTTAGCTTATGTTCACTAAGGAAGAAACACAATGCAAATAAAGCAGTGTTATTGTTGAAGACCACACAAAAAATAGACACCACAAGTATTTATTATGCACCCCATGAAATTATCCATCGATCTAATGACATTGACCATATGACACAATTTAAGACCACTGACTAATGGGACAGGAACATTAAAAGAAATATGAAACAACAAGCCTTAGAAATATTCTTAAAAATAAGCAGTACTATAAAATAATAAGTGGCACTATAAATAAGTGGCAAATAATATTGCACTAAATACTACGAAAGAACTTTATGCATTAATATATCACATACATTGTTTATGTATTAACACATTAACAGACTTTGTTAAAAACAAAAACTTTCCCCCAACAAATTTTTATCGAATATTTTCAGCAAATTTAGTAACCCTAGTCCTTTAAATTTTGACAAACACAGCAGGGAAAAATAAATTTGTTGATCAAAAACATAAATTACTTCAAAAGATTTTTTGCAAAACCCTAAAATTCTCTGCTCTTTGTGCAGCTATATTATCCAAGTATGTGTAAGAAAATCAGGGCAATATGCCTAAACAGGGTACTTTAATTTCTGTAGTGTTTGAATCTGTTTGTCCCTGTCTCTACATCCCCACCAAATACAACATTTACCAGACTTACAACACCATGTTGAAAGACCTCAAAACCGGGGACTTTGATTACAAGACCCCCACAGATAACTTTTACTTATACCCAACACTATGTCGGATACACTAACTAAGAATCTTTTAAAATGCATCATACTAACATTTAAAAATTTATATACCTAATCTTCTGGGAATCCAGCCTGGAATTGTCCTCTCACACTCGAAGTCCACAAGTATTGTTTTGTCATCAATAACTGTGTGGTTGAGATTCCTTTGGGCTTCATTTGCTTCATGCCTGTCCTCAAACTCAATGAATGCGTACCCTTTGGAAAAACCAGTCACAATGTCTCTTATCAACCGCATCCTTTTTATTTCACCATACTTGGAAAATGTCTGCAAAACATAAATGTGGAATACTTAAAATGCATCGAAAGAAATTCCAATGGTCATTTAATCAAAACCTAAGTGAAATATTTTGTAATTGAACCCAGATTTAAAATTAGAAAATTCAGTAGCTCATGGCTTAATTTATAACAATCACAAAGCAGAGTTGTGTCAAATATGAGTAGTGTAGTAAATACAGATATTTTTTAAAATATTTTAAAGCAATAATTCAAGGTTGACACTTCACTCTTTTTCTTAAAAAGGACAATGGTCACTGCAGAGAAATTTTACTTTACTATAAAGTAAAACAGAAATATTATTACAGAAATCCGGAAGAATTTATCTCAAAGCTTGTGAGCGTGATCAAATAAAATAAATAATGAGTTAACCCCTTCTCTATCCCCGTCGCATGTCATATGTCCAACGTGAAGTGGTTCATTTTAGTATTGGTCAAAGAAAGGGTTAAGATAGGAAGTAGCGTAAAAACTTCATGTTTCTTGCTCAAGATATTTTTACACTACTATTTCCCATTATAAAATTAAAAACATCAAGCTAAATTTATAAACATCAAGATAATACAGAATTTCAATCCCTCTGACAATCTTAAGACTTTTTGTTATTGCTCATATTTTGTCAATATTTATAATCTTCTTTCACCTCTAAGGAGCCCGTCAGACTAGTTCAATATAGATGTGACTGCTATTAATCAAGTAGGGGAGAAAGCATGGAACGGAGCTTCACTCCATTTCACTGAGGCTCAGTTCCATGCCTTCTCCCCTACTTGATTAATAGCAGTCACGTCTAAATTGAACTAGTCTGATGGGCCCCTAAAAAGCACTTGAAAATTGCAGTCTAACTATAATACTTTCGTTTTACTTTTTGGATTACCAAATCTAGCAATCATAATCGAGTTGTTGACACACCAAAAGAATTTATTTATTTCTAAACTATGAAGAGGATGCCATCAATAGAATATAAGCAAAATTATAAAATGTTCCCAAGATTTTATACTGTGGGGCCAGACCAATAAAAAAACTTTGCATTGGCTTGATGTCTTAAAATTTCACAAGAATAAATTAGGCCTTTTTTTATATACTTTATATTTTACTGCTGTTTTATTTGAAAATGTGTTATTTATAAAAACAGGTTAAATGACTGAAAAAATGACTGATAAAATCAGTGAATGGACCAAAACTTAAAATATATTTTATGATACATTACCTGCTTAAGGGAATCTTCATCTGTTGAAGGATTTAGACGTCCAACAAACAATGTAGCTTTTGGATCACCAACAACTAATTTGTTTGGCTTGTATACAGCCTAGAATGCAATTTTACTAGAATTAATAAGGTAATAACATTACATATTTTTTATCCACTTTTTAGAACCATTTTATATTTAAATGTTCCCAAGACCGGTCATGTTTCCTGATAATAATGCTCACTATTGATTATATCAATACTACCAACTGTTAATACCGCTGTACTTAACCGCCTTAAGCTAGTGGTTACTAACAGGTTTCATAAAAAAATTACTACAAATAGAAGTTTGAGCCCATTGGACGGGAAAAAATTGAAAATAGAGGAAATAAATTATTGAAATGATTGATGATTGAGAGAGAAGATATTTTTCGTGCCAATGACTGTTTTATTTAACAATCACCACTAAATTGTTAAAAATGCTTTCAACTACTACAAATATTTAAAGTAAAATCAAGTTCTGAAAAAAATGGCGAAATTTTTTTGGGGGTTCTGAAGATTTCATTCATTAATTGAAGGGATTGGTGGATGAAGGGGCTATGTTACAAGGCCTGCCCCAAAATTAATGAGACTGAATTCCCTAATACTGACTGGAATTCAGTCTCATTACTTTTGGGACAGGCCTTGTAACATAGCCCCTTCATCCACTAAGCCCTTCAATTTTAAGCATAAAAGTGAATTTCTACATTTAAGGAAAAATGAACTTCATCTCACAATTTATCAAGGCTGCAAGATTTCAAATTATAAAGGGTGGTTTGTGAAAGTTTAATTTTAATCTTAAAGGCCCTTGTATTTTCATGAGTTGGGAAATTCTGATTTAAGATAATATCGCTACAATTAAATAACAATAAATAAGGCAATGAAATGTAACAGCAATTGGTTAAACATTGAGAAGAAACTAAATTGACACACTGAGAAATATATTTACCAGCCATTTAACATGTGTAATGAAAACTTATTAAAAGTTATCAAATCAAACATGTGAATCAAAAGGAGAAAAATACTGGAAAATGTACAGATTTAAAATTGTAGAAGATATATAGAACTGAATAATGCTTACTTCCATAGCTCTGACAACTCCATGATCGTGTGGAATAGTGTCTGTGCCATCAATACTTCCAGCTTTAAGAGGATCATATGTTCGAGCAATTGGTTGCCAAGTAGAATTTGCCATCTTAAGCTGTTATAGATTGCCTTAGAAAAGTAATAAGATGTTACTCATCATCAGAATTTGGTAGGTGCCTAAAGAAAAACGAGTAAACATTGCTGCATAAAATTACCAGAAACATAAAACAAAGCACACTTAAATACTTAAAAAATAAAATAGCTAAAATTATATGAAACAATATGAATTTATGCAGTAATCCAGTAAAACCATTGTGGTTGTTAAAATATACATTTAAACCTACATGATTTATACTGAAGACAACTATTACTTTAATCAAGTTTACTTGGTTGTCCAAGTTAGTCTTAGTCCAAGTCCACATCATGAGCGAATTTAGAGGGTGAACCCTGGGGGTGCATACTGGACAACTTGGGGGTGCAGTCTGCCCCTGATGACTTTGAAAACATGATTTTCCCCTATAAAAATGGAATTTTCTCAAAAAGTTGGGGATGCGTTGCACCCCCATAAATCCGCCCATGGTCCACATAACTTTGATAATCAGGACAGTATTGTATCGAATTTTAGTTCTAACAAGTAAAGAAAAAGGGTACTTTTCCGTTAGCCGGGCGCAAGTAGTGATGGGCAGGTATCGATACCAAATACTTAAGTACTCGATACCTATAGGTATCGAGTGTATTCGATACCCACAAAAGTATCGATACTTTATTGACATATTTCGTTTTAAATTTTTCAATGAAGTAATCTTTATAATACCTACTGTAGATCAAACGCATCCTGTTTCCGTTTTCATTTTGCAACGCTCAAACCCAAGTCGTTATCATCCGCGAGAGAAATTTGACGCGGCTAGGTTTTTCCCCCGCCAAATCCTTCGCCTCTTTCCACCTCCAGGCCCGTAGCTACGGGGCTTTTTGAAAGATCGCTTTCAGTCTTTTGAATATTAGTCTGATTATGGATAGGCCCTAAAAAAAATTTTCCTTTCAGGTTCATTTCCCGACATTGAAAAAAAGTACTTGATACCTAAAAGTACTCGATACCTATAAGTATTCGATACCAAAGTATTCGATACCTATTAGTATTCGATACCAAAGTATTCGATACCTAAAATTATCGATTTTGCCCATCACTAGGCGCAAGCAAAAAATCACCAAATAATGCAGAGTTTAGCCAAATTCTTACAAATGTCAATCGCTTCACTTGGCTCACAATTGGCGACATTTGCGCCTGGCTAATGGAAAAGTACCAAAAATTTGAAAGTAGGAGAAAGTTATCAGCAGGACTTTGATGAAATGTTTGCGGCTTAATTCTAGAAGTGGTTTCAAACGCCAAGCGAAGTAGTAGCGCCAAAGTATCAAGGTGAAGATGGTGACTAAAAATTCGCCAATAAATGAAGCGAATCCAGCCCGCAAGCTGAATTTGGTGATTTTTTTGTCTCCAAGGGGAAAACCGATGGCTTACGAGCATTGAATTGTTATCGCCAAATTTGGCCCTGAAAATCTACGGGCCGGTTTCGCTTCATTAACCAATTCGGCAAGAGGTGCCAACCTGAACCCACCTCTACATTTTTACCAATGTTGGCAAACCATTAAAAAGTGGTATTCTGGTTCAACTCCGTTATCTGTCCCATTAAATATATCCCAATGTTATTGAGAGCATAAATTGAGAACAACTGCCCAAAATTTTCTTTCCAATGAACACAATTTAGTGCATGTATAATCAGCACAAGATATTACAAGTGCAAGAAAAGTAGGTACTTATGAGATCAATCCCCGGAATTTGTCCTAAAATAGGTTGAGGAAGAGCTGGAAGAAAACCATACGTCCTAGAAGTTAAGAAAAATAAACCCTCAGTTTTAAACTTACGATCAAAGTATAATAAAATGGGCACAGCTGGGATATGAGTCTATAACTTGGTGACCGCTTCACGCGGTCGCCAACTAGTTGGCGCTTATCGCGGCCGATCGCCCGTTCCGGCTAGAACGGGCGATCGCCCGCTCGGGCTAGAACGGGCATGGCAGCCGGCCGCCATGTTTTACCACGACTAAAACGATAACACTTCAATGCATTACGATGGCTCCGATTTAAAGAAGAAATACACTAAGCTTGTAAATAAGACTTTCGCAAATTGTATAAAGCATGGTACTAAAAAATAAACGTGCAACTTAACATTGTATCATGCATTGTCATATATCGTTATTAAAATGACTCTTAAGTAAAATACCATGCGATAACAAAGGCACAATATGCATGCAATAACAAAAGTACATTAAATGTTATTCTTAATCAAATTATGGCTAGATATAAGTAGTTATTAATAAAATTCTGATAAATAACGTTTCGCTTACCGATTTCCTACGCTGCATACTTATTCATACTAGCATTACCACAATAAACAAGATCTATTGACGAGACTGCGGGACTGCGCAGAACGTCGTCACTATTCCGGGATGATTAAAATAAAAAGACAAAACCTGGATTGATTAATTAATTTTTTAAATTATTAAATCAATTAAATTATGTGATTAATAATTATATTTATGATAATGATCTTCCTTTACTTCGAATATCAGATCTAGAAAACCCTCGGGCTCGGAATGCGCATGCGTTATATCTTCATATCCAAAATATAATTATGTTCTTATTTTATTATCTTAATAATCATAACAAGAAATAAGAAGCGATTAGTAAAATTTAGAGAATTCAAAGAAATAACGTTACTCTCACCGATTTCTAGGCTGCTTACTTCCCCATTATCACAACAAACAAGATCTTTTAACAACGTGACTGCTCCGAACGTTGTCACCGTCCCTATTTCCGGATGATTAAATTAAAATAAATAAAAACTAGTTTGATTTATTTTATTTAATTATTAAATCAACTAAATTTTATGATTTTTATGATATTATTTATAATCTTTCTCTTCCTTTATTTCGGATCCTGAAAACCTTCGGAAATACGCATTCGTCAAATCTTCACGTCCAAAATATAAGTTTGTTCTTATTTTTTAATTACATAATTACCGGGGATCGAAATATGTATCTCCCAGATACAGAGCGTGCATCAAATTACTGAAATCGTAATAACTTGTTATAACATCCTTTTTCTTGGGTTGATCTTCATTTGAGTGAGTCGTGGTGAAATATGGTGGCCGGAACGGGCGATCGGCATTTCGGCCGTGATACAGCACCAACTAGTCTTCCATTTGGCGACCTCAGCTCCCATTTGGCATATAGACCTATCCCAGCTGTGCCATAAAATGTCACAAATAATAAATTTAGCGATTTGATATAGTTTTTTCGTGATGGGGGATTTACCACACAAAATTAATTAAAACAATGTTAGGTCATTCTCAAATTTCGTCCGTGCAACCAGCAAAGCAAGCAAACAATGTAAATAAACAAAATAATGTATTGCCAGATTAATTTCTAAACTAACAATAGATTTTCTCTGTGAGTTACTTGTGTGTTTTTTGTTCAAAAACCTTTAAAATCTTCATTTAAGGAAGTAAAAAACAAAAATCTCTTTTTTGATTAAATAAATGTTTTAAATCATGCTTGTCTAAAGTGCGGCCCACGGGCCGCATGCGGCCCAAAAGCCTTTAAAATGCGGCCCAAATGCAAATTATGAAAATATTTAAATTTGCACATTTTTATCAAATAGAATGCATTTAACTGCAAAGCGACATTCAACTGAGAGAAAAATTTGTGAATGTTTCTTTACTGGAGTTTTGTAAAGATTACCTACCCCGCAATAAATATCCTAATTTTCACCATCATGCTTTATTAAAGTCTTCAGCTTTTGGCAGTATAGATACCTATATTTGTGAACGAACATCTTGAAAATGCATTAAGAATTGCAACCTAGTCTATTGAACTCTATATCAATTTGGTTGTTCAACAAAAGCAAATTTATCCATCTCATTAATTTGAATTATTTCTTTATGGAATCCAAATTAAATGAAATGAAACTTTTTGCAAATTTAAATTAAATATGTACCTATACATATGTAATTAAAATTTTTAAATTTATAATAAAAAGAAGTTATAATTTATTTTAATAAAACTACATAGAGTAAATTTTTATTTCAATTTGTTGAAAAAATATATTGTATGTGCGGCCCAGCAAATCTTTTTTCGTTGCAATGTGGCCCTCAAACGGTCATAGTTTAGACACCCATGTTTTAAATAGCTTAATTTCGCATTCCAACACAGAATACTTTATAGAAAATATCTGGCAACAATTTGCTTTGTTATTTGTTTACATTCATCTGGTCAAGGAATCCGATCGGATCGTTTCCGTTAATTGCAGCCACAGCTGAAGAAATTAAAATGAATACAATTTTAACACAGTTTCTTAAACCCTTTGAAAGATTCGTGTCATCAAACAGATTCTTTAGTTTGACACCAAGTGTAAATCATATCATGAAATTGACTAGACTTCGGGTTGTAGATAACAGCAGCTTGGGGAAACAAGCCATGTTGGATGGAAAGCCCCCTAAATGTATTCATGTCTACACTAAGACTAGTGTTGGACACACAGGAGACAAAGTTTTAGTAGCTATCAAAGGACTGAAAAAGAAAGCATATATTGTTGGTTGCAAGGGCCGTTACCCATATAAGGCCAATCATCCTCGATTCGATTCAAATAACATTGTATTGTTGGATGACCATGGAAATCCTTTAGGTACGAGAGTTTTAGTACCTATTCCAAGTCATTTAAGGAGTCGTGGAGAATTTTCGAAGATCATTGCTATTACCTCAAGATTTGTTTAGTTTGTGTTATAACTAAGTCTGTTAGTGTATGAAACCTTCATATTAAATTGATTCTTCTCATAGCTTTAGTGACTCATTTTGTTCAAGTTTTCTCCTTATCAGAAATCAGAGTAATTTGGTTATCTAACTTGCTAAAAATCACAGAACAGTTTTAAGCTAATTAAATTATGCAGTTACATTGTTGATGTAACAAAAATTTTGGGTACTTATGTATTACGCCGTCAACTAGTTCTGCAATTGTTAAATTCAGCCAGCATCGCAGCTATAGAACAGTCAATGGGTTTGGCATTTTGGAATTCAGCGGCATGGTCGATGGGAACCAAATTGTGGAATGGGTCATTCCATAGTGACTAACGTAACTTTAGACTACTTTTCAAAAGTCATTAAATGATATAATACTATAAAATTCCCTTTATCAAAAATATAAATTACAAGATATCATGTAATTCAAGTCAATTAACCTATTTCATACAACAAAACAAATATTTAATTTCATAATTTTAATAAATAAAATTTAAATTTAACTGTGACTAACGTAACTATTTTTTTACCTCCTGATACAAGTGTAAATATCAAATTTACATGGCTCTAAATTTAGAGAAAAAATCTGTAATTACAGAATACATAAGTATTAACATCTAGTTTTAAGAAATTGCTATTTTTGTTTGATGAAATAAACTATAACCAGTATTTTAGGATGATTTTTTTATTAATGTAGTGTGACTAACGTAACAAATGGATTATAAATATGAAATCATGCACTCAGTTAGAAAAATGAATTTATTTTGATACTGTCTTATATTTTTTGTATAAGGATACTATGTTACTTCTAATTTCACTATCGATGTGAAACATATTCTAATATTTAAAGTTCCACAGAGCTTAGAAATTCACTAAATTCTTGATAAAAAAATTGGAAAAACCATGCATTTTGGAACATTTTTCTCATAGAACAAACAATAAGTTTTGACTGTTGCAGAACTGTGTGTAACAATATTTCCAAACCTTTTTCAATTTAATGTAACCATATTTTAAAATATTAGGGTTAAAAGGAGGTTTTTTCCTTGGAAAAGGGATTTCAACTCTGGGTAACATGTTTCATGGAATTATCCAAATGATATTTGGATTTAGGATTCACAGAATAGATCAGCAATTTTCTTAACGGATAAGTAACAGAATTTACCCATTGATCTTATATTAACCCTTTCAATGCAGCAAAAAATCAGTTTAGTGCACCTCTTTACTGAGAATAGTTAATTCTCCTCCAAGTGATTATTTATTATGATGAAATAACTTTGCTGCCTAAAGGTTTGAGAGACACTTAAATGATTCCATAACAATGTTCACCAATATTGATGTTACAAGCTTTATTTGATGGGACATCATATGCCCACCTTATTAAAAGTGTTAAAAAGAAAAGTATACAATACTTTACCACAGTTGAATTTTCTGGCTCTTATATTGAGTCTTAACTTTTTTCTTTTTATTTACCTCATTTTACCACCACTATTACAACAAGTCAAAGAGATCTACTTTCAGTCCATAATCAGCAAATGTTCTCTCTTCTTTCTTTATCAGTTTAACAGCAGTAGATTCATATTATTACATTTTATTTTCATTAATATGTAGCAAATGAGATCTTTAGGTGTGTAAAGGTTTGATTCTGACTTACATTTTGCAGACTTAACATTTGTAAAATTTTGTAATTTGTTAGACCCTGATCCATTTCTTCTGAATAATATCCTTATTTTTGGTCTGTGATACAAAATTTTAAAAAATTTCTACCTTGTTTTGTAATAAGAAAATCCTTAAATTTATATTTTAATTTTGCAGTTCTATTGTAATCATTGCAGAGATTTGAGGTGTGCCAAAAATATTTTATTTCTATATAAGTTTTAATTTTAAAGACATATTTTGATATATAAGCTCAAGCACGTGTGTTTTTAAGTAGTAAATAAAAATCAGGTTTCTAGGTTTCAAAAACTAAATGGGGTTTTTATAATTTCAGTTAGTTTTTTTTTCAAAGTTTAATAGGTTCTTTCATAATTCAGTGTTTTTTTTCATTATGGAACTGGGTTTTTTTCAAAAGTTAGGATGTTTAAAGTTAAAACTAGGTATAAAAAATTAAGGAGGATTTTTAAAATTTCAGTGCGTTTTCAAAAAACTCACTTTACTATAAAAAACTGACATTATTTTGACGGAACACTATTTAAAATGGACAGAACTCACTAAAATTTGAAAAAAAACCACTATATAGGAGAAAACCTTTTAATTTTGAAAAAACCCACTCTTTTTTCGAAAAAAAAAAGTTTTACATGGTTTTTTTCAGGGAGGGTTTTATTGAAAAAACCAATCCACTTGGTTTTTTTTTTGAAACTGGCTTTTGTCAACCCTGAATATTTCCAACAACAGATCTGAGAAGAGTAAAACAAGTGGCTTGAAAGTTACGCTCAAGAGTGAGTCCAGTATTAAGTAAACATATGCCTGTCTGCAGTTTTAAAAACGATTAAACATTGTGCCCTAAACCAGTTGAAATAACTTACTGAGTGAAGAAAATGAGCTTTTTTAAAGTATAATTGATGCATATTAGGGTGGCCCCAAGTAGTTAGTTAGGCTAAGCGCGCACTAGAGACTTTTGTCACAGAGACAGAATTATCACCCTGGCTATTGCAAGAAGCTAGAGCGTGTGCATTAGGCGACGAGACTCCGGCCAAAAATCTTCCATAGAAATGCATTGCTCTCGAGTGACCTAGTGTTTATAGTCGCCGCGACAAAAGCCTCTAGTGTGCTCTTAGCCTCATACTACTAGTTACTGGGAAGATTTGTAGTCATAATTTACCTAAAAACTTAAAATTAATTACAAAAAATGCATTTGAAATTTGGAAAAATCACGTTTTGACCGAACACAGAGGAGGAAATTTGAAGAGGAGGTTTGAATGTTTCATTGGATAAAACACTTTTTGGATGAAAATATATATAATTTTATTAAAAATGTTATTTTATATCACTTTGTAATTGAATAAGAGCAATATTTACATATCAATAAAAAATGAAGTTAACAAGGGCATGAGAAATAGATATAAAAATTGTAGAGAACCTCTAAATTTTTAATCCAATATCTTCATACAAGCAATCACATACTTCCTGCGTTTACTCATTGCCTGCAGTTAATTTATTTGTAATAATTTCTTAATACCAAATCAACTCGTTGATTTTGCCCCTCTTCGCCATACATTAATTTTAAAAGCTTATCTACATCTTTTTTTCTTTTCAAGTGATATTGCATGACTAAGAAGAAGAGATTGTAAGAATAATCTTTTTAAAACGACAGCAGCACCGTTTTAAGAAGCTTTGGACTTTGACTCTTCAACTTTTCTTTATAACTATTCTTTTTAATTCTGATATAAATTGTAAATTTTTAAAATAAAAATTTTTAAGTGATTTCGTATCAAGAAGTTCCCAATCAGTCCCCAATATTTTTACATCACCAACTTAACTCTGACCAATGAGTGGGTCAATTTAACTTCCAAGAGTGGATCACGTGACAAATAAGAACAGCTATGATTGGTTGACTGGAGGAATCACTGTTTGTCTGATTGATCACTTTCTGATTGAAACATCAATTTTCTAAGTAGCTTTAGAATAGGTTAAAACTTGTTCTAGTTTAAGATAATAGCATAGTTTTGTGCAATTTAATGTGGAGATCAAGAAAATAGCAGTAACTCTTTTATTTTTTTAAGAAAACACGGTTTGACTGTTTGCTCCTCATGTATTACTAATGCAATAAATGTTTTAGTTTCCTTTTGTTTAAAAGTTAACAGGAAAATGAAATAGCAAGTAGAAGAAACAAAAATTATCTCTTGATTGAACCTTGAACTAAAATTTTCAAAGTTTCATATGCCATAAAGCAAGGGCATTTAATTAAAAACTCTTCAAAACCATCAAACAAGTCTGGTGTTTAATGTTTTTATCAATTCAATTTTTTTATTTCCTTTTATAGTGAGTTTAACTTTGTTTTGTGTATCTTTTTTGAATGTCTATAAACCTCAACCTGGAATTTTCTTTGGTTTAAAAACAAAAATTAAATTGCCTTAAATGTTTTTCTTGGTATCAGCTAGCTAGATCTCTAAACTTTAGGGAAAAATTTTTTACTACTTTTGACAGTGAATAAGATTGTGCACGTCTACTATTTTTTTACATTAATGAAAGAACTAAAAATTTTGGAGTTGTAAATAGGACAGTGATAAGTCTTGAACTCTAGACTAAAAATATCTCTCTATTGGGTTAACCAATGAATTAACTGCAATAGACAGACTTTTCTTGAAACTTTGATTAACTTCCAGCAAAGTAACACATTTTTTTAAAAATTATTTTTAAAGCTTATGGAGAATGAGGAAGTTGCATGATTTTTTAAATTTTTTAATCGATTCTTCTTGCAAAAATAAGCAACTACCCAAAATTTGAGGCCGATCGAGAAATTTTTTGATTGCCAAAAAAATTAACAAAATCCCCTTTTTAAAAGAGCGCGAAAACGCCAAGAGTTTGGATGTGACGTCATCTTACGATAGGCATTGTTGAAAAGCAATGTAGTTGATGGTATGATTGTTGACGTCATCCTACGATTTAAACAATAAACGTTTTCAGTCACGCGTTTTTTTCTCGACTTTTAAATTAAAATGTTTAATTACCTGTACATTTTTTTGAAAAACTGACTAGGGGGTCATCCATAAATTACGTGAGGTCAAAAAGGGGGGGGGAGGGGTTTGGAAAAATCTCACCAAGGGGGGAGGGGGGTCGATTAAAATCTCACGTCAACTTTTTAAAACTTAATTATAACTTAATTAGGTGCTATGAAGCACAAAATGCAAATAATTTTTAGAAAATAATTTTTAAAAGTTGTAGGTAAATCTCACGTGGGGGGGAGGGGGGTCAAGAAAAATCTCACTAAATCTCACCAAGGGGGGAGGGGGGGTCCAGTTTTTTCAAAAAACACCTCACGTAATTTATGGATGGCCCCTAGATATTTCATTTCACCATACAAAAAAACATACGGAACACTTGTTTGTTTTTGAAAATCTGACACATGCAACTTCCTTATTAATTTATAAAATATAAATTCTTACCTTGGATTCACTATGATCCAAATAGCAAATTAAATCGAGTGAAGATTCTTAACCAACTTAAAACCGTGCTGTAGATTATAGAAAACTGCTAATGGGACAATGACTCATCATTAAAGTAATAATTAAGTAATAATCTTGGAAAAAATAAAAACTGTGTTACAGAATAAATAAATAGAATTGTTGTTAAAATTTGAATTTTATTCATAGGAACAATAAGCAAAAATATATATTTATCAAAATTCTTTATTCTTTTTGTCTATTTGAAGTTATCGATCTTTTCAATTTATTTAAAGCGCAAAGCGCAACTTTTTAGAGTTCTCATTATAAAATATACTCATCTTTCTCCTCGATAATACTAAAAAAATGTGAATTATTACTTGAAGTTTGTATTTCAATCAAGGATGTAATTATATTTCTTAAATATAACTGTATAAAATTGATAAAAACATTATTAATTTCATGCAAAGTCCTTCGGACATCGGTTATATACGTGTTTTTTTGTAAACAAAATATGTATTCATTATTTTATAATTTAACCATTTGATAGAAGTAATCTTGTGAAATGAAATAAACAGACTGTAGATTGAGTGGAATAATTTATTTTACAAGGCATTGATTCCAAATTAAACATAGCAAACGGATAATAATTGGTAGGGGTTTTTTAAGTTACAGTGCATGAATTGAGCTTGACTTTGATATTGGAAAATAATTACAAATATCGCTTTGAATTCATTTTAACACTCTTTATACATATATTTAAGAAGCATATAACTGAACCTAATGCCTTTTACATGAAACCTAAATTTAAAAAACATAAAATTTATTTATAAATAAGTGGAACACAAGCACATCAAACATCGAGAGGAAATTTAATGCAAGCATTATAATAAAGGGGTTTAAAACATTAAAATAAGCTTTTTTTATTCAACTGATTTAAAAGAAGTAACAAAGCTTTGAAAGAGGGACAGTAAGAAAAAAGACAAAACAGTGTGCTAGATATTTATAAAAATAACTAGAAATTATGAAACTAATTCACATTAGCTAAAACAAACACACTCCAAACCTCACTTCTCTTGCGGTAAAATATACTTAATATTTTATCTGTGAAATAATTAGTTGAATCAACCCATCCAGTTAAAAATTACCATGAAATGTATTGGATAAATAAACCAATTGCATTTTATAACACAATGACCATTGACAAATTTAAAGAGGAATTGCGTTTTAAAGGCACGTTGTGGTTGATAAGCAAGTTATAGTTGATTTTAAAAACAGTCAGAATTTATATATTTTTACACAACATTTTCAGCTTCGGAAATTAATAAATGTGCTGGCATTGCAACCGATAAACAAGGTACTTCTCATCTCAGTTGTAACTTCTTATGATCACTGAAAAAGAAAGAAAAATAATAGAATCAGAAGATATAAAAATATCAACCAAATTATTTTAACTTTAAAGAAGAGGACCAAACGAATAATTTAACCTTATAAAGAGATAATACTTTTATGTACTAAAAGCTATTTATTTAAGGTTCAATTAATGCAAATTTAAATACTTTTCTACAGTGAAGTATGGTCACAGGCATTCTTTAGGGATAAACTGTATACTTCGCTTAAAAGCAGTGTAACAAAAAGGGTAAAATTTCCATCACCCATTTATTACGAGAACCCAAATTTAAAAATAAATACCACAGTAGTCCCATCGTTGTCGATAGAAATGGTTTTGTTAATTTTTTCAATGAAAAATATATTATTTTCAAGAAAAATCAAGATTTTGGCAGTTTTAATATTGAAGAAAAACCTTTAAAGAAATAATATACCAAGAACTGCAGTTGAGTGGGTTCTCTCAAAATTTTTACCAGTTTTCAATAATTTTGTTTTTTCTTTATTGAATGGGTTTTTTTTTCAAAATTTAGGAAGTTTAAAGTTCAAAGTTTAAACTATGAAAAATTAAAGAAGATTTTTTTTAAATTTCCAGTGGGTTTTTTCAAAGTTAAATATATTTCTTTCAATATTGCATGTTTTTTTTCAAAGCTTAGGATATTTTTAAAATTTTAATGTGTTTTTAAAAATTTATACTAGGTTTCAAAAATTAAATGGCGTTTTTTCAATTTCAGTGAGTTTTTTTCTAAGTTAAATAGGTTCTTTCATAATTCAATAGTTTTTTCATTATTAAATGGGTTTTTTCAAAATTTTAGGATGTTAAAAAGTTCAAACTAGATATAAAAAATTAAGGAGGATTTTTTCAAAAAAACCCACTTAACTATGGAAAAACTGACATTATTTTGACTGCACACTATATAGCAGAAAACCACTTTTTCTGAAAAACCCAGTTTTATGTTGTTTTTTCAGGGTTCTATTGAAAAAAACCCAACTCACTAGGGTTTTTTCAAGGAAAAAAAACGTGGGTTTAACATTATCCTAAGGGGCAGGATCCAAAAGCGAGGTTAACTATTATGTTTTAGGGAAATTTCTGGAGGAAGACCTTTTAACGTAAAATTTACTATTAAACAAGGTATTATTAGGGGCAAAAATCTAAATAGACTCTAATTTTTTTTGAAACTATATTGTATCTTCACGCCTTGCAAGGGACCGTTCAAATATTACATAACCATTTTCTTGGTCATTTTTGACCCTCTCATCCCTTTCACTGGCGGATCCAGTGGGACTGAAGCCCCCCAAAATGGAACGAGAACTGACAGTGAGAAATAATGGAAGTCCGAACTCAGGGGAATAAGGGGGGAGCCGACCAAAAATGTAGCAAAACGAAATAAAACCCTGTTTTTTAGGGTTAAATTTCCAGAATTTTTTGGGGAGGACCCCCAGACCCTCCTCTTAGTACTTGAAACTCTATTATTTACATCTGTTTTTCTTAATAAGCTCGTCAAAATGCAAAAATCCTACCAAAAAATATATTAAATTCTTGAAAACGTATGTCCGAAATTCGGTTTAGGTGTACCAAAGCAAGTTGAAAACCTGCTTTTTAGACTTAAATTTCCAAACATTTTCTGGGGGAGGACCCCCAGACCCCCTTTAGGTAATTAGAAAGCAATTACTAATGACCTTTTAATAGTATATTCGTTCAGAAGATTAAATTTGATCTTGAAAATTCTTAGCCCCCCAAAAAAAATTCCTGGATCCGCCACTTTCCCCATTTATCGGCAAAGATAAGCAAATCACAACCCAAAAGTTTCCAAAAAAAATGAAGAAAGGTCAAAAAAGAACGAGGAGAGAAGGAGATATTGTGAAGATGAGAAGGGTACGTATAAAAGTAGAGAGAATCAGTCAGACCCTGATTTACCATTAGCAAATGAGGCCTGGTCCTAGGGTCACATAATTAAGGGCAAAATCTAAAAATTATCTAAAATTTAAGCATGAAAATAACTTTTCATATTTTTTTGCATGTAGTGTTATAAAAAGTTGTTTTTTAATAAGATTAACATATAATGGGGCGGGGTGTGCCTACTAGTCAGTTTTCTAAATCGGGCCCTGGGATCAATTCTTAAATATAAGATATCTGGATACGGTCATGTGTTTGTAATGACCAGATTTAATCTATTTTAAATTGAATTTTCGAATTCCTTTCTATGTTTGTGTTTACTTTTAAAAAACCCACTCACTATAGGATTTCACAAAAAAGGCTCGTATTGTTTATGTGTGAATTACATCCTCGATGGTAGGCATAAAAAGTTCTAGACATAACTACCGGATCCCGACTACAATGCCTCCCTAGATCCTGTTTTCCCGATTTTCATTTCACCCGTGCAAGGTCAAAAAGGAGACGCACTTCGCATAGCGAGGCCTTGAAAAAAAATAAGCGCATACGAAATCCGAAGCTCTCAAAAAATCTTTTTGTCGCCTTCCTTACTTTATGATTCAATGGGGAATATGGAAATGGCCGCCGTGGTTCGTAAAGTACGTTCTGTCCCCACGCACAAGAGAAAGATGACTCTTTGTGTCTTTATCGTCTGCGGACGCTCTGTTGCCAGATCCATGACTGGATTGCGTCGGTTTTTATGCGGTTTCGCGGGAATTAAATGCAAAATCGCAGTTTTTCCTCAAAAAAGTGGCTTTTGTGTTTCCCCATCATGCCGCTGTATATTAACACCAATTCGCACCGAGAATGGAGTCTGGATACTCGTCGTAATTCACGTCAGGCATCTTCTGAAACCGTTTTTTGCGACATCATTTTCTTCTTTATTGTTATGGGTGTCGTTTTCGGACAGATTTACGTTCGAAAAACAGTCTTAATAAGAATATGTTTATTGATGCTCCAAGCTCAGAGTGCTTTCCCAACTAAGACTCTTAAAAAGATAGTGTTATATGGAATAATTTTGAAATTTTTATCCAAAATAGCCTAGCAGAATATGATAAGTGTCACCGTGAAAAGAGTTTTTATGTGTATGGCTTCGTTTTCCCTTTTTGTAACATCATTAAAAAAGGCTATTTTTTTTTGTAGAGGACTAATCTACACCATCTACACTACAGACATTCTCTTTTCCTTGAAAAATCGGCAGAAGGGGGGAGAATTTTGAATTTATTTTTTCTTATCTTGCTCAATTTTTACCCTACAATGAATGTTTATTCGTTTTATTCTTTTGGTTCGGATAGTATGTTATTTTTAATTAAGTACTCTATCCCTAAGTCTATCTCCTTTCCGAGACATTATGTGATAATAATGGAGAGTAACGCCTAGAAATAAAAAAAGAAGTGGGAGAAGGAATTAAACATTTTAGTATGTTATTAAAATCTTAGCCTTTTTCTAGGAAGAGAAAAACTAACATGGGCGCAAAAATGAAAAATCAGACACTAGGATAATGAATTTCAGAACTAATTTTGAAAGTTAGTGAAATAAAGTAGATTTTTATTTTACGTATCCAAGTTAAATACTTGATACAGATATCACCTCTTGTTTTGTTCAATCATTGTATTATTAATATTCGTGACATTATTTAGCGGCAATCATTAGTCTACATTCGCACCCCCAACTCTTTTATTCATTGACCTGCTGTAAGTGACGAAATAGTCGGGAAAAAGAAACATAACTTTCCAAAAGTTCAAATTCGTCATCTTTTCACGTTACACCCCACTTCCTTTGCGTGGAACATTAACAAACCATTCAGAGCGTCCTATGCAGATTAAAGTGCTAATTAACTGACAATACCTCTAAAAAACCAACCAACTACGATTTCATCGCTTCCCTGCTACGGTTACAACCGAAATAAACATTTATTCTCAACCTTGAACAGAAAGAAAAGCCATCGCGGCCTAAATTAAACCGATTTTCCACCTCTTGCGGAAGCCGATAATAATTTAAGCCCCGTTTATAGGAACCGTAAACACAGGGTTGAATAATACGGCCGGCGGCGTTCTAATTTCAAAAAGAGGTTGTTCGCACTCCCCAAGGAAAGTGTAAAAAGAAACGCGCGGTGTATTCTTAGGAATTCATCATTTTTTGATTGCCGTTGCCACGCTCATTGCTACCTAATAATGTGCCGTAAATATCCGAGCTAGCGGGCGGGCCACACCTGTTTACGCGGCCGGTTGCTAGGCGACGCAACTTCAAGGGGTGCTTGGGTCGGATTTTTAGGAGGGGGTGGCAACATCGCGGGAGGCGCCGATTATGGCCTGGTTAGGTCCAGATTATGTAAGAAGTAATGGAGATGTCATAAATTTGGATTTACGATTCTATTTGGGTTGTTTCGGATCTCTCACGAAAGTGGGACTCCTGGGTATCCCAAGGACCATGATCCAACGTCAAGAAAATTTTAACCCTTTTTCTACTGCATTGGGATTTTCTGCAATTTTTTTTGTGCAAATATATTTTTAGTCACTAAATTGAAAATTAAGGGATATACATAAAAATATAATCATTGGAAAATTAAATCCGCTAGAGCTAATTAATTAAATTGGTACTTTTGAGTACTGTCAGTACACTGAGGGCTTAAATATTCTCACAATACAAAAAAAAACATAGGGCTTTTTAAGTCTTAAAGAATAATACCCTTTCCTTTTGACTTTAACTACTTTTGAGGGTACAAAAAAAAGACAATCATGGGAATCCGATCGAAATGGCAGCTGAAAGCACAACTTCAGTTTTAAATCTTTTCGCATTTTCCGCTGAAAAACTGATCACAGAACCCGAGCTGACTTTTATCCTGGAAAAGGAAGACTGAAAGACAGTTCCTGCAAAGTATCGTCAGTATATTCGTAAGGATGGTTATCCTATGCAATTTTGAAGTTGGTGGGACTTGTAAGTGTAAGTAGCCAGTAGATAAAGGGTTAACCTCTTATTCGAAATTAGGACATTAATTTTTTTATTATTATCTCCTTGAAACTTGTGCGACTTACAAGGAACTGTGTAACCAAAAATGACTCAAAACAATTCGACATAACTTTTTAGGCTCTAAAATTCGAAATTTTTTTGGGGGAAAAACCCACAACCTCCCTAGAAATTCATTATGTGCTGTTTTTTCTTGAAAGCTATGTAGCTCAGAGTCAGAAGGAGTGGTTCTCTCTTGTTTCAACATAAAAAATTAGTTGAAATTAGTTTAGACACCAATTTTAGAGGCGAATTTAAAAAAAAAATATTTTTGGCGAAGCTCTCCATTTACTCCCTTTGATAATTTGCCGTTTATATTGTTCCATGAAGATTCTCACCCCTGAGTGGTGCTATTTCGGAGTAATCCAAAAGGTCTCCAAGTGAGCTAAAACGGTGTTTTTACCGGGAAATTTCGAAACATTTTCTGGGGGAGGACCCCTGACCCCCCCTCTCCGATTTACTATAGAATATTACCAACTTTTTTTAATTAAGTGCAATAACAAAACTAAAATACTATATGTGAGTCATCAAAAACTTAACGAATTCGTAGGAAGGGATATGCAATAATTTTGAATCTAAACCCTCCCCTAAACGTCTGGTGGTCTGGTTACGGCATTGCCGGTAGAACATAAAAAATTCTAATGAATAGAAATACCAGGGATTCGAACGAAAAGGGAATGAATGATTTCAATGCCGATGACTTTCAGGTGTTTAATTTGTGGGGATATCCGTCATATGAATATTGAATGGTATAATCAAACCTCTGGGAAAATAACTGTGAAAATTTTGTTGGGTTTCGAAAATTAAATTATGATATCTCCTTAAAAAATTATTACTATCTCTAGCGACTAAAATTAATTTTTCTTAAAATAGTTATACTATTCCAGAGCATCAGTGGCGTATATAGAAATTTGTATACTTATATTCAACAATATTTCTAGCAAAAAAAGGTTGACCCAAACCTGGGACTGTACCTTTTTATTCGAGTGCAAATGTACTCAATTTACCATGTAACTTTTGTTTTAAATGCTTTGATTTTTCCACACTTTTTCTTAAGTTTATTGAAAAATGTATCACATGTCAATATTACAAAATTTGTATACTTATTTTACGTTTGTAAAAAAATAAACTTTTTGCCTCACATGCTTTTAACATGGATTTTTAAAAAAAGTTGATTTCAGAGGCCAAAATAATTTGAAAATAAAAAATATGTAATTTTAGTTTGATTTTACTGTGTCATTATTTGACCCATTTCTGACGGAATGCTGTTTGACTTACTTCTTTTGCAATTATTTTTTGGTTTTATGCGATGTTTTATTGTCTTTTTTAATTCAACTTTCTTAATTTATATTTTAATTGGTTTTCAATTTAAATGAAATATTCGTATTCAACACATAAAAATAGCGGATAAACATGTATCTTAAGTCTAGATTACTATACTATCACAACACAGTAATGTGATAAAAGTGTTCGAGGTTCGAGCTAACAACACTAACTAAAGTGCTATTAATTTGAGTACAAAAACGTACTCTTAATTGTGTATTTTGCTACACGACTTATTTCTGGAATTATTTCATCAATATATTTTACCTAAATAGGCAAATGGAGTGAAAAGTTCTCGACTATCCCCTATCTCTAGCTCCGATTTCAGCCAAGGTATTTCTAGCTCCCGCTCCCAACCCAGAGCGAAACTGTTGTATTCGCTTTCGTCACTAAACGACGTCACTTCCATCGTCACCTTGAGATTACGTAATTTCTTTTTTCCCTTTCATTTGATTTTTTCACTCAACATGTAGTGTATGTCCCATATGGTCTAGTGGTTAGGATTCCTGGCTTTCACCCAGGCGGCCCGGGTTCAATTCCCGGTGTGGGAACTACTTTTATTTTTACTTAATTTAACTCTAAAATTCAAAATAATTTAATCGCGAAGCATAAAATGTTTTTTTTTAAATTAACGAGTAAGAAACTGCTACAGGAAAAGTATGTTTAGTAAAAATCGTTTTTTAATTGAAAAAAAAAATCATGTAAGGGAAATGGGCATTAGAGAAATGTAATCAAGAAATAATTTCAAAAGTAGTTAATATTAAATAAAAAAAGGCCTTGAAGTATAAGGTAATGTAATTCTCAGTGTTTTATATGGTACCTATAAAAAATTAAATAATATATGCAAAATAAAAAAGCCTTAGTTGAAGGGGGTGAGGTGGAGGTGTTTTTAACTATTAATGCTCTTACTCCTAGGGGCCCCAAATTCCCAATATGATTCGATGACAATATCGGGCGGTCTAATACTGAAAGCGTTAAAGTAGAGATGGTGCGTATTTAATTTATCTTATTTACTAACCCTGCTAGTTTTTGGAGATTTCAAAATACATACCAATGGCCTTGTAGATAGAATGAAGCTTGTTGTCGCTAATGAAATGGCAGTATACAGGCTATTTGAAGTTAGAAAAGATATCGCCTGCAAAAGAGAAAGAAATTTCATTTAACCAATAATGCTTCTAAACATCAACCTCTCTATACTTCAAGGAAGACGATGAAACTGTTAGGCTTAATCCTTTCAATCGATTAAAAATTGGATTTGTTGTAATTTCCAATCTTTTTGCTGTGAACATACTTTTTACAGTGTCAAATTTCAGCGCCTCCTCTTAACCTATATTTATAAAATATTTAACCTTTTTAAGAATTAAGTATTATTGTTGTTATGACTTGGTACAGTTATTATCATAGTGAATGATTATTTTTAAAAAAAATATTTTTTAACATTAGGGGTGAGTGGGGTAGTAAGAAAAAAATGGGGTAGTAAGTAAAATGCAAAGATTTCACAGGATTTTAGTCTAGGTTCAGAAAGTTAATTTTTTACAGAATGTTTCTATCCTTATCAGCTTCCTTAAAAAAAATAATGCGCCTGCTAAGTAAAAGAGGAAAGTAATTATTTAATTGTATCTTTATTACCCCACGAGGGTTAGTAAGAAACGAGCTAGTTATTTTGCTTAATAAACGAATTGAAAATCAAATGTAGAGAATGCCTATCATCGAAAAGTTAGATTGGCGGTTTTGGCCAGGTGTGACAGATATTTTTTAGGGCTGTTTTTTTTTTGTTTGAAATATTTTTCATCGTGAATTTATCATTATCTTAGTTTATCCGTATTTCGCAAGTTATCATAATTTTTCATGGAAACAAAAAAAACCTCAAAATTCGATCATGAGAATATGTTTCTAACCTGACCCGATTTTACACAAAATTTAATCATTGAACCCGGTTTTGGCGATCAGTAAGTTTAAATCCTGTTTATAAAATTCCATTGTGATAAATTTATTTGGAATTTTAAATAATAGTCTCCGGTGACTGGCCCTTATTCTCGAAAATTTGCTCGATTCTTATACCACGCTTTCACCGCATGGCGTTAGAATAATTCCAGTGAACATACATCCAGTAATACGTAGCATTTATAATAATAAAATATGTATATTTTTTACGTTTTTTTTTACTGGTGACTAAGTAATATGACTCAACACCTGACCTGGATTGGTTGGAAAACTTTTTTTTTCGGAATCTATTTAAGGGTAGCGCGGATTTTTGGTCAAATTGTTTTAATAAAGCGTGTAAAAAATTGCAGCTCTATATTGCCTGCTACTAGTTTTTATTAAAAACATTATTAGAAAGCTGCTTGCGGCAAGTGTCGAATTTTTATGATAGTAAAACGTGAAAAAGTTCACCTCGATTGCGATTCCACATTCCCTCTTCTACTACATTTTTGCTTGATATAACAATGATTTTTCCCGCTTCTAACATGTGCCCAAAAATTAAAATTTCGTGAATAAGGAAGTTGCATGTGTCAGATTTTCAAAAGCAAACAAGTGTTCCGTATGGTTTTTTGTATGGTAAGATGAAATATCTAGTCAGTTTTTCAAAAAAATGTACAGGTAATTAAATATTTTAATTTAAAAGTCGAGAAAAAAACACGTGACTGAAAACGTTTATTGTTTAAACTATAAGATGACGTCAACAATAATACCATCAACTCCATTGCTTTACAACAATGTTTAGTATAAGATGACGTCACATCCAAACTCTTGGCGTTTTCGCGCGCTTTTTAAAAGGGGATTTTTGTTAATTTTTTTGACAATAAAAAAATTTCTCGATCGGCCTCAAATTTTGGGTAGTTGCTTATTTTTGCAAGAGGAATCGATTAAAAAAATAAAAAAAATCATGCAACTTCCTCATTTTTGATGGTTTTGGGGGAACAGAAAAAATATTATTGTATCAAGTTGAAATTCTTTTTTCGTTTTATTGAAGCCACTTATTTAGCCATAAATTCAAGCAGAGTTTAAAAAAAACTGGATTTTAAGGACTTTTTAACTTACGTTTTTTACTTTAGTTAATTCAAAACCCACTTTAACCAAAAGCAGATTCTAATAAAATATTTTTAAAGAATTTTTTAAAATAACATTTTTTTTAATTTTCCAATTTTAGTTGAGCACATCAATGGCAGAAGGAATTAAATCAAAGCATCCAGCTAATTTTTTTCCACGTTTTATTAAAGTTGTTTGATTAAAATTTCCCACCATCAGCAAGCTGATTTCTAAAGTACATCAAAATTATTATTAATTGGTTTTTAGTTATTTAAAAATAGTGCTTTTTCAAACTTGGGGTGCAGTGCAACAGCAAAACAAATTGTCCTATCAAGCTGAATTTTTTCATTATATTTTATATTATTTTTTAAAATTTTATTAATTATCCTTAGTCCCCCATCAGAAAACGAAATTTCAATCGATACTAGTAGAAGGGTGTCTACATTTTATACGAAATAGTCAATATACTCACTCCAGATTTTTCTCCTTCTTTTTTCTCTCCTTCTTCTTCTTCTGACTTTCCTTCTTTAGATTCTTTTTCCTCTTTTTCTTCTCCTTTTCCTTCTTCTTTCTGTTTAAAAATTAACTTTTATTCCAGCATCGGTAAGGCTAAGCACGCACTAGAGACTTCCGTCGTGGCTATTAGAACATAACTGTCACTCGAGAGCAATGCATCTCTATGGCGAGATTCTTGGCAATCGGCCAAGAGTCTCCTCGCCTAATGCGTGCGCTCTAGCTTCTTGCAATAGCCAGGGTGATAATTTGTCTCAGTCGCCGTGACGAAAGTCTCTACTGGGTGCTTAGCCTAACGGTTTTTTAATTACAAACATTCAAGCTGTTCGAAATTTACTAACTAGTCCTAATTCAAAGTGATATAAATTTTGTTTTTGAGTAAATCTAATTTGATCGAATAAAATTTTTTAATTGTATTACCACGTTACATTACAATTATAATTGTAGTTACATTTAAAAAAAATTTTAATTATGTTAATAATCTTTGATAATATGTCCTTATTTTATGTCCAATATACTTTTTTTAAAACAACTAGGGTAAGTGGGTCACCTCCCTCAGACTTTATTATGTACAGGAAATTACACACTAGCATTTATTAAGTTACAGTTTGTCACACTGATGGGTTTTGCATATATTTAATTTTTGTTTCCTTGATTTTTAAGATTACAGAACTAATTTAGAACAGATTCCCAGAATGGATTTTTTGGAGAGTTCAAGATGCATTTTTCAAAGAAGTATTTCCAGTTTTCTTTATATTTTTCTTTATATTTTGATACTTATTGAACTGTTGTGCAAAGTTTAACTTAAAATATACATACTGAAATTTGAATTTTTACAAAAATTTTAATTTAGAAGTGTTTAATGGGAGAGTCCCACCTACCCCGTAATTTTAGCCTATTGGGGTAAGTAGGACCCCTCTTTATGGAGTAAGTGAGACCTCTTATTATGATGTAAGTGGTTCTAGAGGGTCATTCATTCATTTATTGTTAGCCATCGGCTAAGTAGGGACATTTGCTTTCTCTTGCGAGTTGCTTCCTCCTCGTTATTTTCGCTTATTCTCTTATGTCTTTTGAGTTTCAAAGTTCATTTGAACGGGTTACTATCCTTGACTATCTTGGGTTGAAATTTCATTTTCTGATTCAGCTTCGTCAGTAACTTATTTTCCTATGTATATTAAAAATTCTTGGAGGTTATAGCTGAATTCTTTTAAGACTGCGGTTATTCCGTTCTTTAATCGCTCTCCGAATTAATTTCTTAAAGTCTGAAGATCATTTTTCCTTTCTTCGTAAATCCTATAAAATAACTCTTGATTTTTCTTTTCTTTTTGACCGTTTTCCTCTAGGAGTTTTTCTATGGATTGCACCAGATTTTGGGATCTTCCATCTTGGATTTGATTATTTGAGTTATTTGGGATTCTGATTCTTGATAAATCTTCTCTGTTTCGTTTGCTGTCTGTTTAGCCAGTTGTTCTGTTATGATCTTGCCTAGGTTTTCAACAGCCTTTTCTAGTCAATCAATTCTACTGTGTATACTTCCTTGTTCTATGACTTCTGTGGCTTCGGCGTAAGAGATTTTTCCCTTTGGCACGTTGCTGGTTATTTCCCTCGCGCCGTATTCCTTTTCTCTTTCCTCAACAGTCCACTTTCTTTCTAGATGATTGGGCACTTCAGATCAAACGCCGTATGACTTGGATAGCAGCATCAGAAACATACTTGTTTGTCCTCCTCGCACTCAATGGATTTGTGACTCTTTCTGCATCTTACACACTTTGAAACTTTTTCTTTACAGTTTGCCAAAAAATGCCCAAATCCTAAACACTTATAACATATCTTTGGTTTCTCTATAAAGTCTCGTACTTCGTATATTTGGCATCCGATTTTAATTTCCTTCCTCTTTACTACTGGTCCTAACTCTTTAATTAAGATAGTTGATGTCAATTCATCGCTTCCTTTCCTGTTGAATCTAATGACTTTGTGAACCTTTATTTCCTGATCTTCAAATTTCCTACTATTTCTTACAATCCAATTGCTGGGTCAACCCCACTTGCTATATAAGCTGAGGTGAAAGTGTTTTCAAAGAATGTTATTTCTACTTTCTCGTTTTTAATCTTGGGTGCCTGACTGACTTTCCGCACTTTTAACCTTGATGATAATACTCTTGTTTCTGGTCAGGAACAGTTCATCCTATGATTTGAGTATATTTTTTTTTTAAATATGCTTCTTACTTCCACTTGCGAAATATTTAACTCCTTCGATTCTGAACCTCTTATTTCTATCTTGACCTCTTCTAGACCTTTGCTGGACGCTTCTTCGATTTGATCTGCAATCTTTTTCTCATTGACATACATTCTTGCTTTTCTAGCTTTCTTTTATTTATTTTTTCCAATGGTCTCTTCTTCCGTGCATTCTAGTGACCGTTTGGAGCTTCCCTTTCCGGTCTCCACCTGCATATCTTCATTCTCCAGCCTTTCCTTTTTTTCAAATGAAAATTGAGACAACCTGTCTTCGGAAATCCTAAATGAAAACAAAAACTGATATCTCGGTCTGCTTGACCAAATCCTTGACTCAAACCCACTCCGATACTTCCATCCTGAAGAGATACGTTGCAATTTCCAGTTCTAGGGGATCATAAATGATATAGGAACTATTACAGAAGACATAGGCGGATTTAAGGGGGGTTATAGGGGGGCAATTTCCCCCGACATTTTTAGAAATTTTGATTTATAGTAGCAAGACCTCTTACTTACCACTTTAAAGTTTATAAAAATTCATAAATAATATGATTTAGATATTATATTAATGTTGAGTTTTAATTTAAGTTATGGTGAGTAAAGTGAAATATATCACGAATACTGTTCATTCTCATTTAGTGTACACGATTTCTTTTTTATCTTACCATGTTTACTAATGTTCCAAAATAAATGTTAATCAACCTTATTATGTGTTTTCCACACTATTTTATATGTTAAAGTAAAACATATCCCTTTGACCTTGATTTATTGACAGTAAAAATAAAATATTTTGTATTGAAATTTTCTGTACTTTATCAAGTAAGACCCACTTACTTTCTTTTAAGTTTTGCTTGCTTTGAATATAAATAAAGAGTGGGTGACCCACTTACCCCATCTGTTGTGGTAAGTGGGTCACCCATGTCATTTTTTTAAAAAAAAGACCAGTTAAGAAAAATGTAAAGCATTATTTTACAAACTAATAATAAATTTTTGTTTATAGATAAATTCTTAAATGAAATAAGTCAAAAAGTTCGAATTTAACCCGTTCAGAATTTTTCTATTGAGCTACAAAAATGCACTAGGCCAAAAAGGGGTCCCATTTACTCAAAGTGACCCTATAATAAATATCGTTACATTTAAAAAAAATGTGTGGTTAATTTTCATCTAATATAATAAAAGTTAATGTGGGCGGGTTTGTATATATGTGTGTATGTTTGTCTTTTATACAAATCCCCAGTTTTCTTCCGATCAGCACCAAATTTGATATTGGGTGAACTGCCCAGTAAATGAACAGTCGACCACGTAAACTCAAATAATAAGGAACCTCATTGTTCTGGAGACTCACAATGAAATTCAGTACTTGCAAGAAGATCTTATAAATGTGGAACATTCGTTTATTCAAGTAAAATCCATGTAATGTAGCTGTGAATTTTTTTTCAATTTGAACCCAGCTTCGAGCGAACTAGAAAGAGACCTGAAGGTAAAGAATTGACATCTAACAATCACATTTTCCCGCGTTTTAATTGTGCTGTATAAGGTAAATGTGGGTATAGTGGACACTGTACCAATAGTGGCCACATAGCTGATTAATTTTAAATAGAACGAGTTAGAGGCATCGAACAGCGTCAAAATTCATAGGCATAGTAGATTGTGCAATCAGGTAACTGATAAATTACCACCGATACCACAGATCAGCATGGGAAGGATATTTAAATATTTGAAAATAACAACATCGGCCGAGTGACTGAAATTTGATTTTGCTTATTGAATCGCGTAAGGAAACGGGTAAGTCGGAACTGGTTTTTTTGTATTTATTACCGCTTGATTCACTTTTAAATTTATATCAAGATAAATAAGAGTCTATAAAATAATACTGAATAAAATTTATTTGAAAATGTTGACTTTACGAGGATTTATGGGGGTGTCCACTTTACCAACACATAATCTTAGATTCTCCAATAGTGGCCACCGCAATGGCTTCTAATAGAAACATAAATAATACTTAATTTGAATCAGTTTTTCTTCATAAACTGTTGACTGTGCTTTAAAATGAGGGTTAAATAAATTTGGTTTAATTCTGGCTTCGGGAACCAATGTTTCTAAAACATTGAATTACATGCTAAATTCCTCTCAAATCAGCTACAGCGTAGACTTTGGGCCGAAAACTATCAATTTTTTTAAAATAAAGCTAATTTGATTGGATCTAAAATACATTTCGTTGGGAAGGAAGATTTAATTAGAACTAGACGACTATACCAAGAAAAATAAGTAAAAAATATTTTTTAAAAAACGCTTTTATTGAAGCGTTCTAAAAGGTCAAAAATAATTTATTCGGTTTGAGAAATAATTTATTGGGAAGTAGAAAATAACTTTTTGGTAAGTAAAAAATAACTGATTTTCTAATCACTAAAAATAAAAGCGTGGGCGCTAGTAATTTATATATATTTTTTAAATTTTAATTTTTTATATTTATTTTTTAAAATTTGTACAAATTCCTCTGAAGGTATGGACCCGTATAGGTAAATTCAACACACACAAGGACAGTAACACTAACATCCATGCCGAACGAGGATTCGAACCCCAGATGTACGGCATTGCAGTCAGATGCTCTAACCACTAGGCCATTACGTCGGCATTTATGTATAATTTTACATAAATAAAAATACCTAATAGAGAATTTAAAGTGAATCCATTCCACCCAAACCTCATAAATGAGAAATTTGTAAATTTAACCTCATAGAACATAGAATAAAGAAGTTAGAATAAATAGTGAATGAAGAATTACTAGCGCCCACGCTTTTATTTTTAGTGATTAGAAAATCAGTTATTTTTTACTTACCAAAAAGTTATTTTCTACTTCCCAATAAATTATTTGTCAAACCTAATAAATTATTTTTGACCTTTTAGAACGCTTCAATAAAAGCGTTTTTTAAAAAATATTTTTTTACTTATTTTATTTCCTTTTTTTAGTCATGGTTTCTTCTCTTGATCATATTTTCTTTTCTTGGCCAGTCTATGCTTCTTTTGCGTAGCAGTTTCATTTTTAACTATTGCTTTCACGTAATTTTCGTTCTTCAATCTCTTTTTCTGCTGGTAGTTCTGTTTTTTCTTCGCCATTCTATCAAGTGGTCGTCGGGTAACCGTTTCGATCTCTAGCTTTGTTTCCATTAGTGTTCCTTACATTTTACTTCACTGAATATAAATACACTGCTGTTCAAAAATTAAGGACGGAACGGTTTTTTAAACATAACACCTAGTAGAATTATTGCTCATCCATGAAAATCTTACCAAAAGATGTTCAATGGGTGAGAATACAGGGCCCGAGAATAAATTTTCCCAATCAATGTTTTTAAGGGGTAAATGGGCCCTCCATTGATAATGGAGTTCCATTACACTTTTGGAGCAGTGGCAGAAATGTCTGTGAAAGAAGTATTTAACCGAGAAATTTAAGATTTTTTTGCAATGAATATGATTATTCCTGAACTCAATGCATATTTTCAATCATTTGTGCTGCCTTTAAATGGTATTTTTTAGGTTCTATTGAGAGATATCGGTCTTACCATCATTTTTAGCAAGTTTTAGCTTCAGGGTCATTTTTGGTAAGTGGTATCTTACCGTCAACCATGTTTTTAGTAGGTCTCATATGTGTCTGATTGTGTTTAGGTCTGGGGACCCAAAAAGTAACTTTATTCTTTCAATATTGTTTCTTATGAAAAACTTTGAGAAAGCCAAATTGTGATTATCTGCGGATATTTCACTAATAGAGAGAAATTATTGACTCGAAAGGTCTTCTAAAAGAATCAAATAGGCCATGAGAATACAGGTATGCAATTTCAGACATCAGGGAAAATCTTTTTTGAGTATAGGGGGTGTTGAAACGTCTATAAGTATAGTACAGATTAAAAGGAGAAATTCGATCTCTTTAAACTTTATTTTAAAGATAATAGAGATATTTTTACAGATATATCTTTCTTTTTAGACATGTATAAGTCCATAAAAAGTAAAAATACTTCTTTTTTAACGTTAATAACAAATGTTCTTTCTGTGAAACTAATGCATTTCTTTGGGCCGTTTCAGCACCCCTTAGACAGCACAGAAATTTTCACTGATATCTGCAATAGCATGTATGTGTCCTTATGTCCCTTTTACTTCTTTTGGAAGACCTCTCGGGTCAATGATTTCTCTTTATAAGTGACAAAGCTGCACAAAATCACAATTTGACAATCTCAAAATTGTTCATAAGTAACGATATTGAAAGAATAAAGTTACTTTTTGGGTCCCCAGACCTAAACACAATCAGACACATGAGACCTACTAAAACCATGGTTGACGGTAAGATACCACTTACCAAAAATGACCCTGAAGCTTCTACTTTCCAAAAATGATGGTAAGACCGATATCTTTCAATAGAACATAACAAATGCATTTTAAAGGCAGTACAAATGATTAAAAATATGCATTGAGTTCAGGAATAATCATATTCATTGCAAAAAATCTTAAATTTCTCGGTGAAATACCTCTTACACAGACGTTTCTGCCACTGCTCCAAATGAGTAATGGAACTCCATTATCAATGGAGTTCCCATTTGCCCCCTTAAAATATTGATAGGGAAAATTTGTTCTCGGGCCCTGTATTCTCACCCATTGAACATCTTTTGGTATGATTTTCATGGATGAACAATAATTCTACTAGGTGTTGTGTTGAAAAAACAGTTCCGTCCTTAATTTTTGCACAGCAGTGTAGTAATAATTTTCTCCAGATTTGCTCGCTTGTATTTGATAGATCAACATAACACTCCTATCCAGATTTAACTATATACACTGCCGTACACAACCTCTACATAAAATCAGCATCTGACGATACACCGTACTCATATATCAATAAGATCCAAAATATCTTCACAAAATAACGCTCACTCGCTGATGAAATCCATCCATATCAAAAAGATTCACCCAAGGAAAAGAAAAAGCATTCAAAAAAATAAAAATAACCAATCGTCAGCCCAGACAAAAATAAAACTCAGAATTAGTGTATCAAGGAGCAAACAGCAAACAGTATTATCAAGTCTTTTCAGTAGTCCATAAATTATAAAAGTAGCATATTTTCTTCTCTCGTGATTCCTCGGGACACCAATTTTCGGCGAATTCTCGCTCTTCTGGCGATTTCTTTCTCGCGGTTATTATCTTAAATCGCTAATTATCTTAATTGGAAGGTCACGTTTTCACGTTTGAATCACGTTTTGAAGATTGAATATTGTAAGGATATACCCAGGGCTCGATTTCTAAAAAAAGAGGTACCGGAACGGTAAAATTATTGGTATCAAAATTGAAAAGCTAATACTTTTTAATACCAAAACTTAAGCATTTATTTTCAAATTGAAGTTTTTTATAATAAATTCAAATGTGTTGTACTTAATTAGGAAGAGTGTTCTAACTTAATTGTTAATTGTATAAATGAACTCTTTAAAACTTTTTTTTACAGTGGGTTTTACTTTTTTTCCCAATAGGGTGCCTCTTGTAGGAGGTGAGACGGCTTATCATCAATGAACCATTAGTGTTGTATATTTTGCCAATTTAAAGAATATAATGCGTAGTTAAAGTTCTTAAATGGTAGAATTTAAGATGTTGCAAATTTTCAAAGAAAATTCAGCGATCTAGCAAATCTGGTTCAATACGAAAAAGAATCAACACCAGGATCGGATTGTGGGTAGTTCAAATGGGGGTTCAAAATCATGTTTTTTATAAGAACAATTAAGTAAAAACCTTACAATTAAATCACAAATATTGTTATTTGCAAAAAAAGTGAAAAATGCATTAAAAATATTTTTTTAAATTTGAAATATGCCTTTTTATATTTTTTTGTAGGATTCTTAGAGTTATGAACTTAATCTGAAAACAAATATGATAAGTTGAGTCCAAAGTACAAAAAGGGGTCTGGGGGTTCTCCCCCCGAAAATTTTTGGAAATTTGACATGAAAAACAGGGTTTTAATTCATTTTAGGACTTTTTTTTGTACATAGAAAGGTATCGGCTGGCCTGATGAATGGGTCTAGCGGGCCGTAGTTAGGAGACCCCTGAAATAGAATGTAATTTTTTTTCCAAAAAAGAGGTTCCGGAAAGGCGTTCCGGACCGTTCCGGCTGAAATCGAGCCCTGGATATACCTAATATATTATCTTACAGGTTTTGGGAGCCATTGGCTTCACGGAAGTGTCTCAAATTTGAATTAAAAGGATAACTAAAAACACTTGTTAATTACCTTAATTACGGAGCATTTGACTAGTTGATTATTGAATATTGCATTGTCATCGAGTTTACACCATGGTGCAAAGTTTCAGAACTTTATATCGTTTGGAAGTGCCTGAAATTTTATGTACAAGAATCCAAAGAAAAAAAGTGATTAATCGTCTATAATTATCGTAATTACTAGGCAATTCTCGTTTTGACTTTTGAATATGATGAAGTTATGCCTTATACACAATTGTGCACGGTTTAGGGAGAATAGCCCCTTGGGAAAGGTATCAAATTCCGGTTTTTTTGTTAATTAAAAATACTCGTTAATTGACTTAATCCTTTGGTTGTTTGACTAGATAATGGTTGGATATTGGAGTGTCATGAGGGTTACACCGATGTGTAAAGTTTCGGGGCCCTAACACATCGGGAAGTGCCCGAAAATCGAGTTTTAAAATTCCACCCGTAAAACGCCGCCAAAAGCAAGTAGAATAAAAGCGTTTAAAAACACCTCAATTTCATGCATAAACCCCTCATATAGGCAGAAAAAGACAGGTGTCCACTATTGATGCAAGAGGTGTCCACCATAGAAGCAACAGCTTCATCTATGTGGCCACTATAGATGCAATTTGGAGTACTTTTAAAAAATTAATTAAAAATACTTTGCCTAATCTAATTAAAGTTCTTAATGGTAAAATCGATAGAAGAAGATCCAATTAACCTAAAAATAGGATGATAACCGTTTCAAAGCAAATAGATTGGTATTTATTAAGAATTTAAGCAAAAATTTTCCTTAAAGTGTCCACTATACCCACATTTACCTTATTCTTTTTCTTGTTTTACTCAATTATTCAGATGGATTTCATTTCTAAATAACAATGTAGAATGCTACATTTTGGAAACTGGGGGAGATAAGGGGATGTTCACTTACTGGATCGTTAAACTGATATTTCCCAAAAAAAGCCCTACCTCGTGATTCTTGGTGGTTTTAAGCTTATTCGATCTATAATGATGTAAGCTAAACTAGGTGTAATGCCCAAGGCTTCAAATTGTGCCCTTCCAGTAAATGAACGGGGTTAGTTGATCAGAAAGTCTATGTTAATACATGGTGTTTTGAAAGTTTGCCTATAATAAAGTGAACATGGGGAATATATTGAGACGGTTTACAGTGCTCTTAGTAGCCAAATTAATTTCTAAGAAAAATTAAAAATGATGTTACTAAAAATTAATTTTGAAAAAGATATTTGCTGAAATTATTCACTGGTTTTAGATTATTTAGAAAAGTTTACGAGATTTGTTAGTATATTCAACAAGGTTAAAACAAATTAATCTTATAAACTTTTCCAAAATACTAAAACTGGTGACTATATTCAGTGTTCATTCACTGGGAGAACGGTGTTCAGATTTAGGTCAACCGTTGTTCAATTACTGGGTGTATCGTACTTTTTGGCACAGCTGGGATAAGAGTCGACCATGCCAAATGAAAGATGCGGTCGCCAAATGGAAGCCTAGTTGACGTTATATCACCGCGTTGGATATATAATCGGCCGCGATAAGCAAAATCAGGATTCCTTCAAAACTATTAATTTCTGCGATCTGGAAGTACTTCTATCATATTGCTGAGAAAAAAGCCTGCATGGAAACATACCTTAGTGTTTATCTAATTTTTAAATAAAAAGTTCCATGGAATAACATTGTTGTTAAAATAGTTTCCATGGAAACAAGGATGTAAAATCAAAAGATATTGTAGCTTTTATGAAATTTGGTTAACAAAACAAAAAATATTTAAAATGTTAAAGACTTTTCAGCATTAGAAAAGATGATTGTTTTTCTTTAAAATGGAATGCAAGGCCGGGCATAACAGCTAGTACTTAATAAATTTGATATTTTATGAATGAAATACTTTATTGCATGCAAAATTTCAAGAATATTAGGTTTTTTAGGCGCTAAAATAAGTAAAAAACATATTAAGCATGGGTGTTCGTTTTTATTTAAAAAGTTTTAAAGTAGGAAAAGCTGGGTGATAAAACTGTTAACGTTACTTTTCAAGTTCAAGTTCTATAATAGAGACATGTGCTGACTATGGGGAGTCGCTTTGTCTTTTTCTATAAGTTTATTTCAGAAATGGTCGCAGATTTTAGTCGGTTATTTTGTGGTTAAGCAGGTGTTTCGAAAGATGTTACTGTATTTTATGTCGCTGATTTTCTAATTTTCTAGTTAAATTAGATAAAATTTTCTAGTTAAATTTAAAAATTTAGTTACACTTTGGGTATTTATAGATTATATCTAATATTCATTGGTCAAAGTGGCTAAATTTATGAAAAAATGTAGTTTAAATTAAACACCTTTATTATGAAACTAGCTGATATACCCGCCGATGATCGGGAAAAAAGGATTTTCAAACTGGATGATAAAATAAATAAGAATTATTTTCTTCCCTAGTTAATATTTATCAACCCCCCTCATCCCGCTGTTTTCATAAAATTAAAAGCAAATAAAAAATAAATACTTTAATGAAATCTAAAACAAAACAAAAAACGTTTGGAGTTAAAGTGTTAATAACCGATTTTTAAAATTAAAATTAAAAAAGGTCAGGGGGAGACCCCCTGAACCCCCCTTGGTTGATTGACAAAACTTTTTTTGGAATTAAAGTGTTAATAACCGATTTTTAAAATTAAAATTTAAAAAAGATCAGGGGGAGACCCCCTGAACCCCCTTGGTTGATTTATTACCAACTCATTCATTAAAGAAATCACCTTCAAACATGAAATAAAAGTAGACATCATTTGAATTACTGATATCAACTATCTAAAATGCTTCTGATGAAATATTGCTATTTTAAATTTCTATTGAATGGAAAAAGTTAAAAATTTTCGGTTAAATAGTTTTAATTTATTGTAAAAATTTATTTTATCACAAATTATTTTTCAAAAATTATACTAAAATATTTCTAAATAAATATTTCTAACAATAGAGGTTTTGCGTCACTTGGAAGGAGCAATAACCGTTATCAATTTAACATTGAAGCTACGCATAAGAATTTAGAAAAGGGCCAAAAAAGACAGCTTAGAAGGGTTTGAATTCAAAAATTCTTTTTTGAAAACCTTCCCGATTGTGTGAGGAACAACATGCTAAAATTTCATACCAATCGCATTAATAAGGTGGGCGATAGAAAGCAAAAACTAAAAACCGGAGTAAATATTCAAACCCCCGTGCACCCCCACCAGAATGAAATATCGAAAAATCCAGAATTTTGAAATATTCTTAAGAAGATAATACCAACCGGTCGCTTCGAAATATCAAATTATTAGTATGTGTTTCTTCTAAAATGTAAAACTTTGTTTATGCATAGTAAAATCGGGTTTTTGAAACTTTTAGACCCCTTAAAATTCGAATATCGAAAATTCGAAAAATGCCTTTCTAGATATTGTGGCTAGGTACCTTCCTGCGAAGTTACGAAGATCTAAGGTCATTTGGGACGGTGCTAGGCTCAAAAACGTAGAAAACACTCCAAGCACCCCTGTGGGTCAGAAAAAAAGAATTTCGAAAAATCCCTTCTTAGTGCGCGCATACACCGTTAAGTCTTCCACCACACCAAGTTTCGACTCTTTAGCCCCGGTAGATTTTGCTGTGCGTTGATAGGTGAACCGATGACTGAATGAATGAATGAACCGTAAAGCTCTTTTATTATTATAGATTTAAATGATAAAGACGTTCCTTTCTTTTAATAAATGAAGTTACTATTATTACTTTGCGTAAATAATTCTACTTCTAACAATTACTCAGTCTAAATCTACAATACCCTCGGGTATTCAAGAAAATATATCAAAATTTAAAATACATTTTAAATATTCTAAGTAATCCTGAAGATGGTAAACATTGCACACATAACGGTAAAAAAATTAAACTTAAAACTTGTGTGTAATATGTCCTAAATAACTAAGACACAGTGCTTTTTCTACCCATTATTTTAACTTCCCTCGCTGTTGCTATTTTGCCCGAGCCACTTCCTAAATATGCATCGCACAGCTCCCATTGGCCGAATGATACGACACTCTTCATATATTTTACGCCTTTCGATAATAAGATTCATTTGCCTTTTATCAAATGTTTCTTTTGTTCAAAGTATTGATGTAATGCCATACATTAGCACTTTCTTATGAAGAAATATTAACCAGTGAAAAAAGTATTAATTTCATTACTCATTGCATATATTAGAAACTTCTCTGCATAGTAACTCACCGTACAGAGAAAAAGTTGTACAGAGCGCAAAGGAAAAAACACTTGTCCAGGTATGGAATGGCGTTTTTTTCTTTTCCCGAAATGTATTAAAACTTTTTTCCAGTTAACACAGTAACTAAACGTTCATTTTTAAAACTTCAAATGATTCGTTTAGCTCAGTGGTTCCCAACCTTTTGTGGCCCATCGCCCCCTTTCTAGAGGTTGACTAACACCTATCGCCCCCTTTTCATTCACATTGTATATCTAATTTTAATTTAAAGTAAAGTGTAAATAATAAAGCAATTTTATGTCATGGGGTCCTCCCCCCCCCCGAAAATTTTTGTAAATAAGACTCCAAAAACCAGGTTTTTAACTAGTTATGGTACACCTCTTCCGAATTTTGGACATATATTTTTGGTAGGATTTGATGACCTAATTATAAAAAATTTTGAAAAATTAAGTTCCAAGTACAAAAGGGGGGTTTGGGGGCCCTCTCTCAGGAAATAATTGGAAATTTGACCCTAAGAAACAGGGTTTTAAGTTGTTTTGGTACATTAAGTCTGAATACAGTCTGTCATACAGTACTATTTATTTCCCCCTTTAAATACCCACCGCCCCCCAATCGCCCCCACCTTATATATCGCCCCCTTGATAACACAAATCGCCCACCTGGGGGCGATCGCCCCCAGGTTGGGAACCACTGGTTTAGCTAAAGTAAAATGAATTCACTCTAATAAAAAAGCTCACATCTATATACAGGGTGTTTCAAAAGTACGTTTCGAGGCTTTTATTTGGAACCGAAGTAAATCTTTGGGTCACGGAAGTAAGGTCTACCCCTAGGTAATAGATCCTGGAGAATCCCTTGAAATACTTACAGCGCCCATAACGGCGAAACAAATATGCTTAAAAATAATTTTAAAACTAAAGGAGATAGAGCAAAAACCTCATTGATAGTAATGTTGCCGACGTTATGAAGAACTCACTGAAAAAATTTAATGAAAATAATGTAAATATTCGCGGAGGTGAAAATAGCACTTTTTCAGACCTCAAAAAAGAAAAAATTCGTAAATTTGTAAATTTTTCAGTGCTATTGTATAGTTTGTGTTTTTTTAGTTAAATGAAGGCAAAATTTAATTACAAAATAAAAACAACTTGAGAATTTGAGAAATTTTTCTCTTTTGGTGCCTGAAAAAGTGCTATTTCCGCATGCTGATATCTCCGTGAATATATTCACGATATTTTCATGAAATTTTTTTCAGTCAGTTTTTCATAACGTTGGCAATAATACTCTTATTGAGGTTTTTGCTCTATCTCCTTTAATTTTTTTAACTTTTTTATTTCGCCGCTAGGGGAGCTGTAATTCATTTCAATGGATTATCCAGGGTCACTAACCTAGGGGTAGACCTTATTTCTTTGACCCTAGGAAACGTTGATTTCAAATAAAAGACGCGAAACGGACTTTTGAAACACCCTGTTTATTCAAAGTCATCAACGTAGTGATTAACCAGCAACTAATGAAATATAAATTAGCTTTTCGCTGAAAGGTTGAAACTGAAACCTTCTATGACCGAGGACTTAACACCGATGCTGATGACTGTGAACAAGGAGGTTATAATCTTCTGATAGTGATATAATTTTCCTGCATAAAGGGGATCATAGTTTTTCTAAGAAACTAATTGTTTTTGGTGTAGCTTTACCCATTTATACATTAAAATGTCATAATTTCGGAAACAGAATTGTTTTAGTAGGAGACATATGACATTTTCACAGAGAAATCCCCTAGGTTAGACCGGAAACCTATTGAGAAAAAAAACAGGAAACACTCATGTTTGATGCAACAGGTTATAAAAAAGAAGAAAGGATAGAATATATTCAATATTCACTACAGAACGATCGTTGTTGTGAATTATTCACCATTATACCATACAGAGCAGAAAGCTTGTATTTCCTGTGTATAATTGAAGGTGCACTTATTTATGGGCATTTAAGGTGAATGCCATTGGATTACCGATATATTTTGAAGCTCAATGGTTTCGTATGTATAATGTGAGAAGTATTTGGATAACAATGATTTGTGTATACGTTGAAGAAATCAATTTGGGTCTGGATATTTGAAAAATATCAATATCTGGGGAAAATTCCGTCTGCTTTAAATTTTTAATTGGACTATTGAAAAAGTCGATGATCTAAAAAGAAACTGAATGTCTAAGGGAAAAATTATGGCCTTCCTGCACAGAGGGCAAGGGACCATTCATTAATTACGTAAGGGTTCCGAGGGGGAGGGGGTTGGGAAAATCTCTACATACCCTTACTTGGGGGTTGGGGGTCAAACCCAATCTTACATAAGATTTTCTAAGTTAATGTAAACAAATTCCAATTATTCTAATCAAATTATTATTGAACAACCCCAGAAAAACTTAAAAATGCTGACGATCTCGGTATATTATCGAAGCTTTAATTTAAAAAAAATGAAGGTATTTTAGATGTATTTTTTATCGGAGTTTAAACTGATTAAACGAAATGGAATCTTACGTAAGAACAGGGGGAAGGGGTTTGAAAAATCTTACGTACCCTTACATGGGGTAAGGGTGTGAAAAAAATTGCCAAAATAATCCTTGCGTAATTAATGAATGGCCCCCAAGAAGGTAAAGAAAGAATACATACAGAAAGAAGGGGGTACAGAGGGTAAAGAAATGTACGCTTAAATACGCTACGTTGTTTATGGAAAACTCTTCAACTGCATTTTTCTAGAAACTACTTTTTGTTGAATTCCTCATCCTAACTTCATATAAAAAACACATGTATAATTTTTTGAAGAATAACTTCTATACAACTCTTATTAAAAATTTCTATGGGAATTTATATTTCTACTTTTTTTTTTCAAATATAATTTTTTGTTTATTATTTTTAAGAATATAAACAAGCTAATCTGTTTAATTGTTTTTTTGCTAGTTATTCATTATCTATAAGGAACCATCAGAAGAAAGAATGCTTTATGGGGATTTCTTAATTACGGAACTAAAAGAATGAACTAGAACTAGACAGATTAATCTGTTTGTGTAAAAAGGAGTTAAGAAACATTTAGATGAAATTAGAAAACGAATACCTGATTTGCATTTGATGATTTAGACACAATATATTCAAATATCGCCAAATTTTTAAGGTTTTTATTTAACTGCCAAATTTATCAATTTGATATCAATTTTCAAAATTATTTCTTATTTCTGACTTACAAAACAGCTTGGCGATATTTAAAAGAGACAGTTGACGGAACTGAACTTGATTTTTGGGAAAGGGAATGGTTGGTTGTAATATTAAGTTAAGTTTCTAGGTCAAAATAAGTATTGATTTTATATAACAGCTTAATATAAGTTTTATCTATCTTTGATTTAAATAACCCATCTGATGAATTTAATGAAGAAACATTACCACGTTTGGAAGCTACGAATGTAAACAAACACAGACATTTCCTTTCAGGAAAATTAATCTGCACACATGACTACATTTCCAAACAACTCTTTCAAAAGCTGCAATTGTGTCCGGGTGTCTTCAAAAGTGAATTGAACTAAAAATATCTCCAGCCCCCAACAGACCCAGGGGTATACTACCACATAAACAGATCCCGACAAAATCCCCGCTCAAACTCAGTGTTATGCAAATTTTACTCAAATATCCATTCTTATCTTACCTGTAACGTAAACGTCAACGCAAAACAATGACAAATACCACAAACGCTGCACTAAATTATAACTACTTTCCTACTCCATCCAAACTAACCACGGCGGCTCTTATTAATATGCGGCCCGAATCGGCGAAAGCATTTCCGAAATTAACCTAAGTGAAAACGCATCTCCACAGCGGCCTTTATAAATAGGCCCGGTGTTATTAACGACATGGAATCTGCATGTTATTTCTCCCTAATTGACGAAGGGCCTGTTGAGCATGGGAATATTAATAAACAACTCTCTCGAAGGGTAGATGACACCTGGATTAGAGTCATTAACTCACATGTCAAGAGATACTATAACTGGTTTTCATATAGACATAGCATTGGCGGTATCTGACATTAAGGATACTGACTGGGACAGGGCCCAGTATCCAAGAGGGCCTTAGGGGTTCGGTTCAAGACACCGAAATTTTGACATCAATTTTTATACTGCATTTTCCTTGATAATTATTTGACTTAAGGGCAAAGAAAAGTTAGGGCTAAAGAAAGGAAGGGATATAGAGATGGTTTACTACAAGGAGAAAGATAGGAGAAAATAGAGAACTATAGAAGACAAAAAAAACAACAACAAAAGGGATAGTATGAAATTGTGACTGATCGACGCAATAAGATTTGTGTGTTTTTCTTGTCGAATTTAAAGTTGTAGTACAATCTAATGAATCACTGTTTAGTGTTCAGCATAGAAAAGATTACAGAGATGATAATATAGCTATTTCTTATATATTATGGGTTAATAAACAAGAAATTAACCAAAACTTCCCAATCGTCTCAGTGTACTTTCTCTTTGTGCATTTAACATAAAAAACAATGGTATAACGACAGTTGTACGAATAGGAATTGACCAACGATATATTTCATACACGTTATTTGTAGCCTGAAACTTGTAGTGGACGTAATTAAAAGTGTTTTTACCTTTTTTTATCCAGTGAATGTTTAACTCCACTGATATTTATTTAACTAACTTAATGATACAGTTTTGTAATAATTCCAAGATAATTTAATTTCGAAAACAAGATAAACTGAAAGGGTTGAAAAAAGAATGACTTTAGGTAGGCGAGTTTTCTGTAGGCATCAACTTCAAACCTGATTTTTTCATTGAAATAGTTATTCTAAACTATAAAACATTATAAGACATAAAAGTATGTCTTAAAGATAGTATGTGATTTTTTTTCTGATTTTAGGCCCACACACAGCGCAATAAAATAAAACGTTTCTCATAACCCCATTCTCTCCTACGAAGAAAATATTTTATTATTAAAATTCTAAAAAACCAAACAATACACTATTATGAAAACTGTATTAGACCATTAAAGTAAATTAATAATAATTGTATCAAGAAAAAATTTAATATAATCTGTTTAGTTCTCATATTTTATGAAAGTCTATTTTGGCTTTATACTACATCAGAATAATGAAGTAGTAGTTTCAAAGGACTTTTATCCTTTTATTACATGTATTTATTTACAAGGAGTAAATTACGAAAAACTTAACTTTATACATTTACTTTGCTCTGAATACCATGAAAGATATCGACAAATTGGTAAATTCCTAAAATATAATTGATAAAACATACATAAATGGTTTATCTATCAACTTAGGGAACGTACCCATACTACGTGACCCATTTTTTGCCATTTTTTACCCCCCTCCCCCCCCTTGGTGACCATCCGTAGTATATGCCATGACCCCCCTCCCCCTCTAATTTTCACGTAGTAAATCATAAATACGGTTTTCAATCATTTTTTGCAAACAGAAAGTTTTAAAAAATTAATTTTGCTTAATTTGTCTAATTTTAATAATTAATGTGTCTTAATTAGTCTTAATTTGGCAAATTTCAATAATTAATTTGGCTTAATTTTGTCGTATTGACTAGAAGAAATTGACTACGTGACGAAACCCTAAGCCCCCCCCTCCCCCCTGTGACCGAGCGTGGTATTTTGAAGACCCCCTCCCTCCCCTGAATGGGTCACGTAGTATGGGTACGTTCCCTTAGAACAGCGGTTCTCAAACTGTGCTCCGCGGAGCCCTTAGGGCTCCGCCAAGCATTTCGAGGGGCTCCGCGAAGAAATTTGAAATAAATACGTTGATAATTTCTAATTTGGGTTGCTCTGAAATGTTATAAAAATAACTTTCTGCTAGGTGTTTCTTGTTGAGAACTTACTTTTGCTCCTTCCTACCCAAGTTTTTAGAGCTCTAAAATCACCCTGAAATTTAAGTGGATTTGGTGTGGAGCCTCCAATGAAGTGAGCTCTGTTGATTATAGTTTTTTTCTGGTTTTTGTCTTTTTCAGGTCTTTTATGAATTAACAAAACAAGTTAAAACCCTGTTTTTAGGGTCAAATTTCCAAAACTTTTCTGGGAGAGGAACCCCCGGGATAGGACGATTGGGCCGCCGGCCCGTTTCGGCACCAAATTTTTCTTCTTCTAATTTTTAGAAGAGAAGCCCAGTGGCGCAGTGGTAGTGCATCGCGCTTCCACGCCACAGGTCCGGGGTTCAAATCCCGGGCTGGGCAGGGCAGGGTCCACTCAGCCTTTCATCCCTTCAGTGGGTTTGCCTAGCACCCCAGGCCCCACGGTCACGAAAACGAAGATGGGCATCGTAGGCCTTGGCCCACTAGGGCTGTTGCGCCGATGGTTTAGTTTTTTTTAGAAGAATTATGAAAGTTCTATTTACTTTCATTTTATTTCAGCCGCTGAAACGGCCGCGCTCAAATGGCCCCGCGCCGAATAGTATTAGCACACCGAGGAACCCCACTCCCCCACCTCGCAAATTTATTACTCAGCCCCTTTTTTTATTAAGTTCAGCAAAATCATAATCCTACTTAAAAATGTAGGGTCACTTGGGGTAAGTGGGACCCCTTTTTGGCCTAGTACATTTTTGGAGCTTTATAGAAAAAATTTGAAAGGGTTTAGTTTGTACTTGTTGACTAATTTCATTAAAGAGTCTATCGATAAACAAAAATTTATCAGTAGTTTCTAAAATAAAGCTTTACATTTTTCTTAACTGGTCTTTTTATGGAAAATGAGATGGGTGACCCACTTACCCCAAGAGATGGGGTAAGTGGGTCACCCCCTCTTTATTTATATTTAAAGTAAGCAAGACTTAAAAGGAAGTAAGTGGGTCTTACTTCATAAAGTATAGTAAATTTCAATATAAAATATTTTATTGTAACTATATCCATGAGTGAGAAATATACTCACATCAAAACCAATATGACAAGGTAAGAATAGAATAAAAGCAAAATAAGTATTTTAAAGAAAATTTTGAAGGCCCAAAGGGATATGTTTTACTTTAGCATATAAAATAGTGTTGAAAAAACATAATAAGGTTGATTAAGATTTATTTTGGCACTTTAATACACATTATAAGATAAAAAAGAAATCATACACACTAAATGAGAATGAACACTATTTATGAGATATTTCACTTTACTCACCATAAATTAAATTAAAATGCAAATTTGATATAAAATGTCGATCAAACTATTTATAAATTTTAATGAATTTTGAAGTGGTGAGTAAAAGGTCTTGCTACTTGCAACTATAAATCGAAGTTTTCTGAAAGTATTGGGGGAAATTGTCCCTATAACCCCCCTTAAATCCGCCCATGTCTTCAGTAATAGTTCCTATTATCATATGGGACCCTCTAGAACCACTTATATCATAATATATAATAAAGGGTCCCACTTACCCCACACTGAGGTGTCCCACTTACCCCAACCATGCTAAAAGTATGGGGTAAGTGGGACCCCCCCTGTTAAACACTTCAAAATTAAAAATTTTGAAAAATTTCAAATTGCCGTATGTAATTTAGGTCAAACTCTGCAAAACAGTTCAATAAACATTAAAATGTAATGAAAACTTACCTGGAAATACTTCTTTGAAAAATACGTCTTGAACTCTCAAAAAAATCCATTATGGGAATCTATTTTAAATTAGTTCTATAATCTTAAAAATAAATTAAACAAATCTCAAATATATGCAAAACTCATCGGTGTGACAAGCTGTAACATAATCAATGCGAGTAATTGTGAAATTTCCTGTACATATTATAGTTTAAGGGGGGTGACCCACTTACCCCAGTGACCCACTTACCCCAAGTAACCCTATGTCCAAAATTCCGAGTAGATGTACCAAAACCAAGTGAAAACCTGTTTTTAGTAGAGTCAAATTTCCACCCCCCCCCTTTATAGCATTTGGAACTTAATTACTCAAAACGTTTCTTATATTAAGTTCTTTAAGATGCAAATTCTACCAAAAAATGTATAAAAAGTTACTTTGATCCTATGGCATGGGAGGAGATAAGGAATGATTTTGGGCCCCTGTGTAAATAAATTTCTATATGTACCTCTGACGTATGGTCTAGCAGCCCCCCAAAAACAGCTCTCGATTTCAAAAGAAGTAACTTCTAGGAAAACAAAATTTACAGATGTATAGATTTCTGTATGGAATCCTTTGTTCATGCATCTCGGGCATAATGATTAAGAAGTAATAGCTTTAATATTCAAAACTTTAAAACAAATATTTACATTTTGTATCCAATGGTAAAATATAATTGGTTAAAAAATATTCCATATATCCCGGGGTGTACATAGGAGGGGCGAGGAGGCTCTGCCTCTCCCCCGGAAATTCCGTCTACCTAAAACTAAACGAGTTAAAATCATATTAGGGTCGAATTTCCGAAATTCTTCTGGGGGAGGACCCCCAAAACCCCCTATAGTACTTGAAACTTTATTATTGTCAATTTTTATAATAAGTTCGTTAAAATTAAAATCCTACCTAAAAATGAATCTCCAAAATTTGGACAATGATGTACCTAAAACGAGTTAAAAAACTGTTTTTAAGGATCACATTTCACAAATCCTACTGGGGAGGAAAGACCCCCAGACCCTTCTATTGTACTTTGATCTCGTCACAATTTTCCTTACAAATAAATTATCTTAGATACAAATTATACCTAAACATGTTTTTAAAAGCTACATTAAACTGTTAAATATGCATGGGAGGGGCTTAGGAATAATTTTGGACCCCTCCCAAAATAAAATTCTATATACATTACTGCATTTATGCTTTTATTTCTAGAAGCAATGGGTTTTATGTATTTTGCTTTTTGTACCTTGAAAAATTTATTTCGGAAAAGGGCTCCGCGAAGAATTTGTCTCTTGAAAAGGGCTCCGCGACTTAAAAAGTTTGAGAACCCCTGCCTTAGAAGGACTAACCATTGTTCGTTCTTTGTCATTGAACGCAAGTTCTCTATAAATTACTAAAACCTTGGAGGGGTAGCAAAACTTAAAAGCTTCTATTACCATAGTTCAATATTTGATCTCCAGAAACATCAATCATTTCATGATACTTTTTTTTAACTTTCAAATTATGAAGCATCAAGGGTAGCCTTTCAAATATAAAAAAAGTATTTTAGGAATTGGTTACACTGTTCAACAAATTTGACCTTCAAAATTTTTTCCTTGATGAAAATAGTCATCTCTTATAGATTTTGGGTCGCTGAATACGAAATACACCATTAAAATTTTCAATCGACTAAGGATTTTCGGGGAACACCCCCTCCCCCTTTTTACGTTTTCGACGGATTTATAACTTTAAACGCGATTTTCAGGGCCAAAAAGCATTATTTTAGTCATCAAATTACCTCCCAGGTAACAAAAAATGTTCAAATTAATAAAATATAATAAATTTATAGCAAATGGATAAGTTTAAGTGGTAATTACCCCCCTAAAAATACAAAAAAATAGCTAAAATTAGAGGTCTCTATACGCTATTTTTTCCTCTTATTTTTTACGGAATTTCCAATTAAAGGGTCCTAACCCTTCCATAAGGACACAAATTTGATGATAATATGCAGCAATAATTTTTACTAAAAGCGGCTGAGGTGTTAGCCTCCCAGAAGCCCCCGCGGAAGAGTTCGGAAGACTTCCAGAATCGCGAAGGGGCTCGCGAGCTCAGGAATTAATATTGATGATTTTGAAAAGATTTCAAATGACGTTTTTCTTATATTTTGGGTCTATCCTAAGTAGAAACTCTTCTGTTCTTTAAAAACTGACCGGTTTTAGGGATTGAGAATTCCATGTTTCAAGATGTTAATAGATGCACGGCTGTGGATAACAATTAGGGGGCATCCCCTTATAAACTGAGGGTGATGGAGGAAAATGGGTGTCATATTTGAATTCAGTAAATCATTTTACACAAGAATCAGCTGAAATTCAGTTAGTGGCTTCAAATTTTTTTGTACAGCAATGTTTAACTCTAAATGCGACATTGAACCCTTCCGTGGGTGCTTTGGGGGCGCTCTCACCTCAACCGCTTTTAGTAAAACCCTTGCTGTATATTGCCATCAAATTTGTGTCCTTGGGGAAGGGTTAGGACCCTTCAAACGTGAATTGCGTAAAAAATAAGAGAAAAAAATAGCGTATTAAAACCTCTATGATTTTTAGCTAATTTTTTGCATTTTTAGGGGGTTAATTACCCCTTGAACCTATCCATTTGTTATAAATTCATCATATTTTATTAATTTGAACCTTTCTTGTCCCCTGGGGGGCAATTTGAAGATTAAAGCAATGCTTTTTGACCCTGAAAATCGAGTTTAAAGTTACAAAGTCGTCGAAAAACGTAAAAGGGGGAGGGGCTGTTCCCCTAAAACCCTGAGTCAATTGAGAATTTTAATGGTGATTTTCGTATTCAGCGACTCAAAATCTATAAGAATGGACTATTTTCACCAAGGAAATTTTTTCATTGTTGAACAGTGTTATTTCTAAGAGGACATCCAGAAATTACGTGAGGTGTTTTTTTTTCCAAAATCTGGATCCCCCCCTCCCCCTTGGTGAAGTTTAGTGAGATTTTGCTGGACCCCCCTCCCCCCACGTGAGATTTACCTACAACCTTTAAAAAAATAATTTTCTATACTATTCGTTCGCATTTTGGGCTTCACAGCATCTAAAACTTTTCCATTATTAATGATGTAGCGGAAAAGGACATTATTCCGCCTAAAAATCACCACAGTATCTTATCTGTGGGTATTATTCCTTTCTCATACTTAAAAAATCGTTTTATTTCAAACTTAAAAAGTTGACGTGAGATTTTAATCCATTCCCCCTCCCCCCTTGGTGAGATTTTTCCAAACCCCTAACCCCTTTTTGACCTCACGTAATTGATGGATGTCCCCTAATAAACATTTTTTATACTATAAACCTATGATGCATTTCCTTTATATTTGTTCTTTCAAACAAGGATTTTTAAATTTTTGTTCACGTTATGTTGTTGTTTCTAATGCCACTTGGATTCCATCCGCAAAGCGCTCAAGATTTAAGGGGTGCCGGCTGCATACTTACAAACCCTACACGCCACAGCGCATTGGAACCGTTTTTTCTGAACCGGCCAAACAGCCGTCATTTTCGCCATCCATCCTATCACTTTCGTGAGATTTTTTTAACCGCGTTTATAATTATTAACAAAAAACCTTGAATTTTATATATATTTGATCAAACTTTTACGAAAATAATGATAGTAAAACATAACCCTCCTTAGCTTTGAACAATACTTTAGAACAAAAAAATTCTAGCATTAAAAGAAATTGCTAAATCAATCCGAAAATTTAGCACTCTTTGCAACTCTCAGCGCTGTACAATGCGTTTGGACGTGTACGATTTGTAAATATGCCTGCCGGCTCTTGAGAAAGTGAGGCCCATGAATGGCAGGAGTCAACTTAAGCCTTGGATGATAGATGCCGCCACCATCTATTGTCACACCAACAAGTTTGCCATGTTTCTGAAGGGGAGGGAAATAGTCTCCAGACGACACGGACCTATAGTAAACTGCGCCATGACCGACCGCAGGACTAACGGACCCACATATTTAACGAGAACTTACTCCGCATCCGCATATAGTAACTTTGAGTTTGTTTTCAAATAAAAGAGTTTTAAAAACATGCTTTAATATTGCTTAACATTATTAATTACACCTCAGCTGAATGGTTATATTTTCAAAAGCAAGAAACCATCACAAAAACCAGCTTTCACCAGTAGTTTAAAATTCAATCTGAAGTATGTCAATCGTGAATCTAACCTTCAATATTTGATAATTTTGAATCTTTTTATTTAATTTCTACTGATTAAAATTGACTCAGTGGGAAAAGCTACTAGTAGAAGACCCTATATCCCAGTATTCCGATGGCAAAAGGTGGATAATGATGTCAATTATGCCGTGTGTTTAATAAATCTCGATTATATAATGCCATAGGTGAAGATGATAAGGAGGTAAATTACACTGCAGGCTGAGTATTGCTAATTAAACCACAATAAGGAATAATAGAAGTGAGTTTTTAAGCATAATATGGCATAAAATTGATTGAGTATGGATCATGGTTGGCTAAGTTGTCAATCATGATACCAAATGATGAACTCAACACATATTGGACTATTTTTCAAATCATAATTTTTTAAAAAGAAATCTAAGAATATTCTGATCTCAAATGGGGAAAGTCCATTAATGACGTCAGGGAAAAATAGGGCTTTCCCTTGTTTAATTTTCATACCGCGAATATAAAATCGGATCATTATATTTTTATAAACTGTATTTAGTTATGGTGATATCATTTTTACTCTGTCTACAAGTATTACTTTTGATCCAAAACAAAAGTTTTAAATCTCATCACAGTTACAGATTTAACCCATGTTGCACAGTAGTCAATATTGTTCCAACAATATTATTGTCAAATGTCAAAACTACTCCCTTTGAATTATTGGCTAATATTAAAGGCATTACCCAATATTGGGGTTTGCAACCCATGTGGTTTCTGAGACGTTATTATTAAAATTGGAGAAAAAATTCAATTTAATTATTCTACGTGTGTTTTTTCATAGTGTTATTACTACAATATTTTTTATATTGCGATATTGGCCAATATTGTAGCAACAATATCCTTGGTCTACATGGGTTAATTTTGAGTAAAGAATATAATAAAAGAATAACTATGCAAGTTCCTTAGCGAAAAAAGCTCTACTTAAAGAAGTAAAAAGGGACAAAACGAATGTGAGGACAAAACGAATGTAAGGGGGGAAAAGCATAATACACTAAAAACATGGTTAGATGAGATCCAATTGACAGCCTTTTAATGCTAATATAAATGCTAATATGAATGATGCTAAAATAAAAAAAAGATACCCCTGCTTTTTTAAGTGTTCTCTGACAGCCAGGTAAAGAAAAATATTAATTCGTAAATAGAAATTGAAATCATCGTTACTATATCTATGAAACTAATTTTGACACCAGCTGACAGTTCGTATCAACATGACTGATTTAAAAGATAGTTTGTGAAAATGAAGGTTGTTTGTATTGTACAGTGAAACCTCAACAACTCGAAATCTAAGGGACCCGAAAAAAAATTCGAGATAGCGAGCTTTCGAGATAACAAGAAAAAAAAGAGAGAGAAACGCTTAACTTCAAGGGGTGAAATATTTTCTGGAGATACTATAAAGGTTTTTGAGGTATCAAAAAGTGAGGCATTTAAAACCCCAGAACTTTGTTGGTTTTGATATTTATGTATATTTTTATACAATTGTTGAGTTTTATTGTATTTTTATTCTTTGTTATGTGTAATTTTACCGTTTAAGTTTTCCCCCAAATGCTAGCAGGCAGGATGGGTTTATCAAAAAAATTATCATTATTAAAGTGCCGAGATACACGAGGTTATACTGTCAATGCTCGTTTTTACGAACCTTATTTTTTCGAACTTGTACTTGAAAAAACTTACCTTCTCTTCCTTCTCTTCCCCCGGACGGGCCATGGTGACGGAAAGCGACAGGGCGAACAGGAAAGCGGTGCACAAGAGAATAATGGTCGAGGAATTCATAACTGCTTCTTTGTTGGATGGAGGTAAACAACCGGAGGAGTTTCTGACCGCTACAAAACACGAACTGAACTGCGCGCTCAAGACCAGGGAACTGGAACTCTCGGATCAGCTCCCGGGAGAACTTTTTTTTTCGCTGGGGACGGTCCTGATTGGTCCGCTGCGCTTTGGCACGTCACAGGCGCAAAAGAACGCAATAAAAGGGGAAGATATGGGTAAATTATTCCGAAAAAGCAGATTTTATGCTTCTTTTCATACAATGCGACGAGCGGTGAGAAATGGCGACGTTAATTATGGGGATGGAAGAAGGTGAAAACATTCGCGAACTTTTTTTTTGTGTTGAAATGGAGATGGGGTGTATTGGGGATTCGTCTAGACCAGAGTTTTTTTAGACATTTACTGTAAACAATCACAACACGTTTAAGAACACTTTTTTTGTCAATCAACAGCACTTTAGTTTGTTTTGTTCGGTAGAACTCTTTATAACTTATTTGAGCTGTATTGAATATGCTTATAAAGTAGTATTCAATAACTAAAATTAATATAAAAATAGCCCAACAGTTGTCAAAAATTGAATAGAACTATTAAACTTTTTTCTGATTACTTCGCTTTTCTGATTACTTCGCTTTTCTGATTACTTCGCTTTTCTGATTACTCCTTGGACTTATCCCAACTGGACTTAGAGGAGAATCTATTGTAGTGTTGCTACCCTGAATGCGTTCAAAAATCATGCTGGAAAACATGTTCAGAATCTTCATGTGTTCTTAGATTAAGATCAAAACAAAACCACATATTTACAGTCCCGATACATTTTATCAACAATTTGCCCCACTCTTTTTACAACGCGGTGCGGGATAGGACCACTTTTTAAAATATTTAATACTTCCTATTAACAATGAAATAAAAAGTGTTCTGGTTATTAACACAAAATTTCAGGACAGAAAAGTAGTGTTCTTAAATGCGTTGCAATGTGAGCGTTTGTAATTCAGGCAAGGAGTCTCCTTGTAATATTCTTCTAACGTAAGTGTAATTATTCTTGAAGATGTCTCAAACTCTTTGATTCCTAATCAAGATCTTGTACCAAACGATTGTCTTAATTACATCCTAAAGCTGTACTTCATAGTTTGCAAATAAGGCTAAGCGCGCACTAGAGACTTCTGTCGCGGCAACTTATAACACTAGTCACTCGAGAGCAATGCATTTCTATGGAGATATTCTTGGCAATCGGCCAAGAGTCTCGTCGCCTAAAGCACGCGCTCTAGCTTCTTGCAATAGCCAGGGTGATAATTTTGTCTCTGTCGCCGTGACAAAAGTATCTAGTGCGCGCTTAGCCTAAGAGTCTATTCAGAGAGAGAGATTAGGGTAGAAAAAATTATGCAGATTGAAAAAAGGAAGGGAGGATTAAAAGAATGGAAAGTTGGATAAGGGAAGGAGTGGGATGAAATGAAAAGTTAAAGGGAGATTGAGAATTGGAAGAGAGAAGCTGTGAGAGGAAGAGGAATGTTTAGAGAAAATATAAATCGAGAATTGTCAAAAAAGAGTAATAAATAAAAGCAGAGTACAGATGATAAAAAAGATGGAAATTAAAGAATAAATAAAAGGAATGAAATGAAATGAAATGAAAACAATGAAAAGAGAATAAACCAGTATTTCTGTTTTTCAAAAGACATGTTCCACAAAAAAATTTTATTAATGTGCATTTATGACAAAGAAGTGTTCTCAAATTTACTTTTCAAATCTACACAGCAATGTTGAAATTTTGTTCAGCTGCTTCTAATTCTCTTTCTTGAATACAGGTAGATAGATCCATGAGAACGCATCTAGATGAAATTGGGATGGAGAATATGCTGTTCTTATTCATCCTCAAGACATTTTAGTCATGCGACGTCAGAGAAGATGTGGATAACCTCTTTCATCATTGTGAGGCAGCAGGTTTTTTTTAAATATGATGAGAATAAAGCAAAATGCTTTAGTGAACCTGAAGAACTATTTTCCAGATCTTTTTCTTTGACTGTACCAGATATCAAGGTGGTTTTCTCAACAGTTTTCAAACTTACTCTGAGATAGTAAAAGTACTCAAGTAATCTTGTCTTTTCACAAGTTATTTAAATTTGTCTCAGCAAAAAGGGGCGAGTCAAATCAGTCAACTAGAAAATAACCATCTACAAAGTATTTTATTGCTTTTACAATTCTGAAATACCATGGGTATTTTTTTTTCTTAGCTCCTATTTTTGAGGTAAGATGTTTTCGAATGAAGTTTATGTAACAAATATTTAAGAAACCTAAAAAACTTTACTTCATTAATTTTACTTTGCGAGTTCTCAATTTCTGAATTTTCAAAAATTTGTCCTAAATAATATTAGTATCGTTATGAGTTCTTTTAATCGGGTATATTTAAAGACGAAAAGCAAAGAGAGCAGAAGAAGATACTTAGGAAGAAATATCTACATATATTTATTTATTTATTTTTAGTTTTTTTTGTACTATTTACTGAAATCAAAAACATTCCTTTATAAAATTAATTTTATAAATTTTGAATACTATCAATATTGTAATGTACTGATGTTTCGCCTTCATCAATTAATAAAATAAATACACTTGCGCAATTACTTTAAGTTCTTTTATCAATATCTCAGTTTAAATTTAATCCAGATATCAATTTTCTGATTTTTCTGTCATTACGTGATCTGCAATACTAAATAGGATAATTCACAGAATATTCATGGAATGAAATAGAGGGAAATATTAGCAATCGTTTAGCAGAAAAAAGAACGAACTTATAAATCACAACTCTGTAAAATCGTTAACAGAAAGCGACTGCTGATGATCAAAAAATTGCGTCATGGGAATGGAGAAATACGTGAAAGTTCTTAGGTTAATGGAATTAAGATCCTGCTTAAAATGACCAACTGTAATGAAAAAAATATATAAACTATTATGTTAATCCATTTACCCCTTTCCGGATACCTACATAAAATTTTGTCTCGCTCCATTTCCTAAATTTTTTCAAATCGGGTCAATCCATATCAAGTGATCCAAAGGTGGTCGCTCGACCATTTTATAATCGAATGATTTTTTGTGTGTTGATTCTTATATCATTAGAGAGTCCAAAACCACAAATTTTAATTGTTTATCTTTATTTGAATTTTTATAGCAGCCATCGATGTTCTACGGAACAGCGATTGTAAGGGTTTACGTTAACTAGCGTTATTCCTAAATGGTTTAACTTAAATTCATGGAACAAAAGCCATTTTACTCAGAAAGATACAGGCTTTATGATGGTTGAATCAAATATCAGGGGTATTGAGTCCCAAATAGAAAAAATCCACCTCAAAGTCGAGCTTTAAGATGGTCATTTTTCACTTTTCAAACGCATATTTTTGTTAAAGGAACTATTATTTTTCTATTTTTTTCTTGAGGAAGGTGTAGTATGCTTCCTAAACTTAACTTTAAAAAAAATTTGACTTCGGTATTCGTTTATTTTTAGAGTTATGAACTCTCAAATTCGGATCATTTAAAAAAATTCACCACTTTGACCCCCAATATCTCTGTTGGAACAAAGTTTAAAAATCTGAAATTGTTACTGGTTAAACCTTTCTAGGGTATAATCCTGTTCTATAAGGGCCGTCTTTGGTATTTGCTTACAAGTCGTGTTACAGACCCTCGAAGTTGCCATAAAAACGCTCAATTTAACGGTTTGAAAAGTGCAATTTTAGTTCGAAGGCTCACCACTTTATTAATTACAATTAGGTTTATTTGATTTCTCATTTCTTCTACTACGGGTTTGATTTCTGACAAAAAATTGAATGTGTGAGGGATTTGCTTGATTTTATACTTTTTTGATACATTATGGTTTAAAAGTCCCAAATTTCTGATTTTTAAGTTCAAAAATGTGTTTTTAAATAATTTAAAATTCAATTTTATTTTTGTCAAAAAGTCAAAAAAATCACGTTGTCAGAAAACGGGCTTCTATTGGATAGAACATAACAGCGCATGAAAACCATTGGGTTTACTCTTTTCACGTGATCGGAAAACGGGCTTCTATTGGAATTGACCTCACAGCGCATGATTTGTGATTCTAGTGTTTTCGCGCCCAAATAAAAAACGAAATTTCAAAAATTTATATCTCAGAAACTGGGCTACGAAAATACTTGATGTAAACATCATTCTTCATGGTTTTTATCTACTATTTTAATAAAATTTAATCTCAAAACGTGAGAATACCTAATTGAATCGTTTAATTCTGAAACTTGTCAAACGTCACTTTTTCAAAATTGAGTTATTGGTGTCATGGGATTTTGTAGGGGTACACGCACATTTTAAAGTAGGAATAATAAAAATAACGTGATTTTAAAATAGTTTTCCAGCATGTTAAATTTCAGCTTTAGTGCAGAAACAGGTCGAACGACGTCGCTTGACTGGTTTCTGCACTTACACTGGGAGAATTTTGTTCATGCCGTCTCAAAAGAATTGATCAAAGAATTCATCGGTGCGATCTTCTGATTGACAACAGTCAATGTTGCTTCGGATTCTCAAAAACTTTGGAAAAGCAATTTCGGCACAGACTTTCCCGGAATCAAAGAGATTGTTGTTATTTTTTGTGAAATGTTCAATAGTTATTTTGTGAAGTCCTTTTTTAAGGTTTTTTATGTTCCTTGAAAGGATCACAACATTTCCGGGAAAAAATATGTTTTTAATTGAATCGTCAGTTTGAAGAAGGGAATAAGTCCAAAAAATGACAAATTGACTTTTTGTGCTCAAAACAATCTCTAAGCTTTGCTCTACACATGGGTGAAAAGAGGGGAAGAATAACTAACCCCTATAGGGAGATATCGCCCCTTGAAGTTGTGAAATCGATGTCCATTCATTGTATTTTTTAAGCTAATTTGGAATTAAAGTTAATTTTTCTTTCTCCTCATATTCTTTGTGCTGTAAACTAAGTTAAAATAAAATTTTCTCTTAATTTCAATGTTTTTCAAACTTTTTTTTATGTAGGGAATGTTTGACTCCATTCATATTCACTCACTCCATTGATACTGCTTTAATAACCCAGTTTCACTATAATTTTGAATTTCATTTGTCTTATCCTTTTTATTTCACCCTTTTGTGGTGTAAACTAAGGAGACATATAGTTTAAATGTGATTTTAAGGGTTTTTAAAGATTTTTTCATCAGAAAAATTTCATAAGGTGTAAGAAGGGAATAAGTCCATCAACTTATTTTGGCTGTAAAATATTTTTGAATACAGTTATATTTGTTTTGATGATTGCTCTGTTTTCTAAATAGGGTTCTGAACTTCCAGTAAAAATTTGGTGGTTATACAATGAAAATTCCATTACTTATACAGTTTTTTTCGATTTTCTCAAAACTTGATTTTTGGACTTATTCCCTTCTTCAAACTGACGATTCAATTTTAAAAAATTTTTGTTGTACTTACATGGAACACTGAGTTTCCACAGCTGTTTTCAATTTGCTCTAATTTTAATAACCCTTACAGAATCTAAAGACATTTTACAGAAATAAAAAAAAGGAAAAAAGCAATGAGAAATCAAATAAATCTAATTGTAATTAATAAAGTGGTGAGCCTTCGAACTAAAATTATACTTTTCAAACCGTTAAATTGAGCGTTTTTATGGCAACTTCGAGGACCTGTAACTCGACTTGTAAGCAAATACCAAAGATGGCCCTTATAGAACAGGATTATACCCTAAAAAGGTTTAACCAGTAACAATTTCAGATTTTTAAACTTTGTTCCACCAGAGATATTGGGGGTCAAAGTGGTGAATTTTTTGAAATGATCCGATTTTGAGAGTTCATAACTCTAAAAATAAACGAATACCGAAGTCAAATTTTTTTTAAAGTAAAGTTTAGGAAGCATACTACCCCTTCCTCGAGAAAAAAATAGAAAAATAATAGTTCCTTTAACAAAAATATGCGTTTGAAAAGTGAAAAATGACCATCTTAAAGCTCGACTCTGAGGGGGATTTTTTCTAATTGGGGACTCAATACCCCTTTTTTTTATTCAACCATCATAAAGACTGTATGTTTCTGAGTAAAATGGCTTTTGTTCCATGAATTTAAGTTAAACCATTTTGGAATAACGCTAGTTAACGTAAACCCTTACAATCGCTGTTCCGTAGAACATCGATGGCTGCTATAAAAATTCAAATAAAGATAAAAAATTAAAATTTGTGGTTTTGGACTCTCTAATGATATAAGAATCAACACACAAAAAATCATTCGATTATAAAATGGTCGAGCGACCAATTTTAGTTTTTCTGGATCACTTGATATGGATTGACCCAATCACATTACAATTTACACAAACTAACGTAACAAAAGATATTCGTGATCGAACGCAACAACTATCACGTTTCAGTGTATGAAATTTTCTCAGTTACTTAGTAAAAGTCATAGACTAGTCAAATACTAAATTTTACTCCGCGTTTAATGTTTTTTTATTAGAACATGCAATATGGTTAAGATTGCGTGATAATGTCTGACGCCTTCAAACGTGTTGTCATTTGTGGAGAGTACACTCACCAGTCCAAAAGTTGAGTAATTCAACAAATAATATTGAATTAGTCAAGGGGCTGCTGAAAATTCAACCAAAGAACTTGTTACCAGTTTATTAATTTATATTTTTTGTGTATTCTTTAGATGTACGAAAAATCCGGTCGATGCAAAAACCGTTCAATAAAAAACAAATGTATTACTACATAAATGAGGAGCAAACAGTCAAACCATGCTTTCTCTTTCGGATACAAATTTTCAGGAAACACAAAAGCTAATAACTTAAAAAATAACTAATTTTAAAACCCAATTATCGTTTATTTAGTTCTATTACAAGTTACTGAGAAGATTTGTAGTCATAATTTACCTAAAAACTTAAAATTAATTATTAAAAAATGCATTTGAAATTTGGATAAATCACGTTTTGACCGAACACAGTGGAGAAAACATGGTTTGATTGTTTCCAACATGGATTAAACACTTTTTGAATGAAAATAAGGCAATACACATTTTATTAAAAATGTTATTTTATATCATTTTGTAATTGAATAAGAGAAATATTAATACATCAATTATAAAATGAAGTTAACAAGGACATGAAAAATTGATCTGAAAACTGTAGAGAACCTCTAAATTTTTAATCCAATGTCTTCATCTAAGCAATCAATTACTTCCTGCTTTTCCTCTTTGCCTGCAGTTAAATTATCCTACTACTATTATAATTGTGAAAGTTTGTATGTGTGTTTGTTACTCTTTCACGCAAAAACTACGGAATGGATTTTAATGAAATTTTACAATAATGTAGCTTATACATCAGAATAGGACATGAGCTATAATTTATAAAGAGAAAATCAGTCCTGCACAAGGTACATAAACTAACCAGGTATGCTCATAAGTGACGTCACCCAGGATATAAAATAACTGACCAATCAATGACGAGCATATCAGCCAATACAACGCCATTGCAATGCAACAGATCGTAGATACATCAGGATTAATTGGGTCGATATTATTGAAATTCATTATTTAGTTTGCTTTAAAACTTATGAATACAATCACCCACTTATTTAAAAAAATTAGTATAAAAATATTAAAAAAGATAATTAAAGTGACAGACGATTTTAAGAATTCTATTTCTGAATCTCAAATAAAAATAAACAAGCTGACTGATGGACTGTAAAAGGATCATTAAAGGTAAATGCACTAAAATTTTTGAATAAATCCATTATTAAATTAAATGAATTAGTGTTAGATTTTAGCACATTGTTTTCCATATTTTCAAGTACTTGATTTATTTAGATACTGAATATTTTTTGTTTTAAAAATCTAAACTGCTTCGATACAATGGATATTCAAGTTTGACATAGCAGAACAGCGATATTAATTTTATCATAACAAGAATGTTCTGAAACATTTTAATGATTGAATATTTGCTTAATATTTTGTTTTCTTTGTATCAGCAGCTGTTTTAATTTCATTTATACAAGTTAGTAATTAAAATCAATAAGCAGAGAGATTGAAGCACATCGTTGTAGAGCTAAAGGTTCATATTTTTGATCGGCTATTATTGAGTTAAAATTATTGTTGTAATTCAAAACACTGATAACCTATAAACATTTTCGTAATTGTGTCCAGTGTAAACTGTTATAAAAGTTTCTTTGGTCCTTATTTTAATAAAAATCACCAAAAATAAGCATTTTCCCATGCTGTGAATAGGAAATATATCCTGGGTGACGTCATTTTCAAAAGCCACGCCTTTTTCGCCGGAAGAGCATACCTTGTTAGTTTATATACCTTGAGTCCTGCATTCTTTTTTTCCCATTTTCCTGCTTTTTCCACTTATTTTTCCGTGTTTGAAAACCTGTTTTATCAGTCATGCAAGCCAATAATAGGAAACTTTAGTACCAGTGTTGTAGTTACTAGGCAATTTTATTGGGTTGTCCCATAAGTTCTGTTACTTTTTACGAAGTTTCGTGTTTTCGAAATTTTTTTATGAAAAGCTGGTAATAGGTGGAGATTTCAAACAAAAGGGATTTTGATCTATGCATATTTATGAACATAATGTGTGATTTTGGTAGTTCTCGTGATATTATTTCTTTTCAAAATGGCGGTTTGAAAAAAAAGACCGCAAACGACGATTTTCACGTAATTTTTTTTCTTTTGTTTAAAAAACTAGGAAGAACGCATAATTCATGGCTAAAAAAGTTTTACTGCATATTTGAAATGTTTCGATTAAGGTGTCAGAATTTCAAGGTGATTCAATAAGTTTAAGGTAGGAAATTTTGGCTTTAAAACTTCATATAGGGGAGACCGGGGCTAGTTTTCCAACCTAAATGCATTTTCTTTCCATACATTTTATTTTTGCTTATTTTTGGATAAACAAAATTTCATTATGATCCTCGGACTGTTCTCTACAAAATGTAGCATTCAAATTTCATTACGATAATTAGTCTTTTTACAAAATAGGATTAAAGGTGACCATGTCAGGTTGGAAAATGTGCCCCGTATGCGGGGCAGGTTTTCCTACAGTAAGGGGCAAGTTTTCCTATAGTACTACTCGCTGGAGTAATACAGATTGCTTTAGGAAACCTTGATTGGTTTACCGGCAGACTGTCATTCCTAATATGGGATTGCGAAACTATCTCATTGGTTATTCACATTTTCTCTTTCTGCGCTTTGAATAAGTGTCTCTTCTCTCTCTAAGCCCGAGAATACGATCCTTCGAGTTAGTTGTTTGGTTGATTGTAAGACTTTGCTGAAACATTAGCCTTTTAGGTAGCTATCTGAAATAAAGGTTGGAATCGAACGATCATGCTGGTTTGAATTCTAGTCGTAAAAGTAATGTTTTCGAAATTTGGCGACGTATCTATAATTTGGCGAATTCAAAATAAACGAAATGGAAATGGTAGGTTAGTTCGTAGAGGATCAAGCTTACAATCGAAAGATTGCGGGATCGGTCTCAAGTCTTTCGTAGTAGCAAATATCTATATTTAATATTATAACTGGGTGTTTCTAGAGGTTTGATCTATTTAAAGTTAAGGAGGTAATGGGTTTAACCTTTTCAATGCTAGCCTCTTCAAATTTTATGTATTTTGTTTCTATTAATGGATTAGCATCCTTTGTTAGCGGGCCTTGGCCTGAAAAGCAAATAAATATTCTATGCTATTCTCTTTAAATTTTCAATATAATTCAATGGTAATCTCGAGTGTCTTAGATTGAAAGAAGAGCATAGAAATTAGACAGGGCCGAATTAGACAGCGTTTTTTATCAAACGGATCATCGTTTGGTGATCAGAAAAGAAAAATTCGCGTCAGCGTCGTAATCATTAACTTGTGATCGTTATTTTGACAATTATCTGCCTGCATAATTTTTTGATTTTTATATTTTGCTCTGAAAATAAAAATCGTTTGTTGCACGAAAGATCACCAAATTACCAATTGAGATATTCTAAAATTCTCGATTAATCTGAATATACTGAGGGAACACATCCTCAAAAATTAGGTTAGTGGTTTTGGCAAGGAGGGAATGAGTTGCTGTTGAGTTTATTGTTTTACCAAAATATTTTTCATCATAACTAATTATTAATTGTTATCGCTCAAAACTAATAACTAGTTTTAATCAAAACCAATTAAACTCAAACATGATTATGATTTAGAGATTATTTCCACAAAGAGAAAATATTATATCGTATTAGGTGATATTAAAACAAGCAAACAAAATACAAAATATATAAATTTATAATGTAGGAGTCTACAAGGTAAATTCACCAAATTAAAAAAATAGTGGGGTTATGGAATTTTAGACAGACTTATTAATGTGAGCTCTATGGACCTAGTAAAAATTAGTAGTAGGTTGTAGCTATGTTACAAAAGTATAAAATGATTTGCTTTGGAGACTACTGTAATTGAGGAGCTGAGAGCCAGAGTGGACCAACCTCAGCAGCTGTTATTTTGAGAAAAACGCTTTACAAAATTGTAGTAATATTTAAACTTTTTTTGAGGTTATTATTTAATATTTAGTTTTGATCTTCTCGTGATCAATAATTATAGGATCCTGTTGAAAGTCAGAATCAGAATCAGTGGCTTGATCCATTCTGGCATTAAATTTTTGTGGGATTTTAATTACTAGATCAAACGAAAAAGTGATGCCATCTTGTGTGAACTAAAAAAATGTATTTTTTCTAACTTAAATCAATAGATGTCTCTACATTCTAGTGAAAACTTAAAAAAAAAACGCTTTTCATTTTTTGTGGGTTGGTCCACTCTGGCTCTCAGCTCCTCAATTGTACTAAGCTTTCTCGGGGAAAAATCTAGCTATATTTCTACCATACGGATATTTAATAACTATAGTAAGATAATAAGGGAGGAATATATAAGAAGGGTGAGATGAGGGGCAGAGATCTAGATTTGTGGGAACCAGAAATAATGACACTCGTTTCCCCATTCTGTAAGACTATCCCCTCATTCAACCACTTCCTTCATTTTCACATTTTGCCAATGTCATTTGAAATATTCTGTCTCCACATCTATAAAGCAACAAACATACATTTTAGCTATAACCGTAGTATATTCTGAACCGTAGTCAATCAGTTCACAATGCTTGCGAGCCAATTATCAAGCCAATCCCAGCACCTAGCTTTTACCAAGGGCGGAACAGCGAATGCTTGCTCTAGCCGTTGGATGGGTAGGTTTATTGGTTTAACTATGAAAAAAAGTTTAATTTAAAGATTGGTGATTTATTTTAAAGATTTTTGATTTAATTTAATAATAGTTTTAATGTTGAAGTCACCACTAAATTATTAAATATTATTTTAATGATTTCGTTCTATACACCACACCATGCATGCTCCGTTGGGTCTAATGCTGCATTCAGATGCAGCAACCTTCCATACCATCCCGAGTCAATACTGTATAGGGGCGGAATCATAGGAGTTAAAATGTTAATGTCCTTATTTTTTAAGCCCCACTCACTTGCGTGTGGTCTGGGGGTTTCCTATCGTATACCCTTTAGAGGAAGGGGTTTCTTTAATTCGCTAATTTACCCCACAAAGAAAGCGGGGCCTTAAAACTGGCCATTGTAAAACTCTAACACTAGCCAAACCATTAGGGACTGCTTGACTGCTTTTCTCCCACAGTTCTCCACATAAATCCGCCCATGGTTGTATACCGTGATGACTAGGTATATAAGTATAACTGCCCCGTTCACGACGAATTTTTTTGCGATTGATGGGATTGTGGGGAATTAAGATGATCCACTTGGAATTAATTTATTATTTATTTCGAAACTGGAGAATTAAAACGCTTTGCTTTGTTTTATTTTTTATTTTTCAAGCTGTTCATTAGAATCGTTTTGCCTCCGCAACTGTACGTATATATGTGTTATAATATTTAATTATTCATGGTAAAAAAATGTTCTCCTACAAGCATGATGAATGTGTTTCTGGAATATTTTAAAATTTATTACTTACAACGTAAGAATTAAAATTTGGGATCGAATTAGAAGAAAAATTAAATATATTTCTAAAAAAATCCTACACTAAATGGATCCAATCATCAAACTATAAAAAAACTAAAATGATAATGGCTTTTGCACATAATATTAACTAAATTTGAAAAAAAAAACTCTACACCAATAAAAGATCTCCTAATGTCAAACATTTGTTGGAGAATTGTTATAAAAAAGGTTAGCCCAGGGTTAAGGTTCTGGTTCAAAAGAGGTCCTCTTCAAAATGCGACAATAATAAATATTTTACTTTTGGATTTTACGAGGATTTCTTTGGCTCAAATACTCTTTAAGCTAAAACATAATTGATATAATGAGATTTTATTTCTCTAGCGTAAGTGAAAATTGTCGATTTAAAACATTTATAACCAAAAAAGTTGGAAAATATTGGGGCTAAATTTACATTAGATTAGTATAAAAAGTAAATTTTTCAGATACGCTGGGGTAGATTTGAACCTGGTTCCGTGTCTTGGTAATCATGCACTCTAACCGTTGAGCAACCTGGTTTTATAGTATCAAGATATTTTAAAATTATGATCTAGGTTTCAGGACGTATCCTCATGTAAAATCTTACATTGAATTGCATTGAATAGATGAAAGGATTGATAAACTTGATTCAAAAAGAAAATATATCTAACACACATTTATTTAAGTTTAAACATTTGAAAAGAATTTCGCAGTTAAATCCAAAAAAATGGATCAAGTATTGCGGGTTAAGGTTGCCATAATATTTGCGAGTCATGTCTTTGGCGATTGAGGATTGGCACCAGTTTTAAAATTGGGATAACCTGCTGACAGCAGGAGCTTAAAAAATGGAAAATACGACAAATTCATAGTTTAAAAACTATTGATAAACCATCTGAAATTTGATTTCCTTATAAGGTTGTCAAAAAAAAGCGATCAACTTAAAAATTCTCTGAGGTTTGCCCGTTTTTAATTTTTGATACAGAATTTAAATTGTTAATTATGCTTGTAGTGAAAGAAATAGCACCAGAAAAGTCTAATTATACTGACACTATATGCACTTTAACTACAAGAAAACCATTTTTAAAAAGAAATTGAAAAAATTCTAGTGGGACTCGAGCAAACAGCTCCTTTAGAATCGTTAGCTAGCTGTACGGATTGGTTGTTTGGTTTGTGCCTGAGCCACAAAATCGTTGGAATATGTGCCCCGTCTACTTTAGGAAAACCTGCCCCAACTCAAATTTCGACCTTTGTGAGCCCCTGTACGAGTGGGGGTTCCGCGTTTTTGATAAACAAAAGCATGGTTCGATAGAGTGAGAAATTCTCTTTCAGTACAAGTATTATCAAATTAGTCAGTTAAAATTTAATGGGCTTTTTTACATTTTTAGTAAAAATCCAAAAGTTTACGCAAAGTGTTAAATATTGAAAAAATCGCATTTGTGACTAAACTAAAAAAGATATGAAACTGAAAGTACATCAGAATGTGTGTGAAGTGTTGCTTTATCATCCAGTTCATTCGTTGGGGTGATCTGATTGCTCATTTAAAAATAAAGGGCGTTGGAAAATTTGCCCCAGTGGAAAACTAGCCCCGGTCTCCCCTATTGGTAATTTCACGTGTTTTTTAAAGCACGCCCATTGTTTTTCTAAGCAGCTGGTATGAAGCAAGTAAAAGGCAGATGTTTTTTGAACCATAATGCTTGTTTACACGGTTTAAACATTGAAAGCATATTTTCATATTATAGTTGAATAGATTTATTTCTAAATTCCAACGAGTTGTTTTTATTATAGTGTTTTCGTATGAAGCAAATAATTGCTTTGTTCCCATAGCGTATAAGTTCAGATAGTGTAATTCTGATAGGCTAAAACGTTGCGCGCTTGAATTGTGCGCACTGCTTTCTAAACTTAATTACAGAGATAATTTAATATACTGCATATTTTGAATACTTGGGTCTATCTGTAAGCTTTTTTATTGATTTTGATGATTTTTTGTGAGAATTTCTTTGAAATGACTAACATTACTGAGGAAAGTTTTTTGCAATAGATGTTATGTTTGAGACCGAAATTTCCTAAGTTAAACTTATCAAATTATCTTGAAACTATGACATCTAAATTTAAACATTTCAAATACACGGTAAAACTTTTTTAGCCATGAATTATGCGTTCTTCCTAGTTTTTTAAACAAAAGAAAAAAATTAAGCGAAAATCGTCGTTTGCGGTCTTTTTTTCAAACCGCCGTTTTGAAAAGAAATAATACCACGAGAACTACCAAAATCACACATTATGTTTATAAATACACATAGATCAAAACCCCGTTCTTTGAAATCTCCACCTATTACCAGTTTTTCAGAAAAAATTTTCAAACACGAAACTTCGTAAAAAGTAACAGAATTTATGGGACAACCCAATATTAATCTCTATATAAATAAAAACGTTTGTGGCTGTGTGTATGCATGTGTGTTCCGCGTCTTCTTTTAAAGCACGCCGAAGGCGTGGACATTTCCTCCATTTCAAGATTTTTTTCCTTTGAAATAAATATATTTACTGAAAAATATAATTTTTTTTCATGGAAAACGAGTTAAAAATAAAACATTGTTTCAAATGAGACAGATCACTAGACTTTTTCATTTACTATACTTTACAGGGTGTCCCACGAGAAGTGGCCCAACCCCTTTAACTTTTGATGCCCTATAGATATAGTCATAAAAGTGGGGTCTAGGTATAGTAAAGTGACTATGCTTCATCTAATGAGATAAGTTTCAACGCCCTCTAGCTGAAACTTTACGAGTTATAATTTTTATTTTTAAAACTATGTGAGGTACGTGAAAAATGTCAAAGACTAAGTTGTAGAGAAGCATCGATTCAGTAGGAAAAGACACCTTAAGCAGAAAAATATCTTGAATAAAACCCCTAAAAAGCACGCTCAATTAGCTTGAATTTACGTAGATTTTACGTTTTAAAACGCTCCTCACGAGGCAAAAATGAGAAATTTTGAATTTAATGAACTAATAATACTTTTAGTCATTTACTTAAGTCATGTAAATAAAAATTTCTCATTTTTGCCTTGTGAGGAGCGTTTTAAGAAGTAAAATCTACGTAATTTCAACCTAATTGAGCGTACGTTTAAGGGGTTTTGTTCAAGATATTTTTCTGCTTAAGGTGTCTTTTCCTACTAAATCGATGCTGCTCTACAACTTAGTCATTGACTTTTTTCACATACCTCACATAGTTTTTAAAATAAATATTATAACTCCTAAATTTTACGCTAGAGGGCATTGAAAATTATCTCATCAGATAGAGCATGGTCACTTTACTATACCTAGACCCCACTTTCATGACTATATCTGTAGGGGTTCAAAAGTTAAAGGGGTTGGGCCACTTCTCGTGGGACACCCTGTAGTTTCAAATTTGTTATTTTATAAAGGCACCAAGATAATAAACATTATCAGGAACATCGGGATTGTAAAAAGTGACAAAAACACCGGGATTGGAAAATTAGCGGGAACATCGGGATAGGAAAAATTACTGGGTTATAAAAATTACCCATGACACCGGGATAGGAAATTTACCATAAAGACACCTGGAATACAGGATTATAAAATTACTGGAAACACCGAGATAGGAAAATTACCGGAAACGCCGGGATTAGAAAAATTACTGGAACAACCGAGTTAGGAAAATTACCGTGAACGCCGGGATTTGAAAAATTACCGGGACCACCGGGACAGGAAAAACTACCGAGAACACCGGGATTGGAAAATTACCGGGAACACCGGGATAGGAAAGAGTCGCCTGGGATACCGGAATGATTTGTAATATTGCTAATTTACAAAATTATAAATGTATTTTAAGAAAACTTTAAAAAAAAAATTTATACATCCCACCCGCGCAAGGCCGTGTATAACAGCCTAGTCTTATATATTAAAATAGGGTTACTTGGGGTAAGTGGGTCACTGGGGTAAGTGGGTCACCCCCCTAAAACTATAATATGCACAGGAAATTTCACACTTACTCGCATTGATTTTGTTGCAGCTTGTCACACCGATGAGTTTTGTATATATTTGAGATTTGCTTAATTTATTTTTAAGATTATAGAACTAATTTAAAATAGATTCCCAGAATGGATTTTTTGGTGAGTTCAAGACTCATTTTTCAAAGAAGTATTTCCAGGTAAGTTTTCATTACATTTTAATGTTTATTGAACTGTTTTTCAGAGTTTGACCTAAAATACATACTACAATTTAAAATTTTTCAAAATTTTTAATTTTGAAGTGTTTAAGAGGGGTGTCCCACTTACCCCATAGTTTTAGCATGGTTGGGGTAAGTGGGACCCCTCAGTGTGGGGTAAGTGGGACCCCTCTTTATTTAGTAAGTGAGACCCCTTATTATGATATAAGTGGTTCTAAAGGGTCCCTTATGATATAGGAACTATTACTGAAGATATGGGCGGATTTTAGGGGGGTTATAGGGACAATTTCCCCCCGATATTTTCAGAACATTTCGATTTATAGTAGCAAGTAGCAAGACCTTTTACTCACCACTTCAAAATTCATTAAAATTTATAAATAGTTTGATTGACATTTTATATCGAATTTGCGTTTTAATTTAAGTTATGGTGAGTAAAGTGAAATATCTCATCAATAGTGTTCATTCTCATTTAGTGTGTCCGATTTCTTTTTTATCTTACAATGTGTATTAAAGTGCCAAAATAAATCTTAATCAACCTTATTATGTTTTTACAACACTATTTTATATGCTAAAATAAAACATATCCATTTGGCCTTTCGAAACATTCTTTAAAATAATTATTTTGCTTTTTATTCTATTCTTACCTTGTCATATTGATTTTGATATGAGTATATTTCTCCCTCATGGATACAGTTACGCAATAAAATATTTTATATTGAAATTTACTGTACTTTATCAAGTATAAGACCCACTTACTTCCATTTAAGTTTTGCTTGCTTTAAATATAAATAAGGAGCGGGTGACCCACTTACCCCATCTCTTGGGGTAAGTGGGTCACTCATCTCATTATTGATAAAACGACCAGTTAAGAAAAAATTAAAGCTTTATTTTAGAAACTACTGATAAATTTTTGTTTATCGATAGACTCTTTAACGAAATTAGTCAACAAGTACAAAATAAACCCTTTCAAATTTTCTCTATAAAGCTCCAAAAGTGTACTAGTCCAAAAAGGGGTCCCACTTACCCCAAGTGACCCTAATTGGGTTTTTCTTTTCGCCGGCCGCCAGGCCGAACCCCCGAACCGAATTTTACAAACTCGGTCTCGATCGAAAGTTTTTGCACCGATGAGCCAATAATATAACACGTTTCTCCAAAACCTTCCATTTTAAAATGATGCGTTCTTTTCATTTTGCCCCATGTTAAGTCTATGGAGAGGTTCCTTTCTGCCGGCCGCCAGGCCAAACCCCTAAACCGATTTGAACAAATTCGGTCTTTATCGAAAGCTCTCCACCCCTAGATGAGCCAATAATGTAACACGTTCCTCCAAAACCTTCCATTTTAAAATTATTCGTTCTTTTCACTTTTCTCTAATGTTAACTCTATGAAGAGGATCCTTTCCGCCAGGCCGAACCCCTGAACCGATTTGAACAAACTCGGTCTTTATCGAAAGCTTTTCTCCCCTAGAGGAGCCAATAATATAACACGTTCCTCCAAAACCTTCCATTTAAAAATTATGCGTTCTTTTTGTTTTGCTCTAATGTTAACTCAATGGGAGAGCTTTCCGCCGGCCGCCAGGCCGAACCACTCAACCGATTTGGACAAACTCGGTTTTGATTGAAAGCTTTCCATCCATAGATGAGTCAATAATATATCATGTTCCTTCAAAACCTTCCATTTTAAAATTATGCGTTCTTTTAGTTTTGTCCCCATGTTAAGTCTATGGAGAGGTTCCGTTCCGCCGGCCGCCAGGCCGAACCCCCGAACCGATTTGGACAAACTTTGTCTTGATCGAAAGCTTTCTACCCCTAGATGAGCCAATAATATGTCACGTTCCTCTAAAACCTTCTATTTTAAAATTATGCGTTCTTTTAGTTTTGTCCCCATGTTAAGTCTATGGAGAGGTTCCGTTCCGCCGGCCGCCAGGCCGAACCCTCGAACCGATTTCGATAAACTTGGTCTTGATCGAAAGCTTTTTACCCCTAGATGAGCCAATAATATATCACGTTCCTCTAAAACCTTCCATTTTTAATTATAAATTGATTTCAATTTATCCCATTGTTTTTAGTTAATATTTTTACCAACTCCGTCAAAACGTCTTTTAAAAAGCGTAAAGTAAATGAGGGCCATATTCAGATGTTCGCCAACAGTGAATCCGCCGGGTGAATCAGTCGAAATGGTATTCAGATTTTTTACGGTTCACTGGTTCACTAGATTTATCCCAATGGGATTTTAGAGCCGCAGCCGTATTGAATTTATAAAAATTACTGGCACAGGTTTAATTGAGGTATTTCTTCAATCAAGTTCTTCATACAGGAGTAGAAGGGGTGTTACAATAAAAAAGATAAACATTTAACTTCAAACAATGAGGCAAATTAAAATCAAATAAATATTTAAAAGTGGAAGGTTTTGGGAGGATGCCAAATGAGTTGATATAGGGGTAGTAAGTTAAGAATAAGTTTGTCCAGATCGGTTCGGTGGTTTGGGCAGGCGGCCGGCCGAAAGTAAATGACAATTATTTCTGTTCAATAAATTTGGGATACTTGAATGTGTAATCAGAAGTACAACGCTTTTCGAAGATAAAGAAATAAAACTGTGCATTTAATGTTAGGGAATGTGTAATTAAATACGAACGTAAGGTAGTATTGAGCGAAGCTCACATCAGCGCCAAAGAAGGCTAGCTGTAAGACCCGGTAAAAGCTAGTGTGTAATAATTTCTTTATACCAAGTGAACTCTTGTTGATTTTGCTACTCTTCGCTATACATTAGTTTCAAAAGCTTATCTACATCTTTTTTTTTCTTTTCAAGTGATATTGCATGACTAAGAAGAAGAGATTGTAAGAATAATCTTTTTACGACGGCAACACCCTTTTTAAGAAGATTTGACTTTGACACTTTCTCTGCTGTTCTCAAAAATTATTCTTTTTATTTCTGATATACACTGTAAATTTTTAAAATAAACGTTAGGTGATTTCGTATCAAAAAGTCCCCACCAATATTTTTACATCACCAACTTTACGCTGACCAATGAGTGGGGTCACGTGACGAGTAAGAACTCCTATGATTGGCTGTGACTGGAGGAATCACTGACTGAAAACAGGCTCTAGAGGAAACACTTTTTGATTGAAACATCAATTTTCTAAGTAGTTTTAGAATGGGTTAAAACTTGTTTTAGTTAAAAATAAAAGCATAATTCTGTGCAATGGCAGTAACTCAATTTTTATTTTTATTTTTGGAGAAAACACGGTTTGACTGTTTGCTCCTCAAATACATGTATAAGTTTATACGTGAAAAAGCGGAGTTTTTTTTGCCGGAATTGACATGAAACCTATCCTTGTGTGTCTTGTATTTTTATTCAGTTTTCTTCCTCAACTAAAAGACTCAAAGTTTATAATCGCAACTCCCAGTGTGTGGCCTCATACGGGGCCAGGTAACCAGATGGTTTAAATAAATAATTAGTAAATTATTTATTAGGATAAAATATTAAAAGGCCGTAAATTATCTCTCTATTCTAAAAAAAAGTTTTTGGTAAACGGTTTCCAGAGAAAGGCTTTTTAGTTACTGAACCGAATGACACATATATGGTATCAAAATGTCCGGATTCTTTCCGGATTTCCGAGTAGGCCCTTCGATTTTTCAAAAAAATTCTCAATTTTAAAATATTTAAATTTTTTTAGATAACGGATAAGGTCGCAGTTACAAAGCAAGCACTGTCAATCAAATTATTATGCATTCAATCACAACGACCGATTGACGCTATATTTTAAGATGAAACATGTTTTTTCAAGATTTAAAAAAGTACTTTCTTGATGAAATATCACTCAAAGACTGATAAAAACATTCTAAAAACTTACATGTATGCCATTTTATACTAAAATTTCACACTTTTTGTCCAATATTTATAATTTTTAGTCTGATTTTATCGAAATTGTAAACATAGAGTGATGTTTTGTCTCTTATAATTTTCAATTGCTTTAACGGTTGTTAACGTATTGTTTAACAAGTCTGGGTTTAAACAAAAATATGAATGATAAACACTAGGCATATTACTATACTAACGAGTTACTTTAAAACACTGGTTTTTGTTTGGTCCGAATATTGATAAACAATTAGAATTATATATTTTTATAATCATAGATTAAAAATAATTAAGATGAATATTTTAAAAAACATTCAGTTTAAATTTTTGATAAGTTCGAGTTAATATATTCTAACTTTTAAGGGAGATTTATATACATGAAGGGGATTTGGTGACGTATTTTTTGAAAGTTGGTTGACGTTTTTTCTGTAAACTGTTTAAATATTTTATAAAGTGTATATTAAGTTCAGCGAGTTGGAATTTGTGGGAATTGCCAAGCAATTCCAAAAGGTCCTGCGTCAGCAGTTTACGGGGATTGGTGAGCGATAGCGAGCAGGGGGCGGTAGCTCCCTAGTAATCTAAAATATAATTTCCTCCATTCGGCATTAGGGGTGAGGGTTTATTAAGAAACATTTTATTTGCTACTGGACCAATAAGAGAAAACCTTTGAAAAATAACGCATTATGTTATCTCAAAACAGATCTTGAGTCTCCTTTGAAAAATAATGCAACAGGACAGATTTAAGTTTTTGAACAGTTTTAAATACCATTCTGCACCCCAAAAAGTGATTTCCCCTCGTCCTTTTTTTAAACTACAGTCGCAGTTATACGATTGCCTTTACGATTGCTACCAAACAATACTAAGGCCACAGGACTGAAACCAAGATTCTCGGCGCGAGCGAACAGTGCTTGAGAAACAATGCAGATCATGCTTGGTAAGTGTTGTCTCGTAAATTCCATTGCCGAGGGAAAATTACAACGTGCAATTAAACAGAGGTAGAAACAATATAATACACAGAAAAGGTCTTCATACTGCTGTATCTTAAGGCAATAAAAAAATACACGGACAAAAAAGTACTGGTTGAGATTTGGCTGGTGTTGTAGTGCAAACAAAGTTAGTTATGATCAGAAATAGGATTTTATTAGTACGGAGTTTTCAAAGTAAGCAGTTATGGAGAAGTTTAATCAGGGCCGAATTTAAACATGGGCAATAAACATGAGTCATTTAGCACATGGTTGTAGTATTTTGGGGGACGAATGGCACAATTTTAAGAGGACAAAGAAATCATTATCGTAAATTTGAAAAATAACTTGTTTCACAATTCAAGAATTTTTGCTTCCATAATGAGGGTTATGGCCCCCCAAGAGAACCCTCCAAAAGTAATCTAATAATTAATAATACTCCTTTGGCAAGCTATATTTCAAAACCCCGTTCGCCTATAGATCAGGATTTAGTATCAAGTCGTTTTCTATGATGCGAAAGAAAAATTTCTGAGATTTTGGGGATTAACCCTGAAATTGGCAATGGTTTAATCCCCAATCTAGGGGATTAACCCCCTGGCGTAATCATGAGCGTAATAAAAGGGGTTCGTTATTTAATTCTCTGTATTTATTTTACTCATCTTATCCATCGATTCAATGTGAAAGAATTCCTCTTACCACTATCTTAGACAGACATAAATATACTATACAGGGTGATTCAGAAATAATCATCAATAATTGGGGGGTAGGTAGAGGGGCCCTAAGCAAGCATTTTTCGAATAGGGATGGTGGGGCGCAGCCTTACCGTTAAAGAGCTAGGACCTAATGTAGTGCGAGCGCGTTTCAAAATGCCGTTTTTAGAAGGCCCGTGTGACGAAACAAAACGTAATAAAATGAAAAACATGAGGTACAGGAGTATCCGTACTACTTAAATTCTCAATGTGATGGAAATTGGACCACTTGCTAAACCGTGGGGTGAGTTTTAAAACGTGCAATATTAATCTCTTAGTCAAACAATGGAGTTCCCTTAATGGTATTTGGAAAAATGATGATCGAGGAAGGAATTTTCAATGATCAAACAGTTTCAATGATCACTGTTACGATCATTGAAAATGCCTTCCCCGATCATCATTTTTCTAAATACCATTAAGGGAACTCCAATCTTTGACTAAAAGATGATTATTGCACTTTTGAAACTCACTCCACGGTTTAGAATGTGGTTCAAAGTCTATCGAATTCATGGTGTAGGAATTAGGGATACTTCCTTACCTCATGCAATAGATGTTTTTATTTTATTATGTTTTTTTTCGTCACACGGGCCTTCTAAAAACGCCCTATTGAAATGCGCTCGCACTACATTAGGTCTTAGCTCTTTAACGGTAAGGCTGCGCCCCAGCATCCCTATTCGAAATATGCTTGTCTAGGGCCCCTCCACCTTCCCCATAATTATTGATGATTATTTCTGAATCACCCTGTATAACACTATCTTTAAAAAATTTGAAAGCGGTCCCCCAAAGAAAAGATCCTTTTAGTAGGAGCAATCGATCGACATTTAAAAAAATGCAGATTATTAAATTTTAAAATTTTCTCTAACCTTGACAGTCATTAAGAAAAGGTTGTACCTCTTATGATGGAAATTTCTATTAATTAAATGTGCAGATCCCACCGCCATTCGCGTTTCGTCGGTCGTTCAACTAGACTTCTTCCTAAACCAGTTGGATAGTTAGCGACTGCTCCAAGGCCACCGGATCAGGTGTTATTGAGACAAAAGCAAGAGATCCTTCTCCCTATACAAAAGACTTCGACACGCATAACTAACAGGGCAAGTGCGATGCACCTGTAACATAAATTATTATACTTTTTTAAGGGAAGTTTTGCTTTCCACAGTAGCAAGGTTCCGAGTGCGTTGTGTATACATTTTGGGTCGGAAAAATTTTACTTTTTTTTCTGTAGCAGTGTTAAAATATGCACGATGTATTTTATGTATTGAGTTCAGTTTTTTCTATATTAGGCATTTTAAGAGGACAAAAACGTGATATATAGAACCACTTTCAAAATATTTTAAACATGATAAATGATGCTATTTTAATTTTGTGTGTTTTATCAAAAATCGCAAAATTTTTTTTGGAACCCAAATAATAACAACCGATTAAAATACACAACTATATCCATGACAACAATAAAAATTTCACTAGAACTTTGGTTTTCTGTTGTTCAAAAAAGTTTTTGCAGGGATAACGTAAATGTGTCGAAGAGAATGGATAATTGCAGTCAAATTTTTTTTAATATTAATGTATTCAGAATGGCCTAAAAACTCCCAAAAATATTTTAATTTACCTTTCAAAGCCCTAAGAGAATTTAAAAAAAATCAAAATTGAATAGTTAAAATTTTAAGAGATGCTGCAATTCGCCATTACCGCACGCATTAAAATTAGTGAATATAAAGGTCATTGGACTTGCGTATGTAACTTCCCAATACTTTCCCAATACTAAATTGTTAAAGTTTAAGTGAATTTTCTTCACCGAAATTTACACAAGATTCAGCGATATTGAAATTTTCTTTGATTTCAATTTCACGAAATGCCAAAATTTTGAATAATTCCCCTTTAAAAAGAAGACTTTTCAGAATTAAAACGGATCATTTTCGTCCATCGCTGAAACAACTCGAATCCACAGCACGCGCATTGCGCGTGCACTTTTTCGAAAAAAAGAAATAAAATATTTATAATCCTCACACTGAGCGAAGCATGGAAATAAAAACAGAAAAGGAAATTTCTCCGAAATAAATTTTTCGTATGCCGTTTTTTAAAAGGAACTCCGCGCGTGTGTTGAAAGCGACCGCACAGAGGGACGGTCTTAAAACAATGACTCGGTAAATTTTCAATTCGAACAATGTGAGGGGCAGTTTGAAAATGTGCAATGGTCATCTTTGTCCCATAACGTTGATGGAAAGCATCAGGCTGTAACGAATAATGTCTACTACTAGTATTTATTACTAACTTAAGAATGAAGACCACGATCGCCTCTGGTCTATTGTTAAAGTTTCTTCTTTTTTTTAAAATTAGGCAGTGTAATTTCGTTTCGTACTACATTAAGGTATGGAATTCAAATAAAGCGTGATCGTTTAAGTTTATAGCCTTTATTTTTAAGTGAATTAACTCGTAAAAGAAAATTTTCATCTCGATAAATGACTTTTGATGGTCTTCCATTTGTGATTTTCTCAAATTTTAATAGTTTTGGCTACTTAGATCAGGGTTGGCTGGATTGGACCCAATTGGGTTGGACCCAATGGGTTTTTTCAAAAAAACCCATGTGAAAAAACCCACATTTTGGACCCATTTTTGGGTTTTTTCAAGAAAAATCAAGATTTTGGCAGTTCCTTCAAAATTTAATGTGTTTTTTTTCAAAGCTAGGATAATTTTAAAATTTTAATGGGTTTTTTTCAAAATTTAAACCAGGTTTTAAAAACTATATGGTGTTTTTTCAATTTCAGGGAGTTTTTTTAAAAGTTAAATAGGTTCTTTCATTATTCAGTGGGTTTTTTCATTATTGAATGGGGTTTTTTCAAAATTTAGGATATTTAAAGTTCAAACTAGATATAAAAAATAAAGAAGATTTTTTTGAATTTCAGTGGGTTTTTTCAAAGTTGAATCGATTTCTTTCAATATTGAATGGGTTTTTCAAAGTTTAGAATATTTTTAAAATTTTAGTGGGTTTTTTCAAAATTTAAACCAGGTTTCAGTAAATAAGGGGCGTTTTTACAATTTCAGTGGGTTTTTTCAAAGTATAAAAACTTTGAAGAAACCCACTTAACTGTGGAAAAACTGACATTATTTTAACAGAACACATTTAACATACAAAGAACTCACTAAAATTTGAAAAAACTCACTTACTTTCTAGGAGAAAACCACTTAATTTTGAAAAAAACCCATACTTTTTCCGAAAAAAACCCAGTTTTATATGGGTTTTTTCAGGGTTTTATTGAAAAAACCCGAAAAAACCCAACCCACTTGGGTTTTTTCAAAAAAACCCAGGTTTTTGCCAACCCTGACTTAGATGTCCAATTTTCACTTCATATTCTGATAGTAGGTTAAAGGATCTCATCCTACTAGTGAATGTATTTACTTTTCACTGCTTTTACGCAAAGTGTTGATAGCTTTGCTTTTACGTTTAAAAGTACTAGCATTTGAGTTTCCTAGGGTCAAAAATGAACTTTCCTGCCTCAAAAAAACCAGGACAAATTTTTCAGTGATTCAAAATTTGGGTAGTCTTTTTACACTCAAAATTATTTTTAGGAAGCTTATTCAACATATTTGAAAATTTTTGTGTATTGAATTATAAGACAATCAAATTTGACTGATAAATCCTTCAGATTCATCAATATTTGTATGATTTCTGAATAAGATGCAAGTAAAGAATACTTTTAATTCCAATTATTTTGAAAACTAGGGAGCTACCGCCCCCTGCTCGCTATCACTCACCAACCCCCGTTAACTGTTGACGCTGGGCCTTTCGGATCGCTTCGCCATCCCCACAAAACCCTGCTCACTAAAATTACTTATTTATAAAAAAATCATTAAAACAATTAGTAGAAGAAACGTCAACCAACTTTCCAAAAGCACACTCTCTTAAAAGTTAGAATATTTATTGGTTCTAAATTATCAATAATTTAATCAACACGTTTTCCTTGAAAATAGCCATCAAGTCTGCTCGTAACTATTCTTATTCAATATTAACTAAAAAAATTCAAAAATGAATCTGTTAAATTTAATATAGTACCTAGTAACTCGTCAAATGTCTAGTGTTTTATCATTCAAGTTTTGTATTAAAACAGACTGTTTAAACAATACAATTTAAGCTATTGAAAATAATAAGAGACAAAACCTACATTACACCCAATTTTTACAAACAATTGATTTTGGTGTGTGAATAAATTCTATATTTAAATTGTATTGTAAGTTTCTGGATAACTCTTATCTGTCTTTTAAAGATATTTAATTTAGAAAGTATTTTGAAGCGCCTTTTTAAAGCGTGAAAGGAATTATTTTCATCATAAAATAGAGTGTCGATTAGTCATTGTGATTAAGCTTTTACCAATAGTAGTTATTCTACAAATATAATTTTTTAATGATTTTTTTCGGGTGTCGCTCCATTTTTAACTCCCTGGGATTTGGTCTGGGACCCCCCTTTCTATCCGATTCTTGTTCGTCTTGATGAGTACTATCATCCCTGAAAGTTTGTTGTACCATTTCAGATACACCCTGTATATTTAGTGACTGAAGATGTTAGATTCCCACACCTTGTTTCGATACCGAAATTTAATTCCAACTATGTAATTAGTTTCTCGAAGATTAAAAGACAAAAAGGTGTAGGGGAGAGTGGGGTAATAAGAGTCACACACACCACACACACACACACACACACACACACACACACACACACACACACACACACACACACACACACACACACACACACACACACACACACACACACACACACACACACACACACACACACACACACACACACACACACACACACACACACACACACACACACACACACACACACACACACACACACACACACACACACACACACACACACACACACACACACACACACACACACACACACACACACACACACACACACACACACACACACACACACACACACACACACACACACACACACACACACACACACACACACACACACACACACACACACACACACACACACACACACACACACACACACACACACACACACACACACACACACAAATGGGGTAATAAGAAACATTTAAAATTCCACATGATTCTCCTTTATGTTTATGAAGCTGATTTTTTTACAGAATGTTTGCATCATTAATAGCTTTCTTTGAAAAAATAATGAACTTCTGAAATAAAAGGGGAAGGGGGGGTTTTTACTTGTTTCTTATTAATCCAAGCGACTGTATCTTTTATTACCTCGTTTGGGGTAATAGGAAACAAGAAAGTTATTTTCCTGACTAAAACAATTAAAAATCTAATGAAGGTATTAATATAATCCCTAAAGAGTATTTTATAACCCCAGAAATTTTCAAAAATTTTCATAAAAAACCTTTCGATGTATCCCTAGTTAAAAATTAGTCTTAAGTAAAGTACAAGTTGAAAGTTATGAGCAACGCTATATTTTTATACAAAATATTTGAAAATCATGACAAATTAATCAAATGGTGTTTATCTTGTTTCATTTTGTTATAGTAAATTGATTATTCACCCCCAAAATCAACTCAATTTTTTTGCAAGCTCAGTTTTTTTAAGGACAGTTCCACTTCCTCTGTATAAACTCAGCGCTAAACCATTTCTTCAAGTTTGAATGGTTCAGGAAATTTAGGAAGACACCCTGGACCCTACTCCCCACCTCCTGCTTTTCAATATTGTTTTTGATTAATTTCGCGGAAAATAAAATATAAAAACCGACTTAATATTTTAATTTACTCACCATAACTTAAATTAAAACGTAAAATTTATAAAAACTGTCTGTCAAATTACACATAAATGTTTCAACAAATTTAAAGTGGTGAGTAAAAGTTGTTCAACACCCTATTTCAGAAAAATTAAGTAGAAATATAATTAATCGATTTTAAAGTTTTAACTTGATATATGAAATAGTAAAAATAAAATATTAATATAATAAAGAGAAAAATTCTATAAATTATAATTTTGATGCATAAAATGCTAGTGTTTCTTATTACCCCATAATTTTGATTAAATTGGTTAATAAGAAACAGGGCACTTTAAGAATGATCCACAATCCTAAATTGAAGAACAAAAGGTGAATTATATAGCCCGTTTAACGTCCTCAAAAGTTCACTAATAAAATTCCACAAGAATTAAATAACAAAAACAAAATAAATTGAAATAGTTGAAAGAGCATGACTTTAGGGTGGATGATTTTGCTGACCTAATTTTTTCAAACGAGATTTTTTCACTGAAGTAATCATTCTAAAACTATAAATTTTTTATGGGATATAGAGTATGTCTTGAAGATATTCAGTGATTTTTTTTCAGATTTTTATGCCCACACACAAAGCTGCAAATTAAATGTTTCTTATTCCCCCAATTTCTTATTACCCCACTCTCCCCTATGTTTAAAGATATCTTCAAACATAATAAATAGAAGAATCCTACATTAGGGTGGTCCTAAGAGTAATGGTAAAATTTTTTTTTCGGAATTATTCAAGTCGCACCCCCTTAATTTTTTCCTTATGGGGTAGTAAATAACTGGTAAAAATTTCATCCGAATCTGTTAATATTAACAAGGGATGAAAATCTGAAAAAACATCAAAATTCTCAAAACTTTGAAAAATCATAAAATTTATTTAAAATATATAATTCAATATATTTCAATACTTTATTTCACATTAAATACTTAAACATGAAGAATATTGGCCTTTATAGCCTTTGACAATTTTAAAGGTATTGTATTTTCTCCTCATTATGCGTTAAAATATCGTTATATTCTTCAATAAGCTTGATTTCCCTTTCTGCAGCATTATTTACAACAGATAAGTTACTGACGACTTTAAACCCTTCCTGATAATCTCCAATAATCTTCACGCGTTTTAAAGGATCCCTAGAAATAAATTTTGAAGAAAACTTAAAAACCTTTGAAGACAGTTAGCGGTTCATTTTGACACAGAATTAGCTTGATTTTTCTTATAGAGTCCTGCCAGTTTTACAAAACTAATTTGCAACCACCCTTACACACGTGTAGATTATTTCCTTCTAAACTTTTTGGAAATGGCTGTGTGAGGACAGACTAATCAAAAAAGGCTAAGGCAACTGTCTCCTCCAAGAAACCATATCCATGACTAATAATTTTCATTGATGCTGCCTTTTCATTAATTCCTCTGTAGAAAAACATATCCCTCATGAATTTAAATTCTTGAAATGTGGCTTTGTGATCCATTTGCACATCAAACCAGGCCTTAATGTATAGCTTAACAATAATACTCATACCTTGTAGTACTGGATTATCCAAATTAACCCTCATTTCTAAATATTAATATCTTTAAGCAATAAATTACTTAAGACATCCACCTAGAATGATGGATAGCACCAGGTTGTTTAAATTTAATCCATTTTTAACTATTTTAATAATCTAAAAGTGCTATTGTCAACCATAAGAAACTTTTGGTAGTCATCCTCTCGATTGGTGTTCAAGCTTTGTTTTAGCAAATTTGTGAATTTCTCTTCTTTGTCTCTTCCATCAATAATGGTGTTTTTCACAACTTCATTTTTAATACCTGATGGGTCTGATGGGTACTTTGATTTATAAATAGCATCCCAAGATTTTCAAAACGTATACATAAAACACAAGTCCATGGGATGCAATAACACAAGCTCCAAAGGCCGCTATTAACACTAATTTAAGAACATTAAAATGTATTATATGAGCTTAGGCTTATAAAATTCAGAGTAAATTTCTATGTCAAACCTTTAACCATGATGAATTACATTTGAAATCTAATTTTCATTGTTTGAACATTATATTAAAGTTTTGTTTTATGTCCCAACCCTCATTGGAAAATCCTCCACTTTACCTTAACTTCTCCATTGGAATCCACTTATAATACTGTATTTCGCCCTAAAATATGTGCAATAACCATAGTGTAGTGTGTTTTCGAGTTTATCATAAAATACATGAAGATACCGCCTTTGAAAGTGCTCTTTTGAGAACGTCCGCGCAGCGTCCACTGGTTGCGGCGGTAAGTGCGCATCGAGCCGGCATTCCTTCCTTAGTGCTACGGGAGTCCTGCGCATCAACCGTACTCTAACTTCAATCGCGTTGCGGCACGTGTTAATATTAAAATATTTGAAAAATATTTGGTATACATTCATTTCATACCTTAAGGGAAAAAGTTGGGGGTGAGACCGAAGAAATTCCGAGTTTGAAAAATTAGGACCACCCTAATCCTACATATAACATACTTCCAAGCTACTAAGTCCAATTTAAACGGTGTTTTACCATCTTGGTTTTACTTTAGCTACACTTTTAAACATTTAAGCTACTTGTACAGGAACAAAATACCCATAGCTGGTATTATTACTGTTATTAGCTGTTTTAAATAACATGTAATTACATATTCTTGTAAAATGCAACAAGGCTCACGAAGTCTATATGTTACCGCTAAAGTTGATAATTAGTTAATCTGAAGAATACCTAGGTAAACTTAAGATTAACTGATTTCTGTCGATAATGTGCGGATTTTTGAGTTTTTCGCATTTTACCTAGGGAATCTACACTATAACGGCCTCTTGATAGTTAAAGTTCAAAATAGTTTGTTTCGTTCAATACTTTCTGTTAAAATGTTGAGGTGCTTACTGCGCCATGCGCTTACCCCTGCGCAGTTGGGTTTCAATACGTAGTTTGTTGTCATATTTGGTGTTTTGATTTCAAATTTAGTGCGTAGCACTGGTAGTTGTCATGTTGAATGTTAAAACAAAATAATACAAGCAAGTAAGTACTGTAAATTTACATGATTAAGTACAGTATATTACTACTAAAACGGGTATTTTGAAACAATTGTGTTGAATTGTGTTGATTGACTTCAGAGTGACTTCAGAGTGAGATCGACTTCAGAGTGACAGAGATTTCTTTTAACGAAAGCAAATGTCCCAGCTGTTGAAATATCTTTTCAACAAACGTTAATTCAACAATCGCTGGAACCTGGGCAAGGGTTTAACATATGTAATCGATCGCGAATCCTAGCAATAGTTCAGGGCAGGCTGCCAGCCGATTACACCGTGCTTTCATTAAGATTTGCTAGTTTAAGTGCTCATTGAAATACGCTGTCAAATCGAGATCGAAAACCACAATTGATACAAATCTCAGTTGGTACTTTAATATTCTATTATTATTGTTTTTATATTCTAGTTTTAAAATTGCTATTTCATTACTATTTTTGTGGGATTTGCGTTTGTTTTTTACACCATTTGTGGTATTGAACTCGCCGATCACATATGGAGAAATTTAGATAGAGTTCTGTGAGGAGTTATGGAAATATCCATTTTGATTCCTCATAGTAATTATTCTATAAGCACTATTAGCAAGTCGCTAAAAAAGCAGCAGCAGAAGCTAATAAGAATATCATCCTTTAACTATACAGGGTGGTCCTTAATCCATGGTACAAACTTCTAGGGGTGTTAGAGTACACCTAGACGAACAAGAATTGGTATAGGAAGGGGGGTCGCAGTTACACCGTTAAAGAGCTAGGTCCTAATGTAGTGCGAGAGCGTTACAAAAGGACGTTTTGCCAAGGCCCGTTTAACGAAAAAAAAACATAATGAAATGAAAAAATTTATTGCATGAGGTACAGCAGTATCCGTACTACTTACATCATAAATTTGATAGAAATTGAACCACTTTCTAAACCGCGGAGTTAGTTTCAAAAGTGCAATATTAATCTTTTAGTCAAAGAATCACATTCCTTAATGGTATTTAGAAAAATGATGATCGGGGAAGGAATTTTCAATGATCATAACATGGATCATTGAAACTGTTTGATCATTGAAAATTCCTTCCCCGATCATAATTTTTCTAAATACCATTAATGGAACTCCATTGTTTGACTTTAAAACTCACCCCACGGTTTAGAAAGTGGTCCAATTTCTATTAAATTTATGATGTAAGTAATACGGATACTGCTGTACCTCATGCAATAAATTTTTTCTTTTCATTATGTTTTTTTTTTCGTTAAACGGGCCTTGGCAAAACGTCCTTTTGTAACGCTCTCGCACTACATTAGGACCTAGCTCTTTAACGGTGTAACTGCGACCCCCTTCCTATACCAATTCTTGTTCGTCTAGGTGTACTCTAACACCCCTAGAAGTTTGTACCATGAATTAAGGACCACCCTGTATATAACGACTCTGATTACTGCTCACCAGTCAAAAAGTAAGTTAAAAATTTTTGAAAACTGTTTCATATTCTAGAAATTGAGCTTCGGTAGTTTATTCTAATTTTAAAAACGCACAGTTCGAATGAGATTGCGCGATACCTACTTCAAGAACATAACATGCCCGAAAACTCCGAAAATGGTGATGTGATTTCGTTTTATTTCATGTCATCATAGTTGATTATAGATAATATACAGGGTGTTTCAAAAGTCCCTTTCACGGCCATTCACATTTCACATTTGTAACCAACATCTCCTAGGGTCATGGAAGTAAGGTCTATCCCTAGGTAAGTGATCCTGTAGCATCCATTAAGTTGACTTACAGCTCCCGTTATAAGAACATTAAAAATAATTAAAAAACTAAAGGAGATAGACATAATAGCCTTTTTCAGGCCTGTGGGTGATGGAAAAACTATGGTTGCAGATTTGAAATCAGCGTAAAAAGTTACTCCAGAAACACTACAAAAGTATCTTGATCCAAAAACCTTGGTTTCAAATGTAACCAATGAAAAACTAGAACTATAGAGAAAAAAACTATAGATAATTTTCTACTTAACGATTTGTTAAACGAAGGTACAAAAATTCCGGTCAATACAAAAACCGGTCAGCAAAAACCGTTCAAGAAAAAGAAATTTATTACATTGGTAAAGCTATAAACTTTTTTTGTTTTTTTGACCGGATTTTGCTGACCGGTTTTTGCGCTCACTGGAATTTTCGCGACACTTGTTATACCCAACCCATACAGTCAAAAAGTTTAGGAACCCCTATACCCAGTGTCCCCGAAGTGTGCAACTCCTTCGTGTGCAAAGGTGATCATCAGCTACCTTCATTGTGACTGCTCCGAGCTGTAAATTTCGGTCTGGAATAATAAAGGCCCCGATGTATATTCAAGGTGGACGGGCGAAACAATGCGATGGCTGCCTTATGGCCATAATGGGCAATTGGGATGTATTTTACGCATAGAAAGTGCGGTGGCACGAGTTGGGTCCGTAGCAACATCCAAGGTTTAGATCTTAGTTGGAGTTTCCAAGGTTTAGATCAGTGTTTCTCAAACTGCCCCCTTTTATACAGCAACAAAATGTATGCAGATCAATAATAATATTTTTAGACGCTAAAGCTACGATACTTGAAAAAACCGAACCTGGACCGCTGTCTGAAGGTAATTGGGGGGGGTCCTAATCCAGAAATTTTTAAAATTTTAGCGTGGTACATGTAATTCTAGGCTATTTCTTGGGTATTTTCGGGGAAACATAGCACCCCTGAAACTACATTCGGTCCTTATCTTACCATTGTCTTTTATTACTTCTCTTTCCCACCATACTTGTTACATTATTAAAATGAGGTAATTTTTCCTGTTAATTAGATACATTTTTGTGGTGGGGAAATTTTAAGAAACTGAATGTCATATTATTTAAAACTTGATATTAAGGCCGTATTCACCGCTAACCTGACCTGCGATCAACCGCCATTCCAACTTTGGATTGGGAGCTAAAGATAGATATTTTTTCCACCAATCACAGAGGTTTGATTGAAGGCTCGGTGAATTCAGCAGTTGTCATGAGCGTTGTTTATTAACCCTTTATGCCCCGACGGGACTTGTAAGTCCCACTTCCCAATGTTCCAAATTCGTCCAATTTTCGTCATGTAAGACCAAATTTCGTTTACTTCTAGGTGCATTTACGTAAAATTGACATATTTGGGACGAGCTGTGCTACTAGGGTTAATATGAAGCTTATATACTTAATATACGTATAGGGATAACGTATAAAAATATACAGCACAATTTTTCTGAAAAACATAATTTGGGATATAAAGGGTTAAAAGGGTTGTCCGTAAAATAAGGTTCCCTATGAGCTGCAGACGATAGGAATGGATTTGACCATACTGACGTGCACCTTGGCTCCTTTTCTACTAATCCCCGCCACGGCCAGCTGTCTGTGATGATTATTATAGGTTTGTCAGGTGTTAGAGATGGAGATTCCACTCGCTTCTCCCACCATGCTCTGAGACTGTTTTGTTGTCTGCGAAAAATGTTGCGGCTGTAGATATTCATTCCCACATGTGTGAAGCCTACGGAGAAAAGTGTATGAGCGTACAAAATGTGCGCAAATGGTACATGAATTCAAAAAATTATGACCAACGTGTTGCACGGGTTGGCAGGAGAAGCGAGTGGAAGCTCCATCTCTAACAGCTGCCAAATCTATAATAATAAGGCAGCTGGTCATGGTTGGGAAAAAAGAAAAGAAGCCAAGGTACATGCAATTATGGTCAAATCCCGCGTAACAGCGTTCCTAGCGTCTGCAGCTCATAGGGAACCTTATTTTACGGACAACTCTCGTATATGGGCTAGAAAGATGAGTAAAAGAAAAAATAATTACTAATAATTTTTTGCTACATTTTGTATACATTTAATTAATTATTTTTTTAGGTAAGATGTTTGTTACTGACAATGGTTACATCAATATGAAAGGGTATTTTTGCACAAACAAAAACACACAATATTTTGTTTTATATGTAATAGAAAAAATATATTTTCCTTTAAAGTCAACTTGCATGCATTGTTATTAAAAACTGTTAAGTGATTAAAGAACGTCACTAACTAAAATTAATTTCAAAATTTTTATAAAATTTGCACTTAAAAAGTGGGAATCAATTCCATATTTTCACATTTGAATTCCAATAACAGACATATTGACCCCACCAAAGAGTCTGCACATAGCCACGGGTGCCCTAACGTTTAGGCAGAAAGTTCATCTTTTTTAAATTTATTCTTGCGTGAACTTATATACATTCACGCTTAAGTATAATGCTTTCGAGCAAAGAGACGAGATAAGCCATTGTCTAAAAATATTAATTATATTTCTAGATTTTATTTTTTACTGGTGACTAATAATCCCTACAAAATTATATGAAGTAGAGAATTCCGTTGAGAAGTTTCTCAACAAGAACCTAAAACTTTAATCCTACCCTCATATTTCCAGATCGAAATTATTTGTTTAAATTTAATTATATATATATATATATATATATATATATATATATATATATATATATATATATATATATATATATATATATATATATATATATATATATATATATATATATATATATATATATATATATATATATATATATATATATATATATATATATATATATATATATATATATATATATATATATATATATATATATATATATATATATATATACAGGGCTCGATTTCAGCCGGAACGGTCCGGAACGCCGTTCCGGAACCTCTTTTTTGGAAAAAAAATTATATTCTATTTCAGGGGTAACTACGGCTCGCGAGACCCATTCATCAGGCCAGCAGATAATAACTTTCTTTGTACCGAAAAAGTCCTAAAATGAATTAAAACCATGTTTTTACTGCCAGATTTCCAAAATTTTTCGGGGGGAGAACCCCCAGACCCCCTTTTTGTTTTTAGAACTCAACTTATCAGATTTGTTTTCAGATTAAGTTCATAACAGTAAGAATCCTACCAAAAAATATAAAAAAGGCATATTTCAAAACATATTTTTAATGCATTTTTATCTTTTTTGCAAATAACAATATTTGTGATTTAATTGTAAGGTTTTTACTTAATTGTTCTTTTAAAATATGATTTTGAACCCCCATTTGAACTACCCAAAATCCACTCCTGGTGTTGATTCTTTTTTACTTGAACCAGATTTGCTAGATCGCTGGGCAAATTTGCAAAGAAAATTTGCGACATCTTAAATTTTACCATTTAAGGACTTAAACTACGCATTATATTCTTAAAATTGGTAAAATATATACAACACTAATGGTTCATTGATGATAAACCGTCTCACCTCCTACAAGAGACACCCTGTTAGAAAAAAAGCATAACCCACTGTAAAAAAAGGTGTATAAAGAGTTCATCATCTTATACAATTAATAATTAAGTTGGAACACTCTTCCTAATCGAGTACAACACATTTGAATTTATTTTATAAATTTAAATTTGAAAATAAATGCTTAATTTTTGGTATTAAAAAGTATTTGCTTTTTCAGTTTTGATACCAATAATTTTACCGTTCCGGTACCTATTTTTTAAGAAATCGAGCCCTGTATATATATATATATATATATATATATATATATATATATATATATATATATATATATATATATATATCTATATATATATATATATATATATATATATATATATATATATATATATATATATATATATATATATATATAAAAATGAATGTTTGTATGTCTGTATGTATGTATGTTCTTTATAGTTTTAAACTTTTCGAACCTACATTAACTATTAAACTACACCACGTTGATCTACTCGCTCCAAGGAAGGTTTCTGAATAAAAATAATTTAAAATCGAAGCATCCTAACACTTTTTTTGACCCATTTTATGCTTGAAAACCCATATTTCATGCCTTACTTCTTGGCAAAACCACATTGTTGTAAGTATATTAAGAGAAGATGTAACTAATTGTTGTAGGCATGAAATCGATTGTTGGAGATTTAAATCGATTGTTGGAGTTTAAAATCCATTGTTGTAGCATAAACATAAAAAGTGGCTCCTTTATTTAACTATTTACACATTTGGACTGGCGAAGCCCATCTTTAACGCACCAGATGATATTTATTACAAAAAGTGAAACCCGGGCGAAGCCCGGGTCTAGCGCGTCAGCTCTAGTCTATACAGGGTGTATCTGAAATGGTGCAACAAACTTTCAGGGATGATAGTACTCATCAAGACGAACAAGAATTGGTATAGAAAGGGGGTCGCAAATGAGTTTTAAGGGGTGAAACCCCGGGGTGAAAATCAGCAAAAAAACTTGCATATTTGTGCAGGAAGAGACACAATTGTTCGATTCCGTAATTTTTTACACCAAAAAAATAGAACCCGTACTTGCAAAAAGAAATTTTAACTGTAACTTTTCAGGAAGTTATCTTTTAGTAGCGAAAGATTTATTCAATCAGTCTCTTTTTTAATGCATGTTCAACCAAATTTGGCAACTTATTAGCCATTTGGCGCAATTTTTTCGTTTCCTATTTTATCTTTAAAACGGTAGCTCAACTTGGTAGAGTAATGAGCCGGAATCTTTTAACTCGCAATCGTAAGATTGTGGATTCTGTCATGTCAATAATTTTTGGGCAATACACGGAAAGAGTACTATTAAAGGATGTGGGTTGGGGTCTTATGGCTTGAGGTTCCAAAATCGGACAAAATTAAAGGATGTGTAACAGTATTTTGAGAATTTTTATTGATTTTTCTAAATTGTAGTGTTTTTCTTTACGGTAATTTTTTTTCAGGTATTTACAATGCTTTAAATCGCATTTTGTCTCAACGCAAAACTTTGACAGGCAGTGGCGTAGACAGAGGGGGTGCAACGGGTCTTTTGCACCCCCCTCTCCTATTCCCGAAATTCGAATCAGGTACACCAAAACAAGTTAAAAACCAGTTTTTTAGGTTCACATTTTCAAAAATTTTATGGGGGAGGACCCCCAGACCCCCTCGGTACTAGTAACTTTATTTTTACAACTATATTTTACATAAAGTTTGTCAAAATATAAAAATTCTACCATTAAACCTGTATCCGAAATTCGGATGAGGCGTACCAAAACGAGTTGAAAAAATGAGGTTTTTTTACTTAAATTTCCAAAAATTTCTAGGGGAGGTCCCTCGGACCCCCCTCTTTAATAGTTGGAGCAGGATAATTCACTACCTTTTCCATATTAAGATCATCAAGAGTATTCAATTGGATTATCAAAATTCTTAGCTCCCCCCCATAGAAAACCAAATCCTGGATCCACCCCTGCTTATATATTTATGATTTTAAAAAATAAAATGTTCTTATCGACACATTTCATTTATGAGTGTTGATGAAGTACTTTGTTCTAGTTTGTTGTTAAAACAATTGATTTCTTTGTTTCATGATTAAAATACACCATTAATTTACTTTAATATTAAGTTATTCATACAATGAGAAAATAAAAAATTAGTGTAATTCAAAACCTTAATTAACACCTTCGATATCATCATGCACCCCCCAAAAATAATTTCTGGCTACGCCACTGTTGACAGGTGTTTAAAATTTTTTACACGAATTTTTGAAAATTGATAGTTCAAAAAATTTTGGCAACACAAAATTTTGTGAAATGAAGGAAAAGCAATCCTTGAAATCCCTGTTTTTAAATCAACGATCAATTAATTAGATTACAAAGTATTTGATTCTCATTTTATTCGGAAATCGTTTCTTCCGTAAATTTATTTCCCTACAATGTATGATAAGGATTTCGAGGACTGCTTTTCCTTCGTTTCACAAAATCTTGTTCTGCCATGTATTAATTTTTTTAATCTACCGATTTAAAATAAATTGTGTTAAGAATTTCTTTAGTCTAAAAAAAGAAATTTCAGATCACGGGGTATTTTTATCTTGTTTTGTCTATTTGTTATTAGTTTTTAAACTAGGGAGCTCTTTGTGAAACACCCTTATGAACATGTAATGATGACTCAAATTTTGTATGAAACATATGTGTTAATAGAAAAAAAAAGAGTTTAAAAACCTAAGCATTTTATACAGTTTTATACTTAAATTCTCTTATTCTAGATGTGACTACATAATTATAACTGTTATTTTCATGACGAGACAAAACTAAAAATATTACAAGTTCGAGCAATACACGGTCGAGATGGGTTGCGAGCTCGGCCATTTTAGTATTTCTTTGTGCTGAAGGAGAGGAGGGTAGTTTATGAAGCTTAGGGTTTCGTCTCGTAGTCAATTTCCTCTTGTCAATACGACAAAATTAAGCCAAATTAATTATTAGGATTAGACAAATTAAGCCGAATTAATTTTTAAAATTTTCTGTTTGCAAAAAATATAATTGAAAACCGTATTTATGAATTACTACGTGAAAACTAGAAGGGGATGGGAGGTTCTTGGCATGTACTGTACTACGGGTGGACACCAAGATGAGGTAGGGAGTCAAAATTAGAAAATAAATGGGTAACGTAGTACGGGCACTTTCCCTAAGGGGTTTACGTTATCCGCCTTCGAGGACAGACAAATTGTTTTAACCTATGAGCCTCAATCGCACCGACACCCTAGAAGTGGATTGTATGTACAGCCCATCCTCAGTACACAGACAAAGTCATTTAAAATTAATTAACAGAGTGGTGACTTAATTAAAACTAGTTTCTAGTAAAATTAATACTATTTTAGTGATGTTTCACCCCCTCCTCCAATTTTTGTGTTTAAATTTATTTTTCCTTTAAAACTTCAGCTATCAGTTTTTGGCATAAATCCTTCTTCCTCCTACCTAACAAATCATGGCTTTTCCAATCACTCCATCATTTCCTAAATTATTCAATCAAAATTATTCGATTTCGCTTGGCCGTCAGTCTGTTAATCTTTCCCCACTTCTCCAAATATCTCGAAGAAATCAATTTCTTTATTCAATTCTTATTTAGACTGTAGGCATTATCTTCAAAATGCTAAATTTCTTCACGTTAAAAAACGAGCCAGCTGGATGGCTCAGCGGCAATCTACCACTTTTAAAATAATTTTCTCTTGTTTATTATCGCTATGAATCCTTACGGTGTCACAACAGCTAGCTCGATAGCAGTACTCATGCATTGCTTATTGGAGTTAGCTACCAATCCCCTAGGGTTTGTGCGAGTGCTACGCTTGTTCCATCCAGGGCTTTAACTGACCCATGGGTGCGAAACTGCGGGCAATTGCACAGCTGAGAAGGGAGTGCTGCTTTCACAGACTAAGGCTTAAAGGACGTGTTTGTCTTTAAAAGCTGTGCATTGTCCTGAATTGCATAAATAGTACTAATAATGAATTAAAAATGCAGGGATCTCTAATTCTACATTTTGTGTTAGTATTTTACTTCTAAAGGTACGATATTAATTAATCAATATGTTTCTATTTAAAAAAACACTTATTTAGTATAGCTAAAAAAATTTATTTAAAAGGGACCAAATGAAATCTTAATACTTTAAAACATGTTGCAATGTCTTTCAAACTATAGCTTTCAAAAAAATTATATGAATTTAAAAACGAACAACTTCATACAGTAGGACAGAACTCGCAATCTTACGATTGCAAGACTGTTACGCTACCAACTAAGCTATAATTTAATCATTAATGGTACTACTACATAGAAATTTGAGTTTCCGTAAGAATCACAAAAAAAGTATTTGGCGATCACGGATTGGCGAAGTTTTTTTTCCTGTCTACTGCAAAAGTGTTACTGGTGGGAAAACTAGCTTAGTAATATTTGAAGTTGTTTTACAAAATAACTACCGGAATCGAACCATTGTGTCTCTTCCTACACAAATATGCAAGTTTTTTAGCAGATTTTCACCCCGGGGTTTCACCCCTTAAAACTCATTTGCGACCCCCCTTTCTTTACCAATTCTTGTTCGTCTTGATGAGTACTATCATCCCTGAAAGTTTGTTGCACCAAATCATAACATATGCCTCAGAAATATGGTATCAAAACACCACCCGCCAGGTAAAAAAAATAACCAAGATACAACGTATAGCCTTAAAAACCATAACAAGTACCTATAGAACAGTATCTACAGCAGCTATGCAAATACTCGCGGGAGTTCTTCCCATCCACTTGAAGATTCAAGAAATACAGAGACTACATGGGATCAAAACGGGTAAACAGCACATTGAGATAGATGGGAACATCATAGAACAAGAAGACATCGACCAAGAGGTAAAAGATTACACTCCACCCTGGAAAACTCACAGATTTGATTGGCAGCCTTATCTACCCGAGGATACCTGTCATGATCTTGAGGTGTATACTGATGGGTCAAAAACAAAGGAGCGGGCCGGTCTCGGCGTCATAGCATACCAAAATCACAGACCATTAACAGAAATCAGCCTTAGGATCTCCAACCACGCCACAGTACCTTCAGCAGAAGCCCTCGCTATCCTACAAGCAATAGATATAATAAGTAAAACTGAAACTAAAACCCCCAGAATAATAACAGATTCATTATCAACTCTAAAGAAACTGGCAGGCTTCAAAAACAAGGACACGACTACTATAGAATTGAGGAACAGACTATCAAAGCTAACACAAGAAAATAAGCACACGAAACTTTATTGGATTAAAGCCCACGTAGGATATCGAGGGAACGAGGCCGCTGACAAGTTAGCAAAAGAAGGTACATTAAGACCAAATATTGATATCCAGACCAAGATTCCACTATCCCTCATAAAAAAGCACATACGTGATAATGCCCTTGGAATCTGGCAGGATGAGTGGGAAGAAGACGACGTAGGAAGGGTCACCTTCGGACACTTCCCCAAAGTTTCCACCAAAAGACTTCAAGGAGACCATTACGTCAACCAGATCCTCACTGGTCATGGAGTCCACGGCCAAGAGCGATTTCATGGGAAAAGCCCACTCTGTACTACCTGCCTCACAAACAATAGCTATGAACATATCATCCTCCATTGCCCCAACTATTCCACTGAACGAAGGAAATTTGGACCCCTGATCAACCTACCTCTTAAAGATATGATAAAGCACCCTTCTGGACGAACAATAGCATCAAACATCCTAAAAACAGAACAAGCCAGACAACTAGCATCTATACAATGATATCCTGTTCATGAACCCTCTCAAAATCAGAACTGACCAAAATATAAACAATAATACCTAAATGACAATAATCTCAGTAATATAAAACCTGTAATGAGTAAAACCTATCAGTACCATCTGATCAAAATGAATATTGGCAGGATTGCGACAGCTTTCCACCGTGTGTTGCCTCTTAGGCGACGGGTCGGCTTTGCCTTATATACTCGTATACCGGGTGATTCAGAAATAATCATCAATATTTTGGGGGGAGGTAGAGGGGACCTATACAAGCATATTTCGAATAGGGATGGTGGGGCGCAATCTTACCGTTAAAGAGATAGGACCTAATGTAGTGCGAGCGCGTTTCAAAAGGCCGTTTTTAGAAGGCCCGTGTGTCGAAACAAAACATAATAAAATGAAAAAATATATTGCATGAGGTAAGGAAGTATCCCTACTACTTACACCATGAATTCGATAGAATTTGAACCACTTTCTAAACCGTGGAGTGAGTTTCAAAAGTTCAATATTAATCTTTTAGTCAAAGAATGGAATTCCCTTAATGGTATTAAGAAAAATGATGATCAGGGAAGGAATTTTCAATGATCGTAACATTGATCATTGAAACTGACTGATCATTGAAAATTACGTTCCCGATCATCATTTTTCTAAATACCATTAAAGGAACTCCATTGTTTGACTGAGAGATTAATATTGCACGTTTTAAAACTCACCCCACGGTTTAGCAAGTGGTCCAAGTTCTATCACATTGAGGATTTAAGTAGTACGGATACTCCCGCACATCATTCAATAATGTTTTTTATTTTATTATGTTTTTTTCGTCACACGGGCTTTCTAAAATCGGCCTTTTGAAACGCCCTCGAACTACATCCTAGCTCTTTAACGGTAAGGCTGCGCCCCACCATCCCTATTCGAAATATGCTTATCTAGGACCCCTCTACCTCCCCCCCCCAATTATTGATGATTATTTCTGAATCACCCTGTATAACAATCAATGTCTGTCTGTATGTATGTCCTTTATAGTTTTAAACTTTTCGAACCTACATTAACTTTTAAACTATACCACGTTGATCTACTCGCTCCAGGGAAGGTTTCTGAATAAAAATAATCGAAGCGTCCTAACAACATTTTTGGTCAATTTTATGCTCAAAAACCCAGATTTCATGCTTAACTTCATGGAAAAACCTTATTGTTGTAAATATAATAAGAGTAGATGTAACTTGAATTGTTGTAGGCATGATATCGATTGTTGTAGTTTTGAATCCATTGTTGTAGCATAAACATAAAAATGGATCCTTTATTTAAATATTTCCCCATTTGGACTGGCGAAGCTCATCTGTAACACACCAGAATAATTTTTTTTAAAATGGACTGGCGAAGCCTATCTGTAATGCACAGATGATATTTATTAAAAAACTGAAACCCGGGCGAAGCCCGGGTCTAGCGCGACAGCGCTAGTATAATAATAAGATAGCTTTACCACTCATCTATCCATTCATTAATGGGGGTTGTTGGTTGGAACGTTTTCGACGTTCATTATTTCGCAGGAATGTTTGCCTAGCAAATATACCTAGACAGGCATTTTTCAAATTTTAGACATTCGAGTTTAAAGGGTCTTAAAATTTTAAACAAACGTTTTTGCTGAGGGAAAAACAGTTTCCCAATATGAAAGAAAACAATGCCAAGAATTTGATTTGGAGTGGACCAAATTGGTAATATCCTTTTTTAAAATATTCAAAGAAAGTAATTTCTGAATTTTCGGAAATATCATTCCATAGAATGTAACTTATATTTTAACAGATGTACTTTTGATAGTTGGTGTCAATTCAAATTATGTTTCCTTTTTTTATGTATTAAAATGGTTTCTCTAAGTGAAGGGGTTCAGGGGGTCTCCCTCTATCCTTTTTTCAAATTGCACTCTCAAAAACTGATTATAACCATCAATTAAAATATTAAACAGTTTTATAAGTTTTTGTTTTACATCTCAGAAAAATGTTTCTTTTTAATATTGTAAATTTATGAAAACGTAGAAGGGGGAGTGGAAAATAAATACTAGTCCATAGAAATTTTCGTTCAAAAATAGATTTATATTTTTATTGTGAAGTGTGTATGCAGAGGAACAATAGATATTGAAAAGAGCATAGAAATAACACATTAATATCGGAGGTTTAGAGGAAGACGGGTGGTCAGACAAAATAAAAGAATGTAGAAATGTGGCAAAATATGAAGAAATATTGTTTTTGAAGACACTCAGATGGCAGCACAACATTTAGTCGTAGTTGTGTGTCTGAGTGAGTCTGAATCAGAGATTTAAAATTATATCCACACCAAACCGATTGGTTGCTGAAATTTCAAATGGTTCATTTTGAAAGCAAATAGGAGAAAGTGCCCCAATGTGGGATAGGTGCTTAATATGCCGGTCTCCTATATCTGCTCTATGCGGAATAGACACGTTTTGTGAGTGGCTTGGGCTAATAATTGGGTTCAATTATGACCCTCTTATCGGAAAATGTAGCACAGCTTTAACCTTGGGGAAACCGCAAAACTTTAAACACATCCGAAAGTTTCAAAAGCCTTTTTTAAACGACCGACTTAGAAGACAAAAATAATGGCTTCTTAATTTTTTAAAATTGATTTCTACTCAGAAAAATCTGAATTTTTATGTACGTTTCAAAATTCATTTATTTAACATCCAGGGGGCATCATTTCAGTTTTTGGTTGGTAGTCCAGTAACTTTGTCGTTTTTTACCATAGGGTAGTATGCGTCAAATCCGGTAGTTCTGATTTTTTGCAGACTTGTTTATGATGTTGGCCTAATGAATAATCCAAGTTTGTGACCTCGAGCGCCGAACGGAACTTTGTCAAAAATCGAAAAAACCAAGAAAAAATCGATTTTTTTTCAAATTTTGGCGATTTTAACCCTAAACGACTAGTTTTTGAAAAAACTTTCGTATTACAAAGTTAAAGCAAACAAAATTTCCTACAAAATGCACTCATCAACTTTGATTCTATGAAGAGTGGTTTTGCCGCTAGAGCGCGCTGAAAAACATCGATTTTTTGGCCTTTCAGCAAAAAAAAGGAAAATGGGTGCTTCTACCATCTACAAAATAAAAACTATTCAAGTTATCAACAAAAATTTTACACCACGTGAAAGAGCATTTAATTTTCTATAAATAACGTGCTTTTTATTATCATTTTTTTAGAAGAGGGGAGTGAGTGAGGAGAAGATCGATAATAAAACTGTTACACCTCGCAGACCAAACGGACTTATGCGGTTGTAAACATGCAATCAGCGCTTTATTTCCGGTATATTACCAACAAAATGGGTTGTTTTGGATTTATTGATGACTAAGCATGCTTAAAAAAATAAATTTTTAAATTTATTTATGAAATATTAGGCGTTTTAGGCGGAAGTTCGATCAATATTTTAAATTCATATATTAAATTATGGGAGTGTTTTAATGAACGAATTTATATGTGTTTTGCATTGCTAAATCCGAATTCAAAGTGTATTTTCATTTTGAAAGTCATCTTCACATCAAAATTTGCACAAAAACTCAAATTCTTGCTCTTTTTTTTCGGTTTTTCAGCAATTTTTGAAGCAAATATTCCTTTTACGAAAAATATCACAAAACCAAATTAAAGAACGTAGAATTTCCAATCAGATACATTGGTTCATTTTTCTTTTGCAAAGAGCGGTGTACGTTTTATAAAGTTTTGAAGTGTAGCAATTTTTTTTTGGTTTTCTACAAAAAAGTAGTGAACGCTCGATTTACCCCACTACAGCTCTACATAAAACAAGTTACCGAAAAATAGTTTATACCACATGAAAGTACATTTAATTTTCTACAAAATGCACTACTTAACTTTGATTTTATGATGAAAGGTATTGATGTTAGAGCTCGCTAAACTACAGCGGTTTCTTGACGTCACACAAAAACATGAAACTTGCTTTTTTTCAAAACGCTATAAAATGTACACCGCTCTTTGCAAAAGAAAAATGAACCAACGTATCTGATAGGAAATTTTACGTTCTTTAATTTGATTTCATGATATTTTTCGTAAAGGGAATATTTATTTCAAAAATCGATGAAAAACCGAAAAAAGAGCAAAAATTTGAGATTTTTTGCAATTTTTAATGTGAAGATGACTTTTAAAATGAAAACAAACTTTAAATTCGGATTTAGCGATGCAAAACACATATAAATTCGTTCATTAAAACACTCCCATAATTTAATATATGAATTTAAAATATTGATCGAAATTCCGCCTAAAACGCCCAATATTTCATAAATAAATTTAAAAATTTATTTTTTAAGCATGCTTAGTCATCAATGAATCCAAAACAACCCATTTTATTGGTAATATACCGGAAATAAAGCGCTGATTGCATATTTACAACCGCATAAGTCCGTTTGGTCTGTGAGGTGTAACAGTTTTATTATCGATCTTTTCCTCACTCCCTCCCCTCTTCTAAAAAAATGATAATAAAAAGCACGTTATTTATAGAAAATTAAATGCTCTTTCACGTCGTGTAAAATTTTTGTTGATAACTTGAATAGTTTTCATTTTGTAGATGGTAGAAGCACCCATTTTCCTTTTTTTTGCTGAAAGGCCAAAAAATCGATGTTTTTCAGCGCGCTCTAGCGGCAAAACCACTCTTCATAGAATCAAAGTTGATGAGTGCATTTTGTAGGAAATTTTGTTTGCTTTAACTTTGTAATACGAAAGTTTTTTCAAAAACTAGTCGTTTAGGGTTAAAATCGCCAAAATTTGAAAAAAAATCGATTTTTTCTAGGTTTTTTCGATTTTTGACAAAGTTCCGTTCGGCGCTCGAGGTCACAAACTTGGATTATTCATTAGGCCAACATCATAAACAAGTCTGCAAAAAATCAGAACTACCGGATTTGACGCATACTGTAAATGTATAAAGTTACTGGACTATGGGGGCCAAGGATTTTTTTATTACGCTGTAACTAGTCTGAGTAGTTCTGTCTATAGTAGTAACCTAGTAACGGTCTGAATCACGCTGCAACAAGACTTTTTTTGGGGGGGATGCCTCAACTTCATTTTTAAGGTATCCCCTAACGAGCAAAGATTAAGTCTTAGAACACTGAAAAGTAGTATTTACATATAATGTCAAAATTTGACAACGTGAACTCCAACGAAAAGACCCTTTGAGAGAAATAGTCCAAAGAGAACAGTTTCTTTTAAACCACAGAATTATCTACGGAAAACAGTTGTAAATAAACGTCAGAGTTTCAAGGGGCCTCCCCCAGAAATTTTTCTTAAAAATTCCCCTTTACACTAGTGTATTATCTCTTTTTCCAACTCTTAGGGGAAAACTAAAAAGGAAAAGCTTCTTGGGGGTCCACCCCCGGAAAATGTTTTGAAATTACCACTTCAAACTAGTGTTTTATCTCTTTTTCAAACTCTTTGGGGATCACTAAAATGGAAAAGCTTCTTGTAAGCGGCCGAATTTTCAAGGTAAAAAGCACTGAATAACAGACGTGAAAATTTTAGAGGAGGTTGGGGGTCCTCCCCCAGAAAAGTGTTTGAAATTTAACCTTAAAAAGTAGTGTTTTAACTCCTTTTGAGACTTTTTGAGCTGCACACCAAGCTTTTTGTGGAAGTTACAGAATTTTCAAGGGACTAGCAGCTATTTTTCATATAACAATGGAAACCTTAGGGGGGAGGGATATATATACAGGCCCCCCTGCCCATTAGACGACAAAATGCGATCTAAGGTATTTATTTCGAAGTTTTACAAAAATAATGTGCGTCTCCTATAATCAGGGTGCAGTGAATCTTCGGTGTATGTCTTCAGGAGAAATTGGCTTGACGGGATATTCTGAAGTATCTCTCTGAGGAGGATTTCCAGTCTGTTCTTGGGTTGAAATTTGACATAGTCCAGCGTGATCAGTTCTCGATCTGTAGAAAATATTTTGTTCTTATTCTGTGTTTGTAATTTCAGTATATCATCGTTGAAAGAAATATTCTTTACTGGATGAAAGGAAAAGAGGGGTCACACGCATAAGGATGCTAAAATAGATCTCAATGGGAATAGGGAATAGATGGGTATAAGGTTCTTTACATTGGAATTTAGAGTTTTGGTATTCGAGAAATACTGCATTTCAAAGAACTAAAATTATGTTTTTAAACCTAATCTCGTATTTTTTTTTACTATGAATGCTAAAAACTGCTGTAATGATCTAAAAAAAATTTTTTGAATTTAAGATCAGCTTAAGGTAAACCTGTAATCAAACATTTTTGTAAGCTCCCATTGGCTTAAAAGTAGTTTCTCTTTTTCAACTATCAATTAGCAGTTTTGTATCCAGGTTAACCTCAGGTTAGGTTATTAGTGAATACGGTCTTAACCGCCAATTACAACTTTTACTTCCAGTTTATCCAGGTAAGTGGTAAATACGAACGCTTGAATCATTAAAAAAATACATCCACCAATGATAAAGACCTCAGAAGGTGAACATGATATACCTAGAGTGAATAACATCATTCATACTCATCCAAGAATATGAAAATTAGAATATGAAATATTCTAATGAAGAATATGAAAATGTATATGAAAAGAATATGAAAATTAGAAAGTTTTTAAACCATCATCTGATTATAATATTAAAATCTTAGCTTTTTCATTCCTTTTTACCTTCTACAGGAAAAGAATTTCCAATCTTTTTTAAAGACTTCGGCATCGTAAATAGTTAGAGGTTGCTTCGTGTGGAGAGTTTCTGGTAGGAACAGAGAGCACACAAATCCAATTGCAGTGACTAGAGCAAACACTCCGAAAGGAACGTAGGTCCCGAATTTATTCTAGAACATAATAAAATTCCATAAGAAACCTTTTACTTTTTAGGAAGAAAATTGGAAGTTTATATTAAAAGGTTTTTAGGAGACTTGACCCATTGACAACAATTTGGGAAAAATAACCCGATTACTTAGACACTTAGAGTATAAATTTTAGGAAAAGTTTTTTTGTGTATGAGCGATTTAAGAAATGTATTTAAAAATTTTTAACCCTACAGTGCATACTGTTGCCATTTGGCAACACGACATTTTTGTCCATTTCCTACTCGAACTTCCATTTCCAAACAGCAACACCATGCAATAAGTACAATAAATATAACATTTCATTGTTTTAGCACTTTAGACTGCCAGTAGATCGCAGCAGGGGTACTATTTTGAGACATTTGTTAGTAGCTAGTGAGAAGAAAGTCAAGACACAGAAAACGCCAAAATAAAAGGACCATATAAACTAAAATAAAAAAATTTCAGCTTGAAAAAAATTGTTTTAAAAAGATAGGTTGTTTTTTTATATTTTTAGAGCATTTGGTTTTATTTCACTTCACAATTAATTTCACAAGGGACACAAATTAATTTCACAAGGACAAAGTTTTTTGTCAATTAAATGTAGAACAAAATTTAATTAATTTTTTTAGTATTTTTTTACTAATTAACAACATTACATAAATGTTTCACAAATGTCAGTCAGTTACCATGTTGTTTAAAAATTTTCAAAAATAAATAAAAACATATTTTGATAATTTAATTGTGCCATTAGATTAAGCTAACAAGAAAGCAATAAACTGGGTGGAATAGTTTACTTTTGGGAAGAAAATTACAAAATACTAAGCGTTTTTCTTAAAAAATGTCAGTCAGTTACCCGTGGAATTGTCCTAATATAGTACTTGACAATCACAGTTCAGATCGTAAATTTATTTTAGCTTGTTTGATGGAGTTTGATTAGTTATGTTGTAACTTGATTGAGTTTTCCAATTTAACAATTCTTTAAATTACTAAATATGTGACTATATTTAATGCTTAATTGCTAAATAGTAACACTGTTTTACATCATTATTGTGTTTATATTCAATGTATCAGTCTTGTCTTTTTCCGACCTTTTTCCCTCGCTTTCCTATTTGTAACTTTAAAGGGTTGATATTTTGCTGCACACAGAGGAGCCATTCCACGTCAAACAACGTTCTAACTGTAATTCCTCATTGTTTCCCTGTGCAACAAGGTAAAAATAAGTGACCATGATACGCCTATTCTAAATATACAAGAGGTATATTTGGACTCGCAGATTAAAAAAATAGGCGTCATCTCTGAGCCGCCTCTCAAGGTCTTATTAACAGTTGCATGACTAACAGTTAACCATCGGATAAAGAAGGATTCCACCAATCAGAGACGGCGAAAAGATAATTTTCCTTTTTAAGCTTCTGGTTATAACCACTGGGTCAAGTAGCGGTGAATAAGGCCGTCTGTGATACGTTCAATTGGTCTGAGTGGCGTACATGGTGTACTACAAATAAAAAACAGCAAGACAAAACTTTGGTCTACACTAAAAATGAACCCTATGATCTAAACTTAGGAACTTGGGTCTTACCAGATAGCTGACGAATGCAGCTGTGACTGCACCCAAAGTGCCAGCCATAGAGCAGCAAGTGAGGCCGATTTCCTTAAGACACTCGGGGAAGAGCTCAGGGCCCTGCAGGTAGATGGTTGCGTAGATGGCGCTGCTGAACCCCTTCGCCATGATGGTGGACAGGATCCCGATCTCACCGACGTCTGCGGGATAGGAAAGGCATCAATCTGTTTTTATTGTTAAAGGAAAAGTATCTCGTATTGTAGGAAAGTTACAGGTTTACCGTGCTGTAATAACAATACTCCCAACTTTAAATTTGTATAGGGCACCTGTGATTTTTATAAGAATTTTCGGAGGACGTCTTCAGGGGCCAACTTGATCCTAAAGGTTTTCAATGCTATCTTGTAGAGCGCTCAACACAGGTAAGCCGAGAAAGTCTTTTTTGCCCCTCATCCCCATTTTAATCGCATAGCAAATATCTAGTTATGTGGACCTTATATAGTGTGAGTGCTATCCAAACAACTCGAACTAAATCTTTATATTATGTTGGTTTGGGGCAAACCCATGAACGAGAAATGACAAGATTTTCTTACTCCCATAAACAGTATAATATCATAGTTAGTTTTAGGATTTTGTTCGTGTTTTTTATAGAATACTCCAAGGTCCATAACTATACTCTGTTCAATTAGAATAAGCAGCTGAAGAATAGTGCTTTCCCCCTCGGTAAAAGCGTTGGGCAAACCCATGAACGAGAAATGACAAGATTTTCTTACTCCCATAATCAGTATAATATCATAGTTAGTTTTAGGCTTTTGTTCGTGTTTTTTATAGAATACACCAAGGTGCATAACTATACTCTGTTCAACTAGAATAAGCAGCTGAAGAATAGTGCTTTCCCCCTCGGTAAAAGCGTTGGGCAAACCCATGAACGAGAAATGACAAGATTTTCTTACTCCCATAATCAGTATAATATCATAGTTAGTTTTAGGCTTTTTTTCGTGTTTTTTATAGAATACACCAAGGTAGGTCCATAACTATACTCTGTTCAATTAGAATAAGCAGCTGAAGAATAGTGCTTTCCCCCTCGGTAAAAGCGTTGGGCAAACCCATGAACGAGAAATGACAAGATGTTCTTACTCCCATAATCAGTATAATATCATAGTTAGTTTTAGGCTTTTGTTCGTGTTTTTTATAGAATACACCAAGGTCCATAACTATACTCTGTTCAATTAGAATAAGCAGCTGAAGAATAGTGCTTTCCCCCTCGGTAAAAGCGTTGGGCAAACCCATGAACGAGAAATGACAAGATTTTCTTACTCCCATAATCAGTATAATATCATAGTTAGTTTTAGGCTTTTTTTCGTGTTTTTTATAGAATACACCAAGGTAGGTCCATAACTATACTCTGTTCAATTAGAATAAGCAGCTGAAGAATAGTGCTTTCCCCCTCGGTAAAAGCGTTGGGCAAACCCATGAACGAGAAATGACAAGATGTTCTTACTCCCATAATCAGTATAATATCATAGTTAGTTTTAGGCTTTTGTTCGTGTTTTTTATAGAATACACCAAGGTCCATAACTATACTCTGTTCAATTAGAATAAGCAGCTGAAGAATAGTGCTTTCCCCCTCGGTAAAAGCGTTGGGCAAACCCATGAACGAGAAATGACAAGATTTTCTTACTCCCATAATCAGTATAATATCATAGTTAGTTTTAGGCTTTTTTTCGTGTTTTTTTTATAGAATAAACCATATAAGGTCCATAACTATACTCTGTTCAATTAGAATAAGCAGCTGAAGAATAGTGCTTTCCCCCCTCGGTAAAAGCGTAATCAAAGCTACGCTCTTCGCGCAGCCAATAGTAAACCCTCTTCGTCACTTTGACGTTGGTAATTGCTATGGTTACCGATTCGGTGGAGGGGGAAGGAAATATTTTCAATAGAATGAATTGAAGTATTTTCAAAATGAATAGAGTATAGGATGAAGACAATCGCTGTGAGATTGGAATAAGAATGAGGGGCAAAAATCCTCTTTTCGGGCTTGTACGCACTCCATAGGATAACATGGAAAACCTTCATGACCCATTTGGTACCTAAAGGCGTCATAGGGAAAATCCTGATAAATCACAAGGCACCTTAGACAGCTTTTCCATACTAACGCATCATCAAAATACACCCCTAATGTATATGCTAGCTCTTACAATGGAAAGGCACCGGAAGGATGAGCGCGACGAAGGACAGAGCGAAAGAGGTGACGATGCAGCACCTCCGCCCCAGGGTCTCGACCGCGATGGAAGTGGCGAAGTGGGCAGGAACCTCCACTGCAGACGCCAGGAAGAAGTCCTGGAACTTGTCGCCACTCAGGTTGCGCGAGTTCATCATCAGCCCGAAGAACACAATGGAGTTCACGTACCTGCGAAAGAGAAGCGACATAATAGACAGCGCATCTCCTGACATCTAAGAATCGCCGAGGTATGGGATCTCACGAGTCAATATTTTAGTGAAATTCCAAAGTCTATAAGCTTCTCCCTTCCAGGCGGGGATCCAGCACAGCTCCAAGGGGGGGACTTTTCCAGACTTTCCCCTTCACTTTTTGACACAAAATGTTGCAGATTTCCAAAAAGTATCAATCAAGATTCCCTTGTGGCACCAATAGGGGTCCTCCCCCATAATTTTTTTAAAAATTGCATCTGTAAAAGAAGGGTTTAACTCAATTTAAAAACATTTTTGGGCCCAAAAGGGAGCACTGTCCGGAGTGTCCCCCTTGGATCCGCACTTGCTTCTTTCAGTCAACGAGACAGTTGTTTAAATTTATGAAATAAGCTCATGCCTATGGAGTAAACACAAATAAACTTTAAAACACAAATAAACACAAATAAAGAAAACTTTTATCACTTTAATGTGCTTATGATGCAAAGTATCCATTAATATTGCAATTTTAAAGATATCCAAGAGATCTCACATTGAGACTTGCAGGGAACCCTCTCACTGGCTGTTCTAGTTAAGAAGCTTGTTGGCTGTTCAATGTAAAAGAGATCCAAGAGATCTTACATTAAGACTTGCAGGGAACCCTTTCACTGGCTGTTCTAGTTAAGCAGCTTGTTGGCTGTTCAATGTAAAAGAGATCGAAGAGATCTCACATGAAGACTTGCAGGGAACCCTCTCATTGGCTGTTCTAATTAAGGAGAGGAGTAATCCTATGGTGTTCATTGCCAATGCTAAAGAGTACATATTACTACTACTATATATAAATTTATTTTGAGGGTTAGGAGAGAGAACTACATCCTACTACTATTATAATTGTGAAATGTTTGTCTGGATGTTTGTTACTCTTTCACGCAAAAACTACTGAATGGATTTTAATGAAATTTTACTATAATGTAGCTTATACATCAGAATAACACATAGGCTATAATTTATAAAGAGAAAACCGCTCCTTCATTCTTTTTTTCCAATTTTTCTTCTTTTTTCACTTATTTTTCCGTGTTTGAAAACCTGTTTTACCAGTCATACAACGAGTTAAAAATAAAACATTGTTTCAAATGAGACAGATCACTAGACTTTTTCATTTACTAGATCTTTTATTTTAGTTTTAAACACTGGTTTTAAATTTGTTAATTTGTTCACTAGACTTACTAATTTACTAGACTTTTTATTATGGTTTCAAATTTGTTATTTTATAAAGGCACCAAGATATTAAACATTATCAGGAACATCGGGATTGTAAAAAGTGACAAGAACACCGGGATTGGAAAATTAGCGAGAAAATCGGGATGGAAAAAATTACCGGGTTATAAAAATTACCGAGAACACTGGGATAGGAAATTTACCATAAAAACACCGGGAATACCGGAATATAAAAATTACCGTAAACACTGAGATAGGAAATTTACCGGGACCGCCGGGATTAGAAAAATTACCGTGACCACCGGGATAAGATTACCGGGAACACTGGGATAGGAAAGAGGTGCCTGGGATACCGGGATGATTTGTAATATTGCTAATTTACAAAATTTTAAATGTATTTTAAGAAATATTTAAAAAAAATAAATTTATAAACTCCCCCCCGTGCAAGGCCGGGTATAACAGCTAGTTATAAAATAAACCTTTGTTTTATTACGTTAATTATTATAGTTAATTTTTCTCATTGTTAAGAATCTTAACAATGAGCTTCGATAGCTCTTTGTTCACGTAAAGGAATTTTAGCAAATAGAAATAATTTTAGAAGTCTCTATTAACCTAAGAAGTTCAAAGTATGTTCATAAGCACAATACAATGTAAAAAGATATTTTCGATACCTCAATTTTTAAGTTTGCACTCTTTGAATGAAAAAAATATTTTTCTTTACAACAACGGACTTATAAACTTGAAATCAATTATCATTGTGGACTTTTCAGTATAGTCTACTCTTTTTACAAATTTGTATTATGTTCTGATTTATACAGTTGACTTAAATGTGGGACAGTTTAGAAAACATTATTACAGTATAAATAACTCATTACCAGCAGATCAGCACAAGTATGAATCTTTTTCGAAGCGTTTGAAAAGTGAGGAAGTGTTTTAAAGAGTATGAGACTTCGTTGATTTCATTCATCAGTGCTTCATCCCTTTCTGCTCTTTCCTATAAATAAATTACTCCAGAAATTAGAAAGATGTTAAGGGAGTTCAAAGCGTAGAGTTTTAAGAATCATCCTAATAGTGTATAAAATACAGTGCTTATAGAAACTGCATGGAAATGTCGATGATTAAAGCATTTAAATTATAATAGAAATTTATTCAGAAGAAAAACTAAACTGTTTAAATAAAATTAAAGATATTTAAAATTGTTACAAATAGAGCCGTTCATAAAGTTTGTGTACTGTAGGGGGAAAAGGGAAACTGTAAATTACCTTTGTTATGTAACGACATGCAATGAGGATGAAGATTACCAACCCTTCTACCAAACATCATTTTACTAAAGATCGGATCCATAAATTTATTCTTTATAAATAAGTAAAGTTATACAATCCAAGAGAATAAGCATTCTTTAATGCAAAATTATTGAAATAATATTTTTTTTTGTAAGTTTCATTTTTCCGAAATTCCATTTCTTTCTGAAACTAACATATTTCTCTTAGGCTAAGCGCGCACTAGGAGACAAAGACAAAATTGCTCTCGGAGACAAAGACAAAATTGCTTCCCTGGCTATTGCAAGAAGCTAGAGTGCGCGCACATGGCGACGAGACCAAGATCACTAGGCCAAGAATTTCCTCATAGAAATGCATTGCTCTCGAGTGACTAGTGTTTTAAGTCGCCGAGACAGAAGTCTCTTAGTGCGCGCTTAGCCTTAATCTTCTCTCCATGAAATCTTGTGCGAGGAAGATACCCATACTAAAGGTAGAGCTAAATTAAAAGTTTTTATCAAATCATAGTTGCGCATAAAAGCGTATGTAGTACATATTCATTAAAGGTTATTGTCACATACCAGAATAACAGACCGTATTTTCTCATACAGACCGGGGGTTGCTTTATTGTGAAACTTAGCGATCCTAAAAAATATGTCGGTGGCTTCATCGTAGCGTTTATTTCCAATCATCCAAGTGGGAGATTTACAAACAAAGCTGTCAACAAGAGAAATTGAATAAACCTTCTTGTGCTTTTAGAAACTTTTAATTTTAGACCTATTGAATTCAGATTTTGTTTAGCTTGAAAAATGCTAGCATGACTTTAACAGCACTAGGGAATTTTTATTTTAAAGCTATAAAAACAACAAGAATGGATAATAAGGAAGTTGCATATATCAGATTTTCAAAAGCAAACAAGTGTTCCGTATGTTTTTTTGTATTGTAAAATGAAATATCTAGTCAGTTTTTCAAAAAAATGTACAGGATCTTAAATATTTTAATTTAAAAGTCGAGAAAAAAACACGTGACTGAAAACGTTTATTGTTTAAACTATAAGATGACGTCAACAATAATATCATCAACTCCATTGCTTTACAACAATGTTTAGTATAAGATGACGTCACATCCAAACTCTTGGCGTTTTCGCGCGCTTTTAAAAAGGGGATTTTTGTTAATTTTTTTGGCAATCAAAAAATTTCTCGATCGGCCTCAAATTTTGGGTAGTTACTTATTTTTGCAAGAGGAATCGATTAAAAAAATAAAAAAAATTCATGCAACTTCCTCATTGCAGACAATTTTTTTTATAATCTCAATGTGTTCAGAATGGCTGAAAACCGCCAAAAAACATTTTAATTTACCTTTTAAAGCCCTAAATTTTAAGTTATTTTCAATTAAAATAGCTTCTTTTCTGTCTGAGCTGAAACAGCTTGTGACGTTAAATGTGCCTTGCTCCCGCTTGTTGTTATTATCTCGCTTAAAAGACTGGAAAGACTGAGCTCTAGTTTTTTTACAGCCTAGTGTTTCGATGAAAACGGTGTTTCCCCCATTTCCAAGAGACACATGTGACGTCAGATTGTTAGGAGCTTTCTGTATTAAAATATGTCATTATTACATTAAAAAAAGTTTGTGAGAAAAGACAAGCGTATTTTTGGAATCAGGAGAGAAATTAAAATTGAATATTAAGAATTTTAAGAGATGTTGCAATTATCCATTCTATAAGGAGTCGAAAAACCTTTGACCTTTTTATCTTAATCCTTTCTTTTAAATCCTTAAAGTTAGTTTTTTTAAAGTTTCAAATCTTATGATCTATTTTACTGATGTAAATTTAATTATTAGTTAAATCAACTATAGTCCCATTACTATTTCTGAATTCCTTACATTATTCATACTTTATGAATTAATTACATTAATAAGAGAGTACTTATTTTGATATGTATCAAGTACCTAGTCCTCTTTCCTGGACTGGACATCTAGCTGTATTGTGCGGGGCTTAGGGAAACTATTTAGACTAAACTCCTTCTAGTGAAAATTTTTGGCCTCGGGGGTTTGGTATCTCTAGCCTGTGGCTAGAATAAGTTGAATAAGTACCACCACTCAACATCTGCATTATAAATAACACTCTCGCATTGAATTCTTAAAACTCTTTCTCATCAATAAATAATTTATTCCAAATGTTTTCCCCATAACTTTATCCAACTGGTCTAATAACTAAAATTCTTAAGAAACGCACATCAATAATATTTCTGACTCAAGCGTTTGATATTTTAGATTTTCAGGGTTGTGTAATACCACAAAATTTAGAAGTAATCTTAATATAGTAGAAAACTTCTTAAAGATCGTGTATGAATGGAAAAGCAGCCCTGAAAACTAACCCAGCACTAACCAAGATCTACTTACAAGGCGTAAGGCATAAGAGCTGCAGCACATATGGAACTGACAGCACACAGTTTCACCCAGTCCCTAGTGACCCAGGCAAGGAAGGGTACCAGACACGTGCCGGACATCCAAGACACTGTGGATATGCTTCCCAACCGCCCTCGCTGACCCTTCTCCATCAGTTCGACCACTGGAAGACAAGAATAACAAACAAATTTATTATCGCTTAAAACAACCACCACTAAAATATTATATATTTTTAAATATTGTATTATCATCAATACTTAACTTGCCTCCCTTGGTTTACAAAAAACACGCTTTATAAAGTCACTGATAGTCGTACTTTAAATGATTGTCGGTGATCGTTATTTTTCTATATTATAGTCTTGAACCAAACTTTTAAAGTTATTTATGAGACTCTCTCGAAAGATCCATAAATCGCCTTCAGAGACCATCCGAAAAATACCGAAGAGAATAAGTACCGAGTATGATTTTACACCGAGAAAATACCAATCTAGCCTCTTCTAGAAAAGCTATATTCGCGAATTCGACGAGGTGTAAACCCTGTTTCGTTCCTGTTTGAGTTTTATTTTTTGCTTGAAATATTATTCAACTTAAATAAATCGTAAAGTTATCTGAGTAAAACCGTATCGCTCAAAATCACGAATTTTCAATTGAAACAAATTCCGATCACGAGATTTACCCACTAATCATCACCAAATGATAAAATAATCGTCTGTAATAATTATAAAATGTGATATTTTTTTTTTAATCGGCAAACAATAATCCGTTTTTGATGAAAAATATTTCCAGGCTTTTTTATTTAAGTGGCAAATGAAAATTTTTTATCATATTTCGATATTTCTTCTTTCGTTTTCCTAACTATCAATTTCAAACCCTGTCTGATTCTATTTTAAATGAGTTCTCACCGAGTTGGTAGGCGTGAGAGTAGATGGTAGGCGCCGCCATCCCCACCGTGATCCTGAAGATTATGACTAAGGTGAAGAGAGGTGATAATGCAGAAGCCACGTCACATACGGCCACAACGGTCGCCGCTGCCAACATGCTGACCTTCACCCCTAGTCTGCAAAAAAGACAAACTTGGCCACCAAGTTACACAATCATCTTTAACAGTGACTTGAGCTACGGAAATTAAGACTGAAGACCGTCTACTTTGAGCAATAAACACCATAAACCACATCATACATTGATGCTGAATTTTTATAGTTCGACCGCCACAAGAAAAACTTTTGACATCGAAAAATGTTGCGGCGGTTGGAAACTGGAAACTGGTTATTCCATTTAATTTTGGGGGTGATGGTAATTCATAAACTGACAAAACGTTTTGCGCCAAATCTGTGTGATTATCATTCAGATTTGGATTTCTTTTCAAGGTTTTGTTCTTCTGTCAAAGTTATTCTCGTGGCGATTGGACTTTTGTCAATCAACGAACATTAACCCTTGTTCTATAATGTTCAAATGCTTTTTTATAATACTTAAGTTAATTGATTCAAACTCTCTCTTATTGCATATCCAGAGAAGGTAAAAGTAAGAGGGTCGCATGGATTAGCAAGAGTAGGTCATTACTTTGTAGGGGAGAAAGGAAGCTGAGATAGTTGTTTGAACAAATGGTTGAGACATTTGTTAATCAGATAAAAATTACTTTTGATCTTGCCACCGATACTATTTATGTGGAATCTACTTTGTAAAAACATGCCACTTTTTAATTAAACTATAGGACCTGAAATTTTGTGTTAGCCTCCTTTGGTTCAATTCCGTTAAAGATCCAGCTAAATACTGCAAGGTTCTTTTGGACACCAAAAATCAGAAATTTTACTAAATAATTTCAAACTCATTGATTAAAATGTTCACTTTGGTCAATTAGCCGGAAATATTCGAATATGAATATTCAGATTTATCAATAAAAACCATAAAAAACTGTCGATATTTGATTATATGGTGGTCAAAACAGCTTGGCGATATTAAGTGGGACCGTTAACGGAATTGAACCCCTCCTTTTATTATGATATATGGCACAGGGATCCTGGAGGGCCAATTCATACAACCACTCAAACCTAAAATTTTATGCCCCCACATATTTTTAGCTACATGTGAGAAAAATGTCTTTACCTCTTGTTTAACTTACTATCTCAGCTTCCTTTATGCAAATTGAAATTGTAAAAACAATATTCGTGTTGGCCAAAAACCATAGAGGATAAATAGAAGTGGAGTGAGTATTTCCATTGAATTGACTCAGAAAAAAAATACCCATTATCTTCTGGTGATGAGTTGACACGTTATCGCTTGGTAATTTGAAAACAGTTACAGGCATGCGCTAAAGCTTGGTGACAAAACATGACGCCAAGAATGCATGCATTAGCAACACTGCAAAGCATAAAAGTTAAGCAGTGAAAATAATTTACAGTAAAACCACCGTCACGTGACAGTGGTCACGAGTTAGTGGTATTTGCCAGTCTTTCTGGGGGGGTCTTTCTTAGGGTTAACATTTCTCCTTCCACCACTATCTCTTCTGTATGGGTCAAACCATATTTTTCTCACTTTTGCGTTGTCAGTTGAAAAATAGGAGCTCCGAGAAGTGCTCCAAAGAAAGTACTGGCGATGATTATTGGAACGAAGAAATCATTCTTGCACACTAGATCCCACTAAAAGTCAAGAATAAATTTTAGGGTTGTATACGTTAACACCCTTTTATTTATTTTCTACATTGAGAAAATTGTAATTTTGTACCGCATTACTATAAATAGGAAAAATAACATTTGTAATTGATTAATTACAATTACAAATTGTTGTGCGTCGCATCAACATTAAAATTTAAAGTATAATCCCATAAAAATAATTGGTACTTACGGATTAACGCCACCGTAGCTACAGACTTGGTGGTTTTTAAGTGCAGCCAATTATTTAAAATGATTCAAATTGTTAGGGGAGAGGAGGGAGGAATGGGACAATTTTCACTAAATATTTTTTTATTCATTATCCCCTGCTTATTCATAGATGCAAATGGTTGGATAATAAACTTGCATGTTTTAACTTAATTTTTTTTAAATGTACAGTTCTTAAATGTTGTTTAATTTTATCACTTTTGATCATTCAAATTAACAAGAATTTTGTCCCATTCCTCCCTCATGGGTGGGAGGAGTGGGACATGAGTATGGGAGGAGTGGGACACTTTTAAAAAGTAAAGAAAATTAGTAAAATGTAATAATGAGAAAGGGCCTAGTATTTTACCTACTATTCTTTTAACCTTTGCCCACATTTTTAAACAGCTTTCAATCTTATATCTATTATAGAATAATTTTTAAAAAATATTTAGTACACTTGAACTCTTTCTCATGGTGTTAAGAATCAATAATTGAAATACAATGTAATACTTGGAATTGTTAATTCAAGAAAAGAAAAGCATTTCAATTGAAGCGATAGAAAGCTATCAGAAATTAATATTTTCAAATTTTGTTTACATTTTTGCAGATTTTGTTTACATTTTTCAGAGTGTCCCATTCCTCCCTCCACACATTGCTTTTAAAATATAACTTGTCACATAAACTATGCTGGTGTTAGGCTTTATGAAATTGCAGATTAGCATATATTATATCTTTTAGATTACAATGGCATTATATAATGTTTGTTCTACAAATTACATGAGAAATGAAATAAAACTTAAGATAGACTGGAAATTTACTTTGGAGGTGGGAAAATCAAATTTTTACAACTATAAACAGAAACTTGCTGCTGGATAAACTAAATGGAGGAAATAACAAGAAGCTATAAGAAGGCCATCTAATGACCAAATTGGAAATAAAATAAACTGATTTATTTTTCCATAATTTCAGCTGTCCCACTCCTCCCACTGTCCCATTCCTCCCTCCTCTCCCCTACTTATAATTGTTATTTATAAAATAAAAAACACTTTTAAAATTCCAAACACTTTATTAAAAAACAAAGTAGTCAATCGGATTTCGGTCGATTGCGGATTGCGGTGGCGTTAATACGCAGGTACCAAATAATTAATTTGTACTTTAGAATTAGCTGGGCACAATCATCCAGTAATTTCATAAATTTTATGTGTTTTTGTAAAATTTTGACAATTAAGTCTAATTCCCGAAATTTGCGCCAGGCTATAGCTAAAGTAGCAAAAAGGTTTTAAATAAGTTAAATAAACGAAATATTTAGTTTTGTAGAAGTTTGCCTTTGCTAACCCCGATTTTTCAACACCTGTAAAAGTGTTATTATTCTACTGTGTGTAAAAAAATTTCAATAAAACTAATTTTGAAAGGAAGAAAATGTTAAATTCTAATTAAACCTTTTCCATTTAATATCCAACGGTTTTGGTTAATTTTCGTTACACAATTTCCACTGAGTCAAATCCTGACCGATTATTTTTACAAATACTCAAAACGGTTTAAAAGCTATAAAACCCAAATTTTAAGGAAAAATTTATTTATATAATTTCAATCAGGATGATTTCATCCCATCTATGATATATTTCAACTCTTCCCCAATGAATAGTAACTTACAGCAGTAACGGCGGTAGCATCATAGTATGTTTTGTCATACACCCATCCATGGTCACATGGCATCGTTGGTGTCATCTCATCCACATGCTTTATTCCCGACTCCAAGATCTTCGCATAATCTATAGCATATCGTCTGCACTTAGGGTCAGAGGGAGGCTGAATTAGCGCCTTCTGTTCTTCCAACGATAGATTCGAGTGAGCTACCTCTGGAACATAACACCAGTGTTCGGGAATGTTTGTGATAAATACAGGGTGCATGGTAAACCATGGCATGACTGTAAAGCTAGGAATGATGACAAATATCAATACAAGTTTTTGGTATAGGCCGTAGCCACCTATGTCCCTAATAATATCATCGAAATACATTCTTGAATTATCACTTAAAAATACTAAATCCCATGTGCTTTATCGGGTTTTTTTTTGCATTTATAAGAAGCATTTAATACTTTAACTTGGTTCGGAATGACACATTTAATAAGATCTTAAAGCGATAATCTAGGATTATCCCAGAAGTTTTGCTTTTTTAGTTTTAAATCAGCAAAAATAGTGAGAAGAAACATTAAAAAGAGTTGAATATTCACTCAATGAAAAGTAAAAGAGTAACTGAAAATTTGTTTGTTTATACATTTTAATCATAGTTTCTTTTCTTACCAGACCTGATATTTTTTAAGGTTATTTATTTCTTTTGAGAAAGTTGGACAGCTCTCCATAAACCATCTGTTTCTAATAGGTGTTTCAATCCAAACTTGTAAATAAAAACAAATATTGATAGTATTAAAATATTTAATTTTCAGCCAAAGGAATATATCCTTAACTTCAAATAAACGAATAATTGGTTTCGTTTAAAACTGTCATCCAAATAATTTTAAAGAACCTAAACGACGTTGTCATTGGAAAACACGTCTTAACATCTAGATAAATTCCTTATAAGTTCTATGTTTATTATTGTTAAGGGATATTCCCAACAATTTTCTCAGGTATGCCACATGTTTTACCATTTCAAGGCCCCCTCCACTGTTCTGTTCCCTGTCACAAATTTGATATAAAATCTTTCCCAAAACATTAATAAGTCAATCCCTAAAAAATCATTAAAAATAATCAATTTTTAAAAACCCGAGATAATATAATAGTTACAGCTTTGAGATATTTTTTAATGATAGTGTTACAAGTTTAAAAGAAATCTAACGCTGGAGCTAATTATACAGAACAATAATACATTTATTGTGGAATTAATTCTAGTGAAATAAGTATGATACATGCAAGTCAGAAAATATTTTATTCAGAAATTAAAGAATAAAAGAGAAAATGTTCTTTCGCAACCTATAGTATTTTTAGATTTCTTGAACGTGCATGGACTCATGGATTTGGTCTGATCTTCTTAGATAATTTCGGGAGATCAGTAACAACAACAACAAAGAGAAAATGATTCCAATGATGAATGATGATATACAAAGAATAAAATGAAATACCAGATAAACTTGAGTGTTAAAAAACTCATTAAGTTTTTCACTCAAAAAGTGTTCAAATATATGTAAAATACTATCCTACAATGTTAAAAAATTCACATAATTGTTAAGACACTTCATAGTTTTTTCAAGGTTTGAACACCGTTGGGGGAATAACATAGATTCCACCAAGTGAGTCGATAGAACCTCTTTTCTGGTAGATACTTCTTGATTCGACTGGTTTCCAGTTCTTGTTCGTTGTTTTGGCAAGTCTGGGACGTTCCGATGAGGTATCCTCTGGTTCTGTATTTTCCCCGCTGGGTAAATAGAAAATAAAAATTTTTGTAAAGAAAATGCACAAAGGTTGAGAAAATAATCTGTGTTCAAAATTTAAATTATAAAAATAAAAATAATTTAAAGTGACGCAACATTTGCAGGAAAAGGAAGAAAAATAGAGATCAAGAACTATACTTATTATAACTTATCAATTTATCTACACCAATTATATAATATCTTTATCAACTTATTAATTAATATTACTAACAAAATAATTATTATTTTAAATTTTAATGCAAAATTATTATTTATTTGAGTTTTTTATTTCATTAAGTCTGAAATTTCATTATTTTGGAGATATTAGGAAACATATATTATCCTCGGAAGTCAAAAGTTTTCATTTTTCAACCGTAACAAAGGACTATTTATTCTAAAGGACTGAAAAAGTGCTATTTTCACATGCTAATACTACCTCCGTGAAAATTCGCGCTATTTTTATGAAATTTTCCTCAGTGAGTTATTCATAACGGTGGCAACAATACTATCACTGAGGTTTTTGTTCCATCTCCTTTAGTTTTTAAATTAATATTTTTACTTTTTATTTCGCCGCTAGGGGCGCTGTAAGTCATCTAAATGGATTCTCCAATCTCCAGGGTCACTTACCTAGATATAGACCTTCACTTCCATGATCCTAGGATACTTTGGTTTCGAATAAAAGCCGCGAAACGGACTTTTTAAACACCCTAGCCTAGGGTGTTTAAAAAGTCCATTTCGCGGCTTTTATTTGGAACCAAAGTCTCCTAGGGTTATGGAAGTAAGGTCTACCAGTTGGTAAGTGACCCTGGAGAATCCATTCAGATGACTTATAGCGCCCCTAGCGGCGAAATAAAAAAGTTAAAAAATAATTAAAAAACTTAAAGAGAGAGAACAAAAACTGAGTCAAAGTATTGTTGCCACCGTTATGAATAACTTACTGAAAAAAATTTCATGAAAATATCGCGAATATTCATGGCAGTATTAGCATGTGAAAATAGCACTTAGAGTATATGTATGGCTCAGTGGTACTGAATCAATACCATGAAGAACTGACCTTCCGCAGGCGAAGAAGGACCTGTTGGAGACGAACTCCTCTACATCGGCCACCGTCTGCGGGAGGGTGAGGTCCAGGGTCTCCGGCAGGGCAAGTGCCGCCATCACCCCAAACAGCGCGATCACGCCAAAGCACAGGAACGGAAGGTAGAAGCCGTACTTGCCCTGAGGAAATCGAAGGAGTTTTAGATGGTAAAAGCATGCAGAATGTTGCAAAACATTGCACATAATATTGGGCCTGTAGAGGGTTTTGCAACGGCTGGAAAAAGCATGTCTCAGGAAATAGCGGGAGATATGTAGGAGAACAAAAGGGGACCTCTTAGACCTCTGTTCGAGGAGGGGTTTTCTTTTGTTTACGAATTGACCGATAATGTCCGGAGACGTGCTTTCGCCAGCGTTGTAAAACTATCAGCACAGCCATTGAAGCTACATAGAACTCATTTATTGTATTTCTTAAAATAAATACCTATCTTATGTATACAGTGTTCATGTTGAGATCAGTATGAAAATGGCAATGTTGGATGGTTTCAGAGAAACGAATCGTTAACTAAATAAAAATAAAAAGTACTAAATACGATTGTAAAAATTCAATCCAAAAGTGGAAAAGAAAGTATTTTTATATTAACTTCTTAAGCTGAGATGGTCGTAACAAAAACCCTTCACTTTTGCTTACTGATTAACGACCATATCACCACTAACCTGACCACAGCGGTTAACCGGCAGTCAAACTTATGATTGGCAGTTAAAGAAGGGAAACTAGTTTACGCCAATTAGAGGTGTAGGAAAGCCAAAACCGGGTCCGAAAAACCAAGCAGCAGGATTAATTCTCCTACATTATTCTACTAATCCGACAGCTACAAATTTTACGTTCTCTTAAAATACATTTGACCTTATGTGGTTTGTTTTATTACTTCAATATTTTTGGTTAAACCACCAATGCAAAAATATAGTTAGGAGCTTGCCTAAAACAAGAAATCGTATCATTTATCACCATACTATAGTCCGTGTAAATAGAATAGGCGGCTCGTCACCATCATGGCAACGCAACAGAAATGCAATGGGAAATGACTAGTAATTCAAATTACACAGACTAGTCCGTGTAAAAAAATTGGCAGCTCGTCACCATGGCAACGACGTGGATATAGAAATTATATTGCACTGCCTTTTCGTTACTATGGTGACGATTTGCCAATTTTTTTTACAAGGACTATAAGAAAAGAACGATGTGTCTCACCAGATAGACGATGTAAGGAGCGATGAGCGTTGACCCGCTGCCAATGGTGGAGCATAGACCCATTCCGACGGCACGCAGGGAGGTGGGGAAGAGCTCCGGGGCGATGATGTAGACCGTCATGTAGGCCGCCGAGGTGCCCCCTTTGGCCAGGAGTGCCGCTATAACCCCCACTATCGTGTACTCTGAAAAAGAATGGGAATGATTGAGGAAGAGGTTTGCATGGGTTGATAGCATGACGCGTTGTAGCAAAAGCGGAAAAAATTTCATATGGTGTTAGTGAATGTAGAATATGGTCTTTCCTTTGGGATCTTGGCGGTACTACGGTGTAGCTACACCATCGTGAAGAAAATTTTTTGGTTTGTTTCTACAGTCACGTCAAGTTTATTTAGATGTATTCATGATATATTAATTGAACCGTCAGTTTAGAAAACTGACAATGCTAGAAAACTACTAAACTAGAAAACTATAAAGGTCCTCAAATAATGGCATAAATTGACTTTTTGTGCTCAAACAATCTCCAAGTTTTGCTCCACGCAAGAAAGAAAAAATAACTATACTCTTATAGGCAGATATAACCTCTTGAAATCGGCGTTATCAATGTCCCTTCATTGTTTTTTTACATTTTAAAATTAAGTAAATTTGCTGCTTTTGCCCTTTTATTTTTTGCGCTGTTTACTAAGCCAAAATACTACTTAACTAAATCCCTTTTATGATTGTAAAAGTAGTAAAAGAATTTTCAAAGGAGGACGTTACAAAGTTCGAACTAACCCCTTTTACTCTAAATCCCATACAAAAACCAAACCACCCCATAAAAACGTATTATAATGAAATCTGTAAGTAAACTGTTATTAAATGAAAGGAGTATTTCACCATTATCTCTGGTTAGCGGACAATAAGTGTAAACTCACAACTCTCAAGCGTCACCTCCAGCCACAGACCGGTTTCGTCCTTGTTAGGACTCATCAGCACGGCATAGGATTAATCAATGGTCATCACTGTTTCAGTTATAGTCGGCTAGACTAGTATTTCCCCTCCGCTCTCTGATGTTTCTATGCCGTGCTGATGAGTCCTGTTAATGACGAAACCGGTCCACGGCTGGAGGCGACGCTTGAGAGTTGTGAGTTTACACTTAAACTGTTAGTACCTGGCCTGGTATTGGATGCTGAATGAGAATTTCTTTATTATACCTCCAAATGATCAAAACTGACGGGAAGGCGTGTTTCATGGATTGTAGATTCGCGCGATCCCATTGCCACCACGGCCCCTATATCCCAAGGCATACAAAATGTTTTTCGATTTCCACTATCGCCTATGGTCATAGACTGCTACTCTGTGTTCAAAGTAAAAAAAATTACTTATGTTATACACCAGTATGAAGGGAGCTTACCTGGGGGGAAGATGACGGGCAGGAAGCATGCGGCGGTGGCGAGAAGGAAGGAGGCCGCGGCACACCATCGCCTTCCCATGCACTCCATCATGGACCAAGCGGCGAGGGTGGCGGGCACCTCCACCGCTGCCAGGTACAGGAAGTTCAGGTACTCGTTCCCAGCCAGGTTGCGCAAGTTCACCTGGTGACCGTAGTACGGCATGCAACCGCTGATCCTGCAACGTACAAAAATCAGTGTTGCATCAAGCCCACTATACTGAGTTAAATCACACTAGACGAAACAAGTATGTCTATCCTTCTCAACCTTAGTAAAATCTCTCAGGACCACGACGTACACCTCCATTGGATACCATCCCACGTTAACATTTGTAATGAGATTGCGGATACACTGGCCAAAGATGGTAGTGAGGAAGAAACGACCACTGACTCTTCGCTTACTTTCCAGGAACTGTACTCAAATGCAAGATCCAGACTTGACACAACTTGGCGTACTCCACCTGGTCACCAATGGTACACCAGAACATCCCCTGTGATCGTGTCTCCCAGACTGCTCTAGCAAGACTTGCTTCTGGCCATCTGAAGTGCCTTTCTTTTGAACGTGGCAGAAAAATCCACCCCAATTGTCCAAAATGCCGTAGCCTTCCAGCTTCACCGGTTCACATTCTTGGATGCGTTGGACTTTCCAAAGAGAACTTAACATCTGACCCTCTGATGGTTATTGACTTTTTGGCGGTCAACAACTTGATGGAGCTGATCTGACAAATGTCAGATATTCTGAGGATAAGCAACAAGTCCACTCTCAAGTTAAGTGGCCACAGTCTAACTTTTGAACCCCTATACAGATAATCATGAAAGTGGGGTTTAGGTATAGTAAAGTGACCATGCCCTATCCCATTCAACCATTTTCAACGCCATTTAGAGGAAACTTTAGGAGTTATAAATTTTATTTTAAAAAACTATTAGAGATTTGGTAGATTCGTCAGCTACTAAGTTGTAGAGCAGCGTTGATTAAATAGGAAAGACACCTTATGTCGAAAAATATCTTGAATCAAACCCCTAAAACGCACGCTCAAAAAAGGTAGAATTTACTTGATTTTTAGGTTTTAAAACGCTCCTCACGAGGCGAAAATAAGAAATTTTCGAGTTTATGAACTAAGTTACTTTAAGTCATAAAATGAAAATATCTCATTTTCAACTCGTGAAGAGCGTTTTAAACTAAGTAAAAAACTAAGCAAATTCTACCTGTTTGAGCTTGCGTTTTGGTGGTTTAATTAGAGTGTGGAGTGCTCGATTACGGCTTAGACAGGATCGAGGCCTCACACTCTATTATGTTATTATTAACTTTGTGGCAACGTTTTTAAATGTTATATAAAGGATTTTCCTGTTGTTATTATTCTCACTCGTTTAATGTTTTAATAAAACTCTTTGGATTTAAGGTAGATCTTCTTTCTGTGCTCTTGGAGTATTAGGGTCGAATAAGAGATATTTTTCTGCTTGAGGTGTCTTTTCCCACTAAATCAATGCCGCTCTACAATTTAATAATAAATCTAGAAATTTGAACATACCAACAAATAGTGATGAGGAGGAACCTCTTCCGTAATTGTGGGTACCTGAAGAAATCTAATGGAGATGCTTTCTCTTCTGAAGTTCTCTGACTTTTAAACTGTTCGCCTAATTTCTGAAAAGAAAAGTATAGCTTTTAATTATGTGTAATGTAGTACATGTTCTTTTTTGAATGGCTAAATATGTGTTGAAATTTGTAATGAAATTTGCAATAATTGATGAACAAAATCTATAAATCCAGGCATTCAACATCATCAGTAAGAATCTGGGTCAGAAATAAGAGCACAAAAGTATTTATTTAATCATATTGAATTTGAAAGTTTTAATGTTCAATTTAATATGGAAAAGAGTTGCTTGAACAAAGTTGGGCTTGTAAGTTGAACTTTGATCAGAACAGAAACCAAAATTATCTGAAAAGCAAAAGTACTTTCATTTAAGAGTTATTTCTTAGTGAACACAAACTACTAATGATCGAGCTTCTTGTGGAATATAAAGTTTGTAATCTCAATCAATTAGTTTGTAGAAGCTTAGCAAATCATGCAACCAACTGTAGAAATTTGAAAATATAAAACCTCTAGGGGTAATTTTATCGAAGAATGGAAACACGCGTTTGCAAAGCTGGAAAGTCTTGATTTTTAAGAGATAATGAGGTATTTGCATGAGTGAGGGATTTGCTTGATTTTATACTTTTTCGATACATTATGGTCTAAAACTGCCAAATTTCTGATTTTTAAGTTCAAAAATGTGTTTTAAATAATTTAAAATTCCATTTTATTTTTGCCAAAACGTCAGAAAAGTCACGTGATCAGAAAACGGGCTTCTATTGGATGTGACGTCACAGCGCATGAACCATTGTGTTTTCTGTTATCACGTGATCAGAAAACGGGCTCCTATTGGATGTGACCTCACAGCGCATGATTTGGGATTCCGAAGCGTTTTCGCGCCAAAATAAAAAACGATATTTCAAAAATTTATATCTCTGAAACTAGGCTACGGAAATACTTGCTGTAAACATCATTCTTCATGGTTTTTTATCTACTATTTTAATAAAATTTAATCTCAAAACGTGAGAATACCTCATTATCTTTAAATTTCTTTTCCGCTCTGAGCAGGACAGGTATCCAGAAAGAAGTTTTTTACAATTAGGCTTACAGGTTGAGAACTGCTGTTATAAAAAAGCTTATGATGAATCGTTGTCGAATTTCTTCTGAGCCAAATAAGAAACAGTATTCGCAAATAAAAAAGGTTCACTCTTCATGAAAGTCTTCCACACTTCAGATTTCAGAACATCGTTGAAATTCTTCAAAATGAAGTCAAGAACCCCTGCAATGAGCTTTTTATCCTGGTGCTTGTCCCCCAAGGACAAAACGTCGCACACGTTCGAAATGGACACATTGGCACACAAGACATCAGAACACTCGGCTTGGAGGGTGAGTACCTGGTACTTGTCAGCAGCGTAATAGAGTTTGAGAGCGCTTTCCCACTGCAGGTTGTCCGTAGTACCGGAATACATTAAGGCCAGAAACTTGGATAGCGTGGAGGGTTCTAGGTCTTTGATGTCCACTGAGGCGGACGCGGATTCTCTCAAGTCACTCGAGAGTAAGCGTTTGAAGACAGGGGAAAGAGCACTCAGTTTGGCTCTGTGAGTATTGAAAGAGACGTTTTTGCAGCGAAGTTGGAAGTCTGAAAAGTTTTGGTCCTGGTAGAGACACGCCAGTTCTTTTGAAAGTGCTGTCATTGCGGCGTTTTCAAGATGGTTAGTAGTGATAGGTTTGGGGACCTTGGGATTCCGCTTTCCGTAAACTCTTTATAAAATGTCTTTAGAATCACAAACTGACTTCATGTCGGTTTCTTTTGGAAAAAATGAAAAAATTCCGTTGTGACGGTACTTGATACTAGGAATAACTGTGACTCGTAGAATCAAATAATATTCTTCGTTTATCACCTCTTTTCTCGACGGGGAATAAAAATAAACAAATACCCATTCATTTTCATCGTGAAACGTAGAAAACTTCTATTAAGAAGAATTTCGAGAGAATTTTGGCCGTTTTTTGTATCTTTCACTTGAGTCCATATTATGGATTCATCTGAACTTATGAACGATAATTCAACCGATGAAGAAATATTCGAAGAACATCTATTCGCACGGATAGACGTTCTTCTATTTAGGTTATTATTTTTAATTTACATAATTTGGATTTAATTCAGGAGGTATATTCCTGTAAAATTTTTAAAAACGCGTTCACCAACGAAAATGATGAAAAGTTCGGACAATTTACAAATTGAGATTTTAATAGTTTTCTAAAAATCTGTCCTGTAACTATCAAAAATAAAAGAATTTCAGTAAATTAATATAGGTAAGCATGTAATTAACATGCATTATGATCCTAATTTCTTTATTTAACTGTGCTACAAGAAAACAGAGAATTACCTGAGATGGCAAAATCAATAGGTTTAGATAAATTGATATTCTGACCCTTAACCCTACAGTGCATACTGATGCCATTTGGCAACACAACATTTTTCCCCATTTCCTACTCGAACTTTCATTTCCAAACGGCAACACCATGCAATAAGTACAATAGATATAACATTTCATTGTATTAGCACTTTAGACTGCTAGTAGATCACAGCAGGGGTACTATTTTGAGACATTTGTTAGTAGCTAGTGAGACGAAAGTCAAGACACAGAAAACGCCAAAATAAAAGGACCATATAAATTAAAATAAAAAAAAATTTCAGCTTGAAAAAAAATGTTTTGAAAAGATAAGTTGTTTTTTTACATTTTTAGAGCATTTGGTTTTATTTCACTTCACAATTAATTTCACAAGAGACACAAATTAATTTCACAAGGACAAAGTTTTTTGCCAATAAAAGGTAGAAAAAAATTAAATTAATTTTTTTTCGTATTTTTTTACTAATTTACACCATAATAGAAGTCACATAAATGATTTTCAAGTGAATTTAAAAAATCATGCATTGTAGGGTTAAAGTTCTCTTCAAGTTGGTTTTTTGTCCCGCTAGACAAGTTAAATTGGCAAAAGGTTGGCCCGCATGACATTCAAAATTTATGCAGACCAAGACCTGTGTTAAAGGGTCTCAAAAGTTTAGATAAAAAAATGACGTTTCTGTTGGAGAATAGAAAGGTAGGGTGGGTTTCCCAGTAAATGAACACATGGTCGTATTATCTTAAATATTAAGATATTTGAACTCGCTATGGACTATCACTGAATTTCAGTTGTTGCAAGAAGACAGGCAATCGTTGATTTAAACGTATATTCCGATTTCAGACTGTGAAAATTTATTTATTGATACACAAGCTTAAGGTCTACGAAAAAGACACCGGTGAGTAAAGATTTGATTTGATTCATTCATATTTTTCTAACTTATAATTGCGTTTATTATGGTCGTTGTTGTTTTTTATCAACTGTTAAAGACTCATTCTTTAATATGTCATAGTGCAGAAAGCTGTACTTTTAAAATTGCGATACATAAGGGGGTGTTCACTTACTGGAAGCGTAAACTGAGATTTCCCAGTGAATGATCGGCCGGGCCCGTCATTTACTGGGGAAAAGGCCCAAATCGTGAATCTTCATGGTTTTTAGCTTATTCGATCTATAATGATGTAATCTTAAGTAGGTATAATGCTCGAGGTTTTAAATTGGGTTCTTCCAGTAGTTGAACGGGGTGTGTTGATCAGAAAGTCTATGTTAATACATGGTGTTTCGAAAGTTTGCTTCATAGCTTTAGTTTTAAACAACGCCTCATAGAATCAGGGGAATAAAGTTTTCCTATGTTAGTGACCATGAAGAATATAGTGAGATGGCTTACAGTGCTCTTAGTATCCAAATTAATAATTTTATCAATACATTAAAGAAGATAGTACAAAAACTTCATTTAGAAAAGAAATTTTACTGCAGTTAGTCACCAGTTTTAGTTTTTTTTGGAAAAGTTTATAACAACTGTTTGGGTTTCTCATCTGTATAATTCAGGGCCGCCGAGAGCCAAGTCGGGCCCCGGGGATAAGGTTGGCAAGCGGGCCCCCAGTGACATACCTATACTTCTCATTTTGAGGTAGGGGGCAAACATTTTCTGAAGTGCCCCCACCCATGCATTCATAGGCTTAATGTAATTTTTAGAATATTTCTAGACAAGATCTGAATTTCACTCAACTTAAAAATATCGTTTTCTTTTGATAATACGCTGAGTAACAAGCAATAAAGGGGTCTGGGGTCCCCCCAGAAAATTTTTTAAAATAAGTCCCTAGAAAACTGGGAATTTACTCATTTTTGGACCTTCAAGTGAACAAATTAATTTCCAAAATATTCAAAAATATATTCTCTTAGAACTCAATATGAAAATCTTTGGGTTCCGGGCCCGGGGGAATCGTACCCCCTCGCCCCCCCCGCTCTCGTCAGGCCTGGTTAACCATACATACATCTTTATTAGGAGCGCACAGCGCCGAAGGCGCTTTATCTCCGCCTGAAATAACAATATGAGATTAAAGGGACATGAATACAAATTTTTGCTTGAAGTTGGTCATGGTACCAATAAATATAACAAAGAAAAGAAGTGTGGAGGTGGGATAATTCTTCAGCATCAGGCGATTGGTAGAAAATAGTCATTAGTCAAAGTCAGTCTGAAATTAGTTGATATCAACAGGTGATAATATCAGGTGATTGGCGTCGTCATCAGGGGGGATGCAGACGTTGGGTAATCAGGTTTGGTTAAATTACCAAGTTAACTTATAAACTTTTCCAAAATACTAAATCTGGTGAGTATTTTCAGTGTTTATTTACCTGGAGAAGGTGTTCATATTTAGGACAAACTTTGTTCATTTACTGGGTATATCGCACTTTTTACACTTAAATCAGGATTCCTTCAAAACTATTAATTGCTGAGATCTGGAAATACTTTGATCAAAATGCTGAAAAAAGCCTGAATGGAAACATACCTTATATTTTAAAATTGACCTAGAAAAAGCCCTGAAAAAATTTGTTAAAGTGGGAAAATCACAAATCCAAATGCTAACTAAGTGTTCATTCACTGGGTGGATCACCCTATTTGCTTTTAAAATGAATCATTTGAAATTTCTGCAAACAATCTGTTTGGTGTGGATTTAGAATTTTAAACCTCCGATTTTCAGACTCAGAGACACACAACTATGTCTAAATATCCTGCTGCCATCTGAGTGTCTTCAAAAACAATATTTCTTCATATTTTGCTACATTTCTACATTCTTTTATTTTGTTTGACCACCCGTCTTCCTATGAACCTCTTATATTAATGTGTTATTTCTTTGCTCTTTTCAAGATATATTGTTCCTCTGCCTATATGCTCCACAATAAAAGTAAAAGTCTATTATTGAAATAAAATTTCTATGGACTAGTATTTCCCCCTGAACCCCTTCACTGAGTGAAACCCTTTTCATACATGAAAAAGGAAACATCATTTGAATTGACACCAACTTACTATCAAAAGTACATATGTTAAAATATAAGTTACATTTTATGGAATGGTATTTCCAAAAATTCGGAAATTACTTTCTTTGAATATTTTAAAAAGGATATTACCAATTGGTCCACTTCATATCAAATTCTCGGCATTGTTTTCTTACATATTGGGAAACTGTTTTTCCCTCAGCAAAAACCTTTGTTTAAAATTTTAATACTCTTTAAACTCGAATGTCTAAAATTTGAAAAATGTCTGTCTAGGTATATGTGCTAGGCATACATTCCTGCAAAATAACGAACGTACAAAACGTTCCAACCCCATTAATGAATGGATAGATGAATGGTAAAGCTATTTTGTTATTATATATTAATTAAATTTGAACAAACAATTTTGATCGGAAATATGAGGGTAGGATTAAAGTTTTAGGTTCTTGTTGAGAAACATCTCAACGGAAAGATCATTCCCTACTTCATATAATTTTGTTGTGATTATTAGTCACCAGTAAGTAATAAAATTATAGAAATATAACTAATATTTTCAGACTCATGAATGCTATGCTTTTGAGATAATAATCACTGATGCAAAAAAGCGCGAATATACTATGTAAGTTCGCGCAAGAATTAATCAGAAAAATGATAAACTTTCTGCCTAAACCGTTAGAGCATCCGTTGGCTATGTGCACTCTTTGGTGGGGCCAATATGTCTGTTATTAGAATTCAAATTTGAAAATATAGAATTGATTCCCACTTTTTAAGTGCTTTTTTTATTTTAAAATAAATTTTAGTTAGTGACGTTCTTTAATCACTTAACAGTTTTTAATAACAATGCATGTTAGTTGACTTTAAAGGAAAATGTATTTTTTCTATTACATATACAACAAAATATTGTGTGTTTTTGCTTGTCCAAAAATACCCTTTCATTTTGATGAAATGTAACCATCGTCAGTAACAAACATCTTAACTAAAAAAAATAACCACAGTTTAAGAACCGCTGTTCTAAGCCATTGAGACCTCTTGGATATAGTTGAAACGTGTTGAAAAACGTTACTCCTAACGTATGATTGCTGAAACTCCCTGTAACCATTTGGCCATGAATATCACAGTTCCAGCAGCTGAAGTTTTTAATACTCAATTCCAACACTGAGTACATGTCCTCACCAGTTCCTCCCTCCATTCCGAAATCAATTTTTTAAAATAAAGTTTTCGTTGATGAATAAAAATACTTGAAAATTGGTATTTGATACAATAAAGTACTCATTAAAAAGATAGATTCATCACATTCCTATAAGCTAAAGCTTTGTCTGTCATAATGGGTAGGGAGAAAACACACACTGCTGATTATAAGCTTATCTTACCGTAGTTGATTAGGGTAAAAAGTTCCAAAGGTTTCTGATTGCATTCAATTACGAAATTAAAAGCATATTATTTTAGTGAATTATCAGAGCGATATTTTTGTAAACTAAGCAATATTTTCAATTCGTTTTTCCTTTCTAAATTAACTGTATTTTTTTACTATGAAAGAAATTTTAAAAAACTTCAGAGTTCAAGTTAGTAGGTATATAAAATTATTATTACAAACTAGCGACGGTTTGAGAGGTATAAAAGTTTAAAAGTTCCCCCAAAATCCTTGACAGTATTCTATCACGTCAAGTAATATATAACTAGTTCAGGGTATAAGTTTATCAGTGATTGGTTAGAACAATTATGTATAAAGTTATTCAAGAGTAGCTGCTATTACATTTCGATATTTTTTATTCAATTTTAAGAATCTTTCTAAAAAAAATTGGGTAAAGTAAAGCACTCTCCTTAATTAAAAAACAATAACGTTTAATACTTTCTTCTTGTAAGATTTCTAATCAAAACTTCACCCCAATTTTCAAAAACTCAAGGCGTCTTTTTTGTGTAAATTAAAATTTTCATGAGGTTTAACTTATTTTGGATTTCCTTTTTTGTTCCAATTTTTCTACTTTATTGTGGTTTCTTTTTGGTAGTATTTTGGTGGTATTTTTTTTTCTTTTTTGTCAGTAAAATTAAAAAATTGTCAGGAAAAGTTTTCTCAAAAATAAACCAATTACTTCTCAAAACTATATGCTGAAATGTACAATTTTTTGTTGTCTAGAGCTTTCATTTTAAATTACGTTTCTCCGAATAGATGCAGTAGTTGGAGGTGCTGGATTGCCCGAAAAATAGGGATCAATAATTTTAAATGTAAAGAGAACGAGGAGATATTTCAATATTTTTGAATACAACTTATCATTTAAGACATTTCATCTTAAAATAACATTGTTCTGAGTTTTATTTTACTTTTGTTGCAACCCAAAACCTGCCTCTCCTGAGCATATCTTGGACTGCCTGGGTCTGGGAGTGGAGGACCTAAGATCATATCCACTTCTAATGATTGACTTTGCCAGAGTACATGGACTCATAGATCAGATCTAGCTGTTGCTAGATCATGAATGATTGGTAACAATAACAACGACAACTTTTGTTGTATTCATAAAAAGGTTTCAAATATGTTATTTCGAAGTTGATATATTCGGAAGAGTCATCAAACCACAGATAATAAAACCACTTACATGAATCTTTTCCATTAAAAGATCTGTTTTATGCACTTCCTTGCCATTCCCTTTGCTGACCCGTACTAAGATATCGTACGCTTCTTTGTATCGTTCTTGAGAGATCAACCAACTTGGTGACTCTGGAAGGATCCTTAAAAAGTAAGCAAAAAATAAGTGATACAAAGCACAAACATATTATCCGTTATACTTTTGAAGAAAGCAAAAGAACGGGACAGTTTTAAGTTATAACCCCATCGGGAAAAATTCGCAATTGATGCAGTCAACTGAATGTTTTTGAAAATTAAAAAACAAACAAAAATAGATATAGAAGTGCAGTTTGTTGCAAATTAGAAAGTTTTGACACAAAATTTCAAACATCTTAGTATACAAATATTTGGAGAGATGGGCAAAAGGGGTAAAATGATGCTATATTATCTCATGTTCTGCTCTAAAACTACATCGAACAAATTGGCTGGAAGAGAACCCTTTAAATTAAAATCAAGGCTCAAATTCATGTTGGTTTTTTTCAGATTTTGGAATTTTTTAATTAAAAAATTTGATATCTCCTGACAAAGTTATAAGGACTATTATTTCCCAGCATTTTCAGTGGATATATTTGTGATTAAAGAAAAGCTTTTAAATTTTGGCTTTTAACAAATTGATTGATACTTTTCAATAGTGCGAAATTTTTCTTCGAGAGTTTTGAATCACCCTGTGAAGCCAAATACTCTACGGGGGTAGTTCTTCCCTCGTGCACTCTAAATAATCTCGAATGATTAGATATGTAATATTCAATTTCCCCGTTTTAGGGTAGACATTTTTGATAATGCCCAAAAGAAAGAGGGAAAATCGGAAATGTCATTGAATCTCTTCCGGATACCTGGATGTCACTCTGGCAATATTAATAAAGGGAACATATTATGTTGAACAAAGATATAAATTAGGTATTATAATACCCAACTTATCTCTTTTTTCTATGTTCCCTTACGTCCTCTTGTCGCATTTTTACTAGCCTTTTCTCCTCTCAAAATGCATTTGCATTTGTGAAATACCCCTGCTGAGTTAGTGTTTTACTAAGCTCTTGGAAACAATTCTTAAAATAGTATCTAATTAAACCAAGTAGATTTCGAAAAGTAGTTAAAATTTAATTGAGAAAAGCTAAAAAAATATTGATTTAATTTCAGTTTACAAATATCTTACCACCCAATTAAAATATCGGGTGGCTTAGCAATATCTCGACAATTTTATTCAAGCTTCAAGCGAATTAACGATTAATAAAAGCTTATTTAAATACATTTTAAAATTAACTTTTCTATTGGTGAGCATTACTATGTACCTAAACATTTTAATTTTGACTAGATCCTGTTATTAAGCTATTTTTCCCATTCCCAATCAGGGTTTAAATTTGAAAATCAATCACACATTTTATCATAAAAAACGCACCCTAATTAGATCATTAAATAATTTTTGCATTATTCACAAATTGGGCCAGTTGATCTCTTTAAAAAACAGCCTTTTAAAAAAAGAAAATAGTATTATATTACAATCACCCTGTATTTCCCTTTTCCACAGGGTTTGAATTTAGTGATTGATCATTACATTTTGAGTTATATTTTAAAAATTTGGCCAGCCATTTTGGCCATTGAATCTCTTTTTGCAGCCTTTTATAATAGAAACGCTTATTACGTATTGCTTAGGTAGATTGTAGTATTACTACAATCACGAGAAAAGTAAAAAAAACTATTTAAAATTTAAAAACTTTGGAATATGATTCAGTTCTGATTACACCCCTGAAGAAGTTATCCAATGGTTGCTTATGTTTTCAATATTTAAAATTCAACTATCGTTTTTAAAAGTGTTACTACAATCACCCTTATTAGGCTAAGCGCGCACTAGAGACTTTTGTCACGGCGACTGAGACAAAATTATCTCCCTGGCTATTGCAAGAAACTAGATCGCTCACATTGGGCGACGAGACTCTTGGCCGATTGCCAAGAATCTCCCATAGAAATGCATTGCTATCGAATGACCTAGTGTTATAGTCACCGCGACAGAAGTCTCTAGTGCGCGCTTAGCCTTATAGTATTACGACTTGTTTCTCACCTCCAGTAGAGACAGAGACATAGAGAAGCACCCGCGGTGACGATGCTCAGGTAAACCCAGTTCCTAGTGAGCCATGCCACGAGCGGCAAAACGCACATGCCGATCGTCCAGGCGGTGGTAGCCAAGCCGTTCACGCGAGCACGGATGTCCGGGCTGACCAGCTCCAGCACTGAAACACAGACAAACGGTCACTTTAGGGGTTATTTAGGATACTAATCTTTATAGCAATGGTTCAGTGGTCAGTGAGAGTCTTATTGGGTCTTATAGCACACTGAAACCTTATATATAAATAGAAATTTAAGCGCAATGAACGATAAAATATTGAATCATATCCCTACCCAGATTACTTGCAGCTGTTTAATTTGTGGAGATAATAGTTACACTAGTACCTCCCAGTACCATTAATAAATCGATGCCAGAAAGTCTGAAGGAATAATCCAAGATTTTTTTATGACCCTCGTGCCCATTTTCTTGATTTCCCACCTTGAACATCTCTGTTGAGTAAAAAAAAGTGAAAGATTTGGAAACACACAGTTCAGATACTACACTACTGTAACATTCCGTCACCTTAATACATTCACTGCCATATGGATTGCATTCAACTCACACCTCTTGTGTCCAAGAGGGGGTTCGTGGCGTTCATATAACTCCTTTCACACTGCATTTTTCCTTTGTAGCCACACGGAATTTTTTTTTTATATTGCGGTAGTCAACGTGTTAATATTTAACACTACTATCTCCATGGAGCGGCTTGGGCTGAAAGGGTTAACAACGCCCTGCGAGCAGCTGTTTAACAACACCAATAACGCCATACCACCAATAACACCATACCACCAATAACATACCAATACCAGCAATACCATACACCAATACCAGCAGCTAAGGAAAGAAAATGAGTTTTTGGCTGACCCTAATTGGTGGAGTCCTTCTTTAACCAATGGTTAACCGCTGGTCAGGTAGCAGTTAAAAAGGCCATAACGGTCGTATTCACCCCTATCCTAACCGCTCATTACCATACTGCACTTTGATAGAGCCCCTGTTAAATTTTTAGCGTTTTGGTCGGAATAACCAGTTGTTAGTCATTCTATTTTACGACAGATGAAAAAAATATTTTCTCTATTTGGGCTCTATCAAAGTGCAGTATGGTAATACGCATTCTGACCAGCGGTTAACCATGAGTTAAACCTCTGATTAGCGGAAAACTTTAGTTTTCTTCTTTTACCAATCAGAAGTTTGACTGCAGGTTAACCGTCGCGTAGGTCAGGTTAGCGGTGATTACGGACGTTAGCTGTTGGTTTTTTTGGAGATAGGTAGTTGCTATAAATTCTAAGGTGGCGATCTATTCGTTCATGAATAGGAAATAACAGTAGAATATTGCGGAGGTACTACTTTCGAAAAGATAAAACAAACTCTCCACTCGTACTTACGGATGATGTAGGCTAGCGTGTATATAGTGGTGATGCAGAGCCCGTTGAGCGTCCTCAGGATCAGATACATGTTGAAGTAAGGGCTGAAGGTGGAGCCTAATTCTGTCACCCCGATCACAAACGCCGTCAGGAGGAAAGTCGGTTTGCGGCCAACCCTGGAAAGCACAAAGGAAATTAGGGTATTTTCATTAATCATCACCTTAATATCAAACATTATCTCCGTTCGGTAAACTTCGGGAATCCCGATCCTCGACGATCGGATCGTCGGAGAAGCTCATTTGATTGGCTCATTTGATACCATCCAACTGGAAAGATCAAAACTAATCAAATGAGCTTCTCCAACGATCCAAACGCTAATGATAGGGATTCACGAAGTTTGCCGAACGGAGATTATTGAACTTAATGATTGTTTTTTAACTACAGTCGTATCCAAAAAGTAAGGATAGCTTTAATATTTTTTGAGAATGATCACACATATCTCATGCCCTTGTTATTGTAATTAATGTTATAGGCTCATCTAAGAGTGGAAATATGTAATTCGGGATCAAATCATTACCCTAACAATAGTTTAGGGGGTACAGAGACCCTCCATTGAGTATGAAGTTTAGGCGGATGTCATTCAACATTGCCTAAAAAATCCTACTTAAAGGTATTCCACGCACTATGAAGTTCCGAAATATCATACCTTTTACAGATAACAGATAATTATTTACTAAATGACTCTCACAGGGGCTTTTTTCTTACTTTTCCGAATGTAGTTGGAATTCCTTATTAACGAAGGACCTCTCTGTACTCCCTTTAAAATACTGTCAGGTAATACCTGACCACACATATTCTCGCTTTTAGATGATCTCCTGGCATTCATTTCTTAGCTCACCAGTAGAAAGTTTAATATTGTAATTATAATTTATTTATTATTATACGCTAAGTTTTAAATAATCCAATTTGTATCAGATAAGAAAACACTAACCGTTTGAAAAGTGGGTGTACATAATTTGATAAGAGTTGCATAGCATGTTAAGCCACCTTGAGATACGCCTATTTTGTCAAGTGTGTTCCGGCCAAGCAATTTTTTTTACTATTTCAAAAGTGAGTCAAGTCAAAGGCACAACCAATAGCAGGACCGGAACACGTGAATCACATCGCTCAAAAAACATTGCATCTTTTTTTTAATCCAGCCTCCGAAAATTATCTAAAGTAATAATGGTAGTTCTTGTAACCAATTTTAAGTCCTCTTTTGCTCGATATAAAATTAACTGATTTCATTTCTAACCAAATCATAGAATGAGATTGCTTGTGAAGGCCTTTTTGGTCATAAAAATTAAACTCTCATTCAGAAAAAAGTAAGGCAAAATCTACCTATCCGACATGAATCCAAATAGAGGCGTTCCTATGGTGATTCCGACGAACATCAAGCTTAGCACCAAACTGCTGTAGTGGTCATCTTTGCACACCATGTTCCACTAAATTCACAATTGAAATGTTAGAAGCATTGGAAATGTTGCTATATGTATTAGGGTGTCTCAAAAAAAGTCTTTTTTCGAAAAACCTCGCTCCCCAGGGCTTTTCCCATTCCTTTTGGTCCCAAAAGATAGTGTGGGAAGTTTTAGCCCCCTAAGTCAACTCTAGGGTTTGCCTGTAGAGCCCCAAAGTTTGAAAAAAGTGGAAAAAATTACCAATTTTCAGAATTTTTAAAAATTATGTTTAAGATTGATAATGCTAATAAAACTGGTTCAAATGCCTCTATAGGACGTATTTAGATGGGATATATTTATTTATGTGTATTAACTGTACCCTATAGCCCCTATAATTTAAGATTAAAACGTACTACTTCGGGACGTTGCGCACGCCAAAGCTTATAATGCACTACCGGTGGACGAAATGAATTAAATCCGAATTTCTTCGAAGAAACTCCCTCAAATGATTCCATTTTGGGCTAAAATGATATTATAAATTACAAAAACCAGAGAAATAACAGTTTTGAGCCCTTCCACTGAGCTTTTAATGTAAAACGTGTTTTCTTCAAAATTTCTCGTTTCCAGCTGATGAAACCCAAAACTTATACTTAAAAAGAGGTTTGCTGAACTTTTTTAGATACCAAACATTGGAACATTTATAGGGGTTTCATTTTTTCAAGTAGAATTAAATTTTAAACAACACAGATCGGAAATGACAAGAATATTTCCTATACCTGACGTGAAAATCGATTTTCTTTTTTCAAAATTAGGAAAATAGTTTAATACTTGTGAATCTTGGTTGAAATGTTAAAGAAAGAAGTTTTTAATTAAAACTCTCCCCTAATACGCTAAAAGGGAGTAATTTTCCAAACTTAAAAAAAGAAAATATATTTTCACGTCTGGTATAGGAAATATCCATGTCATTTCCGATCTGTGCGCTATAAAATTTTATTCTACTTATTAAAAATGAAACCCCTATAAAGATTTCAAAGTTTTGTATCTATAAAGTACAGCAACCCCCTTTTATAGTATAAATTTTGGGTTTAATCAGCTGGAAACGAGAAATTTTGAAGAAAAACGCTTTTTACATTAAAAGCTCAGTGGAAGGGCCAAAAACTGTTATTTCACTGGTTTTTGTAATTTATAATATCATTTTAGCTCCAAATGGCATCATTTGAGGGAGTTTCTTCGAAGAAATTCGGATTTAATTAATTTCGTCCACCGGTAGTGCATTATAAGCTTTGGCGAGTGCAACGTCCCTAAGTAGTACGTTTTAATCTTAAATTATAGGGGCTATAGGGTACAGTTAATACACATAAATAAATATATTCCACCAAAATAAGACCTAAATGACACATTTGAACCGTTTTTATCGCAGTATCAATCTTAAAATATAATTTTTAAAAATTCTGAAAATTGGTCATTTTTTCCACTTTTTCCAAACTTTCGGGCTCTACAGGCAAACCATAGAGTTAACTTAGGGGGCTGAAACTCCACACACTATCTTTTGGGACCAAAAGGAATGGGAAAAGCCCTGGGGACCGAGGTTTTTCGAAAAAAAGTTTTTTTTGAGACACCCTAATATGTATGCATAATGCTAATGTTGCATAACATTGTTGTTTAAATCTAATTTTGTTAAATCTAAATGTTGCGGTTGCTAAATGTTGCATAAATGTATCTATACCAAAACTATACAAAAATATGAGTATTTATCAAAACTTAACTCTTCTCACAATATATTTAAATTATAATTACTCCAATTAAGTTTGAAACGCTATACTGTAAAACCGGAAAAGACAGTAAAGAGTCTTTAACGACTTCATGGTTAAAACTGTTTTCAGAAGTATATAAATATGATATAATTCGACCGCCACAAAAAAAACTTTAACAGAAAAATATAACTTATCTAAAGGATAGCCATGCATATTTTTAGCGCACAACGTTTTTTCGTCATTAATTAATTACCATCAACCCCAAAATAGAGTTGAATAGTAGCCCCCCGTTTCCATAACAACCACAATACTGTACAACGTTAAAAGTTCTTCTCTTGGCGGTTGGGCTATACTCACTACACGAATTTTCAATTTTTTAAGGAACCTTTTAAAAAATACATTCCTTGTCTTCAATCCTATTCTGCTCCCAAGAAAATGTTAATTTATTTTTTTAATCATATGCAAAAAAGTTAACATCGTCTTCTTCCTTCAATGGTAGTCTGAACACTACCTACTATGACCCATCGAGATAGACGCGTCAATGGGTGTAGATTTAAAATATTTAATAAATCCAAAAGGCGTGCTGGTTTGAAGTGTATCTTATTGTATTTAAAACTACCAGATAAAAGGTCCGTTTCCACTTTAGCGTCGCGTCGGTGCGGTTACCCCCGAACACCGTATACGACGGAATGCCCGTCCTACGTTTTTGTGGTTGTAGTTTTGCTTGAATGGGTGAAAATATCGTCATTTTGGGACAAATGCAGCTATGTTTTGCCGTTTAAACTAGAGAGCCTGGGTTAAACCGGTCAAACTTCTTTAACAAATGAAAATTTTGTATCCAGGTATCCCACAAGGGGGGATTTCCCTCATGTTGAGAATTTTTGTACTTCCCAACTGAACTGAGCTAGGCATTTCCTACCTCTGTAAAAAGTAAACTAACCACTTTAAAAATTGTTTCATTTAATATAAAAGTTAATATCATTAATAATAAATAAAGTTATATCATTTTCATGTCAAGTAAATTCTAACCGCAAGGTTAGTTGCCTTAAATGTAACTAGGAGATAAATTGTAAAATAAACTTGTAGGGTATTATTGGTGTTCTGTTTTGAATTGCAGGACAATCAGTTTCAGTATTCCACATTGGTTCTGTAGCCGCCGACAAAAAGCTGCTGCATATGACCCTCTTCCTTTGGGGATGCGCCCATTGGTATTTCCAAATTGCCACACCTTAATAGATCTCTCTTGGAGAAATATGGCCTAGTTTGGTTCTTGCGCCATAAAACCACAACAACAACAACACCTTAACAAAACGCGAAAGTGGAAACGGCCCTTTAGCAAACACTCACTCTAGTAACGGATGTAGCATCGTAATGTTCGGTATCAAACTGCCAACCACTATCGCACTCCTTGACCGGCCAGCTGGGGTCAACCGAAAAGTTCTCAGCACGGATGAGTTCCGCGTAGTCCAAGTCATGCATGGAGCATCGGGGGTCACCCGGGGGACTGACCAACCGCCTTTGAGCCTCTATGGACAGGTTGGACATGACCACTTCTGGCACGTGACACCAGTGGTCAGGGATGCTGGAGAGGAATATGGAGCTCATGGAGAACCACGGGATGACCATGGAGGCTGGGAGGAGGAACACAATCACCAGGAACTTTTGGTAGGGTCCGAAGCTGCCCACGTCTTGGAGGATGTCCTCGAAGATCATTTTTGGATGGTGGTATAGAGGATGATGATGGTGGTGAAATGGTTGAAGGACGATTCTGGAAGAGAGGATAGAGTCAAGAAAGGATCATTATCATTTCGGGACGTCCATAAATTACGTGAGGTGTTTTCCCAAATTTTGGTCATCTCCCTCCCCTTTGATGATATTTAAGGATATATTCCTGGTCCCCCCTCAAATTCTCACGTCAGATTTTCTCTATAAGTTTTTCGGAAATAAATTTCTTTCGTATACTCTATATACGCTTATTTCGTCTTATATGCATTACACTTAACAAACACATTGAACACAGCTTTGATGCTAATCCTGTTGTAATAAGAAACATGGTCTTAACTCTTAGTTATTACGACTAACTCTCCAATGATTCGCTGTAATATATATATTTTCCTAAACTAAAATATAAGATAAAAAACGTATATTTTCTAAAAACGGATGTAAGATTTTAATTTACCCCCCCTTTTGTGAGGTTTGGTGAGATTTTACTGGACCCTCACATTTCGACCTCACGTAGTATATGGACGTGCCCTTTTAAGATATTGGATAACTTTCAATATGGAGGTCTGGGTATTTTTATGTGTAGTATAAAAATAAAGCACTCTACAAGATCTGTAAACAGGCTGATATTGTTAGATTTGTAAAACTAGACACCTACTACCGCTCGCTAGCTATTGCTCACAAACCCCTGTAAACTGTGTACACAGGATACTTTTGGGATCGCTTCGATATCCTCACAAAACAAAGCTCATTGAACTTACTCCCTTTATTAAATGTTCGTAAAAACAATCAGCAAAGGAAATTAGTTCAATATTATGATCTGGTGTATAGATTTGATTCCCCTTTTTCATAAAGGGATTCATAAATCCAAAATCTCAACCACATGGATGTAATAAATGGCCACAAGCATGGGAATTTTGAATATATTACCAGCAATACGTCCTTAGTCTTGAAGGATTCATCTAAAAACTTTAAAAATATGGGTTTTACTATAGCCTCATGAACCATACCTCTACAGAGGAATAAGCTTTACTAATTGCATATACCGTTTGTATGTGATAAAAAAAAATAGCAGCCTCAAACAAGGTGCAGAGAAGACGGCATGAACGAAATTCCCCATAATTGGAGGACTTGGTGGATAAAGGGGCTATGTTACAAGCAAGGCCTGTCCCGAAAGTAACGAGACTGAATTCCCTAGTTCTAACTGGAATTCAGTCTCGTTACTTTTGGGACAGGCCTTGTAACATAGCCCCTTCATCCACCAAGCCCTTCAATTTAGTGCAGAAACTCGTCAAGCGACGTCATTTTACTCTAAAAATTACATTAAAAAGACGTTATTTTAAGTTTTTCAACACTAAAATGTACGTTTACCCCTACATAAATCTCATGACGTCAATAACTATTTTTAGAAAAAAAAGTGACGTTTAACATGCTTTCGAAGTAAGTGATTCAAATGTACACTGATTTTAATCCAACATTCACAATGCTCGATTTTTGCATCGTGATTAATTATCTCAAGTCTGGAAGAATCTCCCACATGTTCCATACGCTGATATACAAAATTTCTTTAAATTCATTTAAATCTGAATTTTCTACTGGTGAATATAGAGCAGGGGTTCTCAACCGGTGGGTCGCGACCCTCTGGGGGGTCGCGGGGCATGCCTAGGGGGGTCGCGAAACAAAAATAAAAAACAGTCATATTTACAGATTTATTTTTTATACAGACACATCAATTTTCAAAACTTATAGATTATAGATTATTAGAGAGAATAGTTCGTTCCATACATGAACTATTTTGAATAATAGTAAATATAGGATGCTAAGGCAGCTTAATGCGAGTAAAATGACGACTAAATGATGGTAGATAATTATTAAAGTCTTAACATTTTTAGGTCTGAGGGGGTCGCCAAAATATTTTCCCTGAAAGGGGGTCGTGGAGTCAAAAAGGTTGAGAACCCCTGATATAGAGTAAAGCCATCTACAGCGGAATAGTATACCACAAGCACTGTACTACTGAAGACTAGGAAATAAATCGTAATTTAAAGGGTCAAAAATATACAGGGTGTATCTGAAATGGTGCAACAAACTTTCAGGGATGATAGTAGACACCTAGTCGAGTCCGAATCACATAGGATTTGGGGGTCCCAGACCGATTCCCAGGGAGTTAAAAATGGAGCGACACCCCCAAAAAAATTATTCAAAAATTCAATTTGTATAAGAACTACTATTGGTAAAAATTTAATTATGGTCTCAAAAATTGTGGTTTAATATTATCTTTAAAATAATCACAAAAGACTTCACTTTAAAATTTGTTTTATTATGAAAAAGTAAAAAAAACACAAAAAAATGTGAAAACTCTGCAAAACCCTTATTTTGTATTTAGAAAATCCTTTCTTTTGATTTGATAATCTGAAAGATCATAGTTGAAAACCCTTAAGTCCAAAGTTTCACGTAAATACAATCAATATTAAACGCTTAAAATCCTGTTAAAGTTTGTGTTTTGCGTGCGCAAACAGCTGTTCTGGAAACAGCTCTAGAAATAGCTCTCCATTTTTAAATTATTTTGTCTGGGACCCCCAAATCCTATGTTATTCTGACTCGTCCAGGTGTCTACTATCATCCCTGACAGTTTGTTGCACCCTTTCAGATACACCCTGTATATAACTTCTAAGGTCTAGAGCAGTGGTTCCCAACAGGTGGTCCGCGGACCACTGGTGGTCCGTGAGGCCTTCAGAGGTGGTCCGTGAGAAGATTTTTAAATAACTTATCCAAAAAATGTGTGGAAAATTTTAAACACAAAAGAAAAAAATCATACGTCTCATAAATAAAAAATGTCATGTTCTCTTACTCTCCTATGAATCATTTGTTCATTTCTATTATTTTGCACAATTCGAAATGTGATGATTTGGAAAAGTATTGCTTCAGATTAACTAAAACTTAGAGGCGTTGGCGTGAGGCAAATGAAAAATCGAATAATCGGACTTAAACTTGGTTTGGTACGAAGCGAAGCGTGGAAGTGTTGAAAGATACTTCAAACTGTGATGCTATGGTCTTCGAGAAATCGTGGTATGAAAAGAGGAAATTTCTGAGATACACGTGAAATAGGTTTGTTCGAAGATATGAGAAAAATTTATTGCCGAAAATGCGAAAGTTTTTAAACGCATAAATAATTTTCTATTTTAATCGCTCCTTTGAAATAATTGTTGATTTTTGACTCGGTTTCTTTCGGGAGAACATCAGCCTCGCCCGCCTCGCCTATAGAATTTCCTCTGCCACACCTCATAGAAATCGTGGTATGAAAAGTGGAAATTTCTGAGATACACGTGAAATAGGTTTGTTCGAAGATATGAGAAAAATTTATTACCGAAAATGCGAAAGTTTTTGAACGCGTGAATTGTTTTCTATTTTAATCGCTCTTTTGAAATAATTGTTGATTTTTGACTCGGTTTCTTTCGGGAGAACATCAGCCTCGCCCGCCTCGCCTATAGAATTTCCTCTGCCACACCTCATAGTCAGTGCATGTCCAGTTTGCTTTTTTGTGTGAAGGGCTTGGGAGATGAAGGGGTTATGTTACAAAATCCTAGTTTCGAGTAATTTAGGTTCAAAGTTTTCATGCTGCAACTTTTTCGTTTTCTGGTTTTGTCGTTAAGTGAGCGTATGAAATTAGTCTAATGGCATCTATTTTTTAATGTACCTAGTTTTATTTACTTACATGTATCCATAATATGTATTTTTATATATTTTGTGTACATAACCCCTTCATCCACAAACATTTTTTAAAATCTGTAAATTATCTAACGAATGAATGAAGCAAGATGTAAATAAAAACATTCGAAACATATTCTATATCTATAACAGAAACCTTGACATCTTCACTAGTTTTGTTGGGTCTCACATTAAATGTCTACCCATTTTATCAGGTTGAGGAGCACTTGTACCAGATTTCATTTTATTTCGTATGATTTAAATTTTTTCAGACATAAGTTTAACAAAGCAACTCTAGTTCGGACACCTACTGTTGTGACCATGTAGTTACTTGTATGAAGTTAAGTTATGATTTACAGGAGTTAAGGGCAGATAGCCCCTTCATCCTCTATGGATTTAGCATGAAAATGTTACATAGCCCCTTCATCCTCTATGGCTTTGGCATGAAAATTTTACATAGCCCCTTCATCTTCTTCATATTTTTGTTTCTAGCTGTTTTGAAATATTCACAGATTTTGCTACGTAACACTTCTGCACCTAACTATTTCATCCATTGAATTAGATTGTACTCGTATTTTCAAAAAATGTCACATAACCCCTTCATCCACCAAACCCTTCAATTCCTGGTTATCTCATTCATACAGCAGTTTTATTTAAGCTTAATTTCTTTCAAATTTAAATCTACTTATAATATATTTTGTTGGTTATGAAAAAGAAGAAAAATAAATATTTTATACTGTTGGTTTTTTAAACCTGTAACTTAAGTATAGGTGTGAACCCTTCCAGGGTTAATAGATAAAAAGGCTTGATAAAAATAGTTAAATGTCTTTTACAAAAGGTATATTTTTAAATAATTAGATATAAAATTAATGTAATGTTAATTTTTCTTTTAAGTTTTATACATTATTTGATTCTCTAAGATCTATTTAGAAACATTGTAAGACTCGGTTTCCCTTACTTCAGAAAAAAAGTCAAAATTTTAGACCCTCCATGAGGAATGAATACACTGAAAAAAAAGTTAAAATTTTGAAGATAAAGTTAGGGAGAGAGATGGTCCGCGGAGGTTCAAATTTAAATGAAGTGGTCCGCAGACATATTTGAGTTGGGAACCACTGGTCTAGAGAAAGGGTCGGCAAGTAATTTCACGGGAGGGTCCAAGAAATTTAGAAAATGTATTATTCCTCTTCGAGACAACAAGTGATGTTGAACAGTTTTATCGGTTTTATGAGTCATCCATTTATACTAATAATATTTTATATTCCATAATGTACAACGTATAGACCTCAGGTACTCAATCCAGCCTCTAAGGCAAAAAAAAAATCAGGAGTCCCCCGATAAATACAGGAATAATTTAACCCATTAAATTCAGGATATCACAGAAAAGGGGCAAACTTATTATATTTTCCACTTATCTGTTGCATTTCGGCAATCTAGACAAATTGGTCGAATCACAGTGAAGCAGCTAAACACTGAGTTAATTTTGTCTCTTTATAATTTGTATGTAAATTTTGTGTGGCAACGCCACTCACTACTCTAATTTTAATAATCCGTAATTTTGATTATTTTCAACAACACGTAAAGTTTTTATTCTTTTAAATTTTTTAAAATAATTTCTTTTCACAAGCAGTTCATCAATCTTTTTAAAATTGTTGCTAAATTTAATAATTTACAAAGCAGTCCCCATACAATTCTTTCCTTCTAACAGAAAGAAAATTAGCAGAGGAATATTTTTCAAACCGCTAAGCTAGATTACAGGGGTTTTAATTAGTGATGAAAGTAGTAATATAAATATTTTACATGGATATTTTGGTCATAGCGGGTCAAAAAATCATCTGAGGGAAGCTTATTTAAAACCTTAAGAGAGTTGTGTCATTGAGATTCTACCAATAAATTTTAACTTACCTCAAATTTTGATTCCTATGAGGAAATACTACGCTTCAAGAAATTGTACTGTTGTTTCTCCCCTCGTAGATTTAATCCACAAGCATTCTGAAACACAAACCAATTCTTAGAAGCAACAAAACTGATGGCTTGATAATAACCGAACCACCATCATGACTCGGAAGTTAAACTCCAACATAAAGTGACCCTCGACTTACTCCGAATCAATCGAAAAGAAAATAAGTTTCGCTATAACCCGCCCTTAAATGCTTCTTAATGTTTTCCCATTTTACGATTTGATGTAACATCAACGGGGTGTTCATAAACTTGTGAACCCAAGTGCGTAAGGTTGTAAATTTTAAGGCTATTGCTGTGTGTGAGAATATTGAAAATGTTCACGGTTTCAGAGCGTGGTTTGAAAAAGACGTGGATTTTTCTAGAGGTCATGACGATTCTCCTGGGAAATACGTCACAGGTTTATTGGGATCGATACCATAATAATAACTGTTTAAGATAGTTTCGACCTATCCGGATATTTTGAAGTTCGTCATAGTGCCAGAAAGACCAATTTGACGAATCACTAGTGAAACAACTCAAAATGACGTCACGAGTTATTCGCCTATCTGTTTCACAAGATTGGGAAGATCCGCTTAAAAAACGTAGCTTTATAAAGGGAACCCTGAACAGTTCACTAAAACCAGATGTTTCGACATATTTTGTTGACAACCACATTTATTAAAATCAACATTTTCTTTCTTAGGCTCACGTGTTCTTTTATACGTTCAGTTTTAGATCACTTACAGGTAGGATTTGAACCTTGAATGCAATAATCATAAAATTTATGTCGAATTGAAGCTCAATGTAAAGAAGGGGGTATGCCCCCAAAAATTGTATCAAATTTGGCCCTCTAAAAGATGAAGTGTTTTAAATTATTTTTTGAGATATTTTGAGTTAAACCCAAAGCGGAACGTTCCTTTTAAAACGTAAAACTTTTCTAGAGAAAAATAATGTATAGACGTCAAATTTTGGAGGAGGGTAGGGGTTGGCTATCAGGGGGGTTCAGTAATTTTTTTAAGATTGTAAACTTAAAATTAGGGTTTAAACTCATTTTTGGACTCTTTAAGTTACATCTGAAAAGGACAATTCTTTGTAAACCGAAGCCCCTTTTCACTCTTAGATACTGCCTGTGCCTGGAGTAAATGGAAGACTTTTCTTACAATGAATGGACAACCAGCAAGTTTGTCTGCAAAACCTCCAAAAATTGTTACATATTATTACGTAATACAGAAATTAGCCCAAATATAGCAATTCCTATTCTGCTGCCATTATTGTGAGTGATTGAATATAGGGATGAGTATTTATGAGAAGTATTTTATAAGAAGGGATTGTTGCTATGTGATATTATCGGGGAAATAAAAGTGTTGTGATTTTATGGTTTCAGGAAAACTGTAATGAAATGTGAACGGAAATAAAAATAAAATTGAAAAAATTGAAACTGGATTAAAAATTAATGATCATCACTTTAGTTAATTAACACTTAGTAACTTTTCCGTAATTTCAAAATCTACTTCTTTTTCAGTAGGGTTACTTGGGGTAAGTGGGACACTGGGGTAAGTGGGACACCCCCCCCCTAAAACTATAAGGGGCCATTCATTAATTACGTAAGGGTCCCGAGGGGGAGGGGGGGGTTTGAAAAATCTCTACATACCCTTACTTGGGGGGTGGGGGGGGGTCAAACCCATTGTTACGTAAGATTTTCCAAGATAATGTAAACAAATTCCAATTATTCCAATCAAAATACTATTGAATAATCCCAGAAAAACTTAAAATGAAGGTATATCAGATGTATATTTTATTGGAGTAACATTAAGTTAAGATGAAAAAATAAACTGTTAAATCCATCTTCCAGCTGTCAAAAGTCGAAATAAAACATTTATTACTTTGAAAACGAAATGGAATCTTACGTAAGAATAGGGGGGAGGGGTTTGAAAAATCTTACGTACCCTTACATGGGGGTAGGGGGGGTCAAAAATTGCCAAAATCATCCTTACGTAATTAATGAATGGCCCCTAATATGTATAGAAATTTTCACACTTACTTGCATTGATTATGTTACAGCTTGTCACACCGATGAATTTTGCATATATTTGAGATTTATTTATAAGATTATAGAACTTATATAAAATAGATTCCCAGAATGGATTTTTTGGAGAGTTCAAGACACATTTTTCAAAGAGGTATTGCCAGGTAAGTTTTCATTACATTTAATTTTTATTGAACTGTTTTGCAGAGTTTGACCTAAAATACATACTACAATTTGAAATTTTTCAAAATTTTTAATTTGAAAGTATTTAAGAAGGGGGTCCCACTTACCCCATTGTTTTAGTATGGTTGGGTAAGTGGGACCCCTCTTTATCTAGTAAGTGAGACCCCTTATTTTGATGTAAGTGGTTCTAGAGGGTCCTAAATGATAAAGAAACTATTACTGAAGACATGGGCGGATTTCAGGGGGTTATAGGGACAATTTCCCCCAATATTTTCAGAAAATTTCGATTTATAGTAGCAAGACCTTTTACTCACCACTCCAAAATTCATTAAAATTTATAAACAATTTGATCGACATATTATATCAAATTTGCGTTTAAATTTAAGTTATGGTGAGTAAAGTGAAATATCTCATCAATAGTGTTCATTCTCATTTAGTGTGTCCGATTTCTTTTTTATCTTACAATGTTTAATAAAGTGCCAAAATAAATCTCAATAAACCTTATTATGTTTTTTCAACACTATTTTATATGTTAAAGTAAAACATATCCCTTTGGCCTTTCAAAACATTCTTTAAAATACTTATTTTGCTTTTCATTTTATTCTTACCTTGTCCATATTGATTTTAATCTGAGTAGATTTCTCACTTATGGTTACAGTTACAGTAAAATATTTTGTGGTGAAAATTTCTGTACTTTATCAAGTAAGACCCACTTACTTAATTTTAAGTTTTGCTCACTTCCCATATAAATGAAGAGGGGGTGTTCCACTTACCCCAAGTGCTGGGGTAAGTGGGACACCCATCCCATTTTTTAAATAAAGACCAATTAAGAAAAATGTGAAGATTCATTTTAGAAACTACAAATAAATTTTTGTTTATGGATAGTGTCTTAAACGAAATTAGTCAATAAGTTAAAATTTCATCCGTTAAAAATTCTTCTATTGAGCTCCAAAAATGCACTAGGCCAAAAAGGGGTCCCACTTACCCCAAGTGACCCGAATAACATGTTAAGTCCAATGACCCTCCTGTAAGCACAACAAATTAGCAAAATAAATATTGCGAGATTCCAATATAGTTCTAAAATTCTCCTGTTAGTTTCTATTACTACTAACTTTAATTAAATTTTATCAATAAAACATTAATATTTGTATGACCATTGAAATGGTTAGAATAGCCATTATAACCCCCATAAACCTTGAAAACCAGTTCCATCCGATTTTACCAATCCAGCGTAAGTACCGATGTTTGGTCACCTGTTCTTTTTAGCCCTTATGAAAGTTATATATAGTTCTTCCCTGTTGGTCAAAGTATTGTTTTTATCTGTAAAGACGTTTATCTCCGATTTAATAGCTTAATTGGATATTTCAACACTCCAGGAAAATTGTTGACAAATCCATATCTACAACTGGACTAGACATCACGTATCGTTAAAAAAACTCTCATATTCAAGACGGGCATCAGTATTTGAGGTATTGAAGTAGTGAACTGAAGAAATAATAAAACAATAAATGATATACAACATGGTGTAAAAATATCGTAAAAAACTTATATAGTCTTTATTTAGCATTTTAAACCATAATCCTTTAATATTGAATATTGAGTTTGAAAATATTTTGCACTATTTCTGCTTTTTAGCAGTGTGGAAAAGAACATGGCAGTATTTAGCGGGAACGTTAACGGAATTGAAACTCCACTAATATGCAATTAATATTCAAAACACATAACATAAAGATTTAGCACATATTGTGGTTGTTTTTTATGAATACAAAAATGGTCCGTCTAACAAAGGCGCCATTCACAAGATAAAACCCTTGTCCCTAAAATTTTATTTACTATGGATATGAAGACGCGGATTCAGCCTGACTCCAAAAAGAAAAAGATCCTCTTAACCTTTAGACGCAAATATTCAAAATTTTGGGGTGGGGCTTTCTTAAAATTATTCCTAAAGACCCCCCTTACCCCTCGCACGTTTGAATAAAAATATAATCTAGCGAAACAGTACATTTCATTAACTATCTTTGCACAATCAGAACTTTGATATTATTATACTACTTATTATTTATAAATTTCCATTATGTTAAGTTAAACTTAATTGATTATGTTGCCATAATAAATCTTTAAAACTCATTTGTATTTAATTCACAAGTGACTGAGAGGGTAAGTATTTCCATTAACCTTCACAAGATAAAACATTTTAATGAAATAATGTCTTTAGTAAGAAAAATATAAGAAAATGAGTTATTTCAAAGAGTTAAGAATATTTTAATTAATATTTAGAATTAATAATTAGAGTTAATATTTTTTTCTTTCTTTCTTTTCTTCTAAACTTTCGGACGATTTCAGAAACATATTTGCTGGACCCCCTCCCCCCACGTGAGATTTACCTACAAACCTTTAAAAATAATTATTCTCCTTCCTTCTTATATATTCCTTTTTCATACTTAAAAAAAGAAAATCGTATAATTTCTAACTTAAAAAGTTGACTTGAGATTTTAATCGACCCCCCCTCCCCCCTTGGGGAGATTTTTCCAAACCCCTCCCCCTTTTTTGACCTCACATAATTTATGGATGTCCCCTAATAAAGAAACTATGATTTTGGTCATTATTCCAAGATATCAAATTATCTTTAATGTTTGGACACGAGAGTATTTAGATACATCTCTTGAAAACTAAACATGCCCGTGCGCATTCAAAAAATGTAATCCATTTTTTGTGAAAACAATATAAGTACTCTTTTGAATAGCTAAATGAAACCATAGTAGCACTTTCCAAATATTTTCATAGATTGAGACTCGTTTTTTGATAAAAAAAATACTTTCCACAGGTTTTAGTCATACTCCTTTACGAGTTGAAGTATAGGAATGACGCCATTTCATCTGAGTTAAAAAAAAGTTTTACGATTTGATTTTCCTACAAAACGTATTTCTTCAACTCTACTCCTGATCAACTTACGATATTGTAGTACCATGTCAACATGTGTCACGAAAATAGAACATCACAGAACCGTAAAATAGGATTCTGCGTCATAAATAAAAAACTCTATACAAGGCAGGGTAGCATAAAATGATCACGTTATATTTGTAGCTCTTTTCAAAGAAATATATTTTTACAAAAAAATTTATCGTTAAAAAGAATTTTTTTATTTAATAGGAAGCTACCACCCTCTACTCTCTATCGCTCACCAACCCCCGTAAACTGCTTACGCATCGCCTTTCGGATCGCTTCGCAATCCCCACAAAACCCTGCTCACTGAAATTATTTATTTCATAAAACATACATTAAAAAATTAGTAGAAGAAACGTCACCTAACTTTCCTAAAACATACAGGTCATCTGCATAAATAACATTTAGGATATTTATTGGTTTCAACTTATCAATAATGTAATCAAAATGTTTCCTTAAAAATAGCCATAAAGTCTGCTCCTAACTATTGTTAACAATATTAAAAAATAGTTCACTAATGAATCTGTTAAATTTAATACAGTACCTAGTAACCTAGTGTTTTATCATTCATACATAGGTATGTTTAAACCCAGACTTTTTAAACAGTACCTTTTAAGCCATTGAAAATAATAAGAGACAAAACCTACATTAAACTTAATGTTTACAAACAATTTATTATGGTGTGTGGAATTCTATATTAAATAGGATATCTGTAAGTTTTTGGAAAACTATCCATCAGTATTTTAAAGATATTTTATTTAGAACTGCATTTTAGTTTAATTTTTTGAACTGTTACTTAAAAGCGTGAATGGAATTATACTTTCACCATAAAATATATGGAGTCGATTGGTTGTTGTGATTAGATAAATTGTATGACAGTTCCTTGCTGTTAACTGCAACCTTATCAGTAATCTTTTTTTTTATCAGTAATCTAAAAAATGGAAATATTATAGAATAAAGAATTTTTTTAGAAATTCTAAGAGCTTTTGCTCATCCTCGTAAGAATCCGAACAGTTTGATACCAAAAAAATTTTATACGGATTTGTAATTAAAAAGCATTTTTCTGGAAACCATTTACCAAAGAGATTTTTTAGAATAGAGATATCCAAAATTTTAGTATAAAAAATATTAGAAATGTGGTATAAAGTGTAATTTCAATTCAATACAGCACTATATGTTAACGATTTTTAAAACTTGGATAATTAGAAGACTTTACAATAACTAATGATGCACAATTTAACGTTAATCATATTTTTATTCTCTCGAGATACATTTAATTTCCTAAATCCGCAAGCTATTTGCTTTATACCCCCTTCAAGTTGTTTTCCATTAGTACACTAATTCATTGCCATCCGAAAAATATACAGTAAAATACTCGTATTGAAGTTAATAATAATCATCAACAAACGAAAAATATTGTGTGCGTTTTATTCTTGTCATTAATACATTGCACGCATGTATACCCTTATTAAACACAAGGCCTTTTCTAACTAAATCGATCTGTTCTTAACTTTGTCTTTAACTAATATTTCTGTTTCACAAATATTCAGTGCATGCTAACTGGAAACCATGATAGGTGTACATTGGGCGTAGAAACTAATCTAAACAAAGGAAAGTTAAAAGCGTAAAACAGTACTTCAGTTGACAGTAGGCACCCTACTTCACGTAAGGCTTGTTTTGAGCTGAACATCTTTATGTATATGTTACAGTTAATGTCCGAAATTCGGTAATGTTCAGAATAACTTAGGTAAAACGAGAATTACCTAAGGTAATGTACAAAATATTTCATACTTTACCTAGGTATTCCGAACATTACCAGATTATGAACATTAACTGTAACATAATACATTACTAGTTTGAATTTGAATGTTCTGCTTTTGAAAAAACTTTTATGTGTGCGATGTACTACTTAAAGTCTAATAAATTATAGATTTTTGTGCTTTTTTTATCTTTAGTTTCATATTTTTTAATTATACGCACACAAACTCAACGTTAAAAAAGCATGAATTAAATTCTAGCCTTGGTTCAAAAAACTCAAACATACGTTCTTTTCATTAAATTTGTACTGAAATATGTATTACGTTCAATAAGTATCTCAAGAAGTTATAGTACATTCCAAAACAAAAGAACAGAGAACTTACCAACCAAATTCTAATTCCTTCAACAGATCCACAAAGCCGTATAAGAAAAGTAATTCACTTCTGTAATGATCCCACAAGCTTCTCATGATAATTAAATTTTTTTCTATGGCGAACTTCATCTTTATTAGATGCAAATAACCTTGAAAATTCCCGACGATGTCTTATCTTGGTCCGGATGCAAACGGTTTTAGACCCGGACAGAACTGGACACTTTCGCTTGGTCACAAGGTCACCGGAACATATAAACCATGAATCATACACCATGGTGCTATTACCCTTTACCAAGGTTTCAAAGAGTGTAGTAGCTTAAACTGCAATGACCTTGACCAATGGAGTAGCTTAAACTGCAGTGAAAATAAAAGCTTTTAATTATGTTATTAAGATTAGAGAACTGGATAAGTGCAGTTCTTACATTGTGTATACTGTCTGCGTTGGATCCGTTTGGGTTACTAAGATAAGCTTAACTGATACCCATCATCCCTATTTTGTAGAATATTATTAATTTATTTTACGTAGTTATTATGAAAAGGTGATCTAATAATCAAATATAAGTTATTAGGGTTTCTCAAAAAAACTATTTTGTTAAAAAAAAACACTCTCTAGGGCTTTTCCCATTGCTTTTGGATCCAAAAGATAGTGTGTGAAGTTTCAGCCCTCTAGAGTTTTGCCTAGATCCCCCCAAGTTTGAAAAAAGTGTAGAAGATGAAAAATTTTTAGAATTTTTGAAAAATATATTTCAAGATTTATTTTCTGATAAAACTGGTTCAAATGCGTTATTTAGGACGTATTTAGATGAATTATATTTATTTGTTTATTATATTTACCCTAGAGAGACAATAATTTAAGAGTAAAATAGTACTACTAAGGCACTAAGGGACATAGCGCTCAGCAAAGCCTGTTACCGGTGGACGAAAGGAATTTAATTCCTAATTGCTTCAAAGGAACTCCCTGAAACAAGGTCATTTGGTAATTAATTGATGTTTTAAGTTATAAGTCAGCGAAATAACAATAATAAGGCCTTCCACCGAGTTACCAATGTAACAAGTACTTTTCAAAAAAGACCTTCATAACCTTAATCCCTATTAGGGTGTCCCTTAAAATCGAAGGTCGGGGAAACTTTTGCTCCACCCCCCCCCCCAATTTTTTTCCTTTTGGTACCCTAAGACTGTGTGCAAAATCTTAAATCGATCAGATAATATTAACACGTGCCCCAAACGGCCTAAAGTTAGAAAATTTTGACTTTTTTCTAATTTTTTTGAAAATTTTTAAAAATATGTTTAAAAAATCCGTTTCCGAATAATAGGGATCTAACACATTTAAACATTCATATTTGACCGTTTTTCATTACTAGATAGGCCAAATTGCCCAGTTTGTAACCTAGTCATCAATCAGAAAATCATCAAATTTGTCCATTTTATACTAAGAATAGAAGAATCAAAAGGCAGTGGTAAACGACTTAAAACCGCAAAATATTCCATGGCTAAACACCATTTGTAGACCATATTGATGTGGATATAAATTTTCTGGAGCTCAAATTAATTATTGGTTGCTTAATTACAGACGCCATATTGGATTGTATTAAAACTAAAAAAAATTCTGGAAAAAAGGTAAGGGCGTGTTTGATATCGGTTATAAGGTCTTTGAGGTTTCTAAACTCAATTAAGACTAATAAATTATCTTAGACAACTTTTTAAAGCTCTTTACGCAATTATAAGGGCCAGCATATCTCCTAATACAAGTACAAACCATGTTTTCAGAACTATAGATATGGTAATAAATTCTAAACACATAAAACTGGCAAGAGAAATTCTGGAGAAACAAATTAAAAAACAGACTCCAGTGTGTCCACGAGTATTTTATTTCGTAAGTTAGCTGAAAAGCTGAAGTTAATACAAGATTAACCCGCTCTTTATAATTGAGTTAACCTATCAGACGGTAAGCAATGAACCCAGGTTTATAGAGACTGTTCTTCTATTTTATCATAATTTTATTCGTCAAAGTAAAAAATACCTGCAATTGAACAAATTAGTCATTAAAATCTAAGACACTTATATTTTCTATTTAAGGATCATAAATATTATCAACAGTTTCTTAAAATCATTCTTTCTATAAAGTCTTTTTGTGAGTCAGCTATTCTTCGCTCTGTAAGTTTCCTACCTCTACATTCTCACAAAGAAGGCTCTGACACTTTAAAATAATTTAATTCCATAAACAATTTTTACGAAAAATTTACTCGAAACGTTAGTACTTCCACGAGGACGTTTACTGATGAAAGGTTGACAGTGCGAAAAAAAACTAAGGGTAAAGTAGAAGAGTTATTAAAATTGTAGTTGATATTTAAACTTTCTTACAGCCACGGACAAAATAACAGTGTTTAATTGTTTTAATGACACTAATAAATTGAACGGCTCGTATTTTTTATGTTAATGTATAAAATTATGATAAAATAGAAGAACAGTCTCTATAAACATGGTTAGTTGCTTACCTTCTGAGAGTATAACTTAACTAAATTATTATGAAGAGTGGGTTAATTTTGTATCAACTTCAGCTTTTCAATTAACTTATGGAATAAAATACTCGTGGACACACTGGAGTCTGTTTTTTAACTTGTTTCCAGAATTTCTCTCGTCAGTTTTATGTGTTTAGAATTTATTACCATATCTATAGTTCTGAAAACATGGTTTGGTATTAATAGATATGCTGGCCCTTAAATTGCGTAAAGAGCTTTAAAAAGTTGTCCAAGATAATTTTATTAGTCTTAATTGATTTTAGAGACCTCAAACACCCATTACCCGATATCAAACATGCCCATACCTTTTTCCAGAATTTTTTTAGTTTTAATGCAATCCAATATGGCGTCTGTAATTAAGCAACCCATAATTAATTTGAGCTCCGGAAAATTTATATCCACATCAATATGGCCTACAAATGGTGTTTAGCTATGGAATTTTGCGGTTTTAATTCCGTTTACCACTGCCTTTTGATTCTTCTATTCTTAGTATAAAATGGACAAATTTGATTATTTTCTGATTGATGACTAGGTTACAAACTGGGCATTTTTGCCTAACTAGTAATGAAAAACGGTCAAATATGATTGTTTAAATGTGTTAGATCCCTATTATTCGGAAACGGATTTTTTAAACATATTTTTAAAAAATTTCAAAAAAATTAGAAAAAATACAAATACAAATACAAATTAAGTCGACCAACTACAGGCGTAAGCCCAGCAAGGTTGGTCCAGTCTTTTTAACCCAAACTACCAGAATCCCAGTATCTGTCAATTTTCCCCTTGAACTCGTTTACCCCACTTGAATTTATGATTGTTTCAGGCAACGCATTCCATCTATCCACTACCCTATTAAAGAAATAATGTTTTCTACAATCCTTCTTAAATTTTACTTTATTCAATTTGAAATTGTGACCCCTTGTTCTATTACCCGTATTGAAATCTAGTCCCTCTGTGTCCCCTTGCTTTACCATTTTAAATATTTGAATCGAATCCCCTCTAATCCTTCTTCTCTCTAGAGTGAACATATTTAGCTTCTTTAATCTTCCCTCATAACTTAAACTGGATATACCCTTGACCATTTTAGTAGCCCTATGCTGAACCCTTTCTATTGCATCAATATCTTTTTTTAAGTATGGAGACCAAAACTGAACAGCATACTCTAGATGAGGTCTCACCAAGCCTCTGTATAGTGGCAAAATAATATCCTCGGACCTTGAAGAAACAGTTTTTTTAATGTATCCCAATATCCTATTAGCCTTTTTACTAGCAGATGAACACTGATGAACCCATTTAAAGTCCTCATTTACTATCACCCCTAAATCTTTGATCATATTACCTTCTTTAACTTGTCCCTTGCAGATAAAATTCTGCCCTACCATTCCCCCGACCCATATGAAGTACCTGACATTTCCTTATGTTAAAGGACATACTCCATTTTTCAGCCCATTGTGATAATTGATTGCCCATTGTGATTGTCAAAATTTTCTAACTTTAGGCCGTTTGGGGCACGTGTTAATATTATCTGATCGATTTAAGATTTTGCACACAGTCCTAGGGTACCCAATGGAAAAAAATTGGGGGGTGGAGCAAAAGTTTCCCTGAATTTTTGAAAAAACGCCCAAATAAGGGACACCCTAATCCCTATATGCGGGCCAAAATATGACAACTTAATTAACTGGGTAGTGCATCATTTGAGGTGCTATATCTTAATGCAATATTTATGTTGTTATTCTTCATGGCAGGGAAAAGTTAGAACTGGTCCAAAAAAAATTGTACTGAAGAAAAATGTTTTAAAAATTTCCATTGCATATTTTTGAGTGACCTCCACATAGTATCAGTTCACTTTGTTTTGTAGCTATCACGTGATAATCAATACTAACGCCCTCTGGCGATGAATTGACCCCATAGAGTCAAATCTATTTACGAAAATGAAACATGTGTTGAAAAAAATATTATAAAAAATTATTACTTCCTGGCTCATTGTATCTCAAGGGGCTATAAATGTAAACAATAGGGTGGGCCGAAAAAAACTTTTTATTTTATTTTGAAACGCTATACCGCGGAAAACTTGCCTCTGGGGTAGAGAAGTAAAATGCAACAAAAATTTTTAAAATCGGTTAAAAATTGCAATAGCGCATTGCACCTAAAGTTTGAAAAAATAGGCTGTTTTCATTACTTTTCAAAAAAATCAAATTAAATCAAATAACTTTTATAAAAAGTATCTAAAGGCATATAATAGAATAAAAATGTGGAGAAAACATATTTAATTGAAAAAAGGTGGTATTTTACAATTAATTGGTAGTATAATAACATCTACAAATACACGTTTTTACCAGAAATCCACATATTTCGTATGAAACAAAAAAAATTATGAAAAACAATTTTTCATTACTATACTACCTTTCTAGCTATCACTCAGTAACCCCCTTAACAGTTAAAACATTTTTTACAGTTCGCTTCGCGATCGGAGCTCGCTCGTTGCACAACAAACCGCATCACTATCTCTCGCCGAAATAAAAACTTATTTTATATTTTGAAACGCTATACCACGGAAAACTTTCCTCTTGAGTAGAGAAGTAAAATGCAACAAAATTTTTTAAATCGGTTAAAAATTGCCTTAGTACATTGGTCCTAAAATTTGAAAAAATATGCTATTTTCATAACTCTTAAAAAATCAAATTAAATCAAATAACTTCTATAAAAAGTATCTAGTGGCATAAATTAGAAGAAGAATGTTAAGAAAAGATATATTTAATGGAAAGAAAGATCTTATTTTACAATATAAGGTTGCACTATAAGGTTACACTTGGTATTTCACCTTTTTTTTCTTCAAAAATTGCATTTTTCAATGGATTAACTTCCTTTGGTAGTTTGAAAGAATCTTATGTTACTCTGTTGGATATTTATCAGTACTATAACATAAATTGTATTTTAGTACTGATAATCCAACAGATGAACAGAAGATTTTAGTTTCTTTTATATTAAAATCAATGTGATGTGATGTTAGTGTATGATTCTTTATTTAGAAAAGTAAATGGTTCTAAATTTGACCTGGACACGTGTTTAAAGTGATAGAAACATCTAGATTTTTGCCAGAAAGGTTAATAGAAATCATTGATCCAATGATTAAACAAAATGCCCTTTTTGCTCATTCTGAAAACTTGCTTTTGGGCATGATCATAGATAAAAGGGATCATATATGAGGGAGTTTGGTTTAGAAGAACAATTAAAGCTTCTAAAAGAAAGTCAGTTAGGAGTTTCCATCCCCCCAAACCTAATTTCCAAGCTACAGACCATATTGATCATATATAGAACATACGTGGACTATATATAGATTAGCTGGAATACTGCTCCTCTTTCTCCCCACCTATACACCTATACTACGAAGATTCACTGATCAAGAGATATGGTCTATGATAATGACTGGAACTTTGACAGATTCCCATGTCATACACAAACAGTCGAACGTTGTGTAAAATTAGTAACACAGGGCATCACGAAAAGCCATCGGTATGAATGCCAGGAGATATGTTTATAAGAACTATTTTAGTCTTTCAAGATCTTCAATGCCTAATTTTTCAATCAAGTCTTCTTTCAAAATACCAAAAGAAGTTAATAACCAGTAAAGAACTACATTTTATTACAAATCATACTATGCACCATCAGGAAATCAGGAATTATAACTTTTTAATTCAATCGAAAAATGCGATTTTTGAAGAAAAAAAGGCGAAATGCCAAGTGTAACCTTATAGTGCAACCTTATATTGTAAAATAAGATCTTTCTTTCCATTAAATATATCTTTTCTTAACATTCTTCTTCTAATTTATGCCACTAGATACTTTTTATAGAAGTTATTTGATTTAATTTGATTTTTTAAGAGTTATGAAAATAGCATATTTTTTCAAATTTTAGGACCAATGTACTAAGGCAATTTTTAACCGATTTAAAAAATTTTGTTGCATTTTACTTCTCTACTCAAGAGGAAAGTTTTCCGTGGTATAGCGTTTCAAAATATAAAATAAGTTTTTATTTCGGCGAGAGATAGTGATGCGGTTTGTTGTGCAACGAGCGAGCTCCGATCGCGAAGCGAACTGTAAAAAATGTTTTAACTGTTAAGGGGGTTACTGAGTGATAGCTAGAAAGGTAGTATAGTAATGAAAAATTGTTTTTCATAATTTTTTTTGTTTCATACGAAATATGTGGATTTCTGGTAAAAACGTGTATTTGTAGATGTTATTATACTACCAATTAATTGTAAAATACCACCTTTTTTCAATTAAATATGTTTTCTCCACATTTTTATTCTATTATATGCCTTTAGATACTTTTTATAAAAGTTATTTGATTTAATTTGATTTTTTTGAAAAGTAATGAAAATAGCCTATTTTTTTCAAACTTTAGGTGCAATGCGCTATTGCAATTTTTAACCGATTTTAAAAATTTTTGTTGCATTTTACTTCTCTACCCCAGAGGCAAGTTTTCCGCGGTATAGCGTTTCAAAATAAAATAAAAAGTTTTTTTCGGCCCACCCTAGTAAACAAGCTTGTTATTTTGCGTCCCATCAGTTTCCTATTTTGATAAAAAGAGAACAACGCATTTCCCGTAGAGGAAAATACAGGAAATAATAGTATCATCAAAAAGTTCATTCTCCTAAACTTCAAGCCATGCTTTGATAGTTTGCAAAAAAAAGAGTCCCTCACGATTCAAAAGTAAGATCGCTCCTTCAAAAAACCTTTTCATTCTGCAGAAAAATCATTTTAATTTTAAAAATAAATTTCAGCTTTTAGGAGACGAGTGACCATAAAAGTATGTACTAAAATAAACGATGAAATTAAATTAAATTTCTAAATTATTCATTAATCCTTAAGGATATTTAAGAATATATTGGGAATTCAGAATATTGAATCATATGTGAAAAACAGTATCTAAATTGAAAATTTTTAAGAAAGATATTATTTTTAATCTTTAAAAACAGTTTTAAATTTTAATTGAAAAATTATCCTTGGGGGGTCATTCTATTTCCTTCAATTATTTCCAAACTTTTTAGCTTTTTTTTCTACACTTTATCAATTGATACAAAATCGACAACTATTTCTTCTATATGTTTATATAGATTTCCTTATTTATAAAACTTTAAGCAAGAAACATGGGATTTCATACTTTTTTAAATGGTACTTTATCGTCCTTTTTATGCATTTTTGTATCCATTACAACAAGAAAAAAGTTTTACTGATTACATCTAAAACTTTATTCTTTAAGTGTGTACTAAAATTGGGTTAGGTTAAGTATTTTTAGGCATTTTATAAAAAACGCATTAAAACACTTTAAACTTTTAAAACATTACAAAACATTTTAATAGACAATTCATTAAATTGATTTTTCCCTTAATATTATAATTTTTAATGTAGCGTGTTTTTTTAAGATTTTCAGTTTTCAACAAAAAAGTATTTAATTTTTGAAACCTCGTTAAAACTTAAGCAGTTAATTTGAAGAACCTTCATCTTTTCTAGTGTAAATCATAACTTTAATCATAGCAAACTTAATGACTTTGATTTAATAATATTTTCCACTCTAATTAATGATACATTTTCGTACTTTTAAAACGCATATCATTCCAAAATTTATCTTTTATTATAAAAGTCATCCAAACTTGAAAGAAAAATTGAGCACAAAATGTTTCCACAATTGATTGTTGATCTGTTTAAATTAGAGTAGTTTCAAATGTCTCTAAACAAACAAAATATCTTGGAGAATCAAAACTTTTCTTCAGAAAGCATGACGCAAATACTTTTTGCACACAGATTTTTCCTCTTGCCTGCACTACTCAAGAAGACACTTCTGTAAGTCACAAACCTAGCAGCACTCTTTTTTTAATAAGGAACTTCATTCAATCAGCTAATTTAATTTTATGGATATTTATACGGGATGAATACAAAGAAAGTTTATTCTTAAACTATTCTGTCCAAACTCTGCATCCAAAGATTCGTTTTGTAGATAGTAAAAAATTTCCCAAAAAACTATACTTATAAGACGATTTTTATTTTTTAATGAAACATGTGACGTCGTATATGCGATAATAATTAATTATTTCATTACTCGGAGAACGCATGCATGTTCAATGGATATTTCAACATCCTTAAGTGCAAACAAATCCAAATAACCATGTTCAAATTTTCCATAAACCACTTAGTGCAAACTGAATACCGTTGTCGCAATTTTTATCTACTATAATTCCATGCAAGGAATCTGGCTGTGCAGAGTTAGGGAAGACTTGTTGAATTACCCTGTATTTGTCTTTGAGTGGATATTCCAGAGATCTTGTAGAAGAGTAATTAAGTGCATGTTTTACAACTATTGCCATCAATCCACTATACTATCATCACTAGTCATTGACAGAACTGTTCCCTTCCTTCCTATAAATCCTTGATCGTTTTTGAGTGTCAGAAGAGATATATTCTTCCGGGTAATTCACACTGTTTTACTTCAACTGTTCACTCTGAGCGATTCCTCCACACTTTTCACTTTGTATGATACCTCAAAAATGAAGATCAATAGTGGAAAGTCTAAATGATCCTTTAGCGTACACCTCACTCATATACTCTTCTTCAGGCTCTCACTAACCACCGGTAGTAACCCGAATCGCAACTTAGACTCTTCCGTTACAATTGCATTGCCAAACGCTTATTACATATCATCAGATGTTAGTATTGGGCAATTCGTTATGAACCACATCCACTTGCTTGCTGTGTCCTTTCTGAGCATAAGACAGGGTGAGGACTTCGTGACAGGCTGAATCTACGCTCATCCTGGCTTTGATTGGCAGTTTGTTGAGAGTGACGTCAGAGGAGGATTCCCCGGCCACGTAACTCTTTGGCAAGTGTAAAACGAAGAGGGGTGACCCTAGAAATCTTTCAGGCTGTTTAACCTCTTCATCTTCATCGTCGTCTCCAGCACTGAAAGATTCATGAAGGGAGTAAATATATGAAACTATAGTGTAAAATGTATAAGCAATGTAAAATGTATAAAGAAACTCAGTCTGATTGTCTGATCATGATATTCAAAACTAATGGGTATGGGGTGTAGACAACCAAAAGATAATACAGAATTGCACTTGAAAGGGGTGTTCCAGAAGCAAATCATCAAGGGTTGAAATAAATTCCAATGCAAATTATCATTTTTCATATACAGGGCGTTTCAAAAGTCCGTTTCGTGGCTTTTATTTAAAACCAACGTGTCCTAGGGTCACGGAAGTAAAGTCTACCCCTAAGTAAGTGACCCTGGAGAATCCATTGAGATGACTTACAGCGCCCCTAGCGGCGAAATAAAAAGGTTAAAAAATTCATTTAAAAACTAAAGGAGATAGAGCAAAAACCTCAATGAGAGTATTGTTGCCAACATTATGAAGAACTCACTGAAAAAAATTTCATGAAAATATCTTGAATATTCGCGGATATATTAGCATGTGAAAATAGCCTTTTTCAGGTATAGTTGGGTGGCTTATTACATAAAAATGCCCGAAAACTTCAAAATGTGATACTTTCATGAAACTTTCAGGGATGTTAGATAATCATATAAGAACTAAAAAATCGATGGGAGCCCAAAATTTTAGGGCGTGGTTTGACCGCTATGACGTCATAACAAGATGGCGACCGCGGGCCTATATTCGGTTCTTTTAATGATAGAAAGACATTTTTGGGGTCAAATATTATGTTTTAAGGGTCAAAGAACATGATTCTGATGACGAATTGTTTAATTCGTTTTAAAAATAAACTAAAATTCAAAAAAAGCTTGAAATAGTAATACAGTCCACGCCAGTTGCGTCAAAAAAAATTGATAGAAAAGTTATTTTTTCGACGGTTTTATATCTTTTTTGGGGTGATAATTCCGAATATCTAGTTCACTTCCACGTAGAAGGTCGGCTTCATATCAAAAAACGCAAAAATATGCGAAAAAATCGCCAAATTTGTAATCTTTCTTCGAATTTTCGCTTATATTTCAAAAAATATTAGTTTCTCAAAAATTATTTAAAATACAAAGTTGGATTAAACAAAATTTACTGCAAAATGCACTACTCAATTTTTATTTTCCGAAAAATAGTTTTCTCGTTATAACGCATTGAAAAACAGATAATTTTAACACAAGATAATTTAAACAGAGGATGTTTGTTTCTCTGTTTTTCAGTGTGTCATTACGTCAAAACTATTGTTCGTAAAACAAAAATTGAACAGTGCATTGTGTAGGAAATTTTGTTAACTTCAACTTTATTATTTAAATAATTTTCGAGAAACTAATATTTTTTTAAATATAAGCGAAAATCCGAAGAAAGATTACAAATTTGGTGATTTTTTCGCATATTTTTGCGTTTTTTAATATGAAGTCGACCAATTAGAACCGAACTAGATATTCCGAACTAGATATTCGGAATTAGCACCCCGAAAAAGATATAAAACCGTCGGAAAAAATAACATTTCTATCAATTTTTTTTGACGCAACTGGCGATGGACTGATTACTATTTCGAGCTTTTGTTGAATTTTAGTTAATTTTTAAAACGAATTGCACATTTCGTCATCAGAATCATGTTCTTTGACCCTTAAAATATTTGACCCCGAAAATGTTTTTCTGTCATTAAAAGAACCGAATATAGGCCCTTGGTCGCCATCTTGTTGTGACGTCATAACGGTCAAACCACGCCCTAAAATTTTGGGCTCCCATCGATTTTTTAGTACTTATATGATTATCTAACATCCCTGAAAGTTTCATGAAAGTATCACATTTTGCAGTTTTTTTGTAATAAGCCACCCAACTAGTATCAATAAAGAAAAATTTCGTAAAATTTTTCAGTGTTATTGTGTATTACTGTGTTTTTTAGTTGAATAAAGGCAAAATTTAATCAAAAAATTGAAAAAACTTGCAAATTAGAGAACTTTTTCTTTTTTGAGGTCGGACAAAAGTGCTATTTTCACATGCTAATATCTCCGCGAATATTCAAGTTATTTCCATGAAACTTTTTTCTGTGAGTTCTTCGTACCGTTGGCAACAATACTCTCATTGAGGTTTTCGCTTTATCTTCAATAGTTTTTAATTTAATTTGATTAAACTTTTTTATTTCACCGCTAGGGGAGCTTTAAGTCATCTGAATGGATTTTACAGGGTCACTTACCTAGGGAGGGGTATACCTTACTTCCGTGACCCTAGGACACTTTGGTTCCAAATAAAAGCCGCGAAACGGACTTTTTGGAACACCCCCTGTATATAACTTATTTATAAAAACTGTGTAAAGGTTTTGCCCATAAGAAGTATACTTTCCTTATCAGATTCTGAATTGCTTTGGGTAATTTAAAACTTTCGCAACTTTTCCCATGATCTTTGAATCAACCAATATACCCGTGGAGATTTTTTTAAAAGGTAATTTAAGTTATTTTTGTCAATAGCAGAATTTGAAGAAGCTCATCACTTTTTAAGTTTCATTAGGTGAGCAAGGTAAAATTTAAATGGGTGTTTTACCTGCAGGAGAAGTACTTGAAGTTCTTTTGGAAATTCTCAGCGTCTTGCACTGTTTGTGGAAGCTTCTTGTTGAGAGTTTCAGGAAGAAATGTCGCACAGAACGCTCCAACGAAAGAAATAGCGGCGAATATGAGGAAAGGGATATTACTCTCGTATTTTTCCTACAAGAAAGTAAGATTTAGAGTTCTAATATTTATTTATTTGGTAACTATACTAGATTAAAACGTTTCCTGTAAGTGATGTAACGAGTTGATAAAAAGACGCCATGCTTTCTAGCTACCTCATTGGTGAGTCAGAGATTTTATTTATTTATTTGTTTTAGATGTACCCAATAGAAAAAATCCAATTACAGTATTACATCAGTAAAAAAGTAAAGTTCAAATACGTTCAACTTAAATAGCAGCTAACACATTAATGTAGCAAAAGAGAACATTTGGGCTTGAATTCATTTAGAGTCATTAAAAATATACAATTGATCAGATAGGGTTACTTGGGGTACGTGGGACACTGGGGTAAGTGGGACACCCCCTCTAAAACTATAATATGTACAGGAAATTTCACACTCACTCGCATTGATTATGTTACAGCTCGTCTCACCCATGAGTCTTGCATATATTTGAGATTTGTTTAATTTGTTTTAAAGATTATAGAACAAATTTAAAATAGATTCCCAGAATGGATTTTTTGGAGAGTTCAAGACACATTTTTCAAAGAAGTATTTCTAGGTAAGTTTTCATTATATTTTAAGGTTTATTGAACTGTTTTGCAGAGGTTGACCTAAAATACATACTGCAATTTGAAATTTTTCAAAATTTTTGATTTTGAAGTGTTTAAGAGGGGTGTCCCACTTACCCCATAGTTTTAGCATGGTTGGGGTAAGTGGGACCCCTCTTTATTTAGTAAGTGAGACCCCTTATTATGATATAAGTGGTTATAGAGGATCTCAAATTATATAGGATCTATTACTGAAGACATGGGCGGATTTAAGGGGGGGTTATAGGGACAATTTCCCCCAATATTTTCAGAAAATTTCGATTTATAGTAGCAAGACCTTTTACTCACCACTCCAAAATTCATTAAAATTTATGAATAATTTGATCGACATTTTATATCAAATATGCGTTTTAATTTAAGTTATGGTGAGTAAAGTGAAATATCTCATCAATAGTGTTCATTCTAATTTAGTGTGTCCGATTTCTTTTTATCTTACAATGTTTATTAACCCCTCTCGCCACCCTGGGCCTCATATGAGGCTCCTACTTATGAGCTCAATTTTGGTATGATGTAAACACGCAAATTTATTTTCTTTTCATCAGTGACTTCACTGATTCATGTAGATCACATATGATACTTATACATGGTTTCTGAATTCGTTCCTAAATGGCAGTAAGATTATTTATACCTCAATCTCTACATTTTAAGCTGTGATGCTTGTGAAGAGAAAATATTAGCTAGATGCTAGCTTCTGTAGAACATGTTTTATAGGTTGGTAGGTATGTTCTTATTTCGTAATCTTCTTATATTATGACCATGTCTTTTAATGAGCTCTAAACCAAGTATTTTCTGTTAAAATGAAAAAAATATCGCCCATTTGGCCTCATATGAGGCTCATAAAAATAACTAGGAAGGAGTGCACAAAAGAAAAAAAAATTTCCAGACAAATTTTAGGGGCACTTTGGATGTATTGAGAAGAAGAAAAAAAAGGTTTTTCACTTTTTTGATGTTCTGGTGCCGAGAAGGTTTTAAAGTGCCAAAATAAATCTTAATCAACATTACTATGTTTTTAACACTATTTTATATGTAATAGTAAAGTATATCCCTTTGGCTTTTCAAAACATTCTTTAAAATACTTATTTTGCTTTTCATTCTATTCTTACCTTGTCATATTGATTTTAATGCGAGTAGATTTCTCACTCATGGTTACAGTTACAATAAAATATTTTGTAGTGAAAATTTCTGTACTTTATCGAATAAAACCCACTTAATTCCTTTTAAGTTTTGCTCACTTCCCATATAAAGTAAGAGGGGGTGTCCCACTTACCCCATCACTTGGGGTAAGTGGGACACCCATCTCATTTTTTAAATTAAGACCAATTAAGAAAAATGTAAAGCTTTATTTTAGAAACTATTAATATATTTTGTTTATGGATATGAATAGTGTCTTTAACGAAATTAGTCAATAAGTTCAAATTTAACTCGTTCAAAATTCTTCTATTTAGCCTCTAAAAATGCACTAGGCCAAAAAGAGGTCCCACTTACCCCAAGTGACCCTATATTATTCAAACTTTTATCAAATTTGTTTAGATAAAAGGTTTGAATATAGTAATTAAATTTAAAAAGTACATCTTTAACACAAACTACAATCTCGAGGAGACGTTATAGGTTTAGATATCTGCAAAGTTACGTTATTATAATCAAGCAAATTGTTAAAAACTTCATAAAAACATTACACATAAAAGTTCAAGCCTAGATTTTAAATTATGTTTATCAAAAGTATTGAGGAGATGCCCAGACTAGATTGTGCATCTTCGTTTTCCATAGATTTTCTCGCTAGACAGAGCGAGGTAGGTGGCTAGAAAGTCTGGCGTTTCCTTACTTCAACCTGTTACGTCACTCACAGGAAACGTTGTAATCTAGATCAGTTGAGTTGTATTTTCCAAGGAATTTTACCAAGTAAACAATGTATGGTGCAAGAAGGGTGGAGCCTACTCCTATGGTACTGGTCATACCCATCCCAGCGCCACGTATGGAAGTAGGATAGATTTCAGGTCCTTGCTGGTACAGGGTCATGAAGGCACTGCTCGTGGCTGCTTTGGCGAGGAGATTGGTCACCACACCGACACAGTCGAGATCTAAGGTAGAAATACGTATAAGAGTTCCAAAATCCTTTTAACAGCTTTTAACATGGAATTAATTGCACGAAATAGGAGCAGTGTGATACAGAACTACAATATCTGACCAAAAGTATCTGGTTACCCCCATAACCACACCATCGTGAGAAATTGTTTTTCGTAGTTTGGCTTAGGTTTGAAACCTCATGAAATGAGTATAGGCAATCTGGACAATGTTGTTCTTGCAATTCTGTGGCATTATTTCGATGAAGGTACATTCCCTTCCAGCCGCATAACTACTGCATTCACACAGACTTGACTCGCATAGACCTGGTTAGATGAAAGATATTTCTGGACTGATCTTTCCAAAGAGCCGTTCTAAATTCCATAGAAATTTTTTTGGAAGAATTTGAACGCCACCATCTTAAAAATCACCGTCGTTTTATCTTTCATTTTCTGGACAATATTTTGCGGATTGAAGAAAGTGTTTTCCTCTGTTAATTACCGACAGAATTTGGTTTACAGAGGTTTTCGGGGTTCTCTATCGGTGAATATGTAAGAATAATATTTATAGCATTAATAATTTTCTGTTCAATAAAAAAGTTAAACTATGCCTCTTGGCCGGCGTGCATCGTCATCGGCGATTATCGTGCAGACATGAGTTCCAATGGAAATATTTTTTGTCATGGCATGACAGACCTGAATGCTAAGTTTGGCACCAACCTTTGGAGACACCAGGTAAATGACTCAGAACGTTCCTAATCTGTACCACTTGGTGTCCAGCCGGATACATTTAGCAAGATAGTGTCTGTTTTTAGCAAGATACACTGAAAACAGTTCATCCTTTATCCAATTTTTGGTGAACGGTTGGGCTGTTTCACCACGAACTGGGTTAAATTAAGGGCCGGATGCAACTGCGTTCTATAACGTTATAAAGAACCTAATTTCACCTAATAACGATCGCCACAGAACGCCTGCTCGGGAGGTGGCGTTTTACGACGATCCGGCTGACGTTTTCCTCCTAATTGGCTGAAGCGTTTCACTACGTAGCAAAGCGCGGGAACAGCCGGGTACAATCAAATGCACGTGGTTCATTGAAAACCAATCAGCGGCATGCTGGAAAAATGACTCCGGAAAACGATAGTTGAGTTGTTTGGAAGTAAGATTCGACCGGTCTCAAAATCGTCGCAAAACGTAGTTGCATCCGGCCCTAAGTTGCAACCTATTGTTCGGTAACAGGTTTCACCAAGTTTTCGGTGCTTTCACTAGTGAAATCCGGTGCTTTCGCTAGTTAAAGCACCGAAAACTTGGGTGAAACCTGTTACCAAACTATAGGTTGCAACTAAATTTAACCCAGTTTGTGGTGAAAGGTTGAACTTTTTTTAACAGTGTAGTGTTATAGCAAGATAGCGATAGATAGTGTCATTAGCAAGTCACTTGTCAAGATAGTGTCATTTAGCAAGATAGTGTCTGAAAACATCCATTGAGGCTGTCAGTTAATATGTTTGGTTCACTGTAAAAAAATACGGCACTTTACTCAAGAAGTGAAATTGCCTCCATACATGAAGAGATGTTACTCCGCAATAAGGAGGGATCCCTAAGCTAGACTGTGAGGAAACACAATAGAGGAACCTTCCTCCCAGTCTAGGTGGGGGATCCCTCCATATAGAGCAGTGGTTCCCAACAGGTGGTCCGCGGACAACTGGTGGTCCGTGAGGCCATCGGAGGTGGTCCGCGAGAGGATTTTTAAACATATCCAAAAATGTGTTGAAATCTCTCTATTCTAAAAAAAAGTTTTTGGTGAACGGTTTCCAGAGAAAGGCTTTTTAATTACTGATCCGTATAACACATATTTGGTATCAAACTGTCCGGATTCTTTTGAGGATGTGCAAAGTGCCTTTAGAATTTCTAAAAAAAATCTCAATTTTAAAATATTTCCATTTTTTTAGATTTCGGATAAGGTCGCAGTTACAAAGCAAGAAACTATGAATTTTAAAACAATTGAAAACATATTTCACTGGTTTTTTAATATTCAAATAGATTAAGTAATCATCTTTCTATTTATAACATGAATTTAAAAAATATATTTTGTGTTATTTTTAACAATATTTATATTTTTGTTGTTCACAAAGGGTTTAATTGTTGTTCAAACGGTTTTCATTACATTTTAAACTTATCTTATCTCTCTATATTAAAAAAAAGTAACAGTGACCGTCGCCGTCACCGCCGCCGCCGTCACCGCCGTCACCGCCGCCGCTGACTTTGAAAATTTCATTTTTGAACACTATTAACTATCACTACGAAAAAACTATTTGAAGGAATATTATGAAATTTTGACCATTGGTAGACAAATGTATGAGGGTCATTTCAGTTTCCAAACCTAATTAATTAAGTAATTAGTTCTGGAGTTATTTAATGTCAAAGTCGAAAATTATTTTTTTCGGCTGCGAGTTCGCCCCCAGCAAAATCTATTTACAGCAGAAACACGATTTTTTGCAGACACATACTCTTATGTATTAAGTTTTGCACCTCGTCGTCCTTTTTTCGAATTTTGAATTATTTTTGGAGTTATTGAATTCTAAAGTTTCGAAATTTTGTACCATTTTTCGGTTTTTTCGTTATAATAGAAAAACTAATCACAGTAGAACTATGATATTTTAAACACGCATACAATTATTTTTTATAGAAAGATTGGCGTTTCGTTTTTCAAAAAATTCGAATTAGTTTTAGAATTATTAAGATACCAAGTTTAAATTTTTTCTTCTCTTTCTGGTCGTTCACTAGAGAAACATGCGATTATTTTTATGAGTCTGATTTCTTATTCCCGATGATTCACTAGATACACACGTGCATTTTATAAATTTAAAAGTTTTTTAAATGCCATTTTTTTCTCTAAGATGGTTGATGATAATTAGTAGACTTGCTGGATATTTTTGAAAACATTTGGGTTAAACTATTGGTAAATTAAAAAGGAATATTTTAGTAACAGTTTTATTTTGATATTTTTGTAGTAATGGTCCGCATTAAGTTATTGATAAGTTAGAGAGATAAAAAGTTTCGCTTTCAAATGATCATTTACTATGCAGACAAGTTCCAGGTTTTACTGGATAGTTGAGATGAAACAAGCGAGCTCTGCTCGCTAAGATCGCGAAGCGATCTTCAAAGAACTGCGAAGCAGTTCCGGAGGTTGGTGAGTGATAGCGAGCAGGGGGCAGAGCCCCCTTGTTGATGAAATAATTAATTCTAGAGTTATTTAATGTCAAAGTCGAAAATTATTTTTTTCTGCTGCGAGTTCGCTCACAGAAAAATCTACTGGAGGCAGAAATAAGATTTTTTGCAGACACATACTCTTAGGTATGAAGTTTTGCACCTCGTCGGCTTTTTTTCGAATTTTGAATTAGTTTTGGAGTAATTAAATTTTAAAGTTTCGAAATTTTTGACGTTTTATTGGTTTTTTCGCTATGGAAGAAGAATTAATCGAGGTAAAACTATCATACTTTAAACACACACATATAAGATTATTTTTTATATAAAGTTAGACGTTCTGTAAATTTAAAAATTCGAAATAGTTTTGGAATTATTATTAAGATTCAAAGTTTCAATATTTTTCTTATCTTTCGTATTGTTCACTAGGTAAACGTCTGATTTTAAGCGTCTTCTTTCTTTTATTTTTTATGATTCGCAAAATACACACGTGCTTATTTTACAAATATACAAGTTAAAACTAGCAATTATTTTACTAAAAGAATACTCGGAAGGGGAATGTCCGTTTTTATTTCTGTAAATCAAAAAAATTAATTAGATCCGAAAATGCCGCTGTCCCGTGTTCTTCTTGGATTTAATTAATTAAGCAAACAATGAATACAGGTTCAAAACATAAAAAGTTAATTAAACAATCAAATTGTTTTTCGAGAAATCGTTTGCATATGATAGGAATAAATGCAAACGATTTTCAATTTAGAATTTGATTTGATAAATTTAGACTGCTCTTTAGTTTAGAATGAGTTAAAGCTTAAGCTAGGAGTGTACTTCCCATCTTCCAAGTTGTGAAGCTGTAAGTAGACAACTTTTTCCCTTTTATAAGATTTTATTTTAACTCATTTGTGTATTTATATAATATGTTAATAAGTTTCTAAATCTCTATAATAATAATTAATAAATGGAAAATAACTGTCAATTTTTCAAAGAATATTCCGAAAAAGATGTTCTTGAATGAATTGGTGTTTTAGTATGAATTAGTTTTTAATATTGAAAATACGTATACGGCAAAGAGTTGCAATACATAGCTTCTAACTAAAATTTCATTACATACCAACTTTATTTCTTTTATTTTCTTATTCCATTGTATAATTTCCACCATTTTGTTCTCCATATTTGATGCTCAGAATTTTCTTTGTATTATCCCATACTGAAAAGTTTCCCACCAATTGAGTGTACCAAGTTCCGGTTCACATTTTGTGTGTTATAAAATAATAGATGATTGAAATTAAAAGTTCGTATACGTTTTTTCTATGTGCATATTTAAAAATAAAATAAGAATATGATTCATCAGCATTTCCAGTAAGATTTAACTTAATAATTCTGAATGGAATTTTAAATTTTAGAATTTTATTTTTATTTTACAATTCTAGCTCACTTTCATTCCATTTTTTGTATTTTTTTGTCACTTGAAATTCACCAAATTGGTATTAACACTTCCTAATGATTTGTTTCTTCATTTTAAGAAAATATATTCTCATCATTATTATAATACTTGTGTTTCAAAAAATTGCATAATATTCATATTTTATTTTTCCATATTGAAACACAAGTGATATCACTGATTAGTTTTCGGGAGATTAATTTGTTATTCCTAATTGAATATTAAATTATGTTCAACGCGGGTCTTTAATTGGTTGTTTTTCCCTAAATAAGTTATTTCTATTAAATTATAGATGCAATATAAAAGGTTTTAAATTTCGTTGAACGATGAAAAAAACTTCATTGAAGGAAATTACTGAGACACTCTTATGTTTGTCCTCTCTTCAATATCGTTCTGAAGCTTCCGAGACTCAGTTCATTTAAGAAAGTTTCGAAATATTAGCTAGCTTCGAACGCATGATTCAGAAATATACAGCATGCAAATCGCTACCGGGGGTGGTGGTACCCATATTTTGTACCAATCAGAACACTATTTCTGGATAATTGTGAATCCGATATTTCAGATTACAAACAAAATGTGCTTTTTTATTAATTTTTGTTATAACATTCATTCTCTTATTTTTTAATAGTTTTTTTATAAAAAATAATGATTTGCTAGGAAAAATTAATTACGCTAAAATTACTTGGCCATGCAATAATAAAATGGCAATTCTTATTTTTTAGCTATTTGCAGTGGGAAATATATAGGGTGATTCGAAATTACGTGGACAAACTTCGTATGGGGGTGGAAGGGACCTAGACAACCATATTTCGCATTGGAATGGGGGGGCGCAGCCTTACCGTTTAAGAGCTAGGACCTAATGTAGTGCGAGCGCGTTTCAAAAGGTCGTTTTTAGAAGGCCCGTGTGACTAAACAAAACATAATAAAATGAAAAACATTATTGCATGAGGTAAGGAAGTATCCCTACTACTTACACCATGAATTCGATAGAATTTGAACCACTTTCTAAACCGTGGAGTGAGTTAATTAATAATGAAAATTAGCCTGAAAAAGTTTTATTTTCACTTGCTTATATCTCCGCGAATATTTACGATATTTTCATGATTTTTTGTCAGTGAGTTTTTCATAAACTTTGCAACAATACTCTCAGAGGTTTTTGCCCTTTCTCATTTAGTTTGTTTAATTTTTTTAACTTTTTTATTTCTCCGCTGTCAGAGGTCCCCAACCCTATGCCCGCGGGCACCATGGCGCCCGTCGATCGGTCTAGGTGTGGATCGCTGCTTGTGCCCACCGATAAAATATTTCAGTTTTCCATAAATTTGAAAACCGCTTTCAACAGTTTAATATACACATGGTCACCTTTTTTGCAAATCCTTTTACCAACCAATAGCAACATACATTTTAGAATTTCTTCAAGTAAGGCAAGAAATGGAGATAGAAATTTTGGATCTTCAGAATGACATTATCCTTAAAACTATTATATCATATGAGAAATTCTGGAATATAGTTGACAAAAATAAATTTCCATTCTTAAAAAGAGCAGCATATAAAATGAAGACATTTTTTTGGTTGCACATGCTTGTGTGAATCATTATTTTCAACAATGAGTATCATAAAATCAAAATATAGATCACGACTTACAGATCATCAACACCTTGGCGATTGCTTGCGAGTAGGAATTTCACCATATTCTCCCAATTATGAAGTCAGTGAAATGCACAATGCAAAAGATTACATTGACTGTATTTTATATATTTTATTAATTTTTATACTTCGTATGTTTTGCAAGCAATTTAGTAATGATTTATTTTACAAAATAATATTAATTATATTCATATGTTAAATTAATTTTAACTACAAAATTAACTATAATAACTTGCATATTAACTATGCCCACCAACTATAAATATATCTTGAAAAAATAAATGGTGCCCGCTATTCTACCGATATTCTGGTATGTGCTCTTAGGTTCAAAAAGGTTGGGGCCCCCACTGTAAGTCATCTCAATGGATTACTTAGGGGTAGACCTTACTTCCATGACCCTAGGACACAGTTCCAAATAAAACTTTAGTTCTAAATAAAAGCCGTGAAACGGACTTTTGAAACAAACACCCTTGTATATGACTTATATAAATATAATTATGAAAGTAAGCTGGTGAAATACATTTTAAAAGATGAATAAATGTGAATGATAAGTTGATAACATTAAAAACATCTATTAAAATCATAAATTATTATTCTTGTTTAAAAGCACTTTATAATGTAAAATATTCTTATTCGAATTTTTAATGAAACGAAGAATAAAAACATCTTTCAAAGAATGAAAGCACGTTGAAAACACATGTTTTTGTTGATAAAAGTGTTTCATTTTTCATAACCTGAAAATAGTGTTCTAATTGGATTAAAATATAAGTACCGCAGACGGTAGCGATTTGCATGTACACTTCTGAATCATGCAGCTTTGCTACGGCCCAATTTCCAGATGGCTGATCTGAATACTCAGTGAAGGTGTTCCAGATCTTCTCTGTACCAAAGTAACAACGAATGTTGAATATTGAACAACATAATTACAAGTAGAATACCATAATATATTATCAGAATAATTGATTTATATAAATATTTTAAAACTGAATGAATAGAATATGACTATATAGTACGAGTCATATACACTACCCTACAGTAATGAACCGTACACCAAATAATTTGCATAAAATCCAACTGTATTTCAATTTTTTGCATCCCAGTTTGCTTACATGTGACCTGGTAAGGCTCTTTCGTCAGTTATGGGTGAAATCGTGACGATATTTAGAAAATAAATGAACTTGGGGACTTTTTGAAAGAAGTGATGTAGGAAGTGGTAACTTTAGAGTATATTCCCTCAATTTCAGGAGGTTTATCAAAGTCAAGCTCTATTTTTGATTTTATAGGGAACTATAGGAATACTACGATATCTGGAACACGAATTGCATATTTTGTTGGTCTCTGTAAAATGACCGAACGGAATCAGCATGTCCTAAAGCGTCAAAATCGTAAAAACTACAAAAAATCCTTCCAAATAATCCAAAATTAGTATAAAAAGACATTAAGGGTTAGTTCCACGACAATGATTTGTGAAAAAGAAGGCCCATATTTAATATTCTAGGTTTTGTTGCCTGAACAAACTAGACATAGCTTCATCCAAAAGAGAATGCAGATTTTCTCGGGGCTTGCAATACCAAAATCGAATGCATTGCTCCAATCGTCAAATTCGGAATGGTATAATTTTGATTGGGGGGTGTTTTTTGTGGAACCCTTCATCTTTTTTAGTGGTAAATTAAACACTGATTCCAGAATGAACATTTTGGACAATTATATTCTTGCCATCTTCGGGTAATTTCATAAAATGTACGAATGTTATTTCCAGGAAGACACGCTTCCTGCCATGTTGGGGCCTCGGTCAAGCAAGGGGATCAAAATATGGATGTAAAATTTCTTCCCTAGAATTTTCAGAGTCACAAACCAAACCCCAAAAAAACATTTTTTGAGATATGTTAACGCATCATTTAATGAAGTGGGGACCAGTCAAAATCTTTCCCTCAGATAGCAATATTCTTAAACCAAAAATTGACACAGAATTCCAAAACGGTGTACCGAAATAAGGTAGAGAGTGTGAACTGAAAGAGCAACAACCAGATTGCAACACATAGAATTCAATCATTTATAAATTAAATTAATCTTGTATTTTTTTCATTTGAAGCATCACACCTTGGTGTCCGGTGTATTACTGTAGAGTACTGTATATAAGTTAAAAGAACTTGCATTTTTATTTTGATAAAATGTAAAATAATTTCAAAGTTATATTATTGTTGTTAAGTATTTTGAATAATTAGTACTTTGTACGGTTTGTGAAGTTTTATTTATTGTTTCGGAAATTGCGCGTGGATTATGTTAGTTTCGGATTGAAATTGTTTTCAGTTCCTCACTTCATGAGTTATGTATCAAGTTACATGAATTTTTAAGCTTTAATTTGGACCTTCACTTTTTATCATCGTAGAGAAAGGCATTATGCCGCTTCCTAAAAAGAAACAATCAAGAAGGAGAAAGAATAAGAAGGATGAGAAGTTAAGAGAAGAAAAGAAAGTTAAAGATGAAGAAAAGAAAATGGAAGATCATAGGTCTGCTAATAGGTCCTCAAGTATGTCTTCTGCAAGGTTGGAGAAGAAACGGACATCTGACAAGGTGTCAAATATGGATGCGGAAAGATTGGAGAAAAAACGATCATCTGATAAGGTGTCAAATATGGATGCGGAAAGGTTGGAGAAGAAAAGATCTTCTGACAAGGTGTCAAATATGGATGCGGAAAGATTGGAGAAGAAACGTTCATCGCAGATGGTGCCAAATTTGGATGCAGCAAGGCTGGAGAAGAAACGGACATCTGACAAGGTGTCAAATATGGATGCGGAAAGATTGGAGAAGAAACGATCTTCTGACAAGGTGTCAAATATGGATGCGGAAAGGTTGGAGAAGAAACGTTCATCGCAGATTGTGTCAAATTCGGATGCAGCAAGGCTGGAGAAGAAACGGACATCTGACAAGGTGTCAAATATGGATGCGGAAAGATTGGAGAAGAAACGATCTTCTGACAAGGTGTCACATATGGATGCGGAAAGGTTGGAGAAGAAAAGATCTTCTGACAAGGTGTCAAATATGGATGCGGAAAGATTGGAGAAGAAACGGACATCTGACAAGGTGTCAAATATGGATGCGGAAAGGTTGGAGAAGAAACGTTCATCGCAGATGGTTTCAAATTCGGATGCAGCAAGACTGGAGAAGAAACGTTCATCTGACAAGGTATCAAACATGGATGCGGAAAGGTTGGAGAAGAAACGTTCATCGCAGATGGTGTTAAATTTGGATGCAGCAAGGCTGGAGAAGAAACGTTCATCTGAAAAGGTGTCAAACATGGATGAGGCAAGGTTGGAAAAGAAACGTACATCAAGGTCGGTTGAGAACTTGCCTGAAGAAAGGTTACGGATCAAACGTGAGGCGTCCAGGAGTAGGATACACTGTGAAGATAAGCCAACGGATGATGCAATAGCTCGATTGGCTGCAAGAAGAGAAAAGGCAAGAATAGCCAATAAACTGCATTTACAGAAATTAAAAGAAGGAAATCCCATTCAAGAATTTTTCGCTGATGACAAGTATGATTATCAATGCCCAACGACTTCAACTGGTGTTCCAGCATTAAACATTCATCAAAGTCCATTGGAGGAAGAGGTTATAGATATCTTTATTTCCAAACCGAAAATATCAGAAGAACCAACCACATCAAAAGAGTGTGAGTCATCAGAAGCTATAGAAAAGAAGAAAAGGAAATCCAGAAAGGATTTTGAATTGGCAGGAGATATATCTATGGGTACTTATTTCACTGTTGAAAAGTACACGATGGGAGAAATGAATGTGGAGTGTTCATATTGTGGAGCTGTTCGTTTCCCTGAACAAAAGGGAAGATGTGTTAACTCGTGCTGTCACAACGGACAAGTGAGGATTCCACCCCTGAATGAGTATCCGCCCCTTTTACAGTCATTGCTTACATCAGAAGATGAAGAGTCCAAACGGTTCAGGGAACGCATCCGAGCCTACAATTCATCGTTTGCGTTCGCAACTTTTGGAGCCCGCTTCCAAGACTTTCATGGGAGAGGTCCACCATTGATCAAGATCCAAGGGCAGGTGTATCATCACGCTACCACTTCTTTGGACAACGTGGAAGGAAATGTTCCGAGAAACGGCCAAATCTACATATACGACAATGTGGAAGAAGCAGCGAAGATGAGGGTGGATTTAGAAAACCCTGAATTGAACATCCGACTTGAAAACTTGCTGCGCGAAATAAACCCGTACGCACAGAAGTACAGAATGCTGCACGAGATGACAGTTTCAGGAGAGGAATTCCAGCTGTGTTTCGTGAAATACGCTTTTGACGACAAGCGCAGATACAACAAACCGACAACTTCAGAAGTGGCTATGATAATAGAGTCCAAAGATGGATGTGTCCCTTGTGCAGATTTGAGAGTTTATCCAAAGCAGGAAGATGGACGCGAGACTACTATAATGCAACAAACATCTCAGCATGCTGATCCGATGACGTTTCCTCTTTTATTCCCTCACGGTGATTTTGGATGGACCTACAACATGAGCACTGAGAAAGGAAAGAAAATAACCCCTGTGCAGTATTATGGAAATCGACTGGCTTTACGCCCTGGTGGAGCTTTCAATCCATTGCTGAAGGCTGGAAGATTGACGCAACAGTATGTCATCAACTGCTATGTGATGGTGGAACGTCAACGCTTGGACTTCATCCGTCACAACCAACAATCTTTGCGAATGGAATGCTACCAAGGGTTAGTCGACCACGTAGAAAACAACGATTTGAACACGGCCAGTGAAGTGCGTCTCGGCACAGCTGTAATTTTGCCTGCTACGTACATTGGATCTCCAAGGTGTTTACAGCAACTATACCAGGATGCCATGGCGATTTGCCGTAAAGTCGGAAGACCGGATTTCTTCATCACGATGACCTGCAATCCCAAGTGGCCTGAAATAACGAAGACCTTGGATCAGCACTTTACTAAAGGCACGACTGCCAACGACATTCCGACGATCGTGACGAACATCTTCCAGAGCAAGGTGAATGAACTCATTCAAGATTTAGTTGAGCGACAAGTGTTAGGACCGATAGTAGCATACGTCTACACCATCGAGTTCCAGAAACGTGGACTACCCCATGCGCACATCCTGGCTGCTCTGAGAACGGACTGCAAATTAGTGACACCAGAAGAAATAGATAGGTTCATCACTGCAGAACTGTCGGACGAAGACCCCTCTCTTCGTTACTACCAACTTCGCCATATGATGCATGGACCCCACACAGACGGTCTTCTTTGCTGGGATTCGGAAAAGAAAACTTGTTCGAAGAATTTCCCTAAACAGTTTTGTGAAGAAACCGACATGACCGGAGAGGGATTTCCAAAATACAGAAGAAGAGATAACTCCGACAAGATGTATGCGTACCATGGAAAGGTGAAAGGGAGAGTCCGCTACGTCGACAATCGGATGGTCGTGCCACACAACCCATACTTACTGAAGAAATTTGATTGTCATCTAAACATCGAATACTGTGCATCGGCAATGGCAGCCAAGTACATACACAAGTATATTCACAAAGGACACGATCGAGCAAGGATGGAGATGAAGCACCTGGAATCCGACGAAGTCGAAAAGTACATCGACAGCCGATACGTGGGACCGATGGAAGCAGCGTGGAGATTGAACATGATACCCTTACACAATCGAAGTCACACCGTAGTAAGACTCCCTGTTCATCTAGACGGGCAACAGTATGTTACATTCGAAGAGGGACAAGAAGAGAATGCCGTCGAAAAGAATTGCACCACCATGTTGATGGGATGGTTTGAGTTAAACAAGCAAGACTCCGATGCGAAGAACATACTCTACGGTAACTTGCCAGAGAGTTACTCTTGGAAAGCCTCAGAAAAGAAGTGGATTCCCCGCAAGAAAGCCTGTAAAGTTGTCGGACGGATTGTCAACGTGTCGCCTAGAGATGCCGAGAGATTTCATCTGAAGCTCTTGCTAAACCGAGTACCCGGTGCTACCTGCTACTCGGACCTTCGAACCCACGAAGAGGTCGTCCATGCCACGTACAGAGAAGCTGCGATCGCCATGGGAATCACCGAAGACAGCGACGAAGCTACAGCTGTTCTGCAAGAAGCTGCAACCACCCTGATGCCAAAACAGTTCAGACGCTTCTTCGTGTACTACCTGGTCGGGGACGAACCATCGGACGGTCTGACACTGTGGGAAAATTTCAAGGATCAGATGACCGAACGAGACTGCACCATCTACGACACCCTATGTGAAATTGAAGCACAACTGAATTCCGAGAACAGATCCTGCTCAGATTTCGGACTCCCACAGCCCAGCGACTTCAATGTGCCAACTGAAGACATAGACATTCAACATCACGAGACAACGTGCAAGGAATTGGAAGAAAAACTGAATCCCGACCAGATGGCTGTTTACCACAGGATAATCAACTCCCTTACCAACAACTGCGAGGATCCTTCACGATGTTTTTTCATCGATGGACCAGGTGGAACCGGCAAGACTTTCCTCTACAACGTGATTTACCACAAGCTTTTGAGCCTAAAGAAGAAGACAGCGTGCGTTGCCTGGACAGGAATCGCTTCGATACTACTGCCTGGTGGAACAACATCCCATCGTTTCTTCAACCTACCCATCGAGTTGAGCGAGGAAGGCATCTGCCTCTTGAAGAACCGTGACAAACTCCGACTTCAGGACATCGAAGTCGTTATATGGGATGAAGCAAGCATGATACCAAGGAAAGCCATCGAGATCATCGATCGCACTCTCCGTGACGTGATGGGCAACGAGATTCCTTTCGGCGGAAAGAATTTCATCTTAGGAGGAGATTTCCGTCAAGTCCTTCCCGTCGTGAAGAAAGCATCACGAAGGCAAATCATCGACGAGTGTCTCAAGTCATCTCACCTCTGGCCTCTTTTCGAAGTTCACCATCTCTACGTCAACATGCGGGCAGGCGAAGGAGAAGAAGAATTTGCCCACTGGCTTCTTCAGTACGGAAACGGAGATTTGGATTCCCTTGCCATCGATGAATCTTCTGCTATGGTCTGCGCGGATTTGGTGGACTGGTTTTTCGAAGACGTAACAGATGTCACAAAGGATCTCGTGACTAGGATCATTCTATCACCGCAGAACGACGAAGTCAACAGAATGAACGAGAAGATACTTTCCAGAATACCAGGAGAAGAAGTTACGTGTTACAGCATCGACAAGGCAACCCTCAGTGGAATAGATCGAAGCGACGCCAGAGAAGAAGAGGCAACTTTGAGGTATGCAGACGAGTATCTCAACTCGCTCACCCCGTCAGGAATGCCACCCCACAAGCTCAAGTTAAAAGTCGGATGCATCGTGATGCTGATAAGAAACGTTTCAATAGCCGACGGACTCTGCAACGGTACCCGCATCTTGGTGAGAAGAATAGGTTGCAGAGTGTTGACAGGACAGATCATCACAGGAGGAAGAAAGGGCACTGTAGTGGATATACCGCGAATCCAGCTCAACACCTCGAGTGGACATTCCCAGTTGCCCTTCGTGCTGTATAGAAGACAGTTTCCAGTTCGACTGGCCTATGCGTTGACCATCAATAAAAGCCAAGGACAAACATTCGAACGAGTTGGTCTTTTCATCGAGCGACCCATCTTTGCTCACGGTCAACTATACGTCGCTCTGTCAAGGTGCGTATCCGGAACACACATCAAGATTTCCGCCAAGAAAGGTGACTCTGTCAACAACATCGTATATCCCGAGGTACTTGCATGAAAGGGTAACGTGCAAGATTCTTTCAGTTTATTTCTTTTCAGTTTTTCTTTTCAGTTTAAATACGTTTCTTCATCCATGCACACGAGTCGTGTGGTGGTGTGTCTCAAGAGGTTGTCCAGTATAGGGTGTATCGAAAAAACCATTTTTTTGGATTTTGATGATGCATTAGTGCGGGAAAGTTGTCTAAGGTGGCAGAAAGTACACGTGATTTTTTCAGAATTTTCGGGTAATATCTTGAGGTGCCACATAAGCCCTGAGGGTTCCCCATGTTATCCTATGGAGCGCGCAAGCCAAAAAGGCCAAAAATTGGTTTTTCACCCCTCATTCCTACTCTAGTCACACGACGAATGTCTTCACTCGAATTATGGACCCTATATGATGTATAATACCCGACAAAAACTGAATAAAAGCCTAAATATCTGTATTATGTTGATTGTGGGCTCAAATTTGAACGAGAAAAGACTCGATTTTCGACGAAATTTGAGCCTACAAAAAAACGTAATATAGAGATTTAGGCTGTTATTCAAGTTTTTTTAAGTAAAATATAACATATAAGACCCATAACTCAAGTGAAGATATTCTTTGTGTGATTAGAGTAGGAATGAGGGACGAAAAACCAATTTTCGGCCTTTTTGGCTTGAGCGCTCCATGGGATAACATGGGGAACCCTCAAGGCCAATGTGACACCTCAAGATGTTATCAGAAAATTCTAAAAGAAATCACAGGTACTCTCCATCACCTTAGACAACTTTTCCGCACTAATGCATCATCAAAATAATAAAAAAAGTTTTTTTCGATACACCCTATTGTCCAAGGTGCCGCGAGTATTTTAGATGCGTAATTCATACTTTATTAGTGTTTTGTAACTTTGAAATAATGTCAACGTAAATTATTACCCCAGAAACGCTATTTAAAAATCAGTGTCTTCCCATGATTTCATTTTGTTTTGTTTTTTCGAAACATCAGCAAGCGTTGATTCAGATTAGATTAATGCTTTTCAATTTCGGTGTACTAGCTTACTTAATAGAAAAAAATCCAAAATATTAGATAGCTTTTTATTAAAATTTTATACTTTTAAATTAGCTTACTTTCAAATTCACCCACTTAATGTATTCATTACTAATAACAACCCTTAAAGCGATAGAACTTAAAAATATTTTAATGAATGTGAATTTTTCCTGGTAATTTTGATCTAATTTTAATAAAATTTAAGAGGTTTAAATATCTCATCACAACTAAAGGTTGTGAATAATAATTCGTTTAATCATTCAACTTTTTGGATTTTTTCCTTTATGGTTCGCCTCCAATTTTTCCGGATATTTAATGTACTATACTTAAAGTAGCCCTCTTAAATCAGCGGAACTCAGGACAACCTTTTTTTGCAAGCTTTGTGTTAATAACATAATCCGTCCCTCTCTAATCCGTCCCTACATTCACCATGAGTTTGCTTCTCTGATGGCCCTTCTGATGCTGCCATTAGTTACCTTGTTATCAATACAGGATCATCTCTCAGTCAAGATATTCCCCATTCTCAGAATGACAAGACAATATTCTCTTCAAGATTTTCATGCTTCAATTTTAAGCTCTCCTCCTTGCCGATCGTGTCAACAGACTTCCTTATGCGTGTCTTTTGGTTTCGGTGAAGCTACGTACCTAGGGAGATTTATTCTCGCCCCTTTAGGAAGCCTCTCCCGGCCAAAGGCCATCCATCTGATTTGTTTGAGCCCCCCTCTGCAAAGACTGGATATGATTAGGGAAGATTTCGATTGAAATATCAGCAATGCCCCGATTTTCAATGTTCCATCTGATGGTTGCCGTCAATGATTCACGCTTACAGTTTAGAGAAGGGGCTGATACCTGGGTAAAAAACTAAGCCTCTAAACAATTGTAAGTGATGATGAGACTCCAGGTATCAGGCGGTTGCAGTGGACAATTGCCGGTAAAAGCCCATTACTCCACTTATAAGGTAGAAAAAAGTTATGATTTTTAAAACTTTCTTTTACACTTGTATCATGAAAGTTACTCTTCATCATTTATGTTTTTGTATAACCCTCTATTACACCATAACGTTAGAAGCACATGAGTGTCTCGGTGGTTAGAGAGAAGGCATGAACAAAAATAAACCGAACTGAAAGGGTTATAAAAGCGGTTGCGGGGGTTGGCGAGCGAGAGCGAGCAGGGGGCCCAGCCCCCTAGTATATTAAAATAATTGGGTTTTTCTTTCCGCCGGCCGCCAGGCCGAACCCCTGAACCGATTTGGACAAACTCGGTCTCTATCGAAAGCTTTCCGCCCCTAGATGAGCCAGTTTTAGGCCGCGTTCCTCCAAAACCTTCCATTTTTAAATTATGCGTTCTTTTCACTTTTCTGTAATGTTAACTCTATGGAGAGGTTCCGTTCCGCCGGCCGCCAGGCCAAACCCCTGAACCGATTTGGACAAACTCGGCCTTGACGGAAAGCTTTCCACCCCTAGATGAGCCCATTTTAGGTTGAGTTTCTCCAAAACCTTCCATTTTAAAATTATGCGTTCTTTTTACTTTTCCCTAATGTTAACTCTATGAGGGAGCTTTCCGCCGGCCCCCAGCCCGAACCACTGAACCGATTTGGACAAACTCGATCTTAAACGAAAGGTTTCCACCCCTAGATGAGCCATATTTAGGTGTAATTCCTCCAAAACCTTCCATTTTAAAATTATTCGTTCTTTTCGTTTTGCTGTAATGTTAAGTCAATGGGGAAGTTCCGTTCCGCCGGCCGCCAGGCCGAACCCCTGAACCGATTTGGACAAACTTGGTCTCTATCGAAAGCTTTCCACCCCTAGATGAGCCCATTTTAGGTGGCGTTTCTCCAAAACCTTCCATTTAAAAATTATGCGTTCTTTTTACTTTTCCCTAATGTTAACTCTATGAGGGAGCTTTCCGCCGGCCCCCAGCTCGAACCACTGAACCGATTTGGACAAACTCGGTCTTAAACGAAAGGTTTCCACCCCTAGATGAGCCATATTTAGGTGTATTTCCTCCAAAACCTTCCATTTTAAAATTATTCGTTCTTTTCGTTTGGCTGTAATGTTAAGTCAATGGGGAGGTTCCGTTCCGCCGGCCGCCAGGCCGAACACCTGAACCGATTTGGACAAACTCGGCCTTGAACGAAAGCTTTCCACCCCTAGATGAGCCCATTTTAGGTCGCGTTTCTCCAAAACCTTCCATTTTAAAATTATGCGTTCTATCGTTTTGCTGTAATGTTAAGTCAATGGGGAGGTTCCGTTCCGCCGGCCGCCAGGCCGAACCCCTGAACCGATTTGGACAAACTTGAGCTTGATCGAAAGCTTTCCACCCCTAGATGAGCCCATTTTAGGTCGCATTCCTCCAAAACCTTCCATTTTAAAATTATGCGTTCTTTTCGTTTTGCTCTAATGTTAACTCTATGGAGACGTTCCGTTCCGCCGGCCGCCAGCCCGAACCCCTGAACCGATTTGGACAAACTAGGTCTTGAAAGAAAGCTTTCCACCCCTAGATGAGCCAGTTTTAGTTCTCATTCCTCCAACGCATTCCATTTTTTAATTACAAATTGATTTCAATTTGCCCCATTGTTTTTAGTCAATATTTTTACCAACACAGGCAAAACGTTCTTGAAAGAGCGTGAAGAAAATCTACATTGAAATTAAATTTCAAAGTTTGGACGGTTCACTAGATTTATCCCAACGAGATACTAGAGCCATATTGAATTTATAAAACATTATGGTATACATGTTTGATTGAAGTATTTCTTCTTTCCCTTTACACAGAAGGGGATTAACATTTAACTTCAAACAATGAGACAAATAAAAATCAAATAATAATTTAAAGTGGAAGGTTTTGGGAGGATGCCACTTAAAATGGGTTTATATCGGGGTAGTAAGATTTCATTTAAGAACAAGTTTGTACAGATCCGGTTCGGTGGATTGGGCTGACGACCGGTCAAAATAAAATGACAATGAGGAAGTTGCATGATTTTTTTTATTTTTTTAATCGATTCCTCTTGCAAAAATAAGCAACTACCCAAAATTTGAGGCCGATCGAGAAATTTTTTGATTGTCAAAAAAATTAACAAAAATCCCCTTTTTAAAAGCGCGCGAAAACGCCAAGAGTTTGGATGTGACGTCATCTTATACTAAACATTGTTGTAAAGCAATGGAGTTGATGGTATTATTGTTGACGTCATCTTATAGTTTAAACAATAAACGTTTTCAGTCACGTGTTTTTTTCTCGACTTTTAAATTAAAATATTTAATTACCTGTACATTTTTTTTGAAAAACTGACTAGATATTTCATTTTACCATACAAAAAACCATACGGAACACTTGTTTGTTTTTGAAAATCTGACACATGCAACTTCCTTATTACTTCAATGTAATAAATTTGTGACAATGCCATGTGAAATCGGAGGCAAAACCCCTTTCGAAGATAATGAATTTAACTGTATATTTAATGATAGGGAATGAATAAATACGAACAGGTAGTAACGAACGAATCTCGCTTCAGCGCCCAAGAAGGCTAGCTGTAAAACCCGGCTTTGCCGGGTTGTAACAGCTAGTGTGTAATTAATTTATTTTTTATTTTTAAATAACAAATTAATATTTTTATATTTATCTTTGTAGTTGTGGTAACCTAATCATTATATTTACAATAAAATATACACTCGCTTTCGGAAATTTTGAATTTTGCATTTATTTTTTATATCCTTTTGCAAGTATGTTTTTTAAGGTAGTAAAATGGAACTCTTTATTTCATAATGACAAAACGCAAACAACTAAATAACACGGGTGAATGTTTTAGAAATAAGGATGAAAATGTTGGAAGTCTTGACATTCGGTGTCGTTGCTATGAAAATGACACAACTTCGAAGTTTGTTTCTCATGAAGATAAAATTCTAAATTTTCGCGATGTTTAAGATAATTACTACATTTTTAACAGTCAATCATTACAAATTTTAAGAAAGTTAAATTTATTCCTGAGATATTTCAATGCTTCCCTTAATGTAGGGGAGAGTGGGGCTATTTCGCACATGGGGCACATTCGGACAGACGGCATTTCCCCTAGTAATTATTAATTTAAAAATCTGAAAAAAATACCAGTAGATGGAAGCATAACTACCACCTCCTGCATGAATTTTCAAAGCCCTGATCCATTTTGTTGTATACTTACTAGAAATTTGCTAGCGTTAGAAGCAGCAAAGTAAATTTTCTTCTCATTTTGTTGGCGTAAAATATCAATCAAAAATAACTCTCAAGTGGACATTCAGCATTTTATTCAGTTGAGGTACTACTAAAGTAAGTTTCTAGAAAGATTTTATTTCCCTGCTTTATTTATAAATATCTTGTTGGAACGTGGTAAGCTTGAACTGGTAGATGGGGCACATTCGTACACCAAAAGATGGGGCAGATTCGGACAGTGCGAATGTGTCTCATCTATCCCATTTGTGATTATGAAAGTGATTTATATGTTTATAAGTGCAGAATATTTAATAACTCGAAGTTTAATTGTTTTTTATTGTAATTGTTTCAAAATTTGGTGATAATAGAAAATAACATCTTAAAGAAAGCTTCAGTTTTAAGGAATTTAGACCCAGATTTAAACATTGAAGAAATAAATGTCCCTGATAATTTTTTAATACCAATTGACTTGGACTTAAGTGATTTTATTCTAGTAGAATTTTCTACTAAAAAGAAAATTTTGTTATGTTGGTCAAATAGAAAATTTGGAATTGAATGATGGGTGTTTGTTTAAAATTAATGATGAAAAACTTTAAAATTAATGACGAAACTTTTATTTTCCCAGTAAGTAATGATTCAACATTCATACAAAAAGATATTATCGTATTAAAAGTTCCCCAACCGTCAGTTTCAGGTGTTAATAAGCGAGCTGTTGGTTCACTTTTCTTTTCGAATAAAACCTGACTGTTAAAATATTGTGTGTGTGGTTGAACTTTTTCTAACTAATTATATTATGTGAAGTATGTCAATGTGCAATATACTCTTCATTACTACAATTGTTTTCCTCATCAAAAACTTAGATGTTCAATATTTTCTGAAGCTGTTTTCTTTTTGTAAAAAAATCTTCAATTCAGAGGAAAAATATTAAAAGTGCCAAATATTTCGTTTAATTATCCTTACTTTAAAGTGCCATAAAGTTTTTAATTTGTAAAAATAATTATTGTATAATTTTTTGCATGTGTACGAATGTGCCCCACACGTGTGCGAAACTGCCCCACCCATGGGGCACATTCGCACGAAATTTCTCGTTTTTTAGATTGATGATATAGGTTAGAAATTCTAGATGAATGCGACCAATTATCGTTCTAAAATATCGGGAAAGGTCTTAACTTTCATTTGAATCCGAGTTTGTTTCAATATCGCATCTAGATCCAGAGAAATATGCCGAAATGCACTTTTTGTGCGAATGTGCCCCGTTCTCCCCTATCTGTGAAAAAACATTACCTTAGGGAAATGGGTAAAAGAATGTTTACATTGCTTTGTTGTTAATTTTCTTGGGGTTCAATTCCGTTATAGTTCCTGCTAAATATCGCCAATCTCTTTCGAACGCTCAATATTCAAATGTAAACCGATTTTTCTAATTTTTAATGATAAACTGAATAGTTATAGATCTAATTAAACACTTTAATCTATGAATTTGAAACAATTTAGCAATATTTATACTTTATAGTGTCCAAAAGAGATTAGTGATATTTAGCGGGAACTATAACGGAATTCAACCCCAAGAAAATTAACAACAGAGCAATGTAAACATTTTTTTACCCATTTCCCTAAGGTAATGTGTTTTTCACAGATACATTAAGGGAAGCACTGAAACATTAAGGGAAGGTTCATATTTAGCGGGAACTATATATGAACCTTTCTTGGAATTATAAAGCGATCCGCCAATTCATGTTACCATAAAGGAAATGATAAAATTCCACCACTGAATAAATATTCGCCATTTTTGAAAGAGTACCACGGAGAATTACTACCCCTGTGTTAAGAATGTTTTATAAAGTGAGTAAGTGCAGTGAGCTGGGTTTTGTGGGGAATTGTGAAGCAGTCCAAAAGTTACTGCGTCAGCAATTAACGGGGGTTGGCGAGCGTTAGCGAGCAGGGGGCGGTAGCCCCCTAGTTTTTAAAAAAAATAGTTTATCTTATCACATATCCCATGAAGAAATAAAAAACCATAAATGAAAACCCAAAAATCATTCGTCTCATAAATAAAAATTGTTAGGTTCTCTTTCTCTCCTATGATTCATTTGTTCATTTCACTCAAGTTTTTCAACTGATGTTTATTTAGAAACGAAATGTGATTATGTTGCGAATAAAAGATTGAAACTCAGATGATGCAAATAATGGTCAGGGGTGGGGCAAATAAAGAATCGAATGTTCGGACTTTTACATGGTTTGAAACGAAGCGAAGCTTGTAAGTGTTGAAAGATACTACAAATTACATGCTAATAGGAAGAGGAAATTTCTGATACAAGCGAAATAGGTTTGTTCGAAGATCTAAGAAAAATTTATTGTAAAAAATGCTAGTCTTTGAACGGATAAATAATTTTCCTTTTAATTGCTCCTTTGAAATCTGAAATAACTATTTATTGACTTTCGATCTTTCGACGTGGTCTCTTTTGGAAGAATATCAGTTAGCCTCGCCTGTATAATTTTTGCGGCTACAACTCTCAGTCAGTGCATGTGCATTGTGCATGTGCAGTTTACTGTTTTGTGAAAAAGAATTCCTGGTCATCTTCATTTTTCCTGTAGTTTAAATCCCGAGATTTGTTTCAAATTTAAATTGACTTAATAAATTTAACAATACTGTTGTTGGTTATGAAAAAAATGACTCTTTGATACTGATGTTTTTTAAACCTGGGGTAACTTGGGTGTAGGTATGATCAGGAACCTTTCTAAGGCTAATAGATCAACGAACGGACCTAAACAATTATTGTCATTTGTAAAGTATCCTCGTCTTAAATGTCTTTTATAAAAGGTTTATCTTTAATAATTGGATTTAAAATAATGTCATGATAATTTTTCTTTAAAGTTTAATAGATTTTATTTGAAAAATCTTTTTTTTAATTTAGGTTCCCTGGGCGAGCCTTTGGCTCTTTGGGATCCACATAATCAATTTTTTTGTTTTTTCTATGTTTAAACAAAATGTCAATATATGTATGTGAAGGTTAGACCTTCCGCCACCAGTGCCGCTCCACACGTAAAGCTGAGTGACGCTCTGTGCCTCTTCCCTTCGGAGAGACACCTCAACTCAGAGAGAGGAACTTCTGTTTTTGGAAGCGAGCGAGAGCGCGGCAACATTCTTCGCCGCAAGGATGAACTCATGATATGCTTAATTTTAAACCTTAAACTTTGTAAATATCTTGTAAATAATAGTATAATTAAACATTTCTATGCTTATTAAAACGGTGTTGTATCTGGGACCCCCTTTCACATGGGCGTTCGGCCGGTTGTGAATTCGAACCGAAAGTAAGACTGACGATACCCCTAGCGCCAACGACGCCACAAAAAAATTTGATGAAGCTTTACAAACATTCTTATTTGCGTTGCTGAATTCATTTGATGACTGTTATTTCATTGGAACTTGTGGAGACTGTTTTGAAGTGGTTTTGCTTTTGATGCTTGTTGATACAAGACTTTGATGATTGATCTGCAGTTCATTCCTCTTCAAACAGATGAGTACAACAACCTTTGAAATTTCATTTGATGCTTGATGCTTGATTAATTTGATGATGCTTGATTTAATTTTGCTTTGATGCTTGCTTTTTCTAATTACAATTGAAGTTTTGAAAAAAAATAATGGCTTCTTCTTTGAATGATATCCCATGTATACGGAAATCCATCGCCGCTGCCTCTAAAACTCAAATAAGAATTTTGCATAGATTAATATTTAATAATGATGGGGACAGGCAAAATCGGTCCAGGTTGAGAACTTTTAAGGGTTTTTCTGATACTAACGGGAACGATAGAAAACAAGATGTTCTTAAAGAGTTTTCAATTCAAGATTTAATTACTGTATGCAATTTGCTTAAAATTGAATTTTCTCCGGAGCCTATAACATGTTGTGACATAATTTTCAAGGCCCTAAGTGATTTTTCACTTCTAAAATCGGATGAGTCGGAAGATAGTGATGTAGAGGATTTACCTGTAAAGACTTCCTTGGTGATTAATGATTCTGAAAAAAGTCAGGATAACCCAGTCAATGTCACCCAAAATCCATTTGACTCATTTAGTCAGGATTGTTATGGCTTCTCTGCCCCAACTTTCAATATGAAAGACATAGTCGACTTAGTAAAGCCTTTCTCCTCTAAAAATGACTATAAAGTAGAAACCTTCATTTCCGACATTGAAGATACTTTTAACTTGTATAATATCAAAAACCCCATGCATCAAGTGATTTTTGTTAAAAAATGTCTATCTGGCCCTGCCCTAACTCTAATTCGTTCAATACGGGGAATTAATTCATGGGAAGCACTGAAAAAACATTTGAGAGACGAATTTGAAGATAATCTCAACAGCCTTCAACTGCATACCGTAATGAACTCTCGAAAACTTAAGCCCAACGAAACATTACAGGAATACTTTTTGGCAATGAGGGAATTGGCCCAAAAAGGTTCGCTCGATGACTCCTCTTTGATTGATTATGTTATTCAAGGCATCCCAGAATCGGGAAACAAATTACTTCTGTATGGCTCTAAAACCCTAAACGAATTTAAGGAAAAATTAAAGACTTTTGAAAAACTTTATACAGCTTCTAATTCTTCTCGAAGTAACTTTCAAAAACAAATCGGAAGATATCCCCACGGTTCTCAGGTGGATGAAAAGCGTTCTTTGGAGCAATCAGTGTGCTATTCATGTGGTTTAAAGGGTCACAAAAGCCCGCAATGTCCTCACAAGAGCCAAGGTAAACAATGCTATGGCTGTAAAGGTTTTGGCCATATTCACGCTAACTGTCCCCATGCTAATAGGACCAGACCTCGAAATACCTATAACCCTTCCAGATCGAAGGATGGTAAAGCACCCTTTGTGAATCCCTCTGTAAATTCCACTGTCGTTAATACAGATGCAAATAGGATTTCTAAGAAAGTAAAAATATTGAATACGGACATAACCTCCCTTTTTGACTCTGGGTCTGAAGTCACACTTCTACGAAAGGACATTTATGATACCCTTCAAGCTCCCGAGTTGGTCCACCACCCTATTTCTTTACTAGGAGTTGGAGGAAGTCAAATCACTCCCCTAGGATATTTTTGTTCAACCGTTATTGTTGATGGAATTGACGTTCCCACTAGAATTTATGTCCTACCCCAAATGAACTTTGACTGTATAATCGGTATGAATGTTTTAAATCAAGTTAACTTTTCCTATACCGATGGACGTTTAATAGTTTCCCAAAAAAATAATCTCATCTCCTCAAGCGCAATAAGTATAGTCTCCAACCTAACGAAAATAAAACAGGAAATTGAAATCGAAACTTTAGCAGCTGATGACGAATCCTCAACGATTTCCCACGCACGTGCTCTTTCTCCTGCTCTTTCGGCCGATGTTTCTGGTTTGAATAATAATCGCGATGACAGCTGCGCGTTCAAGAAGGAAATAAATAACTCTAATCAAGGCAATCTTTTTGGGTTTTTGTTTTGCATGTCCAATGCTGTGAATGAAACTCTCGTTGATACAGGCCACATTCTTGATGCGTCTTTAAAAAACCAATTAGAAAATATGATGGTGAACTACAAACCTTTAGGAACTCGTAGCACAGACTTGCAGATGAAAATTATCTTAACAGATGAAAAACCGATTGCTCAACGGCCACGTCGGTTAGCCATTTCTGAGAAAAAAGAAGTTGATAGACAGGTCCGAAACTGGTTAGATACAGGCATAATTTCGGAAAGTTCTTCAGACTTTGCTGCTCCCATAGTTTTATGCAAAAAACCTGACAAATCAACCCGCATTTGTATTGACTATCGGAAATTGAATTCAAAAATAATCAAAGACAGATTTCCTCTTCCCTTAATAGAAGATATTTTAGATCAACTCCAGGACTCAACTGTTTTCTCCACGCTGGATCTTAAAAACGCTTTCTTTCATGTAGATATGCATCCAGACAGTGCAAAATATACCAGTTTCATCACCCCAACTGGCCAATATCAATTTAATAAGGTCCCCTTTGGCCTCTGTAATTCACCATCTATCTTCCAACGATATATCCAACTTGTCTTCCGTGACCTCCTTCAAGACGGTACTGTGATAATTTACCTTGACGATATTATTGTCCCTTCCAATTCCGAAGCTGAAAATACTGTTAAGTTAGAAAAAGTTTTTCAAGTTGCCTCTCAGTATGGGTTGGAATTTAATATGAAGAAATGCCAATTCCTGCACAGAAAAATTCAATTTCTCGGGTACATAGTTGAAAAAGGTACGATTTCCCCATCGCCCGATAAAACCAAAGCTGTGTATTTCTTCCCTATACCAAAGACGACCAAACAAGTCCAATCCTTTCTTGGTCTCACAGGCTATTTTCGAAAATTCATTAAAGGATATTCTTTGATTGCCCGTCCCTTAAGTGACTTACTAAAAAATGACGTCCCATTTGAGTTCGGAAAACCTCAGCTAACTGCCTTTCAAGCTTTAAAGGAAATACTTTCAAAAGAACCTGTCCTCCATATCTACAAACAGGGATCAGAGTTGGAATTACACTGTGATGCCAGCAGTAAGGGTTTTGGGTCAATCCTCCAACAACGGTGTGATGATGGTCACTTTCATCCTATATACTATATGTCCAAGAAAACATCACCTCAAGAACAGAGGTACAGCAGTTTTGAACTGGAAACTCTCGCTGTGATTGAATCGGTCAAGAAATTCCAGCACTACCTTCGGGGAGTAAAATTTAAAATTTATACTGATTGTTCAGCCTTTGCCCAAACCATGTCAAAAAAGGACCTTGCACCCAAAATTGCACGATGGGCTTTGTTCCTCCAAGATTTCGAATATGAAGTAATCCACCGTCCCGGAACTCAGATGCAGCACGTTGACGCTTTGAGTAGGAACTCCGTCATCATTGTGACACTCCTAGATGAAACCTCCAAAAAGATAGTTAATGCCCAATCTTCTGATGACAACATCCAGACCCTATGCAAAGAAAACCCAACCTCCGCTGTTGACGTCAAATGCAAATCCATTTTGGTGCAGAACTTTTCTCTCCCGAAATCGAAACAAACCGCACCTGCATTTTCACCCGAAGATCCGCGATTGCCTATGACTACAGAATGTGATAACAGCTGCGCTTTTAAAAAGGAAGAAACGAAAGTTCCTAACGCTGATTCATTCGATCTCTTCAATGTTTGGCCTTGCCTTTCCAGAGCTATTGACGATGCCAGTGTTGCAAGCTACTCTCTCGAAGTCAGAAAAAATGAACTTTCCTGTGTGTATCAAGTGAACGGAGAACTTTTGCCGATTTCCCAGTTGGAAAATTGGAAGACGAGAAAGAAGAAACGACGAGATAATACCGGACTGTTCCTTTCCTTTAGAACTGACTTGGACTCTGGACTGTTCCTGAACTGAGATGACTGAACTCTTAATAATTTTTTGCCTTTCAGCAATTTATCATTTAATTTTCTTTTCTTACATTAATTTTGATAAAGTTATTTTAAGTTCTAAGATTTCTGAATGAGAAAGTTATTATTTTAAGTTTTTTTTAATGATTGAGTTACTATTTTGAAGTTTTTGAGATGAAGTTTTTATCTTTAAGTTTAATAATTTTGAAGATTAACTTAAGCTTAAATAATCTTACAAGAAAGTTTTACAAACTTTTTATTTTTGTTCTTTTGATCCTAAATAATTGATCAATCATTTATTCTCTTCAATTATTTTAAATTTTCTTTTTCTTTAACGCCTTGAAGTATTGCCTTTTGTGTATTTTGCTTATTTTGTTTCTCTTTGCAGTATTTTTGTTTTCGTGTTTGATTTTATTCTAATTTTCTGCTCTCGGTGTGGTCACCTCGGCGTCGATGGCCAAGTGTGAAGGTTAGACCTTCCGCCACCAGTGCCGCTCCACACGTAAAGCTGAGTGACGCTCTGTGCCTCTTCCCTTCGGAGAGACACCTCAACTCAGAGAGAGGAACTTCTGTTTTTGGAAGCGAGCGAGAGCGCGGCAACATTCTTCGCCGCAAGGATGAACTCATGATATGCTTAATTTTAAACCTTAAACTTTGTAAATATCTTGTAAATAATAGTATAATTAAACATTTCTATGCTTATTAAAACGGTGTTGTATCTGGGACCCCCTTTCACATGTATATATTTCCCTTTGTGTTTTTTGTACAGTCCTTGTCTGTGTGTTCCATGTCATATATATGTTTCGTCTTTTGTCCAATAAATTTGATTTGATTTGATTTGATTTGATTGACAGTTCCATTAAGATGCCTATTAAGACTATGTTTTCCAGTACTATTTAGAAAAAAAATCAAACTTTACAACTTCTGTGAGGAATGAGTGCATTGAAAAAAGTTAATTTTTTTTAAGATAAAGTTGGGAATAGGAAGGTCCGCCAAGGTTCAAATTTAAGTGAAGTGGTCCGCGGAGACATTTGAGTTGGGAACCACTGATATATAGAGGAAACATCTCTTCATGTATGGAGGCAATTTCACTTCTTGAGTAAAGTGCCGTATTTTTTTTACAGTGTTTGACTTACCATTCGGTAACAGGACAGGGAGGACACAGGCAATCCCTGAGAGGAAGAAGCCTCCCACCGAGCACCATCGCCTCCCCATGCGCTCGAGGAAGATCCACGTGAAGAAGTGGGCGGGGATTTCTACCAAGCCCACCAGGAAGAAGTTGAGGAATTCGTTCCCTGACACGTGAGACACGGTCAGGTGCAGACCATGGTAAGGAATTGCGTTAGCCATCCTGAAACAGATAAGAAATAAAAGTTCGGGATCATATATTAGAAATTAGTATATTAAAATATTAAATATTTCATAAATATATTATTAAAATATATATTTTTTATACTAAATAACATATTATTAGTATTCAATATATTCAAGTAGTACGGTAGTATAATCTGCTTCTTTAATCAAATTTTTTCCTTGGTGAACTTTCGGAACCACTGATACGGTAGGAACCAGGGTTTTCAATTTAATGATCATACTCGTGATCATGATTAAGTTTGATGGTAATAAGGAAGTTGCATGTGTCAGATTTTCATGAACATTCAAGTGTTCCGTATGGTTTTTTGTATGGTTAAATAAATGGAATATCTAGTCATTTTTAAAAAAAAATGTACAGGTAATTAAATATTTTAATTTAAAAGTCGAGAAAAAAACACGTGACTGAAAATATTTATTGTTTAAAACGTACGATGACATCATCAACCATACCATCAACTCCGTTGCTTTTCAACAATGGTCAGGGTCACATCCCAAACTCTTAACGTTTTCGCCCGCTTTTAAGGCTAAGCGCGAACTAGAGACTATTGTTACGGCAACTGAGACAAAATTATCACCCTGGCTATTGAAAGAAGCTAGAGCGCGCGCATTAGGCGACGAGACTCTTGGCCGAAAGCCAAGAATCTCGCCATATCAATAGAACACACAGGGTGTCCCAAAAAAAAACTGACACATTTTAAAAATCAATAACAAATTACTCAAAAACTGAAAGAGATAAAATTATGCGGTTTGTTACATCCTATTCCTGGGAATTTTGGGCGTATGATGCAACAAATCGCGTATTTTTATCTTTTTTAGTTCGCGAGTAATTAGTTATTGATTTTTAAAATGTACCAGTCTTTTTTGGGACACTCTGTATGTACCACATGTCAAGGAAATCCGAAAAGGTGATGCAAAGTTTGATTTAAACTGGAATAACCTTTGAGTATCTCTTCTGGGAGTTGATAAATACAAGCGTAAACTTCGTTTTAAAAACTTATTGCTAAAACTTGAACCAAAATAAATGAATGAAAGGTCCTGTGAAACTTACCAGCAAAGTGTGACTAGGATAAACCTTTTTCTCAATAGAGGATATCTGAAAAAGTCCATAGGAGAATGTTTTTCTTCTCCAGCCTTCTGTTTCTTTAGTTTTTCTCCTAGTTTCTGTGAGGACAGTTAAATTCTCATGACATGAGTAAGACTTAATTAGCACTTCTTTAGTATTTCTTAGTACAGGGTGTTTGTAATTAAACTGAAAACCTATGAAACCGCAGAACCAAATTGTTAAAAATAACCTGAAAGCCCTATGACTTTACGTGAGAGCGTTTAAAGCAGGGGAATGAATGAAAAATAACCTCTAAAAATAGTTCAAGAAATAATACATCCTAGACCTTTTCCTATCTGCCTACACTCTATGTGGAAGTTTTATTACTTTGTTTTAAAAAGAATTAATCTAATCTGAGGAAGTAAGTCACTTACTCATTTCTTACTTAACTCTGCATTAAAGACCACAGTTAGCCTAAAGATACTTAATAAACGATATACACCCTATACTTAAATGTCATACTATCGATAAAAATTAAACTTATTTTTTCTCATTCCATTCGTTTTATCCCTCCTTCAATAGACCTCAAGTAAAGTTTCAGGTTGTTTTAACCATTGATTCTTATTTTATCGATTTTTTAAAGTCATAATTTAATTATTACCTTGTATTTTCAGTATCAAAGTAAAATATGTTAGCATATAAAATAGTTTTTGCTTATAAACTCACCTCAAATTTCTGTAAAATTTTATTTCCTTCATGTGCTTTTCTCCCGTTCACCTTGCTAATCTTTTTCATTATATTTGCAGCTTCTTCGTATCTTTCACGAGAAATCAACCAACTGGGCGATTCGGTGAGAATTCTATGAAGAAGAGATTCTTTTTAAAACAGATTACAGTGGGCCCTCGCATATTCGCGGCTCAGTATTCGCGGTTGAGCAATGTTACCCTGTAGTGATTACAATTTATACCTTCGGCTCAAGTTTCTATGTAAATTTTGATTGACATGGTATGAGAGTTTAGCTTAAAACCAGCTTAATAAGCTTTACAATTCGCAAGAACATGTTGATTACTTAATTTTGGATCCAAATCCAATAAAAGTCACAAGGAAATTCTATGATTGAGATTTTAGATTTAGTTTTTTCATAATACCATTTCAAGTCCTAATAATCTCCGTGTTCAAAGCGTTAGAGTTCGACGATCTCGGTTATTAACCAACTGAGCTACGGTTTTAACAGTAAAATAATAATCGAAAATAAATTTTGCCAAATGGTTAATAAGTTGCCAAATATGGTTGACCGGTCATCAGTAAAGAGGACTAATCGAAGTGAATATTTTGCTATGGAAAGATAACTTCCTGAAAAATTTACAGTTAATACTACTCTTTGCGAGAACCAGTTTCATTAGTTTTATGAAATAAATGACGGAATCTAACCATTATATCTGTTATATTATCATATATGCGCGTTTTAAAACTGGGTTCGTCATTCGCGGATTTCGCGTATTCGCGGTATATTTTGGAACGTAACTACGGCGAATAACGAGGGAACACTGTATATGCAAATATAATAATGAAATATATTAATTGTTTCTTTAAAATATAATATCCAATATACATTCTTTCAATGATTGGTAGAATTAGGACCCTCAACTAAGGCCAGAGAAAGAGCTTTTCTTCACGTTGTCAATTAAATAACTCATTTTAAAAACATGTCAAACGCCACTTTTTTCAAAAGGAGTTATTGGTGTCATGAGATTATGTAGGGATAAACGCACATATCAGTGCAAAAATAACGTGATTTTAAAACAGTTTTCCCAGCATTTTAAATTTCAGCTTTAGTGCAGAAACAAGCCAAACGACGTCGCTTGACTGGTTTCTGCACTTAAACTGCGGGGAATTTCGTTCATGCCGTCTCATCTGCAGCTTGTTTGGGACTAGTTTTTTCTTTAATCGTATACAAACGCTATACAGGGTGTATCTGAAATGGTGCAACAAACTTTCAGGGATGATAGTACTCATCAAGACGAACAAGAATTGGTATAGAAAGGGGGTCGCAAATGAGTTTTAAGGGGTGAAACCCCGGGGTAAAAATCAGCCAAAAAACTTGCATATTTGTGCAGGAAGAGACACAATGGTTCGATTCCGGTAGTTATTTTGTAAAACAACTTCAAATATTACTAATCTAGCTTTCCCACCAGTAACACTTTTGCATTCGACAGGAAAAAAAACTTCGCCAATCCGTGATCGCCAAATCCTTTTTACGATTTTTACGGAAACTCAAATTTCTATGTAGTAGTACTATTAATGATTAAATGATAGCTTAGTTGGTAGCGTAACAGTCTTGCAATCGTAAGATTGCGAGTTCTGTCATACTGTGTGAAGTTGTTCATTATAAATTTTTTAAAAAGAAATATTTTGAGACATTGGAATATAAAGTACTAGCTGGTATGCCCGGCCTTGCACGGGTGCAGAGTATAAATTTATTATTTTTAAGTTTTCCCAAATATATTTCTAATTTTGTATAATCAGCATTTACCAATCATCCCGGTATCCTAGGTGTTTTTTTTATCATATTCCGGTGTTCCCGGTAACTTTTCCTATCCCGGTGTTTCTAGTAATTTTTCTTATCCCGGTGTTCCCGGGTGGATTAAAATTCCTTCAGTTTTTAAGCAATATAATTTTTGAATGGTTTCCACATTTACATGGAAAAAGTAGTCTAAAAATTATTTAAAATTGCTTAGATCCCTTGATTAATCATATCTTCAGGAATTAACGTTTTCGGTGAAATTATTCAATAATTAAAGCTTTTAAAAATCAATCTTTTCTTGTTGTAGGTAGTTTTAACAGTTTTTTGTTTGTTAACCAACTTTCTTAAAAGGTAAAATATTATCACTTTTTGATTTTACATCCTCGTTTCCATGGAGACTATCTTAACAACAATGACATTCCATAAGTTTTTAAAAATATAAAAATTAGATAAACTCTCAAATTAAAATATGCTAAACTGTACTTAAAATTTTTAAATTTCATTAAAATAGATTTTTAAATTATTAATATAATTTTAAATAGACTTGTACCTAGTGTTTCTATTAAAAACTTGTTGTTTAGCATTAAATTTTCTTTGTAACAATGGAGTAAGCAGATCTCTTCTTGAGGGGAAATGAAGCTATTTCAGCAAAATGACCATAAAAAGGGTCAAAAGAGGGTCAAGGGGTCATTAAAAGTTTTCGAAACATAGCCTATGTTTTTTTCCGAGTTTTTTTACGTAGGTATACCAAGTTTGGTGCAGATCGGAAGAAAACTGTGGATTTGTATAAAAGACAAACACACCCACACATATACATACACTTTGTTTTATTATATTAGATTAAGATTTCATTTGGTCTCATTTAAATAAAATTTTTTTAGCTATACAAAATAAGTGTTTTTTAAATAGAAACATATTGATTAATTAATATCGTACCTTTAAAAGTAAAATACTAACACAAAATGTAGAATTAATTTAAGATCCCCGCATTTTTAATACATTAGTAATTTTATGCAATTCAGGACAATGCACAGCTTTTAAAGATAAAAATGTCTTTTTAGCCTTAGTCGATGTAAGATGCACTCCTATATCAGCTGTGCAATTGCCCGCAGTTTCACACCCAGTGGTAATTTAAAGCCGTGGATGGTACACCCGTAGTACTCGCACATATCTTACGGGATTTGTAGCCAACTCCAAGAAGCAATGCATGAGTACTGCTATCGAGCTAGCTGCTGTGACACAGTAAGGATTCATTGCGATAATAAACAAGAGAAAATTATTTTAAAAGTGGTAGATTGCCGCTGAGCCATCCAGCTGGCTCGTTTTTTAACATGAAGAAATTCAACATTTTGAAGATAATGCCTACAGACTAAATAAGAATTGATTAAAGAAATTGATTTGTACAAGAAATTTGGAGAAGTGGGGAAAGATTAACAGACTGACGTCCAAGCGAAATCGAATTATTTTGATTGAATAATTTATGACATGATAGTGTGATTGGAAAAGCCATGGTTTGTTAGGTAGGAGGAAGAAGGAATTATGCCAAAAACTGATAGCTGAAATTTGAAAGGAAAAATAAATTTAAACACAAACATTGAGGTAGGGGTGAAACATCACTAAAATAGTATTAATTTTACTTGAAACTAGTTTTAAATAAGTCACCACTCTGTTAATCAATTTTAATTTACTTTGTCTGTGTAAGGAGAATGGGCTGTACAATCCGTTCCAAGGGTGTCGGGGCGTTTGAAGCTCATAGGGTAAAACACTTTGCCTGTCCTAGAAAGCGGATAACGTAAAACCCTTAAGGAAAGTGTCCATACTACGTAACCCATTTATTACTATTTTTGACCCCTCCCTCCCTTTGGAGGTAATACGGTAACGGAGGTAAATACGGTTTTCAATTATTTTTTGCAAACAGAAATTAATTAAATTCAGTTTTAAAGTTAAATTCGACTAATTATATCGTTTAAATCGACGATTAAATTTTTCCCTCGACTAATGATACCCTCGATTAAAGTTAAAAAATTAATTCGACTTAATTTGTCTAATCTTAATAATTAATTTGGCTAATTTCAATAACTAATTTGGCTTAATTTTGACGTATTGACTGGAGGAAATTGACTACGAGACGAAACCCTAAGCTTCATAAACTACCCACCCCTCCTTCAACACAGGAACACTAAAATAGCCGAGCTCGCACCCCATCTCGACCGTGTATTTCTCGAACTTGTAATTTTCTTAATTGTCATATGAATAACAGTTATAATTATGTAGTCACTTCTAGAAAAAATAGACAAAACAAGATAAAAAATACCCCGTGATCTGTAATGTACTTCTTTTAGACCAAAGAAATTCTTAACACAATTTTTTTAAATCAGTCGATCAAAAAAAATTTATTTATGGCAGCACAAGATTTTTGAGAAACGAAGGAAAAGCAGTCTTTGAAATCCTTATCATACATTGTAGGGAAATAAAATTTACCGAAGAAACGATTTCTGAATCGAATGAGAATCAAATACTTTGTAATTTATTTGATCATTGATTTAAAAATAGGGATTTCAAGGATTGCTTTTCCTTCATTTCACAAAATTTTGTGCAGCCAAATTTTTTTGAACTATCAATTTTCAAAAATTTGTGTAAAAAAATTTTAAATACGCGTCAAAGTTTTGCGTTGAGACAAAATGCGATTTAAAGCATTGTTGTAATTACAAAAAAAATTACCGTAAAGAAAAAAGAAAAACACTACAATTTAGAAAAATCCATAAAAATTCTCAAAATACTATTACACATCCTTTAATTTTGTCCGATTTTTGGACCTCATGCCATAAAACCCAAACCCACATCCTTTAATAGTACTCTTTCCGTGTATTGCCCAAAAATTATTGACATGACAGAATCCACAATCTTACGATTGTGAGTTAGAAGATTCCGGCTCCTTACTCTACCAACTGAGCTACCGTTTTAACGATAAAATAAGAAACGAAAAAAATTGCGCCAAATGGCTAATAAGTTGCCAAATTTGGTTGAACATGCATTTAAAAAGAGACTGATCGAATAAATCTTTCGCTACGAAAAGACAACTTCCTGAAAAGTTACAGTTAAAATTTCTTTTTGCAAGTACGAGTTCTATTTTTTTGGTGTAAAAAATTGCGGAATCGAACAATTGTGTCTCTTCCTGCACAAATATGCAAGTTTTTTTGACTGATTTTTACCCCGGGGTTTCACCCCTTAAAACTCATTTGCGACCCCCCTTTCTATACCAATTCTTGTTCGTCTTGATGAGTACTATCATCCCTGAAAGTTTGTTGCACCATTTCAGATACACCCTGTATGTGATTGGAAAAGTCATTCTATAGAGGTTAGGTCCATCAAACCATAGTAAAAACCATATTTTTAAAGTTTTTGTACCAATCTCAAGACTATGAACGTTTTGCCAGCTATAGATATAAATTTTCCATACTTTTGGCCATTTATTACATCTATGTGATTGAGATTTTGGTTCTATGAATCACTTTATTAAAAGGGGACATCAGATCTATATACCCCAAACTCATGGGAAAAATTTAAAAATCAAACTAGCAATGCTATGCGTGTAAATGTGTATATTAATCCTATCAAGCATTTAAATCAACTAAAAATTTTAAATTAAGCATACAGGGTGTATCTGAAATGGTGAAACAAACTTTCAGGGATGATAGTACTCATCAAGACGAACAAGAATTGGTATAGAAAGGGGGGTCGCAAATGAGTTTTAAGGGGTGAAACCCCGGGGTGAAAATCTGCTAAAAAACTTGCATATTTGTGTAGGAAGAGACACAATGGTTCGATTCCGGTAGTTATTTTGTAAAACAACTTCAAATATTACTAAGCTAGTTTTCCCACCAGTAACACTTTTGCAGTCGACAGGAAAAAAAACTTCGCCAATCCGTGATCGCCAAATACTTTTTTTGTGATTCTTACGGAAACTCAAATTTCTATGTAGTAGTACCATTAATGATTAAATTATAGCTTAGTTGGTAGCGTAACAGTCTTGCAATCGTAAGATTGCGAGTTCTGTCCTACTGTATGAAGTTGTTCGTTTTTAAATTCATATAATTTTTTTGAAAGCTATAGTTTGAAAGACATTGCAACATGTTTTAAAGTATTAAGATTTCATTTGGTCCCTTTTAAATAAATTTTTTTAGCTATACTAAATAAGTGTTTTTTTAAATAGAAACATATTGATTAATTAATATCGTACCTTTAGAAGTAAAATACTAACACAAAATGTAGAATTAGAGATCCCTGCATTTTTAATTCACTATTAGTACTATTTATGCAATTCAGGACAATGCACAGCTTTAAAGACAAACACGTCCTTTAAGCCTTAGTCTGTGAAAGCAGCACTCCCTTCTCAGCTGAGCAATTGCCCGCAGTTTCGCACCCAGGGATCAGTTAAAGCCCTGGATGGAACAAGCGTAGCACTCGCACAAACCCTAGGGGATCGGTAGCTAACTCCAATAAGCAATGCATGAGTACTGCTATCGAGCTAGCTGCTGTGACACCGTAAGGATTCATAGCGATAATAAACAAGAGAAAATTATTTTAAAAGTGGTAGATTGCCGCTGAGCCATCCAGCTGGCTCGTTTTTTAACGTGAAGAAATTTAGCATTTTGAAGATAATGCCTACAGTCTAAATAAGAATTGAATAAAGAAATTGATTTCTACAAGAGATTTGGAGAAGTGGGGAAAGATTAACAGACTGACGGCCAAGCGAAATCGAATAATTTTGATTGAATAATTTAGGAAATGATGGAGTGATTGGAAAAGCCATGATTTGTTAGGTAGGAGGAAGAAGGATTTATGCCAAAAACTGATAGCTGAAGTTTTAAAGGAAAAATAAATTTAAACACAAAAATTGGAGGAGGGGGTGAAACATCACTAAAATAGTAATAATTTTACTAGAAACTAGTTTTAATTAAGTCACCACTCTGTTAATTAATTTTAAATGACTTTGTCTGTGTACTGAGGATGTGCTGTACAATCCGCTCCTAGGGTGTCGGTGCGTTTGAGGCTCATAGGTTAAAACAATTTGTCTGTCCTCGAAGGCGGATAACGTAAACCCCTTAGGGAAAGTGCCCGTACTACGTTACCCATTTATTTTCTATTTTTGACTCCCTACCTCATTTTGGTGTCCACCCGTAGTACAGTACATGCCAAGAACCTCCCATCCCCTTCTAGTTTTCACGTAGTAATTCATAAATACGGTTTTCAATTATATTTTTTGCAAACAGAAAATTTTAAAAATTAATTTGACTTAATTTGTCTAATCCTAATAATTAATTTGGCTTAATTTTGTCGTATTGACAAGAGGAAATTGACTACGAGACGAAACCCTAAGCTTCATAAACTACCCTCCCCTCCTTCAGCACAAAGAAATACTAAAATGGCCGAGCTCGCAACCCATCTCGACCGTGTATTGCTCGAACTTGTAATTTTTTTAGTTTTGTCTCGTCATGAAATAACAGTTATAATTATGTAGTCACATCTAGAATAAGAGAATTTAAGTATAAAACTGTATAAAATGCTTAGGTTTTTAAACTCTTTTTTTCTATTAACACATATGATTCATACAAAATTTGAGTCATCATTACATGTTCATAAAGGGTGTTTCACAAAGAGCTCCCTTGTTTAAAAACTAATAACAAATAGACAAAACAAGATAAAAATACCCCGTGATCTGAAATGTCTTTTTTTAGACTAAAGAAATTCTTAACACAATTTGTTTTAAATCGGTAGATTAAAAAAAATTAATACATGGCAGAACAAGATTTTGTGAAACGAAGGAAAAGCAGTCCTTGAAATCCTTATCATACATTGTAGGGAAATAAAATTTACGGAAGAAACGATTTCCGAATAAAATGAGAATCAAATACTTTGTAATCTAATTAATTGATCGTTGATTTAAAAACAGGGATTTCAAGGATTGCTTTTCCTTCATTTCACAAAATTTTGTGTTGCCAAATTTTTTTGAACTATCAATTTTCAAAAATTCGTGTAAAAAATTTTAAACACCTCTCAAAGTTTTGCGTTGAGACAAAATGCGATTTAAAGCATTATAATTACCTGAAGAAAATTACCGTAAAGAAAAACACTACAATTTAGAAAAATCAATAAAAATTCTCAAAATACTGTTACACATCCTTTAATTTTGTCCGATTTTTGAACCTCAAGCCATAAGACCCCAACCCACATCCTTTAATAGTACTCTTTCCGTGTATTGCCCAAAAATTATTGACATGACAGAATCCACAATCTTACGATTGTGAGTTAAAAGATTCCGGCTCATTACTCTACCAAGTTGAGCTACCGTTTTAAAGATAAAATAGGAAACGAAAAAATTGCGCCAAATGGCTAATAAGTTGCCAAATTTGGTTGAACATGCATTAAAAAAGAGACTGATCGAATAAATCTTTCGCAACTAAAAGATAACTTCCTGAAAAGTTACAGTTAAAATTTCTTTTTGCAAGTACGGGTTCTATTTTTTTGGTGTAAAAAATTACGGAATCGAACAATTGTGTCTCTTCCTGCACAAATATGCAAGGTTTTTTGCTGATTTTCACCCCGGGGTTTCACCCCTTAAAACTCATTTGCGACCATCTTTCTATACCAATTCTTGTTCGTCTTGATGAGTACTATCATCCCTGAAAGTTTGTTGCACCATTTCAGATACACCCTGTATAAACTACGGAAAATCCATAGCACTTAGAGTATATGTGGCAGAGTTCTGCGCTTAAAAAATTTACTCTCAAAACCAGAGGTCCTGCAGATAATGGCAATTTTGTCGTCGTCGTGTTCTTTTTAGAACTTAATTTAAGTAAAAACCATCTGTGCTTGATTTCATATTTAAATTATTAAAATTTTATAGTTGATTACTTTTTTATGTTAAAAGATATTTTTTTATACTTCAACGCCTCCACAAGGACTTTTAATCCTTAATCAAGCAAATGTTGCCTTTGATCATATGCAACAAATACATACTTCCAGTTGAGTAGAATGCACACTGTCATGATGGCAGAGACGGTCCCTAAGTAGACCCAGCTTCTTGTCAGGTAAGCCACCAAAGGCAGGAGGCAAAGCCCGAGTGTCCAGGAAGTGTTCGCAATGACGTTCATGCAAGCTCTTCTCTCGGGTTTAACCAGTTCCAGCACTGAAACATTATGCAGGGGGATTCAAAACACAACATGGGCAAAAGTTTTTTTTATACAAAAAAAACTTATCCAACTTCTATCATGTAAGTTTTAGGAAATCATGTTTTTTTAAACTAAGGAAATCTTAAAAGCTTTGAATTTTAAGTTTTATGCTAGAAATAATGAAATTTATTAAATTTAAACTTAAAATACTACATTTAAAGCTAAAAAAATGTTTTAAAATCATGAATGTTATTCCCCATTGGAAATGTTATACCCCATCTACCATCCTAAAAAAATTTTAGATAAAAAATAGATGTTTTGAAATTGGGAAACAAATCTTTTGAATCATTGAATTTTCGCACGAATAAAAGTAGAAGAAATTTAATAATTTTAATATTTTAATTAAATAGTTTTTGTTACTCGTATGGGTCACTGCGCTGACCCCTGAGTAATACAAACAACTTTATTAATATTGTTTTCTCTATTGTTTATAGTAGATATGTATTCTTTTGTACATTTTTAGTTTCTGTGTTTTGTTCGTTCATTTTATGTTCCATGTAAAATTGCAATATATAATAATAAACTTTATGTTAATAATAATTTTCCTTTTCAACTAGCAGGAAATTCTCAAACACCATGAATTCTAATGTGCCCAATGCTCTGAAAATTCAGGCTAATGATGGTACTCCAATACATCACCTCTTTATAATTTTTTCAGATTATTAAATTGATTTCAACATTAAGATGCGTGGGTTGTTCTAATATACTACATCACATTGCCACATGTATAGTTTAGTATATTTTAGGGATTTTTATTGTATTTGCAAGCCGTTAAAGAAAAATTAGAGTTCAAAATGCTGTCTTACGAATGATGATTCCATTCCCATACATCATAGACGTGGCGGCTCCATGAACGACTCTCAGTATTATGAACAATGAGAAAAACGGACTGAGGACGCATCCTAAGTTGGAAACACCAGATATAAAAGCAATTAAGAAGAAAATGGGTTTTCGACCAAATCTGTAAAGAAAGATACTTCTAAAATACAAATAAATGTTCAAAAAGAAAATCCCCAATACCCCAGTTTACTGCATGCATGGGTTCACACATAATAATTGTGTATAACATCGAAAAATTTTGATTTGAAGAATTTCAGCCGAATTAAGTTTGAAGCACTCCAACCAATTAATTAAAATAATCTAAAAGTTATCAACTTAATAATCTGAAGTTATCAAGAAATTTTGCTCTCTAAAACTAAACTGTTTTCACAAAATAAATCCAACATCCGTTTAAAATTTCAATAAAAAAAATTGAGAATTTCGTTTGAATGCACATTAAATGATTGGTTAATAATCCATGCTTTGATATTTGTCTTTTTCTCAACTGAATAAATTTTACCTCATTTGTACCCCCGACTTATCAGTCTTGTAACCTTAGAGGTAAGCGTAATACCGGTAAAAATAAATGGTGCTGCAGAGAGACACGCGTTCCGAATCAAAGCTCTGTAAGGTATAATTAAAGGATCATTCAGATTTATAATTTTGTGTGTTATTTCGGAGGAATCATCCTAAGTGAAAGATGTAAATTGGCTTTTCCCCCTTACTCCTTCGCTGTGCAAACTAGTGACTAGTGTGAATTAAAGCCCTGGATCTCTACCTTAAGTAGCGACATCACGCTCAATCGGCCGCCATTTTGGGGAGAACTCACTACTAGTCTGGATAGTCTAGCTTATCGTCACTAGTAGTGAGTTCTCCCAAAAATGGCGGCCGATTGAGCGTGATGTCGCTACTTAAGGTAGAGGATCTAGGGCTTTAGTGTGAATCACTCAAGATGAACAGTGAAAGTAAAACAGTGTGAATGACCCTTACTGAAATCTTTACTATTACTTTTTTTGTATAATCAATTTCAGTCTCATGAATAAATTCACGGATTAATTCAATGTAAATTCAAATGTGTCTGAGAATGAAGCAGTTCTAACCCTCACCTGTCTGATAAGTAACCAACCAACGGAGATCCCACCAGAATTCCAAAGAAAAACGCACTCACAGCCATGCTGTTGTAGTGATCATCTTTACAAACCATATTCCACTAAAAGGAAAATATACATTAAAGAGTAAAATACTTTTGGGGCCATTCATTAATTACGTAAGGATGATTTTGGCAATTTTTGACCCCCCCCCCTCCCCCCATGTAAGGGTACGTAAGATTTTTCAAACCCCTCCCCCCCCTATTCTTACGTAAGATTCCATTATGTTTTTCAAAACAAAAAAAAAAGGTAAGAAAACTCTCCGTTTGACGTAAATCAAAGATTTTCATTTTTCAACAGATAAGTAATACTCTTGCTGTCAACTACATATTAATATTATATTATTATCTCTTGATTAGAATAATTGGAATTTCTTTATATTAATTAGGAAAATCTTACGTAAGAATTGGTTTGACCCCCCCACCCCCCAAGTAAGGGTATGTAGAGATTTTTCCAACCCCCCTCCCCCTCGGAACCCTTACGTAATTAATGAATGTCCCCTTTCACAAAGAAACTTCACAGATGAATTTCATCTTCAGTGAAAACTTCAAAATGAAAGCAAATTTCAATTTATTATTAGTTAAAAACTGAAACGGACCACCAATACTCGGCATCTGCACAGTGCACAATCAGATTTCCTGCGTGAAGAACATTAAAAATGACCAATGATCTATACCTTTACAGACCATAGTTTTCGAGAAAACTGCGACGGTTAATGAAGGACGTTATATGCAGTTTACGATTGAAAAAGGTTAATGGGAAACGGGAATATATTTAATTGAATATGTTTTTAGACTACGATGTTAAAAATTCCCTCTGCACAGCACATATGCATATGTTTTCACCCCATGCGGAGAAATAATTAAGTTTTCCTCGAATGTAACATCAAATTTTTTCAAGAAAAAAATTTCTCCAAGAGTTTGTTATTTTTATGTACTCCGTGGAAGAAATTTTTCTGTGCAGAGCTTAGGCGCACTTGCTGAAATTTCGATCTTGTGTCAGAACAATACCTACCCTTGTAACCGAGGTATCGTCATATTTAGAAGTGTCATATTGCCACCCTTTATCGCATTCCTTGGTGGGCCAATCATGATCAACACTGAAGTTGCCCGTCTCTAGAATCGTCACATAATCCACATCGTACATGGAACAAGACCTGTCCTGAGGTGGTCTGATTAAAAGCTGCTGCAACTCCAGTGACAAGTTGGAAGCGACCACTTCTGGTACGTTGCACCAATGGTCCGGAGAGCTGGCATAGAACGTGGAAATCATATACCCCATTGGTACAACGGTCAAGGTGGGGATGGTGAAGACGAAGATCAAAATCTTCTGGTACTTTCCAAAACCTCCGACATCATTTAGAACGTCTTCGAAGTCCATTTTGGTTTAGAAGTTCCTTTCACTCTGCTGCAGCAAACTGCTTACAAAAATCTACGGAAAAAAATTTGGATTCATTAATGCGAATATACGGAGTTAGTCCTAAGAATATACAAATAAATGTCTTAAATTCGAATAAATAAAAATTAGCTTTTTTAGACCTTAAAATTTTTTATAGCTTGCTTTGATTTTGAACATCAAGTAAAATAAAAATGTAACCAATTTAGCACAGGTAAAAAACCCCAGGAAAAGTGTAAAAATTTGTACAAGAATGTGCAACAGCCTCTAATACACAAGCGGAAATAAAAATCCCAACACCAAGAAGGAAAGGAGATATAAAATTCAAATTTATTTCTATGATTGCTCATAGTATCAATGTAAATTGCTTAAAAAATCAGCCTTCCTGGATATTAGGGGGCCGAGAAAAACAGAAAGGAGTGTTGTCTCCATAGGTGTCCATTACCGCCGTCACACGTCATGGTATTGAGTGACATGGGCTCTAAATGACTTTTGAGGGATTGGAGGACCATGTTGCCTCCTCGGGTAGTCCAAATTCATATGGTGCACCAGCGGACGTTGCGTACCGGGCTAGGTGATTTCTCCTCTTTCTCCGGACATGTTTTGTGAACGTTGGTTCTTACGAACGGATAGGCCAGGGTAAAAATGCAACATAGGGGGTTAAAAAGCATCCTTGGACATTGCATAAAAACACGTGTTTGTGCATTTTTCTCTTGAAATTTGTCCCCAGGACAGGTCTGAAGGTAACGACAGACAACCGGCTAAAAAACCTCAATGAAGCAGCTCTGGTTGGCCAACGTACTGGTATGTCATACTGAGGACAAGCGGCAGTGGGATGCATGTCGTTTGCAGTACTGCGGATTGTCCGTTTTGTCTGCATAGCTTCTTACGTCTTGGTCTACAAACAAGGAGCTGAAATGGGGCCTTTCTGTTTCCAATAGTGCACGAAGTAAGGAAATGAAAATCCCAATTTCATGACATTGTGTTTATGAGAGAATCCTGCTTCGGTTTGGAGCACCACGACGGTTGGGTATGAGTTTGAAGACACAATGGAGAGAACGCACTCAGCTGATGATTTTCTAATCGTTCCACAGAGTGGTGATGCAGGATAAAGGAGTGGGGATGCATTGGATTCCTTTTCTGCAACTCCTGAGTATGATTCACCAGTACTTTTTCCAACCAGAGCTGCGTCATTGAGGTTTTGCAGCCGGTAGACCGTCCTTACCTTAAGACCTGTCCTGGAGACAAATTTCAAGACAAACATGCACAACCACATGTTGTATGCAATGTCCAAGCTTTCTTCTTAATCCCCTAGGTTGCATTTTATCCCATCTTTCCCGTTCTCTAGAACCAACACCCACAAAACAAATCCGGTCAATGAGGAGAAATCACCTAGCCCGGTACGCAACGTCCGCTGGTGCACCATATGAATTTGGACTACCTGAGGAGGCAACATGGTCCTCCAATCCCTCAAAAGTCATTTAGAGCCCCTGTCACTCAATACCATGACGGGTGACGGAGGTACTGGACAACTATGGAGACAACACTCCTCCCTGATTTTCTCGGCCCCCTAACTTCAGGAAGGCTGATTTTTTAATCAATTCACATTGATACTATTTGCAATCATAGAAATAAATTTGACTTTGATATCTCCTTTCCTTCTTGGTGTTGGGATTTTTATTTCCGCTAGTGTATATAAAAAATTTAATTTATTTACTGGGAAGGGGTAAAATATCTTATTTATGGTAGGTATTCTTCTGTAAACCTCCCTAGAAGTAGCCAATATTTAACAACAAATCAATCATTGTTGTTGTTTTTTTTTCAAATAATGTACAGTTGACTAAGAACTATTAGCTTTCAAGTATACTACAGTATAGTTAAAGTCTTCGAATAGTCAATAAATCAAGAGTTTTCTCATTGGAGACCGTAATTTAATGAAATTTTAATAGTAATGATATTTACTATTTCATATAACTTAAGCAACGCTATTCAGGCATTTTGACAAGAAATTTGAGAGGCTAAAACTTAAGAGTAAGCCATTCCAACAACCAAAGAAACCATTTGATTACATAATTCATTCGTTTACTAACTCGCCAACCATTTACGAAATGAGGTTTGAAACTTTGTTAACTGATTCGATAGCATTCCCTCATTTTTGGAGCACTTTATTCTACTAATAGCATTATAAAAGCTAAAAGAAAAAAACACATAAGAACTAGGTCTTCTGAAAAATAAACTAATCCAGACATTTTTTAAACAAACTGATTGTATTACAGCCAAATTGGAGCGACATGTAAGATATAAGGTGTTCAAAAAATAACTTACCCTATTCAAAGACCTCTGGCAACCAAACCGTTTATTGGAATTGAATGAAATTTCGTTGGGAGGGACATTTAAAGAGATGTGGACTAGAATGGTATGGGATGGAGCAGTTAAACTTAACCAGTTACGGTTAAAGTGAAACTAAAATTGAAAATTCACAATCCATTCCCTCCCTTTATTTTATTCGCGCTATGTTATCCTTGATATGAAAAACAAACACAAATAGCGTTGGAAGAGTATGCCTGTAAGTTGTAAGCCTGCACCTAGAGAGACGAATGAAAACAACTGTATTTTAGGTGTAACTGACTGAGTTTAACTGCTCCACCCTATATCATTGTCGTCCGAAGTACATTACTTTGAACAAGTTTTGTATTTGTTATACATCTAAAGGACATTTATTAATTAACTAGCGGATATGCCCGGCCTTGCACGGGTGGAGTGTATATATTTTTTTTAATTTAAATTTTCTCAAAATACATTTATAATTTTGTAAATCAGCAATTACCAATCATCCCGGTATCCCTGACGCCTTTTTCCTATCCCGGTGTTTCCGGTAATTTTTCATATCCCGGTGTTCCCGGTAATTTTTCATATCCCGATGTTCCCGATAATTTTCCTATCCCGCTGATCGAGGTAATTTTTATGTCCCGGTAATCCCGGTACTTTTTTTCCTATCCCGATGTTCCGGGATAATTTTCCTTTTCCCGGTGTTCTCGGCAATGTTTCCTAGTAAATTAATGAGTCTAGTGAACAAAAATAACAAATTTGAAACAATAATAAAATATCTAGTAAATTGAAAAGTCTAGTGAACCGCTTCATTTTAAACAATGTTTTAATTTTAAGTCGTTTTCCATGAAGAAAATTTACACTTTTCCATAAATATTTCTATTTTTAAAGAAAAAATCTTAAAATAGAGGAAAATAAAGTCACGAAATTAATTATTTGAATTTATTTTGGCGTTTTCACAACTTCTATCCTTTTTAAATTGACAATTATCGAGTTTTTCCTGTTAAAATATTAAATGTTTGAAGGTTTTCATCTAGTTAACAATAGTGAGTCGAGCAGATCTACTCTAGTAGAGAAATGGAGAAATAAGCGTTTTCGGCTATAAATTCGTTAATTACTCGTAATTATTCGATTTTAAAGCTTTGAAAACTATCTTAAGTTACTCCCCGACTCGGAATACGTCTATACGTCGAGTTTGGTTTCGGTCCGTGGCCTATTTCAAGAGATTACCCCGGACATACATACATACACACATACCCACACACACACATCGCCCGTTAGCCTTTTATTTATACAGAGACTAGCTGATATGCCCGGCCTTGCACGGGTGGAGTGTATATATTTTTTTAAATTAAATTTTTTAAAAATATATTTATAATTTTTAAATCAGCAATTACCAATCATCCCGGTATCCCAGACGTCATTTTCCTATCCGTGTCCCCGGTAATTTTCCTATCCCGATGTTCCCGATAATTTTCCTATCCCTACTCTAATCGAGGTAATTTTTATGTCCCGGTAATCCCGGTACTTTTTTTTCCTATCCCGATGTTCCCGGTAATTTTCCTTTTCCCGTTGTTCTCGGCAATGTTTCCTAGTAAATTAATGAGTCTAGTGAACAAAAATAACAAATTTGAAACACTGAGCTATATAACAAACGGATATGCCCGGCCTTGCACGGGTGGAGTGTATATATATTTTTTAAATTAAATTTTTTTAAAATATATTTATAATTTTTAAATCAGCAATTACCAATCATCCCGGTACCCCAGAAGCCTTTTTCCTATCTCGGTGTTCCCGGTAATTTTTCATATCCCGGTATTCCCGGTAATTTTTCCTATCCCGATGTTCCCGATAATTTTCCTATCCCGCTGATCGAGGTAATTTTTATGTCCCGGTAATCCCGGTACTTTTTTTTTTCCTATCCCGATGTTCCCGGTAATTTTCCTTTTCCCGGTGTTCTCGGCAATGTTTCCTAGTAAATTAATGAGTCTAGTGAACAAAAATAACAAATTTGAAACAATAATAAAAGATCTAGTAAATTGAAAAGTCTAGTGAACCGCTTCATTTTAAACAATGTTTTAATTTCAAGTCGTTTTCCATGAAAAAAAATTTTCACTTTTCCATAAATATTTAAATTTTAAAGGAAAAAATCTTAAAATAGGGGAAACTAACGTTTCAAAATTAATTATTTGAATTTATTTTGTTGTTTTTACAACTGATATAGTTTTTAAATGGACAATTATCGAGTTTTTCCTGTTAAAATATTAAATGTTTGAAGGTTTTCATCTAGTTAACAATAGTGAGTCGAGCAGATCTACTCTAGTAGAGAAATGGAGAAATAAGCGTTTTCGGCTATAAATTCGCTAATTACTCGTAATTATTCGATTTTAAAGCTTTGAAAACTATCCCAAGTTACTCCCCGACTCAGAATACGTCTATACGTCGAGTTTGGTTTCGGTCCGTGGCCTATTTCAAGAGATTACCCCGGACATACCCACATACATACATACCCACATACACACATCGCCCGTTAGCCTTTTATTTATACAGAGACTAGCTGATATGCCCGGCCTTGCACGGGTGGAGTGTATATATTTTTTTTAAAATTAAATTTTCTCAAAATATATTTATAATTTTTAAATCAGCAATTACCAATCATCCCGGTATCCCAGACGTCTTTTTCCTATCCCGGTGTTCCCGGTACTTTTCCTATCCCGATGTTCCCGGTACTTTTCCTATCCCGATGTTCCCGGTACTTTTCCAATCCCGATGTTTCCGGTACTTTTCCTATCCCGATGTTCCCGATAATTTTCCTATCCCGCTGATCGAGGTAATTTTTATGTCCCGGTAATCCCGGTACTTTTCCTTATCCCGATGTTCCCGATCATTTTCCTTATCCCGATGTTCCCGATAATTTTCCTATCCCGCTGATCGAGGTAATTTTTATGTCCCGGTAATCCCGGTACTTTTTTTTCCTATCCCGATGTTCCCGGTAATTTTCCTTTTCCTGGTGTTCTCGGCAATGTTTCCTAGTAAATTAAAGAGTCTAGTGAACAAAAATAACAAATTTGAAACAATAATAAAAGATCTAGTAAATTGAAAAGTCTAGTGAACCGCTTCATTTGAAACAATGTTTTATTTTTAAGTCGTTTTCCATGAAGAAAATTTACACTTTTCCCATAAATATTTAAATTTTAAAGGAAAATATCTTAAAAGAGGGGAAACTAACGTTTCAAAATTAATTATTTGAATTTATTTTGGTGTTTTTACAACCGATATAGTTTTTAAATGGACAATTATCGAGTTTTTCCTGTTAAAATATTTGATTGTTGGAGGTTTTAATCTCGTTTACAATAGTGAGTCGAGCAGATCTACTCTAGTAGAGAAATGGAGAAATAAGCGTTTTCGGCTATAAATTCGCTAATTACTCGTAATTATTCTATTTTAAAGCTTTGAAAACTATCCCAAGTTACTCCCCGACTCGGAATACGTCTATACGTCGAGTTTGGTTTCGGTCCGTGGCCTATTTCAAGAGATTACCCCGGACATACCCACATACATACATACACACATACACACATCGCCCGTTAGCCTTTTATTTATACAGAGATAGATTTAATGTCAAGTTTGTCATATCAATATATTTTTAAAACACATAATTTCATATTACTAGTCATAGAGGTCAAGTGTTTTAAAAAATTTCCAACTAGAGGCAAAAACTGTATTACAATGATTTTAACAAAAAAAATACAACCATGCATTATAGTTTAACTTGTACAGAAAAAAAGCGGGGTTTTTTTTAGTTTTTTAAAAAAAGAGAATGAATCAAATTCGTTTGAAGTCGTTCAGACCAAATTCGAAATTCCCCACCAACCAAACAAAAAAACGGAAAATAATTAATAAAAAAAGAACCTTTTTAAAAACGTTTTTAAAATGGACTAAAAAGTATTTAAAATGATTTTTCAACTCCTTGTAAAACGAAAAACGTGGGGATAATGCAGTAATGTTAAAAGCTACTACTTTTGGAACTCTATTTACCATTATAACCACGGTAAAAAATAATTTAAATGAATAATGAAAGCTGATGATTGAATACCTAATGCATAATCCCCACGTTTTTCGTTTTACAAGGAGTTACAAAAATCATTTCATACTTTTTAGTCCATTTTAAAAACGTCGTTTTTAAAAAGGTTCTTTTTACAATAATTATTTTGGACTTATTCCCTTTATTCCAAACTAACGATTTAATTGTAAAAAACTACTCACCACCTGTCTAATAAACTTCACTTCATATCCAGTTATCTGCTTTTTTAAATAAGGAGTTATTATCCGTCATTTCCATGCATTTCTTCAAACGTTCTAAGAGTTAAAAAAATTCGAACAGGGCTTCAATAATCCCTTGACGAAACACTCGAAGTGTTATTATTGGAGCGGGTTCATGATCGCTCGAGAAAACAGGATCATCCGATTCGAAACTCATAAAATATCTAGAAACAAATACCAAATACAGAGAACAGCTTAAGTAAATAAAAAGTTATGATCAGGAAATCCGACTGTTCAAATTGAAGTTTTCTCATCAGGAAACTCTATTTTTTTCTCGAGGAAGGTCGAGAGCTAAATTTACCTGTGAGCAAGTGAATTACCACCTGGTCAAATAGCAATTTTCTGAAAAAATATACTTTGAATAACATGCAAATTGTAAGGGATTTTGCGATTCGGCATAAGAATTAAAACTTATGGAATATATGTCATGCAAAAGGTGTATTAATTCAAGATTATGATGTTTGTGTGACAGCAGTAAATCACTGTGTACGGGAGTATGAAGCACACTGAACATATTATAAGTACAAGTTGTTTATTTGTTATGATTCATAAAAAATCTCAGAACCAACCGTATAAGCCACTTTAACAAACAAGAAGGTTTTATACAGGGTGATTCAAAAGTCCGTTTCAATGCTTTTATTTGGAACCAACTTATCCTAGGGTCATGAAAGTAAGGTCTATTCCCTTAGGTAAGTAAGTGATCCTCTAGAATCCATTGAAATGACTTAAAACGCCTCTAGCTTCGAAACAAAAAAGTTAAAAAACGTATAAAAAAGCTAAAGGAGAGAGATAGAGCAAAAACCTCGTAAGATAGTATTGTTGCCAACGTTATGAAAAACTCACTGAAAAAAATTTCATGAGAATATCATGAATGTTTGTGGAAATATTAGCATGTGAAAACAGCACTTTTTCAGGCCTCAAAAAGAAAAAGTTCGCCAATTTGCAAGTTTATTTGATTTTTTTAATAAATTTTGTCTTTATCTAACTAAAAAAAACACAAAACTGCATAATAACACTGAAAATCTTGCAAATTTTAGAAATTGTCTCTCTTGAGGCCTGAAAAGTGCTATTTTCTCATGCTAATATCTCCACGAGTATTCACGATATTTTCACGAAACTTTTTTCCACTGAGAAAAATCCTAACAGAGTGTCCAAAACGATTTGTTCAAAAGTTGTATGGATATGAGGGCACCACGAGGGACTATAAATGATTGACAGATAGATCAGCAGTACATTTTGGTGACCAAACCTGTGATTGGTTGTCACATAATCTTCTATTTTCGAAGGAGAAGGAAAAAGTTTTTCTCAACCAATCTGGCCTTTTCCTCCCGCCTCTCGTGACGTAAATGCGATCGCAGCGCCAAAATAGCCCCACCCACATCCATCCAACTTTTCGATTTCCCTTAGGGGACATCCATTAATTACGTGAGGTGTTTTTTCCAAAATCTGGACCCCCCCTCCCCCCTTGGTGAGATTTAGTGAGATTTTGCAAGACCCCCCCTCCCCCCCACGTGAGATTTACCTTCAACTTTTTCATACTTAAAAAAAGAAAATCGTATAATTTCTAATTTAAAAAGTTGACGTGAGATTTTAATCGACCCCCCCCTCCCCCCTTGGTGAGATTTGGTGAGATTTTTTCAAACCCCTCCCCCCCTTTTTGACCTCACGTAATTTATGGATGTCCCCTTAGCTCCTATGGCGACGGACTCTCTGTTCTAGTACTCTGTGCTTTTTTCAGTGAGTTTCTCATAACGTTGGCAACAATACTATTGAGTTGTCCCATAAGTTCTGTTACTTATTGCAAAGTTTCGTGTTTGAAAATTTTTTATGAAAAACTGGTAATAGGTGGAGATTTCAAACAAAAGGGATTTTGATTTAGGTATATTTATGAACATAATGTTTGATTTTGGCAGTTTTGGTGATATTATTTCTTTTCAAAATGGCGGTTTGAAAAAAAGACCTCAAACGACGATTTTCGACAATACTACAACATCCATGTAAAAATGACCTTGATAAATGCCTCAAACGTTTTTAACAAGAATTTTTTAAAACGTCGATTTTTGAGGCCAAAAAAATTGAAAATTTGAAAAAAAATTAAACTTTTTATCGTCCGATTTTCTTCCATTTTTAGTATGTTATTATTTAAGTCATTTCTAATTGAAAACCGATTAAATTACTTCTTTTGCAATTATTTTGTGGTTTTGAGCGATGTTTTAATTTTTTCGACTTTCCAAATTTTGAATTAATTTTTAAAAATTGAAATTTTAAGTTTTTAAAATTTAAATGGTATATTCGTATTCAGAACTGAAACATAGCCTATAAACATGTATCAAAAGTCACTGTTTTTGTAATTTGATTTTTTGAATATTTTTTTGGCTATTTTTTTAAATTTAAAAAAAAATTAAGCTTCCGGCGAGCCGATAATGGCCGATTTTAAGTATGTTATTATTGAGGTCATTCCCAAGTGAAAACCGTTGAAAAACTAAAGGTATCAATTTTTTACCGGTTTGACCCTTTTTTCAGTAGATTTACTGGACTAACACTAGGGGAGAACGGGGATGAATGGGACAGGGGATGAACGGGGCATCTCAATTTTTTATACCTTAACTTCACTTTAAATTTTGTTATTTCAGCCATATAAGATAGTAGTACCTAGCCTATTCAAAAAATTGTGTTCATTGACATCAGCTTCCATTTTTGTATAAATAGGACAACTAAATGTGTTTTCGTTTTCCCATACCAAAAGTAACTTTTATCGTTTTACTTATATAATTGTTTATTAAAAAATAATTTAACTAAAGCTATAAATTTTACAGTGTGTTGAAAGAGTACTTATATTGGTATAGTTTCCAATTTAAATGAAGAAAATCCATGGATTTTTTCCTAGTCTAATTTTAGTTTTTCAAAAATAAGTGGGTACGGGGATGAATGGGACAAGAGTTGCGGGGATGAATGGGACAGTTCCACCATCACTTCATTTCCTTTTTCCAAAACTTTCCATCAATAGCGTGCTATATTCAACTCATTTAAGTAATTTCTGATAAAGTTTACTAAAATAGGGTGAAAAAATTTATGTTTAAACTTGTGTTTTATGTTCCAAACTCATATGTGAATATAGAAAAGTCTTAATGAGCAAATAGTTGCAACTGTCATCTCAAATATGGTATGGTTAAACAATTATTCAATGAAGTTAGGTTTTTATGCTCTATTTTTATGAAAAGTTTCTTCAAAATGGCAGGAAAAATGTTACTGCAGGAGAGGAATGGCTTTGGGGGTTAGGTCCAGGCATCAAAAATTATCTATTTGCACTCCTATAAAAGTACAAACCCATTAAAAAGGAGTAGCATTAATAGAAATAACACCAGCTTCAACCTCTGAGCTGAAAGAACAATAGGATTTGCATCAGTTTATGTGTTAATTTTACTCTTCATAAAGTCGAATAAATGTAGGCTGTTTTTTGCCCTTTAAATGCCTTTTTAATTTTTTTCTTCGAAAAATAGAAGTGTGTTGTTCCTTTAAAAAGCTAAACGTTGTGCAATATTTAAAATAACTTTGTTATTTTGTAAATTTTTTAAACTTTTTTTAACCGTCCCATTCATCCCCACTCGGTGTCCCATCCATGGGACAAAATGAATGGGACAATGGGACGAATGGGACAAAATAACTTTTCTTGGAGTTTAAATAATGGGTAATTGATTGAATACACACATTTATAATATAACCAAGAGTTCAATTACTGGTTTTAAACTTGTTACAGGATTGAAAATGTATATTTTTTTCAATTTTAGCAAAAATTTGAAATTTGTCCCATTCATCCCCGTTCTCCCCTACTGCCTAATTCATGACACTACCGTATTTCGCGCCAATTTTTTGGCAACAAGTTTTCCACTTGTTGCTATAAATTTGAGAAGAGCAACTTTAGTTTTCTACAAAAAATCTTCCACTTGTTGCTCTAATTTGAGAAGAGCAACTTTTAGTTGACAACTTTTAGTTTTCCAAAAAATTTTTCAACAAAAGTTGACAACTTTTAGTAGTCAACTTAGGTGTAAACGCGGCTTAAGACAAAAAAGATGATACGCTTATAATTTAAAACGCTGCCTGATTTTTAAAAGTAGTTAATAAACACTTTGATCCGATTTTGAGTTTTTTCTATGTTTTCATAATTATCAATTTCAAACCCTGATACTAATACTATACTCTGTTCATTTTGAACAGGCGCCCAAAAATAATTCCCTCCCCCACCACCAAATCAGTAACCATGACAACTATCAACTTCACAGAGACGAAGAAGCCTTACTATTGGCCGCCCTAAGAGCGTAACCATGGTTACGCTTCTATCGAGGAGGAAAGCACTATTCTTCAGGCACCAGTTCAAAATGAATAGAGTATAGATATAGGAAGCTAATACAAAATTTTCTGTAGATTGGATTTTTCACAAGAATCTTTATGATACAATGTAGTATTTGATTGTGGTACATTAGTGTGAACCTGGATCCTCTTTCTTTTAATCTCTATCCCATTCAGTGTGTGTTCTCCATCAGTTAGAAGAAGAAAGTTGTACACTACAATCTAATCCAGTCCATCTCTTCTATCCATCTTCCAAGCACGTAAATGAATGAATTTATTTCTTTGCTTACAAGGTCCATTATAAGTGTTGTACCATTGGAGAGTTCGGAACAGGTTGTATTCCGATGGCTTTGACTTGGAGTTTGGTGAGAGTGACGTCATGGGAGGATTTTCCTTTCACGTAACTATTAGTTCCATTTATAGTAAATAGGGAAGGTTCAGCATTACTTTCGTCTTCTTCCGCACTGAAAGATACATCGTAGGGTAAGGATATAAATGAAGGCTAATTTTGAAGATGAGCTATTCTTACAGTATATTAAATGTGTAACAAACGCTTTCTACTATTCTTACAGTATTAAATTTGTAATGCGATTAAGACGTGTAATGGGTATTGTTAAATAATCTTGTAAAAATACTGAGTACTATCAGAAGGTCAAACTATCAAACGTAACTTTCTTAATTTTAAAATTAAAAAAATAATAATAACCAAAACATTTTATTTTACTAACAAATAAGTGACTAGGTTTATATTTATTACGGATTTTAAGTATTTAGAAAATTCAAAAGCATACTAAAACCTGATTCATTATTAAGGATTTGAAGCTTAGTAACTTTGTTACAGCTTTGATACTTTCATTTCATTTAGTTAAATTTGTTATAGAAAAGTTACTGAATACTAATAACGGCCGTATATTATCTGCTAGCCTAACCGGCGATTAACCGGAAGTCAAACATCTGATTGGTAATAGAGGAGATTAGTGAAAACGTCACTTCCGGTTTTTGTTTTGTTTGGAAACGTTTATTCGATCCGTGATTGGTTACTAACGGATCCGTACTCTCCGTACAGTTCACGGAACCAATCACAGACTGAATTTATGTTTCCAAACAAAACAAAAAACGTCACACTAATCTCGTCTATTAAGGAAGGATAACTAGATTTCCCCCAATCATAGGTTTGACTCCCGGTTAACCATCGGTCAAATTAGCTGTGAAAACAGCCGTGAGTTTGGAGACTCGGATCGAATTACAATCGTAATTTAATCAGAAACTTCATAACGAGAAATTTTAGGGAGTTATATCCTCCTAATTAAAAACCGTTTCACCTGCAAGAGAAAAACTTGAAGTTTTTCTGGAAGTTTTCTGCATCGTGAACTGTTTGTGGCAGCTTCTTGTTGAGCGTTTCTGGAAGAAACGTCGCGCAGAAAGCAGCGAAAAAAGATATGGCGGCGAATATGAGAAATGGGATATAGCTTCCGTATCTATCCTATAAATTGAGTTTAAAAGAAATGTTACTACCATTGAAGGATAACTTACATTTTTTAACATTTTCAGTCCTATCCGCCCCAAATCCTATGGTGATCTAGAGCGCCATAGGATTGAAAGGGTTAAACTGTTTGTCGTGATAATTGGTTTGACTAGTTTGGGGTCATTCATTAATTACGTAAGGAAGATTTTGGCAATTTTTGACACCCCCATGTAAGGGTAAGTAAGATTTTTCAAACCCCTTTCCCCTATTCATATGTAAGATTTTATTTCGTTTTTCAAAATAATAAAATGTTTGAAAAGGATCAGTTTTAAACAGTCGACTTTTGACAACTGGTAGATAGATTCAACAGTTTTATATTTTATCTTTACTTAATTCTACTCCAATAAAAAAGATACATCTGATATACCTTCATTTTTTTTAAAATTAAAGCTTCGATAATACACCGAGATTGTCAGCATTTTAAATTTTTCTGGGGCTATTCAACAGTAATTTGATTAGAATACACAAGCGGAAATAAAAAAACCCAACACCAAGAAGGAAAGGAGATATCAAAGTCAAATTTATTTCTGTGATTGCACATAGTATCAATGTGAATTGCTTAAAAAAATCAGCCTTCCTGGATATTAGGGGGCCGAGAAAACCAGGGAGGAGTGTTGTCTCCATAGGTGTCCATTACCGGCGTCACACGTCATGGTATGAGTGACATGGGATCTAAATGACTTTTGAGGGATTGGAGGACCATGTTGCCTCCTCGGGTAGTCCAAATTCATATGGTGCACCAGCGGGCGTTGCATACCGGGCTAGGTGATTTCTCCTCTTTCTCCGAACATGTTTTGTGAGCGTTGGTTCTTACGAACGGATAGGCCAGGGTAAAATGCAACATATGGGGTTAAGAAGAAAACTTGGACATTGCATAAAGCATGTAATTGTGCATTTTTCTCTTGAAATTTGTCCCCAGGACAGGTCTGAAGGTAAGAACGGACAACCGGCTAAAAAACCTCAATGAAGCAGCTCTGGTTGGCCAAAGTACCGGTAGATCATACTGAGGACAAGCGGCAGTGGGATGGATGTCGTTTGCAGTACTGTGGATTGTCCGTTTGGTCTGCATAGCTTCTTACATCTTTGTCTACAAACAAATAGCTGAAAATGGGCCTTTCTGTTTCCAATAGTGCACGAAGTAAGGAAATGAAAATCCCAATTTCATGACAATGTGTTTATGAGAGAATCCTGCTTTGGTTTGGAGCACCACGATGGTTGGGTATGAGTTTGAAGACATAATGGAGAGAGCGCACTCAGCTGATGATTTCTAATCGTTCCACAGAGTGGTGATGCAGGGTAACGGAGTGGGGATGCATTGGATTCCCTTTCTGCAACTCCTGAGTATGATTCACTAGTACTTCTTCCAACCAGAGCTGCGTCATTGAGGTTTTTTAGCCGGTTGTCCGCCCTTACCTTCAGACCTGTCCTGGGGACAAGTTTCAAGAGAAACATGCACAGCCACATGTTGTATGCAATGTCCAAGCTTTCTTCTTAACCCCCTAGGATGCATTTTTACCCCGTCTTACCCGTTCTCTAGAACCAACACCCACAAAACAAGTCCGGTTAATGAGGAAAAATCACGTAAATCTTACGTAAAATCTTACGTAAGAATGGGTTTGACCCCCCACCCCCCAAGTAAAGGTATGTAGAGATTTTTCAACCCCCCTTTCCCCCTCGGGACCCTTACGTAATTAATGAATGGCCTCTTTTTACTTATGATGCCTATTCGTTTGTAAATAATGCAATAATAAGGTAAGTATAAGGCAAAGAAATAGTATTTAATTACACCTCATATTTTTATTAGTTACAATTCACTGAAATCATTACATGAAAATAGTACTTTACTTGATCATAAATGCAATGTTTTTACGATTTGCCCAATTAATAATAAAATTTAATTTAATATTCAAGACAGTATAAAGTTAATCTACTTTTCAAGTACAAATATTGACGACCAACTACAAGCGTGAAGCCCAGCAAAGTTGGACCATTTAATAGTTAACAGTATTTTTAAACCAGTATCCGATTCATTTGATATATATTTTCCAGTCAAATTATGAAAAATCATAGTGATCTCGTTGACTTACCAAGTAAATAATATAGGGTACGAATAAGGTAGATCCTACTCCAATAGTGCTACTCATCCCCAGCCCGACCCCTCGAACACAGGTGGGGTAGAGTTCGGGGGCCTGCTGGTACAGAGTCATGAAGGAGCTGCTCGTGGCCCCTTTAGCCAAGAGGGAAGACACCACACCGACCCAGTCGAGACCTATAAAATTAACAAGAATCGCAAGATAAAGTAACTTAGCTCAAAACCTTTTTTTCTAAATAGAGACTTTGCGATTATATAGTCACCTTAACATCAAACACTACTATCTCCGTTTAGGATCTCGATTCTTTAAGAGACTTACGCCCAAACCCCAATTGAAACCTCTACCCATAAACAATCCACCAATAAAAATAACACTAAATCAAATAATATTTGCTTCAGATAGTTGGAGAAGCTCATTTGATTGGTTTGGATATTTTCAGCACGATAGTCACCGCTTACGAACCAATCAAAATGAGCTTCTCCGCTTGCAATTCCGAAAATGCCTGAAGTAGACCGGCAGACAGTGTTATTTGATTCTAAGGCTAAGCTCCCACTGCAGACTTCTGTCACGGTGACTGGAACATAACTTGAGAGCAATGGATCTCTATGACAAGATTCTTGACAATCGGCCAAGACTCTCGTCGCCTAATGCGTGCGGTCCAGCTTCTGGCCATAGCCCGAGTTACAATTATGTTCCAGTCACCGAGACAAAAGTCTCCAGTGCGTGCCTAGCCTAAGACGACAAAAGATGTCACGCTTTATGTAGCAACCTGCTTGCCACATCCAGACCGCCCAAAATTGTCTTTGATTCCTTTGGAAAATTTAGAGCGGATAGGACGCTAAACAACGCCCGGCAAGCAACTCTTAACTAACATTTTTTGATTCTAAGGTGGCGATTTGTATCTTTTACCATCCGGTAACAGGACAGGCAGGAGACAGGCAATCCCTGAGAGGAAGAAGGCTCCCACCGAGCACCATCGCCGCCCCACTCGTTCCAGGAAGATCCACGTGAAGAAGTGGGCTGGGACTTCCACCAGGGACACAAGGAAGAAGTTGAGGAATTCGTTCCCTGACACGTGAGAAACGTTCAGCTGAATACCGAAGTATGGAATGGCGTTACCCATCCTGAAATAAGAAACTTTTACTTGTATTGGTCACATTTGCCATTATATTTATTTCTTCTATATAGAGGCGGTCCGTGCCAGAAGGGCGAACTCTGCTAGTAAGGCGAGTCAAGGTTCGCCCTTCTGGCACGGATCGCCTCATATAAAAATCAATGTTTGTTTGTATGTATGTATGTCCTTTATAGTTTAAAAGTTTTCCCACCTACATTAACTTTTAAACTTTACCTCGTTGCTCTACACACTCCCGGGAAAGTTTCTGAATAAAAATAATTTAAAATCGAAGCGTCCTGATAACTTTTTTTGGTCTATTTTAGGCTTAAAAATCAATATTTCATGCCTACCAACATGGCAAAACCAATAATTGTTGTAAATACTAGCGCTGACGCGCTAGACCCGGGCTTCGCCCGGGTTTCACTTTTTTTAATAAATATCATCTGGTGCGTTACAGATGGGCTTCGCCAGTCCATTTTTTTAAATTTATTCTCGCGTGTTACAGATGGGCTTTGCCAGTCCAAATGTGGAAATAGTTAAATAATGGAGCCACTTTCATATTTTTCCTACCAAAATGGATTTTAAACTACAACAATCGATTTCAATCTGCAACAATCAAGAATATGCCTACAACAATTGAATTGTCAGTTTGAAGAAGGGAATAAGTCCAAAAATCAAGTTTTGAGAAAATCGAAAAAAACTGTATAAGTAATGGAATTTTCATTGTATAACCGCCAAATTTTTACTGGAAGTTCAGAACCCTATTTAGAAAACAGAGCAATCATCAAAACAAATATAAGTGTTTTCAAAAATATTTTACAGCCAAAATAAGTTGATGGACTTATTCCCTTCTTACACCTTATGAAATTTTTCTGATGAAAAAATCTTTAAAAACCCTTAAAATCACATTTAAATTATATTTCTCCTTAGTTTACACCACAAAAGGGTGAAATAAAAAAAATAAGACAAATGAAATTCAAAATTATAGTGAAACTGGGTTATTAAAGCAGTATCAATGGAGTGAGTGAATATGAATGGAGTCAAACATTCCCTACATAAAAAAAAGTTTGAAAAACATTGAAATTAAGAGAAAATTTTATTTTAACTTAGTTTACAGCACAAAGAATATGAGGAGAAAGAAAAATTAACTTTAATTCCAAATTAGCTTAAAAAATACAATGAATGGACATCGATTTCACAACTTCAAGGGGCGATATCTCCCTATAGGGGTTAGTTATTGTTCCCCTCTTTTCACCCATGTGTAGAGCAAAGCTTAGAGATTGTTTTGAGCACAAAAAGTCAATTTGTCATTTTTTGGACTTATTCCCTTCTTTAAACTGACGATTCAATTAATGTTACGTCTTCTCTTGTTATATTTACAACAATGTGGTTTTGCCCTGAAGTTAGGCATGAAATATGGGTTTTTAAGCATCAAAATTGACCAAAAAAGTTGTTGGAACGCTTCGATATTAAATTATTTTTATTCAGAAACCTTTCCGGGAGTGAGTAGAGCAACGTGGTATAGTTTAAAAGTTAATGTAGGTTCGAAAAGTTTAAAACTATAAAGGACATACATACATACAAACATTGATTTTTATATACAGACTAGCGCTAAAGCGCTAGACCCGGCTTTGCCCGGGCGCAGTAGCGCTGACGCGCTAGACCCGGGCTTCGCCCGGGTTTCCGTTTTTTAATAAATATCATCAGGTGTGTTACAGATGGGCTTCGCCAGTCCATTTTTAAAGAAAATTATTCTGGTGTGTGACAGAGGGGCTTCGCCAGTCCATTGAAAAAACTATTCTGGTGTGTTACAGATGGGCTTCGCCAGTCCAAATGGGGAAATAGTTAAATAAAGGATCTATTTTAATGTTTATGTTACAACAATGGATTTTAAACTTCAACAATCGATTTCATATGCAACAGTTCGAGAATATGCCTGCAACAATTAAAGTTACATCTTCTTTACAACAATGTGGTTTTGCCCTGAAGTTAGGCATGAAAAATTGGTTTTTGAGCATAAAATTGTCCAAAAAAGTTATTAGGATGCATCGATTTTAAATTATTATTCTTCAGAAACCTTCCTTGGAGGGAGTAGATCAACGTGGTATAGTTTAATAGTTAATGTAGGTTCGAAAATTTTAAAACTATAAAGGACATACATACATACATACAGTCGGAGTCAAAAAAAACGTTACAAGGACTGTTAAGAGGAATCTAGACATTAACCCCGTGTGCAATGTGCATTAGGGTGGTCGCTAATAGCATGGGGGAAATTTTTTTTCGTTCAATTTTTAGCGGCACCCCCTCAAAAGGTGCCATTTGATGTAAAACTAATATTCTGAAAGTTACAGACCAAACAAATAATATTTCGACCCGGCGCCCAGCCCTCAAAGTTTCGAAAAAACACGATTTTTCACTAAAAATTGCGCGTTTTTCGCCATAAAATTAGAACCGGATACAGTAGAAACAAAAATAAGGATTCATTCTTTAGATAAGTTAATAAGCTTTAACTTTTCTAAATGAAACTTTTTTGTGTGACCCTTAGATCTAAAGATACAAAGGGGATTCCACCCCCCACCCCCAATATCAATTTTTTAAGGAGACACGGGATTTTTTCTCTTATTCATTAGATATTGTTTACTGGTTTAATAACATGAAAGCAATAATTTTTAAACCCTATAGGAGTGAAATTTTAGCATTTACAGTGTTTTTACGAGGTTATTTTATAAAGGTGTTCTTATTAAATGCATCATAATTTATAATATGTTATCCTTAGATAAGTCTAAATGGTTTAAAGGATTAGGATGAAAAACTCATATGCATCAGTAATTAACTTTCTAATTCCTTAAGGCTAAGCGCGCACTGGAGACTTTTGTCTCGGCGACTTAAAACACTAGTCACTCGAGAGCAATGCATTTCTATGAGGAAATTCTTGGCCTAGTGATCTTGGTCTCGTCGCCATGTGCGCGCACTCTAGCTTCTTGCAATAGCCAGGGAAGCAATTTTGTCTTTGTCTCCGAGACAAAAGTCTCTAGTGCGCGCTCAGCCTAACGTTTCCTTAAATGTGAAATTGTACACTATCAATATAATGGAGTATAGCAACCGATATTCTTTTGTAAAAGACCACCCTTTGTCTAGATAAGTTATCTACAAGTTAGGACCACTATAAGAATCCGCAGACAGAAATTTAGAGAAGAAAGAATGCAATTAATTAAAAGTAGGTTCGAAAATTTAAAATTGAAAGGAGCTGCACTAGGATGGGAAATTGCTATCTCATCTATTGAATAAAGAAGTAGAAAGATTAGCAGTTTTAATTAGCCTAGGAAATTTAGAACAATTAATAGGAGTTCCACTACTAGAAAATGGTAAAGGATCTACCAAAGCTAAAGCTGTATTTTCAGAATTGCAAAAATGGGGAGTTGCAGAAAAAATTGAAGCTATGTGTTTCGACATAACTTCTGTAATACTGGCCGTATGAAAGGTACATGCGTTTTGTTAGAGCAAATGCTCGGTAATGATCTCCTGTATCTCGCATGACGTCATCACATTTTATAAATAGTGCTTAAGTTAAGGCAGTTTTCGATATTAAATTGGGGGCAACTACAGGTCCTCAACCTGAAATTTTTAAGAAGTTTAAATTGAATTGGTCTGAAATTGATAAAAATAAATATAAACCTGGAATCGAAGATGAAAAGGTTAAGAAAGAAATAAACGACGTGGAAGAGGTCGGGAGCTTCATAACCGGGTAGCTGCAAAACTCAAAATATCTTCCTAGAGAAGACTACAGGGAACTGTTGTGTTTGATATTTATTTATTGGGTTTTCAAAACCACATCAAATATCCTTTAGAGCTCCCGGTGCTATGCATCACGCTAGATGGATGGGTAAAGCAATCTATTGCTTAAAAATTTTCATCTTTAGAAACGAGTTTCCTTTAACCTTCCAAGAGAGGGAAGCAATTAGAACTATCTGTGTTTTCATCATAAATATTTATGTAAAAGCGTGGTTTAACGCTCCTAATCCCCCATTAGCTCCGAATCAAGATTTAAAACTGATTAAATCATTAATTAATTATAAAAAAACAGATGCTGAAGTATCAGAAGTTGCACTTACTAAATTTATAAACCACTTATGGTATTTAAGCCCTGAAATGATTGCATTTGGTTTTTTTGATAAAAGCCTAAATAAAGATATAAAAATTAACATGGCTTTAAAAGTATTGTCTTACAAAAATGATGTGGACCAAGACTATAAAGAAGAAAATAGAACAGTGAAGTTGAAAGTGCATTTAAATGACTCATTCTTTTTTAAGCAAAGAACTAGATAGCTTAATAACGCCTTTTACATTAAACTTTTTAAAAAGGTTTAATATTTCGACACAGTTTTTAAAGTATGATCCAGATGAGTGGTGAACTAACTTGGAGCTAACAAAAGGATTTGATATAGTAAAAATGTTTAAAAGTGGTTAATGATGCTGCTGAAAGAGGTATTAAACTAGTGCAAGAATTCAATAAATCAAACTAAAGACGAAGAACAAAAGCAATACCTTTTACAAGTTGTATCTGAGTGTAGAAAATTATACCCGTGGACGTAAAAAAACTACTATTTCTCCCTTGCCTCTTTAATTTTGCATTATATTTTGTAAATTTTAAATGTTAAATTCAAATGTGTAGTTGTTGTGTGAATAATATTCCTAATTTTGTATGCTATGTGTGCTTTTGTTAATATATTTTGTGACTTTAAGTGTATTTTTTATTAACTGTTATTTGGAATAAAAAAATTAATTCAAAAAAATTCTTTTCACTTTACATCCTAAAATTTCACACTTGTGTGGTTGAAAAATGATTTTTTTCATGTTATTACATCAGCAAACAATATCTTATGAATAAAAGAAAAAATCCTGTGTCTCCTTAAAAAATTGATATTGGGGGTGGGGTGTGGAATCCCCCTTGCATCTTTTGATCTAAGGGTCACACAAAAAAGTTTTAATTTGAAAAGTTAAAGCTAATTAACTTATCTAAAGAATGAATCCTTATTTTTGCTTCTACTGTATCTGGTTCAAGTTTTATGGTGAAAAACGCGCAATTTTTAGTGAAAAATCGCGTTTTTTCGAAACTTTGAGGGCTGGGCGCCGGGTCAAAATATTATTTTTTTGGTCTGTAACTTTCAGAATATTAGTTTGCCATCAAATGGCACCTTTTGAGGGGGTGCCGCGAAAAAAATTCGCACTTTCATTTTTAGCGACCACCCTAGTGTGCATGATACAGGAAAATAGGTTTGAAAATATTACGCCAATACCGATCGCCAAAGGTTTGCCACTTGTTAAAACTACAGTAACCAACAAAACTAAGCCAAACCTTTATTTAATTGTTAATATTTGCGTCTCTCAATGTGAATACCTGTAGCGTAACGGTTAGAGCGCTGGTGTTGTATAGCTTAAGTCGAATTCAAACGTTACCTGCTACTTTTGTGCTAATTTTATCATTTTTAAGAGTTAGAAGTTATTAAAATAAGTGATTATAAATTATATATTTAGTTTTAATTGGGTATTTAAAAGCTTTTTTATCTTATTTTCTATTGGGATAACCTTTTTTTACAACCCTCCCACAAATGTTATCTATTTTAGACATTAGTGGATCATTTATTCCTGTAGTTTTTTTCCAAACTTAGTAAAAATGTATTTGCAAAAGCCATTCTTATTTTAGCTTTGTTGTTTTTTAGAGTGTGATGTTTGGATTCATTCAGTAGAAGTTTTTATAAATATTCTTTATTTTTCATCTAATTCTATTCCAAATTTTTATTTTTTTGTTGCTATAAATAAATTTTAAAAAATTCCCCAGAAAATTCAACATGCCTGTAGGAGAATATTTTTTACAGTTAGTAAGTATCGTTAAACCACTTCTTATTCATGATCCCCACTCCTACCCGCAATTGTATACACATACAATTGCGGAGATTACGATTCTGATGAACGCTTTAAAATAAAGAAAAAATAAAATAAAGCAAAGATATTTTAATTCAGCTTCGGAATACATTTAATTCCCAAGTAGAATATCATAACTCCCCTTATTTCCTTCAATCAAAAAACAATTTGTCGTGAAGGAGACAGTTATACTATCTAGTTTTGGGTATACAACCATGAAAGGATACAGTACAGAGGGTGAAATCTGGGGGCACACTGGAAACCTTCGGAATCGGAAATTTTCTGGGGGGAGCTTATTTCCCTCCAGTGACTCCACCCCAGGCACGGAATCAGGGGGTGACACTCTGGAAAGTGCCCCCCTTGGGAACCCAAAAAGGGTCTTAAAATGAGTAAAAACCGTACTTTTTACAGGTCTAATTTCAAAATGTTTTTCTGGGGAAGGACCCCCCAAACCCCTTTTAGTACCACAAGGGAATCTTCAGTGATTATTTTTAAGAAGTCCCCAATATCTTCACATTTGGGTAAAAAAGTAAAGGTAATAGTGTTGAGAAGTGCCCCCCAGATATTTTTCTGGGGGAGGATCCCCACCCATACCCCTATTGGTACCACAAGGGATCTTGTATAGAAAAGTGTCCCCCTTGGAGCTGTGCTGGATCCGCGCCTGCTCCACCCATGTATACAATATAGAAGAGTTAGGAAGCAGCATGGAAGTGTCTGAATACCTCTTCATCCCAGAGTATAGGACGAGGATGTCTGCTGTGTGATATAGACTGGAATCATTACAATAGTATTTAATAATTTAGTGGTGACCTAGTAACTAAAAATATTATTAAATATTTCTCTCTTTATTAAATTTCTCACCAATCTTTAAATAAAACTTTCTTTAATAGGTAAATCAATGAACCTACCCTGTCAATGGCTTGATCAAGATCAAAGCGGTATATGTAAAGCGAAGACACTCCAATGGGGAGAGCGCTCGCCACTTATTGCAGCGCCATCTCTAATTTGTGAGCCCTACTATAAGTTATAGCTGTTTTTTTATTCCAGTTAGCGAGCTGACGCATGCGCTCCAATGCACCTGGCGGATCACGTGACAATCCGAAACGAAAACTCAAAGATTGGCTCCGGCGGTTGATTCAGCCGGCATAAGTTTAAATTTTAAATCGGTATTGTCGTTTTACTTAGAAATCCTTTCTTTTAGATTGTGGATGTTTGATTAAAGGAGAATTAATCTATTTTCTGAGATCTGATAGCTTAATTATTCCGATCAAAATAACTTCCAAAGCACCACAGCTAATTGTAAACAAACAACTAGGAGTCGAAAGCGCGTAAAGGAAAGGAGCAAGAGTGGCTTAAACACGCATGCGCGGCGGTGTCTCAGATTTTAGTTGGCCGCACACCGCTGGAGAGAATGGCGCTGCGGTCGCCCGCCTTAAAAAGGCGAGCGGTGTTACTATGGGAATGACGTCGCTTCTCGCTACCGCTTTGATCAAGATGTAGCTGTTCACTCATGATCACGTATCACGAGTGAGGGATGGCTAAACACTGCTGTAAACAATGAAGCTTTAGCTACATTGGATTGAACTCGCATGTGTTTGTGTAATGCTTTTTAGAAATTTTAGAAGCCGAACATTTTAACTGGAATTCGGGAGGAGGGGAGGTAAGAGAGACGACCTTATATAGAATGGGGAAATTGGTGTCCTCCTTTATAGTTCTCAACAAGTCTAGGGAACTATCCCTAAACTCATCAAGGGCGTAGCCAGGGGATGCAGGGAGGGGTAGCTACCCCCTAAAATCATGAGAGTAAATTACTTGAACTTTAATCTTAAGTAATTTATTTTCAAAAAGTTAAATTTCGAAAACTTGGATCACTTGTGTTCACCCAAGTCAAAGAGGATTCAAAATTAAAAATAAGAGATCCCCCAGGGCAGTATTTAAGAGGTGGTTAGGGAGTTGATCCCTCTGTAGAATTCTTGTCTATTTATAGGCATTTTCCCTTGAAAATTCTGAAGATTATACAAGTGATCGATCTCGAGTGTCACCTAAATAGTCCCCAATGTCCAAGAATCACAAAACTACTCTTTAGGGTTAAATTGCAAAAAAAATTTCGGAGAAGGACCCCAGACCCCCTTTGTTTGGGGCCAAGTTTATTATCCTCAAAACGTTTGCATTATTTTCACGAAAGGTCCAAAACCCATCTCGAAGCAAAACTCTGGCCCTTCTTCCCGGGCTTTAAAATGGTTCTCCACAAGCACGAGAAAGATCGACTCTGCTTGCTTCGCCCTGAGCGAAATCCTGGGCACGCTTATGCAACTTACCCAAATATCTGTATATTAGAAATATAGCTTGTTCCCCACCCCCGAGACTGCTTAGTACAATTTCAATAGTGTCCAAAGCAAATAATTTTTTAATTTCGTAACAAAACTTTTACCACTAACTTTTACCATGTCCGTAGAGCTCACATTAATCAGTCTATCTAAAATTCCATTACCCCACGATTTAAAAGAATTTATAATTATTATTCATTTTAAAGAACTTTAAAAATAGTTAAAATAGAATTATTTTCTGAAATACTACTAAGAATTAGGTATAAACTTGTATTCGCCTGAATAAGTTTGGTAAAAAAATTCTTAAGAAATTTCTCTGATTCAAAAATTTCTTTAAAAAAATATTTTTTCTAGTGTGAAGTTAAAAATACCTTCAAAAAATTACTTATCGGAGTTGATTTTTTATGATCATAGTGGAAGATCCAGAGTTCTAAGTAAATTTTATAAATAATTGTTTTAAGATTTAGGAAGAACGTTAACGGCTGCTAAGAAATACGATTGAGTGCTTTGAATAAAAAATCAGGTAATAATACTCCTCCACAAAGATTGGATCATCCGTAAATGAATTTAAAAATCAATCGTAATGACATTATGAATGATCCGCATTGAAGATTGAACCCGCGATCTTCCGATTACGAAGACATTACTCTAACCACCATACTACTATTTTAAAGTAGTTTTATTTGAAAAAAAAACTGCGCCAAATCATGGATAACCACCCAAATATGTTTCCTTAATTAGATAATATTAGAATTGTTCTCGCCAATTTTTTCCTATGTTCAGCGAATTATTGAAATTTCAAATTCTGCAATCCCGTTACTTAACTATTGTAACGTTTTTTTTACTCCGACTGTACATACATACAAACATACAAACAGACATTGATTTTTATATATATAGATTGTCCCAAAAATAATGGATCACACTTCTAGGGAGGATAGTAGACACCTAGACGAGTCGGAATCACATAGGATTTGGGGGTTCCAAACCAAATCCCAGGGAGTTAAAAATGGAGCGACACCCCAAAAAAATTATTGAAAAATTCAATTTGAAGAAGAACTACTATTGTTTAAAACTTAATTATGGTCTCAAAAATTGTGGTTTAATATGATCTTTAAAATTATCTCAAAAGTCTTCACCTTAAAATTTTTTTTATTATGAAAAAAATTAAAAAACCACAAAAAAATCTGAAAATTCTGCCAAAACCTTATTTTGTATTTCGAAATCCTTTCTTTTGATTTTATAATCTGAAAGATCATAGTTGTAAACCCTCAAGTCCAAAGTTTCACGTAAAAACCATCAATATTAAACGTTTGAGATTCTGTTGAAGTTCGTTTTGCGCTTGCGCAAGCTGGTTTCCTATAGCCGTTTCCAAAACGGCAGTTAGCGGACGCAAAAAACGGACTTAAACCATGCTTTAACAGGATCTCAAGCATTTGATATTGATGGTTTAAACGTGACACTTTGGACTTAACGGTTTTCAACTATGATCTCTCAGATTTAAATCAAAAGAAAGGATTTTGGAACACAAAATAAAGTTTTGGCAGAGTTTTCACATTTTTTTGTGGTTTTTAAACCTTTTTTGTAATAAAAAAATTTAAACTGAAAACTTTTGAGATAATTTTAAAGATCATATTAAACCACAATTTTTGAGACCATAATTAAGTTTTAACCAATAGTAGTTCTTCTACAAATTGAATTTTTCAATGATTTTTTTGGGGTGTCGCTCCATTTTTAACTCCCTGGGATTTGGTCTGGGACCCCCAAATCCTATGTGATTCTGACTCGTCTAGGTGTCTACTATCCCCCCAAGAAGTGTGACCCATTATTTATGGGACACCCTGTATAGATAACAAGAGAAGATGTAACATTAATTGTTGTAGGCATATTATTGATTGTTGTAGATATAGCATCGATTGTTGTAGTTTAAAATCTATTTTGTTGTAACATAAACATCGATCCATTATTTAATTATTTCTCACTCTGCTGGGCATATGGTCCGGGTAAATCCTGGCCAAGCACACAGTGCTACACGTTTGGACTGGCGAAGCCCGTCTGTAACACCCCAGATGGTATTTGTTAAAGAACTGAAACCCGGGCGAAACTCGGGTCTAGCGCTTCAGCGCTAGTATTTTATAAAAATGGCTTCCTTTAATTTTTTTGTTTTATAAATGCTCAACTCCGAAACTACTTTATAAAGCTGAGCTCTACAACACTAAAGCAGTGTTCAATTTCAGTTTCCATCAGTCAAAGAAGGATTCCACCAATCAGAGTCAGCAAAAAGCACCTTTTCTCTCTTTAGCTGCTCGTTAACCGCTGGTTAAATGGCTGTGAATAATGCCGTAAGTAATTTTTAAGGGATATGATTCTCAGTAATGGGGATAAAAGGAATATTTAGGGAATTCTTTTAAAAATTGTTATTGGGGAAAGTTTTTTTAGATATCAGATGGAAAAAGTTGACATAAATTGCTCACAGAAATTAGTTTTTCAAAGGCCCTTTTTCATCTTGTAAGACTCTTTTAATATGAAACTTGAGAAAGTGAAATTTTATAATATTTTTGGAAGAGTTTTTAAATAATATCGCTTATTATGAACAATTATTTAAGGAATAATTTCCCCTAAAAAATACAAAAAATCATTCCGTATATTTGATAGTTATAAATTTTATGCCAACATATTTTTAATAGTTATTTGTAATTTTTTTAACGTTGATTTCTTGATGAGACCATTTTTGATAGAACGTTGTTAAATTCCCTTTTATTTTCTTCTTAACAATGTCGGTATAAATTTGACGTAAAGGTGGTTTAAAAGACAAAAAGCATGAACTAAGTTGAAAATTTTACCAACAAACGGTGATAAGGATAAATCTTTTTCTTAATAAAGGGTTTCTGAAGAAATCCAAAGGGGAATGACTCTCTTCTTTTAATTTCTGCTTCTTTAATTTTTCACCGAGTAACTAGAAAGAAAGGTAAAACTTCAAGATTAAGCGTTCATAGATCATAGTTACATATAAACTACACAAATGCTTAAAAACAATAATCTTAATTCAACACTCACATTGACTCACCTTTATTTCCTGCAAAATTTTATCTCCCTCGTGGGCTTTCTTCCCGTTCACCTTGCTGATATTTTCCATTATTTTAGCTGCATCTTCGTATCTTTCTCGAGAAATTAACCAACTCGGTGATTCGGGAAGAAACCTAAGGTGAGAAGAAACTTTCGTAAAAGAGGGTTTAAATGCATGTTGCATGAAAAATGATTTATAGGGTAGATGGGGGTAATTGTCCGCAGTTTTTAGTTTTGAATTTTTGTGGCCCCCAGTTTGATTATTTTAATAAATTTCTGGTATGGAATCTAAAGCTTAGGATATGGCCTATCAATTCATATTTTTTCCAGCCTTGAGCTGCAAATATTTTTAGAGATATTCAACTTTAAAAAGAAAAAAAAATTGCAGACATTTGCCCCATTTTTTGGGGTAAGTATCCGCAGTGCGTATAATTACCCCAATAGAATAAAATAAGATAATTATTGGATATTCCAATTCAAAAACATCAAAATCGAGGCATATTCACAATAGAAAAACTACACAACAATATTCGATATTATAAAACATTACATAGCAAAGTTACTCCACAAGTTGCAAAGTTAATCCTTTTACCGGTGTAAAATCGGCCAAATTGTCAGGAAAACTTATCATTTCATGAAACCTTGCATTATGGATTTCATTAAGTTTGGAAAGTTTTAGGACTGTCTGTCTTTTCAACAAAAGCTTCTTCTGATGGAGTTTATGAGAACATTCCCTCATTTTCAACTGCGGACAATTACCCCAAAATCAATGCGGACAATTACCCCATATCATGATGACAACAACAAAGTGGTACTGATTTTTGAAAACAAAAGTAAACATGAGTATAGTGATATAATTTCAAAGATAAATAAAGGCTCTTTCGGAAAAAAATAGATGGATTGAATAAATATAACTATTCTACCATAATATGAAGAAAAAGTGAGAAAAATACTCTAACAAGGACACTAAAAACTGACCTACCTCATTTTTTTGGACAACGGACACGCTACTCCTCTGAAATTTTCACGGCCATTTGGGGGTTGTGAAAGGAACCTACTGTATCGATGCAGTCAATATTATCGAATATTATCATAAAAAAGGCCGTGTGGACCATTACCCTATGCGGACAATTACCCCAGCCTACCCTAAGCATTATACGTTAATTTAGAGGTAACTACAGCAAAACCTGAGGTGACCTAACAAACTGTTTAGAAGAACATCTTGGGGGGAATTGTCAGTATTATTTTAAAAAGTTGGTTTGGAAAAATATTTTTTCTCCCATAACATCAAACAAAATGGCAACCACTACTGTCCTCACAAGACGAAATTATATAGTTAAATTATTATAGTTAAATTTTTTTGAAAATCTTAAAAGTATATAAAAAACAAAATGCCTATACAAGACGACAATGTTTCTTGATCCTATGACGTCACTACGCGGAAATAAAAACTGAGTAGACAGAAATCCTGTCGGGTTGCTAGGAGGAGTTTCGATACGCAAATCATGATAAAAAGATGCTATAATACAACATGTGTTTAACAAACTAATCATCTTTCTAAATATAAGTTCTTAACTTCAATCAAAAATCAGACACCGCGGTGGGAACTATACTTAAAAGCAACGTTTCCTGAACCCAGTACGTCACTATGCGGAAGGAGAAAGGGAGTAAACACGAATCCTGTTAGGTTGCTAGGAGGAATTTCTATACGCGAATTGTGATAAAAAGACACTATTTATACATGAGTTCAACGAAACAATCATATTTTAAAATTGACGTTCTTTGTTTCACTCGAAATTCAGACACCGCGATGGGAACTACTTTGTTTGTTTGTGACGTCTAGTATAGTACTTTCTTTGTTTTCTCTCAGCCAAGGTCAAGTAAAGTTGCAGTTTAGTATAGATGTTTCTTAAAAACTGAGTAAATCAGCAAAAGACTAAAAATGAATTTTTAAAAAGAAAAAAATTATAATCACCATAGACTTTTTATTTACATAAGTTTTTCCTCTCTTTTCACTATCGGCAAGTGTATAAAACTCATCGGCAAGGAGAAAGCTATTTTGACATTGCGTTCACAATAACACATGAGTAGAGTAAATTACATACTTCCAGTATAAAAGAAGGCACTCTGTCATGATAGCAGTGACAATGCTCAGGAATACCCAGCTCCTTGTCAGGTAAGCCACCAAAGGCAGGATGCACAGCCCGAGGGTCCAGGAAGTGCTCGCTATACCGTTGATGCGAGCTCTTTTGTCAGGATTCACCAATTCCAAGACTGAAATATATACAAATTCATCTTCCAGAATTCAGCAGGGCTGGATTTCAATCAATGTTCACGAGAGCTTTATTTTTGTTTTGTGTGTGTTTAGGATCTCAGCGCACTGGCGGATTTTTTAAAACATCCCTCATAGCATAAACTGCGATATTTTTGAAAATATTGGAGGTTAATATACGTTTTGAGGCATAAAGCTACAAAACTTATTTAAAAGCTTCAAAATTATGATTTTTCTATAGAAATTATCTTCAGATGTCATTAAATACAATAAACTTTCTGGGGGCACGTGCCCCGGTGCCCCCTGGATCCGCTTGTCTGAGAAGGAGTTCACTGGAGACAAAAATGTGTAAGTAATTCAAATACAGCATACATTTTTATGGCCTATTTCAGTTGAGTGTATAAACTTCTGTGTACTTGGTCACCACAACACACAAAGATAATTTCGGGTTATGTAATAATTAGTTAACTAACTTTCTATACCAAAATAAAAACTGAGAAAGTGTAATTTGAATTAAGGGGTTACATAACATTTCCTTTTTATATTGTCTGTCTAATTCAGCTTGCCTTTCAAAAATTAACTTCTTCCTTCTTTATTCAATAAGGAAGTTGCATGTGTCAGATTTTCAAAAACAAACAAGTGTTCCGTATGGTTTTTTGTATGGTAAAATGAAATATCTAGTCAAAAAAAATTCAAAATTTAATTCAATTTCAAAAAAATGTACAGGTATAATTAAATATTTTAATTTAAGAGTCGAGAAAAAAACACGCGTCTGAAAACGTTTATTTTTAACGGAAACCTACGGCCCGCTGGCCGCATCCGGCCCGCCTTGCCATTTGTAGTGGCCCGCGGAACATTTTAAAAATTTTACTCAAAAAATCACTGGTTTTCGTCAATAATAGCGAGAAAAGGGATACAAAACTTTCCCTCGAAAAGAAATTAATTTTTGAAGTTAATATTGCTGCACAACTATTATTATGTGCAGTAATTTATTCTGCTCGTCACTTAGAAGAATTGTTGGCTTATTAGCAGTGGTTCCCAAAGTGGGCGGTATTACTCCTCAGGCAGAGTTGAAGAGTTCTAGGGGGTGTGATTTTATAGAAAATCGGGGGGCGTTATTATAATAAAATGGGGCGTTGACTATTTTTAAATTATTGTTTATAGTCATTTTTTTCATAAAAAACATTCCAAAATCACATAAAAGTAGCTTAAAATCACTTTTTAACATGCTAAAACTCAAACAATTTCCCAGGGGAGGACCCCCGGACCTCTCTTTTATCTATGGATGGAGATATAAATAGTTTAAGGGATTCTTAAGATAAAAATAGGAAAATTTCTGGTAGGGATACTAAATTTCCTTGGACGTAGCAAAGCCCTGGTATCACACAAAGGGGTTCTGTATATTCAGAATGAGCGGGGGGAATTACTTTTGAATGAAATTATAATTGAATTTTATAAAAAGTAGATAATAAACCGACTCCTTTTTTCACAATTACCTACTATACGGCCCTCCACGTCATTATAATCTTTGAATTCGGCCCGCAGGTTGAAAAGGTTGCCCATTAGGGTGGAGCGAAAAACTTTTTTTTTGAAATTTAAAACGCCTGAGGTGGGAATAGGTGCCATTTACGATGAAACTTAAAAATTCATAACTTTAGTTCGATCAATTAATATCTTCAGGTTCCACATTCACGTTAAAGTTTCGAAGTTTCATCAAATTTTACGTAAAAATGGTTATAAATGGTTCCCACACAATTTTAGCTCCTTTTTCAAACCATAACTGGTTGAGTTTATATTCTTAGGATGTCAAACAGCATTTTAAGACCTTCTATGGTCCTGAAATGGGGGGAATTTCCGATTTTTCAAGCCCGAAATAAGGGCGAATGCCATTAAAATAGTCTAGCGACCGAAAAACAAATTTTCGAATATCGATATCAAATAGAGCTCAAAAGTTGCGTTTTACCCTCCTTATTCATGGAAAAATAATAAAAAAATTTGTAAAAAATAATTTAGGTGTGTTTTGGCCCTAGAATTTGAAAAAATAGATCTTTTGCATAGCGGATAATGGGAAAAGTCTTAAAGGAGCTAAAGTTGTGTGGGAATCATTTATAACCATTTTTACGTAAAATTTGATGAAACTTCGAAACTTTAACGTGAATGTGGAACCTGAAGATATTAATTGATCGAACTCAAGTTTTGAATTTTTAAGTTTTATCGTAAATGGCACCTATTCCCACCTCAGGCGTTTTTAATTTCCAAAGTTGGTCATTTTTGGCTAGTTTCACTCCACCCTATTGCCCATACCTGGTTTAAATCGTACGTTGACATCAACAATCATACCATCAACTCCATTGCTTTCCAAAAATGTTCATCGTATGATGACGTCACATCCCAAACTCTTGGCGTTTTCGCGCGCTTTTAAAAAAGGGATTTTTGTTAATTTTTTTGCAATCAAAAAATTTCTCCAACGGCCTCAAATTTTGGGTATATTAATTATTTTTTCAAGAAGAATCGATTAAAAAAATATAAAAAATTCATGCAACTTCCTCATTGTTGCTCGATATTGTGACGCTTGATCAACCACCTGAATTCATGATAGATAGCTCTTCCCCAAGCTGACACAACGTTCAAGATTCATCCAATTTCTGTCACGCTTAGCCAAATTTCGTTTACTTTTAGTTATAGTTCCGTTAACTTAACATATATTTGTAATGAGCTGTGCTACTAGGGTCCACTTCAAACTGAAATCTTCCATGTTCTGCGCATATTTACAGATCCAAACAGTGAAATTGTAACCATTTCATTCTTAACTTATCCAATTTTTCTATTGGATTTAATCTCGGACCTTTTAGTTTTGAAAGGCTTTAAATCAGGAGTTCAGCGACTGGACATATAGAGGGAATGATATCTTCCCAGCATACCAATCAAAGCTCTTTCAAGCATACCAAACAGGTTCTGTAAATATGCTAATAATCATGATTTTCAGTTGGAAGTGGAAAGACCTAGCCAAGATCCTCTATACAGATGGCCTCACAACCCGAACGCGTGACGTCAAACGTTGGGCATAATCGGTGAATATGCAATGTTTAATATGTAATGTTTCTTTACTCCTCATGTTTTGTATCTCTTCAAGGCTTACATGAACATTCTGGATACAAAAAATCATTCAATTCCCATATGATTTCAACCTCCAAAAGTAAGTTTTTATGCCCCATAGTCTATTAAATTTGCCCTACGTTTGACTACAAACGTTCGAGCTGTAAGGCCATCCCTATAGAGGATCTTGATCTAACTTGATGACAGCACGTCTATCGTACGCCACAATTTCGAGATTCTTTGGCCTTATTCGTGTAATTAACCATGACATGACTCAAATTTTTGAATTATTTTTTTAAAGTAAGAAACGTATCCTCACGAGTAATGAATCCACTCGTATACATCATGGTCATGGATGTTCCGTTTATCGCTCTCAATATGATGAACAAAGAGAAATAAGGACTAAGGACGGATCCCAAGTTGGTGATTCCAGAGAGTACAGAAACGAAAAAGAAAATGGGTCTGCGACCCCATCTGCAAAAGAAAAATACAGTGCTGTCTCAAACATTCATAACTCGAAAAAAAAGTCCCCCTCCTTTGAGATTTTTATTTTCCCTTGCTACCTCGAATACTCGCTATCTTATAAAAAATGCTGGTTCAAGATATTGAGGTTATACTGAATATTTAAAGAAAATTAGCTAATCCAAACTAAGGAAAGTACAAAAAATCTATGCACAGCATCTATCATTAAGATACGTATAACAGTTTTTGCGCTACCTAATTTTTACAAAAGCGAAATTTTAAAACCAAATTTCACACCATTTAACTTTTAAGTTCAACTGTTTTTTCTGTTTTAAATTAAACAAGAATTATCGTACCTTTTCTACTAAGTTTTGCATAATATGCAGTGTAAATGGGGAAAAAACTAAGAAAATATAGAAAAACAAAACTTTTAACAAAATAATTTTTATAATGCATGTGCTTTAAGGGGGCTTCTTTTAACTGTCTCTTTTTTGAAAATTTACACTAACTATATACCATCGATAAGCTCAAAATTAATCACTATTTTTAACCAAAACCAATCGAACTCAAAAACTCTGATTAGATTTATGATTTTAACCAGGCTCGATTTTTACGATTTTACTCAAAATTTAAAAATTAAACCAGGTTTTGGAGATCAATTGTGATTCTTCAATTCAAACCCTGCTTTAAAGAGGGTCTCAACTGTAGAGGTTGAAAAGTAGGGAATATTTTGGTAAATTGAAATAGATTATCTTGTGATTTACTCACTTGTCAACGAAATATCCAATGAGTGGAGTACCTAGCACATTTCCGAAGAAAAATGCACTCACTGCCATACTGTTGTAGTAGTCATCCTTACAAACCATGTTCCACTAAAATGAACAGAACGATGTTTTATTTCATATTTATGTAAAAAAAATTATAACCCTCTGTTGATAAGAAATCACTGAAGTCAGGAACGGAATCTTGTTCACGGAGTTAAATCATATGTTTAAGGAAGTAGAATTTTAAAAATAAATCTGATATTATATACCAAATAACTCAATTATTTTGAATTTTGTATAGTTAAATAAATCAATTATTTTTAATAGTTCTGGTCTCAAGTTTATAAGTTACCATTAAAATAGACACATAAAATTTTTGTAATATAATTATACTATACAAATATACATCTATTTTTAAGTTCCAACGTTGTAATGTAATCATCCCTCATTTCTTTTTTCTTAATCAGGGCAAGAGCGACTTACGCTGATTACCACCCCATAAGTGACCAATTATGTATGTTCCAACGTTGTATTAATCAAAGTTGTTAAACTAATAAGACTTTGTATGAGTTTCAAGAAATCGTTTTTATCAAAAAGTCTACCATCTTCCCAGAAGATTCGTCTTTTGTAAAAAAAAACAACTCTAGTCACATAAGAATTTATTACCTACCCTCGTAACCGACGTATCGTCGTATTTAGAAGTGTCATACTGCCACCCCTTATCGCATTCCTTGGTGGGCCAAGCGGAATCCACACTGAAGTTGCCCTTCTCCAAGATGGCATCATAGTCCACAGCATACATGGAGCAAGACCTGTCCTGTGGTGGCCTAATCAAGAGCTGCTGCAACTCCAGCGACAGGTTGGAAGCAACCACTTCTGGTACGTTGCACCAGTGGTCTGGAGAACTGGCGTAGAACATGGAATTCAAACACGCCATCGGTACAACGGTGAGGGTGGGGATGGTAAAGAACAGGATCAATAGCTTTTGGTATTTTCCAAAACCTCCCACGTCTTTTAGAACGTCTTCGAAATCCATAGCTTTTGTGAACCTTTATGGTGCTTGGTAGTTTACAAAGGTCTGAAATAATTTGTTATGATAAGTCATTGGTATATTAACTTGTTGTTCCTTATGAGCAAAATTTACTAACTACCCTGTATTTCCACGTATAAGTCAAGGGTACGCTTTTAATTCGAAAAATTTACAATAAATTCACAATTCGTGTGTAAGCCGAGTTAAAATTTGCCACCTTCACACCCATGAATTAGTTTTCTAGAACTCTGATTTGGACTAACCTATGGGCGCAAGTTTAGAACTGCTGATGCGCCAAGTTTTTAGCTATAAAAATCAATATATAGTAAACCCAACTAATGTTAAATGAATTATGTGGCTTCTAAATATGGCGCCAAATAGCTAAAACTCGCCAACCATCAGCAGTTCTAAACTTGCGCCAATTCATGTAAGTCACATTGTTATTCTGATTCGTTATTTTCGCATTCAAAGTAGTGTTAAAATAAATAACCTTCCTACTTTTACTTATGGTGTTTTCTTTGAATTTGTTTCTACTTTATGTATTGGCGTATGCCCCCCAGCTTATATGTAGTTTTAATACGATTACGAGTGACTTCCGCGAAACCTAATTCCATTAATAATATATTTTCAAACTCTTTATATATTCACAAGCCAATACTCAAACTTTTGAATCGGAAATTTTCCAAAACTTCTTGGCGTATACTCGGAAATATGTGGAATATGTGTGAATATATATGTGTGATCGGATATATGTGTGAATATGTTTAAATTTAAGATTTTATTATTATTTGTTGCATTTTTTATAACTAAAATTTAACTGATACAATCAGCTCATGTTATCAGGGCAATGGGATAACAGTAGCCGAACTAATTGACACTACATAAAACATTTACTTGTATATCCTACCATGGTCTTTTGGACACATTGTGTAATTTACCCAAGTTTTTTAAAAAAATTAAAAAGTCCGAAATTGCGTTTTAAAAAAAGGTTGTCGTCTGTTGAAACCTGCCCCACCGGGTGGGTCAGATTTCAACAGAGGGTTAATTTCAAAAATTTTAAGGGGTTCACAGTTTATTTCAATTTTATTTAATTGAAATATTTATTTTAAGAAAGGTATTTTATAAATTTAGAGAGAAAAAAACTAAAAACTATTTCGCAAATTTTGTAGTTTTTCTGTTTTGTGTATAGAACATAACTTTTCTATAAATCTAAATGTGAGTTTTCTTTATATTTTCTACTTGAAAGGTTTTTATTTAGGTACATTATAAAAACGTATTGCTAATTCAACTGATTTTTTTTCTTCAGAATATACTGAAAATTTTTATTTTAAACCTTTTTTTTTTAATTTTTCTAATTACTGATCATTGTGGTCAGTGTTACTTATCATAAAATTTTATTTAAATTGATTCTAGAATTTACTAAATGCATTAATTGTTGCTATGAATCATATAGTAGACATAACTCTAAAAATTTATATGTATATTAAAATTAATAATTTAAATAAATTTTCACCTGTTTATCCCCTAAAAATAAATTTTTAACAAAAACACTATTATTTCTTAAATGAGTTATTTAAGTGAGTTTACATAAAGAAAAGGCAGAATTACGAAAGCACAACTCACTAAAAAACGCACCTTTAGCAGTCACAAGACACCTCACACTCTTCAGAAATAAAATATAAGTTTGAAAATGGTATACATAGAAGTATAAGGTATGATTTAATAATACACTCACCTCAATTAATAAAAAAAGTGAGTAAAATCCGATTTTTTCAAAGAAATTCAAAAGTTACTTTGGAGACGTCAAAACGACTTCACTCGATTACGAAAAAAAATAAAAGGAGGAATGGGGGGAATTTCTCAGAGACAGATTGTTGTAATGATAAGAAAGCTTCCTAGACACCAGGTGTCATTTCAATTAACCGCATAACAAATAAGAAAACGATTTTAATAGAAAGCGAAACAGATGAAACCTGCCCCACTCTCCCCTACACATTAAACTTTAAAAACATTGCAATAAACAGTACTCAATTTTACCAACCTAAAATATGTGGGCAAAAAGTATAAACCGTTTAAGATATTCTACATTTCATACAATTATTTACTTAAATTCTTTATTGAAAAAACACGCATATATAATTATAAATAAAAAACAAGATTTCTTTACCTTGATATCCCTTTAGTAAAGTTTCATAAACTTCAAATTACTATGAAGCTACATTATTTACCAACTTTCAATACTGGCTTGCTTTAGGGTCAAAGCATACTAATGGACAATTTCAGGCACAGGAATCCAATTAGGAACACTTACCATATCTTTAGAAAAGTATTTTTGAAGCGTGGGCTTTATCTGTATGATAATCACATTTTTGGTAATCAAAAATCAACTTCAGTCTTGTCTGGGCTTTTTTCCCAAGGTGATTTGAAATCTGTTTAAAGCATCATAAACTATACTTCACAGCAACGTTTCCTGAACCTAGTACGTCACTACGCTGAAAGAGAAAATGAGTAAACACAAATCCTATTGGGTTGATAGGAGGAATTTCGATACGCGACTTGTTATAAAAAGACACTATTTATACATGGGTTTAACGAAACAATCATATTTTAAAATAAACGTTCTTTGTTTCACTCGAAATTCAGACACCGCGATGGGAACTACTTTGTTAGGGACGTAGTAGGTTCAACTTAAGTCGCTGTCTCGTATAATTGATACGTCATGCATCTTTAGTTTTGAAGAATCATTTTCACCATTATTTCAGGTGATTTTGATATTTTGTATCGTAACATGGTTTATTTAAGCAAATGTTCCCAAGTTGTAGCTTTTTATTTGATCAGATCATTCTACATCTACACTCGTGTCTCAACTAAAGGATAATTTTAACTTTTGGAATAATGTCACAGATCATAGTTCCTTAATCCTTATTAATGAAATTCACACTAAATGATCATCTAAGAGTGGGAATATGTAAGTCGGGATTAAAAATTACTCTAACGATATTTTAAGGGGGAACCGAGGCCCTCCATTATTAATGTGTTCAATACACTTTTGGAAAAAGTTACCAACAGAACCAAACAATTCATTGTTATTTGTAAAGGATATGATAGTATTTCTTAACTTCACGGTGGAGTGGAATACCTTAAGTATTATTTTTTAACCCTGTATTGAGTGATATCTTTTCAAACTTCATTATCGATGGAGGTCCCCTTAAAATATTGTTTGAATAATTTGATCCCGAATAAATTCTTTCGATTTTACCATTAAAAATTTTTATTATATATTGGGTAAAGGATATTTTTAATTAATTTTTAAAAAGTACTCCAAATTGCATCTATAGTGGCCACATAGATGTAGCTGTTGTTTCTATGGTGGACACCTCTTGCATCTATAGTGGACACCTCTCTTTTTCTGCTTATATGAGGGGTTTATGCATGAAATTGAGGGGTTTTCTGTGGTATATTCGTTTAGTTCTAACTAAATCTTCCTTACCAACGAAAAGTATTTTAGATACAATCAAATTAACTTTATTTTAAAAAAAAAGGCTTGATAGTTTTCAGCCCAAAGCCTACGCTGTAGCTGATTTGAGAGGAATTTAGCATGTAATTCAATGTTTTAGAAACCTTGGTTCTCCGAAGCCAAAATGAAACCAAATTAATACAACACTCATTTTAAAGCACGTTCAACAGTTTATGGAGAAAAACTGATTCAAATTAAATATTAATATAGTTCTATTAGAAGCCATTGCAGTGACCACTATTGGAAAATCTAAGATTATGTGTTGGTAAAGTGTCTACCTCCATAAATCCTCGTAAAGTCAAAATTTTCAAAAAAAAATTTTTCATTATCATTTTATACACTCTTCTTTATCTTAATATAAATTTAAAAGTCAATCAAACGGTAATAAATACAAGAAAATCAGTTTTGACATACCCGTTTCCTTACGCGATTCAATAAGCCAAATAAACTTTCAGTCACACGGCCGATGTTGTTATTTTCAAATATTTAAATATCCTTCGCATGCTGATCTGTGGTATCGGTAATAATTTACCAGCTTACCTGATTGTACAATAGGGTGTCCCTTAAAAATCGAAACTTGGGGAAACTTTTGTCACACCCCCTAATTTTTTTCCTTTTGGTACCCTAAGAAAGTGTGCAAAATCTTAAATTGATCAGAAAATATTAACAAGTGCCTCAAACGGCCTAAAGTTAGCAAATTTTGACATTTTTCTCATTTTTTCGAAAATTTTTAAAAATACGTTAAAATATTTTTTTTCAGAATAATATTGCTTTAACACATCTAAATGTTCATATTTTACCGTTTCTCATTCCTTGCTAGGCCAAATTACCCAGTTTTTAGCCTGGCCATCAATCGGAAAATCTTCAAATTTGTACATTTTACACTGAGAATAGAACAGTGGTCTCCAACCCCCGGTCAGCGGACCGGTGCCGGTCCGTGGATCAAATGGAACCGGGGCGCGGGCTGACCATTTCATTGAAAATGAATTTAAATTCGTAAGTTTATACTCTCCAAATTAATGAATGAAATGAATTATAAATCACTTTATATTTATTTTTTGGTGTAGCTGTATTTTATTTTGAAAGCATGTTTAAATACAATTAAATTAAAATTAATAAATCAAAATAATCTAGAATTTAAACAATCAACTCCCCCCCAGTGGGCGGCGGTAAAATTATCAAACGTTGACCGGTCCGTGGTGGTAAAAAGGTTGGGGACCACTGGAATAGAGGATACAAAAGTTAGTAGTGAATGACTTATAACCGCATAATTCCATAACTAAGTACCATTTGTAGACGATTTTGATGTGTAGATAAATTATCTGGAGCTGAAATTAATTACGAGCTTTTTAATTACAGACCATATTGAGCCATAAATACCATAATAAGCCATATTGGATTGATTGCATTACCACCAAAAAAATTCTGGGATAAACGGTTTAGGCATGTTTGATATTAGGTAATGCGTGTTTGAGGTTTCTAATCTCAATTAGTAGGGGATGGAGGTTTCTAATCTCAATTAGTAGGTGTTGTACCTATGGACAAAAATAACGTTTGGATTTTTCTAAGACAGGTAAAATCATATTTTGACCATTTAAAGTGCCCAACATATAGTCCTAACCTTTGTGAGTAGAGAGATGTTTTTTATTAGTCAAAATCTTGAAAATTGGATTTTTAACAATTTATAATAACTTGGAAAAATTTGTGTCCAAAGGTACAACAACCTGTTGTACCTATGGACAGACACAGTTGTACCTGTGGACACCCTTAAAAAGGGAAGTTTTACTTGAAAAAAGCTAAGAATGAACATTTTTATTGATAAATTACCTTTTAATAACCTATTTCAAGCCTTTTTAAAATTGAAAATAGATTTTTTAAAGTAATGTAGTTTTAGATCGTAAATGATCATTAAAACGAAGTTGAATGATAAAAGTCTTGATTTTTTACCAAAAACACAAAAATCACATGGTATTTTCAGATCAGAATTTAAGGTAATAGTTTCATCAATCATGCTGATTGATCTGACAACTTCACTGATCCAAAAAACCCAATTCGACCGACACTTAGTTGTGCAAGCATTTGGTGGTAATAACAATAATTATTTGGTTTTAAATCTTCTTCAGTGGAAATTTTAAGTTTTTTTAATCATCATACTTAAATGCGATAGGGTGCTTAGGGTTTTACACCATATTTTAAATTAAATTCCAAGTAGAATCATAAATTTAAAAAAGTAGTTTAGATCACAAAATATTTGATTTTTCATCTAAAATTTAATTGAAAATAATCGCTGACAAATAGATTATCATTTAGAATTAATTTAACATTTATTAAAATGTATTGAGTTAAATGAAACCCGATTCTAAAACGCCGATTAGCTACAGACACCCACAAGAACGTGTCCGTAGGTACAACACTTATGGTGTCCGAAGGTACAGCATCAGGTGTTTTTGCATTCAAAGTTCTATAAAAGATAAAAGAATTGAGATCTGACGATTTCTAATATCAAAACTAAAAATTCAAAATCTCGGGGATTCCCCCCATATATCCCATTTTATCATGTCATAATCATAGAGGAAGAAAATAATTAATGTAGTGATGAACTAAAAAAAACTTTGAGCACCTAAAAACAGTATTTTTACTATAGAAAATTTAAATAGTATTTTAAACAGCTGATTTCACGTTAGCAACTAGATAGCATCTGTTTACATTCAAAATCGACCACAAATTCAAATTCACATTTTTTCCCGAATTTTAAAATGAGGTGGCTGAAGGTACAACCGTCCGTAGGTACAACACTCTCCCCTACTAATAAAATCCTTATGCCACATTTTAAAGCTCTTTACTCAATTCGAAAGGATAGCAGATATCTTATTACACAACTATGAATGACATAATTCTAAACACATAAAAGGAAGAAAAATTCTAAAAAAATATAGAAAAACTAGACTTTAGCTTATCCAGAAGTATTGTATTCTGTAACTTAGTAGAAAAATTGAAGTTGATACAAAATTAACCTGCTCTCCACAATGATTGAACCTACTACACTCAGAATATAAGTTATTAACTATGTTTAAAGACTGTTTTTGTATTTATCATAATTTTATACTTAAAAGCATAAAATATTCCTGTAACATGAAAAACCTATTGGATACTGATATTTTGTTTGAGAATATGCTAAATATTAACAATGGTTGCTAAAACCAATCCTTTTTTAAAAGTCAGTTTTTAAGTCAGAGCTACACTTCACTCTGTAAAATTTATGCAGCTTAGACTCGTTAATAATACTAAGGGTTTAAAATAATTTAATTTTATAAAAAAAATTCTCAAAAAATTAATCATCATGTCTTTGTGCCTTGTGGCACAAAAGGCCCTGAGTCTTGTTTTCCACCCTGCCCTGTCCGCTGCAGCCACCCTTGCCTCCTGCCAGCTGGTCCATCCTGCCTCCTCTCTCTCCATTTTCTTTCTCCATGTTAGTCTTGGGCGACCTCTTCTTCGTCTTCCCTCTGGTGCCCACTCCATAGCAACACTTGGAATTTCATTTCTTTCCATTCTTAACACATGGCCAGTAAAGCGCCATCTCCTCATTTTAATTTCTTGTTCTATTGATTTCATTTTCGCTTCTTTTAATAATTTATCATTAGTAATTGTATTGGGCGAATTAATGCGAAACCTAATTTCTTCTTCACAAACATTCACTGATGAAAATCGTATAGTGTGAAAAAATACTAAAACATAGTTGAAGAGTTACAGAAACTGCAGTTAATATTAGGAATATTTAATATTATGGCAGAAACTGAAGTTAATATAGCTAAGAACCAAATATCAGTGTTTATTAGGCATTCATGTTACTAATTTGCTGAATTGCCAGACCTTTTATTTTTAAAATTATAAAATACAAGAACAGTATTTATAAACATGGTTAATGACATGGTTATAAACATGGATTATCTGGGTGTAGTAGGCTCAATCATTATGAAGAGCGGATAATTTTCTATCAACTTCAATTTTTCAACAATACAATACAATACTTCTGTGGATACGTACGCTGCAGTCTAGTTGTTCAATACTTTTCTAGAATTTCGCTTGATCCTTTTGTGCGTTAAGGATAATTATACCTATAGTTATGAAATCATGGTTAACGCTTGTAATAAGAGATCTACTGGTCACTCGAATTGAGTGAAGAGCTTTAAAATTTGATATAAGGATTTTATTAGTATTAATTGAGATCGTAACCTCAAATACGCATTGTCCAATACCAAACATACCCATGTTGTTTATCCCAGAATTTTATTTGTGGTCATGCAATCCAATATGGCGTCTGTAATTAAAAAGCTCGTAATTAATTTCAGCTCCAGATAATTTATGGACACATCAATATCGTTTGTAGCGTTTTAAGTTATACTCGCAAATCTAAGCCTCTCCTTGTTTCTTATAATATCAACAATACTTCCTTGTTGCGAAATTTTTCTGTTAGGGATCTTGGTGTGACTTTTAATATTAATCTTGATTTTTCCGATCACATTCAAATTATTACAACTAAAGCTTACAAAATTCTAGGTTTTTTAAAGCGAAAAACTACTAATTTCACCAGTCAGAAATCACTGGAGGTTTTGTATTTTAGTCTGGTCCGCCCAAATCTTGAATATTGTACCCCCATATGGGATCCTTATTACGATAATAGCAATATTGTCATTGAACGTGTTCAGAATAATTTTTTACGTTTTTTGTATTTTAAGAGATTCCACTCTACTTCTCGGGAAGTGCCTTCTTTAGAACTACGTAATATGTTCAACGTTTGTACCCTTAAGTCTAGACGTCAAATTTATTGTCTTTTGTTTTTTTTATAAAGTTCTTAATAATATGATTGATTCTATTTACATTACTGGTACTTTAAAATTATATGTGCCTTCTAGAGTTACACGCAATCATTGTTTGTTTTATTTGAATTCAGATCAGCCTAACTATATTTTAAATTTTTGTCTGTATAAATTTTATGTATAAATTTTATAAATGTATAAATTTTATAAAATTTATAACAGTGTTTCTGGGGAACTGGATATATTTTGTATGCCTTTTAATGTTTTTAAAGCTAACTGTCGGAGGCTATTCTCATTGTAATGTTTTTTTTTTCTTTTTGATGTTTTTCATTGTGTCTTTTATGATGTGCATTGTAATTAGATTTTTTCTGTTATGTGCATCTGAAACAAATAAACAAATAAACAAAATATCGTCTACAAACGGTATTTAGTAATGGAATTATGCAGTTATAAGTCATTCACCACTGACTTTTGTATCCTCTATTCTCAGTGCAAAATGTACAAATTTGATGATTTTCCGATTGATGATGGCCAGGCTAAAAACTGGTAATTTGGCCTAGATAGGAATAAAAAACGGTCAAATATGAATATTTAGATGTGTTAAAGTAATATTATTTGGGCAAAAAATATTTTAAGAAATTTTTTTTTTAAAATGAGAAAAATGTTAAAATTTGCTAACTTTAGGCCGTTTGAGGCACGTGTTAATATTTTCTGATCGATTTAAGATTTTGCACACTTTGTTAGGGTACCAAAAGGAAAAAAATTAGGGGGTGTCGCAAAAGTTTACCCGACTTTCGATTTTTAAGGGACACCCTATTGTACAATCTACAATGCCTGTGAATTTCGACGCTGTTTGATGCTTCTAACCATGGAACTAGGAATATAGGGAACTGCCGTGGTCTATCTCTCCAATGGATTTCCCAGACGCCAAAGATGGGTGACATAGAGGGAGCTACGTGTGCATATTTGGTTGATCAGAGGAGAGAAATCGATGGGTAGAGACATATGCTTGCTCACTAAAAGCCGCTTTGTCTTAGTTTTTTTTCATGGTGCTTGATTGATAAGTTACATGCGGAGCGGAGGAGGACACAGCTCAGTGGAGGAAACGAACTCTCGCACGTTCCTAAGTTAGTTACATGTTTCAGCATATTTTCTACCTAGCGATTTCATTTTTTCTGCTGTTTTATTTCAAGAAGACGAAGCCGCGGTTCTACCAAGCCAACCAACCAACCGCGTACGTAGCGCCCCCTAGGTCACCCAACATTGGCGCCTGTCAAAGTTGATACGGCAGTTCCCTATCTTCCTAGTTCCATGCTTCTAACTCGTTCTATTTAAAATTAATCGGCTATGTAGCCACTATTGGTACAGTGTCCACTATACCCACATTTACCTTACATAGGGCCGGATGCAACTACGTTTTGCGACGATTTTGAGACCGGTCGAATAGTACTTCCAAACAACTGAACGATCGTTGTCCTGAGTCATTTTTCAAGCATGCCGCTGATTGGTTTTCAAGAACGTCACGAACTACGTCATTGAACCACGTGCATTTGATTGTACCCTGCCTTTCCCGCGCTCCGCGCGTCTTGCTACGTAATGGAACCCTTCAATCAATCAGTAGGAAAACGTCAGCCCGATCGTCGTAAAACGCCACCTCCTGAGCAGGCGTTCTTGGGCGATCATTATTAGGTGATATACGGTTCTTGATTGGGTTGATTGGGTAGAGACTTTTGCCTACTCCGAAGAGTCGCTTCGTCTTCTTATTTTTCTTCTTCTTTATCTTCTTATTTCATTTAAATATTCATAGAGTATGTTTAAGATATGGAGTGTTTTAGAGTTCTATGGAGTTCAGAAAGGAGGATAGTGCTGAAATTTTTCTACTTTTGTTTTTTTCTGTTATCTCTAATATTTCTGAGAAATCCGCAGATGTTGAATTTATGTCTTTCATTAGTTTAATTCTTTGAGTTGTATATTTTTTACAAGTTAATAAAAATATACAACTCAAAGAAGCACGTCGCAGAACGTAGTTGCATCCGGCCCATATTCCCTCTCTTAGATGATCCTTTTACATGAATTCCTTGACCAAGATACTAAGATTTGCGTAATCTCTATTCTAAAAAAAGTTTTTGGTGAATGGTTTCCAGGGAAAGGCTTTTTAATTACTGATCCGTATAACATGTTTTTGGTATCAAACTGTTCGGATTGTTTTGAGGATGTGCAATAAGCCCTTTATAATAAAGATTTATAAAAAAATATTTATAGAGGTAGGGGTAATTATTAAACATACTAATACTAGTGGTAGTACATGCATCGCAATAACAATAACCTCAGGATGCCTTGAGAATTTGAGTTGGATGTTAAATATATTATCATTAAAATAGAAGAAAAGGCCGTGGATGTTGAAGTTAATTACATCAACGATATTGTTCTTATGGATGAAATAAGAAGGGAAAATTCTGGACTTACTGTTCGCTGTGAAGGTCTGGATGAAGTCAGGAAAAGAATTGACGCAATACACAGAGTTCAAGAATTACTATTGGGTTGAGGCATACAGGGTTCTTTATTTTGCACACTCTTTGTATGTGAAACGTAACATCCAAATCATCGGCGGGAAAATTGGGGCAGCCAAGAACGGTTGATTGTAAAATGAAAACTCGCACAAGAAACTCGAAAACAAAGCACTAAGGTGATGCGGCACCATTCGGACACGAAACTGAAGATCGTGGACCACACACACACAAAAATCAGTAGCACAATTTGATTTCACTTTTCCCATGGACGAGCTTTGGCTCCAAAAAACTTGTAGAATTAAAACCACACAACATTACTTTCTCGGGGTTTCGGGACTACTGGAAACATCATCACTATTTTAATAAGATATTATTGGTTTCGGTCAATGTCGATGACCCTCTACTCTCCCATCGGTGGGGTCGATGTTGGGGCGCATACCACTGAGTGTCCCGCGGGCGTCAAGCGGGAACCCAGCGGCAACAGTCGTGCACCGGGACGGGTGAGAGAGGAGGGGGCCATGCAGAAAACAAAGGGTCTGCCGGTTTTATACTAGGGTCGGTCAACCGCCTAACAGAGCCAAATTCTAGACTTTGGCTTGAAAATTCCTCATTAGGAGTGACGAACACCTCCCACGAAGCAATGCTAACACGCCAAGTACGGGGAAGATGTGGCGGGGTTAAAGGTCCGTGGAGGGATTAAAGGTGTCTCAAATCTTCTAGGCTCAAAAACACATGAAGGGTTTGAGATGGAAATTTAGTTTTTAGGTCTTTAGAATCAGCGTCTGACACTGAACAAAATGAGTGGAAGTTTTACTATTTATTGTTATTTTTATTAATTTTGGAATTTAGAAGGTCGGGGTTTAATTTATTGAACGTCCCTCTATGTGGGGGGTTGGATACAAGGAACTTTTCCCACAAGCTGCAAATTGACCCAGAAGATCTTTGGGGGTGTCGGTAAGATCTCCCCAAAGAAAGGGGCTTTGCAGTGGTGATATTTTTATGATTTTTGTCTGGCATTTGAGTTTTCGCGAGTGACTGGGTGATCTTTTCCGCAATAAAGAAATCAAAGTTTGGGGCCGTTGGAGTTTCGTATTACAAATTATTTGACACTCATGTCGTGAAAGAGAAGGAAATAAGATGCTTTGCACTTTCAAATATTGTGCAGGTGGTGTTTTCCAGTGGTTTAGGAATTTTGTCTGGTTTAAGGGGGACTGTGCTCAATTGCCAAAGGAAACTAGAGATCGAGAACGAATATGTGATGGATCTACATCACATTCTCCCCGAAGACAGAGGTTTTTTTTTTTAAATTCTCATCATCAAGTTGGGAAAAATTTGTATTCAAAACCAAAAAAATTATAAACATATCAATTCAACTAAATAGTCTAAAAAATATGGCTCAGAAACAGTTTAAATATCAAGTTGGCAATTCAGTCTATTTCTACAGAAAACTAAAAAATATCAAATGTTTAAATACCATAACATTTGCAATTTTTTAACATATGCATACAATTTTAACAAATAGAAATTGGCTGTGTTTATAAAAAAAAAGGCTGGCCAGCCAAAACAAAATGTAACCACAGCTATTAATTAAAATGAATTCTACAAGTAAAACTAAATGTATAACCTAATCAAAAACTAAAATGGATATTTAGTGTATTTACATAAGCATTTAAAAATCAACTTAAAAAAATTAGATTTACAATTTTGTAAAAATTCACTGAAATATATATAATTTATTTACATTGAATATAGTTAAACCCGTAATTCATTCTTTTGCTTCGCTGTTCAAGGAACTAAAGCTAGCATAGTGTTGAGTACTTCGTGCTGGCATGGAGACACTCACCTGGGATAGTGATGTATTGTAATGAATTAGTGTTTCCCAAACTTGTAATGATCAAATTTAAAATTTATCCCATAAGAAACACAAATTTTGTGCTTATGTATCTAAATGCTAATGTTTACTTTAAAATATTTTTTGTTACTTTTTTGTAATGTTTGATGACAATGTATGTAAAATTTTACTGTTGTATTTTTTAGATCCTGGATGTTGGTACCGCACATCTTTATTTAATAAGATCTGGCACATTAATTAATCCTACGTTGGCATGGTAAAATATCCCAAAAAAAAATTAAAAAAAACTGTGTCTGTGGGGAGGATGTAATGCAGAACTGCATTACATAAATTTTTAATTAATAAGCTACCCCTGTGAACCTCTAAGTCTAAAATTCCCCGACCCATAATACCACCCACAGCTTGTCAGATATCGGTTCCCATGAGTTCGTGGAATACTTTTCCAAGTATTCCGCAAAACCAGACGGTCCTAATCCAAAAATCCCAGACCTTGCTGACAACTGTTTAGTTCTAATCACCAACACCCCTCAAACACTGGCCAACGGAAGGCCAAGTATGACAAGTTTATTAAGAAAAATCATGCGTATACATACCATCCCTTCTTCTATCAGACAATAATCGTCAACACCCTACTCCAACGGCAATATTGAACGACACTCTGCCGCACATCAGGTCAGAGGTCAAATTTTAAGGATATACACACCACCAAGGGATCCCCCGGTAATCCGACGCCCGTCTTATGTGTGTTAACACCATCATACAACGATACCCATAAATTACTCTCCCACTCCTTGCGTAACCCGGCCAAAACGGTGGCGCGCTTTTTGAATCCCCACGAATCAGATTTGAATGTGATCTTGGGGGCATGAAAAGTGAAACATTTGGCGAGGATAAACGGGAATTCTGGCACATCCCCTAACACAATAACCCTCGGAACAAAAAGGTGCTACATGTAATTTTTCGAGCATGGATTACGGTCTCACGAGTGTCACCAGGTTCACGCCACGTAACATCATGATAATCTACAGCGTGAGACTGCACTTCATCACGGCCTCAACAAAGAATTGCCTCACTACCTAAACGCAGTTTTCGCCGCAGTTCAAAATCTTCAAATTCCGGTAGTTTTGTAGAGGCCGTCTTCTTTTTGGAGGAATTTTTAATTCCAGTAGTTTTATAGAGGCCGTCTTCTTTTTTTTATGGAGGAATTTGCACCTCTTACTATAGTCGTGGAAAATCTATTCTTCTTATCAGTGCACTTAGAATAATTCTGACCAGTTCTTTCATCTACCCAACTTGACGGGTCAGTTCTTTTTAAACGCTTCGAATACTCAGTGCAACCACATCCAGGATTATCATCGATTGTGTTCGTGTATACTGCATACCTGTGCCTTATCAGACAATAAAAGAAATCTTCGTTCAATAAGTGACTTATTGATTGTGTCATCCTCAACACCCTTTTCTTCAAAAAACCTACAGCAGTTCCTCTTCAAATCATCATTAAATCAAGTGACGTCACGACGCATTCTAAAGTAAGTGTCGTTTTGCACCTATTTATTATTGGAATGGTGCACATCTAAAGAGTGAATAAGTTGTTATGCATTATTCATTAATTCAATCATTTTAATAGGTAATTTAAAATCATTTAAGAAATAGTGTATCGAGTGTTAAATTATATTTGCTACATTTGATTTATATATATATCGAAATTCCTTCATTCAAAATTCTTAAGAACTACACCTGGATTGTAGCGGCACAACCTTTTTGACCTTTTAATATAACATAATATAATAACCACTATACATCACTTATATTAATTGTTGTAACCCATATTCCCAAAGATAATCACTATACCCTTTGAATTTCTAAAAAAATTCTAAATTCTAAAATATTTCCATTTTTCTGGATTACGGATAAGGTTGCAGTTAACAGCAAGAAACTGTCGTACAATTTATTATACCTCCAATCACAATGACTAAACTACTTCATACATTTTATGATGAAAATAAATTCATTTTACTCATTAGAAATGCGCTTCACAATACTTTCTAAATAAAATATCTTTAAAAGACTGATAAATTTTCCATAAACTCACATATATACTATTTAAATATAAAATTTCACATAGCAAAATCAATTGTTTGTAAATATTGAGTGTAGTGTAGGTTTTGTATCTTATTATTTTCAATAGCTTAAAAGGTATTGTGTAAAAAGTCTGTGCTTAAACAAAAATATGAATGATAAAACACTAGACGTTTTGACGTGTTACTAGGTACTATATTTAATTTAACAGATTTATTAGTGAACTATTTTTTTAAATATTGATTAACCATAGTTACGAGCATACTTAATTGTTGTTTTCAAGAAAAAAATGTTGATTAAATTATTGATGTTAGAACCAATAAATTCTAAGATAGTGTTATTCATGAAGATCACCTGTGTGATTTTGGAAATTTGTTTGACTTTCTTCTACTAATTATATTAACGCATGTTTTATAAAATAAGTAATTTCAGTGAGCAAGGTTTTGCAGTGATTGCGAAGTGATCCGGAAGGCCCTGCCTTAAGCAGTTCACGGAGGTTGGTGAGCGATAGCGAGCAGGGGCGGTAGCTCCCTGGTTTCTAAAAAATCGAAACTATCCTTAATTTTTGAACACGAGTGTGATACAATATTAAAGAAAGGAAGGTTAAAGGGTATTTATTTAACCGGAAAGGTGAAAAAGAGGCTAAGCACTTACAAGACGCACTTACTTCGAAACTAGTTCTTAGCTCTTGTGAGTAGACATACAGGTACTTACTGTGTTTGATGAAATCAAGTAATAATCCAAATTGAAGAGAAGGGTAATAACAACAAAACGTTTTCGAAAGATTGACCTTCGTGACGTTATATTAATATACAGACGTACTAAATCAAGTGAAACATGTGAAATTCCGTCTTCAATTGGTTGGTAACTCATAAAGTTGGGAACTAGTGTGTCTCGATAGATTCCCAAATGTCGTTCTCTACCATTAGGAGTAAGTTCCTGTCTGGCAAGGTTGGCTGGATTGGACGCAATAGGTTTTTTCAAAAAAAAAACATGTGAAAAACACACAATTTGGGCCCATTTTTGGGTTTTTCAAGTAAAATCAAGATTTTGGCAGTTTTAATATTGAAGAAAAACATTTAACGAAATAACATACCAAGAACTGCAACAATGAGTGGGGGGTTTCAAAATTTTAACCAAGTTTCAATAATAAAGATTTTTTTCATTATTGAATGGGTTTTTTCAAAATTTAGGACGTTTAAAGTTCAAAGTTATAAAAAATTAAGGAATTTTTTTAAATATCAGTGGGTTTTTTTTTCAAAGTTAAATAGATTTCTTTCAATATTGTGAATGGGTTCTTCAAAGCTTAGGATATTTTTAAAATTTAAGTTGGTTTTTAAAATTTGGGTTTTTTCATTATCAATTAGGTTTTTTTCAATATTTAAGACGTTTAAAGTTCAAACTAGTTATAAAAATTAAAGAGGATTTTTAAGTTTCAGTATTTTTTTCAGAGTTAAATAGATTTCTTTCAAAATTGAATGGTTTTTTCAAAGTTTGGGATATTTTTTGAATTTTAACCTTCCTACCCTCTTGAAAAAATAGTCACATATTCCCCTCGTGGGGTCTCTGAGGACCCCATGCGTAAAACATGCCTATGACTCTAATAAAGGTTAAAAATTCCTTAAATGGAGAAGAATTGTCATTTTTTATTTCTAGAAAGATGCTTCAGAATAATTTATCCAATTTTTTTGGTATTTTTCTCATTTTTTTCGTCTTATTACGGCTTAATTGGGTTTCTTTTGATACACGTTTTTTATAACATCTGGACCTTCAAACAAGAATTAAATTACAGAAATGAACTACATTGAAGTTGTTTTACTTAAAATATTTATAATCACACTGTTTAAAGCATACTAGTTGATATACCCGGTCTTGCACGGGTAGAATTTAGTTTATTTTAAACGATTTATGAAGCTGCATAGATTCTCTATTCTGCATTATCAGCTACCTGTCACCCCAGATTAATTTATTTAGTATTATGAAACATGTAAAGTTTGGATTCTTCTTTTTAAAATTGAAATAATACAAAAAAAATGATCGGTTCAGATTTCTTAGTGAAATCAGTATCTCGCTTGCTTATGTAAGTTTTAACATAAAATTGGTTTTTTTCTTGATAATTCTTCGAAATCACATTCTGGACTTCCGTAAACATTCATAAATATTTGAAAGCATTCTTATTTTTCAAAGAAGACTGAATATAAAAACCTATTTACAATCAACCATGAATTTATATTGTTTTTGTAAAGAATGTGTTCAACAGGAAGTAATGGCGACAGTTGTCTGAGTTTTTTTTGCTGCAACTGTTAGATACTCAAAAGATTTCTATTAATAGCATATTTTTCTTAGAATGTGAATAAAAAATTTAATAAATAGCGAGTGATTCAATGTATTTAGCCGCAATCTTCTTTTTGTAAAAAAAATGACAATTTCTACGAAAATATCTTTCTAATATTTCTCCAAACGTTCTAAACAAACATGCAAACCTTTTTTTATCTATAATACAACAAAAAATAAAGGATATACGAAAAAACCGTTCAATGCAAAAACCGTTCAACAAAAAACAATCAAATTTTTTGCATGTGTAAAGCTACGAATTTTTTTGTTTTTTGAACGGTTTTCGTCTGAACGGTTTTTGTTTTGAACGGTTTTTTCGCGACACCAAAATAAAATACTAAACTTTATTTGATACTGTTTTACCGCCATTCATGGCTGGGGTCTCAGAAGACCCCAGAGGGGGAATATGTGACTATTTCTCCCAAGACACTTAAAAATGGAATAATAACTCCAAAATTTTTACCCATTGTAAAACTTTGCGGAATTAAGGCATCGGAAATTGTCAAAACAAAAATGCATGGGAGATATCAAGCGTCAAAGTGCGTCTGGGGTCGAAAAAGACCCCAAAGGGATAGGAAGGTTGAGTTTTTTAGAAATTAAAGTTATGTTTCAAAAATTAAATGGTGTTTTTTCAATTTTGGTGGGTTTTTTTAAAGTTAAATAGATTTCTTTCAAAATTGAAAGGGTTTTTCCAAAGTTTAGGATATTTTTTAAATTTTAATGGGTTTTTTAAAATTTAAACTAGGTTTCAAAAATTAAATGGGGTTTTATCAATTTCAGTTGGTTTTTTTTTTAAATTAAATAGGTTATTTCATTATTCAGTGGGTTTTTTCATTATTAAATGGGTTTTTTCAAAATTTAGGACGGTTAAAGTTAAAATTACATTTTAAAAAATTAAGGAGAATGTTTTAAATTTCAGTGGCTTTTTCAAAGCTAAATAGATTTCTTTCAATATTGAATGTTTCTTTTTAAGTTTAGGATATTTTTTAAATTTTAGTGGGTTTTTTTTTCAAAATTTAAACCAGGTTTCAATATATAAGGGTTTTACAATTTCAGTGGGTTCTTTCAAAGTATAATAAGTTTCATATTCGAAAAAACCCACTTAACTATGAAAAAACTGACACTGTTTTGACATAACACATTTAACATAGAAAGAACTCACTCTAATTTGAGAAAAATTTAGCTATAGGAAACACTTAGAATATAGGAGGAAACCACTTAATTTTGAAAAAAACCCACACTTCCTCAAAAAAATCCCAATTTTATATGTTTTTTCAGGGTTTTATTGAAAAAACCCAACCAACTTGGGTTTTTTCAATAAAACCCGGGTTTTTGCCAACCCTGGTTCCTGGTGTCACAAAATTTATATTAGCTGCAAAAAATGGCGAATACTTTTGTATTTTTCCTCCCCCCATATAATGTCACAAGATTATCACGTAGTACTTATTTACCCTATGAGTACTTGTGGACATAAGAACTAAAGTATTAAAATTTGTATACCTCTTAACTGCTGGGAACTCAGATTTATCATAAAATATTAGTTGCGAACTTAAAATAGCTACTCAGATCAATAATCAGTTACTCCTGTGCCGTGTGGGGAAATGCTAATAAAAGCCAATTTAATAACTATAGATTCTTTTAAAATAGCTATTAAATTCTTTCAACAGTAAGAAAATAGCAATAGCTACCTCGTACCTCGATAGGTACGATTCGAGACCTTGGGCTCTATGTTGAGCACTTATGCAACAATGGGATCGTTTTAATTCGATAGTTTTGATTTGTTTTTTTTTATTTTCAGGTCTTATTTTAAAAACAGTTTGAGAAAGTGTTTTATGTGCTTCTAGCCTTTTTGCTTTTGGTTTGTATTTTAATGTTGTTATACCTGAAATAATAAAGGGGCCTGGTTGCTTTTTAATAAACGAATTAAGTAAAGAAGGGAGGGTGCGCAGACCATTAGAACACTCTCCCTTATTTCACACAGAAATTTAAATCATAAACTAAAAAAAACTTTCTATGTTACTTTCCAGGCAAACTTTCGTTACGTCAAAATTTTACAATTACTCGAAGTAATGGGTCTGGTGGTCTCCCCCCTAAAAATTTAGAAAGTTTACCTCAAAAAATAGAGTTTCAGCTCATTTAGAGACATTTTTGGTTATACCCGAAGAGCAGTGGCGGATCTACGGGGGGGGGGCTTTCGGGCTGAAGCCCCCCCCAAAACGTCTAAAAACGTCTAAAACGTCAAAACGTTTGTCAAAACGCAAAAAATCTATATTCGAAATTCGGATGAGGCGTACCAAAACGAGTTGAAAAAGTGGGGTTTTTGACTTAAATTTCCAAAAAATTTCTGGGGGAGGACCCCCAGGCCCCCTTTTAGTGGTTTCAGTAAGATAATTCACTACCTTTTCCGTATTACCATTAACAAGAAGATTCAATTGGATTATGAAAATTCTTAGCCCCTGGATCCGCCACTGCCGAAGAGAACAGCTCCTTCATTAAATTTCGAAGTAAAAAATTATAAATTAAAGTCGAATTTGCAATAGGGGCATCCCTAGCAAAATTTTGCAATTTGCCCTTGTAACTCTTTCAGTCCTAGACACCCCAAATTTACCATAGGATTCAATAGTAATCTTATGCGGTCTAGGACTAAAAGGTTTAAAAATAGTGTTTTTTCTCATTTTGAAACTCACGTAACACTCAAAGGTAACTTGAGTACCCTACTTGAGTAACCCTTATGAAGACGCTGGGGACCCCCGGAGTCCACAGACCACAGTTAAGAAACGCTGTTCTATGGAATTCCATTGCAATCCCGGGAGGTCAAGGACTAAAAGGGTTAACAATAATGAAACTTTAAATTATTAGAATCAGTAAAACTCACTTAAAAAGAAACAATTTTAATCAACTACAAGACTCTTAAATTCAAACTAACATGAAAAGTTTAGAACAGCTAGAAGTGAAAGTTAAAGCATAACACAGGACACAGATAAATTAACAAAGGAAAGTACACTAGTGTTACAATGGCACTAGTGTTTATCACAATAGAGCATTTGCGATCACATGACTCGGACCTAGCAACGGCCTTAGCAACAGACGGTTTGACCTACAGCAGTTAACAGTTAAAAGAAAATAACTGTCTGACGAAAGTCAAAAATTTGAAAAGTAATAGTGTGGAAAAATTGTAACGCATTAATCCTACTAATGGTCTAAGAGCTGAATCCAAATTTTGGGAATGATAAGGTGCACGGGATATTTCACCTGGAACAGATTCGATTGATGATGGGAAAACTTATGTCCCCACCGCCAGAAGGCTAAGTGGAAGCTTTTAGCTTGTAAAGGTGGACACAAATTGGAGCCGAGCGGCGTAGCGAACAGCCACGAACACGCTCTGCGCAAGCGCCGCTCTTAGGGCCTCCGAGTTGCGCGTGCGCAGAGCGTGTTCGTGGCTGTTCGCCTTCGCCGCTCGGCTCCAATTTGTGTCCACCTTAAGGGGGGCCGAACATGCAAACAGCGAGCGGTCCCTAGCGACAGAGATTTTGAGGAAATCGGTTGAAAATTTGCATAGTTTAAGGTAGGATTCGACCGATGCATCGGCTTGGCCGATGTATCGGCGCCGATTGTTTGAAAAAATAGCCATCGGCATTGACATCGGCGGCCGATGCTAAAATTTGAAAAAATCGCCCATCGGCCTAAAAAAACATCTAAATACCGATGTTTGGCCGATGGTTATCAAATTTTTGAAATAAATTTGAATTGATATTTCAATCTTAAAAAATTTAAATGGAATATTCGTATCAGCAGCAGTGAAAAATAGTCTATAAGCATCATTCTCAAGTGAAAACCGTTAAAAACTAAATGTTGAAATTTTTACTGGTTTTACCTTTTTCCCTTTTTTTTCGTTAGATTTACTGGACTAAATTAGTTTAATGCAATTTTTACCATCGGCCTTTAGCATCGGCCATCGGCATCGGCAATCGGCCTCGTAAAGACCCATCGGCCATCGGCTTGCCGATGGAAATTTTCGAACAATCGGCATCGGGCCCATCGGCCAAAAAAGTGCCATCATTCGAGCCCTAGTTTAAGGAGAGTGTGAATAAAAGATAATGTAGCATTCTAAAAAGTATAAGTTGTGTTTTAAGGGTTGTAGAAAACTAAACGAATTTTCGAATGTTTATATATGAAAGTTATGTACGGCTGACGAGGTGCAAGGCTGTACATAGGCTTAATGCTTAATGTATTGAAGAATGTGAGTAAAAGTTAGGGTAACACTCCCAGAAGACTAAGTGGAAGACAACGGGTGGGTGGCCAGAAGTCACCAAAGGTGCAGAAAAATCTAAAAACCTGACTCATTCGGAAACTTCTGGCTGTTTGCATATGTATAGCTGACATACAGGGTGTATCTGAAATGGTGCAACAAACTTTCAGGGATGATAGTACTCATCAAGACGAACAATAATCGGTATAGAAAGGGGGGTCCCAGACCAAATCCCAGGTAGTTAAAAATGAAGCGACACCCCAAAAAAATCATTGAAAAATTCAATTTGTAGAAGAACTACTATTGGTAAAAACTTAATTATGGTCTCAAAAATTGTGGTTTAATATGATCTTTAAAATTACCTCAAAAGTCTTCACTTTAAATTTTTTTTATTATGAAAAGAGTTAAAAAACACAACAAATGTGAAAACTCTGCCAAAACCTTATTTTGTATTTCGAAATCATTTCTTTTGATTTGATAATCAGAAAGATCATAGTTGAAAACCCTTAAGTCCAAAGTTTCACGTAAATACAATCAATATTAAACGCTTGAGATTCTGTTAAAGTTTGTTTTTTGCGTGCGCTAACAGCTGTTCTGGAAACAGCTCTAAAAAACTGCTTGCGCACCCAAAAAACAAACTTTAAAATGATCTCAAGCGTTTAATATTGATTGTATTTACGTGAAACTTTGGACTTAAGGGTTTTCAACTATGATCTTTCTGATTATCAAATCAAAAGAAATGATTTCGAAATACAAAATAAGGTTTTGGCAGAGTTTTCACATTTTTTGTGTTTTTTAACTTTTTTCATAATAAAACAAATTTTAAAGGGAAGACTTTTGAGGTAATTTTAAAGATCATATCAAACCACAATTTTTGAGACCATAATTAAGTTTTTACCAATAGTAGTTCTTCTACAAATTGAATTTTTCAATGATTTTTTTGGGGTGTCGCTCCATTTTTAACTCCCTGGGATTTGGTCTGGGACCCCCCTTTCTATACCGATTCTTGTTCGTCTTGATGAGTACTATCATCCCTGAAAGTTTGTTGCACCATTTCAGATACACCCTGTATAGAACAAACTACAGGGTGTTCCAAAAAAAGCCCCTAACTTTAAAAAATCATAGAAAATAAACTATTAGAGATAAAAATATGCCGTTCGCTGCATCTTTCTTCAAATGCTCGTAAATTTTTGTTCCCAAATTTTTGAAAAACCGTAGTTCCCACGTCAATTCATAGATGGAAGCACTGTTCCCTTGAGAAATTTGGGGAAAGATATCCTCCGAATCCCTTTTTCGTTCGTCGTAGGGAAAACAAATTTGGGGATAGAATCGATTCTAGAATCGAATGATAATCAAGTACTTTGAAATCGAACCTTAGTTTCCAGTAGACAGGAAGGGATCTCCGCGAAATGTTTTTCGATTTCAGGTCACGCGCATTGCAGATTATTCTATTGTAGGGAAAATTAATTAATAGTGTTCTTGAGGGGGGGATCTGGTATATAACGACTGATTTAATCTTCAATTGCGGATTGACAATTAATTCAACTGTAATTGTGAGAGAACCTACCATTAACAATTAAATAAATCGTAATTCTGAATGCCTCCATGACAACTAATTAGGCATTACTGGATCGCTTCGGAATTTCACCGGAGTGGTCCGCAGCTTTATTGGATCGCTTCGCCACTTTACCGGAGTTGTCCGCAACTTACCGGAAGTGATTCTTAAGTCACCAGAAGTGGTCCGCAACTTACCGGAAGTTGTTTGTAAGTCACAGGAAGTGGTCTACAAATCACCGGAAGTGATCCGCAACTTCACCGTAGTGGTCCGCAGCTTTACCGGAAGTGGTTCGTAAGTCACCGGAAGTGGTCCGCAACATACCGGTAAGTAGCGGGCTACTTCCGGTGACTTGAGGACCACTTCCGATGACCTGTGAACCACTTCCGGTAAGTTGCGCGCTACGTCCGGTGACTTACGGACCACTTCCGGTTAGTTGTGGACCACTCCGGTGAAGTTTCAGATTACTTCCGGTGACTTACGGCCCACTTCCGGTGACTTACGGCCCACTTCCGGTAAGTTACGGACCACTCCGCTTAAGTTGCGAAGCGATCCAATAAAGCTACGGACCACTCCAGTGAAGTTACGAAGCGATCCCAGTAAAACTGCGGACGACTCCGATCAAGTTGCGGACCCTTTCTTACGAACCCTGAGAATTTTCTTGCACGCCCCAGTCATTTAATCAATTATATTAGTATTGTCAAATTATCACGCAAAAAGTAGTTTCTATTGCGGGAAAGATGATGAAGTAGTGAAGATGTATTTTTATCAGATTCCTAGAAGATTATTAATTAATTTCCCCCAACAATAGAATAATCTAATGACCTGTAGTCGAACCTGACCTGTAATCGAAAAAAAAATTTGCTGAGATCCCTTCCTGTCTATTGGAAACCAAAGTTCGATTTCAAAGTACTAAATTATCATTCGATTCTAGAATCGATTCTATCCCCAAATTTGATTTCCCTACGATGAACGAAAAAGGGATTTGGAGGATAACTTTCCCTAAATTTCTCGAGGGAACAGTGCTTCCATCTATGAATTGACGTGAGAACTACGGTTTTTCAAAAATTTGGGAACAAAAATTTACGGGCATTTGGAGAAAGATGCAGCGAACGGCATATTTTTATCGCTAATAGTATATTTTCTATGATTTTTTAAAGTTAGGGGCTTTTTTTGGAACACCCTGTATATGCAAACAGCCAGAAGTCTAAGTGGAAGCGTTCGGGAGATACTCAGGTGCGAAGTACAAAACCGAATAAAAGCTCGCGGTCCCTAGCCACAGAAATTTTGAGGAAATCGGTTGAAAATTTGCACAGTTTAAAGAGAGTGTGAATAAAAGATAATGTAGCATTCTCAAAAGTATAATTTGTGTTTTAAGGGTTGTAGGAAACTAACGAATTTTCCGATGTTTATATGTAACATATGACTTATAACTTTTCTCTTGCAACAATGACTAATAATATGCTAAAAAAATGCTAACAATGTTTTTATATTTATTAGCGTCATTGTTGCAAGAGTCATTGTTGCAAGATAAAAGTTGCCAAAGGACATGCGATGCTCTACCACTTTACAATGGGGTGTCCCTTAAAATCGAAGGTCGGGGAAACTTTTTTGCTCCACCCCCCAATTTTTTTCTATTTGGTACCCTAAGACTGTGTAAAATCTTAAATCGATCAGATAATATTAACACGTGCCCGGTGCCCCAAACGGCCTAAAGTTAGAAAATTTTGACTTTTTTTTCATTTTTTTGAAAATTTTTAAAAATGTGTTTAATAAATCCGTTGCCGAATAATAGGGCTCTAACACATTTAAACAATCTTATTTGAACGTTTTCAGAACTAGTTAGGCCAGGGGTTCCCAACCGGTGGTACGCGTACCACTGGTGGTACGCGGGAACGTTTCAGGTGGTACGCGTGAGTCAAAGCACTAAAAGAAAGTTTTTTCGATTTTACAGAAGATAGTTCCATGAAAGATATTTTAAAGAGAAATCTTAAAATTAACTTCTGGATCGGATGTAAAAACCGAGTACCCTTTGATCTTCCGGCAAGCTCTGCTATTTTTGATGCCATTTGTTACGAGTTACTTGTGTGAGAGTGGATTTTCTGAACTCTTGTACATAAAAAATAAACATAAAAGCAGAGTAAGTGTTTAAGAGGACTTAAGAGTGAAGATAAGTTCCATTACTCCTAACGTTGATATTTTAATCACAGGCAAACAACAACAAATTTCCCATTAAAGACTAAAAAAGTATATTTTGCTGAGGGGGGTTTGTACTAATTTTTTATTTGTAGGTTTTTATACCTATGGGTATAATAAATAAAACTGTAAAAAAAATATCATTTTCATCTTTTTCTCCTTTATTACAAGCAAGTTATAAATAAATAAACAAATATCTAACCATTAAATATGAAGTTTTCTCAGGAATTTGATTCAAAAAGCCTTTGAACACTTTTAGAAGAGTAAATATACGTTTATTAAAATATTTAGGCCTGGTGGTACGCCAAAATTTCTCAAAAAGTCAAGTGGTACGCAGGTGCAAAAAGGTTGGGAACCCCTGCCAAAATGCACAGTTTGTAACCAAGCCATCAATCAGAAAATCCTCAAATTTGTCCATTTTATACTACTGAGAATAGAAGAATCAAAAAGCAGTGGTAAATGACTTAAAGCCGCGAAATTCTATGACTAAACACCATTTGTAGACCATATTGATTGTGGAGATAAATTATCTGGAGCTCAAATTAATTATGGGTTTCTTAATTACATACGCCATATTGGATTGCATTAAAACTAAAAAAAATTTCTGGAAAAACGGTATGGGCATGTTTGATATCGGATAATGGGTGTTTGATGTTTCTTAACTCAATTCAGACTAAAAAAAATCCTGTTACAGAACTTTTTAAGGATCTTTAAGCAATTATAAGGCCCAGCAGATCTCCTAATACAAGTGCAAACAATGGTTTCAGAACTATAGATATGGTAATAAATTCTAAAAACATAAAACTGTCAAGAGAAATTCTGGAAACAAGTTAAAAATCATACTCCAGTGTGTCCCCAAGTATTTTAATCCGTAAGTTAGCTGAAAAGCTGAAGTTGAAACAAGATTAACCCGCTCTTCATAATAATTGAGTTATACCAGAGGTCGGCAACCTGCGGCTCGCGAGCCGCATGCGGCTCTTTCGATGTAAAGTTGCGGCTCTTCGGTTCCATACGAAAAAATTTATAATTTACTAATCAAAACTTTTAAAAAATCAGAAAATATATTTTTAAGTTCTCAAGATGAGTCAAAATCAAAACTCTACTTTTCTGGGGAAGAACTCCTTAACACTCCTAAAAATTTTGGAATATGTGCTGATTTTCCTTGAAAATTCTGTGACTTATAAGGAGTAGTCCTTATTTGGTCGTTATAGAAGTTCTAAAAACTAATTAAAACACTATTTTTAGGGGCAAATTTCCAAAATTTTTCTGAAGTGGGATTCACACCCCCCTCGACAGTTTGCTGTTTATTATAACTATACTATTTTTCCTTGAAAATTCTGCCAGTTAAGTAATGAGAGGTGCTTCTTAGGGTGCAATCGAAAAAGGCAAAAATGAGCTAAAACGCGATTTTGAAGGGGCAATTTCAAAAAAATTTTCTGGGGAAGGATCCCCAGACTATCTTTTTCCAGGAATCCACATCGTTTATTCAAAATTTGGAAATTATGTTCACTAAAATTAATTTACAATGTTACAATTTAAAACTTGATGTAAAAAAGTACCCTACCCGAAAGGAGGAAATAGTGATTTTAGTTCAGGAGCATTTTTACCCAACAGAAAAATGTTGGGTTAAAATGCTCCCCAACTAAAATCACCCTCCCAATCTAAATTGAAATATACATTAAGCATGTATACTATTACATTGAAGCAAAAAAAATTAGTGGCTCTTTAAAAACTGAGAAATTTCGTAAACTGTTACTTTTGGCTCTTCCCTTTCAAAAGGTTGCCGACCCCTGAGTTATACTATCAGAAAGTAAGCAGTTAACCCATGTTTATAGAGACTGTTCTTGTATTTTATCATAATTTTATTCGTTAACATAAAAAATACCTTTAATTCAACAAATTAGAGTCATTTAAATCTAATACATGTATTGGCTATTTAAATATCATAAATATTATCAACAGTTTCTTAAAATCATTCTTTCTTTAAAGTATTTTGTAACTCAGCTATTCTTCGCTCTGTAAGTTTCCCACCTCTACATTCTCAAAAAAGGCTCTGAACATTTAAAATAATTTAATTCCATAAACAATTTTCAGGAAAAGTTTACTCGAAACCTTAGTACTTCTTCAAGGACGTTTACTGATGAAAGCTTGACAGTGCGAAGAAAAACTAAGGGTAATGTAGAAGAGTTATAAAAATTGTAGTTAATATTTAACATTCTTACAGCCACGGACAAAATAACAGTGTTTAATTGTTTTAATGACACTATGTTGAACTGCTGGTATTTTTTATGTTAATGTATAAAATTATGATGAAAAGGAAGAACAGTCTCTTTAAACATGAGTTAATTGCTTACCTTCTGATAGTATAACTCAATTATTATGAAGAGCGGGTTAATCTTGTATTAACTTCAGCTTTTCAGCTAACTTACGGATTAAAATACTTGGGGACACACTGGAGTCTGATTTTTAACTTGTTTCCAGAATTCCTCTTGACAGTTTTATGTGTTTAGAATTTACTACCATATCTATAGTTCTGAAACCATTGTTGGCACTTGTATTAGGAGATTTGCTGGGCCTTATAATTGCGTAAAGAGCTTTAAAAAGTTGTCTAAGATAATTTTATTAGTCTTATTGAGTATAGAAACCTCAAACACCCATTACCCGATATCAAACATGTCCATACCTTTTTTTTAGAATTTTTTTTAGTTTTAATCCAATCAAATATGGCGTCTGTAATTAAGCAACCAATAATTAATTTGAGCTCCAGAAAATTTATCTTCACAACAATATGCTCTACAAATGGTGTTTAGCCATGTAATTTTGCGGTTTTGAGTTGTTTACCACAGACTTTTGATTCTTCTATTCTCAATATAAAATGGACAAATTTGAGGATTTTCTGATTGATGACTAGGTTACAAACTGGGCATTTTGGCCTAACTAGTAATTAAAAACGGTCAAATATGATTGTTTAAATGTGTTACAGCCCTATTATTCGGAAACGGATTTTTTAAACATATTTTTAAAAATTTTCAAAAAAATGAGAAAAAGTAAAATTTTTCTAACTTTAGGCAGTTTGGAGCACGTGTTAATATTATCTGATCGATTTAAGATTTTGCACACAGTCTTAGGGTTCCAAATGGAAAAAAAATTGGGGGGTGGAGCAAAAGTTTCCCAGACCTTCGATTTTAAGGGACACCCTAATAGACAATCTCAATTTTCAATCGCCAAAATACCAGCGATAACAAATGACATTTTCTATAATTTGGAATCTTATATATTAAAATAATTGGGTTTTTCTTTCGGCCGGCCGCCAGGCCGAACCCCTCAACCGATTTGGACAAACTCGGTCCCTATCGAAAGCTTTCCACCCCTAGATGAGCCCATTTTAGGTTCCGTTTCTCCAAAACCTTCCATTTCTAAATTATGCGTTCTTTTCTCTTTTCTCTAATGTTAACTCTATGAGGGAGCTTTCCGCCGGTCCCCAGCCCGAACCACCGAACCGATTTGGACAAACTCGGTCTTAAACGAAAGGTTTCCACCCCTAGATGTGCCATATTTAGGTGTGATTCCTCCAAAACCTTCCATTTTAAAATTATGCGTTCTTTTCGTTTTGCTGTAATGTTAAGTCAATGGGGAGCTTCCTTTCGGCCGACCGCCAGCCCGAACCCCTGAACCGATTTGGACAAACTCGGCCTTGATCGGAAGCTTTCCACCCCTAGATGAGCCCATTTTAGGTTCCGTTTCTCCAAAACCTTTCATTTTTAAATTATGCGTTCTTTTCACTTTTCTCTAATGTTAACTCTATGAGGGAGCTTTCCGCCGGCCCCCAGCCCGAACCACCGAACCGATTTGGACAAACTCGGTCTTAAACGAAAGGTTTCCACCCCTAGATGAGCCATATTTAGGTGTAATTCCTCCAAAACCTTCCATTTTAAAATTATGCTTTCTTTTCGTTTTGCTGTATTGTTAAGTCAATGGGGAGCTTCCTTTCGGCCGGCCACCAGCCTGAACCCCTGAACTGATTTGGACAAACTCGGCCTTGATCGGAAGCTTTCCACCCCTAAATGAGCCAGTTTTAGGTCATGTTCCTCCAAAACCTTCCATTTTTAAATTATGCGTTCTTTTCGTTTTGCTCTAATGTTAACTCTATGGAGACGTTCCGTTCCGCCAGCCCAAACCCGGAACCGATTTGGACGAACTCGGTCTTGAAAGAAAGCTTTCCACCCCTAGATGAGCCAGTTTTAGGTCTCATTCCTCCAAAGCATTCCATTTTTTAATTACAAATTGATTTCAATTTGCCCCATTGTTTTTACTCAATATTTTTACCAACACAGGCAAAACGTCCATGAAAGAGCGTGAAGAAAATCTACATTGAAATTAAATTTCAAAGTTTTGACGGTTCACTAGATTTATCCCAACGGGATACTAGAGCCGTATTGAATTAATAAAAAATTATGGTACATGTTTGATTGAAGTATTTTTTTCTTTCCCTTTACACAGAAGGGGATAAATATTTAACTTCAAACAATGAGACAAATAAAAATCAAATTATAATTTAAAGTGGAAGGTTTTGGGAGGATGCCATTTAAAATGGGTTTATATCGGGGTTGTAAGATTTCATTTAAGAACAAGACAAAACACCTTTCGAAGATAATGAATTAAAACTGTATATTTAATGATAGGGAATGAATAAATGGACATCCATAAATTACATGAGGTCAAAAAGGGGGGGAGGGGTTTGGAAAAATCTCACCAAATCTCACCAAGGGGGGAGGGGGGGTAGATTAAAATCTCACGTCAACTTTTTAAGTTAGAAATTATACGATTTTCTTTTTTTTAAGTATGAAAAAGGAATACACACAGATAAGATACTGCAAATTATTTTTAAAAAGTTGTAGGTAAATCTCACTTGGGGGGAGGGGGGGTCCAGGTTTTGGAAAAAACGCCTCACGTAATTTATGGATGTCCCCTAAATACGAACAGGTAGTAACGAACGAATCTCGCTTCAGCGCCAAAGAAGGCTAGCTGTAAAACCCTTTGTACTTTTAAATTTATTACATTAGTCATCTAAATCTAACTCATTAATTATAATTAAGTTTATTATCTCAATTTTCAATCGCCAAAATACCAGCGATAACAAATGACATTTTCTATAATTTGGAATATACTTTTGAATTTATTACATTAGTCATCTAAATCTAACTCATTAATTATAATTAAGTTTTAAATTTATATTTTCTGCTCGTGCCACCGCAGTGATTCAGCATAGTCCTTTTCCTTGTTTACTTCATGATTTGTACCTTTTTACCATCTACCTTGATATAATTCATATAATTAATTCATCCTATCTCAAATTAAATCAGTCTAGAATAAAGCGGATAATAATTTGGAAACTTAAAACTCTTGCAAAAACCATTTAAAATGTGATTGGGTAAACTTTGTGGGGGGGGGTTTCAATTTATCTCTCAAAACTTATCCAAAATAACCTTCAGTTTTTCAGGAATTTTTCAGTTTTAAAAGAATTTTTATGGTATCTTTTAGAGACCCTACAGGGTATTGAAAGTTCATATTGTTAAATAAGATTACACACATTAGGTTTTGTTCCGATTAAAATAGTCAAAAGAAATTACTACAGTTTTAGTACACATTTTTTGTAACTTTATTATTTTACCAAACAGAGTATAGTACATAATAAAACTCATGCATTGTATCAATAAATGTACTCTGGAATTCAGAATTTTCTCTCTCACACTTAAAAGAGCATAGTATAAAAAATATCAGTTGCCTGATTTTCACACACATTTTTTAAACAGAAAAATAACTCCATTTTTTCCGTAAATGAGATTAAATCCTGAATTTTCCAATGAAACACTCATTCATTCGTGCATACTAATATATTCATACCACTTGATTTCCTCGTGAGCTTTCATGAAAATGAAGTGAATGGATCACATTCACCTTTTCGATGAACATAGAAAAATAGTAATAATAAACCGTCACTTAAACGTGACGACTTGGCAATGAGGGGAGAACTTGAAGTTGTAATTAATTAAGTACACAATGTGGATTTCATTCTCCTTCTTTATAGTAATATATCACAGCGGAGTACATTTGCTGCCGCGTGGGAATAGAGGTTATGAGTTTTTGTCTATTTCGAGCGGTGACGAAGTTTTCTTGTAGCCGATGGCATCAGGATTGTCCTTCAAGGAGCTGGAGAGATCGATGGCTGACAGTGTGCGTGGGGACCATGTGTTTTTAATGGAGGATTCTTCGTCTTCTTTTTCTGGTTTCTCAGCACTAAAAGAAAGATTAATCAAAAATGAATTTGGTTACTATTTATTTCGGAAATCAAATGAAAGATCAGTTCATTATGCATCTCCTTAATAGGAATGCAACATACCAGCAAGTGAAGAATTTCAGGTCCTTTTCGAAATTTTCTGCATCCTCTACTGACTGTGGAAGTCTCTTATTTAGAGTCTCAGGCAAGAAAGCTGCGCACACTCCTGATATTCCGGTAATGATAGAGAATGCCAAGAAGGGAATGTAAGTGCCAAACTTAGCCTGCAAAAAGGCAAAGTAACATTTGAAATATATATTTTCTAAAATTCAATAATTCATAAGAAATCCAATTTTGCATCTCGATTCTTATTCCTTCCCGCGATTACCATTTAATGACTGCATCAAGAAATGTGTTAAAATACTGAAAGTTACAGTTCCTATAACTACACTTCCATGAAATGATTAAAATCTATTAGTATGTCTGCATTGTTTAAAATTCAACATTTAGAATAAAAACCCATCGTTGACTATTAAAGAATGGAATTCTCAACTTTTTTTGGTACAGAGTGTGCCCGAACTCTTCACAGAAAGATTTCGTGCGTGGAGTAAACAAAATGCCCAATTAACTATCGGTGTATGTTTACGATGAATAGCTTTTTTCTAAATGAAAAATCTATCTAAAAATTACTTTCTTTTTCACAATGATCCCTCTTCTACACTGATCTTCACAAATTTAAGTAAAGGCTCATTCACACTGTTTCACTTTCAATGTTCATTCTGAGATATTTACTCTTGTAAATCATTAGATTGTATACAAAAGTGAAGAAGTAATCCAAGTTGCACTTTTTACTTTGGATAATTCCTCCAAAATGAATATCAAAAGGGATAAAAGGTCTGAATGAGCCTTAACGAACAAATCAGAATAATGAAAACGATGCTTCATATCTCCCTTGATTTAACCCAAGAGATAAGAAACTTACCAGCCACACGATATAGGGTACCACCAGGGTAGACCCTGTTCCAATTGTGCAGGCCATCCCTAAGCCAACGCCTCTAAGGGCGGTCGGGAAGAGCTCTGGTCCCTGCTGGTAGAGGGTCATAAAAGCGGCGCTGGTACCGGCTTTGGCGAAGAGAGAAGCCACAACGCCTACAGTCGTGTACTCTAATGAAAGAAAAGAAGGTATTGCATGTATTGACATGGAATAAAATTTAAAATAGGGGACTTATATTGTGGCCTTTTACCAATTGAAATTTTTTCTTTGCTGTGTTTGTTGAAAGTGAGAAAGGGGCCGTCCATAAACGACGTCATGCTCAGAGGGGGAGGGGTTAATCAATTTGTGACAAGGGAGACGGAGGGGTTTTAGAAGTTGTGAAATCACATCCGGCAGCAGAAAATTAACGAAAAACCCTGAATTTGCTAAAACCCCAGCTCTCAAGCGTCGCCTCCATCTATGGACCGGTTTCGCCATTGTTAGGGCTCAACAGCACGGCACACAGTGGTGCCAAATGGTCGATTTTGGGAAAAAATCAAAATCGCACGAAATATGAACTTTGACTCACAGATTCTTTGGTTTTTAAGGTTTCTGAATCAATTGGAACTGATATAAAAGCTGAAAACTTCGCCCAATAAGAGAAAATAGGGAAAAAATTCATTTTTCAATGGTCGATTTCGGGGGAAAAAAATTAAAATCGCGCTAAATATGATCTTTGAATCACAGATTCCTAGGTATTTTGGGTTGCTGAATCGATTGGAACTGATATAAAAGCTGAAAATTTCACCCAATATGAGAAAATAGGAAAGAAATTCATTTTTTGAGAAAACTTCATGTGCTAATATAACAGTAGAGCCCCGATTATCCGCGGAATTGGGTGGCAAGTGGCAAGGGTACCGCGGATAGTGAAAATCACGGATAACCCGAAAAAGACTAAAAATGAGGTGAAAACACGAAAAAAATATTTCAGCATAAAAACTATGTTTTATTGTACAAAAAACGTGATATGTAAAACATTTAAAATATGTACAGTACAGCAGAAACCTTTGCTCTACATCTAAAATCTCTCTAATCTCATCTGAAATTAGCTCTCATCATTAAAAAATGTTTTCTTGGGATAATCCACACCGCGGATAATCGGGGTTCTACTGTACTACAATAATACGTTATTGTTGCAAAGAAAAATTAAGGACTAATGGTAAATGGGGAATATTATTTAAATAATAAATAATAAAAGGTTATAAAGAAAAAAATTTATATAATATTAAATAAGAAGCTTTATTAACATAATAAATGATGCTCATGCTTTTTTAACAACAAAAAAATTAACAAAATATGAGAAGGAATACGTATTCAAAAGGTAATAATACTAGTACAAGTAACTAAAAAATTATCCTGTAATATTTTTAAAATCAAAGCTTATTATACGAAACAGAAATACAAAACATTCTCTTTCATACAATTTTTACATCTCTAAATGCCAGCTTTATTTCGCCTTCAAAAGGAATGAATAAGATCGGGGTTGTTTTTTTATTATTCTTGCCCCAAATGAAATTATTCAGAAAACATAATGAAAATAATGAAGCCAAAAACCAAAACCCCAAAACTCTATCTGCTCTTGAGGCGAGGCCAGTCTGAAATCCTCTGCAATTCTTCCTACTTAAGTTAAAGCATTAATTTTAATAATTTGTACATAGAATAGACAGCTGCATAACTAGTACAGAAACATGATTATTTAATAAAGTGATAATTAGTAGACCCAAGTATTGAATTTTTCCCAAAAGACTAAAAAATCTAACATAAATAACTGAAGCTTACAATTCAATAAAGCAGCGGCATAAAAAATAAAATATCTGATTTTAGAGCTTCGGTAAATTGAAATTAAAATTTTTTAATAAACGAAAGAGAGACGCCATTTTCGAGTCATATTTATGCAGCTTGCAACGCAGTTGCACCAGCCAAAAAGTGAACTGTGACCAAGACCGGTGGAATTTTATGCTGAAACTTACAGGGTACTTTCTCTAATGTCTATAGATTCATATAAAACCAAAATCTGAGGTTAGCTAACAATGAAAACCTTAAATATTTCTTTACTTTCTTAAAAATTCGATATATCACTCTAGTAACGTGATTTTCAAGCCATTTGTGATTAATTTTAATTTTAAAAATATGCCACCCTCTTTCATACATATAAGTGAAAAAAATAATGGAAAATTGGAACGTTGGGTGAACTTGGGTTTTGCCACGGTAACGGTGAAAACAAGTCGAAAATTTGAGTTTTTTTCTCTCATTGCGATATGAAGTGAAAAACATCTCATTTACCTGTCCTAAATGAAAAATTATTCAAAAAATCTTTATGGATCCTTAATCTATGGATATTTAAGTATAAAAAAACGTCAAAAAAATTTCGATTCAAGGAACTTGATTTTTTGACTTTTTCCCATCCGGCACTACTGTGCGGCATAGGAAGGCTACGCAAGAGAGCGGAGGGAGAGATTTTATTCTAGCCGACTTTAACGGAAAAAGTGGTGACCATTGATTAGCACTCCACTATCTGCCGGAATGAACTGTGCATTCCTAAGAACAGATTTAATTCCCGAAAGGCAAGGTATGAAAAGAAGAGTTCTTCGCCAGTACCTCTGGTTAGAGGATTGTGTGAGAAAAATTATGACTCTCTATATTGTTGCTCATATAATAGGAATCTTAAGGCTGTCTTTAAGGTTGATAGAAATGAAACTATAAGGTATGATAAAATTAAACTCAAATAAAAAGGGTTGGTTCCGGGCATTTTCAAACCATGTATTAGACATGTTGTTGGTTAGAGCCTGACATATAACAAACGCGGAAGAGGGTATTAAATTATCAAAATTTTGAACAAATTTCGAAAACGGGTACTGAACCTTAACTTTATAAATTGTAACACCTGAAGGTGCAACTATTGCTGCAATAATTTCAAATGATGAAAATTGAAGCTTAACTTATGGTAGCATATTTGCTACCATGGACTGTAGAGGGTTAAGTTAGACTCTCCATATAATGAACCATATCCGTGCCACGCCCATTTAATCACGTGATGGGGAAAAACAAACTCACTATCAAATCATATCTCACTGTCATCATATCTCACTACAAGCTATCTCTGTGGTAACCAATTGCAAGCTCAGTAGGTCACATGATGGGTAAAATGTGACGTCAGGCGGAAATGGTCCATTCTCGATTGCAATTCTTACCAGGTGGCAGGAAGACGGGCATGAGGCAGGAGATGCTGGAGAGAGCGAAGGCACCCACGGAGCACCAGCGCCGCCCCACACGCTCCATGAAGAGCCAGGTTGAGAAGTGGGCAGGCACCTCGATCAGCGACACCAGGAAGAAGTTGAAGAACTCGTTCCCTCCCAGGTTCTTCACGTTCATCTGCAGACCGAAGTACGGCAGCGAGTTGCCCACCCTGCACGAAAAAAAAGAAGACTCTTCATTTTAAATGTTAACTTAGGTTAGGGCCGGATGCAACTACGTTCTGTAACGTGTCAAGGAACCGTAGAAACGTTCTAGGGAACCGTATATCGTCACGTTTTAAAACGCCTGCTCCTGACCAGGCGTTTAACAACGATCGGGGATGGACTTCCGATCATTTGTCCTAGATACAACAAAGAAAGTCTCAAAATTTTCGAAACTTTAAAATTTAATTACTCCAAAACTTATTCGAAAAAAGGGCGACGAGGTGCAAAACTTCAGTGTGTCAGCAAAAAAATTATATTTCTGCTGTAAATAGATTTTGCTTCGGGGGCGAACTCGCAGCAGAAGAAAATAATTTTTGACTTTGAGACATTAAATAACTCTAGAAACAATAATATCATTAATTAACTTTTGGAACGAAAAGGATCCCCATACAATTTCCTACAAATGCTCAAAATTTCACAAATTTCCGTTTGATAGTTTTGGCGTGGTGAGAGTTCAAAGTGTTCAAAAATAAAATTTTTTAAATCAGCGACGGCGGTGACGGCGGTCGCTGTTACATATTTTTTTTAAATAAGAGAGATTCCCACCCTTTTGCGTCAAAAGGTAAAGGTGACAGTCTGGAAAAGGGCTCTCCCTTAGAGCTGTGTTGCTTTAACTCTACATCCACATATATGAGCGAAAATATCCATAAAATAGGCAACCATTATCGATCTTAAAATCGAGATTGAAGTTGGAAATCCAGTTGGCATGATTAAACATTTTTCGTAAGGTGGAAGACTGTTAAGCAGATTGTAGAAATATGCAGATTTATTAGATTGTCATAACCTCATTCACCATAAATCATACAGTTCATTGATACACCCTATCCTTTAAGTCTCATTAAACTTGATGAAGGATGACTTGAGAGGTCAAAATACCGACTAATAATAAATTAATTTAATATGAGATACATTTTTCGCAAGGTGGAAGACTGTTAAGCAGATTGTAGAAATATGCAAATTTAGTAGATTGTCATAACCTCATTCACCATAAATCATACAGTTAATTGATACACCCTATCCTTTAAGTCTCATTAAACTTGATGAAGGATGACTTGAGAGGTCAAAATACCGACTAATAATAAATTAATTTAATATGAGATACATTTTTCGCAAGGTGGAAGACTGTTAAGCAGATTGTAGAAATATGCAAATTTAGTAGATTGTCATAACCTCATTCACCATAAATCATACAGTTAATTGATACACCCTATCCTTTAAGTCTCATTAAACTTGATGAAGGATGACTTGAGAGGTCAAAATACCGACTAATAATAAATTAATTTAATATGAGATACATTTTTCGCAAGGTGGAAGACTGTTAAGCAGATTGTAGAAATATGCAAATTTAGTAGATTGTCATAACCTCATTCACCATAAATCATACAGTTAATTGATACACCCTATCCTTTAAGTCTCATTAAACTTGATGAAGGATGACTTGAGAGGTCAAAATACCGACTAATAATAAATTAATTTAATATGAGATACATTTTTCGCAAGGTGGAAGACTGTTAAGCAGATTGTAGAAATATGCAAATTTAGTAGATTGTCATAACCTCATTCACCATAAATCATACAGTTCATTGATACACCCTATCCTTTAAGTCTCATTAAACTTGATGAAGGATGACTTGAGAGGTCAAAATACCGACTAATAATAAATTCATTTAATATGAGATCTTACCAACAGACAGTGATAATCAGAAATCGCTTCCTTAGAGTTGGGTATCTGAAGAAATCTAATGGAGACTCTTTTCTTTCATTGACTCTGAGCTTTTTCTCTCTTTCTCCCAGCCTCTGAAAGCAAAAATCCCATGTTAACACTAAAGAAATTTTGTTTCATTTGTTGAAAAAAAAGCACTTAAAGCGGCTACATGTCCAATGTTAACGTTTAACATTAATACACTCATTTCTAAAAATTCAGGATAATTTTATTTTAGAAATAATGACACAATTCATACTTTAATTCATATTTTTTCAATGATAATTATGCCTTAGGTTAGGATCTTCTAAGAGGGGAAAAATGTGGGATCCGGGATAAATTACCTGAACTATATTTAAAAGGGGAACTATATTACAGAAGCCTCTCCTTCATGTCAGTCATTTAGCATAAAAATTCCGTGTTAATAGTAAATTATATGATATTTCTGAACTCCATGCATAATTATAATTGGCTTTTAATACCTTTTAGCTTTAAGTTTAGACAATTTAAGGCACACCTCCTCTTGGATCCTTTATTGATGGGTGGTAACCATATTTTTTGAATATCTCATATTATGTGTTTGTTTTGACTTATGTCTGGACACCCTGTGTGAAAATTACATTACAGAAACTGATATTTGTGTCATTTTTCCCAAAATATCAAATTGTCCTTAATTTTTGGAGAATAGTTTTCTATCAAAAGATTGAATAAATAATTTTTGTGTTTAGACAATATCACAGAGTAAAGAGCTAACAGAGAGTCCAAGTGGCAGTTTTCCTCTCTCGAGACGCAGCAGCCTATCAGAGGGGGCGAAATGGCGAAAGTGATTCCTGATTGGATAAGGAACTTCTATCAGGCGGTATTTTAATTTCATCGACACGGCGCTGCTCTTTTCCCTCCACTGCCGATTTGAGTGACGTAGAGTGGCAGTGACGTATCAGGAGTGAGGTCGAGCTATTATAGGCTGTCTAGGAGCTAGGAGGCGTTGCAAACTTTGCAACGCCCCTTTATGGGAAAATCAATGCTATAAAAAGTTGCCATTAGCGTCTATGGAGAATGAACCCGCTGTTAACTCTATACTCTGTGGACAACATAATGAATATTCTGTGCTTATCTCTCTATTCTAAAAAAAAGTTTTTAGTGAACGGTTTCCAGAGAAAGGCTTTTTAATTACTAAACCGAATGACACATATATGGTATCAAAATGTTCGGATTCTTTCCGGATTTCCGAGTAAGCCCTTCGATTTTTCAAAAAAAATCTCAATTTTAAAATATTTCCATTTTTTTAGATAACGGATAAGGTCGCAGTTACAAAGCAAGTACTGTCAATCAAATTATTATGCATCCAATCACAACGACCGATTGACGCTATATTTTAAGATGAAACATGTTTTTTCACCTTTTAAAAAAGTACTTTCTTGATGAAGTATCACTCAAAGACTGATAAAAACATATTCTAAAAACTTACATGAACGCCATTTTATACTAAAATTTCCCACTTTTTGTCCAATATTTATAATTTTTAGTCTGATTTTATCGAAATTAATTGTAAGCATTGAGTGATGTGTTGTCTCTTATTATTTTCAATTGCTTAAACGGTATTGTTTAACAAGTATGGGTTTAAAAAAAATATGAGTGATAAACACTAGGCATTACTAACGAGTTACTTTAAAGTTATGGTTTTTGTTTGGTCCGAATATTGATAAACAATTCGAATTAGTTATTTTTATAATCATTGATTAAAAATAATAAAGATGAATATTTTTAAAAACATTTCGTTTAAATTTTTGATAAGTTCGGGTTAATATATATTCAAACTTTTAAGGGAGATTTATTCAAGGAGGGGATTTGGTGAAGTATTTTTGGAAAGTTGGTTTTTGGACGTTTTTTCTGTAAATTGTTTAATAGTTTTATAAAGTGTATTAAGTTCAGCGAGTTGGAATTTGTGGGAATTGCGAAGCAATTCCAAAAGGTCCTGCGTCAGCAGTTTACGGGGGTTGGCGAGCGATAGCGAGCAGGGGGCGGTAGCTCCCTAGTAACTAAAAAATTTAACCTTGCTGATAAGAAACTGGGATCATTTCTTCCCTGACACAATATAATTTGATTTTCAGGTTAAATTTATCAACATTATACCGTCTTACAGAGTTAATGAAACCTGAGTTTTCCTAGTCAAATTGAGTTAACCCTTTATCTACTGACGGTACTTACAAGTACCACCGACTATAAAATTACATAGAATAACCATCCTTACGAATATACTGACGATACTTTGCAGGAACACTCTTTCAGTTTTACTCTTCCAGGATAAAAGGAAGCACGGGTTCTGTGATGAATATTTTAGCGGGAAAGGCGAATAGATTTAAAACTGATGTTGTGCTTTCAGCTGCCATGTTAATCGGATTCCCATGATTGTCATTTTTACTCCCTCAAAAGTAGTCAAAAGGAGTGTTTTATTTTTTTAGACTTAAAACTGCGATGAAAATCCCTGTGGGTTTTTTTTGTATTGTGAGAATATTTTAGCCCTCAGTGTACTGGAGGTGCTCAAAAGTATCAACTTGATTAATTAGCTCTAGCGGATTAAATTTCCCAAAGAAGATTATTTTATTTATGTATATCCCATAATTTTCAATTTAGTGACTAAAAAAATATTTTTTCACGAAAAAAAATTGCATAAAATCATAATGCGGTAGATAAAGGGTTAATGAGTGTAACGTAATAATGATAACAGGTTATATACAACGCGATATGTAAATAAAAGTAATATAATAGTGTGAATTACATTGGAAGATGCCACATGGAATTTATCACTCCAGTGTGCGTGGTCTAACCTGTATCCTTTGCAGGAGCTGGTTCTTGTCTAAAGATTTACCGTTTGCCTTGCTGATTTTTGCCATGATCTCTGCAGCTTCGTCATATTTCTCTTGAGATATCAACCAACTTGGAGACTCTGGCAACAGCCTGGGAAAGTAGAAAGCAACAAAAATTAGCATACCATTTGATATCAATATGAAATTTTATTTTTAAGAGAATCGTATTTCAGCTTAGATGTTTAATAATTTCAAAGATATCTAGATTAATTTTGGGTGTAATTCAGAAACAAGAATTTTTGTCTACTGAGGGGTGGTAGTAATTTGTATTTTCACAAAAAAAACTCCGAATGGAATTTAACTCATCCTTAGTAGTAATCACTTTTCTGTAACTTAAAAATTACTTAAGATAAATATCTAAATATATATAATCAATTTACAATTTATTGTTACAACTTATGACCCTGTAAAAACTTAAGGTGTACCAGTTCCTGTTAATTCCTTATAGAAGATATTAAAATGTTTCTTAATTAAAATGAAAATATTACCACAAAAATGGATATAACAATCAATGGATATACCAGCTGTAAACAATACAATTAGCAATTCGAATCCATAAGGGAGCGTTTCCACTTTTTAATTTACGGTACGGCAATCTGATGAGGACCCAAAAAGGACCTAAGGCAGCATAATACATGCACATCCACTTTTGATTTTTAATCAAATGAAAGGACACAATTTTTGTCTGCCTGTTCATAAGTTAAATCCGGATTACAGTACCGCAACTAAACGCAAAAGTAGAAACAGTCCTTATAACGTTCTACACTGTAAAAAATAATCCTGCAAAAAAACAGAAAATTTCTGGCAGCAAAAGTTGCCAGAAAAAATCTGTAGGTTGAAAAATCCTGTAAACAGAAAAAAGCTGTAACCTACAGGTAAATGCTGTAAAAAGGAACTTTCTGTCAAGTGGGCTACAGATTTTTCTGTTGCCTCTCAGTAATTTTCTGCTTGTGCGCATGCACTTATTTTAGTAGAGTTTTTTTAATTTTAATTTATTGATATCCGGGGATAGAACCCGCGACCTACCGCATGCTAAGCACGCACGCTACCACTGAACCAAAGAAGATTCAGTATAACGTTGCCAATAGCTGTATTGGTTTTCAATGCAGTAAGTTTCTGTTTAAGTACAGATAAGCTAAAAAACTAGGTAAAAGCTGTTATTTTACATAAAATAAATAGAAGTGCGGTGGGAATGTTACATGACAGAATATCTCTGTAAACATAAAGTCACTGTTATTGAAATTTCTGTTTTTCTACAGTTTTTTTTACAGTGTATAGAAACTTTTAAGGATACGTATTACTTATGCTATACAAAAATTGTCTCATTCATTTTGTTTTGAAAAGTCCTCCGTATCTTATATAAAAGGTCAATGCTTCAAACAAAAAAGTGTTTTACAGATACGAAAGGTACCGTTTCCCCTTAACTAGTGTCCTCTGACAACCTTCAATTCCTATGTAAGTAGTGATTAGTGTGCATTAGGGTGGTCGCTAAAAATGAAAGTGCGAATTTTTTTCGCGGCACCCCCTCAAAAGGTGCCATTTGATGGCAAACTAATATTCTGAAAGTTACAGACCAAAAAAATAATATTTTGACCCGGCGCCCAGCCCTCAAAGTTTAGAAAAAACGCGATTTTTCACTAAAAATTGCGCGTTTTTCACCATAAAATTTGAACCAGATACAGTAGAAGAAAAAATAAGGATTCATTCTTTAGATAAGTTAATTAGCTTTAACTTTTTAAATTAAAACTTTTTTGTGTGACCCTTAGATCAAAAGATGCAAGGGGGATTCCACACCCCACCCCCAATATCAATTTTTTAAGGAGACACAGGATTTTTTCTTTTATTCATAAGATATTGTTTGCTGATGTAATAACATGAAAAAAATCATTTTTCAACCACACAAGTGTGAAATTTTAGGATGTAAAGTGAAAAGAATTTTTTTGAATTAATTTTTTTATTCCAAATAACAGTTAATAAAAAATACACTTAAAGTCACAAAATATATTAACAAAAGCACACATAGCATACAAAATTAGGAATATTATTCCCACAACAACTACACATTTGAATTTAACATTTAAAATTTACAAAATATAATGCAAAATTAAAGAGGCAAGGGAGAAATAGTAGTTTTTTTACGTCCACGGGTATAATTTTCTACACTCAGATACAACTTGTAAAAGGTATTGCTTTTGTTCTTCGTCTTTAGTTTGATTTATTGAATTCTTGCACTAGTTTAATACCTCTTTCAGCAGCATCATTAACCACTTTTAAACATTTTTACTATATCAAATCCTTTTGTTAGCTCCAAGTTAGTTCACCACTCATCTGGATCATACTTTAAAAACTGTGTCGAAATATTAAACCTTTTTAAAAAGTTTAAAGTAAAAGGCGTTATTAAGCTATCTAGTTCTTTGCTTAAAAAAGAATGACAGTCATTTAAATGCACTTTCAACTTCACTGTTCTATTTTCTTCTTTATAGTCTTGGTCCACATCATTTTTGTAAGACAATACTTTTAAAGCCATGTTAATTTTTATATCTTTATTTAGGCTTTTATCAAAAAAACCAAATGCAATCATTTCAGGGCTTAAATACCATAAGTGGTTTATAAATTTAGTAAGTGCAACTTCTGATACTTCAGCATCTGTTTTTTTATAATTAATTAATGATTTAATCAGTTTTAAATCTTGATTCGGAGCTAATGGGGGATTAGGAGCGTTAAACCACGCTTTTACATAAATATTTATGATGAAAACACAGATAGTTCTAATTGCTTCCCTCTCTTGGAGGGTTAAAGGAAACTCGTTTCTAAAGATGAAAATTTTTAAGCAATAGATTGCTTTACCCATCCATCTAGCGTGATGCATAGCACCGGGAGCTCTAAAGGATATTTGATGTGGTTTTGAAAACCCAATAAATAAATATCAAACACAACAGTTCCTTGTAGTCTTCTCTAGGAAGATATTTTGAGTTTTGCAGCTACCCGGTTATGAAGATCCCGACCTCTTCCACGTCGTTTATTTCTTTCTTAACCTTTTCATCTTCGATTCCAGGTTTATATTTATTTTTATCAATTTCAGACCAATTCAATTTAAACTTCTTAAAAATTTCAGGTTGAGGACCTGTAGTTGCCCCCAATTTAATATCGAAAACTGCCTTAACTTAAGCACTATTTATAAAATGTGATGACGTCATGCGAGATACAGGAGATCATTACCGAGCATTTGCTCTAACAAAACGCATGTACCTTTCATACGGCCAGTATTACAGAAGTTATGTCGAAACACATAGCTTCAATTTTTTCTGCAACTCCCCATTTTTGCAATTCTGAAAATACAGCTTTAGCTTTGGTAGATCCTTTACCATTTTCTAGTAGTGGAACTCCTATTAATTGTTCTAAATTTCCTAGGCTAATTAAAACTGCTAATCTTTCTACTTCTTTATTCAATAGATGAGATAGCAATTTCCCATTCCAGTGCAGCTCCTTTCAATTTTAAATTTTCGAACCTACTTTTAATTAATTGCATTCTTTCTTCTCTAAATTTCTGTCTGCGGATTCTTATAGTGGTCCTAACTTGTAGATAACTTATCTAGACACAGGGTGGTCTTTTACAAAAGAATATCGGTTGCTATACTCCATTATATTGATAGTGTACAATTTCACATTTAAGGAAACGTTAAGGAATTAGAAAGTTAATTACTGATGCATATGAGTTTTTCATCCTAATCCTTTAAACCATTTACACTTATCTAAGGATAACATATTATAAATTATGATGCATTTAATAAGAACACCTTTATAAAATAACCTCGTAAAAATACTGCAAATGCTAAAATTTCACTCCTATAGGGTTTAAAAATTATTGCTTTCATGTTATTAAACCAGTAAACAATATCTAATGAATAAAAGAAAAAATCCCGTGTCTCCTTAAAAAATTGATATTGGGGGTGGGGTGTGGAATCCCCTTTGTATCTTAAGATCTAAGGGTCACCAAAAAAAGTTTCATTTAGAAAAGTTAAAGCTTATTAACTTATCTAAAGAATGAATCCTTATTTTTGTTTCTACTGTATCCGGTTCTAATTTTATGGTGAAAAACGCGCAATTTTTAGTGAAAAATCGTGTTTTTTCGAAACTTTGAGGGCTGGGCGCCGGGTCGAAATATTATTTTTTTGGTCTGTAACTTTCAGAATATTAGTTTTACATCAAATGGCACCTTTTGAGGGGGTGCCGCTAAAAATTGAACGAAAAAAAATTTCCCCCATGCTATTAGCGACCACCCTAGTGTGTATGCTCCAGAACTTAGAGCAGGAAGAAAATCCCTATTGAAAGTGTTCACAGCTTTAACTTCAGAAGCATGCGTGTGCACTTAGTACATACTTCCATAGAAATTACCAGAAAATACTAGTTTCCACTTTTCTTATGTGTTGCGCTGTCGCAATCCGGTGAGATCAATTGGAAGATTCACACACATCATTTTGAGCTGCCTCCATTGGTCTCGACCAGATTGCCGTAACGCAACAGATCGGATAAGTAGAAACAGACCTTTAGAGAAACTTCAGAAAATCTCATAAGGTAAAATGATGAAGAAGCATCACCATTCAAACAGAAATTCGTGAGGTGCTTTGACAGGCTTACTTCCAGAAGAGTAACAGACTGGCAGCCATGGCTGAGGTGACCATGCTAAGCTTGACCCAGTTTCTAGTGAGGTAGGCAATCAGAGGCAGGAAGCACAACCCCACCGTCCATGAGGTGGTTCCGATGCCGTTGATTCGAGTTCGCATCTGGGGACTGACGAGCTCCAGAACTAGAAAACAATCACTTATTTAAACATTTTAAACATCACACACTTAAATTATTTTAACATTGTTCATCCTAGAGAAATCAAAATAATCCAAAATGGACAAATGCAATTTTTTTTGTTACATTAGGGTCTTTTCTCATTATCTTTTACGTAATTGCCACAAAAAAAACTCCCCTTCAAAAAGATCACTCACTTATGATGTATCCCACTCCGTAGACGGTGGACATGGCAGTTCCGTTGACTCCTCTTAGCACCAGGAATAGCCAGAAGTATGGACTAATTGCAGACCCAATGTCCGAGAGGGCTAGCACCAGGGCCATGAACAGGAAAGTTGGTTTCCTACCCCACCTAGCAGCGATGAAAAAGGCAAGTATTGGTACAAAATCAAAGACAGTTAAACTACTAGTATTAATTTGACTGATTAAGTAGTTCACTGGTTTTTACTGGTATACTCGTAAAACATTTCGTCTGAAGTTCAGAGACCCCCCATTACACAATAAATAAGGGTTCTAAAGGTCGATACTGATCTCCAAGAGTGGTTATAGTCTTCGAAAGAGGTAGATGACGGTTTAGTTTTATATGAATAGGTAAATTACAACGTCACACTACTTTCTACATGTTAAAAATTTTTAACCCATTTTTTAAAGAAAGAATGGTACTAAAAGGGACTTATAGATGGATTTGGGAATAGGCTGTAGTAAGGCAAGCTGACCTTAATTGCTCTCCCTAGAAGTATCATTTTCGTTTAAAATTATGAATTTATGCCCTCCCACCCATGGTTTGGGATTATTCCTAGTAATTTAATTGGACCCATAGTAATTTATAGTTCTTAGAAGGAGTCGGAAAGTTTGAGAATAAACCATAAACAAATATTATAGTTGTAGAATAGTATTAACAGTACTCATGACCGTTAATAAATATAAAGATTTGTTCTGTATTTGTGATTCCGATGTAAATAATTGAGTAGTTTTTGATAATCCTGCATCATATTGCCCAGGAATTTTACTAAATAGAATAAAATATAAATAGTTTTAAACGTTGAAGAAATAAAAGGAGTCATGAATCTCCTGTTAGGAGGTCAAATAATATCGATCATAAAACTACTACTTTCATCTTTTAAACTACTTTCAATTTTTTTACGTTTTGGCATGGTTCCCATCCAACTCTCTCGCACCTTTTGACCTTCAAATTAAATTGATTGAAGACCATTGGATAGATTTAAAAGCTAATGGTGCTATATATTTCAACCAGGTACCACTCTTTTTGGCGACACTTTAGGCGCTACTCTTGGCATCGCAATCCCCTATCCAGTAAATCCACCTGGTTTCTAAAAAAATAATAATCGCCCCAGTTGGCAACGCCAAAAAAACATAGAGGAGATATAACAGTATGTTATATCTCCTCTATGCAAAAAAACAAGTAACACCAGATTGTAGTATAAAATCAAAATTTTACCTACTTCTTGTTTAAATAAAATATTCAAAGGATTTTCAATCATGTTTTTGCAAAATTGATTACAAATTCAGTTTTTACAGTAAGATACTCTAAAAATTTTAGCTATTTCAATTCCCTTTGCATCAAAACTTTTATCTGATTCATTATATTTCTCTCTCTGGGGTTTCTGAACATCTACATTTCTTTCCATTGTATGAAAAAAAGTAACTGAGTACAAAAAAAAACAAGTTATTTTAGGGGATTAGGCACTTTTTCATTCAAATGACTTACTTGTCTGACAGATATCCGTAAAAAGGAGTGCCAATAACATCACCGATGAAAACCAGACTGAGCACAAGACTGCTGTAGTGTTCATCACTGCACACCATGTCCCACTGAAAAATAGATCAATAAAAATTAATCAGTCATTTTCCACTTAAATCTAATTGAATGGAAAATGTAGAGTTTTAAGACCAGAGGGACTAGTTTTTCAAATAACACAGTCAGGCCAATAAGAATTCAAGGTAAGATAATCTCTTCATATTGAATGCTCTGAGAAAGATTTTATTATTCACGATATTAATGAACGTACGTTAATTAATATTAATGAATAAATTAATTACTAATTAATTATATTGTAAGAAAGTAAAAGTAAGAAGTGTTTAATTGTACGATCTAAAAGTCAAGGATATATGTGGCTTAAAAATTATTTTTTTTCTCAAAACATCTTTGTAGGTTACTAAAATATATGAATATAACAAAATAAGACTATGCGCAGTTTAAAATTATGTAAATTACAAAGTATTGACCATTAGAGCATGGGAGGTTTAAAGTTGACTTCATGTGCTCCTATTGAAACTTAATGCATTGAGTTTCTTAATATACAGGGTGTCTCAAAACGTTGGTGGCAAACGTAACATGCAGGTCTGTCATAAATGTCTATAGAATAAAAAAGTTAAACATTGTCCCTAAACATTGACCTCTAGCAGACACTGTTCACCATTTGCGGACATGGGTTATAATGAAAGTCGTGTTTGTGGTGGTGGCATTATAGACCTTCATAGTCATACCGCCAGGAAAAAAACTTTGACAGAAAAGCCAAAACTATGAAAAGAAGTACCTACAAAGCCAAATAATAGCCACGTAAATTTTACACCGAGTTTTTTACAGCGTTTTCTAAATTATGCGGAAAATTGGGTGGAAAAATCAATTTTCATAACTGTCCCAACAATATTGTAAGACGCCAAATTTCTTCTCCTGGCGGTATGACTAAACAGGGTGTATCATTCAGAATGGGACAAACTTCTAGGGGAGGTAAGGTACAGTACTGGAAAAAAAAATCGACTCAGACCCTATATCTCCGGAACGGCTTGTGATATAAAGACAAATAAGGTATCATTTTTCATGATTTGAAGTATTCTATATACAGAAATTTTTTCAAGTTCTTAGGGGGTCGTCTTCACATTAAACGAAGTACCAACTTTCGTTTTTCCTATGGGCGACATCAAAGATTAATCCAGATTCTGAAAGAGCACCCTCTAAAACCCCCCAAAACCAGTTTTCATGTCATTTGGTCCCCAAATGAAGCCAGGAGTGGGGGTTGAAGTTCGTTGAATTTACGTTGAAATCTCGTTTTTCATAGATTTTGATCCTTACAACCATTAACCCCACGCACACTGTAGGAAATTTCAATTAGAAAAATTTGCGCCAATTTCATATCGCCAAAGACATGCAACTTATGAAAATTATAGTAACCTTACGGTAACCATAATCTACTAACTGAAATCAACACATTTATTGTTTAAACCTTGATGTTGAACGTAGCCGTGTGGCCTAACGGCTTGTGTGCCTGGTCGCAAATCTTTAGAGCCAAGTTCGAACCGCATAGCTTCCGTGTTCTTGTTTTGCCTTTGGAAGTTTGTGTATGCCTCGAACTTAAACTACCGATAGAGTTAGAATTAATAAGTTCTTAATTTTTACTCTATTAATTTCAGTAAAAGGAAAATTAACCTATTTTTTTGTGCATGTAATATTTTTTATTTGTTTTAAAATTTTGATGATATTTTTAAATAAAAGTTTACAAATTAAAAATCTTTAAAATACAATTTTTTCAGATGAAAAAATTTTGAAACAATACTTAACACTTACTTTTGAAACAATACTGAAAAATTCGTCTAAAAATTTCACCTGCATTAAATTTGAAATGTTTTTGAATTACGCGAATAAAGTTTCAAAAAAGAGTATTCGATATAAAGATTCGAATTCATGACAGATTTCATGCAGATATTTGTGGTTTTAAATATAAATCTAAGGTCAAGAAAAGTCGTCGCTTAATAAGGACGGTCTCTTCTTACATGCATTGTTTATTAAAAGAAATTCAACGTTTTATCTTTGATATTAAATGTTATCAAGACATGAATTAATTTAACCATGACACAAATATCATCGTGTTGCTGAATTTTGGATCATACATCTTTCCCATATGATGCACCCCAGGGTTAACAGGTTCTCTTTGCCTATAAGGTAAGGTACCCATACTACGTGACCCATTTGGGGAGTGAGGGGGGTCTTCAAATTACCACGCTCGGTCACAGGGGGGAGGGGGGCTTAAGGGTTTGTCCCGTAGTCAATTTCTTCTAGTCAATACGACAAAATTAAGCCAAATTAATTATTGAAATTTGCCAACTTAAGACAAATGAGGCAAAATTAATTATTAAAATTAGACTAATTAAGCAAAATTAATTTTTTCAACTTTCTGTTTGCAAAAAACGATGTCAAACCGTATTAATGAATTACTACGTGAAAACTAGAGGGGGGTCTTGGCATGTACTACGGATGGTCACCAAAGGGGGAGGAGGGTAAAAATGGGTCATGTAGTATGGGTACGTTCCCTAACTGGCACATCCAAGGGTTGCACCAGCCGCCTACCCCTACAGTAGTTTTCAGGGGTAAGGCAAGCAGCGTATTAAATCCAAATCTACCCTACGCAGCCAGAGAGCTCAATGCTTGGAATAAAAGTTGACTTACATAATTAACTAATAATAAATAAAATAGTGGTGACTACAAAATAAAAAATTAACACTATAATAAAAATTCAGCTACCACTTTTTAATTTAATGTTATTTTTTATACGTATAGTCAAAAGTCATTCATTTCTTGCATTCAGCCTGGAATTGGGAGAACAGTAGATCCATCCGCTATTGTCACCAAATATGGATGATATCGTTGGTTCTTACCGGTATCGAATTTGGAAACTAATTTTGAAAACGTTAACCTAGTTTAAGTGGGATAGATGAGGTTAAATAGAAATAGGGAGAGTTGAAAAATTGAGTTTTGAAAAATTTAACATTAATTAATATGCTGATTTTTTTTTATTGAGGTCAAGAAAAATCAGCATGCCAATTAACGTTCAAATTTAAAAACACAAACAGAAAAAAAATATCCAACCCCTAAAATAAAACTCCAATATCCCATTCCAACCATTCCAATCACCCCCCCATATTTTCGGCAGTAAAAAACATTCCCAACTCCCCTCCCCCCTAAAAAATTCTCTCTCTCTCTCTCTCTCCTCTCTCTCTCTCTCTCTCTCTCCTCTCTCTCTCTCTCCTCTCTCTCTCTCTCTCTCTCTCCTCTCTCTCTCTCTCTCTCTCTCTCTCTCTCTCTCTCTCCTCTCTCTCTCTCTCTCTCTCTCTCCTCTCTCTCTCTCTCTCTCTCTCTCTCTCTCTCTCTCTCTCTCTCTCTCTCTCTCTCTCTCTCTCCTCTCTCTCCTCTCTCTCTCTCTCTCTCTCACTTTTTGCCATTGTTGTGATGATGCATTTATCATTTTTTCCTTAAAACCCCAATTGTTTAAAATATCAAGAAGCTCCAAATCGTCGATATGATTAAAGTTAAGTAATTTTAATTCATCAAGTTTATTAACTTTCAAATTTAATGATTGACTAGTCAACATGTTTCATATTTATATTTTGGTATCTTATTCATCAAGCACATAGGTTCAGAAACTTCAATGTTTATCCTTAAAAATTAATAAACTCTGTATCCACCCTAATGAAACATAACTCGTAATTAATTACTAAAAAAATGACTGCAGAATCATTAAAATCAGTATTTGAAATGTTTCTACTCCTAAATGTATAAGCAAATTTTAAACTTTGTAATTGCCTTTATTTTTCAAGATAATTTAGTTAAGTGGAAATTGAAAATTATTAGAAACATCGATTAAATGCTAAAATACATCAAAAATCAATCTAACTATCTGTATTTAAGTATTTTTATAGGAATTTTTGAGCCGCAAAAGCCTGATTTATTGTTTCATTAATTAGTTAAATTTCTAGCTCTTATCAACAAAACCACTTTCATAATTTAGCGTGATTATTTAATATCTTTATTTAAATTTTTATTCCCTTTTTTCCAGAATTAAAAAATGTTAATTTTAAATAACTCTCAATTAATTATTATTATTTGTAAACGAACGGCAATAAAAATTGTATAAATTTGTTTTAAAGGCTTTAGATTTTAAAAAAAGTATTCAACATCTATTCATCTTTGTGTTTGCCTGTATCCCTATAGGTTAACCTTGAACAATGAGACATGCGGAATTGCGGGGCAGAACCTGCAACCTAGTGATCACGAGCTTGTTACTCTACCAAGTGGGGCTACCACTTAAGGGTATTCTAATTGGAAGACGAAATTGCGCCAAAATATAGATAAATAGCCAAATCTGCTTTAACTTTTGTAGGAATTGTGCCAAAACACAGATAAGTAGCCAAATCTGTTCTAAACTTAACTAGAGAATTTTAAACAATTGTCGCCAATCTTTCCTCTTTGAAGTTAAATTACCAAAGTTTTCAAACCCCCTTCCTGGCTTTGTTTGACCCCTAAACAACACGAAACTTGGTTTTGGGGGGTTTTAGAAGGTGTTCTTTCAGAATCTGGAAAAATCTTTGATGTCGCCCATAGGAAAAACGAAAGTTGGTGCTTCGTTTAATATGAAGACGACCCCCTAAGAACTTGAAAAATTTTCTGTATATAGAATACTTTAAATCATGAAAAATGATACCTTATTTGTCTTTATATCACAAGCCGTTCCGGAGATATAGGGTCTGAGTCGATTTTTTTTTCCAGTACTGTACATCATAAGGATTCAGAATTGCATAGGAACCCATGGTCCCAGACGTCATCCTAAGGGGCTAAGAGGTATGGAAACTACCCACGGGACCCGAAAAGTGAGGAAGCGAAAGTTCCGACTTGCCTGTGCTTCTTCGAGGTGTCCTGCGCCCAAGGACGTTCTTTCAATAGCTTTCCCGACAGAAAAAATTCAGCCTAACCACCGATGGTTATCAGAACTTATACGATCGCTGATAATTTCCTGAATGGAAAGTATTGGATTGTGTTCCCGGCTTACTTGACCATTTAACCTCCCGTGGGTAGTTCCAATATACCCCCTAGGCCCAGGGGTCGGCAACCTTTTGAAAGGGAAGAGCCAAAAGTAGAAGTTTATGAAATTTCCCAGTTTTTAAAGAGCCACTAATTGTTTTTTGCTTCAATGTAACAGTTGCTTAATATATATTTCATTCTAGATTGGGAGGGTGATTTTAGTAGGGGACATGGTCGTAGCCAGGGTTCAACTTAGGGGGGGGTGCAAGCAGGGTCGACTTTTTTATGTTTGTGGAGAACAATTTTTAAGCCCTGTGAAAGAGGGCCGTCAAGTTTCAACGGGGGGTCTGGAAATTTGCCCCTAAGAACAGGGTTGTAAACTGCTTTTTGGTACACGTAAACCCAAATTTGGACATACATTTTTAGGTAGAATTTTGATTTTAATGAACTTATTATAACAAAAGTGTGAATAATAAATGTTGAAATACTAAAGGGGGGTTTGGGGGTCCTCCCCCAGAAAAATTTTGAAAATTTGACCCTAAAATACTGGGTTTTAACTTACTAAAAGTAAACAGGGCTCACACGCCTGCGCCAAAACCAAATTTTGTTACATACTGATACAAATTGCCTATTTTACCAGCTCCTGCGCCAAAACTGCGCCATTTTCAGAGACTACTACTACGGATTCTCCGTAGTTTCTACGGATGCCGTCGTTAAACTACGGACTACGGATAAGATCGAAAAAGCTAAGGGAAATCGGAAATCTATCATAAAAAGCACTTAGAAGCGCAAGTTTTTTTTTCCCAATTATGCTCTATTTTTAGGATATTTTTTCTTGGACGGCCGGCGGGCGCCAAGTTGAAGTTGGCTTCTTGCGTTGTTAGTGCGATGGGGAAAAACAACTTTAGTGGTTAGAAGCCGTCGTTCGGTGTTTAGGATCGCATTCTGCGGAAAAGTCGAAAAATAGCGATTTTTCGCGCAAGTACCGTTATTCCAGCACGTAGTTGAAGATGGCTTCTTTTCACATAGCTGCCAAATTTTACGGATTGTCCGTAAAATTTACGGATTTTCTCCAAAATTTACGGTTTTTCGGATGGACAAGACATTTTTACGGAATTTACATATTTTTGCATTTTTCCTCCGTGAAAACGTAAACAAATCTTGTTGCGCCAAAATAAAGTCGTCTGCCTTTTCTAGGCGTTTGGAAACGGGTAAATCGCGGAAAAAGCCGCGATTTTTTCGTTTCGCGAGTTTCGTTTTGTGCGCCGCGTGTTCCGTTCCTTCCGCGACTATTTTCGACGGCCGCGGACGCCAAGTTGAAGTCGGCTTCATCTCGTGTCTGTATTGGAATGCAGGAAAAACTACTTTAACGTGGTCAAAGCCAACATGTCCGATGGTTAGAATCACGATCTTGAAAAGCCGAAAAATAACGATTTTTCGTGAAAGTTCCGTTTTATCCGCGATTGCTTCCTACCGGCGCCTAATTGAAGTTGGCTTCCTCTCACTATTGTATTTACATTGTAGAAAAAACAACTTAAATATGGTCAGAACCAATTACTTAGGAGGTGAATTATCACTAGACCTAATAATCTGAAGTAAATAAAAATTGATAAGGTGTAAAAATTGGATTAGAGCAGATAAATTAATAGAGGTTAAAGTTAAATTTTTATGAATTAAATCTATATACGCACATTATTTGTCGTAATTATGGTTTTCATGTCGTACGAAAAGTTTTACTGATGCAAGTTTAAAATATAATGAAGGGGAAGCTTTTGTAATTTTAAATTACAAAAGCTTCCCTGCAATCAAATTGCTACAAAATACATTTTTTATGCTACAAAACTTGGTTTTACCTGATACAAAAGACATTTTTGTGATACAAAACTTGGTTTTACCTGATACAAAAATTGATACAAATATTTAAAAGTGAGTGTGAGCCCTGAGTAAAGTAAAAGTTAAATATTCGGAACTTGGGGGGGGGCAGCTGCCCCTCCCTCCCCCCCCCTTGGCTACGCCCATGGTAGGGGAGCATTTCAACCCAACATTTTTTCTGTTAGGTAAAAATGCTCCTGAACTAAAATTACTATTTCCTCCTTTCGGGTAGGGTACTTCTTTACATATCAAAGTTTAGATGACTTACGTACACATTGTAAATTAATTTTAGAGAACTTAATTTCCAAATTCTGTACAAACGATGTGAATTACTGGAAAAGAGGGTCTGAGGGTCCTTCACCTGAAAAAATTTTGGAAATTTCCCCTTCAAAATCGCATTTTAGCTCAATTTTGCCTTTTTCGATTGCACCTCTCATTATTTAAGGGGCAGAAAAATAGTATAGTTATAAAAAAGAGAAAACTTTCGAGGGGAATTCGGATCCCACTTCAGAAAAATTTTGGAAATTTGGCCCTAAAAATAGTGTTTTAATTAGTTTTTCGAACTTCTATAAAGACCAAATAAGGATCACTCCTTATAATTCACAGAATTTTCAAGGAAAATCAGCACATATTCCAAAAATTTTAGGAGTGTTAAGGAGTTCTCCCCCAGAAATTATATGTAATTCTTATCCTTAAAAGTAGAATTTTGATTTTGACTCATCTTGAAAACTTTAAAAATATATTTTCTGATTTTTTAAAAGTTTTGATTAGTAAATTATTAATTTTTTCATATGGAACTGGAGAGCCGCAACTTTACATCGAAAGAGCCGCATGCGGCTCGCGAGCCGCAGGTTGCACACCCCTGCCCTAGCCCCTTAGTGTGCCGAAGGGTGCCATGGGTTCCTATGCTATTCTGAATCCTTATTATGTACCCTACCTCCCCTAGAAGTTTGTCCCTTTGGTAAACATACACCCTGTATTTAAGTTTCGCACCAACCTTTTGAGACACCCTGTATATTTTATTTGCTTCAGCTGTTGAAAGCATCTGTTACCATTATATCCGTTAGTCGAATTTAACTATTTTATTAGTTGTTAGTTGAGATCCTTCACACACTCACCCTAGTCACAGACGTGGCATCGTAATTGGTAGTGTCATACTGCCAACCGCGATCACAATGCTTGGTGGGCCATTGGGGGTCGGGGGTATAATTTCCGGCCTTCAACAGAGTCTCGTAGTCCACATCATACACGGTACACGAATGATCGTGGAGTGGCCTAATAAGCTGCTTTTGCACCTCCAGTGACAGGTTGGATGCAGCAACCTCCGGAACGAAGCACCAGTGCTTGGGGGAGCTGGAGTAGAAAATGGAGTTCATGGAGAACATGGGGATGAATATGAAAGCGGGAATGAGGAAGGTGAATGTCAGGACCTTCTGGTAGGTCCCGAACCCTCCAACGTCCTTTAGGATGTCTTCGAAGTCCATGGCCACTAGGTCTGAAATAGGAAGATTTTTGAGTTAATTTGAATCAATAAATCTCTGACTTCAGTGTAACTAAAAACTCAAATACTGATCGGCCAGCGATAGTAAAAGGGTCACTTGATTTTTACAGCTTTGCACGGCCGATAGTTGGGTAACCGGTGATAGTTGGGGTCTTGCTTCTATATACAAGCAAATGTCTCTTCCTCTTTCGATCAACTACCCCTCAACTTCCACCTGTCTCCCCTCCGAAATACTTGTTCCAGCATTGTCAAAATCACGTGACCCTTTTACTATCGTTGGTTTAACAGTTTGTATATTTATTTTAGATAAAAATGTGATAACTAAAGCAGAAAAATTAACTAAAAATTTGGGAAAATAGGAAGATTATGTAATTTAAAAATTTTTATGGAATTCTGAAAACATTAAAAACTTCGAATTTTTAAGTTCCTACAGGAAGTTTTTTGAGGGATATTTGGGATTTAAACTTTTTCACACTAAAGATAAAAATAAATGGACCAACACGGTAAACACAAAACGGACCTGTTCCAATTGACAATCATCACAACTCACAAAAGCTAAATTTAGCATTGAGTTTCTTTGATTTCTGCAACAATTTTAGATTCATTTTAATAACCTTACCTTACCTCCTTAACCTTAAACATGTAAATAAACTGAAATATGTAAAAAATATGTTAAGTAAAAATAGTCTAAATCGATCGAAAATCCCTTGAAACAGGTAGGGGAAATTGAATTAAAACTTTAACACTCTAATTTGATGAATGGTATTGGGTCTTAAGATATAAATATAACACTTCTAAACATGCTATCAGAAAGGAAAAACATTACGTGTGTTTATTTCTTAAATTGTCTTTTAGACGGATTTATTTTTTACGGGACAGATTTATTTTTTTTAATTTCCATCGAAACACTAGGCTGTAAAAAAACTAGAGCTCAGTCTTTCCAGTCCACTGCACTGCTAGTCTTTCAAAGCTGGAGGATAACAACAAGTGGGAGCAAGGCCCATTTAACGTCACAAGCTGTTTCAGCTCAGACAGAAAAGAAGCTATTTTTAATTGAAAATAACTTAAAATTTAGGGCTTATAAAAGTAAATTAAAATGTTTTTGGAGGTTTCTGAACCATTCTGAACACATTAAGATTTTAAAAAATTTGACTGCAATCATCCATTCTGTCTACTTAAAAATTTTGTAAACGGAATCCCGTTCCTGGTTTCGTGAAATTGGGAACCAATTGATCGCAATTTGTACTGAATTTCAGCATTAACCTTGTATATTTCTTATTACTGACTTATTTTCTTTCTGACATCGATTTTCTCTCAGTGAAGTTTGCAATTTTTTAGTCGAGTAGAAAGCTTTAATAACTAATCGCTGTTGATAAACCGTATTTTTAGCAAATCACACCAATACTGTATCTTTTTAATAATATTTAACAGACCTAACTACGTGGTTTTAAAAATTCTACCAACTTTTACTGAATATAAATTAGACTGGGTAAAATCTACCAACTTCAACTGAAAAACATTAGACTGGGTAAAACGATTAACTAGATTTTTCAGTCTTGCAATTTTAGAAGAGTGGCACCGATGATAGTCACCACTTAAAGAGTAAGCATAATCGTTATATACGATGAAAATTAATTAGAAACTATCACTTGATACAAATATTTTACTCGTGTATAGGACAGTTTAAATGTCATGTTAACCGCCCTAAGTAAATAGATTAGAAGTTTTACACAAAAAATGTATCTGTGGCTTAGTGCTATTCATCACATTTATTTTCTGTGATTCGCCTTTAATTTTCAAAACGCATTAACCCTTTCGCACCGGATGGGACATATGCTGTCCCAGGCAGGAAAATTTTTGAAATTACGACTAACTGAAAAACATCTAGGAACAGAAAATAACTCGTAAGTTGCGCTGCCAAACACATCATGATTCTTAAGTGATCCCATGATTATCTAATCTCAGTTCCCCAAATGATTAAACAAGCGGAAAATCGCCAATATTGTTCGATTGTTGACTCTTATGCCAAATTATTCATTTCTGTTGCAAAACTACAGTCACCACTATAAAGTTTAAGTGAAACTTTCGCCAGTTTATTCATTCGATTCCAACGCTTAGCTCTTGCATTTTTGCACCTTTATTTTCTTCAAATTACGGATCCAACGGCTATTGGTGGTCTAGTAATAGGTGTGAGTTTGCAATTAACAAAAAGCGGCAGCGGGACAATGGCTGTCCTAGCAGTATTGACTCCAGGATTACTGTCGGGACATACCTTATCCCTGTATGCAGGTGCTCTTGGTTTAAGGGCGGGACATATGCTGTCCCATCAATAAAGCTTCTAATATAGTTGTTTTTGTTTAAGCGTTGTTATGGGATCGTTTATGCGTCTCTTGGACCATCAGACTTTCTTACAAAAAAGTTATTTCATGGTAATAATCACTTGGAGGAGAAATAATCGAGCAATCAAAAAATATTACGAGAAACAAAAAATATTAACAATATGGGGGGTTAAGTTTTTTACATAAAATTCAACCAGTCATTGGATACTACTCAATTTACAAGAAAGAAATTTTCATACAGAAAATCAGTTCTCAATTTACAAAAAAAAAAAAATATTTCGAAGAGAAAATCAGTTGTCAATTTACAAAAACGAAAAGATTTACAGAATATTAGTTATCAATTACCAAGAAAATATTTCATACAGAATATCAGTAGAATTTCAGAAAAGTTTTTATACAGAAAACCAGTTATCATTCAAACTTAAAACGGAACACACCTGATATTCCTTTCGACCAACAAGATTCCCTGTACTTCTCCCTGCGTCAGTATTTTCGGCCACATACATCAGAAGAACCATACCTATTCGAGTTCTTTCCCTTATCGTGCTCACGCGGGTCCTCACTTGGTTACATTTGTTGCCTCACCCCAGTAACGTGTATTGAAGGCTTCGAATCAATGGCAGAGCGCTACATTGAAGGGCAAGTGGTGGTCATCTATAAATAACGTGGTTGCTTGCTGGATCACCCCGGCTCTAATAGCTAATTCTCCATTGCATTTTATCGTGAGTTAGACAACGAGGTTGTATTCAAAACACGATAATATAATGGGCATGACTACGGTTACTTAAGTAAAGTAGGTTGCGATTACCACACTAACACCTCAATAGTTTTAAAGTCGTTAAAATATTTTATGTATCTAGCAGCTGTATCTCTCCCGACCAAGATAACAAGAGGATTATAAATGTTGAGTCTAGGGCGTTGATATCCCAATAGGCATAGCTTTAGTTATGTATTATTATTAGTTATGTATTATAAGACTGGGCTACAGAGTGTGTAATATGCGTCAGTGTATGAAATATCTCTAACAGGAATCCGATTGCTAACAGAAATTAGAGTCAGAAGGCATGTTGAAAGCTAGGACATATACAAGCATAATTAGTTTTACACCGATAATAATAATTAATTTATGATGAAAAATTTTTGATCAAAAAATAAAACTCAAACAACGCCAAAACATATTGTTTACACCTCTCTAAAACTGCCAATCTAACTCTTTTTTAAGAACAGCCCGTTTAAATTCAACCCCTGATTTAATTATGATGTACAAAAAATTAATATCTCGTGAGAAAATTTAAATTTAAAAAGGGAGTTAATAAGAAATGTACTTGCTTAATAAGAGAAAATGGATTTTCATCTTGCAGTTCTATGAGGGTAAAGTATTTTGAGTTACTATAAGGGGTTGGTCCGTAAAGGAACCAATTTTAGACTGGTTGGTCTAAGGGGCAGTTGGGATCGGGAACCATTTATTTAAATAGACACATTGAGGCATACAATTTTTCAAACATAAAACTCACGAATTTTTTAAAGTACAAAATAGAAAAAAATTGAATGCATCGTACCCATGCTTTTTTTTTCAAAACAGTTATGGTCTTTTCCTGATAGATTCGTGGAAACTCAGGCCAGTAATCCTTATCTAAAGGAATGACTTCTTTTTAGGCGTATCTCTGTCTAGCGGAATCTGATATTAGTACGGACACTAAAATCTTGGTTCAAGGGAAGCTTTATGAAACACTTGGTAGTACAGCTGTTACTCTGGCAATAACTAGATGGAAAGGGTGTTTTTTAAGTGTGGCTCCCTCAAACAATCCATTCGTTTTTATAGACGATAAAGCTGATTAGTTCTCCATCGGCACATGATGACAATAGGCAGGCTTTCGGTGCAACTTGTTTAATCGTTCGAAAGAACGAGAGGATAAATCGTAAACAATGAAATTGAAGACAGTTATGCGATGCTTCATCACAGAACAAAGTATATCGTCCTCTTAATTATAACTCTTTCATATGCAGGGTGATTATAATTACACTGAAATTTACTGATTTTTTTTTAAACTGTAAAACTACTGAACAGAATGACCTGATGGCCAGAAAAAAAAATCGCTTAACGAGAACGATATGATTACGAGAAATTTGAGACGGAAAGTCCAGACCATGAACTAGGAGCATGAGTGCCCATATGTTTGAATATAGGAGGGCACCCAAGAAAAATTTTTGCAAATAGCCAGTCAAGCCCGTAACCAGACTTAAGTTTCTTTTTTAAGGAGATGGTTGGTTCATAATTATTTTAAAGGGGCCCTCACGTTATTACAAAAAAAATTGTATAAAATACTGGAGTTTCAAGCAAAAGGGGGGTCTAAGAATCCTTCCCAGAAAAAGTTTAGAAATTTTAATCTTAAAAATAGTGTTTTAACTCATTTGGGTGACTTCTAAAATAAAATCAATCCTACGCCGAGTTTTACGACAGTTTCACTTCGTTTGCTAAGTAATTTCAGTCCATGTCCCTATATACCATGATCTCCTACCTCCATGTCTTTCTCCATGTCTACCTCATGGTCCTAGTCTCACCAAATTTTCTATAAAATTCAATAGTAATCTCGGGCGGTCTGAAAGGAAGTGTAGCATAAAGAATGTTGAAGAAAAAAACTTTTAAACGAAATAAAGACTTGTTGGAAAACTCGTCATGGACATAAATGCCAAAGTATAGGTCAGTTTTCTCTTAAAAAATTCGATCACGGCCAAACATATGTGAAACGTATATTTAGTGTTACGGCCAACGATGTTTTGATGTTTACGAGATTTGGTTTCACACACAGCTGGCAATAAACCAAATAAAAACATAGATGTTTTACTAACAATGTATTGTTGAAGCCGGGTGGTGAACGTCATGGCGAACTATTTTTTACCTATTTCAAGGTAAGAGAAAAATGTTTACATCCGGGGAGATTTTATATGGGAGATAAGTTACCTTTTAAGGGAAATATCCTGCATAGGGTGTATCGAAAAAAAACTATTTTCGATTTTGATGATGCATTAGTGCGGAATGATTGCCTATGGTCTGAACAAGCGTGGATACAGGGGGGGGCAACTGGTCAATTGCCCCCCGTGGGCTCGGACTAGGTATCCAAAACGAGTGAAAATTAGGTTTTTTTTTGTCAAATTTCCAAAATTTTCGGGGGGAGAACCCCCAGACCCCCCTTTCTACTTAGAACATTATATTTTTCTCTTTCTGTGCACGTTCTTCTAGAACTTAAAAGCTTTCGGATATTTTAGGTTGTTCTTGTTACAATTGTTCTTCGTTCTGAGACTTACCATCAAGAACAAGAATCGTTTTAGAACCTCTGTGTTTGATTTCGTCAGCCTCGGAAAAAAGTCGACGAATTATTGTGAAAAAAGGTGTTTTTCAAAAGTGAGAGGGTGCAAAAATTGCAGTTTTAAAAAAGCAATTTCAAAAATTTGTTAGGAATAAATATGCAAAGAAGTCAAAAGGTATGTAGTATATCATAAATAATCTGACTACTCTTTATTTGTGTATCATAAAGGAATTTTACGGGCCATAAGATAATCCTGGAACTATAGTGTTAATAAATGAACAAGTATGTTGCTCTAGAATGATTCCCAGATTCTTCCCTTTGATTGTACTGTTACTTGTAATCTTATTCAGTATGAAGTTAATGTTCTACCCAGATTCAACGTTTTCCCGCAAATTTTCTTAGTCCAATGAAAGACGTTAAATTGGGGTTTTCATATCTAAAAACGTATTTAAAAGCTACATTGAACCTATTGACGTCTTCGAACCTATTAGGGCACCCTAATTAAGGTCTCATCCTCCGATCCAGATCCCATCTTAAATGTTGAGAAATGAATCGAGATACTACTTTTTTTTTTAATTTCCGGGGGAGGACCCCCAAACCCCCCTCCGTTCCTTAGGTTAAGCATCGACAGTAAAACTTGCGTATTTTTTCAGCGAAGGTTCACATTGGATCCATAAAATACTTGTGAAGAGGAACCTTAATAGAAAAGAAATTACGAGTCAAAACCATTTTTAAAAACAAAAGTCTGGTTGGGGTTACATCCCTGTAGTTAACCTAAAATGGGTTTTTAGGGTCTTATTTTCAAAATTTTTCTGGTGGAAAATTCCAACCCAAAAATGTGGTTGCCCCCCGTAGCTCCAGGCTGGATCCGCCACTGGTTCGGAAGGTTCTCAATGCTATCCTATGGAGCCACGCAACACAGATAAGCCCGAAAAGATACTTTCCTCCCATCATTCCCATTCTAATCACACAGCAAATATCTTCACCCTAGTTTTGGACCTTATATGGTGTGTGCTATCCAAAAAACTGGAATAACAGCTTAAAACTATATAATATTATGTTGTGTATGTGAGTACGAAAATCGTTATTTTTCCTCGGTCAAGTTTTAGCCCAAAACCAACATAATATATAGATTTGAGACAGCATGGAGAACCGAGTTGGCACCTCAAGACATCCTAAAATTTTATAAAAAAATCCACAGGTGCCCACTGCCACCTTAGACAACTTATCCGCACAAACGCATCATTATAAAATCCAAACAATAGGGGGGGGGGGTTCTCGTTACACCTTAATGCTTACTTTTAATTTTTATAATTTATTCTTTCTAGCATTGTCTCTTTCTTTAAATTGCCCCTCATCCCATAAAAATCCTATCTACATTTATCATACATCATCCTGGATTTGGATAGGTATATAAAAAAAGACATCGTTTGCTTGTGTTCCAGAATAGAAAATTCTTCGTGGATAGCGGAAGGCACCGAACAGTTTATCTTTAGAGCACTATGTCTATGTCATTTCCTCCTCATACCAACCTTGAACTAGGTTAAGCCATCACTTCCCAAGTTTTTATTTTCTACTGTTTCAATGGCAAACAGAGCTGATGATAACAGAACTTCCTTGTTCTCCATGTTTGGGGATGTCCCTCCAAAACAATAGGTAGACTCCAAGATGGCTTCGCACTCAGTACTATTTACAGCATCATCAACGTTGATTTGATATCTCGGCATATTATCTCATCAACTGCATTTCTAGACCTTTTCTCTGCGTTATAGCCACCAAGAGAGCTGTTGCATAGGCTCACTGAGCAGATGATGTTTGCCTTGATAGCAGGACTGTCAACAAGCTGGGATTTACAACGTAGGAAAGTCAGTGTGGTGGCATTGTAAAATATGGAAAACTAATAAATGATGTTGCTTCAAAAGTGCTCTTTTGTTCTAGAATGCTTGCTTCAACATATACGACTTGAACGTGCAGTTGAGGGGTGCGTGAAATATAAGATAGAAATTTCTCTCTTCGTTCCATCTGCATCGAAACAGAGTACATAGTTTCTGACAATTGATCATGTGATTGAAACGTGTCAAGCACAAAATTTCTTTTTTCTTTATTAAAACGAGAAAATCTGTTAAACTATAGCTCCATTCTTCTGAAAGTGTTTAGGAATTTTTTAAAGTAGATATATCGCTGTTGTCATTCGAATTACCTCGAATCTTTGATTTGGGAAATCTACAGTATGAGATACACTCATTACCAAAAATTAAAGACACCTAATTTGTGTTTGGGAATTATGACACAATTATTAATGAAATTCATACCATATGATCTTATAAGTGTGGAAATACATGGTCCGAGATCAAAATACACTAACAAGCTAACAATAGTTATGAGGGGGGTACAGAATCCTTTTATTGATAACATTCAACACACATTTTGGAGCCGGGAAGGTTAGAGCTGTTTATGTATTTATTTGACCAACTGATTCAGAATATGGCATCCATTTTTACACATCAGCTATAGTTTTTAAGATACTATTGGGTCAATCCATATCAAGTGATCCAGAGGTGGTCGCTCGACCATTTTATAATACAATAATTTTTTGAGTGTTGATTTTTATATGATGGGAGAGTCCAAAAACACTATCTTTAATTTTTTATCTTTATTTGATTTTTATGGCAGCCATCGAAAAAGCTGATTTTTGCGTTCGTAAGGGTTTATGTTAACTTTCGTTACTCCTAACTGGTTTAACTTAAATTCATGCAACAAAAGCCATTGTACTCAGAAAGATACATCTTTCAAAATTTTTGGTACAATTGCTTGTAGATTCATGTCCCAAATATAGAAAAACAGCCCAAAAGTAGAACTTTAAAAATGATGATTTTTCAATTTTCGAAGGAGTAGTATCCCAAAAGATCTTTATTTTCCCAATGTTTCTGTAGACAATGTGTAGCCTACTTACTGGACTATATTCTGAAATAAATTCAATTCTGGTATTTTGTTCTTTTTTGTAGTTATAGGCCTCCAAAGTTGGAACATTTCAAAAAATCCAATCTTCGACCCTCTATATCTCTGTTGGAACAAAGTTTAAAAATCTGAAATTTTTGCAGGTAAAGCCTCCGGTATCATCCAACTGTAAAAATTTCACTTTTGGTATTTGCTTTCAAAGGGAGCTATGAACCTTCAAAATCTGATGATTTCAAAAAAATCCTCACTTTGACCCTCTATATCTCTGGTGGAACAAAGTTTAAATGTTTGAAAATTTCACAGGTTACTCCTCACTCAGGTATTATCCTCCTGTAAAAATTTCATCCTTGGTATTTACTTCTAAGTCAAGTTACAGGACCGTAAAAACGCTTAGTTGGGAACATGATAAAATCCATAGATGTAACGATACCATCATTCTTCAGTTTAATGTTCTTCAAACATGACATTTTTATTGTCCTGTAACTTGACTTGGAAGTAAACACAAAAGATGAAATTTTTACAGGAGGATAATACCTAAGTGAGGCGTAAACCTGTGAAATTTTCAAACATTTAAATAAACTTTGTTCCATCAGAGATATAGAGGGTCAAAGTTAGGATTTTTTGAAATCATCAGATTTTGAAGGTTCATAACTCCCCTTGAAAGCAAATACCAAAAGTGAAATTTTTACAGTTGGATGATACCGTAGTGAGGCTTTACCTTTAAAAATTTCAGATTTTTAAACTTTGTTCCAACAGACATATAGAGGGTCAAAGTTTGGATTTTTTTATATGTTCCAACTTTGGAGGCCTATAACTACAAAAAAGAACAAAATACCAGAGTTGAATTTATTTCAGAATATAGTCTAGTAAGTAGGCTACATATTGTCTACAAAAAACATTGGGAAAATAAAGATCTTTTGTCAATACTACTCCTTCGAAAAATGAAAAATCGTCATTTTAAAAGTTCTACTTTTGGGCTGTTTTTCTATATTTGGGACATGAATCTCCAAACCATTGTACCGAAAATTTTGAAGGATGTGTCTTTCTGAGTACAATGGCTTTTGCTGCATGAATTTAAGTTAAACCAGAACAGGGGCGTAGGCAGAGGGGGGATTTGGGGATATATCCCCCCCGAAACTCAGGAAATTTCCTTTTTGACCATAGAAAACCACTAAAAATACCCCATATCCCCTCCCGAAATATCAACATCCCCCTCCGAAATTTTTTTCTGGCTACGCCACTGAACCAGAAGTTAACATAAACCCTTACAAACGCAAAAATCTGCTTTTTCGATGGCTGTCATAAAATCAAATAAAGATAAAAAATTAAAGATAGTGTTTTTGGACTCTTCAATGATAATCAACCCTCAAAAAATTATTTGATTCTAAAATGGTTGAGCGACCATTTCTGTTTTTTTCTGGATCACTTGATATGGATTGACCCTACTATAAAATTATGTTAAGACTTTTGCTCTACTTTCATACAATATGGTGTTATAAACATGTCTTAAAAAATAAAAATCTTACTCTCCAAGGATTTTCCTATTCTTTTAAATCCCAATAGATAGTGTATGAAGTTTCAGCCCTCTAAGGGAGGGCCCTAAAATTTGAAAAAACTGTCTTTTTTTTTCAGAATTAAACTGCGAAGCCGTACTTCCGGGGTTCGAATCCCCGTTTGGCATGGATGTTAATTGCTGTCCTTGTGTGATGAATGAATGTGCCCCCCCTGTAAAAAGGGGTTGTGCTAGTGAATGTGTGTGTGGCGCGGGCAACAGTACCTCACCTCCGTGGCTTCGGTCCACAGGTGCTCGCTGGGTAACGCTAAAAGTAAGTACTTCTTAGGGCATTTTCAGTGGTAAAAGGATAATGTCTTAGTACCTGCCCATTAGAAAAAAAAAATATTTTTGAGTGTGCTAATGTGATAAAACTGGCTAATATATATTTTTAGAACTTACTTAGACAGATTAAATTATTTATACTTATAAACTGTACTTCATAAGACCTATTTTCTAATTTTAAGGCGAAAAGTACGGTCATTTCGATCGAAAACGCTAAATACCAATAATGGTGGTTGAGACAAATAAATTTCGAATTTTTCAAGTCCTCAAAAAAGATGTCCTTAGATCTGAAACTGAAATTTCATATGATAAAGATCAGGAAAAGGGAATTTTTTTTCACTTTTTAAAACTTTAGCGCTTGATAGCTCGGGAGCAGCTTCTTATGGTTATTTCATTGATCTTATCAGTTTTACATCAAAGAACATCTTTTTTTAGGACTTACTTGAGGCAAATTGGGTTTAACGTTGCACTTTGGTGACTCGAGCTGTTATAATTATTTAAGGTCAGGGTCTCTTGGGGTAAGTGTGTGGGACCCTTTTTGGCCTAGTACATTTTTGGAGCTTTATAGAAAAAATTTGAAAGGATTTATTTTGTACTTGTTGACTAATTTCGTTAAAGAGTCTATTCATAAACAAAAATTTATCAGTAGTTTCTAAAATAAAGCTTTACATTTTTCTTCACTGGTCTTTTTATCAAAAATGAGATGGGTGACCCACTTACCCCAAGAGATGGGGTAAGTGGGTCACCCCCTCTTTATTTATATTTAAAGCAAGCAAAACTGAAAAAGAAGTAAGTGGGTCTACTTGATAAAGTACAGTAAATTTAAATATAAAATATTTTATTGTAACTGTATCCATGAGTGAGAAATATACTCACACCATCACACCAAAATCAATATGACAAGGTAAGAATATAATGAAAAGCAAAATAAGTATTTTAAAGAATGTTTTTAAAGGCCAAGTGGATATGTTTTACTTAAGCATATAAAATAGTGTTGAAAAAACATAATAAGGTTGATTAAGATTTATTTTGGCACGATAATACACATTGTAAGATAAAAAAGAAATCGGACACACTAAATGAGATTGAATACTATTGATGAGATATTTCACTTTACTCACCATAACTTAAAATAAAACGCGAATTTAATATAAAATGTCGATCAAACTATTTATATATTTTAATGAATTTTGAAGTGGTGAGTAAAAGGTCTTGCTACTATAAATCGAAATTTTCTGAAAATATCGGTGGAAATTGTCCCTATAACCCCCCTGAAATCCGCCCATGTCTTCAGTAATAGTTCCTATATCATAAGGGACCCCCTAAAACCACTTATATCATAATAAGGGGTCTCACTTACTAAATAAAGAGGGGTCCCACTTACCCCAACCATGCTAAAATTATGAGGTAAGTGGGACCCCCCTGTTAAACACTTCAAAATTAAAATTTTTGAAAAATTTCAAATTGCCGTATATATTTTAGGTCAAACCCTGCAAAACAGTTCAATAAACATTAAAATGTATAAAACTTACCGGGAAATACTTTTTTGAAAAATACGTCTTAAACTCTCCAAAAAAATCCATTCTGGGAATCTATTTTAAATTAGTTCTATTATCTTAAAAATAAATTAAACAAATCTCAAATATATGCAAAACTCATTGGTGTGACAAGCTATAACATAATCAATGCGAGTAAGTGTGAAATTTTCTGTATAATAATATTGTTTTAAAGGAGTGACCCACTTACCCCAAGTAACCCTGTAAAATTTACTTACGTTATTAAATTTCAAAAATATAGATAATTTGAATGGTGGCTTTTGAAAACATTTGAAATTGAGCATTTGTAGTACATAGTTGGAAGTCTGAAATTCGGAATTGCAGGGACCGTGGCATATCCGGATTTGTGACTTTTCCGGATTTTCAGGCCATTTTATGATTTATGGTAATAAAAAACCAACCTTCCCTCCCATTGCCTGTTTAGTTAATTGCTAGTTTTCGTCATCCGTTGGGGTGATTTCTAAAGAAATGGGAGATAAAAAATAAAGTAAACTTTAAATAAAATGTAAGTTTAAAAAAACTTTATCACTTACCGATTGTCTGCGACTCTTAGACTTATTTCCGAGGATTTCCGATATGGCTAAAAATAAGCTAAGAAAATTCAACTGAAATTTAACTCATTTAGAATCTGCAATCTCAAGAAAGAGAATGAAATTCAAATGGATTCAGAAACATCCTAATCCGAACAATTTTACCTTCCTTAATATTATCTAAATCGAACTAGAAAAGCGCAAAGGCACAATTTTGTTCTACTATAGAAAATAATCAGTGTTCTCACTTTGGTTCTTACCGTGTTCGCATACGGTGTTTTAGAAAAAGTGTTAATAAGGGGGAAATAACGTAGCATGGTCGAGATAAATTCAAAGATGCCTTAAAAAAGGGAGGTCAAAAGTGTCCGGTTTTTAGGCCATTCCGGTTTTTGGAAGTCCGGATTTCGGGTGCTCGACTTATTATTTATTTTATTATAAAATAAAAAGTATTGGGGATTTAGATCGTCATATTTGAAACAAAAAGTTTCATATCAAAATGAAAACATAGATATGTTAGGTGTGCTTAGGCCGGAAACTCGTTTTTTTAGCCAAGATCTCGGAATTCCAGTTTATAGAAATTTTCGACAATATTAAGCTAAAGAAGAAAACTCATAAAATTAGGTCCAATTAAAAAGTAAGTGTAGGGCTGCAGCATTAACAACATCTTTTATAGAGAATCTGGTCTCACCATCTGTTCTATGTGCGATTACATAGTAACTACGTTCATTCTGAAAGAAATTTTTCCAAACTAAATCCAGAGGGAGAGAGCACAAATCAACTTGCAAATTGGATTTGACGTTGCGCCTTGGTGACTCGAACTGTTGTAAATATGAAAGGTTTCCATGTTTATTTTTGAAATTAAAATTCAAAAATACATTAAAATAAAATATTAATTTGAGGAGTGGCTATTAAAACGTTTGAAATTGAAGTGCTTGAAGCAACAAGGAGCTAACTCCAACGAAAAGGTGTCAGAGTTAGCTCATTATTACTGCAAGAACCTCAATGGAGAATTTCTGGTACTTATGTATTTAAAAATAAAAATAATCGAGTTGTCATATATTGTAAACAAAAAGTTTCACATCAAAATGAAAACGTTTATTTGTGTCATTTCTCTCAGTGAAATGAAAGTATCAAAACATTACCTGGTTGCAAAGAAGGGGTCTTTTGAAATATCTGTTGCTATAGATGAGGGCTATGGAGGGGAGAGGAATTTTGAAAAGAATGTTCGATTTCCCGGGTCCCTTTTTGTTATATTCTAATCGCAGTCACGTGACCCGGTATTCATCTTGACAGATTAGGCGACGTAATTCGAGTGCGATAATGTGTGACGTTTCTGACGATAACCAGAGCCATAAAAAGTTCTCACAAGCAAGGAAAATTACAACTCCTCGACAAGGCAAGGATCTCGTTACACAAGGTTCCCAATGACGAAACGGGCTTTCACAAAATCGTCAGACTGGTTCTATGAAGGAAAGACGAACGAGTGACAATGTCTTTATATTTATATGATTTAAGAGTTAAAAGGCCGTTGCCTTTAAGACCATTAGAAAGCAACATATTCGCTACACAGTCTTTGTTTAAGCTTGATTTTAACATACAATGCACTTGTTCGCAACCTTGAGCTAAAACAAATGTATCACACCAGGGGAGTCATTTCAGTTTTTGGTTGGGGGGCAAGGATTATTTTAAGTGGGTCTGGGCCACACCATAACTACACTTTTGGGGGGGTTGCCTCAACTTCATTTTTAAGGTATCCCCTAGCGAGCACATTTATATACGAGCGCTGAAAAGTAGTATTTAAACTATATTAATTATAATTCCAAAATTTGACGACGGGGTAAAAAAGGAAAAAAACTTGGGTCTGGGGTTCACCCCCAGGAAAATTTTGAAATTTTGACTCTAAAAGTAGTATTTTAACTCATTTCGAAATCCTTTGGGCTACATCCAAAGAGAACGATTTCTTGTAAACCACAGAATTTTCTTGGGGAAAAAAGACGTCAAAGTTTCAAGGGGGCTAGGAGTTCTCACCAAGAAAAAATTGCCTTTAAACTATTGTTTTATTTCTTGCAGAATTTTGAAGGCAGAAATACTGTATAACCGACGTAAAAATTTTAGAGGGGGCTGGGGGTCCTCCGCCGAAAATGTTTTTGAAATTTCCCTTTTAAACTAGTGTTTTATCACTTTCTTCAATCTTTTTGGGGAGCTCCTAAAGGGAAAAGCTTCTTGTACGTAAGTGGGATAATTCTAAAGGGAAAAACACTGTACCCTAACTTAAAAATTTTTTGGGGGGACTGGGGGTCCTCCCATGGAAATTTTTTTGAAATTACCCCTTTAAACTAAGTTTTATCTCTTTTTCAAACTTTTTGGGGAGCACTAAAAAGGAAAAGCTTCATGCAAGCGGCAGAATTTTCAAGGGAAAAACACTGAATAACAGACATTAAAACTTTACAGTGGGGCTGGGGGTCCTCCCCCAGAAAAGTTTTTTAAATTTGCCCTTAAAGGTAGTAGGGGGTTTTCTAACTTGATTTCGCGTGCTTTTTCGTGATTATGCTTAGTGAAAATAGCCATTTTGTTCCTTAAAATCTGTAGTTTACGAATCGCGATGGTGGACACTTCGGGTCTGCGCCAGGGGATGGTGAGACGTGCAGAAGTGGAAAATCGACGAGTTTCAATTTTGTGTTGTTTGGAGTCAAAATGGTTCCTTTTACTTTTTTAATTTGCCCAAATGCTCCATAATACGAGAGAGGCGAGGGACGACTAACGGGACATAGAGTTTGGAAAGGATCAGTTCACTCCAGTAGAAGGGGTGGAAGGATAAAGTGGAACGTAAAAATTTGTAAGCCTATTTTCTCTGAGGCGCAGGCTTGTAGTCGTCCATTAACGTAATGAAAGGTGCCATTCTTTTCCTTATTTTCAGGCGAGAAAGAATTGCGATGGTAGAAATCTGGCAACGCTCACTAGGGGTAGGGAGAGGGGCAGGAAAAAATTACGAAAATCAGCAATATCTCCTGAAAAATAATTTCTTTTCTGCACCAACTGCGGTTGAATGTTTTGTAAATTGACACCAAAAATGGGTAAAATGCATTAAATCGATTTTCGAACGATTCTTCTACTTAAAATAGGGCCTGAAAGGTGTAGAAAAAATTAAGGGGAAATTCTCAACTTTTAAGTCTTTTAAAAACTTATTTTTACTCGTGAAGAAGCACTAATTTCAGGCTAATTTTTCCCTTTATACACTTAAGAATACGAAATACCATCGTAGATATCTGGGACCTGCGATTAAGGAGGGGGGCAGGGGCAGAAAAAAATATTCCTGTTTTTATACTCATCGTGAGAGTAAAATTCAAAATTTTCTACTTTTAGTAGAGTCATAAGTGGTGCAAATAAAGAAGATAGATACCTGACATGTCTAACAGCCCGGTAGAAAAGAGTTCCTCCCATTGGAAGGTGAAATGGAAGGGTTAAGTGGAACATAAGGAATTATATGGGATGTTTTGAAAAAAATTGTGTCTATTTTAGTGAAATAATGTAGAAATCTATTTGAGCAGGTTCTATGTAATCTGTAGAACTGGAAATGCGACAATAAGTAACTTTCATTCTCGACCGAGGATAATAATTGGGGCAGAAAAAAAGTTCAAATTATACTTTACTGAGAAAAAGAGTAATTATCCTGTTTAAAAGGTTTTATGGATTGAAATTTTTGATTGGGGTCACTCAAGGTGGTCTATCCTGAGAAGCATAAACTCATCTTTGGGGGTTGAATGGATGAAATGGAATACAAATTCGATTTTTTGACAAATGGCGTGAAATTTCTTGGAAGAGAGTGATAATAAACAAATCGATTCCTCTTTCCAACTCTCTCGAATGGGTTACCCGACAATGAAATTTGGGAATCAAGACAAGGGTCCGTGGTCGGCGCAGAAAAATTTTATACATTAAATTTTAGTTTGTATAATTGTGTCTAAATAAGTTAAAATATCCCTAAAATAAGAAAATTCATAGCAGACATGAAGGAGACCCATGTTAAAACTGTTTCTTGGAGGGTAAGAGGATAAAATAGAATATTAGGGGGTATTACATTTTACTATTTTACTAAAAAGTGAGTATTTCTCGCAAAAATTGCATTAAAAGGATACGATTTTCCAATTTTACTCCATAGAATATGATACGTATAAGATAAATCTGTAGTATTAGGCAGGGGAAGGTTAGTTGGGCAAAAAAAACCTGTAATTATTACAAAATTAAGACAAAAAAACTTTATAATATTCTAATTTTTTGAGAAATAATTAAATGTCTTAAATTTGTAATAATTACAGGTTTTTTTTGCCCAACTAACCTTCCCCTTCCTAATACTACAGATTTCTCTTAAACGTATCATATTCCATGGAGTAAAATTGGAAAAATCGAATCCTTTTAATGCAATTTTTGCGAGAAATACTCACTTTTTAGTAAAATGTAATACCCCCTAATATTCTATTTTATCCTCCTCTGACCCTCCAAGAAACAGTTTTAACATGGGTCTCCTTCATATCTGGTATGAAATTTCTTATTTTAGGGATATTTTATCTTATTTAGACACAATTATACAAACTAAATTTTAATGTATAAAATTTTTCTGCGCCGACCACGGACCCTTGTCTTGATTCCCAAATTTCATTGTCGGGTAACCCATTCGAGAGAGTTGGAAAGAGGAATCGATTTGTTTATTATCACTCTCTTCCAAGAAATTTCACGCCATTTGTCAAAAAATCGAGTTTGTATTCCATTTCATCCATTCAACCCCCAAAGATGAGTTTATGCTTCTCAGGATAGACCACCTTGAGTGACCCCAATCAAAAATTTCAGTCCATAAAACCTTTTAAACATGATAATTACTCTTTTTCTCAGTAAAGTATAATTTTAACTTTTTTTCTGCCCCAATTATTATCCTCGGTCGAGAATGAAAGTTACTTATTGTCGCATTTCCAGTTCTACAGATTACATAGAACCTGCTCAAATAGATTTCTACATTATTTCACTAAAAAAGACACAATTTTTTTCAAAACATCCCATATAATTCCTTATGTTCCGCTTAACCCTTCCATTTCACCTTCCAATTGGAGGAACTCTTTTCCAACGGGCTGTTAGACATGTCAGGTATCTATCTTCTTTATTTGCACCACTTATGACTCTATTAAAAGTAGAAAATTTTGAATTTTACTCTCACGATGAGTATAAAAACAGGAATATTTTTTTCTGCCCCTGCCCCCCTCCTTAATCGCAGGTCCCAGATATCTACGATGGTATTTCGTATTCTTAAGTGTATAAAGGGAAAAATTAGCCTGAAATTAGTGCTTCTTCAAGAGTAAAAATAAGTTTTTAAAAGACTTAAAAGTTGAGAATTTCCCCTTATTTTTTTCTACACCTTTCAGGCCCTTTTTTAAGTAGAAGAATCGTTCGAAAATCGGTTTAATGCATTTTACCCATTTTTGGTGTCAATTTTCAAAACATTCAACCGCAGTTGGTGCAGAAAAGAAATTATTTTTCAGGAGATATTGCTGATTTTCGTAATTTTTTCCTTCCCCTCTCCCTACCCCTAGTGAGCGTTGCCAGATTTCTACTATCGCAATTCTTTCTCGCCTGAAAATAAGGAAAAGAATGGCACCTTTCAATACGTTAATGGACGATTACAAGCCTGCGCCTCAGAGAAAATAGGCTTACAAATTTTTACGTTCCACTTTATCCTTCCACCCCTTCTACTGGAGTGAACTGATCCTTTCCAAACTCTATGTCCCGTTAGTCCTCCCTCGCCTCTCTCGTATTATGGAACATTTGGGCAAATTAAAAAAGTAAAAGGAACCATTTTGACTCCAAACAACACAAAATTGAAACTCGTCGATTTTCCACTTCTGCGCTTCTCACCATCCCCTGGCGCAGACCCGAAGTGTCCACCATCGCGATTCGTAAACTACAGATTCTAAGGAACAAAATGGCTATTTTCACTAAGCATAATCACGAAAAAGCACGCGAAACCCATTTTCGTGAAGTTAGAATTCCCACTATAGTGTTTTAACTCCTTTTGAGACTTTTTGGGTTACTCCCAAAGCTCCTTGTGGAAGTTTAAGAATTTTCAAGGGACTTGTAGCTATTTTTCACATAACAATGGAAACCTTAAGGGGGCGGTCGCCCCCCTGCCCCCCTAAATGACGCCCATGTATCACACGGTTCCCAAATATAGGATAATAGCACCTTTTCTTGTTTTGGGAAGATCAACGAAAATGTTATTAACCCTTTCACTTCCAGTCAGTGATATTTTTAACGCCTCTGAGAGCATATTTCACGCATTGAAAATAAGAAATACGCTTTTAAAAACTAGCCAGGCGTATTTTTACGCTTTGAATTTTTAACAAACGTTTTGCTTAAAAAATGCATGGCACCCCACCGAAATAAAAAAAATTTCTACGCATATTTGTAATATTAAATAAATATATAATTTATTTTTTTATAATGTTTTATATTTTCTACTTATATTAACAGATGCTATAATTGTTAAAAACCAAAATAGCATTCTCATTTTTTTCTATTTCAGTTTGTCCATTGAAAAACGTTTTTATAAAAATTTGTCTCTATATCATATCCACGGGGTTCGAGTCCGGTATTGGGTTCGACTCCGGTAAGGGGTTCGAGTCCTCTTGCGGGAAGGTGTGCCGTTCGGGAGAGGATTCGAGCTAATGATTGGAAGTATGGGTTTCGTCATCACTTGGAGAGGTTATATATTTGTGGTCATTCTTCAGGAAGGGAGATTTCGATCATGCTACTGCGTTCCTGTATTTACTCGTTAGATTTTAGAGTTTTAATTAATTTATTCTTTTTAACTTAAACTTCTTAAATGTTTTTAAAGTTATAATAAATCAAGTGTTTTGGATTTTGGTCTGCATCTTCTTTCTCCGTCACATTTGGTGGAAGAACCGGGTAGTCAGCAACGGATTTCAGACAGAGTCTTCGAAAGCAGGGGTTGCCGCCGGTTTACGGTCCTTTGCCTCCTCCTGTAAGAAAAAGGACTATGTCTACTAAGACAGCAAACATCGGGACTATGACCTCGCCATTCTTCGTCGCATATCACGCACCTCGGGAGCCCTGCCTGTTCAATGCAGCACCAAACGAGGATCCTTTGAGATGGAAAAAAAGTTTTGAGCGAATTTCCAAGTGTAATGGTTGGGACGAGATGATGTGCCTTGCAAACGTTAGTTTCTACCTCGGAGGCACGGCTCTACAGTGGTTTGAGAACAATGAGGACGCCTTCAACAGTTGGAAGGATTTTGAGGTTTCCTTTGCGAAGACTTTTGGACAGGAGGACAATTTGAAACGAAGAGCTGAGGAGACGCTGCGTCAGAGGGCACAACTTCCCGACGAGTCTTCGGAGTCTTATATCCAGGATGTACTTAGTTTATGTCGTGTCGTTAACCCAGCTATGAATGATCTCTAGAAAATTAATCATTTAATGAAGGGAATTGCCGAAGATTTTTATAGGATCCTGATGATAAGAGATCTTAAGACGGTTGCGTCGTTCATGGAACAATGTCGAGATATCGAGGCTGGGCAACGACGGAAAATCCAACGCCGTTTTGAGAGATTGCCCAATGTCGCCCCCTTGTCTTCACCGGGAGAGGAGAACCACATAGCATCCTTGATACGTAGGATTGTCCGTGAGGAGCTTAAAAAGATTTTACCGCAAACACCAGAGCGTCGAGAGGACTTTGTGCAGCCCATTCAGAGGAGGGTTCGGCAGGCCATGGCACCCATCAGCCATGACTTTCCATCGGAGGAGCCGAGAGATTCGAGAGGATTTTTCCCTCGCTCGGGTACCCCCCCCTGCTCGGGTACCCCCCCCCTGCTGAACCCTGCTCGGGTTATGAGAAACACGGTTCATGACGGGAACTTTTCATCACGGTCGCCGAGAAAAACCGATCTGTGGCGTACTTGCCAAAATCTGCCCGTCTGTTTTTACTGTGGACGTCCGGGACACGTGACCAAATATTGCCGAGATCGACAAAATGACCAGTCTTTCGGTAGATACCGTACCGACGACTTCAACCGGGGACAACCATCCGATGCCGACTCTTTGCTGGATGATGATGTTACTGAACGGAGGACGCAGTTTAGACCATCTTGGACCGCAGTGGAACTCCCTCTCCTAGACGCTACAACACTCGCAGACAGTCGCCATCACCAGTCCGACGCAATAGTCTTTCACCTCTTCGAAAAACCGAGGAAAACTAGATCTGGCGTCCTGTGACGGAGGTAGGGCCGCTCTAAGTGAAAATCCTCCTAGTTGTGCTGCGGTGAAATTGAATCAAAACTATGTCTGGGTGCGAGTGGGAAAATCGGCCATGGTACGGGCTCTCGTCGATTCAGGAGCTGACTATTCTGTGATCTCGGAGGACCTCAGGCGTAAACTTAGGAAACCCATGTTTAGCGAACCATGTCCAACGCTTCGTACGGCAAATGGTAGAGTCGTTATCCCTCAGGGTAAATGTTCGTTGCGAATCGAACTGGACAATAGGGAAAGTTGTTTCGAATTTTTGATGTTTCCTACTTGCAGCCACGAGATGATTCTCGGTTGGGATTTTTTCAAGGCTAGTGATGCAGTTATAGATTGTGGTCGAGAAGAGATTACATTAAATGAAATTTCACCCCACGAGACGCCATCGGTTCTTAACGGTTTCCTTTGTTCCTTGGCAGACTATGTCGTACCCGCACAGTCTATGTTGAGAGTCTCAGTTACAAACAGATGTGTTGAACAGGGTGATGCTGTGGTGATTGCGAGGAAAGAGGTTATGCTGGAAAGGGATTTGTGTTTGCCGGCTTCAATTGTGGAAGTCTGCGATGGTCGTGCACAGCTTTGGGTGACTAATTGCTCCGGTTCACCTCAGCTTATTCCGACAGGAATGTGCATAGCCGAAATAACACCAATAGATGATAATGATTTGTGTTCTATTGACTTGAAACCAGCAGAAGACGGTAGCTTTTGCCCTTTGGGTAGCTCCCCCGGCCCTCCCGTCCCCAAGGAAGATCGTACCGACGTAGAGGAGGGACTGAGACGTCTTATTAATGCAGAACTTGCTGATCCTGAAAAAGAAAAATTGCTCGATCTGTTAGTCCTTTTCTGATGTTTTTTACCTTGAGAATAGACCCCTTAACACAACGAATGAGGTAAAGCATAGAATTGACACTGGAAATAGCGCACCACTGAAGCATAGACCATACAGGGTGTCGATGGCGGAACGCCATATTATCCAAGAGGAAGTGGACAGAATGTGAGACATGGGAATCATCGAGCCATCCGCCAGTCCCTGGTCTTCGCCTGTAGTTCTGGTTAAGAAAAAGAATGGCAAGTGGCGATTCTGCGTGGATTACAGGCGACTCTACAAAATCACCAAGAAAAACGTGTACCCTCATCCGCGTATCGACGATGCCCTTGATTGCCTTTCTGGAGCGAAGATCTACTCCTCATTGGACATGAAATCCGGATATTGGCAGATATCAGTAGATGAGCACGACAGAGAAAAGACAGCCTTCATTACACCGGATGGCTTGTATGAATTCAAGGTAATGCCCTTCGGGCTTTGTAATGCACCTGCAACCTTCGAGAGAATGATGGACAGTCTCTTGAGGGGCCTCAAGTGGAAGATATGCTTGTGCTATTTGGACGATGTGATTATTTATGCAGCTACATTTGAGGTTTGAGGAGCACACCAGCCGATTCAAACAAGTTTTGGAGTGCATGCGCAGTGCCCGACTCACCTTGAACTCTGAGAAATGTAGCTTTGGAAAGACCCAGTTGACCATTTTGGGACACTTGGTAAATAGGGAGGGAATTAGCCCCGATCCCGATAAGACCAAGGCAGTTAGGGAGTTCCCGATTCCTAAATCTACCTCTGATGTTAGAAGTTTCCTCGGGTTATGTTCATACTATCGACGTTTTGTGAGAGGATTTGCGGATTTGGCAAGACCTTTAAACCAGCTTTTGAAGAAGGACACCAAGTTTGAGTGGGAAGAGGAGCAGCAGAGGGCCTTTGCAGTCGGCGTTGACGAGCTCGCCAGTTTTGGGATATTTCCAGGCTTAACCAGAGAAGCAAATCCACACGTACGCTAGTGGATATGGTATAGGGGCGGTTCTAGTACAGATTCAACGGGATGTAGAAAAGCCTATTGCTTATGCTTCTAGAACTTTATCCCCAGCGGAGTCCAATTATTCAACAACCGAAAAGGAACGCCTGGCAGTAGTGTGGACTGTGACTAAATTTAGGCCTTACATTTTCGGACGTAAATTTTCTGTAGTAACCGATCACCATTCACTCTGCTGGCTTACAAATCTGAAGGACCCTTCCGGACGATTAGCGAGGTGGTCTTTGCGCTTGCAGGAATGCGACTTTGACGTTCATTTCAAAAATGGCCGAAAACACAAGGACGCCGACTGCCTGTCGAGAAACCCTTTACCAAATTCTGAACCTGATTCTTTTGAAGAGATTCCTTGCCTGGCCTCTTTTACATCATTTGAGAGCGAGCAGAGACAGGACCCAAGGCTAGAGGCTATCAGGAGAGATATCCTCGAAAAGGGAGACGTTAGGGATTTTAAAATAATAGACAACGTTTTATATCGACGCAACTATGACCCTTATATAAAAACTTGGCTGCTTGTCGTTCCTAAGGCCGTTCGGAGGGATGTTTTGAGGATCTTGCACGACGCTCCCACAGCTGGACATTTGGGGTTCGCCAAAACATACGATAGGGTAAGGCGCAAGTTCTACTGGCCTGGGTTGTATCGCAGCGTCCGCCAGTATGTATCGCATTGCAGAGAATGTCAGCGTAGAAAATCACCCCCGTGCCTTCCAGCTGGCCGACTGCAGCCAATTGAACCTCCTCACACGCCCTTCGAAAAAATAGGAATTGATCTTCTTGGACGATTTCCCGTGACAAGAAATGGATATTGGTGTGTACCGATTACTTGACAAGATTTGCTATCACTAGGGCTCTTCCTAATGCAGAGGCGACTGAGATATCAAGATTCTTGGTAGAGGAAGTTTTCCTGAAGCATGGTTCCCCTCGTAGTATGATTAGCGACAGAGGACGATCCTTTTTGTCCCATCTGGTAAAGGAAATCAACACCTTATGTCAAACTAAACACCTGATCACTACAGCTTATCACCCGCAGACGAATGGTCTAACAGAGCGGTTCAACAAGACTTTGGCGGATAGGTTGTCGATGTATGTGGATGCTGAGCAGAGGAACTGGGACCAGGTTCTTCCCTATGTGACGTTTGCATACAATACAGCTAAACAGGAGACGACTGGATTTAGCCCTTTCTTTCTGGTGCATGGCCGTGATGTGGAAACACCTTTGGACGCAATTCTCCCTTACCATCACGAGGATATGCCGTCTAGTGAGTTTGCTGGAGAGCTGGTGTCACGAGCGGAGGAATCCAGAAATATCGCTCGATTACACATACAGCAGTCTCAGGCGTTGGACAAACACAGGTATGACGAAAGGCATCGCCTGGTGTCTTACAGCCAGGGTGAACTGGTATGGGTATTCACTCCTATTAGAAAAAAGGGAAGATCGGAAAAACTTCTGAAACGGTATTTTGGACCATACCGTGTCACTCGTCAACTTTCAGAAGTCACTTACGAAGTGGAACCCTACGAAACAGAGGGTCGGAGGAGGAAAGCACGGGACATCGTGCATGTGCTGCGGATGAAGCCCTACAGGGATCCTGACCTGCAGATGGGGGATGTCTCAGATTCTGATCCTCGGAGACAATCTTTGGAGGATGTTGAGACCGGACCTCAGCCTGGTACCCTTAAAGAATACTCTGGGCCTACCACACGACATCGAACCGGGGTTCAGAGAGACGCAGAAGCCTCTTAAGGGGGATGAAATGCCACGGGGTTCGAGTCCGGTATTGGGTTCGACTCCGGTAAGGGGTTCGAGTCCTCTTGCGGGAAGGTGTGCCGTTCGGGAGAGGATTCGAGCTAATGATTGGAAGTATGGGTTTCGTCATCACTTGGAGAGGTTATATATTTGTGGTCATTCTTCAGGAAGGGAGATTTCGATCTTGCTGCTGCGTTCCTGTTTTTACTCGTTAGATTTTAGGGTTTTAATTAATTTATTCTTTTTAACTTAAACTTCTTAAATGTTTTTAAAGTTATAATAAATCAAGTGTTTTGGATTTTGATCTGCATCTTCTTTCTCCGTCACAATATAGTTTCTGCTATTTCCGTATTTCACTCCTTATAAATGAATTTCAAGCCTCCTAAAAAAGTCAAGGAGTATTTTTACACCTCCAAAAAATCCTAAGAATAACACTGTTTCCAGTGATGCCAATTGAAATCATGATATTTGGGATTTTTTTCATCTTTCCTAGAAATACCAAAGATTCCAAATCTCTATCTATTAGAATCTTCATTCAACTCCCTTTTAAAAAATATTTTTGTTTTTCCTTACCATTAAATTTTTATTTCCCAATAAACGATCAAAATTTAGCTTTTTGAAGAAATTTTTTTTGCTAAATCTGTGTAAAAACAACTTTAATTTTGAAGCAATATATATATTAATTAAAATAAAAGAATACTGTTTTATTTTGTAAATAAATGATTGTAAATACTATATTGATCTTTTAAAATAATATTCATCAAAAAGTTTTGGTTTTAGAATTTATTGAAAAGTCATGATTCCAAATGGCATCATTGGGAGTTCAGGTGCTCTTGCTTACCAGTACATAACATGTTAGAAAATGCTATAAATCAAATATAAAGCTATATTTCTGATAAATTACTTTAAATATTAGTTAAATATAACCATAGAAATAAAAAACAAGACAGCTACATTTTACTCTCGAAATTCGTTACCTCAAAAATTTCGTTATCTCGAAAAATATTTTACCCCATCGTCAAATCATATGAATGTTATGTATGTAAATAACTGTTTTTATCTTAAAAATAGAACATATCTATTTACAGTATAACCTCGATATTTCAAAATTCGTTATCTCGAAAACTTCGGTATTTCGAAAAATTATTTTCATTATTTTTGGATTATTTAAAGAAAAAATAAATAAAATGTTAAAAAATAATCTTATAACAATAGTTTATATCAATATTTACATTTATTATCATTTATGAACTCTCTGAAGTTAAATGTAGCATTAGAATCAGTACCACTTTTTTACCCCTTAACTCCCAATGACGCCATTTGGACTCATTCAAAATTTCAATTAAAAAATTCTTTTTTTTCTTTTTACCCTCTTATTAGGAAGGCAAAATGAGCATAATTTACAGATTTTAGAATTTTTTGGTTGAAAAATGAAAAGTTGGGGATGAAAGGGTTAAGGAGGGACAAAAAAAATACAGTCTTTAGTGTTTTTTTCTAATAGGTGGGTACTGCATTTATCATCCTTGACCACTGGAATGCCCTAAGAAGTACCTTCTCATCGTTACCCATAGGGCACCTGTGGACCAGAACCACGGAGGTGAAGTACTGCTACCCGCGCCACACACATTCGCTCACACAACCCCTTTTACGAGGGGGCCACATTCATTCGTCACACAAGGACAGAAACAAACATCCATGCCAAACGGAGATTCAAACTCTAGACGTACGGATTCGCAGTCAGATACTCTAACCACTAGGCCAGTACGTCGGCCTAGTGGTAAGAGCAGTTTTAAAAAAAATATAAAAAATAGTAGATTACGTACATTAATGTGCAATCGTGAGTTAGTATACTTAGCCATAATTAACAAGGAAATTTCGCTTTCAGCAGGTTTTGGAACCGAACATCGAAATTAGCAGATTTTGGAATATTTTGGAAAGAATTGAAAACTCGACTCATTACAAGATCAGTAATAACATCGTATTTCAAGAAAAATGAATTTAATATGTTTAAGTAATTAGCCTTAATACTTTCATAAATTTTTACTAGGGTTACTTGGGATAAGTGGGACACCCCCTAAAACTATAGTATTTACAAGAAATTTCACACTTACTCGCATTTATTATGCTACAGCTTGTGCTTGTCACACCGATTAGTTTTGCATATATTAGAGATTTGTTTAATATATTTTTAAGATTATAGAAGTAAATTAAAATAAATTCCCAGAATGGATTTTTTGGAGAGTTCAAGATGCTTTTTTCAGGTAAGTTTTCATTACATTTTAATGTTTATTGAGCTTGTTTTGCAGAGTTTGACCTACAATACTTACTGCAATTTGAAATTTTTCAAAATTTTTAATTTTGAAGTGTTTAAGAGGGGGGGTCCCACTTATCCCATAGTTTCAGCAAGGTTGCGGTAAATGTGCCCCTTCAGTATGGTAAGTGTGACCCCTCTTTATCTAGTAAGTGAGACCCCATATTATGATGTAAGTGGTTCTAGAGGGTCCCAAATGATAAAGAAACTATTACTGAAGACATGGGAGGATTTAAGGGGGGTTATAGGGACAATTTCCCCCAATATTTTCAGAAAATTTCGATTTATAGTAGCGAGACCTTTTACTCACCACTTTAAAATTCATTAAAATTTATAGATAATATGATCGACATTTAATATCAAATTAGCTTTTTAATTTAAGCTATGGTGAGTAAATTGAAATATATCATCAATGTGTTCATTCTCATTGTGTCCGATTTCTTTTTTATCTTACAATATTTACTGAAGTGCCAAAATAAATCTTAATCAACCTTATTATGTTTTTTCAACACTATTTTATATGTTACAGTAAAACTTATCCCTTTGGCCTTTCAACACATTCTTTAAAATACTTATTTTGCTTTTCATTCTATTCTTACCTTGTCATATTGATTTTAATGTGAGTAAATTTCTCACTCATGGTTACAGTTACAATAAAATATTTTGTGGTGAAAATTTCTGTACGTTATCAAATAAAACCCGCTTTTTTTCTTTCGAAGTTTTGCTCACTTCCCATATAAATGAAGAGGGGGTGTCTCACTTAACCATCACTTGAGGTAAATGGGACACCCATCTCAATGAGGTCCAAAAATGCACCAGGCCAAAAAGGAGTCACACTTAACCCTAGTGACCCTATCTCAACTTTTCCATTTCTGAGTTCGAGTTGATAACTGTATTTTTAATTGACATTCAAAGTGATTGTTTCAAATTTACTCACTCGCCAATCAAATATTTTTAATCTAAATTTAAGTATTTTGTTTGCAATAAGAACGCAAATTAAGCTCACAGCCCCCCCCCCAAAAAAAATCCTTGTTCCTCCCCTTCTCAGCGCGCTGAGGGATATTTTGATGTAGTTGTCTCAATGCACTGTCCTACCTTCTTTTCCATTCATTAACAAATGTGAAGAATGTAAGGGTCGGGACAAGCTGCTCTGGAGATTTACAAGTCATAAAACTGTCAGACATTGTATTGAAAGTTCCCGCGGCGACTGTTTCTTTGGAGTTCCTGGAAATTTTGTAGACAGTGATGTTCTAGATCTAGACTTTCAATGCTTTGAGTAAAGGTCAACGAATCATGAAGGTCAAGGGTGATTTTCTAATGCAGGTGTATTGAAGGGAAAACGTAAAAAAAGAAAGTGCAGCATAAATTATAGTTAAATTTTCTTTTTGGGGAAGATAATTAATTTAAACACCTCAGCGACTCAAAAACATTATTTTACATAAATTTATAACATTTTTATAAAAGAAACTGCAAAAAAATATAATGATTAAGGTTGGGAAGGTGCATTGCGGGGAAAACTGGAGATCAGTAAGCCAATTATCAAATGTTTGAACACTTGCAAAATGGGCAAAAATGACTCAGGGATAAAACTTTTTTTGCACTTTTTAGAATCAAAATACAACATATTTTAATTTTAGGCAATAAAAATTTGGAAATTTTTACGTCAGAAATTAAAAAAATAAAATTGCGAAAAAGGAAGACGGTCATAGATGAACACGATCGAGCGTCATATCTTCGGAACATCCTTGACGACGTTTCTGTTCACCCTGTGAAAAGGAGATATTTCTGACGTTCTTGAGCATCATATCACTGCTGCACCTTGTTCTCTCAAGAAAACTCCTCTACGTCCACGAACTCAACTTCATTGAGAATATTCCAGTAGTAAATAATTTTTAATGGCTCCCTGAATTCTTATCGTTACGTCATAGCCATTATTATTATTATTATGCTTCCATAAAGATTTTCCGTTGCAGAACATAGTTTACTCAGCGTTGGGTTTGATACTCCATTGCCTACCATTGTTTTTTTAATATTCTTTTCACTCTTTAGCCTCTTTTTTCATCAAGTTTTTACTATTTTTTCAGATCTTCCAGCTAGCTATCTTCTCTCTTTTTCCGATCACGGCCATCTTCCTTCGAAAAAAAACTTTATTTTGCATTTTTTTTAAATTTGCATTGGACCCCTGCTCCTCCAATTTCCTTTAAACACTCCCCTTAGTGCCTTTGTAACAGAAAAAACATCAATTTTCTAAAAGAATAAAGTGGATTACATGTAGGGAGTCAATGGGCCATTCTAATTTTTTTCAGGAGGTCGGTGCGTGAAAACTATAGGAAACCCTGCACTATACCTTCCATCTTTCGTTATTCAGCTCTGCATGAGAACTTCCGAGTAAAATATTTCCAAGATATTTTAAGCCCAAGGGAATCTTTCTGGTTTGATTTTTCCAGACCTTCCAAATGATAGTTGTAATCCCATGACAACCATAAACAACAAACATGATGGTGAAAAGTGTGAAAATTTGGGCAGTAAAATGAAAACAAATCACTGTCGAGATAAACGCTTTATACGGCTCCTCGAGTCAACCCAATCAGCTTGCTTCACAAAAGACCATACAATTCAAACTTTCCTAATATTAAAGTTGTGATTGTGAGGCAATGAATTTTACGTTGTAGTTGAGGTACATTATCTTGAAAACACGCATAGACGGTCACATAGAAAACTAGGATTCTTAAAAAAAGTAAAAGCAGGTAAGTTAGGAATCGAAATTCGACCTCAAATATTTCCTTCTATCTGAAAATACTCTCGAACAGGGGAGCTACAGTTATGCAAGTTAGGTAACTGTATTGGACTACGGTATATGGTATATCTAATGCAAACGACATCAACGCCCGTAGTGGTGAATTGAGAAAATTAAAATTTATTAATTAAAAAACAAAGGATATAGAACAAAACACACTTTATAAGAACTAAATGAAAACCAAAAGTTTCATGAGAATTTAGTAATCTATAATAATAAAAGAGCTTTACGGTTCATTCATTCATCGATCGATTCATTCACCTATCAACGCACAGCAAAATCTACCGGGGCTAAAGAGTCGAAACTTGGTGTGGTGGAAGACTTTACGGTGTATGCGCGCACTAAGAAGGGATTTTTCGAAATTCTTTTTTTCTGACCCACAGGGGTGCTTGGAGTGTTTTCTACGTTTTTGAGCCTACCACCGTCCCAAATGACCCGAGATCTTCGTAACTTCGCAGGAAGGTACCTAGCCACAATATCTAGAAAGGCATTTTTCGAATTTTCGATGTTCGAATTTTAAGGGGTCTAAAAATTTCAAAAACCCGATTTTACTGAGCATAAACAAAGTTTTACATTTTAGAAGAAAAACATACTAATAATTTGATATTTCGAAGCGACCGGTTGGTATTATCTTCTTAAGAATATTTCAAAGAAAGTAATTTCTGGATTTTTCGATATTTCATTCTGGAGGGGGTGCACGGGGGTTTGAATATTTACTCCGGTTTTTAGTTTTTGCTTTCTATCGCCCACCTTATTAATGCGATTGGTATGAAATTTTAGCATGTTGTTCCTCACACAATCGGGAAGGTTTTCAAAAAAGAATTTTTGAATTCAAACCATTCTAAGCTGTCTTTTTTGGCCCTTTTCTAAATTCTTATGCGTAGCTTCAATGTTAAATTGATAACGGTTATTGCTCCTTCCAAGTGACGCAAAACCTCTATTGTTAGAAATATTTGCTTAAAAATATTTTATAGCGATCAGAATTTTTAAAATATCTCATAAAGAAATCATTTGTGATAAAATAAATTTTTACAATAAATTAAAACTATTTAACCGAAAATTTTTAACTTTTTTTCCATTCAATAGAAATTTAAAATAGCAATATTTCATCAGCAGCATTTTAGATAGTTGATACCAATAATTCAAATAATGTTTACTTTTATTTCATGTTTGAAGGCGATTTCTTTAATGAATGAGTTGGTAATAAATCAATCAAGGGGGGTTCAGGGGGTCTCCCCCTGACCTTTTTAAATTATAATTTAAAAAATCGGTTATTAACACTTTAATTCCAAAAAAATTTTGTCAATCAACCAAGGGGGGTTCAGGGGGTCTCCCCCTGACCTTTTTTAATTTTAATTTAAAAAATCGGTTATTAACACTTTAATTCCAAAAGTTTTTTAATTTGTTTTAGATTTCAGGAAAGTATTTATTTCTTATTTGCTTTGAATTTTATGAAAACAGCGGGATGAAGGGGGTTGATAAATGGAGGGTTCAGAATAGAAATATGGACCAAGTCCACTTTAGCTACTTTTGAGCTACAGACGTTTAAAGTTAAAGCTTCATAGGAAATTACATGTTAACGCAACAGAACTTGCTGCTGCCAAGCGGATATTATCAGAACTAGGACTTGGTTCATTATTGCACTGAAATTTTACATAGTTGGTGCATGTTATAGCGTTGCTTACTCAAAAATGACAAAAAGTGGACTTGGTCCATTTTAATTCTGAGCCCTCCAAATATTAAGTATAGGGAAGAAAATAATTCTTATTTATTTTATCACCCAGTTTGAAAATCCCTTTTTTCCCGAGCAACGGCGGGTATATCAGCTAGTATATCATAAAAAAGCGTAGAAAAATTCTTCAACATTGTTGTAAATATAGTCCACTGAAAAGAGAGTTGAACCTCAAACAAATTGCAATAGAAGGTTTCTCAACGGTTTTCACTTAGAAATGACCTCAATAATAACATACTAAAAATCGGCCAAAATCGGCCAGGGGGAAGTTTAATTTTTTTCACATTTTTTAAAAATGGCCGAAAAAAATTTTTAAAAAAACCAAAACAATAATTTAGACATGTGATACATGTTTATAGGTTATTTTTGAGTGCTGAAACCGAATATTGCATTTAGTTTGAAAAAAAATTGAAATTTCAATTTTTAAAATTAATTTGAATAATTAGCTATATGAAAAAATTAAAACCCCCCTAAAAACCTAACAAAAACATCAAACGAGATAAATCCAACGGTTTTCATTTAGAAATGACCTAAATATTAACATACTAAAATTTAAAAATTTTACGAGTTAAAGAAGTTAAATTTTTTTTCAAATTTCCATTTTTTTTGCGAAAAATGCATTTTTTTTTCAAATTCGTGCCAAAAACTTTAGAGGCTTTTGAAAAGGTCATTTTTCGGTGGATATTGTCCACAGATAGTTATATAATGGAAAACCGGTGGAATTGACCCTCCAATGAATTAGTTAATTATTTTAAATTCTGATGTAAATATGCCAAAGTATTACCTTTTTTCACATTTGTACTACATTTTACCAATTTCAAAATTTTAAATAAAATAATTAACTAATTCGTTGAGGGACAAATCCACCGGTTTTCCATTATATAACTATCTGTGGACAATATCCACCGAAAAATGACCTTTTCAAAAGCCTCTAAAGTTTTTGGCACGAATTTGGAAAAAAAATGCATTTTTCGCAAAAAAAATGGAAATTTGAAAAAAAATTTTACTTCTTTAACTCGTAAAATTTTTAAATTTTAGTATGTTAATATTTAGGTCATTTCTAAATGGAAACTGTTGGATTTATCTCTTTTGATGTTTTTGTTAGGTTTTTAGGGGGTTTTAATTTTTTCATATAGCTAATTATTCAAATTAATTTAAAAAATTGAAATTTCAATTTTTTTTCAAACTAAATGCAATATTCGGTTTCAGCACTCAAAAATAACCTATAAACATGTATCACATGTCTATATTATTGGTTTTTTTTTAATTTTTTTTCGGCCATTTTTAAAAAATTTCAAAAAAAATTAAACTTCCGCCCGGCCGATTTGGGCCGATTTTTAGTATGTTATTATTGAGGTCATTTCTAAGTGAAAACCGTTGAGAAACCTTCTATTGCAATTTGTTTGAGGTTCGGCCCTATTTTTTCGCTATTTTCAGTGGACTGATAGAGAGCAAGAGAAAAGTGAACAAGTGAAAATAGTCACAAGAGAAAATAGCACTTTTTCAGGCGGCCTCAAAAGAGAAAAAGTTCGCAAATTTACAAGTTTCTTTCAATTTTTGGATACAATTTGTTTTTATTTATCTAAAAAATGCAAAAACTACATGATAAGACTGGAAAAACTAGTTTAATTTGCGAACTTTTTCTTTTTTGAGAGTTGAAAAAGTGCTATTTTTCCAACAAATTTCTAAATAAAGTTTTTCTTCTATCTCCTGTACTTTTTAATTATCTTTTTTATTTTCAGGTTAAAGATACTTTCCTATGCACCCTTTATAGAAATTGATGATTGACAAAGTTATGCGTGATTTATTTATCTGAAGCCAAGTTTTTCCCTTTCTTGTATTCAAGGTTACTCTTATTTCACTCAAAAAAGTAAGCAAGTTACAAAATCTTCGTTTGTATTTTCACCCTCACATAAACCAAGAAACTTATTTGGAAGTTCTGGAAGATTCTATGTCGTGTAACGCAAAGCGAATGTCAAAACCAAGCGGTTGGAGACGAAATTTAATTCTCCCCATAACTACTAATAAAAGATCATCTTTGATTCCGTCGGTAGCAGGACTCCACACACCCATGCAATTCGGGCGGACAGCTGTTATGACCGAATGTGAAAAGTCTTTGAACATGAATAGATATGTAAGTTGGATCTTGTTGATCCCTTGTCAGAAGATTTCGGAATTTTTTTTTTCGATTATATTTTATGGACTGCATCAGTTGCTTAAAATGCAATGAGGATTTTCGTATTTATCAAAGTAATGAATGAAAATATGTTACCGTAAAACGGGGGTAACTTTTGTCTAAATGAGGAGGTTTTTTTTGCATTAAAAGCAAATAGGACTAGGTGGGTAAAAAACAAGTCAAAATACTGTTTTTAAGGGTCAATTTAGGCGTGGGGAGCCTAGTGGTTAAGGCATCGGCTTCGGGAATCGGAGGATCCCGGGTTCAATTCCCGACACCGCTAAAGACCCACCGAGTATATGCGGGGTACGTGCTCGTTAAATCTGTCGGTCCGAAAGTCCTTTGGCCCGTCATGGCGCAGTTTACCACGGGTTCAGGTGTCTAGGGATTATTTTCCTCCCCTTCAGATACCTGGCAAAATTGTGGAGGTGGCGATAGATAGTGGCAGCATTTATCATCTCATGAGGCAAAAGTCGGACTCCTGCCATTTATGGGCCTCACTTTCTCAGGAGCCGCACCCCCTTTGCCTTGAATCCTTGTGGAGCTTGGGTATTCCAAGTGGCAAACAACAACAACAAGGGTCAATTTCTCAAAAGTTTTTTTTTTAGAGGAAGACCCCCAGACCTTCCCTTTTGTACTTGGAATACATTAATACAATTTTTTACATCAGCTAATCAAAAACCAAACTATAGAAAAAAAGATTCTTAAAAAACGACATTTTTTAACCTAATATGAAAGTGAAGGAATATTATTCAGATGTGATGAGACCGTGGCCTTCAAGTTTCCTTGCTCGGGCAGTGGGGGTTTGTTGTGCTAGGAGGATAAGTTGCTCTTCTAGAAACGCTTTTAACTCAGATTTGCTTCTGGAGATCTTGTTCCATTTTTTAACCCTCCTACGCAACGTCCGGGATACCATTGAATTGCGGCAGTCACCACAGAAGCATGGAGGGTTTGAAGGGACTTTTGGGAGGTCCTAGCCATCTTCTCAGGAGCAAAAATTTAGGTGTGGGTATGACGATAGGGGAGGGATATTTATGGTCCTCCCTGAAAAGAAATTTCTATAGGTATACGCTACTTCAAAACAAATTTTACATGGTCAATGGTTTTAATTATTTTTAACATTATCAACCGTAATATAAATTTTTAATAAAATGTGGATTGGAATTTAAAATATTGTTAAAAATATCTTGAAATTTAAAGTCAAATTTACCTTGTGAGCTTGAGTTGGGGTAACTTTATCCCAGATCTCAAAAACCAAAAATTTAAGGCAGTGAGTTAGTTATAGTCAATGCTGTATCAAGTATCATGCATGCATATTAGGGTGGGCCGAAAAAAACTTTTTATTTTATTTTGAAACGCTATACCGCGGAAAACTTGCCTCTGGGGTAGAGAAGTAAAATGCAACAAAAATTTTTAAAATCGGTTAAAAATTGCAATAGCGCATTGCACCTAAAGTTTGAAAAAATAGGCTATTTTCATTACTTTTCAAAAAAATCAAATTAAATCAAATAACATTTATAAAAAGTATCTAAAGGCATATAATAGAATAAAAATTTGGAGAAAACTTATTTAATTGAAAAAAGGTGGTATTTTACAATTAATTGGTAGTATAATAACATCTAAAAATACACGTTTTTACCAGAAATCCACATATTTCGTATGAAACAAAAAAACTTATGAAAAACAAATTTTCATTACTATACTACCTTTCTAGCTATAACTCAGTAACCCCCTTAACTGTTAAAACATTTTTTACAGTTCGCTTCGCGATCAGAGCTCGCTCATTGCACAACAAACCGCATCACTATCTCTCGCCGAAATAAAAACTTATTTTATATTTTGAAACGCTATACCATGGAAAACTTGCCTCTTGAGTATAGAAGTGAAATGCAACAAAAATTTTTAAAATCGGTTAAAAATTGCCTTTGTACATTGTCCTAAAATTTGAAAAAATATGCTATTTTCATAACTTTTAAAAAATAAAATAACTTCTATAAAAAGTATCTAAAGGGATAAATTAGAAGAAAAATGTTAAGAAAAAATATATTTAATGGAAAGAAAGATCTTATTTTATAATATAAGGTTGCACTATAAGGTTACACTTTGCATTTCGCCTTTTTTTTCTTCAAAAATCGCATTTTTCGATTGAATTAAAAAGTTATTATTCCGGATGGTGCATAGTATGATTTGTAATAAAATGTAGTCCTTTACTGGTTATTAACTTCTTTTGGTATTTCGAAAGAAGACTTGATTGAAAAATTAATAGTTCTTATAAACACTGTAAAAACAAATGAGTATTAAAACACCATTATTACACCAATTTCGAGAGTAGAGACATTAATTGTGATGTAATTGAACACTACATAAGGTGTCAACGACAAATATAGTGTAAGCATAGTATTAGAATGGTTTTGTAAGAATTAAAAGCTGTTACGTCTCCCTTTTTGCGTTCAAAAAACACCACAGAAGCGCCATACACTGAGAAATGCAACTCTATCTCTGGTGTTGTCTGGCGTAGTATCCAAATCGACTAATCGAACACCACACCCTTCTAACTTTTATTACACCAAAACTCAACTGGCATCAGCAGTCAGCTATGGAATGGAGCCATGTTAGGGTAAGTAACTTTGATTGTTTTACTCCCTTGTTTTTAAAATATATGGTTAAACTTTAAGGTAAATGTGGGTATAGTGGACACTTTAAGGAAAATTGTTGCTTAAATTCTCAATAAATACCAACTTATTTGCTTGGAAGCCGTTATCATCCTATTTTTAGATTAATTGGATCTTCTTCTTTCGATTTTACCATTAAAAATTTTAATTAGATTGGGTAAAGTATTTTTAATTAATTTTTAAAAAGTACTCCAAATTGCATCTATAGTGGCCACATAGATGTAGCTGTTGTATCTATGGTAGACACCTCTTGCATCTATAGTGGACACCTCTCTTTTTCTGCCTATATGAGGGGTTTATGCATAAAATTGATGGTTTTTTTTGGTGTAGTAGTTTATTTCTAATTAAATCTTCCTTCCCAACAAAATGTATTTTACATCAAATCAAATAACCTTTATTTTAAAAAATACTTGAAAGTTTCCGGCCCAAAGCCTACGCTGTAGCTAATTTGAGAGGAGTTAAAACATGTAATTCAATGTTTTGGAAACCTTGGTTCCCGAAATCAGAATGAAACCAAATTCATACAACACTCATTTTAAAGCACAATCAACAGTTTATGAAGAAAAACTGATCAAAATTCAATGTTATTTAAGTTTCTATTAGAAACCATTGCGGTGGCCACTATTGGAAAATCTAAGATTTTGTGTTGGTATAGTGGCCACCCCCATAAATCCCTCGTAAAGTCAAAATTTTAAAATAAATTTTACTTATTATCATTTTATACACTCTTCTTTATCTTAATATAAATTTAAAAGTCAATCAAACGGCTATAAATACAAAAACATCAGTTCCGATATACCCGTTTCCTTACGCGATTCAATAAGCAAAATCAAATTTCAGTCACTCGGCCGATGTTGTTATTTTCAAATATTTAAATATCCTTCCCATGCTGATCTGTGGTATCGGTGGTAATTTACCAGCTTACCTGATTGTACAATCTACTATGCCTATGAATTTTGACGCTGTTTGATGCCTCTAACTCGTTTTATTTCAAATTAATCAGCTATGTGGCCACTATTGGCACAGTGTCCACTATACCCACATTTACCTTACTACTCGAGGCCCTTCACGCCAGAAGTATGTACTGTTTCCGTCGTTTAGAGTTCGTTTTTTTTAGAGTTTAATCTTGGTTAGATCTAGTTCGTCACGACAATTTTCAAACATTGTTGACATTGTATGTATTGACGTTGTTGTTGACATTGTGGAGTGATATGCATTTGTGCTAATGGTTTTAAGTTTTGTACTTTTATGCTTATCGTTTAGGTGGTAAAAATAAGATCACGGACATTATATTTTTGGCTATTTTTAAATTGGTATAAATACTTAGGTAAGGGTTAAATTCATCGGTCGCGACCGATCCGTCAGACTTAGTTTAGGTCGGATGTTTTCCTGCTCATATATCGTCAAAAGATTAAGAACGTAAAAAGTTTTTAAAGAGCTTTCCTATTTTAACAGGTTTTCTCATACATGTGAAAGGACCTGGTTTTTCGGAATTGAAAGAAAAATCTTAATTTTGTAAATTCCAAATTTTTTTCTAATTTTGTTCTTTGGCTATAGAAGTCTAAAAAAGGTTAGGTTTTACAGTGAAAACTATTTGAGCGAAAACTTAATGAAATTTCGTCAAAATAGGAACCAAATTTCTATTTAATAGATCCCCAATGTAAATCCCATTACCTTTGAAACGCGTGCAATAGGTAAGCAAACTTTTCACTTTTTACCTTACCGATAGCATGTCTAACTCCAAATATTAAATTTCTTTAGTATAAAATAACTTATGGCACAGCTGGGATATACGTCGACCAGCCGCCATGTTTACTCATAGCTCAAATTAGATCTAAATTGTTGTGTGTCATCATTTGAGCTGTGGGTAAACATGGCGGCTGGTCGACGTATATCCAAGCTGTGCCTAACTTATTACTGTGTGAAATATTGTTTACGGTTAATTTATTTTCCCAATCGATTCGTCAGGCTTAGGTTTCGCGCTTATAGCTCGAATGGTTGGTGATATTTACCCTCGTCTTTGTTAGATTAGTTTTTTTCTCGGCATCTGCTTTTATTAATGTCTTTTAAAATTGATGAGGAGAGTCTGTACCTATTGTGAAATGCGAAATTGTAAAAATTCACATAATTTTGGAAATTTAAAATAAGCGTTAAATTGTGCTCTTTCGAGCAGATTTGTGTTTTTGTGAAAGTGGGGAAATAGGGTCCTGCTGTGTTGAAATTGTAAAATATTTAACGAGTGGAATGGCTTTTTAATTATTTCAGAGAAATCCCAAAAAGTTTTTAAGATGTTGAAACATGGATCTGACTTTTGAATATCGCTTCCCACTTTTTTTGAACAAAATTCAATGCGACTCACCACCTCATCTTCAGTTAATTTCCCGGTAAATGAAGCGAATACGAGCTGAAGCTGAATATGTCAACTTTTTTTTTCGCCTAGTGGAAAAACGCTGGCATCCGAGCAATGAATTGTTATCCTCTAATTTGTCGATGAAAATCTGCAATTCCCCATATATCCCCTTCAAGATTTTAGCAATGTGCCTGTGTGGTTTTTTCACTTAACTATTATGCATACATGTGATTCTTCCGCTAGTTGGCGGAAATCCGCCAATTTTGTCACTCGGAAATCCGCCAATTTGCTTGCAAAACTCAAATTCCACTTTCTGATTTTCCAATTCTTTTTTTTTTTACTGAAAACTCTAGCCGCGAAGGTTACCTAGTATTAAATTCAAAATAAAATCAAAAAAATTATCAAAATTGAATGAAAAGCAGTTATTATTTAAGCTAAAAAATATGACGCTAGCATCTCGAATCGTAGATTTCGGGAAGTAGAAACCAATAGACCCCGTCTATTTAAAATGAAGGAAAATCTAGGTGCCATCGAAATTTTTGAAAATATTTTCAGCCAATTTATTGTCAAGATGGAAACAAATTGGAGCCGAGCGGTGTAAGCAAACAGCCACACACACGCTCTGCGCAAGCGCCACTCTTAGCGCCTCTGAGTTGCGCGTGCGCAGAGCGTGTTCATTTCTGTTCGCTTACGCCGCTCGGCTCCAAGTTGTTTCCACCTTTCAGAGAAGTCACATATATGATTTTGGGTTCTTGTGTATTATCTCGTCAACCCTACGACTGAATCCGAAAACGGTAAACAACCCATTGACTTTTCTATGGCTGTGCCGCGCTGAATTTGAGTCATGGAGCGATCGACGGGTTAATACATAAGCACCCTATTTTGTTTGAATAATAAATTGCTTGTATGTATAACAGAGGTTAAATTGACTCTCTTGAAAAATAAAAAGAAGGATTTGAACCTGAGCATATCAGATTATTAAATTGTGGGGTTTAATTCCGTTAATATTCCTGCTAAAGGTTTATGAAGCGAATCCGGCCTGCAGATATTTACCGCTAAATTTGGCGATATCGATTTAATGCTCGGATACCACCGGTTTTCCACTTGGTAAAAAAGTCGCCGAATTCAGTTGTAGACTGGATTCGCTTCGTTTACCCCGCTTATTACCACCATGTTGTATTGTAATGTAATGGACACAAAAAGTGGAAAACTTGCTAAATAATTTCAAATACATATAGATTAAAATGATTAATTAGAAGATCAATAACTGTCCAGTTTCATTAAAGATAAAAAAAGTTTGTCGATATTTGAATATATGGCTTTCTTAAGTGATAGGCGATATTTAGCAGGAACGTTAACCAGGGATGCAGAATATGTCCGATCCGGCGTTCTAGGATCGGGGGAAATTTTAGCCATCTAGGGAAATTTTATGGAAAAGTATACTATTGAATTGAATTTTAGTACAGTAATAAAAATTTATACGTGGCGATTCGTGTCACTACTTTTTAACAGATTTCTGATACTGACAATAATTCAGAATTTTTGAAGGTCTTTATCAGTTTTTTAAATTTTGGGGAAATTTTTGTATGAATTGGGGGAAATCTTGAAAGTAAACACATTTTCTGCATCCCTGACGTTAACGGAATTGAACCAATTGGGGGAGCAGCAATGAGCTCCGTAATATATAGGAGGGGTTTTAAGGCTCACTTATTGAAATATTTGAATTTGACAGTAAGAAACAGGGTTTCAAAATGTTTTTTTTTCAAATCTTATTAGAATAACTAACAATTTTTGAATAAGCACATTAAAATGACATGTTTAGTTTACTTTAATTGTCCATTACCGAATTCAATATTAGGGTATTTGGTACTTAAGGATTAGCTGAGCGCAAGCTTCAAGTACTATGATGCTATATTGCTCATAGTAATCAAACATCAATATAAAACACAAATAAAATATCTCAACTTTTAAATTTTGCTATATATTTTTATATATAAATAAAAAAAAACATTGCCTCCTGTAGTAATCAGGTTGGAAAGATTTGTACTCTTCTAATCCTAAAGCACCGGGTATTTTTTTCTTCTTATTATTTGCTCTTTTTATTCTATTAGGTTTATGATGATTTGTAAAATATACTTCTCTTAATTCTTAAAAATATACTTCATATATATGTTACGGGCCAAGTGATTAATTGGGCATTATTAATAATGCCCAGGCATGTTAATGTGATAAATTCAATGAACTTTATCTCTTTGCCCGCTTTCACTCTGGGCATGCCCAAAAATGCCCAATTAATCACTTTGCCCGTAATATATACAGGGTGATTCTGAAATGGTGCGCCAAACTTTCAGGGATGATAGTACTCATCAAGACGAACAAGAATCGGTATAGAAAGGGGAGTCGCAGTTACACCGTTAAAGAGCTAGGTCCTAATGTAGTGCGAGAGCGTTACAAAAGGACGTTTTGCCAAGGTCCGTTTAACAAAAAAAACGTAATGAAATGAAAAAATTTATTGCATGAGGTACAGCTCATAAATTTGATAGAAATTGGACAACTTGCTAAACCGTAGAGTGAGTTTTAAAACATGCAATATTAATCTTTTAGCCGAAGAATGGAGTTCCTTTACATTAGTGTAATGCTATTTAGAAAAATGATGATCGGGGAATGAATTCTCAATGATCACACAGTTTCAATGATCAATGTATGATCATTGAAAATTCCTTCCCCGATCATCATTTTTCTAAATACCATTAATGGAACTCCATTCTTTGGCTAGAAGATTAATACTGCGCGTTTTAAAACTCACCCCACGGTTTAGCAAGTGGTCCAATTTCTATCAAATTTATGATGTAAGTAGTACGGATACTGCTGTACCTCATGTAATAAATTTTATCATTTCATTATGCTTTTTTTGTTAAACGGGCCTTGGCAAAACGTCCTTTTGTAACGCTCTCGCACTACATTAGGACCTAGCTCTTTAACGGTGTAACTGCGACCCCCCTTTCTATACCGATTCTTGTTCGTCTTGATGAGTACTATCATCCCTGAAAGTTTGACACACCATTTCAGAATCACCCTGTATACATATAATACTTTTCAGACGAATTCAAAATGTTGTGATCCTCCAAACACTGATCCTCAACACCAGCGGGTTGAGTGGAGGACTAATCAATGGTCACCACTTTTTCAGTTATAGTCAGCTAGACTAGTACTTGCCCTCCACTCTCTTGCGTTACTATGCTATACCGTGCTGATGAGACCTAACAGTCCATGGTGATGCTTGAGAGTTGTGAGTTCACACTTAATTGTCCGCTTAACCAGCAATAATTGGTGAAATTACTCCTTTCATGTACCAGCGGGTTGTTGAGTTGACTATGTGAAAAAAAATTTTCTCTTAAAATATTTTGTGAAGGGCACCCAAAAAGAACCAAATTACTGCTAACATAAGGTTTGGGTAAATTTTATTAGGTTCGGGGGAAGGTTACAACTTTTTCCATGCCCGCTGCAAAGTACATCCCTGTTGACCTAAATTTTGTGAAAGTACTCATGTGACCTAGTATTAAAAATTCTCAGCTGCATAAGTTTGCTAACATTATTATTTATAATTCTGACAAACCTTTATTTTAAAGTCATGCATAGGTTTTGTCGCTCAAGATTATGGAGAATAAGAATATTTAAGACCATTAATTTTTTTATTTGTAAATAAATATAATTATGTTGAATAGTGTATTTTAACTGCGAAAACCTTAGAAATAAAATAAACTTTGATGTAATCTACCTTAAAAACTTCCTTTTTTCAAGGAAATATCCTCTTAATTGTAATTTCAACATATATTTTATTAGGGTCTACTAATTTCTATGCATGAAAAACACAATAAAATATTTTTAAACTTGTATTAGCTTGTTGAAAACCTAAATCCCTGATTCTGAAAAAATATGAAAGCTCATTAATTGAGCTATAACTGTGCGACTGAATGGTCATCAAGCTAAGGCGACATCCATAAATTACGCGAGGTGTTTTTTTTCAAAATCTGGACCCCCCATCCCCTTGGTGAGATTTTGCTGTACCCCCCTCCCCCCAACGTGAGATTTACCTAAAACCTTTAAAAATAATTTTCTATCCTATTCGTTGCATTTTTTGCAGAAAATCGTAAAATTTCTAACTCAAAAAGTTGACGTGAGATTATAATCGATCCCCCTCCCGCCTTGGTGAGATTTTTCAAAACCCCTCCCCCCTTTTTGACCTCACATAATTTATGGATGACCCCTAATATGTTTTTAATATGCAGACACAAACAAATTTTGGCACTTAAACATATCCTTTTGACCGTTCAGCAACCCTCAAATTCAGCCGCACAGTCAGTTCAGCACAAAACAGTCAATGGGCTTTGATAACATTTTCACTGCCTTTACTGTTTCAGGATTTTTAAATTAGTCAGTTTTGGCCATTTTTTCAGCTTGTGGTCGGCGAAGACCTTAACATCTTTCCCTCAGAGTTGATCAATTCACCGTGCTCTATGTCATATTAATAATCCTCTATTTACAGATAAGAAATTTTTCAAAGGTCCCTGGTCCCTCAGTCCCTGGAGGTGTCACGCCTGATGCCTCTTGGCTTCTGGTTCCTTCTGATCTGGCGCGCCCACACTTGGTGCTTTATTATAGGGAGAGTTTGCGGAAAAAGATTGACACGCTTCTCACCTAATATTACCGTGTAACTGTACAAAATGTAAATATTAAGAAATTAAATTTTTGAGTAACAGTAACAAGGAAGTGTTTCCTTCCAACCCATAATACACTACCTTCCAGGTTTTGATGTAGACAAGCTTCCCTGTTGGACTTCTGAGAAAAGGTGAGTGCAATTTTTTGCTCCCATTTTATTTAAAGTAGAGATGGGTATGGCCGGAAAAAAACTTTGGGGGGGGAAAACGTTTTTCCAGTTTTTTTCCCGAAGGGTTTATTTCTTTCCGGAAAAATTGAAAATGTTAATTTAAAATACTTTATTTAGAATTTATATAACCGTGATATCAATTAAAAAATATTATTTAGATGATATTCTTATATAATAAAGTACTTATAAAAAGAGAATGAAATTTTAACCATGCAATCATTTTTTCCCCAAAAAGTTGGATTCCACTCGTGAAAAATTGAAAATTTTTAAGTTTGTATGAAATTAAAAATTTTCTACATTCACATTCTAATGTTTTCTCATTTGATATTTTTTATACTCAATATTTCATTTGAAAACACAAATTTGGAAAAAGTAAGCTGCAAGATAAATTATTTTAACATCCAAATGTTATTTATTTTACTCTCTAAAAACAAAAATAATGCAATGCAAATAAATATCAATAATACCAATTAGGATTAGAAGAATTTTAAATTTGGTATTCTTATATATTAATTATAAAATGCAGCATCTTAAAAATATTTTAACCATTAAATCAGATTGTCTAAAATCACATAAGCATATGAAATTACTACTTCAAGTTTCTCTGCTTTATCTGAATTAAAAAAAACTTTAGATCAGAAGTTTGGGATTATTGGAGGCTTTTTACAGGGTTGCTTAAAAAATATTTATGGTGCATGAGTATTTATTGAACAGTGAACACAATATATCATGAAAATTAAATAATAAAAAAAGTTCCAAAAATATTTAAACAAAACTTTTTTTGAATTTTTTTATGCAATGATTTCAACATTTTTTTAAAATTTACAGAATGTAATTAAAACTTTTCAACCTTTCTAAGAAAACATGGTTGCAATGATTATGTGGAAAAAGGTTAGGATCAATTATGTATGTTGATGTTAAATATTATTATTATAGCAAACATCTGTTATTGGTTATTGGATCATGTTGTATACAAAATTAATTCATCAAAAGTACTTTATGTTTAGTAAATAAATATTAAATTAATGTTATTTATTACAATCACATGCTTTACATTTTATTACATATATTATTATAGTTATAAAAACTAGTTTTTTTTGTTTTAAAATTACTCGTAAAATGCTGCATATATTTATTTCGGAGGAATTATTTTTAATGATTAAATAACGTATAGTATATAATGGCTAATGATTTTTTATACAACAAATGATTATTTAGTTTCTAAAAAAATATGTGTTTAAAAACCGCAAAATAAGGTTTCAAACTCTTAATAAAGTGAAATTATTTTTTAAATTGTAATTGGTTTGGTAGTTACAATTATACAGTATTCATTCAAAAAGCACAAGAAATTTTCTTTTTCTTGTATTAAATTATTTTAAGAGGTGAATATTTTACTTCTATTTTGGGTAATTCCATGGGTAACTGACTGACATTTTCAAAGAAAAACAATAAGTATTTTCTAATTTACTTCCCAAAAATAAATTTTAAAAAGATTTTTCTACCGGTTTACTGCCTTTTTGTTAACAAAATCCAATGACACAATTAAATTTTCTAAATATGTTTTTTTTTTATTTTAAACAACATGGTAACTGACTGAAATAAAGGTTTCATTAATGTCAGTCAGTTACCATGTAAATTTAAATTTACATGTTACCATGCAAATTTATTTGTTCCATTAAATTTAGTAACAAGAAAGCAATAAACTGGGTTGAAAATCCTTTTTTTTTATTTATTTTGGGAAGTAAATTACAAAATACTCATTGTTTTTCTTTGAAAATGTCAGTCAGTTACCTGTGGAAATACCCTTTTATGAAAATTATAAAAATAATTTATTCAATTTACTAATTAATTAATTGCTCTTGATTTGAAAGATTTATTTTATTTGATTTATATAACTCACTGAAAGTTTTAATATATTTTATTATGTACTAAAAATATAAATTAGTGCAATTTGAAATTGAAATTTCAAGTTATTACCCAGGCAAGTCAGAAATAAGATGATGAAACACCAAAAAAGGTGCCTAGTATTAAAACACCAGCATAACACCAAAAAAAGTGGCAACTGAGTTGCCACTCCTAGTGGTGTTAAAGAACACCAGTGTTTCATTACACCAAAACTATTCTACCAGTGGTAGGATAGTTTTGGTGTAATGAAACACTGGTGTTCTTTAACACCACTAGGAGTGGCAACTCAGTTGCCACCCTTTTTGGTGTTTTGCCATCCAAAATTTTTTACAGTGTAAACCCCATCTCCTGGCATTCATACCGATGACTTTTCGTGATGCCCTCTGTGTAACTAATTTTACACAACGTTCGACTGTTTGTGTGTGACATGGGAATCTATCAAAGTTCCAGTCATTATCATAGACTATGTCTCTTGATCGGTGAATCTTCGTAGTATAGGTGTATAGGTGGGGAGAAAGAGAAGCAGTATTCCAGCTAATCTATACATAGTCTACTGTCTACGTATGTTCTATATATGGTCAGTAGCTTGAACAGGCCCGGACTGGCCCGGGTGGCCGGGCGGCGATCCCCGCCGGGGCCAAATCCCGTGGGGGCCAAATTTTGAACTTCAACTTTTTTAAGATTAGTTCGGAAAAGTTAGATCTTCAGCAGATTCAAAATGAGCAATCGTCTCCAAAAAACCTCCCTTTTTCCAAATCCTCCTCCAAGCAGTGCTAACATCCTGTAACTCGATATGCAAGGGGCCAATTCATTCTCCTGCAGGTGCAGTGAAATGACCATCTTATCTTGCCAGTGTCCTCTCCCCATCGGACGGAAGAAGGCAGTTTGGCGACCCGATAAGATCAACTCCTGAAAAAAACTGGGCTCGAGGGGCCAGGGCCACCCCCTTGTCCTTTTCGTTGTCGCCTTCCTTCTTTTCCCAAAATAGCTTTTTTGTTGTTATTTGTTACGACTCAGAGAGGTCCGATGACCGGTCAAATAAGAGAAAGGGCGGGATTTGTTTGAGGGGATGACACGGGGTGTGGGTTTGTCCAGTGCCATTTCCATAAAGGATCCAGTGCCAGTGTTTCTGTTGTACTTAAGTGCTAGGCTTACCATATTTTCTGGGGGCCAACCCAGGACATATTTTTGAAATTTCTTTATAAGAGCCGTATCAAATTACCAAAGATTAAAAACTAAGAAAAAACTATTCAAAAAAATAAACATTAAACAAAAATATCAAATTTTATTTTTTCATTTATCATTACTTTTTCAAAAAATGTCTGATTGACTTAATTTTTATCACAAAATTCACTTAAAGTAAGTTTTCTGAAGTAATACAGATGTTAGAAAACGTAAAAAAAACGCAATTTTAAATAGTTTGGTCGGGATTTTTTCATAAAAATGTCTGGTAATTTTAAATGTATGAAACCCCGGACATTTTAGCATCCCAGGACATTTCCCCGGACAGCTCTAAAAACCCCGGACTGTCCGGGGTAATCCCGGACGTATGGTAAGCCTATTAAGTGCGGATGTTGCTGTTTACTTCTTGGTAGCTACTCTCATTCACTCCAAATTCAAAATTTTAAAGGTGAGCTTTGCTTTACTGACATTTCTTTAAAATTTGAGTGCTAAGTGTGCTGTTGACTTTGAAAGAGGACTCTTTCCTACTCATTTTAATGAGTTACCTACTGATGTTTTGTTGCTGATCACTTTGAAAATATAAATTACGAAAACGGAGAAAATTTTTTTACAAAAACTTATCTTCATTGATAAAATTTTAGCTCCATAATAGACAAACGGCTTAAAAACCTATTTTTAAGTTTTTTGAAACTGGGCCACTTTGAAAATCAACGGTAAATTTTTATCAATGGCAATATGGAAACAATTATATTTTCCCCACATCTTTATATTGTAAATTCAATACAAATGTTATGAAGTATTGAGGCAAATTTTCAACTGCAACCTTTATAATTTTTAATTACACTCTTAAATTCCTTAAGAGGATCCAAGGAGGGGTTAGGGTCCAAATTTCCAGAAAATTTCTTGGGAAGGACCCCCAGACCCCCCCTTCGGTACATGGGACTGTAATATTCTTACCAAAATAATGTGTTAAATTCTTGGAAATGTATGTTCGAAATTCGGATGAGGTATACCAAACTACCAAAACGAGTTGAGAACTTGCTTTTTAGACCTAAATTTCCAGAAATTTTCTGGGGAAGGACCCTCCTTTGATACTCGGGTCTGTAATATTTACAACTTTTTTATAATAAGTTTGTCAAAATGCAAAAATTTTTACCAAAATAATGTATTAAATGCTTGGAAATGTATATTCGAAATTCGAATTAGATGAACCAAAAACAAGCTGGAAACTTGCTTTTTAGACCTATATTTCCAAAAAATTTCTGGGGGAGGACCCCCAGACCCCCCTTTAAGTTATCGGATCGCAATTACTCACATCCTTTTATATATTATGTTCATTCAGAAGATTCAGTTTGATTTGGAAAATTTTTAGCCCCCCAAAAAACTAAATCATATATCTGCCACTGTCTGTTAGCAAAAAAAATAATAATAATCGGTATACACTTTGAAAGGAATTGGAAAGGCAAATTGATAGAATTTAGTTAACTAACAGTTTTGTATTCAATAACATTTCTATTTATAGGCCAAGTAGAAAACAGTTATTTTTAATGTGAATTAATCTTAAATCCTTAATTTAATCGTAGTTTTATTTGTAAAAAGGAATTTTCCTAAGTTTTTTCTTTAATTGGTAGTACAGTGTGATATTCCTCCCTGTAACAAGGGGTTTTACGTTACCCAAAATATGATCTGAAATATGCTTTTTGGGTAAAATTTCCAAACATTTTCTGAGGGAAGGACCCTTATCCACAATTTTTACTTGGAACTCTATCATTCAGAATCGTCTCCATATTAACGTACATCAAAATACAAATTCAGCCTAAAAATTCATAAGAAGAAAAAAATAAGAAATGTTGGTTGGTTGGTTGGTGTCGTGTCATGGTTAGAGATGTAAAGGCTGGAAAAAACCGGGTTTATTCCCGGGAACAAACCCGGTTTTTTGGGAAGGGAATTTTGAATATTCCCGGATTTTCAAATATGAAACTACTTTCGTTTTCGAGATTTTAGGGTGAAGTGTAGAACCAAGGGCGCAAGTTCAGAGGTGCGGATGATTGGCGATTTTTGGCTATTTGGCGCCATATTTAGAAGCCAAATGACTCTTTTAACATTAGTTAGGGTTACCATATTAGTCATGTTTACTGCTAAAAACTTGGCGCATCCGCACCTCTGAACTTGCGCCGAACCAAGCTGGTAGAACTATCAATTACTAGTGTTTGATCATGTTTAAAATAGCATCCTTGATTACACTTTTCAACTTGCAGAGAAAAAATTGTATTTAGACATTGATACAAAAAATGGGCAGATTTAAATTATTTGAATTGTTTTATTATTAATAAGAATTTCAATTGCAAAATGGTCTTTCAGTGAATTTATATCAAAAATTGTCTTACACACCTCAAAAGAGTACCTAGAAAATGAAAACTGATGGTGAAATATCGTTGTGTTTGTTTACATTAAAAATTCCCAATGTTCCCCTAAAATTCCCGGTTTATTCCCAAAAATCCCGGGTTTTTTCCCACCTCTCAAAAAAAAGTGGGAATTTTACATCTCTAGTCATGGTCAGAGATTATATAGGACCGAAGGTCCTATAAACAGCTTCCGCAATCTGAAGGCAAATTAATTTTTAAGAAATGTTAAGTGAAAAAAAAGGGGGCCAACATCAAGTTTGCCCGCCGGGGCCAACTGCTAGCCAGTCCGGCCCTGAGCTTGAAAATTAGGTTTGGGAGGAATGGGAACTCCTAACCGACTTTCTTTTAGAAGCTGAGTTTCTAGCCTTAAATTGTTCTTCTAAACCAAACTCCCTCATATATGATCCCTTTTTATCTATGATCATGCCCAAAAGCAAGTTTTCAGAATGAGCAAAAAATGCATTTTGTTTAATCATTGGAACAATGATTTCTAATAACTCTTCTGGCAAAAATCTAGATGTTTCTATCACACGTGTCCAGGTCAAATTTAAAACCATTTACTTTTTCTAAATAAAGAATCATACAGACAAATTAATTTGATATAATTTGATTTTAATATAGAAGAAACTAAAATCTTCTGTTCATCTGTTGGATTATCAGTACTAAAATACAGTTTATGTTAATAATTTAATAATTAAATAATCCGACAGAGAAACATAAGATTCTTTCAAAATACCAAAAGAAGTTAGTAACCAGTCAAGGACTACATTTTGTTACAAATCAAACTATGCACCATCAGGAAAAAATTTTTTTAATTCAATCGAAAAATGCGATTTTTGAAGAAAAAAAGGCGAAATGCCAAGTGTAACCTTATAGTGCAACCTTATATTGTAAAATACCATCTTTCTTTCCATTAAATATATTTTTTCTTAACATTTTTCTTCTAATTTATGCCTTTAGATACTTTTTATAGATGTTATTTGATTTTTTTAAGAGTTATTAAAATAGCATATTTTTTTCAAATTTTAGGACCAATGTACAAAGGCAATTTTTAACCGATTTTAAAAATTTTTGTTGCATTTTACTTCTATACTCAAGATGCAAGTTTTCCGTGGTATAGCGTTTCAAAATATAAAATAAGTTTTTATTTCGACGAAAGATAGTGATGCGGTTTGTTGTGCAACGAACGAGCTCCGATCGCGAAGCGAACTGTAAAAAATGTTTTAACTGTTAAGGGGGTTACTGAGTGATAGCTAGAAAGGTAGTATAGTTATGAAAAATTGATTTTTATAATTTTTTTGTTTCATACGAAATATGTGAATTTCTGGTAAAAACGTGTATTTTTAGATGTTATTATACTACCAATTAATTGTAAAATACCACCTTTTTTGAATTAAATAAGTTTTCTCCACATTTTTATTCTATTATATGCCTTTAGATACTTTTTATAAATGTTATTTGATTTAATTTGATTTTTTTGAAAAGTAATGAAAATAGCCTATTTTTTTCAAACTTTAGGTGCAATGCGCTATTGCAATTTTTAACCGATTTTAAAAATTTTTGTTGCATTTTACTTCTCTACCCCAGAGGCAAGTTTTCCGCGGTATAGCGTTTCAAAATAAAATAAAAAGTTTTTTTCGGCCCACCCTAATGCATAGGTATATGTTCCTAAATTATCAATAAATAATATTCCTCTATTCCAAGTTCATTTTATAAATTTAATTTGAAAGAAAATAAATAAATCAACATGTTTTCTTATACAAAAGTGATTTGATTTTAGTTACCAAGTAGAATTTTCAAAGAAAAACATAGAATAAGTATTTTAACATCCTTGGAATATATTTTGATGAATTGTTAATTATTTATATACAAAAATAAATTGTCTATAAATCTAAATTATTTTTGAGAAAAATTCACTATTGAAACAATAAACTGATATTTCTTCGAACAATAATTCGAATTTCATAATAATTATGCCATCTACACCATACAGTCTTTGAGATTTGTTAATCTCTAGATTATTCCACTTTTGGTTTCACAGTATTTCCTTTATTCCAGCAGATACAATTGTGCCAAAGTTACCAACACGAAATAAAAATTTAAACCACGATGTTAAACAAAATATTGTCATTGAAAATAGATGGAAGACTGATTGAGAAATATGACCCAGCTGTTTTGAATTTGAAACATGATCTTTATCACCTTTCAAAACAAAAGTTGTAAGGTAAACAAAAATAGTAATTTTGATAGTACCTAAGTTTGAAGCCCCTTCATGATTGTACAGCTGAGGAAAAAAAAACGTTCCAGTGGACTTTGTGGGCGAATGGTTGGGGTTAGAGAGATGGTTTGAGTTGCATTTTACAGGATTTATTGAATACTTGAAAACACTGATTGACTATTTTTCTCTCAGAGGTCATCTTCTGGCGCAGCGTAATAAGAACTTTAAATTTTTACATGGAAGACCCCAATTTTTATTCGATTTTTTGAAAGAGCATACTTTATAGACCCTAAAAACCAAGTTTCACTTAATTTGATCATTAAGAAAAGCAATGGCAGACTGTCAAAATTTTATGAAATCATAAGGGAAGTCTAAAATTAGTCGCCAACCGCCAAGTACGGAAGTATGGTAACCAACCAGCACTAGTGAATCGATTTTCAATATATTTATTTTTTAATTGCTGAAACAGAGAGAAGTTTATTTTTAAAAATTTTAGGTTTTAAAATAAGCGTGTATAAAGTATAATATTTTTTAAAGATTGAACTATTTTAATTTGTAATCTATTTTAGTTAAATGATATAAATTTTTCTACATGTGAATAAATACATAATTTCACACTAGAGGGTAGGAAAGGTATCACAACCCCCTCCTTTTTATTAGTGCAGATGGGACAGAAGTAGATTGTCCTTCTGCTCCCAGGTTAAAAAAAATAGTTCAAATTTCAAAATTCTGGACTCCTATCAATGGTCTGAGTAAAGGTCAACGAAGCGTGAAGGTCAGGAGTGATTATGTAATGCAGGTGTATTGCAGGAAAAACGTGAGAACAGAAAGCACAGCATATATTATATTTAAATCTTCTTCACATGGCATATAATTATCTTAATACTTCAGAGAGAGAGAGAGAGAGTCAAAAATATTGTTTTATATAAATTCACACATAATATAAATATATTATTAAAATAAACTGAGGATAACTGTAATGGTTAAGAAGGTGCATTGCGGAAAAAACTGCAAATCAGTAAGCGAATTTTATCAATTTCAACACTTGTAAAATGGCCAAAATTGGCACGGGGATAAAATTTTTTGCTTTTTTCAGTATCAAAATGCAACACATTTTAATTTTAGAAAATAAAAAAAAATTAAAATTTTGGGTCAGAAATTAAAAAATAAAACGTTTAATCTCTACTAGCAGAAGCAAGAATCCTTTCAAAAATAATTCCTTACAGCGGAATAAATTAAAAAAGGAATTGAGATTATAAATATGGTATGTTTTATTGCTTTTAATATAAATAACTGCCTAACTTGAAGCTATCTTTTATGACATGGATCGTTACTATTCGTATAAGCCGCTAGAGGGTAGGAAAGTATTACAACCTGTTCATTAGGGTTAAATCATTGTTATTTTTTATTAGTGCAGATGGGACAGGAGTAGATTGCTCTTCTGCTTACAGTTGAAAAAAATTCAATTTATGCATTAGTCTAAATTTGAATGTATTAAAATTAAAAAATAAAATTACTAAAGAAAGAAAGACTGAAATTTTGAATTTGTAGACTAGAATTTCTGCCTAAGCTCCGAAAAATTCACAAACAGAAAATAATATTTTAAAAAATTCTCTATGGGATAACGTTCTAGCAATCGGTAATTCTGAAAGATTTTCAACTTTTAAGAACGTAATAAAACAGCAGAAGTTCGGTTAATGCAAATTACAACGTTATACAAGGTGTTTCAATCAGGCGCGGATCCAACACGGCTCCAAGGGGGGGGGCACTTTTCCAGACAAGATCCCCTTGTGGGTACCTTTGGGGGTATGGGGGTCCTCTCCCAGAAAATAATTGAAATTTGACATCTAAAAGTAGGGTTTTAACTCATTTTTAAAAACGTTTCGAGTCTAAGGGGGGCACTTTTTAACACTTACCTTTACTTTTTGACCCAAAATGTCAAAATTTTTGGGATTTCCTAAAAATAAACACTGAATACCCCATTTTTATACTAATGGGGGGTATGGGGGTCCTCCCCCAGGAAAAATTTTGAGATAAGACCTGTAAAAGATGGGGTTTTACTCATTTTGAGAACCTTTTTGAATCTCCAAGGGGGGGCACTTTCCAGAGTGCCACCCCCTGGATCCGCCACTGGTTTAAGATAAGTGTTTCATAACTTCTAGGGGGGATAGTAGACACCTAGACGCGTCAGAATCACATAGGATTAGAGTGTCCCAGACCAATTCCTTGAGAGTTAAAAATAGAGCGACACCCCCCAAAAAATTATTGAAAAATTCAATTTGTAGAAGAACTACTATTGGTAAAAATTTAAAGACTGTCTCAAATTTTGTGGATTAATATGATCTTTAAAATTATCTTAAAAGTTTTCAGTTTAAATTTTTTTATTACAAAAAATGTGAAAACTCTGCCAAAACTTTATTTTGTATTTCGAAATCCTTTCTTTTGATTTGATCATAGTTGAAAACCCGTAAGTCTAAAGTTTCACGTAAATACAATCAATATTAAACTCTTGAGATCCTGTTAAAGTTTTTATTTTTGCGTACGCAAATAGTTTTCTAAAGCTGTTTCCTGAACAGCTGTTTGAGCACTCAAAAAACAAATTTTAACTGGATCTCAAGCATTTAATATTGATTGTATTTGGGTGAAACTTTGCACTTAAGGGTTTTCAACTATGATCTTTCAGATTATCAAATCAAAAGAAAGGATTTTGAAATACAAAATAAAGTTTAGGCAGAGTTTTCACATTTTTTGTGGTTTCTTTAACTATTTTCGTAATGAAAAAAATTTTAAAGTGAAAAATTTTAAAGTGAGTGCCGGTAACCTGACCGGCGGTCAGGTCAGGAAACCATGGTTACAGCCTCTGATTGGTGGAAAAATAATTCAATATTTTCCTTCCACCAATCAGAGGCTGTAACCATGGTTTCCTGACCTGACCGCCGGTCAGGTTACCGGTGAATACGGCCGTAAGTTGTAGAGTATCATCGATTCACTAGGAAAAGAAGCAGAAAAATATCATGAATAAAACCCCTAAAACCCATGCTTAATTAGATTGAATTTACGTAGTTTTTACGTCTTAAAACTCTCATCACAAGATGAAAATGAGAAATTTCATTTTTATGACTTTAATAAATAACTTAAAGTATTCTTAATTCATTAAATTGAATTAATAAATAACTTAAAGTATTCTTAATTCATTAAATTGAAAAATTCTCATCCATAAAAAATGTATTTCATTAAGTATGCGATAAAATTGTTGTTTTAAAAAACTGCTACGTATAAGAAAATTTCAGTTATTAAGTGAAATATTAAAAATTAAACCTTTCTCTAATATTCTATTTTATCCTTCTATGGCCCTAGAAATACTCTTCAATTCCCACACTGAATTTCCTCCATTTTAGGACATTTTATCACTAATTACTATTGAATAAATTAAATCAGAATATTTAAGTTTTCTGCTCCACTCATCTTCCCCTGTCTCTAGTCTTCATCCTTCGATCCTTCGTATATTCTACTTCATTTGGTGCTAATTATAAAATATTTTAAATTAATATACCCAAATTTCGTGGTTTTCTACCCCAGTTATTGTTGCCAGATTTCTGTTATCGGAATTCTTCCTATCTTGAAGGAAAGAAAAATAGTAATACCCTTCAATATAATTATTAGTGATTTTTAATTCAAACTAGAGGAAACAGGGAGGCATTAGAATTTTTACATTCTACTTTATCCTTCCACCACCCCACCTGGAATAAAACTTCAGGTTTTGTTAAACCTCCATCCCCTCTCTGGCGTAATGGACCATCCAATTAAAATTAAACACGTAAAAGAAATAATTTTGACCACAAATAACGCAAAATTGAAAGTCTTCGAATTTCTTCTGCCCCAGTCACTATCCCTAGTAGCAGACCCTATGCGCCTACCATAGTGATTCGTAAACAAATCCCATTGAATGCTTCATCGCCAAAAATAGGACTGAGGAGCTAATTTTCGTGTAAAGAAAAACAAAAACCGAAGACGCGCCAAATCAACGATAAATTGCCAAACCTAAAAAATAACTGGAACGTTTTTTTTTTCCTCAGCTGTACAAATTAGGGACGAAATTGTTTTTTCAATTTAACACCTAGTAGAACTATTTTTATTCATGAAAATCATACCAAAAGATGTTTCATTGGTGGGAATACGGAACCAAATAACAAATTTTCCCTACCAATAACTTAAGGGGGAAATGGGCCCTCCATTTATAATGGAGTTACTTTTAAGTGGTATTTTTCAAGTTTTATTGATGATATCGGTCTAATAATCATTTTAAGAAAATTGTAGCTTCTGGGACACTTTTGGTAAGTGGTATCCTACCGTCAATCGTCAATCATGTGTTTTTAGTAGTTCTTACATGTGCTTGATTGAGTTTAGGTCTGGGAATCCAGAGTAACTTTATTCGGCGCAAGTTCAGAGGTGCGGATGCGCCAAGTTTTTAGCAGTAAACATGACTAATATGGTAACCCTAACTAATGTTAAAAGAGTCATTTGGCTTCTAAATATGGCGCCAAATAGCCAAAATTCGCCAATCATCCGCACCTCTGAACTTGCGCCCTTTATTCTTTGAATACGGGCCTTTTTTTTTAAATCTTTTTGAATTTATAATTATTAACATTGACGACCTGGATCTGTATTTCTCACTCCTTTGAAGCAAATTTTTCATTTTAATGTTACTCATCCTTTTGCCAGTCTATACAGAGGCGTAGCGAAGGGGGGGGTCCCCGGGTCCGGACCCCCCCCATGGGCCCAACCTAAAATTTTTTAACCCTTTTTTAGGCTTTAAATATTCCAGTGCCTACTCAAAAGAGGGCGTCTATGTCCCTTAAAAGTATCTAAAAACCACCTTTTTTGCTTGTTAAAATCTAAAATTTTCCGAGGGATCCCCCGGTTTACCTATAAAAAACGTATTAGTTGAGGGACGATATAAGGGGAGGGGGCGATAAAGGGTACTAAACGAGTAAACCAACCCCTTTTTTTAGGTTCAAATTTCCAAACAAATTTTGGGGGAGTACCCCCAGACCCCCCTTGGGACTTGGAACTTTATTAAACAACTTTTTTAATGATGAGTTCGTCAAAATACAAAACTCCTAGCAAATAATAAATTCCTGAAAATATAATGATCGAAATTCGGATTAGGTGTACCAAAACGAGTTGAAAACCTGCTTTTTAGACTTGAATTTCCAAAAATTTTCTGGCGGAGGCAAAAATTTTCTGGCGGAGGAATTTTCTGGCTTTTTAGCCCCCCCCCAAAAAAAACCGAATCCTGGATTAACTACTGCCTCAGAAACGTCATATTTTTTACTTTTTTCCTAAAAAATTATCTGGCTTACAAGGAGCGGTGCTCCTCGGTTATTACCTCATGAATGAAGTAAAAAAACTCCTTTTTAAAATCAAATTTCCAAAAATTTTCTGGGGGTGGACCCCCAAACCCCCCTCCTTAATATGGAGCTACAGAAAACTATGTTTCTCGACGGTCTCTGTACTTAATAAAAAAATTATGTGGATCAGAACTTTCAATCGAAGTAATACTTAATCTTAATTATTACACTAATTATTTTATTAATAAATTATTAACTATATTAATTAACACAGAGCAGAAATTAAAAGTAATGTGAAAATTATAACTTTATTTCACTAACTGTGGACTGGACACTTTTTGATATCCATTGGTAAATTTTTCGCACTGGACCCCCCCCTTAGGAAAATCCTGGCTACGCCACTGAGTCTATATGTGTTAATGTGTGATTCTTTTTTGTAGTTTTCTTGTGTTTTTTGATATTTTCAATGTTCTTTTTTTATTTTCATAACTCAGTTAATGTACTATAAATTTTTAAGACGGAATTTTTTATTTCCCCTTGGTGTATAAAATATTTTTTGTGTTCATTTTATTTTTCCTTTCTTTAAATTCTGTCAATAAAGATTATTATAATTAATTTTATTATTTCGTGATTTTCTAAAAACAGTGTAATTTTGCTCTGCTTTTTTGCTCATGAACATAAAGAGAAACCCTTGACCCGAAATATCTTTTGAATTGAGAAAATGGGACGTGAGAATACAGGTAAAGATTTGCAGACATAAATAAAAAATATATCTGTGGTGGATAAGGGGTGCTGACAGGGCACAAAAGAATTGTATAGCTTCACAGAAAGGACATCTGTTTTATTAACGTTCGAAAAACAAAAAGAATTTTTTAGTGTTTAGGGACGTATACGTGTCTGAAAAGAGAGAAATATCTGTAAAAATATCTCCGTTTTCTTTAAAAAAAATAGTTTAAAAGAGATCGAATTTATCCTTTGAAACTGTATTATCTTTATAGACATTTCAACACCCCCTTACGATCACGTGACGGAGGTCTTTTTGCTCACTCCACCACCATCTCTTCTCTATGATCTATGCTATGGTTTACCCCCGAAATATCTATAATTATGTGTAATAACGTATTGAATTCAACTACTCATGGTTTTAATTAAATAGAGCTAAAAATATGTAGGAATAATTTATAAGTAATTTCCAAGAAAAATATAAAATTTCAGAACTTCCAGCTAAAACAGGCTTTTTTGAGGCATTAATTCATCTTATAACAAGATTAATAGCAATGAAGGTCAACACTTTTTACCGGTTATAGGTTCTTTTAATTTCCAAAATTCGTGTTTTATACTCTACCTGTCCTTTTGCTTCAGCGGGTCCATTTTCAATTGTGGTGCTGCCATCTATTAAAAACATGAAAACGAAACTTCTGTACAGAAACTAACATGGGGATTCTTAATATGGATTTTTAAGTTTAAAAAAATGAGTCAACAAAACAAATTTTCAATCAAACAGAAAATAATCCATCTATTTTAGGTGGTGTATTTTTTCGGAAATAGATTCAGCTAACTGAATGCATACCTTAAATTTTATCAATTTTGTTAATTAATGTTTTTAAATATATAAAATAAAATACTTTTATAGTAGATTTTTTTAAAGGCAGAATACAATGGTGTGCTCAGAAAAAAATTATAGGGGATGTTTATACGTTTTGGATGAATTAGTTAGGATTTGTAATTAATTTCTTCGCTATGCTATAGGTGTAAATATAGGATTTTTTAGAAACTTTCAGAGACATTTTCAAACTGTCTTGGCTGTACCATGAAAAGAATAGTTATATTAATAAAATTATAGTTATATAGAAGAAATTCTGACTTCAAAGAGATGAGTTACTTGTTTACATATTAATTCAACTTAACTAGCTGCATTACATTAAAAAACAAGACATTATTGAGCTATATTTTAATTTAATAAATATTTATGATGAAAACTGAAAGTATCTATTGCTTTACACACACCTATGAAGATGAATAAGAAGAAGCAAACTATGCAACAGAAAGCAGTAGTGAATACAGAAAAACACTGGGGTAGAAGCTCACTTTTTTATTTATTACAAGGAAGTAATACAAATTATAAGGGACCCCAAAAAAGGTAAAGGTTGACTAAAAAGTTATAGCAGAAAAAATGATGGACTTAATATTTAAAAAATGATTGGAATATTCTGTTGAAATTTTTGTCGTGTTAGATTTTAGTGTTTTTCCTCATGTTATTGCTGACCTTTATTTTCCTCATACTCTTTCATAGAATACTCTTTTTAATCAAAATGTGTTTCGTATTGACTTATAATTTTAAAACCTAGTTTAAAAAACTGAAAAGACAAGCCATCTTTTGAAAATTTTTATTGGAGGCAATGGACAGTTTATAGCAACAGTTGTATTTGCTTGTGATACCTACAAGACTACACACAAGCTAGTACAAAAATTGTAACAAGTTCTAAAGATAATTTGTAAAATACTCCTCTTTTTGGCAGCCTGCAAGCTACAAGGAATTGTTTATTTTTAGCATGGCACAGATTACTTATACTTCAACACTTTATGATGTTCAATACAACTAATTACAGTTTGCAATCATAAAAATTTCAACTACCCGTAACTAAAAAATATCTCATTATAAACAATTTGAAAATTTTCCAACAATACTACACTGTTGTGCAATTTTAAACCTATTTTTGTTGCACATATTACTTACTATACAAATGTTCCATTACAATTGAAAACAATAATGGCTAAGCATCATTAATACCTTTTATAATGCACAAAAAATGGTGATGCAGCAATTTCTGATAGAAATTACGCTGTGGCACATGAAATTTAGATTGAGAAAAGCTGAATAAAGTAAATATACGATACTTCATAAAGCAAAGCTGCAGCAAAAATCACATATAGATACATGAAGGGGGAAACATAAAAATTTAAATCCTGTTATGAATTATTACACAGCAGGATATTAATATAATTATTTTATTACGTTTTATATAATGTTAAATGTATCTCCATCAAAACACCCATAGTTTTTAACACTGAAAATACAGATCTTACTAAAAAGTCGATTTGATTTAAATCTACTGCAGAAACTTAAGAGAAAGCTATAGCAGCATATCATAAAGTCAGTTAAATCTAATACAATAAAAAGGCTATTATTAAGCTTCTTGGAACATGTTTTTATTTTTAAGTATTAAGTTAAATGGTTTTAAGTATTCATATGTATAGTATAACATAGATGAGGAAGAATTCCAAAATGAATCGGGGCTGTGGAATGCAATTTTGAAAAAAAGGTGCATAACGCCTACAAGCAAAAAATAAATACAATTATAATGGAATTGAGAAAAATTCAAAGAAAATTATTTTATCCTAACAAAAAATCCGAAAGGACTTGAAAAACTGGGTATCTTAAGTCTAACCTCAAATTTTTGTCACCCTGAAGCAAACATTTGGAGAAGCAATCCTTTTTTAATAGGTTCTTTATTATAAACCAATACTTAAGAATAATTGGTAATTCTTGTTTTCAGTTAATGTAAAAGACTATCTTAAGAAAAAAACAATACCTGTTTCAAGATAAAAAACATTTTCACCCAAAGCAAAGTTAGATGTTTATAATTTTGCTTTGTAAATGTAAAGAAAAGATAACTGATGAATACAACACAAAATCAAACACTTAAAAAGTAGTTCTTTTAATACAGATGAGATCAGTCATACAATTTTACCCAGATATGAAACAGAATAACAAGACAAAATATAACAAAAAGTTTATGTACATTATTATAGAATAAAGAAAAGTTTTAAAATAACAAAAATGTTTAATACTAAAATTACAACAAAAGTTTACTTCGAACAAATAAATAGCTTACATTTTAGCCATGAAGTAAAATCTTTGAACAGAACATGTCTCTACAAGCACAGATAGCACACACAATAGCATATCTTTGATTTATCATAAGAATATATTCAAATTGACATTTAAGTAACCAAAAAAATTTATAGCTATAAGGCCAAATACAGAAAGCAATTTAGAATAACAAATAAGCATAAGTAGCTAAAAAGCAACACAATCAAAACTCAATGGAAGACTTTGATTTTGTTGTCAAAAATCTCAGTTCATTTAAACATCAAACACATAAAAAGAAAAACATTCATATACAAAATGACTAGAATAAAAACAATTATCAAAACAGGCTACATGCAGACTGTAAAAGTCTAGTGCAAGTTTATACATATAAAATGGATCATTCCAGGGTAATCAAATTTTTGGGGGGAAAATGATTTTCCTAGAATGTGTTCAAAACAAGATGGATAAAATCTATTCAAAAATGTATAAATAGGAAAGAACATAAAACACCAATTTGTCCTATCAGCACTCCTTTATCATCATAATTCCTAAGTACTTTCACAGACTTAAATGTCAATCAGAGTAGAATTAAATGACTTATTTGCCCATTTCATTATCAAAAGCGTTATTTTGAATTTTTAGAAGTATTTGTGAATAGTTAATTGAATAAGCAGGCATAAGAAAGCACTAAGTTCCTAATTTTGGTGTTTTTAATTGGGATACATGGAATATGATTTTGTATATTTGTACTTAGTTTGAAATTTGACTGATATGTTCACATATTAAAATAAATCTCAAATCGTAGCAATGCAGAGAAAGTTTGTTAAAACAAAAATGTAATGAATAAATTTAGCTCGCCAAATGCATCATGAAATAAAGTGGCTCCGAACCAGATGCTAATAATCTAATACCTTAACTTCCCTTGTATATCTTAGAGTATCAAGAGAGAACTTCAACATTTTCTAATATGAATCAAAACAAACAGTGTAATCTAAAAGAACATCTAATGCTGTACAATGTGCAAATACAATATCAAAAACAGATTTCTCTAAACCTATGCTACTAGTACTCGCAAATGTTTGGCACTAAGTATGATTCTTCAAAAACACAACTGAAACAAAGATTAACATGGACAATTCATACACTTGAGATAATGAATCCTAAACAAGAACATATATAGTACATAAGTAAAAACAGTTGCCAAACATGTACATATATGAAACAGGTTCAATAACTCTAACATCACATAAAATCTACCTCAATTCACAAAACAACATTGGACAGATATATTCATAGTACTAGTGGATGAGTGGAAATACAGTGATAGCATACTCTTATCATCACTCTTGTCCAGTAATACTGTTTCCTCCAAACGAATCCCTAAGTACAAAAAGATAATACAACACAGCATCTTTCTAAGAGTACAAATTCTTTACAAAAGCTGAAGCAAACATATAAGCACTGGAAAACATTCAAGATATGTGTGTCTGAAGCAGAATTTTCACACAAGCAAAACAAATGTGTATGTTTAGTGCACTAGACAAAAACTTATGTGGTTAAAATGCACGCTATTAGTTTTTTTTAGAAATAATAGCCACTCTTTGGAAACTTAAAAATCTAACGGCTTGTCAGCTGATCCCTCTTCTTCGCTGCTGTCATCTTCTTGGTCACTGTCTCGGGCATCTTCCCTGTGGTACTGACCTCGCTTCAAAAGACCCTCTGAAACACAAAAAGATTTGAATTGTGTTTTCTTTACAACAGAATGAATACATACCTTAAGCTAAAAAATACTCTCTAAGTACAGATTAAGGAGGATTCCCCAAATTCTACATTAATTGCTCCAGGGCATGAAATTTCAGTCTTAACCCTTTCAGGACGGGCGCATCAGCCACCGAAATGCTCTCACAGGACGGTGCTTGAGTAGAAAGAACTTCCCCTGGGGACGGGCACTTTGGGCGTCTAAGTTGAACTTGGGAAAAAAATCGTAGAAATTAAAATTGTGGACCTAAAAATCTAATTTTTGGCATACCATGAAAGAAACACCTTTGAAGTCCATGCTAAACAATTTTAAATTGTTTTCTTTGAAAAATTTTATAAAACAAGTAACTTAAAAATAATTAGCATTTATACATTCCGAGATAAATTTTACAGGGGAAAATAGCCCAAAATGAAAAGATTTTATCTCTACAAACTTATTCATAAAGATTTATTAAACATTTCTTGAACAAAAACCACTTTTACTCGTTTTTACTGAAGAAGCGCGCGGCTAATTTAATCGCTCGGAAATCGTTGGAACATTGTTATTTCCAAAAATAATACTAATAACTTATCTCTTCTAATCTCAATTTCTATTTGACATTCAAACATATGGATTATTTCTGTTTTAGCAATAAATATTTCTATCCGAGAGCAAGCGAAATCTAAAGCAATACTCCATAGTAAAACCATCAACACATCCATTTTTCTATCAAGAACTAATAAAAAAAGTATATTGAGGCTGGTAGAACAGTTACATAAGTTAATATTAGCTAAGAGTTTGAAAGAAAGTGCTCTAAATTCGCCTTACTCATATTCTCAATGCATCATAAATAAATCTGGCTATTTCTCCGAAACAAATTATCAAAAATACAAAATAATTTATGGGCATGAAGGTCAAGATGTTCGCTTTTGAATAAAATCTATGTGGCAGACATACAGCGGCATCTAACGAGAACTAAAAATATTAATATTAAGATTTACTCTGCGTATCATATATGTGCCACCCGGAACTGGAAAAAGTTCCCGAACCTACCAACCTGGTTCGGGGGAAGCCACTGCCAGCTTTCATAGGTGCAATACATAAGGTTCGGGTAAATTTCGGTTATGTTCGGGGGAAGGTTACAACTTTTTCCAGGTCTGGTGCCACCCGTCCTGTGGGCCTCTTTAAGTGGTGGCGCACCGGTGCAAAAACCAGCCCGTAGGAGCATCTTGCTGCCGGCACACATATGTGCCACCTGTCCAGAAAGGGTTCAAGGTACCAGCTGGACTAAAATCTACCCTTCACTGGATTGAGGCATAAAATCTAGGTGTATTAAGTTTGATTTGAATAAGATCATTCTAGAAGCCAAAATCTTATGTATTTTTTCCAGAAAGCCTTGGACTACTTTATCAAGACCAAACTGGCTATCTCACAAAGAAAAATCACTCCCAAAAAATTCATTTTAAAACTGTGACAAAAGAAATTGTGCCTGATTATGATGATTTAAATTTCATTGTAACTTCCTTTAACAATGACTGAAGTACTAGACTCTGTCTCACCTTAACTTGGCAGCACTGGGAGGAAAGGCAGAGAAGGTACCAATCCGCCCGAAAAAATAGTTCAAGGTTGTATTGCAATTTTAAATAAAGAATATGCAGATACGGTTGTAAAACTGTGTCATACATTATAATTTATTGGGATTTTTATCATATAACTTAATTTAATCATGCGTTAAAAGTCTTTAAATCCAAGAGAATGAATATAGTCCGTAGGGTAGAGCCGGGTATAACGGCGCGAGACGGGCAGGCTATTGCGGCTGATTGGCTGGGAACCGGTTTCGTGGCTGTAATTCGGTCGCCATAGCCTTTTCTCCACTGCCAAGTTAAGGTGAGACAGAGTATACATCCAGAGATTTTACAGAAAACTATCAGATCTATACTATTAGATCTAATCTCAGAAAACTATTAGAGTAAAGAACCTTATATATCCTGATTCTATAACGTTGCAAAATCTGGAACATTTACATATTTTTTAAAATTCTTGTTCTGAAGGTATTCATAGCACGCCTGGCGAACCGATGAAACAGAATGGTTGGGTCTTGTTTTTTTAACTACAGCCATATGTAAATCCAACTTGATTGTTGCTATGGCAGCAAAAAAATTCTTTCTGAATGATGTAGCAACTACAGTAGAACCCCGATTATCCGCGAGCGGATGATCCGCGGTGCCGATTATCCGCGAGTGCCAGGAAAAAAGGTTTTTAATGATGAGAGCAAATTTTAGATGAGATTAAAGACATTTTAGATGTAGAGCAAAGGTTTCTGCTGTACTGCACCTATTTTAAAAGTTTTACATATCATGTTTAAGTACAATAAAACATAGTTTTTAAGCTGAAATATTTTTTTCGTGTTTTCACATCATTTTTAGTCTTTTTTCGGGTTATCCGCGATTTTCGTTATCCGCGGTACCCTTGCCACCCAATAGCGCGGATAGTCGGGGCTCTACTGTATATGTAATTGTGCGTAAAACTAATGGTGGGACCGGATTCTTTTTTAAAAGATATTGTTGCAGCCCTGCACATATATTTTAATTTGACCTAATTTAGCCCTTTCTTGTAGAGCTTGAGATTTTTGAAAAATTTTATAAAACCTGGAATTTGGGGATTTATGCAGCTATTTCCGGAGCTATTCTGGAGAAAGGTAGCACCTCAGTATATCTTAAAATTACTGGAATAGAGGAAAAGGGAGTTCTTAATAAGTAAATCAACCCTAAAGGACCAAATCTAAACTTAAAAAATAGTATTGAAAATTTACCTATCTCATTTGAAATGTATACTATCATATAATTATGGAAACATACCACAGTCAGGACGTCCTCGTCTTCGAGTGTTGGTGAATTCCACTCCATGACGGTCAACACACCAGCAGGATCCAGATCCAGCATGGCATTGAGTTGATTGATAATATCCGTCTCCATCACAAACTGGTGTGTATCCTCCTACATGTAGAAATAGTTATAACTACAATAAAACCTTGATATAGTGTCATTTAAAGCTGAGTCCACCACAGGGCCAAAAAAATTATATTATTTGCAGGAAAAGTAAAAAATCACGGTTATTTTTAGAATTGTATGTATGAGAAATTATCTGGGATTAAAGCTGCTAAATGCAGAAAACATTAAATCATAATTTCACTGAATATTCATGTTTGAAATTTACTGCATATTAATCTACAAATGAATCAGCTTGATGATAAAAATAACCCCTGCAGTAAAAGTCAACAGTTTTTTTTAAACAAAAAGTATTATTTAAGTAAACAAGTGTGCATTATGATTTCCTCAAGAATGAATTAAAAAAACGACAGCTTGTTAAAATAAACTTAATGATCCAAAATATACTTTTTAAAAGGTGTATGGTTGTATGTATGAGAAATTAAAGGAACATTTTCTTACCTACTAATCCCTGAGGAACTCTTCGAAGGGCAGCAGCACATGGTCTTTCTGAAATATCAAATACATGTTAATAACAATGCAAGGAAGCATATCATATTTTAACAAAACAAGTATAACAAATGCAGTCTTGGAAACTTCAATAAAAAATACAGATGCACATCTTTTCTGGGTTAAATGTAGTTATATGGGTTGGATGAGTAATTTTTATTAAGTAATCCCTATATTAAAAAGAAATTAACTAGATTCCCAATGAAAAAAGGAATATAAATAAGCAATTATAGCTATTCTTTAGTAGTTTAAATCAGGGTTGGCAAAAAACCGGGTTTTTTTAAAAAAACCAAAAAAACCGGGTTTATTTGGTTTTTTTGGTTTAAACCAGGTTTTTTTGGTTTAAACCAAGTTTTTTTTAGAATTTTTTTTATCAGAATAAGTTATTTTAGCATTGATGTTTGAAATTGAGTTGTAAATGAGACATTTATTTCAGGGGTTGTTTATAATTGATAAATGATTTGTATATTTCAATTAATTAATTAAAATTAAATTAATTTGTTTTAAAAATAATTTTTGTTTCTAAAATATTCCAATTTGAATATCTAATATTATTGTAGTGAATAAAAATCAGTGTTAATTTATCTTGGATAAATGGTTGAAATAATCAAATTATTTATCTTAATTATATATGGATTAATTTATGAACTTAAGAAATTTCTTTAGAAGGAGAAAATTTTATTTTTTAAATGAGAAGTAAAAGTGAAATGTAAACAACTAATGTTAATTGAAATTGGATAATTGATAAAGATAATTAATTTTATTAATTATTAAATGGTAAAATAATCAAATTAATTATATGGATTATTTATGAACTTAAGAAATTTCTTTAGAAAGAGAAAATTTAACTTTTTTAATAAATAAAAGGGAAATGTAAGCAACTAATGTTAATTGAAATTGGATAAATGATTGAGATAATTAATCCGATTAAGGAAATTAACGGTTTTTATTAAGTGTAGGCATGAAGATTGGGTTTTTATTAATTTAGTAAAAAAAACCAACTGGTTTTTATCTGTCTATAAACAAACCAACTGGTTTTTAGTTTTTATCATTAAAGAAATCAACGGTTTTTATTAATTTACTAAAAAATCCAACTGGTTTTTATGACTGACAAATAAGACAAATTGGTTTTATTAATTAATTAAAATCCAAGCCATATTTTATCAGTGAAAAACATAACTTTTGTGTATGTTTAGTTACTCTTTGAAATAATGCTTCATTTTAAAGGAAATCAATAAATGAACTATCTCTTGCAAAATATAATAAGTTTAACTTAAGCATTTAAGGTTAAGTTTAGAGAGAATTCAATAATTAAAACCATTAAATTAAAAGATTTCTGATTTTTAATCACCTTAAAATGTCAATTTTTTTATAAATCTGACCTTTTAATATGGTGCAAAAGATTATACTTAATAACACTTTCTTTAAAAAATCCTGAAAATATTTTATAATTTCTAAAAAAAACCAAAAAAACCAAGTGGTTTTTTTGGTAAAAAAACCATGGTAAAAAAACCATGGTTTAAACCAAATGGTTTAAACCGGCCAACCCTGGTTTAAATAATATATTTAAGAACATAAACAAAGTTAATTTTTTAGTAAATCATGTGTGTATAAACATAAACATTAATACAACACTAAATGTAAAAAATAACATACTAGAAATAACTAAATTATCTAATTGAGAAAATATTTTTACATTTACGGACTTAATATCACAGTTTCTTCTGCAATAAAGATTTTAGTTTGTATTGAGTAGATTGAGAAGTAAAAAGATAATTTTACCATCCTATTACCAACAACTGTGTAAACAAATCTAATACTCAAAAAAGGTGGAAATATATGCCCTAATTGAACTTTTACAAGCCTTGGGTATCTCTCAGCAATGTAATCATTGAGTCCTCAGTTACCCAACGGTTGATCAAAATAACTAAGAAATCTTACGAGACTTATCAAAGCAGGAACACCACTCATAAGGACTCAAGACTAGGTCTCGTTCTATGTCACAATCCAAGAGGTAGGGGCGAAGACAGTGTTCTTGATCGTCATTTTCTAGATCATAGAGCTCTTGTAGGGACAGCTTCATATCTCCATCGGTATCTAAGTGTTGAAACATCCAGCTGACTTCAGGTTTGCAATCTGGAAGCTGAGCTGAAATAAACATCAGAGCAACGGAGTTTGAATTTTCACCAGAATAACCGAGATTAAATTTTTGACGATATAAGTAGAAAACAATGAGGATTATCTTTTAAAAAAACAACATATAAATTTATAAGAAAAAATAAAGTAACTGTCATAGAAATATTTTTTCTGCATTCTACAAACCATAACTTACTCATGGGTATTACTCTTAAAAATTCCCACTTTTTGAATAGTCATAGCTGCCAACTGAGTTTGTTCAAAAACCGGAAGATTTTAATATACATGGACGCATAGATATTACATAAAAAATCGGTCTTCTATGAACTGAAATGAGGAGCATTTTAATGTTTACAGTAAAATGTTCAATATCATTCAACAGTTCAACTTTTCCTTGATTTGACAAAATTCTGCCATAATTGCACACTTTGGATCAGTATCTGAAAAATGCAGACTGTTTGAGGCTCAAATCAGCAAAAAGTAGAAAACTTTCACAAAAATAGAGAAATTTCCTGAAAATTGGGAAAAACCGGGAGAAACTAGTTTCCGGCCGTAAAATCGGAAAATTATGGAAAAACCGGAAAACTCCCGGGTAAACCGGGAGGAGTGGCAGCTATGAATAGTTAACATGATCCATCGCTACATTTTCCTTTAAAAAAATGTTAAATATTATATTAAACCTTGGCCCCGTCTTTAAACATTATGTAAGAAAACATAAAATATCAACTAAATATAAAAAATAAAAGTAGGATTTGATTCTTCACTGTATAACAAGACATCAGACTTTTCTGCTACCATTTTTTATTGAAACCTTTTTCGAATCACTCACCAAGTTAATGAATTCTGAGGTCACTGACAAAATTAAATTGATTCCTATACAGGGTGTATCTGAAATGGTGCAACAAACTTTCAGGAATGATAGTACTCATCAAGACAAACAAGAATCGGTATAGAAAGGGGGTCCCAGACCAAATCCCAGGGAGTTAAAAATGGAGCGACACCCCAAAAAATCATTGAAAAATTCAATTTGTAGAAGAAATACTATTGGTAAAAACTTAATTATGGTCTCAAAAATTGTGGTTTAATATGATCTTTAAAATTATCTCAAAAGTCTTCACTTTAAAATTTTTTTATTATGGAAAAAGTAAAAAACACAAAAAATGTAAAAACTCTGCCAAAACCTTATTTTGTATTTCGAAATCCTTTCTTTTGATTTGATAATCTGAAAGATCATAGTTGAAAACCCTTAAATCCAAAGTTTCATGTATATACAATCAATATTAAACGCTTGAGATCCTTTTAAAGTTTGTTTTTTGGGTGCGCAAGCAGTTTTTTAGAGCTGTTTCCAGAACAGCTGTTAGCGCACACAAAAAACAAACTTTAACAGGATCTCAAGCGTTTAATATTGATTGTATTTACGTGAAACTTTGGACTTAAGGGTTTTCAACTATGATCTTTCAGATTATCAAATCAAAAGAAAGGATTTTGAAATACAAAATAAGGTTTTGGCAGAGTTTTTACATTTTTTGTGTTTTTTAACTTTTTCCATAATAAAACAAATTTTAAAGTGAAGACTTTTGAGGTAATTTTAAAGATCATATTAAACCGCAATTTTTGAGACCATGATTAAGTTTTTACCAATAGTAGTTCTTCTACAAATTGAATTTTTCAATGATTTTTTCGGGGTGTCGCTCCATTTTTAACTCCCTGGGATTTGGTCTGGGACCCCCCTTTCTATATCGATTCTTGTTCGTCTTGATGAGTACTATCATCCCTGAAAGTTTGTTGCACCATTTCAGATACACCCTGTATAACTCAAGAAACAGTTATTCATGGAAATAAAGATAACACATACTTTCACTTGAAAAACAACTTACTGTGACTTAGTCTAAAAGAACGTCTGCGGGATTGCCCTCGTCTATGATCAGCCATAACCACAGAAAACCAATCCAAGAGACGATCTCCCATCGCTTTCAATTCATTTTCATTGCAACCTAAGCAAAAACAACACATTCAGAAATCTTGGAAACAGACATTCCACTCAACTCAACTCATAGTTTAATGTACTTTCTCCTTACTCTTTTCAACAATAGGAGTTGCAACCTTGTTTTGATAACTCTTGGAAGGCTTTTGCATAGTGTCAGTACTGATTGTTGTCAAATCCCTGAAAAACCATACAAAATATAAGGGCAAAAGGAAATGGTAAATAATACAAGATTAACATATGAACACCTTCATAAAATTTTTATTTCATTAAATAATCTGTAATTATCAATAAATTATAATTAAAATACTATCACTCATACTGGTATTTCCAGATTTAGTAAAAATTGCCTTAATATAAGATTTTAAAATCAAGGAAATTTTAAAATGCACATCATATTATGATAACCATCAAAGAATTTTACTAATAACAGTAACTTAAAAATTAGATTTATACCCAACTAATTTTATACTTTGAATAGTCTAAATGAGAAAAAAAAGTATTTTTGCAGTTAATTTAAGCCACATTTAAAAATTTTAACTATCTCTTAGCTAGTTGCATAGTGAACTTATAGATGCATAAATAAGCTATATTAAGTGGAACAATAGAAAACCAAAAGTATTACAAATTAATAAAAAATTAACCAAAAAATCACAGTGAAATGCGTCAGTAAACTTGCATTTAAAGTGGTACTAACTTGTTCATTGAAGAATGTGGATTCTTGACAATTTTATTGGAAGAATGATTTTTCTTCACAGTTTTATTGCTACTGACAGATGGTTTTTTAGCAGTGTTTTGATACTTATTCATGTACTTGTTCCACCGGTCCTTCATTTGCCACTCTTTGCTTTTGTCACTGTCGTTTTTTATGCCTAGAACAAAATGCAGAGGTTACTTTTAATTTTTACAGCAGATGCTTGGCACTGAAATATTGGAAAAGTAAATGAAGAGTTGTGAAACTATTTCAAACTAAAAAATGAGAATGAATGAATAAAAATAAGTCCAACAAATTACTCGTACATAAATACTTACTTTTGCAAGGACAGAATCCTTTGCAGCTGACTGTCACAGATGCCTTATGCATGCAGTTACGGAATTCTAGTCTGCATACAGACGAATAGGTGTGGTTATCAGACCCACATACAAATTCTGGCTTGAGGACAGGACAAGGTATGCAGGGATTTTGAGTTTCATAGTTGGTCGGCTCTTTTTCTTCTCCCTTTTCCCAAAACACTTCATCGGTTTCCTTAGTTTTCACTTTCTTCGCAGCAGTCAGTTTCATTGCATTTCTAATTCGACCAAGAATTAAATTAGTTGACAACGTCACACATATAAAATCATAAACTGGACTATATTTCATAATTACGAAGGAATATCCATATTTGGGGCAGCCATATATTTTAAAAGAATATTGGCTTCAGGAAAATTTTCATGGGTCTCAAACTAATTAATTTTGAGAATACTTTAGGGTAAATGATAAAGACACCCAAAATTATCCAAAAAAAGTTATTTTTGTGATCCTAAAATAATGTAAAATATTTACTAATTAGAGTATAATAGAAAGCCTGATTGTTTTGATTAAGCTTCTCATTCCAAAATCAATGTCTCTAAAAACCAAATTCTTTTTTGAATTATTACTTGAACACCTTTCCAAACTCAATTTTTGGAAAGTATTAAATTTTTAAGGCATTGTATATAAAATTAACTATTGTTTTTATAGTCATTTAATGGATTTAAAAGGGGTCAAGAAAATCCCCTTACCCTTTTGATACAGGTATTTGCAACAAGTTTGAAAAATCAATGCATGGTGTGGGTCGTTCAAAAAACAATTTTGTATCTGACTTATTCAGCAGAATTTCACTATCACAACACTGAGGAGAGTATGTATTTAAGAATTAGTAATGATTAGTTCTTAAAGTCAAATCTTTCGGCAATAAAAAACTCTTGTAGTAATTCTTTTGAGCAGTATTCTAGACTTTAACCCAATTGTCCGACTTCTGGTCCACCTACGAACTTACAGTTATTCTATAATAAATTAGGGTTCTTACGTATTATGCAGTTGACTGTGCCGCTGAATCTGAAAATGTTATCAAATCCCATTGACTTGACTGTTCTATGGCTGTACCACTGAATTTAACGGCCGCTGAACGATCGACGATATAATATGTAAGTACCTAAATTTGTATAGTAAACTTACTCTTTAGCAGTAAGCTTTCTTTTACTAATACAGACAGCGACATCATCATCTTCAACTAGACAAACTTGATGTGGCTTGCACTGGAGATTCTTGCACAGGTCATCTAAGCACAAAAATGTTTTTATTTTGTAATTTGGAGAGAATTTTTTTTTCACAAAACTTAAATTCTCAAAGGAAACTGAACTTCTTATCATAAGGTATCAGTAGAAATGATATCCAACACAAATGTTAAACATTTCGCTGTGCCATCGGATAACCTTGTATAATCGAAGTCAGGATGGATACTGTATTCTAGATTGGCGAGTGTGTTAGCCCCAATGAGATATATCTTATAATACAATTTATTTGTGAGTGTCAAGTCATAACGCCAAAAAGAGGGTTAAACCAATTCCACTGGGAACACCAGTAATAATCCTGTAACCTTTAGGAGCAGTGAAGCTTTTTCTTTTGATTTGAAACATGCATTTAACTATTTTTCTTCCCACCTTAAAAATAACAAAACAGTTCTCTTTTACTCATGTTTTAGCCAGCAAGCTGGAACAAAAAACTAGTCTCTTAGTGAAATTGAAACACCTGCTGTTTAGCTTTAACAGCTCATTAAAATTCATCCCGCACCTGTCAATGCCGAAAAACAGTCTTAGGCGAGGAAATTAATTTCGCCCACGATACCGTATCTATTCCAATTATATGAGGTTATCCAATGATGACAGCAATTCGCTATTTTACTGCTGATATGGGTGCTTTTCTCCTAATTTGCAATATCTCAATAACTCCTCCTTCGAATTACTTCAACTGCTTACACCTTTTCTTCCCCATGCATGAGCGAAAATGTCTATATCCTAAAAGGTAAAATACTTTTCCTCCAGTTGATTAACACAGTAGAAGCTTGTTAAAGCAAGCTCTTCAGGGATCCACACTACAATTCAATGTTTTTAAAATTTGCAAGCATTATTATTACCTATTAGTAACGGCAGGGCTTGATTTCAAAACTGCATTTCAGTACCCTCATAAAAAATGGAATAAGTTATTGTATTAAGTACCAACTATTTTAAAAATTATAACACACTTACTTTCTGATGCAATTTCAGTTGCTTTGAGGAATGTTTTATCAGAATCGGTTCCATCAGGCTAAAAAATCGAATAGATTAAATGGGGAGATAAAGGCAAAATAAAAAGGTACAAAACTGAGATATTGACTCCTTGTTAAATTTTAAAATATGTCTACTCAATTCAAGAATTTAGTATATTGATATATAACAGCAGTTCTTAAACTTTTGATTGCTGCGGCCCCCCTTATGTAACAGCCAGACATCGCGCCCCCCCACCCAAGATTTTGAACACCCAGACCCGCAACCAGACTTTTATTTCAGGGGGGTTGACTCAACGTTATTCCAAAGGTACCCCCTCACTTACGAGATGCGTTTTAAGCAGTGGCGGATCCAGAGGGGGGGACAGGGACAAGTGCCCCCCGTCATAATTTCAATTACCTAAAAAATGTCGATTTTTCGTAAAATAAATGTTTTTTTACTGTACAAAAAAAACTAAAAAGAAATCCATACTTTCAACCGATTAAAGAGTGAGCGCTTTCTTTGCAACGCTGTATTACAACGCTGTGTTGTGTAATTACTTCTTGGAACAGGGAGGGGACGGTGCTATCGTTTGGGGTGGTGAATATAAATCCAATATCCTACCAATTATCTCAATCCAAAATAAAATATTTAAAATTTTAAATCCCCAACCCTATCCAAATAATTTTAGAACCCTTAGATTACTTCCGATTCGACATAATGCATATTTCCGAATAATACTTCAACTTTACCGACATAGATCTTTGTGTAACTTACGGAATAGAAATTTTAACACTAGATCAACTGAAAGTTATCAGATTCCAAAATTTTCAAAAGATATATTTACTAAAAGTTTCTATTATCTTGCACCTAAATTATATAACAGTTTACCTCTAAATTTAATTACTATTAACAAATACTCCACTTTTAAAAGAAATTTATTTAACTTTATAATTAATATCGACGACCCGGATTCCTATTTTTCTCTCAATTGAAGCAAATCATTTTCTGATAATATTTTTTCCAGCTTATTGCCATTATTTATTTACACATTTATTTAGTTGTTTTTAATTTATTTTCATTTATTTTGTATTTCATGTATAATTTATTTCTGTCACCTGAACGGGACTTGTCTATTTTCCCCTTGGTGGCGAATGAATTTTTCCTTGTGTTTTGTAAATACTATTTGTGCAGTAAATAAAAGTATTGTTATTTTTATTATTAAATATGCATGAGAGGGGCTGAGGAATAATTTTGGGCCCCTCCCGAAATAAATTTATATATACGCCACTGTTTCTAGTGATACTACATAACGTATTAAAGAACCTGTTTAAAGGAGTAAGATTTTCAAAAACTTCTCTGGGGCATTCCCCCGAACCCCCTTTTATAGCAGTTTTACCATTCCGATATTTGAATAACTAAACATTTGCTTTTAACATTTTATAAGGAAAACATTTATAGGGAAAATGACTAAATTAAACAATATTTTAGTTATAATTTAACCAAAACATAGTATATATAATTTCTGAATAACTCGCTTATACACAAAAATATAATAGAAGCCTTTTTTGGGACTTAAAACATTGAAAAGCAATTTTACTTGCAAAAAAGATAAATACAAAAGTGTGACTTGCGCCCCCCGTCAAATATTTCTGGATCCGCCACTGGTTTTAAGATTACTTAAAGGTAGTACTGTTGTAGCCCGGCTGGGGTAGTGGTAGGGTGTCTGCCTGATGTGCGGAAGGTCGTAGGTTCGAATCCAGAAATTATTTTATATAATGTTATACTTGGAGGAGGGTAACTTACTTTCAGACAATCAGTTTGGATTCAGGAAGGGTAGATCCTGTCAAACTAATCTTTTAAAGTTCTATGACGGAGTAACAAAGGAGTTGGATCAAAAACATAGTGTAGACATATTTTACATCGATTTTCAAAAAGCATTTGATAAGGTTCCACACGAGGCATTGCTACTGAAGTTAGAAAAATTGGGTATCAGGGGTAAAACATTATTGTGGATTAGGAATTGGTTGATAGGTAGGAAACAGAGAGTGCAAGTCAAGGGTAATTATTCTCAGTGGGCAGAGGTCATGAGTGGGGTGCCACAGGGGTCAGTATTGGGGCCAATTCTCTTTATAATTTTCATTAACGATATTAGTCAGGACATTAGGAACAAAATCAGCATCTTTGCTGATGACTTAAAAATTTGGGGTAGGGTAGATACTCAGGAGCAGGTACAAAATTTACAAAGGGATCTTGATATTATATCGCAATGGGCTGAAAAATGGGGTATGTCCTTTAACATAAGTAAATGTCAGGTACTTCATATGGGTCGGGGGAATGGTAGGGCAGAATTTTATCTGCAAGGGGACAAAGTTAAAGAAGGTAATATGATCAAAGATTTAGGGGTGATAGTAAATGAGGACTTTAAATGGGTTCATCAGTGTTCATCTGCTAGTAAAAAGGCTAATAGGATATTGGGATACATTAAAAAAACTGTTTCTTCAAGGTCCGAGGATATTATTTTGCCACTATACAGAGGCTTGGTGAGACCTCATCTAGAGTATGCTGTTCAGTTTTGGTCTCCATACTTAAAAAAAGATATTGATGCAATAGAAAGGGTTCAGCATAGGGCTACTAAAATGGTCAAGGGTATATCCAGTTTAAGTTATGAGGGAAGATTAAAGAAGCTAAATATGTTCACTCTAGAGAGAAGAAGGATTAGAGGGGATTTGATTCAACTATTTAAAATGGTAAAGCAAGGGGACACAGAGGGACTGGATTTCAATATGGGTAATAGAACAAGGGGTCACAATTTCAAATTGAATAAAGTAAAATTTAAGACGGATTGTAGAAAGCATTATTTCTTTAATAGGGTAGTGGATAGATGGAATGCGTTGCCTGAAACAATCGTAAATTCAAGTGGGGTAAACGAGTTCAAGGGGAAAATTGACAGATACTGGGATTCTGGTAGTTTGGGTTAAAAAGACTGGACCAACCTTGCTGGGCTTACGCCTGTAGTTGGTCGACTTAATTTGTATTTGTATTTGTATTTAAATTACTATTACGTCCCACATTATGTTTAAAGTTTGCAATTACTCAAATTAATAATGGGCTCCCACAGAAAAATTTGGAAAATTAAGCTCAAAAACTAGTGTTTTAGCTCATTTTGAGACAGCTTTGGTTACACCCAAAGAGAACAGCTCATTGTTACCCAGATAATTTTTCAAAGAAAAATAAAATAAATATAAGTCAAAATTTAGAGGGGGTCTGGGGGTCCTCCCCCAGAAATTTTTTGGAAATTTGCCACTTTAACTTACTGTTTTATCTTATTTTGAAACTATTTAGGGAATACTCAAGGTAAAAGGGGGGCTGAGGGATAATTTTTGTCCCCTCCCGAAACAACTTTCTATATACGCCTCTGGAGTAATTGTAAAATGAATTATAATTTATATTCTAATTTTAAGAAATCTTAAACTCAAAACAAAAGTCTAGTTACAGCTTTTTTGATGTTTAAAATGTTGGGGGTCCGCGATGTCTGACTGCTACAAAAAGGGGTCTGTGACGGTAAAAAGTTTAGGAACTGATGGTCTAGCCGACTAATGGAAAAAGTGGTGACCATTGATTAGTCCTCCACTATCTGCCAGAATAGGAATCTGCCGGAATCCTATACCGTGCTGATGAGCCCTAACAAGGGTGAAACCGGTCCACGGTTGGAGGTGACGCTTGGGAGCTGGAGTTTTCTCACATATTCCTCTAACCAGAGGTAGTGGTGAAGCACTCCCTTTCCTTAGAAAGACGTTTCGGACCCCCGGGGTCCGCGGACCATAGTTTAAGAACCACTGGTATAAGAAATATATATATACCAATAATTATTATCAACAATCCAATTTATAATTGATAATACAGTAATACCCTGCTTACACAGTTTTGCAAATTTTCAAATTTTTTCCAAACTGTCAAGATCGCGCAACTTTCTTACCCCTATCTGTTTTTAAATATTCTTCTTTCAATTTCTTCATTTTTTGTTAAATAAGTTCTTTACGACAGTACAAATGCGAAAAAGGTGAAAATTAAAGAATATTACTTCTAGTTCTAGATATCACTAGGTAAAATAAATTCTGTTTGAATCATGTTCTTAAACAGAAATCGGTGTCAGAATCAAATAAAAGGAGGAAAACTTTATCTTTGGAATATAAATTAAACATTAATAAAAGATTTTGATGGTAATTTTAAAGTTGTGAATTAGCCAATAAATTTATTATCTCCAGGATTTTTTGTTGAGAGTGATTTTTAAAAACATTAGACTAGGGATGCACAACCTTTTTGGGAGGGGGGCCACTCACATAGTTGATTGAGACACGGAGAGCCGCAAACAGTAACAGTAAAAATAAGGTAGAATTTGCATCTCAAGGAACTTAATATAAGATGTGAATAATTGAGTTTGTACCATTAAAGGGTTCTAGGGGTCCTCCCCAGAAAATTTTTGAAATTTAACCCCGAAAAAACAAAGAATTGACTAGTTTTTGCACATTTAGCCCAAATATTGCACATATATTTTAAGATGGGATTTGCATTTTGATTAACTTAATATTTGTTTAAAAAATGATAATTATAGAATTCCAAATGTAAAGGGGGGTCTGGGGGTCCTACCCCAGAAAAATTTTGGAAATTTGACCCTAAAAAACAGGGTTTTAACTTATTTTAGAAATCAAGTTCGATTTTTTTGGGGGGGACAGGCCCCCAGCCTTCTGCTATCCCCCTTGATAGCATATCTGAAACAGGTTATGATCTAATAAGAATTAAAAAAATACACTGCATTATTATCTAATCTTGTTTCAAAGTGATCTTTTTGCAAAAATTTAGAACTTCGGAAATCCTTAAGAAAAATTTGTTGAAAATACTAAAATTGATAAAAAAAAGCTCTGTCAGAGGTATCACTAGACTTATTAGACTCCTCTGACCACGCTTAAATTTTTCTGCATTGCAATTACAATGTGAAAAGAAGCCAGCTTCAACTAGGCGCCGTAAAAACGGCACTTTCGCGAAAAATCGCTATTTTTCGACTTTTCCGCGGCGCGTGATCCTAAACACCGGACTTATGGCTTCAAAACTTCAAACCATTGTTAAGTTGTTTTTTCCACATCGCACCGTCGCACAAACAATACAAGAAGCCAACTTCAATTTGGCGACCGCCTAAAAATCGCGGCAGGAACGGAACACTTCGCGAGCAAAATGAAACTCGAAAAATCGCAATTTTCCCGACTTTTTTCCGCTATAAATCATCACTTTTTCTCGGTTAAAATAAGGAAAGTAACAAAAGTTAGGAATTATCTGAAATATCCAAATTCGTTCGCGGGCCGCATGTGGCCAGCGGGCCGCAGGTTGTGCATCACTACATTAGACAAAATTTTATTGATGCCATGAAAAATGCTCAATATCTGAACTCCAGCACAAAATAATCATCTTCAAAACCAAGGGTGCAGAATATGTCCGAACGCCCAAACGAGGTTCGGGGGAAATTCAAGCAGCTCTGGGGAAATTTTTGCCCCAAGATAGAAAGAAAAACTAAAAAAATCTAATCATCATTAGCTGACTAACAAATATTTTGGGTAGTAACTGCATTATAACCTCCAAGTTCAACTGAAATCAGGTGAAAACTGCGGAGTTACGGATCTTGAGCGGGAGAACTACGGATCTGCGCTAAAAATCCTAGTTTTCTAGGTGAATACCTGAAAGTTGGCATTTCCTTGCTTTCCGATTGGTATGCAGAAAAAACAACGTATTCGTGGTAGGATGGGTAATTTCACGATAATTATGTTCTTGTTAAATCACACCCATATTCTTTTCTAAAAAATTGAGTTAATTAAGGAGGAGTTTACATTTAGCTTAAATTTTAGAAAAAATAGTTTTTCATATTTTAAGAAAAGAGGCACTTCTGAGCTATAAGTGTGTAAGAAAGACTAAAAGAAGGAGAGTCTAAAGATCATTAAAATTTAAATCTATGGATTATGTGAAAATTTTTGAATCTGAAAGAAGTTAACTAATTATTAAAACTACTTTTTTAAATAAAATCTCATTTTGGGGGAAATTTTGGAGTAAAAACTGTGTTCTGGGGAAATTTTGGACCCTGAAAAATTTTCTGCACCCCTGTTCAAAACTATATATTTGTTTACCTCCAGTCCAAATTGAGCCTAATTTGTATATATTTCTGTGGGAAAATGCACCCCAACTTAAAGGAATTCCACTTAAGCGGTTATCGCTCGGTCCCACCTATAGCGTAAGTCAGGGGTAATTTGGAACAGCTATAGAAAAGGTTTGCTTTTGGCAACCTTGGCAACGGCTGAAAGCCCAGCCACTGCAGCCGCCATGTTTACCTACGATTTCTCAGCCGATCGGCCATGAAATGACCGCCAACTTGGCAACCGCTCCAAAAACTGACCTTTACTAAAGCTGTATTAAGAATTTATTTTGAAAGATGCAATGAAAATTTGGGGATATTTGAATATTAATCATCGTAAATAGCTTGGTATTTTTTAGAGGCATATACATAATGGAGGTCAGCAGTTTTTTAATACCATTAACATTCAATCATATAATTCTTACTTGGACTTGCTTGTCATCAAACTCAAAGTCCCATGTGTGAGCTGATGGCTCATATGAATTATTAGGGTTTTTCCAGTCAGTGGATTCTTTTTTACTTAGGGCAGTGAGCACACTAGAAAGCTGATAGCAAGATATTAAAACAGCCAAAGATATTCTGACGAACATCATTACTTCAACCTAAAACACAATTTTAAAAATCCTATTAAAATAACAAATTTATCAGTGAGAAATCAGTTAAGAATGTGTTGATTTTTTTCACTTATTAGGGGAGAGGAGGGAGGAATGGGACAATTTTCACTAAATATTTTTTTATTCATTATCCCCTGCTTATTCATAGATGCAAATGGTTGGATAATAAACTTTAATGTTTTAACTTAATTTTTTAAAAATGTACAGTTCTTAAATGTTGTTTAATTTTATCACTTTTGATCATTCAAATTAACAAGAATTTTGTCCCATTCCTCCCTCATGGGTGGGAGGAGTGGGACATGAGTATGGGAGGAATGGGACACTTTTGAAAAGTAAAGAAAATTAGTAAAATGTAATAATGAGAAAGGGCCTAGTATTTTACCTACTATTCTTTTAACCTTTGCCCACATTTTTAAACAGCTTTCAATTTTATATCTATTATAGAATAATTTTTAAAAAATATTTAGTACACTTGAACTCTTTCCCATGGTGTTAAGAATCAAAAATTGAAATACAATGTAATACTTGGAATTGTTTATTCAAGAAATGAAAAGCATTTCAAGTGAAGCGATAGAAAGCTATCAGAAATTAATATTTTCAAATTTTGTTTACATTTTTGCAGATTTTGTTTACATTTTTCAGAGTGTCCCATTCCTCCCTCCACACATTGTTTTTAAAATATAACTTGTCACATAAACTATGCTGGTGTTAGGCTTTATGAAATTGCAGATTAGCATAAATTATATCTTTTAGATTACAATGGCATTATATAATGTTTGTTCTACAAATTACATGAGAAATGAAATAAAACTCAAGATAGACTGGATATTAACTTTGGAAGTGGGAAAATCAAATTTTTACAACTATAAACAGAAACTTGCTGCTGGATAAACTAAATGAAGGAAATAACAAGAAGCTATAAGAAGGCCATCTAATGACAAAATTGGAAATAAAATAAACTGATTTATTTTTCCAGAATTTCAGCTGTCCCACTCCTCCCACTGTCCCATTCCTCCCTCCTCTCCCTATAAAGACTATTTTGACATCATGTGTGCACATTATTTTAAGAACTCAAAGAAGCAAAAATCATCATGCCTTTTTCAAAAAATTTTTAGCATTTTAGGGTTTTGAAACATTTTCTTTGTACTAAAAAAGTGGGAGAAAGCTGTGAATCTTAACTGCAAAGGTATCAATTTCAAAGGAGTAAATTAAATTGTGATATTTAATGCTCATGAAACAAATCATGTATATAAATGACTATGAGACAGCGTAAAACTAGTTTACAAATTAAATTAGAAATTTATCTCGCCAAAAATCAATCTATACCGTTATATTAGTATGAGTATTTAGTGTATTGATTTTTCACTTACTCTGAAGCAAACAACGTAGTTATTTAAAATAAAGCTAATTAAACAGCGTAGAGTTTTAATCAGACACAAATCTGAGATTTTATAAGTGTTTACTTCGTTAATTTTTCTCAATTAATGTCTTGAAAAAGCAAAACATTGCACTGCATCATTAAGGTTGGGGATAATCCTCTGTATTTTCTGCAGAACGGAACGAGTGCGACGAGTGTGCGCGTTTGTTATCGATTCGCACAGCTGAGAAGAGGATGTAGTAGAGCAAATGATTGGTTAAGAGAAATTAGGGCCCGCCTTTTCATGGGAGTCGCTGATATTTTTGGTCTTCAAGCTTAGATACATGGAAATTTCATGACTGAAATGAGTCATTATAGGTTTTATACGTATAGTAATAATTTAATTTAGTTTATATAACCCTTTTTTGTAGTAAAAGGCAATAAAAGTATTTGGGTGGTAAAAAAGAAGATACTTAATTTAATAGGTATCATGGAATGGCATCACAACAAAACAATGCCCCGTTTCATTCGAAAACAAATGAAGCCAAATAAAGAAATAAATTGTAATGGGCTTTAAAAAATTTCGATATAAAAGTTTCTGATTTAAAATTTACCAACTACTTAAAAGTAAATGTCAGGTAATGTATATATTCTTAACTTAATTGAAACAAAGCCAAATTCTACGATTCCGAAGTTGTCCTTACTGTCTCAATTTATTTATAGATTTGTTCGCCAGAAAAATTGAAGCATAAGTTTACTTTTTCTTTTTTGGTGATTGTTTGAAATAGCTTTTCCGCTTTTGGCTTAAATCTAGAAGTGGGTTCAAACGCCAAGCGAAGTAGTAGCGCCAAAGTGCGCCTAAGTATCAAAGTGAAGTTGGCATTGTGACCGGCACACACTTAAAAAACCAACCGAAAGTTTTGGATGATTTGAATCTGGTGGTATAAAAAGTCAGGTGATGCACTTGTTGCTTTCGTGCAGTGGACAGATAGCCTAGGATGGATCAGAAAGCAGGTGTTGCACTTTTATCATAGAAGTGACTTTTATTCATTCTCTAGGTAATTGAAAGATGAAAGAGAGGTAAGCCTTTATACATGGCTTAACAAGTTTTGAAAGAGGTTTAGCTCTACGCTAAAGCTTCTTTCTCGATTATGGTCAAATATGAATGTTCACATGCACTTAATTTCTAAGTTTATAATATCTTGCCCCAAGCATAGAGGGGGTCCTCCATCAGATAGTTAGAGTGTTTAAATATTTTAGTGATTTTTAAGGGATATACAACAGAAATGTACCAATTTCTATCCCTCTGTTTTTAAAATTTTAACTCCATGCTATTCCGATACTCAGGCCAATTTGTTTCTTGCTGCCTTAAATCACCATACTCGCCCACTTTAATTTTCATTTGCCACTTATTGCTTTTACTGTATAATAATTTTATGTTGTTAAATAACGTAACTTTTTTTCAGAAATATGTCAAAATACTTGATTCTTGAAGTTCTTTTACTCATTTTGATTGATTCTATCGAAGCTTCTCGACCTTATACATGTGTTCATGATCAAGTAAAACTCCCAACAGTGCCTGTGGGCACCATGACTTACCAAGAGATCAAGAAAAAACGACATGCACATAATGAAGATAGACATCAGCCCTTGAAAATTCATTCTTACATTGATGATATTGATCCTGTTGTATCTGCAGATGTTGTGCAAACTATTGATCATGCTTTAAAATCCATGGAACAGTTCTTTTTAGAAACTATAAAAGGTAATCATCTTAGTGAAAAGTCTGAGTAGGGTCATTCCATGCCAAATCATCCAGTTAGAACTCAATTTTACACCCTAGGTTCTCAGATTTTCATGAAATTTTGTTTGCTTAATGTGTGCATAAAGATAAGGGAAAATACCGGTTTTTATATAATTCTATCAAAATAGTTTTGGAGTTGGAGCTGCTTAAAGTTTTACGCATCTTGACTTTGAACTGACGACTCGGGTTGGTGTTCAATTGTGTTTTGCCTCATCACATTTTTGTTTATAAAGGTAAAAGTTTATAATTGCATTTATTTACAGCCAATAGTCTACAGAACCCTATGGAAGTATAAAATTTAAGATTGAAGCATTTTATCTTGGTTAAAATGTCGCTTAAATACGAAAAAATTGTTCTTCATAGTGTCTTAAAAAAATGCATGATGCAAAAATCTCTATGAATATTTTGCTATAAACTATACATAACTAGAAGAAAGAGGAAATTTGCTTTCAAATAGTGAAAAAAATCGATGGGGTTTAGGGTTCAAGGGTTCTTTTTGGATCATTAAAAAACAGAAAGTTGTTCTGATTAAAAACCACCTTAACATAAGTGACTACTGAGGGTAGACCTTTTATTTTATGAAAAATGGCCCTTGTACCTTCTCAAAACTTCTACTGACAAGTTTGATAACATTTGGTCCAGTAGTTTTCATTTTAAGGCTATTTCTGTAGAAGTTAATCTACGATTAGTTCGACTCATCGAATCTAATTCCAATATCAGAATTTGCATACCTCATGTTGCCCTCTGTCGGGGAAAATGAAAAGCTCACAGGAACAATGCTAATCTTATAACACAATTGGACATGACAAAGTGCCCATACGCCTGGTTTTGTGTATTCAAACTAATTTTTTTAAATGAAATCTTAATCCTTTTTTAAATATTACCAAGTTAAATAATATTTGGAACAGTAGTTTTTTTCTTTATGGGTAGTGAATGAAGGTTAGTGAGTGAAAGTTACTGCTATACTCCCCCACCCCCAGAATTCAGCTGGGCTGGATTCGAATCATAGTGGGCAGGAGCTGCTATCATTTAACACTTAAATAAGTAGTCTGCACTTTATAAAACAGACTCACACTGGATTTTTAGCTTGTTTAAGAAATTAATATAATTTTTCTGAAAAAGAACAACGGAATCTGCCTAATTATGGCCTTGTGAGGCTTCAATCTAGTAGAAAACTGCAAGAACTTGTTTAATCTTCCAATATAATAGGTTAATCAAGATAGTAATCCTACTTGAAAATGTATTCAAAACTATGTATTGAACCAGAAGAATAATTTTGAATTATCTCCCTCAGTGCAAAAGTCTAGCTTTGAGCCTGGTAATGACTAAATTTTTTAGGATTTTGGGCCCCTTCTGAAATAAATTTCTTTTTTACTACTGGTACCTGTCAACTGTTTGTTGTTCAGTGACAGTGTGGCGGCACAGTAATCAACAAAACAAGAAACAACAATACAATACCGTTACAACAATGCTAGAACAGTAAATTGACGAAAATATTTTTGGGGATTTTTGATTTTTTTTCAACTTATAGGCAGACCAACAAAATTTTTCTGCAATGGCCCACACTCAACTCATTTTAAGGTAGTCTCAGATCACCTAAGATTTCAAATACAGCTAGCTTAAAAAACCTTAATAGTTTTTGTCTAATCAGATAAAACCTTAAAGCTTACATATTATTGAGGTAAATGCTCATTAAAGTGTCAAAAAGACTTTTTTCGATTTTGATGAAGGGTTAGTGCGGAAAAGTTGTCTAAGGGGGCAGAGAGTACCTGTGATTTTTCGGATAATATCTTGAAGTGCCACATTGACCCTGAAGGTTCCCCATGTTATTCCTAAGTGACCATGCAAGCCATAAAGGCCGAAAATTGGATTTTCGCCCCTCATTTCTACCCTAATCACCTGACGAATGTCTTCTCTCGAGTTATAGACTCTATATGATGTATGCTATTCGTCAAAACTTGAATAATAGTCTAAATATCTATATTACGTTTTTTGTATGCTCAAATTTCGTCGATAATCGTGTATTTCTTCGTTCAAATTAGAGCCCACCATCAACATAATATAGAGATTTAGGCAATTATTTAAGTTTTGTCGGGTATCATACTTCATATAGGGTCGATTTCTCGAGGGATGACGTTCGTCGTGTGATTAGGGTAGAAATGAGGGGCGAAAAACCAATTTTCAGCCTTTTTGGCTTGCGCGCTCCATAGGATTAACATCGGGAACCTTCAAGGTTAATGTGGCACTTCAAGATATTATCCGAAAATTCTGAAACAAATCACAGGTACTCTCCGCCACCTTAGACAACTTTTCCGCACTAACGCTTCATCAAAATCGAAAAAAGTTTTTTCGATACACCCTAATGCTCATGTTATTTTCATAATTTTTTAAATTCATTGAAAGGTTTAAAAAGGGGGTGTATGATAGTGTACTGTGATGGGGGGCCCATAGAATACAGTCTGATTAATCTAATTTTTTTCTCCTTGTTAAAACAAGTCTTAGTAAAGTTTTAATTGAAATCTTAGATTGTTCCGATTAAAATTTTAGCTGTTGGCAATGGTATGAGCTAAGTTGGACTTTTTGTTAATAATGGGGAAAATGAGAAGTATGAAGTTGTGATAAAATTTCTCTAGAAAAAAGTGGTTATAAACAACTGAAATTAACATCAATGAGTCATTTGCTTTCAGTGAAAAATATTATCAAAGTAATTTCAAATGGCTTATTTTTTTAGTTGAGCGAACATTCAATCCATTTCTATTGGAGCGCTCATCTTGTGTTCAAAGATGGAAACAGGGGCGAAATCGAGGACAGTATGTATATAATTGATTCATTTTATGATACCTGTATTATTTTAAGTGTAGACTGTTAATTACTAATGGAACCATTTGAGTTTTTTCCAAATTTTGTATATCTGTTCAAAAAGTAAACATTTTTTTGCTATATTTTAATTTGATTTTCAATTTACGTATATTATGTTGGTTTCTTAACCTTTCTCAGCATATGTTTTTTTTGAAGTGGTGGAGATTCAAGAAATTTTTTTTACTGTAACAGATAAATTACAATATCCTACTCAATAAGTCATGAGATAGATGGTTCCCTGTAATATTTGAATTTTTTCTTTTATATATAAGGAAATAAATGTTTTATTCCTCGAGAGTCATCACTAACCAAAATCTAAATTAGGCAAACTACCTGATAATTTTTAGAAGCCCTCCATGAAAGTTAAAATATAGATGTAATTACTAATTGGAAGAAATTACCTTTCATAACTAATTATCTCCAACATCATTTAGGGTGTGTTCCCTTCATCCCTATGAGCAGTGATTTTTTAGTTCTGTAAAAAGTATTGGGTATTTGCGTATTATACTGTCGACTATTCAGCAACTGTTAAATTCAGCGTCACAGCTATACAACAGTCAATAGACTTAGAGTAACGTTTCGGCATGGTGTATGGGATAATACGTAAGAACCAAACATTATCTATAGTACTACAAAACAGTAGAAATTAGTGGCTGATTTGTTTTCAAATGTAATTAAAAAATTATCAGGGAATATATCATCAGAATCATTTACAGATTTATCAAATGTGTCTACTTTTTATATTTTAGGTGTTCTAAAATTAAAATAGGCCCAGAGTTTTGTTCTATGCAAGAGACTGATTATGTAGTAAGTTTCTTTTTCTAAATCTGATTTAACGGAAAGCTTCTGGAAAGAATTGAAAAAGCTTCTGTTTGAAGGAATTTTCATGATGTAGTTATAACTATAGGGGAGAGTGTTGTACCTTCGGAAAGAAAACCGCGTTTGGATTTTTTTAAGGAAGGTAAAATCCCATTTTGTTAAAGTGCCCAACCTATAGTCCTAACCTTAGCAAATAGAGTAATATTTTTTATTAGCTAAAATCTTCAAAATTGGATTTTGAATTAGTTTTAATAACTTAACAAAATATGTGTCCATAGGTACAACAATGTGCTCTCCAACTGGACAGACCCAGTTGTACCTGTGGACACCCTAAAAAAGGGAAGTTTTAGTTGAAAAAGCGAAAAATTAAAATTTTTTTCATGCATAACCTTTTCTCAAACTATTTCAAGCATTTTTAAAATTGGAAATAGATTTTTTAAAGTAAAGTAGTTTTAGATCGTAAATGATCATTAAAACAAAGTTGATTGATAAAGTCTTAATTTTTTACCAAAAATACATAAATCATATGGGATTTTCATATCAAAATTTGAGGTAATACCTTCATCAATCATACTGATTGATCTGATCAGTTCACTGAACGTGTCCGTAGGTACAACCCTTATGGTGTCTGAAGGTACATCAGGTGTTTTTGCATTCAAAATTCTATAAAAAATTAAAGAATTGAGATCTGACAACTTTTAATATCAAAACTAAACTGTCAAAATCTCAGGGATTCACCCCATATATCCCATTTTACCATATAATTATAGGGGAAGACAAGTATTAATGTAGTGATGCACTAAAAAAAACTTTGATCATCTAAAAACAGTAAATTTATTATATAAATTTAAATAATGTTTTAAAGAGTTGATTGCGCATTAGCAACTAGTTTCATTCACATTAGCAATCTGTTCACATTCAAAATCAACCCACAAATTCAAATTTATATTTTTTCCTGAATTTTATAATGCGGTGTCCGGAGGTACAACACTCCCCTACTTATCTGATATTTTTTCCATTTTAAGGCTAAAAAGTTTTTATGTATTATTTGCAATGTGTGGGCAATTCCAGTATTTTTTATCCGATAGAGGTAGGGGAGAAATATAATTTTAATATAATTTTAAACTTCGTTATCAAAAGTTGAGCATTCAAAAGTTTAAGAACCGCTGCTTTAGATCAATGTATAAGCTTTTGAATTAGAAATTTTTTCCAAAAAATTATGCGCAAAAATACATGGTATCTTCCATTTAAAAATTGTTTAATCTATTGTCTCCGTTTATACTTAGATTGGTCAAAGATTTCTTAATGGACTGGACGTTTACGATGAGCATGGAGTGTACCCTACTCTTTCTCTTTCAAAAGGTGAAGGTGTGATGGATGTGAACTTCTTCCTTTTTGTAACCAGCAAAAGTTCATCATGGTGTAAGAAGGATGTAAGTAGGCTGTGTGCAGTCATAAGCTTTCCGAAATCTCCTTGTTTCTTTATATTTTTCCTGTTTCTTGGATTTTTGACCCTTAAAATGGACAGGAGAAGAGATCAAAAACATGGGCATAAAAATTAGGAGTTTCTTAAAATAGTAAAAACAAATTATTTAGCATCTGCATTTCTTACTGAATGTTGGGCTTCTGCCTCTCTGTGCGGGACAATTACAAATTTTGAGAATTTTCTAAAGAATTTTGTTTTACTGCAAATTGTCACCTCAGAATCAAAAACTACCATCTCCGAAAAATCACACAGCTACGCTGTTCAGTTCTGATTGCGTTATTGGCGGATTTGGCATTGTTTGCTGCAAGGCATTGTTAACCCTTTCAGTCCTAGCCTCTCCAAATTTTCCCTAGGATTCAATGACAATCTCGGGCAGTCTGATATGGCAAGCAGGTTGCCACATCAGGCGCTACATTTTCGTCATCTTAAAATCAAATAACACTGTCTTCTGGTCTGATTCCAGAATATTCGGAATTGCATGTGGGGAAGCTCTTTTTATTAGTTGGTAAGCGTGACATCATCGAGCTAGCAGAGATACAAACCAATCAAATGAGCCAACAATCAAAATGCGGATTTAAGTTTATTTTATTTAATTTTTTTAAATTTTGGAACAAAATTAAGCCAAATCAAGGAAACCAAAACGTTAAAGCTTTGAGTTAGCTTTAGCCAATGCTCTGCTTTTTACCATGTGTTGCTAAATTATCCATAAATAATAATATTTACTGAAAGTTCATTTCAATCTAAATTTTTAAGAAAAACGGTCAATACAAATATTTTCTTATACAAAAGTTATTTCATTTTAGAATTATCAAAGTTACCCCATTTTACGATATTTATTTTACTGTACTTCTAAGGTTATGTTTATTATAGCTGGCACTGTATTTGAAATTTAGCTTGTGGTTAAAACTTGAACTGCATTGTATAATGCCAGCCATCTAAATAGTTTCTTTATTTGAAAGGGTGTTCAAGCATTTGGGTCATACTGCCGACTTGATAGCAAAAATAGACCTGTTGCTGGACTGATCAACTTATGTCCTGGTTATTTTTCTAGAAAGTTCCACAGCAAATCCTATTACCAAAATGTGAGTATTATTTAAGGTGAAAAAATTATCCTCTCTCTAAACACAATCATGCATGTGATTCCTGTGCCGATTCGCTTTTAAAAACTAAAATTCAGCCTTAAAATTTCTTTCCAATATTCAATCATTTTTCACAGAAAGTTGTGGCTGTGAGTGTTAATATTAACATTGCCTGGTAGTAGATTTTAAGTAAAATTGGCAACAAAAGAAAAATTGCAAAGTAATTATGTGAAAAGCAGTTAATATTTAAACTAAAAAAGTTGGACTCTAACCTTTGTTTTGTTATTGGATCTCAGGAAGTAGAAGCCAATGGACCCTTTCTACTTGTAATAAAGGAAATCGAGATGTCCTTGAAATTTTTTAAAATATTTTCATCCAATTTATTGTCAAAGTAATCACATTGTATGCACAAAGATATCTAAATAGGGTTTTTATTCTTACATTTTATAGTTGTAACTTAATGTAATTAATAGAAAAACTCAGCTTTTTAATAGCATTTTGAGGTTTTGACCCTTTATAAGACATATTTTCTGTTTAAAAAGGGCTGACTCCTAGAAGACCTAATATTTTGACATACCATCTTGCAAAAAAAAATTTTCCATCTACAATGTGTATCCAACTATTAGATCTTATTAACTAACCTTCTCATCTCATTGTATAAGTACTATTTTTAAAAATTCAACCACCACTCTTTTTCTGCAACAAATAGTTTCACAAAATTTCAAAACTTTTTTTTGCCTAGGTAATTATTCATGAGATGATGCATATCCTTGGTTTCTCTTCACATCTTTATCCTAAATTTAGACATTGTGTTCGAGGTAATTTTTTATGTTATATAAACTACATTATTTATATTATAAAGTTTCATACACAATATGAAAATTTCTAATCTAACAAGGAAACGTTCTTAGGGTGAACTCATAGAAATGCACAAAAATTTTACAGGCATAAGAAGATGACTCAAAACACTTACTGTGAAAAAATTAGCTGCTGAATTTCAATAGGAGAGGAGTTATTTAAATTTGAAAATTGGGTTCTGAGTTGCCAAACACATTCATTTAGCACCACTTGGCAACTTTCCAATCGGATGGAATGGGAAATTTGATTCGAAGTGTCTAAATCCACGAAAGTTGACCCGTGCTAAAGTAAAGTATTAGCGAAATTCGTTAGAGTTGAGTTGTTACTTTCGTGGATTTAGATTTAGACAGTGTCAATTTGATTTCTATATGACAGAAGTGGCTCAACTAATAGATTAAATATTATATACTTATATATAATATATTATTTATTGCTTTTTTATATTTTAATTAATTTTTATTCATGCTATATATTTTATGAAACCTTTCTGATCGGCCAATTTAAAGGCACTGTCTAAATCAGTGGTTCCCAACTCAAATATGTCTACAGACCACTTCACTTAAATTTGAACCTCTGCGGACCATCTCTATCCCTAACTGTATCTTCAAAATTTTAACTTTTTTCTGTGCATTCATTCCTCATGGAGGGTCTAAAATCTTACGATGTCTTACGATGTTTCTAAATAGAACTTTGAAAATCAAATAATCTATTAAACTTAAAAGAAAAATTAACAATACATTAATTTTACAACTAATTATTTAAAAATATACCTTTTATAAAAGACATTTAACCATTTTTATCAAGCATTTTTATCTATTAACACTGGAAGGGTTCAGATAAGGAAGGGAAAAGTTACAGGTTTAAAAAAACACAGTATAAAATAGTTATATTTCTTCTTTCTCATAACCAACAAATAAGGTGATATATTATTAGTAGATTTAAATTTGAAATAAAGTACTTAGCTTTAAATTAAACTGCAGGACAAATGAGATAACCTGGAATTCTGTTGACCACAAAAAAGCAAACTGGACATGCTCTGACTGAGTTGTGGTAGAGAAAATTCTTTAAGCGAGGCGGGCGAGGTTGATGTCCCCCAGTAGCCGATCCAGGATTTGGTTTTGGGGGGCTAAGAATTTTCATAATCCAATTGAATTTTATTGTTAATTTTAATATGGAAAAGGTAGTGAGCTCCAACTACCAAAAGGGGGTTCTGGGGGTCCTCCCCCAGAAAATTTTTGGAAGTTTAAGTCAAAAACACCACTTTTTCAACTCGTTTTGGTACACCGCATCCCAATTTCGGTTATAGATTTTTTGCGTTTTGACAAAATTAGTAAAATAAAATTGTAATAACAGAGTTACAAGTGCCAAGGGGGTCTGGGGGTTCCCCTTAGAAAATTTTTTAAAATTTGACCTTAAAATAACGGGGTTTTAACTCATTTTGGTGCATAAAGTTCCATATTATATAGAGTAAAACTTCTCATTTGGGGGGGTTGAGCCCCCGAGCCCCCCTTGGATCCGCAGAAACAGGGTCAAAAGTCAATAATTATTTCAACGGAACGATGAAAATAGAAAATAATTTATGTGTTCAAAAACTTTCGCATTTTCAGCAATAAATGTTTATCATATCTTCGAACAAACTTATTTCACGTGTATGTCAGAAATTTCCTCTTTTCATACCACGATTTCTCGAAGACCCTCTGTCTGACCATAGCATCCCAGTTTGAAGTACAGTCGAGTCCGCTTAATGTGATCACAGTTAATGTTATCAATCGGATAATATTATCGAAATCGACAGGTCCCGATCATTCCTATATAATTTAATGTAAAATACATCGTTTAATGTGATCAACTTTGCATCATCACTCCGCTTAATGTTATCAAAATTTGTCCATATCCCTTTTAAAACGACCACTTTTGAGTTCTAATTTCATGTTGAAGGTCAATTTTTACAAGTAAACTTCTGCTTCATGATAAAATCTGGCGCCTCTTTTTTTCTGAAACTCAATATGAGTAAGAAAAATAAAACATTCCGGCTGTTATATTGAAAGAAAGCGGTTATAGAGGGGGGGTCCGAATCCATACTTGTGATTGGTTAGAGAAACACCAAGATCCAGGCTTTGCAGATGTTTCTGATAAGAAATTTTGATTTTCCCTCGTTTACTGGAATTCAGATTATGTAATAAATAAGTGGTTTATTGGAGTGGAAGGATATAATGGGGCAGAAAAAAGAGAGACCTTTCTTTAAAAATACAAAGTAAGTGATTATTTAAATTTTATTAACTGAACTACTCTTATATTTCCCCCTTAAAATTTTACCTAGTGTAAAAATAGAGTTTTGAATACATTTATTACGATTACATAATTTTGATTTTAAAGCAAACAATCTAGTTACACTGTTTGCTGTTTTTTGATATGAGATCGCTTATTGTTATCGATCAGATAATGTTATCAGTTTAGTCTTGGACAATTGCGATCACATTAAGCGGACTCGACTGTATATTTCAACACTTCCACGTTCGTTTCGTATCAAACCAAGTATAAGTCCGATCATTCGATTCTTTAACCCCACCCCGACGCCTCTCAGTTTTAATTAATTTGATGCGATACTTTTCCACATCATCACAATTCGTGTCTACTTTGTAATAAACTACTGTTAAAATAAAACTGTGCAAAATAATAGAAATGAACAAATGATTCGAGAGAAAGAGAACATAAATTTTTTTATTTATGAGACGTTTTACTTATGTTTTTGTATCTGTAGTGTTTTTACTATTTCCTGGAATGTGTGATTAGGAAAACTATTTTTTTTTTATTTCCACACATTTTTTGGATAAGTTATCTAAAAATCTTCTCACGGACCACCTCTGAAGGCCTCACGGACCACCAGTGGTCCGCGGACCACCTGTTGGGAACCACTGGTCTAAATCCACGAAAGTAACAACTCAAATCTAACGAATTTCACTAATACTTTAGCATGGGTCAATTTTCGTGGATTTAGACACTTCGCAATTTAAATTACTTTAGAGAAAACGCGGCCAGTTACTTTATGCCATTTGGCGCCTTCACTGCATGTTTCGCTTAGTAAGGTTGCACTTGGCGTTGAAAATGATGATTTTCAAAGTTAATTTACTCCTCTACTAATGAAATTCAGCAGCTAATTTTTTCACAGTAAGTGATTTATATCATCTACTAACCCCTGTAAAAATTTCATCCATTTCTGTGAGTTCAGCCTGAGAACGTTTCCTTGTAAGTGTTAAAAAAAGGCTGCTGGAGCATCTAAGGCATTTGGCAGAAACAAACTAATTCCAGTGTGAAGCTGTTCAAATTAGCTTTTTTTGCTGCAAACACCTCATTTATAGCTAATACAGGGTTGCCAACTACTCTAGAACTTCCAGAGTTTTCAGGATAAGTATTAAAAATCCACGAATCCCCCAGTGTTAAATACTCTGGAAATACCCTTTACATGTCATGCTTTCTGATCTGTTACTGTTCTGTCCTTCTGGAACTCTGAATAGCATTGCAATGGTTGAGACACTGAATAAGATTGAGCTCTTTTCTTTCTTCTTCTTCTTCATTGGCTCCACAGCCCCTTGTGGGCCAAGGCCTTCTTAAGAATCCTCCTCCATTCTGTTCTCTTCTTGGATAGGGTTCTCCAATTGCTAATTCTTAACTTTTTAAAATCCTCATCAACACAGTCCACCCATCTAAGTTTGGGTCTGCCTCTTAAACGGGTCCCGATTGGTTTAAACTGAAAGATTCTTGCTGTTAGAGAGGAAGGGCTCAACCTGCAGAGGTGTCCAGCAAGTTTCATACGGTTGACTTTGATAAAGTTGATGATGTTTGCCTCTCTATAAAGGCTATACAGCTCGTTATTGTATCGGTGCCTCCATATGCCATCGATGTTTACAGCACCCAAAATCTTTCTTAAAACCTTTCTTTCGAATATAGCCAGCCGATTTTCATGTGATCTTGTCATTGCCCAGGTTTCTGAGCCATATGTGAGTATTGGTCTGATAATGGTTTTATACAATAAAATCTTAGTCTTCCTTTGTACTAACTTTGAGTGAAGAAAATTCCTCAATCCATTAAGACAGCGATTAGCAGCAACTGTACGCTGTTTTATTTCCGAATCTAGTTGGTTCTGGCAGTTTACGTTTCAGCCAAGGTAATTAAAGCCATCAACACGTTCAAATTTATGATTTTCAATTTCCATGATGTCTGACCTCACTGCTGTCTTACACACAGGCATATATTTAGTTTTGCTTTCATTAATGCTCAAGTGTATTTTTGCTGCAGATCTTTCAATAGCAGTGAATGCCTCTGTTAAAGCTTTTTTAGTTCTGGCTATGATGACAATGTCATCAGCATACGCAAGGATTTGGACCGATTTAGTAAAGATGGTTCCTCTGGTATTAATACCAGAATCTCGAATTGACCACTCTAGAGCCAAATTAAAAAGAAGACAGGCTAGAGCATCGCCTTGTCGTACACCATTTTTAACTTCAAAGTATTCTGTTAGATTTCCCGGTAATTTAATACAAGAAGACGTTTGAGTTAGAGTTATTTTTATGAGCCTTACTAGTTTATCTGGAATTCCCAGATCACCCAAAGCATTTAGAAGCATTTTTCGATTGATATTATCATATGCAGCTTTAAAGTCAATAAATAGGTAGTGCATGTCCATTCCAAACTCTCTTGACTTTTCAAGAATTTGGCGCAAATTAAAAATTTGCTCACAGGTGGATTTTCCCCTTCTGAATCCACATTGATATTCACCTACAATATCCTCAACCAGGGGCGAAAGCTTTGCAAATAAAATATTTGAGAAAATTTTATAGGAGATGTTCAATAAACTGATGCCTCTGTAGTTAGAGCAATTCGTAGGGTCTCCTTTTTTATGTATAGGGCACAAGATGCCACGAGTCCAGTCAGATGGTAGAATCTCGCCCTCCCAAATTGACAAAATAATTCTATGCATGGACTCAGTCAACCTAGGGCTCCCCTTTTTAAAAAATTCAGCCGGAATACAGTCAGGTCCTGGGGATTTATTTAATTTAAGTTTTTTAATGGCTAGTTCCACTTCTTCTAGTGTAGGTGGAGATACATTGGACGCTAATCGTGACTGTTCGGCTTCCTCATTTAGACTTATTGGATGGCCAGTATTTAATAATTCATCGAAGTGCTCCATCCATCTGTTAGCTATATCAGAACAATTGCTGAGAAGGGCTCCATTTTTGTCCCTGCAAAAAGTAATAATAGATTTAAAGTCTTTACGACTATTATTAACTGTTTTGTAAAAAGCTCTGCTTTCACCACTTCCCCTTAGATGCTCAGCATCCTTAAGAATTTCCTCGTGAAATAGTCGCTTTTTCTTTTTATGTATGTTCTTTTCTTTTCTTCTTGCTGCTTTGTATTCCTCGACCGAACTTCTAGTAAACCTTCTCTGATGCATGTAGTGATATGCTTTGTTTTTTTCTTCAGTAGCTAAACTACACTCATCATCGAACCAATTCTTTTTATTGTTTTTCTCAGCAGGTCCTAGAATCTGATCTGCCGTATTTATAAGTATTTCTTTAATTGATTGCCATTTAGATTCCACATTTTCAAGGTGATCAAAATCCAAATCTTGTATTTTGTTATTTATTTCCTCATTAAAACAGTTACTGATTTCCTTAACTTTTAACTTTGAGCAATTAAATTTGCTCAGGCCTTTCCTTTGTATCTTCCTGAAATTAGATATTCTAGCTCTTAATTTGGCCACTCCCAAATAGTGATCTGAATCAATATTGGCCCCACGATAGGTCCTGACATCCAACAGATTAGAGCAATGCCTAGCATCTATCAACACATGGTCAATCTGGTTAAAGGTGTTATTGTCAGGTGATCGCCAAGTCATTTTGTGGCTCTTTTCTTTGCTTCAATAAAATTGACTGCACCAAGTCAGATTACAAATAATCACTGACGGCTTTAAAATGATAAAAAAAAATCTAGCTGTCAGGCTTTCTATACAATGTTTGTAATGTTTTGAAAATAGCAGTTTTGCACTACTCCTGAATTTTTTCTGAACTTTCTAGAAGTTGGCAACCCTACTAGTTCAACTACACTTTAAAGAAAAATTGTTAAAAGTTTGTACATTTTTATTTTGGTTCAAATATTTATTTGTCTTGTTGTCGATTTAAAACCGACCTTCTTGAATAAATTTCATTTGCTAATATTTTTAGAAAATGTGTGCCACCCCCCAAAAAAAATTGTGACCACTGATAAGCATGGGGTTCAGAGACTGGTCTTCCCAGATGTCGTTACTGCTATGCAACTTCATCTGAACTGCTCAGATGAAGATTTAGGAGGTCCTTTAGAGAAAACTGAAAGCAAAGTAAAATTTTGTTTGCATTCTGTGTTCTTTATGAAACAAAAATCACAATGTAAAGTTTACTTAAGAGAAACCATTCTATGTTTTTAGAGCTATTCCTCCCATTGGCATCCTCTTCTTATGTACACAAGCATAATGACGCCAGTGATGCTAGAAGTGAGTTCACTTTTGATTGTATTGATAGTTTAGTGCAGATATGGGCAAGTGCGTCCCTTCATGCAAGTCAATCCAGCCCGCGACAGGGTTTTGAATAACCCCTACACATAGGACACAGTAGGACCCTACAATTACACAGTATTTTCTGCGTAGCTGGAATGGAATAACATGGTTTACTTCTAGTACTAGTACTTCTTCTAGTTCTAGTACTTCTAGTTACTTCTAGACTAGTACTTGCCCTCCGCTCTCTTGCGTTACCATCCTATACCGTGCTGATGAGTCCTAACAAGGACGAAACCGGTCCACGGTTGGAGGTGACGCTTGAGAGTTGTGAGATTACACCTATTGTCCGCTTAACCAGCAATAAAGGGTGAAATTCTCCTTTCATGGTTTACTTCGTTCCGGCTAATTGTCAGCCTCAGTTTCATCTAGCCCTTATACCCTTCTAAAAAATAATCAATTTTTGTACCTTTTTTTATAAGTTTTTTAGCATATAGTACTAAGTTTTGTGTGGTATAAAAATCAACTTTAAAAATTACCACTTATAAAAATTTGTTTTGATCAATTTTTTTTGTTTTTGGCCCGCCTAGATAATTTTTTATTTTATTTGGCCCTCCCCTTAAAAATTTTGCCCATGTCTGGTTTAGTGTGAGTGTACCTTTGTGTAGTGAACTATTTATTCCATTACAGGTTTACTATAACAGATTTGGGCAGTGTTTTGTTCATTATTTTTTTATACCTTTACCATCTATTTGATCTTAATTAAGTTTCATTAGCTGGATTCTGATTAGATCCTTTCATTTCAGCAAGATTTTACTGTTGTGGATAACATTTCTATGTCTGTTCTTTCAAGTACTGGATGGTATCATGTCGACTTTGAAAAAGCTCAATCTTTTAGCTTTGGAAAAAGTATGTTTAAATTCCGTCGATGTATCAATGTTAATTTTATACAGAAAATACGAAAGTTCATCAAAAATATTATCCATATAAAAATTTTACAAATTCATTGAAAACCCTTCTATACCATTGCTAACTTAAAGTGTTCACAATCAGAAAAAGGGAATTCAAAGTTAATTCATCTTAAAAAAGTGATGACTTTTTTTGTAGGCCACTTTATTGATCAAAAATAATGTATAGGATCTTTTTAAAGTTAGTAAAACTTGTCTACTCATATGCCTTCCTCTAAATTATATCCAATGCTTTTGTAAGAACACTATGTTTCTTTCTGATTCCATAGAATTCTAAAAAAACTTAATTTCATATATTTATTATGTTATTTTTCTTCTTTCTCTCTGTTTTATATTCTAAATTCAAGATGAAGGTTGTGACTTTGGTTTCAAAGAAAAATGTGAAGATTCTGGTCACCTCTGCACTGCAAGGTACTAACATCTTTGTCTTTTCAATCACTTTATGCTGTGTAGCTTCATTACTATGCAACTTACTTCATCCAAAAACTATTTACCGAACTTCCAAGACCCATTTCCATCCAGTTATGTACTAACTTCAGAACCATCACATCACATGACTTTTTTTGTGAACTCTTGACTGTTACCTTTGTTTTACAGGAAAATTAATTGTATTTATCTTTTTTGTTAGGGCAGGGCTCATTTAAAATATTCAACAAAAAATCCCATTGCAGTAAAAGTTAATTTAATGTGAATGTTTTCCACCAATATCTTTTTAAAACAAATTTTAAAAGATGTTGGGCTGAATATTCCACAGTAATTATTTATTTTTGGATTTTTTAAAGTTTTCTAAAATAAATATATTTTTAGCAATGGTGCATCAGGTTGTGATCTGTTACATTTTACGATTGGACGATGTGAGGAAATAACACCTACCCATCCCTGTGGCGTCTATCGTTATAATTCTTCTGTATGTATCAAAGAGTACTATTTATGGTATTTTGCCTTTGTAAATAAGCTTGTTTTCAACTTTATAAATTTTCTCAAGTTCTTTATTGCACTTTTCAAAGTATTTTCACATCTTTTATTTGGAACCAACCTCTGCTAGGGTCGTGAAAGTGAGGTTTTTAGGTAAGTGACCCATGCTAAATTTACTGAGTTGGTTTACAGCTCTGGGCAAAGTAAGAAAATTCAAAAAATTAATTATGAACCTAAAGGAGGTAGAACAAGAACTTCAATGAGAAAACTGTTGGCAATATCATAGCAAACACTCAGAATAAAAAGTTCCAGAAAAATATCTTAAATTATTCAAGGCAGAATTGACTCCAATTTTGTTATTTGATTTTTCTTATGTTGAAATTCAAATCCTTTCGAAGAAATTTCTAAAATTGTAGACAACCCCTTTTTCAAAGTTCAAAACAGTCAAACTTAAGTCATTAACATCTCCTCAAATATTTAAGATATTTTCATGAAGCTTTTTTCTGTATGTTTGTTATGATATTGCAAAAAATTTTTTCTGTGAAGTTTTCTTTCTCTGTAGCTTTTATATTTTTAATTAATTTCTAATATTTTCTTATTTTGCTGCTAGGGGTACTGTAACCAATCTTAATGGATTCAGCATGGTCATATCTAGGGGTACACTTTATTTCCATGACCTTAACAGATGTTGGTTCCAAATAAAAGCAGTGAAACGTACTTTTGAAACTCCCTGTATACAGAGATGCCAACCATTCCGGATTTTGCGGAATCATTCCGCATTTTGGCCCCGAATTCCGCAATTACGGATAAAGCTAGAAAAACTACGGAAACTACGCTGCTTATATTTTAAAGACAATGTATTAAATTTTTCTTCTTAATTCTCTGTTTTTAGCCTTCAATCCTTACAATACATATTTTTACTTAGAATTGCAAATAAAACCAATAACGCTAGTCACTAGTAACTGATGAGATGGGCAATAAGAAGGGGGAATCAATCGGAATTTGGAATATTCTAATCTGTATGGATGATTGATTCATGGGGAGAAAAAAAGGCCTTCTTTTCTCAAATATTTGCGTTTTCAGGACTTTTCTAAAACTTATCAAAAGATAGGGGCATTTTTCTACATGCAGAGGGCGTGGCATCGGTCGGCAAGCCACGCGTCACGCCGGAACTTTTTTTTCGGGTGGGGGCGATTACGGATGAGCGTTGTCTCAGGTTGGCAACCCTGTGTATATTATTATTACATTGTAGTGTACATATTTGTTCTCAACTTTGTTATAAACATTTTCTCAAACTTCTGTACATTAATCTTATTATTTCCTCTCAGAACCGATGCTGGGATGCTGTCGGCTCATTTCGAGGACTTAATATTCGAAATTCCTATCACGAACATCGGTGCATCATGCGTCAAGATCTGAATGATACCAAGGTAATTAAATATTTATTCTCAAAATAAGGGAAGCTTACAAAGAAATAGAGGAATTGTTTCCTTAATATGCCCTGAAGCTCTAAAACTCCTTATGGAAGTGTACCAAGATTCCTTGCAATACTTTATATGAGATGATTTCTGTAATTCAGCTTTAGAAAAAGTTACAAAAATGTTAAATTGTGAATTGAAATAAACATTAGATTGAAGATGAAATTATTAAAATTTGATGTTTATAAGTAAAAAAAAATTTTCTGTGTCCAATTAATTGTCAGAGCTCATGCAAAAATTAAAGTTACTAAAAATTTTCCTTGTTTGATTCTATAACTTTAAAATTATGAAATTCCTTTCAAACCATTTTTAAAAGTTTAATATTTTTTGTATGAAAATATCACACCGGGTTGGTACGCCTTCTGAAATTCTCTTTATTTTTCTAAGGGCCCTTAAAACTCCTAAAAACTATGTTTTTTCTCCTGAATTTTACTTCTGAAAAGCATTTACCCAAGAGCAAAATGTAGTTTATTATTGATTTGGTGGAAATAATTGTTTTTTAAATCGATAAATTTTTGTTAAAATGTGAAAGTTTAATCTCTTTATTTTTTATAATTTACTCTTGAAATCTCCTTAAAGATGCCTGAATTTTACTCTGTTAAAAAGATTATGAATCCTAATCACATAACCCAGTGTGGTCCAATCTTTAGTAACCCAAGGACCAAACTAACATTTTAATTTTAAGAGAAATATACTTCTAAGGAGGGTACAGGGATTTTCTGAAATATAAAACTTGACCTCCAGTCATGTTTTTGACGCATTTCTGCAAAATAAAACCCTGTTAGTTAGATTTGATTTTGAGAAACCTTATACTTTTCTGCCAGAGCCCTTGAAAATCTCTTAAGAGGCCACAGGTTGAACCACACTGACATAACAAATACTTTTTTATTTTATTGAATCATGATATTGATACTTTTTTATTTTATTCTCATGATTTTAAGTTCTTTTCCTACTTTCAGTTTGAACCAACCTGCATGCTGATTAAATGTAGACAGCATAAGACAATTGATCTTTACCTCAATTCAACATGGGTACCTTGTGAACCAGACACATTGGTAGGGCTTAAAAGGATTTTTATGCTCTTCCCTTTTAAATTCTTTTGTGAATTAATATCCCTCATTGTCCTTATCTTTTATTTGTTTTTCCAATTTAACTGTTAAAACTTTCATTAACTATCACAAGTAAGTTAAGAGATAACTGAGAGTATAACCAAAGATAATCAGACTACACAATTTCTAGCTTATCAACTAGCCTCCGATTACCCAACTCTTAAATTATTTTTGTAAGGAAGGAAAGTGTTGTTTTCTTGTATTTTGTTATATTATAATTAATATTTCTCAGGAGAGGTAAATCAATTTATTTTTCATATTTTTGATAAAGCAATTGTGTAATTAGAAAAAAATTCTAGTAGGGGTTTTGATGAGCTTTCTAATTTAATTTTATTACATTAAATGTAGTCTTCCAAAACAAAAGCTGAATTTCCTTGCTTAAATTTTCCTATGAATTAGCTAAATACTGTTATAACAAATAAAGATTACAGTTCCGAGAAGTTCGTTGTAACAGGATTTTACTGTATCATGCCTTAACACTCCTATGCACAACTGATGCTCAGATTTATCAAAGATCTAGAAAAGGATTTGAACTTGTGTTCTTGACTCCCCCTCCTTTTCAGTTGAAATGGTTAGTTACTCTGCTAAAATATAGGACTATTTTAATATCAATTTTTAAATACTCACATGCATTCAAAAACCTTTAAACATCTCTAAAAAATAGGCTATTTTTTTCAAAGACTTAAAATGTATTATTTAAATAGGCAAATTATTAAAACTGTAGTTAGAGTAGTAATACATAACTATAATCTGTTCATTTAGAATAGGTGCCTGAAACAAGATCAAAAACGCCTAATAGCGCTCATCATGCAACTTCAGTGACCGATTATTTTACAGTATTTTAACTACTAATTTAATTTAATTTTAAAAATTTTTCAATCATAATTACAATAGTAACTGCTTCTAATACATTACGCCTAGGGGCCTAGTCTAAATGAACAGAGTATAATTTGGTGTTCATAAATTGAATATCTTTTCCAGCTCCATCATCTCAAAACTAACATAAACCTCAATTATTATTACTTGTTAGTTATCCTTTACTTTTATTTATGAACCAAATACAAGCATAACTTGTCATAAAATTCTATCTTATACTCTTTGCTACACCTGCATTGAAAATAATTGGCAAATAATCACTGGAATTCAGAAAGTTAGGTTTAAAGCTCAAAATCAGTAGGAATCTCTTGAGATTCATCTGTTCAATACTTATTATTACCGGACCTAATTATTACTGGAACAAACGGTTTTAGCAAATCCAAGATACAGAATATGGATTTTGTATAGTTATGCAAAATGCATGTAGCTAAATGCAGAGCTGAATTGTTAATTAGTACATTTTATTCTCAATTTCTTTAATTTTACTGCAAAGAGGATTAAAATTTTTCTTTTTTTAATATTTCTTTTAATTCAAAGATGTTTACCATTGATTAAGGGGGCTGATTTATCCTGGTACACCTGTGCAGTTATGATGTGTGTTTTTTTTTTATTTTATATTTATGTATGCCTGTTGTTGAATTATTTTATGATTTTAACTGAAATACTTCAGGTAACAGCAGATAATATAACAGTGAAATGCCTTCATCAATATGCTATTTGCAATGCTCCCCCACCAAGGAAGAGTAGATGTATCTATGAAGAAGACTTGGGTATGTGTGTAATTTAAAGTTGTTTACAAATTGTGTAGGACACTGAAACTTTACTTTATTAGATATATATTAACATTTTTAATTTATTCATTCCAGCTCTTACTATCCGAATCTACATGACTGACCCTTCATTTGATGAAATAAGCGAACACGACAATTTCAAAGACTTCAAAGGGAGCACTCTAAAAGCCATTGCTCTTAATTTGAATATACCAGTCAATTATATTGTTAATTCCACTCTGGTCATTTTCAAGACAGTATATTTAGAATTTGGTATTTGCCCACCCGAAGAACTTACTCTAGAAGAGTTTAACATGCTTATTCGAAATCTTCAGCATTTTCTCAAGACAACTTCATTTGGTTACATTTTTCAATTTCACGGATTTTCAAATTTACCTGTATCTTCCACTCATTACACGTAAGTTATATTATTTGTCTGAGGAAAATATAATTTTCATAATTAATTGATATTTACTTTTAGTACAGAACTTCCAGTATCCAAATAATAAAGGGCTGTTCAATAAAACAATCCTAAGCTCATGCATGGGTGAATTTATGGGGGGGGGCATAGCACACTTAAAATTGTTTTTAATATAAAGAAACTTATTTTCTAGTTCTAAGACTGGTTGACTAGTTCTATTTACAAAGTTACCAATAGCTTTTGATAGCCCAACCAATCTCATAAGTTAATTGTTTGCTTAATTTACTGAAACTTAATTATTATGTATTTTAAATTTTGATGACTGTCTACATCAGTGGTGCCCAACCTACGGCCCGCGGGCCAAATGTGGCCCGCGAGGCTGATCCATGTGGCCCGCGGACTCGTTAAATCTTAAAAACAAAAACCACTTTCAGAAATCTTCCAAGAAAACCACGACATCGTGCGAGACATTATGGCACTTCCATCTAAAAAAAGATTATAAAAAAGGAATTCTTCAACATCCGTTAATAATTCGTCATTGGATAAATATTTTTCAGTACCTATCAGGTAGCTATTTGAATTCAGTTTATAAGGATCTTTTTAAAAACCTAACTTCGAAAAGATGTCCGATCGTAAATAGTTGAAGTTTCACTCGGAATGCCAAAACTTTCAAGAAAAGTGGACAAATTCATATTTTTTCATTCAGCGAGAAAATGAACCGTTGTGTCTTGTATGTAAGGAGACTGTGGCAGTGTTTAAAGAACACAATTCAATATCAAAATACATTACCAAACGAAACAGATAATCATCTTAATTCAGTTTTAAGGATAAGTGTTACAAATTTGGTGTCGAATTTACAAGAACTAGTATCCTCCAAACAGATGCAAACTTCTCATTGAAAACGGGTATGTAATTTTTCTTATGTTAGAAAAATCCTTAAAAGTGTTTTTATGTGGCCCGCGAGATAAATCTTCAAGAGCAAATTGGCCCTCGGGAGAAAAAGGTTGGGCACACCTGGTCTACATACATAATTCCCTATTTCACTTAAGGACCCCCTTAAAAAATATTGTTCTCTAGCAAAAACATAAAAATTAGGAGTTATATTTCTGAACTTTTCCCTGCAATATTGGTATACTTTCAAAATATTTTTTAAAGGTTTTACTTATATTTATGATGATGAGCTAAGAAATTTTTATTATACTTATCTTTTTATCATTTCAGAATTTCACCATCTGTAGCTGTTCAGTTTAGTGATTATGATGGATTCAGTTTTGTAGTAGTCATACCTGCTGTGTGTTGCATTTTTGTTCTTGCCTCCATTGTTGCTTCTTTATTCCGGTATTATTTCATCAAAAGACGCCAAGCCTGGCGAGTATCTGTTGGGAAAGTCCAAAGTAATCCAGAAACTCTTAATTCTAATCAACCTCTTATCCATAATCACTATAGCTTAGATGAACTTAAGCTTAAAAAAAGTGATGAAACCTAAGTTATTTCTTGTCTTGTTTTTTTTCTCTAAGAAAGGCTTGTGCAATAGCAATGAAAATCAATGGCAATAGTTTTATGGGAATGTATTTTATTTTATTTGTTTTAAATATGTTAGTAAACATATACTACTAAAATGTCTCATAGTTTTTGCTATTGTTATTCAATGCGGCTGCTTTAAATTTTTTACACATCAGCTTTCTGAAAATATTCTAATAACGACTTTTTTTGTTTTAGTGTCAGATTTGAATCAAAGTTCTTCTGTGGAAGATCACTGATTTCATGTATTGCTCAAGCCTCTCTATGAAATTGTGATACTTGTTCAAGTGCAATTGTATTTCCAAAGAAAATGTGCAATCTTTTAAGCATGATAGTGTTGTTCTCAGTCAAAGAACAACTTCTTGAACTGAGAAGTGGCTGACATCTCAAGGTGTGAAGAACATTTCACTAACTCTTAAATATGCATATGTGTTAAGAGAGAGAGAGAGAATTTATGTTTAATACAATACTCCATATGAGTGGGTTAGAGCATAGCCTTCTAGAACGAGGAGGCCTGGTCAATTCCGCGTCTCCGGCGCAATGAGTCATTCAAGGTGTCGATAGATTCGCTGTGAGCGTACGCGCGAACCTGGAATAACCGCGCTTTTCTTGTGTTTCCCGGGCTCTTTTCACACCCATATTTTGAGCATTGCTGTGTGCCTGGATGTAAGAGCAACTACACCAAAGAAGCAAGTAATGTGAGGGTTTTTAATTTTCCCAAAGACGGGTTGAAGGAAGTTATGGATCAGGAAAATTCCGAGTTCCGAGATCCAATTTTGCTCCTTCCAAAGGTTCTGTCGTTTGAGACACAGTAAGACAAATATGTTCTGGTAAAATTAAGCTTTTCAGTCATTATTTTACCCAATATTGTATTACCCCATACATCTATTTATAATTTACTAGTACAGTTATTTGCGTTTCACGTTTTACCTTTTAAAGTTTATAAATAAGTATATTTTATAGACTGAAAATGGAAATCCTATTTAACCATTTCAAATATTAGATAATTCACTTATTAGAGGATAGGTTTGTAAACCCTAAGGGAGATAGTATAGTATACTAGACAGAGAGCAGCTGATTTTGAATACTGTCTGGATATTTAAATCTTAAAGCTACCAGGCGCGGGTTAATATTTCTGTAAGGATTAAAAATATTAAAGATGTGACATGATTTAGTAGATAAAATAAGAACATGATTTTTGGAATTATAAAAAAACATTTTTTTAATACCCCGAAGGAGCTAGTTTCGAGTCTCAACTTCTTAACAGCAAATTTTCGAATGCTAATATTGGTTTGAATGTCTCAAAAACGAATACAATCTAACCAAAAATGTTCATTTTATAATACAAAAAGTAATTTAACTGAAATTATGCCAAATCTAATCGAATAAAGGTTGTGAAAGTCGATCGTACTCTGAGCAAGGTTTTTTAAAATCCCATCTATCAAAATATGTCTGCGGTAATGTAAACATTTTCACTCAGAATCATTAGTATTTGTTTCCTACATCACACACAGGTCCTTTTTTCTTTTTCCGATCATTTGTTTATGATTTATAGCGATTTTCCCCCTCCAAAATCGACGCGTCTATGGGAACGCAATGATAGCTTTCGTCGGAAGGTATGACTCATCCTTCTTCTGTCACGGCCTCCTCGCTCTTGAAGGCTATGGTTAGAGCCCATAGGGTACAAGTGATAGTAAGGAATAACATCTATGTAGAAAGTGGATGGACAAACTTTACTGTCTTTTTTTAATCATGGGCATTCTTAAAAAGAAATTTTACTTTCTTTTTGCTTCCAATTTAAATTAATTTTTAAGTATTTAAAAATTTTACCTGCATTACATAGTGTAAACCTTTCAGTTATTGTCATTTGTGCCCTTTTGTTTTCTCACCCATTCATATTACTTTTTTTCTTGTTTCTACCTATAATAATTTATAAGAAGATTATAAAGAGGTTTAAATTAGAGTAATTAAGCTTTCGATGTTTTAATTTTTTTACAATACAGTAGAACCCCGATTATCCGCGAGGGCCAAGAAAAAAGTTTTTAATGATGAGAACAAATTTTAGATGAGATTAGGAAGATTTTGGATGTAGAGCAAAGGTTTCTGCTGTACTGTACATTTTTTAAAAGTTTTACATATCGTGTTTTTTGTACAATAAAACCTAGTTTTTATGCTGAAATATTTTTTTCGTGTTTTCACCTCATTTTTAGTCTTTTTTCGGGTTATCCACGATTTTCACTATCCGCGGTACCCTTGCCACCCAATTCCGTGGATAATCGGGGCTCTACTGTATACAGTAATCTCTCTTCACTTTTAACGGGATCTGTGCTTCAAGTGTGGTGCTCTTTTTTTGTTTACTTTCCCAGCTCTAAAACAATAGGAAAATTTTCTATGAACAGAAAAAATTGGTTGCTCCGACAGGTTTATATGATTGCTAATAAAGGGTATTATAACAGTAGGTGAATAGAAGAAAAGTTGTATCTTAAAAAAAGGACCTTTATACAAAAGTGGATCTGTACAAGTACAAATACAATACCCTCTTTCTCTCAACAAAGGTGCTGACTTCATAGTGTAGTTAGGCTCAAGCCCTCTTAATTACCATTTAACATTTTCAGAAATTAATAAAAATATTGTTTTAAAGATATGTGAATGGTAAAATTTGTCTAGAAAAAATTGCATGTCTTAAAAAATTATAATTCTCAAAATCCAAATTTTGTGTGATCTAGCCTACCCAATAATTTTCACAAGTTGGTGCATATGTCTCTAAACAAACTGTGTGAGGCTTAAGTTATGGAAACCTCACTGTTACATTCTCAAATAGTAATAACAGCTTTTTCTCTGAAATATTCTCAAATGATTTAATTTATCTTAGAAAATAAGAGAAAGAACTTCTAAATGTGTTGTAATATAATGAGCAAAACTATGCTTTCAATACCTGAAAGAATCAAATTTGTTTTCTACTACTGATATTTATGACTCTATTTTTCTGACTTACAATTTTTTATTTTCATGAATAAGTCACACCCTTGCTACAAAAGTGCCACAACTCAAAAATTGTAATTTTTGAGTTATGACCGCCATTAGGCATAGTTTTCACGTCTCTACCAATCTTCAAAAGAGCCAGAAGTTGAATTGAAAAATCAGCCGCCAGATGGCAGTTATAGTGTTTTGTTGTTATCAAGATGGCTATAATTCCTTCTACTGAAATGCCACATCTTGAAAAATTTAAATTTTGAGTTGGAAAGTTTGGAAAACTAGAGCTAGTTTGAGATGTGTCGTTCTTCGTATTGACAAATTCAAAAATACTAAAATGTGCCTAGTCAGCCCGGGAACAGTTTTTTGCAATTCCTGGAAAACATAGTTTTTTGAGTTGTGGTACTTTTGTAGCAAGGGTGCGATATGTTTTGTTCTTTTATATCATGCTGTAATATTGTAAATATTTTATCATATTGTAAATATTTTATGTGCATATTTTATAAATTTACATGTACTTGCTTCATGTTGAAGAATAAATTATTTTTATAAATGTGATTATTTTTATTGTGAATTTATATATAATTAGATGTTTGTCTATTATTTATAAAATAACTTTTCTGACTTTTTACTGTACTTTTTCCTGAATCCTTCTGCTTTCTGTTTTATTCTTATTGTTATTATTTTTTTGCATCCCTCTAAACAGGTTGTAGAAAGATGAAATCATTTCATTTACAAATCTTATTAATTTTCAAATTAGTCCATTCAACTACAGATGTGTTGGACACTTTTAATTATCTTTCCACTCAGCATTTTACTTCCTTAGACATTAATCACTAGATCTGGTTGTAAGTATTTTATGATACTTTTTTACTTACATAGATTTTATTTGCATGCATCATCACATACAGGATTAACTACTTTTCTCACCTATATGTTAAGAATTACTAAGTAATAGATATCTTCTCACTTTTTTTACAATTAGATTTTTTTCTATCTCAAATGGTATGTTCCTAAAAATTAGATTTTAGAATGTTGGGACATTTGGAGATATTGTAATAAAAGAGAATAAAGTTTTGGAAAAACAAATTTTCATTTTATAAATGAAGAAGGATGGTGCAAGCAATATACAGTAGGGTGTATCGAAAAAAACTTTTTTTTTATTTTGATGATGCCTTAGTGCGGAAAAGTTGTCTAAGGTGACAGAGAGTATCTGTGAATTTTTTCAGAATTTTCGGATAATATCTTGAGGTGCCGCCAAGGCCCTGAAGGTCCCCATGTTAATCCAATGGAGCGCGCAAGCCAAGAAGGCCGAAAATTGGGTTTTCGCCCCTCATTTCTACCCTAATCACACGACGAATGTCTTCACTCGAGTTATGGACCCTATATGATCTAGGCTATCCGACAAAACTTAAATAATAGCCTAAATCTCTATATTATGTTGATTGTGGGCTCTGATTTGAACGAAGAAATACGCGATTTTCGACAAAATTGGAGCATACAAAAAAACGTAATATAGAGATTTAGGCTATTATTCAAGTTTTGTCGGATAGCCTAGATCATATAGGGTCCATAACTCGAGTGAAGACATTCGTCGTGTGATTAGGGTAGAAATGAGGGGCGAAAAACCGATTTTCGGCCTTCTTGGCTTGCGCGCTCCATTGGATTAACATGGGGACCTTCAGGGCCTTGGCGGCACCTCAAGATATTATCCGAAAATTCTGAAAAAATTCACAGGTACTCTCTGTCACCTTAGACAACTTTTCCGCACTAAGGCATCATCAAAATCAAAAAAAAGTTTTTTTCGATACACCCTAATATACAGGTATGCAGGGTGTCTTGAAAGGTTGGTGCCGAACTTAATATGTCTGTCTTGGCTACAGAGTAAAGTGCTTAACAGAGTTCAAGTAGCAGTTTTCCTCTTTAATTCCACCGCCCTCTTTAATTCACCCTTGGGATGCAGCAAAGCTCACAGATTATAACAGGCATGCTCAAGTAAGACCTCTATAGATCTACAGTTCATAGATTTCTCAGTTCACTAGCTGTCAAACAGATGAAGGCTAAATGTGAGAGTGATTCCTGATTGGATATGGAACGTATATCAGGCGTTGCATTTTAATTTCATCGGCGCTGCTCTTTTTTCCCTAGGTCGTGGTAGACTTTTTCCCCTAAAGTAGTTAAATTATCCCCGGTAAGAATGAAATTTTCCCTCTATTTTAAAACTTTGATGGTTTATTTTTCGTTTCAATGAAAACTTTTTCCCCCTCTGCTGATTTGAGTGACAGGCGTGTGAAAGCTTCAGTGGGAGAGAGGCAGTGACGTGGAGATAGGAAGAGGTGCGTGCGTCCCGAAGTGTCTATGGGAAAATTAATGTTTTAAAAGTTGCTACTAGCGTCTATGGTCTTATGCCATGACAAATTTACAAGTTTTTCAAAAGGAACCCATGTCCGCTAGACGACAATGTTTGCTGGCAAAGGGGAAACGTTTTAATTCTATCTGTGTTGCTAAGGTAACCTTAGGTTCTAAGAAATACTCGTAGGTTTAACCACCAATGAGATACAAAATTGCTCTGTCTGTCCAGGGCCGCCGAGAGCCAAGCCGGGCCCCGGGGACAAAGTCAAAAAGCGGGCCCCAGTCACATGCACTCATTTCAAGGGAGGGGCGAAAATTTTCTGAAGTACCACCAGTCATGCATAGACTTAATGTAATTTTCCGAATATTTCCAGGCAAGATTTGAATTTTGACGAACTCAATAAATTTCGTTTTCTTGATAATACAATGAAGAATCGTGCCAAACTAGCGAAAGACGTCAAAACCATAAAAAACTCGTTAAGATGCTTATCAAGAGAAGGGAGAGTGATGCTCAATTCCATGCTTTCTCCCCTATCTTGATAAGCAGAGTTTTTTGTGGCTTTGGCATCTTCAAGCCGCTAGTTTGGCACGACCCTAACATCAAGCACCACCAGAAAATATTTAGAAATTCGACCCTAAAAAATAAGTTTTTAACTCATATTTTTGGATATTGTTCACAACTGAGTGTCACCCAAGGATGGACTTTGTCTTAAATGAAGTTATAAGCAATTCAATGATTTATCTTATGCACGAAATTGTAATGAGTTTTTATAATCTCCCCCCCATAATGAATTCCTTTGGGGGGTCTGGGGGTACCCCCCCGAAAATTTTTGAAAATTTGCCCCTAGAAAGTGGGAATTTCCTCAGTTTAGCCCATTTGGGTAAACAGATTAATTTACAAACTATTCAAAATGATATCCATCTAAGTACTCAATATGAAAATATCTGGAATTTAAACCCTCCCCTCTCGTCAGGCCTCCTTTCATCCATATTAAAAGGTTTAATGTAGCTTTTCAACCATGTTTTGGTAGAATTTGCGTCCAAGAGAACTTTATATAAGACAAGTTTTTGTAACTAAAGGTTCAAGTATGAAAGGGGGTCTGGGGTCCCTCCCCCAGAAAAATTTTGAAAATTTGACTCTAAAAGACTGGGTTTTAACTGGGGGGCTGCCGGACCCCCTCTTGCTCCGGGCCCTGGGGAAAGTACCCCACTTGCCCCCCCCTCTCGTCAGGCCTGTGTCTGTCAGTGTCTTCTGTAGTGTAGACGATGTAAGTCTGAACTTGTCTCCTTGTCTGTCGGTGTAAGCCTACCTTTCGCTTCTTACAGAAATTTTAATATGAAATGTTATATTTTTGTAAATCAGATTTACTATCATATGGTGTTGAAGTGGAGTGGCTTAGTTGGATTACAGGCAGAACATTACGCCAACAGACGGCACCGCCACTGTGGTAGCTGAGCACTGTACTGGTGTAGAGTTCAATTCTCGGCCTTGTTCTGGTGTATTTTCTCTCTCTTTATGCGAGTAAAAGTTCTGTTTGTGTCTATCTTGATGAAAGTTTATAAGTAGATCCTTGAGATCTAGCGCACAAGCCGGAGAGTGATTATGTGACATTTTTAAAGAACGCCCCTCTTACAAAACTACGACCGTCATTAAAGAAGAGACTTCTATTCGTAACTGTAACTAATCAAAACAAACTTGTTTACTTTTTTTGAAATCATGGTTGTTCAAAATTTTCACGTGTATGTTGGAGCTGAGGTTGGATTGCTAAAAGGTTAAAGATTTTTGAATATTCTTTATGTTTAAGTGAATTTTTTTGCCCATATTTTTGAGTGCAGTATTGAAATCCGTATCTGTGTTATCAAACTTTACTGTGGCAGAGAACATGCTTATGCGTGTTGAGGGGTGAAACACTCAAGTTACCTTTGAGTGTTCCCCAAAGAGATGAAACAGTAGGTTAAAGTGGCAAATTTCAAAGAGGACCTTCAGCACCCCTTGAAATTTTGACTTAAATTTATAATTTTTTCTTTGAAAATTCTGTGGTTTACAAGGATTTGTTCTCTTCGGGTGTTACCAAAAATGTCTTAAAATGAGCTAAAATACTACTTTTTAAGGAAAATTTTCTAAATTTTTTCTGGGGGTTTCTTTGCTGTCAGGCCCATAACCGGACAAGTTTCGGGGAATTCGACTCAACGTAATTTAAGTACCTCTTTAAGAAAGCTTATAAGTGTAAGTTTTAGAACTCTCAACTGATGTGTTCAAAGTGAGTCCAAAGTCAAGATATGGGGTCTGGGTGTGCTCCCTCAGAAAATATATGGAAAATTGGAATTTTTAAGTAGTTCTTAACTAATTTTTAGACCTTTTGGAAGAGAATTGCTCCTTGTAAGCCACAGATTAGTAAGAAATTAGAGTAATAAGTAACGTTTAAATTTCACAGCGAAGTTTGGGGTCCTTCCATAGAATCTATTTTTATATACCCTTTAAAAAGTAGTGTTACCTCACTTATTTGAGATATTCATTAGTAGACTTCTCCTTTCACTTCACAGAATTTTTAAACTTAATAACCTATATTAAAATAAGGAGGAGCAGGCTTTCCCTCCAGGAAATTTTAGTGTTTTAAAAAAAATTCGGGACGCTTTTAAGAGGTTGGGGCCTGTAGTCCATCCCTTAAGTGGCCACTGGTTATCCCCAAAAATTGGGTCTATACATTTTGGTCCTGAATCTGGGAGGGAAGGACCAGGGGTACCCAACCATTGGCTCTCTCCTCATTTAAATTAATTTTAACTTCGAAAATTTTTCTTAGTAATTGTAAATCTGGCCTGAAACAATTGTAAATTCAAGTGGGGTAAACGAGTTCAAGAGGAAAATTGACAGATACTGGGATTCCGGTAGTGTGGGTTAAAAAGACTGGACCAACCTTGCTGGGCTTACGCCTGTAGTTGGTCGACTTAATTTGTATTTGTATTTGTAGGTATTTGTAAAAAAGGAACATTCTGGGGTTTTTTTACTTTGTTTAGGATTCTCACAATACATATGGTATTTTGGCGTAAATCTAGCAGTGGGTTCAAACGCCAAGTGAAGCAGTAGCGCCTAAGTATCAGAGTAAAGTTGGCGACTAAAAATTCACCAAGAGGCACCAACCCGAACCCACGTCTAGATTTTTACCAGTATTTCATTTGGTCATTCATTAAAAAATTACCTAATGACTAAATTTAATGACTGAAGATTAATAAGTAGCTGTTCTAGTGTTTGAAGTGTAGTGAATCTAGTAAAAGCAATCTGCCTACTGGCAATGACTGATTTAAAAATGAGGAACAATTTGAAAATGAGATATCTTAGAGCTACAAATTTCAAATCCTTCGTTTCCGTGCTTGTTTCCTCTACGTTTTTTGTCAAGCTGAATCTGGCCCTAGAACAACACAACATGTCAATACACCCTAAGAAAAATTATATTATAGTCATTAAATTGGATTTAAACTTATGTTTGGTGTATGAAAAATGTTTTAGGTGTTGACCCAGAAAAAGGAACTTATTCCAATTTAAATAATCTTAATGGATTGGATAAAGATGATGAAATTACTTGCATGTGTTGGGAAGACTCAAGTGAAAAAAAGGTATGTGCATGTGTATATGTTTTTACTTTTCTTTCAAACAGTTTGTTTGATATAAAAATTTATAAATCCATAAGTATCAGTTGTGGACAACCCAATAGGTCTTAAGGGCCACTATGAAAAACTACTACACTACTTCTACGGGCTGCGTATAAAATTTCAGGCTATGACCTGTGCAGGATCCTTTGCTTAGTGTGAGAGTTTCCAAAGTATTTTAATTAAAATTGACCTTTAAGAGCAGCCCCTCAAGAATTATATAAAATACATAATGTTTCTAAAGAGCATCAGAGAAAGAGGACGATAAAAGTATGAAACTTGCGCGGATTTAGAGTCGATTTGGGAGGGGCAGCTTCAAGCCCATAACCCTTAAACGTTCTAGGGGTAAGTCAAAATTATTTTATGGTCCTTCTCAAGCTTGCATTATCAAGGTGGCCACAAACCTGAAAAATCTTAAAAACCTGGTTTTTAGAAAATCACATAATCAAGGAAATATCAAAAATCTGAAATTTCAAAAATAAATTTAAAATTTTTCTTATTTTAAAATCTTTAAAAGTGAATTACTGTCCATTCCCTTTCCCTTCAAGTTTATTTCTAAAACCTTTCTTTTAGAAACAAAATGTATTTTTATAAGAATTTTTATTCTTTTTACTAAATTGTATGGTTTGATGCATTTTAAGATAACTTTGCTAAATATACTTTCAGATATATACTGGACACAGGGGGCAGATTGTCAAAACATTTGACTGTGAGGCACAATCTTTTATTGGGCATAAAGACTGCCAAGTAGGAACTGGAAGTATCAAAGGAATTTGCCATCTTGATGGGTATGATGCTATCGTATTTTGTTTTATTAAGCACTGTGTATAGTTATAAGACTCAAGAGTATGATAACTATCTCTTTTTTTCCTTCAGAAAAATTGTTACTGCAGTTGAATCTGGCATTGTCAAGCTTTGGAATGAAGACAGTGAGGTATAAATTTCAGTTTTTATTGAAAAAAATCACTATATTCTCTTCAAAAATTAACTTTTCAAATAACTTTTGAGAATGCAATGTGTATTGTATCAAATAATGATTATCTATTATTTGTCATACTGTGTGAAGTTATTACTCTTCCATAGTCCACAGTACAATCAGGGGTCTGTTAAGAAGAAATTTGTGTCCGTTTTCGGCAGGGTTGGCAAAAACCCGGGTTTTTTTTGAAAAACCCAAGTGGGTTGGGTTTTTTCAATATAACCTTGAAAAAACCCATATAAAACTGGTTTTTTTCGGAAAAAGTGTGGGTTTTTTCAAAATTAAATGGTTTTCTCCTATTGTGTAAGTGGGTTTTTTCAAATTTTAGGAAGTTCTTTCTATGTTAAATGTGTTCTGTCCAAATAATGTCAGTTTTTCCACAGTTAAGTGGGTTTTTTCAAATTTTTATACAGTAAAGCACCGTTTATACGTCTTTCAAGGGACCGACGTAAAACGGCGTATAAATGAAAAGACGTAGGGGAGAGGAGGGAGGAATGGGACAGTGGGAGGAGTGGGACAGCTGAAATTATGGCAAAATAAATCAGTTTATTTTATTTCCAGTTTGGTCATTAGATGGCCTTCTTATAGCTTCTTGTTATTTCCTTCATTTAGTTTATCCAGCAGCAAGTTTCTGTTTATAGTTGTAAAAATTTGATTTTCCCACCTCCAAAGTAAATTTCCAGTCTATCTTAAGTTTTATTTCATTTCTCATGTAAATTTTAGAACAAACATTATATAATGCCATTGTAATCTAAAAGATATAATGTATGCTAATCTGCAATTTCATAAAGCCTAACACCAGCATAGTTTATGTGACAAGTTATATTTTAAAAGCAATGTGTGGAGGGAGGAATGGGACACTCTGAAGAGGGAGGAATGGGACATGCAAATCATCTGCAAAAATCAGCTTAAACTTAATTTGTCTGTTTAAATCTGCAAAAATGTAAACAAAATTTTAAAATATTAATTTCTGATAGCTATCTTTATCGCTTCAATTGAAATGCTTTTCTTTTCTTGAAGTACTGCATTGTAATTCAATTATTGATTCTTAACACCATGGGACAGAGTTCAAGTGTACTAAATATTTTTTAAAAATTATTCTATAATAGATATAAGATTGAAAGCTGTTTAACAATGTGGGCAAAGGTTAAAAGAATAGTAGGTAAAATACTAGGCCCTTTCTCATTATGACATTTTACTAATTTTCTTTACTTTTCAAAAGTGTCCCACTCCTCCCATACTCATGTCCCACTCCTCCCACCCATGAGGGAGGAATGGGACAAAATTCTTGTAATTTGAATGATCAAAAGTGATAAAATTAAACAACATTTAAGAACTGTATATTTTAAAAAAATTAAGTTAAAACATGTGAGTTTATTATCCAACCATTTGCATCTATGAATAAGAAGGGGATAATGAATAAAAAAATATTTAGTGAAAATTGTCCCATTCCTCCCTCCTCTCCCCTATAATTGAAAACAATTTTGATTATTTGAATGAATTGGGACTTAGCAAAAACGACGTATAAATGTAAAAGACGTATAAATGAGAGACGTATAAACGGTGCTTTACTGTACTTTGAAAAAACCCACTGAAATTGTAAAAACATCCCTTATTTACTGAAACCTGGTTTAAATTTTGAAAAACCTACTAAAATTGAAAAATATCCTAAACTTTGAAAAAACACACTGAAATTTAAAAAATATTCCTTATTTTTTATATCTAGTTTGAACTTTAAACGTCCTTAATTTTGAAAATCCCCATTCAATAATGAAAAAACCCACTGAGAATGAAAGAACCTATTTAACTTAAAAAAAACTCTCTGAAATTGAAAAAACACCATTTAATTTTTAAAATCTAGTTTAAATTTTGAAAAAAAACCATCAAAATTTTAAAAATATCCTAAACTTTGAAAAAACCACATTAAGTTTTGAAGGAACTGCCAAAATCTTGATTTTTCTTGAAAAAACCCAAAAATGGGTCCGAAATGTGGGTTTTTTCACTTGGGTTTTTTTGAAAAACCCATTGGGTCCAATCCAGCCAACCCTGGTTTTCGGACCCTTCACAAAATGTTTCATTGTGAAAACGGACCCTTCACTAAGTATTTTACCTTAAAAACGGACCCTTCACAAAGTATCTGGCCTTTAAATGGACTATTTTCCCAATACCACAAACTTGTAAGCTTATTTTCACAAAAACAGGCCCCTGGCTGAAAAGAACTAATTTAACACTCACCAAAATTCACAAAATTCTAAGTTGATTTTCACAATTTTTACAAAAAACTGGACCCTTCACAAAAAGTCTGGACAGAGACCCCTGACAATTCATTTTCTGAACCTTTTTTTGGTGGGCGTGGGAATCAATAGACTTCCTTGTTACTGAGTACATTTAAATTGCTTAGTAAGTTCTTAAAATTTACTGGCAAGAAAAATTAAGGTATCAATTTCTGATTTTTATTGTAAAAAAATTTCTAATTAAAGGAGACTAAAATGATTGTACTATAACTTTTATTAGGAATGTTATACATGTGTGTAAGAAATTTCAACCCTGTTGAATGTTAACTAATTGAAAAGTTATTACTATGTTTGTGAAATAAGATATTTTTTAATTTTAATAATACTTTCATTCGAGCTCCCTTTTTAACCTTTATTCAATTTATAGGGTGTTGAAATAAATACTGGTGATAACTTGTGTGCTATGTTGCCTAATCCATTTTCTAACATGCAAATTGCTACTGGAGGAAAAGAAAATGATTTGAAGGTCTGGGATCTACAGAATCACTCATCCCCAGTGTTCACTGCAAAAAATGTGAGACTTTTACCTGTATAGTTTCAGAGAATTTTTTTGTATTGTTGATATTGTTTTTGCATTTTAATATAAAGTGGATTTTATTTGAACTGTAATATTTTAGTTCATTAATAAATCTCCTATTCAATTTGTGATAAGCATGCTGTGGAGTTATTAAAGTAAAGTAATCAACTATTTATCTGGCTTCTTAAAAATATTAACTCTGGAGAATCCTCATTGTGTTGTAAATATTTTTAAAACATTTGTTCTGTCTTTCAGGTGAAAAATGACTTTCTTGACCTAAGAGTTCCTGTTTGGATCACTGATTTAAAGTTTAGAAGTAATGACAAGGTTATTACCTGCACAAGGCATCATCAAGTGAGCTCCCCCTTTTCTTTATCTTTTTAAAATAAATGGAATATTGGATACTGTCAGATAACTGATGGACATTTTACTCTATTAGTATTGAATGCTTAGATTTAAATTAAAATATTATAGAAAAAAATGTATAAAAAAATTTTTTGCCTGTAGCAGTTTTTTTAAATGGGAAAAATCCGTCAGATATAATCAGATTCAAAGGTGCCACTCTTCAGTATGTGGGCGGTGTTCCGTCCCAAGTTTTATACGAAAAGTAAATTCGGTTCACTAATCGGCAGCAATTTGTACTGAATTTCAGTACTAACCTTGCACATTTTACCAAAAAAGCCTGTTTCATACAGATACAGCTTTAACCTAGAATTTTTTAAGAACCTATTTAATTTTTCTTGTAATATTTCATAGGTTTTGTGCAATTAAAAAGATGGTGAAAGTTAAGTCTTGCAACTTTGATGAATGGCCCCCATGATCAGATTCCTCTCAGCTTCACTCTGGGAACTCTTGGTATAGATGCTTCCCCATTTAGTTTGGTTTAATAATCTAAATAATAAATAACATTTATTCATTTAGATTCGTCTGTATGACTTGAAAGCCCAAAGGCGTCCGGTGATCGACATGGAGTTTGAGCGCTATCCCCTTATGTGTCTGTCCCTGGCCCACAATGAGCACCAAGTGGTGGTTGGCAGCAGCCGAGGAAGGATGGCGCTGATTGACCTTCGGAAGAAGCTTCTTGTGCATGTCTTTAAAGGGTTTGCGGGTAGCATCCGCAGCGTTCACTGCCACCCTACTTTGCCATTGGTTGCTTCTTGTGGATTGGACAGGTTCATGAGGATACACGATTTGGATAAGCATAAGCTGTTGAAAAAGGTAAGTTTAGTATATCATACTTTGGGTTGGTTACATGGATGAGGGATTTGAATTTAAAGAAGAAATGATCTGTCATTGGGGGTAGTTCTTTTTTTGGTTTTGACCTTCGGGGTAGTGTCAATTACAGCTCAGCATTGGTATCTGATCTAGCAATTACCGCTAATCACCCCATCGAATAACCACAAACGACCTCATAAAAGGACTCCTAGAAGGGGCAAGTTGTTTGCAGTTTCGCCTTTGTTCAATGGGTTGATAACTGGCAATCGCCTGATCAGATTCCAATACTCAGAGTTATGTTGCAATTCTTTCTTTTTGTAATGTTATGGTTCGTAGTATGAGAAATTTTTTTCCTTAATTTAAAAATAAAAAAATCAAATTAGTTGATTCGAGTAATTTATGAAGAAAATGATGACGTAGTTATTATTTTTCTCCTGTTCATCAAAAATATGAGTAAGGTCATATCAGGCATGTGATTTTTCCGCTAATTAGCGGAAATCCGCTAATTTTAGAGGTGTTGAGAATCGGAATTCCGCTCAATTGTGTGCGGAATTAATACTTCAAAGCGGGAAAAAATCTGAATATTTTGTTTCCCGAGCGGACATAGTGTACCAAAATGATTAAACCCCTGTTTTTTAGGCTCAAATTTCAAAACAATTTTGAGATTGAGTTTAGTAAGATGAGAATCCTATCTAAAAAGTATTAAAAAGCTATATTGAACCTATTGTATGGGATAGGGATTTGAATTTGGGAATTAAAGGAGTAAAATTAAAGGAGCTATGTTATTTATCATGAAATTTGTTTTTAAAATATTAAAAAAAGGTTCATTTTACAATAAATAGCATAGCTCCCTTAATTTTCAAAATTTAGCTTAGCTGGTAGTTCAATGCACAGGTATTTATCTAAGGAACATGTGATTTCAAGAATTTTCAAAAAAAACTTTTATATATTTACCTAGAATTCCGTAAATTAATAATTACTAGGGGGCTGCCGCCCCCTGCTCGCTATCGCTCGCCAACCCCCGCGCGAACTGCTTCGCAGTTTGCGTAGGATCGCTTCGCGATCCTGGCTCGCTTTGCTCGCTAAGCGGTCACTAACTTTGTTAGTCTAGCACAAATCATCGTTTAGTGAATGGATTTAAATTATATGTGTACAAACAGTTCCCCTTAAAATTCAACATAACTTCTTTTATAGTGCAAGGCCGAAATAAGAGCATATATAGCACCAAGCAAATAATATGGTACAAATGATTAAATCCTTAAAATCAAAATTTTTCACACGTTGCACATAGTAAGTAAATTTGTACCCCTTTATGTGAAGAATGAGCAAGTTAAACACTGTCCATGAAAGTTACATAATTTCTTAATATGACTGGATAACTCCACCAAAAACTATTACACTTTAACACCCTTAAAAGTAAACCGTGTTACTTTTCCCCCACTTGTTTCCAACTTGTGCTTTGTCACTTATATGAACGGTTTTCTACCCTCCTAATGATAGTATTCATTAATAATGGTTACCATTTGTACAACACCAAAACTGCATTCGACTATCCTGTGCAAAAAGTTTTTTATCCAGCTGAATCACAGAAAACTTTGTCTATACTTGGTTGCAACTTATCTTGAGCCTGTAAAAATATGCTGAGAGAAACCAAAGAAAGTAGTTCCTCATGCGGTGTCGGAATTTTGAGTGAAATTAAGAGATTTAATTTAAAAATATGATTAGTTTTTTAATTCCACGAATATTAAGCGTCTTTTCATCCCGATTTGCAAAATGTTGAGTATTAATATTTTTTCAAGTCGAATAAAACTCGCCAGCCAATAAGAGCTCACAAAGCCTAGAAAGCTTTCCGTTTACTCAAATTTTCTTCCACGTCGCCCTGATGTCAGGCTCAAATTAAGTTGTTATCGAGTATAGTGTAGAATAATTCAGGTTTTGCAGCTATACTGCAAAATTGACTCAACAGACCATCCTGTCGGTGAAAATACCACTTACCTACAGCTGTATGATTAAATAACATTCGATTGTTTCTGCAAAATAATCGTGGGTGTACGCTATTTACCACACACTCAAGTGTTTCCAAATTGTGCTTCGCTATTGATGTGTATGGTTCTCTACCTTTAATATTTTTAAGTTTTCCGTAAATAAAGGGCTGCACTTTAGGAAGGATCACTCATATTTTTATTGCAGTGACCTGTGTTTTTTGAAGTATAGGCAATTTTAGGCCACAATGTTAGTGATTCATGCTTGCAAAAGTGGAGAAATTTTTAATTTTGCTTATACTTAACCTTGGCTTAACCAATGCGTGTTGCCGACTTACCTTGATCGCCATCAAAATTACCGACGTACCTCGATCGCCATCAAAATTACCGTGCTATTTCAACGCCTAAAAATATTGCATCCTTACAGCTTTTTCAACTAAAAACATTAATATGGAAACATTTTATAGCTAATTCTCCGCAATGATGCTCCGTGAACAATGAAATTTCAGGAATGTTAGTTGCCGCACGCCGCAATCCATCAGACTCGGTCCGATTAGTTCTGCGAATACTCGCTTGCTCGGGAGTTTCCATTACTTCTCGAGATTCTTCTACGTTTGTTATTACGAAAATAAATTGCTGCTATACAAAAATCCATGACACAACTTAAAAGTTGAAAGGTGTCGTGAATCGGAAGACGCGGAAAACATAAACACGAATTCGCAAAGTGTAAACAAACCGATCGTTGCCAACGGCGGGTAAGTAATAAGGGCCTTTTTTCCTGCCACGTACCACGCTAAGCGTAATATATATATAGATAATTCCTAATTGATATAGGAATTGAAGTAAATTATAATTACCATAATTCCGTGTTGGTGTAATTGTAAATTTCCGCCTAATTTTAGTATAAATTGCTATTTTTTAAAATATTTTTTATAAAATTATGGTAATTTTTACATATATTAGTTATTTAAACAACATTGGTTAAGAAAAAATATGCAAACAAGTTACATATAATGTTTTTTTAAAAACTTCTCCCAACGTAGGCCTTATCTAAACGCTTCTGAAAAATTTCAGATAATTTCTTTCTTGAGCAATCACATGCCTGTCATATAAAAAACCATTATCCAGGCTGGATTAAATTCAAATGAGGCATAGTTTACATAAATTAAACCTTGTTCTTTCCTAAACCTAGCAGTAAAGAATGTGCATCCAAGAAAATGTTCATAAATATTTTTATCAATTTAATTTAAATTTTTGTGTTTTTGAAATGGAAAATAATTATCTAATATTTTTTTTGTGTTTTTGCAGGTTTACTTGAAAACTAGGTTGAACTGCTTGTTGTACAAGACATCCCTGCCAACTGAGAAAACTGAAGGGGAGACTCCAGCCCTGACAAATGCTCCTGAAGTTGAGGAAGATCTTGATGACAACCTGTGGAAATCTATGAAAGTTGTCAAAGAGAAGAAACTAAAGAGACCCTTAAACACGGATGCAAAAGTCAAATCAAAGAAAAAGAAGTTAGTACTGCAATCACATATACATGTTTTGCTCAAATTGTTTAATAGAGAAATTTTCCTAGGGGCAAGCAAAGATTTATTTATTGCAAGAGTAAAATTGGAATTAAATGTACTAAAATATCTTTGGCTCTTCATGTTTAAAGTTAAAACTAATAGTATTTGAAGTATTATGCACATTCATTAAAACTCTTACTACAGTCGAATCCGCTTAATGTTATCAAAATCAACAGGATCGAATCCGTTTAATCGATCAAAATCATTCCTATTTAATTTAATGTAAAATGTATCATTTTATGTGATCAACTATGGATCAACATGCTGCTTAATGTTATCAAAATTTGTCAATATCCCCTAAAGAACATCCACTATCGGGTTTCGTTTTGAAGGTCAATTTCTACAAGCCAACATCTGCCCCACCCTAGACCATCTGGCGTTTCTTTTTTTTCTGAAACTCATGAGTGAGTATAAGAAAACATTCCGCTTAAATTGAAAGAAATTGGTTCAGGGCGGGGGTCCGAATCCATGCTTGTATGAAACCATCAGCGCCTTTGTTTCTGATAAGAGATTTTGATTTCCCCTTGTTTATTGGAATTCAGATTATAAAATAAGTGGTTTATTGGATTGGAAGGATATAATGGAGTGCACACAAAAGGAGAGACCTTTCTATACTATAAATAAAATTATAAAGCGATTAGTTTATTTTTATCAATTGAACTACTCTTATAGTTTCCCCTAAAAATTTTAAGTTGTCAAATACCAAGTGTAAAATTCTTTACATTAATTATGAGTTAGTAATTTTGATTTTAAAGCAAACAATCTAGTTACATTGTTTGCTGCTTTTTGATATAAAATCGCTTATTGTTATCAATCGGATAATGTTATCGGTTAAATCTCGGACAATTGCAAACACATTAAGCAGATTCGACTGTATAAAATTAGGCTGTATGATTAATTCTATAAAATCCTCATCATTGTTATCAAATTAATTATACCTTATGCTTCAATTACAGTAGTTTGCCAGTTTTATTGAGTTATTGGAAAAACTGCAACTGCAAAATTCGTATTATGTGATCACATGTATAATTAGCTTTAGTTTAAAATTCTTGAAGTTTTTCTCTAAAAAAGTGGTCCATTGTGCTTATATGTTTTAAGGCATTAGGGTAATTTTGTATGTATTTAATTTGTTGAAAAGAAAAATAATTTAACAATAAGGGTTTTTTTGTCATGTGAGATATTATTTCTTATTTTAAAATACTTCAAACTTCTATTGGCAGAGGGAGCCACCAATGTGAACAAACAAGATTGTGTGTGGTAAATCAGTGTATTAATAGGGGTGCATCTAGAAAGAAATTGGGGCCGAAAACGGCCCCATCACAAAATTCCGACCTCAAAAACGGCGGACTTTAATCAAGCTATATGCACTCCCTAAGTGTAATTTTATTAAAAAAAATAATATATTTACAGAAATAGGACCTTATTTTGTAATGAAAAATTATTTTCACAAAATTCAATTCCGTTTTTCACAAAATTCCCAAAAACGGCCCCTGGCAAAAAATCCTGGATACACCCCTGATTAACAACTAATCTAATCCAGTATTTTCCTATAATTAAAATAATATTTTTTTGCTATTTTACAGGGTTGGCCGGTTTAAACCATTTGGTTTAAACCATTGGTTTAAACCATGGTTTTTTTACCATGGTTTTTTTATCAAAAAAACCACTTGGTTTTTTTGGTTTTTTTAGAAATTATAAAATATTTTCAGGATTTTTTAAAGAAAGTGTTATTAAGTATAATCTTTTGCACAAAATTAAAAGGTCAGATTTATAAAAAAAATTGACATTTTAAGGTGATTAAAAATCAGAAATCTTTTAATTTAATGGTTTTAATTATTGAATTCTCTCTAAACTTAACCTTAAATGCTTAAGTTAAACTTATTATATTTTGCAAGAGATAGTTCATTTATTAATTTCCTTTAAAATGAAGCATTATTTCAAAGAGTAACTAAACATACACAAAAGTTATCTGTTTTTCACTGATAAAATATGGCTTGCATTTTAATTAATTAATAAAACCAATTTGTCTTATTTGTCAGTCATAAAAACCAGTTGGTTTTTTTAGTAAATTAATAAAAACCGTTGATTTCTTTAATGATAAAAACTAAAAACCAGTTGGTTTGTTTATAAACAGATAAAAACCAGTTGTTTTTTTTACTAAATTAATAAAAACCGTTAATTTCCTTAATCGGATTAATTATCTCAATCATTTATCCAATTTCAATTAACATTAGTTGCTTACATTTCCCTTTTATTTATTAAAAAAGTTAAATTTTCTCTTTCTAAAGAAATTTCTTAAGTTTATAAATAATCCATATAATTAATTTGATTATTTTACCATTTAATAATTAATCAAATTAATTATCTTTATCAATTATCCAATTTCAATTGACATTAGTTCTTTACATTTCACTTTTACTTCCCATTTAAAAAATAAAATTTTCTCTTTCTAAAGAAATTTCTTAAGTTCATAAATTAATCCATATATAATTAAGATAAATAATTTGATTATTTCAACCATTTATCCAAGATAAATTAACACTGATTTTTATTCACTACAATAATATTAGATATTCAAATTGGAATATTTTAGAAACAAGAATTTTTTTAAACAAATTAATTTAATTTTAATTAATTAATTGAAATATACAAATCATTTATCAATTATAAACAACCCCTGAAAAAAATGTCTCATTTACAACTCAATTTCAAACATCAATGCTAAAATAACTTATTCTGATAAAAAAAATTCTAAAAAAACTTGGTTTAAACCAAAAAAACCTGGTTTAAACCAAAAAAAACCAAATAAACCCGTTTTTTTTGGTTTTTTTAAAAAAACCCGGTTTTTTGCCAACCCTGCTATTTTATATACAATAACAATTTAAATTTTTAAGAAAATTATTTTAATCGATACTTTTCTTATAGAGTTATACTTCACTTCAATCCAAAATTCAAAAAATATGTTATCTCCGAAATTCTTCTCCTTTTTACAAAGTAAAGGAAAATAATTAAAATGACTTAATTCCGTGTCATATAACAGTTACAGTTTTTTAATTGCATGAGCTTTGAACCAAGCTTTTTATAGTTGAAATTTTGGTATTCTGATCACTTTATACTTTCTTGCTGTTTATACAAAATTTTTCTTATTTTTTAGAACTATCCAGGATGAAGAAGCATAATGCTGACTTTTCTATGCTTTTAATGTACATAATCTGTGTAAATAAATCTTCATCCACTATTTCATGCCTGAAGTGTTTATTAATTCTAAAACTACATTCATTCTCTTAAGTGCTATTTTTTTATTTTAATCCTAATTTGATTTTAAGTATTTGCTGATTTACTTGTTGTGATAAAGATAAAATATAGTGATTAAGGAGATAAGTTCTGTAAACTCTATGGTGGTGTATCAATCTGTGTGCCAAGAAGAGAATTGAATATTTATTTTTAAATTTGTCAAAGGTAATGGTTGTGTGTGCTCTGAATGCGACTCCATAAACTGAAGCTAAAAGTAAAAGAGCATTCATCTAATTCAAGTGACAACCTTTTTATTTGATGTTTTTAGAATCAAAAATTAGTTTATTGTGTTTAATTTGCTTTATAATGTTGGTTTTCTGCATGTTGGATTTTGAAAAGAAAATGCAGGAAATTTATATAAGGCCTCTGTAGTTTAAAATTTTAAATTATCAAAATTTTCTTTATTATTTTTTGAATAAGACCCAAAACACTCCGAGATTTTAAAAATTTAAAATTGGTGACTTACACCACTTTATAACTCCCTTTTTGAGAGCAAAAAAGTTAATCCCCAAATTTATGTAGAACCTGTTTTTCAAAAATTAATTTGTTATGACCCTATAAAAATATAAACGCACAGATATCGTTATTTAGGATCAAAATCCCTACATTTTCTTGGGAGGGCCCCAGACTCCGATTTACGTCTTAAAAAAATTGCGATCTTGAACGATAACGACAATTACAGTTTTAGATCGCAATCATAGGTTCAGAAACATTGTTTCGCTTATACTTTTTATCAAGCAAAAAAAAATTTAATGGGTGGGACTGGAAAAATATTTTAAAAAAGTTAGAGTTCTGTCTATTTGCGTTCAAAGGTAGAGGTAATCCTCAAAAAAAGCACTCCCTTTTTATAGTCCTGCTGGATCCGCTGCTCTGTGTCAATCAGGCGCGGATTCAAAGGGGACATTTTGTTGGACAGTGTCCCCTTAAACCTAAAATAAAAATGTTCTCAAAATGAGTTGAAACCATACTTTTACTAGTCAAATTTCAAAAAAAATTTCTGGGAGAGGAACCCCCAGCGGTACCATAAGGTTATCTTGCGTCGTACTTTTTAGAAAATCCCCAACATTATGACATTTGTTTCAAAAGGTAAAGGTGATGGTTTGGAAAAGTGCCCCCCCCTTGCAGGTGCCGATCCAGGGGATGGCGCTCTGGACAGTGCTCCCCCTTGAGAACCCAAAAAGGTTCTCAAAATGAGTAAAAACACTACTTTTATAGGACTAATTTCAAAATTTTTTCTGGAGGAGGACCCCCATACCTCCCATTAGTACCACAAGGGGATCTTCAGTGATATTTTTAGGAAATCCTCAATATTTTGGGTCAAAAAGTGAAGGTAATAGTGTTGAAAAGTGTCTCCCTTAGACTCAAAAACGTACCTAAAAATGAGTTAAAACCCTACTTTTTCTAGTCGAATTTCAAATTTTTCTGGGAGAGGACTCAAATGGTACTAAAAGGGATCTTGTCTGAAAAAATGCCCCCCCCCCTTGAAGCCGTGCTGGATCCGCGGCTGTTCTGCTCCAATACATAACTCGTCACTGCTTCTGAGTAGAATCAATCTCTAAATAATACGTTAGTACGGAACTAAAAAAAATCTTTTAAATACCTTGTGTGCTTAATACATCCGTGACACAAAGGGAACTATATACCCACCCTCACATAAACTCCATAAAAGGTACAGCTGAAAGAGTAATCAAGATGGAAAATGGGGAGTTTTAAAACCCGACATTTTCCACAAAATTACCCTCTTTCACAAGACTTACTGGCCATTTAAGACCCGGTCCTTAGCTGTATCATTTCGACTTGACACCACGTATTATTTCCACTTCTTAACCTTAACAACTCAGAAACAAAGGGAAAGCTAAAGATGATCTTCGCCCTAACCACACCTTTCGGGGAAATGAGGAATTCCATGGTTCACCCAACCGCTCATCGTTGTTAAAGAACCATAAAGCACAGAAAAGAAGGAATGGAAATAGAGTGAAAGATCCTTAAAGACAAAAGGAGGGTAGAAAAGTTGTTTCCCCCCAAAAAAAGAGGGATGGGGTCAAAAACCTCCCATTGGGGTGGAGAGGTGTAGGGTGTAATTAGGGAATTTGTTTTAAGTTGTTTACCGAAAACAAAGGGAAATATGCTGTGGCATGTGTTTTTTGAAGGAAGGTGAGGTTATGAACCGGAGTTGGTATATTTGTCAGCATTCAAGATAATTCAAGTGGGGGCACAGAATAATAATTTGAAAATGACATAAATGAAATATTGTTTATTTGTAATATTGCGGTCCATGCCTTATAGGTACGAGAAAATTCATCTACTTTGCATACTGAAGGCAAAGAAATTGAAAACCTGTTAGTTTATTGTTTGCATGGACGTATATAAGGGGGGTTTAGGGGGTCCGTACCCTCCCCTTAGCCCAAAGTAAAAAATTTTTAAAACCGAATACCCATATTTTCAAATCTTGCTCACAGTCAAGCACTATAAGAGAGGTTAAAATCTACATTAGAAATAAAATGGGAGATGATAAACTTACTGGTTTCCAGGACATCAATAATGTGGGCAGAGGGGCAACCCCTCCCCAAGGCTTTAACTTCCACAAGGAGCTTCGGGTGTAACCAAAAATGTCTCAAATGAGTTAAAAATCTTATATTTATTACTTTTGAGGGTCAAATTTGAAAATAAAATTCTGGGAGAGAACCCCCAAACCCCCTTTAAAAGTTTAACGCCTATTATATGGTGTTCCCTTGAAAATTCTACCGCTTGCCGGAAGCAAATTCATTTGGGTATTCCCCAAAGAGTTCAAAAAGGAAACAAAACACTAGTGTAAAAGGGTAATTTTCAAAAAAAGTTTCTGTGAGAGGACCCACATCCCCTTTAAAACTTTGTTTATTTAACTATTTTCCTTAGAAAATTCTGTGGTTTACAAGGAACTGTTCTCTTTGCCCAAATGGTCTCAAAATGAGCTAAAACAAGAGGCAAATTTTCAAAATTTTTTGAGGGGAACCCCCAGACCCCCATTTTTACTTGGAGCTCACATTATAAAAATGTTTAATTATCAGCAACATGTCATTAAAATTACTACTTTTAAGTGATCTTAAACTAAATAAAATATAACATGACTTAATGTATAAAACACTCATTGGGGGTACCTTAAAAATAAGGTTCAGTCAATCCCCCCCCAAAAAAAATGCACCAAAAATCGTCTTTGTAAAGTGAAAATTCTGGACCCCCCTTGGAAAAGCTATAGCTACGTCCGTGATTGTTTGTCATAAGTACCCCTGAATGAAGATTTAATTTTCTCTCAATATCATATTGAAATTCCAGATTTTCCCTTGGAAAATTCCCTGGGCCCCTCCATCCCCCAAGGGGAGTGGCTATGAGCAGCAACTGCAACCCATCGAAAAAAGTAACCATTATTCAAAATATTTCTTCACCTATGTGAATTTCATCTCAGTAGAATAAAAGTAGTAAGGAATTAATGCATGCTACAGAAAATAACTTTATAAGAGCTCTTGAATCCTAAAATGAAATTATCCGATATTTTCCTAAAATTTAAACAGATAGTTTATACAACAACTGGATTTTGGATCCATTTTCAGAAAATGATGTTGAGAGAGAGGAATTTTCAGAGGAATGAAAAGAGAAATTTTATATGCAGACACATTCTTTGCTTTGGTGAAGTACGAAATCAGTCTTTGTTAAGAAATTATGCAAAAAATTACTTTAATTTTGTAGTTCTTTTATTTCTTTTTAACACCCTCACAATTCTTGGTTTTTTTTATACAAGTCATTGTATTATGAATTCTAATTTAGTTTAACACACAGGCTACTAAGAGTGGCCCAAATATAAAGCCTATCATTGAAGCAACACAATAACATTTTGTGTTTTAGGTTTTACGCGCATCCGTAGAAAAAAATAGCTTCATTCAAATTTAAAAAAACCTTCCTGCTTACCTACAATCATCCAATGTTATTTGGAAACCAATAGATTTTAAGTGTTCGTTCCTAATTGGACAAGCACCTGGGCTTTCGAGTTCTGGCTTTCCCAACTGCCCCATCTTAATTCCTTTAAACTGCATAAACGGTGTTTACCGGCCCCTGTAAACAGGGGTTGTGAGGAGTAGCGGTCTGGCCCTGTGGTGGGCAGGACGCACCCTTTTTTGGGGATGCACTCTGACCTCTTTCGGTGATTGCCCTGTTTTCGCGTAGAGAAAGTTGGCGCAAAATAAGACGATTTCCATGCAGGTGGTATATCCGGTTGGAAATTCCCCAACAGGTGATCCATGCTTCATTGAGAACAAATTTGAAAAATACCGACGGATTTCCTAGTTGGTTATTATACTAGGGCTGTGATTCCCATCTATTAAAAACTCAGTTTATAAACACATAATACGTATTTATTTTTGGTAAATGTGTAACACAAAGTGCAAAATGTGTATTTAAAAATAGGGAAAATATAAAGAAATTTTGCAATTTTAAAGATTTTTATGGAAATATGAAAACAAAAAAAATTGAAACTCTGAATTTCATAGTCATTGAAGAAATTAGGAAAAATAAATTCGAAAAGATAGTTTGAAAAATTGGAAAAAAAACCCTAGTGATTAATTCATGAAAAACCCAAAAATTGGATGCATATGTAGCAAATTATGTATTTATAGCTTAAATATCTAAAAACATGTAAATAAACTGAAAGGCACTGTATATTTGCACGGCTATTTTTCAACTAAACTCTACTATAACTTCCACGGCTAGGCGTACCATTGGTTCCATCACTAAGCGCCGAGACTGCTACGTCATCACGAGACCTACAGCGCATGCGCCACTGGCCGTTTTGGCCGTCCAAATATACACTTCGAAACTTGAAATATGTAAAAATATGTATCATGAAAATGGTTTGAATCGATCCAAAATATCTTAAAACGTAGATAATTTGATAGATTTCTGTAATATCTCAGGTTTATGAAAATATATGTTATTACATAATCCCAGCCCTACTTATTATGTAGAAACTTTTGTAAAGAAATCATAAAACTGAATTTTCGGGCACACAAATTCAGTTTTTACATCAACTGAAAGCTTGTAAAATTATCTTTAAAACGAGGGGTGGCAATACCATTTTACCATTATTATCACTGCCATTTTTTATTTATAGGAATTTTCCTAAAAAAATCATTAAATAATATTTTTTCGACCACATAGTCAATTTTGTTTAGCTTGTAATTAATTGTATTGTTTGTTTACAATAGCTTGTAAAATTATCTTTAAATCGAGGAGTGACACTAAAATTCTATCTATAAATTTTGTAATGAAGGTTTTTTATGAAAAATGATGCAATATAATTAATTTTCCCTAGGTAAAGTCAATCTTTATATAAACTGAAAGCTTGCAAAATTCTTTTTAAACAAGAGGCGACCACTACCATTTTATACATAAATTTTATTTCATTGAAATTTAAAAAAATGACGAAGCATTTTTTCTCTTCACATAGTCAATCTAAATATGAACTGAAAACTTGTAAAATTACCTTTAAAACGAGGGGTCACACTGACATTTTATCTATAAATTGTTAAATAAATTTTTTTTGGAAAAATGATAAAATAGAATTTTTCTTTGCAAATAGTCAAACTTTATATGAACTGAAATATTGTGGAATTCTCTTTAAAACGAGGGCTGACACGTGCATTTTAGAGTTCGATTGAATGTATCTTTATCTTTAAATTACACCGGGGACTGAATACAGTAAAAATGGTGGACCTGGCGCATTTGACCATTGGAGTAAAAGCAGACAGTTGTACTTTTTCTATCCCTATTTTTAAAAAAACCTTTTTGCTACTAACAAAAATTACTATATTTACTTTATTACTAATCACACTTCATGATTGACAATCACATGTTGTGTAAAACTAAAGATATTGATTACTTTTTCTCTGTTAGTAGGTGTTAATTAGTTGCGAAAAATTTATTGATATTTGAACTCTACGATGTGGGTCGCAAAAATTCCGGTTTTCTTTCATTTAAGATTTCCCAGACATTTTTTGGAAAAAATCCCAACCAAGAACCATGCTGTTTAAAATTGCGCTTTTTTACATTTTCTAACGTCTGTTTTACTTTAGAACACTTACTTTCTGTTAATTTTGAGAAAATTAAGTAAATTAAGTAAGTATTTTTTTTAATTAAGTAAATCAAACAATTTTTGAAAAAGCAATGTTAAAGGATAATTTAAAATTTGATATTTCTGCTTAAGGTTTATTAATTTAAATAGTTTTTTCTTAGTTTTTAATCCTTGGTACAGTTTTATATAGCACTATTTAAGAAATTTTAAAAATATATATGTCCTGGGTTGGACCCGAGAAAATATGGTTAGCCTAGTCTGTTGCATATATTTAAAGTTCATTAGTCATTTTTAATTACTTTGTATCATTCTTGGGCTCAATCGTTAATAAATTATGGCATTATAGTTTGGGGAGGTGAATATAAATCTAATTTGTCTCCTTTAGTATCAATTCAAAACAAAATTTTCAAATTATTAAACTATAAATTTGATCATCCCTGTAACTTAATAATAAATTTAAAAATTTTACCTATTCGCCATTTTGCATTTTATCGAATGTTACTTTTTTTACATCACCATAAAAATATTTGCGACTTAAAAATTCATACCTCAAATAGAATACCCACAATAATATTTAATATTCCCCGTTTTCATAAAGAAATTTTCAAAAAACATTTTTTTTATCTTGCTCCTAAATTATATAATTTTTTGCCTATAGAATTTCAGAGTTTTCCATCTCCTAATATTTTCAAGCGATCATTATTTAATTTAATTTGTAACATTGATAATTTGGATGTTTTTTTCCGTCTAAATCCAGAAGCATAAAATTTTTAAGCCTTGCTGTGCCTTTATTTTCTTTACTTAATTCAATTGAAGTGTATATATTGTAGTTATTCTAATTCTGTTATTATACATAATGTTTTCCCTACTAAACTTACTTAATTATTTATCTTCATATTATGTTACTTTTTATTTTTTCTGTAAAACTTGTAATTTTTCTTTCGCCTATACAGGTCTTTGTTTCCTTCAGACGAATCATAATTTGTTTTTCTCATTCTTTGTGTAATATATGTGTATGTATAACAATAAATTGATTTGATTTGATTTGATATCTAAAAGTACTCATCGTGCTTATAAAAATTCTATACTAAAGCATCAAATTTTATAAACCGCAAAAAAGACTGTCAAAACTATCGTCATCAATATCCTCTTGACACAGATGCACAAAAAATACAGTTCCTTAAAGAGAAAAAACAATCTCAAACGAGAGATATTCTTATTTGAGAAGAGAGCCATCAATAGAATGCTTTCAGCCGCTTAAAGGGACATCTGCGGTCTTGCACATAACCGCAATTACATTAAATGATGCTCTTTTGTATGAACAAAGAAAATAAAGAGAAGAGTGTTAAATTATTCATAATCTCACTTACATGCGACTCTTCTCATACAAATCACTAATCAAGGTTTGGTGATGCATGCAATTGACTGCCCTATTGGACCACCCATTGTTAGAGAATTACAAGGACGAACGTTAATGAATTATTATTACCATATGAATTATAATGTCACATTCGAAATTAGAGTGCTCCTAACACGTTTTCAAGCAAGTTAAGCACTTTATACAGGGTGTTTCAAAAGTCCGTTTCGCGGCTTTTATTTGAAGCCAACGCGTACAAGGGTCACGGAAGTAAGGTCTACCCCTAGGTAAGTGACCCTGGAAAATCCTTTGAGATGACTTACAACTCCCCTAGCGGCGAAATAAAAAAGTTTAAAAAATTAGTTTAAAAGCTAAAGGAGATAGAACAAAAACCTTAGATAGAGTATTGTTGCGAACGCTATGAAAACATCTTGAATATTCGCGGAGATAGATATTAGCATGTGAAAATAGCACTTTTCAGGCTTCAAAAAAGAAAAAGTTCGCAAATTTACAATTTTTTCAGTGTTATTGTAAAGTTTTGTGTTTTTTTTAATTGAATAAACGCATAATTTAATCAAAAAATCAGAAAAAATTCTAAATTTACAAACTTTTTATTTTTCAAAGTGTCATGTAGCATTTATCTATTACTGTTTTCAATGGATGAAAAGGTATTGTTTAACAAGTCTGGGTTTAATAGTTGGGTGGCTTATTACATAAACATGCCCGAAAACTTCAAAATGTGATACTTTCATGAAACTTTCAGGGATGTTAGATAATCATATAAGAACTAAAAAATCGATGGGAGCCCAAAATTTTAGGGCGTGGTTTGCCCGCTATGACGTCATAACAAGATGGCGACCGCGGGCCTATATTCGGTTCTTTTAATGATAGAAAGACATTTTTGGGGTCAAATATTATGTTTTAAGGGTCAAAGAACATGATTCTGATGACGAAATGGGCAATTCGTTTTAAAAATTAACTAAAATTCAACAAAAGCTCGAAATAGTAATACAGTCCATCGCCAGTTGCGTCAAAAAAAATTGATAGAAAAGTTATTTTTTCGACGGTTTTATATCTTTTTTGGGGTGATAATTCCGAATATCTAGTTAACTTCCACGTAGAAGGTCGGCTTCATATCAAAAAACGCAAAAATATGCGAAAAAATCGCCAAATTTGGAATCTTTCTTCGGATTTTCGCTTATACTTCAAAAAATATTAGTAACTCAAAAATTATTTAAATTACAAAGTTGGATTAAACAAAATTTACTGCAAAATGCACTACTCAATTTTTATTTTCCGAAAAATAGTTTTCTCGTTATAACGCATTGAAAAACAGATAATTTTAACACAAGATAATTTAAACAGAGGATGTTTGTGTCTCTGTTTTTCAGTGTGTCATTACGGCAAAACTATTCTTCGTAAAACAAAAATTGAACAGTGCATTTTGTAGGAAATTTTGTTAACTTCAACTTTGTTATTTAAATAATTTTCGAGAAACAAATACTTTTTGAAATATAAGCGAAAATCCGAAGAAAGATTACAAATTTGGCGATTTTTTCGCATATTTTTGCGTTTTTTGATATGAAGTCGACCTCCCACGTGGAAGTGAACTAGATATTCGGAATTAGCACCCCGAAAAATATATAAAACCGTCGGAAAAAATAACATTTCTATCAATTTTTTTTGACGCAACTGGCGATGGACTGATTACTATTTCGAGCTTTTGTTGAATTTTAGTTAATTTTTAAAACGAATTGCACATTTCGTCATCAGAATCATGTTCTTTGACCCTTAAAACATAATATTTGAACCCAAAAATGTCTTTCTATCATTAAAAGAACCGAATATAGGCCCGCGGTTGCCATCTTGTTATGACGTCATAGAGGTCAAACCACGCCCTAAAATTTTGGGCTCCCATTGATTTTTTAGTTCTTATATGATTATCTAACATCCCTGAAAGTTTCATGAAAGTATCACATTTTGCAGTTTTTTTGTAATAAGCCACCCAACTATAAACAAAAATATGAATGACAAACACTTGATGTAATAATGATTTGCTAGGTACAATATTGAATTTAAAAGATCCATTGTGGTGTACGTTTTTTTAGAATGTTGATTGGCAAGAGTTAGGGGCCATTCAAATATTACGTAAGCACCTAAGGGGGGAAAGGGGCTTTGCTTTGCTCTTTGCTTATTTTTACTGACAATGGGGAGGGGGGATATGAGTGATGCTTACGTAAGATGGTGCATTTTCGAAAATATCTTGTTTCTTGCATAAATAATTTCAAAAATCAACCAAAAATTAATTTAACAAAAAATTGAATTAGGAAATCTGACGTAAGCACTTTTTTCTGGGGATGGACCCCCCCCCATTTTTAAATTTTAACTCCGAAAATTAGTGTTCCGACTCAGTTTTGAGCCCTTAGGGTTAGGGGCCATTCATTAATTACGTTAGGATGATTTTGGCAATTTTTGACCCCCCCTACCCCCATGTAAGGGTACGTAAGATTTTTCAAACCCCTCCCCCCCTATTCTTACGTAAGATTCCATTTCGTTTTTTTTTCAAAATAATAAAATGTTAGCGCACGAAATGATTAACAAAAAAAGTTGAAACCAAAACTAATAAAGATTTCTCTCTTTTTGCTTTTGTTTTGTTTCGACTTTTGACAACTGGAAGATGGATTCAAGTTTTATTTAATTGGTATTTGTTTACATTAACTTGGAAAATCTTACGTAAGAATTGGTTTGACCCCCCACCCCCCCCAAGTAAGGGTATGTAGAGATTTTTCTAACCCCCCCTCCCCCTCGGGACCCTTACGTAATTAATGAATGGCCCCTTACACCCAAAAAGGACAGCTCCTTGTATAAAGTCACCTAATTTTCAAGGAGAAAAAAAAGTAGTACTTATAGGGATGTCAAAATTTCTGGGGGGGGGATCTGTCAGTTTCTTATGTAATTATGGTGGGGGGGTTGAGGTTTGCTTATCTTTGCTGACAAGGGGGGAGGGGGGTTCAAAATTCCAAAAAAGTGCTTACGTAATATTTGAATGACCCCTTATTTGTAAACTTGCTGGACACTTTTAAGAGTGTTATTTATGGAGATGAGACTTGTGACGTATTTTGGAAAGTTGGTTGCTTCTTCTGCTAATTGTTTTAACGGATGTTTTATGAATTGAATAAGTTCAGTGAACAAGGTTTTGGGAGGATTGCGAAGTGTTCCAAAAGGGGTTGGCGAGTGATAGCGAGCAGGGGGCGGTTGCTCCCTAGTTAATAAAAAAATCATATGAGAATAATCACATCTTGAATTCAAGTGAAATGTATTCACCACTTTTTAAACAAATTATAATAATAAAAATTTCGAATTCAATAATCCGTACTCATGAGAAATTCGCCTCCATTTCTATTTCTTAAGTTTTCCTATTTTGTTGGAGAATGTGTTCATCTCAAATATTAGCAAAAGACATCATAGGGCCCTAGAAAGTGCAAAACTTAAAAGCTCTATCCTGAAATATTTAAGAATTTTCCTGAGACTTTTTTCAAAACGTTTTTACATGGTACATAGTGTTTTCAGATGACGTCACGACCAGTTATTTTCTTTTAACTGCTGTAGGTGTAGGTCAAATCGTCTGTTGCTAAGGCCGATGCTAGGTGTGGCGGTATCTGTTGCTACGGTGGTTGGTAGGTGCGATTCATATGATTGCAAATGCTTTATTGCAAACAATTTTCATTCTTTTGTTCCATCTTTTCCGTTTTTTACAGGGTTTCTATGTAATGATAACAATTGATCGCCAAAATAGGCTTTAATGAATTTTGAGTAAAATCAGGCCTGGTTTACAACATAAAACTCGTAGACAAAGCTTTAAACTGGTTAAGATTAAAAATAATAATTTCTTTTGAGTGATATGGTTTTACTCTGATAATAATCATTAATTCATGATGAAAATTATTTCGATCAAAAAATAAACTCAAACTGCACTAAAACATATCGTTCACATACCTCGCCAAAACCGCCAATTTATTTTTTCGAGAATATGCGTTCCCTTCAGTATTTTTAAGAATAATGGAGGTATCTCTCCATATTGTCGAGATTTTGCGATCTATCGTGAAACAAAAATGATTTGTTTATTTTCAGGAATGAAAAATAAGAATCAGGAAGCAATGCTCATAGAAGATAATAATTACGATCACCGGTAATGACTACTACGTTTTTTTCTTGTGTGCCTGATTTTTAGTGATGTCAAATAAAAACTTGGGTTTCTGTATCACTTGCAATAGATTCACTTACTTATGTATTGGCAGCGTTAGAAGCAGGCCCGTAGCTAAGGGGTGGCCAGGGGGGGCTGAGCCCCCCCTGGCATCTTCATTTGCCCCCCCTAGAAAATTTTCACAAATTCTATAAACAAGCACATCCATGGGGGGCAGCTGTCCCCTTCTAAAACACGAGTTCTTTCCTTCAAGCTAAGTTAAAACCTAGTTTTTTAGGGTCAAAATTTCAAAAAATTTCTGGGGGAGGGCCCCCATACCCCCCACTTGTATTTAAAACTTTATTATTCACAATTTTTTTTTAAGTAACAAGTTTATCAAATCAAAATTCTACTTAAAAATTTATATCCGAATGTCGGTCTAAAAGTATCAAAAGCAGTTTAAAACCATGTTTTTAGGGTCAAGTTTCCAAAAATTTTCTGGGGGAGGACCCCCAGACCCCCCTTTGATACTTGTATCCCCATTATTACAAAAAAAAATTTTCTTATATTAATATAAGAACAGATCACACGAATTAATAAAGTTCTCTTAGACGAAAATTTAACTTAAAAATGTATAACAAACTACATTAAATCTATTAAATATGCATGGGAGTGGCTGACTAATATTTTTAGGCCACTATCGAAATAAACTTCTATATAACCTAGCTATGACTGAAAAAGGGAGGTTAGGTTGACACCCTTTATAAAATTATGTCTATTTAAAGATTAACAAGGAGGGGTCCATCTTGATTTTCAAGTTTTCCTTTTCAATTCTGGAGCTTGCGTGGAGCAGTTCCTCTATACTTTAACTAATCCAAAGGATCTAAAAATGGGCCAAAACAGTACTTTAAGCTTCAAATTTCTAAAATTTAAAAAAGGAAACTTAAGATAACAGAAAAGGTAAAACTAGAAAAGTTTAGGACCCAACTCCTCCCGAAACAAAAGTCTTGTAACAGCTCCTTAGGTCTTATTGGGTTTTGTCCCCTAATCAAAGAGTTGAACGTAATGCCTATGATACCTCCTGAAAACTGAAAAACCCCTTGCCCCCCCTGAAAAAGTGGGTGCCCCACCAAAGGGAAATTCCTGGCTACGGGCCTGGTTAGAAGTGCCCCCTCCTTGATGGACTGAAAAAGAAAGGGAAAGAAGTGAAAATGGAGAGAAAAGGCGTAAAAGGAGAAAAGAAATTAAATAATGAAAATCCAAAAAAATTTTCAGTCATCAAAAAATTGACTTTTTCTTCTTTTTACCTTTTTCCTTCTTGGCCCTTATTTTAGCAGAGGGGGTCGCTTTTCTCCGATTGTTCAAGTTCAAGCTTTTTCGTTTATAAAGCGCTTGGGGATGAAAAATGAGTTATTTAGGAGCAAAATCCCTCTAATTTTCTGGGGGAGGACCCCTTCTATAGTTTGAAAAAAATATACTCTCTTAAAAGAAAGTTACAAGGTTCGGATCGCGCTCATAGGTAGGGTTCTAAATATTTCTGAAAGAATCGATTTCGGAATCGAATCAGAATCGAATGCTTTGGATTCGATACCAAGGAATCGATTCCAGCGGGAATCGAATCTTAGAAATCATACATAATTTTCTAATTAATACAGATAATAACAATTTTGTTCTCTTATTAATTAGTATTTTAATAATTAATTAATATTTGGCAGAAGGAATAGAATCTTAGGAATCGTACTTAATTTTCAAATGAAAACCGATAATTAAATTTTTTTTTCACTAATTACTTAGTATTTTGATAACTATTTAATATTTTGCTGGTTATTAATTAAATTAATAATAATTACTAATGATCATTGATTAGTGATTGAAATATATAAGTTCGATTCTACTTTTTCGATACTGGCCCTAAGGAATCGAACTCAAGAATCAAACCTCAAGAATCGATTCCGGAATCGAATCGAACGATTTTTTAGATCCTTATTCATAGGAGGTTCAGAAACATTGTTTCGCTTTTTTCTGTTTTTCCGACATAGGGAGGTGCAAAAATAAATTCCATGGGGAGGGATCTGGAGAGATCTATATAGATAAGACGTAAAATATTGTCTATTTGCGTCAAAAGGTAAAGGTGATTCTCAAAAAGGGCCCTCCCAGAGCCCTGCTGGATCTACGCCTGTAAAGAACGTTAACCTTTTAATGAAACATGAAACTCAAACCCCTTCATTAGGATTTCTAATTTAAAGCACTTAATCAAACGACACGGTCTAATCCATCACGATCAAGAACGCAATTAAGCCGTAATTATTCATCTTCCCCTAAATAATAATCGACCATTCCAAAACTAAAAGATAAGATCTGATCTCCCCATTCTCAACAAAGAAAATGAATTTGGATGAGCAAGAAGAGTCCATCTCTTCTATAATTGACAGAATAGGGTGTCATTTAAATTGCACGATTCTACTGCATCTTATATGATTTACGGTTGGCCCGCACGCTCATTTGCTTAATTTAGCCATAATTATTCGGATGGTGTGGTTTTATTCACGGGTGTTGCCATCGGGACGGTTGTTATGTTTATTACTATTAAGTGGCTCGTCAGGTAGAAGAGGTATTGAGATATTGAGACTTAATTGTCTGGAGCTATTCGATTCAATTTACAATTGACACCGTTGGCATGTTCATACATTGAGAAATCACTTTCTAAAGGTAAAGGGATTCCAAACTCTAAATGACTAGTGACGAGTCTAACAGAGGTAGAAAATTCGAACAATTCGAAATCTAAGATGCCAAACTGATAAGGAAAAAATATCATGCGAAGTGATACAGAAAGGATAATAAGAAAGAAATAATGTTAGAATAGGTGTTTCTTAAACTCTTGAATATGCCTTTTACCACTTTTTAGGAACCAAATCTGCATATAGACCTACGTTCTATATCATAGGCAATCTTTTTTTTAAGTTTAATAGGACTAAGTAGTTCTTGTGTATACAACTTAATGGGTTTTGAATTGCTGAAGAAAATGACAGATTAAATTATAAGCAGTGCTCTTACAGCTTCTAGAGTGTGTAGACCATGCATAAGATATCAATCACAAAGAGCTATAAAAAAGGGGGGAATAGAACCTACTATTATTTTGAGATGTTTAGCGTTTATAAAATAAATTGAGTAATGATGTAAATGATGGCCAAAGTGATTAATCTGCTTTTATAACTTATAACTCATAATTATGAAACCAAATATGCTGTTCATAGTGAACAACTTATAAGGATTTATTCCATTGACCGGTTATATTTGTAGTAATTGCCATTGCTAATGACGTCTAGTACATGTTATGAAATTTTTTTTCCAAATATGAATAATATTATTTTTAAAGTTGTGGCGGATACTACACAGACCCAATCGCAATGAAAAAAAATGTTAGTCGCCGTTAAAAATTTCCGAAAATTCCGTCATCCTAACAAAGCTCTCAAATCTTAAATATCTATATATTTACTGGGGAAAAGAACCATGACAAACCAACGAAGCGAACAACCTGTATTCAACTAATTATACCTACCCTAACTAAGCACAGAGAGCACTACGCTAACTATACATATTATCATTGTTACGAAATCTCACAACACCTGCGTTCCGAAGAACAATCGAAACCAACCATTCCAGCGTAAAAAAGAGCGGGAAAACCATAGAGTTAGGGGAAAACACCATCATCACCCCGTCAGGTGTCTGTAGAGGACCCTCCCCCTTTGAATTCGAACGAGTCCATCATTTGGAGCGTCAAATTCAACTCCTCAGTTGTTGGAAATCAGTGTAAAATTTGATTCGGAGGTCTGCCCCTCCCCCAAAGGGTGATGTTTTCATCTGCTCTTCTCCCCTTTCTCTGCTTTGTGGAAGTGTCGAGTCGAGCGTTTAGATTCAAAACATCTGCTCTTCACACTGCCTCATTATCTGTGTCCCCCTGTATACGAAAATTTTTTTCCCCTCTTCTTTGAGTTTGTGAAAGATGAATTAATTAAGCCTTGGGTCCAAAATACGAAGGGGCTCTAATATGCGGCTTTATGTACGTACTGAAATTTTGTATGCCAGTCTTGCACCTTCTTTTACAAATATAATACCCGGAAATTCTTCATAACTCTTTGTATAGTAAATATAAGAAAAAAGTAAAATTGATCATAATTCGTACGATGATAATTAAAAATTAAGTTAAAAATTGTATGAAATGATTAAAATGAAATTTATTAAATTACTCAACCTTTTGAGTGTTGAGTATGAAACACTCAAGTAATGTTTGTTCATAAATAATAATCTGCACTCCAATAATATGTTGCATTAAATAAACTATCATCGCAAAGGAAATAGTAAACGTTAATTTAAATACCTTTTAATACAATGTAAAACACAGCATAGTATAACTGAGTTGGAGTTGACAAAATTATAACCTTAAAAGACGAAATACTTTCCCAAGCCTAGCAAAAATAAACGATTCAGATCTTTCACATATCCTATTCATTCCAACTCCACCGTTAACAGACCTAGCGTGACAATTACAAGGAAAAAGACGAGCTCATGCTTGACATATGGCCTGCAAATAGCAAAATAAATTCACACGTGACTTTTTACCGTTAAAAGGTAGTAGTAGCTGTTAACACTCCTAAACAATCCCTGCACGCCAATACAGGTGAAGCGTTCTCACCGGTCGCCCATCTGTGACTTTTTGACTTGATGGTCCAACTCTTTGTTGAGTGCCCCACTGCACTGGGCTTTGTCCACGGTTGAAAAGCACATCAGGAGTAGTACGTTTGTATCGGTCATTTGTCCGATGGCTGAGGACATATGGTGGGGGTATAATGGGGACAATTATCTTTTTAGGAGTACCTGTTTGGTAATTGGAAGGGCACTTATGTAGTGTTGGGGATAAATCTGTTTTTTCGTTAAAAGAATTGACCGTTGTTTAGAGCACTGTTGCGCTATGGATCCGTTCAAGTGAATTTTAGATTTTTCCAGATGCATTGGATTGTAATCTTATATGCTATATGTAATATAGTATAACGTATGACATATTATGATAAGCGGATAATATCGTATTGTCTTATTCATTTTGAGTTTGCCTCTATTTTAGACAAGACAGATTGTGCTTCATTGTTTCTGATCATTCTTTCACTTATTGCCTTCTAGCCAAAGTTTCTAAAGTCATTGTTTATCCGTTCCTCATCTTTACTGTGATTGGTTAAGCGTGCCTCTAAAGTTTTAGGACCGGCTCGACAACGCTCCTTCGGGCAGTAGATATCTAACCCGTCTCTTTGTATGAACAAAGAGATGGAGTAGATATCCATTGCCCGAAGTATCTTCGTCGAGGCCACCATAAAACTTTAGATGCACACTAAAGTTCTCAAGTAAAGAGGAAATCATCGAAAATTTTTCGTTTGACCAATAAGATAAATCAGCATTGGCTTGAAAAGGACATGACATTCTTGTCCTTTTAGCACCTGGCCGCTTGAACTCCACCTTGTAACTCGTTGGTTTAGTTACACCTTATATTTGTGTATTCATTTTAGCATAGTAAAACATAGTAAATATCTAGATACACACATACCTGAGTTGGAAGTTTATCCTTGTTAGCAACATAGGATAACTGAAAAAAAAAATAGTAATAGATCAATAACAATGAAACAATAGTATAATAGGAATTCAATCAGAAAAGGTTCATAATACAAGTAAAAAACAGCTTAAAACTTGATTACCCGCTAACATTATGATCAAACACCCTGCATAAACGTTCCATAAATAAATCCCCCAGCCTAACAACAAAAAACAAATTAATTTATCACAAACTGCCCATTTTTTCACGCGGCAGCGATTTGATAGCACAGGGCGAACCTGCCACTCTTTCACGGTCCCTTTGGCAGGAACGGAAGCGGGGCTACTTGGGCGTAAAGTCGGGAGGGGGTGTTTTTAGTAAACTGCTGTCGACCCCGCGACCCCCCACTGTGCCAGGGCCTCAATACCTGTCATCCCTTCTGATTTGTCACTCTCGCCCCTCCCCCACTTGGGTGACGCCCTGGACATTTATTGGGGCGCTGGGTGCTGGGGCTCTCTCACCCCGTGGAGGGGTTTTTAAGTGACTTTCGAAATGTAGAGAGAAATGGAGATTCGGGATTAATTAGTTGGTTTTTGCTGTGAGGGTCCAATGATGGGATTTGGTATTGTTTATTCAATTAAAAATAGGCCCACAGAGAACCCCATCTTGCTGCCACCGAATGAATTAAGTTCTGTTCCTAGTTCTGCTCCCGATGATATTAAATTTAATTTTTTTAGGAAAGGAAATAAACTGTCACCACTAAATCAACAGTAAAAAATTGTATAAATAATACACCGATTTTTACATAATTTGTGTGAGTTCTTTCCCTGTGGTCTTATATTTTACAAACGCTGCTGTAAAAGGTTGCGAAGTACTTTCAAAAGTTAAAGAAAATTATTTGATTGCTGTAAGGGTCAAATGCTGGGATTTGGTATTTTCTTTAGTTGAAAAAGGAAGCCCAGAACATCTTGCTGCCACTGCATGAAATAAGTTCCGTCCCACGTTTGGGCAAGGCAGACTCAACCTTTCACATCTCCGGGGTCGATAAAATGAGAACCAAGTTAACTTGGAGAAACAAGGAGAGTTGGTTTAGCTGACTGTAACTTTTAGTCAAACGCTCTCTAACAGGTATGCTCTTGGCCTCACCCAGTGGGGTCGGTTATACCTGAGTTTTGGAAGATCTAACGGCCTAGATACTCCATCAACTATCCACCTTTTTTTTTTATTTAACTTTAACTCGTTAATTGTTGATGCTATTCCAAAAAACACATTCTTGCTTTATAACGGAATGAGTATATGCGTAATGCTGGGTATCTGAGCTCAACACTCGTATAAGTCTATAAATACCTTTTTTTCAAATAATATTGACTTTTCCTACTTTATAAACTTTTATTATATAGTACATAACTTACAGAATTTTTCCACATAAAATCGAAGGATTTTTTATACGAAACCAAACCACTCTACCATAGGTATTCCCTTTTTCGGTTCCAAACACATTCTCGAGATAATTGACTGATTCCATAACTTTACTGCTATGTAAACTCATCAATGGATCCTAAGGATCTCTAATGGATTTATTATTATTGCGGCAAAATTCCTTCCACCAGCCTTGTATCAAAATGCACTTATCTACCTAACATTACTTTCCACAAGAAAAACATTTTAAACAAAACACAGAGTACACTACACTATCCATTAACCTCCCTAACCAAACACAAAACAAAATAAAACCCCTCCAAACATCAACCATAGGATGGAGATACCTCTCATATAAAAAAATAATTCTCCGCGTATCACATTAGACATTCACGACAGGGGTCCGTAAAAGATCCATAACTGGCGTTTTGTTTGCCCAACCTTTATTATCCAACTGCCTACGCGCGCACTATGGACTGGGCCGGCTACTCATAAAGCTATTTTGCCCGCATCCTTTGTGGCCCTTTGAGCCCCCTTTTTCTTGGGGGACCAACAACAATTCCCCCGACACATATCGGAGGGGGCCCTTTGTCGCGGGCCCCTCATAGGGCCCCCGTTTAATAAAAAAGCAGGGGGATACGCGCATTATCCGAAGCAAATGTCACTAATAGAGCTATCATAAATCTGGACTTGCGGATGTAGTTGAAAATATCGTCTGCGAGCCGATTCCGTGCGTTCTGGAGGAGCGAGCACCCATTTCTTCACGGCCGTTTGCACCCCCAGAAAGGACTGTGTTGTCGGAATCGACTGGCTTGTCCAAACATCCCGAGGTGTGGTTTAAAAAATGGTTTTTCGGTGAGGCAGGGCAGACTCTCTCCGGCAACTATAGTGAACCCCTTATGAGGTGCAGCTTTCGTTGATGGGTGAGAAATAGTATACGTTCGACCATGATTTCGAATAGTTTTTATTGAGAAAGAGAAACCATTTTTTATATTTGTTTTATAAAAATTTATCTCTACCCACAGTAAGAACATTTCTATTTTTTAAAAAACTAGGGAGCTACTGCCCCTCGCTTGCTATCACTCACCAACCCCCGTAAACTGCTTATGCTGGACCTTTTGGATTGCTCCGCAATCCTCACAAAACCCAGCCCACTGAAACTTAACTCACGTAAAAACATTATTAAAAGCAATTAGTAGAAGAAACGTCAACCAACTTTTGAAAAATTCGTTACAGGTCATCTCCATGGATAACTTTATCTCAAAGTTTGAACTGTAATTTATCAATAATTTAATCAAAATATTTTCCTTAAAATATCCAGCATATCTATTAATAACTATTATTAATCAACATTCTGGAAAAAACACTAATGGATCTTTTAAATTCAATATTGTACCTAGTAACTCGTTAGTATACCTATTGTGTTTACCATTTATATTTTTGTTTAAACCCTTAAACCCAGAGTTCTTAAACAATAACTTTTTAGCCAAATAATAGGAGACAAAACCTATATGACACTCAATGCTTACAATAAAACTATATTTTAATTATCGGAAATTTTTGCATGAAATATCATATCTGTAAGTTTTTAAAATACTTTTATCAGTATTTGAAGGATAATTTCAAAAGTACTTTTTTAAAACATGAAGAAAATTTTTTTCATAAAAAATATAGCGTCAATCAATTGGTCGTTGTGATTGGATAAATATTAGGATGGATCGAAAATATTTTTTTTGGAAATCTCTCGGGGCTGGGGTGGCAAAAGTTATGCATTGGTATCAATAAGACATGTGCAAAATTTGGAGAGGGAATCAAACAACTTCTAGAGGTTGCGCATTGAGCTTGAAATCTAGAAATATTAGGAAATATACCTTTTGTCTAGAAACAAACTGAGGATGGCAAACATGTTTTTACTGATTAATTAAATAAATCTTAAAAGATGTTCAGAAGGTAAAAATAGCTCGTAGCTTTTTTCTACTATAGCCACGGTTATAGTTTGAAACCTTTAAAAAGTATTAACTAATGACGCAACCCGTAATAGTCGTGAAAAAATAGCTCAAATTAGAGCCAAACGCAGATAATATTCAAACACAAGATTTTTCATCAGTTTTCAACTCTATCTTCTACTGTCAGTAAAAAAGTTTATCATTATATGATGAACGGAAGGGTGTTTTTCCAAGATGGCAGCCAATAATTATTTAAATCATAAAATTGTTCAAATTTTGATTTAACAGCAAAAAAAGCAGAAATTATTAGCAATGAAATTTATTTCTAGGTAGTATCAATTCCTTCTGTGGATATTTATTCATATTTTTATTTACACTTTAGAAGTATAAAACGGAAATTGTGTGTTTTCCAAAATGGCGGATAATATTAAATATAAATATGAAGGGTTTTAATATTCTGTGTTAATAAAAAAGGCAATATATTTAGTTGTTATATTTCCTTTTAGTATGCTGATACATTCAATATATTCTAAACACTTCACTAAGTTTCATTTTGGGAAGGAAAACCCTATTTTAAGCTTTAAATGTGAATTTCTTACTACATGTATTCGACTTCCATCTTAGAAAATCACACTTCGGATTATCAGATTTTAGTGGAGCCATTCAACTACTATTTCAACCATTTTTTAAATTTTTTACACAGTTTTAACCGATAATAGGTTACATGATCTTGCTAGCTAATACACGCCAATGCCCTGCACTTTTACGGTTCTTTTTGTTTGCAAACATATTTATGTAACATACAACATTTTAAAATGTAAGGAATTTCGGTGTCTTACAAGGTGTTTAACATTGCCAAATGGCCACATTACTTTGGGGAAACACATCATCAGCTATATCCCTTCATTTATTTTATCACCAGCCAAGTTTCATGGTTCTAGTTTACCAGAAGGAATTGATACTACCTAGAAAATTACTGCTATTTTTGCTTTTAAATGAAAATTTGAACGATTTTATGATTTCATTTCCGCCATCTTGGAAAAAACACCCTTCAGTTCTTCATATAATGATATTTTTTCCCCTGTTATACTCTGTTCATTTTAAACTGGCGCTTGAAAATATTTCCTTCCCCCACCACCGATCGGTAACCACAGCAACTATCCACGTCAAAGTGACGAAGAAGGCTTAATATTGGTTGCTCGAAGAGCGTAACTATGGTTACGCTTCTAGCGTGGGGGAAAGCACTATTTCTCAAGAGCCAATTCTAAATGAATAAAGTATAGTAAGTTCATTTGATAGAGTTGAAAACTGATGAAAAATCTTGTGTTTGAATATTATCTGCGTTTGGCTCTATTTTGAGCTATTTTTTAACTACTATTACGGGTTGCGTCATTAGTTAATACACGTTTTAAAGGTTTCAAACTATAACCGTGGCAATAGTAGAAAAAGCTACGAGCTATTTTTACATTCTGAACCCGTCTTATTTATACCAATACACAACTTTTGCCACCCGAGCCCTTAGGGATTTCCAAAATTTTTTTTTATCCACCCTAATGCATAATAATAAGGACAGTACTTGCTTCGTTAACTGCGACCTTATCCGTAATCTAAAAAAGGAAAGTATTTTGAAATTGAGAATTTTATTGGAAATTCAATGACTTATTGCACATCCTCAAAAGAATCCGAACAGTTTTATACCAACAATGTGGTTATAGTTATACGGATCAGTAATTAAAACGTTTTTCTCTGGTGACCTTTCACCAAAAACTTTTTTTAGAAGAACGATTGTTAAAACTTTTTTTTCAGTTTTAAGGAAAGTTTTTATGGTTTTTTTCACCTATCAGCTTCTGTCCCGCTCCCGATGACTAATAAAATTTAATTTTTTAGAAAAGGAAATAAACTGCCACTACACTAAATTAAAAAATATTAATAAAATTTACTTTTTGTGAAGGCAAATAAGCAGTCACCACTAAAATAACAGTAAAATATTGTATATATAATTCACCGAAATTGAAAGAATGTTGTAAGTTCTTAACCATATGAATTTATATAAAAAACGCTTCTGTAGTAGTGCGTAGTACTAAAAGAGAAGAGCAGAAATCCTCATTGAATTATACACACAACGTCTGATTCCACTGGTAAATATTTGAGCTAAAAATTTCTCACAGGGAAAATCCCATTTGTTCTTCTGACCTGTGACCAAGTTTGGGAACATTTATTTTGGTATGCTGTATACGGCATTTGCTGTATATAACATGGTGTTTCAAAAGTACACTGTTAAAACGATTGTATCAAAATTGAGTAAAAAGTACTCAAAAAGGCTCCGATCCAATAAGTACTCAAATTTGAATACATGAATATACTCATTCTGAAATGTGCATACTCAAAAATGAAACATCGTGAGCTCATTTTTGAGTTCAAGCTCAAGATGTTTCATTTTTGAGTATGCACATTTTCAGAAATGAGTATATTCATGTATTCAAATTTGAGTACTCATTGAATCGGAACCTTTTTGAGTACTTTTTACTCAATTTTGATACAATCGTTTTAAGAGTGTATCTTTCACGGCATTTATTTGGAAACAACGTCTCCTAGGATCATGGAAGTAAGGTCTACGCTTAGGTAAGTGACCATGCTGAATAAATTGAGACCACTGACAGTGCCCCTAGTGGCTTTATAAGAAAGTTTTAAAAAATGTTGCAATACCATAACAAACGCACAGAAAAAAGTTTTGTTAAAATATCTTAAATATTCGAGGATATATTAATGATCAAAGTTGGCACTTTTTCGAATTTTGAAAAAGAGAAAGTCAAAATTTTACAGAATCTTCAATTTCGTAATGTGATTTCAATGATATTGGAATGCATATTCGTTGAAGTTTGTCGCGAGTTATAATCATGAGTAAGTTAGTACTAGAACTAGCATGTTTCCAAATTTCTAAGCAATTATTACTTAAATTATTAACTAAATTACGTATATCATTGATTTATCAGACAATATTTTAAGAATAATGCATTGTTTGGTTTCTTGTTACGGTTATGTAATAATATTTTTTTGGGGAGTAACAACCTTGTAGTCTCGAAATTTTTTCAGGTCCCTTCAATTTTGGGATATTGAGGTTGCACTGTAGTTTAATACCCTTAAAAACTTACTTCTTATATTAGAATTTTAATAGTTATTTATTAATATTTATTTACTTTATAATTATTAATTGCTATTAATATCATGAGAAAAAATTAGCGTTTTTAGTTTTGTCTAGGATATAACCGTCTAAGTTTTTTAACATTTTACAAGTAATTCCCTTTAATTTTTATAACATTCTAATTAAAGGCTCATCCTCACAGTTTCACTTTCCCTGTTAATCCTGAGTGATTCACTCCTGCGAATCATTAGTTTACGGGTAATTCTCTATAGAAATGTGAAAAATTCCGGTCCCGGGGTTAAAAATCCATGTATTGTCCTAAAATTAATTTTTCTTTCCAACATTCTGATAAATAGCCTTATGATAATTATGGCACATAAGTATAACAAATTTTGAAAGCAAAATTTAAGGAATTAAAAAACTTGAAAGCTCAAAATTTCATCATTTCGGCTGGTCCCACTACAGACATATGCTCAAATAAAAGGAATTTTAGTGTACTAAAAGAATATTTTCACTCGATTTTTTATATCATATTATTAATCATATCTTATAGTATATGTATTTGTGGAAGAAATTTTGTTTGAATTTTTAAATAACATTTTCGAATTGAAACATGGTTGTCCCAGGCAATAGCATTATTTACCGGACATGAACATTTTAGTTAATTATGAGGCATATAAATATGACAGAATAAAGCAACCCTTCTTTTAAATAATTAATTTACAATCAGAATAAGTGGATATTCACTTTTAGTGCAACTATAAAGTGTTTTACTTGGAAAGTTTTTACTTTGAACAGTTCATAACAGAGCGTATGCTTTTAAAACGTCATTATCCTGTCCTCCATATCTCCTAAACGAAAAGGAGTAAAAAATTGAAATTTGGATATGTTAGAGGTATTATGATTTTATGGTGTATGTGAAATTTGTAGCCCTAAATATCAAAAAATAAAAAAATGGCAAAGGAATTACTTATAAAAACGTCATTATCCTGTCCTCCATATCTCCTAAACGAAAAAGAGTATATTATTGAAATTTGGATATGTTCGAGGTATCATCATTTTATGGTTATTGTGAAATTTTCAGGTCTAAATCTGAAGAAATAAATAAATGGCGAAATATTTATTTTCTACGGTGTCATTCTCAAAGTAGCAGCGGGCGCGCGGCCACTCTGACTCGGCGTACCGAAAATGCACATCACGGTTAATCACCGTAAAATTTAGATAGGAATTTTTTTCCCACACTAAATGTATTTAAACTTTACTGTCGCTTATTGTATATCAGATAGGACGTGTTCATCTAATATTTTTAAAAAATTCAGAAGTTTTGAAAGAAATTTTATTTTTCAAAATTTGTGTTTTCATTTTTTTAGATTTCTAAAGAATCACCCTTACATAGAAAAATGAAGGAGTAAAAAGTGAAACGCCAATTTGTACTTTTCAGTCTGGTCTATTCCTTCAAAATGAAAATCAAAAGGGATGTCTGAATGAGCAATCCTTATCCAAATCACTTTAATAATTTTTTACTATTGTATAGTATACGTGTTTGTTCTTACGTACATTTTTAGTTTTGTTTTTGTTTGTTCCTTTGTATGTTCCATGTAACAATTGCAATATAAAATAAATGTTCTTGCCCCTAACTAAATTAGTCATCTCTAACAAGGTTTAGTCACTAAACTTAAATATTATGAGTACGTTTTTGAAAAGATTAACAGGGATAAAAACACGCCTAAGGTTTTATTCCTCCCAAAACCCAGCTGGCCAATGTTAGTGTGCCCAGATCCATCAAAATAATACCTCATAAATCATACCAGGTATCAATGCTCCACCAAAAAATCTCCCTTTACCCCAAGGGGTGCCCGCGCTTTCAATACAAAACCCAGCAGCCAGCAAATCACCCATTTTTTCATAGGATTCGCATTTTTCACGGGAGCTGCTCATAGAAAACGGCTGACACCCCAGTCCAAATAACCCTCCCCAGGTGACTGATGAGCAGGGTTTGAGCCCACCCCCTATCAAAGGGGGTGGGACGGATCAAAGAATGATCAAAGATGCATATTCAAACACCCCCGACTTAACTGCAGACCGCAAGAATGTCCCCTTTGTGGTTTGATGTCTTCCTCAGGGTTCGAAATCCGAGTTTATTGGGGGGAGGGTCTTGTGTACCCAAGACGCCCCCCTTTGTGGATTCGGAATGTTAGTGTTCGAGTGTGGTGCGTGTTGAACAAGAATTGGTGTTTGGGATGGAATTTTCCATGCTTGATCCTGTTTCAATGGGAGCTATAAAAAGCACTCGACTTTTGCTGAAGACTTTATTCGTGGGTTTATGGTGCAATAGGAAAGAATTCTGCAGTTTTGCTGGATAAATAGAGTTGGGTTTTATTGGGGATTGTGGAAGTCCGGAAATGGGGTGGGTTTTAACTTTAGGGAGTAAAAGATCGTTTGATTTAGAAGGGCTTAGTGGTCTCCTTTCGTAAAATATTTGGGGTTGGTATAAATATAGTTTCATTCAAATTAATAATGTTAAAAGATTAGTGAAGGTTTATTGAAGTAAATTATAAATTGAAAACTAAGTTAACAATCCGTTCATAGTTGTAAATGTGAGCGAATATAGCATATAAAAACAGCCATGAGAAAGAGTGTTTTGACACTTAAAAAATTATTCCAAAAGTAGGTACAAAAAATTCTAACATATCCTAATCTTTCAAAACATAATTTCTTTTAATTTCTTTTCTTACGAGGTTATACTGTATAGGAAGTTGGATTTAGTTAACCTTTAAAGAGTTATGAAGCTTGTTTTAATACAAAAATATGAGCTGCAATTATTAATACGGCCTCGCTATGATTCAGTAAAGTATAGAAAAATAATCTTTAATCAGCACAATAACATTTTTCTTGGCACTTAACCTTTCTATGTGAATATGTTCTGTTCCCTTTCAGTTTCCTAGTTTATTGGTAAAGTAAGAGTAATGTTAATTGACAAACGCAGGTTTCCTGGTTGATGCCCTTTTAGTCAAAACTGCATTCTGCTTTTGACAACATACTTCAATATTTTTAATAATAGAAAGAAATATGTTAAATTACCCTCCTCTTCAAAAAAAATATTATCGAATTTTATATAGTACTCTAAAGCCGCGTTTACACCTAAGTTGACAACTAAAAGTTGTCTACTTTTGTTGAAAACATTGTTTGTAGAAAACTAAAAGTTGCTCTTCTCAAATTAGAGAAACAAGTGGAAGATTTTTTGTAGAAAACTAAAGTTGCTCTTCTCAAATTTATAGAAAACAAGTGGAAAACTTGTTGCCAAAGAATTGGCGCGAAAGGCGGTAGTGTCATGAATTAGGCAGTAGTGTCCACTAGTTTCCAACAAGTTGCTAGCGCAAAGCACGCAGCAACAAATCTTCCACTTTTAGTTGTCAACTTTCTTTGATCTTACCGACACTCCGCGGGAAACTAAAATTTAGTGGAAGATTTGTCTCTCCACAAGTGGAAGACAGAAAAAGTTGCTGTATTTTGTAAAAAAAGCAACAAATTGCTGCAACTTGTGGAAAACTTTGGTGTAAACGCGGCTTAAGTTTTTTCCTTAAGTATTTTTTGAAGCCGTCTTTATTTCCATAGTGCTGTTACATATGTAGTTATAAAATTTATAATTAAAAATGCTCAATTTCTGTATAAAATTGACTAAGTTTAAAAGATTTTTCTATGAACAATACTTCAAGTTTCTATTTAAACTTTTGCGAACGTTTTTGAAAAAAAAACCATTCAGAACAATAAAAAAATAGATAGTTTTTCTCTCATTTCTGTAAATTCAATCATCACATTTGATGTAACGAATTGAATTTAAACACAATTCAGTTTTCTCTGAATTGAGACAATCGTAGTTTTTTTATTACCCTACTCGTCAATATTTCACGCATATCTCAACTCGATTCAAAAATTGAAGCCGGCCCCCTGGCGTAGACTAAATTTAAATTCGGCCATAAACATTTCAATGTGGCAACCCCTGGTAATTATGACAAATCATAACCCAGTTTTTTTGTTGCCCTAGTAGCGAAAGGACTCGAGTGCTCTCCTAGGGGAGGTGGAGGTCCCATATGCCACCTGTCTCCTCAACCCTTTGACACCCAGTCGAAATTGTCGCCCTATGCAGTTGACGCCAACCCCAAAAGGTGAAGAGGCCGAAGTTGAATTTGCACAGAGATTGCATTAGCAGAAACCGTGTTTGTTTACGGTAGTTTTCCATCTGTTTCTAGTGTAGTATTTGGATAGTTTTTTTATGGGTTTGGATGAATTGTGTTGAAACTACATTTCCGGGTTGTTCGTTTCTGTGTTTGTAATTTGAAATTGGAAATGAAGGGGGTATATATTTGGGGTAGAACGTATGGCTGATGATTTCTAGTGTTGGGTAGGTTATGTGGGATGTGAATTAAATGAGGTTTTGTGTATTCGTACCACGAAGTTGAGAAGTACTATTTGTCGAGATTAAATTGAAAGTAATGACATTTTTAATCCTGAGTAAATGGATTCTTTTATCTCAGGGTTGGCTGAATTGGACCCAATGGGTTTTTCCAAAAAAAACATGTGAAAAACCCACATTTTGGACCCATTTTTGGGTTTTTTCAAGAAGAATCAAGCTATTGTCAGTTTTAATATTGAAGACAAACATTTAACGAAATATCATACCAAGAACTGCAGATGAGAGTGTTTCAATAATTAAGGTTTTTATTTTTCATTATTGAATGGGATTTTTCAAAAAAGTTTTCGTTTAAAGTTCTAAGTTTAAACTTTATAAAAGAATTTAGGAGGATTTTTTTAAAAATTTCAGTGTTTTTTTTTCAAAGTTAAATATATTTCTTTCAATATTGTGAATGGGTTTTTTCAAAGCTTAAGATATTTTTATAATTTAAGTTGTTTTTTAAATTTGGGGTTTTTCATTATTGAATAGGGTTTTTTCAAAATTTATGACGTTTAAAGTTCAAACTAGGTATAAAAAAATTTAGAAGGTTTTTTAAAAATTTCCGTGGGTTTTTTCAAAGTTTTAGGATATTTTTTAAAATTTTTAGTGTGTTTTTTCAAACTTGAAATCAGGTTTCAATAAATAAGGGGTGTTTTTACAATTTCAGAGGGTTTTTTCAAAGTATAAAAAGTTTCAACTTTGAAATAAACCCACTAAACTTAAAAAACTGACATTAGTTTTACAGAACACATTTAACATAGGAAGAACTCACTAAAATTTGAAAAAACCCACTTACTATAGTGTAGAAAACCACTTAATTTTGAAAATCCCAGTTTTACATGTTTTTTTTTCTGGGTTTTATTTGAAAACCCCTAAAAACCCCAACCCACTTGGTTTTTTTTTTAAACCGGGTTTTTGCCAACCCTGTTTTATTTTAATGTGAAACCTTTCGTTTCAGAAGTAGCGACCCACAATTTTTTCAAATGAAATTAATACTCAGCATCAAACAATTCAATAGTCACCACTCAAAAAGCAATTATATTTATTTTATTTTTAAAATTAGAGTAAGTAAAAAACTAGCTGTTCTCTTTTTCATTAATTGTTCTGGTCAAAGTTGCAATTTGCAACTTAAGTGCGCATGATCACTAGGGTGTCCCTTATTTTACCGCAAAATTTTTTTTTGCGAATTTGAAAACGATTACCCTCTTTTCTTTTAATTAATGGCTTAGGCTATTCAGATACAAAATTTTATCCCTCAACGAAGAAAGTATCATGTGCAAAATCTTAATTAAAGTTGGTCAATTTGTCTGTTTTTGTCCTTTTTGTGACAGAATTTTTTTATTTTTGCGAATTTGAAATGAGGGACCCTCTACTTTTTTTATAAATGCCTTGACTTAGTCAGATATAAAATTTCATCCCTCTACGATAATATTAACCCGTGCCGAATCTCAATTGAAGATGGTCAAACAACCCAAATTACCAACGCGCGCGCTCACCACTGTTTTTTTGCTTTTTTCCTTTTTTATAAGGTTTTTAACTTTCCAAAGTTTTTGATCACTTTGAAACGATGTCAGTTATAGGAAGTTCACACATTGAAGGTAAATCAATTTACTTAGTTGGGAATTTGAGTCATCAGATAACTGGATCTAAGTTACCCAGCTGTCAACAAATTCTTGCGGTGCTGTTTTACAACATTCGTGTAGTTCAACTTTCTGTAAACAAAGTGCCATATTAACTGTTCGTGAATGTATTATTTTTTGGGAGAAAGCAAGGATACCGACGAAATTATTTGCTAACTGTGTAAGGAAAGTTCTTAAACTTTATAATGTTTGGCGAAAACTTCAATGAATAAATCCACCATTCAACGGGTTCGGTCTGAAATGAGAATGAGTACAGCAGATGCAGTTAAAGAAAACTTTCAAGATTGTCTTCCAGATTTTGTAACAGTGCATTGGGATGGAAAACTGTTACCCGGACTAAGGATCAGCCATGGTAAAGAAGAACGATTGCCAGTGCTTGTTTCTTTTAAAGATCAGGAACAACTTCTAGCTGTTCCAAGTCTAGATACCTCATCTGGAAGAGACCAAGCCACCGAGGATTGAATTTTTTAAAACAACATACGATTTTTCAGGAAAAAAAAATTTTAGAAAAATTTATTTTAAAAAGTGGTGAGTATTAGGCTTTTTTGTGAGTAATTGGCTTGTTTGGCCATGTTCAATTGAGATTCGGCACGGGTTAATATTATCGTAGAGGGATGAAATTTTATATCTGACTAGGTCAAGGCATTGATAAAAAAAAGTAGAGGGTACCTCTTTTCAAATTCGAAAAAATAAAAAAATTCTGTCACAAAAAGGACAAAAACAGACAAATTGACCAACTTTAATTAAGATTTTGCACATGATAATTTCTTCGTAGAAGGATAAAATTTTGTATCTGAATTGCCTAAGGCATTAATAAAAAGAATAGAGATAAATCGTTTTCAAATTCGCAAAAAAAAATTTTCAGTAAGATAAGGGACACCCTAATGATCACGTTCTAGGAACATTTTCACCGAATTGGAATAAAGGGCACGTACTTCTGGATATACACTGGAGAGATAATTTATTTTACTCGAATTTTAACTTCTTGCCTCTTGACAACTACCTCTAAAGCTTGCTTTTACTGAGCTGCACGAATGTGTAAATGGTAACCCACACCTCAACATAATTTAAAAAAACTAATTGACTTTTAATACCGTTGTATGACATTGTATCACAGTATGAAAAGCCTCCAAAAAATAAACACCCAGAATAAACGCTTCCCAATGACACCTTCCCTCTAAAACTGACTTCTCCACAAGGCACGGCACCCCAGGTATCTGGTGTTCGCAAACAGCCCCCCACGCGCGCTAAAGGCCTATCCATCAGCGCAGCGCCCTCGTGTTGTGATTGTCACGCACGGCCGGATTACAAGGGAGAAAAGTCACTGTTTAACGCCCCGCACAAAAGTGTTTGCCGGAGGAGATTGGCACCTGGAGACATATTTTCACACGGATTGAGCCGTCCGCCATTATTATTGTTGCAAACGGGTGGTTTTTGTCGCTTGACTTTGTGTTGCGCCATTTGGGAGGTAGCTATCCTAATCAATAGAGGAGAGTATTAAAGCGGGGGAATTGCCGATCTGATGGGAGATTATTTGCCTTTTGTGATTCCTGAACGAAAAGTGCGTTTTGTGATATTGTAGGTATTGATGATGGGTGTGATGTTTGAATTTTTCTTTTGAAGAGCAGTTTATGAGTTAGTATTCGTTTGAATGAGATTATTATGGTAGTCTCAGAGAATGGAGCTATCATAAAAATGTTAAGAAAAGTTGGGTATTGAGAATATAGTGATTAATATACTTTTAGTTTCATTTAATCGTTTTAATTCTTCGAGATGTATTCCCTTATCCCTGTACCATGTATATACCAACAGGAACAGGTAAGTAACTTCAATTTATGAGGTAAATTTATAATGCTCGTAGATAAATTCTGCAAAATCTCGGGGTAAATAATCAAACTTGTTTCAAAATGAGAGTGCTACACCATACAATGTGAGTATGTTCTCTTAAAATGAAAAAAACATCCAAAGGGAGACAAGCCTCAGTACAAGATTTTGTCTCTTAAAATTTACTGACACCATTTTTCCTCTAAAACTACCAGTGCTGTTTTAAAAGTAATAAGTAAAAATAATTTTCTTTATACATATAGCTAATTATATCCTAACTTTCAATTATATCTATTAGAATTACATTTAGCATGGAGTAACCTTGTCATGTCGAAAACACGATATCTCGAATTTATTTCAGGTCTCTTTGATTTTGAGATATCGAGGTCATACTGTGTAACTAGTTTTCTCCACATTCTAGACATTATTTCAAAAACTATCCCTCAAAAAACTACAATTGGACACCCTATTTATTTCTGAAACTCCTTTCAATACATGCCCCTATATCCCTAGAACAATTCCACAGCAAGCAGACATCACCCTAAAAACCAATAAAACTTTCCTTCATCCAAACTTTCTCCCAACTTCCCGGGGGCCATTCTTCCAATCTCTCCTTCATTAAAACACGCGGACAATCCGACGACTATTTGCCTTCGAATAAACCTCCTTTTATTAAAACAGCTTGCCCCGAGGACTGAAAACTTGCGCCCCGTCGACCTCGCAGGGCGCATCCGACTGTTTGCGCCCCGCATGTGACTCATATTAGGCGATGTTCGACACCGTGTGATTACGAATCGAAGGTTTTTTTACATATTTCGCCCACGTGGCCGCCAAGCTAATGAAGGGCTCCCTTTTCGGGCGCCACGTGCCGCTTTTTTCCGGGTTCTATTTGCGCCGGGGCGCCCCCCAAGTTAAACATCACGTTCCGAGGGCAGAGGGGGAGGGGCGTGAGGACGGGTGGGAAAAATTAGCGATACGCCCCCCTGGGCTGACTTTTGATGGCTGAATTCGTTCCAAAAGCGACCGAATGCTTTTGTTGAGACGGATTGATTGGGTACAAAGAAGGAGTAGGGAGAATGAATGAAAAGGTTGTGTGTGCAACGTGAATTCAACATGATGCGGAAAAAATTTCGGTGACGTTGAAGAATTAATAAATGCTACTCCGGAAGCACCACATCCCAGATAGCAATGTAAGGTTTTATAAACCTTGTTGTAACCTAACGACACAACACGCCGGTAACGGTTTTTGTAAGGTTGCCATTGACAGCCTGTAACCTTTTGAAAAAACAACCTGCGCTATACTCTGTTCATTTTGAACTGGCGCTTGAAAATATTTCCTTCCCCCCCACCACCGATCAGTAACCATAGCAACTATCCACATCAAAGTGACGAAGAAGGCTTACTATTGGCTGCTCGAAGATCGTAACTATGGTTACGCTTCTAGCGTGGGGGAAAGCACTATTTCTCAAGCGCCAATTCGAAATGAATAGAGTATAGTTGACGCCTATAAGGTTAGCGTTAAATCTTAAAATGAGGTTGGAAGTTGAACTGACGGGTTTTGAGAAGGTTTTTCTAGGGTGTTTCCATTTTTTTCTGCAACCTGGTCATGCAAACCCTTATATAGTATATTGCGGGAAAGTTTTTCGGAAAACCTTGTTTTAAGAAACCTAGTGACAATGAACCATATGTCCCATTTTTAAAAAGGAGACAAGCTGGAATGTTGCAACTACCGAGGTATTACCCTCTTAAATGTAGCATTTAAAATCTTCTCCCGAATCTTATATCTCAGGTTACTGCCATATACTTCTAAAGTTATTGGCAACTACCAATGTGGATTCCAAGCAGGAAAATCAACAATTCATCAAATTCATTCCATTAGGCAAATTTTGGAAAAAACGATTGAGTATAATATTGATACTTTTCACCTTTTCATTGATTTTAAAGCTGCCTATGACAGTATTTATAGTGAAAGGCTGTTTGAAGCTATGATGGAATTCAAATTTCCTAAAAAATTAGTGGACCTCTCTAGAATGACATTAAAGAGAGTAAATTGTAGGGTTAAAATCATGTCTGATTTATCAGAAGCTTTTTACACAGAGAGAGGGCTGAGACAAGGTGATGCTTTGGCATGCATGTTTTTTAATATCGCCCTTGAAAAAGCCATTAGAGATGCCGGGATCACAACTAGAGGCACCATTTTTCAGAGATCAATTCAGATATTGGCGTATGCTGATGACATCGACATTATTGGTAGAACTAAACAATCAGTTGTCGAGACTTTTATTTCCTTGGAGACTGCAGCCAAGGACATGGGACTAACCATAAATGAGAGTAAAACGAAATTTATGACTGTTACAAGCAGAACATATAACTCACTCCCACTGCAAATAAATTCATATACTTTCGAAAGTGTTGATCAGTTTACTTATCTTGGTACAATAATTTCCAGGGATAATAGTATTAAACTTGAAATTGAAAACAGATTAACTAGAGCTAATAGATGCTATCATGGTTTAAAAAATTTACTTAAGTCTAAACTCTTGAGTTTCAAGACAAGAATAAATATATACTCCTGTTCATAAAAAATGCAACACCATGAAGGACTTGTTAGATTTTGATGAAATTTGCATAGCAAGTGATCTTTGTAGATACAAATGAATGATATAATTATCAGAACAAAGGAATAAAATTTAATATCGAAAATCGGTGTTTAATATCTTCCATATGCGCTGCAATGAGAGCCTCTATGCGACAGGTAATCAAATCAAACAGATTGAAATTTTGACTGAGGCGATGATTATCATCTAAGATTCATCCCAAGCCCAAAGTTTGCCAATATTGGCAACATAACAAGCATTTTAAGCATGAGGACAAACCAACGAAATTTTAGTCGAGCTCCATAGGTGAAATTTTGGATGAAGAAATTTGTCGAGATAAAAACTGTCTTTATTGGATGTAAAGTAAGTTTGGAACATTCCAAAAAACATGTGTACGGGATTTGTTCTGATGAATTACAGCTTCTGGATTGCTTCAAAGGTAGGGTATAACTTTTGTCTCCAAAAATTTTTAGAAATTTTTTTAAGAAATGAGATAGCCCTCATTTTTTATCTAATGAGGTTGCCCATGGTACCCAATAGTGCTCCAGGGCAAAACACTTCTCTTCTTTACCACAGACTCAAGATAAAACACTCAAAAAATTGCGATTTTCGGCATAGCGTCCAAACCCAATTTAGGTGTCATGTTAACCAAAATTGAAGGGGAATTTCTTTAAAAGGACCATTTGTTATCAGTAATCATGCGAAAATATTTTTTTGTATATCCCATGGTAGCTTTATGCACAGATGGAATTCCATCGATGGAGCGCTGTAAAAAAACGATACTTGGTGAATTTTGGTGCAATGACGACCGATTTACTGATGGAGCAGACAATGATAGACCTGTAACAGTATTCTAACAATTTGAAACTTGTCGAAAAATCACTCAATGATCCGGCACTGCCATGCGAATGAAGCCTCTTTCATCCCGTGATTATGTGACTATAAGGGGTCCAGACCCCAACTTTCAACTCGCCTTATCCTTTTTGGAACCTATGCTTTCAAACCCATATCAATATTGTTCAGTTTCCCTCCATCTGACCAGCGGTAAAACAGTGTGAAAAACATCTCTCCGGGAGGCCTAACATTAATCCTCTTTAAAACTCTGTTAAATGTTCATATAACATCCGTTAAGGTCTAAGGGGTATAATAACATCAAATGACAAGATAATCAACGGTAGAAAACTTTCTTACAAGCCCTTAACGTCCCATTACAGCCCCCAAATATACGAATAAATCAGTGGTTGAGAAGACACTGCTCAGCTCGCGCATGCGCTATAGCACTGAATTTGATATCATTTGATAATATAACCATAATGAACAGGCCCTGAAAATTTCAAGTTGATCGGACAATTCCTTCTTGGTGTTGCATTTTTTATGAACAGGAGTATACTATATACAACTCTTATCAGACCTATCATACTGTATGGCAGTGAATGCTGGTCATTAACAAAGGCAGATGAAGACAGACTTTTAATCTTTGAAAGAAAAATACTTCGAAAAATATTTGGCCCGATAAGATAAAATGATAGATGGAGGAGTTTGTTTAACCACGAATTATACAAGAAATATAAACAACCTATTATTACTAGAATAATCAAGTCTTATCGTATCAGATGGCTTGGGCACATTTTTAGGTGTGATGATGCAAACCCTGCCAAAAAGATAACTTTTACAAATGTACAGGGTACAAGAAGAAGAGGGAGACCTCGCACTCGATGGATGGATTGTGTTGAGGCGGATTTGAAAACTTTAAAGATAAGTCGTTGGCGGACCGTGGCGGCTGATCGGTTCCGTTGGAGGAAGCTAATTGAGACGGCCTTGGCCTGTACCAGGCTGTAGAGCTTTTGAAGAAGAAGAAGAAGAAGTGACAATGAAAGGAAAAGGTTAACCCTGACAATACTCTTACTGAGGTTTTGCTCTATCTTCTTTAGTTTTTAAATTAATTTTTAAAACTTTTTTATTTTGCCGCTAGGGGCGCTGAAGTCATCTCAATAGATTCTCCAGGGTCATTTACTTAGGGGTAGACCTTAATACTGGTTTCATATAAAAGCTGTGAAACGGACTCTGTTTATAAATTAGTGGTTTTAATGATTCGATAGTATAAAAAGCGTTGGTCTGGTGTACAAAGTGCAGACTAGGAATAAGAAGTTTTTTAAACTACAGTTACAATCGATCAGTGAATTAAATACACAAGTGTCCATTTATGAAATGTAAGAAATTTTTCTTCCCACCTACTTATATTCCCCTATCGTTAATCACCTTTTCCCTTACTTTCAAATGGGTGACAATGAAGACAAATCATAACAATGAAGTTAGTTTTCCTGCATACTGCTTACTATCAAGGAAAAACTCGTTCTACAGGAAGTATTTAACATGAAGCTCTCTATACAGGGAGGGGAAAATATTCCAAAATTCTTGTTAAAACATCTTCTTGGTGTAGCAAAGAGTCCATGGCCGATTGGGATACACTTAGAAAATTGATATTGCGAGCGCACTTCCGATTTGCTGTATTAAAGATTGAAAAACTTTGCAATGAAAATTTGGTTGTCAATTTTCTCGATATAAGCGTACTCAAAACTATTTAAAGCTTTTTTACTTTCCAGTTTATCATCATTTTGAGTTTAAGATGAAGTTATAGTTAGTTACTAGAGAAAATTTTGTTGATTTATTCCTATGTAATATTAGTATGAAGATTGGAGCTGAAGGTGAAACCTTTATAGTAGTTGTAGTTATAAGAATTTTCCTCTTGCCATGCTTCATATTAAACAAACCAGTATCTACTATATTATACGTCTATTCTATATTTTATATTATTCCTAATATTCTATATTAGGTCGTGTTAATTTGCCACGTCACCTTTTATATCAAAATGTGTGCGAGGAAAAAGATTCTTAAGTTTTAAGAAGTAACAAAATTTTAGAGTCTGTGTCAAAATATCTGTGTCTCATAAACTAATTATAAAAATGTAGATGTCAAAAATTTCCTTTTAATGTTGAAAGTGAAAACAAACAATAATACAAAAAATATTTTTTTGTCAAAAGCATTTGCCAATATAATCTTTTTAAATGGGTAATGGTTATTACGTTAGCCTTTTAGCCGGCTTTACTAATAGTGGCTCCTTAGCTGATTAATTTTAAATAGAACGAGTTAGAGGCATCAAATAGGGTCAAAGTTCATAGGCATAGTAGATTGGGCAATCAGGTAAGCTGGTAAATTACCAGCTTACTGAAATTTGATTGCTGAAATTTGATTTTGCTTATTGAATCGCGTAAGGAAACGGGTACGACGGAACTGATTTTTAGTATTTTTTACCGTTTGATTGATTTTTAAATTTATATTAAGATAAAGAAGAGTGTATAAAATGATACTGAATAAAATATATTTGAAAATTTTGACTTTACGAGTATTTAGGGGGGGCCACTTTACCAACACATAATCTTAGATTTTCCAATAGTGGCCACCGCAATGGCTTCTAATAGAAACATAAATAATATTTAATTAAAATCAGTTTTTTTAATGTACTGTTAATTGTGCTTTAAAATGTGTGTTGTATGAATTTGGTTTCATTCTGGCTTCGGGAACCAAGGTTGAATTACATGCTAAATTCCTCTCAAATCAACTACAGCGTAGGCTTTGGGCCGGGAACTATCAAGTATTTTATTCTAAATTAAATAAAGCTGATTTGATTTGATCTAAAATATATTTCGTTGCGAAGGAAGATTTATAATTAGAACTAAACGACTATACCTACTCAATTTCATGAATAAACCCATTCATATAGGAAGAAAAAGAGAGGTGTCCACTTTAAATACAAGAGGTGTCCACCATAGAAACAACAGCTACATCTAGGTGGCCATATAGATGCAATTTAGAGTACTTTTCAAAAATTAATTAAAAATACTTTACCCAATCTAATTAAAACTTTTAATGGTAAAATCGAAAGAAGAATATCCAATTAACCTAAAAATAGGATGATAACGGTTTCCAAGCAAATAGGTTAAGTGTCCACTATACCCACATTTACTTTATTTACCTACCCCCTTTTTCCTAGCATTTGCAAATCAATAAATTCAATATTATGCAATTGCATTTTTCGCTAAGTGCTTTATAATTAAGTATACGTTTCTAAAATTCAACCGCTTAGATCAAATAGTTTATTCATACATTTAAGGATTTTGTTTTTACTGGTGACTGTTTTACACTCGCTCTTTCGTTTGTCAGGAAAAATCTTTGAATTTTAGACATTTCTATTATCTATATTATTTATGCTATGTATTCTAGAAAAAATATTTGCACTATAGTAAGCAAAGATGCATGCATTGTATAAGAATAATGTGTTTAATAGATGCTTTATAGAAGCTAAAACATGATTTCCTTAACCCATTAATGCCCAACTTGTTATTCTTCTTAAATATTTGGTAAAAACATAGTAAATAGCCCCAAAACAACTGGAAAAATAGTGAAAATAATTCCAGGTTAAAATTTTATTTTCTACACCAAAATTAAAAAACGTCCCTAAAAAGGGACGTCAGGCACGAATGCCCCGTGTTTTTTCCCTATATAGTAAACGCATGGTAGAAAACAGTTTTAAAGCCTCAAAAACATCTTCTACCTTTTTAAGTGCAGCAAAAGTGATCGAAACCATACTGTAACATAAATATGAAAAAAAATTAATTATTTATCCAAATAACTGTAAAATTAACCTAAATTAACGTAATTTGAACATTTTTTATGCTCTAAAACACGTTTTTTCCTTCCAAATCAATGTTAATTGCAAATTAATTAAGAATTTTAATTGAAAAAGGAATTCTTTGTTTATGTGTTACCTAATATTAAGTAATAATTACTTTTACACACCTCAAATTCATCAGAATATCTCAATTTGTGAAGTTTAAGACTTTCAAATGCCCTTATTTTTTACATTATATTTAATTTTATTGTGCGGAACACAAATTTCTCCCCAAAAATCAGGCATTAGGGGGATGTGCATTAGCAAGCCAGATGATATAGATTGATCTGTAGTATAGAACACAATGATTAGCGAGATCTATTTAGAAAAAAAGCCGAAAATTTATCACAAAAGCGACTTTTTTGGCAATTTTAATGACAAAAAGTCATTATAACTAATAATTATTAAACTTTTAATTAAAATATAACCGGAATATATTTTCATAAGTAATAAATATAGTGAAATAATTCATTTATTCCTTTTAATTAATACAAATGAACTACTTCCTTATAATTTAAGACTTTTTATTCCATTAATTTAGCAGAAATAACAGTATTTTTAAAAAAAAATTATTGGCTAAAATTAAAGTAATTTTTAAAATATCAGTTATTTAATTCATTTCATAAGAATCGAACTCGTTTTTAGGAAAAAAAAATAAGGAAACACTAGCATTTCACTATGGGGAAAACCACGGGGGCATTCGTGCTTGACGTCCCTTTTTAGGGACGCATTTCGAGGGTCCAAAATAAGGTCAAGATAAAATATTTTGGAAAAATAAAAAACACCCTAACTGATTTAATGTATAAACAGTTATATATATTGGCATTTAAATTTTTTAAATATAACAACTAGGATTTTTAAGCTTTTTCTTTTAAAATTTTTAAAAAAGCACTTTTCTGAAAAATTCTATCTTCCAACTATAAAAAAGGGAAAAAAATTTAAATTCTGCTTTCTTCTTGTGTTCTTTGTGTTTTATGAAGAACAGAGATACATCAGTGCAAATTTTGATTCAAAGGAACAATTTTTGTAGAAATAGGAGGATTTTTAAAAAACGTCCCTAAAAAGGGACGTCAGGCAGTAATGGATTAGAAGTACTTCCTTATATGTATAATTCAACTGGTAAAATGTTTTGCGTAATGTGTGATAATTATAATACCTATAGTTATCTTTCATTTTATTGAATCAAATATAATTTAATTCAGCTCATTGCTCTTTAATTGCCGAAAGCGCAACACAAACTAAAGTTACACGTAAAGTTATACCAAATTTTATTTAAACTCTAATAACAGTCACTATGTGACTGGCACATTTACTGTTCCATAATAAGATCATTCTATTCAGCTCATCGATTTCATTAGCTCCTTAGGAAATTTTCAGGAATCTGCGATTGAAATTTTTGAAGTAGGACAGGCATTCTTCACTTAGACCTTACTCAGTCTTAAAAACTATTAAACCAGGAAAATTGGCACCCTAATTCCCATTTTCACTTCCCATCGAAGTTAAAATGAAACAAATACTATTAGTTCAATAGAAATAAAAATAGAACTTAAAATTGTCTTGAGGGCATTTATTATAGGACCCATGAAATACGTTTTAGCGATGAGTTATGAATATTTTTGATAAAGATAGTACGTACTACTTGGAAAAACACAAAGACATCTAAATTTAAATCTCTTCTTTATTATTATAAATTTATTAATGTTTAAAGATAAAATCCGCAAACATTTTTAATTTTTCTAAACTGCAATGATGTAAATAACAAACTAAATCTTCTAAAATTATCCTTTTGATAACATAAATATAGTCAAAAAGGGAATCTTTTCGTAATTACAATAACTTATCCAGATGGAATAATTTTCCAAATTATTTTAGAAATGACCGAAAATTTGGTGGAATTTATTTCACAAATTTCAAAATTCTAAAGTCATTAATTTTTAACTTTAATCTCATAGGAAATACGGAAGCAACATTCCAACGAAAACTAGTAAGTAATCATTTTTTGTGAACTTTTCAAAAAGCATGACAGTCTTATTAAACCGTTACGCTCTGGAGCAGCCCGGGTCAGCAATCTACAAAGCTCTAAAATTGTTTTCACTCATTTTATACGGTCTTCAACAGATGAAAAAGAATTTCAGGAAGAATGTTTTCGTTGGAGCTTTATCTGATAAAGAATAACGTCTAACGATGAAAAAAGAACATGGTTTCCATAACAACTAAGTAAATGAAGGGCTTGGTGGATTAAGGGGCTATGTTACAAGGCCTGTCCCAAAAGTAACGAGACTGAATTCCAGTCAGAATTAGGGAATTCAGTCTCGTTACTTTTGGGACAGACCTTGTAACATAGCCCCTTCATCCACCAAGCCCTTCAAATACTAACTTAATTCTGAAAAACACTTTTTAGTTTCATATGCAAAATTTTTGGTATAAACTTAGAATTCAATGAAAAACAATATTTTTTCCATATTTGACAACAATATATATTCCAAAAAATGTTTCGAGCCTACTTCTATATGATTTTAATTGGTTTCTTTTATTTAAAAATAAAGTTTTATTTTGATTGTCAATACGAAGTCAACTATAATTATCTTCTTTGCAAAATTTTGTGTGCTTCAAAAATCTGTGGTTGCATGCTTCAATGTTATTCATGAGTACAGTAGCCAGAAGGGAAAGCGTAACAGTTTTAGTTGAAAAGTGTAAGAATTAAGAATAGATGGAAATAGAAAATGTATTTAAGTCTTGTTAAAAAAACGTTCTACGTAACGAATTTAAGGCCTATGAACTGCAACGCAATGTCCACCTTTCACTATGGCAGTTCCCAATTTTCTTTAATATTATAAAAGGTAACTCTAAAATATCTAGAAATCAAGTTTCATTTGATTTCAACATTATATAAATAGTTATACCTAAAGGAATAAATTTAAAAAACCATCTTGGAAAATGCTTCTAAAACAAAATTTAGAATATTACGAGCATACTCACCACATCCCTTTAAAGTTTAAGTACCAGGACCAAGTAAGTAACCAGGACTTTTATATTGGCCCATCTCTAAACAAAGTACGGTCACTACAACAATATTTCAGCCTAACAAATAAAAACAGAACTTAGCTTCTAGGATTTTTAAGTGGCCTATTAAGCTTATAAATTTTGCAATAGAAATCATTTTCTTTAATTTACATCGTTTACGAGACCTTTCTGCGACCTACCAAAACCTAAATGACAACCAAAAGTTCGGCAAATGGCTGAAAAATTCCCGATCCTCTATAAATTCCGAAAACACACACTTAAAACGACAGTCTCAAAAATGAGTAAAAATTACTCAAATCTGAGTATGTCACGCACTCAAACAGTCTCCGATCCAAATTTACTCAAATTTGAATACATGCATGTACTCATTTTTGAAAATGTGCAGATACTCAAAAATGAAGAATCATGTACTCATTTTTTAATTCGTCCATGACATTCTTATCAAGAGGGTGGCAGGGTGCAATGTGTTGCAGTTATGATGACCAAATAGCCCCGTTCCTATGACGTGGGAAGTAGACCTGTAAGTTTAGTGAGACGTCACAACGTTGTGTTACACGTTATCACACCAAATTAATATTACTTTCGATATATTGCAAATATAGCAGTTTTCAAATATAAACTAAAAGTAAGCATAATTTGATTGGGAACTATTAAATTGTTTGAAACTGAGTATGTCTGGTGTTTCAAAATTGACAGCATTGGGTCGTTATACAGGGTGTCCCACGAGAAGTGGCCCAACCCTTTTAACTTTTGAACCCCTACAGATATAGTCATGAAAGTGGGGTCTAGGTATAGTAAAGTGACCATGCTCTATCTGATGAGATAACTTTCAACGCCCTCTAGCGGAAAATTTAGGAGTTATAATTTTTATTTTAAAAACTATGTGAGGTATGTGAAAAAAGTCAGTGACTAAGTTGTAGAGCAGCATCGATTTAGTAGGAAAAAACACCTTAAGCAGAAAAATATCTTGAATAAAACCCTTAAAACGCACGCTCAATTAGGTTGAAATTACGTAGATTTTACTTCTTAAAACGCGCCTGGTGAGGAGCGTTTTAAAACGTAAAATCTACGTAAATTCAAGCTAATTGAGCGTGCGTTTTAAGGGTTTTATTCAAGATATTTTTCTGCTTAAGGTGTCTTTTCCTACTGAATCGATGCTGCTCTACAACTTAGTCACTGACTTTTTTCACATACCTCACATAATTTTCAAAATAAAAATTATAACTCCTAAAGTTTCCTCTAGAGGGCGTTTTAACTTATCGCATCGGATGGAGCTTGGTCACTTTACTATACCTAGACCCCACTTTCATGACTATATCTGTAGGGGTTCAAAAGTTAAAGGGGTTGGGCCACTTCTCGTGGGACACCCTGTATTTGAACCAATAAGTTTCATACCAAAATGAGAACATCGATTTACTCAAATTTGAAACTCATTTCTCTCAGTACACTGATTTATCAGAGATCCCCAACATAAACGTTCAAGATTCGTCCAATTTCCGTCATTTTGTCCAAATTCCGTTTACTTCTAGTGGCAGTTACGTAAACCTGACATATTTTGTATGAGCTACGGCTACGATACTAGGGAACAATCCCATCCTTCATTAAAATCCACCCTCTCTACACACAGACAATGAACCGGGGACACCTGTATGCCCGAAATTCCAAATCCTCTCCCCTTGTTCCATCCGAGCGAGAAAAGTATGTAATAACTATAATGGTGATGGATACATATAAAGGGGGGCAAGCTCCCCGGGTATAAATCCCTCTCTAATTGAAGCTCGAGAGGGGTCGGGAGGTCGAAGAGCGGGAAAACGCTTCCCCGTAATGATGGGTGACGGAAATGGGAGAAATTGAATTTATACGTATGCTTAATGTGACGGGGGGAGGTTTTTCTCCCTCGTCGATGGAAAATATGGTAGTTGGGCAGTGTTTGGGAGAGGTTTTTTTTCGAAGGGGGGTTATGGCAGTGGAAAGTGTTCTTCTTTTGGAGTGTTTTGTGTTTTGCTTGTATGTTTATTCTTTATTTGTTTTTGTTTTCTTTAAAATCTGGTCAAAGTTTGGATAGAAAATGGAAGCGCTCCTTAAAAAATTTTGGTTTGTTTTGTTTTGTTTTAAAGTAAATGTCGATTTTTGATGGATATATAATGTAAAAAATGGGATTATGAATGGTGCTGGAGAGAATAAATTTTTTTGGTGGTTTGGGAAGAATATTTTATAAGTTTAAAACAATTATTAGAGGAAGTCTTCCTATGTTTTTTCTTATTTTTGCTGATCGATTATCAGATTTGGTTCATTAAAAATAATATTCAAATTAACCTTCAGCGGGCGCGCGTATGTGAGAGATACTTAGGTTGGATTTGATCATCGAATATTTCAAATATAATTAAATGAAAATAAACGGATCACAGTTATTTCAAAACTTGTTGTGGTTGAAAATATACATTTACGATTGTTTATATAGGAGATACTAGCGTTCTTTTCTTTCTCTATAAAAAGCTCACCTGCTGGAAGGTTAATAATGATCTAAATTATGTAAGTAAGATTAAACAAACTTGATTAGCATCCTGAGATATATTAGTTTCCAAAACTTCTTGAAAAGAAATAGAGTAGAAATGAATGGTCTTCAATGACGATGATCATGAATGATCTTATCACTGAAGGTTCATTTACACGGTTTAACTTTCAATGTTTATCCTGAGTTATTCATCACTCCTGTGAATCGTTAGTTTGCATGAAAAAGTGGAAGGAGTACGGAGTGAAACGCCAATTCAAACTTTTCACTTTGGATGATCCCTTGAAAATGAATATCAAAAGTAATATGTCTGCAGGAGCCTTTATTTACACTGTTTCACTTTCAATGATCATCCTGAGTGATTCCCTCCTGTGAATAGATCGTTTGTTAAGAAAATTGGATGAGTGAAGAGTGAATTGACTTTGGATGATTCCTTCAAAAGGAACACCGAAAGTGATATGTCTGAATGAGTCTGAAGATGTAATTCCCCCCAATAACTAAAATATCAAACAAGAAATCCCTCAGAAATTTAGAAATGGTACAAAATAAGAGAAGAATTAACAACTAATATCATGGAGAGATAATAAACGCCAAATACAATCAAATCTTATATGAATTCATATCGTGTATTAAAATTTACATGGAGTTAAAATATTGTCATGAGAATTACTAAAAAAAACAAAACAACTCAAGAATGAAATGATGGTAATGATGTTGATTAATAGCTAATAAAAAAGTCTCAAAACACACACAATATAACGGCCATTACATGTTTGGACTCATTTAAACAGGACTGAATATTTGCTTGAGGGAGTACAACAAGACCTCCAGGGGCCTGGAAATTCCGAACAAAAAAGTTCCCCGTGGCGCCTAGGGATTAAACGTTGGCACGTGACCCCGGAGTGTGTCTCTCCATACAGCAGCGCAGTGAGTTAATGTAAATCTGCGCTAAGACGCGTTTATTGCATTTTTTCTGCCCTGTCGCCCCTGACCCTCGCTCTGGGATTAGGATGGTGATGATGGTGTGGAGGAAAAAGAGATGCTGGGGTGGAGGGCACTGGTGTTAGTCAGCAGGGGAGAAAGATTTTTTGTAAGTTAGTCCGTATGTTCAGAGGTATGTTTCTGGGAATCCCTTTGGATTTGATGTCTGTTTTATCCATCATTACGCTATTTAGTTACTTGTACTGTCATACATAAAAAAACACTCACTTGCATGAAACAAATGAGAAAAACATACAAACACTATTGAAATTTAAGTATAATGTAGGGTTAACTATAAAAAAAGTGCGTAAATGAAGATGGATAAGAAAGGAGACAGATAGAATGGAAGTAGAGAGAGAGAGAGAGAAGATTAGAAAAGAGATAAAATGGGAGTTTGAGTAGAAACTGTGATACAAGAAGAAGATGGAGTAGAAGGAAAGAGAAATAGAAAGAAACATATATAAAGTATGAAAAAAGAATTAGAAGGAAAGAAGAGATTTGGTGAAACTTTTCTTTTCAAAAGAGAAAACAGACTATCTATATCAGGGGTCCCCAATAAAATTTTGCCGAGGACCCCCTTTACAATTAATTTAATGACGAGGACCCCTTGAACTTATAGGCTTAAATTTAAAAAAAATGTAGATTATATAGAATCTACTACAAATTACTAATGTATTCAAATCCACTTTTCCACTATAGCACCACAAACATCTTGTTTAAAAGATCCTTTTTTCAACCAACGATCCATTTTCAATTGCTATACTTATACCAAGCAAAATCCATCACGGCAATTTAGCAATAACAAAAGTAATTTAATAAGGAAAATAAAAAAATACTTAATTTCTCGGTGCCATTTCGCGGACCCCTTGGTTACAGCCCGCCGACCACCTATTGGGAACCCCTGATCTATATCATAAAACCCCTTCTGCTAAATTTCTGAGAGGATTTAGCGTTATTTCATGAAAATACATTTTTTAGTCAATTATAGTGTCTTATTCAACTGATATTTCCCGGAGAAAAGCTGTAAAGCATAATGAAAGAAGCTATTTGCTATTTAAAAAAAGTTTAATTACCTCTCTTAATTCAGCTAACTAATAGATGGTAGATAGAGAGAGAGTTGAATTTCGTACTCGTCCCTTTGAACGACGCTTGACAAAAAGAGAGAAATTACATTCAATTCCCCCTCCGCAGTTTTTGTAATTCAATTTTTGAGGTGACGAAAACACATAGTCCGATGCGTCACTTCCCTTCGTGATGCTAATGCAAGGAAATACGTCATTTGAGTCCCATTAGACTTCCATAATGAATTTAGATCAGTGTTTCCCAACCTTTTTCGGTCCATGCCCCACCAAAGCCTTTCTAAATTTCCCATGCCCCCCAGTTTTAGTGGCATATAAAGAAATATATTTTGAAAAGGAGCCCAAATTATTTCTTAGCCCCTCCCTCCTATGTATATTTAATAAGTCTAATGAAGCTTTTCAGAACATTTTTAGTTAGAATTTGCATGCTAAAGAACTAAACAAGTTATGAGTAATTAAGTTCTAAGTACCAAGGGGGGTCTGGGGGTCCTCCCCCAGCAAATTTTTGGAAATTTGACTCTAGGAAGCAGGTTTTTAACTAGCTTGGCACCCCTAGTTGGGAAATTTTGGATATAAATTTTTAGGTAATATTTGCATTTTAATGAACCTGTGTAAAAAAAGTTTCAAATATAAGCGTTCTAAATACAAAGAGATATTGGGTCATCTCCCAGAAATAGTTTGGAAATTAGACTAAAAACAGGGTTTCAACTTGGTTTTGATATAATACTGGTCCCGATTTCAGACATACATTCTCAGATAGGATAATAGGATCAGATTTTGATACACTTCTTTTTAAAAAGGTTTTTTTTTTATTTTCCCCCTGGATTGGCCCCACCTGGGGGGCAATTTGGTTCAAAATTTTCAAATTGCCCCCTAGAAAATGATATTGCCCCCGGTGGGGCGTGCGCCCCACGTTGTGAAACACTGATTTAGATAAAAAGATGTTTCATTATTTAACGAACCTAGCTCTTACAATTTTGTTTCACCTAAGTCAAAACACATTTTCCCAAGTTTTGAATGAAGATTCTTACAAAAACATAGAAACCTTATAGCAAATGTTTTGGTCAGCCCTTTCTATTGAAATAGTTTGTTGCTGTGAGTGTATATTTAGTATAGTCTGGTTAGATTTATATAATGTTGCTCCAGAAAAGGAGTAAATTATTTTCTTTTGATGAATGAAGACCAGCAACAAGGTGGTTGGACTGTGTGGAAAGAGATTTGGAGATCTTGGGAGTTAATAGGTGGAGATACCTAAAATGTCGTGCCACCTGGAGGATGCAGACGGAGAAAGCCTTGGCCTGCACCAGGCTGTAGTGCTGCTGAAGAAGAAGAATGAAGCATTTACATTAAGTTTGAAATACATAAAATATTTCTCATTATACTATTTTTTATTCTTACTAGTTCTAAAAGTGTTGAAGAAAGAAGGTCAAAATATGGTAATCATTAAGAAATTAATTGATAATATGTTCTCCTTCCATTGCAAATTGGTCACTGCTTGATGAAATATAAATTTTACACGTTAATACCATATAATGTTTTGATAAATTCAAACCGATTTTTCTTTAGACATTAAGTACTTTTGGAATATAAATGTCAATATATCCCAAATAATCAAGAATTACCTCACAACAATTCTCAATTTCTTTCAATCCACCTGCATCAGCCAGCAACAATGACTGACAGGCTTCACCTGTTCTATCAATCTCAACGAAAGTACGACGACATAAAAAAATCCATTTCAATAAAATGTCTCCATAATATCTCTCCACTTGACCCGACTAATTTGACGACATCGATGACCGAAAGGAACGACGGGAAGGAACTCTCCCACGCCGCCACCACTCAGTTCGAAGTTGCGCGATCTGGTTCTATCCAGAGGACCCCCAAAAGAGGGTAGCGTTCGAGAGGACCCTCAGGTTGACAGTTTACTGACAACAGTGACATTCCCTGCCATATCGAGCACCTCTTCGGTTTTTTCAGGACGTTTGTTGGATGAAAACAGGATGTTTTATGACGTTTTGGATAAGACCCATTTGGCGAACTTTTGGCGTAGTAAATTAACATTTGAGAGGGATTTATCTACAGGCAAGTGGCACTTGCACTCTCAATGATCTAATGCCTGAGATCCGTAGTAGAGTCACAGATGCTAACCGATGTTTTTTCGGTCTCAAAAAATACTTAAAGTCTAACTTCACTAGCAGAAAACGAAGATTCTAATTTACAAAAGCTTAATTAGACCCATTCTTACATACTCTGCTGAGACCTGGACCATGACAGAAAAAGCTAAAGATATCATTTCTATTTTTGAAAGGAAAATTTTAAGAAGCATTTTTGGCGGCATAAAATGTAACGATATGAATATATCTGGAGAAGAAGAACCAACTCTGAGCTCTATAAATCTTTCAAAGAACCAGATATTGTTAAATATATTAGTATTCAGAGAACAGTGGCGAATCCAGTAGGGGGGGGCTGTGGGGCTGCAGCCCCCCCCCCCAGGAATAAGACATTCAAGTTTTAGTAATAGCAATAAAGCCAAAAAAGAAATTTCAACACGTTGCGGACATCCGGTGGTGTTACCCAAAAGGTCTCAAAATGAATCGGAACCCTACTTTTAAGTGTAAAAATTCCAAAAATTTTCTGGGGGAAGACCCCCAAACCCCCTCGAAATTTTGGAATCTAATAAGTACGGTTTTTCCTTGAAACTTGAGGGATTTACAAGGAGTGATCCTCTTTGATGTAACCTAAAGTGTGTCAACATGAGTTAAAATGCGACTTTAAGGTGCAAAATTCAAAAAACTTTCTGGAATAGGAACCCTTAAACCCCCTAGAACTATAATTTTTTTTTCTTGGAAATACTGCCGCTTACAATGAGTGGTGCTCTTTGGGTGGAATCTAAAAGGCTTCAAAATGAGCAAAACACTATTTTTGAGGGGCAAATTTTCTTAGTGCACCAAAATTTAAACCTTACGAAAAAAAAACCTCCCCCTTTCAGTTGCTTACATTTATATTTCAACAGCCCATAATAGCAATTAAGTTATTTGTGAAACTCAGCCCCCCAGACAAAAATCCTGGATTCGCCACTGTCAGAGAATTAATTAGTCAGGACACCTAAGCAGAATGGATGAAAATCGTATAACAAAAAAGATCTTCTCGGCCAGACCATTTGGCACCCGAAAAAGAGGAAGACCTAGACTTAGGTGACTCGACTGTTTGGAGACAGACATGGGAATTTTGAGAGTAAATAAATGGAAGTCCATAGCCAGGGATAGAAGAGCTTGTAATTCGATTCTGAGGAAGGCAAGGGCCCACCCTGGGCTGTCTGGCCATTGAGGAAGGAAGTGGCACTTGAGGAAACAAGTAAAATAGGTGATTTTAAAAACAACGGTTTTTAATCCACAATACGATGAATAAAAATAAACAGACAATTGTTTCGGGGATCACAGGATCCCCTTCGTCAGTGCTAAAAAGATGGTACAAGACAAAGAGACCATACATCAGATATGCAGGGGAGAGTGGTCAACAATGAGACAAAAATTTTATTTTATTTTTTAGCTTCGACACTATAATAGCTAAAATTGTTCTAAAAACATTTTTAGATGAACACGTTATTATACTATTTAAGGATGTACAGTTTATAAAAATACTACTTATATTTTGATCTATAAAAATATATTTCCACATACATTAAATTTGTCTCATTGTACCCCATATATGGGGTCAGTGGCGAATCCAGTAGGGGGGGCTGTGGGGCTGCAGCCCCCCCCAGGAATAAGACCTTTCAAGTTTTGGTAATAGCAATAAAGCCAAAAAAGAAATTTCAACACGTTGCTGACATTCGATGGTATTACCCAAAGGGTCTCAAAATGAATCGGAACCCTACTTTTAAGGGTGAAAATTCCAAAAATTTTCTGGGGGAAGACCCCCAATAAACCCCCTCGAAATTTTGGAATCTAATAAGTACAGTTTTTCCTTGAAACTTTAGGGATTTTCAAGGAGTGATCATCTTTGATGTAACCTAAAGTGTCTCAACATGAGTTAAAATGCCACTTTTAGGGGCAATATTCAAAAAAATTTCTAGAATAGGAACCCCCAATAAATTTTCCAATTCATAATACTATAAACTTTTTTCCTTGAAAATTCTGCCGCTTACAATGAGTGGTGCTCTTAAGGTGGAATCTAAAAGGCTTCAAAATGAGCTAAAACACTATATTTTGAGGGGCAAATTTTAAAATTTTTTCTGGGGGAGGACCCCCAGACCCCCCTTTTACTTGGAGATGACATTTTTACTAAATTTTTTAGTTTAGTGCACCAAAATTAAATCCTTACGAAGTCATCTTATCTAAAACTTTGTATTCCTAAGATTAGACCTCAGAAAAGATATTGAGTAACCCCCTTAAACAAAATTTGGCTACGGCACTGGCACCCTCCCCTCCCCTTTTCAAGTGCTGACATTAATATTTGAACAGCCCATAATATAGCGATTAAGTTTTTTGTGAAACTCAGCCCCCCCCAGACAAAAATCCTGGATTCGCCACTGTATGGGGTACAATGAGACAATAGGTAGTACTCAATGAGACACAAATTTACTATACTAAAATATTTATTTAATGAAGAAAACTTTTACAGATCTGACATTTATCAATACAAACAGCTTTGAAATTCGCAATGGAACAAAGAACTAAGGTATCTTTTTAAATTTATGCATTTATTTGATATTAATGAATCGTAAATCGACTTCAAATGAAATTAGAGATTTTTGTGGTTTAGTCAAACCTAACATTACAGGCTGGGTTAATATCATTTTTATGTCCATTTCTGGAACAGATGCTACATCAGGAACATTTGGATGTACAAATTTCCCAATAATCTTTTCACTTTTTCTCAGGAAGCTCTCTTCCACGTCCCCATTACAGTCTTTGCCTTTAATAACTTTTCCAATGTAAAAGGTAGATTTCTTAGCATGGAATTCCACTATACTCAAACGCAATGTTTCTTGTCAATGGAGAAAAGATGCTGGGAGCAAAGAGAGGAAGTAGTTCCCAGCGCTGTGCCTGAATTTCGAGTTTAAAACGGATTTTCAATAAAGAAATACTTCAGGTTACTTTGATCCATTCATTTATAGCGATTGTTTGTCGTAATTTTCGAATAACGTTGTTCATTTTAAGTTTTACGAATGCATAACGCGGAGTATTCTTCCGCGCCTCGTGACGTAGTATGGACAAGAAAGACTGCTGTGAAGTATAGAACCATAGAGTTAGTACAAATATAGAGACAGCTTACTCTTCTCGGTAAGGCAACCCTGCATGTCGAAAAGAGTCGGACCTGTGTGAGTGGCGGAAGTAAATTTTTAACATGGGAGCTCCCGTAGGATGGTGGAATTTGAGGTATAAAAACTGCTCTTCTTCCCAGAAAAATGATGAAAAAAAGAAACCGACAATTTGAAACTCGAGGAAAAGCAATGACGAATCGTTCAGTGAAGAAAAAATTTCTCTATCTCAATTAGTTTTTTACCTGTAATTTTTTTAAATTCCGCGGATTCGGAAAAACAATTTTAAACTGTATTTTTATAATGTTGCGGGGGGAATTTCTTTAAAAAAGCTTCACACTATATAATATGAACCTTCCTGATTCGATACGAGTCATTTCCGATTCGTTTAAACAAGTATTTAAGGGAGAAAATACTAATAAATTGGGGAAAATACTTGACAAAATATGATTTAGGAGCCCTACTATTTTTTTGGTTGTGGGTGTAATATTTTTTATGAGTAATATAACTTAAAACTTTACTGAATTTTGGTGGTTTTTTTCATTTTTCATGTTTGGTTCTGAAACTTTTGATAATAAAAAAAGGTAGACATAAAAGTAGTAGGCCTCCTCCTAAAATATAAGTTCATGAGGATAACAAAGTTTACAAAACAAAAATATCTTCATATGAATTTGAGTTATGTTGATTTGCGGAAAGACGTTTTTTTTGTGATTTTCATGCATAAATTCTTCAATAATATGAAAATTTTAATCAATATTTAAATTTTTTTATGTTATTCATAGTTTTTAGATGCATTTAATTGTATTAACCACAAATTAGGTCAAAATTTTAATTATTATAAAAAAAGCCTCTATAGGTAGGCAGGCACCTTAAAGAAAATTATTCTGGTGTGTTACAGATGGGCTTCGCCAGTCCATTTTTTAAAAAAATTATCCTGGTGTGTTACAGATGGGCTTCGCCAGTACAAATGGGGAAATAGTTAAATAAAGGAGCCACTTTTATATTTTTGCTACAACAATGGATTTTAAACTACAACAATCGATTTCAATCTGCAACAATCGAGAATATGCCTACAACAATTAAAGTTACGTCTTCTGTAATTATATTTACAACAACGTGGTTTTGCCCTGAAGTTAGGTATGATATATGGGTTTTTAAGCATAAAATTGACCAAAAAAGTTATTAGAATGCATCGATTTTAAATTATTTTCATTCAGAAACCTTCCCTGGAGCGAGTAGATCAACGTGGTATAGTTTAGTAGTTAATGTAGGTTCCAAAAGTTTAAAACTATAAAGGACATACATACATACAGACAGACATACATACAGACATTCATTTTTATATGTATAGAAGACTAGCGCTAAAGCGCTAGACCCGGCTTTGCCCGGTTGCAGTAGCGCTTACGCGCTAGACCCGGGCTTCACCCGGGTTTTATTTTTTTTTATAAATACCATCTGGTGCGTTACAGATGGACTTCGCCAGTCCATTTTTAAAGAAGATTATTCTGGTGTGTTACAGATGGGCTTCGCCAGTCCATTTAAAATAATTCTTCTGGTGTGTTAGAGATGGGCTTCGCCAGTCCAAATGTGGAAATAGTTAAATAAAGGAGCCACTTTTATGTTTATGTTACAACAATGGATTTTAAACTGCAACAATCGATAATATGCCTACAACAATGAAAGTTACATCTTCTTTACAACAATGTGGTTTTGCCCTGAAGTTAGGCACGAAATTTGGGTTTTTGAGCATAAAATTGACTAAAAAAGTTATTAGGATGCATCGATTTTAAATTATTATTCTTCAGAAACCTTCCTTGGAGCGAGTAGATCAACGTGGTATAGTTTAATAGTTAATGTAGGTTCGAAAAGTTTAAAACTATAAGGGACATACATACAGACAGACAGACAGACATACATACAGACATTCATTTTTATATATATAGATTGATTTGTTCCTTAAATGCTATGGTATATCATGAAACCACCAATTTTTTTTCAACTGTGATATGAAAAAAATTATAAAGTTATAAATACTAATAATGAAATTTACTTTTCTTACCTGAAACAGTCTTTTGTAAATAGGATTGCGAAAAATAGCGCCACACTTACCAAAACCGAATGACAATTTGAAGATTCTACTTCTCATGTTACCATAGGAATACAAATGTTATGCAGCCAGATTCAAAACTGCATGAAATTTTGTCTCATTGTGTACAGTGTCTCATTGTTGACCACTCTCCCTATACATAAAAAATACACCTCAGCATATAACAGGGACAAACACAAAATTAAAGTTGCAGTCAAAATTTTTTTGAAGTCAAAAAGTTTTTGAAACATAAGGAAACATGGTTAAATTACTTCAAAAATGTTTTTTTACGATTTCCAAACCGGAGAAAAGAAAGGTACACTACCTAAATCATTAATTAGGAACTCAGAATATTTATTAATATAATATGCTTCAAAAAATCCAGATCAAGAATAGAGTTACGATTTTAATACATAATACTGGAAGAAGAAAAATTAAAATTATGGGTTTTAACTCAAGCATATTTAGCAATAGAGGTTCAATCTATTCCAGCTTTTTTACGTAGCCTTCATGTTCCTTAACTCTAGATTTAAGAGCACGTTTAGTCTGACCGATGTAGGATAAGCCACATAAACAGTATTCTGCATATGCCACATCTATTTAGGGTTTTACTAACGCCTTAAAGACCCTACCCTAAATAGATGTGGCATATAATAAGCTTCAGTAAAAAAATAGTGGCCCAAGTCCAGTTGCCTATGCCATAGAAAAGCGAGATAGTACATATATTACTGATTCATAGATTTCACCCTCAGATTACAATAAATCCGAGTTTTATTAATACTTGTATTGACCATATATTTATTCCAACAGTCACAGAATAGACGAGTAGAATTTAAAAAAGTTAACTTCTTTACTGGTAAATAAATTTTTGTAGATTTTTCAAAGAAAACGTTAATTTGCAACAAATTATGGAGAAAGCTAAGAAATTAAAACAAAGGGCTTCACAAATAATTACCGTAAAACGGGGTGAATCGGATCAATTTTGAAGTTTGAACTGCTGCCAAAAGTTTAAGAAAAAATATTTTTGAATGCTTTGAAAACAATATTTCGAGTCCCAATTAATACTTTAAGAACCCGTTGAAAAAATTTAATTACCTTGAATGGTTTATTTTATATAAATTTTTAAGTGCCGTGATCCGATTCACCCTCAATGCGGGGTGAATCGGATCACTGCCAGTTTTTGTGGAAAAAACGCAATTTTTAAGTCATAAAGTGATACAGGATCCTTAAATTAGCCTTCAAATAGTCTAATAAGGTAAAATGAATACATTTTATTAAAAAATGCACATTTTTAAAAATAAAATATAAGGTTTTCAGAAAAGCTATGATACTTTTTACCAAAGTTTCATGTTTGAAAATTTGTTTTGAAAAATTGGTAATAGGTGGAGATTTCAAACGAAGGTTATTTTGGTTTATGTATATCTAAGAGTATAATGTATGGTTTTGGAAGCTCTGGTGGTATTATTTCTTTTCAAAATGGTGGTTAGAAAAGAAGACCGCAAACGACGATTTTCGTAATTTTTTTCGGCCGCTTTAAAAACTGTGAAGAATGCATTATTTATGGCTAAATAAAATTTTGCTGTATATTTACAATGTTTAAATTAAGATGTCAAAGATTTGAGATGATTTGATAAGTTTAAGATAGCAAATTTTGGCTGTAAAACTGCATATAACTGGTAATTTTCCATTGTTCTTTAACACTTCACTCGCTCCGTCGAGCAGCTGGTGTATGAAATAAAATCAAGACAGATGTTTTTAGAAATAAATTAATTATTAAAGCATTGAAAGTTTTCCATAACATTATTATTTTATCTGTTTCCAGTTTCGAACAATAAGTGTTGCTTTTTTTAGTGTTTTCATTTGTAGAAAACAATCGCTTCGTTCGCTTTACCGTAAGTTTAGCGAGTAGTGCAATTCTCAGAAGCTAAAAAAAATAATGCGCTCTTAAATATCGCACTGATTTCTGCACCTATATTTAAAGATAATTTAAAATACGGCATATTAATAAACAGCTGGGTCTGTATGTACGTTTTCTTGTTGATTTTGATGTCGTTTTAGTGAAAATTTCTTTCGAATGACCAACAAATACTGAGAGAGGTTTTTAACAATAGATTTTATGTTTGAGATCAAAATTTCCCATCTAAAACTTATCGGTTAACCTTAAACCTTTGACACATTAATGTAAACATACAGCAAAACTGTTATTAGCCATGAATCATGCATTCTTTCCCGTTTTTGAAGCGGCCAAAAAAATTTAACTAAAATCTTCATTTGATGTCTTCTTTTCTAAGCTCCAATTTGAAAAGAAATAATACCACCACAACTACCAAAACCATACATTATATTCTTAAAAACACATAAACCCAAATTCCTTTTGTTTGAAATTTCCAACTATCACCAGTTTTTTAAAAAAAATTTTCAAACACGCATTTTTATGACTGATCCGATTCACCCCGCATCAGTAGTCGGAATGGACTTGTTTTACTAAAAAATTCAGCAAAAATCGGGATTACAATTTATTTAAAATTTGACTGCAAAGAAACCTTTGGAAGATTTGGGACCACACGGGGGATACCAAAAATTGAGAAAAAAAAGTTATTTTTTTGGTTCAATAAGCAAAGTTTTGACAGCCACGTTTTTGTGACCTTTTTTGTATACAACGTCAAAGCCGTGGTAGACCTAAGATATTATCACAAAATAATTTTTGATGGCTGAAACAACTTCTTAACCATGCGTAAAATAAGTCAGAATTTATCCTGATTTTCTAACTGTAACACAACCGGAGCTATGATGGTTTAAAAAACTTTTTTCAAAAGTGATCCGATTCACCCCGCTGATCCGATTCACCCCGTTTTACGGTACATATAAATAATATTAGGTAAACAACAATGAAGATATGTATGTAAAAAGAGGAGAATCAACAAACTTCAATTTTAATTTTTTTTGTTAAGGCAGGTTAAAAACCGTATAATAAGCTCCAAAAGTTCTTGATGTTGTGACTGCAGTAAATTTAAATCTCTCTATTCTAAAAAATTTTTTTGGCGAACGGTTTCCACAGAAAGGCTTTTTAATTACTGGTCTGAAAGACACATTCTTGGTATCAAAATGTCCAGATTCTTTTCAGGATTCCGAGTAGGCCCTTCGATTTTTTAAAAAAATTTCTCAATTTTGAAATATTTCCATTTTTTTAGATTACGGATAAGGTCGGAGTTACGAAGCAAGAACTGTCAAACAATTTAATTTGCAACCAATAAAAACGACCAACTGACGCCATATTTATGATTAAACAGTATTTTTTCACGTTTTAAAAATGTACTCTCTGAACTGAATATCGTTCAGACTGATAAAATTTTTCTTATAACTTACTGATATGCTACTTTATAATAAAATGTCACACATTTTGTCTGATCTTCTATATCTATATACAGGGTGATTCAGAAATAATCATCAATAATTTGGGGGGAGGTAGAGGGGCCCTAGACAAGCATATTTCGAATGGGGATGGTGGGGCGCAGCCTTAGCGTTAAAGAGCTAGGACCTAATGTAGTGCGATCGCATTTCAAAAGGCCGTTTTTAAAAGGCCCGTGTGAAGAAACAAAACATAATAAAATTAAAAAATCTATTGCATGAGGTAAGGAAGTCTCCCTTCTACTTACACCATGAATTCGATAGAATTTGAACCACTTTCTTAACCGTGGAGTGAGTTTCAAAAGTGCAATATTAATTTTTTAGTCAAAGAATGGAGTTCCCTTAATGGTATTTAGAAAAATGATAATCTTGGAAGGAATTTTCAATGATCGTAACATTGATCATTGAAACTGTTTGATCATTGAAAATTCCTTCCCAGATCATCATTTTTCTAAATACCATTAAGGGAACTCCATTGTTTGACTAAGAGATTAATATTGCACGTTTTAAAACTCACCCCATGGTTTAGCAAGTGGTCCAACTTCTATCACATTGAGGATTTAAGTAGTAAGGATACTTCCTTACCTCATGCAATAGATTTTTTCATTTTATTATGATTTGTTTCGTCACACGGGCCTTCTAAAACCGGCCTTTTGAAACGCGCTCCCACTACATTAGGTCCTAGCTCTTCAACGGTAAGGCTGCGCCCCACCATCCCTATTCGAAATATGCTTGTCTTGAGCCCATCTACCTCCCCCAAAATTATTGATTTCTGAATCACCCTGTATATAAAAATCAATGTCTGTCTGTCTGTCTGTCTGTCTGTCTGTCTGTCTGTCTGTCTGTCTGTCTGTCTGTATGTATGTCCTTTATAGTTTTAAACTTTTCGAACCTACATTAACTATTAAACTATACCACGTTGATCTACTCGCTCCAGGGAAGGTTTCTGAATAAATGTAATTTAAAATCGAAGCGTCTCAACAACTTTTTTTGGTCAATTTTATGCTTAAAAACCCATATTTCATGCCTAACTTCAGGGCAAAACCACATTGTTGTAAATATAACAAGAGAAGATGTAACATTAATTGTTGTAGGCATATTCTCGATTGTTGCAGATTGAAAGCGATTGTTGAGGTTTAAAATCCATTGTTGTAGCATAAACATAAAAGTGTCTCTTTTATTTAACTATTTCCACATTTGGACTGGCAAGGCCCATCTATAACACACCAGAGTAATTTTTTTTTAAAAATGGACTGGCGAGGCCTATCTGTAACACACGAGAATAATTTTCTTTAAAAATGGACTGGCGAAGCCCATCTGTAACGCACCAGATGATATCACAGGTCTGCAAAAAACTTTTTTCGAGCTGTTTTGGATATTTCACCTGAACTTTGTTATTTTTGGTGCGCTGAATTCAAACATGACCTCCATTTTGTCCTGGGACGTCACATTTTTTCACAATTCAGGTTTTTAGGTTTTATTGGGAAATGCTTTAAAATTTTGTAAAATTAACTCTTTGTACTAAATTTTTTATTGAAATTTTTTTCCATAATATCTTTTTTTATGTTTTTTGATGTGCTAAATCTAAAACTGGCCTCCGTTTTATCATAGGACTTCACCTTTATTCACAATTTGAGTAAAACTGTCAATTTTTTAAGAAAATAAAAGTAAATATTTAAAAAAAATTTTCGGCTCAAACTTTATTTGAAAATATTTTTTAATTTTTTTTGGTGTCCTGAATCCAAAAAATACCTCTTTTGATTTTTAAGACACCACAATTTGTAAAAAATTGAGCAAATATAGCAATATTTCACATAAAATGTAAGTACACTTAAGAAGTAGATTTCTTAATCCAAATTTTTTGTTAAGGTTATTAGTTTTAAGGTTTTTTTTTGTGCTCCGAGTTCAAAAATGGTCTCTGTTTCACCCTAGAATGTCATGTTTCCTGACAATTTAGGTAAAATTGTAAAATAAGTCATTATTTAAATTTTCATGGAAATAGGTTCATAAAATAAAATTATTATTACATATTCTTCATAAAAATCATTTTATAACTAAAATAAACTTATTTACACACTCTAAAGCCAATTTTTCCTCCTCATGAAGCTCCCCTTGGTACATTTACCGTTGTGAGTAGCAAAGAGAACGTTTCTTTGAACTATACAACAAAAATCTTTCATTATTGCCCGATTAAATCTTCCCTAATATTTTCTTTCCATCTCTATAATGTCCTGATGAGATAGTTTACTATGTGCACCATTCACAGCTCCTAATTTTTAAAAATAGAGGAGCTAGAATTGTACGAAAACTATGAAAAATGGGCAAATTCGAATATAATTTTGCAATATGTGAAAAATCTTGACGTATAGGATTTTTTTCAATATTTTTTTCGTCATCAGCACACCAAAATACTTAGGAAATCTCTAAAATTATTCAAACAGCTTTTTCATTGCAGACCTGTGTATTTATTAAAAAACTAAGAAACCCGGGCGAAGCCAGGGTCTAGCGCGCCAGCGCTAGTATATATAAAAAAATGAATGTTTGTCTGTTTGTATGTCCTTTATATTTTTAAACTTTTCAAACCTACATTAACTATTAAACTTTACCACGTTGATCTACTTGCTCCCGGGAAGGTATATGAAGAAAAATAATTTAAAATCGAAGCATCCTAATAACTTTTTTGGTACATTTTATGCTTGATAATCAACATTTCATGTCTAATATCATGGAAAAACCACATTGTTGTAAATATAATAAGAGAAGATGAAACATGAATTATTTTAAGCATGATATCGATTGTTGTAGTATAAACATATTAACTATTTCCACATTTGGACTGGCGACCAGGGTGGGGAGGATGTTGCACGCCGTAACTAGTGAACCGTCTCTTTATGGCAACGTTTAATATTATTCAGTCGTTTTAAATAGAATAAAGATGATGGTGTTCCATGGCATTCCCTTTAAGATACTGAAGTTTACAAAAATAAGAATGATAAAATACTTGGTATACAAACGAGTTACTAGGTAAAATCTTAAATTTAAATAATCATTGGTGTACGGACGGTTATTGTATGGTCAGAATGTTGATTAACAACTGCAATTAGTTAATTATTTAATAATAAAATATTAAAATTAGTTATGCTGGATATTTTTAAAGAAAACATTAGTTTATAAATATTCAAATATTTAAGGGAGATTTATTCCTTGGGATAACGTATTTTTGGAAAGTTGGTTGAAGTTTCTTCTGCAAATCGTTTTTATTGTTTTATAAAGAGAGTTAAGTTCAGTGAGTAGGCTTTTGTGGGAATTGTGGAGCAATCCAAAAGGTCCTGCGTTTACGGGGGTTGATGAGCGATAGCGAGCAGGGGGCGGTAGCCCCCAGCAAAGAAAAAAAACTAAAACATATAACTTATTCGATCCTGGTTAAGTAATAAGGGATTCTTTTTAAAATTAAAATTGGTGAGTCTTATGCTTTTATATGTATTTTATATATAACCTTAATCATATAAGTCTAGATTGAAATAAAAATTCGGATACATTCATATTAGGATAATTCCAATTAGTGAAGAAGTAGTTATTATTTTAGCAAGGTTCATAGCGAAAATATCGGACATGCGGAAGACATTGCAGAAGACATTGTGGAATTAAAATGTTAAATGCTGAAATCTCAACCGCAACAATTTTGTATATTCAATATAGTAGCATTCGACAGCCACGTTGCAAAAGCCTGTAAGAACATTTTTTTAGCGAAAATAAGGTTTTGAGTTGTACTTTTTAAAGATGGCCTTGCGCACATCTCAGTGCCACCAAAATCGGCCAAAGACGCTCCATGACGATTTGCAATAACCTGTAAGTTGGAAACCTCCCAATCACCAAGCAAAACTCTGTAAGTTGCAGTGACGCTGAGGGGAAGCCGTGTCGCGTCCTCAGAAAAACCATACTCAGTTTCATAGTTGCCTTTAATGTACAATAAAAACGGGACAGAAAAAGTACAGTTCATGACAAAAAATATGCAGTTTTTTTCGTCTCCTGAAAACTTTGAGATTTTGCACTTACAAGCTTTTGCAACGTGGCTGTCGATATGTTTATAAAATTCTTTAAAATTCATAAATGGTTGTTGTTTTTTAAATTTTTAATTAATTTTTTTATTTAAACTTTTAATTTTAAATTCCATAGCATGTCCCATTAGCCCTGCACTCTGTGTCCCAATATACCCCAAGTAGGGGGCTAATAGGACAGTATAATTAAATTACAAAATGTTGATAAAACCCATAGATGTAGAATACTTTTTACTTTCCAATAATATTTTTATAAAATAAATTGTAAAATCGTTTTAAATTCATAAATTTTTTTATATAACTCTATTATGCTTTTTAATAGCATTTACTAAAAAAAATGTCCCATTAGCTCAGTAAAAAAATTTCCCACTTTCTTCTAATGTGTAATGCCTAGAAATAATGCCAGTTCTAGGCTAAGTAAGGGCCAAATGTGGCTACCCTTCCCAGCAGTCGGCAGCACAGAGGAAGCAAATCTCGAGGGGAAAGTCCTAGAGTGCACTTAACCTCCCTTTCGGCGCAGGTCCCCTGAAATGAGCCCTCCCTGCCCCCTTTTGTTTCCGCCGTTTCAGGCACCAACCTATTAGAAAACATACACTTCCAGTTTCTTTCAATATATTCATTCCTCTTGCGCTTTGTTGACGTCATTCCTCTTCGATTGTGAAGGCATGCGTCAATGGAAAGGTGGAGGGGACGACTGTTGAATGGGAGTTTTGATGTCAATATTGAGTTTCTGTGCTTTTTTTTGAGAGGGTCTGAGATATATTGGTTTTTGGAGGGATTGTCCTATTGCAGTTTTCCTTTAGGAGAAAAAGGCATTGTCATTTGTTGAATATCTATCATTTATTGGGGTATAGTTTGATAAAAGGCATGCGCTCAGAATGAATGTAGCATGTTTTAGAATTTTCATATTCGTCATATCTGCACATAAAAAAGAATTATCAACATTCGGATTTGTTAATGCTGCAGCTCATTTAAAAAATAGTCTCAACTTCATATTTGAGACAGTGCCAGTGACTGAACTTTCGGCCCACTGTAATGAACAGGAACCATCTTCCACGGTGTTTAATCAAGTCCACAGACAAGCACCACTTTTTATCAGAATTTCTAATTAAACAAAAGCATAAGGAAATAATATTTTGATTACAAGACGTTATGCCCTCACTTTATGATTTGATAAACAAGGGTGGGCTTTTTTACGGCTCAATATAAACACGACGCAATTATAAAAAGGATTATATTATATTCTTAAGTTATCCCCTTTTTACGAAATAGGTATAATTTGAACTAAATTGACATTTTTTATAATACAGTTTACGAAACTGTCAGTCAACAAATTGACTAAATAAAAATTTTACCCTTGAACTCTAAAAATCCCTTCCCATATCTTTTATTTTAAATTTATATTTGATCCTATACAACATGTAAGATAAACTTGTTAATTTTTAATGAGCTTATTAGCAAAATTATTAACAACTTATTTATGAGCAAAATGTTCAGTGTGCACTCATAATGTATAGAAATATTTCCCCTGGATATCTCTTGTTAATCAAGGGTTTATTTCGAAGTAGTATGAGAATAATTATAAAATATAAATTTAATCTTAACTGCAATTTCTTTCCTAGGAATAACGCTGATCACAATCCACACTATTTCTCCCCCTGGCAAATCCTGATAACACAGCAAAGCGTGTTCAAACATGTAATTCCGCTAATCACATTGTTCCTCCACTATGAATTAGCAACCTGTATAACAAAGTAAATACACCCATCCTATTACGATTCCGTATCTTCCAACAAATCTCGCATGTCATTTCTTTCGAATTTCCGAGTTTGATTCCGCAAAGATGTTTCGAACGATGCCCGGGGGTGGGGGAGATCGTGATGTTCGAAAAGAGGGATGGGGTGATTCTATTGTCCGAGAGCACCCTCCACCTGTTTGATTGGGGGTGAAGAGAAGACAATTGCTCTGTTTCTGATCACGGAGTAATATGTCTTCGGATATTTTTGTGTGTGTATGAGGGTAGCTTTGGAGTAAAGAGAGATTTTAGATAAAGTGTTTAATGATGATTGTATGGGAGGAATGAGTGTTGTGAAAATGACATGGATAATTTAGAGTGAGAGTTTTCCCAATATCGAAGAAGATTGGCCTCGGTAATTGTGAAATTTTGATTGTAAACTAAAAAATAATCGTGAAGAAGAAAAGCTCTGACAGCATAAGTTGAAAGAGCTTATACCTTGACATTAGGTTTCTCTGTTGACTGAACTTTTTCTGTATGCTTCCTACGATCCATTAGCAACTTTAGGGAACTTATCCATCGGAAATATTTTTTAACTACATATTGACTCTCTCTCTCTCTCTCTCTCATCCCTTTTCTTTTTTAACTCTCTCATAGAAAACAAGAAGATGCAGGAAATTAAGGTGTTAGGAAATAAATTTTTAGTTATCGAGTCAATGAAATGGAACGTAGACATTGAGAATCATTTATACTTTGAACTGAGCTAAACATTTCCTACCTCCCTGAAGAGTAAACTCACCACTTTAAAAATTACTATATTTTATGTAAATATAAAAATCGAACTTTTCATTAGTATTGTTTCAAACTACACGTTCTTCATCTTGTGACTCCTAACCAGCTTGGCTAGTTGCCATATGTTTAAATATCAGGTGTTAGATAGGTGTTTTGTTTCAAATTGCTGGACAATCGGTTCCATATTACCTCATTGGTGACTTGAACGTGATCTTGATGCAACGTTTCTCTTTATCAAAGCACTTTAAAAAAATACGGCACTTAAGGTATCCGCCTACCTTTGAGACCATTTTTTTAAATACTTGATTTACAATTTTTTTTTTAATTTTTAGTTTAAATGTACATCAAAACATTGATTAATGCTAAAAAAACAAAATTAACTACATTATTTGCTAAAATAGGGGGCAATTAGTGAAAAATTTAAGTGAATTTTTATAAAACCCCTCTCACTCTTGCCCCTAAACTATTACCCCTAAATAAATTTCCTTTGGACACAAGTATCATATAACACTTATCTTCAGAATGGACTATTTTCTAAGACATATTTTGAAAAGTAATTGTTTTACAGCATAAAGTGTAAAGGTAAGTGAAAATTTTCAAAATTTCCACACCCATTTAACAAAAAACGTTAATAAAAATAAAAAATATAAACTTACATAAAAATCTGTAGTCCATATGGTTCATAACAATATGATTAATATACTGTTAAAAATTTGGAGTGAATATCTTGGATAGTTTTTGAGTAATCATGTAAATAGTGGAGGGTTTTTATCCAAAATTTAGTTCTGAGAAAATTAGCTTTAAAGTTTATATTTGTATACGATCGCACACGACTATCTGTGCTGTAACGAAATGCTGTAACTTCTTTTCTAATTCATTAAAATGAAAACCGTTTTGGAAAGATAAAAGTCTAAACTACTTGAAAATGTAAGAACCAAATTTTCGACGAAAAAGCCGAAAATCGTCATTTTAGGGGTAGGCGGATACCTTAACACAGAAAAGTGGAAGTAATTTGCCTCACGAGATGCAACTCCGTGAATAGGAGAGGCCAATACTCGGTGGGAAGTCCGTATCACGGTGTAAGCATCCCTCAATGATATTTAGGCAACTTCTTCCCTCCACTTTTTTGTGTAAAGTACTGTATTTTAACAGTTAAAAGAAAATAACTGGTCATGGAATGCTTCTATTGGAGCATTTACAATCACATGACAGCAACGGAAACCGCCGCCCCTAGCAACGGCCTTAACCACAGACATTTTGACCTACAGCAAGGAAGAAAATAAATGGTTGTGACGTCACCTGAAAACACTCTTATGCATTAATATTTAAAACTACCTTACTAGCTCTAAAACTACACCGCAAAAATAATTGTGAAAAAACAGAAAAGCTCTGTCAGAAAACGTTGCCTGACCTTTCCTTTTCAAGGGATTTCTCTCTTGACTGAATTTTTTCTGTATTGCAAAAGGATCGTAGCAAAAAAAGCACTAAAACTATATACACTCAACCTCTCTTTAAAAAACGCAAAACTTGGGCATAAACGCAAGAGCTCAGGACAGCTGCATCGCCGACGGGGGGCTCCGATAAATTCACTTAGCGCCTCCCGTCCACACTAATCACCTGATCTCTCCATTAATGAAATACATAAAAATGCACCTTTCAACAGGCGACACAAAGAGTGTCTCATTGGAGCCAGCTGGCGCAGGGGCATCCCGCTGTTTCATTCATAATTTCGGGGAGTGTAAAACGCGCTTTTTTTAAGATGAGGGGTGTCGGGGTCCGAAATGATTAGGTGAAAATGATTCGATCTTTTGTCATCGGCGCGTGCGGGACTGGTGGATTGGGCTGGGGAGAGTTTGAGGATTTTCCGAAGACAGGTCTGGTTTGGTGTTGTTTGAGACGTGAATTGGAGGAGTGCGAGTTTATGATCATTTAGCATTAAGATTTAAAATAAGAACTTCTGTGGCGAGCATAGTCACCACTCTAAAAGTTTTGCTATCCCAAATGTAATAAATAATTGTGTCACTACCATGGGCAATACCAGCATTTATTTGAAAACATAAAAAAATTGTATTATTCTAGTAAAGGATATACGTCTAAAGGCAAAAATCAACATGAAAAGATTAAAAAAATTTGGCGAATTAAGTGTTTAAATATAAAAATCGAGAGGAGAGACAAGCCCTTAGTGTTGGTTTAGAATTGAAGTACTACGTCACAACTGATTCGGCCTACTTTAAAGTGAAAATCAACTATCGCTTTGAATCCTGATAGGTTAGAAACAATGGAAAGGATTAAAGTACGCCATAATTTGACACTTGACGTTTTGCACCCCTTTTCTAAAGACAAAATTTGAAATTAAATTAAAAAATAAGTAATCATCGTAATTAAAAATATTTTCAACGCTAATTCCTCTCTAGGATATCTCTATCGAATAACATATTAATTGAGGGAATGCTAATTTGATTGGGATTTTACACAAAACAGCTGTCAACATGTGAGTCATAGGGAGACGGAGATCTGAAGGTTGTCTTACTCAATTGTTAAATTGTAGAAACGTGGTAGGTATTTAAACCTTAATTTAATAATATACTCTTATAGTGGTGAGTAAGCTCGCCACAAAGTGAAGCACTAAAAATATAATTTCTGTCTCTGTCTTTAAGCAACACTTTACAAAACCATTTCTAGACCGCCATTTCTGGATACCAAGAGTTTTCAAACATACTCAGAACACTATCACAACATTAAGCATCATAAAGCATTCAGGCTAACAACAAAAACCAAGGTGTTACTAATGTGATGACAACAAATCCTTCATCGCGAGCATTTGCGGTGCATAAAAAAGATCTTTACACAGTTGGACCAACAAGGCTGTAAGGTTAATATTTGATCAATGTAGCATCTATACGGAAACACCTAAGATCGCCTTTCTTCTTCCCCACACCAGTGAAGAGACTACCCATTATTATAATAAACCCCAACCCTATTTACCTTTCGCCTTAAAATCCCATCAGCTGCCAGGGCATAATTTCTCCTCAAAAATCAGCTTAGGACCACCTGTGCAGATTGACTTCCAAATTCCATATTTCAGCCATTGTTCGACCTCATGATATTCTCCAGGATAATAATGGCCGGTTTCCGAACCTGCAGATTATATGAGCGAAGGGCTGAAAGTCACAGGGCAAACACCCGGGTTGACAGGGGCTCGTCAACGCGCCTTTGTTGCTTTTGTTGCCAAGCCCCTCGACACCTTACGGTCGGCAAACAGGGTATGTGGTTGTTCAGCCAAGTGGACGGCCATTGCTGTCTGTTGTAAATGCCTGATGCTTCAGGAAGAATATTGTTGTTGATGGTGGGTGTTTCTTGAGCGAAAGAGTGGAATTCGGGAGTTAACACTCGGATTAAGCAGTCAACGAGTGTGGAGTGATCGTTTATGATGTGGAAATGACCCGGAAAATCAAATGTTGAGATTTTCCAATTCGGAGAATGGGTGAATTATCAACAAGTATCGATGACCATAGTGCGCGAAAACTATTTGATGCTTATACTCATTATATTCATTATGAATTGGCGCCTAAGTGCATTTCGTTCCCCCACCTATTAATCGGTAACCATGGCTACTGCCAACGTCAAAGAGCCGAAGAAGGCTTACTATTGGCTGCGCAAAGAGCGTAACCATGGTTACGCTTTTACCGAGGGGAAAAGCACTGTTTCTCAGGCACCTATTCAAAATGAACAGAATATAGTAACGTTTCTTAAGTGTAAAAGGGAAAGATTTTGAGGGTGGTGGATGTGATTTTTACCTTTGTCCCCAAATAGCGAGAAGACGACGCTTAGATCTTAGATTCTGGTGTAATAGACAAACTCTAATTATGCAAAAAGACAGAACACTTTTAAAAATTCCATAAAACCAAAAAAAATCGGAATAAAAAAACTTCAATCTCAGCATTACTTGGGTCACGGGGTTTTTCGTAAAACAATAAAAATATAGTTTAAAATTATGTTAATAGATGGAGCTAACATAATTCATGAGATTCCGTGTTCTATTTCGAAAATACTATGATGTCCGGAAGAATAGCTCAAAAATTGTATTGAAAAGAAATAAGAATGAAGAATGATTGAATAACTATTCCATAGTAAACATCCTTTACTTTAAAATATGGAGTATCCCGAACAAAAAAAATCCTTCACGACTGAAACATTACTAAAAAAACGATTTTCCGTATACCTGTCTTGGATGTGTGTGGTATGAGATTCACGATTTCGTGATTTAATACACTGATTCCGCGTTGTAATCGAATTACTAACCCCCGTTGTATTATGTTAGCGCCATCTATTAATATAATTTTTGAACCAAAACTTTTTATTGTTTTCCAAAAAAAAACCATGACTTCAGGATGCTGAGATTAAGGACTGTTTTTTCATTTCGATTTCCCCTCTTTTTACCGAATGGGATGGGATAAATAATTACAAGTAGAAAGCTGATCAGGAGAAACCGAATAGAGGAATATTATATTGAAAATTTTTAATCAATTAAAAAAAATAAAACTTAAGAATAAATGTATCAATAGGGCCTGAAATACTTCAGTGAAATCCCGTTACAACGAATACCGATACAACGGAAAATTCCGTTACTACGAAAGTCCAGAAAGATTCCCCAACCGTTTTTATTTGAATTAGCGATAATACGGTTACAACGAAATTTCCGGTACAACGAAGAAATTTTACGGTCCCGTGAAGTTCGTTATAACGGGATTTTACTGTATTTTCAATCTAACAAAAAACTTAATTCCTTGCTCTCATAAAGATATTTTTCTTTCAAACCATGGCCCCAGTAGCACGGCAATACTGGCCAATATCGGCTACGAAGATCGTGCATTACTGGCCAATATTGGGCAAAGTCGTAACGGCCAATATCTTTTGGCTAACATTTTGAACGATAATGGCCAATATCGCTAGCCAAGACTGGCCAATATTGGAACATAAGAAATAGCCAAGACTGGCCAATATATGAACATAGCACATAGCCAAGACTGGCCAATATATGAACATAGCATATAGCCAAGACTGGCCAATATATTAACATAGCATATAGCCAAGACTGGCCAATATTGGTACGTTAGAACCGGCCCCTTTAGGCCAATATTGGTAGATTAAAATCGGCCAATATCTTTTGGCTAGCGTTTTGCTCTATCTCGGCCAATATTGGCAACAATATTGGCCATTAATGGCATCCAGCAATGACCGATTTTAGTCGAGGAAAGCTCGCAAAAAGAGAATTCAAACAGTAAAGGCAGTTTGTAAAAGTAATTCTATTTTGAAGTTAGATATTATAAGATAGCTTGAGCAAATGGGGTTGGGTTAATTAATGAAAGCCAATTAAAATTCTAAATATTTTGATTTCTGAATTCTTGGCCAAAAGTAGTTTCTATACTTAATTAGTTTCTGAGACATGTTTTTAAGTTTATAATTTCCATCTCGCACATAAATAAGATTTTGCAAAAATAATTTTTGTGCAAGATAAAAGAATGAGCTTAAAAACATGTCTCAAAAACTAATTAAATATAGAAATTAGTAACAGCTAAAAATTTTGATATTTTATCAATAATAAATCATGAAAATTGCAAATCTAAGCTCCAAAATTAATCAATTATCAGGATGAAATTTTACAGTTCACATATAGTAAAGTTTAAAAATTCATAATTTTAGTAGGCTCTCAAAAATGAACACAATTTCTTTTGCACAAGCTAACTGAAATAAATTCACTTCAAAATAAAATTGCTTTCACGAACAACCTTTACTGGTTGAATTCTCTTCTTGGGAGCTTACTTAGATTAAATCAGTGGAGGCCAATTAATTCAAGGGTTTTGTTGTTCAAATCCATAAATTTTATAAACCAAAAGAATAAAGTAAAAATACTCATTTTGCTGTAAACCTGGTAAAGGTAGGCAATTTTAATGGATCACGAGTGAAAGTAAATAAGTTAACCCGACTTTTCAAATGAGGAAATACACTTAAATAATTTATTTTTTAAATTAAGAATAGGGATTTTTTCTGGTGAATGAAAAAGTTATGAAACAAAGTTATATATGGGTTCAAATTCAAAATGAATGCACCAACAATCTTGCTTTTTAGCATAATTATGCACAATGGTCAACTACTGGTCGAATCATCCTATATTACTCAACATTCCACCTGTCTTGACAGCTTTTTAAAATTTTAAACAATTAGTTATAACAATAGTAACAATTAACTAATAATTTCTAATAATAGTAGCAATTTCTTAGTAACAATAAATTGTGCATACGCCAAATAATTTTTGCACAACTAATAAACAGTAATATAATATTCATTAAACACTTTCAAATTATACCTTTTATTATAGTTGTAGGTTCAAAGTTCAAACAAAATTAATCACAAAATTTACATAAGACCCCCTCAAAAGCAATTTTTTAATTTATTTAATTAAAAAGATTTTTCAAGGCACATATATTCCATTATTCTTTTTTCATAATTGAATTAACATTAGATTAAGTTAAGTAAAAAATATTCTAAATTCTGTATTAATAAATACAAATATTATATTACTTTTTTAAATATTAATATACACTTGTAGTACATTTAAGTTATGTAATAATACCAATTTAGAATACTTTCTCTTATTTATGACTTTTATACCTTCAATTAAGATTCCCAACTAATGGATTTGGTTTGTTAAAATGAACACATAAAAACTTGATATTATCAAGTTTACCTATCTTACAATAAAAAAGGCAATTATTAAATATAATCATTCATTTGTTTACATCAATTAAAAACTTTATTTTCAAAATAATGCAAAACAGAATACAAAAATAGAAACTTACATGACTATGAAGAACTATTACAGGTATGTAAATGGTTATGGATATTAATAACAATGAAACTATACCACCTATAATGCATTTGAAATTTTAGGTTTTACTAATGTTTCAAGCTTTCTTTTTTTGGGCACTTTAGTTACTGATTTATCATTCATTTTGATACAGTAATTTTTTAATAAAATATTACTAGAAACCCATAAAACATGCTTAATGACTTCTTCGCAACAATGTCCAGAAGTACAAACATCATAAGAATTTAAAATCTCTGCATCATTTACAATATTATAAGTAACAGCTATGTTACCACTAATCTTTGATTTTGAGACTTCAATCCTCTATAAATCAATATTTCTTCATCCAATCTATAAATTTGTACAGAAATTGCATATTTGAATCATCTGGAGAATTAGTTAAAGGATGCATGAATTCGTTCCTTAATCATGTTTCCTTTTTGGGACACTTCACGTTCATGATGCCCCCCACCACCATTGATATATTAATTCAATATATTTGGCAGTTTCTAAATTATATTTTAAATTATTTTTTTTGACCAAGAGTTAACAAAGCATTAACAACATATTCATTAAACACTTGTAAAACTAATTTGGCATTTTGTCGCTCTAAGTTAGAGGGATTCAAAGCCTTTAAGGTTAATTTATTTTTGTACTTAACAATGCTAGACTTCTCAAGATCATATAACTGCTTAAGGGTGTTGAATGAAGCATATTTCATAGAATTATTACTTACATTATTACAATCACTGAAGTCAGGGTAAAACATATATTTATCATTTTTTTGGTTTATCCAATTATTATGAATGCATTTTAAAATATGAACTGAATCAATTACAAAAAATAAAGGTCTTTCTGATTTAAATGGATGAGGATATACAATACTTATTTTAGATGGATTGACAAAGTAAGACAGCTTTTTTATTAATAGAATTATTATCAGTCACAACACAAATAACTACATACCCTATTTCCTCCAGTCCAATTATAATGTTCTTCAACAGTTCATGCAGCTTTTCGGCATTAATTTTTCTTACAGGTAGAATATGGACAACATCTTTAAGTGATAAGAATAAGCTCTGAACCATGAAAGTATGAGCACTAGTTGCAGGTTCATTACCATCGTAGCACATCCCCACTATATTACCCCCCTCATAGTCAAAATAAGACTTATGATGGATTTCATCCATCATCAGAGAAACTGTTTTCTCATGGTCATCTAGAGTTTTGTTGCATAACATAAAAAGTTATCATCAAACTGTTCATGTCGAGGACCAAAATTCATTCCTGTGCACACTTTTCTAATAGTACTTGGATGAGGCATGACAAGAAATCCAGATTGCCGCAGAAATTTATATCCGTGGGGAGATATTGTGTAGAGTAATGTAAAAAATAAATCAGAAGAGTATCTATATTGAGTTTTCGGGCAATTAAATAGTTTGATTTGTTCACCAAGAAAATTTTTCCCATTTTCAAAGTCCTTCATTTCAAGTCTTTCTAATTCTTTCAAAATGATCGAAAGAGAAGTCACTATGTTTTTTCTTTCCGATCTTACAAGTTGTAGAATTTTTTCCAAGCTTCTAATGGTCGTCTATCTGCATGGGTAGCTTCTCTTCACCTAAAACAGTTAGTTCTGTGGGCCCACTATAAGCCGAAACTTTTAAATCATCATCTACAACAATTGAATAGACGACTATAGGAGGTCCTGTTTCTATCATTAAAAAAAGAGAACTCTTTTATCCCTTTTGAGAATAGTCCACACAGGGGAGATTTCCGCATCACTCAAACACTTCAAAAATCCTGAAAAGTCAGTAAATTGGTATTTTTCATTTTCTTTTTCTTGGGCATTTAGGCTTGCATTAATTGCTGCCTTTAATTGTTGGTTTTCCAATCTAAGTCTCTTTTCACCTGGCTCTTCTCTGGAACTGGTTGTGGCTGATGAGAATAAGTATGATGGGCATCCAGGAAAGCATGATGGAACAGCGGTTCTCTTTAATCTGGTCCACATCAAGTTGACAGTAACTTTCTCTCTCCAGTCCTAGGATTATAAATACTCGTCTCAGTTTCAATGTCTGACTTCAGAAAGTGGACCTCACATACCTATAAGTATAATGAAAACTAATATAGTGAAATACTGAAATTAAACAAAATCAAATAGGCACAAAATTCGTGAACATCAAACTAGAAGCCCAACAAGATTAGTTCAGTTAACAAAATCTCAGTATACATCGGTATTATTAATCCTTTTATTAATTTTTGACCCCAGCATAAATTACTTTATCTGCTAATGCATTTCACCAATCAACTTTACCCTCCCAATTGAAGAATATTTCAAAAAGCACACACAATTAAACACATAACAGGGGCACATTAAATTTAACACCAGAAAACCTAAGAAATCTATAAAACAAAAAAACGTTATAAACTTAGTTTGTTCCTTTCCTAACAAAATCTAAAATTATAATGGGGTATTCATTAATGTGTTTAATTTTCTATGATAAAGATTTCACTTAAGCCAAGACGATTAAAAATTGCTTGGCCTGTTTGTTTACAAACACATTAAGTCATAATAAGCTATCTTTGAATCTGAATTTTGAAATACTATAAAACTATTACTTACTCTGGAGTGTATTGTGACATTTAAATTTTCTCTTGGAATAGCAGCTATCCACTTTTTTTCATTTCATCATCATTCGGGAAAGATTATACTTTGACACGGGGTCCTTTGTCATAAGTTACCTTTGCATCCAGGAACTATACATTCAGAAGGCATCATCGGGCAGATTTAATCACATCGATGAACGCTGAAGCACACTTATCGAAAACTAAACAAAAACGGTCACATTCTTATACACTCGGCTCGGAATGAAAATAAACATGCTCGCTCTCGTTGGTTTGAATTTCGCAGCGTGCAATCGGTCGCTTAAGGATGACGTCACGACGCCTTTTGCGACGCATTGCGCATGCGCTATCTTGGCAGAGACTGGCAAAGACAATATTGGCCAAAACTTGGAACGGCCAATATCGGCAGATTATGGTAAATCGATATCGGCCGAGATTTTTTCTGGCCAATATTGTCTGATTGCTATGTACCAATATTGGCCAAGATATACTTTGGCCAATATTGGCCAATTTAATATCGGCCGATATTGGGCAAAATAGGCATTTGCAGGCCGATGAACGCCAGCATCGGCCAATATACGACCAATATTGCCCAATATTGCTGTGCTACCGGGGGGGAGATACCTCAATAGATAACAACTACTCTAAATAAAATACAAAATACAACTAATTAAAATAAGTAGTGATTATTGGCATAAAAATGTATCGTTTCGAACTTGTTAGGATTTTCCCATAAAAATTAATCACAGCTGCAATTTCACTACTAATGTCCTAAGTTCTGGAAAAACCGTAGATTTCCTTTACATAAGAAGTCGTTCCAATCAAGATCACCAGTCGAAAAGTTAATGTGGAAATGGTTGGGTGAAACCGAATGCCCTTGATCGTAGCAGGATGTAAATTCCGTAAATTCTTTCTTCAACTTTATTAAATAAAGTGGCTATTGCTTTTACGCAGCCGCTATATGATGTCAAATCTTACAATTGAATTAGGAAATTCTTTACAAAAGTGGGGTACTGAAGAATCAAAAGCACGGCATGTTCACGTCTGTTCATTTAAAATTGGCGCCTGAAACAGGATCAATAACACCTAATAACGCTCATCATTCAACATCAGTGACAGATTCTTTTACAGTATTTTAACTACCACTGTTTAGGCTGCCTTATCATTCATTGCACAAGAAAAAATTTTCGATGATAATCACAATAGTAACTGCTTCTTGTACATTTTGTCCTAGACGCCAATTCTAAATGAACAGGCTATAAAAAAGATTTCTTGGCACTTATTTGACTTAAATGTCTCAAAATAACTAGGGATTGTTTTGGTTTTAAAATTGTGATTGTGATAGAAATTCACTAGCACCGAATATATATTGGGAGTGAAAGAATTGTAGGTAAATTGGGGTTTAAAATTTTTAGACACTCTCAGTTTAAGAAAGGCTTCTGTGACATGATGTTTCTACCATATAAATAAAACTCAGTTTGAGAAAAAATATGGAAATAAAAATTTTAAAAAATACAATGAATATCGTAACAGGCAAAAAAAATGTGTGTATGTTTCTTTATCATTTCACTTACTTTCAAGTTCCTACAATTTTGTGAAACATTAATCAGATAAATTTCACTGATAATGTCAACCGAAGTTTCATCACAATCACAGATATCGTTTTATTTCAGTAAGATCAGATGGTGAAAAAGCCATTGGTTATTAAAAGGTATGAAATTCCCTTTAAATTACTGAGGGGAATTATTTCATTTATACTCTTTTAATATGTGTTTTATAGTAAATGCGTAAAACAAAACTTAAACATTTGTATTGTACGTTTAGACGAGTTCAACTATGTGACGTCACGGATCCCTGCTTGAACATTTCGGATTAATTTAAGAGTAATGTTATTGATGAATACATAATACATCGGAGGTAGCCAGAGAACAGTAAAAGTACAATACTGTTACGGGCTGTTACGGTTGAACTTGTCCATATTAAATCATTAAAAATATGAACGGTACTTCAGCCTATTATTGTGGTTTTGCGGTAACCTAGATACAAGCAATGGATTAAATACTTATTTAGACTGAAAGCAAACCATGGAAATTCTGGCCATAAAATTTATCGTTTTACCTTGAAATGCAAAAAAATAAAAATTAACTTAGTTAACGTTATATTTTACAATAACGACTAGAACACTAGCTATTACTTTTAGTTTATAGTTGTTGAGTTGAGTTGAGTTGGCATGTGTCCTTTGCTGCAGGTATCAGCCCGGCTTCGACACTACTGTTCCTCTGTTATGTTTTTTTTCTGTTTTCAATTTATAGTATTGAATGTAGTTTAATTTGACATTAAAAACTGATGAAAACTTCCACGACCCTGTAGAGTAATTTAATTCATTTTCTGGGATGAATGGCCGTGTAACGTCTGGAATTAAATTCCAACAAACACGGCCATCCATCCCGGAAAAAGGATTAAATTAATTTGAAATTGTTTTTATCTTTGTTTCCTCATAATTTAAGCTTTCAAATTATAACTTTTACTTCCATTTTCTCATGTTTTTTCTAAAGACAAATGGTAAAGGTAAACTCATTTTGTTACTTTTCATTTCCTTCGTTTTTTATGATCTTCTCTATCTTTTCGAAGTATTACATCTTTACAATTATCTTCATAAAAATGTTTTCTACCATTTTAGAAACACAAAATGTAGTTGAGCCAGACTGAAGTAGTACAGAAGCAAGTTTTAAATCCAAATCAATGTCATAGCCAAGTCAGTGTTGCTATCTACGCATGTAAATTAGGCAAACATGGTGGCAATTGATGCGTACACTGGGATAGACTGCCCTCAAAACGTCCACCGAAGCAGAAAGAGTGCATCAATAATCACCCCAGACCCAACGCACAAAAGAATGGCAGCGCCATACCTCATGCTGGTTTGCACTGGATCTGGATTCGGGGAAAGGACCCAACAGTTCAGGGGCGTAGCCAGAGGGGGGGATTTGGGGATATATCCCCCCCCGAAACTCATGAAATTTCCTTTTTGACCATAGAAAACCAATAAAAATACCCCATATCCCCTCCCGAAATATCAACATCCCCCTCCGAAATTTTTTTCTGGCTACGCCACTGCAACAGTTACATCTTCAACAAGAGATGAAACAATTATTGGTCTGAAAATATAAATATCAGAAAATATGAAGGTTTAAAACTAAAGGATGTCTTTAAGAGAGATTTTTTTTCGGGGAAAATTAAATCTCCTATTATTTCTTGTGAAAATTTCGCTAAAATATTTGATATTATCTAGCATCAGGTTGACAAAAAATGGTAAAAAAAATTATAACTACTCGTAGTTTGATTTAAAAATTATTTCATTAGTTTTCCTTTGAGAGTTTTATAATGAGTCACAACCATTCTAAAGAGATTGATCAAATATTGAAGTTGGCTAGCTATCCCTTAAATCATAAGTATAATATTTTTTTACTTTACTTTTCACTTTTAATTAAATATCAGACTTTAGAGAATACTATCAACCATCTTTGTTTCACCGAGAGCACAGACGGATATCTCTGATTGCATTGAAATTGAAGCATCTTAAAAAAAGGGAAGCATCCTGAAAAAGTAAGGGGCATTTCTCTCCCATGTCCCCTCATTAATTCCCCAGCCCACTTGTGACAAATTACCATTTTTTACTCTCACTTGCTTACTTTTTATGGGAGTCGTGACAAACAAAAGGAAAAATTACGATTCGCCAAATAGTCTAACATTATTACACAAATCCCATCTCACATACATAACTATAACTCTACACAATCCCTTGGATCCCTTCAGCATGTCCACCCCTCATCCTGCACGTGCGAAGATCCACGAGCGGATAAAGCTAATTGTAGCTAACGAAATTATCCTTGTGCAAAGGTGAGCTCCCGGGCGGAATGAGCATGCGCAATGAGGCGTGGGCATTGTTGCCACTCACCCTCTTCGCTTTTTAGGGGCCACCCCCCGGGGGGAACGGAAGGGATGGATTATCCTCCCTCTTTGCGTTTTATAGGGTGCAGGTGTATAGTGGATTTACAGAGAGAGAGATTTCGCTCCTATGGTAGCTTTCTGCCCCTTGATGTGGAGCTACTGCATGGGGTTAGGGTGGAAAAGGGTTGAAGGGGTCACTATAAGCGGATTTGGGAGTTGAGCAGTCGGTGTTGAGTTGTTAAGGAGGGGTAGAGTTCTTGAGTACTCAACCCACCCCCGGTGTCGATTTAACGAATGCCTCTTTTTTTCTCTTGTGATTTTATTTGGTGAAAGCTTTGAGTTTTCGAAACATGCGTTGTTTGAAAGCAGTATAGGAGTAGATAATTTTAAAAAGATATATGTATTATGTACTTCTTTATTATATTGGGTTGTCCCATAAGTTCTGTTACTTTTTACGAAGTTTCGTGTTTGAAAATTTTTTATGAAAAACTGGTAATAGGTGGAGATTTCAAACAAAGAGGATTTTGATCTATGTATATTTATAAACATAATGTGTGATTTTGGTAGTTCTCGTGATTTTATTACTTTTCAAAATGGTGGTTTTAAAAAAAGACAGCAAACGACGATTTTCGCGTAATTTTTTTCTTTTGTTTAAAAAACTAGGAAGAATGCATAATTCATGGCTAAAAAAAGTTTACTATATATTTAAAATGTTTAGATTAAGATGTCATAGTTTCAGGATGATTCAATAAGTTTAACTTAGGAAATTTCGGTCTCAAACATAACATCTATTGCAAAAAACTTACCTCAGTAATTTTAGTCTTTTCAAAGAAATTTGCACAAAAAACCATCAAAATCAATAAAAAAGCTCACAGATAGACCCAAGTATTCAAAATATGCAGTTTATTAAATTCTCTGAACTTTTGTCAGAAAGCAGTACGCACAATTCAAGCGCGCAACATTTTAGCTTATCAGAATTACACTCGCTGAACTTATGTACGCTAAGCGAACTAAGCAATTATTTGTTTCATACGAAAACACTACAATAAAAGCAACTCGTTGGGATTTAGAAATAAATCTATTCAACTATATTATGAAAGGATGCTTTCAATGTTTAAACCGTTTAAACAAGCACATTATGGTTCAAAAAACATCTGTCTTTTATTTGCTTCATACCAGCTGCTTAGAAAAACAATACGCGTGCTTTAAAAAACACGTGAAATTACCAATATATGAAGTTTTAAAGCCAAAATTTCCTACCTTAAACTTATCGAATCATCTTGAAACTATGACATCTTAATCTAAACATGTCAAATAAACTGTAAAACTTTTTTTAGCCATGAATTATGCGTTCTTCTTAGTTTTTTAAACAAAAGAAAAAAAATACGTGAAAATCGTCGTTTTTGGTCTTTTTTTCAAACCGCCATTTTGAAAAGAAATAATATTACGAGAACTACCAAAATCACACATTATATTCATAAATATACATAGATCAAAATCCCTTTTGTTTGAAATCTCCACCTATTACCAGTTTTTCATAAAAAAATTTCAAACACGAAACTTCGTAAAAAGTAACAGAACTTATGGGACAACCCAATACATAAACTGGTAGTGCAAAATATATAACCTATATGAACCATTTAATATTTATCATTTTTTTAGACTAAAATATAGTTCATAGAATTTATAACACAACACAATTTTATTCAATCGAAATTTCTTTTTAGTTAAATTTTATTTAACGAAAGGGTCAAAATATGTAAAATTAAAAATGTGTAGGTCAGACGTTTATACCAACGTTTTCCAACAAGGGTTAAGCACTGTGTATCCAGGTGTACCCCCGAGACATTACATAGGAATAGGGAAATTATACAAACGAGATTTGGAGAAGAATGGAGAAAAGAGAACCATAATTTCAAAAAACTATGAAATTAAAGTGAATCCATAAAACAAAGAAAAGATGAACAAAGTTCTGATTTTTGAGATGAAAACTTAATCAAAATATTGTTTTGTTTCCTTGAATTATATTTTTGATCAAACTTAGCAAAACCAAAATACATCAGGGATACATTTTTACATAGATTTTAAAAAGCACTTTTTAGAAAAATAACACCATTTGTGGACTATTGGAGGTCTAAAGATAATGTTGATCCGCAAAAAGTGCTCTCCTCACAGAGCCCTGCTGAATTGGCGGTGGCGCCTGTATAACAACCAAAATTCATTCATCCCAACACTCCAAAAAAGATGAAAGGAACAAATGTCATAAAAATTAATAAAAAAACATCAAAAGCAGGCCAAAAATAGGGAAATCCCCACTCTAATGGATGCATTCTCACCGGTCGTGTCCCATAACGCGACAAACAAAGCCGTAACGGGACACTCAAAAGACACCCCGACCACTTCGCAGCCACGCTTCTCCCCTAGGTAACGCGACTCGCCCAATTGATGACGACCCACGCCTGTCATCATCTTCACCATCATCATCATCTACAACAATGAGCACCGGTGATGACGATAATTACCACAGGGAAAGAGCATCGGCTGCATTCGTCCCCATATGCCGAGTCGTTGTTGAAGTTTTCCGTTTTGAAGTGGGCTCAAAAAACGGTTCGGATCGGAACTGGTTTTTTGTATTTGATTTGAATGGAGTTTGCGCATTTGCTGGGGAGTTGAAGTGGAGGATTTTTGAGATGAGGAGAACTGTTTCGAGTGGGATCGGGGTTGGGTCATATTAGTATCTCTTTTGAGGAGGGAACAATGTGTTTTTTTTATCTTTTGTTTGGGGGTTAAGGTTTTTTTGAATGAGTTTGGAAGTTTCAGAGTTGTTGGAGGTCGAAGTTTAGTTGAAGTGTGAATTGATAATGGGTAGGTGTGCCTATTAACCAGGCCATTTGCCATGCTTAAAAGAGGTTTGGATATGAATTTTAAATAGTAAAAAAATATTTGCCTCAATTATTTGGAAGAATTGTGAGCTTTTTTAAGTGAGAATTTTTGAACGGTTGGAAACTTTTCCAATCTTTATGCTGATATAATGGACATAAAATCTACTTTATCGCATTAAAAAGCTTTATCTTCTAATTTTTTCCATGTGCAAAAAAATAGTTTTTAAAAAATAGTATCTATTTTTTTTAGTGAAGTGTGCATATTCTTAAATAACGCGAGGGATAAAAAAATCAAATATTAAAAAATGTTGTTCACTTTAAAAGCTTTATAAAAGCATAAAAAGTTAGAGTTAATTTTTTTTCACGACATTCCCTTTGTATATCTTCTTAGAATAAAATAACACCTGAAATAAGTGATTGTGTTTTTTAAATACAGTAAAACCTTGATATCTCGAAAAATAGGGAACGCAAAAATAAATTTGAGGGCAATTTTCGAGATAAAAAAAGTTATTCCAATTAAAAAATAAATTAGTATACTTTATTTCAAGGGGAAAATATTTTTCAGATGTTTTAAAGTTTGGGATAACGAGCTTTATACTGTATCCAGTTATGTCATTTTTATACACTTGGAAAAATCCAAATTTATGAAAAATTAAGTGTTCTGAATAATTTGTTTAGTAGTTCAAACTTTGAAGCACATAAAAATTCATTAAAATTTTGATTATATAAGGTCATTTTTTACGAGTTAAAAACCAATGACAATAGCAACCTACTTTCGCCGGTTTCTTCGAAAATATAACCCACAATAAATAAAAACCCATCCCTTTCAACCAAATGAAAGACCCCCTCATAAAAATACCACCACATCTCACCTCACAAACCCCCTCCACAAAACCATACAATTCTCGCGCCTCCTTGGGGGTGGTTATTTTTCATCACCTCAAATCACACCATTCATCACCTCATCTTCAATACCGAATCCATTGAGGACACCTAATAAATTCATACCCATCTGCCTCTTGCTGAACGGTGTTGGTGACAGGGACGACAATGCCCCCCCCCTCTCGGTCTGTATCAAAGCCCCTGATCCCAAGGGGGCGGCACAAAGGTGTCTGTGTCCCATTGTGGAGCCCTTGCCCGTCACGCCCTTGGGTTTATCTGCCCAGGGTATTAAATGCCCCTTAAATGCAGGGGAGCCTCTTATTGAGTTGATTAATGGGGTTTTAGGCTGGTGGGATGGATAGAGAGAGATTCTTTTAAAATGGAGTGATTAATTTAAGATATGGATTGAAGTTTGAAGGTTGGGGGATTTTTATGGGGAAAATTTCACAGGAACTGAATTAGTTCAGTTCATATTAGGATTTATGGAGTGCTTTATTTCCTTGTGACAAATTAAGTGTAGTAAAATATTGAATGGGATGCAAAAAAGAAAACAATGCACAGGGTGTTGTAGAAGTCCATTTCACGGCTTTTATTTGGAAACAACGTCTCTTAGGGACATGGAAGCAGGTGCTGATTTAAGGATGAAAAATTAACCGTAGTAAAAATGTTGATAGTCTACTGAATATAGCGAAAAAAAGGACCGAACCTGAAACAAATGGCAATAAAAGGTTTCTCAACGGTTTTCAATTAGAAATGACTTAAATAACAACATACTAAAAATGGAAGAAAATCGGACCGTAAAAAATTTAATTTTTTTCAAATTTTAAATTTTTTTGGCCTCAAAAATCTACCTTTTTAAAAATTCTTGTTAAAAACGTTTGAGGCATTTACCAAGGTCATTTTTTAATGGATGTTGTAGGTATATACCTCTAAGACCTAAAAAAAACACAATTGGTGATTAAATCATTAGTTAATTAATTAATTTATGAAAATTAACGTTGAAAATACAGGTAAAATCTTTCAATCAAGTAATAAGGAAAATGTTTAGACAATATTTGGTGATAAATCATTTTAAAAATAATTAAATTGAAAAAAGACAATATATCTTTAAAAAAATTTAAATTTTTTAAAATTTTTAAATTTTGTAGTATATGCATGTGATACATGTCTCTAGGCTATATTTTATTTATTATTAAGCACACACAACAGGTCAGCGACCCAATTACAGTGTGGAGAGAAAGTGAAAAAAAAACATACACTACAAAGTACTAAAAAGAAATGTAGTACACTAACAATTTAAAAGAACAGAACATTCATTTTTAAAAGTAAGAAGAGACATATTAAAAATATCCAAGTTAAAACCAATACAATTGTATATTCTATAAAATTTAAAAAGACAGAAATTATCAATATAATTACGTTTGCTGAGAGTATTTTTAAATAAATGATGATTCCTTAAAAATCTATTGGGCACCGAAAAATTTATGCCACTTAGTATTTCATTGCAATCAATATGATTATTACAAACTTTATAGAAAAATAAAATAGAAGATAACTCTCGTCTAGACATTTAAGTGCTGTTTACGAATATCACGCCAACTTTTAAATAAAATTTAAATTAATTGTGAAAAAATTGAAGCATAAAAAACTAAATTATTGAGAAAAATGCTTCAATTTTTCCACACTTATACAAAATTTTATTGAAAAGTTGGCGTGGTATTCGTAAACAACACTAAAATATAGCCTAGAGACATGTATCACATGCATATACTACAAAATTTAATTTTTTAAATTTATTTAAAATTTAAATTTTTTAAATTAATTTAAAATTTAAATTTATTGAAAGATATTTTGTCTTTTTTCAATTTAATTATTTTTTAAATGATTTATTACCAAATATTGCCTAAATATTTTCCTTATTACTTGATTGAAAGATTTTACCTGTACTTTCAACGTTAATTTTTATAAATAAATTAATTAATTAATGATTTAATCACCAATTGTGTTTTTTTTAGGTTATAGAGGTATATACTTACAACATCCATTGAAAAATGACCTTGGTAAATGCCTCAAACGTTTTTAACAAGAATTTTTAAAAAGGTCGATTTTTGAGGCCAAAAAAATTTAAAATTTGAAAAAAATTAAATTTTTTATTGTCCGATTATCTTCCATTTTTAATATATTGTTATTTAAGTCATTTCTAATTGAAAACCGTTTAAATTACTTCTTTTGCAATTATTTTGTGGTTTTGAGCGATGTTTTAATTTTTTCGACTTTCCAAATTTTGAATTAATTTTTAAAAATGGAAATGGTATATTCGTATTCATTACCGAAAAATAGCCTATAAACATGTATCATAAGTCTCTATCATTATAATTTGATTTTTTGAAATTTTTTTTCGGCCATTTTTTAAAAATTAAAACTTCCGCCCGTCCGATTTTGGCCGATTTTTAGTATGTTATTATTGAGGTCATTCCTAAGTGAAAACCGTTGAGAAACCTTTTATTGCATTTTGTTTGAGGTTCAACTCTATTTTCAGTGGACTATGAATGGGATGCTAATAATAAAACAATATACAGGGTGTTTGAGTTTAGTTGAGGATTAATTAAGACATTTGCTGATACTCCTGTCGTGGAAACATTGTTAATAAACAACATTCATTGGATAAAAAAAATAGAAAATTTTTTAGATATTGATAGATTTTGTTAATAGATAAGTTTACAGGAATATGAATGAGTCCCTATTCCTGGGATAAAAATAAACTAAAATTTCAAATTAAAAAATACAATGAAAAGACGATTTTGCCAAATTTAAGGGATTTATCTGTTTATAGGGGGTAGTTATTTCCCCCTCTTTCTACTCAAGTGTGGAGCAAAGCTTAATGATTTTTTTGGAGAAAAAAAGTCATTTTGTCCTTTTTAAACGCTTTTATTCTACTTGCTTTTGGCGGCGTTTTTCGCGTGGAATTATAAAACTCGATTTTCGGGCACTTCCCGATATGTCAGGGCCCCGAAACTTTACACATCGGTGTAACCTTCATGATACTCCAATATCCAACCATTATCTAGTCAAACAACCAAAGGATTAAGTTAATTAACGAGTATTTTTAATTAACAGAAAAACCAGAATTTGATACCTTTCCCAAGGGGCTATTCTCCCTAAACCGTGCACAATTGTTTATAAGGCATAACTTCATCATATTCAAAAGTCAAAACGAGAATTGCCCAGTAATTACGATAATTATAGACGAATAATCACTTTTTTCTTTCTGGATGCTTGTACATAATATTTCAGGCACTTCCAAACGATATAAAGTTCTGAAACTTTGCACCGTGGTGGAAACTCGATGACAATGCAATATTCAATCATCAACTAGTCAAAACCTCCGTAATTTAGGTAATTAACGAGTGTTTTTAGTTATCCTTTTAATTCATATTTGAGACATTCCGTGAAGCCAATGGCTCCCAAAACCTGTAAGATAATATACTAAGTATATAACTACAATATTTAATCTTCAAAACGTGATTTTTTACCTTCAAATTAACAATTTAGATAATTAGCGATTTAAGATAATAACCGCGAGAAAGAAATCGCCAGAAGAGCGAGAAATCGCCGAAAATATCGCCGAAAATCGCCGAGAAGAAAAATATGTTCTTTTATAATTTATTGACTACTGAAAAGACTGGATGGTACTGTTTGCTCCTTGATACACACACACACTAATTCTGAGTTTCTTACGATTGTTTTTTTTATTTTATTGAATGCTTTCTTTTTATTGTGAATATCTTTTTGATATCGATGGATTTCATCGGTGATTGAGCGGATGCGAGGAATATATTCTTTATGCGAGGTATTTTTCTTGCTCAGCTCTGTTATTATAACGTACCCAGCAAAATTAAATAGATTTTAAAATTAACTTTGGAGTTGATTGTCCTGCTGAGTCGTCAGAGGATTGTTCTACTTTGTCAGATATGTGAAAATTTTTTGTTATACATGAAACTAAAATTCCATCCTAACATAACATTAAATATGGTTGAAATAAATACATTTTTTCTTGTGAGTTTTTGTTAAAAAGTACCATGACTAAAAAGTAGAAAATAAAATAAGTAAAAAAAAGATTTTTTAAAAAACGCTTTTATTGAAGAGTTCTAAAAGGTCAAAAATAATTTTTTCGGTTTGACAAATAATTTATTGGGAAGTAGAAAATAACTTTTTGGTAAGTAAAAAAAACTGATTTTCTAATCACTAAAAATAAAAGCGTGGGAGCTAGTCATTCTTAATTCACTATATATTCTAACTTCTTTATTCTATGACGTTAGATTTACAAATTTCTCATTCATGAGTTTTGAGTGGGATGGATTCACTTTAAATTCTCTGTTAGGTATTTTTATTTATATAAAATTATACATAGATGCCGACGTAATGGCCTGGTCGTTAGAGCATCTGACTGATGCAAAGCCGTACGTCTGGGGTTCGAATCCCCGTTTGGCAAGGATGTTAGTGTCACTGTCCTGTAAAAAAAATTAAATTTAAAAAATATTAAAAATTACTAGCGCCCACGCTTTTATTTTTAGTGATTAGAAAATCAGTTTTTTTTACTTACCAAAAAGTTATTTTCTACTTCCCAATAAATTATTTGTCAAACCGAAAAAATTATTTTTGACCTTTTAGAACACTTCAATAAAAGCGTTTTTTAAAAAATCTTTTTTATCTTTATTCCCCAATTTTAAGTGGTGATTCGATTAAATTCGTGATTCTGCATCTTATACTCTAAGATTCAGCTACAGATTAACTTAAGATCAATTGCGTTTATCGAATTAAGTTTATCAGATTTAAAACAATTTTTAAAAGAGAAGAGAAAGTCCGTGAATTTCCATGTAGAAAAATTTTGATGAGATTGCTGGATGTCAGTCTGAAGAAAATATTATTTGATTGATTCTATCTTCAAAATTTGAAAATGATTAAAATGTTTATTCAATCTTAAATTTCCTAATAGCATTCCTTCATAGCTTAATTTCCAATGTCCCGCCTTAACCATTATATTGGCCCTTCATTAGCCCTTAGACCTATATCGAATCCTAAATAAACCTAATCGATTTCTAAAGGGTAATAATCGATCTCCCCTAAAAGGAATTTTTAAAATTTCCATACAAAAACTCAAATAATTTTTCACATTAAAAATTTATTATCAGTAATTATTTCTAGTTTCTAGAGGGTAATTATTGATAACCCCATAAAAGGAATTTCAAAAAATTCCATGCAGAAAAAAAAATTCAAATATTTTTTCACATTAAAAATTTATTAAAATCAGTAATAGATTCTTAGTTTCTTGAGGGTAATTATCGATCACCCCCTAATAGGAATTTTAAAAAATTCCATCTAGAAAAAAATTCCACTAATTTTTCACATTAAAAATTTATTAAAATCAGTGATAATTTCTAGTTTCTAGAGGGCAATTATCGATTACCCCTAAAAGGAATTTTTAAATATTCCATCTAGAAAAAAAATTCAAATATTTTTTTCACTTCAAAACTTAATTAAAATAAGTAATAATTTCTAGTTTCTAGAAAGTAATTATCGATCACCCTCTAAAAGGAATTTTAAAAAATTCTATCTAGAAAAAAATTCCATTAATTTTTCACATTAAAAATTTATTTAAATCAGTGATAATTTTTAGTTTCTAGAGGGTAATCCTAAAAGGAATTTTTTAAAATTCCATCCGGAAAAAAAATTCCAATAATTTTTTCACATAAAAAAATTTATTAAAACAGTAATAACTTCTAGTTTCTATTCCTAAAAACCTTTGAAATGTTTTTTTAACACAAAATAAAAATTTTAAGTTCAAAATAACTGATTCGACAAAATGATTCCGCCCAACGTGGGGCTCGAACCCACGACCCCGAGATTAAGAGTCTCGTGCTCTACCGACTGAGCTAGCCGGGCTTCGAAACCTTTTCATTATAAATTACATTTAACTATTTTAAATTGTGTGAACTAACATGTGTCACACACCGATACGATGTCGTTATCACTTTCTATGGAGTTGAATTATCTTATGTGAATTCATGATAAAGAATTAGTTGTTAGGAAAGTATTATTTTGAGAAAGAAAAATTATACATGAAAAGAAAGCCCATAAACTTTCCAGTGACCATAATAAGAGAAAATTCAATGGAAAATTGTAAGTGGGGGGAATTAGAGATGAGAATAAAAGAAATTAAAAATGTAAAAAAATTATGAAAAATGAAAATATCAGAAATCACAAAGAAAAAAAGTAGAAGAAGAAGGGATGGAGAAAGTGAAAGAAAAACAAATATATGAATTGAAAAAGAATAAGATAAATAGATTATGAAAAATATATATATTTTTTCGAAAATGGAGATTTAGACCAATCCTTTTTATGGAAAACTATTTCCGATTAGTTAATTCTTACTCATATTGCCTGTTTACTTTTCCAGTAATGCTTGAGATTGATTAACACCCGATACCATTCTAAAAAGAGAAATCCGGCTCTCAATAATACTCTACTCTTTCCCATTACGCATCAAAAGCGCATACTTACCAACATCAACAGGAAACTGCAGTCCATTATGATATCTCCTCCACACATAATAAACCTGCATCAAAATATCGTTGTTCCACACCAGAGATCAAAGAGTCAATAACCCACCCATGGGCGGGAAAAAACCTATGGAAAAAAAGTTTTTTCCCCCTAAAACATAACACCAGGTGAGGAGAAGGGGTCCTTTTCACCCTGGACCCACAAAGGGAGTGACCAGTGGGTGACTTTTGTGGGAATGTGATGGATGGGCGGTGTGGAGTTACTACTATGCTGTGCTGGACATCGAAAGAGAGGGTTAAAAATATCGTGGGTGGATATGTAATGCGATACTTGGTTTGGGATGAATCTTTTCGTTAGTGAGTGTGATTGTTTTCTTTTTCTTCAATGAAAATCCGTTGTATTATTGAACCGTCGCTTTACAATCAGTGGAAATTCAATGATAAGGGGAAGGATCATTTACACTGTTTCGCTTTCACTGTTCAGTGTTCATCTTCCGAGTGATTCACTCGTTTGCATACATGAGTGAAAGAGTAAAGATAAAACGTAAAACGCAGATTCAGATTTTTCACTTAAGATGATTCTTCCAAAATGAAGATAAAATGGAAAATGCCTAAATCACTGGTCCCCAAAGTGGGCGGTACCGCCCCCTGAGGGCGATGGAAGGGAAATTGGGGGGGGGCGTTATCAGAGTAAAAGGGGCGTTCGCGTTGACAACTTTTAGACTATATTGCTTTTAATGTCAATTTTATGGGGAACACAACAAAAAAATCCAGGTAAAAGAGTAACTTAATCTTTTTTTAACATGTTAAAATTCAAAAATTGTCCTGGGGGAAGAAGCCCCCTTTTATCTATGGATTAAGATATCAATAATTTTGATAACTCTTAAGATAAATACAGGAAATTTTCAGTAGGATATATCAAATTCTCATTGGACGTAGACAAAGATTTCAGTTCATTCAGAATTGAATTTTGAATCAAAGCTTTTAAAAAGGCAGAATTAATACCAAATTATTTCAAATTAAATTTTAAGGTGCATATAAAAATTTATTTTTGAATATATACTTTACTATCTTTTATAAATTTTTTATTTTGTTCGGTTATAAATTATAGTCTCTTTATTTGTGCATAAAATTCTGTAAAATATAATCAAATTAGAGGCAAAAATTTGAAAGGGAGCGGTGGAAAACTTTTTTCTTGAAAAGGGGGAGGTGGTCCCAAAAATTTTGGGAATCTATGGTCTAAATGAGCCTTGATGAGTTTTGGGATCATTGCTGCATGTTTCAATAATTTCCATAATAAGGGGGTCTCCGGTGGCGGGGTTTCACTATCCAAAATCCAATACTGAAGCTTCCTGTGAGAGTCGCATATTAATGGTAATGAATAATTTATCACTGAAAATATTATTACTAATTGGCATTATTTGTAAAGAAATGGATTTTCTTCTCTAATTTCTTATTTACAATTAGTATATTCTTGACTTTTGATCTAAAATTTTTCTTTTAGGTTTTTTACTGCCTTTTCTTACCAAAGCAGGAAACTCTACAACCCTAATGCCATGCCTTCCCTGATTGATTCAAACACAAAATCTACCCTTCGTGGAGATTGCTTGATTATTTGAATTTTTTTAGATCACTTCAAATTAAATAATATTTTAAATTAAAGCCATCCCGGATTTTCAAATGACGTTTTTTATCACAATTAACTACAATAATTTACATATTAAATACATATTAATAATAAAACACAATTATAAATCACTGAATTTTTAAAAATCCTTTTGATGCTTTAATTTTTAATAGTGCTTATAAATACTAAATGTAATTATTTTAGATTTAGTTTCTACTCTACCATCACGTTTTTTCTTTCACAAGTTTAAAAAGTAGGAACAAGTAGTATACAAATAAATTGAGTTAAAAGAAAGGATCTCCGAATTGGTCTTATAAGATGCCTTCTAGGCTGCTATTAATGCGCAAAGATAGTTTATCCTTTTAATGCAGTTCTTCCTTTCATATAGAATTTTTCCACCCTTTTAATATATTGTAATTAAAGCTGTCATGTAATTGAAATAAAAAGTGAAAATCCTTTTCTTATTTTTCTGGTAATTCAATGGTCTAGCAAAATACTGAGGTATCAATCCTTTTTTTTTACCTTATCTTAATTTTAGTTTTTAATTATCTTAATATTATTCTTATTGCATAGTTATACTTTGCTTATTGGTCGAGGAGTTGATGGGAAATTTGGTGCTGTCCTGCTGTTAGTTTTTAGTTTAGAAACTACATATTAAAAGGACTGTTGTTATTTCGAGAGGATATAGAGTAGTTTTGTTGTAGTGTTCCATTGTGTGAATGGAAAAATTCTAGTGTTTGTGTTAAAAGGCTTTCTCGAAAATGAAATATATTTGGGGAAGTATGCCAAATTTTAAAAATTATATAGATCCTAAAGTACTACTTCTAAATCATCATTGAGTAGAAAAAATTACTTTTCCATTTTACCGGCCCAAATCTCGCCAAGCAGATTTTTTTTTAGCGACAGCACACAGTCGCCGGAACAAAACAAATCACACACCGCGCCGGCCGCGATTTGCTTCGGAAATATGGAGGCAAAAGGTTACCAGCGGCGATATTCCGTTTGGCGTTGATTGCATCATTTTTGGTGACTTTATCGCCTGCGCCGGTATAATAGAAAAGTACCAAAAATTTTTTCCCAAAGAAGATGTTTTAAAAACGATAGATTGAAAAAAGATACTTTTTCCCACGATTATAATTTTTTTGATTCTTTTATTTTTAAAACCAGCTTCTACGTATGTAGCCCGGCTAGCTCAGTCGGAAGAGCACGAGACTCTTAATCTCGGGGTCGTGGGTTCGAGCCCCACGTTGGGCGGCGAAATTTTTTATGCGTTTGATCTGGTTTTCTGGAACTTGGCCTTTTGGTTAATCATCAAGCCAACTTTTCAATAAAATTTAGTATAAGTGTGGAAAAATTGAAGCATTTTTCTCAATAATTTTGTTTTTTATGCTTCAATTTTTCCACAGTTAATTTAAATTTTATTGAAAAGTTGGCGTGATATTTTTAAACAGCACTAAAATATAGCTTAGAGACATGACGTATCACATGCATATACTACAAAATTTAAAATTTTTAAAAAATTTAAATTTTTTAAATTAATTTAAAATTTAAATTTTTTTGAAAGATATTTTGTCTTTTTTCAATTTAATTATTTTTAAAATGATTTATTACATAATATTGTCTAAATATTTTCCTTATTACTTGATTGAAAGATTTTACCTGTATTTTTAACGTTAATTGTTATAAATTAATTAACTAATGATTTAATCACCAATTGTGGTTTTTTATGTTATATAGAGGTATGTACCTACAACATCTATGGAAAAATGACCTTGGTAAATGCCTCAAACGTTTTTAACAAGAATTTTTAAGGTCGATTTTTGAGGCCAAAAAATTGAAAATTTGAAAAAAATTAAACTTTTTACAGTCCGATTTTCTTCCATTTTTAGTATGTTATTATTTTAGTAATTTCTAATTGAAAACTGTTTAAATTATTATTATTTCTTTTGCAATTATTTTGTGGTTTTGAGCGATGTTTTAATTTTTTCGACTTTCCAAATTTTGAATTAATTTTTAAAACTTGAAATTTTAAATTTTTAAAAATTTAAATGGTATATTCGTATTCAGCACTGAAAATAGCCTATAAACATGCATCTTAAGTCTCTATTTTTATTATTTGATTGTTTAAATTTTTTTTCGACCATTTTTTTTAAATTAAAAAAAAATTAAATTTCCGCCCGTCCGATTTTTAGTATGTTATTATTGAGGTCATTCCTAAGTGAAAACCGTTGAGAAACCTTTCATTGCAATTTGTTCGAGGTTCAACTCTATTTTCAGTGGACTAGCAGTTTGTTTAAGTGAAAAAATTAAATACCAAACTACACAAGAAAACTCAATTCTAAATATTTCTTTAAAAACCTTATATTATTTTTATTTAAATAACTTAAGGTATTTAAACGCTTCAAGTGTTTATTAAGGGGCTTGAGACACAAAATCGTCAAATTTAAAAAAATAATAATTTGAATTTGCTTGTTAAAACGCAACCCAGTGTTTTCTGCTTAAAATGATGTTTAGATCATGTTCCTAAACTAAATATGCCCAGAGATACTATTCTTTATTACAGACTGCTTTAATAATTTACATTCGAATGCGTCTTTCTCTATGATGCACTGTTTCTCAACTTTTAATTGATAAAAGATCCATTTTCAAGATAAAGAGTTAAAAATTTAAACACTTACTACTTTTTAAACATTTTACTTTACTTTAAATTCAGCAAGTTAGAAAATTTTGTTAACTTTTTCAAATAGTAATTTTAAAAAATTCACATGAAAGTTTCAAGAATTTTTTACTTGATTGTTCAAATTTTAAAGACCATTAATATTTCCTGAAATGCTGAAGCAGAATTAAATGTACCTAATATGTTTCAGTTTGATTTGGTGAAAAAACTTTGAAAATTTATGACTAATATTTTAAGTTATAACAATTTTAAACTACCCCTCGTTTTCAACGAAAATTGAATTTAAAATTTTTGAATAGTAATTTTTACATTGAATTTGATGCTTAATCTTCTTCTTCACAAAAAAATTTCCGAAAGTTTTAAACTGAAAATTTTTTTCTGAAGTGTTCCGGGCCTTTTTAAAATATAGATTATTAATTCCCATTTTTTCAAAAATATTCTAAAATATTTATGGCATTCGGGGGTTTTCTCCTGCATTTTGCGATGAAAGAAATCGCGGAATCCCTACAACCTTGAAACACCTTTTGAGAGGCCTTCTCTGCAACATAGAACCCCTCGAGGGAAAAAGGTATTTACAGATCTCTTTTCCTCGAGGATATCCGCTGGGAAAACAAAGATAAGATCCGTAAGAGCGAAGAAAACCATGCTGTAATTTTTTTATTCTGTTTTGAGAAAATTTAACAGTGATTTGGAAAATATACGTTTTAGAAAAAGTTAGAGATTATTTTTATAGTGGAAATAACCTATTTCTTTGAATTCACACCAAGTTCTCTAAAACTTATTCTACTCTTAAAATGACATAAAATTGTTATGGCATAGGTTCAGAGAAATATTACGAATTAATTTGGTTTCGTTAAAATATCATTGAATTCCATGACAGTTCTTATAAGATTCCTGTAAAAAAGAATGATAATTTAAGCTTCATATAGTTGCTTTTCAATTTCATAATTTGAGAACTTTTAGTAGGTATTATTCAACTCAACAAGGAAGTAGGTATTATTTCATTTCTTTCTTAAGAATATTTAAACAATGTTAGATTGTATTATAAATATGTTTAAAAATGGGAAGGAATCCATTCCTTTTTTAAAATTTTAGTGGCAGTGACTGTAATGCATAACACTTCAATATATGTATTGAAAGGTTTACAGCACTTAAAGCAAAATGTGCAGTAAAAACTTAATTTTAAATGAAAGTTAAACATCAGGGTGTCCAGAAAAGAACTCCGGGTTTTTAAAATTGAATATCTCTTGAACAAAAATAGATAAAAATATAAAACCAACAGCGTCGTTCTTGTAGGAGCATGGAATTTTTTGAGTTAAAATTTAAATATTTTAGTTACTTTAAAAGTTAGCAGATGGCAGCACGTTGAAAATGTCTCAAAATCGTTCAAACTGAGTGCAGGATATCGATTCTTTGATCTTTGTTAAGATCGATTCTTTTTATTGAGATCGAAACTTTCCACCTGAAATATTTTTCGTTCTATGATTGGTTTCAATCTCATTCTTAATCAAAAGAATCGATCTTGAAAATATGACACAATATCATGCCAGATTTCTAGTAACATGTTGATAAAAGAAATAAGAGCAAACATATATTAGTTTCCCAGTTTTATTTCAACTTAAAGAACACTGTACAACAAATCGCTGCTGCATTTAAACAATGCCACATAAGACGCGATATCTAGACTAGGGAATATCCAAGAACTGTACCGTCACTGACGATACAATCCCTTCTGCGCAGAGAGTGTCCAAAGCTACGTAGTACCACATCGAGTATTGCAAAAGACACGGAAAGTTATGTACACACACAAAATAGTCCAAGGCCAGCTGAAACCTTTCATGTGATGAAGCGGATGACATACACATTTTTGTGGCGAAAACTTGGACTATAATTTCTGTGACAAGTCTCATATCAGGCATTCTTAATTTCCTGATTAGTCTTGAACTAATTGGCATTTTAAGCATACAAAAGTTTTTACAATACTTTTCAAAATGAGGTTCTCAAAAATGTTGTAGAAACCATCAAAAGTAAAATATTAACTAATTTTGTGGAATAGAGGATCAGTTAACTTTTTAAAAAATCCTTTCAATTTTTATCAGAGTATTTTTATTGAATAATAAAATTCTAAGTATTTACACGCTAGCTTACAGAAGTGTCACAGAAATCTAAGCCCAGTTTTACTTACAAAGTGAAGAATGTTTGCTTAGTACCAACAAATGAGTGGTGCCAGTGCCTTTGAACAAAATATCTCACCAAATTTATAAATTTCCTAAAAACCCTAATAAGAGGCTTTACTAGATGTCATCGAGTTAAAGTTTGCAAAATGAAATGGATAAGTTGGCGAATTTTCCGTTATAATCAGTTGACAGTTGGTAAAAACAATTTAATGTAAAAGTACACGTTTTTACAGTATACTCGAATATTATTAAAGATGTTAACATTTAGTACTACTTGAAGTTTTAGGATATGGATTTCACCCCTCAAATGATCTTCCTGTAAGTCTGGAATGTTTATATATTTCAAATAAATTATTCATATTCCCAACACTTTGGTGATTGTAAACTTGACACTTATCGTAACTGAATTAATAACTAATACTTCCAGAGGTAAATACTGATAAGTAAAACAATATAAAGGATTAAAATATCACTTATAAAAACCTCGAGGAACTATCTGAGTAACAACAAAACCTCGAGAAAACGTATTTGTTCTTTCTATACTCTATTCATTTTGAATAGGTAGCTGAAAATATTTCCTTCCCCCACCACCGAATCAGTAACCATGACAACTATCAACTTCACAGCGACGAAGAAGGCTGCGCGAAAAGCGTAACTATGGTTACGCTTCTAGCGAGGGGAAAGCACTATTTTTCAGCCGCCTATTCTAAATATTGAACAGAGTATAATTTAAGAGTCCATGATGCAGCTGTTCTATTTACAAATCATTCATATGAAAGATTCGTTCTCTGTCTTTTCTTTCTTGTCTAACATAGAATAAAAGGTGAGGGCCTCGCGGTAAAACCACCGGAGAAGCCCTTAAATCTACAAAAAGTCCGCGACAGAGCATCAGGAACACCGGTTCGAGTGAAGAAAAGGGATGAGACTTTCTGAGGGTCCGGGTGTTCAGTTGCTTGCCGATCCGGCTCGATCCGGGCTTAGCTCACTCTGTTTCTTCCGAGCCTGGAAAGAAAAAAGATACAATGAAGCAATGGAAGAAACTGGTGAATTAATTAACAATTTTTAGAAAAGTGTTCATGATATGCAAGTAAAAAAGTAGATTTATTCCCTGGACCCGGTGTTTTGTTGAGAAGGGTATTACGACTTCGAGCGGCTCGAGTCCCTCAGTGTGGGTCGAACCTATGGCTGTAAATATCTTTATCTAATCCCTCAAAAACTTAAACAATCAGCACCAAACAAAATGATAGAAATATATAACCCTAACTTAACCCCAATTCCATTTTAATTGGTCCAGTTCCCACACTCCAAAACATCGTTAAGTTTTTTCCAAACCCCCCAACAAAGGAAACCATCCCCCTCCCATCAAAAACCGATTTTTCAAATCTCCGAAACTAATTGTTAATTCCTATCCTTAATCTTCCTCATCCCATTGCCACGGGTTCCCACACACCGAGTCGCCATGGCAACCCATTAAACGCCTCAGCTCCAAAAAGCCTCCCTCCGAATCAAATTTAATCCCATCAAGGGATTAAGTGAGAGGGCACCCTCGTCGCAACGGAAGACCCGATTTTTGAACTCGTCCCATTGCCACCGGATTAAGGAATATTTGTATTATTATTATCGTCTGCAAGCGGTGTCGTCTCCCTTTTGTGCTTCTCGTAACGAACCTTCACTTTTCACCTGCGGGGCAGAGTTTAAAGGGCAGAAAGGGGGGTTTTATTATTCTGTTTCATACCTTTGTCAAAGTGGATTAAGAGCTCATCTCTTTTGAATGTAAAATGAATGGAATGGTTTTATAGTAGGGAGAGAGACGGTGAATGAACGGAATGTTTGAAAATAGATGACGCATTATGAGAAATTCAAATTAAATTAAAAAAGCAACGTCGTTGCTGCTAATTTCGGAAATGTTCTAAAAATTAGACCAGATCCATACACACACAGGGTGTTACAAGAGTTTGTTTCACGGCTTTTATTTGGAAATAACCTCTTCTATGGTCATGCAAATAAGGTCTACCCCTACGCAAAGAGTCAATCCCTAATTTAAAAACGGTTTGGAAAATATTGAATAGAAATTGAAGGGCTTGGTGGATGAAGGGGCTATGTTACAAGGCCTGTCCCGAAAGTAACGAGTTCCCTAATTCTGACTGGAATTCAGTCTCGTTACTTTCGGAACAGGCCTTGTAATTGTAACATAGCCTCTTCATCCACCAAGCCCTTCAATTAATGGAGGTGATTTTCACTGCTGATTACCGGCAGAATTTAAAGAAATAAGGTTTACAGTACAAGGACAGGACAGGATTTTCGAGGGTGTTTACTCCGAATATGTAATAATATATTGAAATTTTCTGTAGAATAAAAGATTTAAACATTGCTCTTTCCCAGGCGAACATTACCCTATAGCTGACACACGTTGAGGACATGAGTTCCTATGAAAAATATTTTTTTTTCATCAAGTTTGGCACCAGAACCTTTTGAGACACCCTGTATGAAAGTGTTTCGTTCATAGGAAAAATAAAACGGAGTTCAAAAACTATTTACACTGAGAGGTGTTTCAGTAGCACAGACCAATCATGTTCCCCAACACCACAATCTTTCAAAAATCGAACTTTTCAGTAGTCCCGTCACTGTTCCAATCATCTATTGTAATTGCACGCGACAAGAGCACAAAACAGCGAGATCCCCGTGCAAAAAGACCGAATCGAACATTTCACACCGTACTACACTAGCGGAAATAAAAATCCCAACACCAAGAAGGAAAGGAGATATCAAAGTCAAATTTATTTCTATGATTTCACATAGTATCAATGTGAATTGGTTGAAAAATCAGCCTTCCTGGATGTTAGGGGGCCGAGAAAATCGGTGAGAAGTGTTGTCTCCATAGGTGTCCATTACCGCCGTCACACGTCATGGTATTGAGTGACAGGGGCTCTAAATGACTTTTGAGGGATTGGAGGACCATGTTGCCACCTCAGGTAGTCCAAATTCATATGGTGCACCAGCGGACGTTGCATACCGGGCTAGGTGATTTCTCCTCTTTCTCCGGACATGTTTTGTAAGTGTTGGTTCTTAAGAACGGATAGGCCAGGGTAAAAATGCAACATAGGGGGTTAAGAAAAAAGCTTGGACAGTACATGAAACATGTGTTTGTGCATTTTTCTCTTGAAATTTGTCCCCAGGACAGGTCTGAAGGTAAGGACGGACAACCGGCTAAAAAACCTCAATGAAGCAGCTTTGGTTGGCCAAAATACCGGTAGATCATACTGAGGACAAGCGGCAGTGGGATGGATGTCGTTTGCAGTACTGCGGATCGTCCGTTCGGTCCGCATAGCTTCTTACATCTTTGTCTATAAACAAGGGGCTGAAAATGGGCATTTCTGTTTCCAATAGTGCACGAAATAAGGAAATGAAAATCCCAATTTCATGATATTGTGTTTATGAGAGAATCCTGATTCGGTTTGGAGCACCACGACGGTTGGGTATGAGTTTGAAGACACAATGGAGAGAGCGCACTCAGCTGATGATTTTCTAATCGTTCCACGGAGTGTTGATGAAGGGTAACGGAGTGGGGATGCATTGGATTCCATTTCTGCAACTCCTGAGTATGATTCACCAGTAATTTTTCCAACCAGAGCTGCGTCATTGAGATTTTGCAACCGGTAGACCGTCCTTACCTTCAGACCTGTCCTGGGGACAAATTGCAAGAGAAACATGCACAACCACATGTTGTATGCAATGTTCAAGCTTTCTTCTTAACCCCCTAGTTTGCCTTTTTACCCCGTCTTTCCCGTTCTCTAGAACCAACACCCACAAAACAAGTCCGATCAATGAGGAGAAATCACCTATCCCGGTATGCAACGTCCACTGGTGCACCATATGAATATGGACTACCTGAGGAGGCAACACGGTCCTCCAATCCCTCAAAAGTCATTTAGATCCCCTGTCACTCAATATCATGACGTGTGACGGCGGTAATGGACACCTATGGAGACAACACTCCTCACCGATTTTCTCGGCCCCCTAACATCCAGAAAGGCTGATTTTTTAATCAATTCACATTAACACTATGTGCAATCATAGAAATAAATTTTACTTTGATATCTCCTTTCCTTCTTGGTGTTGGGATTTTTATTTCCGCTAGTGTAAGTTCTCGGTTATCAATCACGGCGCAAACGATCGCAAGGGCGGAGGGAGTCGCATTTCTGCAGAGGGGTGGGTGTCGAAGGGTGGCGCGTGCCACCTCCACCCTCTGTGCGAGGGGAGGTCGAATTACGGGTTGTTTGACTACAAGTCGTTAGCGCCTTGGGTGGAGAGATTTTGAAGTTCTGTCAGGCCGATGCTATGTTTCAAAGAATCAGTTATGCATTTCTTGACCAACAAATATTTGACACGGTTTTATTTAGGAAGGAAGGTCTTTGCTGCTATGTAATTACGGATAAGCATCTTTGACATTGATTTACTTTACAATCCAACTAAAAAAACTATGTTGATTTAACCCCATATAAACTTCTGGAGGCAAATTATCATTTGACATTTGACTGAATTATATATTTATACTCTGTTCATTTTGAACTGGCGCTTGAAAATATTTCCTTCCCCCACCACCGATCGGTAACCATAGCAATTATCTTCGTCAAAGTGACGAAGAAGGCTTACTATTGGCTGCTCGAAGAGCGTAACTATGGTTACGCGTCTAGCGTGGGGGAAAGCACTATTTCTCAAGCGCCAATTCTAAATGAATAGAGTTTAGTGATGGGCAATCATTGGTTAGACTTACCTTACGTTCGGAGTTTTTTGAGCCGTCCGGAGAATTGTCCGGTGGAGCATAAATATTCGGGGTATTGTACATTTGAGATTTTCGAGGAGTTTTATAAAAATATCCTGAGACCAAGATGATAGAAATTGCGTTATTTTACTTTTCTTACGTCTGTATTAATTCAGAACTTAATATCTGTGAATTTTATGTTTTATCTTTAAGTTTGATTTAAAATCTTTTTAATCTTTGAAGAACTGAGATGGTACTTCAATTTCAAGTAACTTCAAAAATATGTCCTGGGTATCAAAGAATACATGGTATATGCCTAGCATTGGTTTAATTTCGTTAGCACTTTCCCAAGCAGTTTAATTTAAGGAACGAGCTTTTTAAGCGAGGTATGAACGATATGTTTTGGCGCTGATTGAGTTTTATTCTTGATCGAAATATTTTTCATCATAAGTTAATGATTATTATCGGAGTAAAACTGTATCGCCCAAAATTAATAATTATTTTTAAACAAAACTAATTAAATTCAAAATCTGATCATGAGTGTATCATTAAACCAAACCAAGTTTTGGCGATCGATTGGGATTACTAAATTGAAATCCTTGTTTTGACATTAAACATCCTCCTATTCCCTAAAAAACCTTCTTGAATTCATTTCCACATCCCAAGAACCCAACAAAACAGTACATCCCTAGTAGCACAACTCATACCAAATATGTCGAGCTTACATTACTTCAAATAGAAGTAAACGAAATTTGGCCATACATGACAAAATTAAGACAAATCTTGAACTTGGGATCGAGCTGTGACAAATCCCCATCCAAAAAGAGTGAGCCATCGTCCCTCCTTATCCTCCAACTCATCTAAACGCCCCTGCAGTGGCACGCGCCCTGTCAATCACCCCACTTGTATCACTTTTGTCACCGCCCCGTAATTACGCGCCGCCCCTGTAAAACAGAAACAGGAGCGCCCCTGCGCAGGGAATTAACTCCGTCAATAGAGATTAGCGCCCCTCCAGAGAGAAAGGTCTCGCCCTGTGCACTCGCTGAAAAAACTGGGCGAATCCATATGCGATGGATTTGGAGGGGGTGTTTAATTATATACCCTTCCCCTCTGATGATGGAAGGGGGATCATGACTCGGAGTTTCCGAAGTGGGAGAGTGGAGATTTTGGAGGGGGTCCTCTTTTTTTTCTCATAAAAATGGTTTTGGCTGTTGGAAATGGAAGGTTTGGAAGAGAGATCATTAGAATAGTGTTTCTAAACTATATTCAACGTTTCTAGACAATGGAGAAAGAAGCTGAGGGAAAACGAAGGAAGTAATTCTCAGCTCAATATCCGAATGCCGAGTGAAGTTAGGCGCTAAACTTTAGAAATATGATTAGTTTGTTAAATCTATGCATGTTTAGCGTTTTAAGGTCACATTTTTTCTAAAATGTAAAGTATCTTTAATTTTGAAGCTTAGAACACATTCATCTAGAATCGAGCACGCCAGTCAATGAGAGCTCATCATAGACGATCTGTTTATTCAGGGTGTTTTTGGGCTTGTCGTAATGTCACTGTCAAGAAAGGTTGTAATCTAGGGACTGACCACAAGTAATGGATGTGAGTTTAAAAAAATCATATTGTAAATGATTGTAGGTTGATGACTGTTTTTATTCGCAAACTGCTTATATTTCTTTATGAAACGTAGAGAATTTTAAAAATATAATTTAAAAGGAAATTATGTTCAGCTTACTTTTTGATTTCAGTGATTTGATTCACTTTTACTTACATTTGATTTTTTACTTTTGGATTCAGCTTACTTTTTACGTATGATACATCCTCCAATAACCCAATTCCTTATCAACTATTTAACCTGCCTAAACTGCTACAGCAGCTAGCTCACTAATAAAAATTCAAAATGAACCCTATCCTAATTTAAAACTTTTGAATTTATTTTAAAATTATTTATTTTTTAACTGGTGAGTGTTTAAATAGAGTTGTAAAATCTTAGATGTTAGATGTGAGAATGTTTCAAGAGAGGATTTCAAGTATTTTTAAATAACAGGGTTGTTTTTCAGTTGTGATTCTAAAAAAATTTGAATGATGTTGGTATTACAAAAAATAGCTGCATATTTTCAGGACTTTAAGCATAAATTTTTTCAATTAATTTACTCGTTTTATCCAGACACAAATTTTCCAATCAAGTGATTATCAGCAATAACGGATGTTTAAATTGCGGTATTAATTTTGGTTGCTTTGGCAACGTTTTATTCAAAAGAAAAAGAATCATCATCACAAATTCATGCAATGACACAGTTACGGAGCTGCTATTACACCAAAAACTCAAAAACACATATTTTGCTATACACTGATGCAATCACAATCTTCACCATACCAATGAGAACCGCCATCCGCACAGTAGTAAAAAAGCTTCGTGTGAATGGCACAGATTGAAGGGATCGCGGCTCGTGATCAAGTATAGTATCGGAGAACTCTCATGAATGAAAGTGCGCAAAAGGAGGCTTTCAGCGACCGGGTGCAGAGAGTTCCTCGAGAGCTGGCTTTGTAATGAGGGGTAGAAATCCCTCGCGCATTGACATGAAGTGCGAATTTTCACGCGGCTATTTGGGTTTTTTATGGGGTTGGACTGGACTGACCCTGTTATTTTTTATTGGATATTAGTTCTACGAATGGGAGAAAAACTACCTACAAGCTTTAGATTTTGCGTTCTTATGTACAGTTTGCAGTGGATGATTTTTCGCCGAATCAAATATTTTTATGACAATTAGACACGATTAAAGTTGGAATATCTATATATATATTTCTCTTACGTGACGCTGAAATTTGGCGGTATTTGTTTTCTCCCGTTGGCAACGGTTGGTTGGTTTGTTTTGTTTACGTTTCGTAAATTCAAAAGCAATCTAAGGATGGATTTAAGTAGAGCTAGAAAGTAAGAAAAAGAAAGAAGGTTTAGAGGAGTAATGAATAATGAAATAATGAGGTAAGTAAAAGCACCTATATAAACTTTTAAGTATAACATATACATGTTAATAATGATCTGATATATTATACTGCTTATGGTGGTTTTTCTTGGCTAATGCAACAGTACCCATGTATTTTATAAACACTGTATACATATTTTTCATACACTGTATTTAATTTTTCCCTGCTGCATATTACTATTTATAACACTCTATTTTCACCAATAAATTTAGTTGGTAATGAATCTCAGCTAGGCTGTACCAGCGTATGGCGAGCGAGCGTAGCGAGCACAGGTGCACAGGATTGCGAAGCAATCCTAGGGGAACTGCGTGAGCAGTTCCCGGGGGTTGGCAAGCGATAGCGAGCAGGGGGCGATAGCACCTAGTAGGTTTATTATCATCAATTGGTTGGCTCCCATGCGGCCAAGGAGTTTTAAAACAATCACCACTAGAAAAGCTTAATATTTTCATGCATATAATCGGAAAATTTTTTCTGGCCGTTCTTCTTGAAATGTTTATTCATTTTAGCACGCATAAATTAATAGTAATTAATTATGCGTAAATTTTTCCAAAATATGAAACGCTACTTTCTCCTTTCGGCAAGCATTCCGACCCTTGCAAACTGACTCATTTGTTGTTATGGTCTTTCTAGCTCTCTGATGTCAGCGCTTACGGACCAATCAAATGAGCTTCTCCGCTCGCCATTCCGACTTGAAGACAAGCGTTATTTCATTCTAAGGCCCAAGTCAGACCTAGCGACCATAAGACGCAACTGTAATTAATCAAAGAGGGGAAAAAGCATGGAGTTCAGCCTGAGACTCCCCCTATGGCTTGTGTCATACCTGGCGTTCGTAAGACGTGACATCGATCCATCACCATTAAAAAACGATTAAGATACTACCAGGAGGAGGGGCGATCGGAGAGGACTCGAGGGGGCGATATAGTAGATAACTCCTGATGATAAAGGTGACACCCGTTTTCCTCCGCTGCAGGAATAATCTACTACATCGTCCCTCGAGTCCCCTCCTCTCCTCCCCTTATCGCTCCTCCCATTGACAGTGTGAGTTATTGGAGCGACTGCTTATAGAAGTCCGGTCTGTCACGACCCTATCTTGACCGGAATGAAGATTCCTATCTTGACAGGAATCTTCATTCCTGTCAAGATAGGGGACTAGGCTTTCTCCGTGCTTTTTTTATGGAGATTGATTACAGTAGCGACTATAAGACGCGCAGTGTGTTTTGAGCCTAAGGTGACGGTACGTCTCATGAATTTACACATTAAATAAATACAAATACAACTTAATTATATATCACAGCAGTAAATCTACACTACCTCCCAAAAAAAGCCTCAGCATTTTCGTTTGTGCCACCTGGATCGTCACGCAGGCGAGACAGAGACCCAGGGAAGATGACAAAGGGATGAGAGAAAGGGATGTTTGCGACCCTACTTTGCAGGATTAGCGGGGCAGCTTTGGGGCGAAATCTTCCTAATCCGGTTGTGCGGAAAACGATAAAAATCGGAAGCGCATTTTTTTTGCAGGAGCTATCGGTTTCCTATCATTGTCAGGCTCTGAAACCGATACCTTTGGGAGGATTCTTCTCCAGGAGCATCCAGCACTGAATGAATAACAAAAAAGACTCACTGCAAAGTTAGTCTACTGATATTCTTTTTTATGTATTTTATGGCAAGATAAAGAGCATGGAGATCATCTTTATTTTTGTTCTTAAATTAGTAATGTTTGGTATCGGCATTATTAGGGGTTAAGCTTTGGAGGTCATTGCCCTGAGGGTAGGTATTCAGATACTTAATATTATTTTGGTCTACCTTACTTGTTATAAAAAATTAGATTAGGACAACGACCTATGATTCATCATGGTGTTTATGGGTAGTAATTAACTTTAATTGTATGCAATTTATGACACTAGTTACTGTGTTTATTGCACTGCCTAATAATTTAAATTAATTTATGAATAAACAGTTTTCTTTAGTCAAACGATTCAATTCTTGAATTTTAATTAAATATTTATAGATTACTATACGGTTTAAAAAGATTAAAACAAAAAATATTTAATTATTATTTCTTAATAGGATAGAACAAATTACTCTTACATTGTTAATCTTATGAGATATTTCTTTTATTTAACAATTGATGGGCTTGGTGGATGAAGGGTCTATGTTACAAGGCCTGTCCCAAAAGTAACGAGACTGAATTCCAGTCAGAATTAGGGAATTCAGTCTCGTTACTTTTGGGAAAGGCCTTGTAACATAGCCCCTTCATCCACCAAGCCCTGCAATAATAAAGTTATAATTTGTATCTAATGTTTAAAAAAAGCGTGATTCCACCTCAAATGAATTTCTTACACAAAGCTTTCACATTTACCACCAAATATCTTTAGCTGATGAGCAAAACAAAATAAAGGTAATATCCCCGGTATCTTTTTATACCTCACTCGAACAGAGATAGAAATCCTAATCTACCCGATAAATAAGGCTGTGGGAAAAGCAAAAAAATTTGTTCGTATCTGCCCAGGGGATCGAAACACGGGATTACACGCGATCGCAATCAGCGAGGATCGAATAGCTGCAAACAGCTAAGTTATACTACTACAAAACTTGCAAACACGGCACCCTTTGCAGCTCCTTTTGTGTCCTATCAGAGTCACAAAAAAGAGATTTTTTTTATATCTGGACAACAGGAGGACAATAAGCAGATGTTTCGTAGATGGACTGATTACAGTGGATGTGCTGATTACTCCGCGTTAGGTTTCTTTGTGTTGCCATTTTTTTATTAATTTGGAAATTTGAGGTTGCGATAAGGTTCGGGAGGTTATGAATTTGGGATGAATTATTTTGAGCTGCGCGTGGCATTTTTTGTATGTTTGAGATCAGGTGTCAATTTGATAGGCGACTGTTAAGGAGGGAAAAAATTAGGGTTCTGGCTGGATCTTTATTGTTAGTGAAGTATAATTTGGACAATGCATCAGCATTTTAACGAAGAATAGACATTGTTGATAAACGATTACTAAATTTTTTAATACAAATAAATATTTCAAGTTGTATAAGCGTGATATGTATCCGTTTTTCTTATCAAATTTTTAGACATAAATTGATTTTTCAAATACTTCTAGTTCTTCCAACATAGATCCATTTCCATGTCAAAACCCCTCTATGGCACCCTTAACCAAAAATCCAAAATTTTAAGGTGGTATACAGTAAAAAAGGAAAGGACACCCCTAAGTCATAAATATAGATTAACATGATTTTCTCTCTACTAAGTTCTAAGTGAAAAAAATTTGAACTGTGTCGAAAGTAACTATTAATTAACTGGTACTTTTCCTTAGCCGGGCGAAAATGCCGCCAATTGTGAACTAAACGCGAGCCAAGTCGCCAAGCGAAACGAATGACGGTTGTAAGAATTTGGCAGAATTCTACATTATTTGGCGATTTTTCGCTTGGACCGGCTAACGGAAAAGTACCAATTCACTTAAGTCTCCTATTCGGATGAATGGAATTGAAAATATAAAATAGTTTTCTAGAAAAAACACAATTCATTATATCCCCTACCTTTTCTTACACTACTAAATGTGTAAAAAGAATGCACACGAACTTTCAATTTGGAGTATTGCTCTGAAGTTTGACAATCAAGATCCCCTTACTTCAATAATAAAGAACGCCAAAATTGGTAAACCCCCTTAAAATTAAAATATCCCCCGTTTCCCACACCCGCATCAAACCAACGAGACGTAACGAAGGGTCACTCTCCACCCCCCAAAAAACCTCCCCCCCCTCAAACGCCCCCCCCCTTTGTGAAGAGACAACACCATCCATACGCTAGAAACGCGACACCAGAAATTTTTTAAAAGAGGACTGTTCGGCGAGCAATTAAAAAGGGCTCTAAAATTCGATTTCACTTTCCATCGAGTGCCCCCCCCCCTGTTTGAAGAGGGTCCTGCCTCCTTTTCATTTCGGAACGACGGTGGTGCTGCCGAGCAGCTGTCTCAGAACGCGCGTTCGATTTTTCGAACGTTTTTTTTTATTATTTATTCCATTTTATCAATCACTCCGCATCTGCTCCCGCCCGTTTTTCGATGTGGAGAGAACTTTTTCCCGCTCTTTTGAATTATTTTTTTTGTGTGTGTTTTTGGATTTTTAAAGGGGGCGAAATATTTTATTACGGTGTGGGATTTCTTTCTCTTTTATTATTGTTTGCAGACAGGGCATCGGAGTTAAGTGCTCCGGTGGAATAAGACACCATTTTTTTTCCAGTAGACAATGGAGACGTGTGTTCCATCCATTGAGTTGGATGAAATATTAGAGAGTAGATTAGGACAACTTCCATAAAAACGATTGTCTGAACTGGTATGAACTGCCAACATCGCTTCCTACTTGAAGCGAATGCTTCCAAGAATTAGTGCAAAACTGTTTCTTTTTCAATTCTAATTTCCAATTGAAATTAAATACATACATACATATTAAAACTACCATACATGATGAATCACCAACTTTCCTAGTTCAATGGACTTAAACAAAACTAACTTCAATAACAACACGGGGTATAGTTTGGCCAGCCTAGATGCATATCCAAGGGGGGAAGATACTTGTATGCCCTTCAAAAGTCAAAACATTTAATTTTTTAGCAGTAGAAAAGATCTAAATTAACTCCATATCCCCCAACATTCCAATATCTCCTCCACTAGCCATGTATTTCAGCTGTCAATAACCATATATAGTAAACAGGTTAGCAATTAATAATATTCAATCACGGAGTAGCTATATTTTCATATCGAATGAGTAATTAAGTAAAGAGTAATTTCTCCCTATTCATTTTTTCTCTAAACGTCCTTTTCAAACCTTTCATCTTTACTTTAAGTAGAAAGGAAGCCAAAAATCAAAATCCAAAGATACAGAAAATTATCAGTAGTATTCATCATTACTCATCCGAAAAAAAAATTGGAACCTTCATGGACCACCCTTAATAACTTGAAATCTTTCCCCTTCACAAAAGCAAGAATAAATTTATTTTTCTTAGTTAAGAATTTTAATTTTTAAGCGATGCTCTAAATAACATGTTGCGTGAGAGTTGGTAGGTTTTGTTATGTATCGAAATAAAATCTTCTGGGGCCCTACAAAACTGTGACCGAGGTTTTCTTATACGTTTAAAGATAATATTATAAATTCACTTTTATATTTATAATAGCGGAAAGTATTGTTAACAATTTAATAGGGACTATTATCCCCACAAATTAACTGTAGAAATAAGTTACCGGTCATGACCACGCATTCAAAATCCTTTCTCGTTCAAATTTCACCGGACACAAAATTACGGTCAACTTCCGTAAAATACGCGCGCTCTAGTAGTTTTATCTCTATGGCCTTTATTAGCCTTTATGGCTGAAACAGAAGAAGCATTCATTGAATTTCTCGTAGAACAAGATTTCTTTCACGAGTCTTTTATAAAGATTGCTACAGATTTTCAAGTGGATTCAAGATGGTTTGGATTTATGGCTTCCGTTTAGTAGATATTTGTTGTTTTTATGAATGTCGCCACTTTCATATTGAACACAAAGGGAGTATATCTGATGAAAAGATAGGGCGATTGCACAAACCTAGTTGAAATCACGGTTTTTTCTCAATTATTTCCATAGAAGTTTTGCTTCACTGGTACCCATTAATTCTACGTGTAAGACACAAATATAAATAGTAAATTATACTATGCAAGTAATATTGGTTTGGATATAAATATATTTCGCATGAATATTTCTTGGAAAACTCTGAATTTCAAAACATTTTGACCTTGAAGTAAAAAACTGAACAAGAACTCTGCCTTGTAGAATTACCAATAATTCCCTTTTTCTCACTAATTTCACAATTTTTTTACTACGGCCTTTACTTTAAACCCAAATTTTTCGTAATATTCCCTTCAAATTAACTCATGTCACAATAAAATGTGCTAGAACAGATTACGTGAATCTAATTGCATGTGAGTTTAAAAATTCAGCATCAGATGAAGCTGAGTATTGGGCTTAAATTGCACCGGAGCGCACCGGAGCGGAGCTCCGGTACTTCTTGGTTTTCAGTAAATATTTACATTTTAACCAGAACGCACCAGAGCGCATAAAATCGCGTTCGGAAAGACCAAAATTTACCCCTATATGTTTTCTGATTACCGAAAATTACAAGCGCATTTCACCTCACTACCCCCGACGACTACCGATTCGAAAAAGTTTCTTCTGTTATTTAAAACTTAAAATAGATCCTAAATTCAAAATTGGAGTAGTTTGTTTCAAGATAAAAATATCTGATACGGATGTGAGGACAGAGAAGTAGAATATTTACTTAAAGTTAAAAAGGATCATGTGGAGAATCAAATGATCAGGTTTGGTTTTTATTTCTTTAAATATTTAAAATACTGGGCTTATTAGCACTTGAATTTAAGTGTATTTTTCTAAAGCACTTTACTTACAACTACGTTTATTCTAAGTAAACTTTTATAAGTTTCAATATCTGTTATTAAATGTTAGCACTTCATTCTACATTTTTAAAAATTAGTTTTCTTTAAATTTATATGAAAATATGCAAATTCAAAACTACTACTACTTAAATTTTATTTTAAATTATTAAAGTTTTATTTAATTTGAGTTCTATCCAAAGAGGTTGTTAGGGGTTCAATCTCCCCTGAAAATTTGGCTTTTTATAAAATATGTATTGTCCCCTCTTGAAAATTCTTGAGGGTACAAGGAGTGGTTCCCTTTGTGTGTAAAAAAAGGGTTCAAAATGTCCAAAAATGAGTTTAAACACTACTTTTTACGATCAAAATTTCAAAACATTTCTGGGGGAGGACCCCCAGACCCCCCCTTTCTTTCTTGGAAATTTATTAATTGCAACTTTATATTTTACTAATTTATCTTAGTATTTAGATCACACTGAATATGATTATATCCGTTTACGATTTCTTTACACTTTCACTTACTATTTACGGCCCCATTCTTCTGTCCTATTAAGCGAAAATGTCGCAATTAAGCGGATTGCCGAAATAATAGCGCTCCGGTACTTCTTTAGTTACAATTTAAGCCCTGGATATTATACCATAACTGATTGCGATACTTCAGAGACGGACACATTTCGTAATGAGGAAAATTTAAGGAAATTATTTTGCCAGGATATATTCCTAAATATTAATATGATAATAAAATATTAATATATTTTAGAATACGCACTATTTCAGTTCCCTTTATATGTATATTTATAATGTCTTAAAAATCATAACCGTTACATCTCCTTTTCCCGATATTACATTAGTAGTAATTAATGCCTACATATACTTCATCTATTTTTAAGGTTAATTATATATTTATCCTGTGAACATGTTCGGTTTATTTTCTACCAGAGAAAAAAATAATGCTTTTTATGCTTTAGTACAGCACCTTTTATAAACATAAAATTTTGATTTTTATTCGAAATAATATCAAAAGCAGGCATGGGGGTAACTAGGAAAGGATAAATGTTCCCTACGAGTCGTTAGTTTTTGTATTGTGGAATTAACTTTTAAAGTAATAAAGTTTTTTTAATTCAATGCAAGAAAAATTAGGTCTACTAAATCCAGAAACATATTTAAAAGTGATGTCATCAGAGTTTATTGAACATATCTTCAATTCGATATGTCCTTATTAAAATAATTGGTGTTAAAATTTTTTGCACAGTAAACTTATCCGGGTATAGAACTTATTTACTCTTTAATTTAACTTTTGAGTGGTGAGTATTCCCAGTAAATTTCAAATACAAGACAGATTACATTGAAAGCGAATCCTGGCTACGCCCATGGTCAGTACAGAAAACAATAATAAAAAAGGAGGAAATAATAAAAAGAACGAGTCTGTACCTTGAGGCCCTTACCTCCACTTCGGCCTCAACGTGCCGCTCGTGCTGCGCTCGGTACACGCGCTGCTTCTCGTCGAAGTCGCGCAGCCGCTGGTTGTAGCGCTCGAGCTGTTCGCGCAGCACCGTGTCTTCCATCTGGATTTGAGGGGAAAAAACCTCGGTCAACAAATGCATGAACACCAATACAAGTAGAGTTATTATAACGGGAAATACCAGCATTTTTAGAAAACAAAAAGGGGCTATCCATAAATGATGTCACACTTTTTTTGCCCATTTTTGACCCCCCCCCTTTGTCACAAACTGTCACATTTCCTCATACTCCCTCTCCCTCTCTGTCAAATGTCACGCTCTTAAACCAACAATGTCTAATACACGAATTTGAAACTGCCCAAAACCAACTTTTTTGTTTGAGCTGAATTTCCCCGTTCGCGATAGTTTTTTTCTATCAACCTTTAAAATGCCTTTTGAGAGAAAAATAAGTTGGTCGTTTTAAAAATTTAAGTTTTTTTTTCTCGTTGATTTTCAGCTGCAAGATGTGATGTCACAATTTTTAAACCCCCCTCCCTCCCCCTTGTCACAAACTGTCACAAATTGATGAACCCCCTCCCCCCCTCTGAGCGTGATGTCATTTATGGACGGCCCAAAAATGCATTTTCCCAGTAGATCTTAATTTAAAAATTGAGATGAGAATTTTAATAAAAACATTAGTTGATTCAATGTATTAAAAAAATTGCACGTGACGTCAGATCTGTTTCGCCCTTACTATAAAGTGAAAATCAACGATCGCTTTGAATCCTAATAGGTTTATAACAAATGAGTAAATTTTTGAAAGCAAATTAAAAAATAAATATGCATCGTAATTAAAAAAAATTGCTCGTATATTAATTCCTCTCTTGGATTCTTTGACATCATAAAACATAATTAAAATACTGAAATTTCCCATTGTTAAAGTAAAAAGTCAAAAAGCTGCCAGGTCTTAAAATTAAATATCTTTTGAAAAAATGGATAAAAATAACATAAAACTAACGGTAATCGTTCAAGGCTTGGAATTTTTTGTGTCAAAATTTGAAAAATCTAGTTAATATTTTTGTAAACAAATGGCAGCATGATAAAAATGTCTCCTTACAAATCGATTCTATTCAAGATCGATTCATTGATTTAAGATTATATTTTCGTAACGATTATTAAAAGGTATTGGATAAAGTCAAATTGTGTTAAGGGAAAAGGATTAACATTTTAAATTTTAGATGGAAATACTCTTTTAGGGAACAAATTATTTAACTCTTGAATGTTTATTATGGCGCTTTATGTTACGGCAACACAACATGGGAAGGCCAATATAGGGCGAATTGTACAAGGACGAAAAAGTGATCTCAATTTTAACTGTTTTGCTGTGATTCGCCCATTGGTTAACATCCGTCCATTCAAGGAATCTCATACCTCAACACCTCCGGATAAGTATAGAAACGCTCCTTTGCACCAATAATGCATGGTTAAAGGCAGATAAAACGAGTGTCGGTGAGAGAATTTAAACCATTTTTACATACATACACAGACATAAATTTATTGGGACTATTCTACAGCAGGTATAGAAAGATGTTTTAAAATGGCAATAGTTGGAGGAAGTGTCGACTCACCTGCGCCCTCTCTTCGTCATATTCGAGACAGCCCACTCCGTCCAGTCGTTCGAGGTCCAGCCATCCTCGCCACCTCACGCACACGCCGTTCATGATGAAACACGACTTGATGTGCACCTAATGAGACAAAGAGATGCATTAAGTAAATGGTTGCCAAGTGACATTTCCTACATGAATAATCGTTCAGTTAAGGCGTATGACATAACTCAATTAATGGCCGACCAGAGAAGAGTTCACTTTGAGTGGATTTTCGCTTTCAATTCCAATTCAACCACTTTTTTTCGCTTTGAATATAACCTATCTCTACTTTTGTGCGCTTTCAAGTGGCATTTTTCACAACTTTCCATTGAAAGATGAATTGCGCCAAGTGGGGAAATCAATGAGTTGAAAGTGAAAGTAGACCCATAGTGGAATCAAGGGGTTTAATTCAAAAAATTCATTGCAGACGTCCCATGGTCAAATTTTATATATAGGGCCGAATTCAGAAACTTTCGATGGGAAAAACACGAGATGGGAACGAGACGTAAACGAGAAATTTTAAACGAGAGATATTTCTACTCCACAGCTGTCGTCCACCATATTGTTCTGAGATTCGAAGCGCATTCCGATTGCTTATACACTTTTTGTGGCCCGTTTAATAGTTCCAAAAAATCTAAAACAGCTATTAATTAGCAAAATAAGTCCTCAGACATTAATATATTACGAAAGTAATGGACATCTAGTGCTTGTAAAAATTTGTATTATCAGTGTATAATTAATTGTGACGTTTTTCGACAGATGGCAGCATGATCACTCGAGTTCTCGAAACGGTCTCTTCCGAGTGGCCGTGGATTTTTCATCGTTCTCGTCTCGTTTCCATCTCGTGTTAAAGTTTCTGAATACGGCCCACAGACCGATTTATACTCATAACTCGAACTCAAAAAAGAGAAATAATGCCGAGATGCGCATAAAACGACTTAATTTTTTCAAGCAGATAGTAGGTAGCACAATGCCTGATGCTAAAGTCCTCGCGAATAGTACTTTTTAAAGTATTTTAAACTTTTTTACGGTATTTACAACGTTTTACATCATTAGCTAATTGCAGAGTTCATGCCTTCTAAAATGATGGTCATTTGACAAAATCGGATTTCAAAAGATCAGCACATCAACCTTTAGGAGGAGTCATTTTGGACCTGAAGGAACTTGTGTCATAGGGAGTCTACCTCTTCCCAAATCACTTTATAATGACACTTTGAGAGTAGGAATGTTTTCTTTTAAACTTTTTTGGTCGACATTGTTTCATTGAAATGAGCCATGAAAGGACGGGACACGCATTTATACCATCATTTCTGTCGTTTTTAAAGTGCATTGCCGTTTTTTTGAGGGGGGGGGCTGAAGTTGCTTAAAACGTATTCCACCTCAATGACTTTTCTGCGTTAATTACTAATTGCAGTGCTTGTGAATTTGTGTAAAGTTAGATTAAGGATTAAGGGATGTTAGCACGTCATTTGTGACAAAAGCAACTTTATTCCCACTGTATATGATTGAAATTCTGTAAATTAACAAAGTAACAGGGATGGGATGGGAAGTACTTCTCCACTTTGGAGCTATTTTTGGAGCAGCAAGCAAACAATTCTACTCTCTAGCGTAATCTGCAGCAATAGATATTCTTACAAATCGACAGCGCCTTGCAGTGTCAAATGACAATCCTACTGTTACTTTGATTTAAGGTAAATCATCAACTCCGTATCATTCGTCTTTACTCCTACAAAAACATTTAGTTTCAACAAGTGTTTTCGAGATACAATGTACAAATTAATAACAATCAACACTAATTTTTAATTCCGAACTGGAAACTCAATTCTTCACCAACAAGTACAACACCACGTATTACAGAACATAAAGAATAATAAACTGCTAATCTTCTCTTTCATTAATCTAAATCGCAATATAATGAATGGACACGGAATGAAAAGGTGTTAAATATGACAAGCATAAATACAATCGTCATATTCTCGGCGACGTCAGAAACAGCTGTCACTTAAAATTGAACGTTCCGCACCTCGCCGAACGTCCATTTTTCGCACATCGCATTGATATACGACGCATGTTCGGCGGCAAAAGCGTTCATTATTACGACTGCCGAAAACAGATAACCAAACGCATAAACCGCATAATTTCGCGCGAAAAGAGAATTAATAGAGGCGACATACGCTTTCTGATTCTGAGAAATTAAATAACTACGTAGCGGCGAATGTAATTGGGGGTAAATTCGCCGCGAGAGAAATTATCGTTTGCTACTCTTGTGTGTCCGTTGAGCCGGCTGCAATTGATTTATTGCGTCAGATCAGCGGCGTGCGGTAATTTGTTGGTTAATTGCGGTAATAAAATTTAGATGTTCGCAAATGGGGGTTCTTCATGGGTGGTCCCACTTTTGCTTTCTTTGCTTCCGCGTGTTTTATGACGTAATTGAGGAGCGCCTTCTGTGTAGAGAAGAATGGAGATAAAACTTATTGCGTCTTCGGGTCTTGTTGATCTGATACGAGGAATTTTCTTCCATGAATGGAAAACTGATGGTTTCGTGGTTGTTGTAGAAACCACTAGTTTGACGCATGAAAAAAAACTGTGTAGAAGAACAATAAACAAAATTTTTTAACACATTGACTGCCGCAATATTACATAAACATTTGTTCGTGTGGCTCCAAAGGAAAAATGAAGTGTGAAAGGAGTTATATTTAACTCACGAAGCCTCTTGGCTATCAAAGGTGTGAGTTAAATGCAACTCACATGGTAGTCAACGTGTTAAAGACTTTTTTATCTTATAATTAGATAATTTATTTATGCATTTTTTCTTTTTGGAGTTGTGTTTTAAGTTTAAAATACGATACGGTATCAATTAGAAAGCCGTTTACAATCAAGTGTGGTGGTCCATTAAGAACAGTTTTAAAGTATATTCCTAACTATTTTCTTTTATAAACCTCTCTTTTCTAAACCTCTCACAAATTCAACTGGAAACAGCTCTTATCCTTTTTTTTGCTGATTATGCTACCTCTAATTCATTTCCCAAATGGGTTATTCTCTACCAATTTCAAAGCAAGCTCATTAAAATATTTACTTGAAAAAAAATGTCGTTATAAGGGCTTTTCTTCAACACTAATTCGCCACCATGCATTAACAATCATAACATCTCAACCCCACTATTGTTACCCTAACCCCGAAGTTAAACAACACCAAATCACACTAGCTAAAAACCAGTTCCAGCACAGCAAAAACAATAGAGACCCTCATCCAGATCAGACTCAGCATACGCCCACCAACATTTTTTTTAAAAATCCCCACCACCCATGATTGACCTTTAAAAAAGCATTCTGGTAACAATGTGCCTCCTAAATAACAGTTTTTACGCCTAATGACCTAGCCATTCCCATTCTTTTGGAGCACTTTTTCTTCCAGATCCAGCCACTTGAATTGCTCCAAGAACTTCAATTCCAGATCCTGTAGGTTCCACCCCCTCATTTTGCTTCCATCCTGTTAGCCCTTCGTCATCAAGGGTCATTTATCATTCCCGGGTATATGGTGATAAATGACACTTGTTGTCTTTTGACTGGTGTTGGGTATTATGGTACATTGCAATGGTAATCGTTAGAGAGGGTATACGAAGATTGTGTACTTTGAAGAGTATTATCGTGATCAAGGTGGGTTCAACAACTCGGATGTGTGCATTTTATTTTTGATGTGGGTATATACTTTGTGTAATGAAATTGGTTTTGCAAATCTTTTCAAACCAGTTGGCCTGGTAGGGGGTTACTGATTGCGTAATCAAAATATGCGTCCTGACACTGTACAGCAACATAAGGTGGTTGGTTACAAGATAAAACTCATGACGAAAATAAAATTTTAAAACAGGAAGAGTAATTAGGCATGAGATATACTATAAAAAGGAAATAGCATAAAGTGGATGTGTAAACAGACAATAAAGAGCAATGAATATAATAAAATATTGGATTTTAGTTTAAGGTATCGAGTATATTTAAATACGTCCATCTTATAGTAGTCTCTCTATTCTAAAAAAAAGTTTTAAGTGAACGGTTTCCAGATAAAGGCTTTTTAATTACTGAACCGAATGACACATATATGGTATCAAAATGTCCGGATTCCTTCCGGATTTCCGAGTAAGCCCTTCGATTTTTCAAAAAAAATTCTCAATTTTAAAATATTTCCATTTTTTTAGATAACGGATAAGGTCGCAGTTACAAAGCAAGTACTGTCATTCAAATTATTATGCATCCAATCACAACGACCGATTGACGCTATATTTTAAGATAAACATGTTTTTTCACCTTTTAAAAAAAGTACTTTCTTGATGAAATATCACTCAAAGACTGATAAATACATATTCTAAAAACTTACATGAACGCCATTTCATACTAAAATTTCAGTTTTTGTCCAATATTTATAATTTTTAGTCTGATTTTATCGAAATTAATTGTAAACATAGAGTGATGTTTTGTCTCTTATTATTTTCAATTGCTTAAACGGTATTGCCTGGGTTAACAAGTCTGGGTTTAAAAAAAATATGAATGATAAACACTAGGCATATTATACTAACGAGTTATTTTAAAATAACGGGTTTTTGTTTGGTTCGAATATTGATAAACAATTAGAAAGTTATTTTTATATAAGCATAGATTAAAAATAATTAAGATGAATATTTTTAAAAACATTTCGTTTAAATTTTTGATAAGTTCGAGTTAATATATATTCTCACTTTTAAGTGAGCTTTATTCATGGAGGGGATTTGGTGAAGTATATTCGGAAAGTTAGTTGACGTTTTTTTGTAAATTGTTTAATTGTTTTGTAAAGTGTATTAAGTTCGGCGAGTTGGAATTTGTGGGAATTGCGAAGCAATTCCAAAAGGTCCTGCGTCAGCAGTTTACGGGGGTTGGCGAGCGATAGCGAGCAGGGGGCGGTAGCTCCCTAGTGTTTAAAAACATACTCTTTAGATATCTATAAATATAGTTATAAGATCTTAAAAAATGAATAGTGTTCGAGACTTGAACTAGTTAACTGGTTTGTTGTCTATGTATTTCAATAGAAAAGCGGTCATTAGTATCACCGGCCCTCTATGTCACTAGAGACCCATAAAAAGCTATTCTGATTGTACTTTAATACTGACTTCAGGAAATGTAGTTTTTCTTACATTTTTAAAAGAACTTACTTTAAACGTAGTTAAGTTCCATAACATTATTACAATTTACTAGTAGGAAAATGGGCATTTAAGTGGTTATTCTCGAAATAATTTACTACTAAACTTGGTTCCCTTGGTTCACGCGTATACAGAAGCAATCCAGGAGAGCCAATCTGTTTCAATTACAACCACAGCTCTTAATTGCAATTTCAATTGATCCAATTACCGGAACGTGTCCCATCCATCCACCTGTAAGCGCGTGGCACCTGCCGGAGTGCCCCTGATGGCCGTATGCCGTGACCCCTGGGTAATGTACCGGAAAGCGCCCGTGATCTATCTACCCTGCAGGAAGAGATTTGCTTTCGTGACAGAAAAGATTGTTCCGGTAATTTCAGGGACGATTCGATGGCTTCCGCTAAATGAAACTAATGGATGGCACAAGATAGGGTAATGGGAGAAATCTCTCAGTACTATAAACATGTGTTGCATAGACCGTGAAGTTTTTTTAAAGCTTATGTTCAATTTGATTTTTAAAAAAAACTAGAATTTATGTTGAGATCTTATTTTTAGAATGGGAAAAGTGCTGAAGATTTCAATCCGCAAAATGCATTGCGTCTGTGCACAATGCACATAGTGCACCATGCTGGTTGTAAACTGATAAATTTTTATTTACCTAAAGAATAAAGTTATTGTTAAATTGAGTTTCGCCTGTTGGCTTTGGAAACTTGCTTCCTAAGATTGAAAAAGTATAACCCGTTAGAATTTTAAAATCGAAAATAAACTGACTAGCAGTAGCACTTACACTGTTAAAAAAACAGTTTTACCTTTCACCCAGTTTGTGGTGAAAGGTTAAAATTTGTTTGAGAGTGGTAGAGGGGAAAATGAATGAGCTAGTCTAGTTTGTTTTTCTGATTCAGGTAAAAGTGTGGGGTTTCAAGGTTCTTTCTCACTTAACTAAAATTAAGGTTTGGATAAAATACGCTTGAAGGGAAATTTAAAAAGTAGATACTAAAAAAGATACAATATGTGACTGTTAGTTTTATTTTTAATGTAAAAGTAGATAGAAGGTTGATTTACTTCCAGAAGTCATTCAAATTTTTTTGGTATTAGAGAAAATAATGCAAAAGAAGACAATTCTATCAATTGATAAAATTCATACGAACTAACACTTGTTAAATAAACCTGCATTGCTTCCAACTGATATCTTTATAAGTAGCAGATTTAAGTTTAAAAAATATTCGCAAAATATATAATTCTCCCTAATGGAACAAAAAGATACGGCATCTTTTCCCCCATAAATCCTAGATTTTCTCCTTTCAAATATTTCTTCTTTCTTCCAACCTTAAACGCAGTATGTTAGAAGATCCTTTTTCCGTAAAAGTTAATCTCATTGACATCGTAATTTCATCCCTTTTCTTCGCATCTTCCCCATTTTCCTCATCACAATCGACCGGTCCATTCCAGCAGCAATCAGTCTCCAAGGGCAACAACCATCAGGGGCGTCGTTTCCAGGGGCAACAAGGGGCGGCGACTTCCACGCATAATGCGCCCCTGCCGGCGAATGAGCACTCGGCAGCTTGTAATGAAATCGATCCACAAAGGCCCCCCGCCAGGGCAAAAAACGACGGGTGACAAATATGCCGATGGAGGGCGAGGGGTCAAGCATTGTCAAACGCCAGGGGGGGCAAGGCTATCAGTGTCTGCACAACAATGGCGTCGTTTATCTGCGCGCAGGCAGGCACTTGAGTGATGTTTGGGGAAGGGAGGGAGATGGTACACAGACGTGTATGTCTGGGTACACAGATTGGAGGGCTTTTTGCATGGGAAGTGATTGTGAGATTATCAGAGATGTTTTGACGCCTCTGACAGTGTATTTCACACATTGAAAACCGGAAATACACTTTGAAAAACACGGCGTATTTTTACACCTTGAATTTTAACCAAGGTTTAGCTTGAAAAATGTATGGCACCCTACCGAAATCAACAACTAATATATTTTTGCACTCTTCATTGCTTTGATTTTTCGGAAATTTGATTGCGACACAATCAACAACTTTTTTGTAAAAAACAGTTTAAATGTAAGAGAAAGTCCAGTGTCAACCAGAACCGGTAAAAATTTGTCATGGCATAAGTAGTTATGCTATTTCCGTATTTCACTCCTCCTCAAAGAAGGAGTATTTTTACTCCTTCAAAAAATATCCTTGGAATAACACTGGGGATTTCTGTAGTGGTTTTGAGTTTGGGAAAAGTAAGGAAGAACTACTAAAATATTTTGCTAAGTTTATAAAGTAACTAGTCAGTTTTTTAATAAATATCACCTGGTGGGTTACAGATGGGCTTCGCCAGTCCATTTTTAAAGAAAATTATTCTGGTGTGTTACAAATGGGCTTCGCCAGTCCATTTAAAAAAAATTATTTGGTGCGTTACAGATGGGCTTCGCCAGTCCAAATGTGGAAATAGTTAAATAAAAGATCCATTTTTATGCTACAACAATGGATTTTAAACTACAACAATGGATTTTAAACTGCAACAATCGAGAATATGCTTACAACAATTAATGTTACATCTTCTCTTGTTATATTTACAACAATGTGGTTTTGCCCTGAAGTTAGGCATGAAATATGGGTTTTTAAGCATAAAATTGACCATAAACGTTATTGGAACGCTTCTATTTTAAATTATTTTTATTCAGAAACCTTCCCTGGAGCTAGTAGATCAACGTGGTATAGTTTAATAGTTAATGTAGGTTCGAAAAGCTTAAAACTACAAAGGACATACATACAAACATACAGACAAACAAACAGACATTGTTTTTATATATATAGATAATATTTTAGCCAGCAGTAAGTTAAATGGTTCGTTTTTCTCGTGTGGTTTTGTTTGGGGTAAGATTTAACGAAGGAGAAAGACGAAATTGAAAAATCAAGGGAAATAATATTAAGAATTTGGCAGGGAAGATGGGATATTTAGAATATTAGCAATGGAAGAGAAAGGAAGATCCGAAAAGAGAATGAATTTCTCTTTTCGGATCCCTAAGCGATGATCCGTGTTTGATGAAAAACACTATCCAATTTTTAAGAGGAAAATAAAAATTTTGATCCAATCTCCAGAAAATTGGGGGGGGGGCTCAAGGATTCGGAATTCCCCCTAAAATGTTTTATACAAACTATTGGTTTATAACTATCCCGAAAATAATCATTTTTCTTTTTCGCCCTCGTTTAACATCAATTTTAAGGGGGATCTCTGATCTGCTCACTCCCTCTTTTCTTGCAATGGTTCCATCCGACAGAGATTCATCCTCCGGCACAATCCACCCTCCTCATCCCTTCGACTGATCAGAAAGAACCCGCCTCTTTATCGATTTCCTTTGATGCGTAGCTCCATTATAAGAAGGAGATCCAACTTCAAGAGTTATCGAGTCCAATTTAAAATACTGAAAATCAGAGCAAAAGGTTTCTTTTATCTTTCCCAGAAAATAATATGCAAAACTCAGGCCGAGCAGGGTTCTTAAATCGATTTTTCTCTTGTCTATATCGGTAAAAATTGAGCGTTGATCGTGTCTCCAAAATAGATAGATATTGACAAGCTAGCGTAAATAAATTTATTTCGCAAAGTGATCAGCCAGTGTTGATTTTCAAATAAATTGTGGTTTTTAAGTTATAAGAAACTTAAAAGTAAGTTCTAGATAGCATTAGTATTATCGGTTTAGGTGTAAAAAAATATTCTGACGTGAAGAGGAGGGAATAGAGGTCCCATTGATAAATTTCTAAAATAAATATACGTAAGGAAAATTAAGCTATATGCAAATGCATGCTAGAGATTAGGTTTAACTATAACTTTAGTTTTAGGATTGTTTGGTCCTTAGTATGGCTTATTTGAATAAATAATTGAATCTTCTTTCAATTTTAAATAAACAAGATGTATTATTTCAAAAAGACAATTTGTTATTTTTACCTTGTTGATACGAGAAAAATATTGAATAATTATATTTTATGTTTTGGAGTGGCTATCTTGAAAAGAAAAATCTAACAGACCAAGATAAAAAGCAAGGCGGCTTCCTTGGTAATGAATGTATTACATACTTTAAATACTTCAAAGAGAGATAGTAAACAGAGGGATAGCAGAGTAGATTGTTGCTAGGATAAAGTAAATCTCCCCACTGGAGCATTTCTCTTTTAAATAAAACCCCCAAAACCTCTTTTGAAGCTCAAACCTACACTGATTTATCCATTGAATTTTATAGCCCTTACTTTTGATCAAACAAACACATCACTCCAGAAAATTCCAAGACTATACAGAAAGTCGTCGCCACATTTTATAGCCCCTTACATTTACTACCCCTATTTGCATTAGCCAAAAAGCTTTCCCTGGGGAGTGAATAGTGATCTCGCAAAGCTCTTTCTCCTTTTCGAAAATATTCCTTTTTAATCAAAGAAATTGCCCAAATCGAGCCTGCGGTTCAGTGAACACCACCGGTACTAAAGTCATAAGTCAAAGCGGCCCCTCCAACTGATCCGAGTACTGAGACATGACTGTGATTATCGTCTGATAAGCCATATCTCTTCAAATGTCCACTTCCCTTTGATTCTGGCCGACCTAAACACCGAAGTTCTAGAAAGTTCAGGGACAAACAATGCACCGGTGGCGACAGGACGATGGTGGAGACATCAGAGGACAATCCGACTCCCCCAGCTGAGGCTAACGTCACGGCAAGCGCAGAACGGGCTTATCTGGTCGAGCGCATCTTATCGGCTGTAGTTTATCTACCCCACTCAATTAGTGGACAAAGGGGTCCCCCAAAAGGGGGACTCTCTCGCTCTCCGCAGGGGCCCCCTTTAGGGGGACCCCTTTGTCCACTAATTGAGTGCGGTAGATAACTGCAGCCGATAAGATGCGCTCGACCAGATACGCCCGTCCATGATTCCAGGCAGACGTTACCCTAAACTGACACTGGTTGCCAGATACTTGTGGTCAGGAAGAACCGAAGGGAGTGGTGACCGGGAGTCTGCACATGTGGTTGTAGGGATCGGTTTTCAGGAAATTCTCCTTTTATGCCACCCAGAATCCTTGGAATGATTCCAGCAGATCCGTGGATCCAGAAGCGCTGAAAACTATGCTTTCCCACTTCGCTAGCGCAATCTCAAAGACTATTTTTTTTAAATTGTACCTCAATACTCAAGATTCGTCCAGTTTTTTTCATCTACGGCTAAAATTCGTTTATTTCTAGTTGCAGTTAAGTAAACTTGACATGACATGCTTATGCAGATAAGAGCTGTGCTACAAGGGACCTAACTTTCTAAGTTTTAGATACAATTTTTGTTGTATTTTATTTTATTTTAACTTTTCGGTTTATTCAAAATAATCGAGAGTTTGTCCCGTTTCCGTGGTGATATTTCCTATAGCCACTGATGGCTGTCACTTCTACTATGAAACCAGTTCGGAAAAAAGTTTCGATATAAGTTTCGAAAGGTTTCGAAAAAGTTTCGATATAACGCTGGGGAAAATTAAGAGTTTCAAAGACAAAAATACAAATTACTTAATGTCTATTTCTATTATTAAGAATCCTTCAAGGATTAATTAAGAGGAAATAAAAGCAAGGATGTTACATTTTTTGAAGGAGTAGTATATTGAGAAACAAGCAAAAACTATTGGTTTCTCTTCGTGCACTAAACATTCGTATAAACCTGAATCTCAAGGAAAACTTCATTTACTTCGGTAGTATTCTTAATCACTGGCTATAAGCTCAACCTTGCTATCATGTAAAATTAATCTTTTAGTAGACAAACTGAAACAATACCCTCTCATAACTAGCTTAAAACTACGTACAACAACAACTCAAAAGCATAATTAAAATGATCCATACAGTACACCCCTAAAAACTACCACAAACAAAAAATCATTATAGTGTACAACCCCCCAAAACTATACCCTCTAATTTTACCCGGCGAACCGACCATAATTAAAGGGCTGAAGAAAGGGGCATTTCGGAAGGGCAGACTCCCAGACGGGGGTAGGAGGGGTCAGTGCGCGTGCCATGGGGGTTGAAAGGACAGGTGTGTCCACCCGTGACCAAGGCAGGTGTGAAATGCATTCGCCATGGTCAATTCTGAAGTATTGGAGCGCATTCGAAAATGTATTCTTGACCCCTTATATGAATTTACGGGGATTTGGGCTGTTTGTGAAGGCTCCCAACAATCCTTTTCTGTGTCCGAGTCAAGCAGTGTAGAGATTAGGATTTTCAAGGGTTTGGAGTGGTTCCTTTTACCATATCGCCAGCCAGGTTTTATCTGAACTGTTATTAAATTTTGCATCCCTCAAAAACAGACGTGTTCTAAATTACATTAATTTTAATAATGATTTAGTGAGTGGCATCTACTGATAAATTTTAAATATATAGTAAATAAAACTGAATTAGATCCTACTTTTAAATTATAAAATAAATCGATTGTTTTCTTCAAATCAGACCATGCATTAGCAACTACAAAGCGGTTGAGGAAGTTACTGTTGTATCGTATATCAATATCCTTTTGTATGTTCGGGGAAAAATAAAAGCAGATTTCCGTATCTTATTCCCACTCTACAACACTTGAAGACTCAACAACATACAATAATGGTAACAATTTTCAAAGATCAGACATAACAACTCAAAGGAAAAGAATCAAACGAAAAATGATAGTTCTTCCTCTCCGGAAGATGAATCTTAACTTAATTATAATGCACTATAATTAGAATTTTTTTATTAAAAATTATTAATTAAAAAAAGAAACTTACTTTTCCCTGTTCTTTGTTAAAGTCGCAACCGTCACTGTAACCGTTCGCACTCGGTGTGAACACTAGTTGCAAATTTGTCCCCGTGGCGATGAAAGCCTGGAAAGAAAAATTCAATGGTTAGCGCTATTGCCACACGATAAAATTAAAATATTTTTGCAAGCATTAAAATTTTTTATATAGTATCTTACCACTTCTGTATGACCGTCCCTGCAAGCTGACTGAAATCGCATTTGTCTCTCTTCTAGAGGCCGGTCTCTGTAACCTGTATACCGCACCTAAGAAGAAAATAGAACCAGTCTTATATTCGCTCTCCATAGAGTTTTTTTTAAGGAAAATCATAAATTTGTTATAGAGTTAGTATAATGACATGTAATAAAAAGTAGGTTCGTTTTTAATTTTTATTTAATTGAATAACTTCAGGATCGCATACAAGAGCAAAATATACGGTTATGCATAATTTATTACACTTATTTCTTCTTATCTATGTACTACCAGGAAACAACTTGCTACAGTACATAGTTCATTGCACTAAAAATAGAAACAGTAAAAACTTTTTCACACAGTATTCGAAACAACTTGATTCCAGGTTCTTAGGTGAAATGCGAATAGAGTTTAGTAGTGAATACAGCCCTAAGTGGTGCTCTTATTAATACAATACGAAAAATAAGTTTAAATATTAAAAATTACTTATTTTGTTGATAGTATATCAACCAAATTTAGAAGATTACAAATCTGTTATAAGCTCCAAAATAAATTTGCTTTCAAAAATGAAGAATTTAATGTTTTAAGTTATATACAAGCGTATTTATTCGTTGAAAAAATTCTAACACGCCTTTTGAAATTCATTGCATGTCACAACAAAAGTAAAGCTCCGAGTTAAACCAAAAAACTCATTAGAACATATATTGTGATTCTATTTTGGGAGAATCTGTTCCTTTTTCATAAACATTTGACAGAACAACGTCATAATCACTTGTTCCATTTTAAGCCATTTAAAATTAATTTATCACTATGAAGTTTCGTTGATCAAAATATTGCTTTTTTGTATAACTGAAGTCCCCAGTGTGCAACACAAACTTCAAATTGGATCATAAGCCAAAATCAGGACTTTCAGTCCACAATCCTATATATTCTAGCCATCTCTATGTATCTTCCGCCTGTATGCCTTCCCCCCCAAATTGTATCGGTTCCGTAATAAAGAGCACGTATCCACCGTCTCCAAGATGATTTCCGAGAAGATGAGCAGAAGAGACCGGCTGAACCAACATCCGGAAATGTCTCTTTATTTTTCCCACAACTGCATTCCAGGAATGGCTGAACATAAAAGGAGAGACGCGACCTCTGCGGTTTAGCCATCTATTAAAGTAGTTCGAATATTTATTATTCTTTTCTAATATCTATCCCAGTGGTTCTCAACTCTTAGAAGTCCGCGGAACGCTAAGCCTAAAATTGGAAACTTTACGAATCCTACCCCTTTACAACTTAAAATCCTTCACCCCCACAATATAGCAAGATAGATCCCTATTAACTAAAAATCCTAATTCATTTGATGTATTGATATTTAATTTTTAAAGTAGAATTATAAAAGTTTGTGTTGTCATACAAAGCTTCAAAACACTCAAAATTGAAGTGTTTTTTTTCAGATAGGGGCCGTCCATAAATGATGTTACACTTTTTTTTGCCCATTTTTGACCCCCTCCCCCGTTTGCCACAAACTATCACACTTTCCCATACTCCCTCCCCCCTTTGTCACTTGTCGCGCTCTTAAACCAACAATATGTCTAATACACAAATTTCATTTGAACACTGAGTTTCATTTTCAACCTTTCAGATGCCTTTGAGAAAACAATAAGTATACGGTCTTTTTAACAAGGGTTTTTCGTTGATTTTCAGCTGCAGGATGTGATGTCACAACATTTAAACCCCCCTCCCTCCCCCTTGTAACAAACTGTCACAAATTTATTTGAGCGTGACATCATTTATGGACGGTCCCATATACACATGATATCAAGAACCAAGACATGGTAAAGACGTCAAGGAAAGGGATTTCTATGTGTTCAATTCCAATACCCCAAAAGCGAATTCAAGATGTGAATTTTCCAAAAAAATTCTCCGGGTAATTAAGAGTTTTTGTAAACGTTCTTGGACAAATGTAGATTTGTATTATATATGGATAGATCTGGGGTGTCGTGAAGCAACTTCGAATAAAAAATATGACGTGTTTTCATTATTATTTAGATGTATTATGAATTTATTTCAGATGTTTGAAAGGAAACCAACATGATCTGAAACATTCTGTGCCTCTTACAGGCCTTTAAAACAACCATATGGAACTGTTAAGCTTCTCAAAATAAGCTATGGATAGCTTTGCAATTGAATTTTGTCACCAGTAAGGAAATTTAGATATACATAAATAAGTTAAGACGTGAATTCCCGTGGTCGTTGTACATTTGATCTTATTAAATAAATTCTATAGAATCTTACAATTCTATTGAATCAAATATTTTCTTGGCAAAACTTATCCCACAATGAGTATTCCTTAATGTATAACCAATTTCATAAAATTTTGGATCGATTTAAATTTTACACAAAACCCAAGCGTATTTTTAAAGTAGTTGATCAAATATAATCACAAACAAAACATGTAGGGGGATTTAATCATTGATTACCATCAAAGTGGGTACGGAAAGTTAATTGTTTTACTCTTTTGTGATGAAATTATCTACTTTCAAATAGCTATCAATCGTAACAACTGGCGAGATTGGCTTAAAATTTTCACCAATCTCGCCATCAACCAGGCCCAACTACGGAATCTGCCCCGTGTCATTACATGAAACAGTCCATTTGTACGGAAAATTGAACAGATTTGTACTGTTTGTTTTTTACACTATACTCGACAGCAACGTTTCCTGAACCCAGTAGAAGAAAGTGGGTACACAAAGCCTGTTGGGTTGCTAGGAGGTGCTTCGGTACGCAAATCGTGATAAAAAGACACTACATAAGAAACTGAGAAATACAATTATACTTAAGAAATACGCCAATCGAGAAGAAATGAGAAGGGTTCAATTCCGTTATAGTTCCCGCTAAATATCGCCTATCTCTTTCAAACGCTCAATATTCAAATGTAAACAAATTTTTATAATTTTTAATGATAAACTGAACAGTTATAGATCTAATTAAACATTTTAATCTATGAGTTCGAAATTATATAGCAATATTTATACTTTATAGTGTCCAAAAGAGATTGGCGATATTTAGCTGTGGATCTATAACGGAATTGAGCCACGAAAAGTTTTAGTATGAACAAAAACCATGGCTTTTTCGATTGAATCGATAATTTTTGGGAAATGCAATCTTCCAGCAACTCTGGCTTTTTACCCAGGCCCGGATCAATACATTTTATGGTCTAACCCAACCTATAAAAACTTAACTTTCATTATTTTTGAACATAGTCCTTAATTAAGTCATACAAGAAGCCAATACAATTGCACATTTCTAAGATGCACAAGCAACAATCTGTAGTAGGGAAGCTCTTGCGGTTTTGCAAAAGGTTTACTTAATGGAGTAGCTGTCCTTCGCCTTTGTGAGAGCTCTCAAAGGATTGCACGGTGAGTGACTATTACAAGCTGCAATCGAATGCACTTTTCGAGGAAATCGCTGGATACATCTCTCGAGATACATTTTGTAAGAGACAGGTGTAATTAGAGCCTTGGGAAGACGGCGGTTAAACCGCAAAGGATCGCCGCAAAGGTTTGAAAGTGGAGATGTTTTTGAGGTGAAGCCTCCTACGCTGAGGGTTATAAATATATGCACACCACACACAGGATGTTTTCAAATATCAAGGATCGAGGGAGGTAAAATATTCTAACCTCACAAGGAAACGTTCTCAGGTTATTATAAACTCACAAAAATGGATTAAAAGTTTACAGGGGTTTGTAGATGACTCAAATACTTATACTGTGAAAATATTAGCAGCGGAATTTCAGTCGAAAATAGAAATTATCATTTTTGACGCCAAATACAACCGTACTAGGCGAGAAATGCAGAAAAAACGTCAAATTCTTAAATAAACTGGCTGGAAAAAGGGTTCATCAAACCAAGTCGCCTAGTGGTGTTAACTGAATGGGTTTGGCAACATAGAACCCTATTTTCAAAATGAACTTACTGCTCTCTTAATGCAATTCCGCTGATAAGTTTTTCACAGTAATTGTTTTGTGTGAGTCATCTACTAACCCCTGTAAAATTTTCGTGCATTTCTGTGAGGGATTGTCAACGTAAACGGTTTTGAATCCACAATTTATAATCGTGAAAAGACAAGAATGGTGTGTACGCTAAGCAAAGGTATACACATTTAGTCCAGGCAATCTGTGAACTCACGGTAAAAAATTGCAACATTTGGTTTTTCAACGGTTTTTACAAGTGTATGACTAAAAATAAAAAAATAAGACAAAATTAATCAGCACAATTTTTTTATATTTAAAAAAATGACCGAAATTTTTAATAAAAATCAAATAATAGAAATCGAGACTTGTGATACATGTTTGCAGGCTATTTTTCAGGGCTTAAAATTAATATTCCATTTAAATTGAATAAAAAATATTACTTTAAAAAATTAATTTCAAGAACTTGTTTATCGAAAAAGTATTAAAATCGCTCAAAACCACTAAGCCAGAGGCAAAAGAAATAATTCAAACGGGTATCCCTTAAAAATTATCTAAATAATAACAGATTAAAAGAATACTAAAATCGGGCAATGAAAAGCTTTTTTCTTCAAATTTTAAATTTTTTTGCTTTAAAAGTTGACCTTTTTAATTTTAAAAATTCCTGTTAAAATCTTTTGGGGCATTTGCCAAGGTCATTTTTCCATGGATATTGTAGTTATATATAGCTATATTACATAAAAAAACACAATAGTGAAATCAATCATTAGTTAATTTATTTACTAAAATGGACATGGAAATACGTAAAGATCTTTCAATCAAATGAAACAGAAAATATTCTAACAATATTCCGTAATAAATCATCGGAAAAAATAATTAAACTTAAAGAAACAAAAGTATTAAGAAAATTATATTTTTTAACTATACTTTTTTTATTTGTAAAAAATTTTGTTGTATAAGGCATGTGATACATGTCTTAATGCTATTATATTAAGAGCTGTTTACGATAATCAAGCTAATATTAAATTTTAAAAAGTGTGGGAAAAATTTGAAGCGTTTGAAACAAATAAGGAAATAAGGGGAACTAGGACGAACCCCCCACTGGGAAAAAAAACAGACAGAATCTATCGTAAATCTAGAAATATTTTACAGCAGGGTGGACAAGAGTACAGCCAAAATTCTGACATATTCACATTCACAGCAGATAGCTAGCGCTTTAATAAACACTCACCAGTCGAAAATTGCAAAAAAATTTTGTATACAAAAATTTTTAACCGTAATTGGTATCTCTTCGACATTAATAACACTGGCACACACAAAAAAAAGAAGTGGAATGTACTTTGGACCGGACCTACCTACCGACATGTTTTTCGACCCGCTGAATCTGAATTTCAAGTCCGTTTGGCCCGGTCACCCTCCAGTTTTGAGTAAAATGCAAAACACCTCAAAAGAAGGCCAAATATTGCAAAAAACTGCAGTCACAACAATGAAAAAATTTTTGTGGACTCTGATTACGTATGATTATTGTGTATTCTAAATAACTGAATCTAAATCTAAAAGTTAATTAGCCCGGTGAGCCGTCCAAATTTGAAAAAAAAACGAAATGAACCATGAAAAAATGAAAATGAACCATGAAGTTAGTCACCAGTTGAAGTTTTTAAGAAAAGTTTGTAAGTATAGTTAATTAACAAACTTGTAAACTTTTCTCAAAAACTTCAACTGGTGACTAACTTCATGGTTCATTTTCATTTTTTCATGGTTCATTTCGTTTTTTTTTTCAAATTTGGACGGCTCACCGGCAGTGGCGGATCCAGGGGGGAGGGCAACAGGCCTTTTGCCCCCCCTTGGGCTCAGGTACCTTTTTTAAAAATTACGGGGAGAAAAGGAAAAAACGAAAATCGGACATCCGAAATTCGGACAAGGTATACAAAAACAAGTTAAAACCCTGTTTTATTGGGTCAAATTTCCAAAAATTTTCTGGGGGAGGACCCCCAGACCCCCTTTTGTATTTGGAACTCAAGTATTCACAACTTCTTTACATTCTGCTCATCAAAATGAAAATCCTACACGAAAATGTATACCTGAAATTCGGGCTTGAGTTACCAAAACTAGATAAAAACCTGTTTTTAGAGTTAATTTTTCTAAAAAATCGTATAGGGGAGAGCCCCCAGTTCCCCTTTGGTACATCAAACTTAATAAATTACTCACAACTACTCCTATTCTGTACATCTTTAAGACGCAAATTATAATTAAAATGTGTTACAAAGTTTCATTAAACCTATTAAATATGTATGGAAGGAATAATTTTGGGCCCCTCCTGAAATAAATTTCTTTAGTATACGCCATTGAAGGGGAATGTCCATGAGACCAATTAACCATTTGTTAAACCTGCCCATTGTTGTTTTTTTGGTAAACATGATAATGACTAATTTTTAAGAGGATATATTAGAAGATTCTTTCCAAATAAAAATCTATATACGCCTCTGGGGTGATGAAAAAAGAGAGGGAAGAAAATTGGTGACCTGGGGAGCAATCAGCCACATAAGGTCCGGGCCCACCCTGAAAATCGGGCTTTGGCTTTGGGTAGCAAAACAAGATAAAACCCTGATTTTTAGGGTCAAATTTCCAAAAAATATCTCGGGGAAGCCTCCCAGATCCCCTTTTTAATATTCAAAATATACTTTTCTTTATTTTGTTTTACATTTACATTTTTATACTACAAATATACTATACATCAAAATGCGAATCTTTATTATAAATGCATTAAAAAAGTACATAAAACCTATGAGGAAGCTTAGGAACAATTTTAAGTCCTCTCCCTCGTTGAACCTCTCCCTCGTGAACCCGGTGAGTCACCGGGTTAATTAACTTTTAGATTTAGATTCAGTTATTCGGAATACACAAAAGTCATACGTGATCCGGGTGAAAAATTTGTTCATTGCTGTGAGACTGCTGTTTTTTGCAATTTTTGGCCTTTTTTTTTTAGGTTTTTTGCATTTTACTCAAAACTGGAGGGTGACCGGGCCAAACGGACTTGAAATTCAGATTCAGCGGTTCGAAATACATGTCGGTAGGTAGGTCCTGTCCAAAGTACATTCCACTTCTTTTTTTTTGTGTGCCGGTGTAATATACTCTAAGTAAGCTTCCTGCTAAAAAGCAGAAGTATGTGACCGAATGAAAAACTGAATGTACCTATATTAAATTGACTTGGATGTGTCTATCATTTCCGTCTAGCTTTCCCTCGCTTCAGCCGGCGCTGGTGAACGCAGAATGGTTAAAGCGATTACCGGTACCCTTCCGTGCTCCCCTGCCGCAGACATATACAGGGAGAAGCCCGCCTTAAAATTTGTTCTTTTAGCAGGAATGGTGCAAACGGAGGGCTATAGAAGCTGCATGTTATTAAAATTTAATGTAAAATAAGGTATGGATGAATTTGTTCAAAGCTTCGTTGAGAATATTTCTTTAATCTACATTGAAGTGCAATTGAATGTCTATTTCAACATTATCGAAAAAGTAGATTAATATGGTATGGGATATTTAATATTTTTCATATCTTTAAAGAAAGGGAAAAAAATTTATGTAGAAAAATATTTACCATCACTTAAATTGATTGTATCCATTTCTTCAATCATAAATGTGTTTCGCATTTCACACCTGAACTACACGTTTTTTCCTTTTCCCTATTGAACTTTTCCAAGTTTTTTTAATAAAATTTTCTGAATATAAGAAATAATACAGATTTTATCAGATTTGTACGCTACCGAAGTTACCAAATTATGATAGAGTCAAAACTTTTAAGCATTAAGCAATTGCATTAAGATTTCAAAGATTTTTCTTTTGTAAATTCTAGAGTTTTTGTGATAAACCCCGAGATATACACGACGATCGTTTCGGGATTTTAACTCTTTTAGTAATTTGAAACATTAAAAAAAGTATTATTCACAACATTTAAAAAAAAAGTTTATAAAAATGCAAATCTTTCCTAAAAATCCATAACCAAAATTCGGACCTCCAGATTCCCCTTTGGTAGTATAAGTAGGGTCACTTGGGGTAAGTGGGACCCCTTTTTGGTCTATAGTGCATTTTTGGAGCTTAATAAAAGAATTTTTAACAGGTTAAATTTGAACTTATTGACTAATTTCGTTTAAGACACTATCCATAAACAAAAATTTATTAGTAATTTCTAAAATAAAGCTTTACATTTTTCTTAATTGGTCTTAATTTAAAAAATGAGATGGGTGTCCTCCTTACCCCAAGTGATGAGTAAGTGGGACACCCCCTCTTTATTTATATGGGAAGTGAGCAAAACATAAAAGGAATTAAGAAGGTCATACTTGATAAAGTACAGAAATTTTCACCACAAAATATTTTATTGTAACTGTAACCATGAGTGAGATATCTACTCACATTAAAATCAATATGACAAGGTAAGAATAGAATGAAAAGCAAAATAAGTGTTTTAAAGAATGTTTTGAAAGGTCAAAGGGATATGTTTTACTTTAACATATAAAATAGTGTTGAAAAAACATAATAAGGTTGATTAAGATTTATTTTGGCACTTTAATAAACATTGTATGATAAAGAAGAAATCGGACACACTAAATGAGAGTGAACACTATTGATGAGTTTAGCATGGTTGGGGTATGGTAGCTTAGCTATGGTGTAAGTGGGACCCCCCTCTTAAACACTTCAAAATTAAAAATTTTGAAAAATTTCAAATTACCCTATGTATTTTAGGTCAAAACTCTGCCAAACAGTTCAATAAACATTAAAATGTAATGAAAACTTACCAGGAAATACTTCTCTGAAAAATGCGTCTTGATCTCTCCAAAAAATCCATTCTGGGAATCTATTTAAATTAGTTCTATAACCTAAATATAAATAAAACAAATCTCAAATATATGCAAAACTCATCGGTGTGAAAAGCTGTAACATAATCAATGCGAGTAAGTGTGAAATTTCCTGTACATATTATAGTTTTAGGGGGTGTCCCACTTACCCCAAGTAACCCTATACTTGGAACTTAATTATTCACAACTTTTCTTATGTATTAGGTTCTCTAAGACGAAAATTCTACCTAAAAGTGTATTAAAAAGTTACATTAAACCTATCAAATATATGCATGGGGGATCTGATAAATAATTCTGGTCCCTTCTCATATATACGCCACTAGATTGTTCGCAATTTCTTGTTTTCATTTTTAACTTTGAAAAAACTGCGATACAAAACAATAAAAAGGGAATAATATAAAAATAACAAATTAAAAAATCATCACAGACAATCCGAAAAAATGTGATCACTGTGATGATTTAAAAGGCCGTCTTAACTCTTAAAACGGCATTTTCAAAACTGAGTAAAATATACTCAAATCTGAGTGTCATATTTGTTACGATTTTACTCAAAATTGACACACATATACTACTCGTTTCTGAAAATAAGCATAACCAATTATACAATTATTATTGACAAATTATATTACATTTCTAGGGCCAAATTTATAATAAAATATAAAAAAAGTCTGAAAAAGTAAAAAAAAGAAAAAAAAAGTGGTGAGTTTTTGCGGACGCGTGCCGGTAATTCAGCTTTTTTGACCATCTTCAACTGAGATTCGGCACGGGTTAACATTATCGTAGAGGGATGAAAGTTTATATCTGAATAGATCAAGGCATTTATAAAAAAAAGTAGAGGGTATCTCTTTTCAATTTCGCAAAGAGAAAAAAATATGTCGTAAAAGAGACACATTGACCATCTTTGATTAAGATTTTGCACAGGTTAATATCATCGTGGAGGGATAAAATTTTATATCTGAATAGGTGAAGGCATTTATAAAAAAAGTAGAGGGTAACCGTTTTCAAATTCGCAAGAAAAATTTTTTCAGTCATATAAGGCAGTGGTCCCCAACCTTTTTACCACCACGGACCGGTCAAGGTTTGATTATTTTACCTCGGCCCGCTGGGGGGGGCGTTGATTGTTTACATTCTAGATTATTTTGATTTACATGTTACATTGTTTTGATTGCATGGCAAATTACGTTACTGTGGTCCAGAAAAACACGCAAAATTAAATTCAAATTAGAAAAAGAAGAGGAAAAAATAAACACAAGGAAGACTAAAGTACATTTTTACAGACAAATAATTACACAGTTATTCCTTTGGGAAGGACAGAAGTATAATTGGGTAATGGGCTTTTTATGTCCAGAGAGATTTGTTTTCAAGTAATAAAATAGAAACAAATAGTATTTAAGTGGTAAATATTGAATTGTTTGAAGCTGAGTGTTTTGGGTACCTTAAATTTGAAAGCATTGGATCGTCATATTTGAAACAAAAGGTTTTACATCAAAATGAAACGATCTATTTACTCAGATTTAATAGTATCATTTCTCTCAGTGTTCTTCTCATGAAAAAAAGTCACCCGAATCTTAAAATTAACAAATAAAAGTTTCGATAGCATTTCGTTTTTATGATTATCACCTTCAAACCCTGGTAACTATCATCCCGTTTAACGTGTATAGATAATGCATGCATTATGAGAGGAAAAGGTAAATGGAAAAGAGGAAAGGAAACACGTGCGCGCGAGGTAAACAAACCGGCCCGCGAGATCCGTGACACGGCCGAGTGGCTGCTCTGTTGGCCTGTTTACCGACACCTGTTCTACCTGCTCGTGTTGACTTGCTGCTTGCTTATTGCTATTCATATCGTAGAGAGACGCCTATTGTTAATCCCTGATTACATGGTTAGAAAGAAGCCCATTACTATGTTTTTTGTTTTCATTTGAATATCTAATGTAGTTCGCGTTATGAATTCGTAAGCTTAGTCCTTATCTTGGGAGAGGAAGTGGTTGTCATGTGTTAGGTTTTTTTATTCATATACAGCTTAAAGGTTGAAGAAATGTCAAACAATATTGGTTTACCAAAAGGTTTTTACGGACAGAAATAATGGCCCCACCTAGGCTAGGAGGAAGGACCCACTCCGGGGGACCCTTCCTCCCAGTCTAGGTGGGGGACCCTCCTTATTACGGAGTAACATCTCTCTATGTATGGAGGCAATTTCTACCCACTACGTCTTGAGAGATACAGTGAAGACTCAGTCCTCATTTATGCATACAGTTATCATGAGTTCCCAATCTAAAAGAGTATTTTAACTCCACTGAGGTGTTTTCGGTAGAGGTCAGCAATTTTAAAATGTCACTGAACTTCCCGAACAAATACATAAGAAGTACTTAAAGCACAAAATATACACCTTGAAAATCATGTAAACAAGCTCCATGGATTCACTGATTCCACTCGGTAACTAAACACGATGACAAGAAGGTCCATTTATTTACAAGAGTGGCGTAATCCATAGTATTGATCCTTACCTCGCTTTCTCTGCACAGCCTCCTGAACAGTTCATCCGACTGGAATTTGCTCTCCTGGTCAGGCACCACCCTCGGCATTTTGAACACGAACCGGGGCAACTGTTCAAAGATGTTCGTCGTCTCGAAAGGCAACATGACGATGGAGATGATGTGACCACAAACAATCCAACAAAGCGGAACACGTTTCGTCGCAACGACTTTGCACAGAAACCACACGACCGCTCGCGTCGACTGACCCGACCGATTCTAGAACGGAATCCCGTCCGACCGACCAAAAAACGGCGGCACATTCCTAGCGCTCTCATTGGCCGCGCTGACTCACCACTCCGGGCCAACCGGAAGCGAGCGGCTTCCGATACGTCACCCTCCGTGGGCGGGGCTTTATCGGGAAAGTGACGTCACCGGAACGCAATCCTTCTCGGAAGGCGTTACCCAGGGCGACGAAAAGAGGAGCGCTTTTTTCCCCCTGCTGTGCGTGTGTTTTCCCCAATGTTTGTTTTCCAGCTTGTTTGAAGTGTGCCATCGCGGGCTGGCGTGCGAGTAGCTGGCGTGCCAGTTGAGAGGAAAGTGATTATGGGAGAGTGGTTTCGCTATACGTGGGAATTTTTGTTGCTAGTTTTGTGGTTTGACAGACGTGCCAGTCACTGTCGAGGAAAGTGACGAGGGAGAAAGGATTTGCTTGCATAAATATATTTGTGTGTTGATTTTTTTGGGGAATCGTGTGAGTACTTCAGATAACTCGATGAAGTAACTGTCAAGGAACTGAGGGTGAGATATTAATAGTAAACGTGTAAGATATAAAAAAGCATGCTGATAAGAAGGCATTCACAAATTAAGTTACACCTGCATGTGGGATAAATTTGTGACTCAAAAATTAAATTTCCTCTGCTTTGGAAAAATTGAAGCATTTTTTAAATACTTTCGTTTTATATGTTTCAATTTTTCCACACTAATTCTAAATTTTATTGAAAAATTGACCTTATATTCGTAAACGGCACTTAAATATGGCCTATAAACATGTATCACACGCTGTATCTCAAATTTTAAAAATTTTGAAATTTATATTTTGAGAAAGATTTTTTGTCTTTTTTAAATTTAACAGTTTTTTTGCATGATTTATTACCAAAAATTATCAAAAATGTTTTAAGTTTCAAATGATTGTTGGATTTTACCTATATTTTCAAAGTTCAACTTAATAAATTTATTAATTAACTAATGATTTAATGAAGGTTTTTTATGTTTTATAGCAGCTATCTAACTACAACATCCATGAAAACATTACCTTGGCATCAGCCTCAAACTTTCTTTACAAGAAAAGTTAATTTTTGAGACCAAAAAAATTGAAAATTTGAAAAAACCAAACTCTTTACTGGCCGATATTCCTCCAATTTTAGTACGTCATTATTTAGGTCATTTTAAGTAAAAACAGTTTGAATTTCTTCTTTCGCAGTTGTATTGTGGTTTCAAGCGATGTTTTAATTTTTTTTCGATTCTGCAATTTTTGAATGAATTTTTAAAAATTGATATTTTAATGTTTTAAAAATTTAAATGAAATATTCATATTTAGCACTGAAACAAACATTTAGCACAAACATGTATCATGTCTCTATTACTATTTATTGAGTTTTTGAATTTTTTTTCGGTCATTATAAAATTTTTTCAATTTATTATACGCGATTTTGAGGTTGACCCCTTTTTGCCGTTTGGCACCCTGTAATTTATTTTTTAAAGACAGATAAGTATAAATAAAAATATTAATAAATGATATTAAAAGATAGTTGTTGAAACTTCAGGGGGAGAAAGAATGATCTATGATAGCATTCATCGTGGACATAAAAAAAATCTGCGCTGCATGATAAAACATGCCACCATTGCCACCCGAAAGAAATTATTTTGAAATGGATTTCCTGACATCACATTTTCGCTCTGACTCACATTCCCTGATCCCTGTTCCTCTCTGTCCGAGTAGGCAGGCCAGTTCCTCGCCAGCAGAGAGAAAAAAGGAGAAAGCGTTTAAAAAAACGATATCTGGTTCTTCCTCTTTTGATTATTCTCTTAATCGTTTTCACGTCAGCGAGAGTGACGTAGCCGTGTTACCTGGTAGAAACGTAATCACGGAAAGTACTGGAAGCGGCTCCATATTGTTGTTCTTTTTCTCCTTCCTCTGTTTTTTTTTCTTCTCAGCAAATGGATGACGATGTGATGCAACGGTGACGTTTCTCCATCTCGGAACCCGCCGTGTGTCAAGTTCTTTGGGTCGGGTGCGTCATCTATCTCGGTGATTGTTATATTCGTTTGTTTTGAAACGGAGAATTGTGTTTTCCTAATTAATTTTTACTAGTATTCGTTGGCGTACTACAAGTTCGTATGAATGAGTTGAAATAGTTGTTGATTGGGGTTTAGAAGAAGTCAAATAGGATTTTTAAAGAAGTTAATAACTATTTATTGTTCTGTGTGTCTACCACACAACAAATTTCTAATTGCGTTATAGGTGGCTTTTAAAAGTGACATAACACATAAGGGACCTTTCAAATATCCCATAAGGGGCCATTCATTAATTACGTAAGGATGATTTTGGCAAGTTTTGACCCCCCCCTACCCCCATGTAAGGGTACGTAAGATTTTTCAAACCCCTCCCCCCCTATTCTTACGTAAGATTCTATTTCGTTTGATCAGTTTAATCTCGAATAAAAAAGATACATCTGATATACCCTCATTTTTTAAAAATTAAAGCTTCGATAATTTACCGAGATCAGCAGCATTTTTAAGTTTTCTGGGGTTATTCAATAGTTATTTGATTGGAATTTGTTTACATTAACTTAGAAAATCTTATAGTTTGACCCCCCACCCCCAAGTAATGGTATGTAGAGATTTTTCCAACCCCCCCTCCCCCTCGGGACCCTTACGTAATTAATGAATGACCCCTAAGCGCCTACGAGGGTTGCAAATATTTTTACTGAGCTTTTGTACCATGATGATTCAGTGAGAAATTCTTTGAACTGCAAATGGTACTGAATGCTTAGCCCGATTTAAAATTTTTGGTATAGGAGACACATATTATGAAAAGGGGCCTCCTCTAGCAAAGAATGCGAAGGTTAACAAGATAATTTCTCACAGTTCAATGTTTAGTTTTCATACTTCGTAATTTTAATTGATTTTTTATACTATAATAATAATAATAATAATAATAATAATAATAATAATAATAATAATAATAATAATAATAATAATAATAATAATAATAATAATAATAATAATAATAATAATAATAATAATAATAATAATAATAATAATAATAATAATAATAATAATAATAATAATAATAATAATTTTTATTATCTTGATTTCTCAAAAGCTTGAAATATTTGAAAATTGCATTCAATGAAATGTAACATTTATTTTAATTAGAAAATTTAAGATGCTTCTGGAATTTAAGGGACCCTTATTTAAGGGACCCCTAGGCCCAAACATTCAGTGTCTATAATGGAAAATCAGGGCCTGATTGGATGTGAAATTTTTAATTAAGAAAATAAATCTAAAAACTCAAGCAATTATTATTTCTTCACTCTCTCAAGAAACGTTACCTCTCTTCGCCGAAGGAGAAATGGGAATTATTTTTCATCCAACGACCATTAACCTTCATACCTTCCCAGTTTGCCCAAAATAAAAATGGCGCTCCGAGGGAGCAATCCAGAAGTGGGTCACAGTTAACTCTTTCTCTCTTTCAAGGTGTTGGTCCAGTGTTTCCGATAGGGAATGAATGAATGAATCACAATTTAAATTGAAATGCACTCTTGATTATGAATGTGAGTGAACTACAGTAGAGCCCCGATCCCGATTATCCGAGCAATTGGGTGGCAAGGGTACCGCGGATAACGAAAATCGCGGATAACCCGAAAAAAGACTAAAAATGAGGTGAAAACACGAAAAAAAAATTTTCAGCATAAAAACTATGTTTTATTGTACAAAAAACATGATATGTAAAACTTTTAAAATCTGTACAGTACAGCAGAAACCTTTGCTCTACATCTAAAATATCTCTAATCTCATCTAAAATTTGCCCTCATCGTTAAAAAATGTTCTTCGTGGCACTCGCGGATAACCCGCACCGCGGATAATCCGCTCGCGGATAATCGGGGTTCTACTGTAATGTATTTTTTTAACGTTTTAGAACAGGGCTATCCAAATCCGAAGGGCCCAATTCTCCCCTTTTTCTTGGAACTCACTATTGTGTTATAAAATTTCTTCAAATAATGGAAATCTTATACACTGAATAGGAAAATAAACTGGCGTACCTGTTGAAAATCCTGTAGGGCCCCTTTAAGATTGAATGAATGCCACAAAATGACATATTTCCTGAGAGATCCCACTTCATTTAACCCATAGGTTTCCAAACCCTTTTTTGACCACAGCCCACTTTTGAAGAAAAACTTTCACCGCCCCCTTAAAAATTTTGTCTCTAATTTGTTAACACTTCATACCAACGTTATGAAAATTACTTCTTAAGGGGACATCTATAAAATAAGTGAGGTCAAAAAAAGGGGGGGAGGGGTTTGGAAATATCTCACCAAGGGGGGAGAGGGGGTCGATTAAAATCTCTTTTTAAGTTAGAAATTATACTACTTTCTTTTTTTTAAGTACGGGAAAGGAATTACACAGATCAGATAGAAAATTATTTTTAAAAAGTTGTAGGTAAATCTATCACGTGGGGTGGGAGGGGGGGTCCAGATTTTGGAAAAAAACACCTCACGTAATTTATGGATGTCCCCTTAAATAAATTTGTTACACCCCCAGGAAATTTCCTGTTTTCATCTTACAGATTACTTAAATAATTGATAACTCAATCCATAAGTAAAGATGGTGGTCCTCTTCCTAAAATTGTTGAGCTAAAATGCTAATGCTTTTATGCTAAAAAGACATTTTAAAGTACTTTTCGAGACATTTGAAAGTTTTAGGCATAATGAAGAGACTCGCCAATAGTTTACAAATAGACAAAACCCCATTTTACTCTAATAACGCCCCCCCCCCAATTTTCTGTGAACTCATCACCGCCCACTTTGGGAAACACTTATTCAACCTATTCATATGCCTTTTATTTAGAAATAACAATTTAAACCTCCTCGAAATTAAAGTCGACTACTTCGACCCTGACTGCCTTATGTATTGAATTAAACTTGTAACTACGAGTGTTATCCAGCTCTTAGGCCACAGTCACCTTGAGCCCAGAACCAGGCGGATCTTATCGGGCAGTGGATATCTACCCCACTCGTTTATTCGCTAATTGACCTCACTTAACCACACAATCAGATTGGGGAGATACGCCTGATCCTGCGCTCAGGGTGACCGCGCTCTTCAGACAGATGAATGGAGAGTGTGTCGTACTCGGAAGTCGAGTTACGACACTTTATGAGTTTAACCACTTTTGGGACGGTATTAAGCAATTTAGCTAACTAATTACTTAAATTATTAAACACTACTCTTTTAGTGGTGACGCTACACTCTTAAAGCTGTGCCGGCTATAGACGCCACTCATACCTCCATGATAGACGCGGCACATTTGTGCTGCTTGTTTCTCTGTTTCCGCCAGCCCGTCAATCGAGTTTGTGCTGCTTAGAATGAAGTTTAAGCGGCACGAGCTTATTCTGCCCGTCACAGTTTTAAGAGAGTACTGTTCATAAGTTTGCCCCAGAAGCGGAACAAATTGGATCGCCCCTCGTAATGGCGTGAGACGAACCGGGGCGCGTGGCCGTCGCAGAGTTTACCTTGCGTTCGTTCCGCCGTTTAGCAGCCCCGAGTCAACGCGTGTGTGCGCCCCTTTGTCTTGGGGCGGGCGCGTGCCCTGTTTTTTTTTTTCGCGGGGCGCTTGTGCACCGATTGAGACGTCACGTAGAGAATGTGCGGGCGCAGCATGGGAAAGAGAGAGTCCAGAATAATGGGATCCACCAGTCAATGGGAATTGTGTTAAATAATGGGAAGTTATGGGAGGATGTTGTAGTACTAATGAGGAGCATCGGGTATCTTTTTCTGGCACCTAAATGGGACCGAGTGGGTACCTTTGGTGACTCAGAGAAGTTCTTTCTGACTTTGTTGTTATTGGTGTCAATTATACTCTATTCATTTTCAATAGGCGCCTGGAAATATTTCCTTCCCCCAATACCGAATCAGTAACCATCAGGGCAACTATCTACGTCAAAGTGACGATGAAGGTTTCTATTGGCTGCGCAAAGAGCGTAGCTATGATAACGCTTTTACCGGGGGGAAAGCACTCTTTTTCAGGCGCCTATTATAATTGAAAAGAGTATAGAGTAGAGGTCGTTCAAATGATGCATGATTTTGGTCATCTTTGACCCCCACCCCTATTGTCGGAAAGGATAAGCATACCGCAACCCCCTTTTTAATACCCGAGAAAACTGCCCGACTCCCTTTTTGAACAAAATGTTTATCAGTGCCTAAAAATGAAAAACTTTTTGAAAAATCTGTTTTTGGTTGACTTTTGAAATAAATTAATCAAGGAACAAGACATTTACAAAAACCCAGTGTTGGTAACAACTTACGTAAGCATAACTCATAACTCTCCCCCTTGTCAGGAAAATAAACAAAGATCAAACCCTCTCCCCCTGTGTTTTTAAGTAACATTTGTAACAGGGGCAAAGTGAAGAAAAGTGCCTCCTTTAACTCAGTGTGGTCCAACATTTAGGTACCCGAGCCAATTAAAATTTTTAGGGAGGTAAAACAGTAAACATTGCATTTTACTGTTTAAAACAGGCAAATCAAGCTTATATTTACTCGTATTAAGGCGTATTTTACTTAAGAAATATCTTTCTTACATTTAAAATGCAACAAAAAATATAGACTGGGTGTCATTAGCATTACTTTTTATTTATTCCAGGGAATTTATTTTGTGCCACAATTGAAACACTATTTTACATAAAATTAAATTTAAAAAATATTTCTTGTTTTTTTTAAACTGTTGTTGAAAGAAAGAACTCTATTATAGTGAAGAGAAAACCGTTAAAAATAAGTGATTCACAACGTTTAAAAAGCTTAATATGAGCTTAAGGTTTTAGTACGATTTATAGATAAAATTGATTAACTGATTATTATTATTATTGATTTATTGATATTATAAGTAAAAGTATCATTTCTAACTTTAAGTTTACAAAAATTAGTTTTTAATACATAGACACAACTAATGACTTGAATACATAGACGCTTCTAATGACTTGATAACTCCTTTTACTATTGCTCTAACTATATCTTCTTTTATTGATGCATTTTTGATAACCCTTTTGAATTTTAAGCCAATTCAAAAAAAGTTCAATGGGGGCATGGGGGTTCAGGGGTTCTCCTTTGTAATTTTTTTGAAAATTTGAACAGGAAAATGGGTTTTTAACACATTTCTGAAATAAAAACTGAAAAACGAATAACTTTCTATTTTGTTTGATGAATCGATGTTACATTTTGTGGCCGAGTGCCATAAAAATTTCTTCGAGTGCCCCATGTGGCCCGGGCCACGGGTTGGACCACACTGCTTTAACTGACTGAAAAATTGTTCGGTCTTTCACTACCTATTTCTCTAATTTGTTACGCTTTTCTCTATTTTCCCCTGTTTCTACTATCCTTTTCTGTCGGGGTACCTTTTCCGGAAAGCCCATCCCCTTGCCCTGAATCCGCGACTGCATGAAAGATCGCAGATTCTCCAACGAAGAAATTCATCCATTATTTTGAAAATTCTGAAGAGAACGTCTGCAATAGGGTGTATCGAAAAAAACTTTTTTCTGATTTTGATGATGCCTTAGTGCGGAAAAGTTGTCTAAGGTGGCACAGTGAATTTTTTCAGAATTTTCGGATAATATCTTGAGGTGCCGCCAAGGCCCTGAATCTAGATTATGTTGAATATCTAGATTATGTTGATTGTGGGCTCTGATTTGAACGAGGAAATACGCGATTTTCGACAAAATTGGAGCATACAAAAAAACGTAATATAGAGATTTAGGCTATTATTCAAGTTTTGTCGGATAGCCTAGATCATATAGGGTCCATAACTCGAGTGAAGACATTCGTCGTGTGATTAGGGTAGAAATGAGGGGCGAAAAACCAATTTTCGGCCTTCTTGGCTTGCGCGCTCCTTTGGATTAACATGGGGACCTTCAGGGCCTTGGCGGCACCTCAAGATATTATCCGAAAATTCTGAAAAAATTCACAGGTACTCTGTGCCACCTTAGACAACTTTTCCGCACTAAGGCATCATCAAAATAAAAAAAAAGTTTTTTTCGATACACCCTAGTCTGCAACCGTAAATTTAGATTGGAGGTTTTGGCGAGGTGTCAACGATATGTTTTAGCACTGTGATATATATTTATTTTTGATCGAAATATTTTTGATCGTAAATTAATCATTATTGGAAAGGAATACAAATTTAACAACGAAAAAATGCCAGATATCGCTTATTTTAGAATATCAATTCAAGTTCTTGAAAAAAATTTGCATAGTATTTTAGAAAGTGTCGCCCGAAGATATTCCTGCTACAAACGGTAGAAACTGGAATCAGGTCGTTGAGATTTCGGACTATCTCGGAAGCTCGATGCACTGACCTCCACTTAGAAAGATTGCTCAGTCTTGAGAAATAGGACACTTAGTCAAATGAAAATGACGAAATCCTCTACAACTCTTTCTAATTGAGTTTCCCTGGACAGAAAAGAGTATCACCGTTATTAACATTCTGATGGCTTCTTTTGTGAATGTCCCGTTCAGGAGAAAAGAGAAAAAATACAGAAATCACAAGCAAAAAGGAAACTAAGCAACAAAACTTCAAAAATAAATAAAAAGAAAAAATTCAACTTTTTTAAAAATATATAAATTATATTGACTGGGAGCTGTATCACATAAATGAAATAACTGTGCTTCCATAAAATGAAAAATACAGAACCAAGCCAGGTCGTCAATATTAATTAAAAAGTCGAATAAATTTCTTTTTAAAATGGTATAACTGTTAATGTCACACAATTAGATTTTAATGTAAACTGTTGCATAATTTAATTTCGGAGTAAGATACAAAGATGCTTGCAAAATTTTAATTTGGAAATCTTTTGAATTTGATTAGTTGCTGTTGATCTAGAATTATATTGTAATTATTTAAAATCAATTTTGTTCTTTTTATATGGTTTTTACTTAATTGAATTCATTTATATATATTTTTTTCATTATTCAAAAAATAACTACATCTATATTAAAAAAAAAGAAAATTTCCTTTTCTTATAACTACGGGACGCATTTTCAAGTATATATTCCAAGATCCACTTATGCCTGAGAACCCTTCTAGATATAAATTTCTCCTCCTTTTTTTGTATTAATTACTAAGGAACACTCAAATAAAAAAAATGGCACGAGGATTTAGTTCCATATTATTTTTATCACCAGCCTCCTTCTAAGTATTTCTTGATTAAACCCAAAATTAAAGAATGCATGTGCTTTTCAGTATTAATTAAGAAATAAAATTTTTACTCTAATTTTACAAAGATCTGCAAAAAAAACTTTTTTTGAACTGTTTTGGATATTTCACCTGAACTTTGTGTTTATTGGTGCTCTGAATCTAAAAAGGACCCCTATTTTGTCCTGGGACGACGTCACGTTTTTTGATAATTCAGGTTTTTAGGTTTTATTGGGAAACGCTTTAAAATTTTGAAAAATTGATTCTTTATGCTAAACTTTCTATTAAAATTTTCCATAAAATTTTTTTTTATGTATTTTGATGTGCTGAATCTAAAATTGACCTCCGTTTTATCATAGGACTTCACCTTTCTTCCAGTTTTTAAGTAAAAATGACAATTTTTTAAGAAAATAAAAGTAAATATTTAAAAAAATTATTTTTAGACTCAAACTTTATTTGAAAATAATTTTTTGTGTTTTTTAGTGTGCTGAATTTAAAAATGACCTCTTTTGATTTTTAAGATATCGCATTTTGTAATAAATTGAGCAAATAAACCAACATTTCACAAAAAATGTAAGTACACTAAGAAGTAGATTTTTTTATCCAAATTTACTATTAAAGTAATTAGTTTTAATGTTTTTTGGTGCTCTGAGTTCAAAAACGGTCTTTTTTTGCCCTAGAATGTCATGTTTCCTGCAAATTTAGGTGAAATTGAAAATAAGCCATTATTTAAATTTTAATGAAAATTGGTTCACAAAATAAAATTTTTATTACATATTCTTCATGAAAATCATTATATAACTAAAATAAACATTCTAAACCCAATTTTTCTTCCTTATGAAGCTGCTCTTGGTACAATTTACCCTTGTGAGTAGCAGTAGCAACAAGAATGTTTCTTTGAACAAAAATCCTTCACTATTACACGATTATAATATCTTCCCTGTCATTTTCTTTCCATCTCTATAATGTCCTGATGAGATAGTTTACTTTGTGCATCATTCACAGCTCCTAAATTTTAAAAATAAAGGAGCAAGAAATGTACAAAAATTATGAAAAATGAGCAAATTCTAATATAATTTTGCAATTTGTGAAAAGTCCTAACGTGTAGGATTGTTTTCAATATTTTTTTCGTTATCAGCACATCAAAAACATAGGAAATCGCTAAAACTATTCAAACAGCTTTTTCATTGCAGACCTGTGTGACCTGTGTAATTGAATATTTTGAAATCCTTCAATAAAAATTAGCGTTTTCTCTAAATATACCTCAACGTTTATTTTACTTTTCTATCTATCGTTAAGAATTTGAATAATATATGAAAAGTTCTGATGGTCGCAACTTTGAATTTTATTTGAATTTTTTACGCACTGATTGAATCAATTGAACTTAAAACGAATCCTAAACACGCTAAAATCAAAATGGTGTCAAATAAATCATTTCTAAAAAGTTACGATATCCATACAAAAAAAAGTAAAATTATAAAAATTAATTTTATGATCCATTTTCCTCACAAAAAAAGGGCGACAATGGGGACCACCTCTGCCAAGGGGTCACTCCATAGTCGTTAGCCGTTGCCATAACATGGCACGCTTTCAACCTGGGTAACAAACCCCTTTCGGGGTTCGAACCCTGGATGCTTACGTTCGCTGCTGGCAGGCAGACGAAACGTTACTGACAGAGCGAGTGCTCTGGCCACCACGCCATTTCGGCGGGCACACAACCATGTATTCTAGTTTTCATAACTATACAATCCAATATCACGTCATGATATAGCTTTTTTTTAAAATATTAAGCCAGCTTCAATTATTAACATTGACTGTGTATCTGTTCTACTAAAATATAGATTTCTGATTTGTTGAGGAAAAAGTTCAAATAAATTATTTGTGTGTGTGTGTGTGAGTGAGAATTCTCTGATATTTTTTTAAATATTGAAACGGTAATCGGGAAACTTAAGCGATTTTACATTTAAATATTTTTAAATCTAGTTTTAAAATAACGTAGGCTATCATGTCGTTTAGTTATTTACATGTAATAAGGAAGTTGCATGTGTCAGATTTTCAAAAACAAACAAGTGTTCCGTATGGTTTTTTGTATGGTAAAATGAAATATCTAGTCAGTTTTTCAAAAAAATGTACAGGTAAATAAATATTTTAATTTAAAAGTCGAGAAAAAAACACGTGACTGAAAACGTTTATTGTTTAAACTATGAGATGACGTCAGCAATAATACCATCAACTCCATTGCTTTACAACAATGTTTAGTATAAAATGACGTCACATCCAAACTCTTGGCGTTTTCGCGCGCTTTTAAAAAGGGGATTTTTGTTAATTTTTTTGACAATCAAAAAATTTCTCGATCGGCCTCAAATTTTGGGTAGTTGCTTATTTTTGCAAGAGGAATCGATTAAAAAAATAAAAAAAAATCATGCAACTTCCTCATTCGCGGTAAGTTTCTTTTAAGAAGTAATGTTTCTTTTTTTTGCAGCTAGATGGCGGATTTGTATACACACATCGACATCGTCTATGGATTCACATACCAAATGTAGAGCTCATTAAATTATATTAAATTTTTCTCTTTGATTACTGATTAGATTTAATTTGCACGTTATTTAATCAATTTTTTCCATAGTTATACTATTCTTATCTCAACTTCTTAAAAATAGTAGCATAGCAAATGTTTGTTTGCAAAATAAGTATCAACTTTTGCTACTAGATGGCACTTCAATTTATGTAGAATATTATGTTATTTTAAACTTTGGCCACTAGATGGCTGCATCATATATAACACAAAATCATTTATACTCAGTATAAATAAATTTCCAAGATGTTTGAAGTTAAGTTGTTTCACTTTTTCTTACGTCTGTATTTATTTAGAAGTTACTTGCTGTGAATTTATGATGAAATTAAGGGGAAAAAGACTTTGAGAAAAAGTAATTTTTTCTATACTTTTTAATCTTTGATTAATCAACATGGTTCTTAATTATAATTTCAAAACATGTCCTCGGTTGAACTCAAGAATATATGGCAAAGCCTATGACAAGGATATTTTAAAACTTCTCTGTGGTATCGCTACAAAAGTTGTTTTTGTTTTTACATATCCCTTCCCTTATGAAGAAAATATTTATTACTTTTTCAGGCGATGAAAAATTTTTTTCATATTTCACTTTTCAAAAAAACTTTTTCAAGAATTTTTTCATTCGCAAGATAAACATTCTGAAGAAAACCATGAAAGTGTATCACACACCTATCTTCCTGAAATGTATGTCTAAAAAAATGTAAATATGAATAAAATGAGGATACTTATGAATTTGTTCTGTATTCCATTTCATCATATGTTGAATAGATTCTTTATTACCTGTGGAAATTTTTTAAAGTATTTTGACTTATATTACTTATTTTATTTTTATGAGAATTTTTACAAACAATTTTGCGGCTTTTAACTTTTATATAAATATGATGTTCAAATAAAATAAAACTTGATTTGAGGTAAGATTTTTCTAATCATTACTCAATAAAAATTAAAAGAAAAAATATCCTCAAGTTGTAGCTTGCAATGACTACATGATGTTTTTTTCGAGAGAAAAGATTGATTTCTTTCGCTTTCGATAATGACCTTCGACTGTTTAGGATGTGGGAACATATAATAAGCATCACTAAATTTTTTTACTAATATTTTAAATTAATTTGATTATACAATACCATGCCATCAAAGTAAAAGAAACATTGTATACACACAACGTAAATTCAAATATGAAATGTGGTGAGAGTTAAAGTTATACATGAAATAGGGTAAACGCACCAGTAGATGACCAGTCACCAGTTTCCGTCCAAAGCGATTTTTTTCAATCAGAATAAGAAAATAAAAGGATGTAAAAACTTTCTGTCAACGCTAAAAATTCGTAAAAATTATGGGTAATAAAATAGCTATTTCGAAAATCCCCTAAAATTTTTATAAAAGATACAAAAAATAAAAATGTTAACACATCTCAAAATTTGCTCACTTTTTAGTGTCTCGCAACTACGTTGACATGGACGTATGTTTTCAAAAAACTTGAAATAATTTCTTTGAAAACGATGTTTCCGATATTCTTTTTTCATGGGCGCATAGTTTATTGTCTAAGCTTAATATGTAGACAAAATTAAAAAAAAAATAATTTTTTAAATAACAATTTCAGTGTGGTTGGCTATTGGTACGTTGTTTTACCTATCCGTACCAATATCCGACCAGAGTGGTCAGAAAATGGAGCAGTGTATTTTTTGCCTCGTACCAATATCCGATCACTGCATAAAAAAATGAAAACAATTAATAATTAACAGAAATAAATACTCACAAATTAATAGAAATAGGTTAAAAAAGATTCAATTTTAATGAAAGATTATCTCAAACGATAACTATAATTCAATTTCACTAGTTTTATTTGATACTAGCGGATATGCCCGGCCTTGCACGGGTGGAGTGTATATATATTTTTTTTAAATTAAATTTTTTAAAAATATATTTATAATTTTTAAATCAGCAATTACCAATCATCCCGGTATCCCAGACGTCTTTTTCCTATCCGTGTTCCCGGTAATTTTCCTATCCCGATGTTCCCGGTACTTTTCCTATCCCGATGTTCCCGGTACTTTTCCTATCCCGATGTTCCCGATAATTTTCCTATCCCGCTGATCGAGGTAATTTTTATGTCCCGGTAATCCCGGTACTTTTTTTTCCTATCCCAATGTTCCCGGTAATTTTCCTTTTCCCGGTGTTCTCGGCAATGTTTCCTAGTAAATTAAATTTTCTCAAAATATATTTATAATTTTTAAATCAGCAATTACCAATCATCCCGGTATCCCAGACGCCTTTTTCCTATCCCGGTGTTCCCGGTAATTTTTCATATCCCGATGCTCACGGTCATTTTCCTTATCCCGATGTTCCCGATAATTTTCCTATCCCTATGATCGAGGTAATTTTTATGTCCCGGTAATCCCGGTACTTTTTTCCTATCCCGATGTTCTCGGTAATTTTTCTTTTCCCGGTATTCTCGGCAATGTTTCCTAGTAAATTAAAGAGTCTAGTGAACAAAAATAACAAATTTGAAACAATAATAAAAGATCTAGTAAATTTAAAAGTCTAGTGAACCGCTTCATTGGAAACAATTTTTTATTTTCAAGTCGTTTTCCATGAGGAAAATTTACACTTTTCCATAAATATTTAAATTTTAAAGGGAAAAAATCTTGAAATAAAGGAAAGGAAAGTTTGAAAATAAATTATTTGAATTTATTTTAGCGTTTTCACAACTTATATCCTTTTTAAATGGACAATTATCGAGTTTTTCCTGTTAAAATATTAAATGTTTGAAGGTTTTCATCTAGTTAACAGTAGTGAGTCGAGCAGATCTACTCTAGTAGAGAAATGGAGAAATAAGCGTTTTCGGCTATAAATTCGCTAATTACTCATAATTATTCGATTTTAAAGCTTTGAAAACTATCTTAAGTTACTCCCCGACTCGGAATACGTCTATACGTCGAGTTTGGTTTCGGTCCGTGGCCTATTTCAAGAGATTACCCCGGACATACATACACACACACACACATACACACATCGCCCGTTAGCCTTTTATTTATACAGAGACTAGCGGATATGCCCGGCCTTGCACGGGTGGAGTGTATATATTTTTTTAAAATTAAATTTTTTTAAATATATTTATAATTTTTAAATCAGCAATTACCAATCATCCCGGTATCCCAGACGTCTTTTTCCTATCCCGGTGTTCCCGGTAATTTTCCTATCCCGATGTTCCCGGTAATTTTCCTATCCCGATGTTCCCGGTACTTTTCCTATCCCGATGTTCCCGGTACTTTTCCTATCCCGATGTTCCCGATAATTTTCCTATCCCGCTGATCGAGGTAATTTTTATGTCCCGGTAATCCCGGTACTTTTTTTTCCTATCCCGATGTTCCCGGTAATTTTCCTTTTCCCGGTGTTCTTTGCCATGTTTCCTAGTAAATTAATGAGTCTAGTGAACAAAAATAACAAATTTGAAACAATAATTAAAGATCTAGTAAATTGAAAAGTCTAGTGAACCGCTTCATTTGAAACAATGTTTTATTTTTAAGTCGTTTTCCATGAAGAAAATTTACACTTTTCCATAAATATATAAATTTTAAAGGAAAATATCTTAAAATTTAGATCTTAAAATCTTAAAATCTAGCGGATATGCCCGGCCTTGCACGGGTGGAGTGTATAATTTTTTTTTAAATTAAATTTTATCTAAATATGTTTATAATTTTTAAATAAGCAATTACCAATCATCCCAGTATCCCAGACGCCTTTTTCCTATCCCGGTGTTCCCGGTAATTTTTCATATCCCGATGTTCCCGGTTATTTTCTTTATCCCGATGTTCCCGATAATTTTTCTATCCCGCTGATCGAAGTAATTTTTATGTCCCGGTAATCCCGGTACTTTTTTTTCCTATCCCGATGTTCCCGGTAATTTTCCTTTTCCCGGTGTTCTCGGCCATGTTTCCTAGTAAATTAATGAGTCTAGTGAACAAAAATAACAAATTTGAAACAATAATAAAAGATCTAGTAAATTGAAGAGTCTAGTGAACCGCTTCATTTGAAACAATGTTTTAAGTCGTTTTCCATGAAGAAAATTTACACTTTTCCATAAATATTTAAATTTTAAAGGAAAACATCTTAAAATAGGGGAAACTAACGTTTCAAAATTAATTATTTGAATTTATTTTGGTGTTTTTACAACTGATATAGTTTTTAAATGGACAATTATCGAGTTTTTCCTGTTAAAATATTTATTTTTCAAGGTTTTTATAATCTCCTTAACAATAGTGAGTCGAGCAGATCTATCTAGTAGAGAAATGGAGAAATAAGCGTTTTCGGCTATAAAATCGCTAATTACTCGTAATTATTCGATTTTCGAGCTTTGAAAACTATCCCAAGTTACTCCCCGACTCGGAATACGTCTATACGTCGAGTTTGGTTTCGGTCCGTGGCCTATTTCAAGAGATTACCCCGGACATACATACATACATACACACACATACACACATCGCCCGTTAGCCTTTTATTTATACAGAGACTAGCGGATATGCCCGGCCTTGCACGGGTGGAGTGAATATATATTTTTTTAAATTAAATTTTTTAAAAATATATTTATAATTTTTAAATCAGCAATTACCAATCATCCCGGTATCCCAGACGTATTTTTCCTATCCCGGTGTTCCCGGTAATTTTCCTATCCCGATGTTCCCGGTACTTTTCCTATCCCGATGTTCCCGATAATTTTCCTATCCCGCTGATCGAGGTAATTTTTATGTCCCGGTAATCCCGGTACTTTTTTCCTATCCCGATGTTTCCGGTAATTTTCCTTTTTCCGGTGTTCTCGGCAATGTTTCCTAGTAAATTAATGAGTCTAGTGAACAAAAATAATAAATTTGAAACAATAATAAAAGATCTAGTAAATTTAAAAGTCTAGTGAACCGCTTCATTTGAAACAATGTTTTGTTTTAAAGTCCTCTTCCATGAAAATAAAATTGTTAATAATATCCGTGTTCCCGGTAATTTTCCTATCCCGATGTTCCCGGTACTTTTCCTATCCCGATGTTCCCGATACTTTTCCTATCCCGATGTTCCCGGTAATTTTCCTATCCCGATGTTCCCGATAATTTTCCTATCCCGATGTTCCCTGTAATTTTCCTATCCCAATGTTCCCGATAATTTTCCTATCCCGATGTTCCCGATAATTTCCTTATCCCGATGTTCCCGATAATTTTCTTATCCCGATGTTCCCGATAATTTTCTTATCCCGATGTTCTCGGTAATTTTTCTTTTCCCGATGTTCTCGGCAATGTTTCCTAGTAAATTAATGAGTCTAGTGAACAAAAATAACAAATTTGAAACAATAATAAAAGATCTAGTAAATTGAAAAGTCTAGTGAACCGCTTCATTTGAAACAATGTTTTGTTTTGAAGTCCTCTTCCATGAAAATAAAATTTACAATTTTCCATAAATATTTAAATTTTAAAGGAAAATATCTTAAAATAGGGGAAAGTAACGTTTCAAAATAAATTTTTTGAATTTATTTTGATGTTTTTACAACTGATATAGTTTTTAAATGGACAATTATCCAGTTTTTTCTGTTAAAATATTTAATTTTTGAAGGTTTTAATCTAGTTAACAATAGTGAGTCGAGCAGTCTACTCTAGTAGAGAAATGGAGAAATAAGCGTTTCGGGCTATAAATTCGTTAATTACTCGTAATTATTCGATTTTAAAGATTTGAAAACTATCTTAAGTTACTCCCCGACTCGGAATACGTCTATACGTCGAGTTTGGTTTCGGTCCGTGGCCTATTTCAAGAGATTACCCCGGACATACCCACATACACACATACATACACACATCGCCCATTAGCCTTTTATTTATACAGAGACTAGCGGATATGCCCGGCCTTGCACGGGTGGAGTGTATTTTTTTTTATATTTTTAAATCAGCAATTACCAATCATCCCGGTATCCCAGACGTCTTTTTCCTATCCCGGTGTTCCCGGTAATTTTGCTATCCCGATGTTCCCGATAATTTTCCTATCCCGCTGATCGAGGTAATTTTTATGTCCCGGTATTCCCGGTACTTTTTTTTCCTATCCCGATGTTCCCGGTAATTTTCCTTTTCCTGATGTTCTCGGCAATGTTTCTTAGTAAATTAATGAGTCTAGCGGATATGCCCGGCCTTGCACGGGTGGAGTGTATATATTTTTTTTTAATTAAATTTTTAAAAAATATATTTATAATTTTTAAATCAGCAATTACCAATCATCCCGGTATCCCAGACGTCTTTTTCCTATCCGTGTTCCCGGTAATTTTCCTATCCCGATGTTCCCGGTACTTTTCCTATCCCGATGTTCCCGATAATTTTTCTATCCAGATGTTCCCGGTAATTTTCCTGTTCCCGGTGTTCTCGGCAATGTTTCCTAGTAAATTAAAGAGTCTAGTGAACAAAAATAACAAATTTGAAACAATAATAAAAGATCTAGTAAATTGAAAGATCTAGTGAACCGCTTCATTTGAAACAATGTTTTATTTTCAAGTCGTTTTCCATGAAGAAAATTTACACTTTTCCATAAATATTTAAATTTTAAAGGAAAATATCTTAAAATAGGGGAAACTAACGTTTCAAAATTAATTATTTGAATTTATTTTGGTGTTTTTACAACTGATATAGTTTTTAAATGGACAATTATCGAGTTTTCCTGTTAAAATATTTAATTTTTGAGATTTTAATCTCGTTTACAATAGTGAGTCGAGCAGATCTCTCTAGTAGAGAAATGGAGAAATAAGCGTTTTCGGCTATAAATTCGCTAATTACTCGTAATTATTCGATTTTAAAGCTTTGAAAACTATCTTAAGTTACTCCCCGACTCGGAATACGTGTATACGTCGAGTTTGGTTTCGGTCCGTGGCCTATTTCAAGAGATTACCCCGGACATACATACACACATACCCACATACATACATCGCCCGTTAGCCTTTTATTTATACAGAGATTTAGCAAGTTTAATTCAAAAGTCTATATAAATCACTTGTTTTATTATTTACCTAGCCCCTATATGTATAACCTTAATTAGTTTTTAATTAAATTTCGTACTTACTTAGTTTATTAGTAAGAATTTTAATTAGTTTTTACTTAACAACAATTTAATTATAAATTATACAATTCCTTATCTGAAAATCGTTTGAGTTCCGCATTAGAAGCAAATTAAATTTATGAGCAATAGCCTAAAATCTAGCACATTTAGCGAATTGATTTAGTCCTTTAAGATTCACATGCATAGAAAAAGCTTGAACTTTTCATCTGTATTCTGATTCTGTTATTCGAAAGACGATCTCAGGAGCGCTTTGGATGACATCTGGAACAACCAACAGAGTATTCGAGCAGTGTCTAGTAAATACGGAATACCACATTCAACTATTATTGACAAAATGAAGTGTAAAAATGCTTTGGATGCTAAAAAATCCGACATCCTTTATGTCTTCAGAAATGCCAACATCTCCAGTAGCATCTGCAATACGAGGAGGAGACTTTCCCCATGCTACTTCTTTCATGTCTTCAGAAATGCCAACATCTCCAGTAGCATCTGCATTTCGAGGAGGAGACTTTCCTCGTGCTAGTTCTTTTATTTCTAAAGAAAAGCCAACATCTTTAGTGGCATCTTCAGAATGGACTGCAAGATCAGCACGAAACATCAGCCCTGCGTTCGCAACATCAATATTTTGGCCTGGCCAATCACCTGTAAAAAAGAACTTAATTCGAAAGAGAATGAAATTCCCATCAGCTGTTGGAGCGGGGTTGTGGAGAGACTACTGGAAGCAAAAAGAAACAGAAAATAAACGTGGAAGATAGAATATAAAAAAAGAAAGAAAATATCAGTAGTATATGGTCGATTAAACTATCGGACAACACTGAAAACAAAATTATCTTAAAGAAAAAACCCTCAAATATTAAAAAATAATTTTAGGTGCATAATGGCGCAAGTAGCTAGAAAATTGATAGATTTTCCTAGGAGTTATTGAATTTTGAATGTTGAATTTTCCTTAACTGGTCGCGTACTGGTGCGTTTACCCTAGTTTTAATGTTTTGAAGTATTCTGCGGACTTTTACTAGTTGAGAACCACTGCATTCAATCACGAAAATTGATGTTTAAACCCAGTTTTTCACTCTAGCAGTCCTTTCTGCATCTTTTTTTACTACTAGTATACATTAGGGTGGCCCTTATTATAATGGAGAAAATTTTTTTTCAATATTTTGTTTCCCGCCGGGCTGATTTTTTTTCCTTTTACTATAGAATGAAAGTGTGCAAAAGGATTTTCCAAGATATTTTAATATTAACACGTGCCTCATCGGGGGTGAAGTTTTCCCATAGCGCGCCATAGCAATAGTATGCCTTACGACGGTAATAGCGTCTCCGCTAAGAATTAAGAAACATAAGACTTCGTAAGACATAAAAATATTATTAGTATGCATTAAATAAGTTAAAAAGTCAAGAATTAAACAAAAGTATTTATTGAAAAAAATTAAAAAGGATACATATTGCATATAATTCAGAACTGTTTAACGTAAAACAACAATTACACTACTCGACAAAAAAATAGGGTCAAAATGCTTCTGACACAATTCAAGCAGATTCTTATGTAAAATGACCCCCGAATCCGAATCCGACCCCCGTTTTTCTCCACCACGTACAGATTTTCGGGGAACAGCCCCTCCCCCTTTTTGCGTTTTTCGATCACTTAATGATTTTGAATTCGATTTTCAGGGGCAAAAACTATTACTTTAGCCTTTAAGTTACACCCGAGGGAACAAGAAAGGTTAAAGCTTCTAAAATATACAAATTTGTAGCAAATGGGTAAGTTTAAGGGGTTATTACCCCCTTAAAAATGCAAAAAAAATCGTTAAAAATTATAGAGATTGTTTTTGGCTATTTTTTCCTCTACTTTTTCTCGCAATTTATCATTAAAGGGTCCTAACCCTTCCCCAAGAACCCGATTTTAATGAATATATGCAGCAGGGATTTTTGCTAGTAGCGGTTGAGGTGTTAGCGCCCCCGAAGCACTCGCGGAAGAGACTCTCTGAATCGCGCCGCCGCTAGTGAACTCAGGAATTAATATTCAGATTTTGAAAAGCTCAAAAATTACATTGTTCTTATATTTCAGGTCTATCCTGAGGGAAATTGTTCAGTTCGTTAGAAACTGGCCATTTTTTGGGGATGGGGGTTCCATGTTTCAAGCTGTTAATACATGCGTGGGCTGTGGATAACAATTGGGGGTTGTCCCATTAAAAATTGAGGGGGATGGGGGAAAACGGGTGTCATATTTGCGTTCAAGAGGTCATTTTACACAAGAATCGACTGAAATTCAGTCAGTAACAGTTGGAATTTTTTTTGTATAGCAGTTTAACCCTTAAGTATGGCATAGAGAACCCTTCCGAGGGTGCTTTGGGGGCGCTAACACCTCAACCGCTTTTTGTAATAATCATTGCTGCATATATTCATTAAATTTGGGTCCTTGGGGAAAGGTTAGGACCCTTTAATGATAAATTGCGTAAAAAATTAGAGGAAAAAATAGCCAAAAACAATCTCTATAATTTTTAACGATTTTTTTCCATTTTTAGGGGGGTAATAACCCTTTAAACTTACCCATTTGCTACAAATTTGTATATTTTAGAAGCTTTAACCTTTCTTGTTCCCTCGGGTGTGATTTAAAGGCTAAAGTAATAGCTTTTGCCCCTGAAAATCGAATTCAAAGTCATTAAGTGATCGAAAAACGCAAAAAGGGGGAGGGGCTGTTCCCCGAAAATCTGTACGTGGTGGAGAAAAACGGGGGTCGGATTCGGATTCAGGGGGTCATTTTACATAAGAATCTGCTTGAATTGTGTCAGAAGCATTTTGACCCTATTTTTTTGTCGAGTAGTGTAATTGTTGTTTTACGTTAAGCAGTTCTGAATTATATGTAATATGTATGCTTTTTAATTTTTTTCAATAAATACTTTTGTTTAATTCTTGACTTTTTAACTTATTTAATGCATACTAATAATATTCTTATGTCTTACGAAGTCTTATGTTTCTTAATTCTTAGCGGAGACGCTATTACCGTCGTAAGGCATACTATTGCTATGGCGCGCTATGGGAAAACTTCACCCCCGATGAGGCACGTGTTAATATTAAAATATTGGAAAATCCTTTTGCACACTTTCATTCTATAGTAAAAGGAAAAAAAATCAGCCCGGCGCGAAACAAAAGTCCAACTTTGAAAAATAAGGGCCACCCTAGTATACATACTCTATGTTCATTTAGAATAGGCGCCTGAGAAATTGAGGTTCTCCCTCGCTAGAAGCGTAACCATAACTGAATCGTCAGTTGGAAGAAGGGAATAAATCCAAAAACCAAGTTTTGAGAAAATCGGGGGGAAAACCTGTAAGTAATGGAATTTTCATTGTATAACTGTTACAGTTAAAGTCCGGAAATCAGTTAATTTACAGATAACCTAGGTAATTTGCAGATTAACGAGGGTGATCCGTTAAAGAGCGAATTTTTTTTCAATTTCTAAGATTACCTAGGTAATCTTGAAATTACCTAGGTATTCTGCACCCTACCGACTAGACACTCGTTAATCTGCATACTACCTGTAATCAGTTATTTTACATATTAACGAGGGTGATCCGTTAAAGTACAAAATTTTATTTTATTTTATAAAAAGTTTAAGGAGGTTGGGGGGGCTGCCGCCCCCCCAAACCCCCCTGCCCTAACTATAACCAAACTCGTTTTGGGGGTAAACAGTAACGATGACGAATCAAAAAAGGGGGGATCGGTACTTTTTTCATATTACACAAAACACGCAAATCCCACAAAAATAGTAATGAAATAGCAATTTTAAAACTAGAATATAAAAACAATAATAATAGAATATTAAAGTACCAACTGAGATTTGTATCAATTGTGGTTTTCGATCTCGATTTGACAGCGTATTTCAATGAGCACTTAAACTAGCAAATCTTAATGAAAGCGCGGTGTAATCGGCTGGCAGCCTGCACTGAACTATTGCTAGGATTCGCGATCGATTAAACATATGTTAAACCCTTGCCCAGGTTCCAGCGATTGTTGAATTAACGTTTGTTGAAAAGATATTTCAACAGCTGGGACATTTGCTTTCGTTAAAAGAAATCTCTGTCACTCTGAAGTCGGAGCTTCAACACAATTGTTTCAAAATACCCGTTTTAGTAGTAATATACTGTACTTAATCATGTAAATTTACAGTACTTACTTGCTTGTATTATTTTGTTTTAACATTCAACATGACAACTACCAGTGCTACGCTCTAAATTTGAAATCAAAACACCAAATATGACAACAAACTACGTATTGAAACCCAACTGCGCAGGGGTAAGCGCATGGCGCAGTAAGCACCTCAACATTTTAACAGAAAGTATTGAACGAAACAAACTATTTTGAACTTTAACGATCAAGAGGCCGTTATAGTGTAGATTCCCTAGGTAAAATGCGAAAAACTCAAAAATCCGCACATTAACGACAGAAATCAGTTAATCTTAAGTTTACCTAGGTATTCTTCAGATTAACTAATTATCAACTTTAGCGGTAACATAACCACTAAATTTTTACAGGAAGTTCAGAACCCTATTTAGAAAACAGAGCAATCATCAAAACAAATATAAGTACATTCAAAAATATTTTTTTAGTCAAAATAAATTGATGGACTTATTCCCTTCTTCCAACTTATGAAATTTTTCTGATGAAAAAATCTTTAAGCAACCCTTAATTTCACATTTAAATTATATTTCTCCTTAGTTTTTACACCACAAAAGGGTGAAATAAAAAGAATAAGACAAATAAAATTCAAAATTATAGCGAAAATCAATGGAGTGAGTGAATATGAATGGAGTCAAAAATTCCCTTCATAAAAAAAAGTTTTAAAAAAATTAAAATTAAGAGAAAATTTATTTTACCTAGTTTACAGCACAAAGAATATGAAAAGAAAGACAAATTAACTTTAATTCCAAATTAACTTAAAAAATACAATGAATGGACATCGATTTCACAACTTCAAGGGGCGATATCTCCCTATAGGGGTTAGTTATCTTCTCCCTCTTTTCACCCATGTGTAGAATAAAGCTTGGAGATTGTTTTGAGTAAATTTGTCATTTTTTGGTCTTATTCCCTTCTTCAAACTGACGATTCAATTACGCTCTTCACCTCTTCGCACAACCAATAGTATGAGCCTTCATCGTCACTTTGACGGTGATAGTTGCCATGGTCAGGGCCATAACTAGACTTTTTTTCGGGGGGGGGTGTAGAAACAAATTTTCAACTTTATTTCGATTTTGTTGGTGACCAGGGTAAGTAGACAGCGGCGGGGGGGGCTAAGAATTATTTTCACTATCAAAATGGTGGGGGAAGGAAATAAATATTTTCAGGCGCCGAATTCTAAATGAATAGAATATAGTTACTTTGTTTTCTTCAAACTACTTTTGCTTGATTCCGGAAAAGAAAAAAAAACTTTTACCCACTTTTCTGAGTGAAAGTAAAAAACGGGATTAGATTTACTATCAAACTTTTAAATTACTGTTCACGAATCGTTTCACTTCCTGACCTTAACCCACCACGGACAACGAGAGATCCTCCCCAAGTGGGTCAAGCTCACACTTGAAAAGAAAAAGGAATTGCGAAGACGACAAGAGTCGAACGATCCAAGAGGGAGACTCGTATTTTATATTTATGTTTATTTTCGCAAGGTTTTAAAGTTACGTCGCCAAGGATTTGTTTTCCTTAAGAAGGTATTAGTGACACGTATTGATACAGTTTTACTACAAGCAAGACCTTTAAGATAAAATGTAGTTAAGATAATGCTTTAATATCAATGCTAGTCAAAGTGGTGCAACTTCAGATGATACTTAGTGAATTTAGAAATCAGTGGAAGCTACTAAAGGTTGAATTTACTCGTTGTGGCAGTCGATGTAGGAAGAGTGAATACATCTAGTAAAGTCGAAATCCGTTGAAAAACATTTTGTAGCAATTAGGCAATTGCTATTGTTTATTCATAGCCGTTAGACTCTTTTTTGAGCTATAGCTTTTCCGTCTTCTATTTGTGTCTCCTTTCTCATTTTTTCTCCATCCATTATTTGTCTCCCTGTCTCTCTTATTTTATTATCTTTTTTATTCCCCTTATTTTATCTTTCTTTTCATTTTCTATCTCTCTCCTTCTTTCATTTCCCTATTCTGTTAACATTAATTTAACAGACAATTAACATTTTGCAACTAATCTCTTTTGCCTCCTCTAAAATTGTCTTTTAACATTTCATCTTTTAAATGGACATCAAAGAACCTTTATCGGGAGTTCCAATTTTAATTCTAGAAATAAGGGGTTTCAATTTATTGGAGGTTCTAAAAGTTCTACTATAGAAGTAAGCAATATATGAACATAGGTAAACAATCTTATAACTCTACCTTAAGGGGTCTCAGGAACTATGCAAACGATCGAACTAGTATTACACTAAAACTAATTTCTGTAGAAACTTTAAAATTTTACCGCATAATAACTATATATCAATACATAAATACCCAAAATTTTAAAAAGTTCTGATGGTTTTTATAGCAGTAATCAAAAAAGGAAAAAATTTCACTGCGCGCAAGATTTTTCAAAAACTATTCAAGTTATAAACATGAAATTAGGTACAAATACATATCTTTGGGTACTAAATAAGGCATACTTACTTTTTTTTTTAAAAAAAAGATACTGTTAAAAGTATTTTCAATCACAGTTTTTAAGAACATAAAAATTAATTAAAAAACCCTGCGATTAAAAATAATTTTAACAGTATCTTTTATGAAAAAAAGTAATATGCCTTATTAAGTCTAGGTGGGAGGACATACCACACCGTGGTGTAACATATCACAATGTGTGGACAGGCAATTTATATCCTCAACTTTTTGTGTAAAGTGCTGTATTTTTTTCAGGGATTCCTCTGAGTTATGACAGAAGTAACTAACTAGCCAGAAAAAATTTGACTAATATGGACAACAATAAAAATACTTTATTATACAGGAAACGAAGGTATATGATGTAGAAAAGTCTATTAAATACAGAGTATTTCATGTCAGAGCTGGGATTCTTGAAACCACGGAAGAGAGGATGAAGAAGAAAACGATTCCGATGAGGAGAAGAGTCATCGTTTTCAGGAAGTTGGTGAGGACGTAACGTCTATGGAAAGAAAAACACCCCTTTTTATAACTTAGTTTTTCGAATTTTTAAAAAAAAGATTTTTAGATGAATTAGAATAATTTGAACACAGCTTCAAAGTAGGATATGCTACTCATGTCCTTAAAAAATATGGAAATATCAATCTTAAAAGCTAAACTCTTTCCCATCATATTAAATTTCACATATTTGAAAAACATAAACTAGTATACATAAAAAGGCTTTCCATTATAGAGCAAAACTAAGCTATTTACTCAGAATTAATAGGATAACGGAATCTCCAGAGTGTTTGATTAAAAACGCTACCTGACTTTTAAAATAGTGACAAATAAAATTTTTTAAATTTGATGTTAAGTTTTTTTTCCTCCGTTTCCATTAGTGAATCAGTTATTTCTGAAACATGTCAAAGGACACTTTTTGGAAAAATGAGTTATTGGTGTCATGGTATTCGGTAGGGACAAACGCACATTTTAGAGTAGAAATAATAAAAATAACGTAATTTTAAAATAATTTTCCAACAGGTTAAATTTGAACTTAATTGCAAACACAAGTCAAGCGACGTCGCTTGCTTGGTTTCTGCACTAAACGGCTTGGAATTTCGTTCATTTCGGCGTATCAGAAAGTTTTTTGGTACTGCTGTTTTTGTTTTAATACATGCAAACAGTATCCTCGATTGGAAAGTTCTTTCTTTTGAGTAAAAAGTAAAGTCATAGTAAAAACCGCTTTTTTAAAGGTTTTGTACAAATCTCAAAACTAATATCTCAAATGTGTTTACCTCAAAACAAGAAAAGTGGATCTTGACATGTTTCAGAAATAAGCGATTCAATTACCATATGGGAAAACAACTCGACCCTTGATTCTTAATCTTAACCGTGATGGGGAATTGCAATTGTCTAGTGTTCGGCAACTACTGGTCAAAAAGTAGTTAGCTACCAACTACCCACTAGTCTGGGCAAAAGTAGTTGTAACTACTAGTTAACTACTTTTTCTCACTGAGCTATAAAACAAACTGGAGTGACAACCTCCGATAGTATAACAAGCGACGGATTATGCCGACGCGGAGGGTTAAATTGACACGATTGCTCGCAGCAATCGGGGCATTTGGGGCTAGAAGCAATCGAGGCAATCCCCGCATGACCATCTTTTAATCCGCCCATGCCCGTTTTTAAAAATATTATGAGCACAATTTAGAATGGTCGTTTCATTCTGTGTATACAACTGGTTTAACAGATGAGGAAAATTAAAAGAAGATGGAAATCCTTTCCGTGATGTGATGCGGTTTCGGCACGCTAACTAGTCACTCCAGTTTGTTTTATAGCTCAGTGCTTTTTCTTGGAAGTAGTTGTAACTAGTAGTTGATTATTTCCCAAAGTAGTTAACTAGTCTATTAATTTTCATAAGATATTTTGTCCCCAAATTTTCGATTACTTTTTCTTACCTAGCAAAAATATCATGGCTAAAGATTCGCTAATTTTTTATAGGTATACAGGTTTTTGGTGTCTTAAAGTTTTCTAAGTTGTATTTATATTAGTCAGTAGAGTTTCGTATATAAGGGGGGTTAAGGGTTCTAAACCCCCTTAGCCTGAACAACAATATTTTAAGCACAATTGGGCCGTTAACTTTAAGTAGTGCCTTACTAATTTTTAATGCTGGAAAAACATCTAGAATCCTCGTAAACCTAGCCTAAAATCGCTTTTGAAAGTGCTGGAATTTCCAGGAGAAAAAACCCTAAACTCCCTAATTTCTAGAGAGGATTTCAAGAAAGGGTTGCATTGTTGCATTTATATGTCAATTGCTGGGATGAAATTCAAGGTTCCCAAATATGAAAATGTATCACAAAAAATGGCATTGTTAGTAGATGTAACATATTTTTTAAAATTTTGATCTTTCAATATTTTTTGAAGTAGTTGAACTTTTTGAAAGTATAGTTGGAACTAGTAGTTGGTGAAAAAAGTAGTTAAACTACTAGTTCAACTTACTCTAAACCAAAAGTAGCTGAACTACTAGTTAACTACTTTTAGTTAACTAGTGCCGAACCTTACAATTGAAGGGCTTGGGAGCATATATGGAGCTTGGGGTTATATAGCTCAGTGCTTGGGAGATGAAGGGGTTATGTTACAAAATCCTAGTTTCGAGTAATTTAGGTTCAAAGTTTTCATGTTGCTACTGTTTCGTTTTTTGGTTTTGTCGTTAAGTGAGGGTATGAAATTAGTCTAATGACATCTATTATTTAATGTACCATGTTTTATTTACTTACCTGTATGCATGCTATGTATTTTTATATATTTTGTGTACATAACCCCTTCATCCACAAACTTTTTAAATCTGTAAATTATCTAACGAATGAATGAAGCAAGATGTAAATAAAAACATTCGAAACATTTTCTATATCTATAACAAAAACCTTGACATCTTCACTAGTTTTGTTGGGTCTCACATTATGTCTACTCATTTTATCAGGTTGAGGAGCACTTTTACCAGATTTCATTTTATTTTGTATGATTTAAATTTTTTCAGACATAAGTTTACCAAAGCAACTCAAGTTCGGCCATTTAGTTACCATGTAGTTATGATTTACAGGACCATGTAGTTACTTGTATGAAGTTAAGTTATGATTTACATACCATTACATTCATAGTAAGCATGAAAATGTTACATAGCCCCTTCATCCTCTATGGATTTAGCATAAAAATGTTAGATAGCCCCTTCATCCTCTATGACTTTAGTATGAAAATGTTACATAGCCCCTTCATCTTTTTCATATTTTTGTTTCTAGGTGTTTTGAAATATTCAGATTTTGCTACGTAACACTTCTGCGCCTAACTATTTCATCCATTGAATTAGATCGTATTTTCAAAAAATGTCACATAACCCCTTCATCCACCAAACCCTTCAATTGTCTATATCTCTGAAGGCACGATGACTCCGGCCAGAGACCGAAATCGAATACAAACCGATAGTTGTCCATTAGGAACATTGGATCAGGGTTGCCAGGTGAAAATGCTGACTTGAGGCCAAATCGAGTTCGAAAAAAAGCCAAAAAAGGCCAAATATTTTAGGTAAAAAAGGGACCCTAAATTAAACAAATTTATTTTTTGACTAGTATTGGTTTAAAATAACATTCCTAAAATGCTAAATTCCATTTAGTGTATTTAAAAAAAACTTTATATACTAAATTATAAATTGTAAAAATTTTGAAATTTGATAAAGAATCACGGAAAAGTACCGGTTTTCAAAGTGCAATTCGGTAGTGCATTAGCATTAGATAATCGCTCAAAAATCAATTAAATTAATTTTCATGGGGTGGGTAACTTTTGAACTTTTTTACATTCTCATAAGCACTCAGAATCTGGAATTTCGTGAATTTAGGACAAAAATTAGGGTCCCTGGAAGTCGCACTAAAATTGCGATTTTTACCAAAATCTAAAAGCGATATTGAGTTTTCGATTTCAAAGTCTTAAAATATACCCTGCCATCTACATCCTATTCAATTTTGGTAAAAATCGGTTGGTAATTAAGGCAGTAATTGGACTTTAAAAATGGTCCCGATTTCGACGAAAAAAAAACAAGTCAAAAGAAAGCTTATAAATCCGAAAATATTAATATTAATTTTTTTATAGTTACTAATTGTTATGGCAAAGATTTTCCAGAATTAAGGGTTTCCATGGGGATTTTTACGTCATCCAGGATTTTTAGAACAACACAAGAAATTTCGTTAACTCTAAGCTCTACCTTGCTCAACTCAATTCCAGAGAAATTTACGAAAACCAATCGCTTTTTGACCATTTTTAGCCATTTTTTTCAATATTGTGAACTTTATAGGATCCCTTAGTGTCAAATAATAATTAAGTAGTAAAAAAACAAAAAAATTTATAAAATCCTTAAAAAGTGTTAAAAATCCTCAAAAAAGCCAAAAAAAGGCCAAAAAGCCAAACACATTTTTCCAAGCCAAACGGTTCTAAAAAAAGCCAAATTTCTCGAATTTGGCCTTAAAAAAGCCAACCTGGCAACCCTGCATTGGATAGTGTTGTGCGTTTTGTAATAAAATTTTATTTGTAACTATTTTAGCGGTGGGTAGTACCAGCAACATTTTTTCCCACTTGCACTTGAATTCTGGCTACTTCAGGGGATTTTGCGGATGGAGGATTTCTGTGTATTCATTCATGGGACAGACCGTCTGAATTGACCCCTATTCGCAAGGGCGTATATAAGGGGGGGAGAAGGCCCTGCCCCCTTATTACTTGGTATGCTAAAAAAAGTTAAAACCCTGTTTTTTAGGGTCAAGTTTCCAAAAAATTTCGGGGGGAGGATACACAGACCCCCCATTTGCAATCGGAACATTATTATTCACAATCTTTACATTAAGTTCATCAAAATGCCTAAAAACCTACCTAAAAAATATACGAAATTTGGGCTAAAAGTAGCAAAACTAGTTAAAAACTGTATTTTTAGAGTCAATTTTTCTAAAATTTTCGGAGGGAGGACCCAGAGACCCCCCTTTGGTACTTTGAACTTAATTGTTCACTACTTTACTTAGTAGGGGGGGAAGAATAATTTTGGGCACTTCCCAAAACAAATTTCAATGTTCGCCACTGCCTATCCATTAAGAGAGTGAGATCAAAGAAAGGGCAAATAAGAGACACTGACTGATTGAGCAACTTCTGTCGTTCCTGGAACGGCTTAGAGTCCAGCTCCCATTCGTAGACTGGAGCTCCAGTGGGGAGAGATTTGGCGTATTCCTCCACGCTCAGCCCTTTCAGGCTCACGCTGAGGTCCTAAGAGAAAAAGACAGGTTTGTGAAAAAACATGGGGCGATACTCGAAGAAGTACCTAGGTCGTTAGTAGGGTTCTAAATATTTCTGAAGGAATCGATTCCGGAATCGAACACATTGGAATCGATACCAATGAATAGAACCCTAAAGAAATTGAATCTTAGGAATCGTACTAAATTTCTAATTAATACTGATAATTATTACAATTTTGTTCACTAATTAATTAGTATTTTGATAATTAATTAACCTTTTAAACGCCGCAATTCAAATTTCGAATTAAAGGTTCTGATTTTTGGCTTAAATGGCTTGTTTCATCATTACTAAAACCATTCTAGTCATTTTTTTGCTGAAAAAAAAATCTTAAGTATGATTTTGAGGATGTTCCCATTTGGGAACATCGGCGTTTGGGGTGAAGTTTTTAGGGGGATTTCCAAAAGGCACATATTTTGCAATTAATTCAAATAAAATGCTTGAAATAGGATTCTACTCAATAATTATGAATATTTTTATGATTATGGACGGTTTTTTCATTTTTATTATCCATACATGGACGATTAAGTAACATTTTTATAGATTTTCATAAGAAAAAATTGACAGGTTCATTACGTACGCGAAGCTTTTCCGTAAATTTTTCTTGCACTGTGGGTAATATTTTGGTGTAAAAAATACATAAGAGCATTCCCATGCTCTTCAAAGCTAAACAGTTACGTTTCTGTGAGAAAAATTAGTTTTAATTACGGTTCTATAGGTATATCTAGCATAAAGTTCACTAATAGCATTCAAATCTAATTAGCTTTCAAAAGTGATAATCATAATTATCTCCATTGATTCATTAAAGCTGTTATTCTCATGGAAGATTCCGAACTGAACCACATATATCTTACATCCAACTTAAGTTAAAAGAGTGTTTTTAGATGTACGCACTTTTCCTAATTTTCAAAATTCTTCGATTTTATTCCTAAAATTTTTATGTAATAAAAGTACTTGAATAAAAATATATACGCAAATCCTCAGAAGCAATCAAAGTATGCTCTTTGCATAAATCCTATTGATAATTACTGAAAATTAATTGATCGGGGAGTTAGAAAAATATATGTGTAAGAATCTGCTATAAAGATTTGGAATTTATTTCTCCATAAATCAGGAAAAAAAAATAAAAATCACATATTTTTTAATTTAAAACATCATTCTTTACCTGTTTATATCCTTTGAGATAAAAAAAAGTTCAAAAAATTAAAGAAAATAGGAAATAACTTGAATTTTTGCATGTTATAAAAATCCCCTCAAATACTATACCCCAAACGCCGATGTTCCCATTTGGGAACATAAACGTTGTATTGCTAATTACTCTTTAAAATTAGAATGCAAAGCTATTCTGCCAAGCCAAATTGGAAGATATGTACTTAAGCTACCAAAACACAGCAAAATTATTTAAAACTAAATTTATTTAAAATTTTCACAAGTTGACACTTGTGCAAATTTTGGAAGAGCCAAAAATCTCTAATTTTGATGTAAATTCTACAAAAAGGATTAAATTGCACGTGAAAAACTTTTGCATGTAAAATAACTTCATATCTTTGAGTTGCTTTCTACGAAGTATCAAATTCCTGCATGAAAAATTAAGTGGTGAAAAAATTCCTTAAAATGATGTTCCCATTTGGGAACATCGGCAGGTAAAAGGTTAATATTTTGCTGATGATATTGATTAAGTTAATAATAATTACTTGTTATCTTTGATTTGTGATTGAAATAGCTTAGCTCGATTCTACTTTTTCGATACTGGCTCTAAGGAATCGAATCCAGGTTGGAAATTGGAATCGAATCCAAGGATCGAAATAATTGAACCTCTGGATTCAAAACGAACCGTTTTTTAGACCCCTGGTCGTTAGACCTTCAGTATGACCAACTCCAACCTCACTGGGTGAAGATTAAGTGAAACAGCAGTGTAAAAGGGCTCATTCCGACATATCGCTTTTGATATTCACTTCGTAGGAATCATCCAAAGTAAAAAGTGTGAATTGGCGATTCACTCTTTATTCTTTTACTTGTCTATGCAAACTAGCAACTCACTCAGTGAATCACTCACTAACTCAACTAGTGAATCTCTCAGGATGAACAGTGAAAATGATACAGTGGGGATGAGCCTTTATGGTTTACCAAAATGGACATCCCCTTGTATTAAAATTAGAAACTCGGTCATTACATTAAAAAAATCCAGTCTGAATGATAGAGGATGTAACCGTCTCTACCTTTCTGTCTTCCTCTGTGATGCACTGGTCTAGCCGCTTGAAGTTTTCGATTTCGTAGGACCAGGTGGTTAGCACAAAGTACTTCAGTGTATCCATGGCGGTGTCGAAGAATTTGTACAATCTTACGATTCTGAAAACGGAAGAAAACCGATTATATCATTTGGCACACAAAAACATATCCTAACACTAACTAGTCAGGAAATTTCCTAACGGGCTGTCCGTCTAATGACTAATCTATGAATCTCCATTCAATGGCCTTACAGTCTGTTTACTCATAGATATGGTGAAATTTATGAAGTTATATCTTCGAGGAAAAGCTTCTTTCATGAACAAAAAAACCCTATTTTTCAAAAATCCTCGGCTTAAATATCTCTTGAGGGTTATAATAAATGTTTTAGAAACTCAACTTCTTTTATTTAACATCAAAAATTTTTCGCAGCTTTCTTGCGCTTTGCTTTGGTTTTCATAACCTTAACATTACAGAGGCTATTATTTTTTCAAATAATAAATGCATCGTAGGTTTTGTCTCTAACTATCATGGGTCGATGAATGAAAAACCCCAGTTATTTAGAAAGATAAGAATTAGTAATGAACAAAAGTCTTCAAAAGTGTTAAATTACGTCAAGTTCTTTGATTTACGATTAGGTTTTAAAACGCGAAATTTCCAATTTATCTTATAATAGATGAAAATTATGACTTCAAAGCAATGGTGAGATTTTGATCTGCTGTTGCTGTTGTTTCTAATGCCACTTGGAATATTCTAGCTCCATTCTCAAAGTTTAGAAGATTTAAGGCAAAGGGGTGCCACTCCTGAGAAAGTCAGGCCCACCGAATGGTAAGAATCCAAATTAAGTCTCGGATGATAGATGCCACTACCATCTATAGCCACCGCAACAATTTTGCCATGGGTCTGAGGGGGAGCGAAATAGTCTCCAGGGGACTTGGACTACGCCATGACCGAACCAAAAACCCTCCGATCCCAAAGCCGATGCCTACTAGGATACGAAAGTTTGTCTGTGCTCGCTTGGCGTTGGGAAGCTGGGAAATCCAAGTTCGAGTAGGGGTGCGGGAAATCAGGGTGGTTGGCTTGGCTACTTAAGCACCCCATGGGCAAAGGAGAGGGAAAGAGAGGTGGAGTATACTTCTTGGCGAGAAGAAACCAGTTTGGCGCGCTCTCTCCCTACCTATCCAACCCCAGGGAGAGAATGGCCTTCCCCGTTTGGGTTTACCATTACCGCCAAGCGAGCACAGACAAACTTTATTAGGCTAATTATTTGTCTGCGCTCGCTTGGCGGAGGGAAGCGGGGAAATCCAACTTCAAGTAGGGGTGCGGGAAATAAGGGTTGCTGACTTGGCTACTTTTGTACCCCATTGGCAAAGGAGAGGGAAGGGAGGTGGAGTAGTTCTTGGCGAGAAGTAACCAGTTTGGCGCGCTCTCTCCCTACCTATCCAACCCCAGGGAGAGAATGGCCTTCCCCGTTTGGGTTTACATTACCGCCAAGCGAGCACAGAAAACTTTACTAGGCTACCTACGGCCCTGATCTACTGTACTTGGTTATAGCCACTATGATTTCCCAACATACTCACTTTGGCTTCTTCCCCATGGCTTTAAGCATGGCGTCCATGACGGACCCAGGCAGATAGTGCTCGTAGAGAGTGGCCAGCCAGTAGCCCAGGGGACTGCCCTCCAGGCGCACCCTGGTGGCCTTCTGGAAGGACTTGGGAAGTGGGTGGCGGGCCACCATGTCCAGCATCACGTCCGTGAAGTTCTTGAGGGTGCAGTGGAACTGGCCGTGGGTGGTGCAGTTCACCACCAAGGGTTGTTGGTCGAGCCTGAAGAAGAAACGGTCGGGATAGTCATTATAACTTCAGGAGTAAAACTTCGACAAAAAAAACTCTGAAAAAAAGGACAAAATCAAATGATTGCCACTCAGATTTTACACAAAACGTTTGATAATCATTTATGAATTAGCGTCACCACTATTGAAATTGAGGGGAACAATCCGTTTCCATAACGATCGCACCAAATATTGAATGACTCGTTGAAGGTCGGTCCTCAAAAGTAGGTTCAGTCCGAAAGTAAAACTTTTATTTTAAATTACATAGAGGACGGGAAGTCTCCCCTTTTAATAACATCGTTGAGAAAAGTGAGAATGATCGCTTTGAAAAATTTATATATACTAGAAATGTTTATTTTAAGTGGTGATTTAAAAATGTTATTGCATTTTTAAAGTTATTCAAACTAGTACTACTATGTTTCAAAAGGTGCTCCCAAACTCTGCAAACAGCTGGATTACTTAAAAATTCCCTCGGAACCTAAAGGAACTCCTAGAGGAAATCTCCTAGGTCATTCCATGCCAAATCATCCAGCGAGAACCAAATTTTACACCCTAAGCCTAAGTTCTCAGATTTTCACGAAATTTTAAATGTTCAATGTATTCATATAAGAAAATATTCATAGAGATTTGTGCTTCATGAGTTTTTGTAAGGCACTATGCAAAACACTTTTTTCGTGTTTAGACGACTTTTTAATCATGATAAAGTATTTCAATTTTAAATTTTACTCCACCATTCTATTTTGTAGACTATTGGCTATAAATAAATGAAATTTGAAGCTTTTACCTGTATAAATAAAAATTTGGTAAGGTAAAACATAATTGAACACCAACCACAGTCGTCGGCTCAAAGCCAAGATGGGTAAAGCTTTAAGGAGCCATAACTCCGAAAGTAATTCATAGAATTGGATAAATTTTGTATTTCTCCTTATCTTTATGCATACATTGAACATACAAAATTTCATAAAAATATGCGGTAGGTGGGTGTACCATCTTAGATGATTTGGCGTGGAATGACCTTCCTCTAGTTTTGGAGAAAATTGCGGTGCTGTTGTATACAACCGGGTGCCACTCTTCTTGGCGACGTTTTTGGCACCACTTTTGTCGTTATAATTCAATAACATGGTATATCCGCTGGGTTGCTAGAAAATTAATTATCGCCCTAGTTGGCGAAGCTAAAAAAAAGTGGCACCCGCTTGTATACTCCTGTTCATAAAAAATGCAACACCAAGAAGGAATTGTCCGATCAGTTTAAAATTTTCAGGGTATGTTCATTATGGTTTGATTATCAAATGATACCAAATTCAGAGCAATAGCGCATGCGCGAGCTGAGCAGTGTCTTCTCAACCACTGATTATTCGTATATTTGGGGGCTGTAACGGGGCATTAAGGGCTTGTAAGAAGGTTATTTACCGTTGATTATCTTGTCATTAGTTGTTATTATACCCATTAGACCTTAACGGATGTTATATGAAACTTTAACAGAATTTTAGAGAGGATTAATGTTAGGGCTCCCGGAGGGGTGTTTTTCACACTGTTTTACCGCTGGTCAGATGAAGGGAAACCAGAAAATATTGATATGGGTTTGAAAGCAGAGACCCAAAAAGGGTGAAGCGAGTTGAAAATTGGGGTCTGGACCCCTTATAGTCACGTCAGCACGGGATGAAAGAGGCTTCATTCGCATGGCAGTGCCGGATCATTGAGTAACTTTTCGACATGTTTCAAATTGTTAGAATACTGTTACAGGTCTATCATTGTCTGCTCCATCAGTTAATCGGTCGCCATCGCGCCAAAATTCACGAAATTTCGTTTTGTTTAACAGCGCTCCATCGATGGAATTCCATCGGTGCATAAAGCTACCATGGGATCCACAAAAAAATATTTTCGCAAGATTACTGATAACAAATGGTCCTTTCAAAGAAATCCCCCATCAATTTCGGTTAACATGACACCCAAATTGGGTTTGGACGCTATGCCAAAAATCGCAATTTTTGAAGTGTTTTATCTTGAGTCTGTGGTGAAGAAGAGAAGTGTTTTGACCTGGAGCACTATTGGGTACCATGGGCAACCTCATTAGATAAAAAATGAGGGCAATCTCATTTCTTAAAAAAATTCCTAAACATTTTTGGAGCCAAAAGTTATACCCTACATTTGAAGCGATCCTGAAGCTGTAATTCATCAGAAAAAATCCCGTACACATGTTTTTTGGAATGTTCCTAACTTACTTTACATCCAATAAAGACAGTTTCTTTCTCGACAAATTTCTTCATCCAAAATTTCACCTATGGAGCTCGACTAAAATTTCGTTGATTTGTCCTCATGCTTAAAATGCTTGTTATGTTGCCAATATTGGCAAACTTTGGGTTTGGGATGAATTTTAGATGAAAATCACCTCCTCAGTCAAAATTTCAATCTGTTTGATTCGATGACCTGTCGTACAGAGGCTCTCATTGCAGCGCGTATGGAAGACATTAAACACCAATTTTCGATATTAAATTTTATTCGTTTGTTCTGAAAATTATATCATTTATTTGTATCCACAAAGATCACTTGCTGTGTAAATTTCATCAAAATCTAACAAGTCCTTTATGGTGCTGCATTTTTTATGAACATGAGTATAGTATGAAACCAAAATTGCTACAGAGCAATGTAGGACGTCATATCCAGTTAACGAAAGTAAAAATGTTATGGAAATGCATGCGCGCGCCGTGGAACTGGAACGAAAAAATAGAGCTATTGATAAGCTACTTAACTACCTTTGGATGGCAATTAGGGTTGGAACTTTGGCGCAAGTTCAGACGTGCGGATGCTTGGCGAATTTTGGCTGTTTAGCGGCCCAATTAGAAGCCAAATCATTCACTTAACATTAGTTAGGGTTACCATATTAGTCATCTTTACCGCTAAAAACTTGGCGCATCCGCACTTCTGAACTTGCGCCGGAACTTTTTATCATGAACAGTTCAAAGTAAAAACAATCGTGCGAAATTTTACAAATCACCTTGTATAGAGAAGTTATCGCACGTAGTCATTCAGTGGCTTAGCCAGAAAAAAATTTCGGAGGGGGATGTTGATATTTCGGGAGGGGATATGGGGTATTTTTAGTGGTTTTCTATGGTCAAAAAGGAAATTTCCTGAGTTTCCGGGGGGATATATCCTCAAATCCCCCCGCTCTGGCTATGCCCCTGTAGTCATTAGTATCCCCTTCTCACCAGTGGTGGATAGAGGATTTGGTTTTGGTAGGGGCTAACAATTTTTAAAATCGAGTTGAATCATCTTGATGAATTTAATTTTAAAAAACTGAGAATAATCGAAGTACCAGAAGGAGAGTCTGGGGGTCCTCCCCCAGAAAATTATTGGAAATTTGACACGTTAAAACATAATTTTTAACTCGTTTTGGTACATCTAATCCGAATTCGGGACAAGCATTTTGAGAAATTTAATATATTTTTCGTGTGATATTTATTTTGCTGAACATAAATGAAAAAAAAAATTGTAATAAAAATCAAAAGAGTTCCAAGTACCGAAGGAGAGCCTGAGAGTAATCTCCTAGATAATTTCTGGAAATTTTACCCTGAAAACAGGGATTAAACTCATTTTGGTACACCATTAACTTTTAACCTTACCTCTTTCCCTCTACCACTTCAAGTAAATATCGAAGGGATATGCTTAACAAATACAAGAAGGCTTGAACGCAGATTGTGTCCTAAACGCAGATTGTGTATGACACCTACGGGATCAAAATTTCGTATATTATCTAGTGTAAAGTTTTTCCTTTTTTTAGGGGGTGGGGTGTGCTAAAACCACCTAGCCCCCCTGAATCCTCTGTGCTTCTAACCCACTTCCTTAGAAATCATAAATCAATTTTAATTTATTAAAAATCTGTCCTGTCTTTTCCCCACAAACTTTTTTAAAGGTAATAATGACATATTTTAATACAGAAAGCGTCTAACAATGTGACGTCACATGATTCTCTTGGAAATGTGTGAAACACCGTTTTCATCGAAACACTTGGCTGTAAAAAAACTAGAGCTCAGTCTTTCCAGTCTTTCAAAGCTGGATGATAACAACAAGCGGGAGCAAGGCACATTTAACGCCACAAGCTGTTTCAGCTCAGGCAGAAAATAAGCTATTTTTAATTGAAAATAACTTAACATTTAGGGCTTTCAAAGGTAAATTAATATGTTTTTTTGAGGTTTTAAGCCATTTTAAACACATTAAGATTACAAAAAAAAATATTTGACTGCAGTTATCCATTATAAAGAAATCTGCATCAAGAAGTCATTTGAATATTAACTAAGATAACCTAATCTACGAACAGAATATCTGCCGGATTTCAGTTTAAAGTCCGTGGTAGAAAATAATCCGAGTGAATGCGAACAAATGAGCTCTTTATCTGACACTTTCTTCGCAGCACTACATAGGCAATGACGAAATTGACCTTGAAAGGAGTTAAGAAAAAGACGCGTTTGTTTGACAGTTTTAACCACCACCTGGGGAAAAACGGAGATTAAGAAGAAAAGCCTAACGTCAAAGAGATCTCTTTAAAAACAGGTTATTTTCTAAATACGCGACTTTTCTTGAATTTTCATCATAAATAAGTGTGAAAGAGTTATTTTCTTTAGCTGGTTATCTAAGGTCATTTAAGTTTGCCTGTGCTAAAATTGTCATTCATTGTTTAAGATAATGAACCCTTTTATTCGCGATTAATTTGAATTTCATATGAATTTCCCATCTTAACGAGTCAAGGATATTCTAATTTTTTAGTTTTTGTTGAAAGAGTTGAAATTTCACAATATGGAAACTCTAGAATTCCTCGAATGGTTTTCCTTTAGCAGTCTTTGTAAGTCAACAAATATATTTAATTAATCAAATTATCACAGATTAGGAACTTTTTGAGTCAAAGAGTTAGGTATTTATCAGTTCAGATACAAAAAATTTTATAAACATATTTTTGCATTGTAAGACTTTTGATGCGGTAGTTCACTGCCTCCTTAATGATGGATTGAATATCTGCAACGTATTTAAAATGGATAAAATTAAAGATAGCTTACCTGCCAGTTCCAACGGCGAAAGCTGATAGAACGTGGGTATTTGCAACGATGTCCACAGGTATCATGTCCATTTTTGAGTTAGGGTACCCATTGATGACTTTGATAAAACCTTTGCCGACCTAAGAAATATAAATGATTTTTGCATTAAAATATGTAGTTTTTTTTAATAATTTCAATTTTAATGCATCTAAATACTGTCTCAAAATACAGTTGACGCTGAGCCTTAAGAATATCTTTCATGGTCAAACATAAAAAAAGTAATATTATTTCTATAATATCTATTACTTGTACTGTGAAGAATGTTTTAATTTTACCATATCGGGTGTCTCAAAAATGTTGGTACCAAACTTAACATGCAGGTTCTGTCGAGCCATGACAAAACAAGATTTTCATAGGATTTCATGTCTGCAAATGTAAACTGGGTCCGCTAGAGGACAATGTTCGCCGCCAAAGGGGCAAGTTTTAACTTTTCTAATCGACAGAAAACTTCAATTGTTTTTATACTACAATCAGAAAAAGTACCTTAGAAAACCCTAACTAAATTTCATTAATTTCCGCCAGAAATGAGCAGGTTTTCGAGGGTGCTCTTTCTTTCGCCAGTGAACATTGTCCTCTAGCGGTTACAGTTTACATTTGCAGACATGAGTTCCTATGAAAATCTTGTTTGTAATGGCACGAAGGACTTGCATGCTAAGTTTGGCATCAACTTTTTGAGACACCCTGAAAGGGGCCAGCAAAATGTATTTGAAAGTAGTCAATATGGTAGATAAGATTGTGGCATAAATCAATAAAAAAGTTAACATGGTAGTTTTGGGCAATTAAGTAAGTACATTTCAAGCAACAGGATACAAAGCTATTAAGGTTATGCAGTCTCTGGGTCTAAAAAAAACTACACTTACTCCGACAGCTAAGGCTACCATACCGGAGCCATCTTCTATGTATCCCTATGGAAAAAAATAAAGATAAAATTAAATGTGTATGATGTAACAAATAAAATTTTGAATTACATCAATGTTTATGGTATTATCAACTACATATGTACTACAGTTTTATGGGTTTACATGCATATGCATACAATTTAAATCCACAAGACGTGTGTAGGGAATGGGGTCTAGGACTCTTTCATCTTCTGTTTTCATTATTATTTGTTTCAAGCTTAACACCTTCGTGAATTTTCAAAAGTATTGAGAAAGAGCCGTAGAGGAATCGCTGAGTACTACTCTGCTGGTAAGAGCACTAACTAGATAATGGGAAGGTACTTTAAGGGTGTACCTAGGCGTTTAGACCTTTAAACTCTAGTAAAACCAGCTTCACTACAGTCTTTATAAATAAAATTGGCGACGCCTACTAGTAATTTCCCATTGCATTTCTATTGAGTTGCTATGGTGTCGAGCCGCCTATTTTAATTACATGGACCATAGGTGAGGCTAGAAGGGCTATAGCAGAAACGTGTTACTGAAAGTCATTCAGCATAATGCTAAGTCCCCTGCTTCTCCAAGAGAATTTGGTACTAATTTTATCAACCCCGGAGGGACGAAGGATTGAGCCCACGTTGGTTAAACTAGTGACCGTTTTAATTACGCTTAGTAATAGTCAGTGGTGAATGCATTTCTTATTAACGTAAAGTATTTACCGGTGAACGTATTCACCAAAACACCTCTTCTCTTTTGTCACATAACCATTGCTTTAACGAGAGGCGCTTTCTTAACAACTATTTGGGTACGAGAAATAATAATTATTTTTTCTTTTTCATAGTTTATAATCATACCTACCTTAACTCAAAAAACTAAATCGGTAATTATATAGTAAAGTAAATACACATCTATTATAGCCTCACGACAGTATTTATACCCAAGACACTAACTTGCTCAAGCATGTAAAAACCACTCCCATTCTAATTTTGGCACTGCATTTAAGGTCCATTATCTTTTTTTTTTCAAACGAGAAAAATTCTACCATCAAGGACCCCCTCTGATGTACTACTTGGATTGGTATTGAGAAAATAAATCCATTAAAATTGTCTAATGCCCTGAATATTAATGACGATGGTCTTAGGAAAAAGTCAACGCAAACGAGATAACGGATTTGCCACAGGGTGTTCATGAAATATCGAGGACGATGTTGATAATTGCGTAATAATTATTGACTAGAGAAACTTGCCAGCAGCTTTTTGAGTCACATTACGGTTGAATTATATATGTTGGTTATTGCGACGCGATCGTATAGCAAAGTGTGTAAATTTTCCAATCATTTTCCTCAACGACGTGAGAGAAGGGGAAGAATCTTGTCATTTCATTGGTTCATGGCGCTATTACGTATTACCTACGTCATTATAGATGGAAAAACTTTTTACGCTTTTTTGCGATCGCATCACTAACCGAGCTATATAGGCTCGCCTTTAATGTTATTTTACAAGGCTTGGACAATAGTTTTTATCCATAATCAAATATAAAATATACATGATGCGCACCTGGACAGATGTAGTTTCTTTTTACGCAGTACTACTTGAATTAGGATAATCGAACTTGAATCAAGGTCCTAAATCTCTGAAGGCATCATGACATCGGCCAGAGACCGAAATCGTTTTAAAATTGATATGCAGCTAGGATACGCAGTGAAGTGTGTTGTGCGTTTTTAATAAAACTTAATTTTTAACTGTTTTAGCGGTGGGTAATACCCGCAACATTTTTTCCCCACTTGCACTTGAATTCTGACTTCTTAGGGGATTTTGCGGATGGAGGATTTCTATGTATTTATTATGGGGCAGACCGTCTGAATCGACCCCTATTCGCAAGGGCGTATATAAGGGGGGGGAGATTCTTTAATTCTTGCACCATACAAAACGATCAAAGCTAGTCCATAATCTAAGAGGTATATCGGGGGTTCTCCCCCGAAAAAGTTTTGAATTTTAGTGTGCTAAAAAGTGTTTTGAAGCCACTTTCTTGAGAATATTTGCGCACTATATTCGTATATAAAAACTCAAAGAAGGAAATATAGAGGGGATTTATCGAGTATTTTATACCTAAATAAGTATCAGTTTTACATAAATATTGATGTTGTTTCCTGTCCATATAGCGCAGTGGTTTCAAACGCGTAGTAGTTCGTGGACAACTAAGCCTAAATTTAGAAACTTTACAGACCACCCTCAAACAATTGCAAGACTAAACGTTCCTTTTTCTAAATATAAATTACGGGAAAATCATCAGCACGGGTATAATTCAATCTTCAATGCGCTCTAGTTTATATTTTTCGAAAACGTGTTAGGGTACTACTGAGTCCTCTTCCCGGACCACTTCCATGACTCTCACGGACCACATATGGTCCACATAGAACCTGTTGGGAATCACTACTAAAACATACAAGGGGGGATACATGAGGGGGTACCTGGGTCGGTTAGACCTTCAAAATACAGTTTAACCAGCCTCTTTGGGTGAAGCCGTGAGCAGAGCTGTTTCAGAGCTGAAAGTCACTGTCAGCTGAGGCAAAACCCCTAGTTTTCCCATACCTTGGTTCTCATTCTATTGACTCCAGAGGGATGAAAGGCTGAGTCTGTCTTGCCAACCCGGGAACTGAACTTAAGCCCGTGGGTTGCAGCTAGATGCACTACCCCTACCCTACTGGGCTTGGAACTACTGATATAGAGTAACCTGGAAATCGTCTTCCATGAGACTGTAAGTAAATGCTTAAAAATTCCAAAGCCATCTAGGTATTGTCAAATGAAACCCTGATTCAATTTTAGTTGGTAAGGCTTTGGTTGCAATAGTTGGTAAACAAACAAACGATTTTAGGTTGCTATACTATACTAGATTACAACTTTTTCTGTCAGTGACGTCACGGGTTGACGTAAGAATACGCCCACTTTCTAGCCACCTAATTGGCGAGTCAGAGATGACCCTATCTCGCTCAGTCTCTTTCACCAATTCCAATTAAGTACCTAGAAAGTGAGACGTCAATCCGTGACGTCACCAACAGGAAACGTTGTAATCTAGTATAGGTTCTCTGATAGAGTTATTAATGCTTGTACATTACTCTACAATAATGGACCGGACGCCAAGGTGAGATGATTCAAATGATCAATTACTGTAACACTAGTGAGAATTACTCACAGGCATGGCTCCCTTCCAGCTGGAAAAGACGATGGCGGGTCTGACGATGGCCACTGGAAGGCCCCTGGCTCGCTCCTGTATCAGGTTCTCGGACAGACACTTGCTGAAGGTGTAATAGTTTGGCCACCGGGGGAGGCACTCGTTGTACAGAGACATCAGCGGCTCATCGGAAGTCTCGTTACTGTGGGGGGATTATGAACATTACTATATTTGATGACCAAGTAAATAATTAGCTGTAATATACACTAGAGCAGGCTTCTTTTTACTCGAATACTCTATAATTTCCCTACACAAATATATCTTGGTGAAGTCACTCTACAGCAGCGGTGCCCAAACCTTTTTCTTGTTGTGTGCTTATTGTATTTAATGAGTCAACGCCTAAAAAATTTAGGTTCCGGTAAAGCATGAATTGTTGTGTGTGAAGAATTGACAATTTTTACAATTAATTGAATTACTTCAAAACTCACTCAAAAATTGAATAAATGTTGTGCTTTAGTTCCACGATTTTACATAAGTTGACAACTTATTAGATTAGAAATGTGAAAAAATCACAGAATTATGTATTTTATTTGTAATATGCTGTCCAAATTACTAAGATTTGTTCAAAAACATTTTTAACTTGTTGGCTTATAGGGGAAAGGCAGTAAGTAACTTGGCACTAAGTAACTGGCTCAACTACTCTGTACGAGGTTAGGCCAAATTTGACGATATCCGATTGTTTTATTTGGAAGATCCATGCAATCTTACTAACAGACCGCATTTCGGCTTGGCGAGATTTTCTGATCTATTCGTTCGTTGACCGTCGTTCTACAGCATGCTTGTCAAAAGTGCGGCCCAAAAGCCTTTAAAATGTGGCCCAAACGCAAATTATGAAAATATTTAAATTTGCACATTTTTATTTTAAAAAATAAATGTTTGCAATATTTTTCATATAAATCGATTCGAACTGAAATAAGAATACTTATGGAAACAAAAGGGAAACCCCCCTGTGGCTGAATTTAAAGACGAAGATTATGTTTTAGATTTAGCTTTTTTAGTAGACTTAACAGAACATTTGAATGCTTTAAATTTGAGACTTCAAGGGGAAAAATCAATTTATTAATGATATGTTCCAGAATCCAGACAATAACATCGTTTGAAAGAAAGTTGACATTTTGGCACAATCAAATAAAAGTAAAATATTTGACAAATTTCAGTACTTTGGCTGCACATAAGCCTGTGAATTGCACAAAACATACGCTGCATTAATTTGTGATTTAATTCAAGAGTTTGAAAGTAGGTTTCAAGATTTTCGAAAAAAATGAAGATCATTTCTACGTATTTTTACCCCACTTTCTCTAGAAGATAAATTATACCTTCAAATAGAATGCATTGAACTGCAAAGCGACATTCATCTGAAAGAAAAATTTGGGAATGTTTCTTTACTGGAGTAAAGATTACCTACCCCGCTATAAATATCATAATTTTCACAATCATGCTTAATTAAAGTCTTCAGCTTTACCTTACTTCTTAGTATAGTACCTATTTTTGTGAACAAACATCTTGAAAATGCATTAAGAATTGCAAAAGTCTATTGAACCCTATATCAATTTGCTTGTTCAACAAAAGCAAATTTATCCATCTCATTAATTTGAATTATTTCTATCTTTATGGAATCCAAACTAAATTAAACGAAACTTTTACGAATTAAATATATAACTATACATATCTAATTAAAATTTTAAAAAAATTATGATAAAAAGAGGTTAATTTATTTTAATAAAACTACATAGAGTATATTTTTATTTCAATTTGTTGAAAAAATATTGTATGTGCGGCCCAGCAAATTTTTTTCGTTGCAATGTGGCCCTCAAACGGTCATAGTTTAGACACCCATGTTCTACAGCTTTCGGAAGATTCTCCAACAGTGACACATAAAGCGCCTTTCTTTTCTACGCCGATGATACTAATTATTCCATGGAATTATTTTATTTAAATTAAGTACAGTATTTCTAAAGATACTTCAACAGTTTGAGTACCTTTAAATGGGGTTAATGGATGATTGTTCAAGTGTTTCGTTTTAACCCTTTTCATCCTAAGGCGCCCGAGATTACTATTGGATTCTAAGTTTTGTGTTTTTTCTTTTATGTTTCATTTATAAATATTAATGTAATGAATTTCATTTCATGTTTCGCTTGAAAGGGATAGGGCCCCTTAGTAAACAATAACTGTATTATTATCTTTTTTGCGTGTTTTGTTATTAAAATTTGTTGATGGTAAAATTTGGGGCCACTATACTCTGTTGCAACTTAACTTGAGCCTGTAGAAATATGCTGAGAGCCACCAAAGAAAGTAGTTCCCCGTGCGGTGTCGGAATTTTGAGTGGAATTAAGAGATTCAATTTTAAAACATGATTAGTTTTTTTAAATCCACGTATATTAAGCGTCTTTTCATCCCGATCTGCAAAATGTTGAGAAATATTATTTTTTCAAGTGCCCCAGCGCGTAGTAGTACATTTGTTCGAATAAAACTCGCCAGCCAATAAGAGCTTACAGAGCCCAGCGAGCTTTCTGTTTACTCAGATTTTCTTCCGCGCGGCCGTGACGTCAGGAGGCTCAACTTAAGTTGCATTTGAGTATAGGACTGAAAGGGTGTACAATAGGGTGGGTCATTTTCCTATGGCGAAAAATTTTTTTTTACAAATTCTATCGGGCACAGCAAGAAAAGGGTGCCAAATGGTCTCAAACTAATATGTGTAAAATATTCTTCCATTATAATAACTCTTTTTGCCTCCGGATTGGCCTCAAATAGAACAAAAATAAGTAATTTTTCATATTTTTTTAAAATTTTATAAATTAAATTTTTTGTCGATAACTCTTTAAAGTTCACAAATAAGGGTATTTAAAAGCAATTTTAATCACATTAGTCACCTTCATGCATTATTAATACAAAAACAACTGCCAAAGTGGCAATATAATATGCTATCATATTAACAAGAGCCGTAGAATTTGAATCTCTTTTTTGCCTACAAACAGTGGATTGTCAGTGGTACAAATTTTAAATATTGGTAGTTCATATACATTCTCCCTCAAGTTTGGTCAGTATAAAACGGTATTTTTAATTTTTCAAAATAGAAACAGTTGTATTTTTCATAAATATGCCGCGCTTTCGAAATTCAGCGGACAGTTATTTCACTGGCTGGTCTTGGGATCCAAATATGATCTCAAAAATATGTTGAAACAATTGTCGAATGGATAGTTCGTCCATAGGCAATATCAGTTATGATTCGCTCAGTCATGATTTACCTAATTTTTTGCTATAGCAATAGACTGAAACCCAGGCCCATGAAATTATACTTCTTTGAGGATTGACTCAAAATAGCTTCTTAGCATTCCCTTATGCGTTCATAAAAGTTAAAATATCGCAAATTTAACTGTTAAGGATAATTACAAGTAAGTTTTGAAAAGTATTGTAACTTATTTAAAAAATTAGGGGATAATACTGAGCTTTAAGCTGAAAACGGGGATCTACCGCTCTTCTTAAGAAAATATTTCAAAATTAGACTCTTAAAATGTGGTTTTAATTTATTTTTGGACATTAGGAAATCACATGGGGACACTTGGGATGGACTATTCCTAATATGCCAATGAAATTTCATGGAAATTCCAACTTTTAAACCATTATCCAAATGCTTTCCTTGGGGTTGAAACCTATAACCCAAAAAAGGTACCCACCTTCTGACATATCTATTTTTATTAAAAATTTTATGTTTTTACCATCTTACTCAACCGACAATAAAGGTTTTGCACATTTTAATGATTCCAGCGAGAAACTTTTGATTGCCAGTTCTTCAAAATATGTGTTATTACAACTCAAGTATTTCAACTCTGGTTTCATTTATAATTATTTTATAGTCTTCAGTGATGATTTTTATAGCATTGTGCACATTTATATTCATGACGGGTTTGTGCAATTGAGGGAAAAGCTTGATTTTCGTTCGTCCATTTTTACATGAAATTACTATATTAATCGAAACTTTGAGGCCAATCCGGAGGCAAAAAGAGTTATTATAATCGAATAATATTTTACACATGTTAGTTTGAGACCATTTGGCACCCTTTTGTCGCTGTGCCCCTGGGAAAATGTGAAAAATTTTTTTTTGACCCACCTTAGTGTATAATTAACAAACCTATTCGCTTAAAAAAGGGAATAAGCGAAATGAGTAGCATGACAGCAATTTTCAATTGATCGTATCACTGAATGAAATGAGGACTCTATTATGTGTAGAAATTTGAGTTTGCGTTAGTCACGTTATCTTTTGAATACTTTAACATTCATTTTATTAAGCCGTGTGAAGTTCCTTACTTTAGAGCGTCCAGGAAGACTTCCGATTTGAATGGCAATCCATAAACATCTTCTCTTATCTGTGAGAATCTGTTGCTGTTTGAGAATGCGGTTGAAGTGAACACAACCACCTGTTTAAAAGAAACTTCTATATAAGTCAATTTCAATGGAGAAACGTTAGTTACAAACAAGGGAAGATGATTAAGATCTAGCAAAATTTGATTCGATCGTAAAATTTAGGTTTCTTTTACAGTTTTATTCCGAATTTGGTAATCTCACGCGATGTTAGAAGTTCCAAGTATGATTGCAACTGACCCTTGGCCACTGGTCACCTTGGACTGATAGTGGTAGAGTGGTCAATGGTTATCCTAAAGAGTGACTAACTTCCAGAAAGACCATCAAACACCGCAGTCACGTGATGACTGCATGCACATGTGATGGTGATCTTACTAGAAATCGTTTTTCACTGCCGAACTTTCGTACCATGCAGTGTTGCTAAAATTTATAAATATTTAGAGTCAATTTTGCCACCAAGGAATTCGGTTGACTGTTCACATAAATTTTACGTTTTAATTTAAGTTATGGTGAGTAAATTAAATATTAAGTCGGTTTTTTATGTTTAATTTTCCGTGAAATTAATTAAAAACAATATTGAAACGCAGGGGGGTGGGGAGTAGGTTCGAGGGTGTCATCATAAACTTCCTGAACCATACAAACTTGAAGAAATGGGGTAGCGCTGAGTTTATACAGAGGAAGTGGAATTGACCTTAAAAAAACTGAGCTTACAAAAAAAATGTAAATGATTTTGGGGAAGAATAACCAATTAGTAAAAAAATGAAATGAGATAAACACCATTTGATTAATTGTGTCATGATTTTCAAATATTTTGTATAAAAATATAGCGTTGCTTATAACTTTCAACTTGTACTTTACTTAAGACTAATTTTTAACTAGGGATAAATCGAAAAGTTTTTAATGAAAATTTTTGAAAATTACTGGGTTGTAAAATACTCTTTACAGATTATATTAATATCTTCATTTTATTTTTAATTGCAAAATAACTGGCTTGTTTCCCATTACCCCAAACGGGGTAATAAGATGCAGTAGCTTGAGGTAATAAGAAACAAGTAAAAACTCCCCTTCCCATTTTACTTAAGAAGTTCATTATTTTTTCAAAGAAAGCTATTAATGATGCAAACATTCTGTAAAAAAATCAGCTTCATAAACTTAAAGGAGAATCTTGTGGAATTTTTAATGTTTCTTATTACCCCATTTGAATCTTATTACCCCACTCTCCCCTACTCTCTTTATGATTCGATTTAATGAGAATGCTCATTCCATTTCTATTTCTTTAATTGGTTTAAGCACATTATTTAAATTTGTTATTGGAAAAAAACAGGGTACCTACATCTAAGCTCTTCAGTTTTTTACATAGATCGATGACCATGTCGGTGGCAATGACATTATTGTTGAGGGTGAATCTGAAAAGGAAAAATCTTTTAAAGTCCTTTACTGTTTGACATGCTAATATTATTTTCCCAGTTTTCCTAGTTCCAATAATTTTTCGTACCTCTACATATCCGTAATTCCGGATTATAGATCCGAAATGAGGAACAATTCCGTAAATCACGAATGTAAGCATATTTTTATAACAAAAGCATTTTCAAATAGATTAATCACTCAAATTGCATTAAGACTCCAGACTCCAACATTTCTTGACAAAGGAGATTTCAGCTAAGAGCAAACGGAGGAAGTAGTTCCCAGCACAGTGGCGTAGCCAGAAAAAAATTTCGGAGGGGGATATTGATATTTCGGGGGGGGATATGGAGTATTTTTAGTGGTTTCCTATGGTCAAAAAAGGAAAATTTCTAAGTTTTGGGGGGGGATATATCCCCAAATCCCCCCCTCTGGCTACGCCACTGTCCCAGCACACTGTTCGAATGCCGAGTGAAATTAGGCATTTTACCTTAGAATTATGATTAGATTGTAAAATCCATGCATGAATTGAGTCGTAATTTTCATAAAATGTTTAATATTTACGATTTCGTGGCGTAATACATTCATTTAGAATTGAAAGCGCCTGCCAATGAGAGTTCACCGATCTGTCGACTCGGTTTTTATTCCTCTCGTCGTGACGTCATCGTCAAGAAAGAACCAATTAGAAGTCCCAGAGCGACCGAATGCAAATACCTGAGAGGTTTGAGAAAACTGATGGTTGCAGCGACATGAAAGATGATGGAAACTTCGTCGATGATGGTCTGGTAGTCTTCTTTGCAGAGACCGAGATTTGGGAGTGAGATGTCTCCGCACATGACGTGCACTTTGTTTAAGGCACTCGGGTTTTCTTCTTTCAGTTTGTTGAATATCTTAAAAATTACAACAGTTGTTTTATGATAAAGGTAAATAGTGTTTTAATAGAAAAATAACATTGATATATACGGTAAAGAAATACGGAACTTAACACAAAAAGTGGTGGAAAGAAATTGCCTCCTTACATTGAGAAAGTTACATCCCGATACGGTGGGACTTCCCACCTAGACTCGGAGGGAGGTCCCTCTGTATCATGGTGTAACATTTTCCAATGTATGGAGGCAATTTCTTTCCACCATTTTTTGTGTAAAGTTCCGTACATATTTTACAGTGTACAACACGAAGGCTGCTTTAGCCCTTTAATATTTGGAATTACCAATATTCGTAACATATATAATTAACCCTTCTGTTTAATTACAAATATTTGTCATATATATATTACAAATACGCATTTTCCACTTCGTTTTATAGCTTAAAAATGAGTAAGTAAGTAATAAATTAGTTAGTTAAAAATGATCAAGATTTGGATTTGGACTAGGTATTAAATAATGATAAAATGCGTACATAAAAACGACGACATGATATATTTTATTAAAATATATACAGATAGTGTAGGGCATCTATGTTACCAAATATGTACTACTTCTGAAAATATAGGTACTCTTTAAATTCATATTAATATTCCAAAACATTTCCAGGTGAGTAATTTTACAACAATAAGTGAATGTGAAAGATAGCTTTGCATTACACTATAACAAGGTTTTCGAGTTTAAGTTTAAATATTAATCAGAATAACACAAGTGGAAAAACTGAATAAATAAACATTGTAAGTTGTAAAGAAATGTTCTTTCTATTTATTCGTAAAATGATTAGCGATTCGTCTACTGCCCACTTAAAATCATATTGAAAATTGAAGTTAGCAACAAAAGCAACAAAACACTTTAATGACTTCAGAGAAAAATCTAACCAAAATATCTAATTTATCTAAATCTATGTCAACTTTTCCGTCAGAAAAACATTTTACGATTAATGATGTTTCTACGACATAGAAGGTCAACCCCTTTAACTGCCTAACAAAAGGAGCAATTTCAAAATTTTCAATCTCAATTTTGCAGTGTGACAAACTAGTTTTTTTTCTTAAGACCTTGAAACTTCTAAACATTGATTTTAAGTCCAGTTGTTTGTGGTATCTGTGGTATCATTACTAATTAGCCTCTAGAATATTAAATGTTTCTTTAATGAAACTTGTGACACGAAAATGACTTAGGGCTACATTGTTTTTAGGAACATTGATTAATCGATACAGTCATTTATGAAACTTGAAAAAATATACCGAGTCCCTGAGTGAGCTTATCTTCTAACATATTGGATAATTTAAACAGGGTGTCTCAAAAGGTTGCCAAACTTAACATGCAGGTCTGTTTGTCATGCCATGACATACAATATTTTCATAGGAACTCGTGTCCACAAATGTGAACTGTGTCCGCTATAGAAGACAATGTTCACCGTGAAGGGACAACGCTTAACTCATAGGTTCCCAAACTTTTTGGGACTTCCGCCCCCTTTTCAAGAAGAAAGTTTTCTACTGCCCCCTTACAATTTTTTGCCTCTCATTTGCTAATATTTAATGAATTTAAAACAAGCATTTCGTAACAAAAATACTTTAATTTTCAACCAAACAAAATAAGAAAAATTTAATAGCCAGCACGTGGACAGTATTCAATAAAAGTTAAGTTTTCTATGCACTTTAAAATTTAATTGGAAATAATTAGGTAACAGTTCTACCTAAAATATAAGACACTAGCTTTTTCCCCAAAAGCCTTGATTTAAAAATAATTCTTTACCTACTCTGGATGGACTGAAATCGTTGTCTATGTCCAAAGGGAATTTGGAATATCCTACTGAAAATTTCCTGTATTCATCTTAAATGTTATTAATATCTCAATCCATAAATACAAGGGGGTCCCCCACAAAAATTTTTGAATTTTAGTATGTCAAAAAGGGATTTCAAGCTACTTTTTCCTAGTTTTTTAAATGTTTCTTATCCATAAAAATGACAATAAAAGATTAATTAAAAAGATTAAAAAAAAGAAAAAGATTAAAAGTAGTCAACGCCAGCTTTTACTCTAATACCACCCCCGAATTTCCCTTCAACTCATCACCGCCCCCCTAGAATTCTTCAACGCCCCCAGGGGTAGTACCGCCCACTTTGGGAACCACTGGCTTAATTCATTCAGCATAAGTGAAAACTTCAATTAGTATTGCATATTCGGAAAGAGCACTCTCGAAAACCCCTGTAAGCGTAGTTTCATTAAATTTTGCCAGTATTTAGCAGAGAAAATTATTCTCTATACTCAGTTGCAACTTAACTTGAGCCTGTAGAAATATGCTGAGAGCAACCACAGAAAATAGTTCCCCGAGCGGTATCTTAATTTTGAGTGAAATTTAGAGCTTCAATTTTGAATGATGATTAGTTTTTAAATCCACGTATATTAAGCATCTTTTCATCCCGATATGCATTAAATGTTCAGTATTATTTTTTAAAGTGGCGTAGCGCGTAGTAGTACAGCTCGCTCTCAAACTCGCCAGCCAATAAGAGCTTCTAGCAACCCAGCAGGCTTTCTATTTACTCAGATTTTCTTCCGCGTGGCCATGACGTCAGGCTCAACATAAGTTGCAATTGAGCATAATTTGAAGACGGTTTGCAAATAAAAATTGAAAGGTAAAGGTTTTTCTTTTCTGATAGGCAAACGATGATCCTGGTTTAATGAAAAACGCTGTCTGATTTTAAAAACCGCAATCACATTTTTGGCCTGATTTTTAAATTTTTCTCCGCCTTCTTAGTGATCAATTTCCAACCGCGATTCTAATGACTTTATATTCATGTCAACGCCATCGATGACGTCAACGTTAGGAACTGCATATTTGGGTGTTGTTTACTAATTGTCCAGTTATCTTTTCAAATAAATAACATAATATTTAATTCATTCAATGGTGACTTCCATAGAACGTTTTGTATTCGACCGATAGACTGAGTTAGAGGTGTTAAAAATCAACTGAAGGCACTTAAGAGGAATGGAATGATATTGACAAGGTATAGTTTTAAGAAAAAAAGCATAACTTTCATGAAAAATTGGTGCCAAATTCATTATCAATGAGTATCTGGTTGAACCAAAACGTGCAAAAATTACGTAATTTAATGCATTAGAACTGCCCACCAAAATTGCTATCAAAAAGTTAAAAAAACATTCTGTACTAGCCTTTAACCAAATAAATCACAGTGTTTTCCTTTCAAAAATTAATCTTTAAAAGAATTTCAGAGAGGAAAACAGTTGCCCCTTTGATGATTCATACTTAGTGTTGCGGAAAAAATTAAAGGGACGTTCTTACTTTTCTTTTCATGAGTTCATCTTTTCTGCATTCTGGCTGAACTCCCTTTTTTGGTCTCAGAAGAATGTAGACTTTTGTGATTCCTGGACAACATCTTAGCAGAGTTTCTAGAAGAACCTACGGATTTAACATAGAAAGGTTATGAAGATAAACAATACAATGAATAAAAAAAGCTTACATTTTTTAAAAATGTGTCCATAAAAACTGAAAGGTATACAAATGAACTTTTTACCACCTCTCTAACGGCCGTATTCACTGGGTAACTTGACCGGCAATTAACCGCGAGTCAAACCTCTGATCGGTGGAAAACTAGTTTTCCTATTTCAACGGCCAATCAGAAGCGTGACTGTCGTTTAACTGCCGGTCAAGTTACCGGTGAATACGGCTGTAAGTTACACGGTTAAAAAAATTCGCTTTTTAACACTAAATTTTCTCTTGTATTTTGCGAAAATTTTCTGTATGCCTTGAAAAGATGCTTTTTCAGTGAAATTTGGGGAATTGATATTAGATAATCATGAGAGCACACAAGAATCATGATGCATTTGGCAGCGCAACTTGGCGTTATTTTCTGTTCCTAGATGTTTTTCAGTAACTGGGACATATGCTGTCCCAGCCGTAATTTCAAAAATTTTCCAGCCTGGGACATCATATGTACCATCCGGTGCAAAAGGGTTAAGTTCAATTAGAATTTAGCTTCTTGGACAATTCTAGGAAGCTTAAATCTTAACCCTTTTCAACCATACCATTAGTTAGCTTAGATGCCAGGTTATCCTTAGGGTAGGTTAGTGTGGTCATAAATCAATGTAGTTCTTCCCAAACATTGTTAATTTAACCTTGAAGTGGAGGGGTCAGTGTCTTTTTTTCTTAATTATGTTTTTGTTTCATGTGTCCAAGACGTAAAGACTAGCAAAATTTGTTTTTAACAAATTTTGTAAAGTGATACATTATTGTATCAATCTTAAATTTTCACTAGGATGAATTTAATCTAGGTGCATTTCATTGAAAGATAATTATTTGAATGGTAAATTATGTATCCCTTATGCCATCATTTAAAAAATTTTTTTTTAATTTGTACAAATTCACCTGAAGGTATGGAATGGACCCGTATAGGTAAATTCAACACACACACTAGGACAGTAACACTAACATCCATGCCGAACGGGGATTCGAACCCCAGACGTATGGCTTTGCAGTCAGATGCTCTTCAGATCATGCAAAATATCTTCCGAAATTATCCGCATAGACTTCAGTCTCTATATAATTTCTACACTAAACAATTCTATACAATTCTCACTTAAGTTTATTCCTTCCTCTGAGGTAGATGCAAAATTTTTTAAAAAAATGTCAACAGAATTGTTTATTAACGTCAAATTAACACTAAAAATTTTGAACACGTTTTCTTAATTATTTAACAAATTTCCATTCCGTCCGGTGTGTTAACAAAATTATATAATTTTTTATTACTACAGTCTTCAATTTTATAAACAACTATAAATATTATCATATGAATTATATTATCGTACATACCCTGCACTCATATTCCGAGGTTTATATCTCAAGTCGCATAAGACTTGTCAAAATCTTTACGGTTATTGAGCTTAACAAGAGTTTTACTTCGTCATTAAAGCAATGCATTGTCATCTGGAAACGCATAGTGATTAGAATTAGACATGGGGTGACTCAGCCACAAAAACTGGGACTTCGGACGAAATGCCATTTCTAGCTGAAGAAAAAAAAGAGAGAAAAGGGCCTACAATAAGGCGAACATTAACGAGTGTTGGGAAACAGGTATTGTTTTAGGTGTTATGGCATTTTTATTTGATACGTATCTCATAAAAACAGGAGCTTTCTTATGCATACAATGAATACGGTTTAGAGATAAATGCTAAAAATAAACTAAAGGTTTCGCATGAGCAAATATATTAAAATTTACACCAAGCTTTATTCATAAGAATAAAAAAATATTTATTTATGTACTTTTTAATTTACATGTAAAAAATTACACCGTGTAACGTGTAACTGAGAATTCGGTTTCCACAAAGCGAATTTGAAACGTGATTGACTAATTTTATGTCATTTTTGAGACAGTTAAGCTGGTAATAATACATTTCTTAGCAGTTAAAACTATTTTAATTATTTTATCCATTTCTCGATTTTATTTAAAAAGAATAAAAATCATTAAATTTTACTTTCATGCAATATTATAATACAAAGAACTAGTTGAAAGTGAAAATTTTATGGAACCAAGATTTAGAGACATAGAGTGAAACAATACAGCGTTCCGATTTCCAAAGAACTTAGCCGATTTATCTTTTATTATCTGTTTCGTAATTTAATGAACACTAATAAAAGCAAAGGGAACAAAATTATCATGCATACTGCTATGCCTGGTATTATAAAAACAAAATGAATTTCTGTTTTTCTATGGATTGAAAAAAGTATTTATTGGTTTTATTGCTGCTGTTAATGAATGTAGTAAATTCATATTTTATAAAAATTTTTAAATGTCAAAAAGTATTTTATATATCAAATTATAGTAACAAGTTTGGGCGTTTTACATCCCTTCTTTTAACATATACTACAATAACATGATTTTGTACGTTGGCATTTATTTTTTTCTGAATATAAATGCAGGGAGCGGCGTTGAGGAGCGTCATTATTTGGATCGTCTATGAAAATACAAAACAAAATACAGAAATCTTTTATACCTGAGGAGATCACATTATACTATTTATGTCAATGAAATACATTAAGTTTCGAAGATGTTAACATGAGTTTAATGTCGATACAGTTTTGAAGTCCGGAATTTTGCGTTGATATGCAGTGCACACCATGTCCCACGGAATTTCCGTGATTTCTTGTGTGAACGCAAAAGAGTGTAACGCCAACGACCACCTAATTTGTAAGCAAAGTACCTAATCTTCGCAATGAAAAATTTCCGATATCACTTCTTAACTCCATCGACGTCAAAGGTTACATTTAAATAATGTAAACATTTTCAGAATGGATGACAATTGCATAAGATTTCTTCCTCTCCTTTTTTTTGACATTCCGAATCAGAAAGTTCTTTCTCCCACACGCTGAAAAAAGTACGCATGAGATATAAAAGGTAAAACCGAAATATTTCTAAACGTAAAAGTGGTTTTTATACTCCTCAAGTTAAATCTTTTCGACCTGCGGGGAATTTCACAAGACGGGAAACAAGACAATTTCGCCATGGTTTTAACCCAATGGATAAATATATTTCAAGCCATCGGGTAGAATATTTAGCACTAGATGGCCAAGGGCGGACACAGGTTTCGAGGCAATGTTCGGCCATACCCTTCGAAACTTCCAGAGTGCCCTTGTCCACCTGTAACCCGTTGGGGATTCCCTGACCTCAGGGGCATGGAAGTGGAATTTCAACGCTCACGCGCTCGCAGCACGTGAAGTTCTTCCATTTTTCAGACTATTGCGAACATTTGAAACACGTTTTTTTAGTTCATGGGTGCTTAACCCACGTCCTAAGAAGGTATCAATGACACCATGGAAGGATAATGGCTTTAGACTTGCTTTACTTCAATTTTAAATCAAATGTAAATAAGGTTGTTGAGTTATTTTTAATGGAGTCTACTACATCATAGGTTCCCAAACTTTTTGGGACCACTGCCCTCTTTTCAAGAAGAATGTTTTCCACCGCCCCCTTAAAAATTGTTGCCTCTAATTTGCTTACAATTTATGTAATTTTATGCAAACGTTTTGCAATAAAACACTTTTATTTATAACCGAACGAAATAAAAATTTAAAAGCTAGTATATGTATATATGGACAATATTCAAAAGTTAAGTTTTCGATGAACCTTGAAATTTAAATTGAATTATAATCAGGCTATAATTCTACCGTTTACTACCGTTTATCTACCTTTTTAAAAGCTCTGATTTAAAAACAATTCTTTACCTAATTCTGAATGTACTGAAATCTTTGTCTACGTCAGAAGGTAATTTGGTAAATCCTACTGAAAATTTCCTGTGTATTCATCTTAAAAGTAATAAAAATTATTTTTTTCTCAATCCCTAAATTAAGGGGGTCTAGGGGTCCTCCCCCAGGAAATTTTTTGAATTTTAACATGCTAAAAAGGGATTTTAAGCTTTTTACCTGGATTCTTAAATGTTTTACCCCCATAAAAATGACATTTTCCTCATAAATATCAACGCCCTTCTTTACTCTAATAACGCCCCCAATTTCCTTTCAACTCAACACCGCCCCCCTGAAATTATTAAACGCCCCCATGAGGTGGTACCGTCCACTTTGGGAACCGGTGTAACATGATTTAATTAGTTTATTCTTGGGGGCGTAAGTTAGCAATAACTTTATGACAAAATATCATATGGGCAACATAAATTTGTGCGTGCTCTCATTTAAATAATCCTACAATGATCTGGTTTAAATGTTTTGAAATATTTTACTGTTTTATTACTGTACTGTAAATTTCCAATTACATTTCCGATAAAAAAATCTGTTATAATCATGATCAACCATGTACATATTTTATTTCAATATCATGTAAATTTGTAAATGAAATTAAAAACACAAAATAAAGGTTTAAAAGTAAATACTAATATGTTACTTAATCAGAAAAATAGTTGTTGTTGAATTAAAGTATTTTAATTTAAGTACTAGCTGTTACAACCCGGCAAAGCCGGGCTTTACAGCTAGCCTTCTTTGGCGCTGAAGCGAGATTCGCTCGTTACTACCTGTTCCTATTTATTCATTCCCTATCATTAAGTATGCAGTTTTAATTCATTATCTTCGAAAGAGGTTTTGTCTCCGATTTCACATGGCATTGTCACAAATTTATTACATTGAAATAATTGTCATTTAATTTTGACCGGTAGTCAGCCCAATCCACCGAACCAGATCGGTACAAACTTTTTCTTAAATGAAATCTTACTACCCCTATATAAACCCATTTTAAGTGGCATCCTCCCAAAATCTTCCACTTTAAATTATTTGATTTTTATTTGTCTCATTGTTTGAAGTTAAATGTTTATCCCCTTCTGTGAAAAGGGAAAGAAGAAATACTTCAATCAAACATGTGTGCCATAATTTTTTTATAAATTCATTACGGCTCTAGCATCCCATTGGGATAAATCTAGTGAACCGTCAAATCGCTGAAGTTTAACTTCAAAGTATATTTACTTCCTGATCTTTAAAAGACATTTTGCCAGTGTTGGTAAAAATATTAACTTAAAACAATGGGGCAAATTGAAATACATTTCTAATTCAAAAATGGAATGCTTTGGAGGAACGTGACATATTATTGGCTCATCTAGGGGTGGAAAGCTTTCGATCAAGACCGAGTTTGCCTAAATCGGTTCGGGGGTTCGGGCTGGCGGCCGGCCGAAAGGAACCTCTCCATAGAGTTAACATTAGAGAAAAGTGAAAAGAACGCATAATTTAAAAATAGAAAGTTTTGGAGGAACGTGTTATATTATTGGCTCATCTAGAGGTGGAAAGCTTTCGATCAAGACCAATTTTGTCCAAATCGGTTCAGGGGTTCGGCCTGGCGGCCGGCCGAAAGGAACCTCTCCATAGTTAACATTACAGAAAAACGAAAAGAATGCATAATTATAAAATGGAAGGTTTTGGAGGAACGTGTTATATTATTGGCTCATCTAGGGGTGGAAAGCTTTCGATCAATACCGGGTTTGTCCAAATCGGTTCAGGGGTTCGGCCTGGCGGCCGGCCGAAAGGAACCTCTCCATAGACTTAACATTAGAGAAAAGTGAAAAGGACGCATAATTTTAAAATGGAAGGTTTTGGAGGAACCTGATATATTATTGGCTCATCTACGGCCGTATTAACCATCGTGGTTTAACCATGGATTGAAGGATTATCCGCTGATCCGAAGTAAAACGCTATCAACCAGCCCCAACTAACGAATAATCATCGGTTTTTTCACCCAAAATCTGACCACCCAACTTTGGTGGGTTGAAACCATGGATCGGTGGTTTATTTTTGCGAAAATGGACATTTAAGAAGAATTTGATCACAAATTATATTTATATTTGAGTATATTTGCTTTAATCATCAAAATAATGGTTGCTTAAAGTGTAATAATAAAGAAAAGCTTCTCATGAAACGGGTTTAAAAAGTCATAAACCAGAAGGTTTAGAGTTCGCTCTCGTTTTGATAGATGGCGCTCTTAAAATACTTGAGGTATTAAATATTTAGCACGGCTCTTACTTAAGTTTCAAAATTTTCCCCTTTTAACTATTAATTCCTTTAAATTCTTTCAAAAATAGTCTATTTTTAGAGAGGTGAATCAATATTTTCAGATACGTGTGAGTATTTTAAAAATATTATTGAAATAATCTCATACAGGGATTGCATCAGATAACCAGTTTTGTGAAAACAATTTCGAATGTTAAGCAGGAAATATAGAACACCAGTTCAAGTCATTTTCTGTAATTGGTTGTATAGTTATTATTAGTTGCGATAGAAATGTTTTAAAGCAGGTAGATAATTTTACAGGAAATAATTTACACTGAACTATGAACTTTCAGCCAACAGCGCGGACAGCCGGGCTCGATGCCTGGCGTCATCGCGGTCCAATCAGAAGTGGCGTTACATACAAAACTGTGGTTTGAAGAAACCATGATTGTTGGATGTTGGTCGATAAGGTCCAAATCTCGTCATCGGAAAAACTTCGACCATGGTTTGTACGATCAGTGAATAATCTGTGGATCGGCTCGCGTTGGTTAATACGGCTGCTAGGGGTGGAAAGCTTTCGATCAAGACCGAGTTTGTCAAAATCGGTTCAGGGGTTCGGCCTGGCGGCCGGCGGAACGGAACCTCTCCATAGAGTTAACATGGGGGCAAAACGAAAAGAACGCATAATTTTAAAATGGAAGGTTTTGGAGGAACGTGTTATATTATTGGCTCATCTAGAGGTGGAAAGCTTTCGATCAAGACCAATTTTGTCCAAATCGGTTCAGGGGTTCGGCCTGGCGGCCGGCCGAAAGGAACCTCTCCATAGTTAACATTAGAGAAAAACGAAAAGAACGCATAATTATAAAATGGAAGGTTTTGGAGGAACGTGTTATATTATTGGCTCATCTAGGGGTGGAAAGCTTTCGATAGAGACCGAGTTTGTCGGAATCGGCCGGGGGTTCGGCCGGCGGAAAGAAAAACCCAATTATTTTAATATATAAGACTAGCTGTTACAACCCGGCATCTAGGGGTGGAGAGCTTTCGATCAAGACCGAGTTTGTAAAATCGGTTCAGGGGTTCGGCCTGGCGGCCGGCGGAACGGAACCTCTCCATAGACTTAACATTAGAGAAAAGTGAAAAGAACGTATAATTTTAAAATGGAAGGTTTTTGGGGAACGTGTTATATTATTGGCTCATCTAGATTCTAGGGGTGGAAAGCTTTCGATAGAGACCGAGTTTGTCGGAATCGGTCAGGGGGTTCGGCCTGGCAGCCGGCCGAAAGAAAAACCCAATTATTTTAAAATATAAGATTATTTTTCGAAAAAAGACATTGCCACTATTGTGTTTGTATACAGTCAGATCTTTCTAATAAACACTATTTTTCAAAGTAAGATACCTTTAATGGATTTGGTATATCAGAACAAAGGTTCTCCAAACCTTTAACCCGGGAAGGACTAGTGGGACCGTATGGTACCGGCAAACAGCACTAGGAAAAAACGGCTTTTTTCTACCAAAATACTTTTATTTTTTCATTCTGACGGTAGATGTCACTACTCCATGGACCAAACTTTAGTAAACAGCAATTTAATAACAAATTATTTAAATAAATTCTTGCTTAATGGCTTAATGAAAAACGTGTTTTTTAAGACAGGCGAAAAAAGGCTCGTCTGAAAATGTAAGTGCAATTTATTCATACCTAAAATTAGTGAATGGATTAAATAATCATGAATTATTATTTATAATTGTATTATGCAATAATAGCCCAAATTTGGAAAAGATTGAATAATTTTAAGGTAGAAAATTTTGGTATAGAAATCTTGCGGTACCATATGGTACCGCTAGGCTTTTACGCTACCAAATAGTTCTAATATTTTAAAGTAGTGTATTTTTTATTTTAAACGTTTTATATGCTGTGAAATTAATTAATTTTTAAGGTAAAACCTATATAATAATTTTTTATGCTAAAAACTTATTGAATTTATAGAGTATTTCCCATAATTTTAATTTTTAAGGCCAATAACTCTAAATTTAATAAGAAAAATTTCATATTATAAGTGATTGATTGGAATATCCATCTATACAATGGTAGTATTTCATGCAAATTATTTCAAACTTACCTCCCTTCAAAATAAATGCTTCAAAATCTTAAATTACAAACCCTCGCCACCCAATCAGCTCAAAACCATAAAACTTCTACCTATACGCCATATTGCTTTCTTTCGTATGATTTATTTTTTATATCGTAATAATACAATATGTGAATATAAAAATCAAATTTCAGATCGGAGACCTAATGAAATATACCAAATACCGCGCTTTAATAAAGAAATCTTCCGCAAACATTTTTGTTATTTAGCACCTAAAATATTTAATGGCTTACCTTTGAACCTACAAAACATCTCAAGTAATCAAAAATTTAAGAACTTATTATTTAATTTTTTATTGGACATTGATGATTTAGAAATTTTTTTTAAGTTATAGAAGCAACAAGTAATTTGTATGCCTATGCTGTTTTGCCATTTGTCTCTTAATATTGTTATTCAAATTATTTTTCTCTTCTTATTTTTTTTTGTGTACATATATATGTTGTTTGTATCATTTATGTTTAAGATACTTTTTTTATTTTATTTCTCATCGGTACTAAATTTTTTATAATCATGTTTTTCGTCAGCTAAATGGGCTTATGCCCCAGTCTGACTAATATGTTTTTTCTCCAATTCTCCTTTGTATCGCATTGAACACAAATAAAGTTATTATTATTATTATAAATCATCAATATTATGTTCATAGTCTTCAACTAAACTATAGACGCAAAATACAAAATATGGTTTATGAAATTTTTAAAGCCTAAAACTTATGTTTTTAACAAAATTCCTAATTTTAACACTCATTATGAGGGGAAAATTGGAAAAACTATCAATTCCGTATCAAATCAGCTTACCTCGCAGTATAGAAAGTTTGTTTATCACCTTTGGACTAGTGTGTACAAAATTTAGTTCTAGAAATAAATTTGATAATAGGATTTTAAGAGCAAAATATAACTACTAATTGGTATAATGAGAGTAATATCAACTATTTAATAATTAATTTGTCAATCATCATTGCCTAAATTGAAATTTTTCTTGTTGTTTTAGTTAAAAATGGTAAATAAAGTGATAAAAGTGAGATAAATTTATTATTTTGACTTTGAAATCTCAAACTTATAAGAATATGTATGGTGCACAAAATGGTAGTGTAAGAGCCTAGCGGTACCATATGGTACCACCCTATTCTGACTAAAATAATAAAAATTTTTTTGAAAAAAGGGTTTTAGGCTACTTCAAGACATGTCATAAGCATACAGTAAAGAGGAAAATTTAATTTGAGAAAAAAAATTAATTCAGTCTTTCCCGGGTCAAATCGCTCCCTTTTTTAAAGAAACAAATTCTATTTACACTTCCTCCATGGGGCATAGAGTTTTTCCCCCAAAGACAAACACCATATTTTTTTAGGAATATCTCACAGAGCTGCAGTTAAGAGTAGGTAGGGTACACTGTAAAAAAAATTCTGGAACGTTACTTAAAAAAACTCCGCAGATGAGCTGCCCATTTTTTTAAGTAATGTTCCTGGAAAATACCAGTAACGTTTCTGCAAAATACTTTTGCAGAAATACCAGTAATCCAACTATGAAAAATCAGGAACGTTTCTGTAAAATACTGAAATATTCCGCAGAAAAACCAGAAAGCTATGTATATCTCAGATAATGTCTTGTTCTTTCATGTTTCTACATGTATTCAAAATGTGGCATATTATGAACCACGGGAGGTACCGATCTACGAAGGTTATACTTCCTAGTTTTAGAATAATCAGTCGGTTCTTACACCTGATCTTAAATAATTTTACTCTTTTAGTGGGGAGCGTGAAAACAAAAACAAAAAAAACTCATAAAAAGCAGGAACGTTACTGGAATTTATGCGGAACGTTACTAATATTTTTTACAGTGTAGTGGTACCAGTAACTGACAGTTCACCAGTAACCGTCACTTTGAGATTTAATTCATAATAATAGGATTATTATTGTGAACTTGAAATAAATGGTGGTCTCTCTTAATATTTTAGACATTTATCTTTAACTTTATGTAGTATTTATTTTACACAAAAGGGTTTTAAGTATAATAAATTGATATTTTGCATTTAGTGTAAAAAAAATTCCGATTTTCAGAGGTCGCCTTAATGATTAAATTAAGGAAATACATTTTTGTTCTGTGTCTAATTTAAGCAAGTTTTACTTTTGAAACCTATTTGAACACTAATATAAAATTAATAAAAGTGAATAAAATCAAGTTGAGCAGTTTGAGTTGAGAATTTTAGAAAAATATTGTTTATTTAAAATGGGGTGTCAGTTACTGGGTCACAAAAAATGAATTTCTCCAGTAACTGACATGGGTCTCATTACTGCTGAAATAATAATATACGTGTAAATATAATAACCCACTTTTTAAAAACATGCAAATAAAACTACAAAGAAAGATAATTAATTAAAGGACAGACGATTTTAAGAAAAAACTATTTCCAAAAACAAAACAAGCTAAATGAACTACAGTTGGATGAATCATTATTGAAGGTAAATAAAACAAAAGCGTTTGAATAAATCTATTATTAAACTAATATTAATCAGATCTTAGATTTTAGAATTCTATATTTCAATTTAATGGTTATTAAATATTGACATAGCAAAACAGCGAAATAGATTTTATCAAAAAGAATGTTTTGTAAAGTTCTCATTACTGGATTTTTAAGTTTTACATTTTTTTGTATCATCAGCTGTTTTTCATTACATTTAGGCTAATTAGTAACTAAAAGCTTATTTATTAAAGGTATTTCATTGTGCCAGTTACTGGTTCAGGACATGTCAGTTATTGGTGCTCAAAATTTTCTCGGTATGTCAGTAACTGGTGCAGCTACCATACCAACTTAAAAATTATTTTAAAAACAGAAAATGTTTACTTATTCAAACGAATTGTACTCTAAATAAATATTGAAACTTCATTTAGTTTTTCAAAACAAAGTTTTTTCCAGGATAGTTTTATAAAGTAGCAATAGCTTATTGAGGAGCACACATTCAAACCGTGTTTTCTAAAAAAAAAATGAGTTACTGCTATTTTCATGATCTCCACATTAAACTGCACAAAATAATGCTATTATCTTCAACCCCCCCTAAAAAAAGTTTTAACCTATTCTAAAACTACTTAGAAAATTGATGTTTCAGTTAAAAAGTGTTACCTCCAGAGCCTGTTTTCAGTCAAACTGATTCTTCCAATCACAGCCAATGATAGCTGTTCTTACTCGTCACGTGACCCACTCATTTGTTAGAGAAAAGTTGGTGATGTAAAACTATTGGCGGGGACTTTTTGATACGAAATCACCTAATGTTTATTTTAAAATTTACATTGTGTTATCAGAAATAAAAAGAATAGTTTTTGAGAAAAGTAGGATTAATTTTCCTCTTTAAAAAAGTGTTTTGTCCATGTTGGAAACATTCAAACCATGTTTCCTCCTATGTATTCGATCAAAACGTGATTTCTCCAAATTTCAAATGCATTTTTTAATAATTAATTTTAAGTTTTTAGGTAAATTATGACTACAAATATTCTCAGTTACTCGTTATAGAACTAAACAAACGATAATTAGGTTTTTAAATTAGTTATTTTTTAAGTTATTAGTTTTTTTTGTTTCCTGAAAATTTGTATTTGAAGGAGAAAGTATGGTTTGATTGTTTGCTCCTCGATTAATTAATATTGTTGCTCTTAAACTGCCAGTTACTGGTACCACTACCCTAGAAAATTTTTGCTTTTCTATGATTAGTAACTGTTAAATTTTAGCAAGTTTGGGAGAGATGAGCATTAGAATCGAATATTTTAGCAAAATATAATGCTTGTACTAAGTCACCAGTAAGAAAGTTAACTATTTTAAATAAATAACGAGCTTTTGTCAAAATTCAATGTGATTACTTAATATTAATTTATTAAAAGCTGGATTGCAATGAGACAGCTTGAGCATTTGAAAGATGTGATTAGATAGTACGTTTGAGGAGTAAACAATCAAACCATGCTTTCTCCTTCAAATACAAATTTTCAGGAAACACTAATAACTTAAAAAATAACTAATTTAAAAACCTAATTATCGTTTGTTTAGTTCTATAACGAGTAACTGAGAATATTTGTAGTCATAATTTACCTAAAAACTTAAAATTAATTATTAAAAAATGCATTTGAAATTTGGAGAAATCACGTTTTGATCGAATACATAGGAGGAAACATGGTTTGAATGTTTCCAACATGGACAAAACACTTTTTTAAAGAGGAAAATTAATCCTACTTTTCTCAAAAACTATTCTTTTTATTTCTGATAAATTTTCACTAACAAATGAGTGGATCACGTGACGAGTAAGAACAGCTATGATTGGCTGTGATTGGAGGAATCACTGTTTGACTGAAAACAGGCTCTGGAGGAAACACTTTTTGACTGAAACATCAATTTTCTAAGTAGTTTTAGAATAGGTTAAAACTTGTTTTAGGGGGGGAATAATAGCATTATTTTGTGCAGTTTAATGTGGAGATCATGAAAATAGCAGTAACTCATTTTTTATTTTTTTTTTGGAGAAAACACGGTTTGAATGTTTGCTCCTCATTTATAAAGTCAGTGATTTGAGAGGATTTCTCCACTTTCTGAGCTTATTGTCAGGGGTGTATGTGTTAAGTGATGATGCACTAAAAATTAGCAGGGAGGTATATCGAACCACCTCATACCAAGCCCAATTTTTAAGATATTACTCAACATGTATGTAAAATAATTACGCAACCCAGAACATCCAGCTAATCCACATAAAACATAAGTAATACACTTATTTCTCCTAACTATTAATTATTCAAACCAAATAGTTCCTACCCCTCAAAAAAATGTGCATAGTGCAGAAAAAACTAACAAATGTCGAATTTCTCACAATACGGCCCCTCAGATTTCCTAAAAACATAATAAACCAAAGAAACTCAAGTTTCACATTGGTATAATATTTCTAACTGAATTCCATAGGTATTATTTAATAACATATAACCTATTACGTTGCCATGCAAGATCCGATATTTATAGATCTTCAAGGTCTAAGTATCATTCAGGGTCCAGACAAATCATTATTAATACATCATGATGCAAATAACTGCAATTACAATATTTTCTTTTTTCTTGCCAAAGGACTTTAATGTATCTTCTCAGGAATCCCTTTACTAAGTGCAGTCAGATTTTCCTCCTCACTTATAGATGGAAAACCACATCAACCGTCAAAGAAGTATTAAATACTTATAATATACAAATATCTCAGGCTAATGAGATAATCGCTTAACCCCTACTGAAAAGCTTATTATCATGCTTGTAAGAGCAAAGCAGCGAAGTACAAGCATGTGGGGAGTGGAGGGTATTTTTTTTGAGTTGATCTGCGCATACAGGGCCGCCGAGAGCCAAGCCGGGCCCCGGGGACAAAGTCAAAAAGCGGGCCCCCGGTCACATGCACTCATTTCGAGGGAGGGGGCGAAAATTTTCTGAAGTACCACCAGTCATGCATAGACTTAATGTAATTTTCAGAATATTTCCAGGCAAGATTTGAATTTTGATGAACTCAATAAATTTCGTTTTCTTGATAATACAATGAAGGATCGTGTCAAACTAGCGGCTTGAAGACGTCAAAACCATAAAAAACTCGTTAAGATGCTTAGATTAAAAAATAAGTTTTTAACTCATATTTTTGGATATTGCTCACAACTGAGGATGTACTCTGGGTACTGAGGACCCAAGGATGTACTTTGTCTTAAATGAAGTAAAAGCCATTTAATGATTTATCTTATGCATGAAATTTTAGTGAGTTTTTATAATCTCCCCCTCATAATGAATTCCTTTGGGGGGGTCTGGGGGTACCCCCCAGAAAATTTTTGAAAATGTGCCCCAAGAAACTGGGAATTTACTCAGTTTAGCCCATTTGGGTAAACAGATTAATTTCCAAACTATTCAAAATGATATTCATCTAAGTACTCAATATGAAAATCTATGGAATTAAACCCCACCCCCCTCGTCAGGCCTCCTTTCATCCATATTAAAAGGTTTAATGTAGCTTTTCAACCCATGTTTTGGTAGAATTTGCGTCCAAGAGAACTTTATATAAGGCAAGTTTTTGAAACTAAACGTTCAAGTATGAAAGGGGGTCTGGGGGTCCTCCCCCAGAAAATTTTTGGAAATTTGACCCTAAGAACAGGGTTTCAAACTGTTTTTTGGTACACGTAAACCAAAATTTGGACTTACATTTTTAGGTAGAATTTTGATTTTAATGAACTTATGAAAAAAGTGTGAACAAAAAAGGTTTAAATACTGAAGGGGGGAAATTTTGAAAAAAAAAAAATTTTGAAGAAGAAAAATTTTGAAAATTTTACTCTAAAAACTGGGTTTTAACTGTAGGCTGCCGGGCCCCCTCTTGCCCCGGGCCCCGGGGAAAGTACCCCACTTGCCCCCCCCTCTCGTCAGGCCTGTGCGCATACTAATGTGGGGTACTAAAGTCACGAGGGTATTATATTTGCACAAATAGTTGGGGAAGTAAGCTCAGAGTTGCAATTATAGTAGGATTTTTTGTGTTTTGTCGCCAAGTATAGCAAAGGTTTAAATTATTCGTAATGTTTTCGGGGTAAATTTATCTCTTACTGGTTCTTTAAGCAATACAATGATGAACAGTGTTGTGTATGAACAAAGTCCAGTGCAGTTTAGAATCATTTCATTAAGATTTCTTAATACATAAAGACACACTTTCTGTCTCTTGTTAAATATTAATTTTTTATCTCTTTGAAATGTAATACTTGCTACTGCATTTTTAAAATGTGACTTAACCTAACTTTAAATTACATTCAAAGCAAAGAAGTAATTGTTTTCATGGTAAAATATTTATCCCATAAAATTTAATAAGTGTAATTCAAGGTTAATGCTTATTTGAAAGATATGGTAGCATAAATTACACTGAAAATATTTTATTATTTAGTGTTAAAACTTTCACTGTACTTCACTCAACTTCTATAATTAATAACTGTTGGAAAGAAAGCAATTGGTCTTATTCATATTTTATTCCAGAATAATCCCATCTTCCCCTGCACCGTAATACATGCCGAGTGAGAAAATTATAATATCTGTCAATCAGTTTTGACGCGATGATAAGAAAATAATCATTCAATCCGTTTCCTCATGTGAATAGGCGGTAAAAGTTGTTGGCAACTTGTACGGAATGACTCCGAAGAAGTTCAAGTTCCTCACAGTGTGAATAAAGAATAAAGAAACATACAGAAAAAAATTTAAATAATAACATAAGAAGTTAAAACAGGGGAGGGAACAGAGAATTCCGTCCTTTCACGTGAATAGGATGTCACGTGTTTGATCTCCACCTATGGGTCAGCTGGGAATAATCTTGATGTCCATGAAAAATTGAAAAATGGTAGGTCCTAGCTTTTAAGTCACCTACAGTTAATTTTCTGTAACCCTTTGGTTTAAAAAAAATTATCAATTCTCTAGGTTTCCCGATTAGATGCATTTCTTTTATATTTTATAAACGTTCTTAGAACCTGGAATCATTAAAAGTAAAAATTTTCTTTTCCAACTAAAATTTGGCATAATTATGGGAGAAACCTGAATTGCACTTCCCTTATAACAAGGACACTAAAAACTGACCTACCTCATTTTTTGGACAACGAACACGCTACTCCTCTGAAATTTTCACGGCCATTTATAAAAACAAAAACAAAATTATTAATATAAAATTCCGCTGTTTGTAGTGAGTGAGATAGCCAACCCCGAATGTGTCATTTACTACAAAAAAGTTAATTATCTCCAGGAACAAGATTCATTTGATTTTTACTGGTTTTTAATTACATGAACTTTTAAGTGGTGAGTATGTTTTGAATAGAAGACTATCATAATTAACATTTCTTTTTTTCGTTCAATATAAAAATTGTGAATAAATTACGAATATCATCATCATCATCATAAACAGTAGAAAGTCTTAAAAAGATAAGTCCATCATAATTAAATTAATTTAAAATAAAGTTTGAAAAACTTGGTGAAATATTTTGAAATAAATATTAATGTGGGTTAAAACAAAAGAAAAAAGCTTTAAGAAATCAAAATTAAAATTTTTATCGATTTTTTTGGAAAGTTTTAATTAAATATACTTAAAAAAGTACTAAAATTTTAATAAACGACACACTTCTGTTTCGTGTACAGTACTTTCAAGAAGATAGCCAATTAAATTTATAACTACTTACTAAAATTAAAATAGTTAAATAAAGATTCAAATTCAAGAAGTAAAATTGGAATGTAAACATGAAAAGTGTTTATAACTGTAAGAAAAATAACCGTCTATTTTGATTTTAAAATGTTTTTACAGACCAAGATTTTTAAAAGGGGCACACAAGAATAGACTTAAAAGTAAAGTGGTATCTCAAAGAAAGCTATAGGAGAGCTTTGGAAAAATTATCCATTAAAATGAGTGGAATTTCTCAGTGTTAAATTTTAATATGACAGCTGAATTTTTATAATTCTAAGACCAACATTATTTAATCCTTTTATCCAGGGATTATCACAATGTCCCGACTTGACAACCTTAATATTAAATTGCGGAATACTTTCTCTCAGTCGAGTTAAGCCGTTAATTACCCCATTAAAAAAGATAGTTTGATAGCGGAGCAAAGTAACACTTCAAAATTAATGACTCATTTTGTAAAATTTTTGAATTAAAAATGGCCTTCTAACGAATAAAAAGCAGGTTTTTAGGTGATTTTCTTAAATTTTGATTACATTAAACGATCGTCTATTATTCAGAGATTGTTGATGTTGATGCGGCTGTCCTGGATAATTTGACTATATGACCTGGATATATTTGATTCCTATGCACCAAATTCTAGGACATGACAGCACAAACTACATTAAACGATATAATGATCACATAAAACGCTATATTTTGCATTAATTTCAATAGGAGTGATCGGGACCAGTCAATTTCGTTATTATCCAACTGATAACATTAACCATTAAGTTGAGTCGACAGGGCCCAATTTAGAAGATTTGGAACACTAGGCCCAACATTCAAGAAGGGGCACCAGGTACCTCTGTGTGTTATCGCAACTATGTGAAAAGTTTTTTGTTTTGGATTGTTTTAATACAAGTAAAAGTATAAAAGTTTACATGCATTAAATGTATGTAGTAATATAAACACATGTTTGCTTTACATTAGGCTTTATTTGGTCAACAAGTAATGAAAAACCTTTTAAAGAAGTATAAAAAGTTATTTCTGCTATATTTTTTGCTTACAATTTAAAATTAGAGGCCCCAAAATTGTAGGGTCCCTAGGCCAGGCCTAGTGATAAATCAGGCCCTGGGATATATCGAGGTTAAATTTCGTGTTATCGACAGCACATATTTCCAAAAGTAGGTACTCACCACTCCGACATATCCAGCGGCCCCTGTCATGAAGACCCCCTTGCCGTCATAAAACTCGGCCACACGGACCAGGTCCCTCCTCCGCTCGGAAACGTTCGTCATCTTTCGCGGTCTCTCGGCAGATGCCTTCTGATCCCGAGTCCTTCGCAAGAAAAGCTTTTAAGTGCCGCCGCATCACTGAACGGAAGAAACGGGTTCCTCCCGCTCTCTGACTGGCAAGGGAAAGTGTCAGTGCCAAAGGTCAGTCAGCACTTTCGGTTGATTCCTGGAGGCGAGTTGATGGAGGACAGTTACTGTCATGGATAGGTACCGTCTTATACACCGTGTGTAAAAAAGTCCTCGTTTCAAACTAAATTTTTCGTTGCATTTTGAGGAAAATTTTTCGCATGCCAAGAAAACGGGATTTTTTCGTGAATTACGCGAAAGAATTTGGATTTAATAAAATCACCACTAAAAGAATAAGTTTTAAAAAGCAATATATACAAGTCTAAATGTTCAGTTATCGTTAAGTATAAAAAAAGCTAACCTTTATATATGTTGTTGAAATATAGTTAGTTGCCCTCGACGTCACAACTTCATGTTAAATTCTTAACATTTAATTAACACTGCTGCCAGTTCATTTCCGTTATTTGTAGTTAGAGAAATTAACAGTGTATTGGACAATTTGTTACCTCAGTGGGGGCGCGATCAAAAATATTTTTGTTAGAAAACTAAAAAATGTCAATGGACATGGGCGGATTTTGGTGGGAGGGACACCCTGGGGGGCACAATATAAACATTGGTTAGGCTTTCCCTGACCAATGCTTCCTGTAGAATGTTGAAGGGGCTAATAATGATCCCCAAAAAGTCCATCCTCCTATGATTCCGGACAATTTCCGTTTTTGAAAAACATCTGTTTTTCTTTCTATTTTTTCACAAGATGTGTTTATCGAAATAACTTAACTTACAAGAGTTTTTGTTGTTCGCATGGAGAAGGCATTTCTGGGGGTGCTCTTACAGGATAATTATTGAACATTGAAAGGATTTAAAAAGAAATTTAAAATTCAGGCATATACCTCAAAATTATAATTTCCAGTCATTTTAAAAAAAGATGTGCCATTATTTATTATAATGACTATTACAGCTATGATGACATTAATAGCTATTTAAAACACTGAGGTATAAAACAAACTGGAGTGACGAGTGAGCGTGCCGAAACCACATCACACCGCGGAAAGGATTTACATCTAATTTTAATTTTCCCCATTTGTTAGCACAGTTGTATGCACATAATGAAACGACCATTCTTAATTTTTCCCATAGTATTTAAAAAAATAGGCATGGGTGGATTAATAGGGGGTCATTCGGGGAAATGATCTTCCAACTTGCCCCGATTGCTAAAAAGCGGGTTTATAGGGGGCTCATTCTATGCCAAATCGACCAAATAAAAATAATCGCGGTGCTCTTAGGTCATGGATTTTTTTCAAAATTATTCTATAGATAGATACCTAAGAGAAATACCATCACAATTTTTTTCAGAATTTTTACTCAAAAAGGAACCCCAGGAATTTTTTTTGAAAATTGGACATTTTCCACCGTTTTTTGATTGTTGAGTTACAAAAAGTGACGTTTCTCAACTATTCAAAGTTTACCTAAGAATCATCTTGGCATATACTTTCCATAGTATAAAAATTGGGATGGTGTTTTGGGTTAATGAAAAATAAATAATTGTTTTCTAAAATTCGTTAAGTGGTCAATGCAGCTTTGTAATTTTCTTCCCAAAGTAATTAAAATGAAAAACCTAATTTTTTCACAAGAAAAATTTACCTTAGTAGTTATTTTCAACAGTATCTCTCTATTCTAAAAAAAGTTTCTCTCTATTCTAAAAAAAAGTTTTTGGTGAACGGTTTCAAGAGAAAGGCTTTTTAATTACTGAACCAAATGACACTATTTATATTTTTGCTGTTCAAACGATTTTAATTACCGTAAAACGGGGTGAATCGGATCAGTGGGGTGAATCGGATCACTTTTGAAAAAATTTTTTTAAACCATCATAGCTCCGGTTGTGTTAGAGTTATAAAATCAGGATAAATTCTGACTGAATCTACACATTTTTCAGAAGTTGTTTCAGCCATCAAAAATTCTTTTGTGATAATATCTTAGGTCTACCACGGCTTTGAAGTTGTATACAAAAAAGGTCACAAAAACGTGGCTGTCAAAACTTTGCTTATTGAACCAAAAAAATAACTTTCTTTTCTCAATTTTTGGTATCCCCCGTGTGGTCCCGAATCTTCCAAAGGTTTCTTTGCAGTCAAATTTTAAATAAATTGTAATCCCGATTTTTGCTGAATTTTTTAGTAAAACAAGTCCTTTCCGACTACTGATGCGGGGTGAATCGGATCAGTCATAAAAATGCGTATTTGAAATTTTTTTTTGAAAAACTGGTGATAGTTGGAGATTTCAAACAAAGGGGATTTGGGTTTATGTGTATTTAAGAATATAATGTATGGTTTTGGTAGTTGTGGTGGTATTATTTCTTTTCAAAATGGAGCTTAGAAAAGAAGACGTCAAATGAAGATTTTAGTTAAATTTTTTTGGCCGCTTCAAAAACTGGAAAGAATGCATGATTCATGGCTAATAAAAGTTTTGCTGTATGTTTACATTAATGTGTCAAAGGTTTAAGGTTAACCGATAAGTTTTAGATGGAAAATTTTGATCTCAAATATAAAATCTATTGTTTAAAACCTCTCTCAGTATTTGTTGGTCATTCGAAAGAAATTTTCACTAAAACGACATCAAAATCAACAAGAAAACGTACATACAGACCAATCTGTTTAGTAATATGCCGTATATTGAATATAGGTGCAGAAATCAGAGCGATATTTAAGAGCGCATTATTTTTTAGCTTCTGAAAATTGCACTACTCGCTAAACTTACGGTAAAGCGAACGAAGCGATTGTTTTCTACAAATGAAAACACTAAAAAAAGCAACACTTATTGTTCGAAACTGGAAACAGATAAAAAAATAATGTTATGGAAAACTTTCAATGCTTTCATTATTAATTTATTTCAGAAAAACATCTGTCTTGATTTTATTTCATACACCAGCTGCTCTACGGAGCTAGTGAAGTGCTAAAGAACAATGGAAAATTACCAGTTATATGCAGTTTTAAAGCCAAAATTTGCTATCTTAAACTTATCAAATCATCTCAAATCTTTCACATCTTAATTTAAACATTACAAATATACAGCAAAACTTTTATTAGCCATGAATAATGCATTCTTTACAGTTTTTAAAGCGGCCGAAAAAAATTACGAAAATCGTCGTTTGCGGTCTTCTTTTCTAACCACCATTTTGAAAAGAAATTTTTCCACCAGAACTTCCAAAACCATACATTATACTCTTAGATATACATAAACCAAAATAACCTTCATTTGAAATCTCCACCTATTACCAGTTTTTCAAAACAAATTTTAAAACATGAAACTTTGGTAAAAAGTATCATAACTTCTCTGAAAACCTTATATTTTAATTTTAAAAATGTTCATTATTTAGTAAAATGTATTCATTTTACCTTATTAGACTATTTGAAGGCTAATTTCAGGATCCTGCATCACTTTAAGACGTAAAAATTGCGTTTTTTCCACAAAAACTGGCAGTGATCCGATTCACCCCGCATTGAGGGTGAATCGGATCACGGCACTTAAAAATTTATATAAAATAAACAATTCAAGATAATTTAATTTTTTCAACGGGTTCTTAAAGTATTAATTGGGACTCGAAATATTGTTTTCAAAGAATTCAAAAATATTTTTTATTAAACTTTTGGCAGCAGTTCAAACTTCAAAATTGATCCGATTCACCCCGTTTTACGGTATATTTAAAACTAATGTATAATTAATTTATCTTTTATTTTTAAATAATAATTTCGTATTTTTATATTTATCTTTGTCGTTGTGGCAACCTAATCATTACCATATTTACAATAAAATATAAACTCGCTTTCAGAAATTTTGAACTTTTGCATTTATTTATTACAATAATAATTATTTTTATATCCTTTTGCAAGTTATATTATTTAAGGTAGTAAAAGGTAACTTTTTTTATAATGCCAAAACGCAAAACTAGATATGGCGGGGGAATGTTTTAGAAATAAAGTTAAAAATCGAAAGTCAGAACATTCGTGTCATTGCTATGAAACTGACACAATTTCGATGTTTATTTGTTCTCATGAAGCAAAATTCTAAATTTTCGTGATGTTTACGATAATTACTACATTTTTCACAGACAATCAATGAAAATCATTACAAATTTCAAGAAAGTAAAATTTATTCCGGAGATGTTTCAGTGCTTCTGAATGGATCTGTGTGAGAAAACCATTACCTTGGGGAAATGGTAAAAGAAAGTTTACACTGCTTTATTACTAATTTTCTTGGAATTAAATGGCGATCCGCCAATTCATATTGCCATAAAGGAACTGTTAAAATTTCGCCGCTGAATGAATATTCCCCTTTTTTGAAAGAATACCCCAGAGAAGTAGTTCCCCTGTTTTAAGAATGTTTCATAAAATGAGTAAGTGATGTGAGCTGTGTTTTGTGAGGATGGCAAAGAGATCCTTAAGTATCAGCGTCAGCAGTTAACGGGGGTTGGCGAGCGATAGCGAGCAGGGGGCGGTAGCTCCCTAGTAAATATAAAAAAAGTGTTTTGGGTGTTGAAAAATAATTTCTTTCAACATTCAATAAGTGGTCTATGTATCTTTGTGACCGTTATTAAAAAAGACCATTATAATTTGAAACTTATATTTAAAACAAGAGTAAGTTGCCTCAATTCAGTTTTTATTTTGAATAGTAAAAAAAGGGAAGTTATAGATGTTGAAAAATAAAAGAATTTGAAGTTTCTACTTTTCATTTACAAAAAATTAACTTCCTTTTTATTAATAACTTTTAAAATAAATATTTAGCATTTTAGACTTAGCCGTGATGATTTATATGTGTATGAGGATAATATTTTTAGCTATATAAAGATGGAGTAAGTAAACTCTAAATTTGTACCAAAAGTACATAATTAAGTATACCAATAATATGAAGTTCATTAAATATGTATTTAGGATTTATATATGAGTGGTTAAGTTTAAGTTTTGTATTATAAGGAAACTCTGTAGACTTTTCAAAGCTGCATTGACCACTTAAAGAATTTTAGAAAAAAAATTATTTATTTTTCATTAACCCAAACCACCATCCCAATTTTTATACCATGGAAAGTATATGTCAAGATGATTCTTGGGTAAAATTTTGAAGTGTATGTTTTAAGATAACTCGGAGTTATTAAATTTTTTCGAAAATAGCGATTTTTCGTAAAAAAATATTAATATAATTAAATAATAGTGGATTTTTATATTTTACTAGAAAGTGTAGAGTGCAAGCTTTAATTTGGCACCAGAATCAGCTCCTTTGCTTGAAAAATAGTTGAGAAACGTCACTTTTTGTAACTCATCAATCAAAAAACGGTGGAAAATGTCAAATTTTCATAAATTCTTTCTGGGGTCCCTTTTTGAGTAAAAATTCTGAAAAAAATTGTGGTGGTATTTATCATGGGTATCTATCTATAGAAAAATTTTGAAAAAAATCCATGACCTAAGAGCACATGCCATTGGTCGAGTTGGCGTGGAATGAGCGAAGTAGAACCCACTCTAGCAGACATGCAAGCCTCCCTGAGAGAATTTATTTTTTAAATAACTAGGGAGCTGCCGCCCCCTGCTCGCTATCGCTCACCAACCCCCGTAAACTGCTGACGCAGGACCTTTTGAAATTGCTTCGGAATTCCCACAAATTCCAACTTGCTAAACTTAATACACTTTATAAACAAAACAATTTACAGAAAAAACGTCAACCAACTTTCCAAAAATACGTCACAAAATCCCCTCAATGAATAAATCTCCCTTAAAAGTTTTAATATATATTAACTCGAACTTATCAAAAATTTAAACGAAATGTTTTTTAAAATATTCATCTTAATTATCTTTAATCTATGACTATAAAAATAACTAATTCTAATTGTTGATCAATATTCGGAGCAAACAAAAACTATTATTTTAAAATAACTCGTTAGTATAATATGCCTAGTGTTTATCATTCATATTTTTTTTAAAACCCAGACTTGTTAAACAATACCGTTTAAGCAATTGAAAATAATAAGAGACAAAACACCACTCAATGTTTACTATTGATTTCGATAAAATCAGACTAAAAATTATAAATATTGTACAAAAAGTGTGAAATTTTAGTATAAAATGGTGTACATGTAAGTTTTTAGAATATGTTTTTATCAGTCTTTGAGTGATATTTCATCAAGAAAAAGTACTTTTTTAAAAGGTGAAAAACATGTTTCATCTTAAAATTTAGCGTCAATCGGTGGTTGTGATTGGATGCATAATAATTTGATTCACAGTACTTGCTTTGTAACTGCGACCTTATCCGTTATCTAAAAAAATGGAAATATTTTAAAATTGAGAATTTTTTTGAAAATTTGAAGGGCCTACTCGGAAATCCGGAAAGAATCTGGACATTTTGATACCATATATGTGTCATTTGGTTCAGTTATTAAAAAGCCTTTCTCTGGAAACCGTTCACCAAAAACTTTTTTTTAGAATAGAGAGATGCAGATCCTAACTATTCCTTTTCATAAGTCCTTACTTTCTCAGAAACGTTATTTTAAGACAATAAAGGATTTAAGACAAAGCGCGCACTAGAGACTTCCGTCGCGGCGACCTATAACACTAGGTCACTCGAGAGCAATGCATTTCTATGGCGAGATTCTTGGCAATCGGCCAAGAGTCTCGTCGCCTAATGCGCGCGCTCTAGCTTCTTGCAATAGCCAGGGTGATAATTTTGTCTCAGTCGCAGTGACAAAAGTCTCTAGTGCGCGCTTAGCCTAAGAGAAGCAGCATAAGACACAAATGCCGTATCTAGATTCTGATGAGTTGAAGTCAACCCTGACAATTATTACTCATGCGCATGCCTGCGTATAAAAACATTCGAATGATTATATCAACCTATGTCCTATGTTCATACCAAACTTTATCAAAATCTGTCCAGTAGAACTGGAGAAAATTAAGCAATTATGTGTAATTTCTCTTAAATTTGAAAACAAGCGTCTTTTAATCTTGTCAACATAAGTGAGGATTTAAGAACCCCCTCCTAGAGACAGCCCGCACTCTAAAGGTTTCTCTCCTTCCTAAACTTTCTTGCGCCATAAAAGATAACCAAACCAAATCCTTCCTCAACTAAATGTCAAAAGATCAAGACATGACTTTCTACTGCCATTCCAGTTGTCGCAAGTGCCATACCGTCCGTGAGCGAGCATTTCTCTGACGTCTGTTCCAAACCCAGAAGCTGCCGAGTCAGAGCGGAGGCGACTGACAGCGAAATTAATGGAAGCTTGGTCGGAGGCTATTGTGGGGTGGGTGCACCTTGGGCGTGATTAGAATGGCCGATCGGTTTTCTGGAACATTGCGCGCGGAGAAAGTGTTCTGTTCGTAGAGTTAGAAGCAATGGTACGCGCAAGGAAGGTCATCTTGACAGAAATGAATGAGAAGCATTTATCTTGCATAAAGGGATCTATATAAAAATTCTTAAAGGTGTTCTTTTCGTATCTACTATAGTAGAAGAATTGAATAATTCTACCTCACCGGGCAGAGAGGGAAGTTACAGTTAGGGAAAGAGAGTTAAAAACGGGTAGTTGCGCATTTGGGAAAGGATAGAAAAGGAAAAATGGACATAATAAGGGGTTTATTGTATCTGGTGTAGCCAGAAGGAGATTTAGGAATACATCCCCCCGAAACTCAGAATTGACCATAAAAAGAATTAAAATAACCTCATATCCCCTCCCAAAATTAAAATATTCTCCATATTTTTCAATTCTAATATATTTTTTTGGCTAGACCACTGTTAACTGTGTCCGTAGTAGTATTTAATAGTTGTTAATTAAGTAGACCAGCCGTTACCAACTCGTTAGAAGGACTCGTAAGGACCATTTCACCTTAAATTGGATTAATCGAGGACCACGTTTCCTCTATGTCTTTTAAAACACTTTACCAGAACTTCGTTCAAAGGGGAAAGTTCTTTTTTCGCAATTTGCTATCGTGATTGAGATACACTGCTATCGAAAACTATTAATTTTTAATTTTTTTGGTGTGTGCTGTTTGGCCCTTCCGTGGACCACTTCCAACATGGACTTCCAAGGCATACACGGATCACCGGTTGAAAACTACTGCCGACGGCGAAACATTATATAAGGCTACAATCTAATGGCAAGGCTGGACAAAGTAGAAAATGGAGAGACAAACGTAACACCATTTTCAGCTGCCTCATTGTATTAGTATGTCCATGCGGTCTAGCTCCATTCATTCTCTCTGAGTGTAATCGATCTTCCTTTATGGCCACGTAGGGTAACAGTTGACGCGCACTCTAGTGAACATGATCTCTATGGTTTCATCGCGGTGTGGGGAAATACACCAAGTACGGGCAATGCCTTGGGGAGTTACCATCCCCTTATTGATGTATCTTCCAGAACAACCGATAAAAAAAAGTTTCGGTATCGTGGTGGTGGTTTTCTGTAGATTGATGATTGTTTTGATTCAAGATTTTCTGGAACATGGAGGTGAACTTTGGTCAGTTTGAGCCTGGAAGGCAGGGTTGATACCAAACGCTACTGGCGGCATAGAGTTTATTTTTTTTGGCGATTCTGAAATTAAATGAGTGTGTCAAAAATTTTCTAGAAACGGAGTGAACTTCTTCATCAATTAATTACCTTTTTTAAGGTTCTTTTCGAACTCCTTTTAAAACGCAATTGGCGAAGTGTCAATGAACTGTTTGACATAGACGCAATGAAATTGAAGTCACTGTAATCCGAATTTTTAAACTTTTCACATGTAGTACCTATTTAACGGAGAGTATGGGTTAAAACGCTTGTAATAGTTTTCAAAGTTGGTCATAAATTGTTTATTACCTTTTATTTATTAAACTAGGGAGCTACCGCCCCCTGCTCGCTATCGCTCACCAACCCCCGTAAACTGCTGATGCAGTACCATTTGTAATTGCTTCGCAATTCCCACAAATTCCAACTAGCTGAATTTAATACACTTTAAAAACAAATAATTAATTTTGAAACGTTAGTTTCCCCTATTTTAAGATATTTTCCTTTAAAATTTAAATATTTATGGAAAAGTGTAAATTTTCTTCATGGAAAACGACTTGAAAATAAAACATTGTTTCAAATGAAGCGGTTCACTAGACTTTTCAATTTACTAGATCTTTTATTATTGTTTCAAATTTGTTATTTTTGTTCACTAGACTCATTAATTTACTAGGAAACATTGCCGAGAACACCGGGAAAAGGAAAATTACCGGGAACATCGGGATAGGAAAAAAAAGTACCGGGATTACCGGGACATAAAAATTACCTCGATCAGCGGGATAGGAAAATTATCGGGAACATCGGGATAGGAAAAGTAGCGGGAGCATCGGGATAGGAAAAGTACCGGGAACATCGGGATAGGAAAAGTACCGGGAACATCGGGATAGGAAAAGTACCGGGAACATCGGGATAGGAAAATTACCGGGAACACCGGGATAGGAAAAAGACGTCTGGGATACCGGGATGATTGGTAATTGCTGATTTAAAAATTATAAATATATTTAAAAAAATTTAATTTAAAAAAAATATATACACTCCAACCGTGCAAGGCCGGGCATATCCGCTAGTCTCTGTATAAATAAAAGGCTAACGGGCGATGTGTGTATGTATGTGTGTGTGTGTGTGGGTATGTATGTCCGGGGTAATCTCTTGAAATAGGCCACTGACCGAAACCAAACTCGACGTATAGACGTATTCCGAGTCGGGGAGTAACTTGGGATAGTTTTCAAGGCTTTAAAATCGAACGTTTTCGAGTAATTAACGAATTTATAGCCCGAAACGCTTATTTCTCCATTTCTCTACCAGAGTAGATCTGCTCGACTCACTATTGTTAACGAGATGAAAACCTCCAAAAATCAAATATTTTAACAGGAAAAACTCTATAATTGTCCATTTAAAAAGGATATAAGTTGTGAAAACGCTAAAATAAATTCAAATAATTTATTTTCAAACGTTACTTTCCTTTATTTCAAGATTTTTTTCCTTTAAAATTTAAATATTTATGGAAAAGTGAAAAATTTTTTTCATGGAAAACGACTTGAAAATAAAACATTGTTTCAAAAGAAGCGGTTCACTAGACTTTTCAATTTACTAGATCTTTTATTATTGTTTCAAATTTGTTATTTTTGTTCACTGGACTCATTAATTTACTAGGAAACATTGCCGAGAACACCGGGAAAAGGAAAATTACCGGGAACATCGGGATAGGAAAAAAAAGTACCGGGATTACCGGGACATAAAAATTACCTCGATCAGCGGGATAGGAAAATTATCGGGAACATCGGGATAGGAAAATTACCGGGAACACCGGGATAGGAAAAAGACGTCTGGGATACCGGGATGATTGGTAATTGCTGATTTAAAAATTATAAATATATTTTGAGAAAATTTAATTTTAAAAAAAATTATACACTCCACCCGTGCAAGGCCGGGCATATCCGCTAGTCTCTGTATAAATAAAAGGCTAACGGGCGATGTATGTGTGTATGTGTGTGTGTGTATGTGGGTATGTCCGGGGTAATCTCTTGAAATAGGCCACGGACCGAAACCAAACTCGACGTATAGACGTATTCCGAGTCGGGGAGTAACTTGGGATAGTTTTCAAAGCTTTAAAATCGAATAATTACGAGTAATTAACGAATTTATAGCCCGAAACGCTTATTTCTCCATTTCTCTAGTAGTGTAGATCTGCTCGACTCACTATTGTTAACGAGATGAAAACCTCCAAAAATCAAGTATTTTAACAGGAAAAACTCTATAATTGTCCATTTAAAAAGGATATAAGTTGTGAAAACGCTAAAATAAATTCAAATAATTTATTTTCAAACGTTACTTTCCTTTATTTCAAGATTTTTTTCCTTTAAAATTTAAATTTTTATGGAAAAGTGAAAATTTTTTTTTCATGGAAAACGACTTGAAAATAAAACATTGTTTCCAATGAAGCGGTTCACTAGACTTTTAAATTTGCTAGATCTTTTATTATTGTTTCAAATTTGTTAATTTTGTTCACTAGACTCTTTAATTTACAAGGAAACATTGCCGAGAACACCGGGAAAAGGAAAATTACCATGAACATCGGGATAGGAAAAAAAAGTACCGGGATTACCGGGACATAAAAATTACCTCGATCATAGGGATAGGAAAATTATCGGGAACATCGGGATAAGGAAAATGATCGGGAACATCGGGATAAGGAAAATGATCGGGAACATCGGGATAAGGAAAATAACTGGGAACATCGGGATATGAAAAATTACCGGGAACACCGGGATAGGAAAAAGGCGTCTGGGATACCGGGATGATTGGTAATTGCTGATTTAAAAATTATAAATATATTTTGAAACGTTAGTTTCCCCTATTTTCCTTTAAAATTTAAATATTTATGGAAAAGTGTAAATTTTCTCCATGGAAAACGACTTAAAAATAAAACATTGTTTCAAATGAAGCGTTTCACTAGACTTTTAAATTTACTAGATCTTTTATTTTAGTTTCAATTTTTTTACTTTGTTCACTAGATTTATTAATTTACTAGAGCGTGAACACTGTGATTTAAAAATTACTGGTAACACTGGGATAGGAAAACGTACCGGGAACATCGGGAGAGGAAAAATTACCGGGAACACCGGGAAAGGAAAAAATTACCAGGAACATCGGTAGAGGAAAAATTACCGGGAACATCGGGAGAGGAAAAATTACTGGGAACATCGGGAGAGGAAAAATTACCGGGAACATCATCGAGATAAGAAAATTTACCGGGAACACCGGGATAGGAAAATTTACCGGGAATACCGGGATAGGAAAATTATCGGGAACATCGGGATAAGAAAATTTACTGGGAACACCGGGACAGGAAAAAATTACCGTAAACACCGGGATTTTAAAATTACCGGGAACACTGGGATAGGAGAGAGGCGCCTGGGATACCGGGAGATTGGTTATTGCTGATTTACATAATAATAAATGTATTTTTAGAAAACTCAAAATAAAAATACTTATACACTCCACCCGTGCAAGGCCGGGCATATCCGCTAGTATGAAACTAAAAATACCAAGGAAGTCCAAAAAAAAGGCTTTTTCCGATAGAATTATTGGCAAACCCCCATTATAGAAAGAGACATAACTCTCTTCAGGGTCTTACCCTCAAATCTATGTTTGTTTATACTTCTTCTTCGATAAAGTTGCGTTTCTTTTAGAGAAAAATGTGAAATGGAGAATAAGACAAATTCGATTGAAATGTACCCATAGTTCATACTTAATTCATTTTCTCTTTAATACGTCTTTCTCTCAGATAATATTTCAGTGATAATGCGATAGGTAGAAAGCTTTTCAGTTAGTTATTTATCCATCTTTACAGTCGCCGAAAGGGTTTTAAACAAAGAAGCGTGGGACATGCCTTCTGGATTAATCTAGCAATAAAGTGTTCAGTTATCCAGTAATAAGTCCATGTCTATTTTCCCTGAGAGCTATTTTCTGACAGCTTTTCACAGCCTCAATATCTATATTTGAGGCGTTTGCTATGAAAACTAGCTCATTCCATTTTTGATAATTTTACAGGAGAGACAAAAAACTTCTCACTTCCACAGTTCTAAAGCTAAATTTCTTTTTAAAATTTTTAATTGTAGGTATAACCGCGTAGAATTTGATAAGTGTTTCATTTTCATTCCAGGTGCATTACCTTGGGTGTAATTACACTAATTAGTTTGGAATGAGCTGAATTTGATGCAAAAACATGATTTTTCATGCTTTTTTCAGTTTTTTTGTTCAATTTAAGTTGTGTAAAATTGTTTTTTTTCCAGTTTACCTGTTAATATTTGTGTCCTTACGAGTTTTAAATAAATGACATCCACACTTTTTCAAATGATCTGAAATTTCACTGTTGAGATCACAGTTTTCACCTCTTCATCTAATTTTGGGTTGGAATGAGCTGGATTCGAGCTATATCCCTTCGTCAGGTTATGAAGGACCCTCTTAAAATTCAAAATACTATGCAAAAAAGTGGATTTCAGAAAAATATGGAATGAGCTGGTTTTGATAGCAAACGCCTCATTTGTTCAATCAAGTTCGGAATTGCTAAACGCATGCTAAATTGTTTCTCGAACGTGTGCTGCGTATTTCAAGTTCAAAACGTGACTTCTTGAAGGAATTATTTCAGTCCTTCTCCTCTGTTTTTACGTTCATTTTAGTGTTATTTTCTTTACATTTCACTTGATTTAAAAGAGTAAGAAAGAAGAGAAAGTGTATAAGAAAGAGAATTTTTTGAAGTTGGAATTGAAATCTTTTTTATCTAAACTTATCACACTGAAGCTCATCTTGCGGTGGTTCACTTGAAGTTCACTGTAATTTTTGAATTAAATCTCTAAAATATATTTATATTTATCTCAAATTATCTTAACTTTACCTATTACTAGTTACTCATATGGGTAACTGTATGGTAACTGCGTTGAGCCCTGAGTAGCCCAAACAACTTTAATAATTTTTGTTCTTTTTTTCTTCTTTATAGTATATGTTCTTTTTTGTAATGTACATTTTTGCTTATGTTTTGTGTTCTTTTTAACAATTGAAAACAAATTAATGTTATTGTTCTTGTGAAAAAAATTACTTAAAAATTAATTTTAGTATTAAACATAAGAACAAGAACTATGGAGGGTTTAAGGGGGTCATGTGAGATAAATGACACCTATACTTTTTCGCGTTATTTTTGTAAAGGTAAATGATATTTTCAATGCAATTGCGGACAGTATTCCCCAAAGTCAATAGCTTCCTCCCACTGTTCCTTCTACATCTGCGTATGATAAGTATAGGATATACTGCGTATGATCATTAATTTAAATTTTTCTGCATTGTAACTCTTTTTCATAATTTTCAAGAGAAAAAAAAAGTAGAAAAGAAATGGTCAATCTTTGTTGGTGGGTAAGTTCAAAAAATTTTTTTTATCATTTATTCACCACCCTAGAATTTAATGGGCCACTATCAATAATGGTTTTTGATACTCAGTCATACTTAATTTACTTTTTTGTCAATTTTCAGGAAAATACAACGTGGGAAATTCGTGTTACAGCTCCAGTAGTATTCTTTTACTTCTCACTAAAACACCAACAATTGTCTTTGCATGTGATAATTCTCGCAAAAATGGGCAAATAGACTTGCCAATGTTTATGACTCATAAGTTTATTTCTTTTCAAAATATTGGTCACAATTTAACTCAGAACTAATGGAGAAACCTTTCACGAGTGGAGTGGAGTCACGAGTAAACACCGGAATGCAATAAATTTAAATGCAGTCAGATTTTATCAAATTCTGTTGGCATCCGATTCACTATTGTAAGGGCTTTATGAATACACATCCTTCCTTGTAAAAAATATTTATAAAAAATGAAACACTCCATAGCAAGCAATTTTTGTAAACAAGAAAAAATATGAAAAATATTAGCACTTTTCAAAAGTTTGCTTAAGTGTCGATGAAATCATCAATTTTAATTAAAATAAAACCAATAATGATAATAATGACCCATTTTAAATGATAATCCTAAAAAAAAACTTTGTAGTTTAAATATGAAGTCATCAGTAATCAAACGATATTTTCATTATTTTTTCTCAATCCCAAAATTACTTCATTCGATTTATCTAATCCACCAAATCACACAGCCAAATTCTTAACAACCGTAACCAAAACCACAAGCTATTACCACTTTAATTACCCAGCTAATTTGCCTAATCCTTCCAACACTCACAGAAATCATACTCACTTCATCACTGTCTCATTTCATCATCTCCCGACCTTAAACTTTATCATCCTAAACCAACTCACTATCCCTCCAACAATAAACAAAAATTATTATTATTAGCATAAACATCATTACGAAAAAAAACCCGTGAATTTCAGAAACAAAAATTAAAACATAGAGGGCTCATTATCCTTTTTTCACGATCCCTTATAGCAGATCTCCTTAAAATATCCATTTCATTATTTAATCACGACGCGACTTTTTCCCCACTTGTGTGAAGGTCTGTCCGGCCTTGATAGCGATCTTCACCTGTAAGGTTTTTTTAGCGGACTTGCCTTGAGGCCACACTAGATTTCTTCACTCCGTTGAAAGTCTTGTTGATTTTGTAATTTTCAACGTGGATTTTCAAAACCTGAGTGTTGTCTCAGGTGGACACTGGATGTGTAAGTTCAGACTCGTTCGTTAGCCTTTGGGAAGTTGAGAGGTTGGAGATGCCCCGATATTAAGAAGTTTCGTCAACAGGGGGTCACTCAACTTGGTAACTTTCGTAATTAGTCTTTTCGAGATAATTTTTGTTTTATTTCAAGACATCAGTGTTTGTGTGTCGAAACAAACAATGGCAAAACAACATTTTAGTTACTCTGTTTTCCTCAATTTACAAACTTATTTATTTACAGAATAAAAAATCACAATATTTAGTAATTCCTCAAGTAAAAATTTAATGAGAAAATCATAAGACACAAAATTTAGATTAAGTCTTCTAAGTTTACTTTGTTTGCATTGAAGTTAAACTAACAAGGGTGTTTACAGGGTGTTTCAAAGTATCGTTCATGGCTTTTATTTGGAAACAACTTCTCCTAGTGTCATGGAAGTAAAGTCTTCCCTTAGGTAACTAGGTGACCATGGGGAAGGCATTGATATAAATTACAGCGCCCCTTTCGGCAAAGTAAAGAAATGTTAAGAAACTAATTAAAAAACTGAAGGAGATAGAGTGAAAACTTCAGTACGAATGTTGTTGCCGATGGGTTAGGAAAAAACATTTCATGAAAATATCGTGAATATTAGCTTGGGGAAAATAACACTTTTTCAGGCCTCAAAAACCCTCTAAATTTGCAAGTTTTTCAGTGTTATATAGTTTTGTGATTTTTAGTTAAAAAAACAAAATTTAATAAAAACAAACTTGAACATAGGGAATTTCTCTTGTCCAGTGAGTTTTTCATAACATCGGCAACAATATTTGTACAGAGATTTTCACTCTATCTCCTTTAGTTTTTAATTAACTTTTTAACTTATTTATTCCGTCGCAAAGGGAGCCGTAAGTCATATCAACGTATTCTCCAGGGTCACTTACCTAAGCGTAGACCTTACTTCCATGACCCTAGGAAACATAGTTTCCAAATAAAACCGTGAAAGATACTTTTGAAACACCCTGTACAAAACTACATTATACGATTTTACTGTTAAAAAGCATCTGAAACAAGTTTATTTCTAAAATTTACTCATCTCAAAAAACTCAAGTTTTTTAATTTGAAAAATTTCTTAAAATTTCAAAATTTACTTGAAAATTCCAGCATTAATCAACACAAATACACTCATTCGCTCAATAACAATTCGGTAATGTCTATTTCCTCGAAAATGTTGTTGTGTTTGGTTAACTAACCTCTCTTTCCTTTATCTTCCTTCAGGTCAAGCCTCCCAAGTTACCCCTACCTTATGACATCAAAGTTACATTTTGAAGTAAACAACTACTGGAAATCTCGAAAATGATCTTCCTTAAAACAGCTAATTCCATTCTTAAAATTCGATTCTTCCCTTTCTTGATATTCCGTGTGGGTTCTCTGTGACAGCCATTGTTGTCAACAGATGTCTATCCTTTCGTGCGATTCTCTTGCTGATAGAAATCTTTGTGCTAGAAATCGTGCTCATGTCAAAGAAAGGTGAATCCATTGTATGCGTGAGAAAACATAGTTTAGTAATGAAAAGAAGAATTCTTCACCAGTACCTCTGTTTATTGGATTGTGTGAGAAAACTCCAGCTCTCAAGCGTTGCCTCCAGCCATGGACCGGTTTTGTCCTTTTTAGGACACATCAGCACGGCGTAGGAAGGCAACGTAATAGAGCGGAGGGAGAGCTTTTATTCTAGCCGACTATATCAGAAAAAGTGGTGACCATTGATTGGTCCTCCACTATCTACCGGAATGAACTGTGCATTCCTAAGAACAGATTTAATTCCCGAAAGGCAAGGTATGAAAAGAAGAGTTCGTCACTAGTCGGCTAGAGTAAAAGCTCTCCCTCCGCTCTCTTGCGTTGCCTTCCTATGCCGTGCTGATGAGTTCTAACAAGGACGAAACCGGTCCATGGATGGAGGCGAAGCTTGAGAGCTGGAGTTTTCTCATAGTTTAGTGATGTCTTTTTTGTTCTGTGAGCGTTAAATGTCTCTTACAAGTGGAAAAATATGAAACCATGGTTTTATGTTTAACGGCTCCAATGTAGCAATTCAGTTTTTTAAAGAAAAAGTTCAATCTTCAATCTTCAATAAAGAAAATAGCTTCAAGTGTTCATAAAACAAGAATATTTTTAACCAGAGAATGTTTAGAAGATGATGAGAAGGTACCAGTATTTCAGTGAGATTCCATTGTTTTGAGGAAAGTTTTGTAAATAAAAAATGCTATTTTAATTTAGTGACTATTTTATTAAGAAAACAATGTTTTAAACTTAAAGCACTCGTGTTCTTATTTAAAACCTGTTAGTTTAACATAGTAGCATGGGCTGATTTAAGGGGGTCATACCTTTTGAAGAAAATACCATGAGACCATTAAAATCCGCCCAGGCTACGAAGCCAGCCCCCAGCCATATGCTACAATAAAACCCCCAAAATTTGTACAGGGAAAAACGTGATGATAAATGATTTGAGTCTTTTTTTTGGGGGGGGAGGGTTAAAATGTATCATAACTGTATATTTTAACCGAAGACTAACTCTAAGACTCATATATTTTCCTCATCTATTTAAGAGTTGAGGGTCAGCATAGTTTAATAGTTTAGCTCTAGCTTCTCGTAAGAGGTCTTAAAACTTTTTATTTCCTTACAAGATTTAATGAAAGTAGAACTCCAAGCACAAGAAAATAAAAAAGTACATTCCAAAAGCTTTGAGGAAGTTCTGTACGTTGAGGTTAGTGCCCAAGTCGACGCTTAGACAAACCTTGAAAAATTCATGGACTATAAAGTTGTCTTAATTTTTATTATCTTCATTCAATTGCTCTACACATAAATAAAACATGGTAATAAAATAAAAGTATCTCGGAGGCATTCTGCAAGCATTGTATATTCTTACAATAAAAGACAACTTCATAGTCTTTTGGTAATATCTACCATAAGATAAATTCAAATATTTATCCCGTTACACAAGGTGTAACTGCACATACACTTTGCTTTTCAACGGTTAGGTCATTAGAAATTTAACGTGGGGCTTCAAAGAGTCTAAAGCCTTTTGGAGATTTTATCTTCCCATTATATCCTTTCTTTCGCCCCTTTTCACTTTCCTAGTTGTTTGTCTTACAGCTTGTTACTCCCTTTTCATTTTCCCCTTTGCATTTTTGTTATCTCTCGACCTCTCTTTTTTCTCATTGTATCCTTTCTTTTTATCTTTCTAAGAAAAGTGGATTAAGGTACAAGGCAGAAGAAACCAATATACAGTTAAAATAGCAGATAACAACAGATAACAGATAATAACATATTACTTTTATAATAACTTAGATAATAACAGATTTACTTTTTGTCTCAACATCCATATTTTAATAGAAATAGTTAAGATTATTCCAATATTGTAACTAAAGTTGTTTCGGTAGGTGTTTGAAAATTATTTATTTTTATTATCTAGAAGTTTAAAAGGAAGAAGTAGACGAAGCGGCCCTAGTCGGTCAGCATATGTCTCAAACCAAGCAACTATCAATCAATCAACCTTTTCAACGAAATGAAAGAATAGCTTAATCCAGGAAATTAACTTTATCCTGCTGACACGAAGAAAAGTAAGCTTAATTTTAGCGAGAAAGAGAGCTGTCAACTTTGACAAAACATTTTATGTAGTAAGGAAGTACCGTGCCAATTTCGTGATAAGAATCTACAACATAAGTGTCAAAGAGGACAGATTCTTCAACAAAATAATATTTAAGTATACAAGGAATCAACCGGAACACGTTTCTCAAAATTACTTAAATCCTAAGATAAGATTGTCTGTAACTGTCAGATTTCAGCAGTTCAACAATTATGCGATTTTTGTTTCATAGGTAAAACCATTCATCAAAAAATCATCAATTTCCCGAACATTCCACAAGGCATCTACCAAACAATAATCTCACCAAAACAAACCATTTCGTCTGTTTTGGTGACTTTAATTGTCTTTTTCAAGCCTTAGGAAAACCGCTCGAAAAATAAGCTCGTCTGAGACCACCAAACGCAACAACATCGTCGCATGCTAGTAGAAACAATACCGAGCACAGCAAGGCCAGGGTTCAGGGGCTGGAAGTGCGCCAGTGCGTTCTACCGTGACAGGAACGCAAATTAAAAGACACAATATTAAGGAAAGTATATGCAAATTTATTTTACTTTTGATGTGTCTCAACCTCTTAAAACTGGCTGCTTTGGTACACCCGCAAATAGGTTTCGTCCCATTTTAGTTGCAGACCTGCCAACCTGTTAACTTAAAAAAGCAGGAGACATTTTTATCGACATATTGTTAATAGCTGCACTTAGCCATTTTTATATTTGATTTATGAAAATATTCATTTGTCAATCAATGTATAAAAATATTTTAAAAATACAGGTAATACAAACACATGTTTAAAAAAACTTATTTACTGAAATTAAGTTCAACAAATTAGTACAAAAAACACTTGGTTACAATACCTATTTACAATTAAAATGTAACAGTTTATCACCTAGTTTTTAAAGGACAAGGTATTTTTTACACAACCAAGATTTTGTAGATAGAAGTGATTGTGATGGTGTTTTTTTAAAAGACTGACCAGGTGCAGAGGAAAAAGCAGGGGAGTTGGTAAGTCTGTAGTTGTAAAGAGAAATGTTTACACCCTGAAAAGCGAACTCAAACAGTAAACTTTTAATACACATAGTATAACATTATCTTCAAATTAGATAGGGCATTCATTTTTAAAGTATTTATATTTCGCTTTTCGTGTGCTTAAAATATTTTAAACTATCTCCTTCAGAAAAAGTTTTCAGCTGGAAATATATCCCTATAATCGATTCTTGTGGATTTATGGAAAACAATAAATTTAAAAATGAATTAATTGGTTGTCAAAGTAAATAATTACATCATCATTTGCATAAAGAATTTCTAAATATGGTTTAGCTTACACATTTAGCCCCAAACATTTCCTAAAACACCTTCATGATTTATATTACTTTATAGAAAGAATAGTTGTATATGTTACGGGCAAAACAACTAATTGGGCATTATTAATAATGCCCAGAGTGGAAGCGAACAGAGTGATAAATTTCATTCATAAATTTCGTTGAATTTATCATATTGCCCGGGCATTATTAATAATGCCCAATTAATCACTTTGTCCGTTACATATGTACTCATAAAAATTCTTAGACATTTTAGTTTGATTATTTAGTTCTCACGCCTTTAATGTTTTTTGCACAGACTATATTTCTAAATACACTCACTTCCAAAAGTTAAGCACGGAATTGTTTTTTCAACCTAACACCCAGTAGAACTATTTTTCATACATGAAAATCATACCACAAGATGTTCAACTAGTGAGAATACAGGGCCCGAGAACAAATTTTCCGTACCAATAACTTAAGGGGGTAAATGGGACCTCCATCGATAATGGAGTTCCATTACACATATGGAGCAGTGACAGAAACGTCTATTTGAGAGGTATTTAACTGAAAATTTTATGTTTTTCTAAAGAATATTGTTTTTTCTAAACTCTACGCATGTTTTCAAACGTGTTTGCTACATTTAAATGGCATTCTTAAGGTTTTATTGAGAGATATCGGTCTAGTCATCATTTTGGCAAGTTTTAGCCTCGGGGTCATTTTTGGTAAGTGGTATCAGACCTTCAACCATGTTATTTAGTAACTCTTACATGTGCTTGAAGGTGTTTAGGTCTGGGGACCCTGAAAGTACCCTTATTCTTTCAATATCGATACTTATAAAAAAACTTTAAGATAGCCAAAGTGTGATTTTTTGCAGCTTTATCACTCTTTAAGATAAATCCTTGACCCAAAATGTCTTCTAAAAGGAGAAAATGGGACATGAGAACTTGTAGGCATTAGTGAAAAGCTCTGTGGCATATAGGGGGTGTTGAAAAGGCACAAAAAATTTTATAGTTTTACAGGAACGGCATCGGTTATTAACGTTCAAAAAATGAAAATTTTTTAGTGTTAATTTATTTATTTTAGATGTACACAACAGAAATGAATCCAATAATAGTGTTAGTAATGGACGTATAATGGACGTATACATGTCTGAAAAGAAAGAAATATATCTAACAATATCTCGATTCTTTTTTTAAATGAGTTTTTAAGAGATCGAATTTCTTCTCTGAAACTATTGCCGTTTTAACACCCCCTATATGTCAAAGAGCTTTTCACTGATGTCTGCAATCATTCACAAGTGTTCTCATGTCCCATTTGCTCCTTTTAGAACACATATCGGGTCGAGGATTTATCTTTAAGAGTGAAAAATCTGCGAAAAATCCCAATTTGGCTATCTTAAAGTTTTTTATAAGTAACGATATTGAAAGAATAAAGGTACTTTCTGGGTTCGCTGACCTAAACGCATTCAAGCACATGTGAGAGCTACTAAATAACATGGTTGAAGGTCTGATACCACTTGTCAAAAATGACCCAGAGGCTAAAACTTGCCAAACATGATGATTAGACCTATATATCCCAATAAAACTTTAAAAAACCCATTTAAAGTTAGCACACACGTTTAAAAACATGCGTTGAGTTTAGGAATAACAATAATCTTTAGAAAAAACATTAAATTTTCAGTTAAAAACCTCTCACATAGACGTTTCTGTCTCTGCTCCAAATGTGTAATGGAACTCCATTATCAATGGAGGGCCCATTTACCCCCTTAAATTATTGGTAGGGAAAATTTATTCTCGGGCCCTGTATTCCCACTAGTAGAACATCTTGTGGTATGATTTTCATGCATGAAAAATAATTCTACTAGGTGTTAGGTTGAAAAAACAGTTCCGTGTTTAACTTTTGGAAGTGAGTGTAACTGGAAGTATCAACAACATACTTAGAAATTTCTTTCCCATTTCTTTCATAATTTTTTTGTGTAAAACAACAAATTATTTGGTTTCGGAGGGTTCTATATAATATTATTTAACTTATTGATGAACGTTTCGAGAAAAAAAGAAAACAAATTTGGTGTTTTTATGAAAACTACTTGGTTGGACAAAATCATCATAAATTCTATGAAGATTGCTTCGGAAAATATTAAAAGTAGGATTTCGCTCATTCAAAGCATATCGAAGGTCTATTCAAAATCCTTCTTTCCAAAAACGTGATAGAAACGCCATAACACTACCTGTGAGAGACCGGCCTTTAAAATCGAAGGGTTCTCAGGTCAAGACTTCACGGCGGTAAGTATACATTTCTTGCAGGCCCTTGACCGAATTGAAATTATCTCAGTGAGGTAAATCCATCAGAATCTAGAAAATTATCTCAGTGAGGTAAATCCATCAGAATCTAGCAATATTTTTCAAATTTTTCGCATCAACCCCTTCTTCAAATTGAATCGTCCGTCAGTTGGAAGAAGGGAATAAGTTCAAAAACCAAGTTTTGAGAAAATCGAAAAAACTACATAAGTAATGGAATTTTCTATGTATAACCACCAAATTTTTACTGGAAATTCAGGACCCTATTTAGAAAACAGAGCAATCATCAAAACAAATATAAGTACATTCAAAAAAAAATTTTACAGTTGAAAAAAGCTGACGGACTTATTCCCTTTTTCAACCTTATGAAATTTCAAATGATTAAAAATCTTAAAAACTACTTAAAATTGACATTTAAATTATATTTCTGACAAAAGTGAGAAATAGAAAGACAAATAAAACTCAAAATAATAATTAAATTGAGTCATTAAGGCAGTATCAATGGAGTAAGTGAATACGAATGCAGTTAAACATTCTATGGATAAAAAAATAAGTTAAAAACACTTTTAAATTAAAAGAAAACTTTATTTTGGCTTAGTTTACAACACAAAGAATAAGAAAAGAAAGACAAATTAACTAAAATTCCAAATTAAATTAGAAAATACAATGAATGGACATCGATTCCGCAACTTCAAGGGGCTATATCTGCCGATAGGGGGTAGCTACATTTCCCCCTCTTTCTACTCATAGATAGAGCAAAGAAGCTCAGAGTTTATTTGTCATTGGACTTATTCCCTTTTTCAAACTGGCGATTAAGTTTTTATCAAAGATTTACGGAAAAAATGATACTCTCAAGAATGTTTAGTTAATTTTTTAACCTCATTTTTCTCATTTACATGAGAATAGGATCTTAACATATTACGATCTGGGCAAGCGTAAAATGGGCAAGTCCAGTATTTTTATTTTATTTTTTTATTCTATACAGGGTATCAAAGAGAGGAATATACGCGCAATTTTTTTTTAAATTACGATGATTATATATTTTTAAAATTTAATTTCAATGGTTGACTTTAAAAAAGGGTGCGCAAAAACGTCAAATGTCAAAAGGTGATGTCCTTTAATCCGAAATATTTGTTTACAACCTATCAGGATTCAAAGCGACCGTTGATTTTCACAATAGAGGAACTATCGATTTTTTTAAATTTAAATTAAAATATTGAATTTACTAATTTTTTTGAAACTTTTCATGTCGATTTTGGAATTTTGGAAAAATTAATTTTTTTTCCTGTTTTCAAAAAATGCTGGTAGTATTGCCCATTGAATCAAAGGTTTTCTATACCTAAACTATCAAACATAATATTTAAGTTTTTTAAAATATGACTTTTCGAGTTCTCTATTTAAGAACTGGGTGCCAAAAATTTATTAATTTAGTATTCTTACTGGCTATTATGTTTTATGTTTTAGTCTAGAGCTGAAAAGCAATTTTTATAACGTTCAAGAAATTAAATTTTTAGAAAAATCTGAAGGGATAACTCTTTAATTAATTAATTATTTCCTTTGGTTACATCCGGAGGGGACTGCATCGTGCAAGTCATATATAATTTTAAAAAACCACCAAGTTAAAAACCTACGCCTAAATTTTGTGAGAGGGTTCAACCCTAACCTCCCCCCTTGGATACGGTCCCCTGATCCCCAGAACAAAAGTATGGGAAAAAGTTTTCCTGCCTTTGAGCAATTGCAGATATATCCTCAAAATCATTAAAAAAAATTGAGAGGCAGCCTTATTATACTTATAATGGAAGATTTTGAATTCAATCTATTTTATGAAAAAATTATTCCCCATCAAAATTATTCAGATCAAATAAACAGATTTCAGATATGAAAATCAAATATGATAAGAGGGGCACATGTGAGTGCGCCTTAAATGTCTTGAAAGTACTAAATGAATGCAAGTTAGCACAGTAAAAAAAATATTTCCTGAATAATTTGTCGGAATTGGTTTCATAAAATTAAGGAGAATAGGTAAATTTGAAGAAATATATATTCCAGATATATTTCAAAGATGGCGTTAGTATGCGATCTCTTTTTAATGTGTAGTAGCTCGTGAAAAAACTTCAAACCTGAAATTTAAACGAGAGAAATTCCTGTTTCCAATTTACAAATGTCTAAAACAGAGTTTCTCAAACTGTGGGTCGCGACCCACTGGTGGGTCGCCAGTCAGTTTTTGGTGGGTCGCGAGAAGATTTTTAATTTTTTCACAAACAGTGTTATTGACTTTTGAATTATCAAACTATTAGTTGAACTTTAGAAATTATCAAATTACCATACTATAGTAAAAATAATAAAAATTTGAGAAAAAACTACACTACTTGGAGAATGTGCCGATCATGCAAATCTAGTCGGTTATTTAAATAAGATTTGAAAAAAATATTTAGTGTTTCTCCCCATCCACACTGGGGGGGTCAATGCAAATTTTAAGAATTTTCTTGGCAAATGATGCAACTGATGTAATTTATCCCATATTGCTAAAAAACAAGTTAAAACATGTTTTTAAGGGTCAAAATTTAAAAATTTTCTCTGGGGGAGTACCCCCAGACCCCCCTTTTTACTGTAGGGATCATTGTTAGAACACAATTAAACGATTTCATACCCTTGTAACTAAATAGTTGGTGAACACCCCCCAGTCAGAGAAGTTAAAATTCTGTGGGGAGGGGGCATGAGATAATTATCTCAGTTCAGTTAATTATAAATAACTGAAGCTGGTGGGTCGCGTTAGATTTTGTTTCTCAAAAGTGGGTCGCGATGTTAAAAAGTTTGAGAACCCCTGGTCTAAAAGATAAAGTTTAACCTTTACTGCTAAGGTTAATTTTTCCGTCTTTTCTTTCTTTTAATTTTATTCTGAATATTGAGTACTACAAACTTACCTTAACGCCATCTATTATCCATAAATATAGTGAGCTGTTGCATAAAAATGAAAGTCCTAAATCAACAGGAGCTTAACCTCTTATTATCTATTTCACTGATTCGATAATAGATGGCGTTTTAAAACTAATTCATTAGTTTTTTCGATACTCTAACGAAATTTAAAAATTATCGTATAAATTGCTTCTCGGATGGTTGTTTGTCCTTCAGTGTCTCGTATCTCTTTCTGGATGAAAAGAAACTTAACTTTAAGAAAAGAAATTAAGATTTTTTTCAATTATTTTAACCAATATTATAAAGAGGACTCCAGCAAAAGCCATGCAATACATTTCTGGAGAGATTCTAAAACTAATTTGGGTCAATAATTGTTTTCCTTTTTTCATTTTGCACCTTTACTTTAGTAATTCTTCAGTTTTTCATTATAATAAAAAAATTATATGTCAGAACAAAAAGAGAGTTCGAATAGTTATATCGCTCTTCTATTTTCATATTCACGTTCTCTTCCTAGAGTTGATTTGATAGAGCGAATAAAATTAACTCTCACACACAGTCTCTCAGATAGGTCAAGGAGAAATATTTTTAAAAAATCAAATATTTCCTTTTAAGAAATTTCTCTTTAGAGAAATTATGTTATAAAAGAATATCATGGTGTTTCCCCAAGCTCGCTAGTACATAAAAATGTCCCTTCCCTCAAGCAAAATAACTTAAAAAAATGTTTGTGGAAACCTTATATTATTATTTGGATAACATTTTAATTGCTCACTAAGGCTAAGCGCGCACTGGAGACTTCTGTCTCGGCGACTTAAAACACTAGTCACTCGAGAGCAATGCATTTCTATGAGAAAATTCTTGGCCTAGTGATCTTGGTCTCGTCGCCATGTGCGCGCACTCTAGCTTCTTGCAATCGCCAGGGAAGCAATTTTGTCTTTGTCTCCGAGACAAAAGTCTCTAGTGCGCGCTTAGCCTAAGATGCGAGAATTGTCTATTCAAAGTGAGCGTGTTGATATATGAGCGTGTTGATAGCTTTGTGTCTATTGCACAGCACAAGCATGCGTGCACTGTGGAATGAAATAATTGATCAGATATGACATTACATTTTTCGAAAACAAAAAGTTGTTGTAAAGATATAATAGTTCTTGGGAAAATTTTATCTACTCCCCTCCCACTCTCATCCAGGAATTCTATGATGAGTTTGGGCCGAACTTGTTGAAACAGATTCCAGGGGAATCACTCAAGAAAAATGCTCCTCCTTGGGCTAAAAAAAACCGGAAAAAAATAAGAAAGTAGATTTTTATGGACCAAAAATTTTTTACAGGCATTTAAAAAAATCTCCTTTTTATTTCCCTTTAGGGCTCCAGGGGGTTATTATCCCATGATTGAAACGCTTGATGAACGAAAAAGTTTGAAGTTTGTGCTGATCTAAAATGAGTTATTTGGGGTCAAAATCCTTACAATTTTCTGGGAGAGAACCACCATAAGACTCCTATCATCGTCTGAAAAAATATGCTTTCTCCATAAGCTTCAGATGGTGATTATCGGCTCAGAAACTTTCGTTTACCAAACATTGTTTATCAAATATGGGGTTTCAAAAATAATTTTCATGGGGATCTGGAAAAATCTATAATAAAAAAATGGAAACTTATGTCAATTAGCTTCCAAAGGTAGAGAGGATACTCAAACCCCCTTGGTTGAAACACCCTATTTATAATAATTTCCCCTCACTCTACTTGTCTACTCTACTTGGTCTCTACTTGTATTTCTAAAAATCCCCAGTTTCTTTTTTAAATTTTTTAAACATATTTTACCAATCAAAATTTAGAGAGAATCAAGTTTAAAAATAAAAATCATAAAGGGATTTCAAAATCACGAGTTAGTAAAAAAATAAAAAAATATAAAACATCGAAGAAAAAATAAAACTAATACCATAAGCTAAAACGAAATAAGATAATTTAAAAGATAAGATAATTACATCGTAAACAAATTCAAGTTCACATTATTCGAAGCATTGAAAAGTTAGACAGGATCCCTAAAGAATTTTTCCACTTTAAGTATGCAGTTTTTGTTGAAGCAGAAAAACCAAGATAAAAGTGGAAAAGAGCAATTTATGTTGGGAATAAATGTAAAGTAAAGGGAAAAAATTAAAATATTCCATTTTCTCCCCATTAAACCCACATATTTAACGCCTGCTTGTTCCCACTTTCGTGGGTAGAATTGAAGAACAGTCCAACCTTGACCAGTTGAATGACCCTTCCAGTAATGGTCACTTTTAAGGAAAAAAAACTATTTTAATGATGAAAAGTCCGTTCTGTTCCTCTTTGGACATCTTTGCTCAACCAAGCGCTGTTTTGACCGTTATTTGGAGCAGATTCACACTTTTGTTTAAAATATTTAGCAGCTGCAATAATCTTCTTTAGGTTTGTGTTAGGGGAGCCCATTAACTCTTTTAGTCCTATCCACCTCATAGTTTCCATAGGATCCAACGGATATCTCGGGTAGATACAATGATCTATAGAAAAATATTGACAGTTTCTCAATTATTTTTAGGTCATGAATGGTGTCTAGAATATTTTTCCCCTACGAAATCAAATTTCAAGGGAAAGTAAATTGATTCACTTGAATTAGGAACAGTGGCGTATATAAGGGGGACCAAGGAGGCCCAGTCTTCCCCCGAAATACAGACTAGGTGTACCAAAACGAGTAAAACTAATTTTTTATGCTCAAATTTTTAATTTTCTGGGGGAGGACTCTCAGACCCCCTTTTGTATATATTTTTTAATATAATAATATTAAATACAGGGTGTTACAGGTGGGATAGGACACACCTAGAGGACTCAGAATCCCATAGGAATGGGGGATCGGAGACGCATCTAGGTGTGCCTTATCCCACCTAGAAGTAATGAAACATTTATCTAAAACACCCTGTGTAAATATATTAAAAACTTACATTGAACCTATTTAATATAAATGAGTGGGGCTTTGGAATAATTTTTCGTCCATTCCCCCGATGGGAAAATTATCTTTGAGCCTGATAACGACTAGATATTTTCGAGGATATTTTTGTGCCCTTCCTTAAGTAAATTTCTCAGTAGACTTATTTTCATCAACAAGTGTCATATAACACCGAAAATGGATAATTGCAGTCAAATTTTTTTAATCTTAATGTGTTCAGAATGGCTTAAGACCTCCAAAAACATTTTAATTTACCTTTCAAAGCCCTAAATTTTAAGTTATTTTCAATTAAAAATAGCTTCTTTTCTCTCTGAGCTGAAACAGTTTGTGACGTTAAATGTGCCTTCCTCCCGCTTGTTGTTATCATCCCGCTTTGAAAGACTGAAAAGACTGAGCTCTAGTTTTTTTACAGCCTAGTGTTTCGATGAAAACGGCGTTTCCCACATTTCCAAGAGACACATGTGACGTCACATTGTTAGGAGCTTTCTGTATTAAAATATGTCATAATTACCTTAAAAAAAGTTTGTGGGAAATGACAAGCGTATTTTTGGAATCAGAAGAGAGTTTTTAATAAATTAAAATTGAATATTTAGAATTTTAAGAGATGCTGCAATTCTCCATTTGCACGCGTTGAACTCCAAAACGAATTCGAAAGTCTTCATAACTAGTTCACCGTCATTTCACCTTCAATGCAACAGTATGACCCCTCCTCATCTCAAGTATTCATTCCCTTCAAAGAACGAAACACAATCGCCCATTAGCACCCTCATTAGCAAAGCAGCAGCAATAAAGCTTCGAAAAACGGTCTCGGAATGCTCTATTAATTCCACACAGCCACTATAACACTCTCTCAATTGGAGAGATGAAGTGCAATCATCATCCACTGAATAGGACTCCGCTTTTGAAATGACTTTTTGTTTGCGAAAGTGGGAATTAGAGAGTTATCTGCTCCACATAGCGGTCAGATGGACCCAAGCGTGGTGGGATTCGGAGAGAGAGCTGAGAGATCGTTGAGGCAATCGCTTTACATAAGAAGCACAGACGTTCAAGATAAGATTCGTCCAATTTTCGTCATGTAGGGCCAAATTTCGTTTATTTCCAGTAACTTGACATTGCTTTCACTGTGTAGTATCAATCCTTACTGATATCCTTAAAAGTTATGAATTTTGTTCCCGGTTATACGGACTCGGAGTATATCCCTCCGTAGTGGAACCTCCCTTCCCGGAGAGGGACCTTCCCCCGAGTCTATACTATGTTCATTTTGAACTGGCGCTTGGAAATATTTCCTTCCCCACCACCGATCGGTAACCATAGCAACTATCCTCGTCAAAGTGACGAAGAAGGCTTACTATTGGCTGCCCGAAGAGCGTAACTATGGTTACGCTTCTAGCGTGGGGGAAAGCAATATTTCTCTAAATAGATGGGGGGGGGTCCCTCCTTATCACGGTGTAACATCTCTCCAAGTATGGAAACAATATCTACCCACCACTTTTTGTGTAAAGTGCCATAATTTTTCATAGGGCCATTCACCCCACTTCGATTTAGCCTGGAATCAAACTGTTTCACTAACTCTGATTGGCTAAAAACTAGTTTCTCTTTTTTAACTACCAATCAAAGGTTTGATTCCAGGAAAAACTAAAGTCAGGAATCAGGATAATGGTGAATACGCGGGCGTGGGAAAGGTTTATAAATTACCTGTAATTATACAGGGTGTATCTGAAATGGTGCAACAAACTTTCAGGGATGATAGTACTCATCAAGACGAACAAGAATTGGTATAGAAAGGGGGGTCGCAAATGAGTTTTAAGGGGTGAAACCCCGGGGTGAAAATCAGCAAAAAAACTTGCATATTTGTGCAGGAAGAAACACAATGGTTCGATTCCGGTAGTTACTTTGTAAAACAACTTCAAATATTACTAAGCTAGTTTTCCCGTCAGTAACACTTTTGCATTCGACAGGAAAAAAAACTTCGCCAATCCGTGATCGCCAAATACTTTTCAGTGATTCTTACGGAAACTCAAATTTCCATGTAGTAGAACTATAAATGATTAAATGATAGCTTAGTTGGTAGCATAACAGTCTTGCAATCGTAAGATTGCGAGTTCTGTCCTGCTGTGTGAAGTTGTTCAATTTTAAATTCATATTATTTTTTTTAAAAAGATATATTTTGAAAGACATTGCAACATGTGTTAAAGTATTAATATTTCATTTGGTCCCACTTAAATAAATTTTTTAGCTATACAAAATAAGTGTTTTTTTAAATAGAAACATATTGATTAATTAATATCGTATTAATATCGTGCCTTTAGAAGTAAAATACTAACACAAAATGTAGAATTAAAGATAACCGCATTTTTAATTTATTATTAGTACTATTTATGCAATTCAGGACAATGCACAGCTTTTAAAGAAAAAAAAGTCCTTTAAGCCTTAGTCGGTGTAAGAAGCACTCCCTTCTCATCTGTGCAATTTCCCTCCGGCCTGGATGGAACAAGCGTAGCATTCGCACAAACCTTACGGGATTTGTAGCTAACTCCGTACGCAATGCATGAGTACTGCTATCGAGCTAGCTGCTGTGACACCGTAAGGATTCATAGCGATAATAAACAAGAGAAAATTATTTTAAAAGTGGTAGATTGCCGCTGAGCCATCCAGCTGGCTCGTTTTTTAATATGAAGAAATTCAGCATTTTGAAGATAATGCTTACAGTCTAAATAAGAATTGAATAAAGAAATTTATTTCTACAAGAAATTTGGAGAACTGGGGAAAGATAAACAGACTGACGGCCAAGAGAAATCGAATAATTTTGATTGAATAATTTATAACATGATAGAGTGATTGGAAAATCCATGGTTTGTTAGGTAGGAGGAAGAAGGAGCTATGCCAAAAACTGATAGCTGAAGTTTTGAAGGAAAAATAAATTTAAACACAAAAATTGGGGGAGGGGGTGAAACATCACTAAAATAGTATTAATTTTACTAGAAACTTGTTTTAAATAAGTCACCACTCTGTTAATTAATTTTAAATGACTTTGTCTGTGTACTGAGGATGGTCTGTACAATCCGCTCTTAGGGTGCCGGAACGTTTGAAGTTCATAGGTTTAAAACAGTTTGTCCTCGAAGGCGGATTACGTAAACCTCTTAGGGAAAGTGCCCTTACTACGTAACTCATTTATTACTATTTTTGACCCCCTCCCTCCCTTTGGTGGCCACCCCCTCTAGTTTTCACGTAGTAATTCATAAACACGGTTTTCAATTATTTTTTGTAAACAGAAAATTTAAAAATTAATTCGGTTTAATTTGTCTAATCTTAATAATTAGTTTGGCTAATTTCAATAATTAATTTGGCTTAATTTTGTCGTATTGACTAGAGGCTATTGATTACGAAACGAAACCCTAAGCTTCATTAACTACCCTCCCCTCCGTCAACACAGGAATACTAAAGTGGCTGAGCTCGCACCCCATCTCGACCGTGTATTTCTTGAACTTGTAATTTTCTTAGTTTTGTCTTGTCATGAGAATAACAGTTATAATTATGTAGTCACATCTAGAATAAGATAATTTAAGTATAAAACTGTTTAAAATGCTTAGGTTTTTAAACTCTTTATTTTTTTAATAACACATAGCTATGTTTCATGCAAAATTTAAGTCATCAATACATTTTCTTAAAGGGTTTTCACAAAGAACTCCCTAGTTTTAAAAACTAATAACAAATAGACAAAACAAGATAAAAATACCCCGTTATCTGTAATGTCTTCTTTTAGACCAAAGAAATTCTTAACACAATTTTTTTTAAATCGGTCGATCAAAAAAAATTAATATATGGCAGCACAAGATTTTGTGAAACGAAGGAAAAGCAGTCCTTGAAATCCTTATTATAGATTGTAGGGAAATAAAATTTACGGAAGAAACGATTTCTGAATCGAATGAGAATCAAATACTTTGTAATATAGTTGATCGTTGATTTAAAAATAGGGATTTCAAGGATTGCTTTTCCTTCATTTCACAAACATTTGTGTAAAAAAATTTTAAACACATGTCAAAGTTTTTCGTTGAGACAAAATGCGAATTAAAGCATTGTAATTACCTGAAAAAAAATTACCGTAAAGAAAAACACTGCAATTTAGAAAAATCCATAAAAATTCTCAAAATACTATTATACATCCTTTAATTTTGTCCGATTTTGTGACCTCACGCCATAAAACCCCAACCCACATCCTTTAATAGTACTCTTTCCATGTATTGCCCAAAAATTATTGACATGACAAAATCCACAATCTTAAGGGCCCCATTCACGGACGCTCCGCTCCGCTCCCAACGGAGCGGTACGGAGCTAGAAGATGAAAAACCGAAAATAAGACAATCGCTCCGCTCCACCCATTCTAGGCGGGGGAAAATACGGTTTGACCTCAAACAAATTCCAACAAAAGGTTTTTCAACGGTTTTGGACTCTACTAGGTGTCCTTATTGACCAAAAAAAAGTTTACCAACATCTGACAACCGGAAGTTGTTTTTTTTTAATTTTTTAAAAAAATTTAAAATCCATAAAAAAACGATAAATAGGACGAAACGAAAACTTTTTTTGGTGTTAAATTATATATTCGATGATAGTTGACATTTCTAAGCGAAGAAATTTATAAAAATTTCATTTATAAGAATCTGGCAACCATTAAAGTGCATTTTCCAAGATGGCGGCCTACGTTTTCATTAAATGACAGTTAAATCGGTTTTCTCGAGTAAATTCCATTAATTGCGATGAAATGCGATGTTAATTAACTCAATAGCTTCAGATAATGCTGTAAATTTGGTCTATCCGATTGAAATAATAAAAAAAACAAGCAAAAATACGCGCATATCTGCGGAGGTTCCGAGTCCCGATTTCACTGGGTATAGTCACTTTAAAAGTTCATTACAGCTTGGAAAAAATTCCAAAAAGCATTTTCTCAACGGTTTTAGACAGTACTAAGTGTATTTATTGCCATGTAGAAAGTTTACCAGAATCTGACAACCGAAAGTGGGTTTTTTTCAAGATGGCCGCCGATGCTTCAAATAGAGATATTCGTGAAAGAACCATAATTTAACAGCTATGAAAATTTTTTATGGGTTCAAAAAACAAATATAAGGTACTAGTCAAGTTTTCTTATCATACTTATAAATATAAATTTCTTTTACAAAATCTAGAAACCAGAACAGGGCTTATTTCCAAGATGGCGGCGTACGTTATTTTCTAAATTGACGGCGTTTTGTAAAGGTTCATCAAACTAAAGAAAAAATTCCAACAAGCATTTTCTCAACGGTTTTAGACAGTAATAAGTGTATTTATTCTAGTTATGAAAGTTTACCAGAATCTGACAACCGGAAGTGGGTTTTTTTCAAGATGGCCGCCGATGCTTCAAAGAAAGAGATATTCGGGGAAAAATTCCATTTTAAGTGCTATAAAATTTTTTTATGAATTCTAAAATCAAATATCAGGTTATAGTTAAGTTCTCTGATCATAGTGGTAAATATAAATTGCGTTTATAAAATCTTTTAACCAGAATAGGGCTTATTTCAAAGATGGCGGCCTAGGTTTCTTTCGGAATTGCCGGCGCATACTGGATAATTTTAAAGGTTTATTAAATTAAAGAAAAAATTCCAACAAGCATTTTCTCAACGGTCTTAGACAGTACTAAGTGTATTTATTGTCGTTACAAAAGTCTACCCGAATCTGACAACCGGAAGTGGGTTATTTTCAAGAAGGCCGCTGATGATTCTTAAAAAACTAGAAAAGCCTAGAAAATTGAATATTTAGCGAAAAAATACCTTCTGATATGTATGAAATAAAAACTTGATAACTTTATAGACTTTTTTACCTAAAATTAAGAACCTAATATTTAATTTTGGAACCCATAAAAAAATTTATAACACTTAAATTAGGACTTTTTTACGAATACCTCTATTCTTAAAGCATCGGCGGCCATCTTGAAAAAAACCCACTTCCGGTTGTCAGATTCTGGTAAACTTTCATAACTAGAATAAATACACTTAGTACTGTCTAAAACCGTTGAGAAAATGCTTGTTGGAATTTTTTCTTTAATTTGATGAACCTTTACAAAACGGCCGTCAATTTAGAAAATAACGTACGCCGCCATCTTGGAAATAAGCCCTGTTCTGGTTTCTAGATTTTGTAAAAGAAATTTATATTTATAAGTATGATAAGAAAACTTGACTAGTACCTTATATTTGTTTTTTGAACCCATAAAAAATTTTCATAGCTGTTAAATTATGGTTCTTTCCCGAATATCTCTTTATTTGAAGCATCGGCGGCCATCTTGAAAAAAACCCACTTCCGGTTGTCAGATTCTGGTAAACTTTCTACATGGCAATAAATACACTTAGTACTGTCTAAAACCGTTGAGAAAATGCTTGTTGGAATTTTTTCCAAGCTGTAATAAACTTTTAAAGTGCCTATACCCAGTGAAATCGGGAGTCGGAACCTCCGCAGATATGCGCGTATTTTTGCTTGTTTTTTTTTTATTATTTCAATCGGATGGACCAAATTTACAGCATTATCTGAAGTTATTGAGTTAATTAACATCGCCTTTCATCGCAATTATGGAATTTACTCGATAAAACCGATTTAACTGTCATTTTAATGAAAACGTAGGCCGCCATCTTGGAAAATGCACTTTAATGGTTGCCAGATTCTTATAAATGAAATTTTTATGAATTTCTTCGCTTAGATATGTCAACTATCATCGAATATATAATTTAACACCGAAAAAAGTTTTTGTTTCGCCCTATTTATCGTTTTTTATGGATTTTAATTTTTTTTTTAAATTTAAAAAAAAACAACTTCCGGTTGTCAGATTGTGGTAAACTTTTTTTTGGTCAATAAGGACACCTAGTAGAGTCCAAAACCGTTGGAAAACCTTTTGTTGGAATTTGTTTGAGGTTCGGCCCTTTTTTGAGCTATTTTCCCCCGCCTATTCCATTTTCTGTTTCCTGGTAGCCATTGTTTACAGCAAAATGGATGATTTTCTTCTAGTGTCGACAGCTGTTATTTAAATTGGATTTTGGACAGCTGTTATTTAAATGGGAAATAAAATAAAGTTAACGACAAAAAACTATTTTTTATACCCACTTTAAAAAGGTATCATTTACTGTTTTATAAATTTTTACACAACTATATGTATGCAGTTAAATTTTTAAATTGTAATTACAGAAAATGGAGATCCTTTCAACTATTTTTGCATTTAGGGTTTATTTCCACTGAAATCTATTTTTAAATTTGAAGTGGTTAGTTGCACGAAGAGTTAGTTACCTTTATCAAGCGAAAGAAAGTTAGAGTTGTAGTTTTTTTTTCGTGCGACTACTCAGTGCCTTTTAAATTCCGAGTTCTTTTAACCTACACATACAAATATTCCCTTAATTAATAAAGAGAGTATCGTTTGGCATCCCGACTTCAATAATATGGATTTTGTTAAGTAACTGATTATTTTCGAAAGTTAAGCTAAATGGAACCTAACCACAAAACAACAAGAGATATTTTTCGATGAATATAAATTTTCGAGTTTTTAAATAATTTCAATTAAAGTAAAAACGGATTATTTCAATATTACGATCATTTCTAAATATAAATAGAGAATATAAATAAAATTAAATTTCTTCAATGTTTAGTTTTTTAAGCAACTTAAAGTTTACAAAAACATTTTAAAAATACACACATGGGGTTTCCTATTAATTTTCCAAGATTTATTGCATTTATTAGTTTATAATAACCTTTCATTTTTCAGCCATCCTAGTTTGATAATACATAAATTGTTTGAAATTTGATTTTAAGATTATTTAACTAATTTCTTTGCATGCAACACTTTTAAAAACTCTTAAAAGAAAGTACTAAATAATTCAAAAGTAATTATTTATTAGTATGTCTTTACTCTTTATTGATTTTAATTTAAGTTGAAAATAGAGTTTGGTTCCCCTAAATAAATTATTTGATGGAATATTTTTGGAAGAAATGGTTGGGATTAGTTAAAAGGATCTAAATTAAGGAAGTTATTAAACAAATGTCATGACACCTAAAAATAATTTTGCTTCAAGATTGTGCTGGAATTCAAAATTTTGTAACCAGAAATAACACTGTAATAAATCTATTTTTATAAATTTTTGGTTTTAATATTTATAAAAAAATAAATAAATCTTACTACCCCCGAGTTTTAACATTAAATTCCTCTGGACTAGCTATTTATAAAAAAGATACTTTTGAATAATAATAAAAATTATGGTAACAGAAAACGATTAAAATTATTGGAAAGTTTTTAAAGGGGGGCATCTAGTCACTGATCTCCTAATTAATTTTTCATAATTTAAGCGATCCTTTGAACCCTTTAAACAAAAATCAATATCAGATGAAAAATTTTGTGAAAAGGAAGTTTACTAGCATAAAACTAAATCTAGCCTGGGCGTAATACACTCTATGCTGACTAGGATACTTCATAATTAATTCAAATTTTATAATGGAGCCATTGGATTTCCAATACTTTGGAATTCCAAATGCTCCACAAAACTGGAATGATAAAGCGGTTCACGTCATGAATTACATCACGCATGATGTCAAAAATAAAATCATGTGACTCTAGATTTCAACCTTATCAGCAGTTTGGAACGAGTGGAGTTCGGATTTGGAATGTCGTTCCAGCCACTCCGAGTGATGCGAGATCATTTCTGTCAACAATCGCTCCAAAAAGCACGTGTTTTTGTGGAATGGAGCGGAGCAGAGCGACCGTGAATGGGGACCTTTACGATTGCGAGTTATAACATTCCGGTTCATTTCTCTACCAACTGAACTACTGTTTTCACGATAAAATAAGAAACGAAAAAAATTGCGCCAAATGGATAATAAGTTGCCAAATTTGGTTGAATATGCATTAAAAAAAGAGACTGATCAAATAAATCTTTCGCTACGCGAAGATAACTTCCTGAAAAGTTACAGTTAAAATTTCTTTTTGCAAGTACGAGTTCTATTTTTTTGGTGTAAAAAATTACGGAATCGAACAATTATGTCTCTTCCTGCACAAATATGCAAGTTTTTTTGCTGATTTTCACCCCGGGGTTTCACCCCTTAAAACTCATTTGCGGCCCCCTTTCTATACCAATTCTTGTTCGTCTTGATGAGTACTATCATCCCTGAAAGTTTGTTGCACCATTTCAGATACACCCTGTATATTCCAGAACAAGCAAGGCTGTATCAGTGAGACTCCAACGTTACTTGACCCTGAGAAACAAGCTGAGAGCAAACAAAGAAAATAGTTCATAGCGCGGTATCTGAATTCGGAGTGAAATTAAGAACTTCAATTTTAAATAGGATTAGTTTGTTAAACCCATGTATATAAAGTGTCTTGATCACGATTGGCGTATTGAAGTTCTCCGTAACAATCCAACAGACTCTCTGTTTCCTCAGTTTTTTCTTTTCGTGTAGTGGTGACGTCATAGGTTCAAGAAACATTGGAACCAAGTGATTGTGATATACAGGGTGTTCGTTCAGATAAATGTTTCTTTACTTTGTTTTATGATTATCGTATTATCCCGTCGACCCGATCGTTCAGCGGCCGTTAATTTCAGCGGTACAACTATAGAAAAGTCAATGGGCTTTGATAACGTTTTGAATTCAGCGGCACGGTCGACGGGATAATACGTAAGAACTTTATTTTATAACCACCCTGTATTATCTCATCGACCGTGGTGCTGAAAACCAAAATGTATAGCAAAATGGGATTATCTTTGTGGCTGAAACTGAAGACCGACGGGATAATATGCATGAGAAGAAAATATTTTTTTTATTAAATTAGACATTAAATTTAAAAAATTAAAATACAAAGAAATGAATAACAAAATTTTACTTTTGGAAAATATTTATTATTTTTTCTACAAAACTCCGAAAAACCCATAAACTGGAAGACAGCATATATAAAAGGTAATGAAAACGACGAATAAAAAAATCTTCCACATTCGATTCAATCAAAATTCCAAACAAGAAAATTTAAAAAATCTATTAATTCATACGATAAGATAGCAAAAATATTTACCTTAAAATTTCAATTATATCCTAATATAGTAATAATTAAAAAATTATTATTAGAGATCTAATAGTACTATTAGAACTCTATGATGACAACACTTAATCATGTTAAGGTGGGAGCTGTAGTTAAACAAGGCGGCTGGAGGACTATTTCTAAAGCTGTTCCGAGATAAACTTACGTCTGTACAGCTCACTATTTAATCAGGATTTTGTGCAAAACCTTCGCTGCCACTTTTGCACTTCTCTCCATGAACTCATCCCATTCTTTTGAAACCAATATAGAATCAGAATGCATTGTAACGAAATCCTGGGCATGCTTGAGCAACCGTTGATCCTGATGCAAATCGGCCAGATCCAGAATGTCGCACACGTTTGACTCGGACAAAAGAGACACCAGGATGGAAAAACAGTGTGACACCAGAGCCTTAATTTGGTACTTGTCCCCCAAAGCGTAAAGCTTTGCAGCGTCTCCCTGGGATATGTCATCAACGGTATTGAAGTAGACGAATTCCAGCATTTGAGCCACAATGTATGGCTCCACATCAGTAATGTCCACAACTCCGGTCTGCTTCTCTCTCATGTCGCTTTCGAACATTTTATGGAACACTTCCGATTTGGATTCGAGAAGGGATCTGTGGACTTTGAAAGTGCGATCTCCGGCCTTGAGTGTGACAATTGATTGCTCATCGTCTGTTGTCAATTCAGTAAAAAGTTTTACTGGAAGCTGACTTTTGGCCGGTAAAATGACTGGATTCCAATATTGCTTTTCAGAATGGTGCATTCGACCATCAACAGAAAAAGCGAAATCAAACTGCAAGTGTAATATTCCATCAGTTGATTCGAAATATCCATCTTTTTCCAGATCACTCAGTTGTAGAAAAGGAGGAAAGGTCCACACATCATCTACAGATTTAAATAGAAAATTATCTTCGGCGCAGTACTTAACATCTTTTTCAATATTAATAACAGCAAGGCGACACTTAATGCACAGTTTACCACAAGTATCACTTTTATTTCTTTTGATTTCAATTATAGTCTGGGATTCAGCAATTTTATAAAGTTTCACATAGAAGGAAGGAATTTCTTTTACAGATGAAAACACAGGTAGAACGAATACATTATTGGAAGAAAGGGATTTGAATCTCTGGATTGTCCAAATAAAACTCTTATCCTCAACATTTATGGTTGTTACGATACAGCACTGGTTCAGATACATATAATTGTTTTTGCATATACGTTTTCTAGACTTAGTCTCGGCTATATCATCTTCATTAGTATTTAATTTGATATTATCGCAGTTCATTATGCATTTTATAGTTAGAGTATCATTAGGCAAGTGCTTTTTATTATCTTTCACTAAAACAAAATCAGAATATCCCCAAGTTTGATAAAGCTTAAACGTATTTTCTGTCTTCTTTATATCGGAGGCAACACACAGACTGAATTTTATGTTAATAGCACTTTGGTTAGCTGCCAAACGTTTGCAACATAGAAAACAACCAATGGAACCTATAGTTTTGACTCCTTTCGGATATAAAAGTAAATTCCATTCTGAATGTTTGAACTTCCTTACTCTGAAGATAGGACTAGAGATGGTATCACCCAATAGAACCGGGCACATACTGAAGTTTCTGACACGCCACGTGAAAGTGAAGTTTTCTTCCTCTTTTTCAGACATTTTGCACCAGCTTTATATGTCGTTATTAGAGAACGATGATAATCAAATGAAATGTTATGAATCCGCTAATTCATATTCTAAGCAAGCCCTCTTGGTAATGCATGTTATGATTGTCAGATAGATTCAAGCAGGCTATACCGATTACGAAATCGACGCTATTAGATTGTTCGACCTCCGATATTGCTTTTAAAATCACAGATAAGTAACTTTTAAAATGTTGACCGATATGTGGCTCAGTATTAATTGATTTCACGAAGTGTATATTTGGACGGCCAAAACGGCCAGTGGCGCATGCGCTGTAGGTCTCGTGATGACGTAGCAGTCTCGGCGCTTAGTGATGGAACCAATGGTACGCCTAGCCGTGGAAGTTATAGTAGAGTTTAGTTGAAAAATAGCCGTGCAAATATACAGTGCCTTGATTTCAAGTGATATTGAGGTTTGTTCCTTTTTTTTCCGATACAACGTTTTACACACAGAGTAAAGATTATTCAGAGAGTCCATTTCCATAGACGCTAATGGCAACTTTTTTAACATGGGTTTTCCCATAGACGGTGGCGTTTCTATGTGATAACGGTGGAACTAACCAGAAAATATGACGTAGCGTTGTTGACTCTCTACAATCGAGCTACAGCCGCATACATTCTCTCAATTAACCCCGCCCACTTTCAAATCGCTAAAGAGGGAAATAGTTTTTATATATTTCCCCGGTTATTAAAACAGTTGCGTGTATCTTTCTTTCGAGCATGCGCTGGGGATAATTTCGTAGACATTACAAGTCTCCCTGATGTCACGCTCTCCAGGGACTCACCCAATGTTCTGGCCAGCGGAGATCTCTCGCTGGCTTATATATGCTTGATCTGCCCGTGACGTCACTATCTCTCATCTTCTTTAAAGTGGCAATGGATCGGGAGCTACTCTGGAATCGAACTCACAACTCCAAGTCCACATTTAATACAATTTAAACATATAACGTCACATTTAATGATCATTTCTGCGACCACAATCACTGAAAAGAGATATTAGACGCCAGAACAAACTATATCAATGTTTATAATAGGGAAAGTTTAGTTACTGTCAGGGAAAGTTTGCAACCATAGGGGAAAAGTTTCATTGATCAGGGGGAAATAGCAGAGATTGAGAAATTCAAATGCAGCCTCCATACAAAGTTTTAAGTCCAATGAGAATCACTCGTTTCCTTTAGTCCCGCCCACACTAATGATTGACAGCTGGAGGGTCGAAACGCCACTATGCGATAACAGTAGAACTATTTTAGTAAAATCGCGTTTTGGACTCTCTGAATATCTTTACTCTGTGGTTTTACAGAAATTGCGTTAAGGACGGCTCAAATTATTGAACAGGTTTGTATCAAATTATTAACAAATTGTCAAAAGTTATATTCAAAACAATTTTTTCTAAGTAAACGAGCGTTTTAGGGTTCTATTCCTAGCATTTTACTGCACAAGGTACCTTTTCGAACTAAATTGATGATGAGGATCTGTACCTGACTTACCTCGTAGCTCTATAAAAATTTTTGAGATGGAAATCATAACTCCAACACTTAAGGTGTAGGGGGTCGTTCAAAGCTATCTTTGCACTGTATTATATGACAGTTTCATCTTGTTTTCTATAAGAGTTTCCAGAAAAGTTTTATATGTAAAGTAATCCTTTATGATATCTGAATACAACTTCTTTTATCAAGAGATTTACCAAAAACTGAGCAAGCCGAATCCCTTATCCCTTTACGATTAGAGAATTTTTAGGTTTTCATTTTTGTTATGTATTTGATCCCATTTAAATCACTTGATTTGGATTTAAAGTCCGGTATTAAAAGGTTAAGAGGACCATAAGCGGACGCTTAGCTAATCACCCAAAATCGAATTAACGTGAATTTTCAATTCAAAATTCATTAATCCCATCAAATGTATTGTATGAGGGATGAGCGCGTCAAACCGTTTATAATCATCAATCAACTCATCACTCTGTGGAACAAAGAGACAATATCATAGAATCGAATGATATATGACGACAAAGGAGGAGGTGCAAGTGACGTCACTGGTTTGAATCTCACACGTCCCCTTGAATTTTTCATCTATGTGAACAGTCAACCTAGTATTATTCTAATACTTACCTCGTTTAAATAATAGTATGGTGAAGATGGTATCCTTATTATGAAATCGATGTTGTTCGAAAGAAATATCTTTTTTTGTTCCAAAAGTGGATTTTCTCCACAATTAAATCAGCCAATTCATCAAAATATATACCAAGGATGTTAAAATACTGTTTACTGTTCAATTTTCATCCATGTCTTTTCCTTAAAAATTTCTGTAAGTAACTAAAATGAAATCAGTTTTGTATAAGAAAACAGGTTTTATTACTTGATTTTCTTATAAATTAAACTTGAAATAAACTTATAATAGATTATTACTGATAGGTAACTTAGCAACACATATAAACAGTATACAGGGTTTTTCAAAATTGCGTTGCACGGCTTTTATTCGGAACCAACGCCTCCTAGGGTCATGGAAGTAAGGTCTACCCCTAGGTAAGTGACCCTGGAGAATCCATTGAGATGACTTGCAACACCCCTAGCGGCGAAATTAAAAAGTTAAAAAAATTAATTTAAAAACTAAAGGAGATAGAGCAAAAACCTCAGTGAGAGTATTGTTGCCAACGTCAAGAAGAACTCAATGAAAAAAATTTGATCAAAATATCTGGAATATTCGTGGAGATATTAGCATGTGAAAATAGCACTTTTTCAGGGGTCAAAAAGTAAAAAGTTCGCATATTTGCAAATTTTTTTGATTTTTTGATTAAATTTTGTGATCTTTCAACAAAAAAACACAAAACTACACAATAACACTGAAAAATTTGCAAATATGCGAACTTTTTACTTTTTGACCTCTGAAAAAGTGCTATTTTCACATGCCAATATCTCCGCGAATATTCAAGATATTTTGATAAAATTTTTTCAGTGAGTTCTTCTTGACAATGGCAACAATACTCTCCCAGATGTTTTTGCTCTATCTCCTTTAGTTTTTAAATTAATTTTTTTAACTTTTTAATTTCGCCGCTAGGGGCGCTGCAAGTCATCTCAATGGATTCTCCAGGGTCACTTACCTAGGGGTAGACCTTACTTCCATGACCCTAGGAGGCGCTGGTTCCGAATAAAAGCCGTGCAACGCAATTTTGAAACACCCTGTATAAATATAATTTCAAAATAAAGAAAATGTATATTTAAAAATTACTCACACTTCAAAAGCGGTTTACATTGCAGTTGAACATGTTAAAAACACTATTATAATCCACTGACTTTGTCAAATTTGTTTTGATTAACTACTTTTATTTGCTTTTAATGTGAAAAAACACTCCATTTAGGCCAAAGCTACTCCCTTTTACAGTAACCAAAAGTATCGTATTTAAACTATCTTGGATAACATTCAAATAGGTTTTGTAAACATGATTTATAATTTTTATAGTTTATAAGGTATAATTTTTTAGTAGGTCCTTCTGTGTTATCTCGTCGACCGTGCTGCTGAATACCAAAATGTATAGCCAAATCAGATTATGGCGCTGAAACTGAAGATAGACGGGATAGTACATAACAAGAAACTAATTTTTATTAAATTAGACATTAAATTAAAAAAATTAAAATACAAAGAAATGAAATAACAAAATTGTATTTTTGGAAAATATTTATTATTTTTCTATAAAATCTCCAAACACCCATAAAATGAAGGACAGCATATAAAAGGTTATAAAAATGAAAGATGAAAAAAGAATCCTCCACATTCGATTCAATCAAAATTTATACAAAGAAATTTAAAATTCAAATACTTCATATAGGTCAAGATGGCAAAAATATTTACCCTAAAATTACATTTGCTTCATCTTAAATTATAATTTACAAGAATAAACTAGTCGCATTACATTAAAAGAAGAAATTTAAGAAACGAATTTTTCAGCACCATTTCTTAAATTGAAGGTTGTCCAAGGGCAGTATTGATGAAATGTTTGAACCTGAAATTATTTTCACATTACAAAAACATTACAGATTATACATTACAAAAATATTACATTTTTACAGTTGTTAAAAATATGGTGACATACTCTCAGAAAATATCCTTACTACCCGTATGTTAGGACCTTACTATAGCTGGCAACTAGCAACTGGGGCAAAAAACATTATGTCCAATCCGTTTTTACCTACCTTAGTATACGTGGCAATAAAGTGATGAATGGTTTGGGTATAGTGATACGATAAAGTGGTGAATAGTCACAGGACGATTCAAATTATAGAAAACCTTGTATATGAAGAGAATAAAATTTATTTAATTTAAATTAATCATTATACTACTAATAACACAAAAAGAAATTAAAAAACAACATCTAACATGTATTCAAAAAGATTCAGTAAAAATGTATTTTTTTCTCTAATTAAAAATTTAATTTTTAAAACCTTAATTTTTATTTCTTGTATCATTTTGATGCCTATAAATAACATTTTTACGGTTGAATTCCGTTAACTGTGACTTTCTACGTGTCTATCAACTGGCTTTGTACTTTTTTTAAGAGTAAGTTATTCTGACCAAGCTTTTCTCCTGGCGGTATATCTATAGGTAGTTATATAAATGACAAGCATAAAAGTTTGGTGATATTTGAAGACTAAAATACTTTAGTGATACTTAAAGACAGCTAAAGGAAATGAAACTTTTTTCACACTTTCACTGATTATTATCCGACCATCGCATTAATCTCCTAGCTGACGGATAAGGGGTTCGAAATTTTAATGTGGTATTTGTAGAATTTCAAAATTAATGAAAAAGTTAAGTGTATATAATTTATAAATTATTCAAGAACAAAAAAAAATATTGACTATTCAAAGGGATCAGCAATTTCTTTAGTTAGAGGTTGGCAACGAGGAAAAGTTGGGTAATATTCATACGGGATATAATCCCCAGCTAACTGCTTAGTTTGATTTTCCCTAGTTATTAACAACACGCTTTTAGACAAAAAAATTTAGGTGAAAACTTAAGATAAACTTACGTCTGAACATCTATTTAATCAGGATTTTGTGCAAAACCTTCGCTGCCAATGTGCCACTTCTCTCCATGAATTCCTCCCATTCTTTAGAAACCAAAATAGAATCAAAATGGATTGTAATGAAATCCTGGGCATACTTGAGCAACCGTAGATCTCGATGCAAATCTGCGAAATCCAGAATGTCACAAACGTTTGACATAGATAAAAGAGATACCAGGATGGAAGAGCAGTGTGACACCAGAGACTTAATTTGGTACTTGTCCCCAAAAGCGTAGAGCTTTGCAGCGTCTATCTGGGATAGGTCATCAACAGTATTGAAGTAGAGGAATTCCAGCATTTGAGCCACAATGTGTGGGTCCACATCAACAATGTCCACGACTCCGGTCTGCTTCTCTTTCATGTCGCTTTCGAACATTTTAAGGAACACTTCCGATTTGGATTCGAGAAGGGATCTGTGGACTTTGAATGTGTGATCTCCAGCCTTTATGGTGGCAATTGATTGCTCATCGTCTGTTGTCAATTCAAACAGTTTTACTGGAAGTTGACTTTTGGCCGGTAAAAAGCCTGGATTCCAATCTTGCTTTTCAGAATGGTGCATTCGACCATCAACAGAAAAAGCGAAATCAAACTGCAAGTGTAACATGCCATCAGTTGATTCGAAATATCCATCTTTTTCTAGATCACTCAGTTTTAGAAAAGGAGGAAATTTCCACACATCATCTACAGTTTTAAATAAAAAATCACCTTCGGCGCAGTACTTAACATCTTTTTCAATATTGATAACAGCAAGGCGACACTTAATGTACAACTTACCACCATAAATACCATTTTTATTTATTTTGATTTTAATTATAGTTGGAGATTCAGCAATTTTATAAAAAGTCACATAGAAGGAAGGTTTTTCCATAACAGGTGAAAACACAGGAAATACGAGCTCTTTATTGCAAGGAAGGGACATGATTGACCAAAAAACACGCTTTGTCTCAACATGTATGGTTGTTTCGATACAGCACTGGTTCAGATACAGATAATTTTTTTTGCAAATACATTTTCCGGACTTAATCTCAGCTCTATCAATTTCAGTAGTATTCAATTTGACGAGATTATTGTACTTCATTGTGCATTTTATCGTCAGAGTATCATTTGGCAAGTGCTTTGCACTGTCATTGAAAATATCTTTCACTAAAATAAAATCAGGATATCCCCAATCGTCATCAAGCTTAAATGTATTTTCTGTGGCTTTCTCAAACGAGGAGATACACCAACTTATTTTGATTTTTATAGTACTTTGGATAGTACCCAAACCTTTGCAACATAAATAACATGCTATGGAATCTTTAGTGTGTTGACCTTTCGGATATAACCGCAATTCCCATTCTGAATTTCCAAAATTTCTTATTCTGAAAACAGGGCTAGAAATAGAATTACACAAATTCACTGGACACATGCTGAAGTTTCTGACACGCCACGTGAAGGTGAAGGTTTCTTCCTCCTCGTCATACATGATGCTTCAACTTTGGATGTTGTTATTTAGGAACGATAATCAAATGAAAATTGATGGATCCGACGATTCATTTTCTAAGAAAACACTCTTGGTAATGCCAGATAGAATAAAGTGGGCTATAACGATTACGAAATCGACGCGACTAGATTGATCCGATTTTACTTTTAAAATCACATATAAGTAAGGATAATGTTGACCGATATGTGGAGCTGTGTTAATTATTGATTTCTCGTGAAACTCCAGTTTGTTACTTTTACAGACTATTCTACAAATCTTGTTTTAAAGAAATTGCGTTTAGGAGGGCACCTTAATTATCAAGTTATTGATTAGGTTTCTACCAAAATTATTAACAAATTGTGAAAAGCGTTTTAGGGTTCTATTCCTAGCATTTCTCTGCACTATATTAGGTCATCCTGAAAGTTTTGTCGCTTCAGGGACAGTCTGTATCTGTTATATTTTTTACAACTCTTCCATTATGTGATACCAATATAAACTGTAACTTTATCTACAGTCAACTTGACATCTTGGCTTGATTTTGGGACTAATCGACTTCTGGGCTTTCCTTAAATCTATGATATCTTGTTACTTCATTTCTTTTCAGCTCAAAATTTTGCATTTTTCCCACAGAGTAAAGATTATTCAGAGAGTCCAAAACGCGATTTTACTAAAATAGTTCTACAGTTATCGCATAGTGGCGTTTCGACCCTCCAGCTGTCAATCATTGGTGTGGGCGGGGACTAAAGGAAACGAGTGATTCTCATTGGACTTAGAACTTTGTATGGAGGCTGCATTTGAATTTCTCAATCTCTGCTATTTTCCCCTGATCAATGAAGCTTTTCCCTAATGGATGCAAACTTTCCCTGACAGTAACTAAACTTTCCCTATTATAAACATTGATATCGTTTGTTCTGTCGTTTATTAATATCTCGTTATAGTGATTGTGGTCGCAGAAATTGTCATTAAATGTGAAGTTATATGTTTAAATTGTATTAAATGTGGAGTTGGAGTTGTGAGTTCGATTCCAGAGTAGCTCATGATCCATCGTCACTTTCAAGAAGATGCGAGATAGTGACGTCACAGGCAGATAGGTATATATAAGCCAGCGAGAAATCTCCGCTGGCCAGAACATTGGGTGAGAGGGTGAGTCTCTGGAGAGTGTGACATCGGAGAGACTTGTAATGTCTAAGAAATTATCCCCAGCGCATGCTCGAAAGAAAGATACACGCAATTGTTTTAATAACCGGGAAAATATATAATTTTTTTTCCCTCTTTAGCGATTTGAAAGTGGGCGGGGTTAATTGAGAGAGTGTATGCGGCTGTAGCTCGATTGTAGAGAGTCAACAACGTTACGTCATATTTTCTGGTTAGTTCCACCGTTATCACATAGAAACGCCACCGTCTATGGGAAAACCCATGTTAAAAAAGTTGCCATTAGCGTCTATGGAAATGGACTCTCTGAATAATCTTTACTCTGTGATTTTTCCTAAAGTTAAGATTTTTAAATCAAAATTAACTGGCTACTTCCTTAAAACAATTAAAGTTTTAAGTATTTTAACAAGGTGTGGAAAATTTACTTAGATTTAAATTTTTTCTCAGGCATCCGGATAGTTTGATCACAACCATCCATATTAAATTGCTGGATTGCTACCCCTAACCCTCTATTAGGAAAGATCCGGATGATCCATTTGCAGGAATCTAGATTACTGGAAATTCTACCGCCGGTCTTCAAAAGTAGTATAAAATGAGGTTCAATTTATGAAATAAATAAGAGCTTCCGTACAATCTTAATATGACTTAAAATTAAAGTTAAATAGACGAGATTAGTGTGACGTTTTTTGTTTTGTTTGGAAACATAAATTCAGTCTGTGATTGGTTCCGTGAACTGTACGGACAGTACGGATCCGTATGTAACCAATCACGGATCGAATAAACGTTTCCAAACAAAACAAAAACCGGAAGTGACGTTTTCACTAATCTCCTCTATTCCTTTGAATTTTAATTTTGAAAGTTTTCAATTAATGGCAACTTGAATTAAACAAAATCTTATTAATCGTAGAAAATAGGAAAGCTCGAAAAGTGAGCCAACAAAAAAGAGCCAAAATTCGCCAAATTGGCTTTAAATAGAAGTAGAAGTACTTTACTGGTTTACCGTAGTGGAAAAGTACTAAAAAATACATTGTATACAGACTGTCCCTGAAGCGACAAAACTTTCGGGATGACCTAATAGACTCACTGTTCAACAATGAAAAAAATTCAGGGATGAAAATAGTCATTTCTTGTAGATATTGGGTCGCTGAACACGAAAATCACCATTAAAATTTTTAATTGACTCAGGATTTTCGGGGAAAAGCCCCTCCCCCTTTTTATGCTTTTTGATTATTTTAAATCGATTTTCAGGATCAAAATGAATTATTTAAGTCTTTAAATTACTTCCAAAGGGACTATGAAGGTTGAAATTTTGAAGCAAATGGATAGGTTTAAGAGTTATTACCCCCCTAAAAATGCAAAAAAATTAGCTAAAAATTATAGAGTTTTTTTACTCTATTTTTCCACTTATTTTTTACTCAATTCCCCTGTGATTGGTCCCAACCTTTCTCCAAGGACCTAAATTTGATGACAATATGCAGCAATGTTTTTTACTAAAAGCGGTTGAAGTGTTAGCGAGCCCCAAACCACCCACCGAAGGGTTTAATGCAGAGTTAAACTGCTGTACAAAAAAAGTCAAAATTCCATCGACTGAATATAAGCTGATTCTTGTGTAAAATGACCTCCTGAATTCAAATATGACAACCCATTTTTCTCCATCACCCTCAGTTTTTAAGGGGACTCCCCCTAATTGTTATCCTCAGCCGTGCATCTATTAACAGTTTGAAACATGGAATCTTCACTCTCTAAAACCGGTAAGTTTTTAGAGAAATGAAGAGTTTCTACTTAGGATAGACTTAAAACATAAGAAAAACGTCATAACAAACAAACAAACAACTTTATTACAATTTAAACAAAGAATAAAAGAATACAAAAAGAATACAAAAAAAGGGAAGACATTTTCTTGTGAATCACCAAGGTGGTGAGATAACCTCATACAGGTGAAATTATATATTTTATATAAAATGAAAAACATAAAAAACCCATAAAAACACAATATACAACAAAAAATTACCATAGAAAATAAAATACAAGAACAAAAAAAAATACACATGAATAGATGAAAAAAATACTGAAAAATATGGCAAGTGAAAATGCTGTTGGGTGAGCTTCAGGGATAAAGTGCTAGAGAATATAATCAAAAATGATCCTCGATATTATCTATGGAGTATATAAACAATTTTAATAATTTTTAAAATTTTAATGGAGATATTTCTGTTTTAATATGAATAGGTTGGCTATTGTAAAATTTTGGGGATAAGTAAGCATAGTTTTTGTGAAAAATTTCTTTCCGTGTCTTGGGTATTAGGTAATTATTTTTTGAACGCAAGTTATAAGTTAAGTTACTTATTTCATTACTATTACGATGCGTATTAATATAAACAACTGTTTGATAAAAAAAATAAATGACGAATAGGAAGAACGTTTAAATTTTTATAGGTATTTATGTTAGGGATTTGATTATTGCTTAGAAATTTGATTTTATTTTGAATTTATATTTAATTTCATTTGTATAATCTTTTCAAATCATCAAAATATTGATTCCTGTTCTCGCGACCGCTTGCGCAATTCAAGGAGTCTTCCGAACTCGGGGCTTCTGGGGCGCTGAAACCTCAACCGATTTTAGTAAAAATCATTGCTGCATAAAGTCATAAAATTTGGGTCCTTGGGGAAGGGTTAGGACCCTTCAAAGGTGAATTGCGTAAAAAATAAGTGGAAAAAGGGTTTGCTACAAAATTTCATACTTAAATTTCAACCTTGCCCCTTTGGGAGTAATTTAAAGACCTAAGTAATGCTTTTTGACCCTGAAAATCGAATTTAAAGTCATTAAGTCATCGAAAAACGTAAAAAAAGGGAGGGTCTGTTCCCCAAAAATCCTGATTCAATTCAAAATTTTAATGGGGATTTTCGTGTTAAGCGACCCAAATCCATGTTCAGCGACCCATCTGCTTTCATCTCGGAAAAAAATTTTTAAGGTAAAATTTGTTGAACAGAGTGCTGTAGTTCTTGAGATAGAAATCATAACTTTAACACTTGGGGTGCAAGGGGTCTTTAAAAGCTATATTTGTGCTGTATTGTATGAAAATTCATCTAGTTTTCTATAAAGGTTTATATAAAGTAATCCTTAATGATATCTGAATATTATCTTCTTTTATCAAGAGTTTTACCGAAGACGGAACAATCCGAATTCCATTGTCCCTTTACTATTACTGAATTTTTAGGTTTTCAGTTGTTTTTATGTAATAGATACAAGTTAAATCATTGGATTTGGATTTAAAGTCTTGTATTAAAAGGTTAAGAGGACCATAAGCTGACCTTAGCTAATCACCCAAAATCGAATTAACGTTAATTTTCAATTCAAAATAAATTCATTAATCCCATTAAATATATTGGATGAGTGCATCAAGCCGTTTTATATAATTATCAATCGACTCATCAGAGACTTTGTGGAGCAGAGAGACGATATCATCCAGAATCAAAGCAATGCGTGTCGCTCCGATCGACTCTTTTTCCTTCAACTAGGAAAAAAAGTCGGTGGGTCAATGAAAAGAAATAGAGCTCTTAATTTGCTCACATCCATCAAGCATATAGTTAATTCGGATTCTACAGGGTAACATTTCCACCCACACTTAAGGACCAATCAGAGTTTTCACAGAGCGATTGTCAATCCCATATTGGGAATGACAGGCTTCTGGCAAACCAATCAAAACTCTTGCAAAAATATTACCTTGTATGATTAGAAAATATGCAAATGCAGGCATGCATTCGATATACAGGGTTTTCCAAAAAATAAGCATCCCCTACTTTAACTTTTGATTCTCATTGGTGTCATTTCATACCTGCCATCCTGCCAACATTGGTGTTATTATAAAAGAAGGAAGGTTTTAAAAATCAAGATACCCACAGCATTTTTTTTCTTAATCTAAGTCAATAAGGCCACCTACCATAGTTACTACACATAAGTTAATAGGTAGCTTGAATGGATATCTTTCAGTAAAAAAATCAAAGGAAAAATACTTTTTAACCAAATATCAAATAAGCACACTAATTACCAAACTTAACACACAGAATAAAAAAATTAACTTCAGATCAATGCGAGTTTATTTATTTCAAATATTATTCTCACTGTTTATCTTTTAGAGTCTGATATATGCAAGATTTAGCCTTTTTTTTTTTTTAGAAAATTGTTATCAAACACCATTTAAAAATATTTTGTCCTTTGCGAAAACAGTCAGCTTGAATTATTTGGACAAAAAAACGGAAAAAGTTATTGAAAGACGGATGACAGAAGATTCTCTTTAAAAAACGCAAATCTTCCGGCTAAAACGGAAGAGTTGGCAACTATGACATTGTTGGTATAGTCATAAAACCAACATGTCCAGATATAAGTAGTGGCTGTTCCATAGAAGTACATGAGCACTTGAACCCACCCGAAGAATTAAAGAAGCAGAGAACTGAAATCAAATACACAAGCTGTCTCAAAATGTTTGTACCAAACTAAACATGGAGGTCTGTCATGCCATTCAAACAATATTTTCATAGGATTTCATGCCCACAAATGTAAACTGTGTCCGCTAGAGGACAATGATAGCTGTCAAATGGGCAACGTTTAGCTTTTCTATTCTATGGGGGAAAACTTCAATTTTATTCTGACATATTCGGAGAGAGCACCCCCTAAAACTACTTAAACCGAATTCCATTACATTTTGCTGGTATAACTAGCTGGAAATCTTTGAAGACGGAAAAAATATTGAATTGAAATAGAAAAGGAAAAAGTACGTGATTTTCTCTGCTTGTGTAATTAAAAATGGCGGCTCGTCACCAGGGCAACGCAATAGAAATGCAAAGCGAAATGACTAGTAGCGAGCCGTCTATTTTATTTACACAGACTATAAATTACCGGCAGATTGTAATGAAATTTGGGTACTCTCTCCAAATGCGTATTAATAATTTCCGTAGAATGTTAAACATTGCCCCTTCGCCCGATGAACATTCATGTTTTGTTTGGCTTCTTCCTTTTGAGACACCTGAGACACCCTGTATACGTAGATAGAAATGCATTTCTAAATTTCTTTTTCATACTTAGAATCATAAAAATTTTTGAATTGAAACTATTTACAAATATTAAGAAGTTCTGTCAGTAGAGAGACCCCCTTTAAAAACGAATGTATCTAATAACATGTTAGTTGCTAAAAATGAACAATATCATCATAATCATGCATCACCAGACTGTCAACAGCGGTTCATAGTGACTTTTTCTGAGTTCTCTCTCTCACAGTGTTCTGTTATAAACATTACCTCGACAACTTAACCCTACAATGCATGATTTTTTAAATTCACTTGAAAATCATTTATGTGACTTCTATTATGGTGTACATTAGTAAAAAAATACTAAAAAAATTTAATTTAATTTTTTTTCTACTTTTTATTGGCAAAAAACTTTGTCCTTGTGAAATTAATTTGTGTCTCTTGTGAAATTAATTGTGAAGTGAAATAAAACCAAATGCTCTAAAAATATAAAAAAACAACTTATTTTTTCAAAACATTTTTTGTTCAAGCTGAAAAAATTTTTTATTTTAATTTATATGGTCCTTTTATTTTGGCGTTTTCTGTGTCTTGACTTTCGTTTCACTAGCTACTAACAAATGTCTCAAAATAGTACCCCTGCTGTGATCTACTGGCGATCTAAAGTGCTAATACAATGAAATGTTATATCTATTGTACTTATTGCATGGTGTTGCCGTTTGGAAATGAAAGTTCGAGTAGGAAATGAGGAAAAATGTCGTGTTGCCAAATGGCATCAGTATGCACTGTAGGGTTAATATGAGGAGCAAACAATCAAACCATGCTTTCTCCTTCAAATACAAATTTTCAGGAAACACAAAAAACTAATAACTTAAAAAATAACTAATTTAAAAACCTAATTATCGTTTGTTTAGTTCTATAACGAGTAACTGAGAAGATTTGTAGTCATAATTTACCTAAAAACTTAAAATTAATTATTAAAAAATACATTTGAAATTTGGAGAAATCACGTTTTGATAGAACACATAGGAGGAAACATGGTTTGAATGTTTCCAACATGGACAGAACACTTTTTTTAATGAAAAAAATTAATCCTACTCTTCTCAAAAACTATTCGTTTTATTTCTCATATACAATGTAAATTTTTAAAATAAACATTAGGTGATTTCGTATCAAAAAGTCCCCACCAATATTTTTACATCACGAACTTTACGCTGACAAATGAGGGGGTCACGTGACGAGTAAGAACAGCTATGATTGGCTGTGACTGGAGGAATCACTGTTTGACTGAAAACAGGCTCTGGAGGAAACACTTTTTGATTGAAACATCAATTTTCTAAGTAGTTTTAGAATAGGTTAAAACTTGTTTTAGTTGAAGATAATAGCATTATTTTGTGCAGTTTAATGTAGGGATCATGAAAATAGCAGTAACTCATTTTTTATTTTTTTTTGGCGAAAACACGGTTTGATTGTTTGCTCCTCATATAAGCTTGAAAAGGATTTTTTTAAAGATTGCCTTTTGACCATCTTTTTAATCTTAAGGAATGATTCTTATTTACTGAAGTAATAAGCAAATTAAAACCCCCAAAAAATGAATGAAAAATTTATTTAATAAATAAACAATGCAGGTGAATTAATTTAATATTCACACAACCTCTACTTCAGGGGTGTCTTATATCAAAATACAACTTTTCCATCGCTTTGTGAAAAAAAACCTGTGAACACAAGAGGAATCCAAATATGACAACTTTGGGCTTGAATAGCTTAGCATCACTTTCAAACGCAGACACTTTCACTAAGCCAAGCGAGAGTGAAATTGATAAGAGACCTTGAAGGAGTAATCCTTGAAGAATAGCGATTACCGTTCTACCTGATGTGAGGATTAGGCGAATTTCTCCTCGAGACTTCTCTGAATATAAAGCAGTTTAGATGGATACTTTACTCACAGAATCGATACTTTACTCACGGAATCGAAAACATTTTGGGATCGAATATACATATTTTAAATTTAATATGTATTGATAAATCCATCATTTAGATACATAAATGCATTCAATACATATTAATAGGTTGGTTGGTAGTTTGCGCCAAGTCAAACAACCAACCAACTAATAAGTGTAAACTCACAACTCTCAAACGTCACCTCCAACCGTGGACCGGTTTGGTCCTTGTTAGGACTCATCAGCACGGTATAGGATGGAACTAGTACTTGCCCTCCGCCCTCTTGCGTTACCATCCTATACCGTGCTGATGAGTCCTATCAAGGACAAAACCGGTCCACGGTTGGAGGTGACGCTTGAGAGTTATTGTCTGCTTAACCAGCGATAAATGGTGAAATTCTCCTTTCATCAACCAACTAATATGTATTGAATGCATTTATCTAATGATGGGTTGAAGCTAGAACAACGAGTTGGAAACGTTTATTAACCAAATTTAGATATGTATCTCTAAACCAGCAGGTCTTGCAAAATTTTTTTGCATTTACCATTCGATAGACTTAAGGATAAGCCATAAACCTTCTATAAAAATACACTTCATTCTTTTAGAACGAATGAAGAGAGCGTATCGACATAAGTTACTGAGAGGAGCTTTCATTGGATAGTTGAAAAGGACCGTAATTAAAATTTCTCCGAGATATTTCAGGACTTAAGACATTCCTTTTAAGCGTATAAAAAATATAGTTATTATAAAGGGTGTCCCAAAAAAGACTGACGCATTTTAAAAACCAATAACTAATAACTGGAAAACTAAAAAAGATACAGGTACGCGGTTTGTTGTGCATCACACACCTAAAGCCGCGTTTACACCTAAGTTGACAACTTAAAGTTGTCAACTTTTGTTGAAAACATTGTTTGTGGAAAACTAAAAGTTGCTCTTCTCAAACCGCGTTTACACCAAAGTTTTCCACAAGTTGCGGCAATTTGTTGCTTTTTTTACAAAATACAGCAACTTTTTCTGTCTTCCACTTGTGGAGAGACAAGTTTTCCACTAAATTTTAGTTTTCCGCGGAGTGCGGAAAACTATAAACTTGTTGCTGCAACTTAACCGGTAAAAAATTTATACCTTTAGTTTTTCAACGGTTTTCACTTGCGAATGACCTAAATAATAACATACTAAAAATCGGACAAAATCGGTTCGCCAGGAGTTTAATTTTTTTTAAATTTTTAAAAAATGGTCGAAAAAAAATTTAAAAAAAAATCGAATTATAGTATTCGAGACTTATTATACATGTTTATAGGCTATTTTTCAGTGCTGAATACGAATATGCCATTTAAATTTTAAAAAATTTAAATTTAAATTATTAAAAATTTGGAAAGTCGAAAAAATTAAAACATCGCTTAAAACCACAAAATAATTGCAAAAGAAGTAATTTAAACGGTTTTCAATTAGAAATGACTTAAATAATAGCATACTAAAAATGGAAGGAATTCGGACAATAAAAAATAAATTTTTTTCAAATTTTAAATTTTTTTGGCCTCAAAAATCGACCTTTTTAAAAATTCTTGTTAAAAACGTTTGAGGCATTTACCAAGGTCATTTTTCCATGGATGTTGTAGGTATATACCTCTATAACCTAAAAAAACACGATTGGTGATTAAATCATTAGTTAATTAATTTATAAAAATTAACGTTGAAAATACAGGTAAAATCTTTCAATCAAGTAATACAGAATATCCCTATTTTATAATAAATCATTTTGAAAATAATTAAATGTAAAAATCACAAAATATCTTTTAAATTAATTTAAAATTTAAATTTTTTGAAAGTTTTAAATTTTTAAAAATTTTTAAATTGTGTAATATATGCATGTGATACATGTCTCTAGGCTATATTTTAGTGCTGTTTAAGAACATCACGCCAACTTTTTAGTAAAATTTAGTATAAGTGTGGAAAAATTGAAGCCCTTTTCTCAATAATTCTGTTTTTCATGCTTCAATTTTTCCACACTTAATATAAATTTTATTGAAAAGTTGTCTTTATATTCGTAAACAGCACTAAAATATAGCCTAGAGACATGTATCACATGCATATACTACAAAATTTTAAATTTTTTAAAAATTTAAAATTTTTTAAAAATTTAAAATTTTTAAATTAATTTAAATATTTTGAAAGATATTTTGTATTTTTTCAATTTAATTATTTTTAAAATGATTTATTATCAAATAGTGTCTTAATATATTCTGTATTACTTGATTGAAAGATTAACACTGTATTTTCAACGTTAATTTTTATAAATTATTTAATTAACTAATGATTTAATCACTAGTTGTGGTTTTTTTAGGTTATAGAGGTAAATACCTAAAACATCCATGGAAAAATGACCTTGGTAAATGCCTAAAACGTTTTTAACAAGAATTTTTAAAAAGGTCGATTTTTGAGGCCAAAAAAATTGAAAATTTGAAAAAAATTAATTTTTTTAGTGTCCGATTTTCTTCCATTTATTAGTATGTTATTATTTAAGTAATTTCTAATTGAAAACCGTTTAAATTACTTCTTTTGTAATTATTTTGTGGTTTTGAGCGATGTTTTAATTTTTTCGACTTTCCAAATTTTGAATTAATTTTTAAAAATTTAAATTTAATTTTTTAAAAATTTAAATGGTATATTCGTATTCAGCACTGAAAAAAAGCCTATAAACATGTATAATAAGTCTCGATTACTATAATTCGATTTTTTGAATTTTTTTTTCGGCCATTTTTCAAAAATTAAAAAAAAATTAAACTTCCGGAGAACCGATTTTTTCCGATTTTTATTATGTTATTATTTAGGTTATTCGCAAGTGAAAACCTTTGAAAAACTAAAGGTATCAATTTTTTACCGGTTAACTTTTTCACATCTCGCATACATTTTCGTTCGGCTTTCCGCTATTTTTGGGGATAAAAGTCTGAAATTCCTGGTAGTCTCCTATCTTTACCGAATGTAAGGCGCCAACTAATTCATAAAATTCGCGCGCTTTGTTTATTTTTGTTTTCACCATAATTTCACTATTTGACACATTGCGCCCGAAAGTGTTTCAACTCCTTACGTAATGTTATTTTTTGGAATCACTGATGCATATTTATTTTTTTTAAGAATGTTCACACGTATATGTTATAAAATTTTCCCTAATGTGCATGTAATTTTTCAAAAATCTTTGGTTTATTGCGGTTCAACATACACCTACAAAATCGTACCTTATTCACTTACCTAGCAATAGACGAAGTTGTACAATATGCAATTATACGGCTACTACCTGTAGGTTTACAGTTTATAGCTAAAAATAATATAGTTTGGGGTTATTTTACAATAGCTACAAGGACTGTCAGCGGTCAATATGCCTAGCCTAGGACCTGCAAGTATTACCCGTGATATTTGTGTTTGTGAATAGTTATTACCTGGATATGAGTTCAAAAACAATAATTTAGAATTAGTATCCTTCAGGTTTCACATCATTAAGTGTAATTTTTGACTAAGATATTGAATTACCTATCCCGATGATTTAATGATACTTTTAAGCTATTTTTAATTCATTTCTTAATTATTTAAAACAAATATCAGAATTTTTTATATCTGAATAATTCTATGAATACCTATTATCGTTTTAAAGACTACATTATTGAAATTAATGGGTGGAAAGTCACGATTCTTTCGATTGTGCGTTTTGGCACATTGCGACCGAACGCGTCAGTTTAATATTGTGACCGACGGAGGGTTAAGTTGCAGCAACAAGTTGCTAGCGCAAAGCGCGCATCAACAAATCTTCCACTTTTAGTTGTCAACTTTCTTTGATCTTTACCGACAATCCGCGGGAAACTAAAATTTAGTGGAAAACTTGCCTTTCCACAAGTGGAAGACAGAAAAAGTTGCTGTATTTTGTAAAAAAAGCAACAAATTGCCGGAACTTGTGGAAAACTTAGTGGAAAACTTTGGTGTAAACGCGGCTTAAGACTCCTACGAGTAGGATGTAACAAACCGCGTATTTTTATCTTTTTTAGTTTTCGATTTATTAGTTATTGATTTTTAAAAAGTGTCAGTGTTTTTTGGGACACCCTGTAGTTACTTTTTATTAGCTTTAAGAAAAGATTTCAAAATCGGTGTAGTTTGTTGAGTTTTGAAAGTTTGAAGGGGCCCTCTCTCCAAATTTTTTTAAAATAGGGTTTCAACTCATTTTTGGACATTTGGTGCCTATTTGTTGGTTGACACCAAGTCACGATTATGTCAACCAAGGGGTCCTGAAAAAACTTTTGTACTTATTTCAGCAACAATGAATGATTAAAAAAATTCAACAGATTAAGTCAGTTGGCTACAAGAGAGTAGCAGTTTATAAATAAAACCTAAACAAGAACCAACCAATATGATTCAAGCTCCATAATCCGATACACTCATCAACACTTTTCAGAAACAAGCGTTACATCTCAATTTGATGTCATTTACAACCTAAATCGTCGTTATCCATCGTAACAAAACACGATTCATAAAAAAAGAACATCAAATAAAGAGCAACGAAAGAAAAAAACCTTCATTGAGAAAGAAGCAAGCATGCTCGAGCGAGTACGATAGGTTTTTTCTCCAGTGCACCAAACCGTGAAAAGAAATCGAAAACCAGGCTCACAGAACAACGAATGCAAACGATATCAGTCTTGACTTCACTTTGCTTCGTGATGGAGGTGCGATAAGTGCAAACGATCCCGGAGTTATTAGTTTAATCTGGATTGGCATCGATCTCGTTTTAATTAATGTGTTCGATTGGGGACTCATCACCTTCCGGGATTACCTCGTTTTCATTCGTACTTTAAAGTGTGTTTCAAGAAAACCTTGCGTCATCTGGAGTTTCAACAGCACCGGGCCACACATGGAAGAGCTAACACCAGCATGATTAAATGAGTAAAAGTAAGTGCTCTGTTCAAATATTTCAATTGAATCGTCTCGTCTGTTTGATGAAGAGAGTAAGTCCAAAAAATGGCAAATTAACTTTTTGTGCTAAAAAAATTCCCAAGCTTTCTTCTACATACTACATATGAGTAAAAAGGGGGGAAATAACTACTACTCCCTATAGGCAGATATATCCCTTTCAAGTTGGCGAAATCAATTTCCATTCATTGTTTTTTTATTTAATTTGAAATTTAAGTTAATTTGTCTTTCCTTTCTTATTTTTTTCGGCTCTAAACTTAAGCAAAAAAAAATTTTTTTTAAATGTATAGTGTTTTTACCTGTTTTTATCCAGTGAATATTTAACTCCATTGATATTCACTTACTCCATTGATACTGTCTTAATGACTCAATATATAATGATAATTTTAAGTTTTATTTGTCCCAGTATTAATATTTTCCCTTTTCGCTCACCCCTTTCAACAACGTCATATCTCAAAAATCAACTATTTTTAGTTATGACTGTTTTTAGAAAGCCCTGAAAAAGTAGTATAGCCCTGCAAAATCGCCATATCTTTAGGATGCATTGTAAAAAATTTAATATGTCATTTAATATTTATTTTTAATGCATTTTAATCTAATTTTAAACTTTCAAATCACTCTCCTGAAAAATAAGGTTTTTTGAGGTATGACGTTTTTGAAAGGAGTGAGCGTTTTGTGCTGTGAGCTTAGCAAAATTGTAGTTTAACTGTCGATTTAAGTTGTTTTTAAAGTTTTTTCTTCAAGCAGAGAAATTAATTTCTTAAGTTTGTTCTTTTAACCGCTTTTTTCAACTACAATCTTTTTGTAGAATTTTTTTCGATGTTTGTTCTGTACTCTAAACAGGCTCTTGAATTTCCTGTAAAAATTTGGTGGTTATACAACAAACATTTCATTACTTAGTACAGTTTTTTCTTCGACTTTTCGGATTTATTCCCCTTTCAAACTGACTATTTAATAAAATTGGAATTTGATAACGTTTTTGATTAAGCGGTACGGTCGACGATATAATACGTAAGAACCAAATGTTTTATAGTAGAATAATTTCATTTATTGAACCCCTTAGGGTGCTAGCACTCATGCAGTCCGTGTAACTTTATAAAAATGCAACGTATTCTTCTGAATATGTTTATGATGAAGGCAAATTTACTGCAACTTTTATACAGCAACCAATTGACATATTTGGTCAAATGTGGCAGTGATTATCAACCTGGGGTCATAGAATCACATGTGGTCTGTGGCACGAGCGTCGCCGCCGGGGGGGACGGGGGGGACGTGTCCCTCCAATAATTGGGAACATAGTTTAAAAAAACGGTTTGTAAATTTTGAGGGCGACCAAAAATTTACTGAATATGTGTTTCTCCGACTTTTGATCATAAAGGATGGTGCCAATATACTAATGCCACCTAATTTAAGAGGCGTATACAAGAGGGGGACGGACACCCCATTTTTAGAACACGATTTCATTTAGAGTAGGTTGAAGCAAGTGAGAAAATGAGAAAGTATTATCCCAACAAAAAATTCCGTTTCTAGCTAAAAATAATAATTTAATGAGACCACTAAAAATTCCAGCTACAGCACTGGCTAATGCATAAAAATTTAATTTTGAAACTGTAATAGTATAACACTTAAAATGAGTTCAAACCTGTATTTAAAAGGTAAAATTTCTAAAATTTTTCTGGGGGGGGAACCCCCAGACCGACCCTCTTTTTTAATGAAACGTTACAAACGGTTTAAAAAACATTGGGACCGAAGTTAATTCGTTGATTCAAAACCACCTTAAAATTGTTCAACGAGGGCAAAACTTATTTTTTGGGGTAGTAAACCAGTAGTTTGTACAAAATTTTTGGGGTAGGAATCCCAAATCCTTAAGGTGTCCTCGTCCCCCCCCCCAATGTCCAGGAGTCGACGACGCCAATGGTCTGTGGGATGATTTTAGGTGGTCTGCGAAATTTTTTAGCATAAATAATAAATGGATTCTTGATTCTTTTTTGCAATATCAACAGGCAATACAACAGAGGATAGCAATTTATCAACAAGAGAAAGAGGAACTGATTGAGATAACATCGGATTTACAACCAGTAAAGTTTGATTCCCTTCTGAAATTTCATGGATGTTTATTGTTTTTCCCCTTGAAAATATTGAAGCGAACAAGGAACGGTCCTCTTTGGGCGTCACCCAAAGGATCCCAAAAGTCCATAAAATTACTTAAAATCCTACTTTAACCCTCTTTATCTACTGATGGTGTATTTACAAGTTCCACCAACTTCAAAATTACATAGATAACCATCCTTACGAATATATTGATGATGCTTTGCAGGAACATTTTTCAGTTTTCCTCTTCCAGGATAAAAAGCAGCCAAGGTTCTATGATGAGTATTTTAGAGAGAAATGCGAATATATTTAAATGAAGCTGTGCTTTCGGCTGCCATTTCGATCGGATTCCCATTATAATCATTTTTGTTCCCTCAAAAAAGTAGCTAAATTTAAAAATAAAGTGTATTATTTTTTAAGACTTAAAACTGCGATAAAAACATGTTTTTTTGTATGAATATTTTAGCCCTCCGTGTACTGACAGTACTCAAAAGTATCAATTTAATGAATTGGCTCTAGCGGATTGAACTTTCCAAAGATGATAATTTTAATTATGTAAATCCCTTAATTTTCAATTTAGTGAATAAAAAAAATATTTCTCTCTATATTAAAAAAAAGTAACAGTGACCGCCGCCGCTGTCGCCGCCGCCGCTGATTTTGAAAATTTTATTTTTGGACATTTTGAACTCTAACTACGCAAAAACTATTCAAAGGAATATTATGAAATTTTGACCATTGGTAGACAAACGCATGATAATCATTTTCGTTCCTAAACCTAATTAATTAGATAATTAGTTCTGGAGTTATTTAATGTCAAAGTCGAAAATTATTTTTTTCTGCTGCGAGTTCGCCTCCAGCAAAATCTATTTACAGCAGAAACGTGATTTTTTGCATACACATACTCTTAGGCATGAAGTTTTGCATCTCATCGCCCTTTTTTCGAATTTCGAATTAGTTTTTGAGTAATTCAATTTTAAAGTTTCGAAATTTTTGACAATTTTTCGATTTTTTCGCTATAAAATAAAAACTAATCATGATAGAGGCACAATATTTTAGACACATATACAGTTATTTTTTATAAAAATATTGGCGTTTCGTTTTTTAAAAAATTCGAATCAGTTTTAGAATTATTGAGATTCAAAGTTTCAATTTTTTCTTCTCTTTCTGGTCTTTCACAAGGGAAACAGCTTATTTTTAATAGTCTTATTTCTTTAATTTCCGACGATTCACTAGATTTTACGTGCATATGAAAAATTTAAAGTTTCTTAAAGGCTTGTTTTTACTCTAAGTTGGTTGATGATAATTGGTAGACTTGCTTGATATTTTTTTAAAAACATTTCTATTCAATAATTGAAGAAAGAAGAATTGAAGTTAAGAGATGAATATTTTAGAAACAGTTTTATTTTGATATCTTCGAGGGAATAAATGATTCGAATTAAATCATTGATACACTAGAGCAGGTATGGGCAACCTTTTCGAATCCGCGGGCCGGATTCAGTGATTATAATGACGTGGAGGGCCATAGAGTAGATAATATGTAATATTTTTTAAGTAAAAAATGAGTAGTTTTATTAAATATATTTAAGAAGTTTAATACTAAAGTTAAAATTTAATCTGGACTTATAGAATATATTGATTACGTACAATAATTATAATGAAGTTAAATTAATCTGGAATAGAATAATATTATATACAATAATTATAAAGTTAGTTATATTAATCTTGACTAAAATAATATCTTGATTACATACAATAATTGTAATGTTTAAGTTACATTAATATGAGCTAAAATAATATTCAGAGCTCATAGTAATGAAAAAATACTTCAGGACAGACTTTTTAATTATTAATTGAGGAGGAATTAATGTTCAGCAAGGACAAATTAACTTTAGCAGCATTGGGAAAGGCAGAGAATGAATTTCGGTTACAAGCCTTTTCTCTACTGCCAAGTTAGGGTGAAACGGGAGGGGAATATAAACCGTCGGCGATCGTCCGTCGTGAAGTAACAACTCTCCCACGCTTATAGACGCCTCCCAAGAACGAAATATAGTTGTAGAGCACGTTTTAACTGCTAAAATTAACTTATTTTCGGGGGAAAGTTCTGTATCAACTCTTTCGATCGCTGTTGTTGACGAAAACCAGAGTGATTTTTGGTACAATTTTTAAAATGTTCCGCGGGCCGGACCAAATGACGAGACGGGCCGGATCCGGCCCGCGGGCCGGAGGTTGCCCATCGTTGCACTAGAGAGATGAGTAGCTTCGGTATCAAAGGCGCATTAACTAAGCCGACGAGCCTGGATTGTTGAGATGAAACAGACGAGCTCTGCTCGCTAAGATCGCGAAGCGATCTTCAAAGAACTGCGAAGCAGTTCCGGGGGTTGGTGAGCGATAGCGAGCAGGGGGCAGAGCCCCCTAGTGCTAAAAAAAAACTGCAGAAAATCATAATGCCGTAGATAAAGGGTTCCTTAACGCCTCCGGGGGAGATAACATATCATTTATAATTTCATTAATAATTATTTTTAACTTTTATTCTGGTGAGAAAGAGCGTTTTACTGACCAAGACTTGTTAAATGTAAATACCTAATTAAAAGGTTTAAAAGTTTAAGAAGTTTAAAATTTTTCTTTTTGCATCTTCATATCGTGATATAATTGTATTATATGTTTTATTTTTTCACGGCACCTTACATGGAAAGAATATAAATTTTAAAGAAAATTGTTTTGGAAAAAAAGAATGCAAATTCAGTTATCTTATGTTATAAAATTTATATCTATAGATTTATATCTAAAAATATTCTTTCCTGCAATTATGAGGTGAATTGAGATAATTACTCTTAGAAAGTTACGTTAGAAGGCAGACATTATTTTGAAGCACATTCGACACATTAGAGTTGTAGTTTTTAAAATCTTTTTAATAGATATTTTTTAATTGAAAAAAATAAGTGGAAGTATTGATTACAATTTTCTTAATTCCTTTAACTTTAATTGGCCTATTCACTAAGACTGTGTAAAAAAGTTTTTAATTAATTTCACCCCGCATTTTTCTATAAAAGTAATTTGTTTGTTTCAACAAAAATAGTTTCTCTTTTCAATTTGAGTAACAAGTTAGTATGGTTTTACCAATTCAGGTTATAATTTTAATATGGCACTGCTTTTCATGCATTGATAATTATAATTTCCTTTTTTGTATGCGGAATTATACCTGCTAACTTTTCTCGTATAAAAAATTAAAGTTGTTTGTCTTGTATTCGGAATTATCCTTCCATTTGACTGACTGTGAGTTGGCAATTCGATTAAAATAATAAACTGTTTTGAAATAATTTGAGATAAGCTCTATGAACACAAGGAATTCGATATTTTGAAAAAGTAAAACAAAAAATAGAGCAGATTTACATTGAATTGAATTAAAAAATTGAGAAACAAAAACTCTAAGCGTTGCTCCAATTTTAGAAGTCAAATTATCATCATTTACTGATGCGAAAAAATTTTATCTAAATCTCGCTACTTTTTCTTACACTGCGCAATGTTTTAAGTATTTAACTATATATAAAAATAAATAGTTAAAATACAATGTACAAAAGATGTATCGCAAAAAGATAAGTGCAGAGAATGAAAATATAGCGCAAAAATCCTATTTTTGACAACAACCGGCTGCTGCAAAACATGTATTTAACGAATTTTTCATTTGAAAATTTTAGTAGATGAAATTTTGAAGGAGGTACAATAATTAAATAGAATATTATTTATTTAATCTAGTTTTTATTATTATTCAAGTTTTAATAATACTATTGACAAGAATATTAATAATTTCTGAAGCCGAATTGTTTCCATACGATATCTTTCACGTTTTTTTTATTTAAAGAAGTTAATATTTTAACAATACCACGTTATACTTTATTTACCTATTGAAAAATGTTCGTATGGAATGGATTTATTGCTTGATGATATATTAAAATTATTTGAAATTAGTTACACTGTAAAAACTAATGCAAGTATGTATATTAGTTCAATTCGTTATATTTCTAAATCTAGAAGACCACAACATTTTCTTGTTATATATTAGTAATAATGAGACTGTTTTTTAAAAAATCTAACGGTATTTAATGTAGGTTTCAATTTAATAACATTAAATTAATTTGAAAGACTAATAAATAGTAGATTAATCTCTCTGTATTAAAAAAAGTTACTGTCACCGCGCCACCGCCGCTGCCGCTGTTTCAGAAAATTTAATTTCTCAACTATTTGAACTCTCATATTGCAAAAACTACTTGACATAAATTTATGAAATTTGAAATGTTTGTAGAGGAATATTTGGGGCACATTCTCGAACAAAAATCTAACTGATGTGATAATTAGTACTGGGGTATTTTTAAGGTCAAAGTTGAAGTTTTTCTTTTTTCGCCGCTTAATCCAGTTCAGCGAAATCTATTAGCAGCAGAACTGTGATTTTTTGCAGCCTAATACAGTAGAACCCCCATTATCCGCGGTGCGGATTATCCGCGAGTGCCAGGAAAGAAAATTTTTAATGATGAGAGCAAATTTTAGATGAGATTAGAGATATTTTAGATGTAGAGCAAAGGTTTCTGCTGTACTGTACATATTTTAAAAGTTGCACATATCATGTTTTTTGTACAATAAAACATAGTTTTTATGCTGGAATACTTTTTTCGTGTTTTCACCTCATTTTTAGTCTTTTTTTGGGTTATCCGCGATTTTCAAGTTGTCCGCTTTTCAAGTTGAGATAAAACAAGCGAGCTCAGCTCGCTAAGATCGCGAAGCGATCTTCAAAGAACTGCGAAGCAGTTCCGGGGGTTGGTGAGCAATAGCGAGCAGGGGGCAGAGCTCCCTAGTTAATATAAAAAGAAGTAAAAATAACTTATAAGTGCAAAGGAAGCTGTAAAGCTATTCAAATAAAGACAGCAGAATGCAAGTTACCTAGAAATTATTGATTGTTACATAGCGTATGTCATCTAGTAGGTTTATATTGGGTTGTCCCAAAAGTTCTGTTACTTTTTACAAAGTATCGTGTTTGAAATTTTTTATGAGAAACAGATAATAGGTGGAGATTTCAAACAAAGGGGATTTTGATCTATGTATATTTATAATGTGTGATTTTGGTAGTTCTAGTGATAATATTTCTTTTCAAAATGGCGGTTTGAAAAAAAGACCGCAAACGATGATTTTCGCGTAATTTTTTACTTTTGTTTAAAAAACTAAGAAGAACGCATAATTTATGGCTAAAAAGGTTTTACTGTACATTTGAAATGTTTCGATTAAGATGTCATAGTTTCAAGATGATTCGATAAGTTTAAGGTAGGAAATTTTTGCTTTAAAACTTCATATATTGGTAATTTCACTTGTTTTTAAAGCACGCCTATTGTTTTTCTAAGCAGCTGGTATGAAGCAAATGTTTTTTGAGCCATAATGCTTGTTTAAGCGGTTTAAACATTGAAAGAATCCTTTCATAATATAGCTAAATAGATTTATTTCTAAATTCCAACGAGTTGTTTTTATTGTAGTGTTTTCGTATGAAGCAAATAATTGCTTAGTTCGCATAGCATGTATAAATTCAGCGAGTGTAATTCTGATAAGCTAAAACGTTGCGCGCTTGAATTGTGTGTACTGCTTTCTGACAAAAGTGCAGAGATAATTTAGTAAACTGCATAATTTGAATACTTGGGTTTACTATAAGCTTTTTTATTGATTTTGATGATTTTTTGTGAAAATTTCTTTGAAATGACTAACATTACTGAGGTAATTTTTTTGCAATAGATGTTATGTTTGAGACCTAAATTTCCTAAGTTAAGCTTATCGAATTATCTTGAAACTATGACATCTTAATATAAACATTTCAAATATACAGTAAAAAATTTTTTAGCCATGAATTATGCGTTCTTCCTAGTTTTTTAAAGAAAAGAAAAAAATTACGCGAAAATCGTCGTTTGTGGTCTTTTTTTCAAACCGCCCTTTTGAAAAGAAATAATATCACGAGAACAACCAAAATCACACATTATGTTTATAAATATACATAGATCAAAATCCCTTTTGTTTGAAATCTCCACCTATTACCAGTTTTTCATAAAAATTTTTCAAACACGAAACTTCGTAAAAAAGTAACAGAACTTATGGGACAACCCAATATATTTTACAGTACCATGACTTGATCCTTTTGCTCAAGTTTTCCAATAATAGTTTATTATTGTAAATTAAAAACAATGCGACATTTTAGTACGAATAAGTAAACGATCCCTCAATATGAATCCTGTCTATGCCAATAGCTATGGCACATTTTGGTACTCTTTACACTTTCAGGCATTGCATAAAAGTTTATTTTTGCCAAGCGAAAGCAAATACACAGCGAATCATTGCATGCGAGTATTCTCGCTTCAAAAACTTCAAAATTGTGCAAACGCAGAATAAGCCGATGTATGGCTGGATAGGATATCCTGCATGTTGATTTATTGAAAGCGATAACGGATTTTTTGATGGACAGTCGATGCCAACAGCCGGAGCATAAATTTTTCTCCCTCACCTGTAAATATAAATTTTATCTATCTGTCAATAAACTTTCAGAGCGCAGAGGTATATCGAGAGTTCACTTCTAAAGTGAGGTTGTTTGTAAAGACTATATGAAGTATTTTATCTTGAATACCTTAATTCGCAGTTGTGATGAAAATAGACTACTATTTGTTTTAAAGTTAACTGCGAGCTTCGAGGGTGATACGATCGCGTTGTCGCCAAAATTCATAGGTCTAATCAATATTTTCCCTCGTTGACTAATTGGTTATAGGAAATTGACATTATTTATGTTTGAAAATTTATCAGAAAATATATTCCAACTTTTTTTACTATAAACGCAAAACAAACGTAGGCTACAAATAATATTCAATACATGCTTCCCTACACTCTCTAGTATGCCTTTTCAAGAGTCTTCCTCACTGATCGGTCCATTACGTACAGACCTTAATACGTAAAATACGTAACGACTAAACAAGAACTAATTAATCACAACATAGTTAATATTTTGTAAAAATCGAATACTTAAGTATTTGGTATCGATACCTTCCCATCACTAGTCTATTCATTACCATGGTATCACCATCACCATATTCCCACTAGTTCTCCTCATTCCCCAACCAAAAAGAAACCTCCACTTTTTGCAAACTCCTCATCCTTTCCGAAAAACCTCCCCTCATCAACCCCACTTCATCCCCGCAAAAAAATCCCGACCGGACCCACTGCTCCGAAAAGCGCAATCAGCGTCAAATTAACGAACGGATCGAAGGAACTGAAGTGCGATGAGGAAGATCGTGCGGTCAGGGGGCGAGACGACACACTTCCTCCATCCATAGGGCTGCACTTGCCCCGACAACATATCACGAGAGGGTGTATAAATAAATGTCTGCTCCCGTGGACATTGCGTTATCGTTCGGTTGACATCTATCTGCATTTGTTTCCTAGTTGTTGGTGTTGCTAAGTATATAAAGGGTATTTTGAGCGGTGTCGTGATCAGGTAAAAAAAGACAGTTGAAGGTTATGAAGGGGAATGGGTTCATGCTAAGAGGATATTGATTTGAACTGTTGCCCCAGTAGCACTGCTTATACCAAATACGTCAAGTTTACGTAACTTCTACTAGAAGTAAACGAAATTTATCTATACATGACAAAAATTGGATGAATTTGGGACATTTGTGCTGCTATAGGGTGTTCTCTGGAAAAGCTTTCGAGCCTTTATAAACTGTGGAAGCACGCGATGCTTATTTAAAGTGCACTAATATCAATATTATTTCTTCAAATTGATATCGATTCAATGTCAAGCAATATCGGTTAATATAAGATATTTTATATATCTATCAGATATATATATATACTAGCTGTTATACCCGGCCTTGCACGGGTGGGGTGTATAATTTTTTTTAAAGTTTTCTTAAAATACATATATAATTTTGTAAATTAGAAATATTACAAATCATCCCGGTATCCCAGGCGTCTCTTTCCTATCTCGGTGCTTCCGGTAATCTTTCTTATCCCGATGGATTTTTCTAATCCCGGCGTTCCCGGTAATTTTCCTATCTCGGTGTTTCCAGTAATTTTTATATTCCTGTATTCCCGGTGTCTTTATGGTCAATTTCCTATCCCGGTATTCTCGGTAATTTTTATAACCATTTAATTTTTCCTATCCCGATGTTCCCGCTAATTTTCCAATCCCGGTGTTCTTGTCACTTTTTACAATCCCGATGTTCCTGATAATGTTAAATATATTGGTGCCTTTATAAAATAACAAATTTGAAACTATAATAAAAAGTCTAGCAAATGAAAAAGTCTAGTGATCTGTCTAACTTGAAACAATGTTTTATTTTTAAACTCGTTTTCCATGGAAAAAAATTTTATTTTCAGTAAATATATTTATTTCAAAGGGAAAAAATCTTGAAATGGAGGAAATGTCCACGCCTTCGGTGTGGTCTAAAAGGAGATGCAGAACACACATACATACACAGCCACAAACTTTTTTATTTATATAGAGATTAATAAAATTGCCTAGTAACTACAACACTGGTACTAAAGTTTCCTATTATTGGCTTGCATGACTGGTAAAACAGGTTTTCAAACACGGAAAAATAAGTGAAAAAAAGCAGGAAAATGGAAAAAAAAGAATGAAGGACTTATTTTCTCTTTATAAATTATAGCCTATGTCCTATTCTGATGTATAAGCTACATTAT